>JBBGZY010000816.1:2420000-5290101 GCA_037952925.1 Lithobates clamitans | reverse complement strand
AAATTGTTCGCTGTTCGGCGAACTTGCGAACAGCCAATGTTCGAGTAGAACATGAGTTCGACTCGAACTCGAAGCTCATCCCTAGTCACAAGGAGGGCTTGTTGGATGTGCTGACATAGAGTGGGCGGTCTTTTGCCGCTTCCAATTTCCATCCAGGAGCACAGCTTGTGTCCGAGGCTGCAGCAGCATTAGGACGGCTGGGAGAGGCTCCCAGAAGGACGTTCCTACTTCACTAATACTACGCCTGTATTACTCAGCTATTTTGTGAGTTGCTATTTGGCGTTTTTTTATTAAATCATGGATTTTAAATGCTGCACTTAGTCTGGTGCCTCTCTGCTTTTTACCCACAGAATCTACTGCTTCGCCCCAAGGAAGCCGCCTTCAAGTGCTCAGCTAAAACCTCCCTGTGGACTTTTCCCATGAACTGATATCACATGGTGATGTGTTTTTAATTTGCGATTCGCTATTCACCATTGTACAGACTTTATATGGACTAATTTAATATATGATTTTGGTCATTTGACATAGTTCTTACACACCCCTCTAGGGCAACTATATACTCATTGCTTGAGTGTAGGAAGGGATACTGTGCAACACTATGGATTTCAGGGGTGGGCTACATAGTTACAAATCATGTGATAACAGATATCCCCATGGTCACAGTTCTATAAAATCAACAATCATTTTTAGGACTCCTTTTGTTTTCTGTATTATGTAGCACCCCAGTAGGCTACAAGATTTAAATTTTGTTTTTGGCCTCCCTGTAGCCAGGGAGAGTGTCGGATCCTTGAAAAAGTCACGTGACTGTGATGTAACGCGTGGGAGGAGCCAAGGAAGCTCTGTGCAGATCAGCAGTTTCACACAGTGTACTGCACTGAATCTGCTCCTGTCTAAGGCGGCTGACTGCTATAGTAAAACCTGCATATGCCTTATCATTATAAGGCACACGTGAGTGGATTGAAGTTTGCCTGTGTACCTTGGTATCCTAACTATTGCACAATGATTGGTTTTTTTCTCTTATCTGCCTGTTTATGATTCCCACATTGGTTGTGAATAGAAGCAAAAAAACACATTGGTACTATCAATGAGCACCTTAATTAAGCAAGTGTTTTTAAACAGTTTTGCTAGTGATCAAAAGCTCTATACCAATCAGGATTCTACACCTGTATAATTGAACCTTCTGAATACATCCCTATATATTTATTTTTATGTGGATTTTTTATGTGAATTTTTTACACATTTGGTGTCACTAATTTTTTATAATTTTACACTATTTTGATTGCTGGATTTTATAGGAATTTTTACTCACCGCTGGATTTATTTAACTATTTATATTTATTCTTATATATTCATTTTCATGCACATTGTGAAGCGCTTCAAATATCATTATTCATGTCCAATCACGGCTGATCACAGTGTAAACAGAAAGAGACATTGATCGGCTTTTCCTCACTCGCGTCTGTCAGATGCGAGTAGAGGAGAGCCGATTGGCTGCTCCTCTGACGGGCTGTCTGTGCTGATTGATTATCAGCGCAGCCCCCCGAGGATGCCCACACTGGACCACCAGGGACACCACTAGGACCACCAGGGATGTCACCACCAGGTGTGCCACCCTAGACCACCAGGGATGCCAATAAGTGCCCACAATGGATGCCAATCAGTGCCCACAATGGGCATCACTGATTGGCAGGCATTATTGTTTGGCACTGATTGGCATCCATCCGTACAGTGCCCATCCGTGCCGTCTTTCAGTGCCCATCCGTGCCGTCTTTCAGTGCCCATCCATGCCGCATTTCAGTGCCCATCCGTGCCGCATTTCAGTGCCACCTCATTGGTGCCTATCAGTGCTGCCTTATTAGTGCCTGTCAGTGCAGCCCTATCAGTGCCCATCAGTGAAGGAGAAAACTTACTTATTTACAAAGTTTTGTAACAGAAACAAAAAAAACATTTTTTTTCAAAATTTTCTGTCTTTTTTTATTTGTTTAACAGAAAATACAAATCCCAGAGGTGACCAAATACCACCAAAAGAAAGCTCTATTTGTGGGAACAAAATTATAAAAATTTAGTTTGGGTACAGTGTAGCATGACCGCGCAATTGTCATTCAAAGTGCAACAGCGCTGAAAGCTGAAAATTGGTCTGGGCAGGAAGGTGTATAAGTGCCCTGTATTGAAGTGGTTAATAATAAAAGTAAGAAGAACAAACATAGTCAAAACATAGCCAAAGTTCAGTAACTGGAACGGATAGTCAGACAAGCCAAACATCAGGGATTAATGTAGTGGAACAGCAAGCAGGATATGGAGCCAGAAGGGATGTCAGCAAAGCAAGTCTTGAACAGGATCGCAGGAAATAATTTATGTGATGTTGACCAAGGCGAAGGCAGAGCTCATTTGGACTGGATGGCTTAAGTAAGCAGGACTGACGAGCAGGATCATCAGCTGAGTAACTGTGGAGAGATAGGAGCCTGCAAATTAGCCGTCAGCTGAGTGGCCAGCTCAGAGAAGGAAGGGCCGAGCCCAGCCCTGACAGTACCTGCTCCTCAACGACCCCTCCCCCTCAGAGGGCCACCACGCTTGAAGTACTTGTACATCTGAAGATGAGACCCAGACCGTACCCTTTCCAATGCACCAAGTACTGTATGCGCCTGCGGGAGTCAACAATGGACTGTACTTCATACTCCTCATGGTTCTCAACCTGTACAGGGTGAGGACATGGCACCGAGGTGGTAAAGCGGTTGCAGACCAAAGATTTTAATAAGGAGGCACCAAATACATTTAAAATACGCATATTACAAGGAAGGTCTAATGCGTAAGCCACTGGGTTATCCTGCGAAGAATATGGAAAGGCCCAATAAATCGATGTGCGAACTTCAGTGAGGGAACATGAAGTCAGAGGTTGCGATATTACAGCCAGACCCTGTCCCCAACCTGGTAGGAAGGTGCATGCAGGTGTCTGCGGCAGCATGGAGTCTGTACCTATCATTAGCATGTCGCAAAGCCTCCTGGACTTGTGCCCAAGTGGAACAAAGACCACGGAGATGCTCCAACAATGCAGGAATACTCTACGGAACAAACGAGTCAGGCAACATGGAAGGTTGGAAACAATAATTCACCATAATCAGGAAGCAGAATTCAAGGCACTGTTGTGAGCAAACTCTGCCCATGGTAATAGGTCTGACCAGTTGTTATGATGGTCAGAAATATAGCAACGTAGGAATTGCTCCAAGAACTGATTAGCTTGTTCTGCAGCCCCATTAGACTGCGGGTGATATGCAGAGGAGAAAGCAAGCTGAATTCCCAACTGTGCACAAAAGCCTCGCCAGAACCAGGACACAAACTGACTACCTATGGGCTACCCAATCATCTTGGGTAGCCCATGTAAGCAAAATATCTCCAAAGCAAAAATGGAAGCCAGTTCCTTAGAAGTGGGCAACTTCTTAAGTGGAATACAATGACACATCTTTGAGAACCGGTCAACCACCATAAGGATAACTGTGTTGCCCTGGGATTTGGGTAACTCCACAATGAAATCCATAGACAGGTGGGTCCAGGGCCTCTCTCCATTGGGTATGGGTTGTAGGAGGCCCACTGGAAGGTGTCGTTGAGTCTTACTCTAAACACACACGGAACAGGCAGCTACGATGGCAGTTACATCAGCACATAGAATAGGCCACCAGAATTGTTGGGAAGTGGCCCAAAAGAGTTGATTCTTCCCAGGGTGGCCAGCAGCCTTGGGAGAATGGTAAGTCTGGAGCATGGCAGTACGGAGACTCTCTGGGACAAAGCAGTGGTCACAAGGTTTCTTAGGAGGAGCATGGACCTGAGCAGCAAGAATTTTGTCACCCAAAAGAGAAGTGAGACTGGTGCGAACCGTAGCCAGAATACAATCAGGAGGAATCACAGGAACTGGAAACGACTCCAACTTGGAAGTGGAAGAAAATTGTTGTGACAAGGCGTCAGCTCTTACATTCTTAGTACCGGGTAAAAATGAGACAATATAATTGAAACTCGACAAGAAAAGAGCCCATTGTGCCCTTCTGGGAGAGAGGCGTTTAGCCTCAGACAAGAATGTGAGATTCTTATGGTCAGTAAGAATGAGAACCGGCACAGTAATACCTTTTGAGGGGATGTCTCCATTCTTTCAGGGCTAAAATGATCACCAACGGCTCTCTGTCACCAATCTCGTAATTGCACTCTGCAGGTGACAATTTCTTGGAAAAGTAGCCACAAGGATGCACAGCGCTCTCAGAGGTAGGACGTTGAGACAGAAGGGCGCCAACATCAGTCTCAGAAGCATCAACCTCAAGGATAAAAGGTAACATAGGATCAGGATGTGCCAACACAGGAGCAGAAACAAAGGCAGCCTTGAGACTCTCAAAGGCCTTAATGGACTCTGGAGACCAACTCTGTGGATTACCGTCCTTTCTGGTCATATCAGTCAAGGGCTTGACCAGAGATGAGAAGTTACGAATAAACTTCCAATTAATAGTTGGCAGAGGACGTAAACCCACGGGTCGGGGCCACTGTAGAACTGCTGAAAGTTTCTCTGGGTCCATCGAAAAACCAACAGTGGAAAGGATAAAACTCAGGAATTTACCCTGTTCACGATGGAACTCGCACTTCTGCAGTTTACAATAGAGATTAAATAATGATATTTGAAGCGCTTCACAATGTGCATGAAAATGAATATATAAGAATAAATATAAATAGTCAAATAAATCCAGCGGTGAGTAAAAATTCCTAAAAAATCCAGCAATCAAAATAGTGTAAAATTATAAAAAATTAGTGACACCAAATGTGTAAAAAAATTCACATAAAAAATTCACATAAAAATAAATATATAGGGATGTATTCAGAAGGTTCAATTATACAGGTGTAGAATCCTGATTGGTATAGAGCTTTTGATCACTAGCAAAACTGTTTAAAAACACTTGCTTAATTAAGGTGCTCATTGATAGTACCAATGTGTTTTTTGCTTCTATTCACAACCAATGTGAGAATCATAAACAGGCAGATAAGAGAAAAAAACAATCATTGTGCAATAGTTAGGATACCAAGGTACACAGGAAAACTTCAATCCACTCACGTGTGCCGTATAATGATAAGGCATATGCAGGTTTTACTATAGCAGTCAGCCGCCTTAGACAGGAGCAGATTCAGTGCAGTACACTGTGTGATACTGCTGATCTGCACAGAGCGTCCTTGGCTCCTCCCACGCGTTACATCACAGTCACGTGACTTTTTCAAGGATAATACAAGCTCTGACGGACTCAGCTTTATAGCACAACAGCAGAGTGGTTGCCATGGCTACAGCATGAGTTTATCATCATCCTGCTTCCTGCATAAACTTCAATCCTGTTAAAAACTACTTTTATTAGACATGTAATTCATATGAATATCGTTGGTTTATCAAAACCACGATTCCATGTGTAAAAAACGCAGTGTGTGAAAAGTAAAAAATATATATATTGATATCTTTAATCACGTTTACTTCTTCAACTCCCTCCAGTGGTCACAATTGGTAGCACATCTCACAGAGGGAATATATGGCAAAGGAATCTGCTCCTGTCTAAGGCGGCTGACTGCTATAGTAAAACCTGCATATGCCTTATCATTATAAGGCACACGTGAGTGGATTGAAGTTTGCCTGTGTACCTTGGTATCCTAACTATTGCACAATGATTGGTTTTTTCTCTTATCTGCCTGTTTATGATTCTCACATTGGTTGTGAATAGAAGCAAAAAACACATTCTTACTATGAAGGTCAATGAGCACCTTAATCAAGCAAGTGTTTTTAAACAGCTTTGCTAGTGATCAAAAGCTCTATACCAATCAGGATTCTACACCTGTATAATTGAACCTTCTGAATACATCCCTATATATTTATTTTTATGTGGATTTTTTATGTGAATTTTTTACACATTTGGTGTCACTAATTTTTTATAATTTTACACTATTTTGATTGCTGGATTTTATAGGAATTTTTACTCACCGCTGGATTTATTTAACTATTTATATTTATTCTTATATATTCATTTTCATGCACATTGTGAAGCGCTTCAAATATCATTATTCATGTCCAATCACGGCTGATCACAGTGTAAACAGAAAGAGACATTGATCAGCTTTTCCTCACTCGCGTCTGTCAGATGCGAGTAGAGGAGAGCCGATTGGCTGCTCCTCTGACGGGCTGTCTGTGCTGATTGATTATTTTCATTTTCATGCACATTGTGAAGCGCTTCAAATATCATTATTTATTCTTTTTAAGTGACTCTGAAAACACTCTCTTTTGATAGCAGCCTCACTTGGTTTTATGTGTAATTATCAGCTATTTAGCATCACAGCACTTTGTGTTTTATATATATTTTTTACAATAGAGATTGTTCTCTCTTAGTTTCTGAAGCACACAACAGACATCTGTGTGGTGGCTCTCCAGGGACTTGGAAAATATGAGGATATCATTGTGATAAACCACCACACAACTGCAACAAATCTCGGAGGACATCTTTAATAAAATTCCTGGAAAACTGCCGGGGCATTACAAAGGCCAAAAGGCATTACAAGGTACTCATAATGGCCTGTTCTGGTATTAAATGCAGTTTTCCACTTGTCACCGTCCTTAATCCTCACAAGATTGTATGCCCCTCTCAAATCAAGCTTTGTGAAAAACATTGCTCCCTTGAGGCGGTCAAATAACTCCGTAATCAACGGAATAGGATAGGCTTAATCGTGAAACGATTGAGACCCCCTATAATCAATACAAGGTCTCAGTTCACAACTCTTCTTCTTCACAAAGAAGAAACCAGCACCAGCAGGAGACGAGGATTTGCGGATGAAACCTCTAGAAAGTGCGTTTGCAACACTCCTCCATAGCCTTATCCTCCAAGATCGACAAAGAGTAAACCTGGCCACAAGGGGGTATGGCACCAGGTTGAAGGTCAATTGCGCGGTCATACGGAGGGAAACTACTGGCTTGACCTTTGTCAAAGACATCGCTAAAATCACGGTACTCCCCGGGCAGGGAGGAGAGTGAAGAGGTGCATAGAACCTTGGCTACCTTCTCGAAACATGTCTTACTGAATTGTGGTGACCAGGGGAGAACCTCAGCACGGAGCCAATCAAAAGAGGGGTTGTGCCTCTGTAACCAAGGATAACCAATAACCAGCGGAAACTTAGGTGAGGAAATAACTTGGAATTGGATTATCTCATGGTAAAGAGCCCCTACGGTCATGGACAACGGAACAGTCTCATGAGTCGCATGGGCAGGCTGTAATGGTCTCCCATCAAGAGCCTCAATGGCAAGTGGAGTGTCACGCAGCTGTAGCAAAATCAAGTGATTTGATACAAAGGCAACATCAATAAACAGGCCTGCAGCTGAGTCGATTAAACCTGTATCTAACTCAGCCCAAGAAAGGTTGACCGAAAACCAAGGGCTTATCCTTCTGGAGGAGGAAACAACGCCACCTAAGGCCTGTCCATGACAGGACCTCAAGGTTTGGGCGTTCCCTGGATGGGTAGGACACGACTTCAAAAAGTGACCTACCTGGCCACAATAAAGGCACAATCTCTCCCTCCTCCTAAAGGTTCTCTCATCCGCAGAGAGACGCGTGAAACCCAAGTGCATGGGTTTACCTTCACTGACCGACTCGGTACCAGGAGGCATGGGAGGTAAGGGAAAGGGAAAGGCAAAGCTCTGAGATAAACGTACCAGAGGCTTCTGCAAGCGCTCCTTAAAAGGGAGTCTTTCTCTGAGTCTGGAGTCAATGAGGATGGCAAACGTGATCAACTTCTCCAGCTCAGTGGGTATATCTCGGGCTGTTATCTCATCCTTGAGGGTATCCGAGAGACCATGAGAAAAAGCAGCCATGAGGGCCTCATTGTTCCACGCAACCTCTGCTGCCAGAGTAGGGAATTCAATAGCATAGTCGGCAACAGTTCTCATATTCTGTTCGATGGACATGTGTCAGGGCTGGGCTCAGCCCTTCCTTCTCTGAGCTGGCCGCTCAGCTGTCGGCTAATTGCCAGCTCCCATCTCTCTCCATAGTTACTGAGCTGTTGATGATCCTGCTCGTCAGTCCTGCCTACTTAAGCCGTCCAATCCAGAGGAGCTCTGCCTTTGCCTTGGTCACATCACAAGAAAGAATCTCCTGCATTCCTGTTTAAAGACTGGCTTTGCTGACATCCCTTCTGGCTCCAAATTCTGCTTGCTGTTCCACTACATTGATCCCTGACTTGGCTGACTATCCGTTCCGGTTCCAGAACTTTGGCTATGTTTTGATTACGTTTGTTCTCTTTACTTTCATTATTAAACAAGTGTGATTGAACTGTACTTCTGTCTCTGTCTGATTCCATGGTTTCTGACAACATGAGGCACTTGGCAGCAGAAGCCACAAACTCAGGGTAACTCAAGACAACAGGTTTTTGCGTCTCCCATAGAGGGTTTGCTCAGGCCAAGGCTCTCTCAGAAAGCAAAGATATCACAAAACCTACTTTGCTTCTGTCCGTGGGAAACGCCTGGGGCAGCATCTCAAAATATATTTCAACCTGGTTGAGAAACCCTCTGCATTGGATTGGATCACCCCCAAATCGCTGGGGAAGTGGAATGGAACCAGACATACCTCTTATAGAGGTAATACTCGAGGCGGGTGCCTGCACAGAGACTGGAGCAGCAGCAGGGACAGCTTGCAGTGGGAGATTCCAGGTGAGCCAAGCATTTGTAACTCCATGCAAACTGATCCATGCAATGATCCAGTACATCCAATCTGGAAAAAATATTACCAACAAGTGGATTGATGGCATCTTCTGAATTCATGGCCTTCGCTTACTGTCAGAAACCATAAAATCAGACCGAGACAGAAGTACAGTTAAATCACACTTGTTTAATAATAAAAATAAAAAGAACAAATGTATTCAAAACACAGCCAAAGTTCGGTAACTGGAACAGATAGTCCGCCAAGTCAGGGATCAATGTAGTGGAACAGCAAGCAGGATCTGGAGCCACAAGGGATGCAGCAAAGCAATTCTTGAACAAGATCGATGTTGACCAAGGTGAAGGCAGAGCTCCTCTGGACTAGACAGCTTAAAGCGGAGGTTCACACAAAAATTGAACCTCCGCTTTTCGGAACCCTCCCCCCCTCCGGTGTCACATTTGGCACCTTTCAGGGGGGAGGGGGGTGCAGATACCTTTCTAAGACAGGTATTTGCACCCACTTCCGGCATAGACTCCCACGGGAGTCTATGCCTTTTCCCGTCCCCACCGCGCTGTCTGCTGGGACACACACGGGTCCCAGAGACAGCGGGGACCAGTTAGGAAGCACAGCGCGACTCGTGCATGTGCAGTAGGGAACCGGGAAGTGAAGCTGCAGCGCTTCACTTCCTGATTCCCTCACAGAGAATGGCTGCGGCAGCACCCGAGGACCAAGGGACGATTCGGTCTCGGGTGCCGACATCGCTGGACCCTGGGACAGGTGAGTGTCCTTATTTTAAAAGTCAGCAGCTGCAGTATTTGTAGCTGCTGACTTTTAAAGTTTTTTTTTTTCGCGGGACTCCCTCTTTAAGTAGGCAGGACTGACGAACAGGATGAGTAACTGTGGAGAGATAGGAGCTGGCAATTAGCCAACAGCTGAGCGGTCAGCTCAAAGAAGGCAGGACTGAGCCCAGCCCTGACAATTTGAACCCTATAGAAAGTAACCTATTGTCAGTGAAGACCTTAACCAAGCAAGGATATGTAGTGACATTCAGAGGTTAACAGGTGTATTATCATAAAAGGAAGCCACATACTAGAAAAAAGAAAAATCACACATGAATTGCATCAGCTGAAGTGAAGTGGTTAATGCTGGAAAAACATTTAAACCCTATTCAAACTTTTGTATTGGACACAGAAATTCTGCAACTATTAAGAAGACAGCTGAAAATCATTGAAATAGAGAAATCACACATTTGGAAATGAAGAGACTGCACACCCCGAAAAAAACTGCAATATTGAAAAGTTCCCCCAAGGGTCTTTTTTAGCAGCAAAATGGATTGAATTGTTAAAAAAAAAAAAAAAGGTGGTTACATAGTTATATGTGTGTGATTATATGTCAGTATTACATTTTATATCCCTGCATGTTGTAGTCGTTCAGCTGCTTATCTAATAGTTTCTTGAAATTATCGATGCCCCCCGCTGACACCAACGCCTGTGGATGGGAATTCCACATCCTTGCCGCTCTTACAGTAAAGAACCCTCTACGTAGTTTAAGGTTAAACCTCTTTTCTTCTATTTTTTTCCAAATAGCGAATTTTTATTATGAGTTTTAGTGATACAGAATAAAGGAACATGAATAATCACATACATTGTTCAATGCAACCATAAGTAGTTTTAAACATATATCCTGTATGGCTTAGCTGTCTTTAGTTCCTATGGTAAACAAGATAGCAAATGCGAACTTCATTTAGTTACTAAATGGTAATCCAGTCTTCTTGACTGGAATAGAACTAACAAAAAAGAAAAAAGACATAAATATAAAACAGATATTTGTAGTTGAAAACAAAATTGCGTAAACCTGTGGTATATAGGGATTAGAAATAGGATAGGAAGGAAAGAAAGAAAGAAGGGGGAAGAGAAGAAGAGCCTTCTAGTTGATTTTATTACCTGGTCATGGTGGGTCCTCCCGGAGGTGCCACAGCTCCCAAACCCTGTTATGTGCCTCTAGTCTATCTTGGATTCTAGCTGTCATATTCTCTATCAGCTCTACATCTCTGATTCTAGCGTATAGGTCCTCAGCTGAAGGCGGGGTAGTGCGTTTCCAATTTAAGGCTATTAGGCAGCGCGCTGCCATAAGTATGTGTCGCACTAATTTTTTGTATGGTCTACAAATTTTAAGTGGTGATAGTCCTAATAAGAAGAATTTTGGAGTCGCTTGTACTTCGGTTTCTAAGAGGTGGGCAAGGAGGTGACTAACCGTCTCCCAGTATTGAGCTAGCAGTGGGCAGGTCCAATACACGTGTAAAAAAGTGCCTTTAGCTCCCTGGCAACGCCAGCATTTATCTGAGCTATTTGGAAAGATTGTGTGTAGCACATCTGGGGTCATGTACCAGAAGTAGAGGATTTTATATGTGTTTTCTTTATATAGCATGCACATTGAGCTCTTCGCTGCCTGGTTCCATATTGTCTGCCACTGTGCTAATGTGATGTCTTCCCCTAGGATCTTTTCCCACTTGAGCATGTAGTAATGCTTACTTTGTTCCTCTAGGGGGATGGTATTCAAGATTTTATAGATCTCTGATAAGTCCCTTCTGTGTATTGCCTGCTAGAATAATGGTTTCGAACGGGGATGAGGGTGAAAATTGTAGATCAGGGGCTATTAGTGCATAATGTCTTATTTTTAAATATCCATAGATATAGCTTGTTTTGGTATATCATGTTTGGCCTGCAGGTCTGAGAAAGACAAGAGCCTACGGGTTCTAGGATCTACTATACTCCCAAAATGGAACAAACTCCTGGAGGACCAGGGGTGTGACATCTGGCGTGTGAGACTATCTGGCACCTTGGGGTTACACACAAAGGAAGTCAGAGTTGATTTCTCCGAGATTAGTTTACTAGATTTAGCCAATGTGCGCCATGTTCTCTTTAGCATGAGCATGGGGCCCAGCAGGCGTTCCGGGGCTACGTCCCCATCCGCATTCCATAGTAGGTTGTTCGGGTGTATTGGTGCTAGCCATAGCTTTTCTATCTCTGTACATTTATTATATCATTTTTGCGTAAACCATGATGCCACAGCTCTCAGCTGTGTCGCTTGATAGTATTTGACTATATTTGGGAAGCAAGACCCCCCTCACCGCGCGGCGCCATCAGCACCGTTTTTGAGATCCTATGTCTTTTGTAATTCCACACAAAGTGGAGTAATTCTGTTTGGAGCTTTTTTAGATGTTTGAGTGGTATGGGTATAGGGAGTGTTTGAAAAAGGTATAAAAGTTTCGGGAGAATGGTCATTTTTATTGATGCGATTCGTCCTAATAAGGAGATATGATGTTTTTTCCATTGGAGCAGGAGGGATCTAATGGTAGCATAGAGGGGGGGAAATTCTCTTGGTACAAGGTATTAAATTTTGGGGTGATATTGATCCCTAAGTATTTCAGGGCTGTTGTTTGCCAATTATAGTTGTAGTTGGATTTCGGGAGTTCCAGTTCTGCTTCAGGGAGGTTAATGGGTAAAGCTTCTGATTTTGAAGCATTAATTTTGTATCCTGAAAGGGCGCGGAAACGGTCCAGTTCAGCGTGTAGGTTCGGGAGGGAGATGTAGGGTTGGGTCAGGGTGAGTATTATGTCATCAGCAAAGAGGGAGATCTTAAACTCCCTGTCTCTAACCGTTATTCCTCGTATGTTTAAATTATTCCTAATAGAGGCCGCTAGGGGGTTCTACACATAGTGCGAACAATAGGGGTGAAAGCGGGCATCCCTGCCTTGTGCCGTTTGATACTGTGAATGATGTTGAAAGGGCAAAGGGAGTCCTGACCTGTGAGGAGGGGTTAGAATACAAGTGTTTTATTGCCCGCAGAAAGGGGCCCCGGAAGCCCATAAGGGTCAGCGTGGCAAACAGGAACGGCCACCCCAGCCGATCAAATGCTTTTTCAGTGTCTAGACTTAGTAGTATAGAGGGGGTGCCATCCCTGTTCGCCACTTCCACCAGGTCTATCACTTTTCTAGTATTATCCCCCGCTTGCCGCATTGGTACAAATCCCACCTGGTCCTTATGGATTAGTGATGGTAAAATCATATTCAGGCGATTGGATAGAAGTTTGGTAAAAAATTTACGCAATGGGTCTGTAGTTTGCGCATATAGATGGATCTTTATCCGGTTTGGGGATTAGGGTGATAAAGGATTTCTGCATCTCCAGGGGGATCTGGGTATCTTGAAGGAAGGCATTGAACAGTCTACTGGGATAGGGGAGTAATGTAGGAAGAAACGCTTTATAGTATTTGTACGGAAAGCCGTCCGGGCCTGGGGCCTTATGGGACGGCAAGTTTTTAATGGTAAGCTCTATTTCCTCATCTGTGATCTGGGCATTAAGTGCTATCAGGTCGGTTGGTTGGAGATGGGGGATTCCACTCTGTTCTAAATTTTGTTTCATCGTGTGGGTCAGGTCCGTGGAGGGAGGATTAGTGGGTATGTCCGGGTTGTTGTATAGTTTTTGGTAGAAGTCCGCAAATGTGCTTGCAATGTCTTCAGGGTGTGATAGCAGCTGTCCCATTTTATTTTTAATTTGGTTCGGGGATTGCATATGGGATCTCTCCCGTAATTTGTTGGCTAAAAGAGAGTGTGCCTTGTTCCCCTTGTCATAGAACCTCTGTTTTAGTCTCGTCAGAGCTTTCTCTACCTGTCCCATAGCTAGGTCACGAAGAGTTGTGCAGAGATTAGTTATTTTTCGTAAGTTAGAGATTGTAGGGTTTGTCTGGAGCTGGATTTCGAGTGTTCTGAGTTCCCGTTCTGCTTTTACTTTGGCCGCTATGGCGTCTTTTTTTAATGCTGATGAAGTTGCTATGCATTTACCTCTAAGGACCGCCTTATGGGCCTCCCAAAGTATAGGAAGTGAGACTTCCTGATTGGAGTTTTCTAGAAAATAATGCTTGAGCGTAGATGTTAATTCTGCTAGGGTTGGTTGGTGTTGGAGAAGGAATGTGTTCAGTCTCCAATTATAGGGTCTACGGATTGGGCTATCTAGATCCAATGTGATTAAGATGGGTGCATGGTCCGACCATGAAATGGGGCATATTTGTGCTTTGCGTGTCAGTTTTAGTGTATAGTTATTAACAAAGAAATAGTCAATGCGGGTGTGTGTACGATGGGGTGCCGAGTAGAACGTGTACTGTCGGCCTTGTGGGCAGAGAGTCAAAGAGTGCGTATCTTCTGGTAATTTGTCTGAATAGTCTTGAGTCTCTATGGGACCTAGGTGAGGGAGCATGGGGGGTTATGGCCTGGCGGTCCCCAGTAGTCGACTGAATGAGGTTAAAATCACCTCCCAGAATAAGGACCTTGGGGGTGGACTTAAAAATTTGTGAAAGTACCTTGGATAGGAATCTATGCTGATTAACATTGGGGGTGTATATTGCACACAGCATCAGTTCTTGTGTTTGCCAGAGACCCTTCAAGATTATGAAGTGGCCGTTTGGGTCCCTATATTGGGTCACGCAGGTGAAGGGGGCCCCCCTTTTAAAAAGTATGGCTACTCCAGCTTTTTTACGATTACCCGATGCGATGTATATTTGGGAATAATATCTGGATGCGAATGCAAATGAGCCTTCCTTATTATAATGGGTCTCCTGGACCAGCTCCCGATTGTCTAAACTCCCTCAGCGCCAGATGTCTTTTTCTATTGGAGTTCAATCCATGTACATTTAATGATAGTACCTTGGCCATGGTGTTGGTGGATAGGTGTGTGGGAATGTGCGCTTACCCGGTGATGGGTTGTTAACCTTCAGGACCCCAGGTTCAGAGTGGGCACCCTCCGGGAGACTAGGAATCTTCATGTACATATCCATGTACGAGGTAGGATGGCTGGAGAGTTGGAAAAAGAAATGGGGAGAAAAGAGAGATACATTTAGTGCACAAAAATAACACAGATTCAACCCTATAATCCATCTATAAACGGCCAACAGGCCTGGACTAGAGCGGACCTCCGCGTGAGCCCCCACCCCAGATAGGGCGGGCATAGGGGCACACCCAGGAGCCCGCGTCCCATCAACTGTAATTTTTCAAACTGTGCGCAGCCTAATACCGTGCACCCGTGTCCAACCAACGGGGGTTAGAAACAATAGAAAGGGGAGGGGGAGTGATGGACAATGGCTTCAGTGCCTGTCCTCTCAGGGCTCTTCTAAAACTAGCCCGTAATAGTAAACTGTAGTTGGGCGTAGGGGTATAATCAGGTAAGATATTCTAGGGGTCTAACAGACCATATGCTAGTTAAACATTTCTATCTACTGAGTCTAGGTACTCGAGTCTCTGAACTGTATGTTGTTGCTGGAAACGCTATTCAGCGGGCCTTGTGCTTGGCGGGTTTACGCTGAGTGTCAGAGTTCCTGGGCCGGTTGGATGCAGGCACTTTTTGCCAGGTAGCGGGCGGTGGTGGGGGAGTAGCAACTATGTCCCACTCCGGTAGCTGTGGAGCTGTTATCTCAAGTGTGTCACAGAATGTGCGAAGATCTTCTGGGTATCGCAGTACTGCGGATTTTCCCTGATGTAGATAATGGCTTCTTTCTGGAGGAGTTGTAGGAGCGGTTGGAGGAGCCTACGTTTTTGCAGGGTTATCCACGAAAGGTCAGGGTACGGTTGTATCTGGGTATCCGCGTAAGTTACTTTACGTGCCAGGCGTGCCTGCCTCATAATTTCCTCTTTAAGAGGGTAGGAGCTGATTCTGCATATAACGTCTCTTGGTTTGGAGGTAGCGTCTTTGGGCCTAAGCGCTCGGTGGGCTCTGTCCATTTCTATATGTTTAGAGGGGGGGTCCCCAGTAAGATTGTTGAAGACAGACTGCAGGATTGCTTGCAGATCTTCTGTGTTTTCTGATTCTGGAATGCCTCGCACCCGAATGTTATTGCGGCGCCCCCTATTGTCCAGGTCTTCCACGTGTCTCTGCATATCTCTGTGGTCTGCTCCCTGGAGTTGTGTTCTGTGGACCGCTAGTTTCATTTCTTGTATTTCTTCTTCGGCCATTTCCACTCTGTCTGCCAGATGTTTAAGGCCCGTTTGAAGTACTTGAATTTCTGTGCGACAGGTGGATTTCACGTCTTCGATTAGTTGTCTGAAGTCCTCCTTAGTAGGCATGGCTTGCAGATAGGTTTGCCATTGTTGGGGCATGTGTGGGGGTAAGTAAGGATCCTGTGTAGGACTGTAGTAGTGGGGAGAAGGGGATGACACACGTGGTGGGGAATGCGGTGATAAAGCATCTGCTCCCTGATTAAACTGCATTCCAGTTGCTGAGGGGTCCCATGAATCCATGCATGCCCTTGTTTGCTGCTGATGTGGAAGGGGTCTGGTGTTAAAGTCCTCTGCTGGGGGGAGAGTGAGGTACTGGCCTTCTGTGCATAAGATGGGGCTGTGGTTTTATGCTGCTGTGGTAGACTGGGATCCCTGGAGCGGGACAGTCTCTGCGTTTTGGGAGGGGGGGACTCCTCTGCATGTGGTCCGGAGTGTCCGGCGCCATATTGGCTTCCTTGTCCTGGGACATTCCGGGCTGAGAGAAGTAGGAGCGGAGGTCCGTGGAGGTCCCTGGAGGGGGCAGGGATGATCCCCTATGTCTGGAGGATCGAGTGGTCCTACATTTGCCCATGTGGGTACATTAGAAATACACAAAAAGTCACCTTTAGTGCTGTGGGCTTAGGGAGCTGAGAGCTTAGGCTGCCATCAGGTTCGGCTTCCGGTCACGCCCCCTTTCTTCTAATTTTAATGAGTGGCCATGAGTCTTGTGAAACTCCCTTCCGAGAAAAAGTTTTATCCCTATTGTGGGGTCACCAGTATGGTATTTGTATATTGAAATCATATCCCTCTCAAGCGTCTCTTCTCAAGTTCAGTGCTCACAACCTTTCCTCATAACTTATATCCTCCAGACCCTTTATTAGCTTTGTTGCCCTTCTTTGTACTCGCTCCATTTCTAGTACATCCTTCCTGAGCACTGGCGCCCAGAACTGGACATCATACTCTAGGTGCGACCGCACCAGAGTCTTGTAGAGCGGGAGAATTATCGTTTTATCTCTGGAATTAATCCCCTTTTTAATGCATGCCAATATTCTGTTTGCTTTGTTAGCAACAGCTTGCCATTGGATGCCATTGCTGAGCCTATCATCTACTAGGACCCCCAGGTCATTTTCCATCCTAGAGGATGGAACCCCCAGAGGTTCTCCCCCCAGTGTATAGATTGCATTCATTATTTTGCCACCTAAATGCATTATTTTACATTTTTCTACATTGAACCTCATTTGCCATGTAGTTGCCCACCCAATTAAATTGTTCAGATTTTTTGCAAGGTTTCCACAGGCTGTGGAAAAGTTATTGCCCTGTTTAGCTTAGTATTGTCCACAAATACAGAGATTGAACTGTTTACCCCATCCTCCAGGTCATTTATGAACAAATTAAACAGGATTGGTCCCAGCACAGAACCCTGGGGGACCCCACTACCCACCCCTAACCATTCTGTGTACTCCCCATTTATCACCACCCTCTGAACTCGCCCTTGTAGCCAGTTTTTAATCCATGTACTCACCCTATGGTCCATGCCAACGAACCTTATTTTGTACAGTAAACATTTATGGGGAACTATGTCAAATGCTTTTGCAAATTCCAGATACACCACGTCTACGGGTATTCCTTTATCTAGATGGCAACTCACCTTCTCATAGAAGGTTAATAGATTGGTTTGGCAAGAACGATTCTTCATGAATCCATGCTGATTACTGCTAATGATACCGTTCTCATTACTAAAATCTTGTATATAGTCCCTTATCATCCCCTCCAAGAGTTTACATACTATTGATGTTAGGCTAACTGGTCTGTAATTCCCAGGGATGTATTTGGGGCCCTTTTTTAAATATTGGTGCTACATTGGCTTTTCTCCAGTCATCTGATACCATTCCAGTCAGTAGACTGTCAGTAAAAATTAGGAACAATGGTCTGGAAATTGCTTTACTGAGTTCCCCAAGTACCCTCAGGTGCAAGTCATTTGGTCCTGGTGGTTTATTAATGTTAAGTTTCCCAAGTCTAATTTTAATTCTGTCCTCTGTTAACCATGGAGGTGCTTCCTGTGATGTGTCATGAGGATGAACACTGCAGTTTTGGTAACTGTTTGTAAAATTATTTTTATTGCCATATGAGAATCCAATAGCATGTATGAATTAAAATATGAGCTCTGGTTATACAATACAAAGCACATTTAATCATAAATAGCGATGTTGATTCAGTAGAGCAAAACATTACATTACAGAATGCCAGCTACATAGATATCCAGACGCGTTTCAACCTTTACTGTTATGGTCTTCCTCAGGGGGGTTAATTACGCTAAAATGTTTATATACATTAAGAAACTCAAAATTGAAAGCATTTCATAGTGCACACACATCTATGTACACGACAATTGTATATTTACCGCTAAAAGATGAAATTAGGACAAAGATCCTATAACCAGAAAATTAAAGGAAATGTAATAGTCCTGACGGATCCATGATCGATCCTCGTCCCCCCAAGACGGAATCCAGTTCAAAGGAGCTTGCAAGAAGCCACACTCTTGACACCTCCAGAGGAAGAAACAAATGGCACCTACTGTATAATTTCCAATGATAATAATAAATTAATATATGTTATATGATCAAACCTTGAGGGTACTGACAGAATGCCAGACTGTGACATACCTAGCCGGGAGAGAGAATTTTGGAGGGGACTGAATGCCAGCCTCCTGCAAACCAATGTTCTATTATGTTTGTCTGCCTTGGATCACAGGATGTGTATTGCATTGGAGGGTTTATATTTGTCTGTCTTTTAACACAAGATGTGTATTGCATTGGAGGGTTTTTGTTTGTCTGCCTTGGATCACATGATGTGTATTGCATTGGAGGGAGGGGGGATTCTTCCAACAGCTCTGCCTGCTAACACTGTGTACTGATGAGACATTAAACACACCTGACCTGTGTGTCCATTGTCATTGGACAGTTTAACCCGCCCTCTTTTCCAAGGGTGGGGGGGGAGTCTCTAAGTTATTTTATCTGTTGTTTCCGTGTGTTATAATAAATGAGTTGATTCATGCTTGACCCTGAAGACAGAGCATCTTGTCTCGTTTTTGGGGTGGATTATTTGTATGGGTTCATTGTTCAGATGATTGAAGTGTTCGGTAGCTGCCTTTGTGTTTGGGTATGGAATGTCCTAAACGACTTTAACCCCTTTCATACTCGGGGTGTCGTTACACTGGTGGCAGTGGTGGGATCATTCCCACAGCCCAGAAGGACAGCTACAAGAGGACACAGGACAATGGAAGCACAGTATGGATGGCTAAAGCTCTCTACCCTCAAGGACTCACTCTCCTCAAGGAGAACCGGGGCCGACCGGCCAACAACCGTAAGAAGAGGGACATTATCGCAGAACTAGTCAAAATGGATAGAGCTGAAAGACCCAACTTAATCGAAAGGCCCAGCGTAACAGACAGGACACCCGAAGAGGCAAGTTTTGATCGGGCTGTTAACATAAGACTGGCACATTATGGCCCTAACCCTACAGCGGAGATTATAGACCGAGTTATAGCGGCTGTTGATGCAAATTGGCTACAGCAAAGAGGTGCTGCAGCATCGGGAGTCACAACAGCACCAACTGAAAGGAGAAAGGTACATTTTACTGCTTTTAAAAACTTCATTGAAGCAGAAGGGGAGATTGATGGGTACCTTGCAGATTTTGAACGGCAATGTGCCCTACACCGGGTGCCCAGAGAGGAATGGGTTACCATTTTGTCTGGGAAATTGTCCAGCCGGGCCAGTGAAGCGTTTAGGGCCATCCCAGACGAGGATATTATGAACTATGGGCTGGTAAAAGAAGCACTTTTGGCCAGGTATGCCATCACACCGGAGGCATACCGGAGGCGGTTCCGAGAGATGAGCAAGCGGACTGGAGACTCATATACTGAGTGGGCATGCCGCCTACACCGCACGGCATCCCACTGGGTCACTGGATGCCAAGCAGTATCCGGGGAAGAGGTGCTGCAGCTGTTCCTGCTGGAGCACTTCTTTGACAAGCTGTCCCCGGAAGTCAGAGAGTGGGTCCGGGACCGAAAACCTTTCACCTTGCCTGAAGCAGCTCGCCTGGTGGACGAATACACAGACGCCCGCAAACTTGATAACCCTGTGGTCAAGACAACAGCTCGGTTGGATTATCGATCAGCGGCACCCTCTCCAGCTGGTGCCTACAAACTACAGTTGTACCGCCCTACAGCACCACCTCCAGTGGCCACTTATTCTCGGTAGCCCAGGTTCAACTCCCAGGACTACTCACAACCACTCAGGTGTTTCGGGTGTAAACAGCTAGGGCACAAAAAGCCAGACTGTCCGTTGAATCCAGCCGGGCAGTCCCACTCGTGGAGAAAGCCAGCAGGGGGTAATCCTCGCACATCCATGCCTGCGGCTCACTGCATTGAGGAGGAAGAACGTTGGGGTGTCCTGCACGAGGCTGATCTAGTACAAGAAGCTAACCAGGACAACCGGCAGCAACACACGCAGACTGTCCGGGTTAATGGAAAGGTAGCCAATGGCCTACGTGATACTGGCGCCACCATGACCCTATTACGGAAGAACCTCATCCCAGAGAGCCAACACACCGGGGACATTGTAGTTGTAAGGGTAGCAGGAGGCACCATTTTCCGGCTACCCGTGTTCACCTGGATTGGGGGGTTGGTTCAGGACACGTGAATGTGGGGGTGATGAAGGATTTGCCAGCAGATGTACTACTGGGGAATGATTTGGCCCCCCTCATTTCAGCTTACGCCCCGATAGGCCCCGCTGAAGCCAACCCAGTGACTATCCGTGCCCAGATCCCCAACAGCATGATGGCGTGAGCCCAGTCACCCTGTCTTCTCTCCAGTGGCTGAAAAGACTACAGGGAGAAGGGCCAGTCCAGGCCTCTCCCCAGCGGCGGGCGTGTTCTCCAAGAGAGACAGAGGTTGGCTGGGTAAGTAACGATCTGTTTGGAACAATTTGTTTGGGGTACTGTGTGGGTACAGGCATTAGAGGACTGAAACTACTGACTAACTTCAGAGTCAACCTGTCTGTTGTTTCCATGTGTTATAATAAATGAGTTGATTCCTGCTTGACCCTGAAGACAGAGCATCTTGTCTCATTTTTGGGGTGGATTATTTGTATGGGTTAATTGTTCGGATGATTGAAGTGTTCGGTAGCTGCCTTTGTGTTTGGGTATGGAATGTCCTAAACGACTTTAACCCCTTTCATACTCGGGGTGTCGTTACACAGACTAACAATAAAGATTTTTTTATACATGTTATTCATAATGTTTGTTATTATAAAAAGTAAAATATATATTTATATATTAGAATGTATATTTAAAGTGTGGGGGGATTATCTAGGAGAACCCAGGACAGGGCGCTCTATTACAGGCTCACTTTGACTTCTCTTTAATAAAAGGGAGTCACGTGCTATTTGGTAAGCATGCAATTTATACGTTTGTTGGTCACTATACTATTTGAATACTTCTTCTTTGGTTATGGATGTTGAACAGGCAATTTCAGTTGTTTTTTCAACACTGAAAGAGAACTGCTTTTCATTTCATACAGTGGACTTTTTACAAGTTATTGTTTTGTTTGTTTAAAAAAAGGGTTTTTCATATTGCGTTATTTTCAATTCATTTACTAGCATGATTTTTGTTGTTGTTTAATAACTGTGTTTAGTATATCATGGTAGAGTCACAGCTGTCACATTTGATATTGTGTTGTTCACCATTTGTGTATTTGCACAGTTCCTTTTTTGTCTTATATAAAACTAGTTGTATATTGGCAGCATTGATAAGGAGATCCTGTACCAATCTTTCAGATATACTTGAACAATATCTTGCCCATGCAAGCAACAGATTTGGCCATAATTTCACACTAGGTGGTAGCATTATATTTTATGTATTGTTCTTCCTATAGAAGTATTCACTGTCTGTGTGTTCTTGTTGTTTTTCAATAAAACAAAAAGGGTTCAACTATGTGTCCAGGCTCCAGCACTATCTGACTAGTAAGTCATAATCTGCAGAAGCTTTTCAACGTCAACATTTTTTTTTTTTTACTACCGCTAGATATTACATGACCTGTACAACTGAAAACTTTCAAAAACAACAGTGCCCTTTTACTACTTCTGGTATACAACTCTTGTTTGTGTGTGCATTTGCATTTGTCATCAAAAGAGACACATGAGCTGTCCTGAGGCCAAAAAAGCATATGTGTCCATTCATAAAGGGTAGGGCATAGTCATTGTTATTGATTTTAGAGCCTTGTCCAAGTTGCTTGAAGAACTTCAGTTGTACATACAATCTACCCTTTTATCCTAACCCATAACCTGCTTGTCAGTACTCAACCCTGCATGCATTATTGGCCATTTTCTACTTCAGTTTCTGGCCGATTGGCTGCTATCTCTGCTCTCATGGTATCCATACAGTCAAATGGCAGGGATTCTGGCAGTTTTCCTTAGTTGGAGAAGCATTAAAAGAAAAAGGTTAATTTATTAAATATATTTTTCAGTTCTGTGTATACAAAGGAGCATGGGGGAGCCCATGTCCATAATGGGGGTGGTATTGGCACAGCCCCAAATGATCCGCAATGGCTGAAAAGTGATATGGTCCAGAAATATTTAGACAGAATAAAGGTGGATAGAGCACCTGGACCAGATGGCATCCACCCACTGGTCCGAAAAGAATTAAGCTCTGTCATTTCAAAGCCATTGTTTCTAATTTTTAGGGACTTGTTAATGACTGGAATGGTACCACTGGATTGGCGTAGGGCCAATGTAGTGCCCATATTTAAAAAAAGGTATCAAAGTCTTTACCAAGTAACTATAGACCTGTTAGTTTAACTTCTATAGTTGGGAAGATACTGTAGAGTTTAATAAAAGACCACATCGATAAGTTCTTGCTGTAAAAAAATATTTTAAGCAATAGACAGCATGGATTCATGAAAGACAGAAGTTGTCAAACAAACCTCTTTTTTTATGAGTAGGTGAGTAAAACCTTGGACAGGGGGGTGGCTGTGAACGTGGTATACTTGGATTTTGCAAAAGCATTTGCAACAGTTCCTTACACACGACTAATGTGTAAGGTAAAGTCTACAGGCTTGGAAAAATCTATTTGTAAATGCATAGAAAACTGCTTAAAAAATGAATTTAGAGAGTAGCAGTTAATGATTCTTACTCTGAATGGTCTAAGGTCATCAGTGATGTACCCCAAGGTTCAGTGTTGGGACCCTTACTTTTTAATATTTTTATAAATGATATAGGGTCTGGATTAAAAGTATAATTTCTGTCTTTGCAGATGACACCAAGCTATGCAGTGGATTAACGTCCTTACAGGATGTCTCCGATTTACAAGCTGACCTCAATGCACTGTCTAATTGGGTAACTAAGTGGCAAATGAGGTTTAATGTTGATAAATGAAAAGTTCTGCACATGGGAGCTAAGAATATGCATGCATCATACATACTAGGGGGAGTACAACTAGGGGAATCCCATAGTGGAGAAGGATCTGGGGGTTTTGGTAGATCATAAGCTCAATAATAGCATGCAATGACAAGCTGCGGTTTACAAAGCGAGCAAAGTCCTTTCTTGTATTAAGAGAGGTATGGACTCCAGAGAGAGATATCATTTTTGCCCCTATACAAATCATTAGTAAGTCCTCATATGGAACATGCAGTTCAGTTTTGGGACCAGTTCTCAAAAAGGATAATCGGGGGAACTGCAGAAAGTGCAGAGAAGGGCAACCAAACTGATAAGAGGCATGGAGGAACTCAGCTATGAGGAAAGATAAGAGGAACTGAATTTATTCTCTTGAGAAGAGAAGATTAAATGGGGAATATGATCAAATACATAAGTGGTCCATATAGTAAACTTGGTGTTGAGTTATTCACTTAGTTAGTCATCACAGAGAACAAGGGGGCACTCTTTAAGTCTAGAGGAAAAAAGATTTCATCTCCAAATATGGAAAGGTTTCTTCCCGGTAAGAGCTGTGAAAATGTGGAATAGACTCCCTCCAGAGGTTGTTCTGGCAAGGTCAGTAGATTGTTTTAAAAAAGGCATGGATTCTTTCCTAAATGTACATAAATAATTGGGTACTATCATTTATAGGTAAAGTTGATCCAGGGAAAATTTGATTGCCTCTCGGGGATGAAGAAAGATTTTTTTCCCCTGCGGTAGAAAATTGGAGCATGCTTTGCTGGTTTTTCTTGCCTTCCTCTGGATCAACTGTGGGTGAAGTAGACATGTGCATTTTGTTTCCTTCCGAATTTGTTTAACAAATTTCGTCAAATTTGTTAATTCAAAAATATCCGAATTAACGAAAACCTGTTTAACTAATTTTTCCAAATATTCAAAAATTCGGAAATCCGAAAATCTGAGATAATAACCAACTAATCATAACTTAACAATTACTAACTATTAAATTATAGGTATGGGAATTTGCTTTCAAATTTGGCTGTTAGTGAACGTTAACGAATACGAATGTATCTGAAGTTATGAATTATCTGAAATAACGAATGCTGTATCTAAAGGAATGAAATGTAACAAATTAATAATAAATATGTTTTATTATTATTATTAATTCCTCCTGTTCCATTTGTTTAGATGCGGCATTCCTTATTGCGGATAATTCGTAACTTTGGATAAATTCGTATTCGTTACGTTCACTAAAAGCCAACATTTTAAAGAAAATTCCAATACCTATAATTTAATCGTTAATCTTTTAAATTTACAAATTGTGATCATGACAAATGACCAGAGAGAAAAAAAGCAAAAAAAAAAAAAAAAAAAAAATGGAAACCAAAACAAACTAATTTTTCGGTAGTGCATATGTCTAGGGCGAAGGTTTGTGTATATAGGATTGTATGATTAAAATTGTTTTTGGTTGAACTAGATGGACCTGTGTCTTTTTTCAACCCGACTATGTAACTATCTGCGCTTGAGCTGAGTGACTTCTTCAGAATATTATTTGGCGGACCATTAGTTTGGGAGTTTCTAACATAGTGGAACTGGGAACTTTTGCATTGTGAAAATCAGATGAACAGATCCCTCTGTCCTAATGGCATCTGAATTCTCTTGAAATGCCATGCTAAACAAATACAAACAACATATCAATGATTGGCTTGTGTCGTTTCTCATGTGTCAGATAACAAGGTCTGTTTTTTTTTTTTTGTAAGTTTCCAACATTTGTTTAATATTCCCAAATATGCCAGGTCAAGAACCTAGCATTTTGAGCAGTGGACATGTTTTATGCTGAGTCTGCATCACTAAATGCCTTTATAAGCTGAGTGTAGCAGATAGATGCATTTTGCAGAAGATCTAAGTAGATTTTTATTAAAAAATTTTGAAAAATACTTGCAGAAATTATTTTGATCATGAAAATGTATAGAGCATTTGTGACTAAAGATGGAGTTTTTTTGTGGTTACATTATAGGATATAAAGTCAGTTAAGGATACCTCCTACTCCAGAATTTCTTGAGGGATCAAATATTGAGCCAAGTGACTTTGCTTTTTCTTTTTTTTTTTTTTTTTTTTTATCCACTTCAGCGAAAGTTTTCCGAGAGACATTATTTCAACTTTATGTGTCAAACTTTATCTCTTCTCCTTTTTCACATCATTGTGGATTGTTTCCGTCACATCTTTATTATTTTTCCCTTCTAGGATATTCTTAAATAATTTTAAAAACCGACGACAAAACGCCTTCTATAATTATAAACCCTATTATTATCTTAGTCTCTCTCAGTCCCTCTTATTTCCCCCCGCCCCCCCTCCCCCTCCCCTGTGTCTGGTCCGTTCCTTTATGTTGTTTATTTATCCACTTGGCTCTGCACCTATTCATTCTTTTATCCTATCTAAATAAATATCCGAGACTTTGTAGTTTTTCCAACTTTCCCATCTACTATTATCCCCTTTCTCTCCTCCTTCCATTTTGTAGTGATAATCTATTTCCTTTAGCCAGTTTCTAATGTCTGGTTTTCCACTTTTTAGCCAATTCTTGGGAATTAAGGCCTTGGCCGCATTTAGGAGGTTAGGTATTATTGATTTTCTATATTGTTTCTTAGGTTTATTGTAGATATGGAAGAGGCAAGTCCAAATATTTTGTTCTATTTGTTCTCCAGTTATTTCCTTTAGGTTATTTAACACTTCCTTCCAGTACTCCATTATTATTGGGCATTCCCACCATATGTGTGTGATCGTTGCTATTTGGCCACATTTTCTCCAACACAAGGAGGTTCTATCTTGATGGAATCTGTGCATTCTTACTGGGGTCATATACCATCTTGATACTAGTTTATAATTCATTTCTATGGTCTTCATGTCCCAAGCCTTATTATATCCCATTTCTATCATTTTTTCCACTTTTTGGTTATCTATTTTTAAATTCATTTCTTTTTCCCATTGATTTATATATTCTGGTCTTTCTTGTGCTTCCAAATCTGTCAGTATACTATAAATTTTTGATGTTCCGTTTTTTAATGGTGTTTCATTGCTACATAGCTTTTCCAGTGCAGTTAATTTTGTTTCATCTCTCGGTGGGTGTGGTATTGTGCTTACTAGGTGCCTTAGTTGAGTATAATTCCATTCATTCATCTTCCATCCATTCCTTTCCTCTATTTCTACTCGTGTTCTTATTTTGCCATTTCTAGTGATATCTTTCAGTTGTGGGTTACCTATTCCTTGGATTTCAAATATTTCCCTCCCAGGGGTGAAGAGATTCGATCCTGTGAGTGCTAATAGTGGTGAATTATATTTCCATTCATTCTTTAAGTGGATGGTGTCCCAAATTTTAAATACATTTTTTGTTATTTCGTGCGTGTCGGTGTCCATTATTCTATATTTCCGTGGAATCCAAATATTCTTATGTAGTGTGGCTCCACTTATTGTGTTTTCCATTTCCACCCATTTTTTTTCATTTTTCTCATTTGTCCACTCTAACATTCGTGTTAAAACTATGGCTTTATAGTACCTACTTATATCTGGGGCGGCAAGACCTCCATGCTCCTTTTTCCTTGTGATCAGCGTGTATTTAATTCTTGGTTTTTTTTAAGCCATATGTATTTTAGCAGGATTGTTTTAATTATTTTAAAAAAGCTCTGCTGGATTTTTACTGGTAACATCTGTAATCTGTAGTTTATTTTAGGTAATATCGTCATCTTAAACATATTTATTCTTCCAATCCATGAAAGTGGCTGTATTCTTAACTTTTTCATTTCTTCTTTGACCTCATTGATCAGTGGAATAAAGTTTGCCTGATAAATTTTTTCGATTCTAGGAGTTATTTTAATTCCAAGGTAATTTAGTTCTTTTACCCAAGTGAATGGGAATTCTTTTTGTAAAAACTGAACTTCCTTTTTCTCTAGACCTATGTTTAATATTTCCGTTTTTATTGGATTAATTTTGAAGTTTGACAGTTCTCCGTATTTTTTAATTTCTTTCAGTATGTTTGGGAGTGACACTCTTGGGTTGGATACGTACATCAAGATGTCGTCCGCGTAAGCAGCGATCTTATGCTCTTTTCCTCCTAGTTTCGCTCCTTCTACCTCTTTGTTATTGTGGAGTGTTGCTAATAGTGGTTCTAAAGCCAATACATATAATAGTGGAGACAGTGGACAGCCTTGCCGTGTTCCATTCTGCATCTTAATTTTTGGAGAGAGTCTACCGTTTACTTTTACGACTGCTGTCGGGCCATTATACAAATTTGTTATCCACTTCATCATTTTTGTCCCGATACCCAAGTGCCGCAATGTATCCATCATGAAACCCCAGTCTACCCTGTCAAATGCTTTTTCTGCATCCAATGACAGGAATAGAACTGGGGTCTCATTCTGCACCTTCTTGTGCAACATCAATAATGATTTTAGGCTGTTGTCCCGCCCCTCTCTCCCCGGGACAAAACCAGTTTGGTCCGGGTTGATCCACAGTGGGATTAGTTTTTTATCCTAGTGGCCAGGATCTTGGAGTACAGCTTCGTATCGGCGTTCAATAGGGCTATTGGCCTGTAGCTTGAGCAGTTAACTTTGTCTTTCCCTTCTTTTGGTAGTATTGTAATATGAGCTAATAACGATTCACTTCTTATTTCTTCATCTTCCCCTAAGGAATTCATATATTCTAATAGTTTTGGAGTCAGCTGTTCTTCAAATTTTTTATAGTATTTGACCGTAAACCCGTCTGGTCCTGGGCTTTTTCCTACGGGAGTTTCCTTTAATGCCAGTTTTACCTCTTCATGCGTAATATTTTTTTCCAATTCTTCTAGTTGGTCTATTTTTAGTTTTGGTAAGTTTGCTTTTTTTAAATATTCTTGTATCTTCTTTGTTCTTGTATTCGCTTCTTTCCAACTTTCCTGTCCTTTTATTGCATAAAGGGATCTGAAGTATTTTTGAAATGTTATCGCTATATCTGTAGTTTTATTTACCACTTCTCCTTTTTCATTTTTGATCTTCTCAATGTAATTCAAAGACTTCTTTTTTTTTTACCAGATTTGCTAGGTATTTTCCTGGTTTATTACCCCATTTATATTTTTCTTGTACTACTCTGTTGTAGTCCTTCCTTTCTTCTTGTTCCATCCAGTCTTTTAATTGCTCTCTCTTTTGAGATAGTAGGCCGAAGATTTTGTTGTTTACTTGATTTTTGTGTTTTCGTTCCAATTCATAAATTTCTTTAATTATTTGTTGCATGTTTGTTTTCCTTTCCTGTTTTTTTCTTGCCCCTATGGCTATTAACTTGCCCCTAATAACAGATTTATGCGCCTCCCATATTGTTGCTTTCGATACCTCTGGTATATCGTTTTCCTCAAAATATCGTTTAATTTCTTCTATGATGCTTTTTTCGGTCTCACTGTCTTCTAATAAAGTTTCGTTGATTCTCCATGGACCCCTTTCAAGGACTTCTCCTTTTATTTTCATTCTCAAGGTTACTGGGCTGTGATCTGAGGCGGTTATTATGCCTATTTTTGTTTCTTCTATTTCTTCCAAGTTTCTATGTTCGACCATGATGTAATCCAATCTGGAGTAAATTTTGTGTACTGTTGAATAGAATGTGTAGTCCTTTGTGCTGGGGTGCTGAATTCTCCAAGGGTCTATTAGTTGCTGTTCATATAATGTTTACTTCTTTGTCCCTTGCTCTTGAGGTACTGTCCATTTTATTATCCATGCTGAAGTTGAAGTCTCCAGCTCGTATTAATTTTCCTTGCTTGAATTCCATTAGTATTTTAATTATATCTATCAAATATTTTTTAGGGTTCTTATTAGGACAGTAGACATTGGCCAATGTATATTTTACCCCGTGTATAGTTCCTGTAATAAAAAGATATCGACCCTCCGGGTCTATTTTCCTTTGATCTATTAGAAAACGTACATTTTTCCCTATACCGATGGCTACTCCTTTGGCCCTTCTTATTGGCGAGTCTCCTTGATACCATGTTGGTATGTTTCTTGAAAAAATTTTGGCATTTGAGTTTTGGGTTATATGCGTCTCCTGTAGGAAAATTATTTCTGCTTTACTTTTTTCTTAGTCTCGGAGAATGATGTTTCTCTTCCCTGGGGAATTTAGTCCTCGAACATTGTAAGAGATTATTTTTATGCTGTTTACGTTTTCCATTCTTGTGCCTTTTCTTCCCCGCCCGTCCTCCGGCCCTCCCCCCCAAGCGGTCCCCCTAGGAGACCGGATGGAGGGGACACCCAGCGGACGCACGGGGTCTCCTCATCTCTTGTCTCAAAATAGGTGCGCCTATGTAACCACTCATGTGACTCAGACCTTTCCCTCCCCACCCTCCTTCCCTCCCTTTTCCCTCCTCCCACCCTCCCCCTCCCTTTTTTCTGATATGGGTTTTTTTACCCCCATATTCTCTAGAGCTGAGAGCGTTTTACTTTGTTTTGTGGGGCACGCTCTGCCCCCTCTGCTCTATTTATTGTGAGGCGGAGCTCTGTAAGACACCCTATCCCCCCCCTGCCTAAGCACTAATAGGGCGACCCCCTGTCCACTCCGTGAGTTCCTGTCTCCCTCTCCCTGCATTTTTGTTGTGTTTTACCAATCCTTTCACTTTCCTTTTTTCCCATCCCATCAACCCCAGCCCCCCCCCCCTTTTCCACACTAGGCCCCTTGAACCGTTGTATGGTATTTTCTCAGATATTATTTTCCTCGAGAGTCCACATCTTGATGTCTGATCCTTGAATTTACTTGCCACTGCAGGTCATCTCCTGCCATTATTCGCTCCTGACTATTTGCGTATTTTTCCAGTTCTGGGGAGGGGATTTCTAGTTTATTGCAAAAGTCCGGAATCTCCTCCACATGTCTTAGCCTCGCACTTATTTCCTTGCTATTAGACATGCTGGAAAACCCCAGTTGTATTGAATTTCTTGCTCCCGGAGGATTTCTAATAATGGCTTTAGTATCCGTCGTCTTTTCAACGTTTCTTGAGATAAATCTTGAAATATTTGTAATTTACCTCCTGCAAACTCTATTTGTGTTTTCCTCTTTAGGTTTATCCAGATCTGTTTTTTTTCTTCCCATTTTTCAAAGCATACGATTACATCTCTAGGTGTTTCCCTTGCGAACCTTTGAGGTTTTTTTACTTGAAAGACACTTTCTATTCCTATTGTGTTAGTTGTTTCCTTTCCCAAGATTTGGTTGAAGAGATTGTTCATTTTTTCTATTAGATTTTCTGCTTGTTCTGTTTCCGGTAACCCACGTATTCTCAAGTTTTTCTTTTTATCTCTATTTTCTTGCTCTTCTATTTTATATGATTGTTCCTGTTGTTCCCGTTTTAATTTCTTTATTTCGTCTTCCAGTTCCTTTATGTTTTTTTGATGTAGGTCTACTTTGATCTCTACTTCTTCCACTCTGTTTAACATATATCCCATATCTTTATGGAGTGTTGACATCTCTGCTTTTAGGGAATTCTCTAGTGCCGCGAACATTTTTTCCATATCCTGCTTTGTTGGCAACTGTGGCCCTTGTTGTCCTTCCTCCTTTCCTCTGTCTTCCTCTCCCATTTCTGGCTCCATTCTGGGTTCTGAGAGGTGGCTGGTTTCTGTTTGTACTTTATACTGGCCTTTTTTATCCTTGTTGTCCTTCTCTTTTGTATCTATTTGTCTACCCTTTGAACCCACTTGTTTCTCTCCTTCTCCGATTCCTTGCTGTATATACCTGTTCATAGGGCCTGGAGTTGGGCCTAGGCTGGTCCTAGGTGATTTCGGTATTGCTCCCGCATTTCTTGTTGTTTTCCCCTTCATGTTTGTTTCTATGGCTGGATTTATAAGATCTTCGAAGCTGCCTTCCAGAATACCCCTTGATTGGGGTCTCTTAATGATGAAAAAATCTCCCAGCCTTCTTAAATTGACTTATTTTTACTAATATTTCTTTTGTTCCGTTCTCATACCCGGCATCCTCCCCACAATCCAATAATAGAAATAATTAATGAGATATGAATAGTCCCCGTTTTCCAGAAGTTATGTTACTACCTTAAGTACATTAAGCATTCCTTGGTGCTGTTCAATTGTTTAAACCATAGTATTAAGTCCCCATGCACACGGACGTCTCCACAGCCGCCCTTCTGAGCCTTTTCTGCAGCTCAAAAAGGCCTGTCCATGTTAGTCCATGGCTTCACGCCCACCCAGGCGCCTCCGAGCCGCAAGTGGCATAGGCGTTCTTAAGCTGCAAAAAAAAAAACACCCCAGGCCCAATAGGTTCTGAGAGACGTTTTTCAGCTGCAAAAACGCTCCAACGCTAAAAAACGCTCAAAAACATCATTCACCAACGTCTTCCAGCGTTTTTAATCCATTAAAGAAAAAAAAAAAAAAAAAACGCTCAAAAACACTATTGCAAAAATGCTGAAAAAAGCTGAAAAAAGTTAAAAAAAGTCACTGCAAAGACACCGGCATCTTCACAGCGCTTTTCTAACAGCCCGTGTGCATGAGGGCCCAGGTGCTCAGCAAAATAATTCAAATGTTTTAGCGATATAATGCAATCTAATTCAAGTATTCAGCAAGATGATTTATATATTCAGCAGTATAGTTCCAGTATGAGCTATATGTTCCACATGTTTGTTACTATGAAATTTCTTCTTATTCTATAGTTTGTACTATCAAGCCTATAGTTAGTACCATTTGCAAAAAACAAAAACAAAAAAACAAAAAAACAAAAAAACAAAAAAAAAAAAAATTCACAAGAAAGGGAGATACTGCAGCAGCAGCAGCAGCAAGCAGGTGGGGGCTGGGAGACAACTCTTCCGTTGGCTTGTCTTTCTTTCACCTTCTCCTTCTTTTCTCCCCTGTTCCCCCCCCCCCCGTTTTTATTGTTTTTCTTAGCTCACTTGATTCTACTTTTTCAGCTCTTTCGCCTTCATTTACTTTCATTTACTTTCACTTTTCATTCCATTTATTTCATTTTATTTCAATGTGATCTTTCCCTTTCCCTTTCTTTTGTTCTATTACTTTTCCTTTGCTTGTTCACTTCAAGACAATTGCAATAGAAAAGAGCCCAAAAAGGAAAAAAAAAAAAAAACGCTCAAAAACGCTATTGCAAAAACGCTAAAAAAAATTAAAAAAAAAAGTCACTGCAAAGACACTGGCGTTTTCACAACATTCTCCCAACAGCCCGTGTGCATGAGGGCCCAGGTGCTCAGCAAAATAATTCAAATGTTTTAGCGATATAATGCAATCTAATTCAAGTATTCAGCAAGATGATTTATATATTCAGCAGTATAGTTCCAGTATGAGCTTATATGTTCCACATTTTGTTACTATGAAATTTCTTCTTATTCTATAATTTGTACTATCGAGCCTATAGTTAATACCATTTTCAAAAAACAAAAACAAAAAAAGACAAAAAAAAAAAAATCACAAGAAAGGGAGATACTGCAGCAGCAGCAGCAGCAAGCAGGTGGGGGCTGGGAGACAACTCTTCCGTTGGCTTGTCTCTCTTTCACCTTCTCCTTCTCCCCTGTTCCCCCCCCCCTGTTTTTATTGTTTTTCTTAGCTCACTTGATTCTACTTTTTCAGCTCTTTCGCCTTCATTTACTTTCATTTACTTTCGCTTTTCATTCCATTTTATTTCCTTTTATTTCAATGTGTTCTTTCCCTTTCCCTTTCTTTTGTTCTATTACTTTTCCTTTGCCTGTTCACTTCAAGACAATTGCAATAGAAAAAAGCCAAAAGAGGGAAAAAAAAAAAAATACGGTACTTATCTTTTAGTTGTTGTTGAAGTTGGGACAAAAAGGGAGGCTCACTACTGCTTGTTGCTGCTCTCTGATGCTGCGAACGCTCAGGTGCTGTCTCTGATGTTATCAATCTGCCCAGGTCTGTCTGACCCGCTGAAGTCTCAGCTGTTCTCTGCTCTCAGCTCTTCAGTGTCCGCTGCCGCTGCTCCTTGCTCCACTCACCCACCTTCCTGGCTCTCTCCTCTGAAATTCCCCGGTGCACTTCAGCTGGTTCCTCCGCGGCCGGCAACACCGCTGGGGACTTGAAACAGCCCCCAGCAGCGCACCGTTTTCCCTGCTGCCGTCGCTTCCGAAGCGCTCCGATCTCCGCGGTTTTCCAGTTCTCCTAACCCCCCGTCCTCGATGAGCCTTCTAGCCCATCCGACTACGGAGGGGTGGGGGGGGGATGCAGTCAGACGCAGGTACAAACTTCCTCTGGCTTACACCACAAGACAGCTCAGTGAGTGATGAGCAGGGGGGGCGGGGAGGGAAGCTACCTACACCTTCTCATCAGGCCGATTATTCCTCTCAGCTGCAGGGAGAGGGTTCTCAGGATCCTCACGCCGTGCACAGAGCCATTACCAGGCTCCTCCCTCAGTATCTCAGAGCTCCTACATGTCTTGTGACTTTGCTTTTTCTGATGGTAAAGAAAAAGAAAGATTCTTAGTGTTTTGTTGTCCATATATGCGAGATTATATTGTAACCTGGGGTAGCTCTGTAATAACCGCCAGCCAGTTTATTGAAAGCAAACAGTTCATTTATTTCAATCAAAACTAAACAAACAACAGCTTACTTCAGCCATAGTAAATAACAGTCCAAGATCCTGGTATTGGTAATTTAAGCAGGCTCACCGCTAGTTTTTCTTTTGTCCCATACAGGGGTTAGGCTTCTCCAGAGCAAGGGTGCCAGGCAGGTCAGCCAGAGGGGTTCAGCAGCCTGTGTCTCCATAGGTCAAAGAGCTTACACTGACTGCACAGCTTGTGAGACACACTGTCTCTCTCACTTCCTTGACACAGGTGCATATTTCCCTCTGCTGCCTTTCAAGCCTCCCTCCCCCGGGACTTAACCCCTTCAATACCAGAGGCCTAGTGATCAGGGTTTGAAGACTCTACAACTGTCCCCCTTAAAAGGGACCATGACTCAAATATTGGGGGAATGTACCTGCCATCTAGGACACATTCCCGGTGTCCTCTACATATCCCCCCCCCCTGCCTCGACACGGAGGTGTCCGAGGTAATGTGGGACACCCTACAGTGTACCCTAGAGAGGGCATCCACTTTCTGGTGTTGCTTTCCTGGTCTGTGTTCAACTACAAACTTGAACTCCTGCAATGCCAAAAACCACCTGGTAACTCTAGCATTCGTGCGTTTATTCTGTCTCATCCAGGTCAATGGGGCATGGTCCGACACCAAGCAAAACTTCCTACCAAGGAGAAAATAGCGTAGTGAGTCCAGGCCCACTTAATGGCCAGGTACTCCCGCTCCATCACAGCATAATTTCTCTCGGTGGCTGTCAATTTTCTACTCAGGAAAACTATGGGGTGTTCCTCCCCATTGATGTCTTGAGACAGAACAGCTCCCAAGCCTTCACTGGAGGCATCTGTTTGAACAACAAATTCTCTTGAGAAGTTAGGAGTGACCAGTACTGGGTACTGACACAAGGCTGCTTTAAAAGCTCCTGGAAGGCCTTTTCAGCCTTATCATACCATTTCACCATAACTGACTTTTTACCCTTTGTCAGGCCTGTGAGAGGTGCAGCAATAGTGGCGAAGTTGGGGACAAACCTTCGTTAGTACCCCACCATGCCCAAAAAGGCTTGCACGTGTTTCTTCATGACTGGGCGGGGCCAGGCCTGGATAGCCTCCACTTTGTTCTTTTGTGGCTTCACCAACCCTCTACCTACAATGAACCCCAAGTACTTGGTCTCTTCCATAGCAATGGTACACTTTTCAGGGTTCACAGTGAACCCTTCTTTCTTCAGAGAGTCTAAGACTGCCTGCACTCGGGAAAGATGGGATTCCCATTCTGTACTAAGGATGACAATATAATCTAAATACACTGAAGTGTATTTCTGATGTGGGCGTAAGGTTTTGTCTATAGCTCTCTGGAAAGTAGCTAGAGGGGAATGCAAGCCAAGCGGTATTCTTTTGTACTGGAAATGGCCATCTGGGGTAGAAAAGGCAGTTTTTTTCTCAGGCTTCCTTAGTTAAGGGTATTTGCCAGTAGCCTTTGGTGAGGTCTAAGGTGGTAATGTATTGGGCTGGTCTCAACCTCTCTATCAGTTCATCTACTCTCGGCATTGGGTATGCATCGAACTTCGATACATCATTGAGTTTTCTGAAATCATTACAAAATCGCAGAGTCCCATTTGGCTTTGGTACCAACAGAATCGGGCTCGACCACTCGCTCTGCGATTTCTCAATGATATCAAGTGCAAGCATTTTTTGGACTTCCTCTGACACTGCTTTCCTATGTGCCTCGGGGATGCAATAGGTTTTCACTCGGACCTTCGCATTGGGTTCCGTGACAATATCATGTTCAATAACCCTGGTGAGACCCGGAAGTCCTGAGAACTTCTCTCTATTCCTCTGTAAGAACTCCTTTATCTGCTGTGTTTGTAGCTTGGATAGGGAGGTGGAAACTGGGACAGTGTTCTCCCCCACCAGGGGCTTAGAACTAACCTTAGCCAGAGCAACTTCCTGTTCACGTTCCTTCCAGGGCTTTAGGAGATTTACATGGTATGTCTGATAGGGCTTCCTCTTTCCAGGTTGGTGTATCTTATAGTTAACCTCCCCAACCTTTTCCACGACCTCAAAGGGTCCCTGCCACCTGGCCAGGAAATTACTTTCTACTGTAGGTATAAGTACAGAGACCCGATCCCCAACCTGGAACTGTCTAAGTTTGGCAGATCGGTTGTACACCCTTCTTTGTGCCTCCTGCGCTTTTTGCATGTGCTCCTTGACTAGAGGCATTACCTTAGTACAGTGTTTCTCAACTCCAGTCCTCAAGGCGCACCAACAGGTCATGTTTTCAGGATTTCCACTATTTTGCACAGGTGATTTGATCAGTTTCACTGCCTTAGTAATTGCCACAGCCGTTTCATCTGAGGGAAATCTTGAAAACATGACCTGTTGGCGCGCCTTGAGGACTGGAGTTGAGAAACACTGCCTTAGTAATCCTCTCTCTCATCTGAGTTATATGTTCTACAACTGTCTTATGAGGAGAGGACTCACTTTCCCATGTTTCCTTCTCCAAGTCCAGCAGTCCCCGTCGTCTTCGCCCGTACACCAACTCGAATGGGGAAAAACCTGTGGATGCCTGAGGCACTTCCCTAATAGCAAACAATAATGCTGGGAGTAGACAGTCTCAGTCTTTACCATCTTAATGCACAACCTTTTTAAGCATTGACTTGAGAGTTTTATTGAATCGCTCTACCAGTCCATCTGTCTGTGGATGATAAACATATGTGCGCAGCTGTTTGATTTGGAACAACTAGCAGATCTGCCATCACCTGAGACATGAATAGGGTGCCCTGGTCTGCCAAGATCTCCTTTGGGAATCCTGTCCTAGAGAACATATTAAACAATTCCCTGGCAATTGCTTTTGCCGTAACCTGTCTTAGGGGAACTGCCTCTGGATATCTGGTGGCATAATCGAGTACCACGAGGATGCATTGGTGGCCCCGAGCTGATTTCACCAAAGGGCACACCAAATCCATCACAATGTCCTCAAACAGTACCTTGATAATGGACAATGGCACCAATGGGTTCCTCAAGTGGGGCATCGGTGGGTCAGCTGGCAGGTGGGACATGAACTGCAATAACATCTCACTTCTGCTGTCACTTTTGGCCAGTAGAACCAGTCTGTTATGCGTGCCTCTGTCTTGTCAGCCCCCAGGTGACCCCCTAATGTGTCATTGTGGGCCAGGTCGAGCACTGTACATCTGAAGGGCTGGGGAACCAGTAACTGGTTGACCAAGTCACCCCTAACCTCAGTAACCTGATATAGCAGCTCATCAATGACCACAAAATGGGGAAACCTTTTTTAAGCCACAGGAACTTGTGAAACCCCATTAATTATGGTAACCTGTTTCCAGGCATTTTCCAGTGTGGGATCCCTCTTTTGAGCAGAAGAAAATGCACCCCGTGACACCTCGAGATCTGGGTGAGCAAGACGAGAGGAGCTTTCTCCTTCATCCTCCTCGGTCATAACCTACAGAGGGAAGGCTTCCTCTATGTTCTTCCCAGCCATGACCTGCAGAAGAGTGGAATCCCCCCCCTCAGGGTTCCCCTTAGCTGGTGGACCATCTGCCCCAGATGAAACTCTATCAATGTTCTCTAAAGCGTTGGTGTCCAGCCCCTTAGAGGGAACAGAGCATTTCAGCTGTCCCGAAAGTTCTTGGCTCACATAGTTCCAAAGTTCACAAATAAAGGGCAATCCTTTCCTAAAAAAGCATCATGGATGAGGTTGGGTACCACCCCAACCTCCTGGACAATTGTGCCACAGGCCGTAGTGAGTGTCACTGATACCAGGGGGTGTTCCCTGGTGTCCCCGTGTATGCACATCACCCTCAGGGCTCTTGCTACTGGACTCACCTCTCCAGCTCAGGGCTCTTGCTACTGGACTCATCTCCCCAGCTACCCCGGTACCCACAAGTGTTACCATACTTCCAGAGTCCAACAGCACTTGGATGTGAAGCTGATTCACCCAAAGGTTACATTCAAATTGCCCCTCAGTCAGGTCCAGGTGGGCAGCACAGACATTCTGGGCATAAAAGGACATCCATCGTAGAGCGCCACACTCCATGGGTGCCTCCTGCAGGGGACAGTGGGCCTGGATATGGCCCTGGAAGTGACACCACAAGCACAGCATGCCCTCATTCCTTTGTGCTGGAGCAGAGCTCTGGGATGCTGGGTGGATGCTCCTTGACTCTCCTGGTTTGTGGATGACTTGGCTCTCCTCCCTGGCAATGATCCTCAAGGTTTGACAGGTCCCAGAAGATCCTCCATCACAGCATACCTCTCAACCATTTCCACTAGTTCATCTGTTGTCTTGGGGTCCCCATGACTCACCCAGTGCCGAAGGTCATTTGGCAGCAACCTTAGGTAACGGTCTAACGCAAACCGCTCCACTATCTGGGGACCCGTTAACTTCTTGGGCTGCAGCCATTTTTTTACCAGCTGACTCAGGTCATGCATCTGAGCCTGTGGCGGATAGTCCATGCGGTACCTCCAGTGGTGTCCCCTTTTGGTCTGCATAGCAGTAGTCACCCCAAGGCGGGCCAGGATTTCAGCCTTCAGCTGTTGGTAATCCTTGGCATCAGCTGGCAAATCAAAATGTGCCTTCTGGGAATCCCCAGTAAAAAAAAGGAGCAACAATACCAGTCCACTGGTCTGGGGGCCACCCTTCTTTTTCTGCTGTTCTCTCAAAAGTAGCCATGAATGCCTTTACATCATCACTAGGCATTAACTTTTGCAGATAGTGACTGGCCCTTATGGCGGCCTGGTTGCTAGCGGCACCCACGGTTTGTTCTTGTCCTTGTACAAGACGCTGCATTGCTTCCTGTAAAGTAGCTACCTGTGCTTGAGTAGTTTGTTGCTGGACTGTGAACTGGGCGACCAGCAAGTGAGTGGTTTCCTGTTGCTGGGCCATTGCCTCCTCATGGGGACGGTTGGCTTCTGTGGTGGCCTGCTACTGGGCTATGGTGCTCTGAGCTAGCTCTGTAATAACCGCCAGCCAGTTTATTGAAGGCAAACAGTTCATTTATTTCAATCAAAACTATACAAAACGACAGCCTACTTCAGTCATAGTAAATAACAGTCCAAGATCCTGGTATTGGTAATTTAAGCATGCTCACCGCTAGTTTTTCTTTGGTCCCAGGGGTTAGGCTTCTCCAGAGCAAGGATGCCAGGTAGGTCAGCAGCCTGTGTCTCCATAGGTCAAAGAGCTCACACTGACTGCACAGCTTGTGAGACACATTCTCTCTCTCTCACTTCCTTGACACAGGTGCATATTTCCATCTGCTGCCTTTCAAGACTCCCTCCCCCGGGCCTTAATCCCTTCAGTACCAAAGTCCTAGTGATCAGGGTTTGAAGACTATGCAACTGTCCCCCTTAAAGGGACCACGACTCAAATATTGGGGGAATGTACCTGCCATCCAGGACACATTCCCCGTATCCTATACAAATATATATATATATATATATATATATATATATATATATATATATATATATATATATATATATATATATATATATATATATATATATATATATATATATATATATATATATATATATATATATATATATATATATATATAAATTTAAAGAAACAGGTTCCCTAATCTATAAAAAAATTCACAGTGCAAAAATACACGTCAAAAGTGTAAGGGCATAAAGTCCACTCCTGCAAAAAGGGTATAAAAATAAATAAAAAAATTGGATGACATAACTCAGAGTGAGAAATATACGATTCAGTTCAGAAAAAAATGTGCATACAGAAAGGTGCATAAAAAATGTCCAACTGGCAAACCCTTATACAAAAGGGAACCAAGTATGTGAAAAACTTCTGTGCTCTTCAAGGGAATTGGATGAACCAAATATAAGGCAACTTCGGTGCTCTTCAAAACACAAATGCCCCGTACACACGATCGGACTTTCTGACAACAAAACCGTGGAATTTTGTTCAAAGGTTGTTGGCTCCAACTTGTCTTGCATACACATGGTCACACAAATGTTGGCCAACAATTACGAACGTGGGAATGTGGTGACATCCAAGACGTACGACGAGCCGAGAAAAAGGAAGTTCAATAGCCATATAGCTCCTTCTGCTTGATTCTAATTAGGGATGAGCCGAACACCCCCCTGTTCGGTTCGCACCAGAACATGTGAACAGGAAAAAAGTTCGTTCGAACACGCGAACACCGTTAAAGTCTATGGGACACGAACACAAATAATCAAAAGTGCTAATTTTAAAGGCTAATATGCAAGTTATTGTCATAAAAAGTGTTTGGGGACCTGGGTCCTGCCCCAGGGGACATGGATCAATGCAAAAAATTTTTTTAAAAACGGCCGTTTTTTCAGGAGCAGTGATTTTAATAATGCTTAAAGTCAAACAATAAAAGTGTAATATCCCTTTAAATTTCGTACCTGGGGGGTGTCTATAGTATGCCTGTAAAGGGGCGCATGTTTCCTGTGTTTAGAACAGTCTGACAGCAAAATGACATTTTGAAGGAAAAAACTCATTTAAAACTACCGCGGCTATTGCATTGCCGACAATACACATAGAAGTTCATTGATAAAAACGGCATGGGAATTCCCCAAAGGGGAACCCCGAACCAAAATTAAAAAAAAAAAAGACGTAGGAGTCCCCCTAAATTCCATACCAGGCCCTTCAGGTCTGATATGGATATTAAGGGGAACCCCGGCCAAAATGTAAAAAAAAAAAAATGATGTGGGGTTCCCCCTAAATTCCATACCAGACCCTTTAGGTCTGGTATGGATTTTAAGGGGAACCCCTTCAGGTCTGGTATGGATTTTAAGGGGAACCCCGCGCCAAAAAAAAAAACGGCGTGGGGTCCCCCCAAAAATCCATACCAGACCCTTATCCGAGCACGCAACCTGGCAGGCTGCAGGAAAAGAGGGGGGGACGAGAGTGCGGCCCCCCCCTCCTGAACCATACCAGGCCACATGCCCTCAACATTGGGAGGGTGCTTTGGGGTAGCCCCCCAAAACACCTTGTCCCCATGTTGATGAGGACAAGGGCCTCATCCCCACAACCCTGGCCGGTGGTTGTGGGGGTCTGCGGGCGGGGGGCTTATCGGAATCTGGAAGCCCCCTTTAACAAGGGGACCCCCAGATCCCGGCCCCCCCCTGTGTGAAATGGTAAGGGGGTACAAAAGTACCCCTACCATTTCACTAAAAAACTGTCAAAAATGTTAAAAAATGACAAGAGACAGTTTTTGACAATTCCTTTATTTAAATACTTCTTCTTTCTTCTATCTTCCTTCATCTTCTGGTTCTTCTGGTTCTTCTGGCTCTTCTGGTTCTTCCTCCGGCGTTCTGGTCCAGCATCTCCTCCGCGGCGTCTTCTATCTTCTTCTCCTCGGGCCGCTCCGCACCCATGGCATGGGGGGAGGCTCCCGCTCTTCTCTTCATCTTCTTCATCTTCTTCTCTTCTTCTCTTCTTCATTTTCTTCTCCAGGCCGCTCCGCACCCATGCTGGCATGGAGGGAGGCTCCCGCTGTGTGACGGCGCTCCTCGTCTGACAGTTCTTAAATAATGGGGGCGGGGCCAGCCGGTGACCCCGCCCCCCTCTGATGCATGAGACATGACGGGACTTCCCTGTGGCATTCCCCGTGACATCACAGGGAAGTCCCGTCAAGTCACCGTGCATCAGAGGGGGGCGGGGTCACCGGGTGGCCCCGCCCCCCGTTATTTAAGAACTGTCAGACGAGGAGCGCTGTCACACAGCGGGAGCCTCCCTCCATGCCAGCATGGGTGCGGAGCGGCCCGGAGAAGAAAATGAAGAAAGAAGAAGAGAAGAAGATGAAGAAGATGAAGAGAAGAGCGGGAGCCTCCCCCCATGCCATGGGTGCGGAGCGGCCCGAGGAGAAGATAGAAGACGCCGCGGAGGAGATGCTGGATGAGAATGCCGGAGGAAGAACCAGAAGAACCAGAAGAACCAGAAGATGAAGGAAGATAGAAGACAGAAGAAGTATTTAAATAAAGGAATTGTCAAAAACTGTCTCTTGTCATTTTTAACATTTTTGACAGTTTTTTAGTGAAATGGTAGGGGTAAGTACCCCCTTACCATTTCACACAGGGGGGGGGCCGGGATCTGGGGGTCCCCTTGATAAAGGGGGCTTCCAGATTCCGATAAGCCCCCCCGCCCGCAGACCCCCACAACCACCGGCCAGGGTTGTGGGGATGAGGCCCTTGTCCTCATCAACATGGGGACAAGGTGTTTTGGTGGGCTAACCCAAAGCACCCTCCCAATGTTGAGGGCATGTGGCCTGGTACGGTTCAGGAGGGGGGGGCTCACTCTCGTCCCCCCCCCTCTTTTCCTGCGGCCTGCCAGGTTGCGTGCTCGGATAAGGGTCTGGTATGGATTTTTGGGGGGACCCCACGCCGTTTTTTTTTTTTTTGGCGCGGGGTTCCCCTTAAAATCCATACCAGACCTACAAGGTCTGGTATGGAATTTAGGGGGAACCCCACGTCATTTTTTTTTTAAATTTTGGCCGGGGTTCCCCTTAATATCCATATCAGACCTGAAGGGCCTGGTATGGAATTTAGGGGGACTCCTACGTCTTTTTTTTTTAATTTTGGTTCGGGGTTCCCCTTTGGGGAATTCCCATGCCGTTTTTATCAATGAACTTCTATGTGTATTGTCGGCAATGCAATAGCCGCGGTAGTTTTAAATGAGTTTTTTCCTTCAAAATGTCATTTTGCTGTCAGACTGTTCTAAACACAGGAAACATGCGCCCCTTTACAGGCATACTATAGACACCCCCCAGGTACGAAATTTAAAGGGATATTACACTTTTATTGTTTGACTTTAAGCATTATTAAAATCACTGCTCCTGAAAAAACGGCCGTTTTTAAAAATTTGTTTTGCATTGATCCATGTCCCCTGGGGCAGGACCCAGGTCCCCAAACACTTTTTATGACAATAACTTGCATATTAGCCTTTAAAATTAGCACTTTTGATTTCTCCCATAGACTTTTAAAGGGTGTTCCGTGGCATTCGAATTTGCCGCGAACACCCCAAATTGTTCGCTGTTCGGCGAACTTGCGAACAGCCAATGTTTGAGTCGAACATGAGTTCGACTCGAACTCGAAGCTCATCCCTAATTCTAATAGCTCTTGATTCAAATAGCTCCTTCTGCTTGATTCTGAGCATGCGTGAACTTGTGTACACACGAACAAAAATTCCGACAACAAAGTTTTGTTGGCGGAAAATTTGAGAACATGCTAGCCAACATTTGTTAGAGGAAAGTCCGCCGACAAATGTTCGATGGAGCATACACACGTTCGGACTTTCAGCCAAAAAACTCACATCCAACATTTGTTGTCGGAAAATCCGATTGTGTGTACAGGGCAAAAGACTTTAATATCCCATCACCACATAGATTCACTTCTTACCAGATAGCAGTAGTTTCAAGCATTGGATAATAATCCCACCATGCTCCAACAGACTGGGCTGCAAAAACGAACCAAATTCCAGATAGTATCAGACACTGGACAATGATCCCATTAGGCTCCAATACCTTAAGCTGTAAAAGTGGACCCGTTTTTTTTTTTTTTTGGGATGCAGTAATCACAGTATTACTGGAAAAGCAGAAATCCAAACTGGCAGCTAAAGGATAAATCCCAGAGCATAAGGGAAGAGGATAGCCTAGTAGTGCAATATGTTTCAACAAAGGGGTTTATTAAAACAGCACACTAAAAACTTACATCAAGGCAACCAAACATCAGCAAAATAAAGGCATACATAAAAAACAGAACACCAGCCGGCTCAAATGGTTAGACATCTCACAATGGGCTCCACCCGACTAGATTCTCCGTAATAGGCTTCAGCTGGGAAAGGAGACTCACCCAAGATGTCTGCTAATAGCATATAAATACAAGTGGATGTGGGTGACACCGGCAGTTGAATTGACCTATACATCCTTTTGGTGTCACCTAGATGGGACATGTAAAAGATTCTAAGAATAAGAATAAAAATAAGCTATGCCACCAAAGTGTAATCAATACTTGGTATTAGGCATGCATAAAGGTCAAAAGTCATTATTTAAAAAAAAAAAAACTTTTAACTCTTTTTGGTATATATATATATATATATATATATATATATATATATATATATATATATATACACATACAATTCCCAAAAGGTGTAAAATGGCACATTCCTTTAAAAAATATATTGTAAAGAGTGTTAGTTCACCTTTACAAAAAAAATGTTGAACTAACAGCCTCCCCACTACCCCCCCACCCCCACCCGGCCCCTGCTGTACTTACCACAGAGTGATTCTGAGTGGTCAGTGTCTGTACAGTGAATCGCTATGGTCCATTCCAGAAGCGCTGACCAAAGAAGAGCATAACACTTTAAATCAAAACTAAAGTCAGCACCATGGTGGGTGGTCATGTATGCTTTTGCCTAACTGCATAATAAAGTGCTATTAAGGCTTAATTTTTTTTTAAATTACCTGCTCTGTGCAGTGGTTTGGCATAGAGCAGCTCCAATCCTCTTCTTTACGGTGCTCCTCCCCCTCGAGCAGTGCCCCCAGAAAAAGACGCTTGCCATGGAGGCATCACTGTGTACTCGCTCCCAGGTCACTGCTCTATGCGTCTATATAGTTACATAGTTACATATATAGTTACATAGTAGGTGAGGTTGAAAAAAGACGCAAGTCCATCAAGCCCAACCTATGTGTGTGATTATGTGTCAGTATTACATTACATATCCCTGTATGTTGCGGTCATTCAGGTGATTATCTAATAGTTTCTTGAAGCTATCAATGCTCCCCGCTGAGACCACCGCCTGTGGAAGGGAATTCCACATCCTTGCCGCTCTTACAGTAAAGAACCCTCTACGTAGTTTAAGGTTAAACCTCTTTTCTTCTAATTGTAATGAGTGGCCACGAGTCTTATTAAACTCTCTTCTGCGAAAAAGTTTTATCCCTATTGTGGGGTCACCAGTACAGTATTTGTAAATTGAAATCATTTCCCCTCTCAAGCGTCTCTTCTCCAGGGAGAATAAGTTCAGTGCTCGCAACCTTTCCTCATAACTAAGATCCTCCAGACCCTTTATTAGCTTTGTTGCCCTTCTTTGTACTCGCTCCATTTCCAGGACATCCCTCCTGAGGACTGGTGCCCAGAACTGGACAGCATACTCCAGGTGCGGCCGGACCAGAGTCTTGTAGAGCGGGAGAATTATCGTTTTATCTCTGGAGTTGATCCCCCTTTTAATGCATGCCAATATTCTGTTTGCTTTATTAGCAGCAGCTTGGGATTGCATGCCATTGCTGAGCCTATCATCTACTAGGACCCCCAGGTCCTTTTCCATCCTAGATTCCCCCAGAGGTTCTCCCCCCAGTGTATAGATTGCATTAATATTTTTGCCACCCAAATGCATTATTTAGCATTTTTCTACATTGAACCTCATTTGCCATGTAGTCGCCCACCCCATTAATTTGTTCAGGTCTTTTTGCAAGATTTCCACATCCTGCGGAGAAGTTATTGCCCTGCTTAGCTTAGTATCGTCTGCAAATACAGAGATTGAACTGTTTATCCCATCCTCCAGGTCGTTTATGAACAAATTAAATAGGATTGGTCCCAGCACAGAACCCTGGGGAACCCCACTACCCACCCCTGACCATTCTGAGTACTCCCCATTTATCACCACCCTCTGAACACGCCCTTGTAGCCAGTTTTCAATCCATGCACTCACCCTATGGTCCATGCCAACGCACCTTATTTTGTACATTAAACGTTTATGGGGAACTGTGTCAAATGCTTTTGCAAAATCCAGATACACCACGTCTACGGGCCTTCCTTTATCTAGATGGCAACTCACCTCCTCATAGAAGGTTAATAGATTGGTTTGGCAAGAACGATTCTTCATGAATCCATGCTGATTACTGCTAATGATATCATTCTTATTACTAAAATCTTGTATATAGTCCCTTATCATCCCCTCCAAGAGTTTACATACTATTGATGTTAGGCTAACTGGTCTGTAATTCCCAGGGATGTTTTTTGGGCCCTTTTTAAATATTGGTGCTACATTGGCTTTTCTCCAATCAGCTGGTACCATTCCAGTCAATAGACTGTCTGTAAAAATTAGGAACAACGGTCTGGCAATCACCTGACTGAGTTCCCTAAGTACCCTCGGATGCAAGCCATCTGGTCCCAGTGATTTATTAATGTTAAGTTTCTCAAGTCTAATTTTAATTCCGTCCTCTGTTAACCATGTAGGTGCTTCCTGTGTTGTGTCATGAGGATAAACACTGCAGTTTTGGTTACTGAAGCCCCCCGATTCACTCGTGAAGACTGAGGAGAAGAATAAATTCAATATCTTTGCCATCTCCCCATACTCCCATCCTTTGTAACCAGATGCCCTTCCTCATTCTTTATGGGGCCAATATGGTCTGTCCTCCCTTTTTTACTGTTTACATACTTAAAGAATTTCTTGGGATTTTTTTTGCTCTCCTCCGCTATGTGTCTTTCATGTTCTATCTTAGCCATCCTAATTGCACCCTTACATTTCTTATTGCATTCTTTATAAAGTCTGAATGCTGAGGATGATCCCTCAACCTTGTATTTTTTGAAGGCCTTCTCCTTTGCTTTTATATGCATTTTTACATTGGAGCTAAGCCATCCAGGATTTTTGTTTGCTCTTTTAAATTTATTACCCAATGGGATACATTGGCTAATGCCCTTATTTAATATGCTCTTAAAGCAAACCCATCTCTCCTCCGTATTCTTTGTTCCTAATATTTTATCCCAATTTATGCCTTTTAGCAAGGTTTGTAGTTTAGGGAAGTTGGCTCTTTTGAAATTCAGTGTCTTTGTGTTCCCTTCATGTTTCCTATTTGTGTGATTTATACTGAAACTAATTGACCTGTGATCGCTGTTACCTAAATTGCCCCGTATTTCCACATCTGTGATCAGGTCTGTATTGTTGGTAATCAGTAGATCCAGTAATGTTTTATTTCTAGTTGGTGCGTCTACCATCTGACCCATAAAATTGTCCTGCAAGACATTAAGGAACTGGCGAGCCTTAAATGAATGCGCGGTTCTCTCCGCCCAGTCTATGTCTGGATAATTAAAATACCCCATTATGATAACACTTCCCATCCTTGCTGCTAATCCAATTTGTGATAGGAGATCCGTCTCCACTTCCTCCCTCAGGTTAGGGGGGCTATAGCATACTCCCAGTATTATTTTCCCCTTAGCTTCATCCCTTTGGAGCTCTACCCATAAAGATTCCACCTCCTCCCTAGCTCCCTCAGTGATGTCATCTCTCACATTCACTTGTACATTATTCTTGATATATAGGCATACCCCTCCCCCTCTTTTACCCTCTCTATCCTTGCGGTATAGGGTATACCCTTGAATGTTTGCCAGCCAATCATGAGAGCTGTTGAACCAGGTCTCTGAAATTCCCACAAAATCCAAATCCTCCTTGTACAACAGTATCTCTAGTTCACCCATCTTGTCCGCCATGCTCCTGGCATTAGTGAACATGCCACATAGTTTAGACCGGTCGCATATTGTCCTCGTATTGGGTGTTTCAAGATTGCAACTAGGACTTGCTACTATACTCACCTTGTGTTTTTGTGCTTTGGTTAACCTACCACTAATGCCCCCAATACTACCCTCTGGAATATCTTCCGCACTGGCTATCACTGTCTCTGGACCCTCCCCCCCATCGCCTAGTTTAAAAACCCCTTTAACTTTTTGGCCATCTTCATTCCCAGCAGATCTGCACCCTCCTCATTTAGGTGCAGTCCGTCCCTTCTATAGTACCGGTTACCGACTGAGAAGTCGGCCCAGTCCTCCAGGAACCCAAACCCCTCCTTACTACACCAGCTCTTCAGCCACTTGTTTACTTCCCTAATCTCCCTATATAAAGCAGTGGCTCTTCTGCATCCCCCCAAAGTGCTCTCCTCCAGGATAATTTTCAAAATCAAAACATATCACCCCCTTCCCTCTCAAAAAATCAACTTATGACATGTTCCAAAGCTCCCATACATTCCTTTGGTTTGTATACTTATGAACACGGGTCCTAGTCTACCTACGGTTCACCACAGATGCCCCCAAAAAATGAATCTAAATACTGCCCACATACAGTATACTAGCAAATCCCAGATGTCAAAGTGACAAACTGAGCAATAGCATGCAGTGTCAAAACTGCGGTTACCAAAGCCAGCAGAATATTAGCTTGCATGAAAAAGGTAATTCCCTTCAGAGACAAAACGATTATTCTGCCACTTTACAAAATCCTGGTTCGGCTGCATCTGGAGTGTTCCATCCAGTTCTGGTCACCAATACAGTACTCAGAAAGGATGTGCTGGAGCTGGTGAGAGTCCAGAGAAGGGCCTTAATTATGAGGAATAACTACAAGCATTAAATGTATTCTCCTTGGAGAAGAGACACTTGAGAGGAGATATAATAGTGATATACAAATATCTCAATGGTGATCTCAGCGTAAGTATGAAACTTTTCAGTCCCAGGGAGTGTAAGAGGACATGGGGCCACACGATGAGACTGGAAGAGAAGCGGTTTAACCTTAAGCTGCATAATGGGTTTTTCACTGACAGGGTGGTAAGGATGTGGAACTCTCTGCCACAATCGATGGTGTCAGCAGGCAGTATGGATAGTTTTAAAAGACTCTTGGATGGGCATCCTAGTGATAACAATATACAGGGTTATGGGAAATTAGTTTTCTACACACACCTACACAGGTTGAACTGCATGGACTGTTGTCTTTAGTCAACCTTACCAACTATGTATCTATGTAACAATCAGGATTTGTTTTGTATTGAAGCTCTTGCTTCTCCTGTGTAAGCAGATATTTACAGAACAGCATCTGAAGTTTCAATAAAAATTAAGGATGTAGGCATGTTAATATTGTTACACTGTAATTACTCTGGCTTATTAATAGAAGATCATAGGGTGAATTTGATCTGCATATGTCAATTTAAGCATCCTTCTCTATATATTTACATTTCATCTTGGACACCAAAGTTGGAAGGAAAACTTCAGGAAAAAAATATTGTTAGATTGTCTCCCATACCATTTATCCACTAGCTGCTGCTGGTGTTATCCTAATGCTGCATCCAGAATAATAATAATAATAATAATAATAATAATTCCACCAAAAACAGAAAGAATAGTAAACTGGTGATGATAATGTACTAAAACAGACTTTGTTTTTCCTCTAACATTTTTATCTAGCGTTGTTTCTAGATAAACCTAAAGTGGATGTAAACCCGATTCATGAAATTTGAGCTGGGCACATATATCTGCAGTGTTTTTCTATCTCTCTTCTAAACACTATGTGCCATAGCTGTCTCTTACTCCGTTCTGTTATCAGCATGAGAAGTTTTCACATACGATAAAAGCAGCCAGAGTTTTGTGTTGGGGAGGAAGCTTTAAAGTGGATGTAAACCCATTTTTTTTTTTATTATTTATATCATACTGTAGAGTATAAGATTTCTTATCATTTGAGCCCAGTCTTGCCACACAGAGTAAACCCAGCTCTGAGCAATCCTCTTTTATTGTTCAGTGAGATAAATCTTGACAAACTGAGAAAAACTTTGTCAAATCCTCCCCCTTGCTGTGAGTGACAGGTGATTTACATATCTCGTGCACTAGCCTAAGAGACATGCATTATTTTTTAATTCCCTCCTTTCTTCAGCAGCTCTGCAAGGATTGGCTGTTCCACACCTCAACATGATTTGGCATGCTGAAGTCACGTGGTTACTTTCCTGTCTTTTCACTGAATGTTAGAGATCATAGCAGAAGTTCATTGTTAGAAATACACAGGAGAAAATGCATATTGACAAGGGGAGTGTAGAGGTGGGTGGGGAGTCTACTGACATCTCGACTCCACCGACCGAGCTCCAGACAACAGACCCACCCACAGAATCTGCAGTTTTTCGGGTCTAATAACAGACAGAGGGGAGACATTTGACAGGTAAAGATACATGCAGGAGGCCTGTAAATCCTTATAGATAACCCCTATGGCAGTAGTTTAGAAAGGATGACATTGGGTTTACATCCACTTTAAATAGATTAGCACAGAGCCCTGAACAATTCAACAAACAGAGCTGAAAGTCTTTACCTATGAGGAGAGGGGGTGTGTACCTTTCTTTCAATCAGCTGTTTTGGCTGTATAGAATGGGAATAGATGTGTGTAACACACCTAAAAATTCCTATGCTAATGGATAGAAAAAATGCTGTGAGATATGTGTGTGAACACTGTAAGTGGACACTAATAATGATAATAAGGGTTGCTGCTCTTAAAGTGCGTGTGCCTTTAAATATGTGATCAAAGTAAGAGCGCTACCTTGTGCTTAAACTAATACATCAATAACACAAAATAAATACCGATAGTGCCGTTTGCCATAAAAAATCAATGATATAAGTAAATGATAATAATCCATAGGAAATAAACGTGTATAGAGTTTGTGAAGGTTTCAAAAAAACTGAACACTTTGTGTTTGTCCCTATTTTTCATGAGCTGAACAAAAAGATCTACAACTTTTTCTATGTACACAAAAGGCCTGTTTCTCTCAAATATTGTTCACAAATCTGTTTAAGGCTGGGTTCACACTGGTGCGACACGACAGCCGTCCTACTTTTGATCCGACTTTGCCGTGCAACATGAAGCCGGCATGCGTCCGATTTTCAATGAATGGGGATCCGACTTGGATCCCCGCCAATGCCTGGCATTGTGTTTGGTATGAATCTTGAGGGGGAACTCCACGCCAAATTTTTAATAAAAAACCGGCATGGGTTCCCCCTCCAAGAGCATACCAGGCCCTTGGGTCTGGTATGGACCTTAAGAGGAACCCCCATACACCGAAAAAACGGCATGGGGGTCTCCCAAAATCCATACCAGACCCTTATCCAAGCACGCAGCCCGGCCGTTTAGGAATGGGGGTGGTGACGAGCGAGTGCCCCCCCTCCTGAACCATACCAGGCCGCATGCCCTCAACATGGGGGGTGGGTGCTTTGGGGCAGGGGAGCACCCTGTGGGCCGCCCACCCCAAAGCACCCACCCCCCATGTTGAGGGCATGCGGCCTGGTATGGTTCAGGAGGGGGGGCACTCGCTCATCACCACCCCCATTCCTAAACGGCCGGGCTGCGTGCTTGGATAAGGGTCTGGTATGGATTTGGGGGGACCCCCATGCCGTTTTTTCGGTGTATGGGGGTTCCTCTTAAGGTCCATACCAGACCCAAGGGCCTGGTATGCTCTTGGAGGGGGAACCCATGCCGGTTTTTTATTTAAAATTTGGCGCGGAGTTCCCCCTCAAGATCATCTGAGCACAAGTTGCATGCCGAAGTCGGATCATGCGAGGCGGCGATCCGACATTGATGCGACTTCAATGATAGTCAAGGTGCTGAAGTAGGATCAAAGTCAGACCAAAGTAGTACAGGGAGCATTTCTAAAGTCAGAACGACTTGTGTCGGACCAGTTAGGACGGCTCCCATCAGGAAACATTAAATTTCAAACGCCATGCGACATGAGCTCCCAATGTCGGAGTGTTTGTCGGACCAGTGTGAACCCAGCCTAAATCTGTGTTAGTGAGCACTTTTCCTTTTCTGAGATAATCCATCCACCTCACAGGTGTGGCATTTCAAGATGCTGACAGCATGATTATTGCACAGGTGTCCCGAAACGACGTGCAACGCTGTGGATGGAAGAACAGCTGGGACCAAACAGCTGACGACCGGTGTCCTGTGTACCCTATCAGCCCACTTCGTACGGCGAGCGCAGAGCATGGTGGACACAGCTTGTTAAGCAGGAAACCTGGCTTTACATGGACTCATATTCCAAGCCATATCATGGGGATGAGCATGGCGATCCGCGGATGTTGGTTACTGATCGGGTGGTGAGAGAAGCATTGCTCTTATGATTGATCATTTGCCTCTCACACTGTTCTACAACCACCCCCTCCCCCCTGCTTGCTGCTGCTATCAATATTGCTGTTTATCTGCCTATATGCATGGACTGCCAGATACTGTTGGTCTACCCTGCTGTGCTTGCTGCTGCTATTAATATTATGCTTTATCTGTCTAATCATATGAACTGCCAGATACTGCCGGTCTATTTCGCTGTATCCCCTTGGATTTAACACTCCATAGTCCTGGCCAGCTCCTGTTCACCCTTATCAGGTTCTATTGGCCCTATATGGACTTCCACTGTTCTTTCCATCCACATCTACCCCCACTCCCGCTATACCACGCCCCTGAAGAGTGATTTACTAATCCAGCTACAGCAGTGTATGAGTGGTGAATGGAGTGTGTTTGTGGTATGTATAGCCGTGGCTCCCCCTGTTTTTAATGACAACATTGTCATTTTTATTGTAAGGGCCTGTGTTAGTTACTCACTATAGCCCCTTTTTCTACAATTTGCTGTAATTGTGTGGTGTTTATGATTTATCTGTTTAATAAAATTCCGGCTTGCTTTTTTCAGACATTGCCTGGGGTTTTTTCTTGTCCTCTTGAGAGATATATATTCTCTTAGTTTTTTCTTGTATGCTATAGGGCATCCCCTAATGGTATCCCGCATTTTTTATGTGGTTGATTGCCTGACATAGGCCTATATCTATATCTATTAAATGTGGTTGGTTGATCCAGGCTAACTCAACCTTTTTTTTTTTTTTTTTATTGCACAGGTGTGCCACAATTAGGCCCATTTCACACCGAGGCGCTTCTAAACTGCCAGTAAAACACTGAGCGCTTCTGAAGAGCTTCTCAGGTGCTTTTGAAGAGCTCTCCATTAATTTCAAAGGAGAGGGGTGTTTTTTCACTGCCCTGCCAGCGCACTGCCCCAGTGTGAAAGCATTCATTGATTTTAATTGAAATCGTTTTTTGTGTGCTTTTCAGGCGCTTTTTTTAGTGTGAAAGAGCCTGAAAAGTGCCTCAGTGTGAAAGGGGTCTAAAATGTGCAGTTTTATCCCACAGCACAATGCCACAGATGTCGTAAGTTTTGAGGGAGCGTGCAATTGGCATGCTGATTGCAGGAATGTCCACCAGAGCTGTTGCCCTTGAATTGAGCCTCCAAAGGTGTTTCAGGGAATTTGGCAGTACATCCAACCAGCCTCACAACCGCAAACCATGTGTAACCACACCAGCACAGGACCTCCACCTGACTGCAGTTCGTCGTCGTAACCGACTTAAGTGGGCAAATGCTCACATTCAATGGCGTCTGGCACTTGAGAGGTGTTCTCTTCAAGGACGAATCCCAGTATTCACTATACTGGGCAGACGGCAGACAGCATGTATGGCATCATGTGGGTGAGCGGTTTGCTGATGTCAATATTGTGGATTGAGTGGCCCCCGTTGGTGGTGGGATTATGGTATGGGCAGGCGTATGCTATGGACAATGAACACAGGTGCATTTTATTGATGGCATTTTGAATGCACAGAGATACCATGATGAGATCCTGATGCCCATTGTTGTGCCATTCATCCACGACCATCATTTCATATTGCAGCATGATAATGGATGGCCCCATGTTGCAAGGATCTGTACACAATTCCTGGAAGCTGAAAACATCCCAATTTTTGCAGGGCCAGCATACTCACCGGACATGTCACCCATTGAGCATGTTTGGGATGCTCTGGATCGGTGTATAGGACAGCGTGTTCCAGTTACTGCCAATATCCAGCAACTTCGCACAGCCATTGAAGAGGAATATTCCACAGACCACTATCAACAACCTGATCAACTCTATGTGAAGGAAATGTGCTGCACTGCGTGAGGCAAATGGTGGCCACACCAGATACTGACTGATTTTCAGACCCCCCCAATACACTAAAACTGCACATTTTAGAGTGGCCTTTTATTGTGGCCAGCCTAAGGCACACCTGCGCAATAATCATGCTGTCTAATCAGCATCTTGATATGCCACACCTGTGAGATGGATGGATTACTTTGGCAAAGGAGAAGTGCCTACTAACACAGATTTAGACAGATGTGTGAACAATATTTGACAGAAATAGTCCTTTTGTGTACATAGAAAAAGTGGTAAATCTTTGTGCTCAGCTCATGATAAATAAGAAATATAAACTAGTGGGGTCGGACTTTGGGGGCACACAGGTAATTAGACTATGAAAAATAAAAAGATATTTAATTTTTTTTAAGTTTCAATTACAAAAATGGACATAATTATTAAAATCAATACAATATGAATATAACAAAAGTATTGCGTATATAGAGTGGATCCTCCCCTGCGTGTATTTTTAACCCTACTATTGGTACATAAAATCCAACATTCAACTAAGAAAAAGGAAAGATAACTTCCCAGATATAGATTGCAGTTATGAATGTAGGAACAAAGGTTGTGGGTTGTGTTGCAGGTGCAGTAGGTATTCCACTTTATATGCTCTCTATACGCTCGACATGTTGCGCGTCAAAAAACGCTTCTTCAGGAGCTAGAGGTAATTCGGCTATGATCAGACAAAATCAATAGGTTGCAACTGTAATGATGCTGGTAAAAGAGCAAGCAACCAATGGCTTGCATTAAAGAGCTGATAGTATGTATTGGACGAGTCAGAAGCACCGAAGTCACCCCAGTTTTTGAAAGTAGGTGCCAATAGAAAGCCTTGCGGGTAGCAATGGCTACAGCGACCAATATTTCTATGGTTCAAATGAGAGACGGTGCAGGGTCTGGTATGGCTTCCAAATAAAATTGCGTCATAATATCAGCTCTTTAATGCAACCCATTGGTTGCTTGCTCTATTACCAGCATCATTACAGTTGCAACCTATTGATTTTGAATTACCTCTAGCTCCTGAAGAAGCGTTTTTTGACGCGCAACATGTCGAGCGTATATTGAGCATATAAAGTGGAATACCTACTGCACCCGCAACGCAACCCACAACCTTTGTTCCTACATTCAGAACTGCAATCTATATCTGGGAAGTTATCTTTCCTTTTTCTTAGTTGAATGTTGGATTTTATGTACCAATAGTAGGGTTAAAAATACAGGCAGGGGAGGATCCACTCTATATACGCAATACTTTTGCTCTATTCATATTGAATTGATTTTAATAATTATGTCCATTTTTGTAATTTAAACTTAATAAAATTTAAATATCTTTTTATTTTTCATAGTCTAATTACCTGTGTGCCCCCAAAGTCCAACCCCACTAGTTTATATTTCTTGCATGCAAATTATAGAGATGTTGGCACACTTCCTTTAAGAGTACGTACAGTGTCACCCAGTCTTTAGGTACTAACTTAATTGGGACTCTTTTCTGAATCATGATAAATAAGGGCAAACACAAAAGTGTTGCATTTATAATTTTGCTCAGTGTAGATAGGCACTGAAAGGACCATAACATACAGGGATGTACAATGTAACACTGACATAAAAGCACACACACAGGTTGGACTTGATGGACTTGTGTAGCAGCAATGTGTCTAGCTACAGAAGACTCTTCCCATTTACTCTCCCCATTATACAAACTTTTACTAGAGAAATTATCCACTGCGACCCCTTACTATAATAGGAAGAGGGAGAAGAAACTAGGTAGGGAACTCTCGGATAGTAGTATTGAGAATATTACAGCGTTGACATACACTTCCTCAGTGAAATCTAGAATTCAGGAATGTTGTTTTAAAGTGGTTGTAAATCCTGATTGTCACTTTTACCTAGAATAAAGCTTACCTATAGGTAGTGGAAATATCTCCTAAATGTGCGCCATTTAGGAGATTTTTACCCTGTAGTGCACTGATGATGTCACCGGCGCATGCACTGTGAAGAAACGGACCTCTGTGCCATTTCTTCATTCGCAAGTGCTGTGACTGACGGCTCCCGCGAGCAGGCACGGGAGTGATGTCACACAGCTCTGGCTAGTCACACCCGGAGTCCTTGGCCCCGGAAGGAAGAGGGGGAAGATGGAAGCGGCCACCAGCAGGGACATCGCAGGCTTTGTTTGCAGGTAAGTGCCACATAATGGGCTAGTATGCGATGCATACTAGCCTATTATGCTTTTACTTTGCAGGGTTTAGTTCCTCTTTAAATTCCTGTCTAGGTGGTATAGGGTACCAGTCACATTGTCCCGAATATTCCCAACAGTGTCCAATCTATGCTGGAGAAAAACAGATTCGACCTTAATTCATTCAGATTTTCGGACGAATGCAATTATTAACGAAAAACTAAATAAATAAAAATGAACTTCGGGAGTAACTAAATAAATTTATTTTTCGGACGGAAACGAAATTCCGAAATGAAATATTTCAGTGTGCACATGTCTACCAATTACCAATATGGCCACACACGCACAAATACAAGCACACAATTCGATGTTAGTATCGCTGCTTTGTCGAATCTTCGTTGTTCATGTTGAATGGTCTACTCTATCCCAACAGTCAGCCAACTTTCACATTCGTTTCTCAATCTCCAAGTGCAATGGCGGGCGTGGCATCCGACGTTGTGTCAGATATTGATATGGAATTATAATATAGAATCTATAATAATAAATCCCCCCCCCCACAACACGGGCAGCCTCTGAGGCTATCACAACACTAGCAACACTAGTATCACTATCAAGTTTACAACACTAACACAATAGCAACAGATTACTATGAAAAAGTTAAGTTGAACTGTAGCTTGCTTAACTATTGTTCTGCTGCTGTGCTTATGCTTAATTGCTAAATAATTAAGGTTCTCTGACAAACGGACCAGCTAAGATTGACTGTCTTTTGAAATTATTCAGTGTGTGTGTCTCTCTCTGCTAGCAAATCGTAAGTGAAAGTAAGTTGGCTGTATGTGTGTACTTAGTTCTAGCTATTTTACTGCCCCTCCTCTTTGGTTACAATCTGCCAATAACATTCATCATCATCATTATTTTTATTTTACTTCCCCCACCCAATTCCAGCAGCGATCTTTTCTCTTTATGTTGAATCTTTTCTCTCTATGCCAAATCTTTTCTCTCTCTGTCAAATCTTTTCTCTCTATGTAGAATAATCTTGGACTAATAGAGTTAGGGTTAGGCACATTCGACCACAGGTTCGATAGACACAGATTGTTATTGTCAGCGTCATGTCGAATCTCCTATCTATATCGATTTGTTGTTGCAACGAAAATGAAAATAAAGCATTAGTTTATGTCGGATAACTATCCTCTGGCTTGTTCCCTGACAGATGGAAAGCCGACCAGCAGTGACAGATCGGTGAGGCACGGACCATAGAGGGAGGGTTCGGAGTGGCGAGAGAACATATTTTAATCCCCTCTAGGCACCTGCAGTACCTGATGCTGGCAGGAGAGGCAGAGGAGGGAAGCTAGCAGTTTGAGGGTAGCTGCAAGGGATTAAGTTTACAGGGAGCAGATCGGTGTTGGGGGAAATTGGTGCTGGGGGGAAGGGGGATGCAGGAGAAAGAAAATAAAGAGTGGGGGGAGATTTTTGGAGGAAGATGAGTGGCAGAAGGTGAATGGAGAGGCTGTTGGAAAGGAAGCGGTGGCATTGGGGGCAATCACATTTGAGGTGATTAGATCTGATCAGCGAATTGTAATCCGCTGATCAGAGCTATAGGTTTGTTCAGCAGAGTCTGATGAACAATTCTGCTATAAACTCATGGTCACTGAGGTGACCATGAGCTTTAAGCAGAAGCAGGAATGTAGGTCTGTACAGTGTATGGACCTGGCCAGCTGGAACCAGTGCTGTAGGCCCGTATGTTGTATGAACCTGGCAGCAAAAGGGTTAAAGCGTGGCTACCTCTCCTGCAGGACAGAAAATATAAACAATAGCCCCTCAGACTGAGAGATTACTCCCCAAGTGAGATGTGTAAAATTAACAAGGAATTGATTCTCTGCAGATTCACTTGACAAAGGTTTGTTTTCAGATAGCGACTTGGGGGCCACAGGTGGCAAGGAATCATAAGTGTCACCTGTTTCCTCTGAGCCTAAGGATTGAATCTTTGGACAAGTCAGTATGGTGTTTGGTACTGGATGAGGTTGTTGGGATTCATGGGCTCCGGTTGGCATAAGTGGTCACCCTCTCTTGGCTATCCTGCACTTGGGTCAGGACGGACTCCAGACCCTGGAGACTCCCATTCATATACACCCGGAATGGCTGGATGTAGTCTGCAAAGACCAGCAAGGGGGTGAAGGTTAGTCTCTGTTTTAGCATCTCAAAGGCTTGTTGCTGGGTGTAGTGCCATTGTGCCTGGATGGAAGGTGAAAGTCCACACTTTTTTTGGGTGCTGTGCCAACTCAGCAACTGGGCAAGCGGGGCAGATATTTGGGTGAATATTGGGATGTACCGCCGGTAGTACCTCAATAGCCCTAAGGAGGAGGGTGCCAGTCCTGGATAGCTTGTACCCTAGCTAGGTTTGGAGACACAGCCCTGGCCTCGATGACATGCCCCTAGTACTGTATCTTCTACCTCATCATGTGGCACTTGCTGTGTTTAAGCATTAAAAAAATGAAAAACATAGAAATAGTCGCGCTATGTGAAAAAAATAATAAATTCAAAACCCTGAAGCTGCTGTCTACCAAGTGCTAAATCACTTCATGAATCAAATATCAATATTACAGTTCTTACAGTCCAAAATAAATGTGTATGTATAACAGTGACAAACAGAGATTTGAATCATCGCCCAAGTGATGCCTTCGACTAGGATAGGTAGATTATTGGGCATTCTGAAGGACAGCCAGCAGGGGTCCTATTGTTCCCGAGCTACAAATCTCTGCCCATAAAAGTCATACTCCATGACCGTGACTTCTGACCCAGTGTCAATAAGGCATGGGACTTCTTACCTGTTAACAAGAGCAAATACCACTGGCCTAGGTGTGACCATATCCTCCAACTTTCTGGGACTTTCAACTGTCTGTCTCAGGGGTTGTCCTTCTGCCCCGAGAGTCAATCGTTTCATGATGTGCTGGAGGGATTCATGAATCAAGACCGCCCACAGTTCTTGGATATGGGTCCATAATTGCCACACCGCCAGCATTTCTGGTCCTCCTCGGGGTCCCTTTGCAGTGGGTTCTCGTCTCAATGGGGTTGGGGGGAGTCCTTCTTGGAGGAGTTGGCCACATCCTAGTTTTGTCAGCGTGGTTTGCAGGGCTGACAGGGGTGAGAGTACTAGGGCCACCTTCTTGAGATATGCAGGTTCTTGCTTCTTGATTACTTACACTGTTGCAATCGCCTGTTCTTGTTCCCACACAACTGCATCCACCACAGCATAGTCAAAGGAGGTGGCAGGTTGCGCTTTAACTTTCTCTTGCTGGGTTTTCCAGACTGGGCAAGCCTTCATGCCAATCCTGACGGAGCCATGCTGGAGCCCAATCCTCCTTCTGCACCTGCTACAATGGACATATCTTGTCACCACGTGTGGGTGGGTGCAGGGTGGTGCGGCATTAATAATTCACACACAGTCCAGGTGCAATCAGTGTAACTTGTATTGTAGCAAAAGCAGAACTTGTATTGTAGAAAAGGCAGAACTGGTATTGTAGTCAAGGCAAACAGTTGGCAACAAACTGGTAGGAGAGGATCCAACCCTGAGCAGACATAAATACCAACAACATGTAGTGAAGCAGGTATCAGCCGAATTGACGGAGTCTGTATGGAGGGGTTGAATGGGAAGATGTCCAAGTTTGCCTTCTCATCTGGAAAATATCCCTGCCCCAATACTCTCCCTGACAGATGGGGAACCTGTCTCTACATTACCCACATGCAAATGCTTGCCAAAACCTGGGGAGCAGGGACTTAAAAAGACTCTGCTAGTAGGCGCATGCGTCCAATATGGCCGCTTAGACCGGGAGCTCCATGCCACTCCAGCCTAAGGACCCACACCGCCGCTGTCTGAGCCCTCGTTCCAGCCCGGCAATAACACCAGCCGGCCAGGGACACTCCCTGCTACCGCCTAATGTCCACAGGCACTGCCTGGAGAAATTTAGCCCGCGAATTGGATTCAGCAGCGGCGCGGCCCGGCCACTCCAAAATGGCTGGATGCATCCTCACGAGGCACAGTTAGTGCTGAGGAGTCCATTGCAGACCAAGATCATGCCGATCTCCCTGCCTCTCATCCACTGGCAGACACAGTGAGTACTCCACAGCATGTGGCCCCCTCACCCGCATCCACTGAATCCCTGTTAGGGAGAACACTGGGAGGATTAGCCCACACCCCACTGCAGCAGCTGCCGCTCAGCCCGGACCCATGGGAACAGGAGACCTGGAATTCCTCTCTCATCCCCACAGACCTCCCCTTCATGATGGCTGCATTCTCTAAAATGCTGACCAGAGGCCTGTCACATAATGCAGCCCAGATCACAGCCTCCATCCATGCTGATCCGCAGCAAATAGGCTCAAGAATAGAGGCGGGCAATTGAACAGAAATCTGACCAAGCAGCCCTGAGAATCAACCAGAATACTGCCAGAATCCAGGAGCTCCAGGACCAACTGGAGGTAGCGGCTTCTAAAATTGATGACCTTGAGAACAGGTCGAGATGCTACAATTTCAGAATCAGAGGACTCCCAGAATCTGTTAAGGACTTTCGCCCGACGGTTCGGGAATTCATCAAAATTCTAATACCTGACATCCCGGCGCACCACCTGGAACTTAAAAGAGCCCACAGAGTGCTTCAACATCCACGTCCTGACGGCCTACCAAGGGACGTTATAGTGAAACCGCACTTCTATGCGGTCAAGGAAGAAGTGATGAAGCTCTCCAGCTCGGCGGAGAAACTGGAGATGATGGGTCACCAGATCCAAATTTTTGCGGATCTCTCCCCATACACGGTACAAAAGCGACGAGCACTGAAACTGTTGCTTCAAGTCCTAGCTAGCAAAGATATCAATTACAGATAGGCTTTCCCACTTCGCCTGAACTTCACGTACTGGAACAAACCATATAACTTCTCCTCTTTTCCTGAAGGTGAACGACTCCTACTACATCTACAGTAGGACTGATTACCCAGGAACTGCCGCCACTCCATATCAACAAAGGAGCACAATCTTGTAAATGACCATCGCCTACTAGCCCGCTGTCCCAAGTGTGGCTGAAACAGCATCCTAAACGTTCACGAGAGTCCTTCCCGCCATGAGCTGGCTTACCTACTATCAACACTTCTTCAATTTCCCATTTCCCTTTGGAACCGTGTTCGCGGCCAACGTACTGTCATTGGAATGGCGTCATGATTCCATTGAGTAAACCTCGGGATTGGCCCCAAGTTCCTCAAGGGAAGATTGTTCCAGATGACTGGTTATTCCCGCAACCCCCCGGTTACTCGGGTTTCCTGATTTCTTTTACATACAAGTTTTTTGTTCTTTACTAATGATTTTCTTCCTGTGTTTTTTCTTTTTTCCTCGGCAATCTTACGCCCCTGTCTCTGGCTCTACACTGATGTTGTAACATGTCTGCGGATCTCAAGACTATGCAGAGCCTAAGGGATCGGGGTGTCTCCCTTGAGAGGTCCCCCAACTGGGACATTTTTTTTTTCTTTCCCCAGATGATTGGCTATACGGACACATGTGGTTGTCTCGTCCTCTCCCATGACCGGTAACAGGCATCACCACAACACCCACCATCCATATCCACTACGCTAAGGGGTGACGCGTGTTGCTGGGTGGGGGAGTGGGAGATAGACCAATCATACCTGAATATGCTCTAATTGTGTGTACCTTACCCTCAGAGGTGGAGTCAGAGAGAGGGGGCCCTTCATATGGCGCCTCAATGAAGCTCTGTTGAGCAATCCTGCACATTGCACAATACTGGACACAGCATTATCGGAGTACTTTTTGGACAACGACACTGATTCGGTCTCGCCAGGCACTTTGTGGGAGGCATATAAGGCGGTGATGAGAGGTAGACTCATCTAGCTTTCATCCCAAATTAGACGGGAAAGAAGGGCATAAATACCAGTTAAAATAACAGTTGATGGAAGACTTTCGCTCGCTCAGTAAACACCACAAAAGCAACCCCACCCCGGACAGCCTGGCTAGGCTTGACTCGGCTCAAGTCAGATTAAATCTCTCCCTCACTACCTCAGCCGAGAAACATTTAAGATGGACAGGGGCTTGCTTTTACTACCAAAAAGACAGGATAAGCTCGAAACTGGCAGCTAAACTGAGTCCAAAGACGCGCGTCATTGCCTACCCCAAAATTTGCACCAAGATGGGAAATTTAACCCAAAATCCAGGGGGAATCATGGACTCCTTCCATGACTTCTACTCACACCTATATAAGCCCCTACCTCATACACACCCCAAGACAAGAGAAGCATTTCTCCAAGATCTCAACTTACCCCACCTAAAGTGTACCCACCAAGAACTATTAAACAAACCTTTCTCCTCAGACGAAATAGTGGACATTATAAAATCTTTGAAATTAGCCTCAGTTCCAGGACCTGATGTCTTCTCGGTCTGTTACTATAAAAAATTTGGCTTACGCCTGGCTCCCTACATGGCTTGTTTCTTTAACTCTCTCAGGGATGGAGCCCCCCTACCTAGTGACTCAAATACAGCTTTTATATCAGTTATACCCAAACCAGGGAAAGACACGAGCGAGGTCGGCAATTATCGCCCCATCTCATTGATAAATAATGACCTTAAGATTATGACAAAAATCTTAGTAACAAGACTGTCCAGCTTCATAGCCGGATACATCCACGGCGATCAGGTGGGCTTCATCCCGGGGAGACAGGGACCGGACCAAATCCGTAGGGCAGTTGACCTGATCTCCCTCCTGCAATCCCAATGGGAATGGGGGCCACATCAGGAAGGCTTCCTGTTATCGTTAGGCCTTCGACTTCGTGTCCTGGCCCTACCTCTTTGATATCTTAGAACGCTGGGTGTTTGGTGCCAAATTCCTTAGACTAATACACACCCTTTACTCTAACCCGACGGCCCAGGTGCGTTTAATGGGGCATTACTCTGCGCCCCTTGAAATTAACAGAGGAATGAGGCAGGGATGCCCTCTAACTCCCTTGATCTTCGCGATAGCGATTGAATCACTGGCCATAGCGATCAGAACAAATACTGATATAAAAGGAGTTAAATGCGGCCAAGAGGAACATAAGTGTGCCCTCTTTGCCGACGACATGTTATTGTTCCTAACGTCACCGCTAATCTCTACCCCCTATGTGTTCCGCTTAATTAGGGAATTTGGGAATATTTCAGATCTCCAAGTAAATGTAACCAAATCGATAGCCCTAAGCATATCCGTCCAACCTTCCTTCTCTTGGGCAGGTGACGCGATCCCCTATCTAGGAATCAAACTGACCAAAAGTATTGGCAGTCTCTACACTGCCAACTATCCCCATATGTTTCGCTCTCTTGAAGCGGACCTAAAAAGGTGGTCAAAGGGAGGACTATCCTGGCTCGGCAGGCTAAATGCCGTGAAGATAACATTTATAAATGAAAAAAGCAGCGCTAGCGACAAATGGACCAAAACCTTATCGCTGCTGTAAAAAAAGTAATAGTACTTTGAAAATATAAAACAGACAAATACAGCGCTGATAAGACGTGACTAAAAGTGCTGAGTGCTAACCAATGTGCTAACAATAAAAATAAACAAAGTAATAGATAAATGATGGACTACATATCACATGCAGTCTAGGGTTACACATATAACTATTGGATGTAAATAGTGAAACATAATAGGTGATTGCACAAGAATATTACACATATAGGCATACCGCATATAATGTGGAAAATAAAAAAATAAATAAAATAAACCATAAGTGTTGACCAATAAATATTGGCAGCTGAACTGATGGATATAAACAGTGGTTGCTCCCAAGACAGAAATATGAATCCTAGCAATAGTCCCAAGATGGATACCAACAAGACTTGTCACTAAATCAGCTGGCAGGACGGTCCTGCGATGTTACAGCAGCTCCTCCTCCCAGGCTGACAGCCTTTCTTAATGGTAATATGCAAGGTATATCTCTAACGTGGATCAGTGGAAGAGATGACCGATGCTCAAATCGAATAAGCCATAAGTAGACAATTGACCACCCAAAACAGAGGAAAAAGCATATAGTGAAGTACTGTGAGTGTTTGGCAAATCACTATCGCTACAAACCGCTACTCACATACTCCCGGTTGTAATCAGGCATATCAGACAGTCTCCGCGATCGCCGCTTACAGCGTGCGTTCCACGGAGTCAGGAAGGAAAACGTCACTTGGTTGTGCAAAAGCCGGATGTTACGTCGACGCGTTTCGCCCCTCCCCCAGGGCGTCATCAAAGGACTCAACATCCAACCCACAGCCATAAGAATATATAGGATGTGTGGGATAAGTGACAGCCAATCACGGCTAGTGGGACGCACCCGCCTCCACATGTCCTGAATCATCATATCCTGTTACAATCCACCACAACTTTATTACAAAGGATGAACAGCATACAATTAGTGTACATAGGACAAATAATATATAAATGTGAACGTCTCAATCTCATAGATTTACAGCTTATGACTAATTGAGAATTAAAACAAATATATGGATAGGAATGATTTAACATAAATACGTGGATAATAATGAAAAAACATAAAAATAAAATAAAGTAAAGAATATAATAAAATAAAATGAGAAAAATAAAAATAAAAATAATAATAAAAAATAAAAATAAAGTAAAAAATAAAAAATAAAAAATAAAATAAAAAATGAAAATAAAAATAAAAATAAAAATAAAAATAAAAAAATGAAAATAAAAAATAAAAAATAAAAAAATAAATAAAAAAGAAAATATATAAATGAAAAAAAGAATATACAAAAATAAAATAAAAATAAAGATAAAAATAAAAATAAAATAAAACATAAAAATTAAATAAAAAATTAATGAATAATAAATAATATGAGTGGATATAAATTCATTATAGATGAAAAATAAAATAAAATGAAATTGAATCGGAAACATCCACCATAATCGAAATGAATGAATGGGATGCATACTCCATGAGATCCTGAAAAGGAATATACCACCCATTTACTCATAGTGGACATAAAATATAAACGATGTAACCAAAACCCTCTTCCCCAGTCTCAGAAATAATAAATAATGATAATTTACCAATTAGATAAAAAACAGTTAAGATCTAGCTCAACATTGAGCCCCTGAGGCTGTAAAGTGCGAAGTCTATGAATCCATTGGGTTTCATTTTGTGAGATAGCTCTCTTGAGATCCGAGCCCCGCCAGTGTGCCTCCACTTTATCAATGCCACAAAAAGTCAGGAGACTAGGAGCCCTATTATGGACTAGCCTGAAATGGTTTGAAAGGCCATGATGTTTATAGCCTTTCTTGATTCTGTTGACATGTTCTCTGAGCCTGACCCCTAGCTGTCTAGTGGTCCTCCCCACATATTGTAGATTACATGGACAGGATAATAAATACGTTACATGCGTGGTATTGCATGTAATGAATTTCTTAATTTCAAAAACCCTGTCATCAGATATTGATCTAAAATGAGTAGTTTTCTTTTTCCGGAATTTAGAGGTCCTACACATCATGCACCTACCACAACTGTAGAACCCAGTCCTGTCCAGAAAGGTAAATACCTTTCTGGGTGGGTTCACCACATTGTGCGCCAATTGCAGTCTGAGTGCCGGTGGTTTTGTGTAGATGAAACTAGGTCGGGCAGGTAGGATTTTCTTCAGGTCGGCATCTTCCATCAATAAAGGCCAGTGCTCTCTAATAATTTTTTCAAACTGACGGTATTGCCTATTAAAACCTGTCTTGAACGCTATGCTGTAATCTTTATCTTTCCTCACTTTAGGTTTAAATAACTCCTTTCTGTCCATCTCACCAACTGCCCTTTTGGTCCGTTCCAAATCTTCCACTTTGTATCCCTTAGCTCTGAAACGTTCCAAAATGACATTGGCTTGTAGATTATAATCATCCTCCTTACTACAATTCCTTCTTACTCTAAGCATTTGGCTTTTGGGGATGCCCCTCAACCATCTCGGATGATGGCAACTGGACAGCGGAATGTATCCATTCCTATCCACATCTTTAAAGAAAGTGCGCGTGCATAATTTGTCCCCCTCCCTAAAGACAGTAAGATCTAAGAAATTGATCTCTGTATGACTAAAATTCTCAGAAAAAGAGATATTCAGAGAATTTTCACTAATTTTCCCCAAAAACTCAAAAAAAGACTCTGGTGATCCTGCCCAAATTATAAAAATGTCGTCAATATACCTTTTATAGAGTCTAAGCTCTGGTATATTGGTTTGATAAATGGCTTGGTTTTCCCAAAAACTCATGAAAATATTTGCTACTGAGGGGGCATACTTGGCCCCCATTGCCACACCTTTGATCTGTCTATAGTACTCCTTTTCATGCCAGAAAAAATTATGGCTCATTGCCATGTCAAGTGCCCTCAAGAGGAACTCCTTCTGTTTGGATTTCATGTTGGTACTTCCTAATGCCCACTCAACGGCTTGAAAGGCATGTTTTTGTTGGATGTTTGTATATAACGAGTTGACATCCATACTTACTAACAGACAATCACCAGATATTGACATTGGGCTAATTAATTCTATCAAATCCTTACTATCTTTAAGATAGGAGGGATATCTTTTGGTGAGTGGCTGTAGAAAATGATCCAAATACTCGCCTAATCTGGAAAATAAGGACCCAATGCCACTGACTATGGGTCGACCCGGTGGTTTTGTAGAGTTTTTGTGTATTTTCGGTAACTGATATATCACCGGTATTCGTGGAGCATTCGGGACCAAATATCTTGCCTCCTTCTTTTTTAGGATTCCTTCTTCTTTGGCCTCTTTGATTAAGTCTTTGAGCTGGGCTTTGTAATTTCTAGTGGGATTACTTTTTAACTTCTCGTATGTTGCACGATCCCCGACCAATTTATTCAACTCTTCTAAATAATCAGTTTTATTGAGTATTACTACTCCCCCACCCTTGTCTGCCGACCTAATTACTATGTTTTTGTTTTTCTCTAAGGCCTTCAAGCCTTTCTCCAAATCCCCTTTGTGCCTTTTTGGTTGTATAGCAAGCCTATCCAAATCTCGCTCAACCAAAGACTTAAAAACACCCACAAAATGGTTATTAGAGATTTGGGGATTAAAGATAGAATTATTCCTAAGAGAAGTATGCAAATACTCCTCTATCTGGATATTTGATGGGGTATTGCTGTTACAAAAAAACTTTTTAATATTTATTTTTCTAATAAATTTCTGGAAATCAATAAAAGCATCAAATTTATTAAAATTCCTATCCAAGGCAAATTTAAGACCCAAATCTAAAACCTTTAATTCCTCCTGCGAGAATACCGCATCACTAAGGTTAAAAATTCCTTCCATCAAGTTAATCTTTTCCGTTTTCCTTTTCCCTCCTCTGCAACCTCTTGTTCTTCTCTTCTTTCTCCCTCTCCTGGCCACTGTGATGTTGTCGGGTACCAGGGTCTCCATTCCTCTGATGGATTCTGTTCCCTCCCACGTCCTCTGGGGGTCATGGTTCCCCTCCCTCTCGGGGGAGGTCCCCCCGACCCTCTCCGCTGAAAATCCCCTCTTTGATTATTGGGATACCTACCTCTACCCCTGCCCCTATGGGGCGGAGGCTGGTAGTTGGACTGATTGGGAGGCCAGGATTGTCCACCATGGTTCCCTCTCCTCTGCTCATGACCTCTTGTGTTATGGGATCCCCTATGAGATGGCTGGGGATAATCATAACCCAGAGGCTCGTAGTGGTTATATGTGGCCACATTATATGCAGGTGTGGGTGAATTGTAATATTCATTGTTCTGTTGATTACCTCTAACGTAATCCTGGTATGAACCATCATAACGACGCACAGGTGTTTTTAAGGTATCAAAAACCCATTCTGGCTCCCTGGATGGGGGACCTGCCTCTATGGTAGGTTCTTCTACCACTTCCTGCCATTTGTATACTTTATTAGACTTATAGTCATTGGTGTCTCTAATAAATTTTTTTATTTTTTTATTTTGAGTGTCTTTATCCACCTTATCCACAAACTCTTGGAGCTGTTTTAATTTATCTTTGTGTTCACCTGAAGCAATAAGAGGACCTAATTTGGATTATGGGTCGACCCATAGTCAGTGGCATTGGGTCCTTATTTTCCAGATTAGGCGAGTATTTGGATCATTTTCTACAGCCACTCACCAAAAGATATCCCTCCTATCTTAAAGATAGTAAGGATTTGATAGAATTAATTAGCCCAATGTCAATATCTGGTGATTGTCTGTTAGTAAGTATGGATGTCAACTCGTTATATACAAACATCCAACAAAAACATGCCCTTCAAGCCGTTGAGTGGGCATTAGGAAGTACCAACATGAAATCCAAACAGAAGGAGTTCCTCTTGAGGGCACTTGACATGGCAATGAGCCATAATTTTTTCTGGCATGAAAAGGAGTACTATAGACAGATCAAAGGTGTGGCAATGGGGGCCAAGTATGCCCCCTCAGTAGCAAATATTTTCATGAGTTTTTGGGAAAACCAAGCCATTTATCAAACCAATATACCAGAGCTTAGACTCTATAAAAGGTATATTGACGACATTTTTATAATTTGGGCAGGATCACCAGAGTCTTTTTTTGAGTTTTTGGGGAAAATTAGTGAAAATTCTCTGAATATCTCTTTTTCTGAGAATTTTAGTCATACAGAGATCAATTTCTTAGATCTTACTGTCTTTAGGGAGGGGGACAAATTATGCACGCGCACTTTCTTTAAAGATGTGGATAGGAATGGATACATTCCGCTGTCCAGTTGCCATCATCCGAGATGGTTGAGGGGCATCCCCAAAAGCCAAATGCTTAGAGTAAGAAGGAATTGTAGTAAGGAGGATGATTATAATCTACAAGCCAATGTCATTTTGGAACGTTTCAGAGCTAAGGGATACAAAGTGGAAGATTTGGAACGGACCAAAAGGGCAGTTGGTGAGATGGACAGAAAGGAGTTATTTAAACCTAAAGTGAGGAAAGATAAAGATTACAGCATAGCGTTCAAGACAGGTTTTAATAGGCAATACCGTCAGTTTGAAAAAATTATTAGAGAGCACTGGCCTTTATTGATGGAAGATGCCGACCTGAAGAAAATCCTACCTGCCTGACCTAGTTTCATCTACACAAAACCACCGGCACTCAGACTGCAATTGGCGCACAATGTGGTGAACCCACCCAGGAAGGTATTTACCTTTCTGGACAGGACTGGGTTCTACAGTTGTGGTAGGTGCATGATATGTAGGACCTCTAAATTCCGGAAAAAGAAAACTACTCATTTTAGATCAATATCTGATGACAGGGTTTTTGAAATTAAGAAATTCATTACATGCAATACCACGCATGTAACGTATTTATTATCCTGTCCATGTAATCTACAATATGTGGGGAGGACCACTAGACAGCTAGGGGTCAGGCTCAGAGAACATGTCAACAGAATCAAGAAAGGCTATAAACATCATGGCCTTTCAAACCATTTCAGGCTAGTCCATAATAGGGATCCTAGTCTCCTGACTTTTTGTGGCATTGATAAAGTGGAGGCACACTGACGGGGCTCGGATCTCAAGAGAGCTATCTCACAAAATGAAACCCAATGGATTCATAGACTTCACACTTTACAGCCTCAGGGGCTCAATGTTGAGCTAGATCTTAACTGTTTTTCATCTAATTGGTAAATTATCATTATTTATTATTTCTGAGACTGGGGAAGAGGGTTTTGGTTACATCTTTTATATTTTATGTCCACTATGAGTAAATGGGTGGTATATTCCTTTTCAGGATCTCATGGAGTATGCATCCCATTCATTCATTTCGATTATGGTGGATGTTTCCGTTTCAATTTTATTTTATTTTATTTTTCATCTATAATGAATTTATATCCACTCATATTATTTATTATTCATTAATTTTTTATTTAATTTTTATGTTTTATTTTATTTTTATTTTTATCTTTATTTTTATTTTATTTTTGTATATTCTTTTTTTCATTTATATATTTTCTTTTTTATTTATTTTTTTATTTTTTATTTTTTATTTTCATTTTTTTATTTTTATTTTTATTTTTATTTTTATTTTCATTTTTTATTTTATTTTTTATTTTTTATTTTTTATTTTTTATTTTTTACTTTATTTTTATTTTTTATTATTATTTTTATTTTTATTTTTCTCATTTTATTTTATTATATTCTTTACTTTATTTTATTTTTATGTTTTTTCATTATTATCCACGTATTTATGTTAAATCATTCCTATCCATATATTTGTTTTAATTCTCAATTAGTCATAAGCTGTAAATCTATGAGATTGAGACGTTCACATTTATATATTATTTGTCCTATGTACACTAATTGTATGCTGTTCATCCTTTGTAATAAAGTTGTGGTGGATTGTAACAGGATATGATGATTCAGGACATGTGGAGGCGGGTGCGTCCCACTAGCCGTGATTGGCTGTCACTTATCCCACACATCCTATATATTCTTATGGCTGTGGGTTGGATGTTGAGTCCTTTGATGACGCCCTGGGGGAGGGGCGAAACGCGTCGACGTAACATCCGGCTTTTGCACAACCAAGTGACGTTTTCCTTCCTGACTCCGTGGAACGCACGTTGTAAGCGGCGATCGCGGAGACTGTCTGATATGCCTGATTACAACCGGGAGTATGTGAGTAGCGGTTTGTAGCGCTAGTGATTTGCCAAACACTCACAGTACTTCACTATATGCTTTTTCCTCTGTTTTGGGTGGTCAATTGTCTACTTATGGCTTATTCGATTTGAGCATCGGTCATCTCTTCCACTGATCCACGTTAGAGATATACCTTGCATATTACCATTAAGAAAGGCTGTCAGCCTGGGAGGAGGAGCTGCTGTAACATCGCAGGACCGTCCTGCCAGCTGATTTAGTGACAAGTCTTGTTGGTATCCATCTTGGGACTATTGCTAGGATTCATATTTCTGTCTTGGGAGCAACCACTGTTTATATCCATCAGTTCAGCTGCCAATATTTATTGGTCAACACTTATGGTTTATTTTATTTATTTTTTTATTTTCCACATTATATGCGGTATGCCTATATGTGTAATATTCTTGTGCAATCACCTATTATGTTTCACTATTTACATCCAATAGTTATATGTGTAACCCTAGACTGCATGTGATATGTAGTCCATCATTTATCTATTACTTTGTTTATTTTTATTGTTAGCACATTGGTTAGCACTCAGCACGTGAAGATAACATTACTACCCCGTCTATTATACCTCTTTCGCTCCCTTCCCATCCTTATTAAAAAATCCACTCTGACAAACCTTTAATCCAAGATTGTCAGCTTTGTCTGGGGGGATCGGGGTCACCAGTTTGCGAAAGAGATTCTACTCCTACTTAAAACCCAAGGCGGACTGGGACTCCAAAACCTATGGCTTTACTACCAAGCAGCCCAACTAGCCCAATTTTCCATCATATATTCTAGGGGCCACAAACCTGACTGGGTCTCCATAGAAAGGCAGGCAGTCCCCCACCACACGCTCGACTTTTTAATCTGGAGACCGGCAAAACACAGACCAGTTATCCTAGCACCAACGCTATCTCACTCCCTGGCACTATGTGCTACGATACATGCACATGCACAACTGATATCTCCCCTGAGACCCCTCGCTCACCTCTTTCACAACCCTGTCTTTCCCCAGGTATGAATATATACACGTTTCGCTGGTGGCTGAACAAGGGACTTTTCAGGATAGGACATTTCCTAACACCAAACGGCCCCATAACATTAGGGCATTGTTGGAGCAAAATAGAAATGCCAACCTCTGAAAAGTTCAGACTTTCACAGATCAGGCACTTCCTCCACATGCTTTGGACTGACAAGTCAAGCCCTCCCAAAGCAACTATGTATGAACAATGGTGTTCCAGCATTGGAGCTCAAAAGGGCGGCATCTCCATTATATACGCTTCTCTGGCAGATAGGGTGGACTCCCTGGCATACGCTCGATCCTGGGAAGCAGATCTCAACATCCAGCTGAACCCTGACCAGTGGTTTCAAGCTTTCCGCAGATCATCTAAAGGTATCTTAAACATCTCACTGATTGAAGCTAACATTAAAGTATTCACAAAATGGTACTATGTTCCAGCTAGACTTTCCAAGATTTACCCAGATGCCTCCCCCCTCTGCTTTAGAGGATGCGGGCATATAGCCACGATGCTCCATATATGGTGGACTTGTCCCCGTATAAGAAGCGACCGGAACAAATTCCTCCATGTATTACGACAAGTTACAAAAACCCAGGTTCCTCAAGACCCCATGTACATTCTCTTGAACCGCAGGTTACACAACGCCTCTAAGAGCACACAACAACTTATTTTCTTCATGTGTTTGGGAGTCAAGATTACCTTAGCTAAAGCCTGGAAAAAAACAACAGTATCACTATTGGCTGCCAAACGAAAAATATCCTGGATTATGACACAGGAACAGATAGTTGTGAAGCGGCTGGACATGGTCCAACGCTTTGAAAGGGTCTGAGAACCGTGGGCCTCACATATCAAGATCCCGCTTTACCCAGGTCACCTACATACATGAAGGAATTTCCAGAGAGACCACATACCTTCTCCCCTTACCCTATTTCTCTCTTACCTATCTCTCATGGTGTATAACATCAGATTTGTTATCGGCATGTCGTGGGCTTTACACTTTGCTCTTCACAGAGCAATATACCACTCATAGATTGTCCTGAGCTGAGGATGGATAACTATGCTCTTGATTGTGATTGATCTGACCCTAAGTGTACAACTCTCTTCTCCCCAATCGGGGGAATGTTTTGACCTGGGAGACTGCCGGGACAGGCATACCCTGGGAGGGTAGAGGGGTGACGGGTGAGGTACATCATCGGGCTGGGACCACGGGCTCTGTCACTCCATAGTGTGCACCCATAGGGGTGGGGTGATTACCCTGGAGGCCCTGGCGCAATGAGGCCCTAACTGAGCCTTTTACACAGAGTTAACTCATATTTGCTACTGAATTACATATGAAGATCTATGCACAGCCATATGCCAAATGCTTTATGTTCAATATTTAACCCTTACATGTTTGACACTCTTGGCAGGTTATGTTGGCCTGCAGGAGGGTACTATATCTGTATTGCTACTTTTATAGTTGTACTGAAAATCCCAATAAAAACATTGAAACAAAAAAAAGACTCTGCTGACCCAAATTGGCTGCCAAGGGTCACCTGGATGCAGCACAGCCAACCGGAATGCTGCCTCCAGGACCAGGAAACCATGGAGAAACCTAGTTTTCCCTGACTTCCTCTCTAGGGTTTGATGCCATTCAGTTAAGGTGCCACCTACAGTGGAGGAAGCAGACTGCACCTGCCTACAAGCCAATATAATCCTCCACTACAATTCACATAAGTAAAGCACAACTTGCTGACTGATCCTAAACACTTTCTATGTGATAACCAATCTCCCTCTCTGTTAGCTACTGCAGACTACACACTGACATTATGGGGTTGATTTACTAAAGGCAAAAAGACAGTGCACTTTGCAAAGTGCAGTTGTACTCTGCAAGTGCAGTTGATACAGAGCTTAGTAAATGAGCAGAAGCTCTGCTGACTTCCATCATCCAATCATGTGCTAGCAAAAATGCAGTTTTTATATTTTCCTTGCATGTGATTGGGTATTCTTTGCAAAATGAAGCCTTACCTCATTTAATAAGCTTTGGAGCAACTGCACTTACAGAGGGCAACTATTTGCCTTTAGTAAATCAACCCATATGGCTTATACTGTATTTCCTCACTTTTTTTAGTGGGGAGCTGGACTATACAGCCCCTGTTTTTTTACCACTAAGAATTTGCCCAAAATGTGCCCATTCAAGTTAATATTGAATCCTTGAAATTCCCTATAAGTTTCATCACTGGGCAAATCCAAATCTCATCACTGTTAATAAACATGATTATTGTAAATCCTTATAGCCTTGGACTAAACATACTGTACCTCCAATTTTTCTATTAATACTTAAAATGTTTATGTTTTTGTGTCTATATGTGTTTTTCAAATGAAGCCCCTTTCACACTGGGCAACTTTTTATACACCATCCTTTTTGAATTGTGTAGAAAGGTTGGTCTCAGAAAAAGTGCAGAAAAAGAAGGGCTGCATGCATTTCACATTTCACTATTCACTATTCACTATTATCACGTTTTGATAATATATTTTTCATGTAAGGCAAATCACTGGTAAAGTATTGACCTCTTTTGTCAGAGAATATGCATCAATGCATTTTTCATCCATTATCTGTAAAGTGTTTCAAAAAATGATATCTGGAACAAAACTGTTCTTTCATTTTGGCAAATAAAGGGTTATGCCTTTTTTTTGTTTGTTTAGACTATACACCTGCATGCCTCAGCTTACTATATGTAACATACTCCTTACTCATGCTTGTCTAATTCTCTCCTTTACTGTGACCGTTCCTGGCCCCTGTAGGAGGAAAGCTAAGCTCAAACTTTATGTCAAAACTAAATTAACAAGCCATGCATTTTCTGAGGTACTTGGCTTTTCCTGCTTCATTTTGGATAATTCCCTCCAGCTGTCTGTGAGTTGTGGGACGCCTGCTAACATTTCCAGATGACGCCTCTTACTATTCACTTTAAAACAGATCAGTGTTTCTAGTCCCAATTCATTCTGACAAGCTACCCCGCTGCATATTCATGAGGGGGTTTCCAAGCCAGATGCAATGTACCCTTCTCTTCAAGTCTTCAGGCTTGGCTGCCTGCAGACCTCTGTTTGGGCTTCCTTTTCAATGTAAAATTAAACAAATAACATGATACCTCATTGATTGTGGGACATGCTCCAGAAATCTGATGGATTCCCCAGGCAATGCAGCAATGAGAGTTGGTAACCATTTCTGGCCTTGGAAATTTTGCTAAGATCACAACATATTTTCTTAATCTCCATTCCAACCTGAAAAACAAAGTATACAGAATAATATTATTGCTGCACATCTTTGTCAACACCATGTTTTGAAAATTTAAATTATGCTCTATATACAGGGACAGTCTATTAACATTATATGATTTGTTACAAAACAAGAAAAGCTTGAGATAATTTACACAGAAGTAGTCCAAAAACATTATATGTAGTTTGTATTGAAAAATGCCACCCCTAGAAATATTAGCAATAGCAAGGCTAAAAATAACTTCATTATCAGTACTATTTGCATTTAGTTTGAATGTTCTCATTGTGATTGTTTGGGTGCTTCAGTTTCCTTATCAAATCTAAAAAAACCTGCCATAATTGGGGATGGAAAAACTCCACTAAGGAGCTCAAGTTAAGGCCCAACTTTAGGCACAACAAATAATACCTATGCAGTGCCCCCCCCCCCTATCAGGGTTATATGCTAATCAAATCTACCGGATTGAAGAAGAGGCTGTATTACTTACCTAACTCCCTGCTCCATCGAGAATCCTCGATCCATTTGTCCGTTCTGCCACAGCCTCCACTGTAAGCTGCCCAAAACTGTGGCCGCACACTCACCCCCACCACATACAGTACAATATAGGGTTGAAGTCCTGCACTAAACGTGATGACTCCAAGGCTTTGACACCAGAGGCAGTGTCAGGTAAGTGATGCAGCCTCTTCTGTAATCCATAGAGATGCTGGGATGTGCCTAACTGCATGGAACATACCTGGGGTGTTGGTGCCCCGCTGTAAAAGTTTGAAGGAGCAGAGTTTGGCAAATGGAGTATACCAAAAATAGTGCCAGCACCCAGGAGCTATAAATTAAGCATATCAGAAATAATAGCTGTGGCTAGGAGCAACAGACCAAGCATACCAGGGATAATGCCAGTAGCCAGAAGAGAATGACAGAGCATACCAGGAATGGTGCCAGTGGTAGGAGTAACTGGAGGAGTTTACCAGAAGCTATGCCACCCTAGGTAGCCAGAACCAAGAGAAAGAATGTAACAGAACTAGCACCAGTGGCAAGAAGCGACAGGTGGAGTGAACTTGTATCATTGGCTACAGACATCGTGGACCAGGCAGCAGGACTAGAACTTCAGTAACAGGAGAGTAACACCAGCAGAGGTTAGATAAATTAGTAGTTGGGTCGGCATCAAGTGGGCAAACATTGCCCTGGCATCTGTCTACGGAGTATGCCAATCACAAGACACAAACACACCTGATTGACTGCAACATCAAAACCCACGGTAGAATTCAGAATACGTGAGCCCTAGGGCATATACAGTTGAAATGAGGAATGAGCTGCTTTCCAGGCAAAATATTGAAATGGGTAATATAACTTTGGACATTGGTTTGAATTGCTTTATTTACTTAATTTTTATGACACTGTACTTGAAGTAAAGAGAGCGTGTCATAAAACAAAGCAGGCTATTAAGGACACAAACTGGACAGAAAGGCAATATGCATAAATTAATAACTGTTTTACTGGCATATTGCTTGTATTTGTGAATGACACTTAGATGTATTTATAATATAGATTTAATGCAGAGTTGGGCAAATGGTTCAGCCTGAACATTGGCTGTTTGCCCATTTGATGAACACCCAAATTATCTGGGCGTTCAACCATTTGTTCTGCCAATCGAACAACCACAATGCACTGCACCGCAGCACAGTGCATCGAAAGCCCTGATTGGCTGAAGCAATGGAAGCTTTGCCCAATCAGGGCATATAGCACTGTCAGAGCCATGATTGGACACTGTAATGATGACTCTATCCATTCATGGTTCATTGCTCTTAGTCCCACCTAGGGATGAGCCGAATACCCCCCGGTTCGGTTCGCATCCAGAACTCCAGAAGTTCACGCAAACTTTCGAGCACCGTTAATGTCTATGGCACTCAAACTTGAGAAATCAAAATTTTAAAGGCTGTTATGCAAGTTATTGTCCTAAAAAGGGTTTGGGGATCCGGGTCCTGCCCCAGGGGACATGTATCAATGAAAAAAAAGTTTTAAAAATGGCTGTTTTTTCGGGAGCAGTGATTTTAATGATGCTTAAAGTAAAAAAATAAAATTGAAATATTCCTTTAACCGGTTCCCGACCGGCGCACGCTGATGTATGTCGGCAGAATGGCATGGCTGGGCAAATGGGCATACCTGTACGTCCCTTTGAATTTGCCGCCGTGCCACTGCATGCACGCCGGTAGCTCCGTTAGTAGGATCGCGGGTCCCGTGGACTTGATCGCCGCAGTGATACCCGCGATCGTCTCACGGAGCTGAAGAACAGGGAGATGCTAATGTAAACAAGCATCTCCCCATACTGCTTAGTGACAGTGTTACTGATCATAGCTCCCTGTAATCGGGAGCTATGATCAGTGATGTTTCACAGCTAGCCCATCCCCCCCTACAGTTAGAATCACTCACCTAGGACACACTTAACCCTTACAGCGCCACCTAGTGTTAACCCCTCCACTGCCAGTCACATTTACACAGTAGGGATGAGCTTCGTGTTCGATTCGAACCCATGTTCGACTCGAACATCGGCTGTTCGGTCGTTCGCCGAATTGCGAACGATATGGGCCGTTCGCGCCAAATTCGTGTGGCGCGTCACGGCCCATAATTCACTGCGGCATCGCAGTGCATTGCTGGCTGATGATTGGCCAAGCATGCACTATGACCCGCATGCTTGGCCAATCACAGCGCCGTCAGTAGAGAGAGCTGTAATTGGCCAAAGCCAGGGTGGCTTTGGCCAATTATGGCTCAGGGGATTTAGTACACACCCCACACTATATAAGGCCGCCTGCACGGCGGCCCTGTGTAGTGTGTGTTCCGGTGTGCTGAGAGATAGAGAGAGAGAGAGACAGTGTCATTTGATTTGAGTTAGATAGATTAGGCAGAACAGTCAGTCAGTTAGCTGCACTTACAGTGTATTGTGTATATATATGCATCCCAGGTGTTGCATATATATATATACACTGTATTCAGTTTAGCTAGATCCGTTCCTGTTATCTTCTATCTAGACTATTTACATTTAGTGCAGTGTGTCCTGCTCACAGTGTTCAGCTAGATCCGTTCCTGCTATTTACATTCAGTGCAGTGCGTCCTGCTCACAGTGTTCAGCTAGATCCGTTCCTGCTATTTACATTTAGTGCAGTCAGTGCGTCCTGCTCACAGTGTTCAGCTAGATCCGTTCCTGCTATTTACATTCAGTGCAGTGCGTCCTGCTCACAGTGTTCAGCTAGATCCGTTCCTGGTATTTACATTTAGTGCAGTGCGTCCTGCTCACAGTGTTCAGCTAGATCCGTTCCTGCTATTTACATTCAGTGCAGTGCGTCCTGCTCACAGTGTTCAGCTAGATCCGTTCCTGCTATTTACATTCAGTGCAGTGCGTCCTGCTCACAGTGTTCAGCTAGATCCGTTCCTGGTATTTACATTTAGTGCAGTGCATCCTGCTCACAGTGTTCAGCTAGATCCGTTCCTGCTATTTACATTCAGTGCAGTGCGTCCTGCTCACAGTGTTCAGCTAGATCCGTTCCTGGTATTTACATTTAGTGCAGTGTGTCCTGCTCACAGTGTTCAGCTAGATCCGTTCCTGCTATTTACATTCAGTGCAGTGCGTCCTGCTCACAGTGTTCAGCTAGATCCGTTCCTGCTATTTACATTCAGTGCAGTGCGTCCTGCTCACAGTGTTCAGCTAGATCCGTTCCTGGTATTTACATTTAGTGCAGTGCGTCCTGCTCACAGTGTTCAGCTAGATCCGTTCCTGCTATTTACATTCAGTGCAGTGCGTCCTGCTCACAGTGTTCAGCTAGATCCGTTCCTGGTATTTACATTTAGTGCAGTGCGTTGTGCTCACAGTGTTCAGCTACATCCGTTCCTGCTATTTACATTCAGTGCAGTGCGTCCTGCTCACAGTGTTCAGCTAGATCCGTTCCTGCTATTTACATTCAGTGCAGTGCGTCCTGCACACGGTGTTCAGCTAGATCCGTTCCTGGTATTTACATTTAGTGCAGTGCGTCCTGCTCACAGTGTTCAGCTAGATCCGTTCCTGGTATTTACATTTAGTGCAGTGCGTCCTGCTCACAGTGTTCAGCTAGATCCGTTCCTGCTATTTACATTCAGTGCAGTGCGTCCTGCTCACAGTGTTCAGCTAGATCCGTTCCTGCTATTTACATTCAGTGCAGTGCGTCCTGCTCACAGTGTTCAGCTAGATCCGTTCCTGCTATTTACATTCAGTGCAGTGCGTCCTGCTCACAGTGTTCAGCTAGATCCGTTCCTGGTATTTACATTTAGTGCAGTGCGTCCTGCTCACAGTGTTCAGCTAGATCCGTTCCTGCTATTTACATTCAGTGCAGTGCGTCCTGCTCACAGTGTTCAGCTAGATCCGTTCCTGGTATTTACATTTAGTGCAGTGCGTCCTGCTCACAGTGTTCAGCTAGATCCGTTCCTGCTATTTACATTCAGTGCAGTGCGTCCTGCTCACAGTGTTCAGCTACATCCGTTCCTGGTATTTACATTTAGTGCAGTGCGTCCTGCTCACAGTGTTCAGCTAGATCCGTTCCTGGTATTTACATTTAGTGCAGTGCGTCCTGCTCACAGTGTTCAGCTACATCCGTTCCTGCTATTTACATTCAGTGCAGTGCGTCCTGCTCACAGTGTTCAGCTAGATCCGTTCCTGCTATTTACATTCAGTGCAGTGCGTCCTGCTCACAGTGTTCAGCTAGATCCGTTCCTGCTATTTACATTCAGTGCAGTGCGTCCTGCTCACAGTGTTCAGCTAGATCCGTTCCTGGTATTTACATTTAGTGCAGTGCGTCCTGCTCACAGTGTTCAGCTAGATCCGTTCCTGCTATTTACATTCAGTGCAGTGCGTCCTGCTCACAGTGTTCAGCTAGATCCGTTCCTGCTATATACATTTAGTGCAGTACGTCCTGCTCACAGTGTTCAGCTAGATCCGTTCCTGTTATCTTCCTACTGACAGGCAGGCTTGTCTGGTTACAGTATATAAAGCTACCTTAAGAAAATTACAGGTGTTCTTTTTGATCCTATTAGTACCACGGTCAGGCAGCTAGACTATTTACATTTAGTACAGTGCGTCCTGCTCACAGTGTTCAGCTAGATCCGTTCCTGTTATCTTCCTACTGACAGGCAGGCTTGTCTGGTTACAGTATATAAAGCTACCTGAAGAAAATTACAGGTGTTCTTTTTGATCCTATTAGTACCACGGTCAGGCAGCTAGACTATTTACATTTAGTACAGTGTGTCCTGCTCACAGTGTTCAGCTAGATCCGTTCCTGTTATCTTCCTACTGACAGGCAGGCTTGTCTGGTTACAGTATATAAAGCTACCTTAAGAAAATTACAGGTGTTCTTTTTGATCCTATTAGTACCACGGTCAGGCAGCTAGACTATTTACATTTAGTACAGTGCGTCCTGCTCACAGTGTTCAGCTAGATCCGTTCTTGCTATTTACATTCAGTGCAGTGCGTCCTGCTCACAGTGTTCAGCTAGATCCGTTCCTGGTATTTACATTTAGTGCAGTGCGTTGTGCTCACAGTGTTCAGCTACATCCGTTCCTGCTATTTACATTCAGTGCAGTGCGTCCTGCTCACAGTGTTCAGCTAGATCCGTTCCTGCTATTTACATTCAGTGCAGTGCGTCCTGCTCACAGTGTTCAGCTAGATCCGTTCCTGGTATTTACATTTAGTGCAGTGCGTCCTGCTCACAGTGTTCAGCTAGATCCGTTCCTGGTATTTACATTTAGTGCAGTGCGTCCTGCTCACAGTGTTCAGCTACATCCGTTCCTGCTATTTACATTCAGTGCAGTGCGTCCTGCTCACAGTGTTCAGCTAGATCCGTTCCTGCTATTTACATTCAGTGCAGTGCGTCCTGCTCACAGTGTTCAGCTAGATCCGTTCCTGCTATTTACATTCAGTGCAGTGCGTCCTGCTCACAGTGTTCAGCTAGATCCGTTCCTGGTATTTACATTTAGTGCAGTGCGTCCTGCTCACAGTGTTCAGCTAGATCCGTTCCTGCTATTTACATTCAGTGCAGTGCGTCCTGCTCACAGTGTTCAGCTAGATCCGTTCCTGCTATATACATTTAGTGCAGTACGTCCTGCTCACAGTGTTCAGCTAGATCCGTTCCTGTTATCTTCCTACTGACAGGCAGGCTTGTCTGGTTACAGTATATAAAGCTACCTTAAGAAAATTACAGGTGTTCTATCCCAGCTTAGTGCAGCTACAGGCCATTAGTATGTCTGGAAGGCCAAGAAGGAGAGGCAGACAGTCACAAGCCAATAAGAGAGGGCAAGCAGGCTCTGTGTCTAGTGCTGGTCGTGGAGACGGTGCATCCTCATCAGCACGTGGCCATGGGACACGCTTGGCCTTTTTTTCGGCAGCTGGCCGTGTTGAGCCGCAACATGCGGAAGACTTGGTCGAGTGGATGACCAAGCCGTCCTCATCCTCCTCATCCTCTCTCACCCATGCCCAGGGTGCTTTGTCTGGCAAAGCAGCGGCCTCTTCCCTCAGCTCAATGTCATCAGTGACTCCTTCCCTAGCTCCACCATGTCCTCATGAGGATTCCCTCGAACTGTTTGACCACAGTGTTGGGTACATGCTCCAGGAGGATGCCCAGCGTTTGGAAGGCTCTGATGATGATACTGAGCTCAATGAAAGCAGTAACATGAGCACGGACAGAGGGGGTGCCCAAGAAGGACAGCAATCTGGCAGTCATGCTCCCCCTGCTGCAGCATACTGCCAGGTTTGCTCCAGTGATGAGGAGGGAGGGGATGATGAGGTCACTGACTCAACGTGGGTGCCTGATAGGAGAGAGGAGGAGGAGGAGGAGGAGGAGGAGGTGGCACATCACCAACTAGGCAGGATGCCCTCCAGGGGCCAGCCTAAGGGCAGCACATTGACTGCATCACACCCCAAAGCTCCACATGTGCAGGGCGCTGCAGTCTCTGCGCGTTATTCAAAAAGTTCTTTGGTGTGGGCCTTTTTTGAGACGAGTGCATCAGATCGCACCGCTGCTATTTGCAACATATGTCTCAAGCGTATCTCGCGTGGCCAAAACATCTCCCGCTTGGGTACCACATGCTTGACCAGACATATGTTGACCTGCCATGCAGTTCGTTGGCAAGCGTATCTAAAAGACCCACACCAAAGAACAAAGACGATCTCTCCTTGCTCCTCATCAGCTGAGATTTCCAACCCCACTAGACCTTCAGTCCTCTCTGAGACCTGCAGTGAGAGGAATGAAGGTGTAGAATTAGGTGTGTCACAGCCAAGTACTTGTGGGCAATCTGCTTTTGGTACACCGACGTCAGATTGTACCAGGCAAATTTCCCTGCCCCAGCTGCTGCACCGCCGAAAGAAGTTTGCTCCCAGCCATCCACATGCCCAGCGGTTGAATGCTAGCTTGGCAAAATTGCTAGCACTTCAACTGCTGCCTTTTCAGTTGGTAGACTCTGCCCCCTTCCGTGAGTTTGTGGAATGTGCGGTTCCTCAGTGGCAGGTACCCAAACGCCACTTTTTCTCACGGAAGGCGATTCCGGCTCTCTACCGGCATGTGGAAGGCAATGTCCATGCCTCGCTGGACAGGGCGGTCAGCGGTAAGGTGCATATTACCGCTGACTCATGGTCCAGCAGGCATGGACAGGGACGTTACTTAAGTTTCACGGCGCATTGGGTGACTCTGCTGGCAGCTGGGAAGGATGCAGGACAAGGTGCAGTAGTGTTGGAGGTTGTTCCGCCACCACGCCTCCAAAATGCTGATTGTGACACACCTCTCTCCTCCACCCCCTCCTCTTCTTCTTCCTCCATGGCCTCTTCCTCGGAACCAGCGGTGCTCCGTAGGCGTTCAAGGGGCTACGCAAGTACGCAGGCCAAAAGATGCCATGCGGTGCTTGAGCTGGTGTGCTTGGGGGACAGGAGCCACACTGGGGCAGAGGTTCTGTCAGCTCTGCAGGGGCAGGTTCAGAGGTGGTTGACGCCACGCCAACTTAAGGCAGGAATGGTGGTTTGCGACAATGGCACCAACCTCCTCTCTGCCCTCCGACAGGGACAACTGACCCATGTGCCCTGTTTGGCTCACGTCCTTAACTTGGTGGTGCAGCGGTTCTTGGGCAGGTACCCGGGCTTACAGGATGTCCTGAGGCAGGCCAGGAAAGTCTCTGTGCATTTCCGCCGGTCATATAATGCCAGTGCTCGGCTGACGGACCTCCAAAAGGAGTTTAACCTGCCCAAGAACCGCCTAATCTGTGACATGCCCACCAGGTGGAACTCGACGTTGGCCATGCTGCAGCGGCTGCACACGCAGCAGAGGGCCATCAATGAGTACCTATGCGACTATGGCACCAGGACAGGGTCAGGGGACCTTGGTTTTTTTTCCCCACGCCAGTGGGCCATGATCAGGGATGCATGCACTGTCCTGTCACCATTCGAGGAGGCCACGAGGATGGTGAGCACTGACAGTGCATGCATCAGTGACACTGTCCCCCTTGTCCACCTGTTGGAGCACACGCTGCGTGGAATAATGGACAGGGCACTTGAGGCAGAACAGAGGCAGGAAGAGGAGGACTTCCTTAGCTCTCAAGGCCCCCTTTATCCAGACAGTGTTCCTGCGTGCCCGCCGATCACACAGGAAGAGGACGAGGAGGAGGAGGAGGAGGAGGAGGAGGATTGTGTCAGTATGGAGGTGGAGCCTGGCACTCAGCATCAGCAGTCTTTAAGGGATCAGTCCCAAGGAACACATGGACTTGTACGTGGCTGGGAGGAGGTGGCTGCGGACGTTGTTGTCCTTAGTGACCCAGAGGACTCCGGACCGAATGCCTCAGCAAACCTACGCTGCATGGCCTCCCTGATCCTGCAAAGCCTGCGTAAGGATCCTCGTATTCGTGGTATCAAGGAGAAGGACCAATACTGGCTGGCAACCCTCCTTGATCCACGTTACAAGGGTAAGGTTGCGGACCTTATCTTGCCATCGCAGAGGGAGCAGAGGATGAAACATCTTCGGGAGGCCTTGCAGAAAGGTCTGTGCAACGCGTTCCCAGAGACTGGGAGGTTACAAACTCCTGTTTCTGGACAACGTGTTGCTGAGGCTTCGGTCAGTCAAAGAAGGAGCGGTGGAGAAGGTGGCCGTCTGACCGATGCGTTCAGACAATTTTTTGGTCCGCAGCCCCAAGGTATGATCGGTTCCAGCAACCATCGCCAGCGTCTGTTTTACATGGTGCAGGAATACCTAGGGGCAAGATCAGACTTGGACACCTTTCCCACCGAAAATCCTCTGGGTTACTGGGTCTTGAGGATGGATCACTGGCCAGAGCTTGCACAGTATGCAATTGAGCTACTGGCCTGTCCTGCATCCAGCGTTCTTTCGGAACGCACATTCAGTGCTGCTGGAGGCGTGGTAACCGATCACAGGGTGCGTCTGTCCACCGACTCGGTCGATCGGCTGACCTTCATAAAAATGAATCAGTCTTGGATCACCACCAGCTACCAAGCACCTGATGCAGATGTAACCGAATAATTTTTTTTGAAATCTCAGATCCCTTCAAAGACTGCCTATGCTGATGCTGAGTGACTATCCCTGAGTAATTATCCTCTTCCTCCTCAATCATCACGCTGATAGCTTGTAAGAACATTTTTGGTTCTGGGCGCCACCACCAGTGCCTAAGGCACAATTTTTCAGCCCCTGTTTAACAGGGGCGTGTAATTACAATTTTTGATGCAATACTTTGCAGCAGGGCTTGTTCCTGCGTTTCAACTAGAGTGTCTGTGAGGGGTTGCAGTGTTGTGGCACCAGCACCAGTGCCTAAGACCCAATTTTTCAGCCCCTGTCTAACAGGGGCGTGTAATTACAATTTTTGATGCAATACTTTGCAGCAGGGCTTGTTCCTGCGTTTCAACTAGAGTGTCTGTGAGGGGTTGCAGTGTTGTGGCACCAGCACCAGTGCCTAAGGCCTAATTTTTCAGCTCCTGTTCAACAGGGGCATGTAATTACAATTCTTGATCTAATATTTCACAGCAGGGCCCTGTGAGGGCTTACAGTGTTTTGGCCACAGCAACACCTAAGGCCCAAATTTCTGCTGAGTATATAGGGCAGGACCCTACTTTCAAACATCTAACTTACAAACGACTCCTACTTGCAAACGGAAGGAGACAACAGGAAGTGAGATGAAATCTACCCCTAAGGAAGGGAAATTCTCTCCTGTAAGAGTTAATATGGGAAAACAATTTCTCCTTTCCACTGATGCTTTCCAATCCTTGTTCCACAAAAAAACCCAAATTTTCAAAAAACATTTTTCATTGGGACAAAAAAGTGAGGTGAAATCTTCTGAAGAGGAGGAAAGACGCAAAACAAATGTCACAGGGGTGATAACCCTTCCCTATGTTTTCCAAAAAGCTTAGAAAAGATTTTTTGGCTGGAGCTAAACACATTAAAAATGTTCAAAATTACAAACAGATTCTACTTAACAACAAACCTACAGTCCCTGTCTTGTTTGCACCGCCTGAATACTGCTGTTCAGAGTATATAGGGACCTTTCCTTATTTTAATTTGGGTGCGGGGTTCCCCTTAATATCCATACAAGACCCAAAGGGCCTGGTAATGGACTGGGGGGTACCCATGCCGTTTGTCTCACTGATTTTCATCCATATTGCCATGACCCGACATGACATTAAACCCGCAAGCAGTTTTAAATGAGATTTTTTCCTTTAAAAATGACATTTGGTGCAGGGACTGTTCTAAACATGGGAAACACGCGTCACTTTACAGGCATACTATAGACACCCCCCAGGTACGATATTTAAAGGAATATTTCACTTTTTTTTTTTTACTTTAAGCATCATTAAAATCACTGCTCCCGAAAAAACGGCCGTTTTTAAAAGTTTTTTTTGCATTGATACATGTCCCCTGGGGTAGGACCCGGGTCCCCAAACCCTTTTTAGGACAATACCATGCAAATTAGCCTTTAAAATGAGCACTTTTGATTTCGAACGTTCGAGTCCCATAGACGTCAATGGGGTTCTAACGTTCGTGCGAACTTGCGGTCCGTTCGCGGGTTCTGGTGCGAACCGAACCGGGGGGTGTTCGGCTCATCCCTATTACACAGTAATCAATGCAATTTTAATCGCACTGATCGCTGTATAAATGTGAATGGTCCCAAAATCACGCCAAAATTGTCCGAGGTGTCCGCCATAATGTCGCAGTCACGATATAAAACGCTGATCGCCGCCATTACTAGTAAAAAAAAATATTAATAAAAATGCCATAAAACTATCCCCTATTTTGTAGACGCTATAACTTTTTCGCAAACCAATCAATAAATGTTTATTGCGATTTTTTTTACCAAAAATATGTAGAACAATACATGTCGGCCTAAACTAAGGAAAAAATGTTTTTTTATATATTTTTGGGGGGTATTTATTATAGCAAAAAGCAAAAAATATTACTTTTTTTTCAAAATTGTCGCTCTTTTTTAGTTTATAGTGCAAAAAATAAAAACCACAGAGGTGATCAAATACCACCAAAAGAAAGCTCTATTTGTGAAAAAAAATCGCAAAAAGTGCTCTGGTCTTTGGCCAGCCAAATGGTCCGGGGCTTAAGTGGTTAAATATCGTACCTGGAGGGTGTCTATAGTATGCCTGTAAAGTGGCACGTGTTTCCCGTGTTTAGAACAGTCCATGCACAAAATGACATTTCTAAAGGAATAAAAGTCATTTAAAGCTGCTTGTGACTGTAATCTATTGTCGGGTCCCGGCAATATGAATGAAAATTATTGAGAAAAATGGCATGGGTAACCCCCCAGCCCATTACCAGGCCCTTTGGGTCTTGTATGAATATTAAAGGGAACCCCGCACCCAAATTAAAAAAAGAAAAGGCGTGGGGCCCCCAGGCCCTATATACTCTGAACAGCAGTATACAGGTGGTCCCAAGACAGCCTGTAGGACAGGGACTATAGGTTTGTTCTTAAGTTGAATCTGTTTGTAATTTTGAACTGGTACATTTTGAAAGTGTAGCTCCTGGCAAAAAATCTACTTTCAAGCTTTTTGGAAAACATAGGACAGGGTTATAACCCCTGTAACATTTGTTTTGCTGTCTGTGCCCCTGTTCAGAAGATTTCACCTCACTTTCTGTCCAAATGACAATTGGATTTGAAAAATGTGGGGTTTTTAGGGAAACAAGGATTGGTGATAAAGCATCAGTGGAGAAGACACCTTTTCCCCCATATTAACTCTTACAGGAGAGAATTTCCCTTCCTAGGGGTAGATTAACTCTTACTTCCTGTTGTCTCCCTAATTTTGTAAGTAGGAGTCGTTTGTAAGTCAGATGTTTGAAAGTAGGGGCCTGCCCTATATAGTCTGCAGAGATTTGGGCCTTAGGTTTTGGTGGTACCAGAACACTGTAAGCCCTCACAGTTACTCTTGGTGGGCGCTGGAACGGGCCCTGCTGTGAAATATTATATCAACAATTGTAATTACATGCCCCTGTTGAAAAGGGTCAGAAAAATTGGGCCTTTGGTGGTGTGGTGGTGTTGCCACAACACTGTAAGCCCTCACAGTTACTCTTGGTGGGCGCAGGAACGGGCCCTGCTGTGAAATATTATATTAAAAATTGTAATTACACGCCCCTGTTAAACAGGGGCAGAAAAATTGGGCCTTAGACACTGGTGCTGGTGCCACAACACTGCAACCCCTCACAGATACTTTAGTTGAGCGCAGGAACAAGCCCTGATGCAAAATATTACAGCAAAAATTGTAATTACATGCCCCTGTTGAACAGGGGCAGAAAAATTGGGCCTTAGGCACTCTTGCTGGTGCCACAACACTGCAACCCCTCATAGATACTCTAGTTGAGTGCAGGAACAAGCCCTGCTGCAAAATATTACAGCAAAAATTGTAATTAAACGCTTCTGTTAAACAGGAGCAGAAAAATCAGGCCTTGGGCACTGGTGCTGGTGCCGCAACACTGCAACCCCTCACAGATGCTCTAGTTGAGCGCAGGGACAAGCCCTGCTGCAAAATATTACAGCAAAAATTGTAATTACAAGCCCCTGTTAAACAGGGGCAGAAAAATTGGACCTTAGCCACTGGTGGTGGTGCCCAGAACCAAAAATGTTCTTACACGCTATCAACATGAACATTGAGAAGGAATAGGATAGTCACTCAGCATAACAAGATAGTCACTCAGCATCAGCATAGGCAGTCTTAAAGGGATCTCACATTCATAAACAAAATTATTTGGTTACATCAGCATCAGGTGCTTGGTAGCTGGTGATCCAAGACTGATTCATTTTTATGAAGGTGAGCTGATTAACCGAGTCGGTGGACAGGCGCACTCTGTGATTGATTACAAAGCCTCCAGCAGCACTGAATGTGCATTCCGAAAGAATGCTGAATGCAGGAAAGACCAGTAGCTCAATTGCATACTGTGCAAGCTCTGGCCAGTGATCCATCCTCAAGACCCAGTAACCCAGAGGATTTTCAGTTGGAAAGATCTACAAGTCTGATCTTGCCCCTAGGTATTCTGACACCATGTAAATCAGACACTGGCGATGGTTGCTGGAACCGATCAGACCTTGGGGCTGCGGACTAAAAAATTGTCTGAACGTATCTGTCAGACGGCCACCTTCTCCACCGCTCCTTCTGTGACTGACCGAAGCCTCAGCAACACGTTGTCAAGGACCAGGAATTTGTAACCTCCCAGGCTCTGAAAACGCATTGCACAAACCTTTCTGCAAGGCCTCCCAAAGATGTTTCATTCTCTGCTCCCTCTGCGATGGCTGGATAAGTTGTACAACCTTACCCTTGTAACATGGATCAAGGAGGGTTGCCAGACAGTAATGATTTCTCTCCTTGATACCATGAATCCAAGGGTCCTTTCACAGGCTTTGCAGGATCAGGGAGGCCATGCAGCGTAGGTTTGCTGAGGCATTCGGTCCGGAATCGGCTGGGTCACTAAGGTCGAAATGTTCCACAGCCACCTCCTCCCAGCCACGTACAAGTCCATGGGTTTCTGAGGACTGCAAATGATCCCTTGAAGACTGCTGCTGATGCTGAGTGCTAGGCTTCACCTCCATGCTGACACAATCCTCCTCCTCTTCCTGTGTGATCAGCGGGCCCGCAGGAACACTGTCTGGATAAAGGGGGCCTTGAGAGGTAAGGAAGTCCTCCTCTTCCTCCCTCTGTTCTGCCTCAAGTGCCCTGTCCATTATTCCACACAGTGTGTGCTCCAACAGGTAGACAAAATGGTCAGTATCACTGATGCATGCACTGTCACTGCTCACCATCCTTGTGGCCTCCTCAAATGGTGACAGGACAGTGCATGCAACCTTGATCATGAGCCACTGGCGTGGTGAAAAAAAGCCAAGCTCCCCTGACCCTGTCCTGGTGCCATAGTCGTACAGGTACTCATTGATGGCCCTCTGCTGCATGGCCAACGTTGAGTTCTATCTGGTGGGCATGTCACAGATTACGCGGTTCTTGGGCAGGTTGTATTCCTTTTGGAGGTCAGCAAGCCAAGCACTGGCATTATCCTGTAAGCCCGGGTACCTGCACAAGAACCGCTGCACCACCAAATTAAGGACGTGAGCCAAACAGGGCATATGGATCAAGTGTCCCTGTCGGAGGGCGGAGAGGAGGTTGGTGCCATTGTCCAAAACCACCATACCTGGCTGAAGCTGGCGTGGCATCAACCACCTCTGAGCCTGCCCCTGCAGAGCTGACAGAATCTCTGCCCCAGTAAAGCTCCTGTCCTCTAAGGAATCCAGCTCAAGGACCGCATGGCATCTTTTTGCCTAAATGCTTGTGTAGCCCCTTGAATGCCTATGGAGCACTGCTGGTTCTGAGGACAAATCTATAGAGGAGGAGGCCATGGAGGAAGAAGAAGAGGAGGGGGTGGAGGAGAGAGGTGTGTCAGAATCACCACTAGTAGCATTTTGGAGGTGTGGTGGCGGAACAAGCTCCAAACAATACTGCACCCTGTCCTGGATCCTTCTCAGCTGCCAGCAAAGTCACCCAGTGCACCGTGAAAGATAGGTAACATCCCTGTCCATGCCTGCTGGACCATGTGTGAGTGGTAATATGCACCTTACCGCTGACCACCCTGTCCAGGGAGACCAAGACATTGCCTTCCACATGCCGGTAGAGAGATGGAATTGCCTTCCATTAAAAAAAGTGGCGTTTGGGAACCTGACACTGAGGTACCACACATTCCACAAATTCACGAAAGGGGGCAGAGTCTACCAGCTGAAAAGGCTGCAGTTGGAGTGCTAGCAATTAAGCCAAGCTAGCATTTAGCCACTGGGCATGTGGATGGCTGGGACCGAATTTCTTTTGCCGGTTTAGCAACTGGGGTAGGGAAATTTGCCTGCTACAATAAAAGGTTTGGTGTAGCGATAGCAGATTGCCCGCAAGTACTTGGCACACCTAATTCTACACCTTCATTCCTCTCAGTGCAGGTTTCTGAGAGAACTGAAGATATAGTGGGGTTGGAGATCCAAGCTGATGAGGAGAAAGGAGAGGTCCGCCTTGTTCTTTGGTGTGGGTCTTTTAAGTACCCTTGCCAACAGACTACATGGGAGTTCAACATGCTGGTCAAGCATGTGGTGCCAAAGTGGCTGCTGTTTTGGCCACACTTGATATGCTTCAGACATATGTTGCAAACAGCAACAGTGCGATCTGCTGCACACATCTCAAAAAAGGCCCACACCGAAGAACTTTTGGAAAAACATGCAGAGTAAGCAGCGCCCTGCACATGCGTAGCTCTGCGGTGTGATGCAGTCGGTTGGCTGCCCTTATGCTGGCTCCTGGAGGGCATCCTGCCTTGTTGCAGATGTGCCTCCTCCTCCTCCTCTCTCCTATCAGGCACCCATGTAGAGTCAGTGACTTCATAATCCCCTCCCTCCTCGTCACTGTAGCAAACCTGGCAGTATGCTGCAGCTGGGGGAACATGACTGCCAGTTTGTTGTCCTTCTTGGGCACCACCTCTTTCTGGGTTCACATTACTGCCTTCCTCAAGCTGGGTACCATCATCAGAGCCTTCACAACACTGTGCATCCTCCTGCAGCATGTACCCAAAACTGTGGTCGAATAGTTCGGGGCACTACTCCGTGCATGATGGTGAGGCTAGGGAAGGAGTAACTGATGATCTGGAGCCGATGGAATAGGTCACTTTGGCAGCTGCATTGGCAGCCAAAGTACTAGTGGTAGGGAGATAGAGGATGAGGAGGATGAGGATGGCTTGGTCATCAACTCTACTAACTCTTCTGCATGTTGTGGCTCAACATGGCCAGCTGCCAAAAAAAAGGACAAGCGTGCCCCACGGCCACGTACTGAGGATGTACTGTGTCCATGACCAGCACTGTTGGCTGTAGACACAGAGCCTGCTTACCCTCTTTTAGTGGCCTGTGAGCGTCTGCCTCTCCTTGTTGGCCTTCCAGACATACTGTATTTGATGTATTTGTAATGTATTTGAAAAGGTACACCAGAAATGGCCTGCAGGGAGATGTAGCTGCACAAAGCTGGGATGTATATATATATATATATATATACTGAATATACTGCAGCTAACTGAATCAACTGCCTGCCTGTAGTATATTAGGAAGAGAACAACAGGAACGGTCTGCAGGGAGATCTAGCTGCACAGGATACAGTACTGAATATACTGAAGCTAACTGAATCAACTGCCTGCCTGTAGTGTATTAGAAAGAGAACAACAAGAACAGTCTGCAGTGAGATCTAGCTGCACAGGATACAGTACTGAATATATTGCAGCTAACTGAATCCACTGCCTGCCTGTAGTATATTAGGAGGAGAACAACAGGATGGTCTGCAGTGAGATCTAGCTGCACGGGATACAGTATTAAATATACTGCAGCTAACTTAATCAACTAACTGCCTGTAGTATATTAGGAAGAGAAAAACACGAAAGGTCTGCAGTGATATCTAGCCACACAGGATACAGTACTGAATATACTGCAGTTACCTGAATTAACTAACTGCCTATATTATATTAGGAAGAGAAAAACAGGAATGGTCTGCAGTGAGATCTAGCTACACAGGATAAAGTACTGAATATACTGCAGCTAACTGAATCAACTGCCTGCCTGTAGTACATTAGGAAGAGAACAACAGGAACGGTCTGCAGTGAGATCTAACTGCACATTATACAGTAGTGAACATACTGTAGCTAGCTGAATCAGCTGCCTGCCTGTAGTATTTTAGGAACAGAACAACAGGAAATGTCTGCAGTGAAATCTAACTGTACAGGATACAGTACTGAATATACTGAAGCTAACTGAATAAACTGTCTGTCTGTAGTATATTAGGAAGAGAACAACAGGAATGGTCTGCAGTGAGATCTAGCTAAACTGGATACGGTATACTGAATATACTGCAGCTAACTGAATGAACTGCCTGCCTGAAGTATTTTAGGAAGAGAACAACAGGAACGGTCTGCAGTGAGATCTAGCTACACAGGATACAGTACTGAATATACTGTAGCTAAATGAATCAACTGCCTGCCTGTAGTTTATTAGGAACAGAACAACAGGAACGGTCTGCAGTGAGATCTAGCTAAACTGGATACGTTATACTGAATATACTGCAGCTAACTGAATCAACTGCCTGCCTGAAGTATATTAGGAAGAGAACAACAGGAACGATTTGCAGTGAGATCTAGCTAAACTGGATACAGTATACTGAATATATACTGCAACTAACTGAATCAACTGCTAGCCTGTAGTATATTAGAAACAGAACAACAGGAACAGTCTGCAGTGAGATCTAACTGCACAGGATACAGTATTGAATATACTGCAGCTAACTGAATCAACTGCCTGTCGGTAGTATATTAGGAACAGAACAACAGGAACGGTCTGCAGTGAGATCTAACTGCACATTATACAGTAGTGAATATACTGTAACTAACTAAATCAGCTGCCTGCCTGTAGTATTTTAGGAACAGAATAACAGGAAATGTCTGCAGTGAGATCTAACTGTACAGGATACAGTACTGAATATACTGCAGCTAACTAAATAAACTGTCTGTAGTATATTAGGAAGAGAACAGGAATGGTCTGCAGTGAGATGTAGCTAAACTGGATACGGCATACTGAATATACTGCAGCTAACTGAATCAACTGCCTGCCGGAAGTATATTAGGAAGAGAACAACAGGAACGATCTGCAGTGAGATCTAGCTAAACTGGATACAGTATACTGAATATATACTGCAACTAACTGAATCAACTGTTAGCCTGTAGTATATTAGAAACAGAACAACAGGAACAGTCTGCAGTGAGATCTAACTGCACAGGATACAGTATTGAATATACTGCAGCTAACTGAATCAACTGCCTGTCGGTAGTATATTAGGAACAGAACAACAGGAACGGTCTGCAGTGAGATCTAACTGCACATTATACAGTAGTGAATATACTGTAACTAACTAAATCAGCTGCCTGCCTGTAGTATTTTAGGAACAGAACAACAGGAAATGTCTGCAGTGAGATCTAACTGTACAGGATACAGTACTGAATATACTGCAGCTAACTAAATAAACTGTCTGTCTGTAGTATATTAGGAAGAGAACAACAGGAATGGTCTGCAGTGAGATCTAGCTAAACTGGATACGGCATACTGAATATACTGCAGCAAACTGAATCAACTGCCTGCCTTTAGTATATAAGAAAGAGAACAACAGGAACGGTCTGTAGTGAGATTTAGCTGCACAGGATACAGCACTGAATATACTGCAGGTAACTGAATCAACTGCCTGCCTGTAGTATATTAGGAAGAGAACAACAGGGACGATCTGCAGTGATATGTAGCTAAACTGGATATGGTATACTGAATATACTGCAGCTAACTGAATCAACTGCTTGCCTGTAGTATATTAGGAAGAGAACAACAGGAACAGTCTGGAGTGATATCTAGCTGCACAGGATAAAGTACTGAATATACTGCAGCTAACCAAATCAACTGCCTGCCTGTAGTATATTAGGAAGAGAACAACAGGAACGGTCTGCAGTGAGATCTAACTGCACAGGATACAGTACTAAATATTTTGCAGCTAACTAACTCAACTGCCTGCTGTAGTATATTAGGAACAGAACAACAGGAACTGTCTGCAGTGAGATCTAGCTAAACTGGATATGTTATACTGAATATACTGCAGCTAACTGAATCAACTTCCTGCCTATAGTATATTAGGAAGAGAACAACAGGAACGGGCTGCAGTGAAATCTAGCTGCACAGGATACAGTACTGAATATACTGCAGCTAACTAAATCAGCTGCCTGCCTGTAGTATTTTAGGAACAGAACAACAGGAAATGCCTACAGTGAAATCTAACTGTAAAGGATACAGTACTGAATATACTACAGCTAACTGAATCAACTGTCTGCCTGTAGTATATTAGGAAGAGAACAACAGGAACGGTCTGCAGTGAGATCTAGCTGCACAGGATACAGAACTGAATATACTGCAGCTAACTAACTCAACTGCCTCTCTGCCTGTAGTATATTAGGAACAGAACAACAGGAACTGTCTGCAGTGAGATCTAGATAAACTGGATACGTTATACTGAATATACTGCAGCTAACTGAATCAACTGCCTGCCTGTAGTACATTAGGAAGAGAACAACAGGAAGGGTCTGCATTGAGATCTAACTGCACATTATACAGTAGTGAATATACTGTAGCTAACTGAATCAGCTGCCTGCCTGTAGTATTTTAGGAACAGAACAAGAGGAAATATCTGCAGTGAAATCTAACTGTACAGGATACAGTACTGAATATACTACAGCTAACTGAATCAACTGCCTGCCTGTTGTATATTAGGAAGAGAACAACAGGAATGGTCTGCAGTGAGATCTAGCTGCACAGGATACAGTACTGAATATTCTGCAGCTAACTAACTCAACTGCCTGCCTGCCTGTAGTATATTAGGAACAGAACAACAGGAACTGTCTGCAGTGAGATCTAGCTAAACTGGATACGTTATACTGAATATACTGCAGCTAACTGAATCAGTTGCCGGACTGTAGTATATTAGAAAGAGAAAAACAGGTATGGTCTGTAGTGAGATATAGCTGCACAGGATACAGTACTAAATATACTGCAACTAACTGAATCAACTGCCTGCCTATAATATATTAGGAAGAAAACAACAAGAACAGTCTGCAGTGAAATCTAGCTTCACAGGATATAGTACTGAATATACTGCAGCTAACTGAATCAACTGCCTGCCTGTAATACATTAGGAAGAGTACAACAGGAACAGTCTGCAGTGAGATCAAACTGCACATTATACAGTAGTGAATATACTGTAGCTAACTGAATCAGCTGCCTGCCTTTAGTATTTTAGGAACAGAACAACAGGAAATGTCTGCAGTGAAATCTAACTGTACAGGATACAGTACTGAATATACTGCAGCTAACTGAATAAACTGTCTGTCTGTAGTATATTAGGAAGAGAACAACAGGAATGGTCTGCAGTGAGATCTAGCTAAACTGGATATGGTATACTGAATATACTGCAGCAAACTGAATCAACTGCCTGCCTGTAGTATATTAGAAAGAGAACAACAGGAACAGTCTGTAGTGAGATTTAGCTGCACAGGATACAGTACTAAATATACTGCAGCTAACTGATTCAACTGCCTGCCTTTAGTATATTAGGAACAGAACATCAGGAATGGTCTGTAGTGAGATTTAGCTGCACAGGACACAATACTGAATATACTGCAGCTAACTTAATTAACTGCCTTCATGTAGTATATTAGGAAGAGAACAACAGGAACAGTATGCAGTGAGATCTAGCTGCACAAGATACAGTACTGAATATACTGCAGCTAACTGAATCAACTGCCTGCCTGCAGTATAATTGTAACAAAACAAAAGGAATGGTCTGCAGTGAGATCTATCTAAACTGGATATGGTATACTGAATATACTTCAGCTAACTGAATCAAATGCCTGCCTGTAGTATATTTTAGGAAGATAACAACAGAAACCTTCTGCACTGAAATCTAGCAGCAAGAGATACAGTACTGAATATACTGCAGCTAAATGAATCAACTGCCGGTAGCATATTAGGAGTAGAACAACGGGAATGGTCTGCAGTGAGATCTATCTAAACTGGATACGGTATACTGAATATGCTGCAGCTAACTGAATCAACTGCCTGCCTGTAGTATTTTAGGAAGAGAACAAGAGGAACAGTCTGCAGTGAGATCTAGCTGCACAGGATACAGAACTAAATATATTGCAGCTAACTAACTCAACTGCCTGCCTGCCTGCAGTATATTAGGAACAGAACAACAGGAACTGTCTGCAGTGCAGTGAGATCTAGCTAAACTGTATACGTTATACTGAATATACTGCAGCTAAATGATTCAATTGAAACAAGAGGCATAGGTTAGGACTTTATATGAGACCATGACCATCCGGTACATAGGTCTCCATCCAATTATATCTGAGAAAAATAAGGGGACTAGGGGAAAAAGGGGGACAATGGGGACTTTATATGAAACACATCACTAGGGCAGGCTGAGTCATCAGATGTAAAAAAATGTAAATTTATTGATACCACATGAGAGACAAGGTGCAATAGATGATACTCGCATATAGTCAATAGATAAGGTACAAGGTATGTAAAACATGGCAGTAGAACATATAATAGTAGCATAGTAACATGTTATACATTGTAACATAGATAGATTGCAGCATCATCAAAATTACACCCCACATGTGTATACGTAATCCATATTGTATTAAAATCCAACTGATGGCTAAAACACTAAAATGCCCATGATAGATACATATTCGTTGTGACATGTCAAGAAGTTATGAATGTTCAGTTGTATTGCTCGACGCGTTTCGTGGAAGTTTGTCCACTCATCAGGAGCAGCTATCTGGAAATATCTAGAGTAACGTATAAAGTAGTAATTAATAATATTTAATTACAACAGGAAGAGGGGAAGCAAAACCGCTAGTCCTAACACTCTTACCTGTAGATATATGGTATAATAGTAGTAGGGCATATATAGGAAAGTTCATGATGGTAGGAGATAACCAGGGGTGGACACATCAACCCCACGGGAGCTGAGGAGGCAACCACGAGGCGGCAGGGCGAGGCAGCTATGGACGCCGTAGAGCAATGGGTAGTGAAAAAGTTCACCTAAGTTTCCAACATGGTGGTGTAAGATAGAGCATTGACCCAAGGTAACTGTAGATAAATAAAATAAAATACGTATAGGTAAAAAACAAGTAATGTTGGATGGCCACTAGGTGGAAGATCAAGTGTGGGACAAGGTGAAGTGACAGTGGAGTGAACATAGGAAAAACAGACAGATAGTGTCCGGGAGACCGGTGGAGTGAAAGAACAAAGAGAGCCCACCACAACACCAAGCGAACAAGGTGAAGGGATAGTGCAAGGCAGGTTGAGTGAGGACAGGTGTATAAAGGGGGATAAAGAAAGCATGGTGCAAGGAGATCTACGGTTACCTAAGATGACAGAGTCTCAGCCCGCCAGCCAACGAGGTGAACCCCCAACGTCACGCTAAGACGTGCTAGGAGGGAGGAGAGGAGGCAGCCCACTAAGGTGACAGCGCCTATATAGGCAACCTCCGGCCTCCATCAATATGCACGCCAGATGGAAACAGCGTCACGACGGCACGTGACGTCATTTGACGCCAAACGTGCTGACGTGCGGGGCGTGGCGTCGACGCACAGCGGACACACGCCCCCGATCCCATGACTGGTGGATCAGGGGGACAGCAACGGTGCGCGTCGCAGCTCCCGGGGATGGAAAGGATCCACCCCCCGAGTATCAACCTGGATAGATAACATGACTAGGATATAACAAAGATATTCCAGTGATAGCAAGTAAATATAATAACTAGGCATATGACACAAGACCACAGCAATGGTATATATAGTATTTAGTGTGTGTTTCCATCCCATATTCATATTGAAACAAGAGGCATAGGTTAGGACTTTATATGAGACCATGACCATCCGGTACACAGGTCTCCATCCAATTATATCTGAGAAAAATAAGGGGACTAGGGGAAAAAGGGGGACAATGGGGACTTTATATGAAACACATCACTAGGGCAGGCTGAGTCATCAGATGTAAAAAAATGTAAATTTATTGATACCACATGAGAGACAAGGTGCAATAGATGATACTCGCATATAGTCAATAGATAAGGTACAAGGTATGTAAAACATGGCAGTAGAACATATAATAGTAGCATAGTAACATGTTATACATTGTAACATAGATAGATTGCAGCATCATCAAAATTACACCCCACATGTGTATACGTAATCCATATTGTATTAAAATCCAACTGATGGCTAAAACACTAAAATGCCCATGATAGATACATATTCGTTGTGACATGTCAAGAAGTTATGAATGTTCAGTTGTATTGCTCGACGCGTTTCGTGGAAGTTTGTCCACTCATCAGGAGCAGCTATCTGGAAATATCTAGAGTAACGTATAAAGTAGTAATTAATAATATTTAATTACAACAGGAAGAGGGGAAGCAAAACCGCTAGTCCTAACACTCTTACCTGTAGATATATGGTATAATAGTAGTAGGGCATATATAGGAAAGTTCATGATGGTAGGAGATAACCAGGGGTGGACACATCAACCCCACGGGAGCTGAGGAGGCAACCACGAGGCGGCAGGGCGAGGCAGCTATGGACGCCGTAGAGCAATGGGTAGTGAAAAAGTTCACCTAAGTTTCCAACATGGTGGTGTAAGATAGAGCATTGACCCAAGGTAACTGTAGATAAATAAAATAAAATACGTATAGGTAAAAAACAAGTAATGTTGGATGGCCACTAGGTGGAAGATCAAGTGTGGGACAAGGTGAAGTGACAGTGGAGTGAACATAGGAAAAACAGACAGATAGTGTCCGGGAGACCGGTGGAGTGAAAGAACTAAGAGAGCCCACCACAACACCAAGCGAACAAGGTGAAGGGATAGTGCAAGGCAGGTTGAGTGAGGACAGGTGTATAAAGGGGGATAAAGAAAGCATGGTGCAAGGAGATCTACGGTTACCTAAGATGACAGAGTCTCAGCCCGCCAGCCAACGAGGTGAACCCCCAACGTCACGCTAAGACGTGCTAGGAGGGAGGAGAGGAGGCAGCCCACTAAGGTGACAGCGCCTATATAGGCAACCTCCGGCCTCCATCAATATGCACGCCAGATGGAAACAGCGTCACGACGGCACGTGACGTCATTTGACGCCAAACGTGCCGACGTGCGGGGCGTGGCGTCGACGCACAGCGGACACACGCCCCCGATCCCATGACTGGTGGATCAGGGGGACAGGGGGACAGCAACGGTGCGCGTCGCAGCTCCCGGGGATGGAAAGGATCCACCCCCCGAGTATCAACCTGGATAGATAACATGACTAGGATATAACAAAGATATTCCAGTGATAGCAAGTAAATATAATAACTAGGCATATGACACAAGACCACAGCAATGTGGTATCAATAAATTTACATTTTTTTACATCTGATGACTCAGCCTGCCCTAGTGATGTGTTTCATATAAAGTCCCCATTGTCCCCCTTTTTCCCCTAGTCCCCTTATTTTTCTTTTTTTCCTAAATGATTCAATTGCCTGCCTGTAGTATATTAGGAAGAGAAAGACAGGAACGGTCTGCAGTGAGATCTAGCTGCACAGGATGCAGTACTGAATATACTGCAGCTAACTGAATCAACTGCCAGCCTGTAGTATATTAGGAAGAGAACAACAGGAATCGTCTGCAGTGAGATCTAGCTATTAGCTAAACTGGATACGGTATACTGAATATACTGCAGCTAACTGAATCAACTGCCTGTCTGTAGTATATTAGGAGTAGAACAACAGAAACAGTCTGCAGTGAGATCTAGCTGCACAGGATACAGCACTGAATATACTGCAGCTAACTGATTCAACTGCCTGCCTTTAGTATATTAAGAAGAGAACATCAGGAACGGTCTGTAGTGAGATTTAGCTGCACAGGACACAGTACTGAATATACTGCAGCTAACTTAATTAACTGCCTTCAGGTAATATATTAGGAAGAGAACAACAGGAACAGTCTGCAGTGAGATCTAGCTGCACAAGATACAGTACTGAATATACTGCAGCTAACTGAATCAACTGCCTGCCTGCAGTATATTTGTAACAAAACAAAAGGAACGGTCTGCAGTGAGATCTATCTAAACTGGATATGGTATACTGAATATACTTCAGCTAACTGAATCAAATGCCTGCCTGTAGTATATTTTAGGAAGATAACAACAGAAACAGTCTGCACTGAAATCTAGCAGCACAAGATACAGTACTGAAGTTACTGCAGCTAAATGAATCAACTGCCGGTAGCATATTAGGAGTAGAACAACGGGAATGGTCTGCAGTGAGATCTAGCTAAACTGGATACGTTATACTGAATATACTGCAGCTAACTGAATCAACTGCCAGCCTGTAGTATATTAGGAAGAGAACAACAGGAATTGTCTGCAGTGAGATCTAGCTATTAGCTAAACTGGATACGGTATACTGAATATACTGCAGCTAACTGAATCAAATGCCTGCCTGTAGTATATTAGTAAGAGAACAACAGAAATGGTCTGCAGTGAGATCTAGCTGCACAGGATACAGTACTGATAATACTGCAGCTAAATGAATCAACTGCCTGTAGTATATTAGGAGTAGAACAACAGGAATGGTCTGCAGTGAGATCTATCTAAACTGGATACGGTATACTGAATATGCTGCAGCTAACTGAATCAACTGCCTGCCTGTAGTATATTAGGAAGTGAACAAGAGGAACAGTCTGCAGTGAGTTCTAGCTAAACTGGATACACTGCTGAATATACTACAGCTAATTGAATCAACTGCCTGCCTGTAGTATATTAGGAAGAGAATAACAGGAACGGTCTGCAGTGAGATCTAGCTGCACAGGATACAGTACTGAATATACTGCAGTTAACTGTCATCAACTGCCTGCCTGTATTATATTAAGAAGAGAACAACAGGAACGATCTGCAGTGAAATCTAGCTAAACTGGATACAGTATACTGAATATACTGCAGCTAACTGAATCAACTGCCTGCCTGTAGTAAATAATAAGAGAACAACAGGAATGGTCTGCAGTGAGATCTAGCTGCACAAAATAAAGTACTGAATATACTGCAGCTAACTGAATCAACTGCCTTCCTGTAGTAGTTAGTGAAATCTAGCTAAACTGGATACAGTGCTGAATATACTACAGGTAACTGAATCAACTGCCTGCCTGTAGTATATTAGGAAGAAAAAAAAACAGGAACGGTCTGTAGTGAGATTTCGCTGTATACAATGCAGTACTGAATATACTGCAGCTAACTTAATTAACTGCCTTCATGTAGTATATTAGGAAGAGAACAACAGGAACAGTCTGCAGTGAGATCTAGCTAAACTGGATATGGTATACTGAATATACTGCAGCTAACTGAATCAACTGCCTGCCTGTAGTATATAAGAAAGAGAACAACAGGAACGGTCTGTAGTGAGATTTAGCTGCACTGGATACAGTACTGAATATACTGCAGCTAACTGAATCAACTGCCTGCCTGTAGTATATTAGGAAGGGAACAACAGGAACGATCTGCAGTGATATGTAGCTAAACTGGATATGGTATACTGAATATACTGCAGATAACTGAATCAACTGCCTGCCTGTAGTATATTAGGTAGAGAACAACAGGAATGGTCTTCAGTGAGATCTAGCTAAACTGGATACGGTATACTGAATATACTGCAGCAAACTGAATCAACTACCTGCCTGTACTTTCTGCAGTGAGATCTAGCTGCACAAGATACAGTACTGAATATACTGCAGCTAACTAACTCAACTGCCTGCCTGTAGTATATTAGGAACAGAACAACAGAAACGGTCTGCAGTGAGATCTAGCTAAACTGGATACGTTATACCAAATATACTGCAGCTAACTGAATCAACTGCCTGCCTGTAGTATATTAGGAAGCGAACAACAGAAAATGGTCTGCAGTGAGATATAGCTGCACAGGATACAGTACTAAATATACTGCAGCTAACTGAATCAACTGCCAGCCTGTAGTATATTAGGAAGAGAACAACAGGAATCGTCTGCAGTGAGATCTAGCTATTAGCTAAACTGGATATGGTATACTGAATATACTGCAGCTAACTGAATCAACTGCCTGTCTGTAGTATATTAGGAAGAGAACAACAGGAACAGTCTGCAGTGAGATCTAGCTAAACTGGATATGGTATACTGAATATACTGCAGCTAACTGAATCAACTGCCTGCCTGTAGTATATAAGAAAGAGAACAACAGGAACAGTCTGTAGTGATATTTAGCTGCACTGGATACAGTACTGAATATACTGCAGCTAACTGAATCAACTGCCTGCCTGTAGTATATTAGGAAGAGAACAACAGGAACGATCTGCAGTGATATGTAGCTAAACTGGATATGGTATACTGAATATACTGCAGATAACTGAATCAACTGCCTGCCTGTAGTATATTAGGTAGAGAACAACAGGAATGGTCTTCAGTGAGATCTAGCTAAACTGGATACGGTATACTGAATATACTGCAGCAAACTGAATCAACTACCTGCCTGTACTTTCTGCAGTGAGATCTAGCTGCACAAGATACAGTACTGAATATACTGCAGCTAACTAAATCAACTGCCTGCCTGCCTGTAGTATATTAGGAACAGAACAACAGAAACGGTCTGCAGTGAGATCTAGCTAAACTGGATACGTTATACCAAATATACTGCAGCTAACTGAATCAACTGCCTGCCTGTAGTATATTAGGAAGCGAACAACATGAATGGTCTGCAGTGAGATATAGCTGCACAGGATACAGTACTAAATATACTGCAGCTAACTAAATCAACTGCCTGCCTGCCTGTAGTATATTAGGAACAGAACAACAGAAACGGTCTGCAGTGAGATCTAGCTAAACTGGATACGTTATACCAAATATACTGCAGCTAACTGAATCAACTGCCTGCCTGTAGTATATTAGGAAGCGAACAACAGGAATGGTCTGCAGTGAGATCTAGCTGCACAGGATACAGTAATGAATATATTGCATCTAACTGATTCAACTGCCTGCCTTTAGTATATTAAGAAGAGAACATCAAGAACGGTCTGCAATGAGATGTAGCTGCACAGGATACATTTCTGAATTTACTGCAGCTAACTGAATCAACTGCCTGCCTGCAGTATATTAGGAACAAAACAACAGGAACTGTTTGCATTGAGATCTAGCTAAACTGGATATGGTATACTGAATATACTGCAGCTAACTGATTCAACTGCCTGCCTGTAGTATATTAATGAAGAGAACAACAGGAACGGTCTGCAGTGAGATCTAGTTAAACTGGATACGGTATACTGAATATACTGCAGCTAACTGAATCAAATGCCTGCCTGTAGTATATTAGTAAGAGAACAACAGAAACGGTCTGCAGTGAGATCTAGCTGCACAGGATACAGTACTGATAATACTGCAGCTAAATGAATCTACTGCCTATAGTATATTAGGAGTAGAACAACAGGAATGGTCTGCAGTGAGATCTATCTAAACTGGATACGGTATATTGAATATGCTGCAGCTAACTGAATCAACTGCCTGCCTGTAGTATATTAGGAAGAGAACAACAGGAATGGTCTGTAGTGAGATATAGCTGCAGAGGATACAGTACTAAATATACTACAGCTAACTGAATCAACTGCCTGCCTATAGTATATTAGGAAGAGAAGAACAGGAACAGTCTGCAGTGAGTTCTAGCTAAACTGGATACAGTGCTGAATATACTACAGCTAATTGAATCAACTGCCTGCCTGTAGTATATTAGGAAGAGAATAACAGGAACGGTCTGCAGTGAGATCTAGCTGCACAGGATACAGTACTGAATATACTGCAGTTAACTGAATCAACTGCCTGCCTGTATTGTATTAAGAAGAAAACAACAGGAATGATCTGCAGTAAAATCTAGCTAAACTGGATACAGTATACTGAATATACTGTACTGCAGCTAACTGAATCAACTGCCTGCCTGTAGTATATAATAAGAGAACAACAGGAATGGTCTGCAGTGAGATCTAGCTGCACAAAATAAAGTACTGAATATACTACAGCTAACTGAATCAACTGCCTTCCTGTAGTAGTTAGTGAAATCTAGCTAAACTGGATACAGTGCTGAATATACTACAGCTAACTGAATCAACTGCCTGCCTGTAGTATATTAGGAAGAGAAAAACAGGAACGGTCTGTAGTGAGATTTCGCTGTATACAATACAGTACTGAATATACTGAAGCTAACTTAATTAACTGCCTTCATGTAGTATATTAGGAAGAGAACAACAGGAACAGTCTGCAGTGAGATCTAGCTAAACTGGATATGGTATACTGAATATACTGCAGCTAACTGAATCAACTGCCTGCCTGTAGTAAATAATAAGAGAACGACAGGAATGGTCTGCAGTGAGATCTAGCTGCACAGGATACAGTACTGAATATACTTCAGCTAACTGAATCAACTGCCTTCCTGTAGTATATTAGGAAGAGAACAACAGGAATGGTCTGCAGTGAGATCTAGCTGCACAGGTTACAGTACTGAATATACTGCAGCTAACTGATTCAACTGCCTGCCTGTAGTATATTAATGAAGAGAACAACAGGAACGGTCTGCAGTGAGATCTAGTTAAACTGGATACGGTATACTGAATATACTGCAGCAAACTGAATCAACTGCCTGCCTGTAGTATATAAGAAAGAGAACAACAGGAACGGTCTGTAGTGAGATTTATCTGCACAGAATACAGTACTAAATATACTGCAGCTAACTGAATCAACTGCCTGCCTGTAGTATATTAGGAAGAGAACAACAGGAACGATCTGCAGTGATATGTAGCTAAACTGGATATGGTATACTGAATATACTGCAGATAACTGAATCAACTGCCTGCCTGTAGTATATTAGGAAGAGAACAACAGGAATGGTCTTCAGTGAGATCTAGCTAAACTGGATACGGTATACTGAATATACTGCAGCAAACTGAATCAACTAACTGCCTGTACGGTCTGCAGTGAGATCTAGCTGCACAGGATACAGTATTGAATATACTGCAGCTAACTAACTCAACTGCCTGCCTGCCTGTAGTATATTAGGAACAGAACAACAGGAACGGTCTGCAGTGAGATCTAGCTAAACTGGATATGTTATACCAAATATACTGCAGCTAACTGAATCAAATGCCTGACTGTAGTATATTAGGAAGAGAACAACAGGAATGGTCTGCAGTGAGATATAGCTGCACAGGATACAGTACTAAATATACTGCAGCTAACTGAATCAACTTCCTGCCTATAGTATATTAGGAAGAGAACAACAGGAACGGTCTGCAGTTAAATCTGGCTGCACAGGATACAGTACTGAATATACTGCAGCTAACTGAATTAACTGCCTGCCTGTAGTACACTAGGAAGAGAACAACAGGAAGGGTCTGCAGTGAGATCTAACTGCACATTATACAGTAGTGAATATACTGTTGCTAACTGAATCAGCTGCCTGCCTGTAGTATTTTAGGAACAGAACAAAAGGAAATGTCTGCAGTGAAATCTAACTATACAGGATACAGTACTGAATATACAGCAGCTAACTGAATCAACTACCTGCCTGTAGTATATTAGGAAGCGAACAACAGCAATGGTCTGCAGTGAGATCTAGCTGCACAGGATACGGTACTGAATATACTGCAGCTAACTAACTCAACTGCCTGCCTGCCTGTAGTATATTAGGAACAGAACAACAGGAACGGTCTGCAGTGAGATCTAGCTAAACTGGATACGTTATACTGAATATACTGCAGCTAACTGAATCAATTGCCTGCCTGTAATATATTAGGAATAGAACAACAGGAATGGTCTGCAGTGAGATCTAGCTAAACTGGATACGGTATACTGAATATACTGCAGCTAACTGAATCAATTGCCTGTCTGTAGTAAATAATAAGAGAACAACAGGAATGGTCTACAGTGAGATCTAGCTGCACAGGATACAGTACTGAATATACTGCAGCTAACTGATTCAACTGCCTGCCTGTAGTATAATAATGAAGGGAACAACAGGAACGGTCTGCAGTGAGATCTAGTTAAACTGGATACGGTATACTGAATATACTGCAGCAAACTGAATCAACTGCCTGCCTGTAGTATATAAGAAAGAGAACAACAGGAACGGTCTGTAGTGAGATTTAGCTGCATAGGATACAGTACTGAATATACTGCAGCTAACTGAATCAACTGCCTGCTTGTAGTATATTAGGAAGAGAACAACAGGAACGATCTGCAGTGATATGTAGCTAAACTGGATATGGTATACTGAATATACTGCAGATAACTGAATCAACTGCCTGCCTGTAATATATTAGGTAGAGAACAACAGGAACTGTCTGCAGTGATATCTAGCTGCACAGGATAATGTACTGAATATACTGCAGCTAACTGAATCAAATGCCTGCCTGTAGTATATTAGGAAGAGAACAACAGGAACGGTCTGCAGTGAGATCTAGCTGCACAGGATACAGTACTGAATATACTGCAGCTAACTAACTCAACTTCCTGCCTGCCTGCCTGTAGTATATTAGGAACAGAACAACAGGAACGGTCTGCAGTGAGATCTAGCTAAACTGGATACGTTATACTGAATATACTGCAGCTAACTGAATCAATTGCCTGCCTGTAGTATATTAGGAAGAGAACAACAGTAATGGTCTGCAGTGAGATCTAGCTAAACTGGATACGGTATACTGAATATACTGCAGCAAACTGAATCAACTGCCTGCCTGTAGTATATTAGGAAGAGAACAACAGGAATGGTCTGCAGTGAGATATAGCTGCACAGGACACAGTTCTAAATATACTGCAGCTAACTGAATCAACTTCCTGCCTATAGTATATTAATAAGAGAACAACAGGCACGGTCTGCAGTGAGATCTAGCTAAACTGGATACGGTATACTGAATATACTGCAGCTAACTGAATCAATTGCCTGCCTGTAGTAAATAAGCTTCTGAGGTCTTTGCACCTCGTCTGTTGAGGAAGTTTCATTTGAAGTTCCCCTCTAAACCTAGTCCCAGGCGGGGAAGGGGGAGGCCTCGTAAGAAGGGGGGGTACTGTCATGGTTATGCAATAGAGTTTGTTTGTCAGCTTACCTGTCTCCATGTGTTTATCTCCAAAGACCAGCTGTCTCTCACCTGACTGCTTTTATTAACTCTCCTCTAGCATGGCTTCACCCCAATTCCTATCAGAGAACTCTATATTAACCTCTGCACTGCAGGTCAGCCCTGCTGATCAACCTTTGTGTGTTTGGCTTCCTGTTCCTGCCTGCCGTGTGTGCTACACTTATTTCTGTTTCCGACCTTGGCGTGTTCTATACTATTTCTGTCTGCTCGTGACCGTGACCTTTTGGCGTGTCCCCGACTATCCCTGTTTGCCTGTGACCCTGAACCTTGGCGTGTACTCTGTTGTCCTTGTCTGCTTGTGGCCCCGACCTTGGCTTATAGCTTTACTATCCCTATCCTTCTGTTGCCTACTGTGGGTGTGAGCTGGGGGACCCTGGGGGTCCCGACCTGGAGCCAGTTGCAGCCCAGTCCATCCTCACCACTAGAGGCTCTTGTGAACACCTGCTGCTCTTAGACTCCGCACCCCAAGGAATCCTACGCTCTAACCCCGGTGGTATCGGTCTTGGTGTTCCAGCGGCCCTGTCTTCCTTATAGCTGGACTCCCAACAGCAGCAGTCAGCCATAGGGTCCACTACCTTGTGGTGCACTCCTGATCCCAACTGTGTGCATCTGTTACCTAGCCTCAAGGTGACCTGAAAGTTTGATCAGCCATGGACCCGGCTGATGTGCCGCTTCCTGCAGCCGATCCATTGCAGGGCATAGTTCGCAGACTCGAGTCCCAGGAATCTAATCAGACTCATGTTGTCAGACTTTCACGTACCTGACTGATGAACCCGATATAGCAGTGGAAGGCCTCCCTTACGTATCTGGTTCCCGGCCCCTGATAGAGCAAACAGAAGGCACGGGAGCGCAGAATGGAATGAGAGCCTGGCGGGTGACTTGCAGAGATGAGGCCCTAGATCCTGGTGCAAGCGGATTGAAGGTGCTTCGTAGGCTGAAGCACAGCTAACTGGTGCAGAGCAGGAGCAAAGTAGGCAGATCCGATCACTAGCAGAGTTGGCAGCAGGCGGTCAGCACAGTACAAGGGAGCAGGCAGATTCAAACTCCAGGTCACAGGCAGGGTTGGCAGCAAGCGGTCAGTGCAGTACAAGGGATCAGGCAGGTTCAAAGTCGGAGGCAAGCCAGGGTCGGATGCAGGTGGATAGCAAGGGAGAATCCAATAGACAGGCCGGGTCACAGGGAGATCAGACTAGCAAACAGGCAAACAGGAAGTACGGGAACAGGAAGCTGAAGATTGGACAGCACTGAGCACAGTGTCCCAGCACACTAAATAGGGCATTTGGCGCTAAACACCGTGCGCGCCATGATGCGCACTGGCGTGCGCCCGTGCGCTCCCGCGCAACGGAGCGCCCGGGCGCACATCAGCGCGTTCTGGCGCAAAACAGTGCACTCCAGAGTACCCAACGACCATCCTGCTCTGGGATCCTCTCTGATAGTGCCCCCTCCTTAAGGGCAGCCTCCGGATGCCCAGCTGGGCCAGTCTATCCACGTGGGCACTCCTAAAATCCCTTAAGAGTTCTTCAGCGTGCAGGTTGTTTTCCGGTTCCCAAGAATTATCTTCTGGTCCATACCTCCTCCACTTGATTAAGTATTGTACTTGGTTATGTCTCTGCAAGCAGTCCAGAATTGCTTCCACCTCAAACTCTTCCTCATTGATGATAATTACAGGTTCAGGCAGGCCAGTATTGCGACCCAGAAAGGAATTATGAGTAACGGGTTTAAGCAAGGACATGTGGAAAACCGGGTGAACCTTCAGAGTACTGGGTAAGTCAAGCTCATAGGTCACATCATTGATCTTCCTCTTGACCGAAAAGGGACAAGCCATCCTTAAGTTAGCGGTAGACAGCCAAACCTGGCTGCCAGGTTCTAACAACAGATCTCCTGGCATCTTCCTGTCATACATCCTTTTATTGTATTCCTGGGTTCTAGCCATGGTTTCTTGTAGAAGCTTATTGCTGTTGATGAAGAAATTCATTGTTTCGGAGACTGCGGGAATCGCACATTCAGGTAAAGAGTCGGTCAGAAAGGACGGGTGAAAACCATAGTTTGCAAAAAATGGTGTTTGTTTAATGGCCGAGTGCACAGAGTTGTTGTGGGCAAATTCAGCAATAGGCAGAAGAGAGACCCAATCGTCCTGTGAGAAGGCAGAAAAACATCTGAGGTATTGTTCTAGAGTCTGATTAGTTCTCTCCGTCTGCCCATTCGTCTGGGGATGGTAGGCAGACGAGAACGCCAATTCAATCTCAAGGGAACTACAGAGATCCTTCCAGAACCTGGAAGTAAACTGAATCCCACTTGAAGGCACTCCATGTAGTCGCACTATTTCCTTAATGAAGATCTTCGCAGTTTCCAAAGCTGAAGGTGTACCTTTCATGGGTAGGAAGTGGGCCATTTTAGACAGTCTGTCTACAATGACGAAGATGGTGGAGAAGCCTTCTGCCAGGGGGAGCTCTACAATGAAATCCATCAAAATCATTTTCCATGGCCTTTCCGGAACGGGTAAGGGTCTTAATAAGCCCCAGGCCTTCGCTCGGCTATTCTTGCTCCGAGCACAGGTGATGCATGATTCCACAAAATTCTTGCAATCGCTTGCCAGCTGAGGCCACCAAAAGGTACGTTGTACCAGCTCTGTTGTCTTCAAAACACCAAAATGTCCAGCCAACTTGTGGTCATGGCAGAGTTCCAGAACTGCCACCCTCAGATCCTCTGGGACCAAGATTTTGTCCTTGTATCGGAACAGGCCGTCTTGCAGGCTTACATTGGCTTCCTCAGAGGGAGGCTTGTTTAATCTGAGATATAAGATCCCCCTGAAGAAGTAGAACATTTCCAGCAGGGAGAATGGTGTCTGGAGGCAAGGATTCCCTGGAGTCATGGAACATGCAGGATAATGCATCCGGTTTGATGTTCTTGGTACCCGGCCTATACGTAATGTGGAATTGAAATCTAGAGAAGAACAGGGCCCACCTTGCCTGTCGTGGTCTCAATCTCTTGGCTGTTCTCAGATACTCTAGATTTTTGTGGTCTGTGTAGACCAAAATGGGATGAGCGGCACCCTCCAATAAGTAGTGCCACTCTTCAAGTGCGGCTTTAATGGCCAAAAGTTCCCAATCTCCTACGTCATAATTTTTCTCCGCAATGGAGAGTTTCCGTGAGAAAAAGGCTACTGGGTGGAAGAGAGCTTTGGCACCTTGCCGCTGAGAAAGTACTGCCCCTACTGCGAACTCTGATGCATCCACTTCAAGGACAAACGGTAAGGCAGGGTCTGGGTGTTTCAGAATTGAAGCGGAGGTAAAAAGTTCCTTGAGCTTTTCAAAGGCGGATTGCGCCTGAGGGGACCAAAAGAATCGGTTCCCTTGCTTGGTCAGTTCTGTGTTGGGGGCAATTATAGCAGAAATATTAAAGATATATATTTTGCGCAATATTAATAGTAGATGTGTGCCGAGGTGGGTGATGGTTGCTGCAGCTAATTAATACTGGGATCTATGATCTCTACTTATATTATGAAGCAATCCCTGCTATTAGCTGGTGAAATGACACTGATAAATTTAGACGTGAATAATTACAAATGAATCAACAGTAGTAAACCATAATACTATACTGTTGACGTGCCTAAATAACGTAAATAAAGTGTATGACTGTGGATAAATATCTCCTGTGAATAAAAAATTGATCTCCTAAAATCATTAATTAATTTGCAATTGATTATAAATAATACCATAAAATAATAATCATACAATAGTGACCATATAAATCAATAATAGTCCACTTCTGTGCTATAATAAAGTGCAAGTGCTCAAAACAAGGTATGGTATGTGAAGGGTTAATATAGCATATGGAGAGTCTATAAATAATTCTTCTAGTGAATCTTGATATAAGTGATGTGATGAATATGTTTCCTTCTGCTTCTGGTGTCTCCTAGTATGGTCTCACAGAACCCTCACCTTCAGTCTGTGGTATTCAGGCATTCAGTGGTGTGACTTTAAGGTGTGGGAGGAAACGGCAGTATATGCAGACACCCCCCCCCGGAACTAACGTTGTACAAAAGATTTATAGATGACGTGGTGATAGTATGGAATGGAGATAGAAACAGCTTGGAAATGTTTCTTAACAAATTAAATGACAACGACAGAAATATAAACCTGGTATGGAAGATAGATGAGAAAGAAATAGATTTTCTGGATTTAAACATAAGCCTAGAGGGACAAAAAATAGTTACTAAAACGCACTTTAAAAACGTAGATGCCAAAAGCTACTTAGCAATAGACAGCTGCCACTACAAACCATGGCTGTATAACATCCCCAAGGGTCAGTTTACAAGACTCAGAAGAAACTGCACAAAAGAAGAGGACTACCAGAAACAAGCACAGATGATAGGAGAGAGATTCAAAGCAAAAGGTTATGATGAACATTGGATAAAAAACCAGATTGAGCACGTCAATCTTATTGACAGAAAGGTAATGCTTGAAAAACCTCCCAAAAAAAGACTCCAACAAGAAGCACCTAGCATAATACTGGATTTCAACATACAACATAAAGATGTGGCAAAAGTAATTCAAAAACACTGGCATATTTTAAAGAACAACAAGGATCTCAAAAAAATACTACCAGAAAGACCCAACATAGTATATAAAAGAGCACCAACTATAAGAGACCTAATTGTGAAGTCAGTTATTGATCCTCCCCCGACATCTACATACACATTTTTTTCTGGAAAAGGATTCTACCCCTGCCGCAATTGTTATGCGTGTCGACGCGCAAAAAAATTTCAGGGAAAGCGTAAAGAATTTACAGCTACCAGCACAGGACAAAATTACAATATCAGAGATTTTATAGGATGCCACACAGAAGGGGTGGTGTACGTATTACAGTGTAGCTGCAACCTACAATACGTAGGTCGCACAAAAAGAGCACTTAAAACACGCATTAAGGAACATGTACAAAATATAAAATCTGGCTTCCCTAAACACAATGTGTCAAAACATTTTGCACTAGTACATGATAAAGATCCCGCACATTTACAATTCTGGGGAATAGAAAAGCATAAACCATCCTGGAGAGGAAGTCACCTGGTTCGAGATATCAGCCGTAAAGAATCCAAATGGATTCATACCTTACGTACTCTGGTACCAGGGGGCTTGAACGTAGAGTTCGATCTAAATTGTTTTTTAAATAACTTTTAAATAATTTTTAAATATTTTAATATTTATTTTTAACGCACAGCATAACCGAATACTCCCCTAAAATATTAGATGAAGAATTAATATTTCAATATAACATTTATAGCGGTCTAGATGAAGAAATTATATTTTACCATGACATTTTATATTTTCTATATATATAGGCTTGAACATATATCTCCCCAATAATAACTAGCCTAATATAAAGTTAGTCTCAATCTCATGGTCTATTGTAGAATGCATTAGTATTATGTATATCGATATAATTATATTCTAATTTTATTATTTTTATGTATAAGAAGAAGATATTATATAACTAATTAAATGTATGAGTTTTTAATAGATCATCTGGTTAATGTACCAGAGCACTCTCATATCAGCTTCATGTATACACAAAGAAAAATAATGAAAGAAACGATTTCTGAACTTATTTAATAGTAAACATTCAATTTGAAAGGTTGCACAATGAATACATAGTGTGTATATAATCCCAACACATATTGTTACATAAAACATAAGTAGCGGTAACTCTATTTTATAATCGCCACAATACAAACACGTCCGTGACATACAGCAGCCGCAAAATATTAAAACTAGTAAAACAAATTGCCACCAAAAAAATGGCTGCTCACATGAATGTCCAAGAAATAGAGTATATACCTCCATTAAAATGGAGGAGATTAAAACTTCCCCAAACTTCCCCAAAAATGGCCGCCGAGCGAAATCAATACAAACCACAAGCAAAATGGCGGTTTCGGAACTTCCGGTTTCACAATACATAAGCCTACACAGAACAGCCAATCCGGTTCCCCAGATGAAGACACGTGACGGTGTCGTAACGCGTAGGGATTGGCTGGAGCGATACACACACATCTGAAGCACAAGTGAGAGGGCGCTGAGAACGCCAGTTCGTTTTATGCAATACTTTGCCTGTTTTTAATATTTTAAATGTAAGAGCACTACTTAATAAACATCCCCTTTACAATTTGAAAACTTTAATACACTAGTGGAGCTTCTTTTCTATTTTATCTCCCCCTTGCTGAGTTTACCAGAGCGGAACAACATAGAGATAATGATGGAGAAAAAATAAGCAAAGAAGGAAAAGCTCCCAGAGATCACTCCCACACCTTAAAGTCACACCACTGAATGCCTGAATACCACAGACTGAAGGTGAGGGTTCTGTGAGACCATACTAGGAGACACCAGCAGCAGAAGGAAACATATTCATCACATCACTTATATCAAGATTCACTAGAAGAATTATTTATAGACTCTCCATATGCTATATTAACCCTTCACATACCATACCTTGTTTTGAGCACTTGCACTTTATTATAGCACAGAAGTGGACTATTATTGATTTATATGGTCACTATTGTATGATTATTATTTTATGGTATTATTTATAATCAATTGCAAATTAATTAATGATTTTAGGAGATCAATTTTTTATTCACAGGAGATATTTATCCACAGTCACACACTTTATTCACGTTATTTAGGCACGTCAACAGTATAGTATTATGGTTTACTACTGTTGATTCATTTGTAATTATTCACGTCTAAATTTATCAGTGTCATTTGTAACAAGAATATTCCTGCGCTACCCAATTGGAAAAAGAGAAGAAAACAAAAACTCAGAAAAAATTGTAAAAACGCACGTATGCGACTGGACAGCTGCATGCACCGAAGCAAGGGTCAGACATAAGCCCAAAATCAAACTGAGGTATAGGGGGGGAGGTGCTGCGCTAACCAGAAGAAAGCTGTAAATCTCTGTCTGTGGTCAATTAATAAAATGACTTAAAATCGCATAATAACATAAATCGCATAAATAAGTGTTGACACTAAAAACATTCAAGTCTTAATGATCAGCATCCTGTGTATGTGAAAAAAAGTGCATAAAAAATCCTTTTCAGTTGGTATATACTAAATGACAAAAAAATCGCATGTAAAAATCGCATAAATAAGTGTTGACACTAAAAATATACACAATATATTTTACATCACTATTATTGGGACATTTATTTATATTATTTACCATCCATATTGCGTAGGATTGATGTGTTTTATTTGCGATATCTAGATCACCTTTAAGCACTGGCACTTTGTACGTTTTGCACCATTTATAAGGATATGTTTTTGATGGTTATTTCTGATTTATTCTATGTATTTTTATTTAGAATTATTCACATGAAGTAGTGTTTATGTCCCTTTGTGCACCTACACATGATTATCTAGATTTATATGTTTTTAGTGTCAACACTTATTTATGCGATTTTTACATGCGATTTTTTTGTCATTTAGTATATACCAACTGAAAAGGATTTTTTATGCACTTTTTTTCACATACACAGGATGCTGATCATTAAGACTTGAATGTTTTTAGTGTCAACACTTATTTATGAGATTTATGTTATTATGCGATTTTAAGTCATTTTATTAATTGACCACAGACAGAGATTTACAGCTTTCTTCTGGTTAGCGCAGCACCTCCCCCCCCTATATCAGTGTCATTTCACCAGCTAATAGCAGGGATTTCTTCATAATATAAGTAGAGATCATAGATCCCAGTATTAATTAGCTGCAGCAACCATCACCCACCTCGGCACACATCTACTATTAATATTGCGCAAAATATATATAATACGCCCTCATTTTGCAGCAATATTTATTCCTATTTTTTATAATTTCTATTTTATCATGGTTATTATATTCACATAGCACCTTATTATAGATATCCACCAGCGCGAAGGACACCTATAAAACTATAATTATAGCAGAAAAGCCCCTTTTGAACTTCCGATAAAAGTTAGCGAAGCCGATAAAGCGCTGGACCCCTTTTTTATCAGAGGGGGCGGGCCAGTCCAGGATAGCTGCCACCTTTTGGGGATCCATCTTAATACCGTTGGTAGAGATGATTAAGCCGAGGAACTGAATGCACTGGAGTTCAAACTCGCATTTTTCCAATTTGGCATAAAGTCCATGCTGCCTGAGCCGGATTAACACATTCCAGACATGCCTGCGATGTTCGATGACTGAGGAGGAAAAGATCAGAATGTTGTCCAGGTACACTATAATGTATAAGTCCAGAAGGTCACGGAAGATGTCGTTAACAAAGTGTTGAAAAGTCGCTGGTGCATTGCACAGACCAAAGGGCATAACAAGATATTCAAAGTGCACGAACCTGGTATGGAAGGCAGTTTTCCACTCGTCTCCCTCTCTGATGCAAATTAAGTTATAGGCACCATGGAGGTCAAGTTTGGTGAAGATTTTTGCTGAACCCAGCCTTTGAAATAGCTCTGGCACAAGAGGTAAAGGGTAACGATTCTTGATGGTCACTTTATTGAGTTCTCTGTAATCGATACAAGGCCATAGCGAGTGATCCTTCTTCTCGACTAAGAAAATGCCGGCTCCGGCTGGTGAAGTGGATGGACGGATAAAACCTCTCTTCAGATTCTCATCAATATACACCTTGAGGGTGTCCAGCTCCTGCTCTGTTAGAGGAAAGATTCTTCCAAAGGGAACTTCAGATCCAGGCAAAAACTCTATAGGGCAGTCATAAGGTCTGTGGGGCGGAAGGGTCTCTGCCCCCCTTTTACTAAAGACATCAGTAAAGTCCCGATAAGGAGCGGGAATCGCCTGCTGCAATTCGGTGTCGCTGTCCAGACACAGGAGTTGTTTGGATTTCACAGGGGCACTGTACAAGCAGTGCTGTTGGCAATAACTGGAAAGGAACTTGATTTCCCCAGAAACCCAATCAATGCTAGGGTTGTGGGCCTGCAACCAAGGCATCCCAAGAATAATAGGGAAGAGTGGTGAAGAGATGGTGTCCAGACGAAGAAATTCCCGATGATGAGTGCTCATGATAGCCAGCAGTGGGATAGTCTCCTGGGTGACCAGACCAGAGCTAAGAGTGGAACCATCAGCAAGGTGGACAGCAAGTCCCTGCAACTTTGGTTGGAGAGGGATGCGGTGATGAGTGAGATCAACGAAGCAGCTGCACACTCCGGAGTCAATTATGACCGAGACTGGTAGATCCTGTCCTGGAAGCTGGAGAATAAGGGAGAGTGCCAGGTGGTTAGCAGGGTTAGGCAAGGCAGGTGCAAACTTAGAAGAAGTTGAAAGGGACTTACGTGTCTTGTTAGGGCAAGATCTCACGTAGTGACCCGATTCTCCGCAAAAATGCATAGATTATTGACTCGTCGGTGCTGTCGCTCTTCTGGAGTGAGGGATGGGCGGAAAAGCCTGAGCTGCATCGGTTCGGAGGTATTGAGGGCTGAGGTAAGTGGTACATGAAGACTTTGGCCTACAGAGCTGGTAGCACTATGGACCTTGGGGAGGACCCAGGTGGGATGGAACTGGTTGGCGGATCTCTCGAAACGGCACTCCCTCAGACGCCGATCAATCTGAACAGACAGGTTGATAAGGTCATCCAGAGTTTGGGGTATTCCAACCCGTGCCAGTTCGTCTTTGAGTGAATCGGATAACCCCATACGAAATTGATAATGCAGGGCAGCGTCATTCCAGTCCGTATCCGATCTCCAACGCCTGAATTCCAGAACGTAGTCTTCAGCGGGCCTGCGCCCTTGTTGTAAGGCGTGCAAGGCGGATTCAGCGGTGGCTTTTAACTGAGGATCCTCATACAACTGAGACATGGCGGCAAAGAAGGTATCCAGGTTATCCAAACAGATTGATTTTTGCTCCAGAAGACGGTGGGCCCAGGCCTGTGGTTCACCGGACAGAAGAGAAATGACAAAACCCACCTTAGTTGCTTCCAAGGAAAATGTGCGTGGTTGCAAAGCGAAGTAAAGTTCGGAGGCATTGCAGAATGATCGGTATTTACTACGTTCACCAGTAAATCTTTCGGGTGTAGGGACCCTGGGTTCAGGGGGTAACATAACCACCAAGGGTGCAGATGAGAGTCCAGCAGTGGAAGCTACTTGAGGGTTAGCCGGTGAGGACAACACCTGGACTCGTTGCTCCAGCCTAGTATAACCTTCTTGAAGGCTCTTCACAGCCTGTCTGAGATCCGCCAGGTGTCTGCACAGTTCCTCCATGGGAGAGGTCCCCTGCTCGGGCTCAGACATGGCTGTCCTATACTGTCAGACTTTCACGTACCTGACTGACGAACCCGATATAGCAGGGGAAGGCCTCCCTTACGTATCTGGTTCCCGGCCCCTGATAGAGCAAACAGAAGGCACGGGAGCGCAGAATGGTATGAGAGCCTGGCGGGTGCTTGCAGAGATGAGGCCCAAGATCCTGGTGCAAACGGATTGAAGGTGCTTGGTAGGCTGAAGCACAGTTAACTGGTGCAGAGCAGGAGCAGAGTAGGCAGATCCGGTCAATAGCAGAGTTGGCAGCAGGCGGTCAGCACAGTACAAGGGAGCAGGCAGATTCAAAGTCCAGGTCACAGGCAGGGTTGGCAGCAGGCAGTCAGTGCAGTACAAGGGATCAGGCAGGTTCAAAGTCGGAGGCAAGCCAGGGTCGGATGCAGGCAGATAGCAAGGGAGAATCCAATAGCCAGGCTGGGTCACAGGGAGATCAGACTAGCAAATAGGCAAACAGGAAGTACGGGAACAGGAAGCTGAAGATCGTACAGCACCAAGCACAGTGTCCCAGCACACTAAATAGGGCGATTGGCGCCAAACACCGTGCGTGCACGCGCCGACGCACAAGGCTGCGCGCCCGCGCGCGCACACACAACGGCGCGCCTGGGCGCCTACCCACGCGCACCAGCGCGGGCCGGCGAATCGCCGCACTCCAGAGTGCCCAATGACCATCCTCTCTGACACAGGTGATGCGATTCTTAAGGATCTGGCTTCCCGCTTCAAGCAGCTCCAGGCCTCCTTGGGAAACCCAAACCTGCAGCCTTAAGTACAATCAGCAGCTGCACCAGTCGCAGCCACACATTCATATTTACTGCCAGCTCCGTCCCATTTCTCTGGGGACTCCAAGGCCTGCAGGGGCTTCCTCAGCCAATGCACCATTCATTTTGAGCTCCAGCCTCAAAACTTTCTGTCTGATCGGGCTAAGGCAGCCTATATCATTTCCCTCCTCTCTGGTGAAGCTTTAGCTTGGGCTGCCCCCCTGTGGGAGAAGAATGACCCGGTGGTTTCCAGCCTGTCCAACTTCTTGAAGCTTTTTCGTAATATCTTCGAGGAGCCAGCTCGGGTTTCTTCAGCGGCTAGTGCCCTTTTACGCCTTCGCCAAGAATCTTGTTCAGTGGGACAATATGCGCTTCAGTTCCGTATCCTCACAGCTGAATTGAACTGGAACAATGAAGCCCTGGTCACAACCTTTTTACATGGCCTCTCTGACCGAGTGAAGGACGAATTGGCAGGAAGAGCCATCCCCGCCGGTCTGGACAATGTAATTCCCTTGTGCAATCAGACATTCGTTTCAGGAGAGGTCCCTAGAAAAAAGACGCCAGCACCCCCTAGGTCCTAGTCAGCCAGAACTCTTCTCCCGTTGCTCTGTGGAGCATGCTCTGCCTGCTGAGAAACCTATGCAGCTGGGCTGGACCAGACTAACCCCCGAAGAACCTGCTAGACGCAGAACTCTAGGTTTGTGTCTTTATTTGTGGGGGCAAGGGTCATTTCCGTGACTCCTGCTCGCTTCGTCCGGGAAACACTCGGGTCTAATACATTTGTAAGGTGGAGTATTGGACTCATCACTCATTTGGAAACATCACCTTCTCGTCTTCTTATTCCGGTGTTCCTCCATGTAGGCCCTTCTCCCCAATCGTTCCTAGCATATATGGACTCCGGGCTGCCGGCAATTTAATGGACTGGAGAACTGCTTCTTCTATGAAGCTTACCCTTTCTCCCCTCGCTACACCACTGGTAGTCTAGGCAATTGATGGCACTGTGCTCCCAGGGGTCCTATACGTTTCCAGACGCTACCTATTTTGATGTCGTTGGGGATACTCCATCAGGAGTGGATTTCCTTCCTCATTCTACCCAGGGCCTCTACCCCCATTGTATTGGGCCTTCCTTGGCTACAGCTCCACTCTCCACATGTGGACTGGGTCTCTGGGCAGATTCTGGCTTGGGGTCCTTTGTGTTTCTCGTCCTGTCTTCTCAAGGTGGTCCCCAAGGAGAAACTTCCCATTGCTACCACATCCGTATCTTCTGATCTTCCTGCGGCATACAGCGATTACCGAGATGTGTTCTGTAAGAAGTCTGCTGAGGTGCTTCCTCCCCACAGATCTTTCGACTGTGCCATTGACCTTGTCCCTGGAGCAACTCTGCCCAGGGGTCGTACCTCCCTCTGTCCATTCCAGAGACCCAGGCCATGTCTGAGTATGTCGCCGAGAATCTGGAGAGAGGTTTCATCCGGAAATCCTCGTCGCCTGCAGGAGCAGGGTTTTTTTCGTTTCTAAAATGGATGGTACCCTCAGACCCTGCATCGACTATCGAGGGTTAAATGCAGTGACCATCAAAAACCGATACGCCTTACCTCTAATATCTGAGCTATTCGACAGTTTGAAGGGGGCTTCCATTTTCACCAAGTTGGATCTCAGAGGTGCATACAATCTCATTAGAATATGGGAAGGTGACGAATGGAAGACTGCGTTTAACACTAGGGACAGGCATTACAAATACCTGGTTATGCCTTTTGGTTTGTGTAATGCTCCAGCTGTGTTCCAGAACTTTGTCAATGAAATCTTCAGGGATCTACTGTACAAGTTTGTTGTCATGTATCTGGATGACATTCTCATCTTTTCCGAAAATCTGCTTGCTCACAGAAACCATGTCCGCACTGTTCTTCATTGCCTTAGAGAGAATAATCTCTATGCCAAGCTGGAGAAATGTTCCTTTGAATGTCCTGAGGTCCTGTTTCTGGGATGTTTTGTTTCTAGTTTGGGTCTTCGCATGGATCCCGGAAAGGTCTCGGCCATTACCAACTGGCCCCTTCCTGCTAGCCTCAAGGTCACACAGCGCTTTCTTGGCTTCACAAATTATTATAGGCAGTTCATAAGGAACTACTCTTCCATTGCAGCGCCTATTATCGCTTTAACCAAGAAGGGTGCAAATGCCAAAGACTGGCCTCCCGAGGCTGTCTCTGCGTTTCACGATCTGAAACAGGCCTTTGTTTCTGGACCTCTCTTGAGGAGACCAAACCCTGGGGACCCATTTTTTATTGAAGTAGACGCTTCTTCGATGGGGGTGGGAGCTGTGCTTCTTCAGTTCTTTGAGAAGAGACGTCAACCGTGTGCTCAGGAACTTCTTGGTGATCAGGAACTTCTTGCAATTAAGTTGGCGTTGGAAGAATGGCGTCATCTCTTGGAGGGTTCCCCTCACTCCATTACGATCTTTACTGATCACAAGAATCTACAATACCTACAGAATGCTAAACATCTGAACCCCAGACAGGCCAGGTGGAGTCTCTTCTTTTCTCGTTTTAAATTCACGATTACGTACAAACCTGGTTCCTGCAATGGTCGGGCTGCTGCGCTCTCTAGAACATTTGACACCTTGGACGAGGAGTCCACCCCTGATCCTGAGCCGATCATTCCAACCTCATGCATTGTTGCCCATTCTACCACCCTGGAATCAAAAATTCCTCCTGGCAAGATCTTTGTTCCCACAGAGTTAAGAGCTAAGATCCTTTGTTGGGGACATGATTCCAAGGTGGCAGGTCATGCTGGGTTCCTCCGATCCTTCCTGCTCATCAGTCGTCTCTACTGGTGGCCTAACCTCCGCTTGGATGTTAAAGAGTACGTTAAGGCTTGTCATGTCTGTGCTCAGTCTAAATCTTCCACACTAGCCCCTGCTGATCTTCTCATGCCCTTGTCCATTCCTAAGGAGTCCTGGTCTCATATCGCCATGGATTTTATCACCGATCTTCCACTGTCGGAGAATAATACAGCATTTGGGTGGTAATCGATCGGTTCTCCAAGATGGCTCATTATGTTCCTCTTCCTGGTCTCCCTTCTGCCTCTGCCTTGGTTCCCACTTTCGTACGAGAGATTTTCCCCCTTCATGGTGTTCCTTCCCATGTCGTTTCGGACAGGGGTGTTCAGTTTACGTCCTGTTTTTGGAGAGCCTTTTGCAAATCCTTCAACCTTACCCTGGATTTTACCTCTTCTTACCACCCCCAATCCAATGGCCAGACTGGTTTATCAGGAGTTGGAGGTCTTTCTCCGTACCTTGGTCTTGGCTCACCACGATGATTGGGCATCACTACTTCCATGGGCAGAGTTCTCCCACAATAATCATGTCAACGTCAGTTCTCAGAAAACACCCTTTATCACTGTTTATGGAAGACATCCTCAACTCCCTCTTCCTATGACCTGTTCTTCCGACATTCCAGCCGCGGGCTGATGTGCATGATTCCCTCCAGAAAGCTGCCAACAAATCCAAGAGTTTTGCTGACCATCGCAGGCGTAAGCCGCCTTCTCTTCAGCCAGGAGACAAAGTCTGGCTCTCCACCAGGAACATCAAACTCCGGGTTCCTTCTCTCAAATTTGCCCCAAGATTCATTGGTCCATACACCATAACTTCAAAACTGAATCCGGTTTGTTTTAAGCTCCAGATTCCCAAAAGCCTCAAAATCTCTAACTCCTGCCCTGTTGCCCTTCTGAAGCCTTTAGTCCTCAATAAGTTCTCTCGTCCTCTCTCTACCGCAGCACCGGTCTCTGAGGATAATCAGGAGTACGAGGTTAGCCAAATTTTGGATTCCCGACTCTGTAGAGGCATTCGCCAGTACCTCGTGCATTGGAGGGGGTTTGGTATTGAGGAGAGGTCGTGGATAAAAGCTTCTGAGGTCTTTGCACCTCGTCTGTTGAGGAAGTTTCATTTGAAGTTCCCCTCTAAACCTAGTCCCAGGCGGGGAAGGGGGAGGCCTCGTAAGAAGGGGGGGTACTGTCATGTTTATGCAATAGAGTTTGTTTGTCAGCTTACCTGTCTGCATGTGTTCATCTCCAAAGACCAGCTGTCTCTCACCTGACTGCTTTTAATAACTCTCCTCTAGCATGGCTCCACCCCAGCTCCTATCAGAGAACTCTATATTAACCTCTGCACTGCAGGTCAGCCCTGCTGATCAATCTTTGTGTGTTTGGTTTCCTGTTCCTGCCTGCCGCGTGTGCTACGTTTATTTCTGTTTCCGACCTTGGCGTGTTCTATACTATTCCTGTCTGCTCGTGACCCTGAACTTTTGGACTGACCTTTTGCTGTATGCACCGAACACATGTTAGTTTTTCCTTTGTAACATGGGGTCCTTGTCACAGATTCTATTCTGCTGTTTAGCTTTACTGTGTTTTTTGAACTATCACTACACTCTTAGGGATGAGTACACATATCACTTATGTAAGGTGATATATCTTTGTACTCACTGAACACATGTTAAATGTCACTTAGCGCTGCATTTATTTATTTCTTTCACAAGTCCATCCTCACCACTAGAGGCTCTGGTAAACACCTGCTGGCTCTTAGACTCCGCGCCCCAGGGAATCCTACGCTCTAACCCCGGTGGGATTCGTGTTCGTGTTCCAGCGGCCCTGCCTTCCTTATACCTGGACCCCCATCCACAGCAGTCAGCCGTAGGGTCCACTACCTTGCGGTGCACTCCTGATCCCAACGGTGGGCATCTGTCACCTAGCCTCAAGGTGACCTGACAAGTATATTAGGAACAGAACAACAGGACCGGTCTGCAGTGAGATCTAACTGCACAAGATATATTACTGAATATACTGCAGCTAACTGAATCAACTGCCTGCATGTAGTATATTAGTATTAGAATGACAGGAACGGTCTGCAGTGAGATCTAGCTATTAGCTAAACTGGATACGGTATACTGAATATACTGAAGCTTACTGAATCAACCGCATGCCTGTAGTATATTAGGAAGAGAACAACAGAAACGGTCTGCAGTGAGATCTAGCTGCACAAGATACAGTACTGAATATACTGCAGCTAACTGAATAAACTGCCTGCCTGTAGTATATTAGGAACAGAACAACAGGAACGGTCTACAGTGAGATCTAGCTAAACTAGATATGTTTTACGGAATATACTGCAGATAACTGAATCAACAGCCTGCCTAAAGTATATTAGGAACAGAACAACAGGAACGGTCTGCAGTGAGATCTAACTGCACAGGATACAGTACTGAATATACTGCAGCTAACTGAATCAACTGCCTGTTTGTAGCATTTTAGGAACAGAACATCAGGAATGGTCTGCAGTGAGATCTAACTGCACAGGATACAGTACTGAATATACTGCAGCTAACTGAATAAACTGCCTGCCTGTAGTATATTAGGAAGAGAACAACAGGAACGATGTGCAGTGAGATCTAGCTAAACTGGATACAGTATACTGAATATACTGCAACTAACTGAATCAACTGCCTGCCTGTAGTATATTAGGAACAGAACAACAGGAACAGTCTGCAGTGAGATCTAACTGCACAGGATACAGTACTGAATATACTGCAGCTAACTGAATCAACTGCCTGTCTGTAGTATATTAGGAACAGAACATCAGGAACGGTCTGCAGTGAGATCCAGCTGCACAGGATACAGTACTGAATATACCGCAGCTAACTGAATCATCTCCCTGCCTGTAGTATATTAGGATGAGAACAACAGGAACAATCTGCAGTGATATGTAGCTAAACTATATATGGTATACTGAATATACTGCAGATAACTGAATCAACTGCCTGCCTCTAGTGTATTAGAATGAGAACAACAGAAATGGTCTGCAGTGATATCTATCTGCACAGGATAAACTACTGAATATATTGCAGCTAATTAAATCAACTGCCTGCCTGTAGTATATTTGGAAGAGAACAACAGGAACGGTCTACACTGAGATCTAGCTAAACTGGATACGTTATACTGAATATACTGCAGCTAAATGAATCAATTCCCTGCCTGTAGTATATTAGGAAGAGAACAACAGGAATGGTCTGCAGGGAGATATAGCTGCACAAGATACAGTACTAAATATACTGCAGCTGACTGAATCAACTGCCTGCCTGTAGTATATTAGGAAGAGAACAACAGGAACGGTCTGCAGTGAAATCTAGCTGCACAGGATACAGTACTGAATATACTGCAGCTAATTGAATCATCTCCCTGCCTGTAGTATATTAGGAAGAGAACAATAAGAACCGTCTGCAGTGAGATCTAGCTGCACAGGATACAGTACTGAATATACTGCAGCTAAATGAATAAAGTGCCTGCCTGTAGTATATTAGGAAAAGAACAACAGGAATGGTCTGCAGTGAAATCTAGCTAAATTGGATACGGTATACTGAATATACTGCAGCTAACTAAATCTACTGCCTGCCTGTAGTATATTAGGAACAGAACAACAGGAACGGTCTGCAGTGAGATCTAGCTAAACTGGATACAGTATACTGAATATACTGCAGCTAACTGAACCAACTACCTGTGTGTAGTATATTAGGAAGAGAAAAACAGGAATGGTCTCCAGTGATATCTAGCTAAACTGGATACGATATACTGAATATATGGCAGCTAATTGAATCAACTGCCTGCCTGTAGTATATTAGGAACAGAACAACAGGAACGCTCTGCAGTGAGATGTAGCAAAACTGGATACAGTATACTGAATATACTGCAGATAACTGAATCAACTGCCGCCTGCAGTATATTAAGAAGAGAACAACAGGGATGGCTTGCAGTGAGATCTAGCTGCACAGGATACAGTACTGAATACACTGCAGCTAACTAAATCAACTGCCTGCCTGTAGTATATTAGGAACAGAACAACAAGAACGGGCTGCAGTGAGATCTAGCTACACTGGATATGGTATACTGAATATAATGCAGCTAACTGAACCAACTGCCTGCCTTTAGTATATTAGGAAAGGGAACAACAAGAATGGACTGCAGTGAGATCTAGCTGCACAGGATACAGAACTGAATATACTGCAGCTAACTGAATCAACTGCCTGCCTGTAGTATATTAGGAAGAGAACAACAGGAACATTCTGCAGTGATATCTAGCTAAACTGGATACGGTATACTGAATATACTGCAGCTAACTGAATAAAGTGCCTGCCTGTAGTATATTAGGAACAGAACAACAGGAACGGTCTGCAGTGAGATCTAGCTAAACTGGATACAGTATACTGAATATACTGCAGCTAACTGAACCAACTACCTGCCTGTAGTATATTAGGAAGAGAAAAACAGGAATGGTCTCCAGTGATATCTAGCTAAACTGGATACGATATACTGAATATATGGCAGCTAACTGAATCAACTGCCAGCCTGTAGTATATTAGGAACAGAACAACAGGAATGCTCTGCAGTGAGATGTAGCAAAACTAGATACAGTATACTGAATATACTGCAGATAACTGAATCAACTGCCGCCTGCAGTATATTAGGAAGAGAACAACAGGAATGGCTTGCAGTGATACCTAGCTGCACAGGATACAGAACTGAATATACTGCAGCTAACTGAATCAACTGCCTGCCTGTAGTATATTAGGAAGAGAACAACAGGAACATTCTGCAGTGATATCTAGCTAAACTGGATACGGTATACTGAATATATGGCAGCTAACTGAATCAACTGCCTGCCTGTAGTATATTAGGAACAGAACAACAGGAACGCTCTGCAGTGAGATGTAGCAAAACTGGATACAGTATACTGAATATACTGTAGATAACTGAATCAACTGCCGCCTGCAGTATATTAAGAAGAGAACAACAGGGATGGCTTGCAGTGAGATCTAGCTGCACAGGATACAGTACTGAATACACTGCAGCTAACTAAATCAACTGCCTGCCTGTAGTATATTAGGAACAGAACAACAAGAACGGGCTGCAGTGAGATCTAGCTACACTGGATATGGTATACTGAATATAATGCAGCTAACTGAACCAACTGCCTGCCTTTAGTATATTAGGAAAGGGAACAACAAGAATGGACTGCAGTGAGATCTAGCTGCACAGGATACAGAACTGAATATACTGCAGCTAACTGAATCAACTGCCTGCCTGTAGTATATTAGGAAGAGAACAACAGGAACATTCTGCAGTGATATCTAGCAAAACTGGATACGGTATACTGAATATACTGCAGCTAACTGAATAAAGTGCCTGCCTGTAGTATATTAGGAAAAGAACAACAGGAATGGTCTGCAGTGAGATCTAGCTAAATTGGATATGGTATACTGAATATACTGCAGCTAACTGAACCAACTACCTGCCTGTAGTATATTAGGAAGAGAAAAACAGGAATGGTCTCCAGTGATATCTAGCTAAACTGGATACGATATACTGAATATATGGCAGCTAACTGAATCAACTGCCAGCCTGTAGTATATTAGGAACAGAACAACAGGAATGCTCTGCAGTGAGATGTAGCAAAACTAGATACAGTATACTGAATATACTGCAGATAACTGAATCAACTGCCACCTGCAGTATATTAGGAAGAGAACAACAGGAATGGCTTGCAGTGATACCTGGCTGCACAGGATACAGAACTGAATATACTGCAGCTAACTGAATCAACTGCCTGCCTGTAGTATATTAGGAAGAGAACAACAGGAACATTCTGCAGTGATATCTATATAAACTGGATACGGTATACTGAATATATGGCAGCTAACTGAATCAACTGCCTGCCTGTAGTATATTAGGAACAGAACAACAGGAACGCTCTGCAGTGAGATGTAGCAAAACTGGATACAGTATACTGAATATACTGCAGATAACTGAATCAACTGCCACCTGCAGTATATTAAGAAGAGAACAACAGGGATGGCTTGCAGTGAGATCTAGCTGCACAGGATACAGTACTGAATACACTGCAGCTAACTAAATCAACTGCCTGCCTGTAGTATATTAGGAACAGAACAACAAGAACGGGCTGCAGTGAGATCTAGCTACACTGGATATGGTATACTGAATATAATGCAGCTAACTGAACCAACTGCCTGCCTTTAGTATATTAGGAAAGGGAACAACAAGAATGGACTGCAGTGAGATCTAGCTGCACAGGATACAGAACTGAATATACTGCAGCTAACTGAATCAACTGCCTGCCTGTAGTATATTAGGAAGAGAACAACAGGAACATTCTGCAGTGATATCTAGCTAAACTGGATACGGTATACTGAATATACTGCAGCTAACTGAATAAAGTGCCTGCCTGTAGTATATTAGGAAAAGAACAACAGGAATGGTCTGCAGTGAGATCTAGCTAAATTGGATACGGTATACTGAATATACTGCAGCTAACTAAATCCACTGCCTGCCTGTAGTATATTAAGAACAGAACAACAGGAACGGTCTGCAGTGAGATCTAGCTAAACTGGATACAGTATACTGAATATACTGCAGCTAACTGAACCAACTACCTGCCTGTAGTATATTAGGAAGAGAAAAACAGGAATGGTCTCCAGTGATATCTAGCTAAACTGGATACGATATACTGAATATATGGCAGCTAACTGAATCAACTGCCAGCCTGTAGTATATTAGGAACAGAACAACAGGAATGCTCTGCAGTGAGATGTAGCAAAACTAGATACAGTATACTGAATATACTGCAGATAACTGAATCAACTGCCGCCTGCAGTATATTAGGAAGAGAACAACAGGAATGGCTTGCAGTGATACCTAGCTGCACAGGATACAGAACTGAATATACTGCAGCTAACTGAATCAACTGCCTGCCTGTAGTATATTAGGAAGAGAACAACAGGAACATTCTGCAGTGATATCTATATAAACTGGATACGGTATACTGAATATATGGCAGCTAACTGAATCAACTGCCTGCCTGTAGTATATTAGGAACAGAACAACAGGAACGCTCTGCAGTGAGATGTAGCAAAACTGGATACAGTATACTGAATATACTGCAGATAACTGAATCAACTGCCGCCTGCAGTATATTAAGAAGAGAACAACAGGGATGGCTTGCAGTGAGATCTAGCTGCATAGGATACAGAACTGAATATACTGCAGCTAACTGAATCAACTGCCTGCCTGTAGTATATTAGGAAGAGAACAATAGGAACGGTCTGCAATGAGATCTAGCTAAACTGGATACAGTATACCGAATATACTGCAGCTAACTGAACCAACTGCCTGCCTTTAGTATATTAGGAAAGGGAACAACAAGAATGGTCTGCAGTGAGATCTAGCTGCACAGGATACAGAACTGAATATACTGCAGCTAACTGAATCAACTGCCTGCCTGTAGTATATTGGAAACAGAACAACAGGAACAGTCTGCAGTGAGATCTAGCAAAACTGGAATGCGGTATACTGAATATACTGCAGCTAACTGAATCAACTGCTTGCATGTAGTATATTAGGAAGAGAACAACAGGAACAGTCTGCAGTAAGATCTAGCTGCACAGGATACAGTACTGAATATACTGCAGCTAACTGAATCAACTGCCTGTCTGTAGTATATTAGGAACATAACGACAGGAATGGTCTGCAATGAGATCCAGATAAACTGGATACGGTATACTGAATATACTGCTGCTAACTGAACCAACTGCCTACCTGTAGTATATTAGGAAGAGAACGACAGGAATGGTCTGCAGTGAGATCTAGCTGCACAGGATACAGTACTGAATATACTGTAGCTAACTGAATCAACTGCCTTCCTGTAGTATATTAGGAAGAGAACAACAGGAATGGTCTGCAGTGAGATCTAGCTGCACAGGATACAGTACTGAATATACTGCAGCTAACTGAACCAACTGCCTGCCTGTAGTATATTAGGAAGAGAACAACTGGAATTGTCTGCATTGAGATCTAGCTGCACAGGATACAGTTCTGAATATACTGCAGCTAACTGAATCAACTGCCTGCCTATAGTATATTAGGAACAGAACAACAGGAATTGTCTGCAGTGAGATCTAGCTAAACTGGATACAGTATACTGAATATAATGCAGCTAACTGAACCAACTGCCTGCCTGTAGTATATTAGGAACATAACGACAGGAATGGTCTGCAATGAGATCCAGATAAACTGGATACGGTATACTGAATATACTGCTGCTAACTGAACCAACTGCCTACCTGTAGTATATTAGGAAGGTAACAACAGGAATGTTCTGCAGTGAGATCTAACTGCACAGGATACAGTACTGAATATACTGCAGCTAACTGAATCAACTCCCTGCCTGTATTATATTAGGAAGAGAACAATAGGAACAGTCTGCAGTGAGATCTAGCTAAACTGGATATGGTATGCTGAATATTCTGCAGCTAACTGAGTCAACTGCCTGCCTGTAGTATATTAGGAAGAGAACAACAGGAATGGTCTGCAGTGAGATCTAGCTAAACTGGATACGGTATACTGAATATACTGCAGCTAACTGAATCAACTGCCTGCCTGTAGTATATTAGAAACAGAACAACAGGAACGGTCTGCAGTGAGATCTAGCCAAACTGGATATGGTATGCTGAATATACTGCAGCTAACTGAGTCAAATGCCTGCCTGTAGTATATTAGGAAGAGAACAACAGGAACGGTCTGCAGTGAGATCTAGCTGTACAGGATACAGTACTGAATATACTGCAGCTAACTGAATCAACTGCCTGCCTGTAGTTTATTAGGAACAGAACAACAGGAATGGTCTGCAGTGAGATCTAGCTAAACTGGGTAGAGTATACTGAATATACTGCAGCTAACTGAACCAACTCCCTGCCTGTAGTATATTAGGAAGATTACAACAGGAACGGTCTGCAGTGAGATCTAGCTAAACTGGATATGGTATACTGAATATACTGCTGCTAACTGAATCAACTGCCTGCCTGTAGTATTTTAGAAGCAGAACAATAGGAATGGTCTGCAGTGAGATCTAGCTAAACTGGATACGGTATACTGAATATACTGCAGCTTGCTGAATCCACTTGCCTGCCTTTAGTATTTTAGGAAGAGAACAACAGTGACGGTCTGCAATGTGATCTAGCTGCACAGGATACAGTACTGAATATTCTGCATCTAACTGAATCAACTGCCTGCCTGTAGTATATTGGAAACAGTACACCAGTCATGCTCTGCAGTGAGATCTAGCTAAACTGTATACAGTATATATATATATATATATATATATATATATATATATATATATATATATATATATATATATATATATATAGCCTAGAGTGTATTTATATACTAAATATACTGGAGCTAACTGAATCAACTGGGAAAATCTATAATCTAAATATATAAACTAGCGCTGATGGTGTGAAAAAATTATTTACATTTTTTTTTTATAATGGGTGGTAAAAAAAAAATGTGTGGTGAAAAATGAGTGGTAAAAAATGATTGAATGAAGCTGCTATAGACAAAGTGCTAGACACTTGAACATAGTAGTAAGATATGTAAATACAGCGCTCACAAACAATAATCCATAGTAAGTGATAACAAAAAACATAAAGTCCATACAAAACTATGAAGGTGCTTCACAATTGGTGTGTAAAAATGCAGGGAATGTTGGCACATGCACGGCAGCGGCTAAGATGGCCACCGGCTTCAAGAGCTCTGCTCCACCGCTACCCTCAGATTGCCACCACAGCAGTTAGAGCGGGCCCCCGAGCACGTCAAAGTGATATTCAGGTGGGGGAGACCCCCAGGAATAAAATCTCCACAACGGCGCACGTTTGTAGGAACTTCACAGGCCAGATTACCGCGACGGCCTCGCCGGCCAGCTATGTCAAGATGGCGGCAGCACCACGAGGCTCCCTCACCACAGGAGGAACGGAGGAGTACATTGCGGATCAGGACACTCAGACCCCCTCCTCACCAGGTACGGACTTTCCCCCACTACCTCAGATCAGCTCACCCACATCCACTGAATCTCAGCTGGGATGAATGGGAGCTGGCTATCCCTCTACCCCTATGACGCATCCCCATACAGGATTGCTGTTAGCAGTGACAGAATCTTCAACAAAAATCCCTGCACCCACTGACTTCCCTTCCATGATGGAAGCTTTCACCCATTTTCTTTCTAAAAGGCTGGCCCTGAACGCGGCACAAATAACTTCCTCCATCCATGCTGATCTGCAGCAATTGGGGCAGAGGATAGACACCATTGAGCAGAAAGCTGACCAAGCAGCTTCTCGTATCAACCAAAACTCAGACAGAATACAGGATCTGCAGGACCAACTTGAAACTGCTATTTCTAAAATCGACGATCTCGAAAATAGAGCATCAAGGGAAAAAAGGTGGGACTTTTAAGGCACAATTGTGATAAACTACAAAAGGTATATAAAAAAGTTGAATTTTATTCATAACATACAAAAAACATGGGGAGTAGACATGGACATTTAAAAACACATCAGATATAGACATACAACATCTGTAATAACACCATTGGGGGTCCTATCCTGCAGTCTCCTAAGTAATTCTAATCCTCATAACAACGCAAAATATTCCAGGTAAGAGAAAAGGGTAGACTTCCCCTGGAGAGTTGGAAATTGAAGGGGCACTGCTTGTTTTTTGTATGTTATGAATAAAATTCAACTTTTTTATATACCTTTTGTAGTTTATCTCAATTGTGCCTTAAAAGTCCCACCTTTTTTCCCTTGATGCTCTTAAATACATTATCGGGGACGCTGGCACAAATAACAGATAAGTACCTACAGAGGATCTCTCTTTTGATCTCGAAAATAGATTGAGACGGTACAATTTCTGTATTAGAGGTCTCCCGGAGACCGAAAAGGACACTCATGCTGCAGTCAAAACCCTGCTAAGAGGCCTTATCCCTGACATTTCAGAACATCATCTGGAGATCGACAGAGCACACAGAGCCCTGCAGCCCCCACGTTCAGATGGACTTCCCCATGATATAATCGTGAAACCTCACTTTTACTCAGTCAAAGAGGAGGTGATGAGAAAGTCTAGGAGCACTGCTGACCTCAAGCTGCTAGGCCACAGGATTCAAATTTTTGCGGATTTGTCACCGTACACGGTTCAGAAAAGGTGCTCTCTCAAACCGCTGATTCAACACTTGATTGAGAAAGAAATAACCTACCGCTGGTCTTTCCCCCTGCGCCTAAATTTTGCTTATAAAAATAAAAGCTATGGCTTCTCAACCCTTGTTGAAGGAGAACGCCTGTTATACCCACTGCAGGGCAGGAACACTCCCGCCTCCACGAAACGTCCATCACCAGCGAGCCCACTGCAACCCTCCTGGCTGAAGCAAAGTTCCAAACGCTCCAAAGAAAACTTTCCTACTTGATGTTCCAGCCATCACAGGATCAGGGACCTGATCCGGATCTTCTCTTTTTGCTTCCACGGTTCTGAATTAATTTCAAGATTCTACGCATAACTTTTTCCCCTCGCGGGCCCTGTGACTTTGGGTCCACACCAAAACAGGACCTCTGATGGTTCTCTCCCCCATTGAGGAATCTCCCCCTGAAAACGGCCTCTAATACCTGACTTTAGACCTGCGGTAAGGTCAAGGATCCCGAGTTTAACCCGGGATGTGGTTTAATTCCCCCTCAATTTCAGCACAAAGTGGAGAGGTGCCTGCTCCGGGTCACAGGGTGGGAGGGAGTTTTACTCCCTGCCGAACTGGGAGTCGGGGCGCTCGCCTACTTGTATTGTCACCCCTCTCCAGGGTTCAAGGGGAGGGGGGCAGATCGAGGGGGGGACAGCTAAGACTGCAAATTTGATATGGAGCTTTTTCATCTCTCTCCCGCTGTTAGGTTACAGTTTTTTGGTTCACTCTAACAGTTACAGCAAGGAGGACTCCCTTTTGATATCCTCCTTTCTTACAGTTATGTTATAATGGTGGCAGGGTAGAGGTGTCATCAGTGCACCTCCACTAAGGACCAAGGGCGCAGTTCTCGTCATTGGTTCTTTTAGCGGTTGACCCAGGCATGGGTCACTGGTCCTCTCAGGTCATGGGGGATAGGAAGGATTTCCCCTTCCTACCCTGGGATAAGTGGGAGGCCTAGGAGTTCCCCAAGTTTTATACAATGTTATTTGTGTTCACAAATATGTGTTATAATGAAGGTTAATATAACACTTGTGTTTTCTCTCCTGCTCTCTTTCATTTCTTTTAACCCCCTCCCCCCCTCTTGATCTCTCGTGCTCACAGGTTCCGGCCTCGATCTCCCCTCCCAGGTCTTGACAAGATGGCTTTACTCTTGCTTGATTGCATGGACGCTCCGATCACTCGCCAGCTCGGTAAGATCTTTATCGCTAGCCTGACCTCAACCCACCTATCTGATGGCTAATCCTCCCAAAGGGAAGCATACTCTTAAGATCATTTCTCACAACACTCAAGGACTCAACTCCCCCATCAAATGTAGAAAACGTTTTCAGCTCTACAAGTCCATGCACACAGATGTCCTCTTCCTGCAAGAGACTCACTTCCCCACATCTTACCATCCCACATTCCTCCATCATCAGTTCCCACAGTTTTTTCTCGCATCTGCAATTAACAAAACAAGGGGAGTCACTATCTGCTTCACTAAACACATTAACATAGCTGACTCGGAAGCTGTGTTGGATCCCCTGGGCCGTTACATTTTAGTCTCAAGGACCATTGATGGGGAGTTATACACCTTTGTCTCTTATTACGCTCCTAACAAGGGCCAGAAAGCTTTTTTTGACTCCCTGTTGCATAAGCTCCAACCACATATGAAAGGCACAATTTCATATGCACAAATAAATTCCACGAATGAGATTTCCCCCGAGACGGTCTGGGCTGCTCATAAATCAGTAATACGGGGGAAATAATCCAAATTACAGCCCAGCTTCAGTTAGAACATAAAGCGGACAGGTTGAAACTTACAGCAGACCTTCAATCCCTCTCAAGAGCCCACAAACTAAACCCTTCATCTGACTTACTAGACAAACTGGATAAGGCAAGGGCTCAGCTGAACCTGAATCTCACTATGACAGCAGAGAAAACAACTTAGATGGTCAGGGGCTAAATTTTACTCCCAAAAGGACAAAGTTGGTTCAAAACTCGCGGTTAAGCTTAGCCCTAAACCCAGATCTCTAGCCTTTCCAAAAGTGAAGATACAATCCGGGGAACTGTCTCAGAACCCCGTTAAAATAATGGAAGCTTTCCTCCAATACTATGCGGAACTATACAAACCATGACCACCCCACTTAGCGAAACCACTACAGGATTTCCTGAATTCCACAGTATTACCCTCCATCTCTAAGGAGCATAACGATCTGATGGAGAGCTCTTTCTCCCAGACAGAAGTCCTAGATACAATCAACTCTTTAAAATTAGGATCAGCTCTAGGCCCGGATGGATTTTCCACGGGATACTATAAAAAGTTTGCTCCAACAATAGCCCCTCACCTTTCTAAATTTTTTAATGCCCTTAGAGAAGGTTCTCCATTGGGTTCAGACCTAAATACAGCCTATATTTTCATGATCCCTAAACCAGAGAAAGACCCCAGTGAGGTGGGTAATTATCACTCAATATCGTTAATCAATAATGATATTAAGATCTTAACAAAAATCCTGGCGAACAGGGTTTCAAGCTTTATCCCCTCATATATTCATAGAGACCAGGTGGGGTTTATCCCTGGACAGCAAGGTACAGATCATATTAGAAGGACCATTGACATTATTTCCCTTTTACAGTCTCACTGGGATGGGGGTCCCTCCCAAAACTGATTTCTCTTATTAATTGACCTGCATAAGGCTTTTGATTCTATAGATTGGACATACTTGTTTGATATCCTACAAAAATGGGGGTTTGGGCCTTATTGCCTAAATCTGATTCGTTCCCTGTACTCAAATCCGACGGCGCAGGTATGCCTGATGGGTAGGTACTCCACCTCATTCCCTATAGGCAGGGGCACTAGACAAGGGTGTCCATTATCCCCTCTCCTATTTGCGATAGCTATAGAAACCCTAGCTATAGCTATTAGATCAAACCCAGACATTAAGGGGGTATAGTGCGGAGGTCAGGAACACAAATGTGCTCTTTATGCAGATGACCTTATTCTGTATATTACTTCCCCACTTATCTCCATACCGGGAATATACAAAGTCCTCACCGCATTTAGTGCAGTTTCAGGTTTGAAAGTCAATATGGGCAAATCTACCGCGCTAAACATCTCAGTACCTGCCTGTCTCCTCTCCCAACTCGCGAGCAATTTTGACTTCCCATGGGCCCAGAAGTCCGTTCGATATCTTGGAGTTAATCTCACGGCAGACATCTGTGACCTCTTCAAAGCAAATTATCCACCCATGTTATGTAAATGCAGGGGGGAACTGGATAAATGGGCTAGGTGCGGTCTATCCTGGCTGGGAAGGGTTCACGTGGTTAAAATGACACTTCTCCCACGCCTCCTGTATTTGTTCCGCTCTCTACCCATCCCAATCAAGAAAAGCTTCCTTCGCAAACTACAGTCGGACATCATACGCTTTGTTTGGGGTAAGAGAGGATATAGATGCTCCTCCAACATCCTATTGCGCCTAAAAACCCAGGGTGGGGTGGGATTACCTGATCTTTGGGGCTATTACCAAGCAGCGCAACTAGCACAACTGTCCATGATATTTTCTCAGTTTTCAAAACCAGACTGGCTCGCTATTGAAAGAAGTGCTATGCCACATCACACCCTGGACTACCTTTTGTGGTGTGACCCCCAAATCAGACCAGCCATCATGGCACCCACTCTTTCGCATTCCATTTCACTTAGTACCAAATTATTCAGGCAAACTACCCTGACCTCCCCCATGAAACCCCTCTCACATATTTACCATAATTCCGAATGGTGGACTGATAAAGGCCTCTATCGCATAGGACACTTCTTCACCCCAACAGGTCCAATAACCTTATCTTACTGCTGGAAGACTCTCGACATGCCGGATTCCGAAAAATTCAGATTCACTCAAATTTCTAATTTTTTACACACCATATGGTGCAACAATTCAAATTCCCCTACCATTACTCCCTACGAACACTGGTGCTCGAATATCCAGGACCAAAAAGGGGGCATTTCCCTGATATACTCAGCGCTTATGACAAAATCGGACAAACCAGTTTACACAAAGTCCTGGGAGGAGGATACAGGCCGGACGTGGACCTCGACAGAATGGTACAGATATTGGATTTGCTCATTTAAAGGTATCTGCAATATCTCCCTTATAGAAGCCAGCATAAAGGTTATAACAAGGTGGTATTACGTTCCAGCCAGGTTGGCTGTGATGTTTCCTGGAGCATCCCCCCTATGCTTCAGGGATTGTGAGCTTGAGGGTTCAATGATTCACATTTGGTGGACATGCCCTCGTATTAGAAGCTTTTGGCAGAAAATGTTCCGAATTATCAGTACCTTGTTTAAAATGCCTGTGTACCCCAACATACATATTGCTCTCCTCAATCAGAATATACCGGGTTTGCCTAAACAGGCTCAAGTTCTCTCATTTTTTATTTTGCTAGGAGCTAGGATCACCATTGCTAAATTTTGGAAAAGACCCACGGTACCCCTCAAGAGTTGTATTAGGAAAATATCATGGATTATGTCTCAGGAGCACCTAGTATCTAAACTCAATGACAAGGTAGGGAGATTTATGTCCACCTGGGAACCTTGGGCTATGTTTCAGAACATTAACCTCTTGCTGGGTATGACAGCAGGAGGAAATAGTTACAACCTCTCCACCTGACCCAACCTCACTCTAATTCCTCTCCCTCCTTCCCCTCATCATTTCACCCTTTCCTACGTTTACTTTCTTCCTTCTTTGGGACTCTCTTGTCCCTAGCTTTCTGGTAACATACAAGGTTTTACAATTCCCACTTAAGGGAAATCACTGGTAAATCTTACCTATCCGCCGGAGGCTCCTTATACCTCCCGCAGCTAAAAGTTATCTCCCACCCTTAGGATGGAACTGCAATTAGGAAGGCACCACCTGTATTGCCTTCAGCTGGATCTCCAATGATAATAACTAAGGACTGGGATTCGGACACAGGGGGATAACCGCACACACCTACAGAAAGTTCCCATTGGGGAGGGGTGTGCGGGATACCCTGGTTAGTCCCTCCCGGGATTTAGGGAGGCGGGGAAGGTCCCCAATAGGGATGAGCCGAACACCCCCCTGTTCGGTTCGCACCAGAACATGCGAACAGGAAAAAAGTTCGCTCGAACACACGAACACCGTTAAAGTCTATGGGACACGAACATGAATAATCAAAAGTGCTAATTTTAAAGGCTTATATGCAAGTTATTGTCATAAAAAGTGTTTGGGGACCCGGGTCCTGCCCCAGGGGACATGGATCAATGCAAAAAAAAGTTTTAAAAACGGCTGTTTTTTCAGGAGCAGTGATTTAATAATGCTTAAAGTCAAACAATAAAAGTGTAATATCCCTTTAAATTTCGTAGCTGGGGGGTGTCTATAGTATGCCTGTAAAGGGGCGCATGTTTCCCGTGTTTAGAACAGTCTGACAGCAAAATGACATTTGGAAGGAAAAAACCCATTTAAAACTACCCGCGGCTATTGCATTGCCGACAATACACATAGAAGTTCATTGATAAAAACGGCATGAGAATTCCCCACAGGGAAACCAGGGTCTAGTATGGATTTTAAGGGGAACCCTGCGCCAAAAAAAAAAAAAACGCGTGGGGTCCCCCCAAAAATCCATACCAGACCCTTATCCGAGCACGCAACCTGGCAGGCCGCAAGAAAAGAGGGGGGGATGAGAGTGCGGCCCCCCCCTCCTGAACCGTACCAGGCCACATGCCCTCAACATTGGGAGGGTGCTTTGGGGTAGCCCCCCAAAACACCTTGTCCCCATGTTGATGAGGACAAGGGCCTCATCCCCACAACCCTGGCCGGTGGTTGTGGGGGTCTGCAGGCGGGGGGCTTATCGGTATCTGGAAGCCCCCTTTAACAAGGGGACCCCCAGATCCCGGCCCCCCCTGTGTGAAATGGTAAGGGGGTACTTATCCCTACCATTTCACTAAAAAAAACTGTCAAAAATGTTAAAAATGACAAGAGACAGTTTTTGACAATTCCTTTATTTAAATGCTTCTTCTTTCTTCTATCTTCCTTCATCTTCTTCTTCTTCTGGTTCTTCTGGCTCTTCTGGTTCTTCCTCCAGCGTTCTCGTCCAGCATCTCCTCCGCGGCGTCTTCTATCTTCTTCTCCTCGGGCCGCTCCGCACCCATGGCATTGGGGGAGGCTCCCGCTCTTCTCTTCATCTTCTTCTTCATCCTCTTCTCTTCTTCCTTCTTCTTTTCTTCTCTTCTTCATTTTCTTCTCCGGGCCGCTCCACACCCATGCTGGCATGGAGGGAGGCTCCCGCGGTGTGACGGGTCTCCTCGTCTGACGGTTCTTAAATAACGTGGGGCGGGGCCACCCGGTGACCCCGCCCCCTCTGACGCACGGTGACTTGACGGGACTTCCTTGTGACATCACGGGGAATGCCACAGGGAAGTCCCGTCATGTCCCGTGCGTTAGAGGGGGGCAGGGTCACCAGGTGGCCCCGCCCCCCGTTATTTAAGAACCATCAGACGAGGAGACGCTGTCACACAGCGGGAGCCTCCCTCCATGCCAGCATGGATGCGGAGCGGCCTGGAGAAGAAAATGAAGACGAGAAGAAGAGAAGAAGGAAGAAGAGAAGAGGATGAAGAAGAAGATGAACCAAATGGGGGAGGGGAATTGGGACTTTAAATGAAATGGCGCCGGGTAAGGTCGCACGTTTCCATCCCTATGTCTACAATACATAAAACCCACAGGCTACAGCGAGCGAGTGAGGAGAAGGGGGGGTTTTGGGACTTTGAATGAAGCCAATGGTTTGCAAGCCGACACATAGCGGTGGATCAAATAAATTTTATTTCATAATCATACACACAATGGTATCAAAACAATGTCAAAATAAACATTTGATAAAATGTTAGCATTGATAACCACAGATCAACGTAAGGATCATTAGCATTGTTATCAAAGGTATATCAGGTAACAGAAGTGATAACATGAGTATGAGCCATATTACTAGATAAAAACAGGGATCACCAGGTGTCAGGAAAAATAGATACTTAAAACAAGGTAATGTCTACCTGATATCTGGCCTCGAATTCCTGTTAAAAGGTAATAGCCTGTATAACATGGGTAGAGACAATGATGGGGAACTGGTAGCTCGACGCGTTTCGTGGTTCGCGACCACTCATCAGGAGCAGACATGTCATATTTCTGGAACTTAAAGTAATATCATGAGTCAAAAGGTGGATACATGAGGGCTGATAATCCCCCAAACAGTAGAGGTACTCACGGTAGGTATGAGTTGACGGTGAGTGGCCAGGTACGGCAAGCCGTCCAGAACTAATGCCAACCGGGAGCTGAGACAGGCATCCCCGCCGCGGCGACCAAAAACAGGCACCCCCCCGGGGGGAGGTGATGAGGAGCCACGAGGCACGCTAGAGATAAGAGTGGCAGATGAGTCAGGGTGCAAGGGGGAGTGAGTGCAAGAGAAAAGATATATGGGTGACAATGGGGGGGAGAAAGGAGGGGAGGGTGTGAGGGGGGTGAATAAGTGAGGGTGGTATGGTAGTCCGTGAGTAAAGATGTGAGTAGAGGACAAGGTGAAAAGTGGATGAGGCTGGGACAACCCGCTGGTGAACCACATCAGGGGGAAAAAAAGAAAAGAAAGATGAAGAAGAGAAGAAAAGAAGAAGGAAGAAGAGAAGAGGATGAAGAAGAAGAGAAGAGCGGGAGCCTCCCCCCATGCCATGGGTGTGGAGCGGCCTGAGGAGAAGAAGATAGAAGATGCCGCGGAGGAGATGCTGGACGAGAACGCTGGTGGAAGAACCAGAAGAGCCAGAAGAACCAGAAGAAGAAGAAGATGAAGGAAGATAGAAGAAAGAAGAAGCATTTAAATAAAGGAATTGTCAAAAACTGTCTCTTGTCATTTTTAACATTTTTGACAGTTTTTTTAGTGAAATGGTAGGGATAAGTACCCCCTTACCATTTCACACAGGGGGGGCCGGGATCTGGGGGTCCCCTTGTTAAAGGGGGCTTCCAGATTCCGATAAGCCCCCTGCCCGCAGACCCCCACAACCACCGGCCAGGGTTGTGGGCATGAGGCCCTTGTCCTCATCAACATGGGGACAAGGTGTTTTGGGGGGCTACCCCAAAGCACCCTCCCAATGTTGAGGGCATGTGGCCTGGTACGGTTCAGGAGGGGGGCACACTCTCATCCCCCCTCTTTTCCTGCAGCCTGCCAGGTTGCGTGCTCGGATAAGGGTCTGGTATGGATTTTTGGGGGGACCCCACGCGGTTTTTTTTTTTGGCACGGGGGTCCCCTTAAAATCCATACCAGACCTTAAGGGTCTGGTATGAAATTTAGGGGGAACCCCATGTCATTTTTTTTTAAATTTTGGCCGGGGTTCCCCTTAATATCCATAGCAGACCTGAAGGGCCTGGTATGGAATTTAGGGGGACTCCCACGTCATTTTTTTAAAAATTTTGGTTCAGGGTTTCCCTGTGGGGAATTCCCATGCCGTTTTTATCAATGAACTTCTATGTGTATTGTCGGCAATGCAATAGCCGCGGGTCGTTTTTAAAACTTTTTTTTGCATTGATCCATGTCCCCTGGGCCAGGACCCGGGTCCCCAAACACTTTTTATGACAATAACTTGCATACAAGCCTTTAAAATTAGCACTTTTGATTTCTCCCATAGACTTTTAAAGGGTGTTCTGCGGCATTCAAATTTGCTGCAAATACCCCAAATTGTTCGCTGTTCGGCGAACTTGCGAACAGCCAATGTTCGAGTTGAACATGAGTTCGACTCAAACTCGAAGCTCATTCCTAGTCCCCAAGTGTAACTCATGCTCCCACATAGGTACTCTTTGTTTTGTTTTACTTTTTCCCTTTATTAGGTTATAGTAAAAACCTTTATTGAAATATTATATTGAGATTTAGCTTGAGATTGTAATTCCACACACCTTCACAACTTCTTTTATGGTTTTGTCTGTTCTATATGATATATAAGATTGCTTTGTCTATATTGACATGCATATATATACTGTTCTTTATATAAAAAACAATAAAAATATTTGAAATAGAAATGCAGGGAATGATTCACATCTGGTGTGCAGAAAGTGCAGAGAAAATGTTGCAGAAAAAATTTTCAGGTGTGAACTGAATCAACTGCCTGCTCAATCTAGCTAACAGAAATTAAATGACACTCTCTCTTTCTATCTCTCTCTCGACGCCGGAACACACTACAGAAGGCCGACGTGCAGGCGGCATTATATAGTGTGGGGCGTGTACTTAATCCCCTGAGCCATAATGGTCCAAAGTCACCCTGCCTTTGGCCAATTATGGCTCTCTTCGCTGACGGCGCCAAAGCATGCGGGTCATAGTGCATGCTTGGCCAATCAACAGCCAGCAATGCACTGCGATGATGCAGTGCATTATGGGCCATGACGCGCCGCTCTAATTTGGCGGGAAGGGCCCATAATGTTCGATCTTCATCGCACGATCAAACAGCCGATGTTCGAGTCGAGCTCATGTTCGACTTGAACTCGAAGCTCATCCCTAGTCCCACCCCACAATATAAAAATATTCTTCAGATTGCAGCCATTTGCAGTGTGATATCAGCGTGGAGAGAGATAGAACAGTGCTCTGTTCAATGCTACTAGCGAGTTAGAGTGCTATTGCGATTCTATTGTGAGTGTAGAATATCAGTTTAGTGTGAATCTAGTGATAGTGCAGCGTGAGTGTAGTTTGACCATTCATTTTTACTTTAGTGTCAGTTTATTTTGTCAGGGCAGGTTTTCTGCAGTATATTTCAGTGCGTTAGTGCACTTTTTTTTACGTTCTTTATTGAAAGATTGTTCATAGTTACAGGATAACAAATTTGTGATACAGGTATCAGGTAAGTACAGTATAAAATGGATAACAAAAGTACCTAGGCCTTCTTTTTTTAGGCAGCATAATGGATATGATACGGATATATTCATACACATAAACATTTTTGGTTCACCTCTATAAACATGGTTATTACAATCTACTAGCAGTATTAGCTCTCTGTCCCTAATTTAGTCAGATGGAATGTCATCTAGTTCATCACAGGTGGAAGCCTCATTTAACCAAGTATCCCAGATCTTTCGGTACTTTGTAGGGCATCCTGTATGAGCATAAATTTCTTTTTTATAGGGTAGTACAGCATTAACTGATGCAACCCATTCCCTAATATTGGGCGGCGTCAATCTGAGCCATTTCCTTGCGATGAGCATTCTGGCAATAAACAATGTTTCTTGTAGAAATATGTAATGGAATTTGTCTTATTCAGGATTTGGGAAACGTCTGCTAAGTAAACCACCCCATTAGAGATCCACAGATCATAGTCCGGTAGATGTAATAGCTCAGATAGGCCTGGATTATTCCACAATGGTGTCTGACTGTGTGTAGAGGGGAATCTAAGTTTGCGTCTGACTACAGCCCATATCTTGCAATAGTTATATAACAGGCCCTTGCGGTCGTCGAGGCTACCAGGCTCGCCAGGGTCTCTAAGAATGAGCTGAAAGGGATGGATATGTGTTCGCGTGGCTTGAGAGCTTATTAAAGCCATGAACCGTTCTTTATCTCCTTTGTCTAGGTGGAAAAAATGGGACAGCTGTGCTGCCAGATAGTACAAATTAAAGTCCGGCAATGCTGTGCCCCCTAAATCAGTGGGGTTTTTCAGTACCTGCTATGACAATTTGTGCCGTGTTTTGCCGCACACAAATGTGTTTAGAATAGCTTCTAAGGATTTAAATAATTTTAGGGGTATATAGACAGGTGCGTGCCATAAGACATACAAAAATTTGGGTAGTAGAATCATTTTTGTCAGATTTACTCGCCCCATAACTCCCAATGGTAGTCTGGACCACATCTATGTTTTATTCTTTAATACCTTGAACAACGGCTCCAAGTTCAGCCTAATAAAATCCTCAGAAGAACGCGTAATTCTGATGCCTAAGTATTTGATTTCACTGACACGGACGAGAGGGGAAGAAGCATGCGTCTCTGATGGGGCCCCAATATCTACAGGAAGTATCTGAGACTTCTCCCAATAAATTCTTAATCCAGAGTAGTTCCCAAACTGTTTTATAATTTCAAGGGCCGTTAGCAGAGAATGTCCTGGATCTTCTAGGTATAGGAGCATATCGTCCGCATATAAACCGATTTTCTCAACCAAATGACCCCAGCTTAAACCCTTAACCCCTGGATGTTCTCGGAGTGATGCTGCCAGGGGCTCTACTGCCAAAGCATAAAGTAAAGGGGGAAGGGGACAGTCCTGTCGTGTGCCCCTGGCCAGTGGGAAGGCCCCTGAGGTTTTACCGTTAACCAAGATCCTGGCACTCGGGGTCTGGTAGAGAAGCTGAATCCATCGAATGTATTTGGGCCCAAAACCGAACCTGACCAGACATTCCCAGAGGTACTCCCATTCGACAGAGTCAAACGCTTTAGCAGCATCCAGGGACACCACCACTCTGGAACCTGTCCGGTCATGGCTGGCCTGCAAGTTCATGTACAGCCTGTGTAGATTAAACGCCGTGTTTTTTGCCGGCATGAATCCAGTTTGATCGGGATGTATAAGATTCAGGATTACCTTATTTAGACGTAGCGCCAGGACCTTGGCGAATATTTTTATGTCCAATTGTAGAAGGGAGATGGGACGATAGGATTCGGGGAGTGTCGGGTCTTTGCCCGGTTTAAGTATGAGTACAATGAATGCCTCGCTCATTGATTTTGGAAGGGAACCAAATTTGAATATGTGAGTAAAAAGCGCATGGAGCTTGGGGGTTAAGATCTCACTATAGGCAGTATAGAACTCCAGGGGGAGACCATCCGACCCAGGAGCTTTTGAAAGGGCGAGATGTGACATTGCTTCTGCAATGTCATCCCTGGTGATAGGCACCTCCAGCATCTCTAATTGAGTGTGGGTCAATTATGTGAAGGTTACATTGGATAGAAAATCCGCTATCTCTTGCTTGGACTTATTAGTGGTGTATATCCTTAGATGCAGACAAAGCAAAGAGGGTGTTTCACCGCTCAAGTGGACACAAACCCAGATGTAAGATTGATGTAAGATTTCTAGGGTTGAAGAGTTCCAGGTGCTGGCTGAATGCTAAGTGGAACAGGCTTGAAATGAGAAGATCTGGATGCCGCACACCGGATGTAGTAGAAAACTTGACTTTATTAGAAAGATGGGATCATCAAAAATACAAGACCATCATGCAGGAAGTACAGGATTAGTTGACGCGTTTCGCACTCTGAGCAGAGTGCTTACTCATAGCTAAAAAGCATAAAAGGAGCGGAACACATCGGCCACTTTTTCAGGGTCTTGTATCAAGGCACCCATATTATCCTGTAGGGCAACTACAGTGGGCGGTTTGTGTTCCATATGAGTCAGGTAGGCCAGCAGGCATCCTGCACGTTCCCCACACTCGTACACTTTTTGTTTGGTATAAAATATTTTTCTTTCTGCTCTTTCAAAATGAAGTCCATTCACTATGCGCGTTTGTAATTTTACCTGATTCGCTGTTTCAGTGGAGGGGTGATCTGAGAAGGCTTTTTCTACCTCTGCCATTGCTATTTCTGCCTGTTGAATAACTTTGTTGGAAGTTCGTTTATATCTTGCTATTTGTTGTGATAATAACATGCGGGCATGAGCCTTAAACATATCCCATACAATGTCAAAAGGGGCTGAATCTATATTTGTGCGAAAGAAGAACTCCCACTCCTCTCCCAAGCCATCCAAACCAGGGACAACTGAGAGCCAGAGGGGGTTAAGTCTCCAGGCATAAGAAGAGGAGGGAGAGCTCAACTCTAGTTCTACCCAGCATGGGGCATGGTCCGAAAGGATACGGGGGGACAGACCTGCTCCTTTGAGGCTTGGCACTAGTGAGTGAGATATCAGGATTAGGTCAATTCGTGACACGGTGTTATGTGTCGCAGAAAAACATGTAAATGCTTTAACTGAAGGGTGACGAGACCTTCAAGTATCTACTAGTCCTATCTCATTCACGAGCTTCCCAAATCGTGTAGGGGAGGGCGTGCAGTCAGTTGGGAATGTCAGGGAGATTCGGTCTAGGTTATTGTCCAGTACAGTATTAAAATCCCCCATCCACATAGCCGGAATTGTGGGAAATTGTGCCATAAACGCCAAGACCTCATTGATAACACTGGGAACTGGAATGGAGGGGGTATGTATATTGCTAGCAAAAGTATTTCTAGTCCATTCAGTCTGCAGTGTATAAACAGGAACTTGCCCTGGGGGTCAGATCTCAATGTCAGCACAACAAATTGTGTTGTTTTGGCCACTAGGAGTGCAATTCCTCTAGAGTGGGCTGAATATGGAGCTTGGTATACCCACCACAACCATGGTTTTTTAAGCGATAGCATTAATTGACCAGTTAAATGGGTTTCTACTAATACCATAACATGTGCATGTTGCGCTTTGAGATACGCCATAACTGCATTTCTCTTAGGTTTAGCTCTAAGGCCTTGGACATTCCATGTTAGACATTTTAGAGATGACATGGCATTATAATCAGTATGTGTGTATATCTCCCAACATGCGTCAGCCTGTCCTGAAATCAAATCATGCTTGTGCAACTTAGCTGGGAGATATTAGCTGAGTAATCAGAGCGCATGTGGGCAAATCTTGCTCATGCATGTCTACAGCCATTAGCATTACCTGTATACCAATTTAGATACCCATACATCAGAGAAGAGATAATAAGAACGATTAACTTATAACAAAACTCAAAATAACCTTGAACAAATACGCCGGCCCGGTTGGGTACGTCACTTCCCCAGCTCGAATGTACCTGGGGGATGTGCTCCCAGACGGGCCAGGAAAACTTAACTTGTGTAACAGTGTCATTATATTCCTGAATTGGAACAGCGGGGCTTGGTAAGGCTCCCGCGACTAGGGGGACGAACATCCGCAGAAGAGCCAGCAACAGTGCCAGGGGGGTAACCTTCAGTACCAGGCGCACAGGATAGCATTGTAGGAGAAAATAACATGGAATAAAAATGTGTGCCCGATTACTAGTCATTTTAACTGGGAGTGGCTCGAGGAAGTCTGAGGAATTCGACAACTGCGGTGACGCTCTGCTGGTCGAAGTAGGAGCCGGGGAGGTAAAAACAGTGCACACGGTTTGGGCAAGCAAAAGTATCAGTATTCCCAATGTATTAGTAAAGGGGATGATAACATAGTACCTCATTCTGGAGCCTTTACGAGTGACATTTTCAGAAGAAGACTTGTGTCTTCAGCACGGCCGTGCTAGGGGGACCAGCAAGAAGTGTCATTCTCCTGGTGGTGGGCGGTTGGGAACTGTTAGGTACCTGATAGTGAGCCTGACTTGTAGGAGAAGACCTCTCATACAACGCTGGTTCAAGAGCCACTGGAATGGGGACAGTGGTCTCGAGAGCACAGTGGGTAGGAGTGCCTGCTTGAGATGAAGGCTCTGATGCTGGAGCAGAGTAGAGATCCCTCCAGGGATGGCTGGGCTGTAGGTAAGGTGATGACTGGAAGCAGCAGGCTGCAGCACTGAAGATGCAGATGCAGAAGTCACTGGAGCTGGAGCTGAGGGTGCAACAGCACAGCAGACAACGGCAGGCACAGGCAGGGTCAAACAGTCCGGGTCAGCAGGTAACAAGGCGGTAGTTAATACAGGAGGCAAAGGCAGAGTCGTTAGGCAGGCAGAGGTTGGCAACGGTATTGGCAGATGCAGAAGCAGAATCAGGCAGGCCGGGTCGGATTGGAGAAGGAGGAATGGTCAGACAAGCCGGGTCAACAGGTAAACAATCAATCAGGAACAGGTTAAGCAGATCCACAGAGCTGAGACGAAACAGCAGCGCATTCCTGCAACAGGAGAACCTTTATGCACCTCTTGGCGCCAAAACGGTGCTAATGCGAATGCGCGCGCGCCCGTACGCGAGCACGCGCCCGCGCGCGTACACACACGCGCCGCGCACCCGCACGCGCCCGAGCGCCGCGTCGACGCACACTGACAGCTGGAGATTGCTGAATAGCCCGAGCAGGAGCGCATCGGTGCATTGGCGTACGCACATGCGCCGGTCCGGTGCTGACAGGTCCCTGACATTGTCCCCCTCCAAGGGGCAGCCTCCAGATGCCCATATGTCTTCTTTTCTCAGGATGGGCAGAGAAGAAAGCACGGACACCGCCTCTTGTAACAGCTGGTTGATGTGGCTGAGGAAATCCACTGTATTCTGCACTGCCGGAACTGGGGATTCTGAAAGGAAATCGGGTAGAAAGGTTAAATGGAAGCCATAATTGGCGAAAAAAGGATATTGACCGGTGGCTGAATGTTTGGCATTGTTATACGCAAATTCTGCTGAGGGTAGCAGGGATACCCAGTCATCCTGTGTGAAGGAAGTAAAGCATCTGATATACTGTTCAAGAGTCTGATTGGTCCTCTCTGTCTGCCCATTAGTTTGAGGATGATAGGCTGAGGACAAGGCCAGTTCAATTTTCAGGATTTCACACAGGGCTCTCCAAAAATGTGAGGTGAATTGTACTCCTCTGTCCGAAACTATGCTTGCAGGTACTCCATGTAGTCTGATGATTTCTTTAATGAATATGCGGGCAGTTTCAATAGCAGATGGAGTTCCCCTTAACGGAAGGAAGTGGGCCATCTTGGTTAGGCGATCTACCACCACAAAGATGGCTGAACACCCGTCAGAACATGGAAGCTCTACTATAAAGTCCATGGAAATCATTTTCCAGGGTCTATCAGGTACAGGCAGAGGTTTCAACAGACCCCAGGCTCGATTTCTAGACGTCTTATTCTGGGTGCAGATAGGGCAGGAACTGACGTATTTCTCTCAAAAGTCCTTCAGATTGGGCCACCAGAATGTGCGTTGCACAAGTTCCAGGGTCTTGCGAACCCCAAAATGGCCTGCTAGTGGATGATCATGCAGAAGCGTCAAGACCTTGATCCGAACCTTCTCAGGGACAAAGATTTGACTCCCCTTCCATAGCAATCCATCTCTGGATGTCAGAGTAATCCCTGGAGGCCTAGATGACTCAGTGGATGCTTCTTTAATCAGAGAGAGCAGATCTGTTTGCAAGAGTAGAAAATTGTTTGCGGGCAGGATGGTGTCAGGAATGGATGAGTCCTTCGGGTTGTCATGCATGCGTGATAATGCATCCGGTTTGATATTTTTTGAGCCAGGCCGGTAAGTTATATGGAAACAAAAACGGGAGAAAAACAGGGCCCAACGGGCTTGCCGAGGCTTCAAGCGTTTAGCAGATCTCAAGTACTCTAGGTTCTTGTGGTCAGTGTATATTAATACCGGATGCACAGCTCCCTCCAACAGGTATCTCCATTCCTCCAGAGCAGTTTTAATAGCGAGGAGCTCCCGGTCGCCAACATCGTAGTTCTTCTCCGCGGGAGAAAGTTTACGGGAGAAGAACCCCACAGGATGCATTAGATCTTTGCTGCCCCTTCGTTGTGATAGTATTGCACCCACCGCTATTTCAGAAGCGTCAACCTCCAAAATGAACGGTAGTGATGGTTCAGGATGGCTGAGGATTGGGGCCGAGGTAAACAGTTTTTTGAGATTTTCAAAGGCATCTTGAGCTGACTGGTTCCAGGAAAAACGGGCATTCTGTTTGGTCAACTGCGTGATGGGTGCAATTATGGCTGAGAATCCCCTGATAAATTTTCTATAAAAGTTTGCAAATCCAATAAACCGCTGAATTCCCTTCTTGTCTAGGGGTACCGGCCAGTCCAGCACAGCGGATACCTTCTGGGGATCCATTTTAATGCCTGTTGGAGAGATTATTAGTCCCAGGAATTGGATGCTTTGTTGCTCGAACTCGCATTTCTCTGCCTTTGCATAAAGTCTGTGTAAATGGAGGCGACCCAACACCCTGCGGACATGTTCTCGATGCAGATCAAGAGATTCAGAAAAGATCAGGATATCATCCAGGTATGCGATCACAAATACGTCTAGAAAGTCTCTGAGAACATCGTTAATCAGGTGTTGGAAGGTCGCAGGGGCGTTGCAGAGCCCGAAGGGCATAACCAAGTATTCGTAGTGCCTGAATCGGGTCCGAAAAGCTGTTTTCCACTCATGCCCGGCCCGAATGCGGATCAAATTGTAAGCCCCTCTTAGATCGAGTTTAGTAAAGATAACCGCAGTCCTTAGTTTTTGGAACAGCTCAGGTATCAAGGGTAGGGGATATCGATTTTTAACCGTAATTTTGTTCAGTTCCCGGTAATCTACACACGGGCGAAGAGTCTTGTCCTTCTTGGTGACAAAAAATATTCCGGCACCTGCTGGAGAAGTTGAGTGGCGGATGAACCCCTTAGCCAAGTTCTCATCAATATATGTTTTTAGTGCCTCTTGCTCCTTCTCTGATAAAGGGAAAATACGTCCGAATGGAATCTCGGATCCTGGCAACAACTCAATTGGGCAGTCGTAGGGCCGATGAGGTGGAAGGGAGTCTGCCCCCTTCTTACTAAAAACATCAATGAACTCATAGTAATGTTTAGGTATGGACTGGCATAGTTTCTGGTCAGTGTCAAGACATAGCAGAGTAGCTGAAGAGTCGGGATCTCCCACCAGACAGTGTTCCTGACAGTAGCATGATACAAATTTCACTTCTCCAGAGACCCAGTTGATGTGCGGGTTGTGGGCTTGTAGCCAGGGAATGCCCAAGATAATTGGAAAAAGAGGAGATGTAATGGCATCAAGGGTCAGCAGTTCCTTATGTTGAGAAGAAGTAGTAGCAGGCAAGGGAAGAGTTTCCTGAATTACTTGTCCAGATCTGATGCGGGAGCCATCAGCTAAGAAAACAGAAAGTCCATGGGTTTTAGTCCGTAGTGGGATGTTATGTTGGCTGGCAAAGGTCAAATCAATAAAGCAGCTGCAAGCTCCTGAGTCAATGATGGCATTGACAGTAATCATCTCTTCCTGGAGCTGTAATGATAGAGGAATGGCAAGGTGGGTAGAGTTGGCAGACAAGGCAGAGAGATTGGTAGATATAGAGGATGAGCGCTTACTTATCTTGACTGGGCAATTATGGACATAGTGACCAGTTCCACCGCAATAGAGGCATAGGTTAAGTTGACGACGACATGCTCGTTCTTCAGGGGACAAGGCAGGTCGCATCAGTCCTAGCTGCATGGATTCTGAAGTGTCATGCCTGGAGTTCACTGAATTCATACTGGGTGAAGTTAAATGACGTGCTGCAGAAACCGGAGCTCGTGCTGTCATCCAGGTCGGGCGGGTTTGCTGGGTAGAGCGTTCGGATCGACGTTCTCGAAGACGACGATCAATCTGGATTGCCAAGGAAATCAACGCTTCAAGAGTGTCTAGTGTGCCAACTCGAGCAAGTTCGTCTTTTAGCCCTTCAGATAGGCCCATGCGGAACTGATGACGCAGGGCCGCGTCATTCCACTGCGTGTCCGTGCTCCAGCGTCTAAAGTCAGCAATATAGTCCTCAGCCGGTCTGCGGCCTTGCTGGAGCGCGAACAGGGCTGACTCAGCTGTGGCAGTCCGCTGAGGGTCCTCATAGAGCTGAGCCATGGCTTCAAAAAAGGAGGGTAACGATTGGGTTAAGGCTGAGTCCCCCTCCAGTAAACGGTGAGCCCAGGTCTGGGGTTCCCCTTGTAGGAGGGAAATCACAAACCCCACTTTGGTAGCTTCCAATAAAAAAGGTTCGGGGTTGTAGAGCAAAGAAGAGTTGGCAGGCATTGCGAAAGGCCCTAAACTTGGTCCGATTCCCGGAAAACCTCTCTGGGATGGGGACCCTTGGCTCAGGAGGGAGCATTATCACGGAGGGAGCAGGAGCAGGCGGTGTTGGAACTGCGGCTGAGGAAGAAGCCATGGGACTAGGGCCAGCAAGATTCTGAACTTGTCCCTCAAGTCTGGTATAATTGTCCTGAAGAGCTTGCACCGCTTGATTGAGGCCCGCAAGGTGCGTGCAGATCTCCTTCATAGGGGAGGTCTCTCCTGCAGGCTCAGTCATGGCTGTTTCGTACTGTTAGGTACCTGATAGTGAGCCTGACTTGTAGGAGAAGACCTCTCATACAACGCTGGTTCAAGAGCCACTGGAATGGGGACAGTGGTCTCGAGAGCACAGTGGGTAGGAGTGCCTGCTTGAGATGAAGGCTCTGATGCTGGAGCAGAGTAGAGATCCCTCCAGGGATGGCTGGGCTGTAGGTAAGGTGATGACTGGAAGCAGCAGGCTGCAGCACTGAAGATGCAGATGCAGAAGTCACTGGAGCTGGAGCTGAGGGTGCAACAGCACAGCAGACAACGGCAGGCACAGGCAGGGTCAAACAGTCCGGGTCAGCAGGTAACAAGGCGGTAGTTAATACAGGAGGCAAAGGCAGAGTCGGTAGGCAGGCAGAGGTTGGCAACGGTATTGGCAGATGCAGAAGCAGAATCAGGCAGGCCGGGTCGGATTGGAGAAGGAGGAATGGTCAGACAAGCCGGGTCAACAGGTAAACAATCAATCAGGAACAGGTTAAGCAGATCCACAGAGCTGAGACGAAACAGCAGCGCATTCCTGCAACAGGAGAACCTTTATGCACCTCTTGGCGCCAAAACGGCGCTAATGCGAATGCGCGCGCGCCCGTACGCGAGCACGCACCCGCGCGCGTACACACACGCGCCGCGCACCCGCGCGCGCCCGAGCGCCGCGTCGACGCACACTGACAGCTGGAGATTGCTGAATAGCCCGAGCAGGAGCGCATCGGCGCATTGGCGTATGCACATGCGCCGGTTCGGTGCTGACAGGTCCCTGACAGGAACAGCCCGGTCGTCCAGCCATGCGAAGACCGCTTCCGGTGTGTCGAAAAAGTGGGTACGGTCGTCCCCCACCACATGAAGCCTGGCGGGGAACAACATGGCATACGTGTAGTGTCGGATCCGGATTTGGCGCTTCGCCTCCGTGAAGAGTGCCCTCTTCTTCTGCACCTCCACTGAAAAATCCGGGAATACTTTAATTTCAGAATTCCTGAAGGGGATGTTGCCCTTTAATCTTGTGAGACTTAGAATGGCATCTCGGTCCCTGAAGTTCAAGAATTTCGCTATAAATCCGGGGGGGGTGCACCTTGTGGAGGGGGTCTAGCCGCTAAACGGTGCGCTCGTTCTACCACGAACGACGTAGAGAATTCTGGTCTTCCAAAGGTGGAGATGAGCAAATTTTCCAAAAATGCCGGAGGATCAGAGCCCTCTGCACCTTCAGGCAGTCCTACGAAGCGGAGATTACAGCGTCTTAAACGGTTCTCCATGTCATCTTGCTTTGAAAGGATGGTATGGAGTTGCTGTTGTATGTGTTCAGTAGCAAGCTGTAATGGCGGCACTTCATCCTCTACTCTGCTGATTCGGGTTTCTGTTTCGGTGACACGCTCCCGGAGCTTCTGTAGGTTCTGTCTTATTAGGGACACATCAATCTTTACCTCCTTAATCTTACACGTTAGGGAACTTTTACAGTCCGAAATCGCCTCCAGCACACGGGCTGTGTCGTCTGACGCTGGCTCAGAGGAGGAAGATGCATCGGCGCCATTTTCACCTGGAGTCCCCTTCTCTTTGTGCCGGTATTTGTCGAGTTTATCTATGGTGTCTGCTGTCTTCTTGATAGGCGACATGGCAGCTATAGGTGTAGAAGTAGGTAAGCTGTGTTTTTAGGCTAGAAAAGCCACCTGCAGGCATAGGATTTTAAGAAACTGAGTTTTTCTCGAGCGGAGCTCTCGTGTTGTGCTCCTCACACCATGCCGGTCCAGGCCACGCCCGCGTTAGTGCACATTTAACACTGTACATTTCAGTGCCTTACTGCACGTTTAATGCTGTATTTATCAGTGCGTTACTGCACATTTAATGCTGTATATTTCAGTGCGTAGGTGCATGTTTAACGCAGTATATTTTCAGTGCAGTATATTTTAGTGCATTGGTGCACGTTAACCACAGTATATTGCAGTGTATAAGTGCAGTTTTACTGCAGTATATTGTAGTGTGTCTGTGTAGTGAATACTAAAGTTAAAGTTTACCAAGCACCACATTCCATTGATTAAAGTGCATCCGTACACATTTGCACATCTTTATTACATTTTGTTAATAAGCGCCCCCATCATGTCTGGGAGGCCAACAAGGAGAGGCAAAGGTTCCCATGGCACTGTGAGGGGGCCAGCAGTGTATGTGTCCACAGGCAAAGGTGGAGGTGGTCAGGGCATCATTTCCTCTGTTTAGTGATGTTGCCTGTGCTATCCAGCCACAGCATGCAGAGGAGGTGGTGGACTGGAGGTGGTGGACTGGCTTACTAAACCATCCTCCTCAACCTCCATTACCCAAGCACTAGTGCGTAGTTCACTGCAGCTCCCAGAGTGGTTTATTCTTCCTCCTTGTCCACAGCAACTCCAGTCATAGCCCCAGCATCAGGCATGGAAGAGTTAGCTGAGTTATTTGAGCACAGCGTCAGCCAATTGCTCCTTGACGATGCACAGCCATTAGTTGATTCAGATCTTAGTAATGAGGTAGAGAACAGTAGGAACATGAGCCTACAGAAAGGGTAGAACACTGGTAAACAACAAATTGGCAGTCATGTTCCCCCAGCCGCAGCATATTGTCAAGTTGTCTCCAGTGATAATGAGGATAGAGGGGATGATGAGGTCACTGACACAACTTGGGTGTCAGATAGAGCAGAGGAGGAAAGTGAGTGTTAGGCACAACCCCAAAGAGGCAGTCATCATGAAAGAGTAGAGAGCTGCCACCCTATTCCACCAGATTGTGGAGCTGCTACAGTATCTCCCGGCCCACTTCCCACAGCTCAGCTGTTTTTTCGCACATTGACAGCCGATCACACTGTTGCAATTTGCAAACTTTTCCTCAAGCACATCAGTCGTGGCAAAAACCCCAGCCATTTGGGTACCACATGCTTGACAAGGCATTTAACCTCCCACCGCTCAGCCCATTGATAAGAGAACCTGAAAGGCACACAAAAGAGATGCAACTCTACTCCTTTCTGGTCTAACCCTGCCATACCTCATGACCTCTCAGCAGCCTCCAGTGACAGGGATGATGGTATAGCCCAGGGTGTCCCAGGTCCTTGCAGCACATCTGTCAATAGCACACCACCAGCTGTAGACTATAGCAGGTGAATTTCTCTGCATTGGAAAAAAATATACAGTCACTGCCACCCACATGCCTAGCATCTAAATTCAAGCTTGTCAAAGCTGCTGACTTTACAACTCCTGCCTTTCCATCTGGTGGATCCCTTCTTCCGTGAATTTTCAGAACACAACTATTTCTTTTCATGTAAGGCCATTCCAGCTCTCTACTATAATGTGGAAGGCAATGTTTTGTAATCATTGGGCAAGGCAGTCAGCCGCAAGGTCTACGTTACTGCTGACGCGTGGTCCAGCAAGTATGGTCAGGAACAATATATTTCTATCACAGTACACTGGGTAACTCTGCTTGAAATTCAGAAGGATGCAGGACAGGGCTCAGTGCTGGAGTTTGTTGTGCCCCCACATCTCCATACAGCTAGTGGTGATGATGCTAGATTTGTCAGCTTTACCCCCTCTTCCTCCTCCTCCATGCCCTCCTCTGCTGAATTGTCCTATGAACCACAAGTGCCCTCTAAGTTTTCATGGGGCTATTCAATGAGGTACCATGCAGTTCTTCAGCTGGCATGTCTAGGAGACAGGAGCCACACCAGAGCAAATATTCTTGCAGCTCTGCAGGGGCAGGCCCAGAGGTGGTTCACGCCACGCCAGCTGGAGCCAAGATTGGTGGTGTGCGATAATGGCACATACCTCCTGTCCGACCTTAGACAAGGAAAGTTGACACATGTGCCATGCCAGCTATAACTAAGCACCCCATAGTGGTGTGAAATGCGCCAGTATCTTTGTCCCTGTGCCTCTGATGTCTTTGTAATGTTGTGGAAATTGTATTATGTGTGTTTTATAGATTGTCACCTGTCTCCCTCTGTCTGAAGACAAGCAGACTAAGGACATGGATTACTGAAACCCTGTCCTGTGGTCTGATGAGACCAAGATAAACTTATTTGGTTCAGATGGTGTAAAGTGTGTTTGACAGCAACCAGGTGAGGAGTACAAAGACAAGTGTATCTTGCTTACAGTCAAGCATGGTGGTGGGAGTGTCATGGTCTGGGACTGCATGAGTGCTGCCGGCACTGGGGAGCTACAGTTCATTCAGGGTACCATGAATGCAAACATGTACTGTGACATACTGAAGCAGAGCATGATCCCCTCCCTCACTAGGCCACAGGGCAGTATTCCAACATGATAACGACCCCAAACACACCTCCAAGATGACCACTGCCTTGCTAAAGAAGCTGAGGGTAAAGGTGGTGGACTGGCCAAGCATGTCTCCAGATCGAAACCCTATTGCGCAAATGGTGGACATTCTCAAACAAAAGGTAGTGGAGTGCAAGGTCTCTAACATCCACCAGCTCTGCGATGTCATCATGGAGGAGTGGAAGAGGACTCCAATGGCATCCTGTGAAGCTCTGGTGAACTCCATGCCCAAGAGGGTTAAGGCAGTGCTGAAAAATAATGGTGGCCACACAAAATTTTGACAATTTGGGCCTAATTTGGACATTTTTATTTGGCGGTTTGCTCACTTTTGTTGCCAGCGGTTATACAAGCTGTACACTCACTACTTTACATTGTAGCAAAGTGTAATTTCTTCAGTGTTGCCCCATGAAAAGATAGAATAAAATATTTACAAAAATGTTAGGGGGTGTACTCACTTTTGTGAGATACTGTGTATATATATATCTATATAGATATATATACTCTGCATTCAGTGTAGCCTATATATACAGTGCATTTGGTGGTGTATAATTTCTACTACACTTCAGGTGGTGTACACAGTATATAATACAGTGAAGTCATTGTACAGTTCCTAATACAGTGCAGGCGGTGTACGCAATATCTAATACAGTTAGTACAGTGTCTAATACACTTCAGGCGGTGTATTAATATATATATATATACAGTCTAGTTAATATATATATATATATATATATATATATATATATATATATATATATATATATACACTCTGCATTCAGTGTAGCCTATATATATCTACATCATGTAGAAAGGTCACCAAGGAGAGGCGGACGCTCACAGGCCACTAAAAGAGGGCAAGCAGCCTCTGTATCTACAGTCCATAGTGGTGGTCGTGGACATGGTGTATCCTCTGCTGGTGCCCATGGGGCACGCTTGTCCTTTTTTTCTGCTGCTGGCCGTGTTATTGAGCCACAACATGCAGAAGAGTTGGTGGAGTGGATAACAAAGCTGTCCTCATCCTCCTCATCCTCTGTCACCCAGGCTCAGAGTAGTTTGCCTTCCAATGCAGCTGTCAAATTGGCCTATTCCACAGGCTCCTTGTCCACAGTCACTCCTTCCGTAGCCCCACCATCATGCACCAGATTTATTCGACCACTGTGTCGGTTACATGCTGCTCGTGGATGTGCAGCGATTTGAAGGCTCTGATGTTGATTCTCAGGTTGAGGAAGGGAGTAATGTGAGCCTAGAGAGAGGGAGTGCCACAGAAGGACAAGAAACTGGCAGTCATGTTCCCCCATCTGCAGCATACTGTCAAGTTTGCTCCAGTGATGAGGAGAGAGGGAATGATGAGGTCTCTGATTGTACTTAGGTGCCCGAGAGAAGAGAGGAAGAAAGTGAAGAGGAGGAGGAGGAGGAGAAGGAGGCCCAATTCCAATGAGGCAGGATGTCCTCCAGGGGGTAGCTTAAAGGCAACTACCCTATTGCATCACACCGCAGAGCTTTGTAGGTGCAGGGCACTGCTGACTCCCTGCTGACTTTTAAAAGTTCCTTGGGTGTGTAGCAGATCGCACTGTTGCTGTTTGCAACCTATGTCTGAAGTGGAACAAGCATGGCCAGAAAAGCAGCAGCTTGGGCACCACATGCTTGAACAGACATATGATGACCTGCCATGCAGTCCGTTGGCAACAGCACTTGAAAGACCCACATCATAGAAAAAGGTGGACTTCTCCTTGCTCCTTATCTGGGATCTTCAACCTTACTATACCTCCAGTCCTCTCAAAAACCTGCACTGAGAGGAAAGAAGGTATAGCAATAGGTGTCATAAGTACTTGCAACAAATCTGCTAGCAGTACACCACCAATTTATTTCAGCAGGCAGATTTCCCTACCACAGTTGCTGAACTGTAAAAAGAAATTCAGTCCTAGCCATCCACATGCTCAGCGTCTAAATGCTAGCTTGGCCAAATTGCTAGCACTGCAACTGCTGCCTTTTCAGCTGGTAGATTCTGCCCCCTTTTGTAAATTTGTGGAATGTGCTGTACCACAGTGGCAGGTTCCACAATGGCATCTCTTTTCACATAAGGCCATTCTGGCATGTGGAAGGCAATGTTTTGGCCTTGTCGGACAGGACGGTCAGCAGTAAGGTTCTTATTATCGCTGACTCATGGTCCAGCAGGCATGGGCAGGGACGTTACCTTTCCTTCACGGTTCCCTGGTTAACTCTGCTGGCAGCTGAGAAGGATGCAGGACAGGGTTCAGTGTTGTAGCTTGTTCCTCCATCACGCCTCCAAAAATCTGGTGGTAATTCTGCCACAACATCTGTATGCTCCCCTCCCTCCTCTTCTTCTTCCTCAATGGCCTCTTCTGCAGAATTGTCCTCTGAACCAGCAGTGCTCCCTAAGCGCTCAAGGGGTTACGCAAGCAGTCAGGCTAAAAGATGCCATGCGGTGCTTGAGTTGCCTAGGGGACATAAGCCACACTGGGGCAGAGATTCTGTGAGCTCTGCAGGAGCAGGCTCAGAGGTGGTTGATGCCACACCAGCTTCAGCCAGGAATGGTTGTGTGCGACAATGTCACCAACCTTCTCTCCACCCTCCGGCAGGGACTCTTGACCCATGTTCTATGTTTGGCACATGTCCTGAATTTGGTGGTGCAGTGTTTCTTGACCAGGTACCCAGGCTTACAAGATCTCCTGAGGCAGGCCAGAAATGTCTGTGGTAATTTCTGCCGGTCATACAATGACAGTGCTCGGCTGGCTGACAATCAAAAGGAATGCAACCTGCCCACCAACCACCTCATTTGTGACACGCCCACCATTTGGAACTTGATGTTGGCAATGCTGCAGTGGGTGCACACACAGCAGAGGGCCATCAGTGAGTACCTGTGCGAGTATGGCACCATGACAGGGTCAGGGGTGCTTAGCTTCTTTTTGCTACTGATCAAGGATGCATGCACTGTCCTGTCACCATTTGAGTAGTCCACAAGGATGGTGAGCAGCGACAATGCATGCATCAGTGACACTGTCCCTCTAGTCTTCCTGCTGGGGCACACACTTCGTGGAACCATGGACAGGGCACTTAAACAGCGAGAGGAAGAGGAGGAGAAGGAGGATTGTGTCAGCATCGATGTAGAGGATAACACTCAGCAGCAGTCTTCAAGGGATGGTTTTCAGTCCCCAGAAACCCAAGGAGTTGTACGTGGCTGGGAGGAGGTAGTTACTGATAATGTGATCCTTAGTGACCCAGGGGACTCAGAATCGAATGCCTCTGCAAACTTACGCTGCATGGCCTCCCTGATTCTGCAAAGCCTGCGAAAGGACCCTAGGATTTGTGGGATAAAGAAGAGAGATCATTACTGGCTTGCAGCCCTTCTTGATTCACATTACAAGGGTAAAGTTGCAGAACTCATCCTGCCTCAGAGGGAGCAGAGGATGAAACATCTTCAGGAGGCCTTAAAGAAAAGTTTGTGTAACGCATTTCCAGACCCAGGAAATCCAGGTTACAATTTCCTGGTGATAGACAACGCATTTCTGAGGCTTTGTTCGGTCAGAGGAAGAGTGGTGGAGAAGGTGACTAGCTGACCGATGCCTTTAACCAATTTCAGTCCTTAGCAGTGGCGGCCCGTGCACTGTGGGATCACGGGTGTCGCCCCCCATCCATGTGCCTGGCGCCTTTCAGGATGCCGGGCGCATAGATTCCTATGGCGGGGGCGGGAGGGGGTGATACTATTTGAAGCACCTGATTAGAGCCAGAGGCTCTAATAGGCTTCAAAATAGGGTGGGCTCAGGGCACAGAGAGTGCGCCCTGATTCCACCAAATTGTGTGGTGATACCAAATAAATTTTCACTATTTTCACACTAACATTCTTTCCCTGCCAATCAGGAGGCAGGACGTCAGACCTGTTTACTGATTGGCCAAAGCACCAGGCTACCCTATTGGATGCCTGGCGCTTAGGAAGAGGAGTGGAGGAGACACACGCTGGAGCAGAGGTCGCTGCCACTCTGGTGCACTGAGAGGAGCTGCTGCTTGGCGGTAAGTGCCAGGGGGTCCGTCTGTCAGAGCTGCGCGCAGGGGGTTTAGGGGTGCTGCCAGAGCCGCGAGCCCCGTGATTGGGGTAGTCATTGGCCACAGTGGCTGCATATGATGGGCACAATTGGCTGCACATGATGGGCACAAGTGGCTTCATATACTGGGTACAAGTGGCTGCATATACTGGGCACAAGTGGCTGCATTTGATGGGCACAGTGGCTGCGTTTGATGGGCACAATGGCTGCATATGATGGGCACAAGTGGCTGCATATGATGGGCACAAGTGGCTGCATTTGATGGGCACAAGAGGTTGCATATGATGGGCACAAGTGGCTGCATTTGATGGGCACAAGTGGCTGCATATGATGGGAACAAGTGGCTCCATTTGATGGGCAAAATGGCTGCATATGATGGGCACAAGTGGCTGCATATGATGGGCACAGTAGCTGCATATGATGGGCACAAGTGGCTGTATTTGAGGGGCACAAGTGGCTGCATTTGATGGGAACAAGTGGCTCCATATGATGGGAACAAGTGGCTGCATTTGATAGGCACAGTGGCTGTGTTTTATGGGCACAAGTGGCTGCATATGATGGGCACAGTAGCTGCATATGATGGGCACAAGTGGCTGCATTTGACAGGCACAAGTGGCTGCATTTGATGGGCACAAGTGACTGCATTTGATGGGCACAAGTGGCTGCATATACTGGGCACAAGTGGCTGCATTTGATGGGCACAAGTGGCTGCATTTGATGGGCACAAGTGGCTGCATATGATGGGCACAAGTGGCTGCATTTGATGGGCACAGTGGCTGTGTTTCATGGGCACAATGGCTGCATTTGATGGGCACATGTGACTGCATATAATGGGCACAAGTGGCAGCATATAATGGGCACAGTGGCTGCATATGATGGGCACAAGTGGCTGCATATGATGGGCACAATCACTGCATATGATGGGCACAGTGGCTGCATTTGATGAGCACAATGGCTGCATTTAATGGGCACAGTGAGGCTGCAATTGATGGGGGGTTCAGTATTTTTAAGTTTGTTTGCGCCCCCCCAAAAATTTTTGAGCACCAGCCGCCACTGGTCCTCAGCACCAAGATCTGATAGGTTCAAGCAGCCATCCCCAGCGTCTGCATTATATGGTGCAGGAATATCTAGGGGCAAGAGAAGACTTGGAGGCCTTTCCAACAGAGCATCCACTGGGTTACTGGGTCTTGAGGATGGACCACTAGCCAGAACTTGCTCAATATGCAGTCGAACTACTGGCCTGTCCTGCATCCAGCATGCTTTCTGAATGCACATTTAGTGCTGCTGGAGGGTTTGTAACGAATCGAAGAGTGCGCCTGTCTACAGACTCTGTTAATAGGCTCACTTTTATAAAAATGAATCAGTCCTGGATCAGCAGCTATCAAGCACCTGATGCTGATGTAAATGATTGAATTTGCTATAGATCTGGGATCCCTTGAAGACTGCCTATGCTGCCTATCCTATTCTTCCTGAATCTTGATGATGCTACCTTCCAACAATATTTTTGGGTAAGGGCACCACCACCCAGGGCCCAATTTTTCTGCCCCTGCAGGGGCATGTAATTACAATTTTTGATATGATTTTTAACAGCAGGGCCCGTTACTGCACCCAACAAGAGTATCTGTGAGGGGTTACAGTGTTGTGGCACCACCACCACCACCTAAGGCCCAATTCTTTTTCTGCCCCTGTTTAACAGGGGCATGCAATTACAATTTTTGAAATAATATTTAACAGCAGGACCCATTCCTGCGCTCCACAAGAGTAATTGTGAGGGGTTACAGTGTTCTGGCACCACTTAAACCAAAGGCCCAATTTTTCTGCCTCTGTTTAACAGGGGCATGTAACTACATTTTTTGAAATAATATTTAACAGCAGGGGATGTTCCTGTGCTCAACAAGAGTAACTGTGAGGGAAAACAGTGTTATGGCACCACCACCACCCAAGGCTTAATTTTTCTGCCCCTGTTTAACAGGGGCATGTAATTAAATTTTTTTATATAAACAGCAGGGCCCATTCCTGTGCCCAACAAGGGTAACTGTGAGGAGATACAGTGTTATGGCACCACCACCCAAGGCTCAATTTTTCTGCCCCTGTTTAACAGGGGCATGTAATTACAATTTTTGAAATAAAATTTAACAGCAGGGCCCTTTCATGCACCCAACAAGAGTAACTGTGAGAGGTTACAGTGTTGTGGCACCACCAACACCTAAGGCCCAATTTTTCTGCAGACTATATAGTGCAATCCGTATAGTATATATACTGCAGTTCAGAGTATATAGTGCCTGGGGGAACCTCAGGCCATTTTTTTTTAAAATTTTGTTCTTCTTAATATCCATACCACACCAGAAAGGGGTAATGGACTGGGGGGTGGACCCACTGTTTTTTTCAATGATTTTTTATGTATATTGCCGGGATCCGGCAATACATTACAGCCGCAAGCAATTTTAACCCTTTCATACCTAAGCCTATTTCTGACATTTGGTGTTTACAAGTTAAAATCCGTATTTTTTGCGAGAAAATTAGTTAGAACCCCCAAACATATATATATACATTTTTTAGCAGAGAATCTAGAGGATAAAATGGCGGTTGTTGCGATATTTTATGTCACACTGTCTTTGTGCAGTGGTGTTTTAAATGCAACTGTTTGGGAAAAGGGACACTTTCATGAATTTTAAAAAAACGAAACAGTAAAGTTAGCCCAATTTTTTTGCATAATGTGAAAGATGATTTTACGCAGAGTAAATAAGGTAAATAGAGATATGTGGCGCTAACTCAAGTTGACTTTGAGTTAGCGCCACATATCTCTATTTACCTTATTGTTTTATTGTGTGGGAACACTGCCGTATATGTGGCGGCTTCTTAGTCCTCTTTAGCTGCTTTGGCTCGCCTTGGTTTTGCACATTCGTTTTCTTCTTTGTGACGCCGAGTAAATAGATAACAAACATGGCACACTTTATAATTGCACGCACTTGTGGAAAGGCGACAAACTACGGTACCTAAAAATCTCCATAGGGGACACTTTAATTTTTTTTACGGTTACCAGGTTGGAATTACAGAGGAGGGCTAGTGCTAGAATTATTGCTCTTGCTCTGATGATCGTGGCGATACCTTACATGTGTGATTTGAACAACGTTCACATGTGCGGGCGTGACTTCCGTATGCGTTTTCTTTGCTGCGCGAGCTCGCGAGGACAAGGGCACTTTAATTTTTTTTTATTATTTATTTTATTTATTTTTATATTATTAAATTGTGTTTTTTAAAAAAAAAATTTGATCACTTTTATTGCTGTCACAAGGAATGTAAACATCCCTTGTGACAGTAATAGATGGTGACAGGTACTCTTTATGGAGGGATCAGGGGTCTAAAAGACCTGCAATCCCTTCTTTGCACTTCAAAGTATTCAGATCGACCGAAAATGGCGAGTCTGAATACTGTATATTTTTTAAAATCCGGCGCCATTGGCAGCCGAGTAAACCGGAAGTGACGTCATGACGTTGCTTCCGTGTTTACATTCAGGAGACTGTAATGAAGCCGTCCAGTCTGTTGCTAGAAGCCGGAAGTGCTGGATCGGGACGGAAGGCCCTGTCAGAGCGGCGGGAGGTGGCGAGAGGGGGGATGTCCCCTCCCACTCCTCCGGGATAACAATCGGGCAGCTTTTAGCCGCATCAATTGTTATCCCTGGAAAGCCGATCGCCCGCTCTGAAAAACGCCTGCAGCTGCAGGCATCATCCCGGTATAACTCCCGAAAGCCGAGACCGCATATATGCGTATGTTCTGCGCAAAGGGGTTAAATTACATTTTTTCCTTTAGAAATTTCATTTTGCTGTGGGACTGTTTTGAACATGGGAAAGATGCGCTACTTTACAGGTAGACTAAGGCATGATATATAACTACGTCCCACCCAGCCTATATAAAAATGATGGGCGGGCGGTGGTTCAGTTATCCTGACTGGACATCATATGATGTCTAGCAGGATAATCCTCGATCAAGCGCCTGAGGGGGCGCTCAGCACAGCGATCGGTGGTGCGGTGTGTCAGTCTGACACACCGCATCACCGATCTCGGTAAAGAGCCTCTAACGGAGGCTCTTTACCACGTGATCAGCCGTGTTCAATCACAGGTGATCACAGTGTAAACAGGAAGAGCCGTTTATCAGCTTTTCCTCACTTGCGCCTGACAGACGCGAGTAGAGGAGAGCAGATCAGTGGCTCTCCTGACAGGAGGTGTTTGCGCTGATTGTTTCAAAGGGCAGCCGCCACGGATGCCTGCCCAGGACCACCAGGGATACCCATAAAGGACACCCATTATGTATGCCACCCTGAACCACCAGGGATATGCCAATCAGTGCCCAGGCAAATGCAAATCAGTACCCATCAGCAATGCCTGCCAGTACCATCAGTGATGCTTATCAGTGCAATCTATCAGTGCCCATCAGTGCTGCTTATCTGTGCCCATCAGTGCCGCCTATCAGTGTCCATCAGTGCCCAGCAGTGCTGCCTATCAGTGCCACCCATAAGTCCCCATCAGTGCAGCCTTTCAGTGCCCATCAGTGTCACCTATTAGTGCCCACCAGTGCAACCTATGAGTGCCCATCACTGCCACCTATCAATGCCCATCAGTGCTGCATATAAGTGCCACCTTTCAGTGCCCATCAGTGCCACCTATCAGTGCCCATCATCAGTGCCCATCAGTGCCACCTCATTGGTGCCGCTTTATCACTTTCGTCAGGCTGCAATGTTTGAAATAGTTTAATACAGAGCACTCTCTTCTTCTTTATAATGTGAAAAGAATGAAGTAGTTTTGCTGCTCATATTCACACAGAGTTCTCACAAACTTCTTTCTTTATTATTTAGTGTGATTCCCTCAATATATTTAGATTTGTCACATCTGACCATATTTTTTTTTTGTTGGTTTTTAAATATTTTTTTTTTGGTCAAGGCATTTTTTTTTTCCATAATATTTTATTGGTAAAATAAGAATAGGGTTTACATTGCCTTTGGTTACAGAAAATGAGGCATAACAAAGTATTCGGCAACACTGACATTCAAAGTTAACAGACAGTAACTCTTGTAACAGAGAGAGAAACAAAAATAAAAAGGGGACCTTTCTTCCGCTGACTTTGGTAAGGTGGACACTTATAAAAAACAATGAGGTATAGTTGTGAAAGGTCACTTGCACAAATGTATTTGTCCCAATGCTATTAGTTCTATCTGATATTTACGGATGTTTGGGTGTATTTCCTAAATAGAATCGAAACTGCTCTATTACAGTGGCTAATGTTAAGTGTCTATTTCCGTTCAACATTTGAACAGCTAAGGATGATTGAACATCAGTGTTTACAAAGAAGGGATTCTGTCTGAAGGGGAAACTAGCTTATGGTGTAAACCTAAATTTATAGGAAAGGAAAGACAAAGAGGGGTGGGGAAAGAGGGGGGAAGAGAAGACGGAGAACGGAGGGGGGGAAGGGAGGAGGGAGTGAGGGGGTGAGGAAGGAGTCAGAAGTATCTTGCAGTCTCCGCCACCATATCTGAAGGTTTGCATTCCCGCGGGTAGGGTTACCCAACTGGTGGGTCTTTAGGTGGGTACATGTAAAACGTGTCAGGCGACCTCCCCCATTCATCCCTTGTTTAGGTGGGGGAGGCCGGCCACCACATACTTTGATAGATTTAGCTTCTGAATGAAATAAAGAAGTTAATGATAGTTGCCGGCGTCTTAGGGATCGCGATCTGTGTGAGTCTGGTTGGTCAACTGTTTATATTGATCAGTGGTACAGAAGTGGGACCAACATGCCCATGTGTATGAGAATTTGGTTGGGCAGTCTTTGGCTATGGCGATCCGTTCCTCCATTTCCGCAATTTTTTCTACTCGTTTGAGCCATTCCGGGATAGTGGGCGCATTTGTTGTTCCCCAGTGAAGAGGGATACACAACTTGGCTGCATTTAATAAGGGTGGTATTAGCGTTTTGCGGTATTGATGTGACGGAATGTTCGAGAGATGAAGGAGGCATTGTGCTGAGGTGTGCTCTAGAGAATATGTGGATATTTGTGAGGTCAGTTCCCTAACTTGGATCCAAAAAGGCTGGATTAAGGGACAGGACCACCATATGTGTTCTAGTGTACCCACTTCATTGGTACATCTCCAGTATTTGTCAGATAGGGTAGGATAGTATTTGTGGATAACTACGGGGGTTCTGTACGAACGCATTAAAATTTTATAATTATTCTCTTGAATCGAGACATTAAGGGAGCCTTTATGTGCTATCATAGAAATGTGTTCCCATTGTGCCTCTGTTAATTCTGTTTTTAAGTCTCTTTCCCAGTTTACGCAAGCTTTGATAGTTTTCATTGAGCCTCCAGAGGAGAGCAGGTTGTAAACGTTTGAGATCATATGTTGCTGGGGTGTAGAGTGAGCGCAGAGTTGCTTAAATGTCGTGAGTGGACGGGAGACTGAAGAGACACTTTCCATTTCTTTTAAGAAATGTCTGATCTGGAAGTATATCCAGAGTGGGAGGGCATTACTATTTGCATTAATTGGTAGGGAGGAACGCTCCAGAAGTGTACCCGATCGAAAGAAGTGATGGGCTAGGACCGTTAAGTGTTGCCAGGTACCCGTCAGAAAATTAGTGGATATGCCAGGAGGGAATGCTGGGTTGTGTTTTACCGGAGTGAGGGGTCCCGGATTGGAGGAAATGTGTAGCTTCCGGCAAGCTTCCTTAAAGCATTGGAGTGTCGGGCGATGAGAGGATGACTATTTAGCATTCTCGGGGTGTGTTTGGATAAAGTCCAAGGCAAGGATCGTAGTGGTAGTGGGGAGAATGTATGTTCAAGGGTGGCCCAGTCTTTACATTTGTCGTGCACTGACCAATCTATAATTCTAGAGAGGTGACAAGCCCAATAATATTTCTTGAGATCCGGGAGGCCGATGCCCCCTTTTGTCTTAGGGTGTGTTAGTTGATCGTATGCTATTCTAGGTCTTTTCTGTCTCCATAGAAATCTAGTGCATAATCGTTTGTAGAGTTGGAAGAAAGTTGGGGGGAGTTTAATAGGTATGGTTTGTAAGATATAGAGGATGCGGGGAAGGATATTCATCTTTAGGATTGCTGCCCTACCAAACCAGGAAAAATGGGGATTATTCCATTTGCTTAAATAGTTCGTAATGTCTTTGAGGATGGGTTGATAGTTTTTGGAGTATAGGTCTGAAAGCTTTGTCGGTAGTTGTATCCCGAGATATTTAATCTGGTCATGCCTCCATTGAAAGGGAAAGTTGCTTTTGCATTGTGTTACCTGTTCCTGTGTGAGGGAGATATTTAGGGCTTGGGATTTTGTGAAATTGATCTTAAAATTGGAAATGGTGTGAAAGGTATTTGCTTCCTTTAAGAGGTTTGGGATCGATATGTGTGGCTCCCTCAGGAATAGTAATATGTCATCAGCGAAAGCAGCGATCTTGTAGGTGCGATCGGCGATGCAGAAACCTTTAATGTTGTCGTTGGATCTGAGACATTGGAGGAAGGGTTCTAGGGTTAAGACGAATAATATTGGGGAAAGTGGACATCCCTGTCTTGTTCCATTACTAATAGAGAAGGCGTTCGACAGGTGGCCGTTAACACGTACCCTAGCGGTTGGAGTGGTATAGAGGGACATGATAGCATTAAACATCCGATCTTGGAGACCAATGCGTCTCAGGACTGCTCCTAGGTAGTCCCATGCCAACCTGTCGAACGCCTTTTCTGCATCCAGGGACAGGAAGAATCCCTTATGTTTTTGATTCGTGATCCAGTGGTGTATATTCAGCACCTTGATTGTGTTGTCTCTAGCCTCTCTTCCAGGAATGAACCCCACTTGATCCCTCCCTATCAGGGAAGGTAGGAGAGGCAGAAGACGGGAGGCTAGAATCTTGGCATAAAGTTTTACGTCAACGTTTAATAAGGATATCGGCCTATAATTACTTACTGAGGTAGGGTCTTTTTCATCTTTTGGGATCACTGTGATGTGCACTTCTAGGAATCTATGGAAGGGGAGAGTGGATGATGTTAAGGAGTTAAAGGTCCTAATTAAATGTGGAGCCAGTGTATCTGTAAAGATTTTGAAGTAAGTGGCTGTAAGTCCATCTGGACCAGGACTTTTCCCATTTTTAAGTTGCTTGATAGCTGCTTTGAGTTCTTCTTCTGATATAGGATTTTCAAGGTGTGCTGCGTCTTCTTTATCTATGGGTTTGGGGAAAATTTGTTGAGAAACGACTTGATTATCTTACGTCTATTCTCAGATCCATAATGGCTTGTATCTTGTTTCGGGAGATTGTATAATTTAGAGTAGTAGGTCTCAAATTGGGCTGCTATGTCTGTCGAGGTGATGTGAGATTTACCCTGATGATCTTTAATAGTATGAATGGTTGCATGTGCTTTCCTGGTCTGGAGGGCTTTAGCAAGGTATTTACCGCATTTATTGCCAAATTCATAGAAAATCTTTTGATGCAACATAAATTTACGTTGCGTCTTACGGTTTAGTTCTTCTCGTAGCATTTTCCTGATTTGGGTGAGTTTGTGATAAGTTTGCTGTGCTTGTACTTGTTTGTGGGCAAGTTCAAGCCTTTTAATCTTGTCAAGGAGCTCTGTGATTTTCTGTTGTTGGGCTTTTTGACGCGAAGCTTTAATAGCAATGAGTTTACCTCTGACTACGCACTTGTGGGCTTCCCATTGTGTGAGAGGGGCAGTCTCCGGCGTGTCATTTTCTAAGAAAAAGGTGTGTATGCAAATATTGATATCGTTGATTACTTCTTCCGAAGTAAGCAGGGACGAATCTAGGCGCCAAATGTTTTTGGGGATGTGTTTGTCAGGGAACGTCAGGGTCATTGTAATTGGGTGGTGGTCTGACAGCAACATTGGTTCAATGGTGGCGGTAGAAAGAAAGGGAATATCTTTCTGGGACAGGAACAGATAGTCGATTCTCGAATATTTGTTATGTGGGGTCGAGAAAAAAGTAAAGTCTTTCTCGTCAGGGTAAAGGGCACGCCACGTATCGTGTAAAAGAAGATCTTGGATTTGTAGATTAATTTGTCGGATAGCTTTGTATGGTAGAGAGGTCGTGCCCGTGGAGGTGTCTAAGATTGGGGAAAGGGCGACATTGAAGTCTCCCCCTAGAATGGTCAGTCCGGAGTGGAAGTCTGAGAGTAGTCGTGAGATTGATCTAAAGAAGCTTACTTGTGCAGAATTGGGGCTATATATGTTGGCCAGGGTCACTGGTCATCCCTGGAGTCGGCCTTTCAAAAAGAGGTATCTGCCTTCTGTATCTATGAGTGAGTCCTCGAGTTGCCAATCTAGGTTTTTGGATATAAGAATTGAGACCCCTTTGGACTTCGCAAGAGAATTGGTGGCATGGTATACTGTTGGGAACATGCAGTTCATGAGTTTGGGTATTTTGTTTGTGTGAAAATGTGTCTCTTGTAGGAACACTATGTTTGCCTTCAGTTTAGACATCATATCAAGAACTTGACTACGCTTTTCCGGGATGTTTAGTCCCTTTACGTTTAGCGAGACTATTTTGAGTAAAGAGGGTTTTGTGGTGGAGCGTATGTGTGCCATAGTGGGTTGTTGTTCAGTCAGAATGCTGGCGAGTGAGCGAGAAACAGGAGATAGCTAAACTATCCCGTGGGAGTTGGAAGGGTTCGGAGAAAAGGGCTGTTTGCAAATTTTGCCTTAGCCGGGATGTGATGGTGGCGGAGACTGCAAGGAAAGAAAAAAAAAAAAAGGAAAAAAAAAAGGGGGGGAAGGCGAGGAGAGGAAGGGGAGAAAAAAAAGGGGGGGAAGAGAGAGAGAGAGAGAGGGAGAGAGGGAGAGAGGGAGAGAGAGAGAGATAAGTGAACTGGGATTTAGAAAGAAGTGAGATGTATGTATTCCGGAGTGAGGGAGGTTATGTAAAACCTACCCTACGGTTCGAAAAGTGTCCGGTTTGGTTTGACAGGAATACCTACGTTCCTGTCTTGTGGGGGGGGTGGAAAGTGTCGGATCGAAACTATCGAGATTTAGTATCACCCGTCCACTGAGGCTCGTGCCTATGAGTACAAGCGGGAGCCAATGGAGTTTTAAGAGCTAGATAATATAACCTTGGGTCTAAGCTCATGGGGGCCAAGCGTGCGACAATCCAGACAGGTCATTTAGCAGATATATTGAAACAACATTGTATAAACAGAATTGGTACTACATTGTAAACAAAGTAAATTGGTAATAAAACCAGAACCTTAACGGAGGTCCTCTAAACTTAAAAGTAAAAGTAAGCACCATTGTATCACCAAGGAAGTGGGGATGAGGAGGGACTCTAGCAGTTAAACATATCAACGCTGTTAATAATATTCTTCCGAAGTATTCAACACCATCGGGCTACCACTGACTCTATATCAGAAAGTAACCCTTCTCATTTGTGTGTGTGCTCGGGTAGTAGTCAGGTTATGGTCGGTAGTTTTACAAATTACACTCTAAGTTGAGTTGGGAAGTAAACATCTTTAACCTTAATATGAATTTAATATCTTAGAGGATACAAGGTGAGACCGCCCATTCCCTCTGAGATGGTGTTAGTTAGGTAATCTCAACACGTATGATTTGTTTTGGAAATAATCCCTTCGGTTGGATACCTAGGATTTAAGGATACTGCCGAACAAGAGAGAAGGGACTTTCTAACATACTGTAATTTTTAAACATACATATAACATCTTTCCCACGTAGGGTGCCAGGAGGAAGGGTGAGGCCTCCACAGATGCCACATTTCGGAGGTTCATTAGAGTGACTAAGGCTCTCGACTACTCTGGGGGCGGTTGAAGATTTAGATTCGCCTAATTATAGGAGAGGTGGAGGATAGCAAAGCGGAGTAAATCCGTTCCTTGACATGGAAGGGAGGTTGGCATCTGTGTGGCATCACCCCCCACAAGTCACCCGAACAGAGTGTATGAAAATACATTAAAAAGAAATATTGAGCTTCGGAACCAGAAATTATTGCAAGCAGAGCGGACCAGGAGGCTCGCATGTAGCATGCCTTCTAGGGCAAATGGGATTGGGGGAGGGTGGCGAGGAAAGGGGGGGAATTGGGCAGGGAAAGGGATATAGGAGGGTGAGGGAAGGGCATAGGGAGAGGAGCTGGACGGTATTTTAAGTGAAAGTCTCATTTGTGAAGCTTAGAGACCGCCAGAGCTTCTAGAAGGGTCAGACATTGCGCAAGGGTCTCCCAAGGGGAAGGTCCGACTCACAGTTTCGCTGGGGGTGGTTCCACTTGCTCGGGGACCAGTTTTCACGGTGGGCGCTCAGGAGCAATGAAGGATAATTGTTACTGAAAGGAAAAAAGAAAAGTTATCTGTAAGTAAACCGACTTTGGGAAGCGCTTGCCGTCTTGGGTGTTATTGATGGGTGTTGCAGGCAGGTTCCTATCTTGAGAAGGCGTATTCAGTCTTGAGAGATACAGGATGGAAGGGTTGAGATTGTTCAGTTGGATCTGTCATGGCGGGCTCTTCTGTGGGCCGGGGAGGCCGTAGGGCTGTTGAGTGGGGCGTTCCGGGTGCCTGACATGGTAGGTTCCCTTGGTGGGGTGTGTCTGCGGCGTCTTATGTGAAAGTCATCACGGACTGGAATGGCATCAGTAGAGGCTGACCTTCTCATGCGCGGCGGGCGAAGGGTGGTGTAACAATCTGGGATGTCAATGCGTGGAAGATTTAGTGCTTCACAGAAACCGGGCAGATCTTCTGGTAGGCGTAAGTTTGCAGTGCGACCTTGGAATGAGGCAGAGAGGCAGAAGGGAAATTTCCACCGGTATTGGATTCCTTTGGTGCGCAATAGATCAAGAAGAGGGCGTAAGTCTCTCCTATTTTGAAGGGTGATGGGCGAGAGGTCTTGGAACAGCTTTATATCGGCTCCTTGGTAGAGTAAGGAGTGGCGATCCCTGGCCCTATGAAGAATTTCTTCCTTCAGTTGAAAGTTAATGAGACAGCATATCACGTCCCTGGGAGGGTCAGATTCTCTGCCTCTGGGCCTCAAGGCTCTATGCAAACGTTCAAACTCAATGGGTGTTTCAGGAGGTCTGCCCAAAAGGTCATTAAATATGGCGATAGTAGCTTTCGTGATTTGCGCATTTTCAACGGATTCAGGAATACCTCTATGTTGTGGCGACGGCCGCGGTTGTCTAAATCTTCCATATGCCTCTGGATATCCCTGAGCTGTGAAGATTGGGCCTGAGAGGAGGTCTGTAAATGTTAAATGGAGGTGTCATGGCGGGTGGTTGTTTCCTCCAAGTCATCCAGGCGTACTGTCATTACCTGGACATCTCTCCTGAGATCCGTGATAGCTGCAGAGAGTGTGGCTTTGATATCTTCTGCCACAGATCGCAGATCTTGCATAGAAAGGGGCTGTGGGGTAGATGCTGCTGCTGCTGGAGGCTGGGATTGCATGTGGCTTCTCCCTGAGGGGCTGAGGCTGGAGGAGCGTGCAGCGTTCGAGCAGGCCCGATTTGAAGCCGGGGCCTCGCGTGCCTGGGTCCGGAAGATGTCCGGAATATTGCGGCCGATTTGTGAACCGGACCCTCTGGGGGAGCGGTACCTGGCTGGGGATGGTTCTCTGGACGTTTTCCCCATGGTAGGGCTAGGATGGCTCTGCTGTGCCTAATAAGATAGCCTCCGTGAACGGGAGCTCGGGATCTAGGTGGCCATTCAGCTCCGGCTCCAAGCCACGCCCCCCCATTTTTTTTGTGTTTGTGTGTGTTTTGTGTGTCAAGTTACCACAACACCATCGATATCTTGTATTATTGAGACTCAAGGAGATTGTTTGGTGTCTCTTGTTAATTTCACATTGTATTTTTGAAATGTACCTGCCTCCTCACAAACAAACTTTTCTTTTTGAAGGAAAACACACATAGGCAAGTATAATTAAAAACAAAAATCCTTAATTAAGAGCTCAGAACTAAACAAAGAGGGAGGCAACGCTGGAGAAAAAGCAGAGATTGGCAAAGCCTTGGACCCCCAGGCACACATAAATTATTTAACATCAAAATTGGTGGCCTGAGGAGTCCTTATCTAAGGGAGTGCAGTCTGGTCCAGAAGTCCCAGAGATCCAGAAAGCAGCAGATGACATCTGTGTCCCCAGGCTGTGGTACTACAAAAGGCTGCAGATTTTGCCAGACCAGACTGAATCCAGGGTCATCACTCTCTGGTCTTCCTTAGACGCTTCCATCCATGCTGTGGCTCTGGTGTTGGAGATGTGGCAGGAGGAGGAGTAGGACCTGGAGGAGGAGGAGGAGTAGGACCTGGAGGAGGAGGAGGAGTAGGACCTGGAGGAGGAGGAGGAGGAGGAGTAGGACCTGGAGGAGGAGGAGTAGGACCTGGAGGAGGAGGAGGACTATGTGTGAGGTCACAAATGTGGGTAGCACATGTTATTTGGCCCCTCAACCCCTTATTGAGAGCTTCCAAAATTAGGAACTCATACAGGAGTCATTGGCCCTCCTCCATCTGCATAATTTTGCAGGCAGTTATGCCAGCAAAGTCCTCCTCCTCAGGGCCTCTGTAGCCTTCCAAAAGAGGCCTATGGCAGCCTCCTCCAGGTTACTCTTCTTCCTGGCACTTTGTCTTTGCAGGTGTAGGGGAGGGACCTGGATATCAGGCAGCCTGCTTGGCCCGGCCATCTCCTGGCTGAGACTTCCCTGTGTATGAAAAAGGGACATGGTTTTAGTTTTTGCTTCATCAATCACAATCATAAATTAGTACTCCAAACTAACATCTAGTTAACATCATTGATTGGACAACCAGAAATATTTAGAGGAATGCTATACCTGGCTCAAGCTCGGCTCCTCCACATGTTGCTGCCTGGAAGGCCCAGGTTGGGCGTCTGAAGCCTCAGCTGGGGGGAAGGAAGCGTGGAAGGAAAAGTGGAGAGTGATGACCTGGGTTCAGTCTGACCTGCCAGAAAATGCAGCCTGGGGAGATAGATGTCATCCGCAGCTCCGGATCTTTGGGAATCCTGGACCTTCTTGTGCTCCCTTAGATAAGTGCTCCTCAGGCCACCAATTAGAACCTTCAAATAGGTGATGTCTGCCATGGGGATCACCGGCTTCACAAATTCCAACAAATTATCCAGCTCTGCCTTCCTCTTTGTTTTGTTCTTATATTCAGGGTGGTTTACCTGCTATAGACAAGGCAGCTCCCTGAACATATCAATGAATATGGGCATAAATTCCTCATTTTTAAATAGATCCATTTTCACTGCAAGACACAACACAAGACAAACCCTAATGTCAGTCTAAAGTCTACTAAACTTGTGCAAATACAGGCCTCAATGTATAAGCAGTATAGGCCCAATGTTAAATCTTACCTTCGCTATCACGATCACCACCCCTGACATTCTTTCTAGTCTATTCCCCGCCCCTTCTCGTTCGTCGCAGTGGGGAAGAGCACATGGCGGAGTCAGAGCAGGTGTCAGATTATTACACCAACAAGGAGGAGGAAAGCCCGGAGCCTGAAACGTCCCGATCCAAAAGGAGATGATTTAAGGCATCAAATATGTCCTTTGTGGAGATGGTGGATATCCTGAAGAGGGCCGACTATGATGGGAAGTTTGGACCTTACCCCAACCCCAATGTCTGAAAGGCCAAGATCATGGCGAAAGTGGTCAAGAGTCTGCACCGGAATTTCAGGGTACGACGATCAAAAGATCAGCTCAGGAAGCGGTGGTCGGACCTCAAATTAAGAGAGCACGAGCAGTACAGAAAGATCCGGAGAGTGCTGCAAAAAAGTAAGTAGTTGTGCTGTGTTCCGATTCTTTATGTTTATTACGTTCGTTCTGCTCCATGTGCTTTTTTTAACTGTTATCCAGTTTAAAATGTCAACTTTCATGTTCATGGGCACATTATTCGTTCGTATCAAACATTGTTCGTTCGGCCTAGAAAACACCATTGTTTTGGCCATATGCATTTCACCACATTTTTTAGGGCCTACTTGTCTGAAACTAATTTGTTTGTGTAGATGGGTTTGTTACTAGAATGAAATGCTAACTAGATTCTGTGTAAGGAGAGGACACTCAGCAGCAATTTTAACATCTGTACGCTGGAGCACTAGTGTGGGACACAAGAACACCCTTTTTATTAGGGGATCCCACACAGGTGCTCCAGTGTATACTATAGGGGGCTCTCCATCTGTGAAGCTTGTACAAGACAGGTAAGTATTCAAGCTTGACAAAGAACAAGACAAATGCAACATCTTGGAACTCTGTCAAAAAAGACAATTGTACCCCACTTCCAAGCAATGTTTCATATTCCTATTTCTGCCATCTGTGTGCTAAGTATACCTATTTTTCTTGTACATAGGGGATAAAAGACTCGGAGGACTCCCCTCATCCGAGGAGACCACAGACCCCCCACCTCTGGAAGAAGGGGAAATCCACCTAAGACCAGCAGAGCAGGAGGAGGAAGACGTGGTAGAAATTGGCACCACAACAGGTGGGTGTCTGCGACCACAGGCTCAGGTAAGAAATGGATGCCGGCATATTTATAATACATGGTGTTTTTTTTTTTCGATCTCTTTAGGGGATCTTGATGTTGTGGATCCAGATCCTTTCACCTTGGAAAGTGCCCAGATCCTGATTGGGGAGATCATGGGGTGTAATAGGGACTTGGAAAACATTGTGAAAGGCATCAATGATGTTCAGCAAAAAATGAAGAGCATCATTGATGTTTTAGGGACAGTTTAAAACCCTTGGGTTTTTGTTGTGCCAAAATTTTTCTTTTTTTATGTCAATTTGTAGCAAAGCCAAATTTTGAAGAGGCACACAGAGTGTCAACATGTGCTATCTGCCATCACGGGAGATCAATGGATGCGTTTTGGGGGTGCAACCCCTTCCTCAATAATAAAGTAGCTGTGAGGAAGGGGTTGCACCCCCAAAACACGTCCCTTGATCCCCCGTGATAGCAGGTAGCACATGTTGACATTTGGAAATTTGTGTGTATCTTCCAAATTTGGCTTTTCCTGGGGTGACTTTACCCCATCTAAACGCAATATCAAACACAGTTTGTAAATACTCATGTCTGATATTGCCTCCAAGTTCTACCAAATGTGAACTTTGTAAGTTCTAAATTTGTGTATTTCTTGTGGGTTTTACACATGCCTGTTTTATCTTAAATAGACATTTCTACTTTTTCTAATGTGACCCCAAAAATTGTTAAACAACAAACATGTTGGTTTGTTTTAAAAACCTTTTGGAAATGCACATGTGATTGTGCTGTTATTAAAGAGTGCAGGTTTCAGTGCAGTTTCAAGTGCACTTGTAGTGCAAAGTGCCTTTGCCTTTAGTAAATAACACCCAACAGTGCTTTGTAATGTTACACAATCACACCATTTTCAGGACTCACCACATTTCTGTCAGGGTCAGCTAAAAAACACAAGCAGTAAATGTCACCAAAGATTTGAGTTTTTTTTTTATTTTATTTTAAAAAGGTTTTACACATTGTCTGGCATATTGATAGCCCCCCTACCCGCCAAGAATTCAAGGTATCTTAGCCGGACATCACGGGCACTCAGGGGGGGCAAGCCAAGACGGCCACTTTCAAGCGCCGTCAGGGTTGATTCATGTTGAATTCTGGCCTCAGGCTCAACTGAGCCAGCATAGTTGGCAGAATGTTGCCGTAAAAAGTTGTGTAGAACACAGCACACCCGGATGATGTGATTCAGTTTGTACTCCGCCATATGTATGGGTGTAAGAAATAGGTGGAACCGGCTGGCCATGATTCCAAATGTGTTCTCCACCACTCTTCTGGCTCTGGCCAGCCGGTAATTAAAAACCCTCTGGTCCGGGGTGAGGGTCCTCATCGGGAATGGCCGCATAAGATGGTCCCCCAGTGCAAAAGCTTCATCCGCAACGAACACGAATGGAAATCCTTCCACATTGTCTTCTGGAGGTGGCAAGTCCAAGCTGCCATTCTGGAGAAACCTGTAGAACTTGGTCTGGGTGATGACTCCACCATCGGACATCCGGCCATTCTTCCCCACGTCCACACACAGAAATTCATAAGTAGCCGACACCACCTCCAACATCACAATACTATTGAACCCCTTATAATTATAATAGTACGACCCCGAGTTGGGTGGTGGGACAATGTGGATGTGTTTCCCATCAATTGCCCCTCCGCAGTTAGGAAAGTCCCACCACTGGGCAAAGTGGGAGGTCACAGTCTGCCATTCCTATGGCGTGGAAGGAAACTGTGGAGTCAAAACCAAAAAAAAAATTAGTCTTTGTGCACATAAACAGGGAAAGCTGATTAAACACAAACATTGTTGGCCAACATCAAGATAACATTTAAGGAAATTTTTAAAAACCAAAGTATAAGGTCCAACTATCAGATTCCCCCCCTCTCCTGGGCCATTTCTAACATTATAGGGGGGGGAACTCTGGGACATCTCTCACTTTATTGAGAGATGAATGCCTAAATAATGTGTATTACTTTGAACAGCCCCTCCTTAGTTACACTATTGACAGCCCACTGGACAGGTAAGAAGTGTCATAATACAAAGATATAAATACACACTGAACACATTTGAGCACATTTGGACATTCTGCTATTACCTATCAAGATAATAATAGTATACAAAAACTTGAAACAGTACCATTTGAAAGTATTCAGGCAGGCCCTTGCACTACATGCTTTGGGGAATTCATCCATAAATATGACCACAAAAGAGGTAGGTATAGTGTGTATGGGTTTGGCAAAGTCAGCAGATAGATGATTGAGGATAGATAGAGAATTGGTATCAGCTGACTTAGCAGTTGGGGGAAGGGAGGGTTCCGAATGATTTGGGGACCCCCCAAAAAAGCCTCTGGCACTCTGCCTGAATTTTAAGCACCAATCACATTTCAAAACATTTTAGGGGTGTTTGAGGTAAAGCACTACTATGGAGCTGATAAAATACATTGTTAAGTGACTACATGAGGTGAATACAGGGCCTGTAGACCATGCTGGGGAGGTAAGTGAAGGCAAATATGTATGAAGGAGCAAAAAAATAATTACATAAAAATCCAGCATGCATGAGGACAAAGGGGATATTCACAGCATATTACAATCATGGTAATTAGGGAATGAGGAAAGAAAAACAATATATTATCAAACATTATATACAAAAAAAATGTGATGTTAAAGGATAAAAATCTTACCTTAATATAGTTCTTCTGCAGGACCTGGATGATGGCAGAACAGGTCTCTGGGATAATGATCCCCAGAGCCTGGGGGGAGATGCCTGTCCTGCAGGCTTCTCCCCGTCACCAAGTACCGCAGGGTGGTGACTAGCCTCTGCTCCGGAGTGATGGCTTGCCTCATGCAGGTATGCTGCCCGCTAATATAGGGGGTCAGCAAAGCCAACAAACGGTGAAATACGGGGTCCGTCATCCTGAGAAAGTTCCTGAAATCATCAGGATTATTCTCACGGATCTCATGGAGCAAAGGCATATGACAGAACTGGTCACGCTGAAGCAACCAATTCTTGGTCCATGAACTCCTCCCCACCCTGTTCATGGACTGGACTTGTGTCAAGGTCAGGACCCCAACACCAAGCCCCCGCACAGCACAAACTCTACAATGAGTACGTATACGCAACATGGCTAAAAAACGGTCGGCTGCTCAGAACGCAGTAACAGAACGCACTGAAGAACAGCAAGGCCTGTGAAGAGCGACCTGAAAAACAGTAACGAACGAACAAGAACACAATGACAAGTCAATGGTACTTGCTGCACGCACTGAAGAGCAGATACAAACCCACAAGCACAAACTAAACAGCAGAAAACGATCTGAAAACCATGAGTCTGAAAAAGCGCGAATCGTCTCTCACCAAACTTTTACTAACACGAGATTAGCAAAAGGAGCCCAAAGGGTGCCGCGCTTGGTTCTGAACTGGCCTTTTCTAGTCTTGTCGTACGTGGTGTACGTCACCGCGTTCTTGGCGAGCGGAAATTCCGTCAACTTTGTGCGACCGTGTGTATGCAAAACAAGTTTGAGCCAACATCCGTCGGAAAGAATCCATGGATTTTGTTGTCGGAATGTCCGATCAATGTCCGATCATGTGTATGGGGCATAAGTAATGCAGGACTATAAATAGCCATTTATCAGGTGATTATCTATCTTTACTGCTAGATAAAACTGTGCCCGTCATATGCAGCCTCACTGTGCCCGTCACAGTAGGTCAATCACATCCACATTTCAAGTAAAAAATTCCCCCTTTACATTAGTTGTCCCCATCAGAGCCCTCCTTTATATTAGATGCCACCATTAGAGCCCTCCTTTACAGTAAATGTCACCATCAGAGCCCCCCTTTACATTAGATGTCCCCACCAGAGCCCTCCTTTACATTAAATGAACCCATCAGAGCCCCCCTTTACATCAGATGTCCCCAATACAGCCCCACTTTACAGCAGATGTCACCATCAGAGCCCTCTTTTACATCAGATGTCACTATCAGGGCCCCCCTTTACATTAGATGTCACCATCAGAGTCGTCCTTTACATTAGATGTCCCAATCAGAGTCATCCTTAACATTAGATGTTTCACACCGCTCTCACTGGTGCTTAATCATAGTTTATCATAAGCTATGATTAAGCACCAGTGAGAGCGTTGTGAAACGCGTTAGAGGTTTGCTATTTTAATCTGTTTTGTACAGACTGTATCTTCAATAAAGGAAATGACTATTATTTGGAGTGTGACTATCCGGATCTTTATTTGTTCATTTGCATTCTACACACTGAGCCAGCCCCCTTGGCAAGGAAGGTGTTTTTCAGGTACAGACAACTAGAGCGAGTTCTCTCTTTATTTTGCCCAGATTGAGAGTCCTCCTTTATATTAGATGGCACCATCAGAGTCCTCCTTTACATTAAATGTCACCATGAGTCCTCCTTTACATCAGATGTCATCATCAGAGTCCCCCTTTACATTTGATGCCCCCCTCTCCCCCCTCGTACTCACAGCTCTCACACCAGTCACCTGTCATCTACCTTCAAATGAGTCAGCGAAACTATAAGTGAAGGCACAGGACCCGCCATTCACACACCACAGCAGGGAAAAATGATAGAGCAGAGCTCAGCGCCTCGAGGACTTTCTAAAGGAAGCCAATAGAGCTTCTTGTTTGCAATCACGTGATTGCAAACACATCGTGCTTCCCATAGCAGCTGTGTGTCTGGCGCCCTGCACACACTTAAAAGGGCCATTATTATTTTTTTCTGTTTTTTTTTTTCTCACATTTAGGGTGCTGTAAATAATTCATGGCACCAAAAGCGCAACTAGTTCATTTAGGTGTATAAAGGTGGCCATAGAGTATACAATCTCCTTTAGATTTACCAAAACTATACAATAGGAGAACACACCTATCTATCCAATTACTCTGTATCCAATCAGGCAGGCCCTTGCACTAAATAGTTGATGGTAGATCAAAAGGAGATTGTACAATCAGATTATATAGTGTATGTTGAGCTTTACAGACTTTCAGGTACACACTTCTCCTGTATTCAGTACTACAGCTCTGCTCCAGGTAGGCTGCTATGTGGTCGCCCAACTTCTGCACACTCTGCCTAAGAAAGGTCTATGCAATATGAAGATACAAAAGAGCCAATCAGTAGAGGAAGACGCTGGCTGTGTATAGAGGTAGAACAGTGCTCGCTGACTTTGCCTGCACTGGAAAAGCATGGAACTACAGAAGGGGCAGGAACAACCTCAGGGGTGGGGGGGCAAGTGAAGGGTGTCTGTGCCATGTGTTAATGAGGTCAGCTGCTGAACTCCTTCCTTAGTTCACCAACAGTTTTCATGTCCCAAATACCAAATACCGGAAAGTAATAAAAGGAGTTTTCTATAGGAGACTGGAAGCTAAGGTAAAACCTGTCCCAGAAGATAGAAAAAGCTTTTTCTTTTCTGCAGCAGAGGTACAATCATTGTACATTGATACACAGGGACGCTGGAATAAAAAAAAAAAAAAGTGAACTTAGCCTTTAAATTCTTGCTTAGACTCTTTTATACTGAAAAAGTTGTGTTCTAACTAAAGAAAAATTGCTTGGTACATGAGCTCACTTGGTTAATTCCTCAGATGAAGGTATGCTGTTGAATGCAGATCTATCTTATTGCACAAGAGCTTAATGGTAAACTGCATCATAAAGCAATGGTTATACTGTACAACCTTGTACATTGTCAATTTGAATACAAAATGTCATATTTTCAAACCCATACATCTATATTTTAGAGAAAGGACAAGTTGCTCCAGATCATAAACATCAAAAACAATGTGGGAGATTTGCTAAAACTGGAGCAAACAAAATCTAGTGTAGCTGTGTATAGTAACCAATCAGCGTCTAGGTTTTAGGCTGGGTTCACACTGCTCCGACATGGAAGTTAAACGACTTACGATCCGACTTTGCCCTACGACTTCATATCTGACTTCCATGCAACTTCAAATGACAGGATTCAACTTTGAGTCTGGTATGAATCTTGAGGAGGGGAACCCCACGCTAAAAAAACCCCAAAATTTTGGGGTCCCCCAAAATTTATACCAGACTCTTATACGAGCATGCAGCCTGGCAGGTCTGGAAAGGGGGGATCGAGCGAGCACCCCCCCACCCTCCTGGACCATACAAGGTCACATGGGGGGTGGGTGCTTTGGGGCAGGGGGGGTTGCTTTCTATGCTTTCTATGCATTAAGATAAAAAGCCCTTTGTGTGCAGCAGCAGCCCTCAGCCCCCCTAATATTTACCTGATGTCCCTCTAGATCCAACAATGTTGCAGGATTGTCTTGGCTGCCTGGGACTCCCCTCCTCATTGGCTGAGACAGTCAAAGTCAGTCAGCCAATGAGGAGAGAAAGGGAGAGGGGCCAGGTAGCAGCTCCATGTCTGAATGGACTAAAAAAACTAAAATTAAAAAAACGAGACTTTACAATCACTTTAAGTCCATTGTTGGTTTAATTAGAATTTGTTTGTATGTTTGAAAATAACACATAAAAACACAGTGGTTAATTTATTAAGATAAAGTTTATTTAAATTTCTCAGTAGCGCAACACAACACTTTTGAATATTTAGTATGACTAGGGGGAAGACAAACTTAGGTAATTGCAGCAGCTGAAGAGTAGGAATTGAAAGTTTTAGTTTTATTTTGTAGCAGCACATATGTTTTTGGTTTAAAATAATGTTTTTTTTAAATGTATATGAACGTATAATGGCCAAAAATAATTGAATAAAAAGGTTAAAAATGCAGAGTAGAAGGCTGATTCAGGGATTTATTCATGTTTTATTAGGGGTTAGTAAAGATTTTTCATTGATAAAGCAACTGATCCATACTTTACAAATGATCCAGCTGGATCATCTGGGGTTTCTGAATGTGCAATGTGTTTTTTTAGGTTTCACCATGTAACTATACTAATCTTGAAATTCTTGCTTAACCATTTATGGATCGTTGCAGCATTAAGTGCTAACATATGAATGAGATGTCATGTGTCAGTAAATGTCAATAAAGTCATCTCTGACTACTGTTGTGGGATTTAACTTGCTGTAGTGTGTCTGTATTTGGCCTGTTGAGGTTCCCATATATAAGCATAAAGGGTGGACCTTCTAGGGGTTTCCTTCCAGTTTGTCATGGGATAGAGAGGGAGTTATGTAGTGCTGTACTGAAGGTGGTCACCGTTTGCAGGGACCCTGAATGGGACTGTAGTGAGAGAACTTCCAATAGATGAGAGCACGTCAAAGGTATAAAACACCACAGCATAGCCCTAAAGACTCTGCCATATGGTAAAGAGGTATTCTATTACTTGATCAACATTGCTATGTGATTGTTGGAATCCTCTGTATGAAGAGAAGTTGTAATGTCACATTTTATTCAGTAGAGTTGCTGGTTAAGAGTCTAATTATTGGGAATAACAATTAAAACTGAAATCATACAGTGCATGGGAATGAGGAACAAAGTATATATCTTGTTTTAACCCTGTAACTAAATAAGGAGAAGCTGCCAGTTTGGTAGGGGAAGCAGTGGTAGCCAGTAATGGAGGCTCTATCAGAGGGGTGGATTAATAACTGTATAGTTTGTGCATCCCAGCAGGAGGGATCACAGGTTGATGCCTGCTGTGTAGCAGAGCTTTCCTATGGACTGGGCCTGGACCACAAGTGTGTGAAGCCTTGCAAACTCTACAGCAGTTTCCTTCCATGCCTGGCCTGAACCAGTGTAAAATATAATGTGTGGTAAAGAACTGGTGGAAGAAAATCAGTGTTTAACTCTATTTCTCTCTAAATAGCTTTTTAGTCAGTTTCGGGACAGCTGTCACTGGCAGGTGAAAAATGTTATCCTGTGGGGCCCGGAGTAGTTCTTATGCCTCCAGATCTTTGGGTTGCTTACCCACACATGAAAGCAGATCTCCATTCAAATCCTATGACCAACATTCAGGTCATGGACCACCTGGAGCCAGCACCCATTGGTTGCTGGAAAAGGTGTTGGAGAGCCTTGAGCAGAGTGGTTGGAACTAATATATTATACATGTAGATAAAGAGGGAGAGGCTATATGCGGACTTTGATGGTACCGTATATTAACTGGTATTAAACAGTCAAGAATAAAATTATTAGAAAATTTTTATTACAAAAAATATATATAGAAAACATATTCCCAGAATAAAAGGCAGACCATGGTAATCGAAAAAAACTTCAAAAGTTACGTCTTTAAACATAGATACCATCTCTACATGTTTCGCGGGTTTACAATAACGACTTTATATTTAAACGGTGTAAAGAATTGCTTGTCATATAGCTATGGAAATAGAAAAATATATAAATTACTCACAAGATACATTTTGTGAATATATACATTGGTAACATTGCATGTAAATATAAAGCATCTGTTGCAAAGAAGTCCCCTGGCATCCCTATGTCTTACCAAAAGGTGTCTGGTGGCCAGGGGCTCGGAATAGCGGCGACCCACCTCGGAGGGCATGGGAGCCTGATTAAAAGGCACAAAGTACGCTCAAAGTTAGTCTAGTTGGAAAAGGAGAGAACATTGTCAAATATACTTGAGGGCCACCCCTCAAGAATGCCAAATGTATAGTAGTTTAAGTAGAATTGCATTTATTATATAGAGGAAAAATAACATTGAAACTACATACCTGAATGGTAGTATATATGCGACTATGCAGGCTCAAAATAAATGGTATGGTTAATCCTTGTAAAGGAGGTTATATCTATAGGGTGAGGACACACATATTAGCTCAAAATGTATAACATGTAGGCATACTGCCTCTATATGTGTGTGTATTTGACATAGCAACACACACACATATATATAAAAAATCAAGTTGCAATGTACCTATGGTTTTTGAGAGGACATCAGGATATGAAACTGGCTTTTTGCATCTACAGTGACGCATCAGTCATAAGTATTCTGGACGCCATACCTATAGAGGTTGTAGTAGAGTATAAATATACATCAATAACCAGCATCATGCCACGGATTGATGATCATTTTTGACCACATATATGCTCTGTCTTTAGGATACATTGTATATCCTTAGATATTACACCATCTAAGTGGCTTTTTGTCCATGCACTGGTCTGGTCCCGAGCTGTATATTCAATTGTAAGGGAAGCAAGCTACATATATAGATTAGTAGAGGTGAATACAGGTGATACACGATCTGTGTATGCATAGAGATATGCATACACTTTCGTGAATGTTGGCACCAATGATTTTACTATACTCTATTACACCCTCTATAGGTATGGGGTCCAGAATACTTATGAATGATGCTGCACTATAGATGCAAAAAGCCAGTTTCATATTCTGATGTCCTCTCAAAAACCATAGGTACATTGCAACTTCATTTTTTATATATATGTGTGTGTGTGTTGCTATGTCAAATACACACACATATAGCGGCAGTATGCCTATATGAAACGACACACCAAGTATGAAAGGGGTTAAAGTCATTTAGGATATTCCATACCCAAACACAAAGGCAGCTACCGAACACTTCAATCAGCCGAACAAGGAACCCATACAAATAATTCTCCCCCAAGTATGAGACAAAGCTCTGTCTTGAGGTTCAAGCAGGAATGAATCTTTATTCAAAACACATGTTATACAGATCCCACTTCAAAACACTTCCCCCCACCCTTGGAAAACAGGGCTGGTTAAACTGTTCAATGACAATGGACACACAGGTCAGGTGTGTTTAACTTCTCATCAGTAAATAGTCTTAACAGGGGGCTGCTGGAGGAATCCCCCCTCCCTCTTTCCTCACAGCAAGACACTTGGCAGACAGCCACAATGGACAATAGAATACAGTCACACCCCAACCAAAGAGTCCACAACATAATGAGACAGCACACATTATATATACATATATACATATGCATTAAGTCTGAGTAGCACAGATCATAGTGGGGTTCTCATTCACCCTGTGCCCCTATTAGTGACTCCCGTCACATGACTCCCTCCTTGTGGAACACTCTGGCAGACCCAGCTTGATCCTTCTTGGGGATGTCTGGAACTAGGAGGCCGGAGTGATGTCTGTTTGCCGGGACAACCCATTAACATAGCCATTTTGCTTACCGGGTCGGTAGCTGATGGTGAAATTGTAAGGTTGTAGGGCTAAGCTCCACCGCAGCAACCTGCCATTGTCTCCTGAGACCCAGTTAAGCCAGACCAATGGGTTGTGGTCGGTGACTAATGAAAATTCCTGTCCTTACAAATAAAGGTTCAACTTTTTAAAGGCCCAGACCAGGGCCAAGCACTCCTTCACCACTGCCGCATAGCTCACTTCCTGGGGTAATAGCTTTCTGCTCAGGTATGTGACAGGTATGCGAAAGGGTGTTCTCTTCCATCCTCCCCAATTTGGCTCAGCACAGCCCCCAGTCCAAACATGGAAGCATCTGTGTGGACAAGAAAATGTTTGTTAGGTACTGGGGCAGCCAAGACAGGGGCATTTACAAGTGCTTGCTTGAGGGCTTGAAATGCGGCTTCACAAGCTGGAGACCACAGGACCTGCCTAGGTAAATTCTTTTTCGTCAGGTCAGTCAGGGGCTTGGCGATAGCACTATAATCAGGGAAAAAATGTCGGTAGTACCCTGCAGTCCCCAAGAAGGCTAATACCTGGATCTTAGTACAGGGTGTAGGCCAGTTAGCTACTGCCTCTACCTTGGCTGGCTCTGGTCTATGGTTCCCACACCCTACTCGGTGCCCCAGCTACTGCACCTCTGTCATACCTAGATGGCACTTGTCTGGTTTCAAGGTCAGGCCTGCGGCCCGAATCTTGTTCTAACCACCCCTACGTGAACCAGGTGCTCCTCCCAAGACCCACTGTAGATCGCAATGTCATCCAGGTATGCACATGCAAAATCCTGAAAGCCATCCATACGTTGGAAGGTAGTCGAGGCATTTTTCATCCCGAATGGCATGACCTTATACTGGTACAGGCCAAATGGGGTAACAAATGCCCACTTGGGGATAGCATCCTCGGCCAGGGGAATCTGCCAATAGCCCTTACACAGTTCTATTGTAGTTAAATAACATCCCCTGGCTATACTATCTAGCAGTTCGTCTACCCTGGGCATCAGGTAGGTGTCAGTGGTGGTCTTCTCATTGAGTCGCCTGTAGTCCACGCAGAACCGGGCAGTTCCATCTTTCTTAGGCACCAGGACTACAGGCGAGGCCCAAGGGCTGTCAGAGGGCTCAAAAACTCAGGGATACGGTAGGGGGGCTGTTGAAGGGGTGTTGTCTGTGTTTCCCACAGAAACCGTTTAGCCTGTTCCTTCACTGTGGGGCTTAACCAGTCCCCTAGCCATACGAGGCTAATGAGGTCAGTCTGGGGGTCTCTCTTTAGTAAGTCAGGGAGGGGTAAACTTTCAGAGTCGCCCGCAGCAGGGGCACATACTGCAGCAACATCCTCCTGCTGTTCCTGATACTCCTTCAGCATGTTCACATGAAAGGTTTACTGGATTCTTTCATCTGCACAGCTGGCAATAACATAGGTAGTATCACATACCTGGGCTACTACTTTATACAGGCCCTGCCAAGATGCCTGCATCTTGTCGGTCTTCACAGACTTGAGCACTAAGACCTTCTGTCCAACCTGGAAGATATGCTGTCAGCCCCCCTGATCGTACCATCTCTTCTGTTTCCTCTGGGCCGCCTGGAGATTCTCCCTTACCATCAGAGACAGTTGCGCCATGCGGCCCCTGAGTTCCAGAACATAGGGCACTATGGGGGTCCCCTCCCGCTCTGTCTCTCCCTCCCAGTGTCCTCTAATGAGATCAAGGGGTCCGCGGATCCTTCTCCCATAGAGTAACTCGAAGGGAGAGAACCCAGTAGATTCCTGGGGTACATCTCTGTACGCAAATAACAGGTGAGGCAGGAATTTCTCCCAGTCTCTGCAAGCATCCGAAAAGGTCCTCAGCATTTACTTGAGGGTCCCGTTAAAGCACTCTCAGAGACCATTAGTCTGGGGGCGGTAAGGTGAGCTACGCAAGGGCTTAATATTGCACACCTTCCACAACTGCTGGGTGAGCACAGCGGTAAATTGGGTTCCCTGGTCAGAGAGAATCTCCTTAGGGCACCCCACTCTAGTAAATATTTTAACCAGGGCATCAGCTACTGTGTCTGCTTTAATGTTGGACATAGCTACTGCCTCTGGGTAACTGGTGGCGTAGTTCACCACGGTGAGAATATACTTCTTCCCGGATGGACTAGGCCTGGCCAAGGGACCCACAATGTCGGTATGCGGTAAAAGGGCTCCCCAATAATAGGCATGGACATAAGTCTGGCCTTAGGGTGGTCCCCCCGCTTACCCACCCATTGACATGTGTCACACATTTTGCAGTATTGTCGCACATCCTGGGTAAAATTGGGCCAGAAGAAATTCTGTGTAATTCTATGGGCTGTGTGATGGGACCCTAGATGTCCTGCTAGTGGTACATCATGCCCGATTTGCAGAATCTCCAGCTGGTATTTCTTAGGTACCACCAGCTGTTGTTTCTGCGAAGGGACTTTATTTCCCGGGGATGGCTTAGAGATCCTATACAGTCTATCCCCCACCCATTCATAAATTTCTCCATCTATTCCCCTTTCCTGAGTATCTGCCTAAGCCCTATACTTGTGTAAGGTCGGGTCCTCCCGGGTTTCCCTCCTGAATGCCTCTGGGGTATCCCAGCCTAGGGGAGCCTGATCTAAGGTACATGTTGGGGAAGATAGTCTTACCTGGGTCTCAGCAGCAAGCGGGCTAGTTCCAACAGCATGGGTCTGGGCACGGGTAGTCACTGGGTTGGCTTCAGCGGGGCCCAGCGGGGCCCATCGGGGTGTAAGCAGAAACAAGGGGGCCACATCATTCCCCAGTAGTACATCCGCTGGCAAATCCTTCATCGCCCCCAAATTCACATGTCCTGAACCAACCCCCCAATCCAGGTGAACACGGGCAACGGGTAGCCGGAAAATGGTGCCTCCTGCTACCCTTTCGGCTACAGTGTCTCTGGTGTGTTGGCTCTATGGGATGAGGTTCTTCTGTAGTAGGGTCATGGTGGCCCCAGTATCACGTAGGCCATTGGCTACCTTTCCATTAATCCAGACAGTCTGCCTGTGTTGCTGCCTGTTGTCCTGGTTATCTGCTTGTACTGGATCAGCCTCGTGCAGGACGCTGCAATGTTCTTCCTCCTCAACGCAGTGAGCTGCAGGCATGGATGTGCGGGGATTCCCCCTGCTGGCTTTCTCCATGACTGGGACTGCCTGGCTGGATTCAATGGACAGTCTGGCTTTTTGTGCCCTAGCTGTTTACACCTGAAACACCTGAGGGTTTGTGAGTAGTCCTGGGAGTTGAACCTGGGCTGCTGAGAATAAGTGGCCACTGGAGGTGGTGCTGTAGGGCGGTACAACTGTGGTTGGTAGGCACCAGCTGGAGGGGGTGCCGCTGATCAATAATCAAGTTTATTTGACAACGTTCTCTTCTTTCCCAACTAGACTAACTTTGAGCGTATTTTGTGTCTTTTAAATGGGCTCCCATGCCCTCCAGGGTGGGTCACCTCTATTATAAGGTCCCCAGCCACCAGACACCTTTTGGTAAGACATAGGGATGCCGGGGGATTTCTTTACAACAGATGCTCTATATTTACATGCAATGTTACCAATGTATGTATTCACAAAATGTATCTTGTGAGTAATTTGTATATTTTTCCATAGCTATTTGACAATCGATTCTTTACACTGTTTAAATATAGAAAGCTCCTAAAGAAGCTGTTATTGTAAACCCGCAAAACATGTAGAGATGGTATCTATGTTAAAAGATGTAACTTTTGAAGTTCTTTTCGATTGTCATGGTCTGCTTTTTATTCTGTGAATATGTTTTCTATATATATTTTTTATAATAAAAATGTCCTAATAATTTTATTCTTGACTGCTTAATACCAGTTAATATACCCTACCATCAAAGTCCGCACATAGCCTCTCCCTCTTTATCTACATTTTGATGCGATGAAGGTGCCATTAATAAAAATCCCTACTTCTATAGCACTTCTCTACAATAATTATATTATATACTCTCACCAGAATATAACAGGGCCCAAATGTGTGGAACACAAACATGTATCAGGATTAATGAGAAAAAAATGCAGCGCTACAAAAATGTGAAAAATTAGGTATAGCTGAAAACTATTAGAGGGGAATAATGTGTTTGGCAGTGAAACATGTGTTCCAAAAACCATATGCAAAATAAAAGTATACGACCACTATATGAAAGGTCCACATACAGCAGAGGAATTGTTCGAAACTCAAATATTTAAGGGAAACCTGCATGAGCAGGTGTGGATGATGTGAGTCTTTAAGTGAGAAAAAACAAAAAAATAAATAAAAAAAAGTCAATAATAAACAATGTGGATCCGTGACTGTAAACTGACATCAAGGTACAGGACATCAGTAACTGCAAACGAACATCGCGGTGTGGGACGTCAAAGTGAAAACATCAACGAGTAAGGAAGGGTGGGTACTCTTACCAGATGGCGTGGACTCCCCTGTCATATGACATGGAGTCGATAAGGCATGGAGCCCCACCTGGGCTGAAAACGATATCCAGAGCGATGGAACCTCTGTCTCACTCCTCGACCTCCCTGATGAGATGAAGGGGTATCCGGAGGGGCGGCCTGATGGATATCAGCCGATGGGCATCCAAATATCGTCCGAAACAGAGGGCAAACTTGGTCCAGACCTCCTGATGGAAGTAGCTACTGGAAGGCAGTTTCTTTCATCGGGATAATATGCAAATAAAAAATAAAAGCTTCCGCATAGTGCAGATGAACCAGGGATTTTTATTTCTAAAAACACCATATACAAAATCAATAAAAGTGATCACTATTAAAATAAACAAAGGCAGCTTAAGGAAGGGGAGCTCGTCCGACGCGTTTCGACCAAGAGGGTCTTCAACATGGGCATGAGCTTCCCCGCTCACACTGAAGCTAGTGAGGTCAGGTGATCCGGAACTGGATCATAATAGCATCTAAACCAATTAGGTTCATGAATTGAGTGACATGTGAATGTGAGATCCAATAGCGTGGTCTAATAGTGGGACTCCCGCCCGGAAATAGCACGGCCGCATGTCAAACAATAGTGAGCCGTCCGGTGGGAAAAAGCCCGCCTGACCTCACTTCCTGATCACATGATGTGAGAAGGGGCGGCATCCAGGCTCCCCGTCCCAATCATCAGACACCAGGAGGTACGTGAGATGAGAGGGGGCAGTCAGGGAAGCCGGATCTCTGAAGCATAAGTCCCGATCACATAATCGGATTGAATGTTATCACGTGACTGTAGGAGATAAAGACCATCAGTATACCGAATAGAAGTACTTACATCGGACACTAGATGTCAGCACTAAAACTGAATTGGTGCTTTCAAAATGGGAAGAAAATAAGCAAGAAATAAATGTTACTAAGCAATACTAAACAGCGTTACTTAAATCGGACACTAGATGTCAGAACTAGGACCAAATTAGTACTTTCAAAAATATACATGACAATAAAAAAGAATAAATAAATAAATAAATAAATAAATATTAAAATAGAAAAAATGTGTATAACATGGCCGTTAAGGTAATATATTGGATGGCCAATAATCAATCTGAAAAAATATTGGAACAATAAGTTCAAAATAGAAAACTGAACTACATTAATTATGCGAAGAGAAAGGAAAAATAGACAGCGCCTCCTCGCATACCCCCACCCCGCATATGCGAGGAGGCGCTGGACTTAGAGGGAGAGGAAGAGGCCAGTTTAACAATCCATCAGCAGATTTTCGATATAGGCATCACTCCAGAGGCCTTCCCCCAAATAGAAATTATGGACCTAATGGTCAAAGATCGCAGTACGATCCGGATTATGGCTACCATACCCCGGTTCGTACTAATAACCGGTTTGCTCCACTGTATGATAATGATCCATATGGTAATTGTTCAGATCCATATTCACATTACGATGGGGATGTTGATCTTTATGATAGAACATCTTATTATCCCAATTCCAATTATTCCAGTCCCACCCAATCTTCGGGTTTTCAGAGAACCGGGGAAGGGCATTCAAGAAATTCAGAAGTAAAGGAGGGACCAGAGGGGGGTGGAGGGTCCAAGGCCAAAAGGAAAAGGACCTAGGGAATACAGGTATTTTTAACCTTAGCTCCTGTACCTTGACCAAGGCAGAACAAACAGTCCTGGATAAAGGACTGAAGTTCGTCCCCCCCAGACCCCTTACTAGGTTTTCCACCTTTATTGACGTTCTTAAATACATGCGAAAACTTAGCGTCCAGAGACACTTTTTGGCCCAAACTGCCTTACCCCCCCAGATGGAGAATAGTACTCCTAGAATTTCAGCCATCACGTCTGAATCAAGAACCGTCTTACATTCAGGATTATGCAATCCCTCCTTATTTACCCCCCTGGATCTTTGGCCCCCTCAGTGCAGGTGTTTAAAAACCTTGTGCTAGAAGATCTTGAAAAATTGTCCCTTACCAAGAAAAGAGTGTATATTAAACCCGATGTTAAAAAGGGACTTGAAATGTTGTGCGAAAGGAAAAACCTCATAATCCCCCCTGCTGACAAAGGGGGCGGTATTGTTGTTTTAGATAAAGCCAATTATCTTAAGGAAATGGACAGACTATTGAGCGAAACTGGTACCTACAGGGCCATTCCTAATGACCCCACCAATGTTTACAAAAAAGAGTTGTTACATCTTGTTAATGAGGGTTTTTCATTGGGGGTTCTAAATAAAAAAGAAAAAAGTTTTTTGGTCCCCCTTGCTCCTCATATCCCTACAATTTATTATCTCCCCAAGGTCCACAAAGACCCAGTCAATTCCCCTGGCCGACCCATAGACAGCGGGATTGACTCGGTCACAGCCCGAATTGGTAAATATGTGGACCACTATTTGCAACCACTGGTTCGATCTACCCCCTCTTATTTAAAGGATACGAGGGACACTATTAAACTTTTAGAATCTACGCCATTTAAAAAGGGGATGCTCCATGCCACAGCTGATGTGGCAGCACTATATACGTGCATACCCCACGAGCTAGGGTTCAATGCTGTCGAGAGTTTTTTATCTAGGGATTCCCAACTTCCCCTCCTACAGCACAACTTTATTATGCTACTGTTGGGGTTTGCCACTCGGCACAAATACTTCTGGTTCCAGAACCAGTTTTACTTACAGGAGAGAGGCGTGGCTATGGGCGCTAAATTCACGCCCAGCCTCGCCAATCTTTTTATGGCACAATGGGAGGAGGATATCGTCTATGTTGACCGTAAGTCGGAGTTAGTTCTCTGGGCCAGGTACATAGACAACATCCTCCTCCTATGGGATGGAGACCGTGAGTCTCTAGATGACTACATGACCATCTTAAATTCCAATGATAGGGGCATCTCCTTAAGTTATGAGGCCAGCTCCTCCCATGTCCATTTTCTTGACTTAGAGATTATGGCCATGGAGGACCATTTGGAATTTAAAACCTATTTTAGGCCCACCGACCGGAATGGGTACATTCCGGTTGAGAGCTGCCATCAAGAACAATGGCTTAAAGCAATTCCACGTTGCCAATTTCTTAGGTTACGCCGCAACTGTAGTAGAACATCAGATTTTCTGGCCCAATCGCAGTTACTCAAAAAAAGATTTCTTGAAAAGGGTTATGGATCGGACCTCTTAGATGAGGATATTAATGCAGTTTTGGCTGTAGAGAGAACAGCCACATTAATGGAGCGCCCCAAAAATACTTTGGACTCTAGATTTAAGTGGGCTTTCACCACCACCCACTCTATACAGTCCAAACAGGTCAAAAACATTTTCAAGAAACATTGGAAGGTTCTTCTGAATGATAGGTTATTGGGTCCAGTTCTTCCTGAACGAGCCGCAGTGATCTTTAGGGGAACACGATCCATTCAGGGGCAGATAGCCCCGAATGTGATTGATCCACCCAAAAAGATATATTTTTTTCAAGACTGCAAGGGTTTTTACCCTTGCCGTAAATGCAATGTGTGCCACCACAATAGTGCAGGCAGACAAAAGATACTTACTTTTACATCAACAGTAACGTCTCGTGTATACCATATGAAAGAGTTTGCCACGTGTGCTTCCCAATATATTGTTTATCTGATAACATGTCCCTGTCATAAACAATACGTTGGTCGTACCATCAGGACTTTCTCCATTCGTGTTAATGAGCACATTACCGGCATTAAAGGGGGAAAGATTAAACACACGGTACCGAGACACTATTTACAACACCATAATAAAGATCCTTCAGGTACCCTCTTTCAGGTCATAGATAGATTCATCCCACACTGAAGGGGTGAGTCGCGATTATGAGGCGTATCACGCCTCGAAACTTACTGGATCTATGAGTTGAGGTCCTACTTCCCGTTTGGGATGAATGTGGAGTGGGACCTCAACTCGTTTATCAATACATCTTAGTGGTCATTTATTGATTGCACTTGTTTTTCTATTCTCGATCTCCCTTTCAATGTGTCCCCTTAGGGCTATCGGGGCCCCCTTCGTTCATTTATTTTTATGCTGTCCTATTGTTTTATTCATTTTTATTCATTAATATTATTTTTTCTCAGTCTATTTTTCCTTTCTCTTCGCTTAATTAATGTAGTTCAGTTTTCTATTTTGAACTTATTGTTCCAATATTTTCTCAGATTGATTATTGGTTATACAATATATTACCTTAACAGCCATGTTATACACATTTTTTCTATTTTATTATTTATTTATTTATTTATTTATTTTTATTGTCATGTATATTTTTGAAAGTACTAATTTGGTCCTAGTTCTGACATCTATTGTCCGATTTAAGTAACGCTGTTTAGTATTGCTTAGTAACATTTATTTCTTGCTTATTGTTCTTCCCATTTTGAAAGCACCAATTCAGTTTTAGTGCTGACATCTAGTGTCCGATGTAAGTACTTCTATTCGGTATAATGATGGTCTTTATCTCCTACAGTCACGTGATAACATTCCATCCGATCATGTGATCGGGACTTATGCCGGATGGCTCACTATTGTTTGACATGCGGCTGTGCTATTTCCGGGTGGGAGTCCCACTATTAGACCACGCTATTGGATCTCACATTCACATGTCACTCAATTCATGAACCTAATTGGTTTAGATGCTATTATGATCCAGTTCCGGATCACCTGACCTCACTAGCTTCAATGTGAGCGGGGAAGCTCATGCCCATGTTGAAGACCCTCTTGGTCGAAACGCGTCGGATGAGCTCCCCTTCCTTAAGCTGCCTTTGTTTATTTTAATAGTGATCACTTTTATTGATTTTGTATATGGTGTTTTTAGAAATAAAAATCCCTGGTTCATCTGCACTATGCGGAAGCTTTTATTTTTTATTTGCATATTATCCCGATGAAAGAAACTGCCTTCCAGTAGCTACTTCCATCAGGAGGTCTGGACCAAGTTTGCCCTCTGTTTCTTCTCGGACAATATTTGGATGCTCATCGGCTGATATCCATCAGGCCGCCCCTCCGGATACCCCTTCATCTCATCAGGGAGGTCGAGGAGTGAGACAGAGGTTCCATCGCTCTGGATATCGTTTTCAGCCCAGGTGGGGCTCCATGCCTTATCGACTCCATGTCATATGACAGGGGAGTCCACGCCCTCTGGTAAGAGTACCCACCCTTCCTTACTCTTTGATGTTTTCACTTTGACGTCTCACACCGCGATGTTCGTTTGCAGTTACGGATGTCGGTTTACAGTCACAGATCCACACTGTTTATTATTGACTTTGTTTTTTCTCACTTAAAGACTCACATCATACACACCTGCTCATGCAGGTTTCCCTTAAATATTTGAGTTTCGAACAGTTCCTCTGCTGTATGTGGACCTTTCATATAGTGTTCGTATACTTTTATTTTGCATATGGTTTTTGGAACACATGTTTCACTGCCAAACACATTATTCTCCTCTAATAGTTTTCAGCTATACCTAATTTTTCACATTTTTGTAGCGCTGCATTTTTTTCTCATTTATCACCAATTGTTTGTCACAATGTATGTAGCTGCTGGTCTATATATATTGTATTTTTTGTACTAAAGCGCAGTGTTCTATATACTCTTATGTATCAGGATTAGAGTAGAAGAAACATAGAAACGTGAGAACTGGACGTCCGGCTGCTGGAACATCGAGGCATGCAAGGAAAATCATAGCATTTACAGTATCTCACAAAAGTGAGTACACCTCTCACATTTTTGTAAATGTTTTATTACATCTTTTCATGTGACAACACTGAAGAAATTACACTTTGCTACAATGTAAAGTAGTGGGTGTAAAGCTTGTATAACAGTGTTAATTTGCCATCCTCTCAAAATAACTCAACACACAGCCATTAATGTCTAAACCACTGGCAACAAAAGTGAGTACACCCTAAGTGAACATTTTCAAATTGGGCCCAAAGTGTCAACATTTTGTGTGGCCACCATTATTTTCCAGCCCTGCCCTTACCCTCTTGGGCATGGAGTTCACCAGAACTTCACAGGTTGCCACTGGAGTTCTCTTCCACTCTGGTGGAAGTTAGCTGGTAGATGTTAGAGACCTTGCACTCCTCCACCTTCCGTTTGAGGATGGCCCACAGATGCTCAATAGGGTTTAGGTCTGAAGACATGCTTGGCCAGTCCATCACCTTTACCCTCAGCTTCTTTAGCAAGGCATTGGTGGTCTTGGAGGTGTGTTTGGGGTCGTTATCATGTTGGAATCATGCCCTTCGGCCCACTCTCCGAAGGGAGGGGATCATGCTCTGCTTCAGTATGTCACAGTACATGTTGGCATTCATCTTTCCTTCAATGAACTGTAGCTCCCCAGTGCTGGCAGCACTCATGCAGCCCCAGATCATGACACTCCCACCAGCATGCTTGACTGCTTGCGGGCTTTCTTGTGCATCATCTTCTGGGATGACAGCCATGCAGACCAATTTGATGCAGTGTGCAGCATATGGTCTGAGCACTGACAGGCTGACCCCCCACGCCTTCAACATCTGCAGCAATGATGGCAGCCCTCATATGTCTATGTCCAAAGGACAACCTCTGGATATGACGCTTAGCACGTTCACTCAAATTCTTTGATCGACCATGGTGAGTGGAACCTGTCCTGTTAAACCACTGTATGGTCTTAGCCACCATGCTGCAGCTCAGTTTCAGAGTCGTGGCAATCTTCTTATAGCCTATGCCATCTTTATGTGGAGCAACAATTCTTTTTTTCAGATCCTCAGAGAGCACTTTGCCATAAGGTGCCATGTTGAACTTCCAGTGACCAGCATGAGAGAGTGAGAGCGATAAAACCAAATTTAACACACCTGCTCCCTAGTCACACTTAAAACCTTGTAACACTAATGAGTTACATGACACCGGGGAGGGAAACTGGCTAATTGGGCCCAATTTGGACATTTTCACTTAGGGGTGTACTTACTTTTGTTGCCAGCAGTTTAGACATTGATGGCTGTGTATTGAGTTATTTTGAGGGGACAGCAAATGTACACTGTTATACAAGTTGTACACTCACTACTTTGTACTACATTGTAGCAAAGTGTCATTTCTTCAGTGTTGTCACATGAAAAGATATAATAAAATATTTACAAAAATGTGTGGGGTGTACTCTCTTTTGTGAGATTACTCATAAACTCCTCATAAGGCACAGGCTTATCGAGAGACATGCTTTTTCATGTGTGCAGGCTGGAAGACACCTGTACACCTCTCCTGCAATACCCATTGTACCATGATGTACGTTTATGGAATTTTGATATACTTCTTTGATGTACACATGTCTTGAAAATTAAACATTGGGAAATAAAGAAGTGTGAGAACTGTCCCCTTTTTTTGTATCATGGTAAGTTTTTTATATATGTTGCATTTGTCATCAAAACAAAAATGTGTAAAGGAAGGATGTATTGACTTCTTTGAAAGGTATGAGGCACACAGCAAACTCAACAACCCCGCAATGAATAAATGTAAAACTGTGAACTGTGTGTTTATTTGTTAAAATTCATGAACATTAAGATGAGACAGCTTGACATGTGAATGCTTTTACAGTATACTAGTCACCATTCCTGAATGAGGTGGAATCATATAATAAATGGTATATATAGTTAATAACATCAGTGTGCAATTGGTTACCACACATATTACTGCAAGTATTGACTTTCACAAGGTGTTCTTAATCACTTTCTTTGTCATCAGCACTATGCTGAGTGTCTGGTATGTAGATATTTAAATAAACTTGTTTATATACAGTACATGATGTGGACCTGATAAAGGAATGGATTATGTATAATTCCTAAAGCTGTCTACGCCAGTGATCAGAGCTGAAGGAGGAGACGTGCTATGAGATTGAGAGTCAGGAAGGAACGCCTGGAAGCTGTGGGTGGAAGAAAAAGCATCTGGTCCCCATTTGGCTGTAAAAAACGATATTAAGTCCATTACCTCCAACTTTTAGCTGTCACTCCTTGTTCCTGACATATTAAACAGGACTTGTGGGGAAAGGTGAATTCCATACTATCCTCTAGCACATTGAGTTAAATAATTTTACACTTTTAAAAAATAAAAAAAGTATCACGGACAGTACTCAATTTTCTCTGACACTTTTTATGTTAATGTTAAATATTTTATGTTATCTTTACAATTGTAATGCAGTGAATGAGAAGAAAGAGCCACATACCACATATGACAACGTCAAGCATATGTTGCAACTTTAACTAATGATACTGGCCAGCAGAGGGTCCTCTAAAAAGTTTGGCAGATGGTGCAGTCTTTTACAAGTATGCAGTATGCACATTTTGCCCAATTACTAATAAAACACACACATGGATGATAGGCTGAAGATAGGTATACGTCAATTGCCAGGCTTCTGCAGAGGCTTCTCCAAAATCTGGAAGTAAATTGGACCCCTCTGTCAGAAACAATGTTGTCAGGAAGACCGTGCCATCGGAGTAATTCTTTGATAAAGGTATTTACTGTATCCACAGCGGAAGGCATGCCTATCATAGGCAGGAAATGTGCCACCTTGGACAGGCGGTCCACTACCACAAAAATAGTTGTATATCCTTCTGACAGGGGGAAAGTCCACTATACAGTCCATTCAAATTAACGACTTTCTTCTGCCTTATAAGACACTCACAGGATAATAATGCCAGAAAAAAGAACGCAGGTCTTGTCCGCCCTGGCCAAACCTAAAGCCCAGTTCATCTTCCTTCAGGAAACCCATTTTTGTTCGGACTCAATCCCCAAAATCACTAGTTGTTTGTATCACACTACAATCCATGCGACAAATCCCATCTAAGACCAAAGGGGTGTCCATACTGATTTCTAATGTTTCATATTACCATTGCACACATTCCTGGTATAAGCTCTAAAGGTTGGGTGCTGCAACAACAACCAGCTGGATACTGGTTCAAGTCACAATGTAGATACTTGCCAGCACACCAAGGATCAGTCACTCAGGACCCCTTCGTCAGGCATGTGATCACATGCCTGACGAAGGGGTCCTGCGTGATTCCGAAACGTTGCACCTCTTTGTGTTGTGATCATACAATAAACTAAACCGTTTGGACGCCATCCTGCGCTGATCCTTGGTGTGCTGGCAAGTATCTACATACTGATTTCTAAACATGCAGATTTTCATGTGTCAAACTCCCTGATAGATCCAGAGGGTAGGTTTATATTCCTCAAAGGTCGCTTTCTGTCCAAACCAATAATGCTTGCAAATATATATTGCCTTAATGAACATCAAGTATCCTTCTTCAGGAAATTCTGTGACCTCCTATCTTCATTCCTAGAGGGTATAGTATTATTAGGAGGGGACTTTAATGTACCACTAAAGCCAGACATGGACACCCCCTCAGGCACACCCATGTTAGCTTATTTTGCACTGCATCAGATCACACTACAACTACAGGGCTTATTACTGCACAATGTCACACCGTGTCCAGGATTCGATTCGGGGACCTGGTGTTCTACTGCCTTACCCACTGGGGAACTTCCATCTGTGTAGAGCCCCTGTTAACCCCTGCTCCTTGATCATGGATCCTGGCTCCAACCAGTGACCAGCTTTAGGCAGTCATCTGATTTAATGACCTATAAATCATCACTTCCCCTTCCTGTCCTTGCCCTAGTAAAGGGTCTGCTTTCTGCTGTTAGTGTTTAACATACTGTATTCTTGGTTGCCGACTTCTGCTTGTTTCCCACTTCGCCTCTTGGACTACTCCTTTGGATTTTGCTGATCGTTGTTGCCGACTCTGCCTGTTCCCGACCTTGACTCTTTGACTACTCCTTAGGATTACGCTGTTCGTGGTTGTCGACTCTGCCTCCTGGTATACCCCAGTGGACTGTTGCCTTGGTTTGCTGAATGGGATCATTCTTGGATAGCCCTTCCTTCTGCCTGGCTCCTAACCGCACCACCACTAACCATGAGTTGCTTGTTGTTGTTCCTTGATATAGCCTGTTTGCACTTTCTATTGTGGTCCTATATTTCTGGCTGCAAGATCTCTATCATCCCTCCACCTGATACTGGGATTAGAAGACTACTGGTCAGGAAACCAGAGAGATGGTTAGAATCTCCTGGCAGACCTGACACACGATACCTGGCGTACATTACAGTACCTGCCGCCGATATTGTGTTTCAATGTGAAATCACCACTGCGAAGCTGTGCTTCTCGCGGCAGGAGCGACAGAGCTCGGCGCTGGCTCCCACAACGGGGCTCGCAGGTGTCAATCTTGCCGCTAACAGTGGCGAGATTGACACAATATCGGCGGCACCTACTGTATTTCCAACCAATAAAGATTATACTTTTTACTCAACTCCACACCAAAAATACTCTAGAATTGACTATTTCCTCCTTACTCAACCTGACCTATCATTTCTCACACAAGTAACAATAGAGCGTATGTTCCTATCCGATCATTACCCTGTTACAGTCACTTTATCTTTGCATGAATCTACAACTAGAACGAAATCCTGGCGATTAAATCCCTCCTTACTAAAGGACCCAGAAATTGCGACCCACATATGCTCTTGTATTCAGATGTACATTTAGAAAATACCACCCCATAGATTTCTCCTACTACCGTATGGGAGGCCCATAAATGTGTTATCCAGGCGGAACTTATAGCCCTAGCAACGAAAGCTAAAAGGAAACATGAAGAAAAAATCCAATCATTGATAGACAAAATTAAAAGACTAGAAGCCACCCACAAATGCTCCAGTGCACAATGTGCACACCTTACAGGATTTATCACATACACATGCCCTCCTGCTAGAGGAGCAAGGTAAACACTCAAGGCAATCTTATGTTCTCAACCAGAAAGTGTTCTATGAACACGGAAACAAAAGTGGGAGACTCTTAGCATGTACGGTACAAGGCTCTAAAGTCTCCTCCAACATTTTCCAGAAATGAGTATACAGCATAACAATTTGAGCTTTTCTACACTAAACTGTACAACCTGAAGCCTGTTCGACCAGAATCAACCCAACGTGAAACCCGCATAGGCAGATTAGAGATTTTTTATTCCAATTTGTCCCAAAAGTGATTAATCGAGATCAAGCCAAGGAAATGGAACGTCCCTTAACTATAGAGGAATTACAAAATGCCATAAAACAAAAGAAACTGGGAAAGAGCCCAGAGCCCGATGGCCTCACCCTTGAGTACTATAAGTCCTTCTCAGACGTTTTATCTTCCAAGTTGATAATGACTTTTTATATTTTAAGTTTTATTGAATTTTTCATGAGAATCCGTACAAAGCGTGTAAAAAAGCATTATATCAACATTCCATATTGAGTAATACAATATACATCAATCATGAGTAAGGTATTAGTCATGTAAATAGGACGTGGATTATGAAGATTTAACACTATACGTTTAACTTACACATCAGTTGGATGGTGTCAGCACTGTCTCTCCACCCTGGCACCCCAAATTGGGCGCTCACTGTGCCACGGGGGTGAGGCAGCCCTTCAACCACCAGTCGTGAAATATACTGCAATCAACAAAAGCAATTAAAGTAGGTCCAAGAATGCGGAACTTTAAGCTAGTCATGACAAAGAATTGTAAGTCCTACTTAGTGAAAATAGGTTACTGTAAATAGGGGTTCAAGCGAGAATCATCAGGTAGAATCTATGAAAGAGCTGTGCTTCTCGAATCGGATATCCAAGGTTCCCATTTTTGGAGGAACAAGGCGGTATTTAGGTTGGCTTTAGCGAAGGCGAATTCCATGTGGAAGTGGTAATTTAAAAGAACAATGATATCTGATAGAAGGGGAGGTTGTGGTGATTTCCATTTTCTCGCTAGAGCTAAGCGGGCTGCAATAAGGATATGAGTCGCCACTACTCTGATATGTTTCGGCCATGTCGGGACATCAAGACCCAAGAGAAAATCTAGGGGGGATGATGGAGGGGGGACTTTGCAAATCGTTGATAGGAGATTTGCAACATCTAGCCAGAATTTGTGAATTACAGGGCATTCCCACCAGATGTGTCGCAGAGTGCCTGCCTCGGTGCAATTCCGCCAGCATTGAGATGAGGTGGTTGGGTATATTTTTGCGAGTCTGGCTGGGGTATAGTACCATTTGTGGAACAGTTTTTGAGTTGATTCCCAATGGGAGGTGCAACATGATACTTGAAGTGGGAGAGTTAAGGCTTTGTACCAATTTGCGGGTGGTGGTGGTGGAGTGGTGGTGAGGGATGACCAGAAGTCAATAGAGGGAGATGATTGATTTGCAGACGATGTCGTTAGTATTTTGTACATTACTGAGATTCCTTTCTGTGCTGGAGCTGGGATTTCATAGAATTTTAATATATCAGCCATTGGAGCATTGTCAGTGAGTATAGTGATTGGGGATATGATAGAGCGGATCCGTAGGTATAGGAAAAAGGTTGATGTGGGAATACCGAATAATTGTTGTAGTTGTACAAATGAGTGGATCCCGGATGTGGACATCAGTTGTCCAATGTTGACGAGACCTTTCTGTGTCCATAGGTGGACGGACAGGTCAGGCGATATCATTTCTATTGCTTGAATGGGGAGTTTGGAAAGGATTGAATTGGGTATTCCCGTTGCTTGTTGTGAAAGAGCTGTCCAGACCCGTAGAGCCGATGTTGTAGATTGTAGAAAATGTCGCTGTGGTTTTAAGTTAAGTAGGGTAGCTGACAAAACGTGTTTCAAGTTTGGCGTGATAGCTGCAGACTCAATTTGGTGCCACGTTTTCCTGGAGGTGGGTGACCACCATTCTTTTAATTGGTCCAATATTACTGCTTTGTAGTAAGCATGAATGTTGGGGGCTCCCATTCCACCGTGTTGGACTTTCTGAATATATCACAGGTGATTTACCACTATATGTTACTAGTCAATCAATAAGTAAAGTACTCAAAAAGAGAGTAATCAAACAAACACCAAAAAGAGAGAAAAAAAAAAGGCAAAATGAACACTAATAACAAGAATATCAGTGTGCGTGGCACACTATAACCTGAGGGAGTGAGGTAACACTAAAGCAGTGTCCACAGAGGATCCTAGGAATGGTCGCGACCTAAGGCCTTTGGATTGTGAGGGTTGTCGCCTCTACCAGGGATCTGATTCCGGAATGGAGCGGAATGTGGATGGGAGCCCGTGCGGTCACTCGTGGCAGGAGGTAGTGGGAGAAAACCCCAGTTGGTCAATTTTTTGTACCCTTCTTTGGGGGTGTGAATAGGGATTATTTGCTGTTGATAGGTCACCAGAAGTTTGGTAGGGAAGCCCCATTTGTAAGTGATTTTTTTTCTTGTAGAATGGAGGTGACAGGGGTGAATGCTCTTCTCATCTCCATGGTGGCTTTGGAGAGGTCATTGAATAGGAGAAAATTTGCATACGGTGCTGGAAGCGGTTTGGTGTTTTTAGCTGCTTGTAAAATCTGCTCCTTAACGTGAAAGTAGTGCACTCTTGCTAGAACATCCCGCGGGATGTCCGGGGATAGGTGCGTAGGTTTGGCGATCCTATGCGCCCGGTCAATGGTGATATCCCGTGCATTTAAATGAGGCAATAGACGTGAGAATAGCTGCTGTAGATAAGGAGTAATTTCATTTGATTTGACAGATTCGGGAATGCCTCTAAATTTTATGTTGTTCCTTCTGGAACGGTCTTCCAAATCTGCCAATTTTAATTTCATGTGGTGTATTTCTGAGGCATGGTGTTCATGCGCATCCAGTAATTCATTATGAGCTCTGACATGGTCATGCATGCTGTCTTCAAGCAGATGGGCTCTTCCTTCTAGACAGTCTACCCTGTCATGTATTTGGGAGACAGATAATTGCAGTTCTCTGTGGAGATCTTTCTGCAGTGTGAGGAGCATTGATTTTAGCATGGATTCAGTGACAGGATTATCTGATGCAGGGACTGCTGCTAGGGCAGGGATGTGTGTGGTATCAGTGTCCCTGTGTGCCCACTGATGCTTCTTGAGCTGGGGCTCTTTGCTGGGGGAGAGGGCCGGAGAAGAAGCCAGCCTCTTACCTCTGTCCATGCTGGTGTGGGATACCGCAGCATCTGGTGAGGGTATGGTATCCATCTCTTCCCTGATCATATTGTCTCCACATGATAGCGCTGGGAAGTCTTCCTGTGAGAGGGCCGAACGGCGCTCCTCATCAGTTGCTGTGCGGGCTGTGCCTGAGGCGTTGTTCCCGGAGCCGGCGCCATCTTGGGCCTTGTTCATGGCCGCGCTGGCGTAGTAATCTGTGAGGCGGCGCGGAGCTGGCGGTTTATTCCGCCGTCTGGACATGCCCGGGACGGTCACGGATCCTTGCCCCTTCCGTGTGACCGGAGCGGGGTCGGATTGTCGCTGTATGTTGCTGCGGATCAGTGCCTGTGGAACGGAGCTCTGTACTCAAGCGTCCATTCCTCTCCGCGACAGGCCACGCCCCCTTGATAATGACTTTTAATGCTTTCTCCAACCCCCAGACCTCTGCAGGGCGTACGTTGGAAGCTCATATGACTGTTATACCAAAGGATGGTAAAGATCACACACACGTTTCAAACTACAGACCTATATTGCTGCGTACACATGATCGGACATTCCGACAACAAAATCCTGGATTTATTTTCAACGGATGTTGGCTCAAACTTGTCTTTCATACACACGGTCACACAAATGTTGTCACACAAATGAAATTCCGAACATCAAGTATGCATACATACATATGACACGTACGACGAGCCGAGAAAAATGAAGTTCAATAGCCGGTGCGGCTCTTCTGCTTGATTTCAAGCATGCGTGGAATTTTGTGCGTTGGAATTGTGTACACATGATCGGAATTTCCGACAACGGATTTTGTTGTCGGAAAATTTGAGAACCAGCTCTCAAATTTTTGCTGTCGGAGATTCTGACAAAAAATTGTCTACACACGGTCGCAATTTCCGACAACAAGCTCCCATTGAACATTTGTTGTCGGAATGTCCAATCGTGTGTACGCGGCATTACCCTACTTAATGTGGACATCAAGCTATATGCGAAGATACTGTCTAATAGACTGCTCCCACTTCTACCCAACCTTATATCACTAGACTAAGTAGGATTCGTACCAGGAAGGGAAGCCAGAGACAATACCATTCTGGCATTGAATCTCCATTATTGGCTTACCACATCTAAAACAAAGGGCTTCTTCCTCTCCCTTGACGTGGAGAAGGCGTTTGACAGGGTAGCAATTGGACTCGAACCCTGCATGCTCACACATATAGTGGCACTATACTCCACTCCTTCAGCGAATGTTCGAGTTAACAGCCACTGTCAAACACCTTTACCATAAGTAATGGGACTCGCCAAGGCTGTCCCTTATCCCCCTTATCTTTGTTCTGACATTGGAACCCCTTCTTAACAAGCTGAGGTCTAACCCCGACATCCAGGGACTAAACATAGGAGATAGGGAATTCAAAGTTGCAGACTTTGCAAACGACATTCTACTCTCACTGAGGTCACCTGGGATCTCTTTACCCAACTTACTGAAAGACATAGAACTGTTTGGCAAAGTGTCATACCTTAAGATTAATTATTCTAAATCACATGCCCTGAACGTTACACTCACCTCACAGGAAGTGGCCTACTGCCAGGTCTCCCTTCCATTTCAATGGAAACGGGATGTCGGTATCCAAATCACAAACTTTCTGACCTTTACAAACAGAACTTCCAAGAGGCCCTTAATAAGACTCAAACAGACCTAAAAAACTAGGCGGGCTTCAATGTTTCATGGCTCGGCCGTTCGGCTCTGATCAAAATGATCATTCTCCCATGTTTGCTATACTTGATGCAAACTATCCCTATCCACCTCCCACCATCCTTCTTTGCACCTTATAAGAAGGCCTGCTTGGCATTCATTTGGAAAAATACTTCCCCACGAATAAAATATACCCGCCTCACACATTCTAAAACTAAAGGGGGGATCGGGCTACCAGACCTCCATAAGCATTATATTGCCCGTTTTCTCATGATAATTATTGACTGGAAGATCCATAAGTCAAGGAAAGTATGGGTGACTCTAGAGGATTCCTTAACGCATATTCCAATATGCACATTTCCATGGTTATCTCACCGGCATTGGCCACAGGAAATATTGCTGCACCCCCTTATATCTCCCTCCTTAGCAGCTTTTAGATGGGTGACGTAATCTATATCACTCTCCTCAGTCCCAGGAAACTTGACCCCGTTTAGAGGAAACCCTGACTTCCCTCCAGGAGAGTGAAGCTCCTTCCTACAACAGAAATGGCAACATGATGATATACTTGCACATCACTTTTTCTTAAAAGGAATTCCCCTTTTCTACGAGAATCTAATGTGATGTGTCCACATCACGTAAGGAAACTTTTCCCTTTTGGACGTATAGGCAACTTCGACACTTTTTCTCAATCTAAACACCAACAACCACATGTACAAGGCATTTTACACCTTTTGAATCCCTCTGCTTGTGTGAACCCCCGCAAAGACATTTAATATCTTACATACAGTAGGGAGAACAAGTATTTGATACACTGCAGATTTTGCAGGTTTTCCTACTTACAAAGCATGTAGGGGTCTGTAATTTTTATCATAGGAACTCTTCAACTGTGAGGGAGACCAAATCTAAAACAAAAATCCAGAAAATAACATTGTATAATTTTTAAATAATTAATTTTCATTTTATTTCATGACATAAGTATTTGATCACCTACCAACCAGTAAGAATTCCGGCTCTCACAGTCCTGTTAATTTTTCTTTAAGAAGCCCTCCTGTTCTCCACTCATTACCTGTATTAACTGCACCTTTTTGAACTCATTACCTGTACAAAAGACACCTGTCCACACACTCAATCAAACAGACTCCAACCTCTCCACAATGGAGAAGACCAGAAAGATGTGTAAGGACATCAGGGATAAAATTGTAGACCTTCACAAGGCCGGGATGGGCTACAGGACAGTAGGCAAGCAGCTTGGTGAGAAGGCAACAACTGTTGGCACAATTATTGGAAAATGGAAGAAGTTCAAGATGACGGTCAACTTCTCTAGGTCTGGGGCTCCATGCAAGATCTCACTTCATCAAAGATCATCAATGATCATGAGGAAGGTGAAGGATCAGCCCAGAACTACATGGCAGGACCTGGTCAATGACCTTAAGAGAGCTGGGACCACAGTCTCAAAGAAAACCATTAGTAACACACTACGCCGGCATGGATTAAAATCCTGCAGCGCACGCAAGGTCCCCCTGCTCAAGCCAGCGCATGTCTGGGCCCGTTTGAAGTTTGCCCATGACCATCTAGATGATCCAGAGGAGGAATTGGAGAAGGTCATGTGGTCTAATGAGACAAAAAAAAGCTTTTTGGTCTAAACTCTACTCGCCGTTTTTAGATGAAGAAGAAGGAAGAGTACAACCCCAAGAACACCATCCAAACCGTGAAGCATGGAAGTGGAAACATAATTTTTTGGGGCTGCTTTTCTGCAAAGGGGACAGGATGACTGCACTGTATTGAGGGGAGGATGGATGGGGCCATGTATTGCAAGATCTTGGCCAACAACCTCCTTCCCTCAGTAAGAAGGGAGCTGAAAGTCCGTATTGCCCAGCGACAGCCCCGAAACCTGAAGGATCTGGAGAAGGTCTGTATGGAGGAGTAGGCCAAAATCCCTGCTGCAGTGTGTGCAAACCTGGTCAAGAACTACAGGGAATGTATGATCTCTGTAATTGCAAACAAAGGTTTTGCTTTTCTGATGTATCAAATACTTATGTCATGCAATAAAATGCAAATTAATTACTTAAAAATCATACAATGTTATTTTCTGGATTTTTGTTTTAGATTCCGTCTCTCACAGTTGAAGAGTACCTATGAAAAAAATTACAGACCTCTACATGCTTTGTAAGTAGGAAAACCTGCAAAATACTTGTTCTCCCCACTGTATATACCCTACTTTTAGAAAAGGATTCCATACCTGCCCTAGATCCATCATGGAAGTCCTGGGAAAGAGACCTTCAGATGTCTTTCACTAATGAGGAATGGGATACTATCCACAAGTATATACATAAGGGTTCACTGAACGTAGCTATCCAAGAAAACTCATACAAAAATAGAAACCAGATGGTACAGAACCCCATCTCGCCTTCATAAATTCTCCTCCGCCATGCCCAACACATACTGGAGATGTGGGAAAGCGGAAGGGACCATGCTACACATCTGGTGGGAATGTAAGTCGCTGCAACCTTTTTGGAAGGAAATCCATAACATTATCACACAGGTTACCACGAATACCTTAGATTACATGCCAGCACAATTTCTCCTACACCACACATCTTTGCCTAAAAAAGACTACCATACATCTCTGTCCATGCACATGGTCAATGTGGCAAGATTCTGCGTTCCGATTAGAGAATGGTTTGTCAGGCTCTCTAAGATAGGGGAGATGGAAGAACTGATCCACATCTCCAAAGAGCGGTTATAAAAATATACGAATACATGGGCATGTTGGATTAATTTCAAAACCACTGAACGATTTAATTCTTACGTTTCCTAAACACAGTAAGAACCCACTTTAGGAAACAAAAGATGACTGCCAATCACCCTAGATGATGAGATGGAACCGGAAGCCTCTTATATCCCCCTCTGTCCCACCCCTTTCCCATAACCCCCCTCCTTTCACCTACCCCCCTCCCCTTCCCCTATCCCCCTCTTTCTCTCTCTTTTCCCTCTTTCTCTTCCTTCTCCTGCCCCTCTATTTCTTCCTCGCAGGATTTCATCTTCGTTTATGCCCCATTGCACGAAAGACAGGCACTCTTGAATAAAGCCCAAATAGTGGGAATAATACTATCCGATACGGTAATAAACCTGCATTTCCAATCAGCTTTTCTGTTGGTATAGTGAATTATACACAAAATTGTGTTAGCCTCAATTAGATGTTCTCTACCATTTTTGGTTAATAAATTCCATAACTTAACAGCAACCTTTTCCTATAATGTTTATGTAAGTCATGATTTTTTACAGAGCAAATGTGATCTCTGTATTGCTTGTACCACTTGTATTGATTCAAATAAAAAATTTTGTGGGAAAAAAAAGTCCATTGAAATTTTCTTCCACGTTGGTCCGGGATTGGTAAGGGCCTTAACAGACCCAAAGCCTTGGCGTTGGACCCCTTGTTGCTCTGACAGGTGGCACAGGAGTTCACAGACCTCTTACAATCCAGTTTCAAGGTGAACCACCACAAAGACCATTGAATAAGTTCCGATGTCTCCCAAACACCGAAATGCCGGGCAAGATGGTGTTCATGGAAAGTTTTCAGGACCTGCAGTCTGGCTTGTTTTGGGACAAATAACTTATCCTGATACCACTGGAACCCCTCCTGATTTCTTAGGGAAGATGCCTCTGGTTCTGTTCATTGGACTAAGACTAGTTCAATTGATGCCCTCCACAGGATTGTGTCAGGTATTGTTTCTTCTGGGGTGTCTGGAAACATTCGTGACAGGGCATCGGCTTTCCCATTCTTTGACCCTGGCTGGTAGGTAAAATGAAGGCTGAATCTGGAGAAAAACTGTCGGGGTCTTAAGTGCTTGGCTGTTCTAAGGTACTCCAGATTATTGTGGTGGTGAAATTTATAATGGGGTGTGCGGCACCCTCCAGGAGGTATCTCCACTCGTCCAAGGCTGTCTTTATGGCCAAGAGCTCCCTGTCCCCCACATCATAGTTCCTTTCTGGATAACTTATTTTATGTGACGAAAAGGCTACGGGATGAAGTAACACCTTGGATCCCTGATTCTGTGACAGGATTTCCCCTGTGGCTACTTTTGAGGTGTCAACATCCAAAACGTAAGGTAGTGCGGGATCAGGATGCTGAAAAACTGGAGCTGAAATGAACAAGGACTTCAGTTTGTCAAAGGCTGCTTGGGCCTCAGAAAACCGTTGGAACTGGGTATGCTGGCGGGTTACTTGAGTGATGGGTGAGATGATAGCAGAGAAGTTCTTTATGAATCTTCTGTAAAAGTTTGCAAAGCCTACAAACATTTAGACCCCCCTTTTTGTCCACTGGAGCTGGCCATTCCAGGATAGCTTTTACTTTCTGTGAATCCATGGCAATTCCCTCTGTAGAAATGATGAGCCCCAAGAACTGGATTGTCATCCCTTCAGAGGCACACTTCTCGGCTTTTACATATAGTCCATGCTTTCTCAAGGTAGACAATACTTTTTTCACATGTGATCAAGAATGTCATCAAGGTAGACGAAGACAAAATGATCCAGGAATTCCTTGAAAAATTAAAATTTACCAGATGCTGGAATGTGGCTGGTGCATTACAGAGCCCGAATGGCATTAAAGTATTACATAGTTACATAGTTACATAGCAGGTGAGGTTGAAAAAAGACACAAGTCCATCAAGTCCAACCTATGTGTGTGATTATGTGTCAGTATCACATTGTACATCCCTATATGTTGTGGTCATTCAGGTGATTATCTAATAGTTTCTTGAAGCTATCAATGCTCCCCGCTGAGACCACCGCCTGTGTAAGGGAATTCCACATCCTTGCCGCTCTTACAGTAAAGAACCCTCTACGTAGTTTAAGGTTAAACCTCTTTTCTTCTAATTGTAATGAGTGGCCACGAGTCCTATTAAACTCTCTTCTGTGAAAAAGTTTTATCCCTTTTGTGGGGTCACCAGTACAGTATTTTTAAATTGAAATCATATCCCCTCTCAAGCGTCTCTTCTCCAGAGAGAATAAGTTCAGTGCTCGCAACCTTTCCTCATAACTAAGATCCTACAGACCCTTTATTAGCTTTGTTGCCCTTCTTTGTACTTGCTTCATTTCCAGTACATCCTTCCTGAGGACTGGTGCCCAGAATTGGACAGTATACTCCAGGTGCAGCCGGACCAGAGCCTTGTAGAGTGGGAGAATTATTGTTTTATCTCTGGAGTTGATCCCCCTTTTAATGCATGCCAATATTCTGTTTGCTTTGTTAGCAGCAACTTGGCATTGCATGCCATTGCTGAGCCTATCATCTACTAGGACCCCCAGGTCCTTTTCCATCCTAGATTCCCCCAGAGGTTCTCCCCCCAGTGTATAGATTGCATTCATATTTTTGCCACCCAAATGCATTATTTTACATTTTTCTACATTGAACCTCATTTGCCATGTAGTTGCCCACCCCATTAATTTGTTCAGGTCTTTTTGCAAGGTTTCCACATCCTGCGGAGAAGTTATTGCCCTGCTTAGCTTAGTATCATCTGCAAATACAGAGATTGAACTGTTTATCCCATCCTCCAGGTCGTTTATGAACAAATTAAATAGGATCGGTCCCAGCACAGAACCCTGGGGAACCCCCACTACCCACCCCTGACCATTCTGAGTACTCCCCATTTATCACCACCCTCTGAACTCGCCCTTGTAGCCAGTTTTCAATCCATGTACTCACCCTATGGTCCATGTCAATGGACCTTATTTTGTACAGTAAACGTTTATGGGAAACTGTGTCAAATGCTTTTGCAAAATCCAGATACACCACGTCTACGGGCCTTCCTTTATCTAGATGGCAACTCACCTCCTCATAGAAGGTTAATAGATTGGTTTGGCAAGAATGATTCTTCATGAATCCATGCTGATTACTGCTAATGATACCGTTCTTATTACTAAAATCTTGTATATAGTCCCTATATCATCACCTCCAAGAGTTTACATACTATTGATGTTAGGCTAACTGGTCTGTAATTCCAAGGGATGTATTTTGGGCCCTTTTTAAATATTGGTGCTACATTGGCTTTTCTCCAATCAGCTGGTACCATTCCAGTCAGTAGACTATCTGTAAAAATTAGGAACAACGGTCTGGCAATCACTTGACTGAGTTCCCTAAGTACCCTCGGATGCAAGCCATCTGGTCCCGGTGATTTGTTAATGTTAAGTTTCTCAAGTCTAATTTTAATTCTGTCCTCTGTTAACCATGGAGGTGCTTCCTGTGTTGTGTCATGAGGATAAATACTGCAGTTTTGGTTACTGAAGCCCCCCGATTCACTCGTGAAGACTGAGGAGAAGAATAAATTCAATACCTTTGCCTTTGCCATGTCCTTCCTCATTCTTTATGGGGCCAATATGGTCTGTCCTCCCTTTTTTACTGTTTACATATTGAAAGTGCCTGAACCGTGTTCTAAATGCTGTTTTCTACTCGTCACCTTCACGAATGTGGATCAGATTAGAGGGAATATGCGGCCAAAGGGTATCTCAGAACCTGGAAGTAACTTAATTGGACAATCATATGGCTGGTGGGGAAGAAGGACATCTGCATTTTTCTTGTTGAAGACATCTAAGAAGTCCTGATAGGCAGATGGCACATTATGGTGTGCGCTGGAGACTGGTTGGTCAGCCAAGCAACTATCAGAATCCCTGTGCATGGGAGTGAAGCAATGCTGTCAGCAGTAGGAAGAAGGAAATATAACTTCTATCTTGGACCAGTTCATTTGTGGACTATGCGCCTACAGCCATGGGATTCCTAAGATGACCGGGAACATGGGTGAGCTCAGAACATCAAAGCGTAGGAATTCTCAATGATCAGATTCAGTCTAGGTAAGGAGTAGGGATGAGCCCGCGGTTCATTCAACTCGAAAATCGGGTGTTCGTTTGTTCTTAACTATGTTTGCAGTTTGCAGGAAATTCGAGCACAGCGAAATGCCCCATATTGCACCGCGAGATTGCAGTGCATTGCTGTATGATGTTTGGCCAAAGCATGCACCTGACCTGCATGCTTTGTCCAATCACAGCACACTCTGCTGAGAGAGCCATACTCTGCATTTAGCATATATTAGATATTCAGTGTACAATCTATACTTAGTCAATATAGGCAGTGTATATGATACATATGTATATATTATAAGCTCAGGCGGGGAGCTTATCAGAATCTGGAAGCCCCCTTTAAAAAGGGGGCTCCGCAGATCCCAGCCCCCCCTACCCATGTAAATGGATAGGGGTACATTGTACCCCTACCCATTCCCCTAAAAAAGTGTCAAAAAAGTAAAAATGAGAGGAGACAGTTTTGGACATTTTCTTTATTTAAAAAAAAAAAATGTCCAGCGATGTCCATCCATTTTCAATCACAGCGCCGACTGTTCCAAAAAAAAAAAAAACTTCATCTCCATGGGAGGTGTCCAGCCGACTGCCGTATTTTTGCTTTGACAGCTTTTATATACTCAAGGGCGGGGCCACCCGGTGACGTAAACGGGTGACCCGCCCCCTCTGATGTCACATGACGTCAGCAGGGGGGTCACTCGGTTACGTCAGTGGGTGGCCCCGACCTTGGCTATATAAGAGCTGACACAAGAGAGGGTACTACTTGAGTAACCAAAAAGTCAGACTTTTGAGGCATAGAAACAATGGAGAAAAAGCAAAAGTAATAATATTCATAACATTTATTGAAAAAAGTTCATCGTATAAACATAGTGTTCAAAATGGATAAAAAACATGCAAATGATACAATTTGTACAGTGAGCCCTTGTGCATCTACGCTTTTCGTCATGAGGCTTCTTCAGGACACGATCAAGGTTCAGAGACGTCACAAAAGAGAAAAGAGAGAGAATCTCACTGTCTGAAATGAGATACATTCCAATTAAAAACAAAAGTATAGCACACACGTATTACAACATGTTACATTAAAAAGCATATGGTGAACCATACAAGAGAGACCAGAAGGAAAAGAAAGATGGCAAAAAAAGGATACCTTAAATTTGGTTGGGCCTCGTGTACAAAATCCCAGTAGCCAGAAAATTTCCAAAAATATGGAATATTTATAGCAAACTGTGAAGAAGTGAAAAAAGCAATAGGTTCTAACAAGCAGAGTATAAAACAACGAATAGTTTATATACCATAAGAAACAAGGAATACCTACTGATGTGTGAACTCAGGCATTGCTATAGCAGGGGCAGGCATGTATCTTAAATCCAGGCATGAAAAAGACCACCAGAACAATAATACTAGGAGGTCCAGCATCCAAAAAAGGAAAAAACCTTAGTGAGGTTGAGCACTGCTAGCGGCATATAATACAACCCAAGCTAGCATGCAAATTTTTCAGCTACTGGGATTTTGTACATGAGGCCCAACTGAATTTAAGGTATCCTTTTGTTGCCATCTTTCTGTTCCTTCTGGTCTCTCTTGTATGGTTCAGCACACACTTTTTAATGTAACATGTTGTAATACGTGTGTGCAATACTTTTGTTTTTAATTGGATTCATTTCAGACAGTGAGATTCGCTCTCTTTTGTTATGTCTCTGAACCTTGATCGGGTCCTGAAGAAGCCTCACGGTGAAACGGGTAGATGCACAAGGGCTCACTGTACAAATTTTATTATTTGCATTTTTTTTATCCCTTTTGAACACTATGTTTATACGATTATCTTTTTTTAATAAATGTTATGAATATTATTAATTTTGCTTTTTCTCCATAACCGTTTCTTTGCTTCAAAAGTCAGACTTTTTGGTTACTCTAGTAGTACCCTCTCTTGTGTCCCTCAATTTACGGACATGGCAATATTAGTGCTTCCTTCTCCCATTTTCCAAATTTTGGGTGGCAAACACCATTTTTTTGATGCACTCCAAATGTGATACGTCCTTTTGACCTTAACCCATTAATTTTTTTCAATATCTGTTATACCCTTTTTGTTGTGATATTTTGTTATCACTGTAAGTGACGACATACCATGGAAGACTTTGCAGGAAACAATTGGGAGGGCTTTATGCTGGGTATTAAACAAACCTGTTCCTCTATAAAAGGTAATGATGTTGAAATGGAAATTGTTTTTCAGAAGCTCCTACAAACGTTTGAACGCAAAGCTAGTTTGTTTTGGAGGATTTGAACCCAATAGGTCTAAGGGTGCAGGTCTGTCCCAACATTTGGGCACTTGACCTGGACTTCAGGACCCGATGGGAATGTAACCTCCAAGAATGTTCCAAAAAAATGATGGAATTGATGATAGAATACTATATGCAGGTACTAAGATTGGTAGAGATAAAACGAATGTACGATGAAAACACTGTAATATTAAATAACCCTGACTTCGTAGCTTTTGATTTACGTTTAAAGGAGCAAATCCAAAATTTCACGAAAGATCTCTTACTCAAGAAAGAGGACAAACTCTCACGAGATAAACTAGCATTTGCAGGAAAGTATGCATACAATTGGCCACAAAACAATAACCAACGAGGCAATCGTAAGTATGCAAGTTCGCAGAGAAACCCAAAAAGATCTAAGGAGAGAGCAAGTGACTCAGACTCTTCTGCCAATTCTTATATTTCACAGAACTCACGGACATCTGACCGAGGACAACAGAGAGGCCGGGGCTCCAGGAAAAGACCACAAACTGGTGGTGGGTATCAGACAGGCACTGACAAAAGAAGAGCACTAGGTGATTCTAACCTCCCAACAGGTAATAAGCACACAGATATACTAAACACTGACTCCACTCCCAGGGTGAACAGAGGGGTATCTATGTTTCCTAGTCAAGCACCGGGTGTCACCTCTGGGACTTCTACTATCACTACATTGGTGACCTCCAAAGCGGAACTTGACACTCGACTACAGATTGTTGACTGTGCCAAATCTTTTGTTCTTTCAAGACCTATTAGCACAGCGACAGCTGGAGCAATCCAAAAATTACGCATAGATCAATATTTGCCTAGTGTCAAAACTCATATCTCTGACACCAGTTCCAATACCAGTTTACTCCTCAACCCCCCTATAACTGCACCAACTAAAGAGAATGCTGAACCAACTGGAGATCATTCTAAATTGGAGTTTATAAACCTGTCTTCCTATCCCCCAAAGTGCTACAGAACATGAGTTACTTCAACTTGGCCTAAGTTTTTGCCCTAGCTCCTCACCAAGCAAATTCGAGATTATTAAAGATCTCTACTTGTTTGCTATGAAACTCACTTTTAAATTCATGTATGATAATGACAGAAGTAATAAACAAGCTGAAATCTCTCATCAAGAGATTTGGAAAAATTTCTCAGTGGCCGAATTCAGAGCCCTAAAAAACTTGGTCCTGTTACTTGAAGAGAATGAGCCTAGCAAAACAATAGAAGATACCCCTGAATCCAATGAGGCCTTAGGCCTTCGAATTCAAATGACACTATATCAAAACGACATCAAATCGCTAGGTGAGGCGGTCAAGAAAAAATCCACCCAGTTCCCATCCCTGCATATTAATTTGAATGTGTGGACTTTCCTCACTCAGACCACCAAAGACATTGAATCACTTTTGTTTCATAAATCGGCCAATCAAAACTTGAGTGAAGCACATAAGGCTGCACTTGACAACCTGAGTAGGAGTTCTCACCTGGTGATCAAGCCCTCGGACAAGGGCCGTAATGTGGTAGTGATGAACGAACTTTAATATAGAAACATGTGCTGGGATATTCTCAAAAATAGACAATGGTAAACAAACCAATATCTGAGAATATCATTACCAAATTTAACCAGCAATATGACGACATCATACAATCCGCCTTTGCCGACGGCTTAATCACCAGGGAGATTTTTGAAGGCATCCAAGTTCCTCATCCCAGAATCCCAACCTTTTACTCGCTCCCCAAAATACAGAAAAACCCCAAAAACCCACCAGGACGCCCCATCGTTTCTGGGGTAGGCTCAAAGACAGAAAGAGCGAGTAAATTTGTTGATGAATACTTACGCCCACACGTCATCACACTACCTTCCTATATCAAGGATACCCTAGACCTTTTGAGAAACCTGGATGGCCTCAGTGTGCCCCCTGGCTGTTCCTTGGTAGCCATAGATGTTGAGGCCCTATACTCATCAATCCCACACGAACTTGGCATGAAAGTTATTGCCAGATTCCTTAGTGAAAGGAGACCCAGATCCACAGGCCTCAATGGCTTTGTACTACAATTACTTTCTCACATTCTTACCAAGAATGTCTTTTCCTTAACGGGTGCCACTTACTCCAGGTACAAGGGGTCGCTATGGGTACGTGTTGCGTATCTTCATATGCGAACCTGTATCGGGGGGGTGGGAACGTGATTTATATACCAATGCTGAGTATTCCAAACTTTTTCCTTTGTGCTATGGTGGTTCCGCTACATAGATGACATTTTGTTACTATTGGTGGGACCACCAACAGCACTTGAAGAGTTTATGGCCATTTTGAGTCATAGTGACTACAACTCGAAATTCACAATGCAATCCAGTCTAACCACTATCGCATATCTTGACATCACTATTGACATCACTGAGGATGGCCTAATCAGTACGTCACTATATTGGAAACCCACTGTGGGTAACACAATTTTACATGCACTAAGTGCACATCCTCAGCCCCTTATTCAAAGCATCCCCTTTGGCCAATACTTGCGCCTCAAACGTAACTGCTCCAGTGACATCATTTTTAAACAGGAGGCAGACCGACTATATGAACGGTTACTGGCCAAGGGATATAGCAAAACTAACCTCAAAAGGGCCTTTAGAAAAGCGCTGGTTAGACCCAGGAGTACCATTCTCTCCCCACGACCTAAATAAAAAGAATGTAGCATAGTGAGGCTTATAACCACCTACTCTGATCATCATCAGAGAATACGGTCGGTAATCCAAAAACATTGCCACATTCTGCTGGCTGACCCCATCTTAACCAAGTATATAGGGCCCAAACCCGAAATCACTTACCAACGTGCAGGATCTCTGAGAGATCGTTTGGTGTGGAGCCACTACTGTAAAATTGAAAGTAGAGCTCAAGACCCACCTGGTCTGTTTCGATGTTGCACCTGTGACTTCTGTGACCTGTTATTGGTGGGACCCTCTATTCCTCTTCCAAATGGCCTGACTCACTCCCTACAACATGACATCACTTGTCAAACCAAAGGAGTGATATATATCATATTATGCCAATGTGGAGCCTTCTAGGTTGGCAAGACAATTAGGCCATTTTGGAGGAGGATAAAGGACCACGTTTACTAGTGGACTCCTAAATACCACTATGGGCTATCATATAGCCTTTAAACACAAATACAACCCTATAGTCTTCAAATTTGCTGCTCTCGATGTTATCCATGAAGACCCCTGAGGGCATAACTTTGACCGAAGAGTTCTCCAAAGGAGACTAAATGGATACATAGCTTGCAGGCCAACACATATCCGGGCCTGAACAACATGATGAGTTTTAAACCCTTTTTGTAATGCGATCATGTAGCTGATTTCTATACAACCTATACTTACCCTTTGAATATCCTCTCCTTTTTTCCTTGTTTCCCTGTCTATTCCTTCTCCCAGTGTATTCTTATCCATCTGACAATCATTTGTCTGTTTCTACTCTACTTGCAGCGATTGCTTAGCCAACGAGTAAAGGATCCTACAGATGGATTAATATGATATCACACAATGTATAGTTTGTATAATATGAGTTGTTCACTCGACTGTGTTGTAAGCCAATTACTCTGATTCTGTTTCTAAACAATGGAATAAGAATAAGATTTATTAAGATTTATATGAAACTGATTCATAAGTGTTCACATGCATTTTTGTTGTTTTTATTTAGCCTATGCTGTCCATCCACGGGACCCATTGGTGCCATTATTTTGCGCTTATAAGATACTGTTATATTTACATCTCCTACGCCTCTGTATATTCTCCTATGGAGGCACTCCCAGTAGTGGTTGAAGGGTGCCCGAGGTACCTGACGGTCGGCCTTGGGGGGAGCGGCCCTTTTCAGAGGGCCCCCCCTTGCTTCTATTGGCCTTAGGCTTAGTCCCCGGGCAATGAGGAGCAATCGCCCTTTTGAAGGCGGCTCTATCTTTGGGTGGTTGGCGGAACTGTGGGGGTCTCCCCTTGTGGGGGCCCCCATAGGAAAGCGATCAGGTCTAAAGGTGATCGGTGTGTTCCATATTCCAAGATGGCGGTCCGAGGAATTTGGGACTCGCTCCGATTTCTGGTGAAGCCAGGATTTTCGGATGTCGTGATGCTGAGGACCGTGTTGGTGGATCTTTTCACGGGCATTCTTGGCCTAGGGGTAAGAGAAATTTTATGTTTACAGGACTTCCCTAATCAACGTTTATATGATGTCACTTTCTATTCAACTGAGGTCTGTTGGAATGTCTTTGAGAAGTTCAAGTTGGTGGAGGAGAGCGAAGTCGGGAGGAAGTTTGCGGTGCAACCTTTGTTCATGCAGGAGGAAAAGGTAATTACAGTTCATCTGTACAATCCTTTTGTGGATGTTAATTTAGTAAGAGCGTTTCTGAGCAATTACTGTGACAATCTGAGAGGTGGAGAGAAAGTTTTCAATAACTTTAAAATTTGGTCTGGGAAGTACCGTTTTTTTGGAACTTTAAAGTCTGACTCTAGTTGTGTGGGATCAGTCAGAAGACCTCCCGCTGTATTTACTATTGGAGGGGAAAGGGGGTTTCTTTTTTACCCCAGACAGCCAAGATATTGCAGAAAGTGTATGAGGTATGGACATGTCAGCAGTGAGTGTGACCAAGAGTTAAAGTGTCGGTTTTGTGGGAAAGGAGGTCATGTCGCACGAGAATGCAAGGAAGGAAGGGTATGCGATATTTGCAAAAAAGCTTGGAATGTGGCAAAAGAATGTGGGACATACCAAGCTGCAAGAAGAGAATGGTTGTCCAGTTTGCTGACTAAGGGGAAGGAGAAGAGAGAAAGCAGGCAGCGGAGGCCGTGAGATGGTACAAAGAAGAGTACTGGGAGTGCTGCTGATGTACGGGAGGGCCCTTCTGGTGATCCTCCAGAGCACCTGGCCAGTAAAGCTGCACCCCATGGGCAGACAGGTCATGTGGCGGGAGCAGGTGGCACAACCGCGGTGACTGTGAACAAAGAGGCAGGTGGTGGTGCTAGCTTTGGTGCCGCGGATGTCTTGCCGGGTGAAGATGGTGTCGGTGAAGTTCTGTGGCCCCCTGGTGAAGAGCAGGAAGATGGAAGACGGAATGATGACGCCCCTTTTGGAAAGGAAGAGACAGTTCAGGGGACGGATGTACCAACTACAGATGAGCCAAGCTGGCATCGCACCTTTTTGGTAGTTTGTCAGATAGTGAATCTGAAGAAGGTGATATGGACACAGTCAGTGACATTGAATGTGGCCAGAGGATTCCTTTACTCCAACGGAATTACCTGACACTTCCGCTAGTAAAAGATCTAGGGTGGATTTGCCTTGGTCTGGTGGGGTGGAGGGTGAAGGAGGAATAATGTCCGAGAATGGGGATTCCCAAGAGGGGTCCGCCAGCTCTCTGGTTCCCCGGAGGAGGCAGAAGAGTCAGCCTGGGATGGATGAAGTAGAAGGCAGGATTGACTTCTAGGGCTTTGCTATGGCTATATTTGTTATTCTTTTTTTGATGGCTCTATCAATAGGGTCTTTTAATGTTAGGAGCATTGCTGCAAGAGTGAGGAGGGTGGTGGTTTTTGAGGAAATTAGTAAATATAATGTAGATGTTTTATGCTTACAAGAATGTGGCATAATGAGTGATCCTGTGGCTGATTGGTCATGGGGTCCCTCTGTGTGGGCATATGCATGTGAATCTAGAAGTGAGGGGGTTGGAGTAGTGGTAAAAAATCCACATGTTAATATCATAGCGCATGAAGTGTTTGTCCCTGGAAGGTTGCAGGTTGTAACGCTTGAATTTTTGGGGCAGCATGTGAGAGTGATTAACTGTTACGCTCCAGCTGAAAAAAAGGAAAGAGTGAATTTTAAAAACTTTGAAAGTATGCTGACCTGGGAGGGTTCCAACAGTCCTGGTGGGCGACTTTAATTGTGTGAGAAGGAATGAAGTCCGACAGGGGACCAGTGGCGATGGTGGGATGGATATTTCATCTAGACTCTTGAATGACATGATAGGTGACTTTAAGATACATGATGTAGCTATGGAGGTGGAGGGGAGGAACACAACCTTTACTTACCTGTCTGATAGGGGGACGGTGAGGTCTCAGATTGACTTTATTTTCTTATCGCAATTTTTGAAGGGGAAAACTTAAAGGGTGTCTCCTGTATTATTTTCCAATCACTCTTTAATTTTCTGTTATTTTAAGTTGGAGATGGAAGTAGAGGTGGGGAGAGGTACGTGGAAAATGAATATGTTACTGTTGGATGATGAAAAAAATTCTGAGCGTTTTGTTTCTTTCTTCCAGACTCTGGAAAGGAAAAAAGATGATTTTGAGGATTTGTTGGTATGTTGGGACTGGCTGAAAAATCAAGTGGCTTTCTTTTATAAGAAGGTAGGGGCAGAAAAAGCTAGAGAAAGAAGGGAGGCGGGGAGGTGGTTGTTGGCAAGGATACATTTCTTGTATCAGTGCAAAAGGTTGGGGATGGAGGTGGAGGAGGAACTAAAAGAAGCACAAGAGGGAAGAAGGAAAATGATCAAGGATAAAGGAAAAGGGATTGTTTTTCGAGCGAAAGTCCAGAAGATGGAGGAGGATGAGAAATGTTCTTGCTTCTTTTTCAAGAAGGCTTTTAGCGCAAAGAAGGTGATGAAGGCGATGATGGAAAAAGTGAGAGGGAAGAAGATGAGAGACATTATAAGGAATTTCTATGAGGACCTGTATGGGGGTGAAGATAGTGCTACAATCGGAGAGGTGGAGGATTACTGTGATGTGTTACCAGGAGGATTGAGGGAAGAGGAAGGTGCTTGTCTGGTGGAGGAGGTGGAAGAGTTGGAGGTTGAGAAGACTTTGCAGAGTATGGCCAAAAACAAAACCCCAGGAGGAGACAGAATCCCTGTGGAATTTTATTTGAAATTTTGGGCAGTCCTTAAGCCCCATTTGTTAGAGGTGATGAGGTGCTGTATGGCAGAGAAGAGGCTGTCCGCCTCTATGAAGGAGAGCGTTATTGTTTTACTTTATAAAAAAGGGGATGAGAAGGATGTAAAAAACTGGAGCCCAATTACACTACTTAATGTAGATTACAAAGCTTTTTCTAAGATCTTAGCAGAAAGGATGAAGGAAGTGGTTGGTGGTGTTATTGGAAGTTGGCAGGTGTGTGCTATTCCAGGGAGGAGGGTTGCTGGTAATTTGATGCTCCTTAGGGACCTGGCCTTTTATGCACAAAATAATAATTTACCGCTTGCGGTTGCAGGAATTGATCTCGAAAATGCCTATGACAGGGTATCCTACGATTGTGAAAGAAGTGGTTTGGGAAGCAAGATGCGGTTACAGGAAAATAAGTTTTATGGTGTCTGAAGATGAATGTAAAGACTGGGTGTTGAGCAAGTTGTACTGTGTTTTGCTATATGATAGGAAGGTGCTGAGAGAGGAGGAGGCAGATTGTTTTTGGAATTTTGGGAGGTGGAGGTTAAGATAAGGTGGTGGGAGGTGGTGGGAAATGTGTTTCTGTGACTAATGTTGATATTCTTTTAAACTGCTGTGTTTTATGGAAAATACTTACCTGAATGATGAAAGGAACGCTGCTTGATCTCTTGAGAGTTGCTTGGAGGAGTCTTGAGTATGCGATTCATGCTGAAGGGTAAAAAAAAAAATAAAAGGAAAAAGGAAAATTACGGTAATTATGATACAATTTTCCGTTTTCCTGGTGCCTCCATGGCAGCATACTGGTGATAAATAACTAGCTGACACGTGTGGGATAATGCTTAACAATAAATGTTTAATTAGAAAAGGACATTGCAGCCTGAACTGCCCTCCTTTCAAACTCAACAGTCGTGAGAGCTCCTGGATCAATATGGTAGTGTCTGAGGAAACTATTGTGAGAAGACCAGGTGGCGGCCCTGCACACCGTCTCCAATGAAACATTAGCCCTTGTTGCCTGGGAAGTTGAGACTGCCCTTGTAGAATGAGCATTCACTCGGGATGGGGGCTCCATATTCTTCACCCTGTAGGCCTTATGGATTAATTTTACAACCCAAGATGCCAGAGTTCTGATGGAAGTTTCTTTTTCCCCTGTATTTACCGAATGGTACAATGAAAAGTCTCTCTGAGTTTCTGAAGGGTCTGGCAGCCTCTAGGTAGGTCCTGAGCACTCTGGATATGTCCAGCTCGTGACAAGATTCTGAATTTGTTTCAGTAAATACTGATAATGCCCAAGGTTCCAAAAGGTGGCTTGGAGTAGTGACCTTAGGTGTGAACCCCCGAAGGGGGCGAAGCTCCACTCTACCTGACCCCCCCAACATTATGCTGTGCCCCACCATATGCCCCCCCCCCCAATTAAAAAAAAAATTTTTTTACAAAAAGGCAATGTCTAAGAGGGAGAACGTCCCCAGTCAGATCCTGTGGGTGATTCCTCCCCCCTCCCTCTGCTCGCTGACTCTGCATAATGCGAGCGCTCACACAACCATGGCCGCCCGATCTGCTCCTTCCCCTGCATCCTCATTGGCAGGGAGAAGAGCGAGTTGCAGGAAGGACTCCACCAGGACTCTCGGTTACTGAAAAAACAAACTGATTTCTCCCGTCCTTAGGACAGGAAAACCAGCCTGTAAATTCCAAGAGATGCCAGACCAGCGCTGTCAATAGCAGGGGCAGGACAGCAAAAGGAGGCTGGGGAACCCCACAGTGGCAGAACACCAGGGCGCGGTGGCAAGACAACCTTTGCAACCCTGATAGTTCTCCCACTGCTTTGGACCCTAATATTTTCTTGGTATGCTGGTGACATATATCTCTTGTTTACTGCCACCCTGGGGGGCCCCAATACAGTAGGAAGGGAGCTCACTGCAGAACACGTGAAAGGGCATTGTGGAATCATAGTAAAGGGCCCCAGGATATAGATATCTATAGATATCTATAGATATCTATATCTATAGATCTATCTATCTATCTATCTATCTATCTATCTATCTATCTATCTATCTATCTATCTATCTATCTATCTATCTATCTATCTATCTATCTATCTATCTATCTATCTATCTATCTATCTATCTATCTATCTATCTATCTATCTATCTATTTATATATATATATATATATATATATATATATATATATATATATATATATATATATATATATGTCTATAGATATCTATATATATAATTGCATTTTATAGTTGCCCCCCTACTTTTGTCCCTGTCCCCCCATGTGCCCCCCCTAAATATGAAAGCTGGAGACGCCACTGTCTATCGGGGAAGAAAGAGATGTGGTCATCACCTATCCCTAAAGAGTAAAGTTCTGAAATCCTTCTGCCAGATGTAATGGCTAGCAGGAAAGCCGTTTTCAGTGTCAGGTTCCATATTGCTACTTGTTCCACTGGAGCAAAGGGATGGTCAGATAGGACTTCAAGGACCAGGGACAAATCCCATTTAGGAAAAGACCGTCTGACAGGTGGGCGAATCTTTAATACTCCTCTGAGGAAAATGACTACTAAGGGCTCCTCTGCCCATCTTTTATTTGTTGCGGCAGAGATTGTTGCTACCTGCACTTTGAGGGAGCTTAGACCAAGCCCCAGATCAAGCCTGTCTGGAGAAAACCTAAAACATTTGATGTAGAAGGAAGGATTGGTTCAAATTCATTTGTGGCAGCAAATGACAAGAACTTGTCCCATATTCTTGAATATATGGCATTGGCTGTCGGCTTTCTGGCTCCTAGGAGAGTTGTTATGTCACCTGGGCAACATCCTAAGGACTCGAACCTTCGCCTCTCAACCTCCAGATTTGAAGATTCAACTTCTGAGGGTTTGGATGAATTAGACTGCGCTGCACCAGAAGTTGAGGGAAAGAAGGGATCCTGATTGGAGAGCTCACACTGAGGCGCTCGGTACCTGGACTGTCTCTCTGAGAAGCCTCAGGAGGAACTTGAATATTAATGGCCGGGGAGGAAAGGCATACACTGTGGTGAACCTCCAGGGGCATGACAGGGCATCCACTTCCTTGGCTTGCATATGCAGCAGGCGAGAGAAGACTCTGGTCAGTTTGGCATTCTCCGGAATGTGGCGAACAGGTCCACCTGAGGAGGATCCCAAAAACTGGCAATTTGATGGAAGACATGGGGATGAAGGGCCCACTCGTTGTCCAGCGTGTCTAGTTCCATGTTCAACCTGCCTGGGAGATACATCGCTCTGAGGTCTAGGAGGTTCTTCTCTGCCCAGAGCATAATCGGGTCTACTTCTCTGAGGAGTGACCTGCTGCGAGTGCCCCCCTGCTTCTGCAGATATGCGACAGCTGCCCTGTTGTCCAGGTGTATAAGTATTCTCTGGCCTCTGATTTGAGATGCCAACAAAGTTAATGCCAAGAATGCTGCCCTCATCTCCAGGATGTTGGATACCACTCCCTGGGTGGAGCAGGACCATCTTCCCTGTATCCTGGTTTTCCCACAATGGGCTCCCCAGCCTTGTCCGCTTGCGTCGGACGTTATTTTGATCCAGGGAAGGGAGCCCAGGTGACGAGGTTTGGAGAGGTTTTCCGGAAAGGTCCACCAGTGAAGACTCCTGCGCATTACTCCCATCAGCAGGATTATCTGAGAGAGTCGTTGTTTCTTCCACTGAGCTAAGAAACCCGTCTGGAAATACCTCAAGTGCCAATGGACCCAAGGAATCATCGGTTTGCAGGCAGACATTGTGCCAATGAGGCTCAGACATTGTGAAGCCATTAGATACAAGCTCTGGATGACCTTGATCATTCTCTAGATGACGATCCTCATCTTCAGAGATCTTAATGATACTGTTCCCTCCTGAGTGTAGAACATTGCACCCAGATAGATCTTCCGCTGTGTAGGTGCCAGTTGACTCTTTCTGAGTTTATCAGTCACCCTAGCTCTCTCAGGGACTGGAGAAGAATGTCTCAGTGATATACCAACTGATCACTTGCTAGGAGGAGGTATATCCTCAAACCCCTTTGCCGCAGGGGGAGGTGCACAGACCGAAGGGCAGGGCTTGAAACTGTAGGTGGGTCCATCCCATTGCAAACCTTAGATACTTTTGAAAGGCATGTAGAATTGGAACGTGTAGGTATGCATCCTGCAGATTGATGAAATCATCCAATGCGATGGCTGAACTGCCTGAATAATTGTTTGCAGAAATTCCATTTTGAAGCTTTTGGGGTGTATGTGCCTCTTTAGCCTCTTTAGATCTATCACAGGCCTCCACCCACCCGTCCTCTTTGGGACCAGAAATAGGGTGGAGTAGAAGCCTGCGAAGCGCTCTGCCAAGGGAACCTGCACAGCTGCCCCCTGAAGCTGGAGTGACGTTATGAAGTGTCTAAGGGCTTGAGTCTTCAGCGGAGAGGATGGAATCTCTGTTCTTTTTAAAGAATTCTGAGGTGGAGGATGAGAGAAACTCCAAAAGTGCCCCCATTGAATTGTTGACAGGACCCAGGAATCCTGGCATCAGTTGGCCCAGACTGCAAAAAAGAACTTTAGCCTGGCTCCCACCCGGAGTGTCTGGGCTAATCTGGCGTCAAAAAGACTGCTTCTGCTCCTGTGGAGCAGGAAGGGTCTTCATCTTTCTGTTCAAAAAGGATGCCTGAGTGCCCTTCCAGGGTCTTCTGTTGTCGCTGGGCTGCCTTGATTGTGTAAAATCCCTAGGATTCGACTGGCGGAACATAGAAGAACCCCCTCTAGATCTTTGCATCCTTCTGTCTTGGGGAAGCATACTGGACTTTACTCCTGACAACCTGGAGATAGCATTAGCCATCTTGTCCCTGAATAATGCCTTCCCATCGAATTTGATTTTGCACCAGTTTTGTTTGGAAGTTAAGTCAGCCGTCCAGGGTTTCAGCCACAAGGCCCTTTTTGCCATTACTGAGTGCAGCATAGACCTTGCTGAGCACCTAATCATGTCTATCGCTGCTACCCCGACAAAGTCTGCCGATAACTTAATCTCTTCCAAGGCTTTAATTACATCCTCCTTGGGGACATCCTGACGTAAGGCTGTCTCGATATTATCTGTCCAGGCTCTGATGGCATTAGATACAGAGGTGAGGGCAATCACTGGCTTACACGCTGCCCCTGTGGCTAAGTAGCTCCTTTTGAGGTCCAGGTCGATTGGTCTGTCAAGAGGATCCTTGATGGAAGCAGAATCCTCCATTGGCAAAGTTATATTTTTTGTGAGTCGCACTAACGATGCGTCCACCACTGGCATGGAGTTTAGCGACTGCGTTCCCGACTCTGGTAAGGGATATAGTTTATTGAAACGGCCCAATGAAAATGTTTTTATCAGTCTTTGACCACTCATTTTGAATGACTTGACTAATTTCGCCCATCAAAGGGAAGAAAACCTGCTTCCTTTTGAGGAATGGGAAGTAGCTCTTATCTTCTTGGGGAGGTTCTTCTGCATCCTCCCAGGCTATCGCAGTTCTGACTGCCTCTGGATGAATGGTTTCACCAAGGAATGACTGAAGCCAGAAGGATCTGACTCTTCTGAAGAGACCCCCGACAGATTTTCATGTGGAGAATCTCTAGCCGATCAGCCTGATGGAGGCAGAGGAGTAATGACTGCAGAAGGACCAGGATGATTAGGTTCTGTATCCTGAACCTGGGACATCTGTGGGACTGGCTGAGTGAGGACCAAAGCCGCAAGCTCAGAGAAGGAGTCCTTCATTGTTCTTTCGAGCAGATCCACAACCTGTTGACTTTCTAGCTCGCGGCTGGACACATAGTCCGCAAAACAGTCCTTACAGACCACTTTATTCGGCAGCGGAGTAGCCCCACAGGTCCAGCATTTCTTCTTTGTATGGGTCCTAGGAGAGGGAGACTGTTCCCGTCTTCTGGATCTATGACTTGAAGAATGAGACCTACGACCTGACGAGCGGGACCGGTGGCATGAAGAATAAGACCTGCAACCTGGGCTGTTGTCGTCATGGTGCTTTGAGGATTTTCTGGACCTCTTGGAGTGGACAGGGCTATGATTTAAGAAATCCATGTTAGGCCAGCGAGCGCACTTTTTTTTATATACTCACATATAGTTGGTCCTATACCTAATAGAAGTGTGAGGATCTTTGTTGCAAGATGAATGGCTCATTGCGGAGTTGGGCATAAGGATCAGCTGTGGAAATATAGCAAGAAAGGGAAATGGAAAGTTTTTTTTTAAAAGAACACATTTTTTTTTTAGAAAAAGAACACCTACCACAGAACAGCATCAGAGAAACCTAGCAGGGCGCAGCCAAGGAGACTCTGACAGCTAACCCTAATGTAGACCTTAAATACCCTCTAGGTAATTTATGGGCTAATCCCATGAACCACCACTGATAGTTAATTCTGGAAGAAAGGGCAAAACTGGCCCTTTTCCCAGAAACCAAAATGGACGCTGAGTACGTGCCAATCTCTACCTCACCCCGGATCGCGCATGTGCAATACGGCGGTGGGGTGCCATCTCCTCTACCGTGCAGCTGAAATAAGGGAAGACAAGGCACCCGCAGCCCCCCCGCCACACAAGGAGTAAGGAATGCAGATTTAAAGACACAGTAATGGGAACATGATGGGATAAAGGCACCATAACCAGTAAGGTAAAACAAAAATTCCTTTTTTTTTTAGAAAAGGAAAGAAAAAGGGGAGGGAAGAGGGTAGAAAGGAGGAAAAAAAACAACACATGCTTCCTTTTTTTTTTTTTAATAAAACGAAAAGCCACAAGCCTGGGAAAATGGGAGCTGATCCTTTTGCGACTCCACTTGCATTTATCATAGAATAGGGTGGCAGACTGCGTTCCTTTGAGAAAACTCTGCAAGTAGACCCCAACAGATCCACAGAGGCGTTCCCAGTCTTATCAGCACTGTGAGTGGCCCAAGAACAGGGACTGCGCACGGGAAAGGCTAAACCCGGTGGATGCTGCCAAAAGGCAGAGATATGGATGTACTGCTTCTCTTCAACAGCACAAGAGGTATGAGGGAAAAAAGGAGAATGTTGGGGGTGGGACTATGCCTTTAATTTATGCTATTCACTAGACATGTGCACACTGAAATATTTTTGTTTCGGAATTTCGTTTTCGTCCGAAAAATCAATTTATTTAGTTACTCCCGAAATTCGTTTTTATTTATTTTGCTTAGTTAAAAAAATGCATTCGTCCGAAAATCCAATATAATTAAGGTCGGATCTATCATTGAAGGCTTATGGTGTCTGTCGAATGTTCTAAGAAGATTTGACGGAGCAGCTAAACTGTACGACGCTGCAATCGTACATTTCCGGTTGAATGTTCCGCCTACAAGCTATAGTAGAATTCTAATGTTGTATGACACTAGTAATAATTATATTTATTAATTATTATTACTAGTCTACCAACATTAGAATTCTTCTATAGCCTATGGGTGGAGCATTTGACCATAAATGCCCACTCGTGGCTACTGCTTCATCGAATCTTCATGTCAAATCTTTTCTCTTTATGTCGAATAATCTTGGACTAATAGAGTTAGGTTAGGGACATTAGAACTATTTTGCTATTGTCTCTATAATGTTGAATCTTTTCTCTCTATGTCGAATCTTTTCTCTCTATGTCAAATCTTTTCTCTCTATGTAGAATAATCTTGGACTAATAGAGCTAAGGTTAGGCACATTCGACCACATGTTCGATGGACACAGATCGCTATTCTCAGCGTCATGTCAAATCTCCTCTCCTCCTTCTGCACGTTCGTTTTCGTTTGTTAAAACGATAATGAACATTCCCAAAATTCGGACGAAAATGCATTCAGATGAAAACGAATGCACATGTCTACTATTCATTAGTCCTGACAGAGGAGTCGAGGCGGAGCTCTATCACCAGTATGCTGCCATGGAGGCACCAGGAAAGGTTTTTACCAACCTATAAAGTACATTAAAATAAACTTCTCTTCTTTGCTTACTTTTAAATTCAAAAGTATACTATTGAAAGTGTTTTCATATATCTGTTTTTAACCACTTGCCTAATGGGCACCTTTGTATCAAAGTGTAGATGGGGGTTATGGCGCTCCCTTATGGGGGGTATATAAGTGATTACAGTGAATACTGAAAAAGATAATATAATGAATATTAAAATACCATCACAAAAAGTAAATTAGTGCAACAAATCTCATTGCTCTTACATTGATTAATACCATCAAAAATTGAAAAATGTGAAAAAATTTAAAAAATGATGAAAACATCCTATCCGCATTTAATGGGTAAGTGTGAAGTATTAATCAGTTACAGGTGCTAACCATTGAGTGCTATTAGTTATATATAGTGCATGTGCAACTCTATAATTAGTCCAACGTGTTCCAAAAGTAGATGACAAATGCAAGCCAGTAGGAGAAATTAATAATAAATAAAAAGAAAAAATAAATAAGGTAAAAAATTCAAATAAGGTAAAAAATCCAAAAAGTCTAATCAAAAGTGGTATATTCAAAAATATCAGAACAAAGTTCCAACTGCATTGGTGACTGGTGCCCACAAAGAAGGATATCCGTGACTTCTGTGCTCCCCCTTTTGGCTCCCCACTCACCGGCTCCCAATACCCCTGCAGGGGTGACAGACACTATAAGATTCCAATGCCGTCCTCTTGGATGGTATCCCGTGGTTGCTGAAATATGGTTATCCTCTGTCTCAGGGTTCCTAGGTCAATCATCCATAACACCTTCCACCACCACGTCCAGGAAGGGGAATCGCCAGAGAAAAATCTTTTTTCCACATGTAAACACACATCGCATATAGTGGCAAATGCCCTAAAGTGTTCTTTAAAAAAAAAATAAAAAAAAATAAAAAAAAAAGAACACTTTTTAAAGAACACTTTAGGGCATTTGCCGCTGTATGCGATGTGTGTTTACACGTGGAAAAAAGATTTTTCTTTGGCGATTCCCCTTCTTGGACGTGGTGGTGGAAGGTGTTATGGATGATTGACCTAGGAACCCTGAGACAGAGGATAACCATATTCCATCCAAGAGGATAGCATTGGAATCTTATAGTGTCTGTCACCCCTGCAGGGGTATTGGGAGCCGGTGAGTGGGGAGCCAAAAGGGGAGCACAGAAGTCACAGATATCCTTCTTTGTGGGCACCACAGTCACCAATGCAGTTGGAACTTTGTTCTGATATTTTTGAATATACCACTTTTGATTAGACTTTTTGGATTTTTTACCTTATTTGAATTTTTTACCTTATTTATTTTTTCTTTTTATTTATTATTAATTTCTCCTACTGGCTTGCATTTGTCATCTACTTTTGGAACACGTTGGACTAATTATAGAGTTGCACATGCACTATATATAACTAATAGCACTCAATGGTTAGCACCTGTAACTGATTAATACTTCACACTTACCCATTTCATGCGGATGGGATGTTTTCATCATTTTTTTCACATTTTTCAATTTTTGATGGTATTAATCAATGTATGAGCAATGAGATTTGTTGCACTAATTTACTTTTTGTGATGGTATTTTAATATTCACTATATTATCTTTTTCAGTATTCACTGTATTCACTTATATACCCCCCATAAGGGAGCGCCATAACCCCCATCTACACATTGATACATTCATTAGCCCTTTGAGGGTCTAAATTAGGGGAGGCAGCACACCTTTTCCTTAGTCCTTCTTTTCTTTTCTTTAATAATTCTCCTTTTTTTCCTCTTCTTCCCTTTTCCTTCTTCTCTATAGGGGGTTCAACCTTCCCCCCTCTCCCTTTCCCTTCGCCTTGTTTCTATCATCCCTGCCTTCCCCCCTTTTCTTCTTTCCCTTTTTTCTTTTCTTTTTTCTTTTCTTTTTCTCTGTCCTAAGCGCAGAGATTTTGTGGTTTTGATACTAATGGGCACCTTTTTACCCCCTTCCTGACTAGGCCAATTTCCAGCTTTCAGCACTGTCACACTTTGAATGACAATTGCGCAGTCATGCAACACTGTATCCTTATGACATTTTTATAATTTTTTTCATACAAATAGAGCTTTCTTTTGATAGTATTTAATCACCACTCGTTTTTATTTTTTTTGCTAAACAAACAAAAAATTTGGTAGCACTGATGGGCACTAATTGGCAGCACTGGTGGGACTGCACTGATAATCAGGACACCGATAATCTGTCCCTTTAACAGCCGGTTATTGGCTTTCTTCTCTCCTCTCACCATGAGGAAAGAAAGGCCGATAACCAGCTTGTGTTTACATCTTGTCATCAGCTGTCATTGGCTGACAGCTGATTACATAGTAAAGAGCCGGTGTGATTGGCCCTTTATCTCGATCTGTGATCAGCTGAGTCCGAAATAATTTTCTCTTCCCAATGGTGAGACATTCACACCAGTACATTTTGTCAAATGTGAGATGAAGGGTGTAGTCTACCTTATGTTTTGACATCCTGGCAAAATAAGCCCGCACTGAAGCCATCTTTCAGGCTATAGCGCAGGTAGGAAGTAGTTAAGTGCAAAAAATGCCATGTGAGAATTTAGCTGTCATGTGTCCTGTTCACACTTTCTGTGTTATCTCAAGAAGTCTAGTTAGCCATCCTAACCATCTTGGACTGCAGAACAATTAATCTCTATGTTGTGGAGATAAGGATAGGGTGAAGGATTCAGTGGTTTAGCAAAAGTCAGTTTGCCAGGGCTGACACTATTTAGTTCACCATTTATTTTTTGTACTGTTTGTGTACAATAGGAAATTAGGAGCCAAGTGCATTTTTGGTAAATTGGTGCATTTCTGGTTGATCAATGGGTGTTTTTAAATAGATTAACATATGTGTATATGTTTATGTATTGTACAGTATATAAACGTAGTTTAGCATAAAGCAGTTGTAAACGTTATTTTTTTAAATTAAAATAATAAACATGGTATAGAGTACTTATAAAGAGAAAAGAGCTGGTGTGGGATGGGTAGAGGTTCTTCTGAGCCAAACAGCCCCCAGGTTCGGTTCTCACCAGAACCTACGAACGGACCGAAAGTTTGTGCGAACTTTAGAACCCCATGAAAGTCTATGGGACTCGAACGTTCAAAATCAAAAGCGCTAATTTTAAGGCTAATATGCAAGTTATTGTCCTAAAAAGGGTTTGGGGACCCAGGCCCTACCCCAGGGGACATGTATCAATGAAAGAAAAAGTTTTAAAAATTCAGTTTTTTCAGGAGCAGTGATTTTAATGATGCTTAAAGTGAAAAAAAAGTGAAATATTCCTTTAAATATTGTACCTGGGGGGTGTCTATAGTATGCCTGTAAAGTGGCGAGTGATTCCTTTGCTTAGAACAGTCCCTGCACAAAATGACATTTTAAAGGAATAAAAGTAATTTAAAACTGCTTGCGGCTTTAATGTAATGTCCGGTCCCAGGAATATGGATGAAAATCAGTGAGACAAACGGTATGGGTACTCCCCACCCCCCAGTCCATTACCAGGCCCTTTGGGTCTTGTATGGATATTAAGGGGAACCCCGCACCCAATTAAAAAAAGGAAAAGCGTTAGGCCCCCAGGCCCTATATATTCTGAAAAGTAGTATACAGGAGGTGCAAATAGAACAGGCATTGTAGGTTTGTTGTTAAGTAAAATCTGTTTTCTAATTTTGAACGGGTACATTTTTTAAAGTGTAGCTCCAGCCAAAAAATCTATTTTTAAGCTTTTTGGAAAACATAAGGAAGGGTTATCACCCCTGTAACATTTGTTTTGCTGTCTGTGCACCTCTTCAGAAGATTTCACCTCACTTTCTGTCCCAATGCCTTTTTTTTTGAAAATTTGGGGATTTTAGTGAAACAAGGATTGGTGATAAAGCATCAGTGAAGAGGAGACACGTTTTTCCCATATTAACTCTTACAGGAGAGAATTTCCCTTCGTAGGGGTAGATTTCATCTCACTTCCTGTTGTCTCCTCCCGTTTGCAAGTAGAGTCGTTTGTAAGTTGGATGTTTGAAAGTAGGGGCCTGCCCTATATACTCTGCAGAAATTGGGGCCTTAGGTGTTGGTGTTGCCACAACACTGTAAGCCCTCACAGTTACTCTTGGTGGGCGCAGGAAGGGGCTGTACTGTGAAATATTAGATCAAGAATTGTAATTACATGTCATTGTTGAACCTGGTACAAAAATTGGGCCTTTGGTGGTGGTGGTGGTGCTGGTGCCACAACACTGTAAGTCCTCACAGTTACTCTTGGTGGGCGCTGGAACGGGCCCTGCTGTGAAATATTATATCAAGAATTGTAATTACATGCACCTGTTGAACAGGGGCAGAAAAATTGGGCCTTTGGTGGTGGTGGTTGTGTTTCCACAACACTGTAAGCCCTCACAGTTACTCTTGGTGGGCACAGGAATGGGCCCTGCTGTGAAATATTAGATCAAAAATTGTAATTACATGCCCCTGTTAAACAGGGGCTGGAAATTTGGGCCTTAGGCACTGGTGCCACAATACTGCAACCCCTCACAGATACTATAGTTGGAGCGCAGGAATGAGCCCTGCTGCAAAGTATTGCATCAAAAATTGTAATTACACACTCCTGTTAAACAGGGGCTGAAAAATTGGGCTTTGGGCACTGGTGCTGGTGCCACAACACTGTAAACCCTCACAGATACTCTAGTTGGAGCGCAGGAATGAGCCCTGCTGCAAAGTATTGCATCAAAAATTGTTATTACACGCCCCTGTTAAACAGGGGCAAAAAAATTGGGCCTTGGCCACTAGTGGCAGAGCCCAGAACCAAAAATGTTCTTACAAGCTATCAGCATGAAAATTGAGGAGGAAGAGGATTGTGACTCAGCATAACAGGATAGTCATTCAGCATCAGCATAGGCAGTCTTGAAGGGATCTCACATAAAAAAAAAAATCAATCGGTTACATCAGCATCAGGTGCTTGGTAGCTGGTGATCCAAGACTGATTCATTTTTATGAAGGTCAGCCGATCGACCGATTCGGTGGACAGGCGCACCCTGTGATTGGTTACAAAGCCTCCAGCAGCAATGAATGTGTGTTCCGAAAGAACGCTGGATGCAGGACAGGCCAGTAGCTCAATTGCAAGCTACTGTGCAAGATCCATCCTCAAGACCCAGTAACCCAGAGGATTTTCGGTGGGAAAGGTGTAAAAGTCTGATCTTGCCCCTAGGTAATCCTGCACCATGTGAATCAGACACTGGAGATGGTTGCTGTAACTAATGAGACCTTGGGGCTGTGGACCTATAAATTGTCTGAACGCATCGGTCAGATGGTCACCTTTTCCACCGCTCCTTCTGTGACTGACCGAAGCCTCAGCAAGGTTGGTGCCATTGTCGCAAACCATCATACCTGCTTTAAGCTGGTGTGGCGTCAACCACCCCTGAATCTGCCCCTGCAGAGCTGACAGAATCTCTGCCCCAGTGTGGCTCCTGTCCCCCAAGCACACTAGCTCAAGCACTGCATGGCATATTTTTGCCCGTGTGATTGCGTAACCCCTTGAATGCCTATGGAGCACCACTGGTTCCGAGGACAAACCTCGGAACAACCTGCAACACTACTGCACCATGTCCTGTATCCTTCCCAGCTGCCAGAAGAGTCACCCAATGCACCGTGAAAGATAGGTAACGTCCCTGTCCATGAATGCTGGACCATGAGTCAGCGGTAATATGCACCTTACCGCTGACCGCCCTGTCCAACGAGGCCAAGACATTGCCTTCCACATGCAGGTAAAGAGCCGGAATCACTTTCCATGAGAAAAAGTGGCGTTTGGGATCCTGCCACTGAGGAACCGCACATTCCACAAACTCACAGAAGGGGGCAGAGTCTACCAACTGAAAAGGCAGCAGTTGAAGTGCTCGCAATTTAGCCAAGCTTGCCTTCAACCGCAGGGCATGTGGATGGCTGGGAGCAAACTTCTTTTGGCGGTGCAGCAGCTGGGTCAGGGAAATTTTCCTGGTACAAACTGACGTTGGTGTATCAATAGCAGATTGCCCGCAAGTACTTGGCTGTGACACACCTAATTCTACACCTTCATTCCTCTCAGTGCAGGTTTCAGAGAGGACTGAAGGTATAGTGGGGTTGGAGATCCCAGCTGATGAGGAGCACGGAGGTCCGCTTTGTTCTTTGGTGTGGGTCTTTTAGGTACGCTTGGCATGGCAGGTCAACATATGCTTGGGCATCAAGCATGTGGTGCCCAAGCGGGGGATGTTTTCGCCTTGTGAGCTACGCTTGAGACATATTTTGCAAATAGCAGTGGTGCGATCTGATGCACTTGTCTCAGAAAAAGGCCCACATCAAAGAACTTTTGGTAAAATGCGCAGAGACAGCAGCGCCCTGCACATGCGGAGCTCTGCGGTGTGATGCATTTGGTGTGCTGCCCTTAAGCTGGCCCCTGGAGGGCATCCTGCCTCGTTGGAGATGTGCCTTCTCCTCCTCCTCCCTTCTGCTATCAGGCACCCACGTGGAGTCAGTGACCTCATCATCCCCTCCCTCCTCATCACTGGAGAAAAACTGGCAGTATGCTGCAGCTGGGGGAACATGACTGCCAGATTGCTGTCCTTCTTGGGCACCCCCTCTCTCTGGGCTCATGTTACTGCCATCCTCTAGCTGGGTACCATCATCGGAGCCCTCAAAACGCTGGGCATCCTCATGAGCATGTACCCGACACTGTGGTCAAACAGTTCGGGGGACTCCTCAGGAGGACATGGTGGGGCTAATGAATTAGTGACTGATGCCATTGAGCCGAGGGAAGAGGCCGGGTTGGCAGCTGCTTTGCCAGACAAAGTACCCTGAGCCTGGGTGAGAGAGGATGAGGGGGATGAGGACGGCTTGGTCATCCACTCTACCAAGTCATCCGCATGTTGCGGCTCAACGCAGCCATCTGCCGCAAAAAAAGGCCAAGCGTGTCCCATGGCCATGTGCTGATGAGTATGCACCGTCTCCACGACCAGCACTGATGCCTCTAGACACAGAGCCTGCTTGCCCTCTTTTATTGGCTTGTGACTTTCTGCCTCTCCTTGTTGGCCTTCCAGACATACTAATGGCCTGCAGTAAGATGTAGCTGCACAAAGCTGGGATGTATATATATATACTGATACTGCAGATAGCAGAATCAACTGCCTGCCTGTAGTATTATTAGTATGAGAACACCAGCAATTGTCTTCAGGTACCTTTAGGTGCACACTGTGCAGAGGACGCTCTACACTAACTGTAAATACTGTAGCTGTCTGCCTGTGGTATTAATAGGATCAGAAGAACACCACCAATTTTCTTCAGGTAGCTTTAGGTGCACACTGTGCAGAGAACACAGTAAACTAACTATAAATACTGCAGCTTCCTGCCTGTGGTAATAATAGGATCAGAAGAACAACAGCAATTGTGTTCAGGTAGCTTTAGGTGCACACTGTGCAGAGGACGCAGTACACTAACTGTAAATACGGTAGCTGCCTGCCTGTGGTATTAATAGGATCAGAACAACAGCAATTGTCTTCATGTAGCTTTAGGTGCACACTGTGCAGAGGACGCAGTACACTAACTATAAATACTGCAGCTGCCTGCCTGTGGTAATAATAGGATCAGAAGAACAACAGCAATTGTCTTCAGGTAGCTTTAGGTGCACACTGTGTAGAGGACGCAGTACACTAACTGTAAATACTGTAACTGCCTGCCTGAGGTATTATTAGGATCAGAACAACAGCAATTGTCTTCAGGTAGCTTTAGGTGCACACTGTGTAGAGGACGCACTACACTAACTGTGAATACTGCAGCTGCCTGCAGTACTAATAGGATCAGAAGAACACCACCAATTTTCTTCAGGTAGCTTTAGGTGCACACTGTGCAGAGGGCGCACTACACTAATTGTAAATACTGCAGCTGCCTGCGGAACTAATAGGATCAGAAGAACACCACCAATTTTCATCAGGCAGCTTTAGGTGCACAATGTAGCTACCTGCCTGTGGTATTACTAGGATCAGAACAACGGCAATTGTCTTCAGGTAGCTTTAGGTGCACACTGTGCAGAGAACGCAGTACACTAAATGTAAATACTGTAGCTGCCTGCCTATTGCATTAATAGGATCAGAAGAACACCACCAATTTTCTTCAGGTAGCTTTAGGTGCACTCTGTGAGGAGGACGCACTACACTAATTGTAAATACTGCAGCTGCCTGCGGAACTAATACAATCAGAAGAACACCACCAATTTTCTTCAGGTAGCTTTAGGTGCACACTGTGTAGTGGACGCAGTACACTAATTGTAAATAATGCAGCTGCCTGCAGTACTAATAGGATCAGCAGAACACCACCAATTTTCTTCAGGTAGCTTTAGGTGCACACTGTGCAGAGGACGCACTGCACTAACTGTAAATACTGCAGCTGCCTTTCGGTACTAATAGGATCAGAAGAACACCACCAATTTTCTTCAGGTAGCTTTAGGTGCACACTGTGCAGAGGACGCAGTACACTAACTGTAAATACTGTAGCTGCCTGCCTGTGGTATTAATAGGATCAGAACAACAGCAATTGTCCTCAGGTAGCTTCAGGTGCACACTGTGCAGAGGACGCAGTACACTAACTGTAAATACTGCAGCTGCCTGCGGTACTAATAGGATCAGAAGAACACCACCAATTTTCTTCAGGTAGCTTTAGGTGCACACGGTGCAGAGGACGCAGTACACTAACTGTAAATACTGTAGCTGCCTGCCTGTGGTATTAATAGGATCAGAACAACAGCAATTGTCCTCAGGTAGCTTCAGGTGCACACTGTGCAGAGGACACAGTACACTAACTGTAAATACTGTAGCTGCCTGCCTGAGGTACTAATAGCATCAGAAGAACACCACCAATTTTCTTCAGGTAGCTTTGGGTGCACACTGTGCAGAGGACACAGTACACTAACTGTAAATACTGGAGCTGCCTGCCTGTGGTACTAATAGGATCAGAAGAACACCACCATTTTTTTCAGGTAGCTTTAGGTGCACACTGTGCAGAAGACACAGTACACTAACTGTAAATACTGTAGCTGCCTGCCTGTGGTATTAATAGGATCAGAACAACAGCAATTGTCTTCAGATATCTTTAGATGCACTCTGTGAGGAGGACGCACTACACTAATTGTAAATACTGCAACTGCTTGCGGAACTAATACAATCAGAAGAACACCACCAATTTTCTTCAGGTAGCTTTAGGTGCACACTGTGCAGAGGACGCAGTAAACTAACTGTAAATACTTGCCTGTAGTACTAATAGGATCAGAAGAACACCACCAATTTTCTTCAGGTAGCTTTGGGTGCACACTGTGCAGAGGACACAGTACACTAACTGTAATTACTGGAGCTGCCTGCCTGTGGTACTAATAGGATCAGAAGAACACCACAGTTTTTTTCAGGTAGCTTTAGGTGCACACTGTGCAGAAGACACAGTACACTAACTGTAAATACTGTAGCTGCCTGCCTGTGGTATTAATAGGATCAGATAAACGGAAATTGTCTTCAGGAAGCTTTAGGTGCACACTGTGCAGAGGACGCAGTACACTAACTGTAAATACTGTAGCTCCCTGCCTGTGGTATTAATAGGATCAGAAAAACAGCAATTGTCCTCAGGTAGCTTCAGGTGCACACTGTGCAGAGGACGCAGTACACTAACTGTAAATACTGTAGCTGCCTGCCTGTGGTACTAATAGGATCAGAAGAACACCACCAATTTTTTTCAGGTAGCTTTGGGTGCACACTGTGCAGAGGACACAGTACACTAACTGTAAATACTGTAGCTGCCTGCCTGTGGTACTAATAGGATCAGAAGAACACCACCATTTTTTTCAAGTAGCTTTAGGTGCACACTGTGCAGAAGACACAGTGCACTAACTGTAAATACTGTAGCTGCCTGCCTGTGGTATTAATAGGATCAGAACAACGGAAATTGTCTTCAGGTAGCTTTAGGTGCACACTGTGCAGAGGACGCAGTACACTAATTGTAAATTCTGCAGCTGCCTGTGGTACTAATAGAATCAGAAGAGCAACACCAATTTTCTTCAGGTAGCTTTAGGAGCACACTGTGCAGAGGATGCACTACACTAACTGTAAATACTGCAGCTGACTGTGGTACTAATAGGATCAGAAGAACACCACCAATTTTCTTAAGGTAGCTTTAGGTGCACACTGTGCAGAAGACGCACTACACTAACTGTAAATACTGCAGCTGCCTGCGGTACTTATAGGATCAGAAGAACACCACCAATTTTCTTCCGGTAGCTTTAGGTGCACACTGTACAGAGGATGCACTACACTAATGCCCCGTACACACGGTCGGATTTTCCGACGGAAAATGTGTGATAGGACCTTGTTGTCGGAAATTCCGACCGTGTGTGGGCTTAATCACACATTTTCCATCGGATTTTCCGACACACAAAGTTTGAGAGCAGGATATAAAATTTTCTGACAACAAAATCCGTTGTCGGAAATTCTGATCGTGTGTGCACAAATCCGACGGAAGAAGTGCCACGCATGCTCAGAATAAATAAAGAGATGAAAGCTATTGGCCACTGCCCCGTTTATAGTCCTCACGTACGTGTTTTACGTCACCGCGTTCAGAGTGATAGGATTTTCCGACAACTTTGTGTGACCGTGTGTATGCAAGACAAGTTTGAGCCAACATCCGTAGGAAAAAATCCTAGGATTTTGTTGTCGGAATGTCCGAACAAAGTCCGACCGTGTGTACGGGGCATAACTGTAAATACTGCAGCTGCCTGTGGTACTAATAGGATCAGAAGAACACCACCAATTTTCTTAAGGTAGCTTTAGGTGCACACTGCGCAGAGAACACAGTACACTAACTGTAAATACTGTAGCTGCCTGCCTGTGGTACTAATAGGATCAGAAGAACATCACCAATTTTCTTCAGGTAGCTTTGGTTGCACACTGTGCAGAGGACACAGTACACTAACTGTAAATACTGGAGCTGCTTGCCTGTGGTATAATATTATCAGAAAAACACCACCAATTTTCTTCAGGTAGCTTTAGGTGCACACTGTGCAGAGGACACAGTACACTAACTGTAAATACTGTAGCTGCCTGCCTGTGGTATTTGTAGGATCAGAAGAACACCACCAATTGTCTTCAGGTAGGTTTAGGTGCACACTGTGCAGAGGAGGCACTACACTAATTGTAAATACTGCTGCTGCCTGTGATATTAATAGGATCAAAACAACAGCAATTGTCTTCAGGTAGCTTTAGGTGCACACTGTGCAGAGGACGCAGTACACTAACTGTAAATACTGCAGCTGCCTGCCTGTGGTACTAATAATATAAGAAGAACACCACCAATTTTGTTCAGGTAGCTTTAGGTGCACACTGCGCAGAGGACGCACTGCACTAACTGTAAATACTGCAGCTGCCTGCAGTACTAATAGGATCAGAAGAACAACACAAACTTTCTTCAGGTAGCTTTAGGTGCACACTATGCAGAAGACGCACTACACTAACTGTAAATACTGCAGCTGCCTGTGGTACTAATAGAATCAGAAGAACACCACCAATTTTCTTCAGGTATCTTTAGGTGCACACTGTGCAGAGGACGCAGGACACTAACTTTAAATACTGTAGCTGCCTGCCTGTGGTATTAATAGGATCAGAACAACAACAATTGTCTTCAGGTAGCTTTAGGTGCACACTGTGCAGAGGACACAGTACACTAACTGTAAATACTACAGCTGCCTGCCTGTGGTACTAATAGGATCAGAAGAACACCACCAATTTTCTTCAGGTAGCTTTAGGTGCACACTGTGCAGAGGACGCAGTACACTAACTGTAAATACTGTAGCTGCCTGCGGTACTAATAGGATCAGAAGAACACCACCAATTTTCTTCAGGTATCTTTAGGTGCACACTCTGCAGAGGATGCACTACACTAACTGTAAATACTGCAACTGCCTGTGGTACTAATAGGATCAGAAGAACACCACAAATTTTCTTCAGGTAGCTTTAGGTTCACACTGTGCAAAAGCCACAGTACACTAACTGTAAATACTGTAGCTGCCTGCCTGAGTTATTGATAGGATCAGAACAACAGCAATTGTCTTCAGGTACCTTTAGGTGCACACTGTGCAGAGGACGCAGTACACTAACAGTAAATACTACAGTTGCCTGCCTGTGGTACTAATAGGATCAGAAGAACACCACCAATTTTCTTTAAGTAGCTTTAGGTGAACACTGTGCAGAGGAAACAGTACACTAACTGAAAATACTGTAGCTGCCTGCCTGTGGTATTAATATGAGCAGAACAACAGCAATTGTCTGCAGGTAGCTTTAGATGCACACTGTGCAGAGGACACAGTACACCAACTGTAAATACTGTAGCTGCCTGCCTGTGGTATTAATATGAACAGAACAACAGCAATTGTCTTTAGGTAGCTTTAGGTGAACACTGTGCAGAGGACGCAGTACACTAACTGTAAATACTGCAGCTGCCTGCCTGTGGTACTAATAATATCAGAAAAACACCACCAATTTTGTTCAGGTAGCTTTAGGTGCACACTGTGCAGAGGACACAGTACACTAACTGTAAATACTGTAGCTGCCTTCCTGTGGTACTAATAGGATCAGAACAACACCACCAATTTTCTTCAGGTAGCTTTGGGTGCACACTGTGCAGAGGACACAGTACACTAACTGTAAATACTGAAGCTGCCTTCCTGTGGTACTAATAGGATCAGAAGAACACCACCAATTTTCTTCAGGTAACTTTAGGTACACACTGTGCAGAGGACACAGTACACTAACTGTAAATACTGTAGCTGCCTGCCTGTTTTATTAATAGGATCAGAACAACAGCAATTGTCTTCAGATATCTTTAGGTGCACACTGTGCATAGGACGCACTACACTAACTGTAAATACTGCAGCTGCCTGCGGTACTAATAGGATCAGAAGAAGACCACCAATTTTCTTCAGGTAGCTTTCGATGCACACTGTGCAGAGGATGCACTACACTAATTGTAAATACTGCAGCTGCCTGCAGTACTAATAGGATCAGAAGAACACCACCAATTTTCTTAATGTAGCTTTAGGTGCACACTGTGCAGAGGACGCAGTACACTAACTGTAAAAACTGCAGCTGCCTGCGGTACTAATTGGATCAGAAGAACACAACCAATTTTCTTCCTGTAGCTTTAGGTGCACACTGTGCAGAGGATGCACTACACTAACTGTAAATACTGCAGTTGCTTTTGATACTAATAGCATAAAAAGAACACCACCAATTTTTTCAGGTAGCTTTAGGTGCACACTCTGCAGAGGATGCACTACACTAACTGTAAATACTGCAAATGCCTGCGATACTAATAGGATCAGAAGAACACCACAAATTTTCTTTGAGTAGCTTTAGGTGCACTGCATGTGGTATTAATAGGATCAGAACAACAGCAATGGTCTTCAGGTAGCTTTAGGTGCACACTGTGCAGAGGACGCAGTACACTAGCTGTAAATACTACAGCTGCCTGCCTGTGGTACTAATAAGATCAGAAGAACAACACCATTTTTTTTCAGGTAGCTTTAGGTGCACACTGTGCAGAGGAAACAGTACACTAACTGAAAATACTGTAGCTGCCTGCCTGTGGTATTAATAGGATCAGAAAAACAGCAGTTGTCTTCAGGTAGCTTTACGTGCAAATTGTGCAGAGGACGCAGTACACTAACTGTAAGTACTGCAGCTGCCTGCCTGTGGTACTAATATGATCAGAAGAACACCACCAATTTTGTTTAGGTAGCTTTAGGTGCACACTGTGCAGAGGACACTGTACACTAACTGTAAATACTGTACCTGCCTGCCTGTGGTATTAATAGGATCAGAACAACAGCAATTGTCTTCAGGTAGCTTTAGGTGCACACTGTGCAGAGGAGGCAGTACACTAACTGTAAATACTGCAGCCGCCTGCGGTACTAATAGGATCAGAGGAACACCACCAATTGTCTTCAGGTAGCTTTAGGTGCACACTGTGTAGAGGACATAGTACACTAACTGTAAATACTGTAGCTGTCTGCCTGTGGTATTAATAGGATCAGAACAACAGCATTTGTCTTCAGGTAGCTTTAGGTGCCCACTGTGCAGAGGACGCACTACACTAACTGTAAATACTGCAGATGCCTGTGGTAGTAATAGGATCAGAAGAACACCACCAATTTTCTTCAGGTAGCTTTAAGTGCACACTGTGCAGAGGACGCACTACACTAACAGTAAATACTGCAGCTGCCTGTGGTACTAATAGGATCAGAAGAACACCACCAATTTTCTTTAGGTAGCTTTAGGTGAACATTGTGCAGAGGACGCACTACACTAACTGTAAATATTGCAGCTGCCTCTGGTACTAATAGGATCAGAAGAACACCACCAATTTTCTTCAGGTAGCTTTAGGTGCACACTGTGCAGAGGACGTACTGCACTAACTGTAAATACTGCAGCTGCCTGCCTGTGGTACTAATAATATCAGAAGAACACCACCAATTCTGTTCAGGTAGCTTTGGTGCACACTGTGCAGAGGACACAGTTAACTAACTGTAAATACTGTAGCTGCCTGCCTGTGGTATTAATAGGATCAGAACAACAGCAATTGTCTTGAAGTAGCTTTAGGTGCACACTGTGCAGAGGAGGCAGTACACTAACTGTAAATACTGCAGCTGCCTGTGGTACTAATAGGATCAGAGGAACACCACCAATTGTCTTCAGGTAGCTTTAGGTGCACACTGTGTAGAGGACATAGTACACTAACTGTAAATACTGTAGCTGTCTGCCTGTGGTATTAATAGGATCAGAACAACAGCAATTGACTTCAGGTAGCTTTAGGTGCCCACTGTGCAGAGGACGCACTACACTAACTGTAAATACTGCAGCTGCCTGTGGTACTAATTGGATCAGAGGAACACCACCAATTGTCTTCAGGTAGCTTTAGGTGCACACTGTGTAGAGGACATAGTACACTAACTGTAAATACTGTAGCTGTCTGCCTGTGCTATTAATAGGATCAGAACAACAGCAATTGACTTCAGGTAGCTTTAGGTGCCCACTGTGCAGAGGACGCACTACACTAACTGTAAATACTGCAGATGCCTGTGGTTGTAATAGGATCAGAAGTACACCACCAATTTTCTTAAGGTAGCTTTAAGTGCACACTGTGCAGAGGATGCACTAAACTAACTGTAAATACTGCAGTTGCCTGCGGTACTAATAGGGTAAGAAGAACACCACCAATTTTCTTTAGGTAGCTTTAGGTGCACACTGTGCAGAGGACGCACTACACTAACTGTAAATACTGCAGCTGCCTGCCTGTGGTACTAATAATATCAGAAGAACACCACCAATTTTGTTCAGGTAGCTTTAGGTGCACACTGTGCAGAGGACACAGTTAACTAACTGTAAATACTGTAGCTGCCTGCCTGTGGTACTAATAGGATCAGAAGAACACCACCAATTGTCTTCAGGTAGCTTTGGGTGCACACTGTGCAGAGGACACACTATGCTAACTTTAAATACTGTAGCTGCCTACCTGTGGTATTAATAGGAGCAGAACAACAGCAATTGTCTTCAGGTAGCTTTAGGTGCACGCTATGCAGAGGAAGCACTACATTCATTGTAAATACTGCAGCTGCCTGCGGTACTAATAGGATCAGAAGAACACTACCAATTTTCTTTAGGTAGCTTTAGGTGCACACTGTGCAGAGGACGCAGTACACTAACTGTAAATACTGCAGCTGCCTGCGGTACTAATAGGATCAGAAGAACACCACCAATTTTCTTCAGGTATCTTTAGGTGCACACTCTGCAGAGGATGCACCACACTAACTGTAAATACTGCAACTGCCTGTGGTACTAATAGGATCAGAAGAACACCACAAATTTTCTTCAGGTAGCTTTAGTGTTAGGTACCTGATAGTGAGCCTGACTTGTAGGAGAAGACCTCTCATACAACGCTGGTTCAAAAGCCACTGGAATGGGGACAGTGGTCTCGAGAGCACAGTGGGTAGGAGTGCCTGCTTGAGATGAAGGCTCTGATGCTGGAGCAGAGTAGAGATCCCTCCAGGGATGGCTGGGCTGTAGGTAAGGTGATGACTGGAAGCAGCAGGCTGCAGCACTGAAGATGCAGATGCAGAAGTCACTGGAGCTGGAGCTGAGGGTGCAACAGCACAGCAGACAACGGCAGGCACAGGCAGGGTCAAACAGTCCGGGTCAGCAGGTAACAAGGCGGTAGTTAATACAGGAGGCAAAGGCAGAGTCGGTAGGCAGGCAGAGGTTGGCAACGGTATTGGCAGATGCAGAAGAAGAATCAGGCAGGCCGGGTCGGATTGGAGAAGAAGGAATGGTCAGACAAGCCGTGTCAACAGGTAAACAATCAATCAGGAACAGGTTAAGCAGATCCACAGAGCTGAGACGAAACAGCAGCACATTCCTGCAACAGGAGAACCTTTATGTACCTCTTGGCGCCAAAACGGTGCTAATGCGAATGCGCGCGCGCCCGTATGCGAGCACGCACCCGTGCGCGTACACACACGCACCGCGCACCCGCGCGCGCCCGAGCGCCGCGTCGACGCACACTGACAGCTGGAGATTGCTGAATAGCCCGAGCAGGAGCGCATCGGCGCATTGGCGTACGCACATGCGCCGGTCCGGTGCTGACAGGTCCCTGACATTGCCCCCCTCCAAGGGGCAGCCTCCGGATGCCCATACGCCTTCTTTTCTCAGGATGGGCAGAGAAGAAAGCACGGACTAAACGCCTGGCGTGGACATTGCTGTCTGGTTCCCATGAGTTACTTTCTGGGCCGTAACCTTTCCATTTGATGAGAAATTGATTTTGTCCTTGTCTTCTTCTACAGTCAAGAATAGCCTCAACCTCAAATTCCTCGCTTCCATCTGTTAAGACGGGTTCAGGAGGTCTAGTTCCTCTATCAGGGAAGGGATCAGGTATAGCAGGTTTGAGCAAAGACACATGAAATACCGGGTGAATCTTGAGAGAATCAGGCAAAGTCAATTCATAACACACTTCATTAATTTTTCTCTTCACCGAAAAAGGTCCCATAAACCTAGGTGCCAGCTTCTTAGATGGACATGCTAACTTGATATTGGAAGTAGAAAGCCATACCTGATCACCAAGTTGTAACTTCAACTCTCCTCTTCTTCTTCGATCGAAGGCTCTCTTGCTGTCTGTCTGGGCCTTGGACACCGCCTCTTGTAACAGCTGGTTGTTGTGGCTGAGGAAATCCACTGCATTCTGCACTGCCGGAACTGGGGATTCTGAAAGGAAATCGGGTAGAAAGGTTAAATGGAAGCCATAATTGGCGAAAAAAGGAGATTGACCGGTGGCTGAATGTTTGGCATTGTTATACGCAAATTCTGCTAAGGGTAGAAGGGATACCCAGTCATCCTGTGTGAAGGAAGTAAAGCATCTGATATACTGTTCAAGAGTCTGATTGGTCCTCTCTGTCTGCCCATTAGTTTGAGGATGATAGGCTGAGGACAAGGCCAGTTCAATTTTCAGGATTTCACACAGGGCTCTCCAAAAATGTGAGGTGAATTGTACTCCTCTGTCCGAAACTATGCTTGCAGGTACTCCATGTAGTCTGATGATTTCTTTAATGAATATGCGGGCAGTTTCAATAGCAGATGGAGTTCCCCTTAACGGAAGGAAGTGGGCCATCTTGGTTAGGCGATCTACCACCACAAAGATGGCTGAACACCCGTCAGAACATGGAAGCTCTACTATAAAGTCCATGGAAATCATTTTCCAGGGTCTATCAGGTACAGGCAGAGGTTTCAACAGACCCCAGGCTCGATTTCTAGACGTCTTATTCTGGGTGCAGATAGGGCAGGAACTGACGTATTTCTCTCAAAAATACGAATGCGCGCGCGCCTGTACGCGAGCACGCACCCGCGCGCGTACACACACGCGCCGCGCACCCGCGCGCGCCCGAGCGCCGCGTTGACGCACACTGACAGCTGGAGATTGCTGAATAGCCCGAGCAGGAGCACATCGGCGCATTGGCGTACGCACATGCGCCGGTCCGGTGCTGACAGGTCCCTGACATTTAGGTTCACACTGTGCAAAAGCCGCAGTACACTAACTGTAAATACTGTAGCTGCCTGCCTGTGGTATTGATAGGATCAGAACAACAGCAATTGTCTTCAGGTAGCTTTAGGTGCACACTGTGCAGAGGATGCAGTACACTAACTGTAAATACTACAGTTGCCTGCCTGTGGTACTAATAGGATCAGAAGAACACCACCAATTTTCTTCAAGTAGCTTTAGGTGAACACTGTGCAGAGGAAACAGTACACTAACTGAAAATACTGTAGCTGCCTGCATGTGGTATTAAAAGGATCAGAACAACAACAATTGTCTGCAGGTAGCTTTAGATGCACACTGTGCAGAGGACACAGTACACCAACTGTAAATACTGTAGCTGCCTGCCTGTGGTATTTTTTTTTTTTTTTTATTGTTTATTTAACATTTTTCATGACAAGTATAATAACAGTGATGTCACATTCGGGATGAAAAGGAAAATAAAAAATAAAAAGGAAGGCTTTAACACTGTCAATCAAGGTTACATAAGCTTAAAACATTGTATATAAAAGAGTACAAAAGATAAAGAATAGGAGAAAAAAAAAAAGAAAAAAACAGATCAAAAGCTATAAGGTGACCTACAGTACAGCTTTAAAATTGGTAATACCGAGTAAGAAAAGTTTTTGATTACTAAATCAGCAAATCTACGGTAAGTACATTACATGTTTTACTGGAAGTTGGGAAATCATTAGAGACACCTACACAATCAAAAGAATAAGATATATAGCAACCCAAGGAGATAGAGGACGTAGATTACCATGTATCTCTAATAATTCAACTAGTATCATTTGTCTTAATGTTATAGTCATAATCATCCCATGGCTGCCAAAAAAGAGTAAATTTCTGTATGGAATCTTCAACAATGGCAGTTAGATGTTCCATTCTACGAATGTCCATTAGGTAGACAGAGTATGTAAAAGGGTGGGAGGGGAAGTGGATAGCCAAAGTTTAGGGATAGTTTTCTTAGCTGCTAATAACACAAAGGACATCAGTTTCTGCTTTGGTTTGTGAAGACCTTGATATGGGAGGCCTAGTAAATAGTACATGGGGTCTAGGGGAACGAGGGTTCCCGTCAGAGTCTCTAGTAAGGTTTGGATCTGCTCCCAGAATTGGGACACTAAAGAACATTCCCAAAAGATGTGAAAGTGGGAACCAACCGCCTTATTACATCTCCAACAAATTTGGGAGATGGACGAATCAATCGCGTGTAGTCTTTCCGGGGTTTTATACCAAAACATAAGTACCTTATAGGCAGTTTCTTTGTGAGATATACATCGGGAGCTTTTGGAAGTGGAGACCCAGATCTTATCCCAGTCTAACAAAGATATGTTATTTTGGAGAATCTGTGCCCATTTCTTCATATAGTAATGTGTATCTACTTTTAGGGGAATGGCTTCGTGGAGTATTCTATAAATAGTGGATATCAATTGGGGTTCATGGGGGCCTGTAGCACAAAGCATTTCAAATTCAGTAGGTTTATCTAAAGACAGTGTAGGGGGTTTGATAGAAAAGAAATGTCTGATTTGTAAATATGAGTAAAATATGGTTTTGGGTAGTTGGTGTTGTTTTTGAAGGTCCTCAAAGGATAGTAAATGTCTCGTGGCTGGGTTGACTAGCTGTCGCAGCTGGAAAATCCCGGCCCTAGTCCAGTGCACCATACGGTCATAGGACAGACTATCCGGGATGTCTGGGTTAGAGAGGATATTGGTGAGAGGTGAGCATGGGGAAGAAAGTGAGTATTTAGTGGAGCACTTCTTCCATATTGCTAATGTAAAGAGCATCGGGGCCAGGCAAAGACCCCTCAGCTGGGGCATATATTTGTCAGTGGAGGGCCACAACATATAACATGGATGTACTGGGGAAGTTATGCTCATTTCAATATCCGCCCATCTATTTGGGGCTGTTCTATTGGTCCATGAAGTAAGGGCCCTTAGATGAGAGGCATAATAGTACTTGATAAAGTCTGGAGCTCCTAGGCCTCCTTTAAGCTTATGTGCCATTACCACTGAGCCCGCCACTCTATGTGAAGCGTTGTTCCATATAAAACGGAGGCTTCTTCTTTGAAGATTTTTCAACTGAGACATTGGTATTGCCACTGGAAGTGTCTCAAATAGGTACAATAATTTAGGAAGAATAGACATTTTTAGAATATTTATATGTCCAAGGAGAGAGATGGGCAAAGCGGTCCAATGTGTCAGCAAGCGGTTGATTTCTTGGAATGGGGGGGAAGTTCGCCTGATATAAAGTGGAGTATGATGCTGTAATGCGGACACCTAAGTATTTCAAGGATGTAGAGCTCCAATGATAATTATAATTCTGTTTAAGGGTGACCAGATTAGATGGTGTGATATTTATGGGAAGAGCTTCCGTTTTGGTAGTGTTAATTTTAAAGCCAGAGATTTCACTAAAAGAGTTTAGGATTTTATGTAGCGAAGGTAGGGACGTGTGTGGTTGGGTAAGTGTTAAAAGAATATCGTCTGCAAAAAGGGATAGTTTGTATTCTAACTGACGCAGGCGTACTCCTACTATGGAGGGGCTTTCACGAATTGTCGCTGCTAAGGGTTCCAAACTGAGTATAAAAAGTAAAGGTGACAAAGGGCAGCCCTGTCTAGTACCATTGCTAAGGGGGAATGGGGAAGATAGATAAGATGAAAGTTGTACTTGGGAGGTAGGGTGAGAGTATAAGGATCTGAGAGCCTGTACAAAGGGACCCGAAAAACCATATTTGGACAGAATTGCAAACATGAAGGGCCAACTAAGGCGATCAAATGCTTTCTGGGCATCTAAACTTAAGATTACTGCCGGGGTTTTAGTTCTAGTAAGCAAGTCTACGAGATCTATGGTGCGTCTGGTGTTATCACCCGCGTGTCTCAAGGGGACAAATCCAACCTGATCTCTATTTATCAGAGCCGGTAAAATTTTTGAGAGTCTATTTGCCAGGGTTTTGGTGAAGATTTTGTAATCAGAGTTTAATAGGGTGATAGGGCGATAGTTGTCAGGGGCAGTTGGGTCCTTATCTGGTTTTGGTATGACTATAACATGGGCATGAAGAAATTGGGGATGAGGTATGGTACCTTTTAATAAAGAGGCATATAGGTTTAACATGTGTGGGGATAATATAGGGAGAAAGGTTTTGTAATAAAAGTATGAAAGTCCATCTGGGCCTGGGGATTTATGTAGGGGAAGTAGTTTAATCACTCCAGTCAATTCTTCAGCGGTGATGGGAGCATTTAATGATGAGCGCTGGTCAGGGGACAATTGTGGAAGCATCAGAGACGATATAAATGAATAAAATTTCCCTTGAGTGAATTGGGTGAGTGGGTCAGAGCTCAAACAGTTATATAATTTGTTGTAAAATTCTCCAAAAACTCTAGACATGGATTGAGGGCAATAGGTGGGAGTTCCATCTATTTGTGTTAGATGATCAGGTATGGAAAGGCTTGGGCGAGGTTTCAGTCTGTTCACTAACATTCTGTGAGGCTTGTCAGCATATTCATAGAACTTCTGTCTTGACCATAAAATGGCTTTAGAGATTTTATTCATCTCCAAAGATTTAATTTTATTACGGATAGATATCACTTCCCATAAATGGGTAGTAGTGGGGGCTTGAAGCAAGTGCACCTCGGCTGAGCGTAGTTGAGTCAAGAGTTCAGCTTTTTGTTGAAGCGAGTCACGCTTCCTGTGCGACCCAGCAGATATGCACTCACCCCTAAAAAAGGCCTTGTGGGCCTCCCACAGTATGGAGGTGTCCGAGACAGAGCCATCATTGAGCTGAAAGTATTCAGTCAGTTTTGTTTGGAGTTGCTGTTTAATAACCTCATTTTTTAGGAGAGACTCATTAAGTCTCCAATGACATGACTTAGGAGAAGCGGAATGTAGGGATAGATCTAAGGTTATGGGTGCGTGGTCGGACCACGTAATTGGACCAATATCAGAGGCAACTAATTGGGGTAGCAAGGGTGCGGAAAGTAGGAAGTAATCAAGACGAGAATATCCTTTGTGTGGGGGGGAATAAAAAGTAAATTGTTTACCAGTGGGATGTTTCACTCTCCAAGAGTCAAACAGGTTATGGGTGCGAATTAATTTGCGGAAGGAGGTAGATAACCTATAAGCTTGGGCTGGAGGGGTATTTTGAAAAAGATTAAGTCTATCTTTGTTGGAGGACATACACATGTTGAAATCTCCTCCCACAATTGTAAATGGGTGAGAGGAGTTTTGTACTTCCTCAAGAACTGTAGTGACGAATCCTATCTGTCCCGAATTGGGTGCATAGATGTTGACTAACGTGAGTTTCGTTTTTAAATGGACACAGTTCAGGATAATATAACGCCCCCGGGGGTCCAGTTTTGAGTCAATAACTCTTATAGGACATGAATGTTTGAACAAAATTGCTACACCTGCCTTCCCAGATGGGTCGGAGGCTACAAACGTGTTAGGAAACAATTTAGAAGCAAATTTAAAGGAGCCCTGTGGTCGAAAGTGTGTCTCCTGGACCATGACCACATCGGCTCCAGAGGCTCTGAATTCCTTCAAGGCTAGCCAGCATTTGTGAATAGAGTTCAAACCCTTCACATTACACGAGAAGACCTTCAGAGCCATGAGGAGGACATGTATTGTACAGGAATTGAAAACTTAATAACATACAGCAACATTTTTAACCAAAGTAAGTTAATCTGTAGTATCTTTACACATTTCTCAATTGTCATGTAGACAGTGAGCATATATACTTTAACAGCAAAAAAAAAATAAAATGTTAGGCATATATTCAGGCCAAAAAAGGGCCTAGGATTGAAAAGAAAAAAAGAAAAAGAAAAAATATGAACTACAAAAAAACCAAAAAGTAAAAAAGAAAAAACATTTTGACAACCTGAAGATGTAAAAATCTTCAGGGGGCCTTGACTATCAGCCATAGGCCTGTAGAGGAGCATGTCAGTCAGCAACGTGGACGGATCGGTACCCGCTCCCTCCAAAAAGAAAAGAAAATTATATATGCAAACTTTCAACTTTGGATTCTGGGGGAGAAAAAAAGAGAAAAATAAGAAAAAGGGGACCATACCAACCGGGGGGGGGCTGGAGTCCACAAACTGGAACAGTTGCCTTTAAACTAGGCTATCAATAGCAGGATTAGGGAGGTCTCTCTCTGCGGTCATCAGGGGACCTCCCTTAGAAAACCTCGGTACCACCAAGGAAAATGGTAGGAAAAAACATTGAGGAGCTTCTCCTCATTAAGTGAAAGGTGTTCAGGTAGGCATTCTAGCTGAAGCAGGACGTTGAGGAGTGGAAAAATTTCTTTGACGTCTCCGACGAACCGGGGTCCAGATCGCTGTAAGCAGTTGAAGTGGAGCAGGAATCAGGTTTAGAGGTGGTGGAGGCAGATCTTCTTCAGGAATAGGCGGCAAACCTAAGTTGAGGATAAAGGCTTTGCATTCGTGTAATGCTCGCATCGAGTATTGAGTGCCATCTCTCGAGGCCGAGAGGCGAAAAGGGAAACCCCATCTGTAGGCAACTTGATGTTGTTGCAGGTGCATGGTTACTGGCCGTAAGTCACGCCTTTTAGCTAGTGTGATAGGGGATAGGTCGCTAAAAATTTGAAGTTTAGCACCTTTGTATTCAATGCGATTTTTATTTCGCGTGGCCATTGTGAGAGCTTCTTTGCTTTCATAGTAGTGGAAGCGAGCTATTACGTCTCTTGGGTTGGTACCAGGGGGTGGTTTCGGAGCTAGGGACCGGGGAGCCCTGTCTAGCCTCCAATCGATATCTGGAATATGTGGAGCTATAGTGACAAACAGTCCTAGGAGATAGGGACGTATTTATTTGTCAGGAACTGTTTCCGGGATTCCACGGATCCTCACATTCTGGCGTCTCTCTCTGTTCTCCAGATCTTCCTGCTGTAATTGGACCTGGAAAACATTTTGTTTGAGTGTCGCATTATCTTCTTCAAGTACGTGCACATATTTCACCAGTTCGTCAAACCTGGATTCTAAAGTGTCCGTTCGATCGCCAAGTTGATCGATTTCCCCTCGGAGCTCCTGAGCCAGTTTCCCCACTGCTACTGTAAAGTTACGGGTCAGATCTTGTAGCAGGGTCTGTAATTTTAAGTCCAGCACTGCAACTGTAACTGAGCTGTCCGAATCTTTCCCTTGGGGTGGGGGGGTAGGGATAGGAGTACCTGTGAACAATGCAGGATGATCAGCAAGGTGGTCTGCAGCATGTTCTGCCATATCTCTGGAGTTGCTGTGTGAGGTCTCCCTCCTCTGCTGTTGTGTGGAGAGGGGTGTTTCTCGAGTTAGGGGGTTGTGAGCAGAGAGTTCTTGTGTGGTGGTTGCTGTGTCTGCCGTTCGTTCTACTGCGAGCGTTGCGGCCGCCTGGCTAATTGAGGCCGGGGATTGCGGCCTATACAGGAAACGCTCCATGCTTTGAGCCGGCCGGGAGGTCGGAGGCGGGACAAACCCCTGGTAGACGTGCCGCTGGGAACCTATTTTCCCCATGAGGTGCCCGGAAGGTTCCGGGAGCTTATCCAGTGGATCCTGGATCTGTGTGAGCTAGTGTTGCTGAGCAGGGTCCGGGGATGGAAGGAGCGGGTCCGGAGCTACTCTCTTATGCGTCCGCCATCATCGCCCACCGCGCATGCGCCTCTGCCTGTGGTATTAATATGAGCAGAACAACAGCAATTGTCTTCAGGTAGCTTTAGGTGAAAACTGTGCAGAGGACGCAGTACACTAACTGTAAATACTGCAGCTGTCTGCCTGTGGTACTAATAAGATCAGAAAAACACCACCAATTTTGTTCAGGTAGCTTTAGGTGCACACTGTGCAGAGGACACAGTACACTAACTGTAAATACTGTAGCTACCTTCCTGTGGTACTAATAGGATCAGAAAACACAACCAATTTTCTTCAGATAGCTTTGGGTGCACACTGTGCAGAGGACTCAGTACACTAACTGTAAATACTGAAGCTGCCTTCCTGTGGTACTAATAGGATCAGAAGCACACCACCAATTTTCTTCAGGTAGCTTTAGGTACACACTGTGCAGAGGACACAGTACACTAACTGTAAATACTGCAGCTGCCTGCCTGTGGTACTAATAATATCAGAAAAACACCACCAATTTTGTTCAGGTAGCTTTAAGTGCACACTCTGCAGAGGATGCACTACACTAACTGTAAATACTGCAACTGCCTGTGGTACTGATAGGATCAGAAGAACACCACAAATTTTCTTCAGGTAGCTTTAGGTTCACACTGTGCAAAAGCCGCAGTACACTAACTGTAAATACTGTAGCTGCCTGCCTGTGGTATTGATAGGATCAGAACAACAGCAATTGTCTTCAGGTAGCTTTAGGTGCACACTGTGCAGAGGATGCAGTACACTAACTGTAATTACTACAGTTGCCTGCCTGTGGTACTAATAGGATCAGAAGAACACCACCAATTTTCTTCAAGTAGCTTTAGGTGAACACTGTGCAGAGGAAACAGTACACTAACTGAAAATACTGTAGCTGCCTGCATGTGGTATTAATAGGATCAGAAAAAAAACAATTGTCTGCAGGTAGATTTAGATGCACACTGTGCAGAGGACACAGTACACCAACTGTAAATACTGTAGCTGCCTGCCTGTGGTATTAATATGAGCAGAACAACAGCAATTGTCTTCAGGTAGCTTTAGGTGAACACTGTGCAGAGGACGCCGTACACTAACTGTAAATACTGTAGCTGCCTGCCTGTGGTACTAATAGGATCAGAACAACACCACCAATTTTCTTCAGATAGCTTTGGGTGCACACTGTGCAGAGGACTCAGTACACTAACTGTAAATACTGAAGCTGCCTTCCTGTGGTACTAATAGGATCAGAAGCACACCACCAATTTTCTTCAGGTAGCTTTAGGTACACACTGTGCAGAGGACACAGTACACTAACTGTAAATTCTGTAGCAGCCTGCCTGTGGTATTAATAGGATCAGAACAACAGCAATTGTCCTCAGGTAGCTTTAGGTGCACACTTTGCAGATTACACAGTACACTAAATGTAAATACTGTAGCTGCCTACCTGTGGTCCTAATAGGCTCAGAACAACAGCAATTGTCTTCAGATAGCTTTAGGTGCACACTGTGCAGAGGACGCAGTACACTAACTGTAAACACTACAGCTGCCTGCCTGTGGTACTAATAGGATGAGAACAACACCACCAATTTTCTTCAGGTAGCTTTAGGTGCACACTGTGCAGAGGACACAGTACACTAACTGTAAATACTGTAGCTGCCTGGCTGTGGTATTAATAGGATCAGAACAACAGCAATTGTCCTCAATTAGCTTTAGGTGCGCACTGTGCAGAGGATACACTACACTAACTGTAACTACTGCAGCTGCCTGTGGTACTAATAGGATCAGAGGAACACCACCAATTGTCTTCAGGTAGCTTTAGGTGCACACTGTGTAGTAAAATACTGTAGCTGCCTACCTGTGGTATTAATAGGAGCAGAACAACAGCAATTGTCTTCAGGTAGCTTTAGGTGCACGCTATGCAGAGGACGCACTACACTAATTGTAAATACTGCAGCTGCTTGCAGTACTAATAGGATCAGAAGAACACCACCAATTTTCTTTAGGTAGCTTTAGGTGCACACTGTGCAGAGGACGCAGTACACTAACTGTAAAAACTGCAGCTGCCTGTGGTACTAATAAGATCAGAAGAACACCACCAATTTTTTTCAGGTAGCTTTAGGTGCACACTCTGCAGAGGATGCACTACACTAACTGTAAATACTGCAACTGCCTGCGATACTAATAGGATCAGAAGAACACCACAAATTTTCTTCAAGTAGCTTTAGGTTCACACTGTGCAGAGGGCACAGTACACTAACTGTAAATATTGTAGCTGCCTGCATGTGGTATTAATAGGATCAGAACAACAGCAATTGTCTTCAGGTAGCTTAAGGTGCACACTGTGCAGAGGACGCAGTGCGCTAACTGTAAATACTACAGCTGCCAGCCTGTGGTACTAATAAGATCAGAAGAACAACACCAATTTTTTTCAGGTAGCTTTAGGTGCACACTGTGCAGAGGAAAAAGTACACTAACTGAAAATACTGTAGCTGCCTGCCTGTGGTATTAATAGGATCAGAACAACAGCAATTGTCTTCAGGTATCTTTAGGTGCACACTGTGCAGAGGAGGCAGTATACTAACTGTAAATACTGCAGCTGCCTGCGGTACTAATAGGATCAGAGGAACACCACCAATTGTCTTCAGGTAGCTTTAGGTGCACACTGTGTAGAGGACATAGTACACTAACTGTAAATACTGTAGCTGTCTGCCTGTGGTATTAATAGGATCAGAAAAACAGCAATTGTCTTCAGGTAGCTTTAGGTGCCCACTGTGCAGAGGACGCACTACACTAACTGTAAATACTGAAGATGCCTGTGGTAGTAATAGGATCAGAAGAACACCACCAATTTTCTTCAGGTAGCTTTAAGTGCACACTGTGCAGAGGACGCACTACACTAACTGTAAATACTGCAGCTGCCTGTGGTACTAATAGGATCAGAAGAACACCACCAATTTTCTTTAGGTAGCTTTAAGTGCACATTGTGCAGAGGACGCACTACACTAACTGTAAATACTGCAGCTGCCTCTGGTACTAATAGGATCAGAAGAACACCACCAATTTTCTTCAGGTAGCTTTAGGTGCACACTGTGCAGAGGATGTCCTGCACTAACTGTAAATATTGCAGCTGCCTGCCTGTGGAACTAATAATATTAGAAGAACACCACCAATTTTGTTCAGGTAGCTTTAGGTGCACACTGTGCAGAGGACACAGTTAACTAACTGTAAATACTGCAGCTGCCTGTGCTACTAATAGGATCAGAGGAACACCACCAATTGTCTTCAGGTAGCTTTAGGTGCACACTGTGTAGAGGACATAGTACACTAACTGTAAATACTGTAGCTGTGTGCCTGTGGTATTAATAGGATCAGAACAACAGCAATTGTCTTCAGGTAGCTTTAGGTGCCCACTGTGCAGAGGACGCACTACACTAACTGTAAATACTGCAGATGCCTGTGGTAGTAATAGGATCAGAAGAACACCACCAATTTTCTTCAGGTAGCTTTAGGTGCACAATGTGCAGAGGACGCACTGCACTAACTGTAAATACTGCAACTGCCTGCCTGTGGTACTAATAATATCAGAAGAACACCACCAATTTTGTTCAGGTAGCTTTAGATGCACACTGTGCAGAGGACACAGTTAACTAACTGTAAATACTGTAGCTGCCTGCCTGTAGTACTAATAGGATCAGAAGAACACCACCAATTGTCCTCAGGTAGCTTTGGGTGCACACTGTGCAGAGGACACACTACACTAACATTAAATACTGTAGCTGCCTACCTGTGGTATTAATAGGAGCAGAACAACAGCAATTGTCTTCAGGTAGCTTTAGGTGCACGCTATGCAGAGGAAGCACTACATTCATTGTAAATACTGCAGCTGCCTGCGGTACTAATAGGATCAGAAGAACACCACCATTTTCTTTAGGTAGCTTTAGGTGCACACTGTTCAGAGGACGCACTACACTAACTGTAAATACTGAAACTGCCTGTGGTACTAGTAGGATCAGTAGAACACCACCAATTTTCTTCAGGTAGCTTTAGGTGCACACTGTTCAGAGGATGCAGTACACTAACTGTAAATACTGTAGCTGCCTGCCTGTGGTATTAATAGGATCAGAACAACAGCAATTGTCTTTAAGTAGCTTTAGGTGCACACTGTGCAGAGGACGCACTACACTAACTGTAAATACTGTAGCTGCCTGCCTGTGGTATTAATAGGAGCAGAACAACAGCAATTGTCTTCAGTTAGCTTTAAGTGCACACTTTGCAGAGGACACAGTACACTAAATGTAAATACTGTAGCTGCCTACCTGTTGTCCTAATAGGCTCAGAACAACAGCAATTGTCTTCAGGTAGCTTTAGGTGCACACTGTGCAGAGGACGCAGTACACTAACTGTAAACACTACAGCTGCCTGCCTGTGGTACTAATAGGATCAGAACAACAGCACCAATTTTCTTCAGGTAGCTTTAGGTGCACACTGTGCAGAGGACACAGTACACTATCTGTAAATACTGTAGCTGCCTGCCTGTGGTATTAATCGGATCAGAACAACAGCAATTGTCCTCAGGTAGCTTTAGGTGCACACTGTGCAGAGGACACACTACACTAACTTTAAATACTGTAGCTGCCTACCTGTGGTATTAATAGGAGCAGAACAACAGCAATTGTCTTCAGGTAGCTTTAGGTGCACGCTATGGAGAGGACGCACTACACTAATTGTAAATACTGCAGCTGCCTGCGGTACTAATAGGATCAGAAGAACACCACCAATTTTCTTTAGGTAGCTTTAGGTGCACACTGTGCAGAGGACGCACTACACTAACTGTAAATACTGCAGCTGCCTGTGGTACTAGTAGGATCAGTAGAACACCACCAATTTTCTTCAGGTAGCTTTAGGTGCACACTGTTCAGAGGACGCACTACACTAACTGTAAATACTGTAACTAATAAGACTAATAGGATCAGAAGAACACCAGCAATTTTCTTCAGGTAGCTGTAAATACTGTAAAAACACCTGCCTGCCTGTCAGTAGGAAGAGAATAACAGGAACGGATCTAGCTAAACTGAATACAGTGCATATATATACAAAACACCTAGGATGCATATATATATATATATATACAATACACTGTAAATGTAGCTAACTGACTCGCCTTCCTACTCTATCTAACTTAAATCAAATGACACTGTCTATCTCTCTGCCGCCGCAACACACTACACAAGGCGGCCATGCAGGCGGCCTTATATAGTGTGGGGCGTGTACGAAACCCCCTGAGCCATAATTGGCTTTGGCCAATTACGGCTCTCTGTACAGACAGCGCTGTGATTGGACAAGCATGCCTGTCATAGTGCATGCTTAATAAAAGAGAGGTTTAAACCGCGCTAAAGAGCAAATACTAGAAAACACTACAGCTGCAACAAAAAACAACAAATATTTATGTGGCAAAAAGCGTAAGTTTAAAAATAAGTGCGCTCGTAGTGAAAACACAATTGGATATGAAAAGTGATATGCAATAATAAAGTGACAAAATGGAAAAAATAATAATAATAAATAAAAGTCACATTCATACATTAGTCGGGTAAACCTTTGATACAGTGTAAAAAAATGTCCATACATAGGTCAAAAATGAAAAGGCTTGATAAGAATAGATGTGACCAATAAAAAAAAGAAAATTGAGCATCCAAAAGTTCATCCACCTTCACCCAGAAGGGAAAAAAAAAAGGGAAGAGAAATGTAGAAAAGATCCCAGGGTTGAAGATGAATCCAGATCGATGAGTCTATGCCCTTACCGGAAATGGTGGACCTCCTAAAGAGCAAGGTCTAACTTACAGGCAGATACAGCCCTCTGCAGGGACAGATGAACCTCCTGTACGTCTGTATCCTCGGGTGTCCTCAGATATCTGTGGCGTTTCAAGGACTGGCAGACCCAAAAATCCAATCTGGAACTAATACTCACTTCTTTCAACTCTTCTTCACAGCCACCATATCATCTTTGTCATGATCATCAGAATTCGGGTTGCCTGACATGCATTCATGCAGCCAAACAGACATGCGTCTGTTTTCCTTCCTCCTGTTTGCCTGTGTTGAAAGACTTTACAATAAAATCTTGGTTGCGGGAGGTTCATCAAACCCTGCTGAAATCAACAGGAGCAGAATCTTTAAAATCACTTGTAGTGCATGCTTTGCCACTCATCAACCAGCAATGCACTGCGATGCCGCAGTGAATTATGGGCCGTGACGCGCCACTCGAATTTGGCGCGAACAGCCCATAGCAATCGAAATTCGACGAACGGTCGAACATGCGATGTTCGAGTCGAACATGGGTTCGACTCGAACTCAAAGCTCATCCCTAGTCCCCATTAGTATGCACACAACAAAAAACAAAAATGCCCATGGGACTTTTAAAGAGCACACCTCAAAACATATCAAGTACAATTTATAAATGATTTATTCAACACACATTTAAAAACAACGTGATACAGAAAGAAACAAAATATATTAAATGTCATTATATTGGTAAATTTTGCATTCAAGTAATCAACCTTTCCATGAGACCTGGATGTGTCACAAAGATGACTGTCAGTAGTCTGGAATAGCTGTGCTAGGTCTTGACGCGTTTCACAAGAAGAGTCACGCTTCTTCGGGAGAAGCACAGATAGATGAAATTGACAAAACACTCCTGGCCTATTGATGTAGTATGAGTTTCTGTATATGGGTGGGTATATCACCTTATATGATAAAAGCCACTTCAAACCGAAACGTCCATAGAGGTAAAATGATTGATGCATGAAAAGCCAACCATGCCAACAAACTACCCCCCCGGGAGCTGTGTGAGGGTGGGGAGATGGAAATCAGTAGCAGCCTGTTTTGCTTGCGTCTATCTAGCAAGGTTACTCTGTGGTATAAGCAAGGAATCTGAGATTTCTGCAGTGTGTAAATGTGCTTTTACTATACAAAGATGCTGTACATACAAAACTATTACAATATTAGGAATACAATACAAGACTGACAGATATCTATAACAAGCAAAATGCCTAGCAAATGAACAGCCTATGGTTTATACCAGTACAAATACACTTAAAGGTTACTTATCTTCTGTTACTGTATGTTCTTGATCTCCATTGGCAACGGTTTTCCTGGAGCATCAGGCACCTTTCTTCTATCATGAGTGGCTTCTGATCTTAAAAAGCATCATGGTGTGTGTGTCCCTAGCTTATGTCTGAATCCCCCTTGTATGTGCCAGGCTGTTTACCATAGTCACCAAACAACAGAAAACATACCTGTTTACTGTAGCTGTGTAGAAAATGGACTGTTGAAACTGTCAATTAGATACAACAATGATATCTATGTAAACCATTGTCTATTTAAGCCAAGACCTGACAGTAATCTAACAGTCATTCTTTCAGTTTGAGAGCTGAAAGAATCTCAAACAAGTAATGTCTTACTTGTTTACTGTAGCTATAGAGACAATAGACTGCTCTCAAACTGCCAAAGGAATACAACAATGATATCTACATTCCCATTGTATCCAACAACATTTGTTTGAGAAAGTCTCTGTGACACCAGAAAGCTATGAGTCTTATAGAAAAATTATAATTTATCAAATGCAACATATTCCGCCCTTGATTTTTCTCTCAGACTACACACAGAAAATCACTTCATCACTAAGAAAACTCATTCTAAACATTAATTTTCCTTGAATGCAACACCTCCCATATTTCTGTCATTAAGAAGGTGTTTCAGTCTTTAACTAATTGTTCATTAGAAAGTCCATTCTAAAGTTCCTTAGAAACAAGTCCAGTCTTGTAATACATCAAGGCCTTGCTCTCCACAGCTCTTGCGATCTACCGTCATTCTTTCCATCATGTCCTCTGGATCAAATCTGAGTCAGCCTGTGGAGTGGAAAACAAAGCGGATTATCTGTTCCTTCTAATAATACATAAACAGTAGATCCAAGCCCTTCAGCTACCATCTCTCCTCTAAATGGCTTCTTGCCTGGATATCTGACTAACACTTTTCCCCCTGCCTGTACCCACTTCTGACCCTCCCAAAGAACATCAATAGGGAGGAGAGTAAATATACTGATATTTCCCAGAAGATCACTGCTGTTTATTTTGGAAGGTTTGATGTTATGTAGCCTCACTTTCCACTCTTGCTGAGAAGTATCCACTAACCAGTCAGAGTCCCAGCCATTGTTTTCAAGCTCATCTGCCAATGCAAATATAACTTTAAACCTTGCTGCCAGATTCCCCCTCATTCCTAGATAGGCTTCAGCTTCAGATACGTCACTCTTGGTTTCTATGTCATGGGAAGCAGTAACATGGTATCTGTTAAGCCCTGTTCTTTCAGGAACCTTACCTAAATACTGAACTCTGCACTCCAGCTGTGGAATCTGTGCCCCAGCCCCTACCATCCTCTCATATGGTGTACTTTTGGCTATTGGCCTAGAATTTAACAACATGACTGCCTGTGTGAGGACCCTACCCCCTTAGTGTATGTGTGGGTGTAGGTTTGAGTATCTGGTCCTTCAATAGCCCGTTGTATCTTTCAATCAAACCAGCTGCCTGTGGATGGTATGGGATGTGGCACAACCAGTACACTCCAGAATCTTTGGCCCACTGCTGTACTGTTGATCCGGTGAAATGTGAGCCGTTATCACTTTGGACTTGTTTGGGACAACCATAAGCAACGACAAGTTTCTGGAGCAGTTGAAGCATTGCAGCTTGATCTGAACGTTTGCAAGGATGAACAAGCATAAGTCCTGAATAGGTGTCCATTGCAGTGCAACAATATCTCAGTCCATTGTTTCCCCGGGGCAGGGGACCGATGAAGTCAATCTACCAGATCTCTGCAGGCATCTCACCCCTCTTAATTGACCCGGTGGAGTACTTTTGCAATGGCTATTGTCGCACTTCTCCACACACTGTACAGTTCCCTATTACAGTTTTTATCATGTCCATGGATATAGCCAATCCTCTCTGCTGTGCCCATTCATATGTTGCTTTCTGCCCCAAATGTCCAGATTGCTTGTGAGCCCAGTTGACCAAGTTCATCAAGACAAGATAAATTGGCACAACTCCCTTCACTTTGGCGATTACATCTGCAACTCTTTTATAGTTCTCAAAGTCTGGGACTAGGGGCACATGTGCATCAACACGCCCCACTTTTATGGTGCGGGAGTGAGCTTCCTTCCAGACGTAATCCCAGACTTCCTTGCCTCCCCACACCACCTTTCCATGAATCATCCATTCATTGGACTTCCATGTGGGCATCCAAGTTGTCAGTACTTTAAAAACCGCCCAGCTGTCAGTGTAGATAGTGACATGGGAAGAAGGATCCTCCTGAAGAGTCATCACTACAGCTTTCAACTCTGCATACTGACTGGACCCTCCAATTCCAGTCTCCTGCAGGACTGTGTTGGTACTTGGGTTGTAGGCTGCTGCTGTCCATTTATGCACAGACGAGGTGACTATGGCTGAACCATCAGTAAACCACGCTGACTCCTTCATGTCTTCTGACAGGGTGGAGCCTCTTGAATGGGGGATGACTGCAGCACAGGAATTTCTTCTTCTGGCTGAGTGCTGGTAAAAGTAACAAGCCCTGCCAACTGTTTTGAAATGTCTCTAACATCCCCAGTTGCAATACCACCTCGTTCTTGAAGGTACCACTTCCATTTCATCAGTGTCTGGTTCTGGGCTACAGCTGCCCTAGTGGTCAGTCCATTGTCTCTCACCCATCCTGCTATTGGCAATGCAGTATGAATGGTGACTGTGTCCTTTCCTGTAATGGTCTCTAGATGTTGAAGTGCTGTGTAGGCCCCAAACAGCTACTCTAGGGGCGTGTATCTCTTCTGTGTCCCTGTCAGTTATTTGGATCAAAATCCAATGGGTATTGCTCTCAGTCCTTTCTTTTCATTTGGCTGCCATAGACTCCAAGATATGGTACCATTCTGCTCCACTACCTCCAGCTGAAATGGTACTCCTTGTCTCACGGGTCCTAATCCTTGATGCTGCAAAATAGCTTCATTAACAGCCAGGAATGCAGTCCGCTGCTCTGAACCCCATGAGAACTCAGTCTTTTTTCTGGTGACATTATATATAGGCCTCAGAATCAGTCCAAGATGTGGGATGAACGATCTCCAGAACCTCACAACTCCAATGAACTTTTGTGCCTCCTTTTTGGTAGTAGGGGACGACAGCGCCTGGATAGTTTGCACAACTGTCTCTGGAATTTTCCTCTGCGGTCCAGTCCACATCATTCCCAGAAATTTCACTTCTGTGGCAGGTCCTTGGACTTTGTCTCTCTTGATAGCCCACCCTCTGTTCTCCAAGTGCTCTATCAGCAGGTGCAGTACTTCAGTTACATCTTCTTTTGTCCCAGAGATCATGATGTCATCAATGTAGTGGAACACAGCGACTTTCAAACTCAGGCTACTTAAATCTCGGGCAATCAGTCCATGACAAATCATTGGAAAATGAACATAGTCTTCAGGACGCACGGTGAAAGTGTACTGGCGGCCGTCCCACACCATAGCAAACTGGTCTTGACACTCTGGGTCTATTAAAATCGAAAAAAAAAAAATAGCCAGCTCTATCACAGCATGATATTCTCCTGCATCTTTAGCATTTTTCTCAACATCTTGTGTACAGATAACTTCAATGGAGGTGCCACTTTGTTTAGACCTCTGTAATCCACAGTCATTCTATATGTTCCATCAGGTTTTTTTACTGGGAACACCGGAGACGAGAAATGACTTACAGCAGGTCTAAGGATCCCTACTCTCAACAGTTCTTGAATAGTCTCCCCAATTTCTTTCTGGCCTCCAGGAAGTCTGTACTGCTTTAGACAGACTGGCTTCTCTGGTGGAGGAATGTAGACAGGGGTCCATTTCACATGACCTCTGACCACAGCCTTCACCGCCCTTTCCAGATATGCTTTATCAGGATACCCGAATGTGAATGTACCTCGTTCAGTCTGCATTGACTGACCTTGAAGTACATCCATCCCAAGAATATTTTCGGGTAACTCTGATACCAAAACATTTGTCATAAATCCTGATCCCTTGCCAATAGCCAATTTCACCCGTATCCTAACTGCTGGTGTAGTTTGCCCTCCCAAACCTTCTACATAAATCAATTCTCCTTTGTGATGGAAAGGATTGCCTTGCAAAAGTATAACTTCAGCTCCGCTATCAACTAAAGCCATTACATGTGTAGGAGCACCATACAGTGACAGGTGCATATGGGCGTCGGTCTCCTGCTGTCACTGCTATTGCAGGAGACTCACCTTCCCTTCATAAAGTATAAGGAACCTCCCAATCCCCTTTTCTGATTCTCTGTAACTCCTCCCCAGGATAAAGGGATTTGGGTTCATGTTCAGTTTTGGGAATTGGTTTGGGGCTAACAGGAGGGGTCTGTTCTGTTTTCTCTAAGTCCAGGCTTATGTTATCTTCACTAGGAGTAGTGTTTCTAACCCTGACAGTTTTCCATACTAAACGTTTCTACCTCTTCAGCATTTCTGCAGTTGAAATCTCATCTATCTCATCTTTAGGTACTCCTGCCTTTAATAGGTCCACATACATTTTTTTCCTAGAAATAACTAGCCTGGTTTTCTCTCCACCCCTGTCTTCTCTACCCCATTCCCTGTCTTCTCTGTTCTTTTCTGCTTGTATTGTTCCTGTCTGGCCTTGACCTTATCTACTGCCCTGACAGGTTTTGTTTTAGTCTCCTCTAGCTCCCCCAACTGGCTTAAAAGGGTTGTGGCTTCATGAATCTTGCTGTTTAATCCCAGGCCTCCCAACAAGGACAATAATGGAGCCTTGAGATTAAATGGCGCAGACTTCATCAGCTTAGAGTGCAGAGCAGACGTAAAGGGTTCCATATATGGACCCATCCATTCTGGAAATGTATTTAATCCGGTTATACAACCCATCTTACGTAACCTGGAAATACCCTCTCCTATTGCTCTCCAGGGGTAGGTATTTTCCAGGTCAGTAGGACTAGCGTATACTCGGACTATTCCATCTCTCACGAGGTCTAACAGTGAAAAATTCACGCTAAACTTTCGGGCTTTTCGCATTGCCTGACGCAATTGTGGATCATGGGTTAACACTCCCATAGTCACTGCTTCCTTACCTGACAAAACAACACTGTCCACCCCTTCATCCCATAAGTGTAGGAGCCAACTCAATAGGGGTTCCCCAGACCTTTGTTTGTATTGTTTTGCCAGCTCTTGGAGTTCAGTTTGTGTAAACTTCTGTACTTCTTCAAATTAAACATCTCTGGGGTTGCGATAATGCACCTCTCCATCTGCCATATCCTTTCTATCATGTTGCCATTTCCTATGCTTAGTAATGAGAGGTCTGGCATACTTTTTCTTTCCCACTAGCAGATCATCATGCAAAATATCAAACTCTATCTCCTCATCCTCACTATCATTTGAGGAGAGCACATCCTCACAATCCCAATTTTGGGATGAGACAATAGCATGTACCCTGGCTTTACTAACAGGTTTACGGCCCTTCCTTTTCCTTAAGCCATTAATTGATTTGGTCATGAGGGCTGCACACCGCTCTTGCAAATCATCAGCCCGACTAGCAGTTGAACGTACACACTCTGAAGCAACTGCTAGCTGGTCTTTTAATATCTTAACTTCTGCCTCTGCCTTCTCTCTTCTCTGTGATTCGGTGTAAATAGCATTAAGGAAATACCAGCCGATTGTGGACACTGTCCTCTTCTCTTTTTTACTTAAATCCAACCCCTTAAGGCTAAAATCTACAAAATGATCTGACACTTTATCACCCCAAGTCAGCTTCAAGGGAGAAGCATACTTCACAAATTCTTTAGCAAGAGGCTCCCACTCATTGTCTCTGGCCCAGATAGGTAAGCTGCACACTTCCTTCTGGCCAGCAGAACCCTCTGCAGCCTTGCTTTTCCTAAACAGCTTACGCAGCTTTTTACCTAGCACATGCTACACAACACACTATAGAAAAACAGGTCTGCTTCAATTGCACATATCGCGGCACGAGCCCCCAAATGTTTTGCTTGCGTCTATCTAGCAAGGTTACTCTGTGGTATAAGCATGGAAGCTGAGATTTCTGCAGTGTGTAAATGTGCTTTTACACAAAAGATGCTGTACATACAAAACTATTACAATATTAGGAATACAATACAAGACTGACAGATATTGATGTAACCGCTGCAATATTATACAATCTAGTATACCCTATATAACTATTGCATATATGTATTAATTTGTCTAGTCCTTACAGTTAGCTAATCTATTAGAGTCTGATAAGCACAATGATATAACAAACACCTCTGCTTAGTAAACAAGTTATATTTATTTCCCAAAAAAATAGGAATGTACTAAAACAGCAGAATTAGGCAAAAAACTAACATAAAGGTTGTCAGGAAATGTTCCATTCGCTGGTAATATCTGTTATTTGGCATGCAGTACTGAGGTCCACCAGCAGGTGTCTCCTGGCAGTTTGGAACTGTCAGGAGAGTTTTTCCCTGTTAATGTTATGTCATCTTTGGGCCGCAGTACTGGCGTCCACCAGCGGATGGATCCTGGCAGTATGGAGCATGTATTCCTCTCTGCAGACAGGTGTCACCTGATGTTAATTAGCAGAGCTGCAATTTAAATACCTGGCAATTGCAGACTTATGTTGCCCTGGTATTGTCCTTGAGCCCTGACCTGTATCTCTGATTCCTGATCCTGTAGCCTGAACCTGAAGCCTGATTCCTGGGACCTGTTGATCCTGTTTCCTGTCTGTTACCTGAACCCTGGACTCTGGACTCTGAGCATTGCACCTGACCCATCCCTCCTGTGATCCATCCATCCTCTCTTGTCCTGTTTATCTCCCTTCCCAGCTACTGATTCCGTGTTTATGACCCCGGCCTGGCTTGACTACGATTCTGGTACTCCCTCTTGCTACATATGCTGGTTGGTTTATTATCACTGTTTGTTTGGTTGTTCACTCTGTATTGGTGGTGTGTTCACATATGCATTTTGCTTAATAAACTTACTTTCACCTATTTATGTCTGGTTCACTCTGTCGCAGTCACACAGTTCTGGTCACATCTGGTTTATGACAGAATACCAGGGTCATCCCTGACCAGAAGTGGCTGCACAGGGGAACCATTTTGATTTGGTTGGTTGCAAACGTGAATGCCGATGAGGTTATTTATTTTTCTCTGCTGGCATCTGAAAATGGTGATTTTTGCCGCCAGGCTTTGAAAGGATGGTCTAGTGACCAGTTGTTTGCCACTATACGTTTGGCTCACTCCCTGGTCGATCAGGGTTATATATTGTTTGGGGAGGTGCAGCCTTTGATCAAGATCTGTACTGAGCTGGCCCTGCCCTGTATTCCAGAGGGCCGTGATGATTTCACTCCTCCTTTTGATTTGAATCAGGTTGTATCCCTAGTATGGCTTTTTGAAGATGATCCAGCCGATTTTTGTGAGCACTACACAGGTGATTGCGGAGTGCATTGTGTCTACTCAGTCTTTTGTTAGACAGGGAGAGTTAAAGGCACAGTTTGTACAACCTATACTTTCAGCATGGTCTGACATGATGCAATCAGCCCCAGCCAAACAAACCACCTCTGCCACCAAACACCAGCCTACCACGCTGCTGCCAACCAAATACTCATATCCAGTCTCTGCTCCCTGTACCTATCCTGCATTCAACCCACCTGCCTCTTCCCTGCTGCCTGCAAACCCACAGGAACTTCCCCCAGCTATTGTTACCTCTTCTCTGCCATATCCCAATCCTCCTTTCCAGTCTGCTGCACCCCTCACCTACAGAGCTTCAGTGGCTAAGCCAAAGAAAAAACGAAAGTTTTTTCCAACCAAGACGATCCTGCCAGTAACCCAATCTGCCTCCGCACCAGCTAATCCAACCCAGTCTGACATCCCAGTGTCTGCCTTCCAGCCTGATGTCTCTGTGCCCGCCTTCCAGCCTGATGTCTCTGTGCCCGCCTTCCAGCCTGATGTCTCTGTGCCCGCCTTCCAGCCTGATGTCTCTGTGCCTGCCTTCCAGCCTGATGTCTCTGTGCCTGCCTTCCAGCCTGATGTACCTGCCTTCCAGCCTGACGTGCCTACCTTCCAGTCAGATGTGTCTGCCTTCCAGCCTGATGTATCGGTGCCTGCATTCCAGGCTGATGTATCGGTGCCTGCCTTCCAGCCTGACGTCTCAGTGCCTGCCTTCCAGCCTGACATCTCGGTGCCTGCCTTCCAGCCTGACATCTCTGTGCCTGCCTTCCAGCCTGACGTCTCTGTGCCTGCCTTCCAGCCTGACATCTCTGGGCCTGTCTTGCAGCCATACGTCTCTGTGCCTGACATCTCGGTGCCTGCCTTCCAGCCTGACGTCTCCACTTTCCCGCCTGATGTACCTGCCTTCCAGCCTGACGTGCCTACCTTCCAGTCAGATGTGTCCGCCTTCCAGCCTGATGTCTCGGTGCCTGCCTTCCAGCCTGATGTCTCGGTGCCTGCCTTCCAGCCTGATGTCTCGGTGCCTGCCTTCCAGCCTGATGTCTCGGTGCCTGCCTTCCAGCTTGATGTCTTGGTGCCAGTGTTCCAGCCCAAAGTCTTGGTGCCAGTGTTCCAGCCTGAGGTGCCAGTGTTCCACCCTTTGGTGCAAGTGTTCCAGCCGAAGGTTCCAGTGCCCGCTGCCCAGCTTGATGAGCCCGCTGCCCAGCTTGATGAGCCCGCTGCCCAGCTTGATGAGCCCGCTGCCCAGCTTGATGAGCCCGCTGCCCAGTTTGATGAGCCCGCTGTCCAGCTTGATGAGCCCGCTGCCCAGCCTGAAGTGCCCATGCCTGCTGCCCAGCTTGAAGTGCCCATGCCTGCTGCCCAGCTTGAAGTGTCCATGCCTGCTGCCCAGCTTGAAGTGCCCATGCCTGCTGCCCAGCTTGAAGTGCCCATGCCTGCTGCCCAGCTTGAAGTGCCCATGCCTGCTGCCCAGCTTGAAGTGCCCATGCCTGCTGCCCAGCTTGAAGTGCCCATGCCTGCTGCCCAGCTTGAAGTGCCCATGCCTGCTGCCCAGCTTGGAGTCTTCCTGTCTGCTGCCCAGCTTGGAGTGTTCCTGTCTGCTTCCCAGCTTGGAGTGTTCCTGTCTGCTTCCCAGCTTGGAGTGTTCCTGTCTGCTTCCCAGCTTGGAGTGTTCCTGTCTGCTTCCCAGCTTGGAGTGTTCCTGTCTGCTTCCCAGCTTGGAGTGTTCCTGTCTGCTTCCCAGCTTGGAGTGTTCCTGTCTGCTTCCCAGCTTGGAGTGTTCCTGTCTGCTTCCCAGCTTGGAGTGTTCCTGTCTGCTTCCCAGCTTGGAGTGTTCCTGTCTGCTTCCCAGCTTGGAGTGTTCCTGTCTGCTTCCCAGCTTGGAGTGTTCCTGTCTGCTTCCCAGCTTGGAGTGTTCCTGTCTGCTTCCCAGCTTGGAGTGTTCCTGTCCGCTGCCTAGCTTGGAGTGTTCCTGTCCGCTGCCCAGCTTGGAGTGTTCCTGTCCGCTGCCCAGCCTGGAGTGTTCCTGTCCGCTGCCCAGCCTGGAGTGTTCCTGTCCGCTGCCCAGCCTGGAGTGTTCCTGTCCGCTGCCCAGCCTGGAGTGTTCCTGTCCGCTGCCCAGCCTGGAGTGTTCCTGTCCGCTGCCCAGCCTGGAGTGTTCCTGTCCGCTGCCCAGCATGGAGTGTTCCTGTCCGCTGCCCAGCCTGGAGTGTTCCTGTCCGCTGCCCAGCCTGGAGTGTTCCTGTCCGCTGCCCAGCCTGGAGTGTTCCTGTCCGCTGCCCAGCCTGATGTGCCCGCTGCCCGGCTGGACATCATGGACTTTCCCCAGCAACGGCTAGTTGGAGCGTCCGGAGGTCGGGTGCTGTCAGGAAATGTTCCATCCGCTGGTAATATCTGTTATTTGGCATGCAGTACTGAGGTCCACCAGCAGGTGTCTTCTGGCAGTTTGGAACTGTCAGGAGAGCTTTTCCCTGTTAAAGTGGGGTTCCACCCAAATTTTGAACATTATCTCTATGCATTCTCTTCCTTGCCTAGATGCTGACATGCTGTGTAAACAAATTTAAATCGCCGTAATTACCTTTTCTTTTCTTTTCTAATCTTCTTAGCACTTCCTGGTTTTCCTCCCATGGGAGTAGGCATGTTTCTAGCCTCTCCCAGACCTCCCACAGTCCCCTGGGAGCTAGTCTCAGGCTTCCCAGCATGCATTGTGCAACAGCGTCATCACAACATCTCGGTGAATGCTGGGAGCACAGCATTCACTGCATCCTGGAAATACATGCTTGTGGGCTTCAAATGCCCACAATGAAGATGGAAACCGCCTTCAGTGAATTTTATAAGTTATTCTTTACAATGAAATCGGACACAGGCGGACTCATTACACAGAACATGTGAGTAGATAATTATGAGAAGAAAAGTTGTGAATGAACTCCAAAAAAAAAAAAACGATAGATAGGTGGACCCCCGCTTTAATGTTATGTCATCTTTGGGCTGCAGTACTGGCGTCCACCAGCGGATGGATCCTGGCAGTATGGAGCAGGTATTCCCCTCTGAAGACAGGTGTCACCTGACATTAATTAGCAGAGCTGCAGTATAAATATCCGGCAATTGCAGACTTATGTTGCCCTGGTATTGTCCTTGAGCCCTGACCTGTATCTCTGGTTCCTGATCCTGTAGCCTGAACCTGAAGCCTGATTCCTGGGACCTGTTGATCCTGTTTCCTGTCTGTTACCTGAACCCTGGACTCTGGACTCTGAGCCTTGTACCTGACCCGTCCCTCCTGTGATCCATCCATCCCCTCTTGTCCTGTTTATCTCCCTTCCCAGCTACTGATTCCGTGTTTATGACCCCGGCCTGGCTTGACTACGATTCTGGTACTCCCTCTTGCTACATATGCTGGTTGGTTTATTATCACTGTTTGTTTGGTTGTTCACTCTGTATTGGTGGTGTGTTCACATATGCATTTTGCTTAATAAACTTACTTTCACCTATTCATGTCTGGTTCACTCTGTCGCAGTCACACAGTTCTGGTCACATCTGGTTTATGACAGAGGTATTACAAGAAATTGCAATGTTACAAAGCTTACAATCAGAACACAATATACTTATCACGTCCTCTCGGCTGGTCTCCAGGTATAGTAAGAGAGAGCTCTGTGCCGCATGGAGTTTAGGCCCAAGTCAGCTTTCAGAGCCTCATGGTAAGGCTTTGCAGCAACAAAGAGAACTCTCTGTAACAACCCTTTTTAATAACTTACTCATCATTCATTCAAACTCCCCCCATTGCCAGTCCCATTTGCTTTGGACCAATCAGTGTTCACATGACAATCCTCCACATATTACTGACTGTTCTGCCATACTTGGCTCTGGGGGCAGTATTGCAGTCCATGCGCCCTGCGGCTGTCTTTGTTATCAATCTCTTTGTAGCTTCTAGCACACCAGGTGGGCTGGAGCTAAGCCCTTTTGCTATGCAGATTCTGTTTGGGGCCACATTCCTCTGTACCTTTTAAAACTGTGGGACTGCAAGTGTCAGCATGGCTGGTCCTGGAAACAAGGAAACACACGCACAACATCCAGAAATATGATAGTAATTCATGTTGAATTCCAACAGATATCTATAACAAGCAAAATGCCTAGCAAATGAACAGCCTATGGTCTATACCAGTACAAATACACTTAAAGGTTACTTATCTTCTGTTACTGTATGTTCGTGATCTCCATTGGCAATGATTCTCCTGGAGCATCAGGCACCTTTCTTCTATCATGAGTGGCTTCTGATCTTGCAAAGCATCATGATGTGTGTGTGTGTGTGTGTGTGTGTGTCCCTAGCTTATGCCTGAATCCCCCTTTTATGTGCCAGGCTGTTTACCATAGTTACCAAGCAACAGAAAACATACCTGTTTACTGTAGCTGTGTAGACAATGGACTGTTGAAACTGTCAATTAGATACAACAATGATATCTATGTAAACCATTGTCCACTCAAGCCAAGACCTGACAGCAATCTAACAGTCATTCTTTCAGTTTGAGAGCTGAAAGAATATCAAAAAAGTAGTGTCTTATTTGTTTACTGTAGCTATAGAGACAATAGACTGTTCTCAAACTGCCAAAGGAATACAACAATGATATCTACATTCCCATTGTATCCAACAACATATGTTTGAGAAAGTCTGTCTCTGTGACACTAGAGTCTTATAGAAAAATTATATTTTATCAAACGCAACACACAGCCTCAAGAGACCAGACCCTGGGTGTAAGATGTATATGTCACCAAGAAGGTACTCATATCCTCAGAGGGGAACAGATTGCACAGCTGATGGCTGGTAATATGGCAGTCATGCATTAATCATTGTACCTCTATGGACATTTTTGGATAAAGTGGCTTTTATAATTTACGGTGATATACCCACCCATATACAGAAATTTTCTGACTACTTTAAAAAGAGTCATCCATACTACATCAGTAGGCCAGGAGTGTTTAATCAATTGCATCTATCTGTGCTTCTCCCGAAGAAGCGAGACTCTTCTCATGGAATGCATCGAGACCTAGCACAGCTATTCCAGACTGACAGTCATCTTTCTGACACATCCAGGTCTCATGGAAAGGTTGATTACATGAATGCAAAATTTACCAATATAATGACATTTCATATATTTTTTTCTTTCTGTATCACATGTTGCTTTTAAATGTGCGTTGAATAAATAATTTATAAATTTTACTTGGTATGTTTTGAGGTGTGCTCTTTAAAAGTCCCATGGGCATTTTTGCTTTTTCTTGTGTGCATGGTATACAGTACTTAGCCTGTCTTTGCAATTTTTACTTTGCACAGAGTGGTCCTTTTCCTCCTTTTCTGGGTTCCCTGCCAGCACTCTCTGCTCCTCCTCTTCTCCAAGTACCCCCCATAGCAAGCTGTGTGCTATGGCGGCACACGTGCGGGCGTGTTCCTTAGCCAGACTGTGTGCGTCTATAGACAAATACAGTGCTACTCAACCCCACCACCACCCCCACCCATTCCCTCTGGACAGGGTTTGATTAACAGCAGCAGGAGCCAATGACTCACACTGCTCTCACAGCCTTCTGTAAATGCAGGAAGATAGCAGAAAAGAAATGCGGCTGGGCACAATGCTGGATCGATAGTGTTTAGGGAAGACGGTGGCACAGCAAGTGATACATAGTTTCTTTACCTATTTTCCAGCCAGCAAAAGATTGAGAGCATGTTCCCTATTTTTCGGTCGCGAAAAGTTCCTATCCAAAAATGTGATCATCTGTATGCAATTCAGACACGCAAAAAATCACGCATGCTCAGAATCAAGTACGAGATGGAAGCGCTTGTTCTGGTAAAATGAGCATTTGTAATGGAGATAGCACATTCATCACGCTGTAAATTTGTGGATCTTTTAATGCAGCGCATTCTTTTGTTCTTTATAATGCTAGGATAATGAATTTGTTTTGCTTCTGATATTCACACAGAGTTCTCACAAACGTATTTCTTTATTATTTCTCGTGATCTCCTGAATAATCTTTTTTGTTTTTAAAGCCAGATCTCCATAATAATGTTTAGAATTATTTTTTATAGTCATCTTTTTTTATTCTATTTTTTTTTAATCAAGATCTCCTGTTTTTTTGAATATTTTAAAATTATTTTCTAGTGATCTCCATGTTTTTTTTTTGTGTGTCAAATTTCCACAACAACATTATTATCTTGTATTTTTAAAGCTCAAGGAGGTTGGTTGTTTTCCCTTGTTAATTTTGACATTGTATTTTTGAAATGTACTGTACCTGCCTACTCACAAACAAACTGAAGAAAAACACATAGGCAAGTATTTTCATATAAAAAAATCTACATTTATTCTGGCTCACAAAATAAAGAGGAAGGCAAAGCTGGAGAAACTGCTTGAATTTGTGAAGCCTTTGTATCCCAGGACACACATCAACTCTTTGTAACTAAAAATTGATAGCCTGAGATGTCCATATAATAGGGAGCACAATCTGGTCCAGGACTCCCAGAGATCAAGAACAGCAGCAGAAGACATATATGTCCCCAGGCTGTGGTACTACAACAGCCTGCATCTTCTGTCAGACCGACTGAACCCAGGCCACCACTTTCTTGTCTTCCCTGCAGCCTTCCCTCCACGCTTCCCTGCAGCCTTCCCTGCATCCTTCCTTGGAGGCTCTGGTTCTGGAGGTGGACTTGTGGCAGGAGGAGGAGGAGGAGGATTGGATGAGCGCACATAAGTGCATGTTCTCACTAATTTGGCCCCTCAACCCCTTCCGAAGGGCCTGAAAAATAATATTCTCACACATGAAGCGTTGGTCCTCTTCCATTTGCTGCAATTTAGCAGCTACATAGCAGCCATAGGCCTCTTCAGTGTCGGGGGGTGTTTTCAGGGCCGCATCAGCATCCTTAATGAGGCCCAGTGCTGCCTCCTCCACGTTTCTCCCCTTCCTGACCCTTTTTGTTGTAAGGCAGAGGGGAGGCACCTGGGATTGGGTGAGGCTACTGGGCCTGGCCACCTCCTGGCTGCCACATTGCAGAGCCTCGTTCTGGCTGAGGTCTTCCTGTGTATGAAAAAGGCACATAGTGTTAGTTTTTGATTCATCAATCACACACAATTTTCAGCTCATGATTGTTGCAAATTGAATGTTAATAAATAGAAAAGACTATCATTCTGAGCCCAGCATTTTTCATTCTCGTCCCAATCATTTTTGGCCCCTACTGTCTATTGATATGTAAAACACTTTTTGTTCAATCATTCATTTGTTATCAGTAATAACATCTAGTTAACAACAATAATTTTCGGACAATAAATATGTTCAAAAATACTATACCTGGCTCCAGCTGGGCTCCTCAACTTCTTCCAGGATGGAAGACCCAGGTTGGTCCTCAGAAGCCTCAGCTGGGGTTGAGGGAAGGGTTGAGGGAAGGGTGAATGGAAGTATAGAAAGTGATTCCTTGGCTTCAATCTGGTCTTCCAGAAACCGCATCCTGTTGTAGTACCACAAACTGAGTACATACACATCCTTTGCTGCTGCTCCTGAATTCATGGAAGCCTGGACCTTATTAAGCTCCTGATGAAGGCAATAGCAACACATTTTTGACACTATAATGTCTGATATTGCCTTCAGTTTTTCAATGCTGAACTTTGTAAGTTCCTCAGTTGTGTGTGTTATGTTTTGAAACATGCCTGTTTATGTACTAAAAAAATATTTTAAAGGTAAAACTTTAAAAAAAAAGATTTTTTTTTTAAATATGTTTTACAACACACATGTGAATGTGCATGGAGCAAAATGTTTTATGCTCAACAATGTGTGGCTTCTTCTTTCAATGCTCAATACCAGTTTTTGTATTAGTTGGTATTTACCGTGACAACAGGTGTTATTTAATAATGGAAAAACCACTTGGCACTACAAGTGCACTAGGATAACCTAGGAGACAGCTATAAGAAACACAAGCAGTAAATCAAAATCAAGATTTGATCAGATCAAATGTTTTTTTAAATATCTAACATAAAATTTGCTGGCATAGCAATGGCCCCCCCTACCCGTAAAATAATCAACATATTTTTGATGCACTTCACGAGCCCTTTGGGGGGGCAAGCCAGTACAGCCAGCTTCCAGGGCTGTCATTGTCATTTCTGGAAGTCCGGCCTCAGGCCCAACTGAGGCAACATAATTCGGAGCATTTCTCTTTAAAAAGTTGTGAAGTATGCAGCATGCTAGAACTATGTGGTTAAGTATATTTATTGCCATAAGAAATAGGCGGAACCGACTGGCCATTATCCCAAAGACATTCTTCACGACTCTTCTGGCTCTGGCCAGCTGGTGATTGAAAACCCTCTTCTCCGGGGTGAGGGTCCTCTGGGGGAATGGCCTCATCAGGTGATCTCCCAGACCAAATGCTTCATCAGTGATAAAAACAAATGGGAGTCCTTCCACGTTCTCTTCCGCAGGTGGCAATCCCAAGCCACCACTCTGGAGACGTCGGTAGAACTCGGTCTGGGCAAAGACTCCACTATCTGTCAACCGGCCATTCTTCCCCACGTCCACATAGAGAAACTCGTATGTCACCAACACCACCGCCATCAGCACAATACTATGAAATCCCTTATAGTTAAAATAGTATGACCCCGAGTGGTGTGGTGGGACGATGTGGATGTGCTTCCCATCGATTGCCCCTCCGCAGTTGGGAAAGTCCCAACGATGAGCAAATTGGGAAGCCACAGTCTGCCATTCCTGTGGCGTTGAAGGAAACTGTGGAGTCAAAAAAGAAAAAAAAATATTAGTACTTTTGCACATAACATTGCAAGCAGATTAGACACAAACATTATTGGCCAACATCAGTATAACATTTATTTTAAGGAGTATTTAAAGACAAAAAAATAAGGTCCACTTATCAGATTCCTCACCCCCTCTGATGGTCCATTGGAAACATTTTATGGGGGGGAGGGTTATAAATGAGTTTTGGACCCCAAAAAAAAGCCTCTGGCACTCTGCCTGAATTTAAGGACAACAATAACATTTGGACACATTTTGGGGGTTGTTTAGGGTAAAGCACTACAATGGAGCTGCCAAAATACATTGTTAAGTGACTAGGCTAGGTGTATATGGGCCTGGGATAGCATGCTGGTGAGGTTAGTGAAGGCAAATATGCATGAAGGACAAAAAAGGAGCATTAAAAGCTTACAGCATGTATGAGGACAAAGGGGACATTCACAGCATATTACAATCATGGTAATTGGAGAATGATGAAAGAAATACAAAACATTAGCATACATTAAATACATAGTGTAACAAGCCCCTGCTCGCTCGATTCCACTCTCCCGACACTCCTCTGCGGCTATAGAATCAGATTGCAGATTGCAACATCTGATGGTTCGGTCATCCAATGCTCTGGGATTCGAACTACAGCTATGTGCCGATCGAATCCAGTTGTGATAGCTCAGAACAAACACCAGGCAGGCTGTATGTAAGTTCAAACAGGAATCTCCTTTTTATTGATGCACACAACACACTTTTATACACAGCAGTTTGAACACCCCGCCCCCAACAACCACTTTCCTATTGGTTAATTGTAAAGTACACTCGAGTCTTCACTCAGGTCCTCTTGTCCATGCAAATGAGGACTTGAAACAGGGCAGCAGGAATTGGTCCGATAGCTTGAATAGGAGGACTGATATGTGTAATGACACAGAGAAGCCCATGGGGGTAATTAAAGTACATAAACAGTCAAACACAGAACAATGGCTTCCTTCCAGACCATGGAGCCGTCTGGAGGGGGTTAGTCTTAAAACAGGGCAGCAGATCCCCCCCACTGTGTAATAGAATAATTTAAATACTTCAGTATTCCAAGCTTCATGACAATACTCCCCCCTGGAAAACAGTCCAACAACCACAGTGGGACCCCGAACGGATCAACTCGACGGATGTTGGAAAAGTAGTCTTAAGGTTCCAACAGTATGAATCGGTTACTCTTTGTAATATGGTAAATACAGGGTTCCCAGAGTCTGTGTCTCTTGGGGGGATATGGACCTGAATCCAAAGTAACACCACCTCAAGGGTCCTCAGGCATACAGCTCACAAAGAGCACTGTTCCCCGAAATGCCAAGGCCCACGATCGGTTGGCAAGAGGCTAACATTCAGTCCCCTCCAAAAGCCTCTGTCTTGACCTGGCTAGGTCTGTCATATTTCTTCCTTGGCGGCAGATAACTAACACAGGAGGAGACCCCAGACGGATTTACTCCGAAGTTAGTCCATAGTTCCAGTCCCCTAATGCCTGTACCCATACAGTACCCCAAACAAATTGTTCCAAACAGAGCATTACTTACCCAGCCAACCTCTGCCTCTCTCAAAGAACATGCCCGCCACTGGGGACAGGCCTGGACTGGCCCTTCTCCCTGGAGTCCTTTCAGCCGCTGGAGAGAAGACAGGGTGACTGGGCTCACTCCATTATGCTGTTGGGGATCTGGGCTGACTGCCCAGCATCCCTGGGGTATATAAGTGGGGACTGAAGCTGGAGAGAAGACAGGGTGACTGGGCTCACTCCATCATGCTGTTGGGGATCTGGGCTGACTGCCCAGCATCCCTGGGGTATACAAGTGGGGACTGAAGTCCCATCCACTATTAGTAGGTGAAAATCCGACAGTGCTTGCAAAGCATGGCTGACATCCTTCTGTCTCAGTGTCACACCATTTTCTCGGTTTGTGTCAGTGGAGACCAAAGTCCCATCCACTACCACAGGAACTCCCTCTTCTGTTAGTTGAGGGCAGAGGCCAGCAGCACTCTGCCCGGTTGCAAAGGCCTTCTGCTGGGGACTCCACATCTTCCGCTCTGGCTAACCGTTGGTGCAGGGGGCTGGCTTCCTCCACTCCCAAACTGTGTAACTGCCATTGGGCAGGTGAGCCGGTTGCTTCCTTTTCCATTCCCTCATCTAGATGTTGGGACAATATGTCTGTGGTACTGTCTCCCAGGTGCACGGATCTTTGCTGGGGAGGAAAGACCACTTCCCCCACCCTGGCCAACTGTTGGGGAGGGACGACAAATACCTCCTCTCCCTTCTCCCATTGTATCCTGATCTGCTGCTGGGAAGTGACCACCTCCTTCTCACCCTGAGCCTCCAGGACTGCCACAGATGTGGAGCAGAGGTCTTGGAACCTCTGTCCAGTGACCAGCGCTTCAGCTGGGGAAGTTCCTTGTGACTCCACAGATACTGCTGTTGGTGCTGGGCAAAGCACAGTGAAGTTTGGCCCTAATAACAGCTCTTCATTTGCTGGAGGCTCACCAGGTTGTTCTTCCTCAGCAGAAAAGTCTATCAAATCCCCTGTCTCTGCAACTGGTGTCTGGGGATAAAGGTTCACCATCTCCTGTCCATGGAACCCATAAGATGCTATCAGTGCTGGGCAGAGGTTAGCAGAGCTCTGCCCCGTTGTCAGCACTTCAGCTTTGGGGATAGCGATCTCCACATTTTCCACTGCCGATTCTCTGGCATTCTGCTGGACAGGAAAATTCCTCCATCCAAGATCATCCAATGCAGAAACAGGTTCATCAAGGTCAGTCAGCACTTGCTCCATCCACCATAAGACCTCCGCGTCCAAAGCTGCGGGGGCAGCTTGGCAAAGCACACTGTTACTCTGCCACATTGTCGACTCTTCAGCCAGGATTTCAGAGTTGTCAACTGGTATTTCCTGATAGTCCCAGGCAAGGGGAGCCCCACCCTTCTGCTGAGCGGAGTCTAGCAGCTGTCTGTAGGCAATCTCCAGCTCCCATTCCTGAACGGCCAGAAACTCCAAATCTTCCTGTGCCCAGTGCACTTCCGAGACATTCAGTCTTCGCTCTCTGTGCTCCATTATTTCCTCCAAACGCCACTGCCGATCACTCCCAAAGTCAGGGTCCCTGGACAGCCTCCAGTACAACAATCCCAGGCCATCATAGTCAAAGCCTTCCGTGGGGCTGTCATCCACTGTCCATGGGCACACTTGGGCTACATACCACTGGAGGGCTCTGTAGCTCTCGTCCAACCGCATTTCTGCCTGGATCAGCCTGCTTAACTCAGCTGTCCACTCCTGGTTCAGCTGTTCCCCCAATAACAGCATTCGTACTTCATACTGCGACCAGTACCTTACATGGATGGAGGGGAGGACTTTTCCCTGGTTTCGCTGCTCACGGGCTAGTGCTTCCTTCCAGAGTTTGCAGCGTATAGAATCAAACCATCCCAGCAGGACCTGCTCTGATACTGGTCCTTTATGCTGTATCTGCATCTCTCCCAACCTCCTTCTGAATTCCTCTTCCATGGTGGCTGGTATCTGTAGATCTCCTCTCCTGTTATCTGGACCTTGGATCCAGGTGATGGTTTGGATGTGTTCACAGCAAGGAAGCACGATCCCACCGGTCCCTCCCAGCTCTCAAGTAAGTCTTTCAGTCTCCTGCAGGCTGGTTAGGAGTGTCCCAGTAACTGGAGAGCAAATCCCACGGCTGCCAACCAATGTAACGAGCCCCTGCTCGCTCGATTCCACTCTCCCGACACTCCTCTGCGGCTATAGAATCAGATTGCAGATTGCAACATCTGATGGTTCGGTCATCCAATGCTCCGGGATTTGAACTACAGCTATGTGCCAATCAAATCCAGTTGTGATAGCTCAGAACAAACACCAGGCAGGCTGTATGTAAGTTCAAACAGGAATCTCCTTTTATTTATGCACACAACACACTTTTATACACAGCAGTTTGAACACCCCGCCCCCAACAACCACTTTCCTATTGGTTAATTGTAAAGTACACTTGAGTCTTCACTCAGGTCCATGCAAATGAGGACTTGAAACAAGGTCAGCAGGGATTAGTCTGATAGCTTGAATAGGAGGACTGATATGTGTAATGAAACAGAGAAGCCCTAGGGGGTAATTAAAGTACATAAACAAACAGTCAAACACAGAACAATGCCTTCCTTCCAGACCATGGAGCCGTTTGGAGGGGGTTAGCCTTAAAACAGGGCAGCAGATCCCCCCCACTGTGTAATAGAATCAAAGGGAAATACTTCAGTATTCCAAGCTTCATGACACATAGAATGTGATGTTAAAGGAGAAAACTTACCCTAATATAGTCCTTCTGCAGGACCTGTATGATGGCAGAACAGGTCTCTGGAATGATGATCCCCAGAGCCTGGGGGGAGATGCCTGTAGAGAAGTTGAGGTCCTGTAGACTTCTCCCCATCACTAAGTACCGCAACGTGGTGACTAGCCTCTACTCCGGAGTGATGGCTTGCCGCATGCAGGTGTCCTGCTTCGTAATATAAGGGGACAGCAAAGTGATGAAAAAGGGGGTCTCTCAACTGGAGAAAATTCCTGAAATCATCAGGATTATTCTCTTGGATTAGCAAAGGCATAGGAGATAATTGGTCATGCTGGAGCAACCAATTCTTGGTCCATGAACTCCTCCCCACTCTGTTCATGGACTGGGCTTGGAGCAAAGCAAGAACCCCAACACCAAGCCCCCGCATAGCACGAACTCTACGACGAGCACGTGCCTGCAATATGGCTTCAAAATGGTTGTCTGGTCAGAACGAACAAACAGAACGCACTGAAGAACAGAAAGGCCTGTGAAGAGTGAGCTGGAAATCAGAAACAAACGGACAAGAACGCACTGAAAAACGGATTCGAACTGACTACACGCACTAAAAACCAGATACAAACCCACAAGCACAAACTAAAGAGCAGTAACGGACTGAAAAGCACGAGTCTGAAAAGCGTGAATCATCTCTCACCAAACTTCTACTAACACGAAATAAACACGAGATTAGCAGAAGGAGCCCAAAGGGTGGCATGCTGGGGATTAAACTTCCGTTTTCTTGCCCTGTCATACGTGGTGTACGTCACCTCGTTCTGGACTAGGGATGAGCTTCATGTTTGAGGCGAACCCATGTTTGACTCAAACATCGGCTGTTCGATCGTTCACTGAATTGCGAACGATATGGGCCGTTCGTGCCAAATTCGTGTGGCGTGTCACGGCCCATAATTCACTGCGGCATCGCAGTGCATTGCTGGCTGATGATTGGCCATACATGCACTATGACCCACATGCTTGGCCAATTACAGCGCCGTCGGTAGAGAGAGCTGTAATTGGCCAAAGCCAGAACACGCCCCACACTATATAAGGTCGCCTGTACGGTGGCCCTGTGTAGTGTGTTCCGGCGTGCTTAGAGAGAGAGAGAGAGACAGTGTCATTTCATTTGAGTTAGCTAGATTAGGCAGGACAGTCAGTGAGTTAGCTGCACTTACAGTGTATTGTGTATATATATGCATCCCAGGTGTTATATATATATATATATATAAATATATATATATATATATATATATATATATATATATATATATATATATATATACACTGTATTCAGTGTAGCTAGATCCGTTCCTGTTATCTTCCTACTGACAGGCAGGCTTTTTCTTGTTACAGTATTTAAAGCTACCTGAACGAAATCGCTGGTGTTCTTTTGATCCTATTAATACCACAGTCAGGCAGCTAGATTATTTACAGTTAGTGTAGTGCGTCCTCCTCACAGTGTGCAGCTAAAGCTACAAGTTAGTTTAGTGTGACCTCTGCACAGTGTTCAGCTAAAGCTACAAGTTAGGGTAGTGCGTCCTCCTCACAATGTTCAGCTAAAGCTACAAGTTGGTGTAGTGCGTCCTGCTCACAGTGTTCAGCTAAAACCACAAGTTAGTGTAGTGCGACCTCTGCACAGTGTTCAGCTAAAGCTACAAATTAGTGTAGTGCGTCCTCCTCACAGTGTTCAGCTAAAACTACAAGTTAGTGTAGTGCAACCTCTGCACAGTGTTCAGCTAAAGCTACAAGTTAGTGTAGTGCATCCTTCTCACAGTGTTCAGCTAAAACTACAAGTTAGTATAGTGCGACCTCTGCACAGTGTTCAGCTAAAGCTACAAGTTAGTGTAGTGCATCCTCCTCACAGTGTTCAGCTAAAACTACAAGTTAGTATAGTGCGACCTCTGCACAGTGTTCAGCTAAAGCTACAAGTTAGTGTAGTGTGTCCTCCTCACAGTGTTCAGCTAAAACTACAAGTTAGTGTAGTGCGACCTCTGCACAATGTTCAGCTAAAGCTACAAGTTAGTGTAGTGCGTCCTCCTCACAGTGTTCAGCTAAAACTACAAGTTAGTGTAGTGTGACCTCTGCACAGTGTTCAGCTAAAGCTACAAGTTAGTGTAGTTCGTCCTCCTCACAGAGTTCAGCTAAAACTACAAGTTAGTGTAGTGCGACCTCTGCACAGTGTTCAGCTAAAGCTACAAGTTAGTGTAGTGCGTCCTCCTCACAGTGTTCAGCTAAAACTACAAGTTAGTGTAGTGCGACCTCTGCACAGTGTTCAGCTAAAGCTACAAGTTAGTGTAGTTCGTCCTCCTCACAGTGTTCAGCTAAAATAACAAGTTAGTGTAGTGCGACCTTTGCACAGTGTTCAGCTAAAGCTACCTGTAGAAGGTTGGTGGTGTTTTCCTGATCCTATCACTACCGCAGGCAGCTAAATTAGCTACAAGTTAGTTTTTTGCGAGCTCTGCACAGTGTTCACCTAAAGCTACCTGTAGAAGGTTAGAGGTGTTTTCCTGATCCTATCACTACCGCAGGCAGCTAAATAAGCTACAAGTTAGTTTTTTGCGAGCTCTGCACAGTGTTCACCTAAAGCTACCTGTAGAAGGTTAGAGGTGTTTTCCTGATCCTATCACTACCGCAGGCAGCTAAATAAGCTACAAGTTAGTTTTTTGTGAGCTCTGCACAGTGTTCACCTAAAGCTACCTGTAGAAGGTTAGTGGTGTTTTCCTGATCCTATCACTACTGCAGGCAGCTAAATAAGCTACAAGTTAGTTTTTTGCGAGCTCTGCACAGTGTTCAGCTAAAGTTACCTGTAGAAGGTTGGTGGTGTTTTCCTGATCCTATCAATACTGCAGGCAGCTAAATAAGCTACAAGTTATTTTTTTGCGAGCTCTGCAGTGTTCACCTAAAGCTACCTGTAGAAGGTTGGTGGTGTTTTCCTGATCCTATCACTACCGCAGGCAGCTAAATTAGCTACAAGTTAGTTTTTTGCGAGCTCTGCACAGTGTTCACCTAAAGCTACCTGTAGAAGGTTAGAGGTGTTTTCCTGATCCTATCACTACCGCAGGCAGCTAAATAAGCTACAAGTTAGTTTTTTGCGAGCTCTGCACAGTGTTCACCTAAAGCTACCTGTAGAAGGTTAGAGGTGTTTTCCTGATCCTATCACTACCGCAGGCAGCTAAATAAGCTACAAGTTAGTTTTTTGTGAGCTCTGCACAGTGTTCACCTAAAGCTACCTGTAGAAGGTTAGTGGTGTTTTCCTGATCCTATCACTACTGCAGGCAGCTAAATAAGCTACAAGTTAGTTTTTTGCGAGCTCTGCACAGTGTTCAGCTAAAGTTACCTGTAGAAGGTTGGTGGTGTTTTCCTGATCCTATCAATACTGCAGGCAGCTAAATAAGCTACAAGTTATTTTTTTGCGAGCTCTGCAGTGTTCACCTAAAGCTACCTGTAGAAGGTTGGTGGTGTTTTCCTGATCCTATCACTACCACAGGCAGCTAAATAAGCTACAACTTAGTTTTTTGCGAGCTCTGCACAGTGTTCACCTAAAGCTACCTGTAGAAGGTTGGTGGTGTTTTCCTGATCCTATCACTACCGCAGGCAGCTAAATAAGCTACAAGTTAGTTTTTTGCGAGCTCTGCACAGTGTTCACCTAAAGCTACCTGTAGAAGGTTGGTGGTGTTTTCCTGATCCTATCACTACCGCAGGCAGCTAAATAAGCTACTAGCTAGTTTTTTGCGAGCTCTGCACAGTGTTTAGCTAAAGCTACCTGTAGAAGGTTGGTGGTGTTTTCCTGATCCTATCACTACCGCAGGCAGCTAAATAGGCTACAAGTTATTTTTTTGCGAGCTCTGCAGTGTTCACCTAAAGCTACCTGTAGAAGGTTGGTGGTGTTCTCATACTACAGGCAGGCAGTTGATTTTGCTATCTGCAGTATCAGTACATATATATGTATATGTATATATATATATATATATATATATATATATATATATATATCCCAGCTACAGGCCATTAGTATATCTGGAAGGCCAAGAAGGAGAGGCAGACAGTCACAAGCCAATAATAGAGGGCAAGCAAGCTCTGTGTCTAGTGCTGGTCGTGGAGGCGGTGCATCCTCATCAGAACGTGGCCGTGGGACACGCTTGGCCTTTTTTTCGGCAGCTGGCCATGTTGAGCCGCAACATGCGGAAGACTTGGTCGAGTGGATGACCAAGCCGTCCTCATCCTCCTCATCCTCTCTCACCCATGCTCAGGGTACTTTGTCTGGCAAAGCAGCTGCCTCTTCCCTCGGCTCAATGGCATCAGTGACTCCTTCCCTAGCCCCACCATGTCCTCCTGAGGAGTCCCTCGAACTGTTTGACCACAGTGTTGGGTACATGCTCCAGGAGGATGCCCAGCGTTTGGAAGGCTCTGATGATGATGCTGAGTTAGATGAAGGCAGTAACGTGAGCACGGACAGAGGGGGTGCCCAAGAAGGACAGTAATCTGGCAGTCATGCTCCTCCTGCTGCAGCATACTGCCAGGTTTGCTCCAGTGATGAGGAGGGAGGGGATGATGAGGTCACTGACTCAACGTGGGTGCCTGATAGGAGAGAGGAGAAGGAGGCACATCACCAACGAGGCAGGATGCCCTCCAGGGGCCAGCCTAAGGGCAGCACACTGACTGCATTACACCCCAACGCTCCGCATGTGCAGGGCGCTGCAGTCTCTGCGCATTATTCAAAAAGTTCTTTGCTGTGGGCCTTTTTTGAGATGAGTGGATCAGATCGCACCGCTGCTATTTGCAACATATGTCTCAAGCGTATCTCGTGTGGCCAAACATGTCCCGCTTTGGCACCACATGCTTGACCAGACATATGTTGACCTGCCATGCAGTTCGTTGGCAAGCGTATCTAAAAGACCCACACCAAAGAACAAAGAGGACCTCTCCTTGCTCCTCATCAGCTGAGATCTCCAACCCCACTATACCTTCAGTCCTCTCTGAGACCTGCACTGAGAGGAATGAAAGTGTAGAATTAGGTGTGTCACAGCCAAGTACTTGTGGGCAATCTGCTGTTGGTACACCGACGTCAGATTGTACCAGGCAAATTTTCCTGCCCCAGCTGCTGCACCGCTGAATGAAGTTCGCTCCCAACCATCAACATGCCCAGCAGTTGAATGCTAGCTTGGCAAAATTGCTAGCACTTCAACTGCTGCCTTTTCAGTTGGTAGACTCTGCCCCCTTCCGTGAGTTTGTGGAATGTGCGGTTCCTCAGTGGCAGGTACCCAAACGCCACTTTTTCTCACGGAAGGCAATTCCGGCTCTCTACCAGCATGTGGAAGGCAATGTCCATGCCTCTCTGGACAGGGCGGTCAGCGGTAAGGTGCATATTACCGCTGACTCATGGTCCAGCAGGCATGGACAGGGACGTTACCTAAGTTTCACCGCACATTGGGTGACTCTGCTGGCAGCTGGGAAGGATGCAGGACAAGGTGCAGTAGTGTTGGAGGTTGTTCCGCCACCACGCCTCCAAAATGCTACTACTGGTGATTCTGACACACCTCTCTCCTCCACCCCCTCCTCTTCTTCCTCTTCCATGGCCTCTTCCTGTGCTTTGTCCTCGGAACCAGCGGTGCTCTGTAGGCATTCAAGGGGCTACGCAAGTACGCAGGCCAAAAGATGCCATGCAGTGCTTCAGCTGGTGTGCTTGGAGGACAGGAGTCACACTGGGGCAGAGGTTCTGTCAGCTCTGCAGGGGCAGGTTTAGAGGTGTTTGACGCCACGCCAACTTAAGGCAGGAATGGTGGTTTGCGACAATGGCACCAACCTCCTCTCTGCCCTCCGACAGGGACAAATGACCCATGTGACCTGTTTGGCTCACGTCCTTAACTTGGTGGTGCAGCAGTTCTTAGGCAGGTACCTGGGTTTACAGGATGTCCTGAGGCAGGCCAGGAAAGTCTGTGTGCATTTCCGCCGGTCATATAATGCCAGTGCTCGGCTGGCAGACCTCCAAAAGGAGTTTAACCTGCCCAAGAACCGCCTAATCTGTGACATGCCCACCATGTGGAACTCAACGTTGGCCATGATGCAGCGACTGCACACGCAGCAGAGGGCCATCAATGAGTACCTGTGCGACTATGGCACCAGGACAGGGTCAGGGGAACTTGTTTTTTTTCCCCACGCCAGTGGGCCATGATCAGGGATGCATGCACTGTCCTGTCACCATTTGAGGAGGCCACGAGGATGGTGAGCAGTGACAGTGCATATATCAGTGACACTGTCCCCCTTGTCCACCTGTTGGAGCACACGCTGCATGAAATAATGGACAGGGCACTTGAGGCAGAACAGAGGCAGGAAGAGGAGGACTTCCTTAGCTCTCTAGGCCCCCTTTATCCAGACAGTGTTCCTGCGTGCCTGCCGATCACACAGGAAGAGAACGAGGAGGAGGAGGATGATTGTGTCAGTATGAAGGTGGAGCAGATCCTCTGCTCCCTGCAGAGGGAGCAGAGGATGAAACATCTTCAGGAGGCCTTGCAGAAAGGTCTGTGCAACGCGTTTCCAGAGACTGGGAGGTTACAAACTCCTGTTTCTGGACAACGTGTTGCTGAGGCTTCAGTCAGTCAAAAAAGGAGCGGTGGAGAAGGTGGCCGTCTGACCGATGCGTTCAGACAATTTTTTAGTCTACAGCCCCAAGGTATGATCAGTTCCAGCAACCATCGCCAGCGTCTGTTTTACATGGTGCAGGAATACCTAGGGGCAAGATCTGACTTGGACACTGAAAACCCTCTGGGTTACTGGGTCTTGAGGATGGATCACTGGCCAGAGCTTGCACAGTATGCAATTGAGCTACTGGCCTGTCCTGCATCCAGTGTTCTTTTGGAACAGTATGCACAGTATGCAATTGAGCTACTGGCCTGTCCTGCTTCCAGCGTTCTTTCGGAACGCACATTCAGTGCTGCTGGAGGCTTTGTAACCGATCCTGAGTAATTATCCTCTTCCTCCTCAATGATCATGCTGATAGCTTGTAAGAACATTTTTGGTTCTGGGCGCCGCCACCAGGGCCTAAGGCCCAATTTTTCAGCCCCTGTTTAACAGGGGAGTGTAATTACAATTTTTGATGCAATACTTTGCAGCAGGGCTCGTTCCTGCATTCCAACTAGAGTTTCTGTGAGGGGTTGCAGTGTTGTGGCACCAGCCCCTGTGCCTAAGGCCTAATTTTTCAGCCCTGTTTAACAGGGGCGTGTAATTACAATTTTTGATGCAATACTTTGCAGCAGGGCTCGTTTCTGCATTCCAACTAGAGTATCTGTGAAGGGTTGCAGTGTTGTGGCACCAGCACCAGTGCCTAAGGCCTAATTTTTCAGCCCCTGTTCAACAGGGGCATTTAATTACCATTCTTGATCTAATATTTCACAGCAGGGCCCGTTTCTGTGCCCACCAAGAGCGAGTGAGGACTTACAGTGTTGTGGCACCAGCACCACCACCAAAGGCCCAATTTTTCTGCCCCTGTTCAACAGGGGCATGCAATTACAATTCTTGATCTAATATTTCACAGCAGGGCCCTGTGAGGGCTTTCAGTGTTGTGGCCACAACAACACCTAAGGCCCAAATTTCTGCTGAGTATATAGGGCAGGCCCCTACTTTCAAACATCCAACTTACAAACGACTCCTACTTGCAAATGGAAGGAGACAAGAAAGGAAGTGAGATGAAATCTACCCCTAGGAAGGGAAATTCTCTCCTGTAAGAGTTAATATGGGAAAACATTTCTCCTTTCCACTGATGCTTTATCACCAATCCTTGTTTCACAAAAAAACCCAAATTTTCAAAAAACATTTGTCATTGGGACAAAAAGTGAGGTGAAATCTTCTGAAGAGGAGCACAGACAGCAAAACAAATGTCACAGGGGTGATAACCCTTCCCTATGTTTTCCAAAAAGCTTAAAATAGATTTTTTGGCTGGAGCTAAACATGTTAAAAATGTACCAGTTCAAAATTACAAACAGATTCTATTTAACAACAAACCTACAGTCCCTGTCTTGTTTGCATCGCCTGTATACTGCTGTTCAGAGTACAGAGCCTGTATACTGCTGTTTCCTTTTTTAATTTGGGTGTGTGGTTCCCCTTAATATCCATACAAGACCCAAAGGGCCTGGTAATGGACTGGGGGGTACCCATGCCGTTTGTCTCACTGATTTTCCTCCATATTGCCAGGACCCGACATTACATTAAAGCCGCAAGCAGTTTTAAATGACTTTTTTTCCTTTAAAAATGACATTTTGTGCAGGGACTGTTCTAAGCACGGGAAACATGCGCCACTTTACAGGCATACTATAGACACCCCCCAGGTATGATATTTAAAGGAATATTTCACTTTTTTTTTACTTTAAGCATCATTAAAATCACTGCTCCTGAAAAAATGGCCGTTTTTAAAAGTTTTTTTTGCATTGATACATGTTCCCTGGGGCAGGACCCGGGTCCCCAAACCCTTTTTAGGACAATACCATGCAAATTAGCCTTTAAAATGAGCACTTTTGATTTTGAACGTTCGAGTTCCATAGACGTCAATGGGGTTCTAACGTTTGTGCAAATTTTCGGTCCGTTCGCAGGTTCTGGTGCAAACCGAACCGAGGGGGTGTTTGGCTCATCCCTATTCCGGACGGTTGGAATTTGGTGTGACTATGTAATGCAAGACAAGCTTGAGCGGAATTTCGTTCAAAAAACCATCCAAGATTTTTCCGACAGAAATTCCGCTCGTGTGTGGGGCATTAGTTCTTTCAACTTTTGTAAACCTCAAATACCCTGTGCAGTGTTCAAAGCAGAAGAATACAGGCTTCTTAACAGATACCGCTTCCTATCAACAGGCAGAATTAAGGATATTGTTTCTTCACAGACAAATCTTTCATAAAAAAAATTGACAGATGAAAACTATGTCTCTGAAAGTTACATCAGAATAAGCCAAAAATATTTATAATAGAATACTGAAGTTCCAACGTTGCAGAGTGAATCACGGATAGAGGTTCATTTATCACAATCCCACCGAGGTATCTTGTGTTAAGGAAATATATTGTAAGTGCATGGTTAAAGGCTCTTGCAGTATTCTGCCATCTCTTTTAAATGAAGCACTAATCATGTGATTGAAAATTCTGGAAGGAAATCAGTATAGCTCAGCTGACCCTGAAGTAGTGACCATAGTTGCATTCCAACTTGTTCTGTAATTAGCATTCTCTCTAGGAGAAAGGAATGCATATCTTTACACACATTCTGCTTTGTACACCTAATCCTGTGTGAGAATAAGCCTTATGCTTGCATCCAGTCACATCTGACTCAATAAATGGATTCAAGGAATTGTTATTTGGTCAGGATATGTGCACTTTGAGATGATAGTTGTGCATTAACCTTTGGTCTCCAATGGCCTTTAGTGTTTTCATTTGCACTTTGCCATAAAATACTTTAGGGGAAATCAAAGAGAAGATGTATGTTCTTTGAAGGAGATTTAAAGTCTCTCTATTTCCTCTGCAATGTAAAGTAATGGTAATTCAATGTGTTTTTATTGTAGGTTGATCTTTTATTTATTTATTTATTTATTTATTTTTTAGACCACTTCAGACGACCTTTTTTTGGGGGACTAAAATCAACTTTACAGTTCATTTTTATTTGAGTGGCCCACCAATGTCTCATCATCGTGGTCTTTTGCCATATAAAAAACACAGCCAGACAGAAGAAAGAAAGACCCAATAATGGGAGGATGATATAAAAAACTATTAAACTATTACTAACCCTTCCCACTACAACACCTAATCACTCCCATATGGCTAAATATAAACTCCCTTTCCCTTTTACTTCCAATTCCCACCCCCCCCATCCCCCCTCCCCAAATCCCCCCCATCCCGCCTCTCCAGGGTCTAATTTTCATTCAACTCTACTTCTTAGGCTAAGGCTTTGATCTCTTTGGCGTAGCTCCATGTTTTTTTTAATTTTTTCCAGCGATCCCACCTGTCCAAGTTCCCACTTCCTATTTCCTCTAGCCTGCTCCCCAGCGTCTCCATACTGCAACTCTCTTCAATTGCGTCAAACCACTCCCATATCTCTGGGCTCTCCCTCCTCTGCCAGTTCCTTGGGATCGTTCTTTTTGCTGCGTTCAGGAGCTGCGTAACCAGAGACTGCTTATAACTATTTAGGTCCCTCATCCCCCCATGAAACAGGACCTCCCAGGGGTCTTCTACCACCTCTATTTCCATGATTTCCTTTATAAGGACAAGTATTTTTCTCCAGAAGTTTTTAATTAAGGGGCAACTCCACCACATGTGTCCCATTGTTCCAACTTCCTGGCAGCCTCTCCAGCAAGTGGGTGACCCATTTTGATACTTGCTTGTTATCTCTGGGGTGAGGTAGCTTCTGCTGATGCATTTGTAATTCATTTCTGCCGTTCGGGTGTCTATTGCTGAGTTGGCGCTCATTTTTAACATTCTTTTAAATGTGACTATATCATTTTTAGTACCTAAATCACTTTCCCATTTGACCAGGAATGGCGGCATCTCAAATTTTTCTGAGGCCATCAAGATTTTATATATCTGAGAAATTATATTTCTTGGGGCCTCTTTATCACATAACCTTTCAAAGTCTGTCAATTGTTTCCCAGACCTGATCGGCTGTGGTAATCTATTCACAAAGTGACTCAATTGGAGATATCGCCATCTGTCTAGTCCCCGTGATTCCCTCCCATGTGTAAGTTGCTGCAGTGATATAAGTTTACCATCTTTTATAATTTTTCTCAATTGTGTTTTCCCCCAAAGTGCCTCTTTTCCTCCTATACTCTCCATTCCTGGTGTGAAAAATGTATTATCTAATAATGTGATCAGCGGTGAGTTATATTTCCCATTGACTTTCCTATATACCCCATCCCAGATTTTCAACACATTTCTTGTTATTGCGTGCAAACTATTGTCTAGTGATCTAAAGTGAGGGGGATTCCAAATAATGGTGCCTAATTGTGATTTACTTGATTTACTATCTTCTTCTAATTTCACCCATTTTTTCAGTTTTTCCTTCCTCGCCCATTCAACTACCCTTGATAAAACTACGGCTTTGTAGTATATCTGCACATCGGGGACTGCCAGGCTGCCATCTAGCTTCCTTTGTTTTAGCGTCTGGAAAGAAACTCGTTTTTTTCTTTTTCCAAATAAAGGTCATAATTATTTTCTTTAACATCCTCAGATAGTACTGGGGGAGGGGCACAGGGAGCATCTGGAAGTGGTAATATAATCTTGGGTATTAAAACCATTTTAATGACATTAATACGTCCAATCCAGGAAAGGGCCTTACAAGAGAACCTATTGCAGTCCGATCTAACCCGGTCTAGTAAGGGCATATAGTTCATAGTGAACGTCTTCTTGAGTGAGTTAGTTAGTTTAATACCCAGATACTTTAGTTCCTTAGTCCATTTAAAGCGAAATTCTTTTTTCAAAGTCTCTACGACTGACTTGCTTACATTTATATTTAATATTTCTGATTTATTCATATTTATTTGAAAGTTGGATACCTCTCCATATTTCCTCACTGCTTTTATAAGGTTGGGCATAGTTGTAGCCGGATTTGTTACTTAAAATAACACGTCGTCCCCAAATGCTGCGACTTTGTGTTCCTCCTCTCCTACCACAACACCTCGGATGTCAGGATTTCTTCGTATTGATGCCAGGAAGGGTTCCATAGCCAAAACGAAGAGCAGCGGAGACAGGGGACACCCCTGTCTCGTGCCATTCTCCATCTCGAATGGTTGAGATGTTAGCCCATTGATTTTTATTACGGCAGTTGGGTGGTGATAAAGAGTTTTTATCCTCCGGATCATTTTAGGGCCCAGACCCATGGCCTCTAAAGTCTGGATCATGAACCCCCAGTCTACTCTGTCAAAAGCCTTTTCGGCATCAATTGACAGAAGTAGTCCTGGGGGCCCACTCTCTTTCATTTTTCCCAACAGGAGAAGAGTCCTAACCCCATTATCCCTCCCCTCTCTGTTTGGGATAAACCCTACTTGATCTGGTTTAACTAGTGAGTTCATAAATTCCTTCAGTCTTTCTGCCAGCACTTTTGCATAAAGTTTTGTGTCGTTATTCAACAAAGAGATTGGACGATAGCTTGAGCACAATGTTTTGTCTTTACCTTCTTTCAGTATAATTGTAATAGATGCTTTTAATGCTTCTCTACTCATCTCAAAGCTGTCTCCCAACCCATTCAGGTAACGGCACAACCTAGGCACTAGTACTTCTCTAAATGTTTTATAATACAATGTTGTTAGGCCATCTGGGCCTGGGCTTTTCCCCAGGGCCATTCCCGCTAATGCTTTACCTATTTCTTCCTCAGAGATTGGTCTTTCCAATAATTATCTACCTTCCTCAGAGATCTTGGGGAGTACTGCCCTTTTTATATAGTTGTTATATCTCAGTGTCCTATTTTTTGAAGCTATGTATTGTTTGGGGACTGAATATAATTCCTTATAATAGTTCTTAAAAATTTCTGCCACCTTCCTGGTTGAATACTCCATGCGACCCTCTTTGGACTGAATTCTTTCTATAAAATTCCTAGTTTTCTTCTTATGTACCATTTTTGCTAACTGTTTGCTAGGTTTATTACCCCATCTATATCTCTCCCAGGCAATCTTATTGAATGACGCTCTGGTCTCCTGTTCCATTACCGTTTTTAACTCAGATCTTTTAATGACCATCCGATGATGTATTTCCTGGGGTATCTGGCATTTATATTTTTTGTGTATTTGTTCTAGCCCCGTGAGTTCGTCCGTTAGTTTTTGGATTTTTTCCCGTCTTTCTTTTTTCTTCCTTGCCCCCATTTTAATCAAAACTCCTCTAATATAGGCTTTGTGTGCCTCCCAAAGTGTGGCTCCTGATACCTCCCCAGTGTCGTTTGCCTCAAAGAAGTTTTCTAGTTCCTGTCTAATTCTATTGACCCCCTCCACCTCCCTTATCAGCTCCTCATTTAGCCTCCACTGCCCCCTCTCGGCCTGACCTCTTCCTATTGACATTTCTATGGTCATAGGTGCATGGTCTGAGTAGGTTATGTTTCCTATCGTGGACCCCAATACCTTGTCAATCGCCCTATGCTCGACTATACCCCAATCAATCCGAGAGTGAGACCCGTGCACAGGGGAATAGAATGTATAGTCCCTCTTAGTTGGATGTTGGACTCTCCAGATATCTACCAATTGCCAGTTAGAGAGCTTTTCCTTTATCTCTTTCAAGTGAGCACAGGTTTTCCCCTGGGGGCGGGCCGTACTGTCTATACTCAGATTGAGACAGAAATTGAAATCCCCCATTAATATCAGGTGTCCTGTCATGAACTTCATTATTTTCCCCAGGATGTTTGCCAGGTATTTCGTCGGATTTTTATTGGGGGCGTATATATTAGCTAGCGTATATTCGTCTTCGTTTAATCTACCTCTGAGGAACAAATATCTTCCTTCAGGGTCCACTAATCTCTCCTCCAGCACAAACCTTATATTCTTAGCTAAACCAATAGCTACTCCCCTTGACCTACTAGAGATAGTATCACCTTGAAACCAGACCGGGTATTTATTTGAGGACAATCTAAGTCTCGATTGGAGTGAGATGTGCGTCTCTTGCAAGAACACCACATCTGATCCCAATATTTTTAACTCATTAAAAATGTCAATTCTTTTCTTGGGGGAATTTAAGCCTTTAACATTATATGTTGTAAATTTTATTGTCGCCATAGCCCTTTTACCTTTCTCCTGACATCTCCCTTTACCTTAGACCCTGGAGAGTTTTCCCCTTTTCTTGAGGTTGAAATTGGGCAGGATCCCTTTCCCCTACTCCCTATCCCTCCCTCACACTCTCTCCCCCCCTCCCTTTCCATCCCTCCACCATCCCCCACCTCCAACCCCCTGCCTCCCCCCCGTATATCCCCCTTATCCCTCCCTCATCTCCCCTTGACTCCCCATTTCCCCCCAATCCACCTCCCTCTCCCTCCATACCCCCCACCCTGGCCCCTACTGACCCCTTGGACCAGTGAAAGTCACATACATTGTGACCCATCGTTGATCTCCTCCTCTAAAGGTGGGGTCTTAGGTCTGTCGTCCCTACAATCCATGTTGCCTTAATAACCGGGTAGTCTAGTCTTCACTCGACAGATCTTCCTTCTGGGTTAAATTCAAGTAAATATTGACCTTTGACCTATCCCCCCCCCCAGAGCCTCACCCCTACCCCACAGTCAGCTCAATCCAGCGTTCCATGGACCAGTCCAGCATCGGGGGCACCTGCATGCCCAATTTCTCACAGAACTCTTCTAGTTCCCCTGGGAATCTTAATCTTGCGGATCTCCCATCTTTATTGCCTACCAAGCAGGCTGGGAATCCCCATGTGTATTTAATATTTTGATTCACCATTTGTTTCAATAGGGGTTTTAAATGTCGCCTTCTCGCCAGTGTACCTTTGGCCAGATCCGCAAAAACTTGAACCCTTGCCTCTTCAAACTGTAATGGGGTATGTCTCTTAAGTTTAATCCAAATATTTTCCTTATCCTCCTAAAATCTAAATCTCACGATTATATCACGGCTTCTTTCATCCCGTCTGATGTTTAGCCTGCCCACCCGACGCACCCGCTCAATTTTTGGGAAGTCTTCTCCGCCCAGTCCCAGGAGTGGGCTAAAGATAGTCGCCACAGTCCTCCTCAGATCTTCTCCCCTATTTTCTGGGACACCTCTGAGTCTCAAATTTTGTCTATGATCTCTGTTTTCCTGATCTTCCAACCTGTAGCTTGTTTTTATCTGGTTTTGTTGTGTTATTTTAAGTTGTTCTTTTAATTCAGAGATCTCCCTCTCTTGTTTGTCGAGCTTATCTTCAACCCCTTCCACTCTGGTCAGTAGGTTGCCTAATTCGGTCCTTAACATGGTGATCACAGCCTTAATTGATGTCTCAAGTGCTTTAAGCATTTCTGCCAGTTCACTTTTTGAGGGTAGTTGTGAATCGTGTCTATGTTCATCGATTCTAGATGCCTCCAGCGTGTTTTCGGCTAAGAGCTCCTCTCTAGAGTGATCAGGGGTCAGGTCTTTCCTCCCATTTTGTCCCTTCTTCATTTTATCTGCCATGTTTGATTTTTGGGTCTCTTGCTGGGAACTTCCCGGGCTCCCCCCTTTCACCATGTATTGCTTGATTGTGCTTGCGTAAACGCTCCCTACAAGATTATCTTTTGGGGTTTTCAGTGGGCCCCCTTTCCCGGTTTTGGATGTACTTCGACTCATACTTCTTCTCCAGTTGTCTGGGCTTACTTGATTTTAATCAGTGTATCTGATGTTAATCTTAATAAGCCGGGGTCCAAATTTCATCCTTTAATTGACCAATATAATTGGACTCAAGGTACAGGTACCGGTATGGTGGTGGTTACAGTATTAGCACATTAGATGAGCCTCTGTATAACTAGGTTTAAAATCTTATCCCCCTTAAGTCTAGGGAAACACGGGGTGCCAACGTATAGGGTTCCTAAACGCGTTTTCTGCTAGCCAAAGTCCGGAATCCCCTAGTTAAGAAATAAGGTTGCCCAGAAAGAGGAAAAGTACCGTTATAATACTGTATTAAATGATAACTGTTCCAGGTCCAGCCTCTCGGCCTTATATCTGCTATATGCTGCCCTCCAAGCCCCTCCAATGCGTAGGCCCTTCCGGGGCTTCTATCGTATATTTCTAAAGATGTTTTCTGGAGGTTCACCCAAGTATATTTACTCCCACCCTGAGCAACACATTGTCATACTTTCCCAATGTTAAATTTGCCCCTAAGCTAGAGAAAGGGGTATACCAAGGCTTCCCTCCCACATGGATGCTGGGATACCCGCATACAGGCTTACTAGCGGTGTGGACTTATCACAGATATTTGTACCCTTCAACACAATCAAAACACTCTGCTGTTCCACCCTAAAATGCCAACTTTTCCAATACAACCCCAGATTTACAGTTCTCGTTTTGCATTATATTGGTTTTGATACAGTTCGTGTAATGGGGGTTATGCGCTGCGCATCCATAGGTCCCCTCTTCCAATCTTCCCACCTCCGGGTTACTAGGTTCAATAGAGATTACTTCACATAGGCTTTTCTATACAATTCCCTCAGTTTGCAATCCACGGGCTCACTTCTCCAGACTTGCTGCTAATACACTCTTACCTTTGGCTTTGTTAAGTTTGGTATATCTCTTACCACCACCATTTAAACTTCTGTTGCAGCTCCCTGCTGTCTATGGGAAGATCGGCGTTGGATTTGCTTCCGCTCTCCGGGCTGTGAGGCTCCTATCCACTGCCTCTCACTGCAGCATCTGGGTCAATCCCTGGCTCGCATGCAGACACTCCAGGCAGGGAGGGGGGCGGGGGGAGCGGGAATCTCCAAACGGGCAGCCGAGCCTGTCACTCCTTCTGCTTTCCTCCTTCTCAATAGGGACTCATAGGCTCTTAGAGTGCTGGTCTCCTCGCTGTTTTCCCAGGGTTCTCCTCGCCGTCAGCTCAGTCCGACTATCCCGCTCTGTGTGGGAGAGAGGGAGTCCCCCAGAGCTTCAGCAGGGTGACACACCTCTTCCTCCTCCCTTCCCGTCTGACATCTCACGTCATGACCCTTCTGTAGGTTGATCTTGACCCAGTAATAATTAAAAGCTGCAGGTACTAATAACAGCCACAGATTGGGGTGAAGTCTAGAGTAGGGATGAGCCGAACACCCCCCGGTTCGGTTCGCACCAGAACCTGCGAACGGACCGAAAATTCACACGAACATTAGAACCCCATTGATGCCTATGGGACTCAAACATTCAAAATCAAATCTCATTTTAAAGGCTAATTTGCATGGTATTGTCCTAAAAAGGGTTTGGGGACCCGGGTCCTACCCCAGGGGACATGTATCAATGCAAAAAAAACTTAAAAACGGCCGTTTTTTCGGGAGCAGTGATTTTAATGATGCTTAAAGTAAAAAAAAAAAAAATATATTCCTTTAAATATCATACCTGGGGGGTGTCTATAGTATGCCTGTAAAGTGGCGCGTGTTTCCCGTGTTTAGAACAGTCCCTGCACCAAATGTCATTTTTAAAGGAAAAAATCTCATTTAAAACTGCTTGCGGGTGGGGGCATGGCCTGGACCGACATGGCGTAGGAAGCAAAGAACGAGAGCTCCGCTTGCCTACCATCCGCACTATCAGATCCTGGAGTTAATCCTGCATATTTAACAACCACGCTTGGGCTCCCTGTCCTGCCTGACCCCTGTGGAGCATGTCGCCTCCGAAACAAAAGACGGATCCAGCGGCAAAACTGGAAAAATACAGGAACACTGAAAAGGGTGCCGGAGGTGAAAATGGCGCCGGCCCCTCTCCCCATGCTGACTCGGCGGCGGAAGACACGGCGCGGGTGCTCGAAGCAATCTCGGACTGCAAAAGCACCTTGACCAGTAAGATTGAGGAGGTCAAAGTGGACGTATCGTTAATACGCCAAGACCTGCAAAAGTTGAGAGAGCGTGTCACGTAAACTGAAACCCGCCTAAGCCGGGTGGAAGATGAGGTTCCGCCATTACAAGTCCACGCCGAACAACTGCAGCACCAACTCAATATGGTGTTAGCCAAGCAAGACGACATGGAAAACTGCTTAAGGAGGTGTAACCTGCGATTTGTCGGCCTGCCAGAGGGTTCAGAGGGCTCTGACCCCCCCTCGTTTCTAGAGAACTTACTGGTAAACACATTTGGGAGAGCTGAGTTTTCTACTACTTTTGTGATCGAGCGGGCACACAGGTTGGCGGCTAAACCCCCCCCCCTCAAGGGGCTCCTCCGAGAACATTCATTGCCAAACTACTTAATTTTCGGGACCGGGATGCAGTACTCCGGCTAACCAGATTGAAGGGCAACATACCCTTTCAGAACACAGAGATTAAGGTATTCCCAGACTTCTCGGCGGAAGTCCAGAAGAAGAGAGCCACATTCACAGAAGCAAAGCGCCAGCTGCGGGCCTGCCATTACTCCTATGCGATGCTCTTCCCGGCACGGCTGCAGGTTGTCGTGTTACCCTGCAGGTACTGTAATAAGAATCTGTTGTGAACATCATATGCTCCCTTATTTACCCCGCTTGCACACACATTTTCCGAACAGGGGGGACAGGGTGATTGGCGGAACATTTGGATCTCGCTACCCAAGCTGGATATATCCTTTGTGCGATACACAATTTTATGCCAATATGCCTGCCTATAGGCTTACTGTGCGTTCCCCGGGGGCTGGGCACGGACGAGAGCCCACCTGAAACATATACAATATGACTCACGTTCCTTAATGCTAAAGGCAAGCTGCTAAGTATAGTGACGTTCGAATTCTGGGTAAAATATGATGTTTACTCATTGCTAGGATGTTCTTTCCTATTAATCAATATATTGGAGGGTTTTTATACACAAATGATACTGGGGGTCCCCGTCTGCTTTGCCTTACACACTTGGGTGCGAGGTTGGGGAGGGGGGATGAGCAGTCCCTCACATATGGCGAAGTCAATGTTGAAATGGATATTGAGTATGCAACATACACAAACGCAAATAAGCTCCCATGCAGGGTGTTAAATGCTTGACTTGGAATGTGAGAGGTCTCAGGGCTAAGCCCAAACGTAATGCAGCATTGGCATACCTTAAAACATTACATGCAGACATTATAGTTTTAGTAGAGACCCATCTCACAGGCCAACTCCAAATGGCACTCAAGAAACCATGGGTGGGTTGGCTCTATCAAGCCCCCTACTCTGCTAACTCTAGGGGCGTGGCTATACTTGTGGCGAAGACAGTATATTTTGTGTTACTCACACTTAAATCTGACCCACAAGGTAGATTCATATTTCTACATGCTAAAGTGAATGGGCTAGAATTGTTAATTTTGGCTTTCTATGTCCCACCTCCCTTTCAACTTAACGTCATACACGAGGGGATAGCGTACATGTCTCAATTTCCTACTGTTCCTGCGATGTGGCTAGGCGATTTCAACAATATACTGCATAGGGAACTAGAGCGTTTATCACTGACACCCCAAGACGTACCCACCCAACCCCACACGAGATTTGGCAAGATAATAACTGATTTGGCCCTCATAGACACATGGAGACACTGTCATCCATTGGAGAAGGCATATTCCTGTTTTTCTACTTCTCACAATACCATGTCACGTATCGACCTCATCCTCATCTCCAGCACCATTGCCCCCCTACTCCGACAGGTAGGATTTAACCCACGCATTCTATCTGACCATGCCCCTTACTGGATTACACTCAGGATCGACTCTCCCTCCAGGTCATACAATTGGAAGCTTAACCCATTTTGGCTGACGGTTGTCCCTGACCTGGAGGAAGCAGCCAGCGAATGGGAATTTTTCTTCCAGACAAACAAGGGCACAGCACCCCCCGAAATCATTTGGGACACTTTCAAATCTCATGCACGCATGATCCTGTTGCAACGTATTTCCCGCTACCGCAAGACTTCCTCCCAGGTTCTCAGACAAGCTGAACAATCCTTTATAGAGGCAGAACAGAAATTCACAGCTGACCCATCTGCGACAATGGCAGACCAATTGAAATTACAAACCAGAATAGTAAACAACCTACATTACGAAAAAATGGATAGGAAAATTTATTATAATAAGCAGAGGCACTACGAATGCGGAGAACGGGCGGGTCCACTCCTGGCCTACTTGGCACACCTAGATCACAGACCTCCCACGGTGGTCTCACTTCGGGATGCAGACGGTAAGCTGCTGACTGAACCTGATGCAGTGGCTGGGGAGTTCCGCTCCTTCTTTGCATCCATATACTCCTCTAATGCTAATGCTTCTGTGGAGGAGACAATATCGCTGCTATCTAACATAGAACTGCCCCGCCTTACTCAACCCCAGATAGACCAGCTGGAGGCCACCATCACTGAGAGCGAGATAACAAAAGCCATCTCCCTGCTTAACCCATCGAAGGTGCCGGGGTCCGATGGACTACCCCTAGAATTTTACAAAACATATAGTGAGGCGTTGATTCCCAAGCTGTGTGATTTATGTTCCCACATTTTTAGATCTGAGTCCCTACCGTCGTCCATGCGCGAAGCAAATATAGTCCTGATACCTAAACCCCGGAAAAATCTTGAATTTCCGGAGTCCTATCGCCCGATATCCCTCCTCTAACTGGATGTAAAGATATTGGCCAAGGTCCTAGCACTCCGTCTAAATGCGGTGATCCTGTCATTGATCCACCCGGATCAAACCGGATTTATGCCGGCAAAAAACACGGCATATAACTTGTGTAGGCTCCATATGAATGTCCAAGCAGAACACAACACCATGGGCTCCAGAGTGGTGGTGTCCTTGGACGCCGCCAAGGCGTTCGATTCTGTAGAGTGGGCATACCTATGGGAGTGCCTCGCAAAATTCGGATTCGGGCCCCGTTTTATTAAATGGATCCAATTACTATATCAGGGTCCCTGCGCCAGGATCTTGGTCAATGGGAGGGTTTCTGACCCGTTTCCTCTCTCCAGGGGCGCTCGGCAGGGGTGCCCACTTTCCCCCCTGTTGTATGCACTGGCGTTGGAACCCCTTGCTGCATCCCTCAGAGTGCACCCAGGCATTATAGGACTATCCCGCGAGAATCTATCAGAAAAGATAAGCCTTTATGCTGATGATATGCTCCTATACCTAGCAGACGCAGGCTTGTCCTTACAGGTGGCCCTAGAGGTAATCCAAAACTTTGGTAGACACTCAGGACTGAAGATTAATTGGGATAAATCCCAAATCCTCCCGATTGACATTGGCGCTCCAACCAAAGAACAATCCAAATCCCCACTCCTTAGGGTCAGTGCTATGACATACTTAGGGATTGTGATAACTCGATCACTGGAAGACTATGTCTGCCTCAATCTAGAACCCTTGATAGCAATTCTGAAACACAAAACACAGACCTGGGCTAGACTACCCCTTTGGATTAATTTAATTAAAATGGTTCTTCTCCCTAAATTTTTATATGTGCTGTGGCACTCCCCGATTTACCTACCGTTACGGATCTTTAAATCTATCGAGGCCATCCTTAACTCATTTGTCTGGGGATCTAGCCGTCATAAACTATGCTGGCAAACGTTGAAAAGTCCGACAGACTTGGGAGGTGCGGCCCTACCCGATTTTTTTTTTTTTTTTTTTTTTTTTTTTTTTTTTTTTGCCACATCAGCGAAATTTATTTTAAGAGAAGTCGTATCAACTTTGAAAATCAAAATTTTTCCCGTCTCTATTTTTTTCACATCATTGTGGCTGATATATTGTTTAATTTTTATTTGAGCCTAAACTTCATAGTTAACAGTTAAAAATGAAGCACAATTTTCTTCCAAGCGAGCGGATCGTATAAGGACCATATATAAATATTCAATCTTTTAATAATATCCCCAAGCCTTTTAAACCTCCATTTTCCCCTCATACCCCCCCCCCCCATCCCTCCATTCCCCTCCACCCTCCTCTTATCCCATACGCACGCCACCCATTCCACCACATATTCTTCCATCTATCCAACCCATTCATGCTCGAGCCATAACTTCCATATGTTTTTATATTTCATTAAAGTGCCTCTTTTCCTATACCAATATTCCTCTTTCGTAACCAAATCCTTGACCTCCTTTCTCCATTCTTCTACTGTTGGGGGTTCTTTTGCCTGCCACTTTCGTGCTATAATTTTCCTTGCCTGAAACAGGCATCTTATAATGGCGGTCTGGGTGTCCCTCGGCATATCATTTTCCTCCAGCAAACTCAATAGACAGATTCTGCCCTCCATTTCTAATGCGGACCCAAATATTCCATTGATTTCCTCCACTAGCTTATCCCAATATCTGTATAACTTGGGACATCGCCAAAACATATGTACGAGGTCTCCTTTTTCCTCACCGCACCGCTGACATTTCGCATCCTGCCTCTTACCAAACCTAAATAGTTTCTCTGGAGTATAATAGAGTCTATAGATCAAAAATAAATAAGAGACTCCCTGTGACGGTGATAGAGATATCCTTGGCCCCAATGCTAAAATAAATTTCCATTGTTCCTCCGTTATTGTGCCAACCTCTTCCTCCCATTTAGCTCTCTTCCTGGGTTCCACCCCCCCTTCTTGCCCCGCCTTGTTTATACTATTGTACATTTGTGAGATCAGCCCTTTAGACCCCTTAGTATTTACCAGATTCCTTAGCAAGGGCATTTCGCTAAACTCTATCATCTTACCACTGAATTGTACCTCAAGGGCGTGCCTTACTTGCAAGTAACTAAAAAATAATCTGTTGGGCACTGCAAATTCCTCTTTTATCTCTTGGAACGTTTTTAACCTTCCTGCCCTGTACAGTTGCCTCAAACAATGGATACCTCTCCTCTCCCATTCTTCTATTCTCCCCATCACCCTGAACTCTTTCAGATTTTTGTTGTTCCATATCGGGGAAAACTCGGAGTACCCTGTATATCCCAGTACCGCCTTTACCGACTTCCAGCATTTAATCATTAGCTGAGTTGTTGGGCAGCTATATCCAAAAAGTTCAGCCTCCACTGCCTCCACCTCTGTATCATGACTGCTATTATACAACCATACACTCTTTCTTCCTACCCTTTCTTCCACCAAATTGCTGCCTCTCAAAAACTGGATCTGGGCTGCCAGAAAGTAGCTCCAGGGGTCCGGTAGCGCCAGGCCTCCCTCCCTACCCGATTTTAATTTGTACTACCTAGCGGCACAACTATCCCACTTTTTTCACTTGGATAAATATGACAAACTCCGTTGTCTATCCCTGCTATGTACCCCACAAGGACACAGAGTTTCACACCCCTTCCAGGCCCTTTTTAAAGGCACCTATAAACTAGACAATAGAAAAGGACTACTGTATCACTACTGTAGAGTTTGGGAAGTAGTAAAAAACAAACTTAAAATACCACCCACGCATTCCCATGCACCCCTATGGGATAATCCAGACTTGGGAGAACTCCTAAAAGTGCCAAATCCCGAACTATGGCTCCACTACGGGGTAGGATTTCTATCAGATGCCTACCATGATAATGTCCTAAAATCATTCCAACAACTCAAAACAGACTTTGACCTACCAATAATATGCTCTTTCGTTATGTCCAGCTCCGCCATGCTCTCAACGCTCAATTCAGAGGGGCTTCCCCCAATTTAGAGCAAACGGATGTTCTGTATATTATGTTGGGGTCTGACCATCGCAAACTTATTTCTGGATTCTACAACTCACTGCTTAGACCCACGGCAGTGGCAATAGCATATAAAGTGAAAGACAGATGGTCAGGGGACGTGGGGGAGCTGGAGGATGATGAATGGGAGGATGCCCATGAAACCTGTAAAAAAGTCTCCACCAAATTGTCAGATCCTCTTGCACATCTGTACATTCTACACAGATCCTATTTGACACCTCACCGCATAACCAAATACAAGCCCAGTCAAAACCCAAACTGCCCCCGATGTGATAACCCCTCCAGCACTTTCTTTCATCTCCTCTGGCTATGTCCAGCAGTACAAGACTTTTGGTCCCAAATAGTAAAATTCATCCATGATGAAATGGGTTCTCCACTGACACTATGCCCTAAACAATGTTTATTGGAGGTGTTTCCAGACCCTGACTCATAAGATATTTCTTCAAGAATCGTTATTCATAGCCAGACTGCTAATAGCTAGAAGATGGAAGATGAATGCAAATCGCTCCCCCAACACTGAGCGAGTGGATAGCTAATATTAACGGTGTACTTCCATACAAAAAAGAAATCTACGCCCACAGGGGATGCCCGAACAAATATGGTAAAATGTGGGATACCTGGTTGGAAAATGCCTCTACTTGTAACACACCCGTAGGATAATCTATGCATGAGCTTAGAAGTCCCATTGCAACACAAAAACCAGATGAATATGGTCCCTTTTAATGTGCCATTGATTATATGTTGGTCTCATGCAGGAAGGTGTGGGAGGGTGCGACATTACACCCTGGGTGTGCTGAGAGTGTGTAATGTGCTTTTGCCTTATGCTAGCTATGTATCTTCACCATGTACCCTATTGATTTCATCTTCTGTTGTATCCCAACTTCTTTATTAATGTACCATGAATGTCTATACTCTGTATGTATTTTTTCATTTTCAATAAAAAACATCACGTTAATTGTAAAAAAAAAAAAAAAATGCTTGCGGGTTTAATGTAATGTCGGGTCCTGGCAATATGGATGAAAATCAGTGAGACAAACGGCATGGGTACCCCCCAGTCCATTACCAGGCCCTTTGGGTCTTGTATGGATATTAAGGGGAACCCCGCACCCAAATTAAAATAAGGAAAGGTATAGGGCCACCAGGCCCTATATACTCTGAACAGCAGTATACAGGCGGTGCAAACAAGACAGGGACTGTAGGTTTGTTGTTAAGTAGAATCTGTTTGTAATTTTGAACGGGTACATTTTTAACGTGTTTAGCTCCAGCCAAAATATCTTTTTTAAGCTTTTTGGAAAACATAGGGAAGGGTTATCACCCCTGTGACATTTGTTTTGCTGTCTTTCCTCCTCTTCAGAAGATTTCACCTCACTTTTTGTCCCAATGACAAATGTTTTTTGAAAATTTGGGGTTTTTTGTGGAACAAGGATTGGAAAGCATCAGTGGAAAGGAGAAATTTTTTTCCCATATTAACTCTTACAGGAGAGAATTTCCCTTCCTAGGGGTAGATTTCATCTCACTTCCTGTTGTCTCCTTCTGTTTGCAAGTAGGAATCGTTTGTAAGTGAGATGTTTGAAAGTAGGGGCCTGCCCTATATACTCAGCAGAAATTTGGGCCTTAGGTGCTGTTGTGGCCACAACACTGTAAGCCCTCACAGGGCCCTGCTGTGAAATATTAGATCAAGAATTGTAATTACATGCCCATGTTGAACAGGGGCAGAAAAACTGGGCCTTTGGTGGTGGTGGAGATGGTGCTGGTGCCACAACACTGTAAGTCCTCACTCGCTCTTGGTGGGTGCAGAAATGGGCCCTGCTGTGAAATATTAGCTCAAGAATTGTAATTACATGCCCCTGTTGAACAAGGGCAGAAAAACTGGGCCTTTGGTGGTGGTGGAGATGGTGCTGGTGCCACAACACTGTAAGTCCTCACTCGCTCTTGGTGGGTGCAGAAATGGGCACTGCTGTGAAATATTAGATCAAGAATTGTAATTACATGCCCCTGTTGAACAGGGGCTGAAAAATTAGGCCTTAGGCACTGGTGCTGGTGCCACAACACTGCAACCCCTCACAGACACTCTAGTTGGAACGCAGGAACGAGCCCTGTTGCAAAGTATTGCATCAAAAATTGTAATTACACAACTACAGGATTACCAAGTGGTTTGGAAAGGGAGGGAGGGATAAGATTTAAGCAAATGTGGTAGTAGAAATGTAATGTAAGGGTTTGGGGTGGGTGAGGAGGGGTTTTTCTTTTTTTTTCTGTTTGTAACAATGTATGAAGATTGTTGTATTGTAAAATGGAAATAATAAAAAAAAAAAAATTCTGATTATAAAAAAAAAAAAAAAAAATTGTAATTACACGCCCCTGTTAAACAAGGGCAGAAAAATTGGGCCTTAGGCACTGGTGCTGGTGCCACAACACTGCAACCCCTCACAGATACTCTAGTTGGAATGCGTAAATGAGCCCTGCTGCAAAGTATTGCATCAAAAATTGTAATTACACGCCCCTGTTAAACAGGGGCTGAAAAATTGGGCCTTAGGCACTGGTGGTGGCGCCCAGAACCAAAAATGTTCTTACAAGCTATCAGCGTGATCATTGAGGAGGAAGAGGATAATTACTCAGGGATAGTCACTCAGGATCAGCATAGGCAGTCTTTGAAGGGATCTGAGATTTCAAAAAAAATTATTCGGTTACATCAGCATCAGGTGCTTGGTAGCTGGTGGTGATCCAAGACTGATTCATTTTTATGAAGGTCAGTCGATCCACCGAGTCGGTGGACAGACGCACCCTGTGATCGGTTACCACGCCTCCAGCAGCACTGAATGTGCGTTCTGAAAGAACGCTGGATGCAGGACAGGCCAGTAGCTCAATTGCATACTGTGCAAGCTCTGGCCAGTGATCCATCCTCAAGACCCAGTAACCCAGAGGATTTTTGGTGGGAAAGGTGTCCAAGTCTGATCTTGCCCCTAGGTATTCCTGCACCATGTAAAACAGACGCTGGCGATGGTTGCTGGAACCGATCATACCTTGGGGCTGCGGACCAAAAAATTGTCTGAACGCATCGGTTAGATGGCCACCTTCTCCACCGCTCCTTCTTTGACTGACCGAAGCCTCAGCAACACGTTGTCCAGAAACAGGAGTTTGTAACCTCCCAATCTCTGGGAACGCATTGCACAGACCTTTCTGCACGGCCTCCCGAAGATGTTTCATCCTCTGCTCCCTCTGCGATGGCAAGATAAGGTCCGCAACCTTACCCTTGTAACGTGGATCAAGGAGGGTTGCCAGCCAGTATTGGTCCTTCTCCTTGATACCACGAATACGAGGATTTTTACGCAGGCTTTGCAGGATCAGGGAGGCCATGCAACGTAGGTTTGCTGAGGCATTCGGTCCGGAGTCCTCTGGGTCACGAGCACTGGCATTATATGACCGGCGGAAATGCACACAGACTTTCCTGGCCTGCCTCAGGACATCCTGTAAGCCCGGGTACCTGCCCAAGAACCGCTGCACCACCAAGTTAAGGACGTGAGCCAAACAGGGCACATGGGTCATTTGTCCCTGTCGGAGGGCAGAGAGGAGGTTGGTGCCATTGTCGCAAACCACCATTCCTGCCTTAAGTTGGCGTGGCGTCAACCACCTCTGAACCTGCCCCTGCAGAGCTGACAGAACCTCTGCCCCAGTGTGGCTCCTGTCCCCCAAGTAGACCAGCTCAAGCACCGCATGACATCTTTTGGCCTGCGTACTTGCATAGCCCCTTAAACGGCTACGGAGCACCGCTGGTTCCGAGGACAAAGCACAGGAAGAGGCCATGGAGGAAGAAGAAGAGGAGGGGTGGAGGAGAGAGGTGTGTCACAATCATTAGCATTTTGGAGGCGTGGTGGTGGAACAACCTCCAACACTACTGCACCTTGTCCTGCATCCTTCCCAGCTGCCAGCAGAGTCACCCAATGCACCGTGAAACTTAGGTAACGTCCCTGTCCATGCCTGCTGGACCATGAGTCAGCGGTAATATGCACCTTACCGCTGACCGCCCTGTCCAGCGAGGCATGGACATTGCCTTCCACATGCCGGTAGAGAGCCGGAATCGCCTTCCGTGAGAAAAAGCGGCATTTGGGTACCTGCCACTGAGGAACCGCACATTCCACAAACTCACGGAAGGGGGCAGAGTCTACCAACTGAAAAGGCAGGAGTTGAAGTGCTAGCAATTTTGCCAAGCTAGCATTCAACTGCTGGGCATGTGGATGGCTGGGAGCAAACTTCTTTCGGCGGTGCAGCAGCTGGGGCTGGGAAATTTGCCTGGTACAATCTGACGTCGGTGTACCAAAGGCAGATTGCCCACAAGTACTTGGCTGTGACACACCTAATTCTACACCTTCATTCCTCTCAGTGCAGGTCTCAGAGAGGACTGAAGGTATAGTGGGGTTGGAGATCTCAGCTGATGAGGAGCAAGTAGAGGTCCTCTTTGTTCTTTGGTGTGGGTCTTTTAGATACGCTTGCCAACGAACTGCATGGCAGGTCAACATATGTCTGGTCAAGCATGTGGTACCCAAGCTAGAGATGTTTTGGCCACGCGAGATACGCTTGAGACATATGTTGCAAATAGCAGCGGTGCGATCTGATGCACTCGTCTCAAAAAAGGCCCACACCAAAGAACTTTTTGAATAATGCGCAGAGACTGCAGTGCCCTGCACATGTGGAGCTTTGGGGTGTGATGCAGTCAATGTGCTGCCCTTAGGCTGGCCCCTGGAGGGCATCCTGCCTCGTTGGTGATGTGCCGCCTCCTCCTCCTCCTCTCTCCTATCAGGCACCCACGTTGAGTCAGTGACCTCATCATCCCCTCCCTCCTCATCACTGGAGCAAACCTGGCAGTATGCTGCAGCAGAGGGACCATGACTGCCAGATTGCTGTCCTTCTTGGGCACCCCCTCTGTCCGTGCTCATGTTACTGCCTTCATCAAGCTCAGTATCATCATCAGAGCCTTCCAAACGCAGGGCATCCTCCTGGAGCATGTACCCAACACTATGATCAAACAGTTCGAGGGACTCCTCAGGAGGACATGGTGGGGCTAGGGAAGGAGTCACTGATGACATTGAGCCGAGGGAGGAGGCCACTGCTTTCCAGACAAAGTACCCTGGGCATGGGTGAGAGAGGATGAGGAGGATGAGGACGGCTTGGTCATCCACTTGACCAAGTCTTCCGCATGTTGCGGCTCAACACGGCCAGCTTCCGAAAAAAAGGCCAAGCGTGTCCCACGGCCAAGTGCTAAAGAGAATGCACCGTCTCCACGACCAGCACTAGACACAGAGCCTGCTTGCCCTCTCTTATTGGCTTGTGACTGTCTGCCTCTCCTTCTTGGCCTTCCAGACATACTAATGGTCTGTAGCTGCACTAAGCTGGGATATATATATATATATATATATATATATATATATATATATGTACTGATACTGCAGCTAGCAAAATCAACTGCCTGCCTGTAGTATGTGAACACCACCAACCTTCTACAGGTAGCTTTAGCTGAACACTGTAAGGTGGACGCACCCCACTAACTTGTAGGTTTAGCTGAACACTGTGAGCAGGACGCACTGCACTAATTGTAAATAGTCTAGCTGCCTGACTGTGGTACTAATAGGATCAAAAGAACACCAGCAATTTTCTTCAGGTAGCTGTAAATACTGTAACAAGACAAGCCTGCCTGTCAGTAAGAAGATAACAGGAACGGATCTAGCTGAACACTGTGAGCAGGACGCACCCCACTAACTTGTAGGTTTAGCTGAAAAATGTGAGGTGGATGCACCCCACTAACTTGTAGGTTTAGCTGAACACTGTGAGCAGGATGCACTGCACTAACTGTAAATAGTCTAGCTGCCTGACTGTGGTACTAATAGGATCAAAAGAACACCAGCAATTTTCTTCAGGTAGCTGTAAATACTGTAACAAGACAAGCCTGCCTGTCAGTAAGAAGATGACAGGAACGGATCTAGCTGAACACTGTGAGCAGGACGCACCCCACTAACTTGTAGGTTTAGCTGAACACTGTGAGGTGGATGCACCCCACTAACTTGTAGGTTTAGCTGAATACTGTGAGCAGGACGCACCCCACTAACTTGTAGGTTTAGCTGAACACTGTGCGGTGGACGCACCACACTAACTTGTAGGTTTAGCTGAACACTGTGAGCAGGACGCACCCCACTAACTTGTAGGTTTAGCTGAACACTGTGAGCAGGACGCACTGCACTAACTGTAAATAGTCTAGCTGCCTGACTGTGGTACTAATAGGATCAAAAGAACACCAGTAGTTTTCTTCAGGTAGCTGTATATACTGTAACAAGACAAGCCTGCCTGTCAGTAAGAAGATAACAGGAACGGATCTAGCTAAACACTGTGAGCAGAACGCACCCCACTAACTTGTAGGTTTAGCTGAACACTGTGAGGTGGACGCACCACACTAACTTGTAGGTTTAGCTGAACACTGGGAGCAGGACGCACCCCACTAACTTGTAGGTTTAGCTGAACACTGTGAGCAGGACGCACCCCACTAACTTGTAGGTTTACCTGAACACTGTGAGCAGGATGCACTGCACTAACTGTAAATAGTCTAGCTGCCTGACTGTGGTACTAATAGGATCAAAAGAACACCAGTAATTTTCTTCAGGTAGTTGTATATACTGTAACAAGACAAGCCTGCCTGTCAGTAGGAAGATAACAGGAACAGATCTAGCTGAACACTGTGAGCAGGATGCACTGCACTAACTGTAAATAGTCTAGCTGCCTGACTGTGGTACTAATAGGATCAAAAGAACACCAGTAATTTTCTTCAGGTAGCTGTAAATACTGTAACAAGACAAGCCTGCCTGTCAGTAGGAAGATAACAGGAACGGATCTAGCTAAACTGAATACAGTGTATATATATATATATATATATATTTGCAACACCTGGGATGCATATATATACACAATACACTGTAAGTGCAGCTAACTGACTTACTGTTCTGCCTAATCTATCTAACTCAAATCATGTGGGTCATAGTGCATGCTTGGCCAATCATCAGCCAGCAATGCACTGCGATGCCGCAGTGAATTATGGGCCATGACGCGCCACACACGAATTTGGATGCGATCGGCCCATATCGTTCGCAATTCGGCGAACGGGCGAACAGACGATGTTCGAGTCGAACATGGGTTCCACTCGAACACAAAGCTCATCCCTAGTCTAGAGCAACTTTGAAATAGTAGGAGGTTCAGTTACCAGGTCAACCTGTGCGGTTTAAAATAAAATAAACCCAGTTTAGCATAAAAGAAAAAAAAAATATTTCAAAATTAATTTTTTTTCAGATCCTGCATGTGGTACTTTTATTATTCCTTCCATGAGTCCCTTAGCATGTTCAAGAATTTAATCTGAATAAGTATTCAAACTAATCTTTAGGCCTTTTATTTAAAGTGATATTAAAGGTTTCCTAAAAAAAACCCCAAAAAAACAAAAAAAAACAGCATGCATGTCATACTTACCTGCTCTGTGGTTTTGCACAGAGCAGCCCTGATCCTCCTCTTCTCGGGTCACTCATCGGCGCTCTTGGCCCCTCCGTCCTGCCGAGTGCCCCCAGAGCAAGCATCTTGCAATGGGGGCACCCAAGCAGGCTAGTTCATGAGCCGCAGCTTTGTGTGTCCATTCACATTCAGAGTCATGACTCGGCCCTGCCCTCTCTCTATCCTCCTTGGCTCACTGGCTGTGATTGTGTCACGTCTACCCCAATGCAGGTGGTCAGACACTATAGCTGGCTATTGTTTTCTTCATCTATAGCAGCCCTCTTTCCCATAAGGCAAGCAGGCCTACCAGTATTCGGTTGCCCCCAACTCTTATACACAATGCTATAGTGCCTGGCCACCACACCAGGGCAGATGCAAATTGAGCAAAGCAAATAGATACTTGCAGTTAGCAGACAGATAACGGGTTCTATGACAGTCCAGGTAAAAGGCAGGCTGAGTTCAAGGAATAGTCCAATAATCCAGTTCAAAGTCATACACAGGGAAATCCAAACTAGCAAGCAGGGCAGACAGACAGGGAGCTTGATCAGGAACAACATATGTAACACTCTCTATCACAAGCACCCAAATGAAGTTTGAGCTGGCTTATAACAGGCTTGGTTTCCACCCAGAGATTGATCATATTAATCAGCCTGCAAGTGGACAGACAGACAAGTGCCATAGCCGAAACCCCAGATGCTGGAATGAGGAACAGGAGCACTAAATGATCATGCCATTTCCCCCTCTGAGGAGGGGCCCCGGAACCCTTAAAGACAAGCTGGACATCCAGCACAGGACTATCAGACTGGGCAGAGGTCAGTGGATCTGTGAGGTCAGGTTGGTTAGCAGGTGGCATGTCACAGGAGTCAAGCCGGGTAGCTGAAACACAAGCAGAATGCAGAGAGCCCTGAAAAAGAGGTTGAAAGCCCCACCTGGCTGAATGAGGCAGTCCATCCAAAGGAATATGTAGTAGAAGTAGGATGAGGCCAGGTTACAGAATGTCCTGAATAAGAAAAAGCAGGAGGCTCAATGGGCATGGGCTGGACTGGCATAACTGGTGCAGAGGTTGCCTGAATCGCATTGCTAAGTGTAGCGACTACCTGAATCGCATCGCCAGGCGTAGCAACTACCTGAATCGCATCGCTAGGAATAGTGACTGCCTGAATCGCATAGTCAGGAAAAACGACTGCCTGAATCGCATTGCCAGGTGTAGCGACTGTGGAACTTGCAGACAAGTAAGCCTTTTTTTTCATGTAAACAAAAAGTGTCAGAAAAGGCTTTGTCTTCAAGTGGTTAGAAGAGTGGGTTATGTATGACATAAGCTTCTAAATGTTGTGCATAAAATGCCAGGACAGTTCAAAACTGACTGACTGTTCTGCCTAATCTATCTAACTCAAATCAAATGTCACTGTCTGTCTCTCTCTCTCTCTCTCTCAATGAATGCCGGAACACACACGGGGAATGCCACGGGGAAGTCCCGTCATGTCCCGTGCGTCAGAGGGGGGCGGGGTCACCGGGTGGCCCCGCCCCCCGTTATTTAAGAACTGTCAGACGAGGAGCGCCGTCACACAGCGGAAGCCTCCCTCCATGCCAGCATGGGTGCGGAGCGGCCCGGAGAAGAAAATGAAGAAGAGAAGAAGAGAAGAAAAGAAGAAGAGAAGAAGATGAAGAAGATGAAGAGAAGAGCGGGAGCCTTCCTCCATGCCATGGGTGCGGAGCGGCCCGATGAGAAGAAGATAGAAGACGCTGCGGAGGAGATGCGTGACGGAGGAAGAACCAGAAGAGCCAGAAGAACCAGAAGAACCAGAAGATGAAGGAAGATAGAAGAAAGAAGAAGTATTTAAATAAAGGATTTGTCAAAAACTGTCTCTTGTCATTTTTAACATTTTTGACAGTTTTTTAGTGATATGGTAGGGGTACTTTTGTACCCCCTTACCATTTCACACAGGGAGGGCCGGGATCTGGGGGTCCCCTTGTTAAAGGGGGCTTCCAGATTCCGATAAGCCCCCCGCCCGCAGACCCCCACAACCACCGGCCAGGGTTGTGGGGATGAGGCCCTTGTCCTCATCAACATGGGGACAAGGTGTTTTGGGGGGCTACCCCAAAGCACCCTCCCAATGTTGAGGGCATGTGGCCTGGTACGGTTCAGGAGGGGGGGCCGCACTCTCGTCCCCCCCTCTTTTCCTGCGGCCTGCCAGGTTGCGTGCTCGGATAAGGGTCTGGTATGGATTTTTGGGGGGACCCCACGCCATTTTTTTTTTTTGGGCGCGGGGTTCCCCTTAAAATCCATACCAGACCTGAAGGGTCTGGTATGGAATTTAGGGGGAACCCCACGTCATTTTTTTTTTATTTTGGCCGGGGTTCCCCTTAATATCTATAACAGACCTGAAGGGCCTGGTATGGAATTTAGGGGGACTCCCACGTCATTTTTTTTTTAAATTTTGGTTCGGGGTTCCCCTTTGGGGAATTCCCATGCCGTTTTTATCAATGAACTTCTATGTGTATTGTCGGCAATGCAATAGCCGCGGGTAGTTTTAAATGAGTTTTTTCCTTCAAAATGTCATTTTGCTGTCAGACTGTTCTAAACACAGGAAACATGCGCCCCTTTACAGGCATACTATAGACACCCCTCAGGTATGAAATTTAAAGGGATATTACACTTTTATTGTTTGACTTTAAGCATTATTAAAATCACTGCTCCTGAAAAAACGGCCATTTTAAAACTTTTTTTTGCATTGATCAATGTCCCCTGGGGCAGGACCCAGGTCCCCAAACACTTTTTATGACAATAACTTGCATATTAGCCTTTAAAATTAGCACTTTTGATTTCTCCCATAGACTTTTAAAGGGTGTTCCGCGGCATTAGAATTTGCCGCGAACACCCCAAATTGTTCGCCGTTCGGCGAACTTGCGAACAGCCAATGTTCGAGTCGAACATGAGTTCGACTCGAACTCGAAGCTCATCCCTACTCATTACCTATCACAGTTTTGAAGGCCATAAAATACCAAGATAGCACAAACCCCCCATAATGACCCCATTTTGGAAAGTAGACACCCCAAGCTATTTAATGAGAGGCATGTTGAGTCCACGGAATATTTTATATTTTGCCACAAGTTGCGGGAAAATTATTATTTTTTTTTTTTTTGCACAAAGTTGTCACTAAATTATATATTGCTCAAACATGCCATGGGCATATGTGGAATGACACCCCAAAATACATTCTGCTGCTTCTCCTGAGTACGGGGATACCACATGTGTGAGACTTTTTGGGAGCCTAGCCATGTACAGGACCCCGAAAACCAATCACCGCCTTCAGGCTTTCTAAGGGCGTAAAAATAGGATTTTTATAACAGCTTACCTGTAAAATCCTTTTCTTGGAGTATATCACGGGACACAGAGCCACCGTAATTACTGTATGGGTTATATGGCACCTTCAGGTGATGGATACTGGCACATCCTAGAAAGGAAGTTCAATTCCCCATATAACCCCTCCCCTTACTGGGAGTACCTCAGTTTTGTAGCAAAGCAATACACGTTTAACCAAAGAGGGGAGGGACCTCTGTGTCCCGTGATGTACTCCAAGAAAATAATTTTACAGGTAAGCTGTTATAAAAATCCTATTTTCTTTATTGTACATCATGGGACACAGAGCCACAGTAATTTACTGTATGGGATGTCCCAGAGCAATGCCACCTGAGGGGAGGGGACACAAACAAAAGTAGGGTGCAATCAGATCTGAGGACCTATACTGCTGCCTGCAGTCCACTGCGCCCAAAGGCGATATCCTCATGCCTTCTTACATCCACCTGATAGAATCTGGTGAATATATGGACTGAAGACCAAGTTACGGCCTTGCAGATTTGAGCCATGGGGGTTTGGTGATGCACTGCCCACAAAGCACTAATGGCCCTGGTGGAGTGCGCTTTGATTTGAAATGGTGGAATTTTCCTCTTCAAACCATAAGCTTGAATAATTACTTGCCAAATCCATTTGGCAATAGTGGATTTCGATGCTGCCTGTCCTTTCCTAGGACCTTCAGGCAACACAAACAAAACATCTGTCTTGCGAACCTGAGCAGTCACCTACAAATAGATTTTGACTGTTCTCACTACTTCCAAAGAATGTAGTGACTTTTCTTCCTTAGAACAGGTTTCTGTAAAAAATGAAGGTAAAACAATATCCTGGTATAGGTGAAAACCTGAAACCACCTTTGGCAGAAAGCTAGGAAGAGGACGCAATACTACTCTATCCTTGAGAATGAATAAATATGGCTCTTTACAAGAAAGAGCCACCAACTCTGATACCCTTCTTACAGAAGAAATGGCTACCAGAAAAACTAGCTTCCTTGTCAAAAGGACTACAGGAATATGTCATATCGGCTCATAAGGCTGTTTCTGTAACACCATTAGAACTAAATTCAAGTCCCAAGGGATCAGGGGTGCTCTAACTGGTGGATTAAGCCACGTTACTCCCTGTATAAAGCTACGGACCAAAAAATGCGAAGCAAGCGGACGTTGAAACAATACCGATACGGCCGAGACTTGGCCCTTGATAGAAGTCAAGGCCATTTTCATCTCTAACCCCATCTGCAGAAAGGCAAGGATTCTACCTATGACATACTTTCTAGGATGTGGATTCACACCAGGAAACAAGCCTTCCAGACTCTATAATAAATGACTCTGGAAGCTGGCTTCCTTGCATTAATCAAAGTAGATACCACTGAGCCTGAAAACCCACCATTCTTCAGAATGTGGGTTTTAATAGCCAAACTGTTATGCCGCGTACACACGAGCGGACTTTACGGCGGACTTTGCCCGGCGGACTGGATTTCGTCGGACAATTCGATGTGTGTGGGCTCCAGCGGACTTTGTTTTCTAAAAAGTTGGACGGAATTAGATTTGAAACTTGTTTAAAATTTATCCGACGGACTCTTCTTTCTAGCGGACAAACCGATCGTCTGTGTGCTAGTCCGACGAACTCAAACTGACGCATGCTCTGAAGCAATTACAAGACGGAAGCGCTCGGTCTGGTAAAACTAGCCTTCGTCTTGAAGCTAGCACATTCCTCTTCTGTCGTCTTTTAATACAGCCTTTTTTTAGGATTGATAATGCAAGAGGAATGAAGTTGTTTTTCTGCTTTATATTCACACAGAGTTCTCACAAACTTCTTTCTTCATGATTTATCCTCCTGCCATGACTAATATAATATTTTGTAACAGCCAGATCTCCATAACTTTTAAATTTTAAAATAGATTTTTTTTTTTTTATTTCAACACTTTAGCTATTTTACAATGTGTGTTAAATGCTAACCACATTTTTGGTGTGTATTTTCAAGTTACCACAATTAACATTCATATTTTGTGTTGTGTTAAAGAACCTTAATGAGGTTGTTGTCCCTTGTTCATTAGACATAAAAATCATTTTTCACTCCAATTGCTAATTATACATATAATTCCACATAAAGAGCATTTTGAAGTGTGTTCGCTGTGGATCCGAGGGGCACATGCAAGGAAGCCCAAACCAAAACAATTAATTTTTATTTGACATGATTTTCGGAAAAAATCAGCAGAGCTTCCCCCGAGCTTGTTTTTGACAAAAGGCTTAAATCATTTAAGAATATCAAGTGAAACGTTCACTTGAGAAATTGCACACCAAGTGCACTTGTTGGAAGTGCAGTCGCAGAAAAACTGAGGGGAAGAGCTTAAATTTGGGGAAGCTCTGCTGATTTATTCCTAAAATCATGTAAAATCAAAATAAATTCTTTTTATTTGTCAAAAACACACATAGGGGTTGATTTCCTAAAGGTAAAAAGCCTGTGCATTTTGGAAATTGCATTTGCCCTCTGCAAGAGCAGTTGCTCCCAAGCTTTATTAAATGTGAAGCAGCTCTGCTGACTTCCATCATCCAATCATGTGCAAGCAAAAATGTTTTTTTTTTTTGTTTTACTTGCACAGGATTGGGTACTCTTTGCAAAGTCAAGCTTTTAAATAATTTCTGATGCTCTGGAGCAATTGCACTTGCAGAGGGCAACTGCCCTCTGCAAAGTGCACAGACTATTTGCTTTTCTCAAATCAACCCCATAGTCTTTTCGACCTGTACCTGCCTACTCCCAAACAAAATGGCGTTTTTTAATCAAAAGACATAGGCAAGAATGTAAGGTAAACCAAAAAGTATTTTTTTGATAAACCAAAAAATTAGGAAGGCAACACTGGACACACTTTTAGAATCTGGGAAGCCTTTCGTCCCCCAGGACACACATCAAGTTTGAGGACAAGAAAATAGGTATCTTGCGACTATAGAGAGCACAGGGAGCACAGTCAGAACAGACAGAAACCAGGCAATCACTTTCGACTCTTCCGTGTAGCCTTCCCTCCACGCTTCTCTGCAGCCTTCCTCGGAGGTTGTGCCTCTGGTGGTGTACTTGGGGCAGGAGGAGGAGGAGGAGGAGGAGTAGGAGTGGCTTCATCTGCTAGATATGTGGTAGCAGTAAGCTCCCCTCTCAAGCCCTTCTGGTAAGCCTGGAAAAATAGACCCTCACAGAGGAGGCGTTGGCCCTTTTCCAACTCCTGTAATCTGCAGGCTATATAGGTGCCATACGCCTCCTCTGCATTGGGAGGTTTGCTCAGGATCCGGCTTGCTTCCCGTATGAGGTCTAGGGATTCCTGCTCTGTTGGTGGCATTCTCCTGGGCCTTTTGTGGAGAATGCGGAGGGGAGGCACCTGGCACTCCGTGCGGCTTCTACTTGGCCCAGCCACAGCCTCCTCCTCTCTCCCACTGGGCAAGGCCTCCTCCTCTCTCCCACTGGGCAAGGCCTCCTCCTGGCTGAGGTCATCCTGTGTAAAAAAAAGGGACATAGTTGTAATTTTCTGTTATGCAATCACACACAATTTTCAGCTCCTAACTTTCAAAGATAATTACACAAAATAGTAAAGGCTATCTATTTGACCACACCATTATTTCAGATGATCAACAAGATCTGAAGTTACGTATATATTTGGCCACTACTGTCTAGTGATATGTCTACATATTACTCTTTGTGCAGAAGTGATTTTTGATGAAGCACTTTCAAAATTAACACCTTAACATCATTAATAACATTTACACAATCCCAAAATCTTCAAAAAAAGTATACCTGGCTGAAGCTGGACGCATCCACTTCATCTATGGTGAAAAGGCCCAGTTCATCCTGGGACTCCTCAGCTGGGGTGGAGGTGGATGGAAGGCTGGAGGGAAGGCTGGAGGGAAGGCTGGAGGGAAGGGTGGGGGGAAGGGTGGAAAGGGATTGCCTGGCTTCGGTCTGCTCATCCAGGAATCGCAGTTTGTGGTAATACCACAACTTGGGTACATAAACTTGGTCAGCTGCTGCCCCGGATCTCAGCGACTCCTGGATTTTTCTGTGTTCCCGCTTATACATATTACGCAAGATACCTATTTTCCTGTCCACAAACTTGAGGTCTGCCTGGGGGAGTCGAGTCTTCACAAACTCTAAAAGTGTGCCCAGTGTTGCCTTCCTAACATCACGATTATAATATTGGGGGTGTTTGACCTCCCAGAGGTTTTTCTTCTGCTCATATAGATCAATGAAATGGGTCAAAAACTCTTCCTCTTTAAAGGGATTCATTATTTCTGCAAGACAAGACACAAGATCAAAACTTAAATGTCAGTCCCAAATCTCAGGATTAGTTTGTGTTGTAATCTAGGGGACACACACGGGGACACACACAAACACACACACACACACACACACACACACACACACACACTTTAATCTTACCTTCGTTTGTGCCGCTCGCTACTTCCGCACGGACATACATAGGCCATCGTACTAGCTTTATATACACTGCGCATGTGTCATGCTCCGCCTGCGTCGCCCGCCCCTGACGTTCTTAAGTACGATTTGGCCCCGCCCCTTCACTCTTCGTTGCGCAGTGGGAGTAGATAGCAAAAGATGGCGGAGCGATTAAGTGGAAGTAGCGCGGAGGAAAGCCCGGAGCCCCAAACATCCACATCCCGGAGGAGATATAAGGCCACCAACATGGCTTTTGGAGAGATGGTGGAGATGGTGTCCATATTAAGAAGGGAGGACTACGATGGCAAAAAAGGACCGTACACACGACCCAATATGAGGAAGGACAAAATAATGTCCTCAGTTGTCACCGCTCTGGAAGAGAAATTTGGTACAAAACATTCGAAAGAACAATTGCGGAAGCGGTGGTCTGACATCAAAAGTCGTGAGCCAGAACAATATTGGCGAATAAAGAAGCTGCTGAAAAAAAGTAAGTACTTGTGTTTTACTATTGAGATACAGAACTTGCATGCTGATCCTTATTTTTGACGGTTTTTCTGCATCGTTCGTAAATACCGTTCTTTGGAATAGATCGGATACTTTATAAAGTGACGTTATTTTTTCGCCAAATACGATGGGACAGGGTTGGACATACATTTATGGCTTGATAATTTGTCGAATTCACACAATGAGTTGATGTGGTGTAGATGTGTTTGAAAATATAATGCTTCATCAAAAATGATTCAGTGTAATGTAGGGACAGGACACAGCAGCTGTTTCCACATCTGGACTCACGAGCACTATAGTTAGTGGGAATGATTTAGCAGTCCCACTATTGTTCTTCGATTTTATTTTTATAAAAATTTACTTTGAATTTTATAACGTACGTTTTTTGGCTCTGCGTAACTTCTGCATACTTTCAGCTATTAAAACCATTCAACTATTAAAATGTTCGTCTCTTTTAGCTGATGTGTGGTCATTTTCAAATTTTTTACTACCATTTATACTTTATTAAATAATAAGTTTTTATTCACTTTTTTCAACATTGAATTCAATGGGAGCATGCTTGAAATCCTCAAATTCTTCTTCCGCTCCCAAAAGTTTCAGCTCCTTCATACTTTCACCTAGAGACACCAAACAAACTTTACAATGTTCACTAAATATTCATCTATCTGGCTATATCCTTTCAGTTTGATTTTTTTATAATTTTTGGAGAAAAAGCTTTTTGTTTAGAGGTCATTTCGTGAAATTTTAGACATTAATCAGAGTGTACTGTGTTTGTTTTGTTGCCATGGTTACCAAAGCTTCTGTTATACACAGGGGGGGAGGTGGCTGGAGCATCTCAGCTCTGATTACAGAGCCCGGGGGGAGGGGACAGACACACCATGTACTGATTTATAATATAGGAATATGATGGGGCAGTTTTGATGGCGGTCATTTTAGCCATTTAGCTATTCAGCATTCCCACGCATTTTGCTAAGGAAATGCATTTTCTAGTGTACTATGTGACCATAACTAAATTTTTGAGGGGTAATACACATAGGAGATCATTGAGGTGTCAGCATCTGTGAAAATTGCCAAAAAATATGCATTCTTTATAATTGTTGTTCAGAGGTAATGTTCATCCTGTCTTCAACATTTATTATGATGCAAAATTGGCAAAAAATATTAACCAACGTTTTACTTTATTTATTAAAACCTAAAAGATCAGTGTGTTTTAACTATACCTTTTTTTCAAATCTCATAGGGGAGAAAAGACTCAGACAACAGTCCAAGGATCTCAGGACCCCCCCAAGTCACCAGCCTGAGGCCGAACCTACCCCAAGCCCCAGCCCAAGACCACGCCCACCCGACGACCTTGAGGAAGGAGAGGTGGAGGAAGTGTGCGAGGTTTCAAGCCCACCAAGTGAGTGACTGACACCCCAGCTTCAGTTTTACTGTATTTTGGCGTGCATATTGTAAACCTTGTTTTTATTCACTCGTTTTAGGTGAGTTTCTGGTTGTGGAAGGCCAAGCGGCAGAGCACTTCACCACAGACAGTGCGCAAAGATTAATTGGCCAGATTATGCTGTGGAATGGCCACATAGATCAAATGCGTGAACAAATTCACAGCATGAAACTTCGCCTGGACTCCATGCAACAGGAAATGAAGAACATGATTGATGTTTTGGGCCGAATATAATCACGTTTGGCCTAAAAACATCAATCATGTTCTTCATTTCCTTGGGAAGTTATTTTGTTATAAAAATTTTTTTTACAATTTTGGGGGTATACCCAAATTTACAATGTGTGATGCACACGGTGTGTCATCATGTGCTATCTTCCATCATGGGTTAGCAATGTACTTGTTTTGTGTTTGCAAACCCTTCATCCTGAAAATTCTTTGGTGGTGAGAGGAACCAAAAATGGGATTGCACACACAAAACACATACATTGCTCTCCCATGATAGGAGATAGCACATGTTGACTTGACCCTTTAGTAAAGCTCAATTTTGAGCATCTTATAAATGACCAATTTCTGCAAGGGTGACTTTACATGCACCGTTCTAGAAATATTGAACTTTGTAAGTTCATTTATTGTAAGTTTTGTTTCTAAAAACACTGTTGTGTATGTAAATCTTGTTAGATAAAGGTCTATATATTTGTGAAAAAATGGCTTGAATAATTTAGTAAAATATAATTTTTTTACACAACGTAAAATATTTTTGAAAAAAAAACAAAAACAAAAAAATAAAAAATATGGTAAAAAATGCACCTTTCAATGTGCACCAAGTAAAATTTTTTACCCTATACAATGTGTGTGGCTGTTTCTTGAAGTCAAAATTTGGGGTTTGTTTTTGTGGGCCTGATTAACTAAAGCTAAATGCACTTGACACTACTACAAGTGCACTAGGAGACAGACATAACTTAAAGGTAAACAACAATAAAAACAAGATATTTAGATAAAACAATTTTCTTTTTTATTTTTGAAACAAACTTACAGCTGTTGCTGAATAGCAATGGCCCCCCGACCATTAAAATAATTCACATAACGGTCACGCACTTGACGTGCGGTTCGGGGGGCCAAGCCAATACGGCCAATTTCTAGGCCTGTGAAAGTGCTACTAGCCTCTTCCAGTCTGGGCTCAGGCCCAACAGAGGATAGATATGTAGCTGAATGTCTCCTTAAAAAGTTATGCAAGATGCAGCAAGCAAGGATGACGTGGTTGATTTTATAGTCCGCCAAATTAATAGCCGTAAGGAAGATACGGAACCGGCTGGCCAGAATACCAAAGGCATTCTCCACAACCCTTCTTGCTCTGGCCAGCCGATAATTAAATACCCTCCTCTCAGGGGTGAGTGTCCTTTGGGGGAACGGCCTCATCAAGTTCTCACAGAGAGCAAATGCTTCATCAGCAATAAAAACTGAGGGGAGTCCATCCACATTATCGTCATCAGGTGGCAATTCCAGGCCACCGGTCTGGAGATGATAGCACAGCTCGGTCTGTGCAAAGACTCCTCCATCAGACATCCGGCCGTTCTTCCCCACATCCACAAACATAAACTCCAAATGTGCCGAGACCACCGCCATCAAAACTACACTATGGAACCCCTTGTAGTTAAAGAAATAAGACCCCGAATGTGGTGGTGGCACAATCCGGACGTGCTTCCCGTCAATCGCCCCTACACAGTTGGGAAAGTCCCAACGGTCAGCGAACTGGGAGGCCACAGTCTGCCATTCCTGTGGACTTGTAGGAAACTGTGGAGTGCAAAAAAAATAAGATAAGGACTTTAATAACAAAAATTGTATATCAGATTACACCAAAACATTAGTAAACAACAGCAGTCAAATATTATGAATATGTGTGTTTGTAATTGAAATGTTGAAAAACATAAGGCACACTTATAAGATTACTCACCCCCTATGATGGCCCATTGATACATTTGAATGTGGGGGGAGGGGTTCTAAATAGGTTAACAAACACACCTGATTGGCTGAAACATTTGTGGGGTGGGGGAGGGGTTCTAATTAGGTTAACAAACACACCTGACTGGCTGAAACATTTGTGGGGTGGGGGAGGGGTTCTAATTAGGTTAACAAACGCACCTGACTGGCTCAAACATTTGTGGGGTGGGGGAGGGGTTCTAATTAGGTTAACAAACACACCTGACTGGCTCAAACATTTGTGGGGTGGGGGAGGGACAAACAAGACAATGGAGCAGACAATATACATTGTTCAATGGACTATAGGCTAGAGATAAAAATGGACCCAGCATTGCATGGTGGGGAGGTTAATGAAATAAATTAGGCATGTATAGGGCAATAAATGATTAAAATAGGCATGCACAGCAGATTGAAAGCATGGCAATTAGGTAAAGAGGACAGTTCTACAATACATCCAAAAACAGTTAATACATATCATGTAATGTTAAAGGATAAAACTTACCTTCATATATTCCTTCTGCAGGACCTGAATAATAGCAGAACAGGTCTCTGGGATTATGATCCCCAGAGCCTGGGGGGAGATGCCTGTCGAGAACTTTAAGTCCTGAAGACTTCTCCCTGTCGCCAAGTAACGTAATGTGGCAACTAGCCTCTGCTCCGCACTGATGGCTTGCCTCATGCAGGTATCCTGCCTGCTGATATAGGGGGTCAGCATAGCCAGCAGACGCTCAAATATGGGGTCCGTCATCCTGAGAAAATTCCTGAAATCATCAGGATTATTCTCACGGAGCTCACGGAGCAAAGGCATATGACAGAACTGGTCACGCTGGCGCAACCAATTCTTGGTCCATGAACTCCTCCTCACCCTGTTCATGGACTGGACTCGGGTCAAAGTATTAACCCCAACACCAAGTCCCCACACAGCACGAACTCGAGAACGAGAACGTCCACTCGACATGGCTTCAAAACGGTCGGCTGCTCAAACAAACAAACTTATAACAAACGCACTGAAGAACAGCAAGGCCTATGAAGAACGACCTGAAAATCAGGAACGAGCGGAGCAGAACGGCCTGCAAGGCAGGTTACGAACTGACCAACACGCACTGAAAAGCAGATACAAACCTCACAAGCACAAACTGAACCGCAGAAAACGAACGAAATAAGCTGAAGTGTGAAATGCGCGAATCGTCTCTAACCAAACTTCTACTAACACGAGATAAACACGAGATTAGCAGAAGGAGCCCAAAGGGTGCCGGAGTGGGGCTTGGACTTCCTTTTTCTAGTCCCGTCGTACGTGCTATACGTCACCGCGTTCAAAACCAGCGGACTTTTGCAGTGACCGTCCGTTTTTAAGTCCGGCGCAAGGAGCAAACAAAGTCCGACGAAAAGTCCGCCGGGCAAAGTCCGCCGTAAAGTCCGCTCGTGTGTACGCGGCATTAGAGGAAATTATATTGTTGCTCAGTCTGTTGACTTTTGCCTCTAGAGTTATCCCAGTGGGTTTCTTTAGAGATTTGGGTTTCCCATTTTAGCAGAAATTGTATTTCTTCTAAATATCCTCCAGTATTTAAACTTTTGCATTATCTCTTTAGGTTAAAACAGGATAAATATGTTCCTTGTAGAGGCAACAAAATTACAGACTGTTTTGCCCATATCTAGATACCGCGCTTCCACCAATAGGTCTTGAACACAAATTTAGGAGTTCCTTTTATGCAACATATTTGGGATCTGATTTGAACCTTGTTTTCTCTAACATCAAACATTCAGGTACTCCTACTGCCTGGGGAAACAATTCATATGCTTGGTACTTATGGTGTTAAGTTAATTCTCAGTTCCAATGTAGTTTTGTTTCAGTTTTGGAAATTTCTGTAAATATTTATACTCTAGCATTTGAAAGATAGTATTTGTTGTTTAATTACAAAACTGACCTTTTTGTAGTAGCATTTTTTTAGGTAAACAAATACTGAAGAGTTATCAATTTGATTATTTTCATCCTAATGAAACTTCAAACAGTTTCCTAAATCACTCCTATTTAAGTCAGGCTTTGTTTTATTTTGGGGGAATTCAGTCTTTGAATCACGTTCTAGGAGTAAGCGATTCAAAATTGCTCGCAGCTGTAATGTATTGCTGTATCCCGGCAATATAGATAAAAATCATTGAAAAAAACAGCATGGGTTCCCTTCCAGGTCCCTTTGGGTTTGGTATGGATATTAAGGGGAACCCTGTGCCAAAATGTTTAAAAAAAATGGCGTGGGGTCCCCCCTAAAATCCATACCAGGCCCCTCAGGTCTGATATGGATATTAAGGGGAACCCCGCAGTCTCAGTGCAGACGGACCGAAAAAAAAAACGGAAAAACTCTGCCTTGATGGGAGGCATCCCCGCGACTGCAGGCTTTTTGCTTTGACAGCTGTTATATAGCTGAGGGACGTAAATGGGTGATTTAAGCCCTCTCTGACGTTACGTCATGTCACATGATGTCAGAAGGGGACAGGGTCACCCGCTTACAACACCGGATGGCCCCGCCCTCAGCTATTTAATAGCTGTCAGCACAAAAAGGCTGCAGTTGCGGGACACCTGTCATGGAGGCAGAGTTTTTCTGGGTTTTTTTTCTCGGGTTGTTGGCGCTGTGATTGAAGATGGCTTGTGGGACTTTTTTTAATAAAGGAATTGTCCAAAACTGTCTTCTGTAATTTTTTTTTTTTGGTGAATGTGTAGGGATACAATGTACCCAATACCCATTCACATAGGGGGGCTGGGATCTGGGGGTCCCCTTTCTAAAGGGGGCTTCCAGATTCCAATAAGCCCCCCTGCCCGCATACCCCCACAACCACTCGCACTTTCTTTACTGAGAGCGATCCATTTATGTGTGAATCCATACCACGGTTTATACCTCTGGAGCCTTTTTCCTTTTGAACTGGGTCCCCTGGAGGAGAGTGTGTTTACAACATATTTCTGTGTTCCAACGTCCATACTTGTTAATGTCTTCCAATCATTGGTGTACAATCACCGCAAACTCTGAATGACTCATGGGACATAAGCCTTATTGAGTCCACACACACATTCCGGTAAGCCTCAGTATTATTGGTGGTGGCTTCCTGTATCACTTTTCATGCACTATAAACATTTGTTTGGAAATTGAATTCTAGTTCAGCAAGATTTATATATATATATTTATTCATCTATCATAGTTACATAGTTACATAGTTAGTAAGGTTGAATAAAGACACCAGTCCATCCAGTTCAACCTGAGTGAGTGTGGGTCTACAACCCTGACCCTTGTCCCTAACCCTGAACATCGCACACTCACATCAATCCCTACCCTCAATCCAAGGTCCCCATTCATATACTAGGGCCAATTTTGAACAGAAGCCAATTAACCTACCAGCATGTCTTTGCTAACATACCAGCATGTACCAACACTTCTCGTCACAGATTGGACTTTTTAGTTTTTCCCTGTACTGTTTTAATTTCCTTTAGAGTGGATTTTTCAACTTTTTCTTTTTATATATTTGTGGATATTTTTGTACTTTGTATCTGATGTTTCACCTATAATGTTTATTTAGACCTGAAGGGCCTGGTATGGATTTTGGGGGGACCCCCACACAGTTATTATTTTTTAATTTTGGCACAGGGTTCCCCTTAATATCTATACCAGACTTAAAGGGCCTGGCATGGATTTTGGGGGGACCCCCACGCAATTATTATTTTTTTATTTTGGTGCAGGGTTCCCCTTAATATCCATACCAGACTCAAAGGGCCTGGTAATGTACTGGGGGAGGGGCATGTCATTTTTTTCAATTTTTTTATGTATATTGCCAGGACCCGACAATACATTACAGCTGCAAGCAGTTTTAAATGACGTACTTGTGACAGACCTAGCGGGGACAGAGGCTGTTTGAGAGGACTGGGTGTGAGCCTCTTGCCTTTTGATTATGGGCCCAGGATTATCAATGGAACGGTGCTTTTTGTGGGGTGAATTGGAGGTCCGGTCTGAACTGTACTAATCGGACTCAGTCATGTATATATGTATATATTGTATGTTGGTTGATTCTGTTGGGGACTCCTTGCTATGGATTTGTGTCCCTGAAGAGGGAGGGGGGATTCCTCCAGCAGCCCCCTGCTCAAAAGACTGATTCATTCTGTTGGGACACATCCTGTGAGGAGATGCTGGTGTCATCAACTCCAACTACCTGTGTTTATGTTAATTGAATGAGCTGATCACATTGTCCTCTATACAATGTAGGAGACGGGAGGACTCCTATTGGAGCTGCTTCTATTGTGAGAAAATGTCCTGTGATAATTAACTCAGTCTGGGCAATAGGTCATGTCTCAGTCACCTAGGCTGTATAAAGGATTAGTTAGATTGCTCATGTTAATTATGTTAATTAGGTTACAGTTGTATTGTTAGAGGAGGTTCCAACGTAATATAAAGTCTTGTAATTTTGATTCTAAAAAGTGAGTTCATGTTAGCAACAAGCAAGTGTCGCCTTGTTTTGTGCTCAGAGAGGTTGGAATATCTGATATCTGTATACAGACTGGGAGGAAGTGGTATATGACGGAAGCACTCAAGCGGAGTGTGGGACGCTCCGTGACAGTACTGTTCTAAACGTGGGAAAGATGCATTACTTTACAGGCAGACTAAGGACATCCCCCAGGCACGATATTTAAAGGAATATTTCATTTTTATTGTTTCACATTTAATTTAATATTGTTTAAGCATTATTAAAATCACTGCTCCTGAAAAAAACTGACATTTTTAAAACTTTCTTTTTCATTGATACATGTCCCCTGGGGTAGGACCCGAGTCACCAGACACTTTTTATGGCAATAACCGGCATATAAGCCTTTAAAATTAACACTTTTGATTTTTCATGTTTGTGTCCCTTAGACTTTAACGGTGTTCGCTTGTTCACACAAATTTTTTGCCTGTTCGCAAGCTCTGGTGCAAACCGAATGGAGGGGGGTGTTTGGCTCATCCCTAATAGCAAGCAATTGAGCTGCAATTTTGAAAATGACTTGCTAAGCTATTGCTAGACTTGCCAGGCTTCACAAGTTTGTTGCACAATTGCAGCAAGTCTACATTGCATTACTCCAGAACAACTTTTTCTACAAACATTCTGCAAATCTGCTGCAGGTTCTGGTTCAATTATGTTGTGCAATAGTCATTCCACCAAAGGGGTTACTGTGACTTGCAGAGTTCTTGCTATAGACTCATCATTGAAACTTTGCTCTAGCAAGAGACTTGCCACGCACATTTGCTACACATTGGAAAAGTGTCAACTAGGACTTGTGCTTCAAGTACTCTGCAAGTGGACAACTTGCCAGTGAAAATGCACAGCAAGTTAACATGACTTACAATTCAACACTGCCATAAATCTGTGGCACGCTATAAGGTGTAATAACTTACTCCAGTGCAAATGAAGACATTGTGGTTATAAACCCAGATCATATGCAACATAGAACAAATATGATTGTGTACTTAAACATATATCAAAATTCATCCATGTGCAAACCAATGCAAGAAAATAATTATTACATTAAAGTGAAAACTAAGTGCAAAGCATTATTGTGATCAACTGCACTTGCCACAAAAAACAATCGCATACAACCAACACATACAAAAAATTCAGTTTTCAAGACACAATGGTAAGTAATAAGTGACACTCTCATATAAGCAATCCTCCAGTGTGTAACAGTGACAAAATCTCCACAGGAACAAGTCTTATGTGCTTCACTGCACCCTGTTTTAAAGAGAGGTTTACCAGATGGCCATGAACCTCAGAGAATAAGTGGTCATAACTCAATTTTTGGGCAAGCTTTATCACAGGAGATGAGACTGCACACTATTTCTCTCGTCTTTGGACACCTTGAAGTGAAAGGGACAACTGCATGATCTTTGCCAACTCAGAGATGCCAAAGGGTGCATGCAAGAATGTAAGACACAAAAACACTTCCCATGGTGTAAAACTATCAATAAAAAAGTTTATTTAATTAAAATTGCACTTACAGTGTTCAGCAGAGTGCTCAGCATACATAAAAACATCCAAAACACCAGAAACAAAGATTTGCCACCACTGGGCTCTCATGCATGCTAACGTGTGCCCTGGCTTCTCACTATGCATTTTGTCATATGTGATGTTACATATAATTTCAATATTTATAGGGGAGAAGGATGGAAATATTGGAAATAATAGAGATATTTATAGGGGTGGATGGTTGATGGCCTGAGGAAGGAGCACGCATGCTCCGAATGCGAAGCTGTCTCCTGTGCTCTTGACCCAGAAGTAAGGATGAGCCGAACAAGCCTTGATTTGGTTTGGTTCGCACCAGAACTTGCAAAAAATTTGGATGAACTTAATTTGGTTCACGAACATAAAAAATCAAAAGTGCCCATTTTAAAGGCTTATATGCAAGTTATTGTCATAAAAAGTGTTTGGGGACCCGGGTCCTGCCCCAGGGGACATGTATCAATGCAAAAAAAGTTTTAAAAACTGTCGTTTTTTTTTTAGAGCAGTGATTTTAATAATGCTTAAAGTGATTCAATAAAAATGAAATATTCCTTTAAATATCGTGCCTGGGAGGTGTCTATAGTATGCTTTTAAAGTGGCGCAGTTTTCCTGTGTTTGAAACAGAACCACAGCAAAATGACATTTCTAAAGGAAAAAAAGTAATTTCAAACTGATCGTGGCTGTAATGAATTGTCGGGTCTCGGCAATATAGATAAAATAATTGCGTGGGGGTCCCCCCAAAATCCATACCAGACCCTTTAAGTCTGGTATGAATATTAAGGGGAACCCCGAACCAAAAAAAAAATAAATAAATTGTGTAGGGGTCCCCCCCAAAATCCATACCGGGCACTTCAGGTCTGGTATGGATTTTAAGGGGAACTCTGTGCCAAAATTTAAAAAAAATAGTGTAGGGGTCCCCCCAAAATCAATACCAGACCCTTATCAGAGCACGCAACCTGGCAGGCCGCACAAAAAAAGGGGGGATGAGAAAGCTCCCCCCCTCCTGAACCGTACCAGGCCACATGCCCTCAACATGGGGAGGGTGCTTTGAAGTAGCCCCCCAAAGCATCTTATGCCCATGTTGATGGGGACAAGGGCCGCATCCCCACAACCCTTTTCTGGTGGTTGTGTTAGCCTGCGGGGGACTTATCGGAATCTGGAAGCCCCCTTTAACAAGGGGACACCCTGATCCCCCTCCCCTATTTGAATTGGTAATGTGTATATTGTATCCCCTATTATTTCACAAAAAAAGTGTCAAAAATAGTAAAAAAGACAGACACTTTGGGACAGGTCCTTTATTAAAAAATAAAAAAATAAAAATGTCCCACGATGTAGATCTATCTCACTTTGCCCAACGGATCGAAATAAGAAAAAAAAGCCGCAACAGCTCCGCCTCCATGGGAGGCTCCCGCTGAGTGACGCTTCTTCTCGGTGACAGCTGTTATATAGCTAAGGGCGGTGCCACTCTGTGACATAAATGGGTGACCCCGCCTTCCTCTGATGTCATATGGTGTCAGGGGGGTCAGAGGTGGAGCTGTTGTGGGTTTTTTTTCTTGGCTTGTTGGGCGGCGTGAGATGGATGTACATCGCGGGACATTTTGAATATGATTTGATTACTTCAAATGGGCCAGTAATATTCATTAACAATATCTCTCAAGAAATAAGATTGTATCCCCTGTACACTGTGAGGTCTATGACCAGGAAGTATAACTCCTAATATGGGCATTCCATGAAGTTCAATATAAGAGACCAACCGTCTATTGCTTACCGATGTTGCTTTTGTCTATATAAGTAAATCGTGTTACCCTTGTCTGAGGCAGTTTTCCCTTCACCTATTATTAAGTGTGCTAATAAACTCACCTGTTGTTTGCTAGGGGAGGTATTGACACTCAGAATAATGTGTATTGGGGGCTCGTTATGTAACCATTGTGTGATGTTGTGAGTGGCTCCGGGTCATTGTTCATGTGACGCCTGCAGTATTCTCAAGTGTATAAAAAGGGCCTGCATTTGTTTTAATAAAGAGTCTGATTCCTGTTTGACCCTCCTTACAGAGCCTTGTCTCGTACTTGGGGGAAAATTATTTGCATGGATTTCTTGATCGACTGGTTGGAGTGTTCGGTAGCTTAAGGGTAAGAGGATTTCGCGCATATAGTCTATCATATAAATAAATAAATACACATCTAATAATAATGATATGTGGGTGTGGACCAATAACAAACCTTAAATAAAGTGCATCAATAAAGTACCCATACTGGAAATTCATATAACCCAATATATGGTCACATTAAAAATCACATCAAACGCATGTGCAAAAATGCAAAAAACATGTGCAGCAAAAGTGCCAAACTACAAACAACGTAGTGTGGGGTGATTCCAATATATGGATATATCAGAAAAGAGTTCATAAATAACCATAAGAGTTCATAAGTGTTGATGGTAATAAAGGGTGTAGATGATAATGATAATAATATTCTTCATTAAACGACTGGCGGCTCAACCAGGCTCTCTAGACTCTCACCTCAAGGATGGAAATAACAGGCATCAGTGTATATCTTTCTCTGTTGTGATAACAGCAACGTTCCCCTCTGCTTACTGTCAGGCACCTCAGGGATGGAAACAACTGGCCTTTCCACCTAGGCTGTGACAGCCCGGTGGGAGGAGGGGGAGGAGAAGAGAGGAGGCCTCTGATGGTGTAGTATTTCGAATAATCAGTTTATTGGATAAAAAAACGAAGTGGTCTCTTACATAAAAAAACAAGTAAAATTCACATGTAAAAGGAAGGAGCGGCGTCCGAAGCGCCTCCTTACGTGACTTCCGGTATAGTCAATTCTCTGCCACGCCCTACGCGTTACGTCACCGCTCGTGACTTCAACTGGGGACGTTTTTTTATCCAATAAACTGCTTATTCGAAATACTACACCATCAGAGGCCTCCTCTCTTCTCCTCCCCCTCCTCCCACCGGGCTGTCACAGCCTAGGTGGAAAATATTCCCAGTCTATTTTACAGGTACCTGACATCTAACAGAGGTGAACGCTGCCTTATTAATACAGTGAAACATTGTTGCCAGTTGTTTCCATCCCTGAGGTGCCTGACAGTAAGCAGAGGGGAACGTTGCTGTTATCACAACAGAGAAAGATATACACTGATGCCTGTTATTTCCATCCTTGAGGTGAGAGTCTAGAGAGCCTGGTTGAGCCGCCAGTCGTTTAATGAAGAATATTATTATCATTATCATCTACACCCTTTATTACCATCAACACTTATGAACTCTTATGGTTATTTATGAACTCTTTTCTGATATATCCATATATTGGAATCACCCCACACTACGTTGTTTGTAGTTTGGCACTTTTGCTGCACATGTTTTTTGCATTTTTGCACATGCGTTTGATGTGATTTTTAATGTGACCATATATTGGGTTATATGAATTTCCAGTATGGGTACTTTATTGATGCACTTTATTTAAGGTTTGTTATTGGTCCACACCCACATATCATTATTATTAGATGTGTATTTATTTATTTATATGATAGACTATATGCGCGAAATCCTCTTACCCTTATTCTTTCTCTTGAGTGCCATGTGTACACTTTCCGATTTCGCTGCAATCATCCTAGATGTCATCATATAATTTTTTCACTTTTAGTTTTCAATTTCTCACTTTGTGATTGTCACTTTAATTCCTCTGAATCACTTTAGCGCGAAGGATTTTCACATTTACATTTAAGTGTTCGGTAGCTGCCTTTGTGTTCAAAAATGGAATGCCTTAACGGCTTTAACCCCTTTCATACACTGAGTGTCATTACAGTGCCCCATAGACTTTAACAGGGTTCTGCGGCTTTCGAATTTGCTGCGAACACAGCATAATGTTCGTTGTTCGCCGAATGTCCCAACAACCAAAGTTCGGCCCGAACTTATGCTCGGGCCAAACCGTTCGCCCATCCCTACCCAGAAGTACCATCATTCCTGAGCCCCCCTGGTGTTCCCCGCTATCCAGACCAAGTAGTCAGTGCTGGAATCCACCTGCACGAACCGCCAGGTGGAAGACTGGGATGCAGGCATGGTAATACTTCCACCGGGACCTGCATAGCGGGACTTTCATGTGACACAAATCTCTACTCCAATGTTTCATTGTGAGTTACTGACTTTTATAATTAAAGTGTTACCTTACTTACTGTACTTAGAAGCACTGTTCTCCTTCTACCCTTCTGTCCACAGAGTTCCCTTCTAGCTCGATCATAATTAGCTGTAGATGTAGGTCAGAGGTACCGGAGCTACACAGGCTGGAAGCAGAAGACTGGAGCAGAATCAGACAAGCCAGGTCATACACGGAGTGTCAGTCTATTATAAACAGCAGGCAGAGAATGGTCAGAGTTCATTCTGGGTTTGGCAACAGGAAATCAGGCAGACAGGCAGGAATAATCACGGTCAAGGCAAGCCAAAGGTCAGGACTGGAGATAGCAACATGATCAGAAAGTCGAGTCAAATACTGGATCAGATACAGGTACAGTGCAGTTGCTGTCTTTATATAGGCCATTTGGCGCCAGCAATAATGGCTAACATACGTGCGTATTTTCGCATATGCATTCGCCTGTTAGCGCTAATTTTCCTGCCTTTGCACATTTGCGTTAGCTTATGCCCAGCAAGACAGGCACCTACAAATGCACATCTGCGCATGTCATGTCCCAGACATATACAGAGACTGTTTTTAATTCTTTTTAATTTATATTTATGGATGTCAGACACAGTAGAGGCTAGCTGTGTTATCTCCAGGTTTCTCCCCCTATGTGCACCAAGTCCTCGTTTTCTTTTTGGAAATATTTATACAGTATTACCTGGAGTTTTGACAGGGTGACAATTAATATACTTTTTTTTTTTAAAGTACAGTAAAAAAAAAATAGTTTGGTTTTGATTTGAATATACATATGCTGCAAGTAATGGACACTATAATGCCCTGTACACACGATAGGATTTTCTGACAACAAAATCCATGTTTTTCTTCCGACGGATGTTAGCTCAAACTTGTTTTGCATACACATGGTCACACAAAGTTGGTCTGAAATTCCAAACGTCAAGAACGTGGTGACGTACAACACGTACGACGAGCCCAGAAAAATGAAGTTCAATAGCCAGTGTGGCTCTTCTGCTTGATTCCGAGCACTTTGTGCATCGGAATTGTGTACACACGATTGGAATTTACAAGAACAGATTTTGTTGTCGTAAAATTTGAGATCCAGATCTCAAATATTGTGGGACAGAAATTCTGATGGAAAATGTCCGATGGAGCCTACACACGGTCGGAATTTCCAACAAAAAGCTCCCATGGAACATTTTCCATCGGAAAATCCGACCGTGTATACGAGGCATTAGTGTTATAATTTCCTTGTTTTGATATAACGATATGTATCAACAGAGGATCAATTTTATTTTTTAATAAAAAAAAGAATATTTTTTATTAACGTTTTTTCCTTTCTGGTAGTTTCATTTTTTTCCTTAATTTTTTCATTAGCATTTTGTATTTTGTCCACTAGGGGGTATTAGGTTGTGAAGCAGGGGTTTATTTACTTCCAGAATCTTTTGTAAGTTCCCTTCCTCTTTTAGCATTAATTTCTATGTGGAGATTGTTGAATAGTATTGTCCCTCCATAATGGACTCTGACCCCATGGGTTTCAATCCTTTCTTCAGAACTTCCTATATGATGATTGGTAATGGCCATCTGTCCTGGGCCACGATGAGGTCACATATGACAAAAGTGTTTTGATGTTGCTATGTATACAGCTCTGAGCACTCTGCTCGACACTGTAAGTGCAATTTTATTTGAATAAAGGTTTTTATTGATGGTTTTACACTATGGGAAGCATTTTTGTGACTTACATTCTTGTATACACCCATCTATATCTCTGAATTAGGAAAAAATCATGCAGTTGTCCCTATCACTCCAAGTGTTCAAAGATAGGGAGAATACTGTGGAGTCTCACCCTCCCACAAAAAAAGTGTATTATGACCATTCATTCTCTGAGGATCATTGCCATCTGGTAAGCCTTTTTTTAAAACGGATTTAATTGAAGCTCACAACATGTTCCTGTGGAGATTATGTCACTGGTACACACTGAAAGATCGTTTATATGAGAGTGTCACTTATCATTACTAAGCCACTGAGTCTTAAATTCTTAGTTTTTTGTATGTGTTGGTTGTGTGTGATTTTATTTATTTTTTTATGTGGCAAGTACACCTGATCACAATAAGGCTTTGCACTGAGTTTTCACTTTAATGTATTATTATGGTTTACTTGCTGGTTGGAAGCTCCAGACTTGCTGGTTGGAAGCCAAACATTGGGGATGTTAAGTTGAGAGTTTGAACACGTTTTGCTTTTGACTGCTGGTGATTGCTGTGTTGCATTTTTAGGTTCTTTTTGGGGCTTTTCCTTGCAGCTTTTTAACACATTTTTTTTCTTTCCTTCCTTCAGGCTGGGTTCACACTAGTGCGACAAACGCTCCGACATTGGGAGCTCATGTTGCATGACGTGTGAAAATCAATGTTTCCCTATAGGTGCCGTCCTAACTGGTCTGACACAAGTCGGTCCGACTTTGAAAATGCTCCCTGTACTACTTGTGCTTTGGTCCGACTTTGATCCTACTTCAGCCCACTGACTATCATTGAAGTCGGATCAAAGTCGGATCGCTGCCTCGCATGATCCGACTTTGTCATGCGACTTGTGCTCAGATGATCTTGAGGGGGAACTCCGCGCCAAATTTTAAATAAAAAACTGGCATGGGTTCCCCCTCCAAGAGCATACCAGGCCCTTTGGTCTGGTATGGGTTTTAAGGGGAACCCCCATGCTGAAAGAACATTGTGGGGGTCCCCCCAAATCCATACCAGACCCTTATCCGAGCATGCAGCCCGGCCGGTCAGGAAAAGGGGTGGGAACGAGCGAGCCCCCCCTCCTGAACCGTACCAGGCCGCATGCCCTCAACATGGGGGGTGGGTGCTTTGGGGCAGGGGGGCATCCTGCACCCCCCCACCCCAATGCACCTTGTCCCCATGTTGATGAGGACAAGGGCCTCTTCCCGTCAACCCTGGCCATTGGTTGTCGGGGTCTGCGGGCGGGGGGCTTATTGGAATCCGGGAGCCCCCTTTAATAAGGGGGCCCCCAGATCCTGGCCCCCCACCTTATGTGAATGAGAATGGGGTACATTGTACCCCTACCCATTCAACAAGGGAAAAAAGTGTCAATAAAAAAAACACACCACAGGTTTTTAAAGTAATTTATTAGGCAGCTCCCGTAGTCATCTTCCGACTTCGGGGGTCTCTTCCTTCTTCTCCAGGTCTCTTCCTTCTTCTCCACTCTCTCCGGTTTCTTCTCCGCACTCTCTGGTTCTTCTCCCAGTCTCTGGTATCTTCAGCCAGTCTTCTCCGCCGTCTTCTTCCCTCTTCTCTTCTTCAGATGTTGACACAACGCTCTCTCCCTCTGTAATGCCGTGTGTGCGGTCTGCAACGCCTTATATAGGGATGGGGCGTGGTCACCTGGTGACCCCACCCCTTATGACATCACAGTCCTGGGGCATGATGGGACTGTGAATGGGTAGGGGTACGATATACCCCATACTCATTCACATAGGGTGGGGGCCGAGATCTGGGGACCCCCTTATTAAAGGGGGCTCCCGGATTCTGATAAGCCCCCCGCCCGCAGTCCCTGACAACCAATGGCCAGGGTTGTCGGGAAGGGGCCCTTGTCCTCATCAACATGGGTACAAGGTGCTTTGCCCCAAAGCACCCTTTCCCCCATGTTGAGGGCATGTGGCCTGGTACGGTTCAGGAGGGGGGTGCTCGCTCGTCCCCACCCCTTTTCCTGACCGGCCAGGCTGCATGCTCAGATAAGGGTCTGGTATGGATTTTGGGGGGACCCACACACCATTTTTTTGGCATAGGGGGTTCCCCTTAAGATCTATACCAGACCGAAGGGTCTGGTATGCTCCTGGAGGGAGAACCCATGCCGGTTTTTTATTTAAAATTTGGGTGGAGTTCCCCCTTAAGATTCATACCAAACACAGTGCCTGGTATTGGTGGGGATCCAAGTCGGATCCCCGTTCATTGAAAGTCGGACGTATGTCGGCTTTAAGTCGCAGGGCAATGTCGGATCCAAAGTAGGACGGCTGTCATGTCACACCAGTGTGAACCTGGCCTAAGCCTACTAATTAAGGGGAGTGATTATTTAGTCACAGGTGCTCGAGGCCTATATCACTTTCTGTAGAACTCATTTTGAGCCTGCTGGAACCAAGTGGAACTGGACTAAGTGGTGAGTAGGGATGAGCTTCGTGTTCAAGTCGAACCCATGCTCGACTCGAACATCGTCTGTTCACCCGTTCGCCGAATTGCGAACGATATGGGCCATTCGCGCCAAATTAATGTGGCGCGTCACGGGCCATAATTCACTGCGGCATCACAGTGCATTGCTGGCTGATGATTGGCCAAGCATGCACTATGACCCGCATGCTTGGCCAATCACAGCGCCGTCTGAACAGAGAGCCGTAATTGGCCATAGCCAAGGAGGCTTTGGCCAATTATGGCTCAGGGGATTTAGTACATGCCCCACACTATATAAGGCCACCTGCACGGTGGCCCTGTGTAGTGTGTGTTCCGGCGTTGAAAGAGATAGACAGAGAGACAGTGTCATTTGATTTAAGTTAGGTAGATTAGGCAGGACAGTCAGTGAGTTAGCTGCACTTACAGTGTATTGTGTATATATATGCATCCCAGGTGTTGTGTGTATATATATATATATATATATATATATATATATATATATATATATATATATATATATAAATATATATATATATATATATATATACACTGTATTCAGTTTAGCTTGAACCGTTCCTATTATCTTCCTACTGACAGGCAGGCTTGTCTTGTTACAGTATTTACAGCTACCTGAAGAAAATTGTTGGTGTTCTTTTGATCCTATTAGTACCACAGTCAGGCAGCTAGACTATTTACGGTTAGTGTAGTGCGTCCTCCTCACAGTGTTCAGTTAAAGCTACAAGTTAGTTTAGTGTGACCTCTGCACAGTGTTCAGCTAAAGCTGCAAGTTAGGGTAGTGCGTCCTCCTCACAGTGTTCAGCTAAAACTACAAGTTAGTGTAGTGCGACCTCTGCACAGTGTTCAGTTAAAGCTACAAGTTAGTGTAGTGCGTCCTCTGAACAGTGTTCAGCTAAAACTACAAGTTAGTGTAGTGCGAGCTCTGCACAGTGTTCAGCTAAAGCTACCTGTAGAAGGTTGGTGGTGTTTTCCTGATCCTATCACTACCGCAGGCAGCTAAATAAGCTACAAGTTAGTTTTTTGCAAGCTCTGCACAGTGTTCAACTAAAATTACAAGTTAGTGTAGTGCGAGCTCTGCACAGTGTTCAGCTAAAGCTACCTGTAGAAGGTTGGTGGTGTTTTCCTGATCCTATCACTACCGCAGGCAGCTAAATAAGCTACAAGTTATTTTTTTTTGCGAGCTCTGCACAGTGTTCACCTAAAGCTACCTGTAGAAGGTTGCTGGTGTTTTCCTGATCTTATCACTACCGCAGGCAGCTAAATAAGCTACAAGTTAGTTTTTTGCGAGCTCTGCACAGTGTTCAGCTAAAGCTACCTGTAGAAGGTTGGTGGTGTTTTCCTGATCCTATCACTACCGCAGGCAGCTAAATAAGCTACAAGTTAGTTTTTTGCAAGCTCTGCACAGTGTTCAACTAAAACTACAAGTTAGTGTAGTGCGAGCTCTGCACAGTGTTCAGCTAAAGCTACCAGTAGAAGGTTGGTGGTGTTTTCCTGATCCTATCACTACCGCAGGCAGCTAAATAAGCTACAAGTTATTTTTTTTTGCGAGCTCTGCACAGTGTTCACCTAAAGCTACCTGTAGAAGGTTGCTGGTGTTTTCCTGATCTTATCACTACCGCAGGCAGCTAAATAAGCTACAAGTTAGTTTTTTGCGAGCTCTGCACAGTGTTCAGCTAAAGCTACCTGTAGAAGGTTGGTGGTGTTTTCCTGATCCTATCACTACCGCAGGCAGCTAAATAAGCTACAAGTTAGTTTTTTGCGAGCTCTGCACAGTGTTCAGCTAAAGCTACCTGTAGAAGGTTGGTGGTGTTTTCCTGATCATATCACTACCGCAGGCAGCTAAATAAGCTACAAGTTAGTTTTTTGCAAGCTCTGCACAGTGTTCAACTAAAACTACAAGTTAGTGTAGTGTGAGCTCTGCACAGTGTTCAGCTAAAGCTACCTGTAGAAGGTTGGTGGTGTTTTCCTGATCCTATCACTACCGCATGCAGCTAAATAAGCTACAAGTTATTTTTTTTTTTGCGAGCTCTGCACAGTGTTCTCCTAAAGCTACCTGTAGAAGGCTGGTGGTGTTTTCCTGATCCTATCACTACCGCAGGCAGCTAAATAAGCTACAAGTTGTTTTTTTTTGCGAGCTCTGCACAGTGTTCACCTAAAGCTACCTGTAGAAGGTTGGTGGTGTTTTCCTGATCTTATCACTACCGCAGGCAGCTAAATAAGCTACAAGTTATTTTTTTGCGAGCTCTGCACAGTGTTCAGCTAAAGCTACCTGTAGAAGGTTGGTGGTGTTTTCCTGATCCTATCACTACCGCAGGCAGCTAAATAAGCTACAAGTTAGTTTTTTGCAAGCTCTGCACAGTGTTCAACTAAAACTACAAGTTAGTGTAGTGTGAGCTCTGTACAGTGTTCAGCTAAAGCTACCTGTAGAAGGTTGGTGGTGTTTTCCTGATCCTATCACTACCGCATGCAGCTAAATAAGCTACAAGTAATTTTTTTTTGCGAGCTCTGCACAGTGTTCACCTAAAGCTACCTGTAGAAGGCTGGTGGTGTTTTCCTGATCCTATCACTACCGCAGGCAGCTAAATAAGCTACAAGTTAGTTTTTTCGAGCTCTGCACAGTGTTCAGCTAAAGCTACCTGCAGAAGGTTGATTTTGCTAGCTGCAGTATCAGTATATATATATATATATATATATATATATATATATATATTTATATATCCCAGCTTAGTGCAGCTACAGGCCATTAGTATGTCTGGAAGGCCAACAAGGAGAGGCAGACAGTCACAAGCCAATAAAAGAGGGCAAGCAGGCTCTGTGTCTAGGGGCAACAGTGCTGGTCGTGGAGACGGTGCATCCTCATCAGCACGTGGCCGTGGGACACGCTTGGCCTTTTTTTCGGCAGCTGGCCGTGTTGAGCCGCAACATGCGGAAGACTTGGTCGAGTGGATGACCAAGCCGTCCTCATCCTCCCCATCCTCTCTCACCCATGCTCAGGGTACTTTGTCTGGCAAAGCAGCTGTCAACACGGCCTCGTCCCTCGGCTCAATGGCATCAGTGACTCCTTCCCTAGCCCCACCATGTCCTCCTGAGGAGTCCCTTGAACTGTTTGACCACAGTGTTGGGTACATGCTCCAGGAGGATGCCCAGCGTTTAGAAGGCTCTGATGATGATACTGAGCTAGATGAAGGCAGTAACGTGATGTTCCCCCTGCTGCAGCATACTGCCAGGTTTGCTCCAGTGAAGAGGAGGGAGGGGATGAAGAGGTCACGGACTCAACGTGGGTGCCTGATAGGAGAGAGGAGGAGGAGGAGGCACATCACCAATGAGGCAGAATGCCCTCCAGGGGCCAGCCTAAGGGCAGCACACTGACTGCATCACACCCCAAAGCTCCACATGTGCAGGGCGCTGTTATCTCTGCGCGTTATTCCAAAAGTGCTTTGGTGTGGGCCTTTTTTGAGACGAGTGCATCAGATCGCTGGTATTTGCAACATATGTCTCAAGCGTATCTCGCGTGGCCAAAACATCCCCCGCTCGGGCACCACATGCTTGACCAGACATATGTTGACCTGCCAAGCAGTTCGTTGGCAAGCGCATCTAAAAGACTCACACCAAAGAACAAAGAGGACCTCTCCTTGCTCCTCATCAGCTGAGATCTCCAACCCCACTATACCTTCAGTCCTCTCTGAGACCTGCACTGAGAGGAATGAAGGTGTAGAATTTGGTGTGTCACAGCCAAGTACTTGTGGGTAATTTGCTTTTGGTACACCGACGTCAGATTGTGCCAGGCAAATTTCCCAGCTGCTACACCGCCGAAAGAAGTTCGCTCCCAGCCATCCACATACCCAGCGGTTGAATGCTAGCTTGGCAAAATTGCTAGCACTTCAACTGCTGTCTTTTCAGTTGGTAGACTCTGCCCCCTTCCGTGAGTTTTGGAATCAGTGGCAGGTACCCAAATGCCACTTTTTCTCATGGAAAGCGATTCCGGCTCTCTACCGGCATGTGGAAGGCAATGTCCATGCCTCGCTAGACAGGGCGGTCAGCGGCAAGGTGCATATTACCGCTGACTCATGGTCCAGCAAGCATTGACAGGGACACTACCTAAGTTTCACCGCGCATTGGGTGACTCTGCTGGCAGCTGGGAAGGATGCAGGACAAGGTGCAGTAGTGTTGGAGGTTGTTCCTCCACCACGCCTCCAAAATGCCACTACTAATGATTGTGACACACCTCTCTCCTCTTCTTCTTCCTCCATGGCCTCTTCCTGTGCTTAGTCCTCGGAACCAGCAGTGCTCCGTAGCCATTCAATGGGCTACGCAAGTATGCAGGCCAAAAGATGCCATGCGGTGCTTGAGCTGGTGTGCTTGGGGGACAGGAGCCACACTGGGGCAGAGGTTCTGTCAGCTCTGCAGGGGCAGGTTCAGAGGTGGTTGATGCCACGCCAACTTAAGCCAGGAATGGTGGTTTGCGACAATGGCACCAACCTCCTCTCTGCCCTCCAACAGGGACAAATGACCCATGTGCCCTGTTTGGCTCACATCCTTAACTTGGTGGTGCAGCGGTTCTTGGGCAGGTACCCGGGTTTACAGGATGTCCTGAGGCAGGCCAGGAAAGTCTGTGTGCATTTCCGCCGGTCATATAATGCCAGTGCTCGGCTGGCAGACCTCCAAAAGGAGTTTAACCTGCCCAAGAACCGCCTAATATGTGACATGCCCACCAGGTGGAACTCAACGTTGGCCATGCTGCAGCGGCTACACACACAGCAGAGGGCCATCAATGAGTACCTGTGCGACTATGGCACCAGGACAGGGTCAGGGGAGCTTGGTTTTTTTCCCCACACCAGTGGGCCATGATCAGGGATGCATGCACTGTCCTGTCACCATTTGAGGAGGCCACGAGGATGGTGAGCAGTGACAGTGCATGCATCAGTGACACTGTCCCCCTTGTCCACCTGTTGGAGCACACGCTGCGTGGAATAAGGGACAGGGCATTTGAGGCAGAACAGAGGCAGGAAGAGGAGGACTTCCTTAGCTCTCAAGGCCCCCTTTATCCAGAAAGTGTTCCTGCGTGCCCGTTGATCACACAGGAAGAGGACGAGGAGGAGGAGGATTGTGTCAGTATGGAGGTGGAGCCTGGCACTCAGCATCAGCAGCAGTCTTTAAGGGATCAGTCCCAAGAAACACATGGACTAGTATGTGGCTGGAAGGAGGTGGCTGCAGACCATGTCGTCCTTAGTGACCCAGAGGACTCTGGACCGAATGCCTCAGCAAACCTAAGCTGCATGGCCTCCCTGATCCTGCAAAGCCTGCGGAAGGATCCTCGTATTCGTGGTATCAAGGAGAAGGACCAATACTGGCTGGCAACCCTACTTGATCCACATTATAAGGGTAAGGTTGTGGACCTTATCTTGCCTTCGCAGAGGGAGCAGAGGATGAAACATCTTCGGGAGGCCTTGCAGAAAGGTCTGTGCAACGCGTTCCTAGAGACTGGGAGGTTACAAACTCCTGTTTCTGGACAACGTGTTGCTGAGGCTTCGGTCAGTCAAAGAAGGAGCGGTGGAGGAGGTGGCCATCTAACCGATGCGTTCAGACAATTTTTTAGTCCGCAGCCCCAAGGTATGATCGGTTCCAGCAACCATCGCCAGCGTCTGTTTTACATGGTGCAGGAATACCTAGGGGCAAGATCTGACTTGGACACCTTTCCCACCGAAAATCCTCTGGGTTACTGGGTCTTGAGGATGGATCACTGGCCAGAGCTTGCACAGTATGCAATTGAGCTACTGGCCTGTCCTGCATCCAGCGTTCTTTTGGAACGCACATTCAGTGCTGCTAAAGGCTTTGTAACCGATCACAGGGTGCGTCTGTCCACTGACTTGGTCGATCGACTGACCTTCATAAAAATGAATCAGTCTTGGATCACCACCGGCTACCAAGCACCTGATGCTGATGTAACCGAATAATTTTTTTAAAAATCTCAGATCCCTTCAAAGACTGCCTATGCTGATGCTGAGTGACTATCCTGAGTAATTATCCTCTTCCTCCTCAATGATCACGCTGATAGCTTGTAAGAACATTTTTGGTTCTGGGCACCGCCACCAGTGCCTAAGGCCCAATTTTTCAGCCCCTGTTTAACAGGGGCGTGTAATTACAATTTTTGATGCAATACTTTGCAGCAGGGATCGTTCCTGCATTCCAACTAGAGTATCTGTGAGGGGTCGCAGTGTTGTGGCACCAGTGCCTAAGGCCCAATTTTTCTGCCCCTGTTTAACAGGGCGTGTAATTACAATTTTTGATGCAATACTTTGCAGCAGAGCTCGTTCCTGCATTTCAACTAGAGTATCTGTGAGGGGTTGCAGTGTTGTGGCACCAGCACCAGTGCCTAAGGCCCAATTTTTCAGCCCCTGTTCAACAGGGGCATGTAATTACAATTCTTGATCTAATATTTCACAGCAGGGCCCGTTTCTGCGCCCACCAAGAGCGAGTGAGGACTTACAGTGTTGTGGCACCAGCACTACCACCACCAAAGGCCCAATTGTTCTGCCCCTGTTTTACAGGGCGTGTAATTACAATTTTTGATGCAATACTTTGCAGCAGCGCTCATTCCTGCGTTCCAACTAGAGTATCTGTGAGGGGTTGCAGTGTTGTGGCACCAGCACCAGTGCCTAAGGCCCAATTTTTCAGCCCCTGTTCAACAGGGGCGTGTAATTTCAATTTTTGATGCAATACTTTGCAGCAGGGCTCGTTCCTGCGTTCCAACTAGAGTATCTGTGAGGGGTTGCAGTGTTGTGGCACCAGCACCAGTGCCTAAGGCCCAATTTTTCAGCCCCTGTTCAGCAGGGGTATGTAATTACAATTCTTGATCTAATATTTCACAGCAGGGCCCTGAGAGGGCTTACAGTGTTGTGGCCACAACAACACCTAAGGCCCAAATTTCTGCTGAGTATATAGGGCAGGCCCCTACTTTCAAACATCCAACTTACAAACTACTCCTGCTTGCAAATGGAAGGAGACAACAGGAAGTGAAGATGAAATCTACCCCTAGGAAGGGAAATTCTCTCCTGTAAGAGTTAATATGGGAAAAACATTTCTCCTTTCCATTGATGCTTTATCACCAATCCTTTTTACAAAAAAACCCAAATTTTCAAAAAACATGTGTCATTGGGACAAAAAGTGAGGTAAAATCTTCTGAAGATGAGCACAGACAGCAAAACAAATGTTACAGGGGTGATAACCCTTCCCTATAGTTTCCAAAAAGCTTAAAATAGATTTTTTGGCTAGAGCTAAACACGTTAAAAATGTACCGGTTCAAAATTACAAACAGATTCTACTTAACAACAAACCTACAGTCCCTGTCTTGTTTGCACCGCCTGTAAACTGCTGTTCAGAGTATAAAGGGCCTTTCCTTTTTTTAATTTGGGTGTGGGGTTCCCCTTAATATCCATACAGGACCCAAAGGGCCTGGTAATGGACTGGAGACAAACCCATGCCGTTTGTCTCACTGATTTTGATATATTTCCAGGACCCTACATTACATTAAAGAAACAAGCAGTTTTAAATGACTTTTTTTCCTTTAAAAATGTCATTTTGTGCAGGGACTGTTCTAAGCACGGGAAACACGCGCCACTTTACAGGCATACTATAGACACCCCCCAGGTACAATATTTAAAGGAATATTTCACTTTTTTTTTACTTTAACCATCATTTAAATCACTGCTCCCGAAAAAAACTGCCGTTTTTAAAAGTTTTTTTGCATTGATACATGTCCCCTGGGGCAGGACCAGGGTCCCCAAACCCTTTTTAGGACAATACCATGCAAATTAGCCTTTAAAATGGGCACTTTTGATTTTGAACGTTCGAGTCCCATAGACGTCAATGGGGTCCTAACGTTCGTGCGAATTTTCGGTCCGTTCGCAGGTTCTGGTGTGAACCGAACCGGGGGGTGTTCGGCTCATCCCTAGTGGTGAGTTAAAAACCAGAGTGGAACTGGACTAAGTGATGAGTTAAAAAACAGAGTTGAAAACAGGAGGTTATAACAGGGGTACCTGTGTAGTGTGCGTGTGTACCTGTGTTTTGTAAGTACATGAGTGCTGCGAGTGCACGCGGGCTGTATTAGGTATTAGTGTCAGGTAGTACCTGTGTATTGTGAGTATCTGAGTGTTGTCTGAGTGTTGTCTGAGTAGTGTGTGTGGATCATTAGTACTTGTGTATTGTGTATACTTGTGTATTGTGTGTGCACATGGGTCTGCGAGTGCACGTGGGTCTGCAAGCACATGGGTCTGCGAGTACCTGTGTATTGTCTTGTCAAGTACCTGTGTATTGTCTTGTTGAGTATTAGTGTCAGGAAGCTAGTTGTTAGGCAATTTGGACAGGGTATAATCCCCAATCCTCATTAAATTAGTAGATACGATGCCCGGTGGGTGTGGGAAGTAAACAAGTGGCTGAGAAGCTGGTGTAGTAAGGAGGGGTTTGGGTTCCTGGAGGTCTGGGCTGACTTCTCAGTCAGTCACCAGTACTATAGTAGGGATGGACAGCATCTAAATGAGGAGGGTGCAGATCGGCTGAGAGTGAAGATGGAAAAAAGTTGAAGGAGTTTTTAAACTAGGCAATGGGGGGGAGGGTCCAGAGGAAGAGATAGTTAGCACGGAACATATTCCAGAGGATAGTATTGGGGTCATTAGTGGTAGGTTGACTAAAGAGGTAAGTATAGTAACAAGTCCTAGTTGCAATCTCGGAACACCCAATAAGAGGATAGTATGCGACCAGTCTAAACTATGTGCATTTCACCAATGCCAGGAGCCTGGTGAACAAGATGGGTGAACTAGAGATACTGTTGTACGAGGAGGATTTGGATTTTGTGGGAATTTTGTGGGAATTTCAGAGACCTGGTTCAACAGATGTCATGATTGGCTTGCAATGATTCAAGGGTATACCCTTTATCGCAGGGATAGAGAGGGTAAAAAAGTGGGAGGGGTACGCCTATATATCAAGAATAATGTACAAGTGAATGTGAGAGATGACATCACTAAGGGAGCTAGGGAGGTGGAATCCTTATGGGTAGAGCTCCAAGGGGAAGCTAAGGGGGAAATAATACTGGGAGTATGCTATAGGCCCCCTAACCTGAGGGAGGAGGGGGAGACAAATCTCCTATCACAATTTGGATTAGCAGCAAGGATGGTAAGTGTTATCATAATGGGGGATTTTAATTATCCAGACAGACTGGGAGGAGGGAACCACGCATTCGTATAAGGCTCGTCAGTTCCTAAATGTCTTGCAGGACAATTTCATGGGTCAGATGGTAGACCCACCAACTAGAAATAAAGCGTTACTAGATCTACTGATTACCAACAATACAGACCTGATCATGGATGTGGAAATACGGGCCAATTTAGTAAACAGCGATTACAGGTCAATTGGCTTCAGTATAAATCACACAAATAGGAAACATAAGGGGAATATAAAGACACTGCATTTCCAAAGAGCCAACTTCTATAAACTACAAACCTTGCTAGAAGGCATAAATTGGTATAAAATCTTAGGAACAAAGAACATGGAGGAGAGATGGATTTGCTTTAAGAGCATATTAAATAAGGGCATTAGCCAATGCATCCCAATGGGAAATAAATTTAAAAGAGCGAACAAAAGTCCTGGATGGCTTAACTCCAATGTAAAAATGCATATAAGAAAAAAAGCCCAATTGCGGAGCCTCCGAAGCGCTAATGCCGTTTTAGAGCTCAGCTCCAGGGAGAACTACAATGGAGCATAATGCAGCCATCGGCCTCACTGACCACCGGCAAGTGCGGGGAACACGCCGTTCTTGCAGCCATGGTCCTCGGAGGCTCCAAATCAAAGCTGAAGAATGGCAATGTCAAGAGCCCGGACATCTGTCAAGATGGCGCCGGCTCCCCCTTCACAGCCCAGCACACCGCGCTCTGCCATAGCTCAACTGCATGCACAGAAGCTCACAGAGGATACTGGTGAGTCTGACACAGGCAGCACACACTCTGCTATACAATCTAGCATGTTCAAGCAATTTGAAAGAATGCTGCAGAAAGCTCTTAAGCAGACTTCTCATCAAGTCACTGACAAGCTGACACGTGAGATCAGGGAATTGGAAAACAGAACTGCTGAGCTGGAAGGGAGGGTGGATGAGCTGGAAAACCACACACAGGATTTTGCTGCAGAACTTAAGAATCTTAAAGAGGAGAATCTCGTATTGCAATCACTCTTAGAAGATCAGTGTGACAGACTCACCCAGGACAGAGGCTTTTGGAGGGGACTGAATGCCAGCCTCTTGCCCACCGATTATGGGCCCTGGCATTTGGGGGAATGGTGCGCTTTGTGAGCTGTATGCCTGGGGAGGTGGTGCTACTTTGGATTCGGGTCCTTGTCCCCCAGGACACACAGACTCTGGGCAGCCTGTGTATGCCATATTGGAAATGGTAACTGAGAAAATTTATCTTGGATTACTTAAAATGGGACAGTAATATTTATCCACAATATCTCCCAGAATATATGTAAAGACTATTCTTGGTTTGTTTGATTCTGAACTCAACATGTTAGTTGAGAGAGCTGATCACATTGGCCTGTAGAACTGGGTAGGAGTCGGACAGTCTACTCCTACTATAGTTTGCTGCCTACTAGGCTGAGGAGGGGGGAGATCACTGTTGGTATTATTAATTGTAATTAGCTCCTGCTATTGTGAGAAGGTGTCCTGTGTTTATACTACTGTGTGAAGCTTGGTGACAACAAGTCCTAAAGGTTATGTCTCTGAGTCACCTAGTCTGGGTAAATGATTTAGTAAACTAGCTCATGTTAATTAGGTTAATGGTTACAGGTAGGGATGAGCCGAACACCCCCCTGTTCGGTTCGCACCAGAACATGCGAACAGGAAAAAAGTTCGCTCGAACACGCGAACACCGTTAAAGTCTATGGGACACGAACATGAATAATCAAAAGTGCTAATTTTAAAGGCTTACAGTATATGCAAGTTATTGTCATAAAAAGTGTTTGGGGACCCGGATCCTGCCCCAGAGGACATGGATCAATGCAAAAAAAAGTTTTAAAAACGGCCATTTTTTCAGGAGCAGTGATTTTAATAATGCTTAAAGTCAAACAATAAAAAAGTAATATCCCTTTAAATTTCGTACCTGGGGGGTGTCTATAGTATGCCTGTAAAGAGGCGCATGTTTCCTGTGTTTAGAACAGTCTGACAGCAAAATGACATTTCGAAGGAAAAATTCCATCTAAAACTACCCCGTGGCTATTGCATTGCCGACAATAAACATAGAAGTTCATTGATAAAAACGGCATGGGAATTCAACACAGGGAAACCCCGAACCAAAATGTAAAAAAAAATGACGTGGGAGTCCCCCTAAATTCCATACCAGGCCCTTCAGGTCTGGTATGGATATTAAGGGGAACCACACGGCAAAAAAAAAAACCGGCGTGGGGTCCCCCCAAAAATCCATACCAGACCCTTATCCGAACACGCAACCTGGCAGGCCGCAGGAAAAGGGGGGGGATGAGAGTGCGCCCCCCCTCCTGAACCGTACCAGGCCACATGCCCTCAACATTGGGAGGGTGCTTTGGGGTAGCCCCCTAAAACACTTGTCCCCATGTTGATGAGGACAAGGGCCTCATCCCCACAACCCTGGCCGGTGGTTGTGGGGGTCTGTGGGCGGGGGGCTTATCGGAATCTGGAAGCCCCCTTTAACAAGGGGACCCCCAGATCCCGCCCCCCCCGTGTGAAATGGTAAGGGGGTACTTACCCCTACCATTTCACTAAAAAACTGTCAAAAATGTTAAAAATGACAAGAGACAGTTTTTGACAATTCCTTTATTTAAATGCTTCTTCTTTCTTCTATCTTCCTTCATCTTCTTCTTCTTCTGGTTCTTCTGGCTCTTCTGGTTCTTCCTCCGGCGTTCTCGTCCAGCATCTCCTCCGCTGCGTCTTCTATCTTCTTCTCCTGGGGCCGCTCCACACCCATGGCATTGGGGGAGGCTCCCGCTCTTCTCTTCATCTTCTTCTTCATCCTCTTCTTTTCTTCCTTCTTCTATTCTTCATTTTCTTCTCCGGGCCGCTCCGCACCCATGCTGGCATGGAGGGAGGTTCCCGCTGTGTGACGGAGTCTCCTCGTCTGACGGTTCTTAAATAACGGGGGGCGGGGCCACCCGGTGAACCCGCCCCCTCTGACGCACGGTGACTTGACGGGACTTCCCTGTGACGTCACGGGGAATGCCACAGGGAAGTCCCATCATGTCCTGTGCATCAGAGGGGGCGGGGTCACCGGGTGGCCCCGCCCCCCATTATTTCAGAACCGTCAGATGAGGAGACGCCATCACACAGCGGGAGCCTCCCTCAATGCCAGCATGGATGCGGAGCGGCCCGGAGAAGAAAATGAAGAAGAGAAGAAGGAAGAAGAGGTGAGGATGAAGAAGAAGATGAAGAGAAGAGCGGGAGCCTACCCCCATGCCATGGGTGCGGAGCGGCCCGAGGAGAAGAAGATAGAAGACGCCGCAGAGGAGATACTGGACAAGAACGCCGGAGGAAGAACCAGAAGAGCCAGAAGAACCAGAAGAAGATGAAGGAAGATAGAAGAAAGAAGAAGCATTTAAATAAAGGAATTGTCAAAAACTGTCTCTTGTCATTTTTAACATTTTTGACAGTTTTTTAGTGAAATGGTAGGGGTAAGTACCCCCTTACCATTTCACAGAGGGGGGAGCGGGATCTGGGGGTTCCCTTGTTAAAAGGGGCTTCCAGATTCTGATAAGCCCCCCGCCCGCAGACCCCCACAACCACCATCCAGGGTTGTGGGGATGAGGCCCTTGTCCTCATCAACATGGGGACAAGGTGTTTTGGGGGGCTACCCCAAAGCACCCTCCCAATGTTGAGGGCATGTGGCCTGGTACGGTTCAGGAGGGGGGCGCACTCTCGTTCCCCCCTCTTTTCCTGCGGCCTGCCAGGTTGCGTGCTCGGATAAGGGTCTGGTATGGATTTTTGGGGGAACCCCACGTCATTTTAAAAAAAATTTTGGCCGGGGGTTCCCCTTAATATCCATACCAGACCTGAAGGGCCTGGTATGGAATTTAGGGGGACTCCCACGTCATTTTTTTTTTAAATTTTGGTTTGGGGTTTCCCTGTGTTGAATTCCCATGCCGTTTTTATCAATGAACTTCTATGTGTATTGTCGGCAATGCAATAGCCGCGGGTAGTTTTAAATGGAATTTTTCCTTTGAAATGTCATTTTGCTGTCAGACTGTTCTAAACACTGGAAACATGCGCCCCTTTACAGGCATACTATAGACACCCCCAGGTACAAAATTTAAAGGGATATTACACTTTTATTGTTTGACTTTAAGCATTATTAAAATCACTGCTCCTGAAAAAACGGCCGTTTTTAAAACTTTTTTTTACATTGATCCATGTCCCCTGGGGCAGGACCGGGTCCCCAAACACTTTTTATGACAATAACTTGCATATAAGCCTTTAAAATTAGCACTTTTGATTTCTCCCATAGACTTTTAAAGGGTGTTCTGCGGCACCCAAATTGTTCGCTGTTCGGCGAACTTGCGAACAGCCAATGTTCGTGTCGAACATGGGTTCGACTCGAACTCGAAGCTCATCCCTAGCTACAGGTGTATTGTTAGAATAATATGGGCAGGAGGTAGGAACCTCCTCTTTAACTGTATATAAAGACTTGTAATTTTGGTTCTAATAAATGAGTCCATGTTTAGCAACTAAACAAGTGTTGTCTTGTTTTGTGCATGTGAGCGGTTGGAATATCTGATATCTAAATTCAGACTGGGAGGAAGCTGAATATGATGAAAGCACTCAAGTGGAGTGTAGAGATGTTTTGTTACATTGGTGGCAAGCAGCGGGACGCTTCCTCCAGTCTGGGACATCCAAACTTCCACCTGGATCCATGGTCCAGAGGGCAGGAGAGGAGAGGTACAGATACCAGTTGCTATGGAAGAGGAATTCAGAAGGAGGTTGCAAGAGATGCAGATGCAGCACAGAGGACCAGTATCAGAGCAGGTCCTACTGGGGTGATTTGATTCTATCCGCTGCAAACTCTGGAAGGAAGTGCTAGCCCATGAGCAGCGACACCAGGGAAAAGTTCTCCCCTCCATCGAGTAAAGGTACTGGTCGCAGTATGGATTGCGGGTGCTGTTTTTGGGAGAAAAACCACACAAGGAGCAGACAGCTGAACTAAGCAGGCTGGTCTGGGCAGAGATGCAGCTGGATGAGAGCTACAGATCCCTCCGATGGCATGTATCCCAAGCATGCCCTTGGGTAGCAGATGACAGCTTCACGAAAAACTTTGGCTATGGCGGCCTGGGACTGTTGTATGTGAAGCTGACAGGGGACCCTAACTTTGGGAGTGATTTAGAGTGCCGGTTGGATGAAATCATGGATTACAGAGAAGGGCTACTGAACATCTCGGAAGTGCACTGGGCACTGGAAGATATAGAGTTTCTAGCCGTTCAGGAATGGGAGCAGGAGACCGCCTACAGACGGCTGCTAAACTCTGCTCAGCGCCAGGGCTGGGCTCCATTTGCCTGAGGATATCAGGAAATACCAGTTGACAACTCTGAAGTCCTGGCTGAAGAGTCGGCAATGTGGCAGAGTAACAGTGTGCTTTGCCAACCTGCCCTCACAGCTATGGACGCGGAGGTCTTATGGCGGATGCAGCAAGTGCTGACTGACCTCGATGTTCCTGTTTCTGCATGGGATGATCTTGGATGGAGGAATGTGCCTGTTCAGCAGCAAGCCAGAGAATCGTCAGTGGAAAATCTGGCAATTGCCATCCCCAAAGCTGAAGTGCTGACAACAGGGCAGAGTTCTGCTAGCCTCTGCTCAGCACTGATAGCATCTTCTGGGTTCCACAGACAGGAGATGGTAAACCTTTATCTCCAGACACCAGTTGCAGAGACAGGGAATTTGATAGACTTTTCTGCTGAGGAAGAACAACCTGATGAGCCTCCAGCAGAAGAGCTGGTATTAGGGCCAAACTTCACTGTGCTCTGCCCAGCACCAACAGCAGTATCTGTGGAGTTACAAGGAACTTCCCCACCTGAAGAACCATCAGAAGAGGAGAAGTGTCACACAGTGGGAGCCTCCCATCATGGTCAGATGCGGAGCGGCCCAGAAGACGAAGGGAAGAAGATGCCGGCGCGGCAGAGGAAGATGCCGGATGAGAACACTGGAGGAAGAACCAGAAGAACCAGAAAAAGAAGAAGATGGAGGAAGAAACCGAAGAAAGATAGAAGAAAGAAGATAGAAGAAAGAAGAAGCATTTAAATAAAGGAATTGTAAAAAACTGTCTCTTGTCATTTTTAACATTTTGACAGTTTTTTTGTGAAATGGTAGGGGTACTTTTGTACCCCCTTACCATTTCACACAGGGGGGAGGACCGGGATCTGGGGGTCCCCTTGTTAAAGGGGGCTTCCAGATTCCGATAAGCCCCCCACCTGCAGACCCCCACAACCACCGGGCAAGGGTTGTGGGGATGAGGCCCTTGTCCCCATCAACATAGGCACAAGGTGTTTTGGGGGCTACCCCAAAGCACCCTCCCAATGTTGAGGGCATGTGGCCTGGTACGATTCAGGAGGGGAGGCGCTCTCTCACCCCCTCTTTTCCTGTGGCCTACAAGGTTGCTTGCTCAGATAAGGGTCTGGTATGGATTTTTGGGGAGACCCCACGCCATTTTTTTAAAAAATTTTGGCGCGGGGTTCCCCTTTAAAATCCATACCAGACCTGTAGGGTCTGGTATAGATCTTGAGGGGGACCCCACGCCATTTTTTAAAAAAATTTTGGCCGGGGTTCCCTTTAATATCTATACAAGACCTGAAGGGCCTGGTATGGAATTTAGGGGGCCCCCAACTAATTTTTTTTTTTAATTTTGGTTCGGGGTTCCCCTGTGGCCATTTTTATCAATGAACTCTTATGTGTATTGTCGGACTGGCAATTCATTAACCACTTGCCGACCGCCTCACGCAGATATACTGCAGCAGAATGGCACGGACAGGCAAAATCACGTACCTGGTACGTGATCTGCCTTCTGCAGGCTGGGGGCGCATCGCGCCCTCCCGGTGCCCTAGGCAGTCGGCATCGTTGGGGAAGCGATACAGGCTGAGGGCGGGCCACTCATTCGTGGCCATCCCCTCGCGATCGCTCCCCACTAATGAAATTCTTCCTCTGCTGTTGTAATGTAAACAGCGGCAGAGGAAGTGATGTCATCGCTCCTCGAGCCGGTCTTTTCGTTCTGGCACAGAGGAGAGAAGACATCCAGTAAGTGCACCAACACTACACTAACAGTAGAACACACTAGGCACACTTTTCACCCCCATCACCCCTCGATCACCCCCTGATCACCCCCCAATCACCCCCCGTCACAGTGACACCAATAGCAGTTTTTTTTTGCAGTCAGTTTGTGACAGTTATAAGTGGTAAGGCAGTTAGGGTTAGCCCCCTTTAGGTCTAGGGTATCCCCCTAACCCCCCTAATAAAGTTTTAACCCCTTGATCACCCCCCCATCGCCAGTGTCACTAAGCGATCGTTTTCTGATCGCTGTATTAGTGACACAGGTGATGCTAGTTAGGGGGGTAAGTATATAGGTTCGCCGTCAGCAATTTATAGCGACAGGGACCCCCATATACTACCTAATAAAGGTTTTAACCCCCTGATTGCCCCCTAGTTAACCCTTTCACCAGCAATCACCATATAACTGTTACGGGTGATGCTGGTTAGTTAGTTTGTTTATTTTAGTTTCAGGGCACCCGCCGTTTATTACCTTATAAAGGTTTAAACCCCTAATCGCCTGGTGGTGATATAAGTTAAGTTTTAGGGTAAGATAAGGTCTGCGTCGCCCCAGGCAGTGTTAGGTTAGCGCCAGTACCGCTAACACCCACGCACGCAGCATACACCTCCCTTAGTGGTATAGTATCTGAACAGATCAATATCTGATCAAATCTATACTAGCGTCCCCAGCAGTTTAGGGGGAAAAAGGAAGAAGTGCTATTCAACTATATCATAGTTGTTGCCAACATCCCCAAAGTCAGGATATATCAAAAGGTTACCCCCAAAGGGTTAGAGGGACTTTTTTTTTTAAATTGCTGTTATTTACCTTTTGTAGCAGCAAGAATAACAACAAGGTTACATATTTTACAAAACAAAGTGCATTTAAAGTGCATGTATTGCCAGTAATACAGTCTAGTTCAAACAATATATTAAAACCCATGTTTCGCGTGCTTTTTGTGCTCTAAAGTGTTTTTAAGTATACCCTTGTAGGTACAAATCAATATTTTGTGTTGTGCCCCATTTATCCCCTTTTTTATTATCCCTTCCCCTCTAAGCCCCTGTTTATCCCACCCTCCTTTATATACTGAACCCCCCCGCCGCCCCCTTCCCTCTCCCGGTCTTGAAAACAACACATATTTTAAGGTCGCAGCAAGAGAGTGACGGGGAGAGAAGAAGGAGAGGGGGAGGAGGGAAAAAAAAAAAAAAACAGTAAAAAGAAAAAGAAAAAGAAAAAGTACCTCCAAGAGTCGCAACATGTTATATCTATCTAACCCCCAATGGGGTCTATCCCAACACTTAGGCTTTTACAGCGCTACCTATACATTCGCCCCGCTAAACGGGTGAAATACAGAGGTAGCTGGTCAGAGTAATTGGCGGGTATTCAATTCCTGCAGCCAGGGTTTCCATAGACCTATAAATTTTCTATAGTTTCCTTTTCTAATATATACTGTCCTTTCTGTCCAGACCAGGGAATCCACCGTTTTAAGCCAGTCCTCTATAGTTGGGGCTTTTCTCGAGAGCCAGGACTGTGCTATCAGCTTTCTAGCCTGGTATAGGCATCTAACCGCAGCTGTGACTGGGTTAGTGTGACCCATGGAATCTTCCACCAACCCCAGCACACATATCCTAGGGTCTAGCTCTAGTTTAGTTTTAAATCTGCGATTAATTGTCCTGACCACTTCCGTCCAATATCTTACCAATTTTGGACATCTCCAAACCATATGTATAAGGTCCCCTGTCCTGCTACACCTAGGGCATTTGTCATCTGGCCTACCCCCAAATCTATATAATCTTCTAGGGGTGTAGTAAGCTCTATGTACAAGGAGTAGATGTGAGGCCTTCTGCGAGGGGGAGATGGACACCGACTGTCCCAACTTCAACGTTTTTCGCCACTGGACATCCGACAGCTTTCCTACGTCCACCTCCCATCCTGCTCTAGGCCCGGCTGCCGCATTTTGGGGCAATATTTTGTCTACTAGCTGTGTGTACACTGCTCCAATCAGTCCCTTAGTATTTGTTGCTTTAACAACTTTGTTGAGGAGAGGCGTTTTACTTTGCTCCATAGGGGAAGACTTAAATTGGGTACTCAGCGCATGCCTTATCTGAAGATATTTATAAAATGTGTTGTTTGGGATATCGAATTCCATTCTGAGATCCATAAAGGATTTCAGGTGGCTATCAGTGTATAACTGCGTCAATCTATGGATTCCATGCTTTTCCCAGGCGGGATGCTTTTCCGTAGTCCTTAATTCCCCCAGGGATTCATTAGACCATATTGGCGAATATTCCGTAATGCCCCTGTACCCCATAATCCGCTTAGCTGTCTGCCAGACTTTACTTACTAATTTAGGTGTCGGTAATTTTCTCTGAAGAGAGCCTGCCTCGAGTGCCTCTGTCAGGCATCTATGTGGGCTGCTTTCCAGCATTATTTTATTACTAGCACTTAATTCGCTACTGGATTCGCAGCCCCCCAAGTGCTGTAATTGAGCAGCCAAAAAATATCCATACGGATGGGGGATTGCTAACCCTCCCTCCCAAGTAGGGCGCTGCAGCGCCTGCAGTTTGATCCTGGCCTGGCCTTTCTTCCAAAGAAGATCCCTAAATAAGGAGTCTATTTTTATAAACCATTTTCTCCCGATCCACACCGGAGAGTTGTGGAGAATATAAAGGATTTGTGGTAACCAAATCATTCTGATCAAGTTTGCGTGCCCTGCCAACGACAGGGGGAGCCGACACCAGTAATCGCATTTTTTTTTAAGCTTCGCGAGTAGAGGGACCAAGTTATCCCGAATATAGACATTGGGATCGCTGGCCAACTCCACTCCCAGATACTTTATTTTATCAGTTATTTTTAGCCCAAGAAGGCCGCCGGGGGGGGGGATTAATAATTGGGTCCATCTGTAGCAATGCAGTTTTATCCCAATTAACTACTAGGCCCGACGCTTTCCCGAATCTTTCCACCAATCTCATCATTCCTTCCAAAGATGGGCCCGTGTCCCCCAGGAATACCAGGACATCGTCCGCATAAAGTGCAATTCTTTCTTCCCTTCCCCTCCTCCTGAAACCCTGTATGTCCGATGCCCTCCTCATACCTTCTGCCAACGGTTCCATCGCCAGGGCAAACAGGAGGGGGGACAGCGGGCACCCCTGCCTTGTGCCCCTCTCCAATGTCAGGCTGTCTGTATACTCATTATTGATCTTTAACTTAGCTGATGGGTGACTGTACAAGATTTTTACCCATTTAACAAAAACCGGGCCAAAACCAAATTTATCCATTATTTCCCAGAGGTAGCCCCATTCCAGGCTGTCAAAGGCTTTAGCAATATCCAGTGAAACAACTGCTCTAAGATCCCCATCTACTACTGGGGTCTGCAAGTTCAAATATGCTCTTCTAATATTTACACTAGTAGACCTATGGGGAATAAATCCCGTCTGGTCTGGGTGAATCAATTTGTCAATGCATTTACTTAGCCTGGTTGCCAAAACCTTTGCAAGGATTTTGATATCCGAACAAAGCAAGGAAATTGGCCTATATGAGGCCACCTCTAGTTGGTCTTTCCCTTCCTTCTGAATGAGTATGATATTAGACTCTGACATTGAAGAGGGGAGGCCGCCATCCACCAGCGCCTCCTCTAGTGTCCTCAGAAGGGTGGGAAGCAGAGTCTCCCCGTAGTATTTGTAAATTTCCAGGGGGAGTCCATCTGGGCCTGGAGTTTTACGATTAGGCATAGCCGCCACCGCGCTCCTAAGTTCCTCTAGGGTTATGGGGGCCTCTAAGTTCGTCTTGTCTATTGTGGTTAGAGTTGGTAATGTAATTCCCTCCATTAATCTATCTAGCGCGTCATTACCTGCAAGCTGTTTCGTTTTGTACAGGGAGCTATAGAAGCCTTTTATTTTCAGCCTTTCTCATTGTTACCGCTTTATATTCCTGCTGCTTCTTAACCCATGCCTTCCTTAGTTCTATAGTGGGGCGCAGAACATACTGCCCTTCCAGGTCTATAACCTCCCTTCTGATGCGGTCCTCCTGTGTTTTTGTTTTTCGCTTTGCCCTTGCTATTTGCTGAATTAGGAGCCCTCTAAGAAAGGCCTTTAATGCGTCCCAAACCACCCCCCCTGCCGCCGTGCCCCGGTTGCTCAAAATGAACTCCTTTAAGCTGGTGGAGATTTCTTCCTGATTCCCAATTATCTCTAACAATACTGGGTTTACTGACCAAGGCCTATGTATCTGTCTATCCCCGGTGCACAACAGCACTTTTAAGGGTGAGTGATCTGATAATCCCCTTGGGCCATAATCTATTTTTTGTACTATAGGGAGCGCTTCCTTATTGCCTATGGCTAGGTCTATTCGAGATAGTGTGCAGTGCGTCCCTGAATAGCAAGAGAACTGTCTGGCGTTTGGATTACGGATTCTCCATAAATCGCACCACCCCACTTCCTCTAGGAACTGCTTAAGCCTCCCCGCCGTTACTCTCCCTGTCCGGGTGCCCGATGAAAGTCTATCCTGCCGGCTATCAAGGACAGTATTAAAATCGCCTATTAGGATCAGTGGAATCCCTGCCTTGTTCTCCATGTATTCTAATAGATAGTATAGAATTTCCAACTTGCTAGGAGGGGGAATATATATATTTGCTATAACCAATTCTCTCCCATCTAATAAACAGTGTAAGAAGATATAGCAGCCCAGCGTGTCGATCCGCGCACTCCTGCAGGTAAACAGCACCCCTTTTTTAATCAATATACTTACACCTCTCGAATAGGAGGAGTAAACCGCATGAAATTGCGCTTGAAATTTCCTACCCCCCAGTTTTGTCTTAGTTTCATTTGTTAGATGCGTTTCCTGTAAGCAAAGCAGAGCGACACCCTGGGCCTCCAACTCAGACAAGACAGCGGACCTTTTATCAGGATCGCCCAGGCCCCTGACATTCCATGAACATATTCCCATTGTACTAAGCATCAGTAAAGGGAAAAATAAAAAAAAGATTTTTAACAGGAATACAAGTAGCAACCATATTGTTCAGTGTACAACGCGTACCACATTCTAGCTCCCGCCCCGGGGTACCAAGCTTCTTAATATTTATTATAGCTCTGCTCTGGATCCTAAGCCTGCCAACAGTGTTGCGACATTGTTTTGGGGGGGCGTGGAGGGAGGGGAGAGGGGGAAAACCCCACTCCTCCCGGTCCCCGCAAGCCCCCTCTACTCTTATTCCTTCCACGTGCATGAGGATATAACCCAAACCTTTATACAAATTACTACCCTCCCTCCCCCCTGATTCATTTTATTAATGTGTTTAAGTCCCACATGGGGACTACGTGACTCTTTATCCAGTGAGTTTCCCTTTAACCCCCCATGCCCATTTCGGCTAGCCCTGAGGGCTTTTATTGTGACCCAAACTACCCAGTGCCTCCCTGTCACACCTACTACCAACCATACCCTCCCTTCAGCCTCCTCCCGCTCCCCCCCCTCCCCCCGCCCCCACCAGTGCCCCCAGGGAGAACCCCGAGGTGCTGAATCAGGGATGAAAAACAAAAACAAAACAAAGCACTCCACAACCTACATCGTGCACCACCCCACATTTAAAACTTTCACAACCTCTACATCCCGATCTCCCCCCCACCTCCAGCCCTCTCTAAATATCGAAACAATAATAACAAGCCCTCCCCCCGCCCCTCAGTCCCCTCCCACCATCCATTTATTGATACTGCGACATTTTAATTTGTCCTCTTCATACTCTTCTTTTGCAGCCCTCCTGTCTTCTCAAGATTGTAAGGACCCTTGATGGTCCTTCAGCCATGCTGCGGCCTTATCAGCTGCATCAAAAAAGTAAACTGACCCCAAAGCTTCCACCCTCAATCGTGCTGGGTATAGTAAGGCATATGGGACTTTGTGGAGCCGCAGGGCACGTTTCACCTCCAGAAAGCCTGCCCTTTTTTTTTGCAGATCCGGGGAGAAATCGGGGTATAGTGAAATCCTACTGCCATTATGGGAAATATCCCCTATCTCTCTTGATTTTTGCATTAACACCACTTTGTCCTTATAGCATAGCAGCTTGAGAATCATTGGTCTAGGACGTCCCCCCGATGCGGTTGGTCTAGTGGGAATTCGATGCGCCCTCTCAATGGCAAAGAAGGGTGAAAATGAATCGGGCCCGAAGAAGCCTTTAAGCAGCTTTTCCATAAAAATTTCAGGGCAGGGGCCATCGCTTCCCTCAGGGAGACCCAGGACCCGAACATTGCATCTACGCATCCTGTTCTCCATTTCGTCCATTTTATTTCTATACGTTTCAAACTGCATTTGTATATTCTTAAATTCCCGCTGCATCGGTAATACTGTGTCCTCAAGTTGACTCAATCTCTCCTCTATAAGGGTAGTCCTCTCCAAAACTTTCTGGAGCTCCTGACTCATAGAGAGTACTTCTACCTTTAGGCCCCCCAGTTGGTCACACAGGTCGCACAGAGACCCCTTACATGAATTCACTGCGGCTAATACCTCTTTTAATGTGGGCTCTGGTTCAGCTAATGTTATAGGAGCAGCAGAGGCACCGTTGTTTTGAGGAGTTGCTTTCTCCAGGGGGGCTGTCTCTGGGCTTTTTTTGTTTGATGCGTTTTTGGTACCAGCCGGAATTGCAGCTGGGGCTGTTGCCATTCTGCCCACACTTTTTCGCTCACCAGCTGGCCCTGTCTGTGTTTTCTCGTGGGGGAGCTGGTTGCCTTTAACAGGGGTATGAGCAGGAGTATGTGCAAACTTTTCCAATTTGGCTGCAGTTGTTACCGCTAGGGGTGTCGGCGCAACCAAGCCCCCCCTGTCCTTAGCAGAGCGAGTTGCTTGTGCCGCTATATTTTCATTAGGTTGTTGGGGGTCCTCTCCCTTTTTTCTGGTCATCATTGGGAGTGCTTGGCGAGAAAAGAAGGGAGAAGGGGGGAACGTAGTTCCGATGGCGACTTGCCCCTTCGCTACAGTGTAATATAACCAACGGTTACCACGAGTCCCCCACTTCAGCACACCCTATGTGGGGGCTTTGACAATCCCAGGGCCTCAGGACAAGCTTGGTTAAACCTTCCTTCTTTCCTTCCTTTCCCTTCCCATTCGCCCTCTTCGTCCTCTGCTTTTCCCCAGAGCTTCTTTACAGTCCTTGCTGCACTCTGCGCCCCTCTTTCTCTGCTCCCCCTGCCTCTTACTTCTTCTACGTTATCCAAGGCTTAAATACCGACCACTGTAAGAGGTATATGGCATAGCATATAGCAAGATATAGGCTGACAGTCTTGCAGGTTACAAAATACTGAAAAGTGTCCTCCTCTACAGCCCCCCTGGCTTTATGAACTAAGCCCACAGGGCACTCATACCTGGCCTGTCGATGCTTCAGAGCAGCTCTCTCCCAAGTGCATCTGGTGGCTGTTTGACGTTGGCTGAAGTCTGCTTCTGTTGCTGTAGCTGTAGCTGCAACCGAGGCAGGAGGAGTAGAGTTGGATTCAGTTCCAGAGCTGAAGCAAGGCACTTTGGCTGGGGCTCCCAGGTCTCCGGCACCGATCGCCAGCGGTTCCCTCAGATCTCGCGAGGTTCCCGGGGTTGCTAAGCAACCAATCTCACCGCCACGGAGCCCACCGCGCAGCCCGTGTGAAATGTGGGCTAAGCAGGGCCCAAACCAGCGTCCTTCAGCGCGATGCAACGGGAGCGGTGGGGATGAGGAGCAGCTATCCTAATCCCGGCGGTCGACCAGAGCGGGTAGGAGGCGTCAGGGGCCGGAAGACGGATCAAGCCAGCAGCCAGCTAGATGGTAGGGCGGGGAGGGTCAGCGGAGACAGGGCTGAGCGGCATGTAGGCCGGAGCTAGGAGGGAGCTCACACGCACACCCTCTCACAGCGGCATCCGGTCACGCCCTCCCCCCGGTTAGAGGGACTTTAACGACAACTCATATTTAAGATTTAAAATTGTATTTTATTCAATAGACAAAGTATATATATGTCGTAAAAAACATAAATATAAATCATAAACAAGAATATGTGACAAAAAGATAACAAAAACAGTATCATACAATCTATAAAAAGCTATGCAACGATATACTGTATATGCGGGATTAAAGATTATATTCAATGGTCTTGCCACGAAATCTTACGCGTTTCGCGACTTAGGCAGAATGTCCCTTCATCAGAGACAGATCGTGGATCATAAACCTATTATATAATAAAATATAAACAAAAAAAGTACAAAAAGCCATCATGTACAAATGATATTTACAAGTATCACATATATGTCATTTGGTTTATTGTGACTATGAACAAGGAGAGCACAACCTACCCATACATATCAGTAACGGAGCATCCATGCCAAAATCGCTGCAGTGGCGGCGTCAACTACCCCAGGTCTAACAGATGTAACAAAGACCTGGATGCACCGGCTGGCCCAACTCTATCCACACTGATCCAATCCACAGACACAAGGGGGCGTATCCCGCGGCTCCACCACACAGACTAAAGCCGAATCGCAGATACTACAATACGCTGTGTCATCTGCAAAATAAAAATGCGTGCTATATAATAAAAAGTTGCCAGAGGCTAATAAGCGATTCAAGAAATCAAGAGGCAGAAATGGGGGTTAGTAAGAGGGCTGTGTTCATACCGGGGTGTTCACAGGTCAGGCCAAAACAGTCTGCATCACCATAAGAGAGAGGAGTATATCGCCATGTATAGGCAAACAAAGGTCGAACCAGGGAATTAACTCATGTGAGAATTAGGTCTGTGGACAAAAAAACAGGGGGTAAAATTGTAACAGCAACCCTGACAGTGTCAAGCTTGAAAAACAAACGGTATAACTGGACTACAGCCGTCCAAAGATAGTACTTACATCCGGGTACAAGGCTGAGTCCTGGTGAGGCATGGGCTGTCCTATAGAGCGTCCGGGCTGGTCACCGCCAAGTGCGGTAATGATAAGCCCGTTCCGATACAGCGCTGAGATATAAGGAACCTGAAGGGGCGGGGTCTAGCGTGACGTGCGCCTAATCAGCGCAACATCATCACATCAGTCACACAATAGAGATGTGTAGGAAGGGAGCGGCCGCACTATAGCAACACGCCCAGTACACATTCCCGTACCCAGGACAAGAGACAGCGTGCAGTTGACAGGCGGCCCCGCCCACCGAGCAAAGCAAAACAAAGCAAACGGAGCAGCGAGGCAAAGTTAATAGTTGCCTAGCAACTAGTGAGTGACCATTCTCTCATAAGAATTCAAGGAAATTACTCAGACATCAAGGGGCAGTTCTTTTAAAACCAAGTTTTAATAATAATGGAATATATTTACAGGCGCTGTGTAGTTTGTGTAGCCCGGTCCGTGTCAACCCATTCAAACACCGGGGCCTATCATACTTAGTGTGTGGTTTACATAGCCATACTGATTTAGCCCATTGAAGCATGAAGCCTCCGATTTCTACCGCAAAGTAAACAACAAAAGAGTAAGACAGAGTGTATTCATCTGTGTATAACTGGCGGGACCACAGGGGCCCCCCAAAAAAATCCATCCTACCCCAAGTAGGGGGAGGGACAGTGGACGGGGAAGGATCCCGAGCCGCCGCTGCACGGCCCACCCCACAGAAATTCTGAGAGGGGGGTCATGCAATGGCAGCCCACCAATGCAGAAAAGGCCGACGGGCGGGCCGTCCGCCACAGGATAGCAGCTGAAGTGCCCGCCAGAAGGCCAAGAGTAGAGGCCCCCCATAGGCAGATCCAAAAGGAGCCCCGGGGGGCCCCCCTGCGCCGGGTGGGACAGGGAGGGGTCAGCCAAAACAGAGACAACCGCACACCCACCGACCGATCCGGCAGAAAATGCTCCGATATCAACATCAATCCGGGTCTGCTTTTTTCATTAAAGCAATATGTCTGGATGCCCGTGCAGAAAATTTCAATTTGGTCTTGCCAACGTAAAATCGCTGGCATTGGCATGTGAGAAGGTACACTACCCCCTCGGTTTTACAGTTAAAGTAGTGGCGGGGGGTGTATCGTCGGCCATTGGGGAGAATATAGTCAGGGTTTGTATTGATATATCTACATATCGAGCATCCCCCACACGTAAATGTCCCGAGTCTTTTGCATGGGTCATTACGAAAGTCGCCAACAAATTCACTATGTACTAATTGGTCTTTTAAAGAGCTCGTGCGTCGGTAAGTGATGGAAGGTCTTGCCGAGATGTAAGGACGTAATTGCGGGTCGGTGTATAAGATGTGCCAAAATCTGTCAAAAATAGATCTGACAGACCTGTGTTGATCACTGAACTTCATGATCATCCTCACCGGAGCGTGATTGTCTGGTTTTCTTTGATGACTAAAAAGTATTTTACGTCTATTCTGTCCGTTAGCTCTTTTAAACGCTTTTTTCAAGATCGAGTGTGAATATCCTCTGAGGAGGAGTCTCTCTCTCAGGGCTGATGCTTCATGTAGGAAGGAATCTTGGTCCGAGCAATTTCGCTTAAGCCTGAGATATTGGCTATAGGGGATTGATCGGAGGAGAGGTTGGGGGTGGGCACTGGAGGCCTGTAAAATAGTATTACCCGCTGTAGGTTTGCGAAAGAGGCCGCTGGATAGACTCCCATCGGCATTCTTGGTAATGGTCGTATCAAGAAAGGTAATACTGGTTTCACTGTAAGTGAAAGTAAATTTCAAGTTTAATGAGTTCTATTGCATGCGGTTAATACATTCCTCCAGCTCCCTCTCTGAGCCTTCCCACAACATCAGAATGTCATCGATGTATCGGAACTAGGCCGCTATATGCGGTGTATCAGTCAGTAAGGATTCGTCGGACAAAAAGGACTTCTCCCACTCCCCCAGGTACAGGTTGGCATAGGATGGGGCACAAGAAGTCCCCATAGCCACACTCTGTACCTGGAGGAAGTGGGAGCCGTCAAATGAAAAGACATTGTGATGGAGGATAAACTCCAATGACATAATGATGAATTCACGTAATCTTTTGTCATCTTTGTGCGTTTGTGCAATGACCCGTCTGATTGCGGCCAAGCCTAATTGATGAGGGATAGAACTATATAGAGCCTCTACGTCGATGGCCACCAATAAAGCCTGACGTGAGACATGAAGGCCCTCTAAACTTTGCAGCAAATGGATGGTATCGCGTACAAAAGAGGGCAAGTTCTCAACGAAGGGCTTAAGGTGGGCATCGACGTAGAGGCTCAGGTGTTCAGTGAGGGCACCATTGCCCGATACAATTGGTCTTCCTGGGGGAGTAGATGCATTTTTGTGTACCTTGGGAAGGCAATAGAACATTGGAGTTCTTGGAAACTTAATGCGTAGGAATTCCCAGGTGTCTTGGTCTATAATGCCTTGGGAGAAGGCTCCATCTACAAGAGCGTAGAATTGAGTTTCAAACCTCGTAATACTTGATCTGGGGATGAATTTATACCAATCCCGATTGTTTAACACTTTTTTACACATCGCCTTATATTGGTTGTTAGACATGATGACGATGTTGCCCCCCTTGTCGGAGGGCTTAATCGTCAAATCATGGCATTTCTTTAAGTTTTCAAGTGCCAGACGTTCAGAGGGAGAAAGGTTGTCATTCTTTTTTCATATTTTTAATTTCCTAATCTCAGCTGTCACAGATGAGACAAAAGTCATTAAACTCGAGTTGGAGCAAAGAGGGGGAAACTTATCTGACTTATTTTTAAACTTTTTTAGCCGAGGAGAGGATGTCTCACTAGTTAACTGTTGCTGGAGTAAAGATTCTATGTCAATAGAGTCTATAAGTTCTACTGGATCCTGTTCATCAAGTAAAGACAGCAGAACATCCAACTCTTTTTCCTGCTCATTATCGGACGATTTCGATTTATCTTCCCTCTTAGAATACATGCTTTTCAGCAATAGTTTTCTCGCAAACAAGTTCAAGTCTTTTATGGCCTCAAAAGTGTCGAGATTGGAGTTAGGACAAAAACTCAACCCCTTAGATAGTAGTCTCCTCTCCTCCGTGGAGAGAATGTGACTAGACAAGTTGATGATATTCATGTCTGGATTGTCTGATATTTTGGACGGTCCAGTCCCTACGTTTTGGGGAGAGGAGTGGGGCCCTGTGGAAAAAATCGACTTCTGTTGGTTTCGTCATTGGGGGCTGTCCCTGAGCTCCGACTAGAATGAGACGTTTGTCCATTAGTGTGTTGAGATAGAGAAGAGTTTTCACCCGAAGTGCCAGAAAGATTGCCTGAGGAGTCACCACGTGAGCTGTAGTTACCAGAGGTTCCCAGAGCAGATTGAGTAGAAGAAGGAAGATAGTCAGTGATTAGTTTCTTCTGTATATTCGAGTCCCTACCGGATAAAGGTCGTTTGGCTTTCTTTTGCCTATTTCTGTTATGGTTCTGAGAGGAAGAGGAAGCAGATACAGATGAATTAATGGAGGAGTCTAACCCTCTTTCCCTAGTGGCTTTAGTGAGACTTTTATTTCTGGGGTTGGTTGTATGGCTATTTTGCAGCCATTTGTAGGCTTTGCCCTCCTGAAATGCTAGTTTATCGCGCCAGAATTTTTTGTCTTTTTTTCTCAGGATCTCAGTGGTTCTTTGGTCTAGGTTGGCCTTGATCCTATCTTCCTGTTCCTTCAGGGTGGGGAGACTTTTAAATGCTTGTAACTTCATATACACCAAATCTATCTCTTTCTCAAGTAGCAGAATCTGACTGCTATATTCTTCTATCAGTAACTTCATCATATTTCGAGTGCATGTCTGCAGATTATCCTCCCACCTCTTTTTGAAGTCGGGGCTAACCTGATCTATCAAAGGGAAAATTTGGATGCGAAGTCCGTATGGGTTGATGTCCTCTCTAATATACTTCTCGAATTTTTCCTTATGCCAAAATAAGGAGGATTTCTTCTCAACTAGTTTGCCAAGCTGATTGCAAAGGGAGGATAGTTCAGATTGAACCGCTTCTCCCTCACAATGGCTCTTAGAGTAGTCTGCCATAAGGGTTGCCCAGTTCTGGCCCTGAAACATGTTGGCTCCGTATATCACAATCAATGAAAACAATAAGACCCAGAAAAACAGTGAACCTGAACAAAACACCAAATTGTACAAAGTTTCTATACTGTATATGAGAATCAATCAAAAAACAGATAAGTATGGTATAGTTGAGCAAGCACATGGGGGTGTGGGTATTTGCTACCCTAAATTGCAGAGAAAAAGGAAGAAGTGCTATTCAACTATATCATAGTTGTTGCCAACATCCCCAAAGTCAGGATATATCAAAAGGTTACCCCCAAAGGGTTAGAGGGACTTTAACGGCAACTCATATTTAAGATTTAAAATTTTATTTTATTCAATAGACAAAGTATATATATGTCGTAAAAAACATAAATATAAATCATAAACAAGAATATGTGACAAAAAGATAACAGAAACAGTATCATACAATCTATAAAAAGCTATGCAACGATATACTGTATATGCGGGATTAAAGATTATATTCAATGGTCTTGCCACGAAATCTTACGCGTTTCGGGACTTAGGCAGAATGTCCCTTCATCAGGGACAGATCGTGGATCATAAACCTATTATATAATAAAATATAAACAAAATAAGTACAAAAAGCCATCATGTACAAATGATATTTACAAGTATCACATATATGTCATTTGGTTTATTGTGACTATGAACAAGGAGAGCACAACCTACCCATACATATCAGTAACGGAGCATCCATGCCAAAATCGCTGCAGTGGCGGCGTCAACTACCCCAGGTCTAACAGATGTAACAAAGACCTGGATGCACCGGCTGGCCCAACTCTATCCATACTGATCCAACCCACAGACACAAGGGGGCATGTCCCGCAGCTCCGCCACACAGACTAAAGCCGAATCACAGATAGTACAATACGCTGTGTCATCTGCGAAATAAAAATGCGTGCTATATAATAAAAAGTTGCCAGAGGCTAATAAGCGATTCAAGAAATCAAGAGGCAGAAATGGGAGTTAGTAAGAGGGCTGTGTTCATACCGGGGTGTTCACAGGTCAGGCCAAAACAGTCTGCATCACCATAAGAGAGAGGAGTACATCGCCATGTATAGGCAAACAAAGGTCGAACCAGGGAATTAACTCATGTGAGAATTAGGTCTGTGGACAAAAAAACAGGGGATAAAATTGTAACAGCAACCCTGACAGTGTCAAGCTTGAAAAACAAAAGGTATAACTGGACTACAGCCGTCCAAAGATAGTACTTACATCCGGGTACAAGGCTGAGTCCTGGTGAGGCATGGGCTGTCCTATAGAGCGTCCGTGCTGGTCACCGCCAAGTGCGGTAATGATAAGCCCGTTCCGATACAGCGCTGAGATGTACATGATGGCTTTTTGTACTTATTTTGTTTATATTTTATTATATAATAGGTTTATGATCCACGATCTGTCTCTGATGAAGGGACATTCTGCCTAAGTCCCGAAACGCGTAAGATTTCGTGGCAAGACCATTGAATATAATCTTTAATCCCGCATATACAGTATATCGTTGCATAGCTTTTTATAGATTGTATGATACTGTTTTTGTTATCTTTTTGTCACATATTCTTGTTTATGATTTATATTTATGTTTTTTACGACATATATATATACTTTGTCTATTGAATAAAATAAAATTTTAAATCTTAGATATGAGTTGCCGTTAAAGTCCCTCTAACCCTTTGGGGGTAACCTTTTGATATATCCTGACTTTGGGGATGTTGGCAACAACTATGATATAGTTGAATAGCACTTCTTCCTTTTTCTCTGCAATTTAGGGTAGCAAATACCCACACCCCCATGTGCTTGCTCAACTATACCATACTTATATGTTTTTTGATTGATTCTCATATACAGTATAGAAACTTTGTACAATTTGGTGTTTTGTTCAGGTTCACTGTTTTTCTGGGTCTTATTGTTTTCATTGATTGTGATATACGGAGCCAACATGTTTCAGGGCCAGAACTGGGCAACCCTTATGGCAGACTACTCTAAGAGCCATTGTGAGGGAGAAGCGGTTCAATCTGAACTATCCTCCCTTTGCAATCAGCTTGGCAAACTAGTTGAGAAGAAATCCTCCTTATTTTGGCATAAGGAAAATTTCGAGAAGTATATTAGAGAGGACATCAACCCATACGGACTTCGCATCCAAATTTTCCCTTTGATAGATCAGGTTAGCCCTGACTTCAAAAAGAGGTGGGAGGATAATCTGCAGACATGCACTCGAAATATGATGAAGTTACTGATAGAAGAATATAGCAGTCGGATTCTGCTACTTGAGAAAGAGATAGATTTGGTGTATATGAAGTTACAAGCATTTAAAAGTCTCCCCACCCTGAAGGAACAGGAAGATAGGATCAAGGCCAACCTAGACCAAAGAACCACTGAGATCCTGAGAAAAAAAGACAAAAAATTCTGGCGCGATAAACTAGCATTTCAGGAGGGCAAAGCCTACAAATGGCTGCAAAATAGCCATACAACCAACCCCAGAAATAAAAGTCTCACTAAAGCCACTAGGGAAAGAGGGTTAGACTCCTCCATTAATTCATCTGTATCTGCTTCCTCTTCCTCTCGGAACCATAACAGAAATAGGCAAAAGAAAGCCAAACGACCTTTATCCGGTGGGGACTCGAATATACAGAAGAAACTAATCACTGACCATCTTCCTTCTTCTACTCAATCTGCTCTGAGAACCTCTGGTAACTACAGCTCACGTGGTGACTCCTCAGGCAATCTTTCTGGCACTTCAGGTGAAAACTCTTCTCTATCTCAACACACTAATGGACAAACGTCTCATTCTAGTCGGAGCTCAGGGACAGCCCTCAATGACGAAACCAGTAGAAGTCGATTTTTTCCACAGGGCCCCACTCCTCTCCCCAAAACGTAGAGACTGGACCGTCCAAAATATCAGACACTCCAGACATGAATATCATCAACTTGTCTAGTCACATTCTCTCCACGGAGGAGAGGAGACTACTATCTAAGGGGTTGAGTTTTTGTCCTAACTCCAATCTCGACACCTTTGAGGCCATAAAAGACTTGAACTTGTTTGCGAGAAAACTGTTGCTGAAAAGCATGTATTCTAAGAGGGAAGATAAATCGAAATTGTCCGATAATGAGCAGGAAAAAGAGTTGGATGTTCTGCTGTCTTTACTTGATGAACAGGATCCAGTAGAACTTATAGACTCTATTGACATAGAATCTTTACTCCAGCAACAGTTAACTAGTGAGACATCCTCTCCTCGGCTAAAAAAGTTTAAAAATAAGTCAGATAAGTTTCCCCCTCTTTGCTCCAACTCGAGTTTAATGACTTTTGTCTCGTCTGTGACAGCTGAGATTAGGAAATTAAAAATACGAAAAAAGAATGACAACCTTTCTCCCTCTGAACGTCTGGCACTTGAAAACTTAAAGAAAGGCCATGATTTGACGATTAAGCCCTCCGACAAGGGGGGCAACATCGTCATCATGTCTAACAACCAATATAAGGCGATGTGTAAAAAAGTGTTAAACAATCGGGATTGGTATAAACTCATTCCCAGATCAAGTATTACAAGGTTTGAAACTCAATTCTACGCTCTTGTAGATGGAGCCTTCTCCCAAGGCATTATAGACCAAGACACCTGGGAATTCCTACGCATTAAGTTTCCATGAACTCCAACGTTCTATTGCCTTCCCAAGGTACACAAAAATGCATCTACTCCCCCAGGAAGACCAATTGTATCGGGCAATGGCGAACTCACTGAACACCTGAGCCTCTACGTCGATGCCCACCTTAAGCCCTTCATTGAGAACTTGCCCTCTTTTGTACACGATACCATCCATTTGCTGCAAAGTTTAGAGGGCCTTCATGTCTCACGTCGGGCTTTATTGGTGGCCATCGACGTAGAGGCTCTATATAGTTCTATCCCTCATCAATTAGGCTTGGCCGCAATCAGACGGGTCATTGCACAAACGCACAAAGATGACAAAAGATTACGTGAATTCATCATTATGTCATTGGAGTTTATCCTCCATCACAATGTCTTTTCATTTGACGGCTCCCACTTCCTCCAGGTACAGGGTGTGGCTATGGGGACTTCTTGTGCCCCATCCTACGCCAACCTGTACCTGGGGGAGTGGGAGAAGTCCTTTTTGTCCGACGAATCCTTACTGACTGATACACCGCATATAGCGGCCTGGTTCCGATACATCGATGACATTCTGATGTTGTGGGAAGGCTCAGAGAGGGAGCTGGAGGAATGTATTAACCGCATGCAACAGAACTCATTAAACTTGAAATTTACTTTCACTTACAGTGAAACCAGTATTACCTTTCTTGATACGACCATTACCAAGAATGCCGATGGGAGTCTATCCAGCGGCCTCTTTCGCAAACCTACAGCGGGTAATACTATTTTACATGCCTCCAGTGCCCACCCCCAACCTCTCCTCCGATCAATCCCCTATAGCCAATATCTCAGGCTTAAGCGAAATTGCTCGGACCAAGATTCCTTCCTACGTGAAGCATCAGCCCTGAGAGAGAGACTCCTCCTCAGAGGATATTCACACTCGATCTTGAAAAAAGCGTTTAAAAGAGCTAACGGACAGAATAGACGTAAAATACTTTTTAGTCATCAAAGAAAACCAGACAATCACGCTCTGGTGAGGATGATCATGAAGTTCAGTGATCAACACAAGTCTGTCAGATCTATTTTTGACAGATTTTGGCACATCTTATACACCGACCCGCAATTACGTCCTTACATCTCGGCAAGACCTTCCATCACTTACCGACGCGCGAGCTCTTTAAAAGACCAACTAGTACATAGTGAATTTGTTGGCGACTTTCGTAATGACCCATGCAAAAGACTTGGGACATTTACGTGTGGGGGATGCTCGATATGTAGATATATCAATACAAACCCTGACTATATTCTCCCCAATGGCCGACGATACACCCTCGCCACTACTTTAACTGTAAAACCGAGGGGGTAGTGTACCTTCTCACATGCCAATCCCAGCGATTTTACGTTGGCAAGACCAAATTGAAATTTTCTGCACGGGCATCCAGACATATTGCTTCAATGAAAAAAGCAGACCCGGATTTCCCCTTGGGAAGACATGTTCTTAACGAACATCACGGGGTCTTCCCAAAAATCCAATTTCTGTTTTTGGACAGAATCCACCCCAACCCGAGGGGCGGAGACTGGAATAAGGTCCTTCTACAGCGAGAGGCTTGCTGGATTATGGACCTTGTTGCCACCTCACCTCCGGGCCTCAATGAGCAGTTCAGCTACAGACCATTCTTAGAGGGCTTCTCATCTGGTCTTTGTGAGAAGGACCTATAGTTTCTTCTTCTAAGCCCCCTGTATATTCACTTTCCATCTATCTCCAACCATATGTGTGTATTATTATTTTTTGGCTGCTCTCTATTCTTTCGTTTTCTAGAAAATATAACTGCCCTGCTATTTGTCTCTGCTGCCCAATCCACATATATGGTGTGTTGTAAACTGCCTCTGTACCATGTTGATATCGAAGCATTTTCTGCCGGATCGGTTGGTGGGTGTGCGGTTGTCTCTGTTTTGGCTGACCCCTCCCTGTCCCACCCGGCGCAGGGGGGCCCCCCGGGGCTTCTTTTGGATCTGCCTATGGGGGGCCTCTACTCTTGGCCTTCTGGCGGGCACTTCAGCCGCTATCCTGTGGCGGACGGCCCGCCCGTCAGCCTTCTCTGCGTCGGTGGACTGCCATTGCATGACCCCCTCTCAGAATTTCTGTGGGGTGGGCCGTGCAGCGGCGGCTCGGGATCCTTCCCCGGCCACTGTCCCTCCCCCTACTTGGGGTAGGATGTTTTTTTTGGGGGGGGCCCCTGTGGTTCCGCCAGTTATACACAGATGAATACCCTCTGTCTTACTCTTTTGTTGTTTACTTTGCGGTAGAAATCAGAGGCTTCATGCTTCAATGGGCTAAATCAGTATGGCTATGTAAACCACACACTAAGTATGATAGGCCCCGGTGTTTGAATGGATTGACACAGACCGGGCTACACAAGCTACACAGCGCCTGTAAATATACTCCATTATTATTAAAACTTGGTTTTAAAAGAACCGCCCCTTGATGTCTGAGTAATTTCCTTGAATTCTTATGAGAGAATGGTCACTCACTAGTTGCTAGGCAACTACTAACTTTGCCTCGCTGCTCCGTTTGCTTTGTTTTGCTTTGCTCGGTGGGTCACTGTCCTGGGTACGGGAATGTGTACTGGGCGTGGCGCTATAGTGCGGCCGCTCCCTTCCTACACATCCCTATTGTGCGACTGATGTGATGACGTTGCGCTGATTAGGCGCACGTCATGCTAGACCCCGCCCCTTCAGGCTCCTTATATCTCAGCGCTGTATCGGAACGGGCTTATCATTATCGCACTTGGCGGTGACCAGCCCAGATGCTCTATAGGAGAGCCCATGCCTCACCAGGACTCAGCCTTGTACCCGGATGTAAGTACTATCTTTGGACGGCTGTAGTCCAGTTATACCGTTTGTTTTTCAAGCTTGACACTGTCAGGGTTGCTGTTACAATTTTATCCCCTGTTTTTTTGTCCACAGACCTAATTCTCACATGAGTTAATTCCCTGGTTCGACCTTTGTTTGCCTATACATGACGATGTACTCCTCTCTCTTATGGTGATGCAGACTGTTTTGGCCTGACAAGTGAACACCCCGGTATAAACACAGCCCTCTTACTAACTCCCATTTCTGCCTCTTGATTTCTTGAATCGCTTATTAGCCTCTGGCAACTTTTTATTATATAGCACGCATTTTTATTTCGCAGATGACACAGCGTATTGTAGTATCTGCGATTCGGCTTTAGTCTGTGTGGCGGAGCCGCGGGACACGCCCCCTTGTGTCTGTGGGTTGGATCAGTGTGGATAGAGTTGGGCCAGCCGGTGCATCCAGGTCTTTGTTACATCTGTTAGACCTGGGGTAGTTGACGCCGCCACTGCAGCGATTTTGGCATTGATGCTCCGTTACTGATATGTATGGGTAGGTTGTGCTCTCCTTGTTCATAGTCACAATAAACCAAATGACATATATGTGATACTTGTAAATATCATTTGTACATGATGGCTTTTTGTACTTATTTTGTTTATATTTTATTATATAATGGGTTTATGATCCACGATCTGTCTCTGATGAAGGGACATTCTGCCTAAGTCCCGAAACGCGTAAGATTTCGTGGCAAGACCATTGAATATAATCTTTAATCCCGCATATACAGTATATCGTTGCATAGCTTTTTATAGATTGTATTGTTTTTGTTATCTTTTTGTCACATATTCTTGTTTATGATTTATATTTATGTTTTTTACGACATATATATACTTTGTCTATTGAATAAAATAAAATTTTAAATCTTAAATATGAGTTGCCGTTAAAGTCCCTCTAACCCTTTGGGGGTAACCTTTTGATATATCCAGCAGTTTAGGGTTCCCAAAAACGCAGTCTTTGCGGGATCAGCCCAGATACCTGCTAGCACCTGCGTTTTGCCCCTTGGCCCAGCCCAGCCCACCCAAGTGCAGTATCGATTGATAACTGTTATGCCCCGTACACACGGTCGGATTTTCCGACGAAAAATGTGTGATAGGACCTTGTTGTCAGAAATTCCGACCGTGTGTAGGCTCCATCACACATTTTCCATCGGATTTTCCGACACATAAAGTTTGAGAGCTGGATATAAAATTTTCAGACAACAAAATCCGTTGTCGGACAAAGTGCCACGCATGCTCAGAAAAAATAAAGAGATGAAAGCTATTGGCCACTGCCCTGTTTATAGTCCCGACGTATGTGTTTTACATCACCGCGTTTAGAAGGATCGGATTTTCCGAAAACTTTGTGTGACCATGTGTATGCAAGACAAGTTTGAGCCAACATCCGTCGGAAAAAATCCTAGAATTTTGTTGTCGGAATGTCCGAACAAAGTCTGACCGTGTGTACGGGGATGTTGGATAGCAACATGGTTTAATATCTTACTTCTAGTATTTCACTTCCTGTTTGACACAGCCAGGTAGGAATTAAACACATCAAAGCTTTGTGATCAGAAGAACAATGCCTTGGCTCAAGCCCACCTGCTGTGACATGTGTGAGTACAAAGTTTCAAAGAGACCACTGCTGCCAAGATGTCTATTGAAGATCTGACATAGGGCTAATAGAGATGCTGGCCCTGGGAGGGATACCTCTTGGCAATGTATATTGGATAAAGGCAAATGGGGGTGGCTACGAGTGGGCGTGTATGTTTGAATGAAAGGAGCACACAGGCTTTTTGTTCTTTCTCTTGGTTGCTGAGAAGCCTGCTGTAAGGTTGTCCCTCTGCTATCTTGGGACCTTGCTCTGACCGAGGGCTTGGGCCTATATTCAATGAGGCCCAGACCATTTTTATCATCCAGAACCCGCAGAGGAAGCCATGTGTGATAAGTATCTTTGATATTTCATTGTTGTTATATGTTGTAGAGATATGCTGTTAGTATAGTGTGTTCTGATTGTAAGCGATGTAACATTGTAATACCCTTTTAGTACTTTTATGATAGTTTCCTAACTCCTTGGGATATAAAATAAGATATTGTTTTACTAGCAGCACCGTGTGTTTGGTTTCATAACTAACCTGGTATTATTGTGATATTAACAATATCAAGTGCTCAGAGCTTAATAGACCAACTAATTATAGGGACTAGACAAATTAATACACAGATATAATATTAATAATTATATCGTTTATTACAGGGGCATTACTTACAAAACACTAAGCACACATAACTGCAGCGTATGCAGAGTCAGGCCTGATCCCTGCGATCGCTAACAGTTTTTTGGTAGCGTTTTGATACAGTCGCTAACAGTCAGGAGCTTTTTTACCTGTGAGTCTCACTAGTGTACCACTAAATTTAGAGCCCAAAATGGCAAATCGAAGGTACACTAGTGAAGAGGCCTACACGTTTCTGAGCATGACAGATGGTGAAGAGGAAGTCACTCATCTGTCAGATTCAGGCTCAGAATACGATCCTGTAGAGGACAGCGGCTCCATGACAGATAGCTCTGACGACGGAGTTGTGGTCCCTGCCAAGGTCAGGCGTACCAGACCCCGAACTTCTTCTTCTGTCCTTGATGTGCAAGAACCACAGGTCCCTCGTATGGAGCAGAGAAGTAGTAGCGCCGCTATTCCTTCTGGTGAACTGGCAAGCACCAGTGGCCTAGTACACCTTGGTCGCACATCCAGCACTGCAGTAACACTTGGTGACGTGGCGAGTCCCATAAGTGCAGTTCAAGCTGGCGAGGTGGCAAGCACAAGTAGTGTCCTGCTGCCACCAAGAAGATGAACACAGGCCCGTCGTGCCCATAGTGCCCTTCCTGCTACATTCGCCAAACCAAATTGGGAACCCACCACTTCTGCAGCACCCGTACTTCCCCCACTCACTGGACAACTCGGCATTCAGCTGGAAACAATTGATTTTATGTCACTGGATTTTTATTCGCTGTTTTTCACCGAAGATCTCTATAGATCTATTGTGGACCAAAGCAATTTGTACGCTGGTCAACACATCGCCACTATTCCCCAGTCCTCCCTTGCCAGAGATTGGAAACCAATTACGGTTTCCGAATGTAAGATCCTTCTGGGCCTTTCCCTCAACATGGGCATACATAAAAAGAGTGAGTTGCGGTCATATTGGTCCACTGACCCAATTTACCATATGCCCGTGTTCTCTGCCTCCATGACCAGGGCACGATAAGAGCAGATTTTTCGGTTCATGCACTTCAACAACAATGAACTCTGTCGTCCTCGTGGAGACCCTGAATACGATTGGCTCTAAAAAATTCGGCCCCTCGTAAACCACTTTAACCAACGTTTTGCAGACTTGTTTACTCCCCATCAAGTTGTCTGCGTTGATGAGTCCCTGATTAAGATTTCTGGCCACTTGTCATTCAAACAGTACCTTCCCAGCAAGCGTGCCAGATACGGGGTCATACGGTGTGACAGGGCCACAGGCTATAAATGTAGTTTTATGGTTTACGAAGGCAAAGATAGTCACGTAGAGCCGACAAACTGCCCTGACTACATAGGAAGCGCTGGCAAGATTGTGTGGGACTTGGTGTCACCCTTATTCGGAAAGGGGTAGCACTTGTATGTGGACAATTATTACACGAGCGTGCCACTTTTTAGTCACCTTTTTGATTATCAGATTGGAGCATTTGGCACCGTGCGACCTAATCGCTGGAGCTTTCCCCAGCGGCTTGTAGATTCCCGTCTTAGGCTGGGGGAGAGAGAGCCTGCTTGCAGTGTAATAATTTGCTCGCTATGAAGTGGAGGGATAATAAGAATGTTTTCGTTCTTACCTCCCTTCATGCAGACACAATGGTCTAAATTACTACAGCGACTGGTGTTGTGGAGAAACCCCTCTGTGTCCACGAATATAACCTTAACATGGGGGGTGGACCTCAACAACCAGTTGTTGGCGCCGTACCTAGTTGCCCGTAAAGCCAGACGCTGGTACAAAAAAGTGTCTGCCTTTTTATTTCAATTGGCTTTGCTGAACGCTTATGTGCTATACAGAGCTTCAGGACGGACTGGATCCTTCCTTAAATTCCAGGAAGAGATCGTCAGAGCCGTTTCCAGGCGGTGCTCCACCTCACCATCCCCAACCAAATGCAGTAAGCCGGCTGCATGAGAGGCATTTTCTTTATGTCCTCCCGAGTACCCCTACCCAATGAGCCCCCCAAAAAAGATGTTGTGTCTTCAGCAAGCGCGGATATAGGCGTGACACCCAGTATTATTGTCCCTCTTGTCCTGACAATCCTGGTCTTTGCATTGGTGAATGTTTTAAAGGCTACCATACACTAGTTGAGTATTAGCGTAGGGTACAGCACTGCACAGACTAGGACACACTTTCACAGGGTCTCCCAAGATGCCATCGCATTTTGAGAGACCCAAACCTGGTACCAGTTAAAAAAGTTAAAGTTACAAAAAAAGTGTAAAAAAAAATAAGTAAAAAAAAAAAAAATATATATATATATAAAAAATAAAAAAAACAAAAATAGTTGTTGTTTTATTGTTCTCTCTCTATTCTCTCTCTATTGTTATTCTCTTTTTTACTGTATTCTATTCTGCAATGTTTTATTGTTATTATGGTTTTATCATGTTTGCTTTATAGGTATGCAATTTTTTTATACTTTATTGTTTTTTTAGTGTTAACCACTTTTTTGTTTTCAGGTACGCCATTCAGCTGCAGAGCAGATTTATTTATCTTGACAGCAACAGCGTTTGCTCCCACGATACATAAAGCCGTGACTCCAGCGCTGTCGGAGGTGATTTTACCACCACAGTTACATACTTCAGCATATATGCCTAAGCGTGGGGGCAGCAGTGGGGGGAGGAGCGATTTGCTAATGCCTTATGCGAGAGGATGCCCCCATGCTTCGGCATATATATATTTTAGGCACAGGTTAAAATATATACCAAAAATTAGAAACAAACTTCGATGCATGCCACACAGCCTTTCAACCTAATCTTACCTACCAACTCGCTCCTAGATAAAGCCCGTCTCGACTTCGACTTATTCCTTACCGATCCTGCGGACAAACTTCTTTGCAAGCGCCAGCACATAGCCTATCTCAAGGCCAATAAACCCGACACACCTATGGCACGCACATTGCGGGTGATTCACCAACCCACAACGGTCCATATGTTTAAAAACAGCTTGCAATACATACACAAGTAATCTCATTAAAATGCTGGAAGTGTTTCATTCAAACCTCGCCAAACTTTACTCACCTTCCCAAGAATTTGACCCCACTAACGCAGACGCCCTTTTTTCCCGTATTTCCCTTCAAACACTTAACCAAGACTAGCAGGATCTACTTGTGCGTCCTATTACGAATGTGGAAGTAACTACGGCAATCAAAGTGTTGAAACCCCATAAAAGGCCAGGACCCAAAGGGTTTTTGGCAACCTATTATAAGCAATTTTCACCCATTCTGACGCCAGTGCTTACGAGTGCCTTCAACTCTCTGCTAAGTGGACATTCATTTAGATCCAAAATGTTGACCTTTATTATTTCCATGTTACCCAAACCCAAATCAGATACCTCTGCTTGGACAAACTACCGTCCCATCTCTCTCCTAAACCTCAATATCAAACTACTGGCCAAGATCCTCACAACTCCTTTGAATACCATTATAGGTCATTTAATACACTGTGACCAAACAGGTTTTGTTCCAATTCATCAAGCTGGTGACAATGTTAGGCGCTCCCTCTTATTCTTCCACGCCGACAAAATTAGATGCAGAAAGCATTACATGCTTTCTATCCCTTGACATCAGGAAGGCATTTGACTCAGTCACCTGGCCATATTTACCTTACACCCTTCAACACTGGGGTTTTGGGGATCACTTCCTGTCCTAGGTCTCCTCTCTATTTAATAGCCCACAGGCTTACACTAAGTATGCTGGCTACAAATCTGTGATGTTTGACATTGGGAGGGGCACTAGACAGGGTTGCCCCCTATCCCCATTATTATTTTCTCTACTCATCGAACCTTTGGAACAACTGGATCATATCAGATCCTGATGTCAAGGGAATAGAATTGGGAGGCCACCATCACAAAGTGTGCCTCTTTGCTGATGACTAGGGATGAGCCGAACACCCCCCTGTTCGGTTCGCACCAGAACATGCGAACAGGCAAAAAATTTGTTCGAACACGCAAACACCATTAAAGTCTATGGGACACGAACATGAATAATCAAAAGTGCTAATTTTAAAGGCTTATATGCAAGTTATTGTCATAAAAAGTATTTAGGGACCCAAGTCCTGCCCCAGGGTACATAGATCAATGCAAAAAAAGTTTTAAAAACGTCCGTTTTTTCAGGAGCAGTGATTTTAATAATGCTTAACCACTTCAAGACCGCCGCACGACGATGTACGTCCAAACTTTGAACGGGGATATTGTTGTTATGGCAGCAGCTAGCTGCCATAACCCCGGTATCCCTGTTTTCGTGCGGCGGCCGGCTTTCAGATAAAAGTGGTCCCTGCGGCGGATTCGCCACAAGATCACTTTTATCGGTGGCGGGAGAGGGCCCCCCTCCCGCCGCGATCCGGTGCCCTCCGCCGCTTACCGGAGCCGTCGTAGCGGCGGAGGCGATCGCTTCCTTCTCCGTGGTGTGTCTGGAGATGAGTGAGGCTAAGATGGCGCTCACTCGTCTCCATGACACTGCTGGGCGGAAGCGACGTCAAAACTTCACTTCCATCCACGCCTCTTAAAGGCACATTTTTTCAAATGACATTTTTATAAATGACTTTTTTTTTTTATTGCATTTTAGTGTAAATATGAGATCTGAGGTCTTTTTGACCCCAGATCTCATATTTAAGAGGTCCTGCCATGATTTTTTCTATTACAAGGGATGTTTACATTCCTTGTAATAGGAATAAAAGTGACACCATTTTTTTTTTAAATAGTTGAAAAATAAATAAAATATTGTAAAATAAATAATAAAAATTAAAAAAAAAACGTTTAAAACCCCCCTGTCCCGACGAGCTCGCGCGCAGAAGCGAACGCATACGCAAGTATCGCCCGCATATGAAAACGGTGGTCAAACCACACATGTGAGGTATTGCAGTGACCGGTAGAGTGAGAGCAATAATTCTAGCCCTAGACCTCCTCTGTACTGCAAAATATGCAACCTGTAGAATTTTTTAAACGTTGCCTATGGAGATTTTTGAGGGTAAAAGTTTGACGCCATTCCACGAGCGGGCACAATTTTCAAGCGTGACATGTTAGGTATCAATTTACTTGGCGTAACATTATATTTCACAATATAAAAAAATTGGGCTAACTTTACTGTTGTCTTATTTTTTTATTCAAAAAAGTGAATTTTTTTCAAAAAAAGTTCGCTTTTAAGACCGCTGCGCAAACACAGTGCAAAAAAAAGTATTGCAATGACCGCCATTTTATTCTCTAGGGTGTTAGAAGAAAAACCATATATAATGTTTGGGCTTTCTAAGTAATTTTCTAGCAGAAAAACCTGTTTTAAACATGTAAACACCTAAAATCCAAAACGAGGCTAGTCCTTAATTGGTTAAAGTGAAACAATAAAAGTGTAATATTTCTTTAAATGTTGTACCTGGGGGATGTCTATAGTATGCCTGTAAAGGGGCGCATGTTTCCCATGTTTAGAACAGTCTGACAGCAAAATGACATTTCAAAGGAAAAAAAGTAATTTAAAACTACTCGCGGCTATTAATGAATTGCCGGTCCTACAATACACATAGAAGTTCATTGATAAAAACGGCATGGGAATTCCCCACAGGGAAATTAAAAAAAAAAAAAATGAAGTGGGGGTCCCCCTAAATTCCATACCAGGCCCTTCAGGATATTAAGGGGAACCCCGGCCAAAATAAAAAAAAAAGGCGTGGGGTCCCCCTACAAATCTATACCAGACCCTTCAGGTCTAGTATGGATTTTAAGGGGAACCCCATGCCAAAATGTTTTAAAAAATGGCGTGGGGTCTCCCCAAAAATCCATACCAGACCCTTATCCGAGCACGCAACCTGGCAGGCCGCAGGAAACGAGGGGGGGACGAGAGAGCCACCCCCCTCCTGAACCTGTACCAGGCCACATGCCCTCAACATTGGAAGGGTGCTTTGGGGTAGCCGCCCAAAACACCTTGTCCCCATGTTGATGGGGACAAGGGCCTCATCCCCACAACCCTTTTCCGGTGGTTGTGGGGGTCTGCGGGCGGGGGGCTTATCGGAATCTGGAAGACCCCTTTAACAAGGGGACCCCCAGAGCCCTCCCCCCTGTGTAAAATGGTAAGGTACCCCTACCATTTAACAAAAAAAGTGTCAAAAATGTTAAAAATGACAAGAGACAGTTTTTGACAATTCCTTTATTTAAATGCTTCTTCTTTCTTCTTTCTTCTTTCTTCTTTCTTCTTTCTTCTTCCTTCTATCTTCTATCTTCTTTCTTCTATCTTCTATCTTCCTTCGGTTTCTTCCTCCATCTTCTTCTTCTTGTGGTTCTTCTGGTTCTTCCTCCGGTGTTCTCGTCCGGCATCTTTCTCCGTGGCGCCGGCGTCTTCTTCCCTATGCTTTCTTGGGCCGCTCCGCATCCAGCATGGTGGGAGGCTCCCGCTGTGTGACGCTTCTCCTCTTCTGACTGTTCTTAAATAATGGAGGGTGGGGCCACCCAGTGACCCCGCCCCCCTCTGACACACGGGGACTTGACAGGGACTTCCCTGTGGCATTCCCCGTGATGTCAGAGGGGGGCGGGCAGGGAAGTCACTGTGCGTCAGAGGGGGCGGGGTCACTGCGTGGCCCTGCCCTCCCTTATTTAAGAACCGTCAGAAGAGGAGAAGCGTCACACAGCGGGAGCCTCCCACCATGCTGGATGCGGAGCGGCCTGAGAAGACGAAGGGAAGAAGACGCCGGCGACGCAGAGGAAGATGCTGGACGAGAACACCGGAGGAAGAACCAGAAGAAGAAGAAGATGGAGGAAGAAACCAAACGAAGATAGAAGATAGAAGAAAGAAGAAGTATTTAAATAAAGGAATTGTCAAAAACTGTCTCTTGTCATTTTTAACATTTTTAACATTTTTGACACTTTTTTTGTGAAATGTACCCCCTTACCAGTTTCACACAGGGGGGAGGGCCGGGATCTAGGGGTCCCCTTGTTAAAGGGGGCTTTGAGATTCCGATAAGCCCCCCGCCCGCAGACCCTCACAACCACCGGGCAAGGGTTGTGGGGATGAGGCCCTTGTCCCCATTAACATGGGGACAAGGTGTTTTGGGGGGCTACCCCAAAGCACCCTCCCTATGTTGAGGGCATGTGGCCTGGTACGGTTCAGGAGGGGGGGCACTCTCTCATCTCCCCCTCTTTTCCTGCGGCCTGCCAGCTTGCGTGCTCAGATAACGGTCTGGTATGGATTTTTGGGGAGACACCATGCCTTTTTTTTTTTTTTGGTGCGAGGTTCCCCTTAAAATCCATACCAGACCTGAAGGGCCTGGTATGCAATTTAGGGGGACCCCATGTCATTTTTTTTTTTTTGGTTCGGGGTTCCGCTGTGGGGAATTCTTATGCTGTTTTTATCAATTAACTTTTATGTGTATTGTCGGACCGGCAATTCATGGGGACAAGGTGTTTTGGGGGGCTACCCCAAAGCACCCTCCCAATGTTGAGGGCATGTGGCCTGGTACGGTTCAGGAGGGGGGGCGCTCTCTCATCCCCCCCTCGTTTCCTGCGGCCTGCCAGGTTGCGTGCTCGGATAAGAGTCTGGTATGGATTTTTGGGGAGACCCCACGCCATTTTTAAAAAAATTTTGGCGTGAGGTTCCCCTTAAAATCCATACCAGACCTGAAGGGTCTGGTATAGATTTTGAGGGGGACCCCACGCCATTTTTTTTTAAAATCTTGGCCTGGGTTCCCCTTAATATCCATACCAGACCTGAAGGGCCTGGTATGGAATTTAGGGGGACCCCCACGTCATTTAAAAAAAAAAAAAAATTCCCTGTGGGGAATTCCCATGCCGTTTTTATCAATGAACTTTTATGTGTATTGTAGGACCGGCAATTCATTAATAGCCGCGAGTAGTTTTAAATGAATTTTTTTCCTTTGAAGTATCATTTTGCTGTCAGACTGTTTTAAACACGGGAAACATGCGCCCCTTTACAGGCATACTATAGACACCCCCAGGTACGAAATTTAAAGGAATATTACACTTTTATTGTTTCACTTTAAGCATTATTAAAATCACTGCTCCTGAAAAACAGCCATTTTTAAAACTATTTTTTGCATTGATCCATGTCCCCTGGGGCAGGACCCAGGTCCCCAAACACTTTTTATGACAATAACTTGCATATAAGCCTTTAAAATTTTTCTTTTGATTTCTCCCATAGACTTTTAAAGGGTGTTCCGCGGCTTTCGAATTTGTCGCGAACACCCCAAATTGTTTGCTGTTCAGCGAACTGGCTAACAGCCAATGTTTGAGTGGAACATGAGTTTGACTCGAACTCGAAGCTCATCCCTACTGACGACATACTCGTCTTTTTATCTTACCCTCACACTTCTGCCCCCAAATTGCTCTCTATTAGGGATGAGCCGAACACCCCCCGGTTCGGTTCGCACCAGAACCTGCGAACGGACCGAAAATTCGCACGAACGTTAGAACCACATTGACGTCTATGGGACTCGAACGTTCGAAATCAAAAGTGCTCATTTTAGAGGCTAAATTGCATGGTATTGTCCTAAAAAGGGTTTGGGGACCCGGGTCCTACCCCAGGGGACATGTATCAATGCAAAAAAAACTTTTAAAAATGGCCGTTTTTTCGGGAGCAGTGATTTTAATGATGCTTAAAGTAAAAAAAAACAGTGAAATATTCCTTTAAATATCGTACCTGGGGGGTGTCTATAGTATGCCTAGTATGCCTGTGAAGTGACGCGTGTTTCCCATGTTTAGAACAGTCCCTGCACCAGATGTCATTTTTAAAGGAAAAAATCTAATTTAAAACTGCTTGCGGGTTTAATGTAATGCCGGGTCCTGGCAATATGGATGAAAATCAGTGATACAAACGGCATGGGTACCCCCCAGTCCATTACCAGGCCCTTTGGGTCTTTTATGGATATTAAGGGGAACCCCGCACCCAAATTAAAATAAGGAAAGTGTAGTGATCGGGTATATTAATATATACTAGGTGATATGATGTAGAGTGGGTATGATAATTAATTAGTAAGTACTCTTCCGCAGCAACCCAATTCTTCCAGAGAGATGCACTTTATTGACTTCCAACACAGAACAAAGTCCAAAGTATAATTCAGAGACCCATATTCCTAGGCCTGTGTGTTCCCAGCCATACACAGACAAGCCTCTCTCATACACAGACAAGCCTCACTCACACAACCTATAGACTGAATGCCATGTTATATTCACTAAATATTGAATGGCTGAGCAATTTGATTGGCCGTTTCAATTTAGGACTTTGATTAGCTTTAGTCTTTCAAACAGACAACAACCCCCAGCCGTGAACAGCCGTGAACCACCCCAATTTGCACTCCCGCATATCAACATCAACAAGTCCCCTTTAGATATGTGTAATTATATTAACAGATACCACCTGAATACCCTTTGAGATGTTCAAATAGACTTGCATAAGATTAACACATCAAAGAGTCTTCAGCTGTTAAAATTCAGTTGGACAAATCAACCATTCTGTCATTGTCATTCTGGCCTGGTCAACATTGACTGCATGTGTACATACACACAACAATGTCCCACATAAATCGGTGAACATATTACAACATATACCCCCACTACTACTAACTACTAGAACTGACCCATAAATCAAACAACAAAAAATATCATTACGATTTAATGTACTGGATGCTTTACAATGGCTCATATAAAATATGAAGTTGAAACTGGTTACATCTCTCTTCGCCAGCCTCTAAAATATCCCCATGAAACAGTTATTAGATAATATAACTTTTAGACCATGACTAGAAAAGGATTTGGTAAACATCAGTGGCCCATATAGCTGTTAGGCCTTATATCACATCAAGATCTTGAATATTGCGCAAAGACGAGCTGATGTCACAGTCCATCCTTTGGTCTGACTTCATCACATCTCTCACCATCTCACTGAAAGTAAACTTGGTATGCTCTGGGAGCTCCAATCCACATAAGTCCAGGATTTTTTCATCTCCAGGCTCAAGCTTTCCATTTTTTTTTTACAGAAAAATGAACTAGAATTACATCAAGAAGACAGGTCAGTTAGGGGTCAGACATTAATGGAGGGTGGAATGGGGACAGATGGGGGGAGGGTTATGGCAGGTGACAAGAAATTTCCCATGTTGCAAACAGCCATTGGAAACTGTAGTGCCATTTGTACTACTAAAAAATATATGAAAAACACCAGACCAAAATGTAATAATGCATTAAAGTGTTTATTCACCAATGCCAGAAGTCTGCCAAGCAAAATAGGTGAGTTGGAAGCTCTGGTGCATGAAGTGAACTATGATGTAATCGGTATTGCTGAAACTTGGCTTCAATCCTCACATGACTGGGCTATTAATATTCCTGGCTATGCACTCTTTCGGAGAGACAGGGTAAAAAGGAAAGGTGGCGGGGTCTGTCTCTATGTGAGAAGTGATCTCAAAGCAAGTGTGAAAGAGGACCTGATTGATGGAGAGTGTGATGAGTCTGAAGCATTATGGGTGGAACTACATATAGATGGGCGTAGTTCAAAGTTAATCATTGGAGTTTGTTATAGACCACCCAATGTTAACGAGGAGGTGGAGAATCAGCTCCTTGCACAGATGGAAAGGGCTGCAAGGGCTGGGACAGTGATAATAATGAGAGATTTTAACTACCCAGAAATTGACTGGAGTAATGGCACTGCTGGGACAGTTAAAGGGCAAAAATTTATAAACCTATTACAGGACAATTTTATGGTCCAGTTTATTGAGGCCCCAACTAGGAATGAAGCTCTGTTGGACCTGGTAATCTCAAACCATGCAGAGCTTATTACTAATGTGCAGATAAAGGAACACCTGGGTAGCAGTGACCATAACATGATTTCATTTGATGTTAGCTGTAAACAAGAAATACATAAGGGAAAGATAAAAACACTTAACTTCAAGAGAGCAAATTTTCCAAGGATGAGGGCTGCTCTCGAGGACTTAGACTGGGAGGGAATATTGGCAGCGATAAACACAGAACAGAAATGGGAATTCTTCAAAAAGACTGTTTGGGACCTCACTGCAAAGTATATTCCCATGGGCAATAAGTTTAAAAGGCTAAAAAGAAAACCTATGTGGCTCACGGTCAAAGTTAGAAAAGCTATAAACAATAAGAAAAGTGCTTTTAAAAAATATAAAAATGAAGGAACACTAGTGTCATTTAAATGCTACAAAGAATTTAACAGAATATGTAAAAAGGAAATCAAGGGTGCAAAAATTCAAAATGAACGAGAGATCGCAAAAAATAGTAGGACAAACCCCAAAAAATTCTTCAAATATATTAATAGTAAAAAGGTCAGGTCTGAGCATGTAGGCCCTTTACAAAATAATCTAGAGTGGGTGACTGGGGACAAGGAGAAGGCTAATTTATTAAATACTTTCTTCAGCTCTGTGTATACAAAAGAGCATGGGGAAGTTCATGTCCATAATGGGGGTGGTATTGACACAGCCCCCAATGATCCACAATGGCTCAAAAGGGATATGGTCCAGAAATATTTAGACAGAATAAAGGTGGATAAAGCACCTGGACCTGATGGCATCCACCCACGGATCCTAAAAGAATTGAGCTCTGTAATTTCAAAGCCATTGTATCTAATTTTTAGGGACTCATTAATGACGGGAATAGTACCGCTGGATTGGCGCAGGGCGAACGTGGTGCCTATATTTAAAAAGGGATCAAAGTCTTTACCAAGTAACTATAGACCTGTTAGTTTAACTTCTATAGTCGGGAAGATACTGGAGCGTTTAATAAAAGACCACATAGACGAGTTCTTGCTGGAAAAAAACATTTTAAGCAACAGACAGCATGGGTTCATGAAAGACAGAAGTTGTCAGACAAACCTGATTTCTTTTTATGAAGAGGTAAGTAAAACCTTGGACAGAGGGGTGGCTGTGGACGTTGTTTATTTGGATTTTGCAAAAGCGTTTGATACAGTTCCGCACACACGGCTCATGTGTAAGTTAAAGTCTACAGGCTTGGAAATATCAGTTTGTAAATGGATAGAAAACTGGCTAAAAGACAGAATTCAGAGAGTAGTGGTTAATGATTCTTACTCTGAATGGTCTAAGGTTATCAGTGGTGTACCCCAAGGTTCAGTGCTGGGACCCTTACTCTTTAATATCTTTATAAATGATATTGGGTCTGGGATCAAAAGTAACATTTCTGTCTTTGCAGATGACACCAAGCTATGCAGTGGAATAATGTCCTTACAGGATGTCTCCAATTTACAAGCTGACCTCAATGCTCTGTCTAATTGGGCGACTATGTGGCAGATGAGGTTTAATGTTGAGAAATGTAAAGTTATGCACTTGGGGGCTAAGAATATGCATGCATCATACATGCTAGGGGGAGTACAACTGGGGGAATCTGTAGTGGAGAAGGATCTGGGGGTTTTGGTAGATCATAAGCTCAATAATAGCATGCAATGCCAAGCTGCGGTTTCCAAAGCGAGCAAAGTTCTTTCTTGTATTAAGAGAGGTATGGACTCCAGAGAGAGAGATATCATTTTGCCCCTGTTCAAATCATTAGTAAGACCTCATCTGGAATATGCAGTTCAGTTTTGGACACCAGTTCTCAAAAAGGATATCGGGGAACTGGAGAAAGTGCAGAGAAGGGCAACCAAACTGATAAGAGGCATGGGGGAGCTCAGCTATGAGGAAAGATTAGAGGAACTGAATTTGTTCACTCTTGAGAAGAGGAGAATAAGGGGGGATATGATCAACATGTTTAAATATATAAGGGGTCCATATAGTGAACTTGGTGTTGAGTTATTCACTTTACGGTCAACACAGAGGACAAGGGGGCACTCTTTACGACTGGAGGAAAAGAGATTTCATCTCCAAATACGGAAAGGTTTCTTCACAGTAAGAGCTGTGAAAATGTGGAATAGACTCCCTCCAGAGGTGGTTCTGGCCAGCTCAGTAGATTGCTTTAAGAAAGGCCTGGATACTTTCCTAAATGTACATAATATAACTGGGTACTGACATTTATAGGTAAAGTTGATCCAGGGAAAATCCGATTGCCTCTCTGGGATCAGGAAGGAATTTTTTCCCCTGCTGTAGCAAATTGGAGCATGCTCTGCTGGGGTTTTTTGCCTTCCTCTGGATCAACTGTGGGTATAGTATTGGGTATATTGGATTGTACGTTTTTTTTTTTTTTTTGTTTGTTTTTTTATGGTTGGACTGGATGGACTTGTGTCTTTTTTCAACCTGACTAACTATGTAATTAAACAAATCAGCATTACAGTACAAGAACTTAAGCTTTCCTTTTTTAAAGATGCTTTTACGCAAACACTCTACTTTCATCTTTATAGTAAGAAGAACTATCAATGTACCAGCACTCACTTTCAAGGTCAAAAGGTTTGGATATGGCAGTAAAAACTGTGCTTCAAACTATTTTCTTGCACTTGACATTCATGAGTCCATCTTGCAAGCATTTTACAATTCACATCTGCTTCTTTCCATTTCCACAATTTGAACAAAGATGACCGGGTTGTGTACCTGTCAAGTACCAGAATTTGTTGATTGCCAGCCACAATTTGCTTTTGTAATTTGCTGTAGGCCGACCCCTCATTGCCTTCAATAGAGCAGTTACTTGGATCATTCAGTCCACAATTACACCTGAATGGTATACCAACATATACATATACCCCTACACAATGGTTCAGATAGAATCAGCTTGACATCAGTGTTTATCAGATCTTCTATCCAGACAAAGCGACAGTGGAAATTCTTGTCAGTATCTTCACCATGAAAGGTAGAAAGGTCTTTTTCATCCATATATGTCATAGCCTTTAGCATATTATAAACAACTGAATCAACAAAGTTTCAAATCATGACTAGAGTGATGAATTTCATTCACCCCTCTTATAAATTTAGGAAAACCACCCAACATACTACAATTTAAGCTATGCCAAGCCATTGTGCAGCATCTCACCTTAGATGTCAAATATATTGATCAATACGCATTATGTAATATGTACAGATGTCATGAAAATTATTTTAGGTTTAAATGCTTCTCTTTGCTTTTAAGATAAAGTTCAAGAAATAAAACATAAAGAAAATAAAAAATGAAAAGCAAAATATATCAGGAAAAGGGAGAAAAAATAAAAATTAAGGCGTTGAAGAAAAAAGAAAAGAAAAATTAAAAATTAGGGCGGTGAAGAAAAAAGAAAAAAAGGTCCATTGCTTGATGAATTTTGAGAGAGTCCATGAATACTTTATAATTCCATGTATAGTGATATATTGTCTATTCAGCATTTCTCCCATAATTCTCCCCCACTAGCCAGCAATTTCAGACTGTGCTTCTGCTATTCACATGCAAGCATCTTCAGACGTCCCTGAAAGACAAAACTCTCCAACAAAACTAGTTAGCAAGGTCTTTAAACGTAGTTTGAAGTTAAAACAAAACACTATTTACACATATACAGTTTAAAGCTAATTCACCCCCACTGCTAGAGAGGTGTCATTTGCATTCAAAAACAGATCTGGAGAATATACATCTTGTACATTCATGACACCCTGTACCCCCTTCAACTGCTCTAATAATGTATCACGTTCCCCTCTCATCTTGTCATACTCAATTTTCAGGTGGTCATATCTCTGTTTTAACTGAGAAAACGGTATCCAAGTCTTGGACCTTTTCTTATTATTATTTTGGTCAGCTCTGTTTTTCATATTAATATCACCTATGTATGACCCGGAGTGTCCTCTCTTGGTGTTATCATAGAATATTATCTTCTGATCTTTATGCTCAGTATTTGTCATAAACAATGTGGCTAAATCAATTTTGACAGCCTGCTCATTTGACTTTCTCCATAAATGGTCTGCTCTCAACAATATGTCTTTTAAATCATGAGGATTTGGGGTAACTAATAAAATATTTTGTTTGATATCTTCATGCAACGCATCTAGAAACATACTCATATGTATCAAGCCCCAACGCTCAAATGCAAGATTATTACTGACCAATAATTCCATAATAGTTGCTATAGGGAGATTCATTTTGCATTTGTTGGATCTTCCCATGAATAGTAACATCAGAACGTACACCATACAAAACACATAATAATTCCAGTAATATGTCCCTTGTCCTCAGAGGCTGAATACAGATTTGTTTAATTCTCATCCAAAGGCCACTTCCTAAAGAATGTTGCAAAACTCTTTCTAAGTCAGATGGGTTGAGATTGTACATATCTCTGACCTGCTGCACGTCACAAAACCATTTTAAAAATCTGTTTAAATCATGGTATGGAACCATTCCTATTTCTTTAAGAATTGCGTCTAATAATTTTGGTTTCAAAGGCTTCATTACAAGCTGAACTTCACCTGTATTATTATTATTGTTATAAACTGTGGTAGTCACAGTGGGGGCAGCTGGTAATGAATTATCAGATTTAATATGAGGTTCTGTTTGCTGCAGATTGCTGAATCCAAGATTTGATACATATCTGCATTCCTGAGATCTCTTCTCTAATTCCATAATTCTTAATTTTAATCTCTCATTTTCCTCTGATAATTCATCACAACGTTTAGATTTCTCAATTAGGGCTTCACCAATGGTAACTACTTGCAATTTTAAATTTACTGTCTCAGTGTCTGATTGGTTTTGTAACTTCTCACAAACATTGTTGCTATTATCAACTGCCTTCTGTAACTGGGTAATTTCCTCAACCTTATAATTCAAAGAACTTTCCATTGTTATGCCCCGTACACACGGTCGGATTTTCCGATGGAAAATGTCCGATCAGAGCGTGTTGTCGGAAATTCCGACCGTGTGTGGGCTCCATCGGACATTTTCCATCGGATTTTCCGACACACAAAGTTGGACAGCAGGAGATAAAATTTTCCGACAACAAAATCTGATCGCGTCAATTTCGACCGTGTGTGGCCTGTTCCGACGCACAAAGTGCCACGCATGCTCAGAAGAAATTCCGACACGGGACAGCTCGTTCTGGTAAACTTAGCGTTCGCAATGGATACAGCACTTTCGTCACGCTGCAATGTAAAAAATGGTTTAATACAGCGCACTCTCTTCTTCTTTATAATGTGACAAGAATTAAGTAGTTTTGCTGCTCATATTCACACACACTTCTCACAAAGTTTTATTTGTGTTTTTTTAGTGGGATTCCCTCAATATATTGTTATTAGTTGTCACATCTGACAGTTTTATATTTTTTATGTTTTTTTTTTTGTTTTTAAGCCTTTTTTTTTCTTTAATGTTTGGATTTTTTCCAAGGCTGATCTTTGTTTAATGTTATTTTTATTTTTACTCCAGAATATTTTTGTGTGTGTTTTGTGTGGCAAGTTACCCCAACACCATTGATATCTTTTATTATTTAATCTCCATGAGATTTTTTGTTGTTGGTGTCCCTTGTTCATTTCACATTGTATATTTGAAATGTACCTGAATCCTCACAAACAAACCATCATTTTTGAAGTAAAACACATAGGAGAGTATAATTCAAAACAAAAATCCTTTATTAAGGGCTCAGAACCAAACAAAGAGGAAGGCAACACTGGATCAACAGGAGAAATTAGTGAAGCCTGGGACCCCCACGGCAGACATCAATTCTTAAACCTCAAAATTGGTGGCCTGAGGAGTCCATATATAAGGGAGGGCAGTCTGTTCCGGGATTCACAGAGACTTGGATAGCAGCAGATGACATCAGTGTCCCCAGGCTGTGGTACCACAAGAGGCTGCATCTTTTGGCCGACCAGACTGGATCCAGGGTCCTCACTCTCTGGTCTTCCTTTCACACTTCCTTCCGGGCTGTGGCTGTGCAGTTGGAGATGTGGCAGGAGGAGGAGTAGGACCTGGAGGAGGAGTAGGACCTGCAGGAGGAGGAGGAGGACCATCCCAAAGCTGTGTGTGAGGTGTAAGTTGGCCCCTCACACCTTTCGCCAGAGCCTCTGATATGAGGGCCTCACACATGGCTTTTTGGCCCTCCTCCATCCTCTGCATTTTATAGGCTATGAATGCCGCAAGGTTCTCCTGCCTGGTGTGTGGTGCTCCCAGGACCTCTGTAGCCCTACAAAAAAATCTGATAGCCGCCTCCTCTAGGGTACTCCTCCTCCTGCCACTTTCTGTTTCCAGGGGGGGTGGAGGGACCTGCAGATCAGCCAGCCAGCTCGGCCTGGCCACCTCCTGGCTGAGACTTCCCTGTGTATGAAAAAGGGACATGGTTTTAGTTTTTGCATCATCAATCACAATCATAAATTAGTACTCCCAACTAACATCTAGTTAACATCATTGATTGGACAAGCAGAAATATTTAGAGGAATGCTATACCTGGCTCAATCTGGGCTCCTCCACATGTGGCCTGGAAGGCCCAGGTTGGGCGTCAGAAGCCTCAGCCAGGGGGGAAGAAAGCGTGGAAGGAAGACTTGAGAGGGATGGCCTGGGTTCAGTCTGGCCTGCCAAAAAGTGCAGCCTGTCGTAGTACAACATCCTGGGGACATAGATGTCACCTGCTGCTCCGGATCTCTGTGAATCCAGGACTTTAGTGCGCTCCCTCAGATATGTGCTCCTCAGGCCACCAATGAAGATCTTTAAATAAGTGATGTCTGCCGTGGGGATCACCTGCTTCACAATTTCACACAATTGCTCCAGTGCTGCCTTCCTCTTTATTTGGTTCTTGTAATGGGGGTGTTTAATCTCCCACAGACAGGGCAGCTCCCTTAGCATCTCTATGAAGACTGAAATGAAGTCCTGATCTTCCAGTACCATATCCATGTTCACTGCAAGACACAACACAAGACAAAGCCTAATGTCACACCAAACTCTCCTAATCTTGTTTCAATATAGGCCTCAATCTATAGAAGCAGTATAGGCCCAAGTTTGTCTCTTACCTTCGTTCTTACGATCGCCGCGTTCAATGCTCCTTCCTCCGCTCACAGATCAAACGTAATACGCACGCGTGTTACGCTTTATATACACTGCGCATGCGTGTAACTCCGCCCGCCCCTGATGTTTTTTCTAGTGTATTCCCCGCCCCTTTTCGTTCGGCGCAGTGGGGGAAGAGCATGATGGCGGACATACAGCAGGTGCGGGCTAATTGTAGCAACGAGGAGGAGGAGGAGGAAAGGGCGGATCCAGGCACGTCCCGATCCAGAAGGAGACGTTTTAAGGCCACAAATATGTCGTTTGGGGAGATGTTGGAGATGGTCGACATCATGAGGAAGTCCGACTATGACGGAAAATATGGGCCTTACCCCCACCCCAACATCCGAAAGGCCAAAATCATGGCGAAAGTGGTCAGGAGTCTCGAGCGGAATTTCGGGGTACGAAGGTCTAAAGATCAGCTCAGGAAGCGGTGGTCGGACCTGAAGTTGAGAGAGCCAGAGCAGTACCGAAAGATCCGGAGAGTGCTGCAAAAAAGTAAGTAGTTGTGCTGTGTTCCTATTCTTTCTGTCTTTATTACGTTCGTTCTGCTCCATATACTTTGATTAGTTGTAACGTTTCCAAAGTTCAACTTTAATGTTCATGGGCACATTATTCGTTCGTATCAAACATTTTTCTTTCGGCCTCTAGAACACCATTGTTTAGGCCATATGCATTTTCACACATTTTTGGGGGCCTACTTGGATGCCAAATATTTGTTTGTGTAGATGGGTTTGTTACTAGAATGAAATGCAAACTAGATTGTGTGTAAGGAGAGGACACTGAAGACTTCCGGCCGGATGTGATCGAGGCAGGACGCACCTCTTCACAGCTCCGCTCTCCTGCTCATCATCCGCAGCTACGGAACGCATAATCTGACCCACAAACTTTAGATTTGGCAGGGGAGAGAACACTGTCCGTGGGGATGCCCTCTACGACATCAAAAAAGTCCGGCAAGGCACCGTTAGACCAGCGGCAGACCCGCTCTATTACGGACACGGCGCCTGGCCCCGCCCCCACCATCTTGTCTTCCTCTCCGAAAGAGCAGCGCGCCAAGACACATCCTGGTAAGATGGCTTACACAGAAAATGCAGGGGGGACGGAGGGAGCAGGTGTGCTGAACCCTGTAGTGGATGCAGAAGCTATCACAATGCCAATTCTTGAGGCAATTAATGCTAGCAAAGCAGAGCTCATGGGGCGCATTAATCATCTCTCATCAGAGTGCAATTTAATCAGGCATGATCTGGATAAGATCCGAGGCCGACTAACCACTGTGGAAACACGTGTCTCTGACATAGAAGACACTTCACATGATTATGGAGCGCAAATTGCAGAGCTCAGAGATCAGGTCAGATCCCTTCAGCATAAAGCAATAGATGCAGAAGACCGCCAGAGGAGGAATAACTTAAGAGTGGTGGGTCTCCCTGAAGGAGCTAAGGGGGACAGGCCTGCACAGTTTGCTGAACATTTCTTTAAACAACTGCTAGCTATGCCAGACATGCCCCCTACATACGTGGTTGAAAGAGCGCACAGGGTCCCGACAGGCAACAGACCCCCAGGGGCTTTCCCCAGACCATTCCTGGTCCGTTTCTTGAACTTTCGTGACCGTGACATGATCCTGATGCAGGCCAGGCAGACACAGGAGCTGAAACATGACAACGCACGCATAATGCTGTTTCCAGACTTCTCAGCCACGACACAGCAAAAACGCAGATCCTTCAATGAAGTCAGAAGACGCCTGAGAGAAAAAGAAGTCAAATACAGTATGCTATATCCTAGCAAACTCAGGATCCAGTACAAAGGGTCGGTGAAATTTTTTGAAAATCCAGAGGAGGCCAGTGAATGGATGGACAAGGAACTCTAACACTGTCAGGAAAAGCCCTCTTGCAGTTTTCCCAGCGGATTGAGGATTAAACGAGTGCCTGTGCATAGAAGCGCCATCCGGCGCTCGCGGGCGCGCAATAGCGCCAATGGCGCTGATAGTGCTAACAAACGTACGCACATGCGCAATAGTGACAATAGTTCTGAAAGCGCTAACAAACGTACGCGCATGCGCAATAGCACCACTAGCGCTAACGTGCGTACGCGCATGCGCAATAGCGCCACTTGGCGCCAAAGACAGCCTATTTAAGGAAGACTGTCTCAATGCTGCCTTGCTGTCTGGTCTACAGCGTTTCCTGAGACCCCTGCTAACTTGTTACCAGTTTTCCTGTATCCAGTATTTACTTGGCTTGTTCCTGACTTACCTGCTTGCTGCCCGCCCCGATCTTGGCTTGGACTCTGACTACTCTCTTGGTTTGCCCTTCTGTACCTGATCTGCCCGCCAGTACCTTGACCCGGCTTGTCTGCACCTCCCTGCTGTCTGCAACCTGCTACGGGACTACAGTGCACCTCCCTGCTGTCTGCAACCTGCTACGGGATTACAGTGCACCTCCCTGCTGTATGCAACCTGCTACGGGACTACAGTGCACCTCCCTGCTGTCTGAAACCTGCTACGGGACTACAGTGCACCTCCCTGCTGTCTGCAACCTGCTACGGGACTACAGTGCACCTCCCTGCTGTCTGCAACCTGCTACGGGACTACAGTGCACCTCCCTGCTGACTACAAGATCCTGCCTTCTGCTTCAGTGTTCCAGTCAGGCACTTGTGCCCCGCTGTACTTTCGAGTCCCTGTTCACACCTCCAGGGGTTCTTAAGTCAGAGGTATACGAGAGGCCGTTCTCTGCATTCCGGGCTCTACCTACCAGGTACGTGACAAACACGCTGAATACATACAGATATCGTCCGCCTGAAGTAAATGCTGCGGGGTGAGGCCTTGTGAACTTGGCTTTTGTTTTTCTGCTCATTTTTGCTCTCTCACTCAGGGTATACTTTCTTTTTTCTTTTTATTTATTTAATTTTTTCCTGAGGATTTTTTTGTTTACGGCTATATTATATGGAGTCTATGCTTATGAGAATTGCTGGGGAAGCATGGACCAGCTGTGCTTCACACCACCATAACTTAGCATGAAGGCTCATATTCTCCTACAAGAAATCCCTAACAAGTAGCAATACTCATTGTCACCCCTGCTTTATTATATATTTTTTAATATTATTATAGTTTATGCTTGGGGTGTACGGTGTGGGTGGAGGTGCTATGTGGTAATGCTGATCGCAGTTAAATTGTTAACGCACATGTTCTGCATCCCTCTTACCAACATACCCTGAATAATTCACATGCTTTGTGGGTTAGGAATTCAAGTAGTCCTTATGAAAATCCCTAATGGACTTTACATAATACAGTAGGAGTGTGTGAAGGTGCTAAAAGACCAGTTAAAGTACTGCCGAACTTTCGATTGCTGCGGCGGGAGGTCACCGCAAGTTTTTTTTCGATATTGCTGTTTTGTTTAGGGAATAAGCTATATACTGGACTGGGGTGTTTTGTTTCTGGTATAAAGGCATGGGGGGGAAGTTTTGTAACCACAGCTCGACATAGGGATTCATGTTTTATTTGGGCTTCTAATACAGTAGTGATGGATACGGTAGGTTGGGGAGAACCCCCTATATGGATAAACATCCGGTTGATGACGGAAGGTGGTAGATACTATGATGGCGGAGGTTAAGATTATGTCTTGGAATGTTCGGGGCATGAATCACAAACTCAAGAGGGCCTCCATATTCCAATACATTAAACAGACCCGCCCACATATAATACTGCTACAGGAAACACACCTAGATGGCAGTAGAATCCTCTCTTTGCGCAAACCATGGGTTCAAAGGGCAATACACTCAACCTATTCCACATTCGCTAGGGGTGTTTCCATCTTAATATGCAAAAATCTCTCTTGTACGATACACCAGGTATTCACAGATCCAAATGGTCGCTATGCAGCAATAGTTCTGGATATATGTCATAAAACTATCGTGATAATAAGTGTTTACATACCTCCTCCATTCCAGGCTAAAGAACTATATGACCTCTTGCCTAAACTAGCACCCTATGCTCACCTCCCTGTGGTGGTTTTGGGAGATTTCAATGCGGTTCTTGATGCAGCATTGGATAGATCTAACCCATCTAGGGGAAGCTCCAGTGACATGAATGGATGGCAATCTATAGCCGGTCTCACGGAGATATGGCGTTGGAAGCATCCAACAGATAGATGTTATTCACACGTGTCAACGGCACATAGATCTGCGGCAAGGATAGATCTTGCTTTCGGGAATAATCTCTTATTACCATATGTGAAAGGCACAGAGTATTTAGCTGGTGGTCTGACTGATCACAGTCCCCTAGCTGTTACCCTGATCCTTGGTTCGGGAACACGGGGAGGGGGATGGAGGCTTTCACCCGGCTGGATACAGAATGAGCAAGTTTCCGCCCAGGTAACGGAGGCCATGAATACATATTGGTCCTCCAATGTTGACTCGGCGGAACCTCACGTTGTATGGGATGCCTTCAAGGCAGTGACAAGGGGGGAATTTATCTCAGCCATCAAAGCAACACGTAAGCAGGATAGAGAAGGGATAGAAATTCTGGAGAATAAAGAAAGGGAGGCTGCAGAGGTTCATGCGGGATCCTCTACAAGAACATCTTATGACGCCTTGCTGGAAGCGAGACGATCCATCTCACTACACTTCACGGGACAGGCCCGGGTAGAAATAGTTAAAGGGGCACAGACGGTTTTCGCAGAGGGAGACAAAAATGGGAAACTATTGGCCATGTTGGTTGCTGACCCTCGACAGATTACAAATATTCCACTCATTAAAACCCAGGGAGGATCCATACTTAGCGAACCAGAACAGATTATACAGGAATTTACACGATTCTATTCCTCTCTCTACTCTCCAATCCCCGCTTATGACCCGACTGACTTAGACTCCTTACTGGAGGGCTTGCCAATACCAAAACTTACCGAGGTGGACAGGAATACATTAGAAGCCAAGATTACCAAGAAGGAAATTGAACAGGCAATTTTTTCATTTCCCCCAAATAAAGCTCCTGGCCCAGACGGGTTTCCAGCAGATTTTTATAAGGCAAACGTGGAGGTCCTGGCCCCGAGAATTAATACACTTCTGGCATACTGTCATGAACATGAAGCCCTGCCTGATTCCATGTTGGAGGCTTATATGGTCCTTTTGCTAAAACCAGGGAAAGACCCACAAGAATGTGCTTCGTATCGGCCTATAGCACTATTAAATACAGATCTTAAAATTCTGACTAAAGTATTGGCCATGAGGCTGGCTGCAGTAATCCCCTCGATCATCAACATTGACCAAACCGGCTTTATGCCAGGGAAGTCGACAGACACCAACCTAAGGAGATTATTTACTCATTTACAAATACACTCAATGACTCCTAATACTAGAATAGTAGTATCTATTGACTTTGAAAAGGCCTTCGACTCAGTGGACTGGGCTTTCATGTTTAAGGTCCTGGAGATCATGGAGTTTGGGCCCTACTTTAGGAGATGGGTGGCCATGCTTTACAATCATCCAAGGGTAGCAATCAGATTGGGAACCTCCACCTCGGATTTTTTTGAAGTGGGTAGGGGAACTAGACAAGGGTGCCCGCTATCCCCCTTTCTGTTTGCCATTGCACTGGAGCCTCTGGCAGTTGCACTGAGATCAGCCAGTGCAATAAAATCCATTCGGGTAGGCACCATAGAAGAAACCCTAGCACTTTACGCAGATGACATGCTGCTCTTTTTGGATGACCCCAGGGACTCCTTAAGAGCAGCACTGGGAATTATTAATCGTTTTGCAATGTTTTCAGGTCTCAAGGTGAACTGGAATAAGTCATCAATCCTACCGATAGACCCGGGGGCTAGAGCGGATGCAGATCCTGACTTACAGCTAGAGTGGGTTTCCTCCATTAAGGACCTAGGCATACAGATCACAGCGGACATTCAAGACTACATACCTCTCAACCTGTCACCCCTAATAACATTGTTGAAACAGAAGGTGCTGACATGGACAAAACTCCCGCTATCATTAATAGGCCGCATCTGCTTGTTGAAAATGAAGTTTCTCCCGGTGGTACTATATTTCCTGAGACATGCACCTGTCTGGGTTCCGAAATCATATTTTCGGAGGCTGGACAGTATCATCTCGTCCTTCCTTTGGGCCCCTAAACCTCCTAGAATTGGGTATAAAGTGTTGCAGGAGCCAGGAGACCAGGGAGGTCTAGCATTGCCAGATTGGCAAAAATACTTCGTAGCGGGACAGATGGTCTTTGCTCACAGGTGGCTGACGACTGAAGATGGAGACGCAGCTACAGTACTGGAAGCGGCACACTTGGGATCCTATGAAAGTCTCAAGTTTGCTCTGTTTAGGGGCTCCAGGTCTGAGCTACCCTTGACTGTGACAATGAAAGCCACTATTAGGGCTTGGGAAACAGCAGTTAAATTAGCATGTCCCAGTTACGGGGGAGTGTCGCCGTCAACTCCCATATGGATGAACCCAAGGTTGACACAATTTTATAACTTACCGGATCCCATGATCTGGGCAATTAAAGGTATCAAAACGCTGGGGGATATTACAATGTATGGTGAACTTTTAACTTTTTCCCAATTACAGTCAAGGCATGATCTCCCAAACTTTTATCTATTTAGATTTTTACAGATTCGACATGCATTTCAGATGCAGTTTCGCGAGGAGAGGGTAGAATCCTTGCCTTCGTCTCTTGAAACTATGTTATCAGATGTGGATCTGGTCAAGCCTCTTTCAAATACTTATAAAGAATTCTTTAAGGTAACACCAACAGCGATTACTAGATCCAGAGAAAAATGGGAGGGAGAAGTCCCGGAGGTACAGGGAGAGGATTGGGATGATTTATGGACGCAGCCATTTAAGCATCTGGTATCGGCAAGAGACAGGCTGATTCAGTTTAAATTCCTTCATAGAAGCTATTATACGCCTGCTAGACTGAACAAAATTTTTCCCATGGTGTCTGCGGAGTGCTGGAGATGCTCTTACTCTCCAGCTGACGCGGACCATTTTTTTTGGAGCTGCTCACACATCCAAAAATTTTGGACTGAAATTACGACATGTATTTCTGAAGTAATATCAATACCGATCCCAATGAATGTCAAGGTGTGTTTGCTAGGATTGGTAGATGACGTTGTACCCTCACGGGCCATGCGAATAATGCTAACTGTCTTGTTTTTCTATGGTAAGAAAGTCATTCTCTTGGAGTGGAAAAAATCTAAAGCCCCGAGTTTCGCTGCATGGAAGGGTCTGGTAAATGCCATGCTCCCATATTACAAAGCAACATACGAGGCCAGAGGATGCATGAAAAAATTTGATAGGGTATGGCAGGCATGGTTTAAATCCAACAGTACGGTGGGTTAATGGAGGAATAAATTAAAATTGAAATTAATTAATATAATTTAATCTAAATGAAATGATATACTGTATTGGGCAGTAAATGCCAGAAGGTCCTGATCACTTAATGGCTGATAATACGTTTGGATATTGGAGACACTGAATGTTACAATCTATGTCATAGGGGGAACAGGGCGTATATACTATGAAAACTGTTGTATAGAAGCAGGATATATGTCGAGCTGTGGTTCAAGGGGTGGGGGAGGGAGGGAGGGTTGACCGTTAGATAGTTGGTCTTTGTTAGATAGATATGAGGTCATGTTGACCTTATGGGCAAAGTCCCTTGGACGAGCCCATTGTTGTATGATATAAAAATGAAAAAACAATAAACAGAATTTATTAAAAAAAAGGAGAGGACACTGAGCAGCTGTTTTCATATCTGGACACTGGAGCACTAGTGTGGGACACAAGAACACCATTTTTATTAGGGGGCCACACAGGTGCTCCAGTGTATACTATAGGGGGGTCTCCATCTGTGAAGCTTGTACCAAACAGGTAAAGTATTGCAGCTTGACAAAGGGCAATAAAAAATATACATCTTGGAACTCGGCTAAAATAGACAATTGTACCCCACTTCCAAGCAATGTTTCCTATTTCTATAGTTCTGCCATCAAATATCTGTGTGCTAAGTATACCATGTTTGTTTTACATAGGGGAGAAAAGACTCGGGGGACACCCCTCATCCCAGGAGAACACAGACCCCCCCCTCTGGAAGAAGTTGAAATACCACCAACCCAAGAAGCTGAGCAGGAGGAAGAAGAAGACGTGGAGGAAATTGGCACCACAACAGGTGAGTGTCTGCGACCACAGACTCAGGTAAAAGAGATGGCTGGTGGCAGATTTTTGAGACCTTTTTTTTTGTTCTTTATCTCTTTTTAGGTGATCGTGATGTGAGGGATCCAGAACGCTTTACTTCTGAAAGTGCCCAGATACTGATAGGGGAGATCATGGGGTGTAATCTCCAATTGCAAAACATCCAGCAACAAATCAGTGATGTTATTAAAAAAAATAATAACATCATTGATGTTTTGGGGCGAATTTAAACCCCACAAAATCACCTGTTTTATCGTACCAAACTTTTTTCAATGTTTAGAAAAGCCAAATTTGGAGGATGCACACAGTGTGCCAACATGTGCTATCTGCCATCACGGGAGATCAATGGACGCGTTTTGGGGGGGCAACCCCTTCCTCAATTATAAAGTAGCGTTGAGGAAGGGCTTGCTCCCCCAAAACACGTCCCTTGATCCCCCCTGATGGCAGATAGCACATGTGGACATTTGTAAATTGGTGTGCATCTTCCAAATTTGGCTTTTCCAGGGGTGATTTTCCCCCATCTGAATGCTATCTCAAACCCAGTTCCTAAATACTGATGTCTGATATAGCCTTCAGGTTTTACCTAATGTGAACTTTGTAAGTTCAAGTTTTTTGGCTTTCTTGTTGGTTTTACACAGGCCTGTTTTATCTGAAATGGATATTTTGATTTTTCATAATGCTACTGCAAACATTTTATACAACAAACATGTTGGTTTGTTTTAAAAACCTTTGGTAAATGCACATGTGATTGTGCAGGTATAAAAAAGTGCCTTACTCAAGAATGTGTGGATTATTGTCTCAACACTACAACACTTTTGGGGTGATGTAATTGTTGTTTTATGCACAAATGGGGGTTATTTCCTAAGGGCAAATCCTCTTTGCACTACAAGTGCAGGTTCAGTGCAGTTGCAAGTGCACTTGTAGTGAAATGTGTTTTTGCATTTAGGAAGTACCAGCCAACACTGTTTTTTATAAGGTTACCCAATCACGACATTTTCTGCACTCAACACATTTCTGTCAGGGTCAGCTAAAACAAACACAAGCAGTAAATGTCCACCAAGAATTTCTTTTGGTTGTTTTTTATTTGAAAAAGGTGTCACAGATTGTCTGGCATATTGATAGCCCCCCTACCCGCAAAGAACTCCAGGTATCGTAACCGGACATCACGGGCATTCAGGGAGGGCAAGCCAGGACAGCCGCTTTCAAGTGCCGTCATTGTTGAAGTATTTGGGATTCCGGCCTCAGGCCCAACTGAGCCAGCATAGTTGGCTGAATGTTTTCGTAGAAAATTATGGAGAAAACAGCAGGCAAGTATTATATGGTTCAGTTTATACTCCGCCATATGGATGGGTGTCATAAATAATCGGAACCGGCTGGCCAGGATTCCAAATGTGTTCTCCACCACTCTTCGGGCTCTGGCCAGCTGGTAATTAAAAACCCTCTGTTCCGGGGTGAGGGTCCTCATCGGGAATGGCCGCATCAGGTGGTCCCCCAGCGCAAATGCTTCATCAGCAACGAACACAAATGGGAGACCTTCAACATTGTCCTCTGGAGGTGGCAAGTCCAAGCTGCCATTCTGGAGACGCCTGTAGAACTCCGTCTGGGTGATCACTCCACCATCGGACATCCGGCTATTCTTCCCCACATCCACATACAAGAAGTCGTAATTAGCCGACACCACCGCCAACATCACTATACTATTAAACCCCTTGTAATTATAATAGTACGACCCCGAGTTGGGTGGTGGGACGATGTGGACGTGTTTCCCATCAATTGCCCCTCCGCAGTTAGGAAAGTCCCACCGCTGGGCAAAGTGGGAGGCCACAGTCTGCCATTCCTGTGGCGTGGAAGGAAACTGTTGAGGAAAAAACAATAAACATTACTATTTTTTCACAGAAACCTGGCAAGCAGATTAGACACAAACATTATGGGTCAACCTCCAGATAGCATTTATTAAGGGGAATTTAACAACAACAAAGTATAAGGTACACCTATCATATTCCCCCCCTCTCATGGGCCATTTCTAACATTATAGGGGGGGGGAACTCTTGGACAGGTAACCCTCTTCACTTCATTGAGAGATGAATGCCTAAATACAGGGTATTAATTGGAACAGCCCCTCCTTAGTTACACTATTGGCAGCCCACTGGACAGGTAAGAAGTGTCATAATACAAAGATATAAATACACACTACACATTTGAGCACATTTGGACATTCTGCTATTACCTATCAAGATCATAATAGGATACAAGAACTTTAAACAGTACCATTGGAAAGTATACAGGCAGGCCCTTGCACTACATGCTTTGGGGAATTCATCCATAAATCTGAGCACTAAAGAGGTGGGTATAGTGTGTATGAGTTTGGCAAAGTCAGCAGATAGATGATTGAGGATAGAGAATTGGGATCAGCTGACTTAGCAGTTGGGGGAGGGAGGGTTACAAAAAATGCAGGGACACCACAAAAAAAAGCCTCTGGCCCTCTGCCTGAATTTAAATCAAAAATAACATTTCAAAACATTTTAGGGGGTGTTTGGGGTAAAGCACTACTATGGAGCTGATAAAATACATTGTTAAGTGACTACATGAGGTGAATATAGGGCCAGGAGACACCATGCTGGGGAGGTTATTGAAGGGCAAATATGTATGAAGGACCTAAAATAATAATTACATAAAAATCCAGCATGCATGAGAACAAAGGGGACATTCACAGCATATTACAATCATGGTAATTAGGGAATGAGGAAAGAAATACAATATATTAGCAAACATTCAATACAATAAAATGTGATATTAAAGGATAAAAATCTTACCTTCATATACTCCTTCTGCAGGACCTGGATGATGGCAGAACAGGTCTCTGGGATAATGATCCCCAGAGCCTGGGGGGAGATGCCTGTCGAGAACTTGAGGTCCTGCAGGCTTCTCCCTGTGGCCAAATACCGCAAGGTAGCGACCAACCTCTGCTCCGCAGTGATGGCTTGCCTCATGCAGGTATCCTGCCTGCTGATATAGGGGGTCAGCGAAGCCAACAAACGGTGAAACACGGGGTCCGTCATCCTGAGAAAGTTCCTGAAATCATCAGGATTATTCTCACGGATCTCACGGAGCAAAGGCATGTGACAGAACTGGTCACGCTGAAGCAACCAATTCTTGGTCCATGAACTCCTCCCCACCCTGTTCATGGACTGGACTTGTGTCAAGGTCAGGACCCCAATACCAAGCCCCCGCACAGCACGAACTCTATGAGGAGTATGCATACGAAACATGGCTAGAAAACGGTCGGCTGCTCAGAACGAAGTAACAGAACGCACTGAAGAACAGCAAGGCCTGTGAAGAGCGACCTGAAAAACAGCAACGAGCGGACAAGATCGCACAGAAAACTCCAATACGAACTGACTGCACGCACTGAAGAGCAGATACAAACCCACAAGCACAAACTGAACGTCAGAAAACGATCTGAAAGCCACGAGTCTGAAAAAGCGCGAATCGTCTCTCACCAAACTTTTACTAACACAAGATTAGCAAAAGGAGCCCAAAGGGTGCTGCGCTTGGTTCTGAACCGGCCTTTTCTAGTCTCGTCGTACGTGCTTGACGTCACCGCGTTCTTGGCGATCGGAAATTCCGACAACTTTGTGCGACCGTGTGTAGGCAAAACAAGTTTGAGCCAACATCCGTAGGAAAAAATCCGAGGATTTTGTTGTCGGAATGTCCGAACAAAGTCCGACCGTGTGTACGGGGCATTAGACAGCAAGATAACAAGCCCTGTATAATACAACCTTTTCTTTTACTTTCTGAAATTTTGCTATCAAAAACATTTTTCTCTAAAAATTCCTTCATCATCGTCCACGTCTGCTTACATTTTTCTGGAATTTCATAAGGACCGCCATGGCGCTTAATACATTTTAATACCCATCTGTTAACTTTATCAGAACTGATACTGGCTTCACACTGAGTAAGCATTTTGACTATATTACTAATAATTAAAAAAAAGGAAATATTTTACTCACCGCATTAGTTACTCCTTCAGCTTCCACTTCAGGTCTTCTGGTACATGACACAGTCCTTTTTTTGTTGTTTCCAGTCTCCAGAGAATAATTCTGGGGTTCCCAACTTGTTAAATTTTGTAGATCAGATTCTCTTATGTCACAACCAGACATTAGAGTCACAGCACAGCTCTTGGTTCTTCATCAGACTTCTGTCCACCTCACAGGATTGTTGTCACCACCGACTTCTGTTCCTAAGTCCGTAAATGCTCTTCTGGTCGCTTGAACGGCACCAATGTAGTGATCAAGTATATTAATATATACTGGGTGATATGATGTAGAGTGGGTATTATAATTAATTAGTAAGTACCCTTCCGCAGCAACCCAATTCTTCCAGAGAGATGCATTTTATTGACTTCCAACACAGAACAAAGTCCAAAGTCCACAGATGACAAAGAAATCCGACAGAGGAAATATAATTCAGAGACCCATATTCCTAGGCCTGTGTGTTCCCAGCCATACACAGACAAGCCTCTCTCATACACAGACAAGCCTCACTCACACAACCTATAGACGGAATGCTGTGTTATATTCACTAAATATTGAATGGCTGAGCAATTTGATTGGCCGTTTTTAATTTAGGACTTTGATTAGCTTTAGTCTTTCAAACAGACAACAACCCCCAGCCGTGAACAGCCGTGAACCACCCCAATTTGCACTCCCGCATATCAACATCAACAAGTCCCCTTTAGATATGTGTAATTATATTAACAGATACCACCTGAATACCCTTTGAGATGTTCAAATAGACTTGCATAAGATTAACACATCAAAGAGTCTTCAGCTGTTAAAATTCAGTTGGACAAATCAACCATTCTGTCATTGTCATTCTGGCCTGGTCAACATTGAGTGTATGTGTACATACACACAACAATGTCCCACATAAATCGGTGAACATATTACAACATATACAACAGAAAGGTGTGGGGCCACCAGGCCCTATATACTCTGAACAGCAGTATACAGGCGGTGCAAACAAGACAGAGACTGTAGGTTTGTTGTTAAGTAGAATCTGTTTGTCATTTTGAACGGGTACATTTTTAACGTGTTTAGCTCCAGCCAAAAAATCTTTTTTAAGCTTTTTGGAAAACATAGGGAAGGGTTATCACCCATGTGACATTTGTTTTGCTGTCTTTCCTCCTCTTTAGAAGATTTCACCTCACTTTTTGTCCCAATGACAAATGTTTTTTGAGAATTTGGGTTTTTTTGTGGAACAAGGATTGGAAAGCATCAGTGGAAAGGAGAAATGTTTTTCCCATATTAACTCTTACAGGAGAGAATTTCCCTTCCTAGGGGTAGATTTCATCTCACTTCCTGTTGTCTCCTTCCGTTTGCAAGTAGGAGTCGTTTGTAAGTTAGATGTTTGAAAGTAGGGGCCTGCCCTATATACTCAGCAGAAATTTGGGCCTTAGGTGTTGTTGTGGCCACAACAACGTAAGCCCTCACAGGGCCCTGCTGTGAAATATTAGATCAAGAATTGTAATTACATGCCCCTGTTGAACAGGGGCAGAAAAACTGGGCCTTTGGTGGTGGTGGTGCCACAACACTGTAAGTCCTCACTCGCTCTTGGTGGGTGCAGAAATGGGCCCTGCTGTGAAATATTAGATCAAAAATTGTAATTACATGCCCCTGTTGAACAGGGGCAGAAAAATTGGGCCTTTGGTGGTGGTGGTGGTGGTGCTGGTGCCACAACACTGCAACCCCTCACAGACACTCTAGTTGGAACACAGGAATGAGCCCTGCTGCAAAGTATTGCATCAAAAATTGTAATTACACGCCCCTGTTAAACAGGGGCAGAAAAATTGGGCCTTAGGCACTGGTGCTGGTGCCACAACACTGCAACCCCTCACAGACACTCTAGTTGGAATGCAGGAACGAGCCCTGCTGCAAAGTATTGCATCAAAAATTGTAATTACACGCCCCTATTAAACAGGGGCTGAAAAATTATGCCTTAGGCACTGGTGGTGATGCCCAGAACCAAAAATGTTCTTACAAGCTATCAGCGTGATGATTGAGGAGGAAGAGGATAATTACTCAGGGATAGTCACTCACACATCAGCATAGGCAGTCTTTGTAGGGATCTGAGATTTCAAAAAAAATTATTCGGTTACATCAGCATCAGGTGCTTGGTAGCTGGTGGTGATCCAATACTGAATCATTTTTATGAATGTCAGTCGATCTACTGAGTCGGTGGACAGACGCACCCTGTGATCGGTTACCACGCCTCCAACAGCACTGAATGTGCGTTCCGAAAGAACGCTGGATGCAGGACAGGCCAGTAGCTCAATTGCATACTGTGCAAGCTCTGGCCAGTGATCCATCCTCAAGACCCAGTAACCCAGAGGATTTTCGGTGGAAAAGGTGTCCAAGTCTGATCTTGCCCCTAGGTATTCCTGCACCATGTAAAACAGACGCTGGCGATGGTTGCTGGAACCGATCATACCTTGGGGCTGCGGACCAAAAAATTGTCTGAACGCATCGGTCAGACGGCCACCTTCTCCACCGCTCCTTCTTTGACTGACCCAAGCCTCAGCAACACATTGTCCAGAAACAGGAGTTTGTAACCTCCCAGTCTCTGGGAACGCGTTGCACAGACCTTTCTGCAAGGCCTCCCGAAGATGTTTCATCCTCTGCTCCCTCTGCGATGGCAAGATAAGGTCCACAACCTTACCCTTGTAACGTGGATCAAGGAGGGTTGCCAGCCAGTATTGATCCTTCTCCTTGATACCACGATGATCCTTACGCAGGCTTTGCAGGATCAGGGAGGCCATGCAGCGTAGGTTTGCTGAGGCATTTGGTCCGGAGTCCTCCGGGTCACTAAGGATGACATGGTCTGCAGCCACCTCCTCCCAGCCACGTACAAGTCCATGTGTTTCTTGGGACTGATCCCTTAAAGACTGCTGCTGATGCTGAGTGCCAGGCTCCACCTCCATACTGACACAATCTCCCTCCTCCTCCTCCTCCTCTTCCTGTGTGATCAGCGGGCACGCAGGAACACTGTCTGGATAAAGGGGGCCTTGAGAGCTAAGGAAGTCCTCCTCTTCCTGCCTCTGTTCTGCCTCAAGTGCCCTGTCCATTATTCCACGCAGCGTGTGCTCCAACAGGTGGACAAGGGGGACAGTGTCACTGATGCATGCACTGTCACTGCTCACCATCCTCGTGGCCTCCTCAAATGGTGACAGGACAGTGCATGCATCCCTGATCATGGCCCACTGGCGTGGGGAAAAAAAAACAAGCTCCCCTGACCCTGTCCTGGTGCCATAGTCGCACAGGTACTCATTGATGGCCCTCTGCTGCATGTGCAGCTGCTGCAGCATGGCCAACGTTGAGTTCCACCTGGTGGGCATGTCACAGGTTAGGCGGTTCTTGGGCAGGTTAAACACCTTTTGGAGGTCCGTCAGCTGAGCACTGGCATTATATGACCGGCGGAAATGCATACAGACTTTCCTGGCCTGCCTCAGGGCATCCTGTAAGCCCGGGTACCTGCCCAAGAACTGCTGCACCACCAAGTTAAGGACGTGAGCCAAACAGGGCACATGGGTCATTTGTCCCTGTCAGAGGGCAGAGAGGAGGTTGATGCCATTGTCGCAAACCACCATTCCTGCCTTAAGTTGGCGCGGCGTCAACCACCTCTGAACCTGCCCCTGCAGAGCTGACAGAACCTCTGCCCCAGTGTGGCTCCTGTTCCCCAAGCACACCAGCTCAAGCACCGCATGGCATCTTTTGGCCTGCGTACTTGCGTAGCCCCTTGAACGGCTACGGAGCACCGCTGGTTCCGAGGACAAAGCACAGGAAGAGGCCATGGAGGAAGAAGAAGAGGCGTGGTGGCGGAACAACCTCCAACACTACTGCACCTTGTCCTGCATCCTTCCTAGCTGCCAGCAGAGTCACCCAATGCACCGTGAAACTTAGGTAACGTCCCTGTCCATGCCTGCTGGACCATGAGTCAGCGGTAATATGCACCTAAAAGCTGACTGCCCTGTCAAGCGAGGCATGGACATTGCCTTCCACATGCCGGTAGAGAGCCGGAATCGCCTTCCGTGAGAAAAACTGGCATTTGGGTACTTGCCACTGAGGAACCGCACATTCCACAAACTCACGGAAGGGGGCAGAGTCTACCAACTGAAAAGGCAGCAGTTCAAGTGCTAGCAATTTTGCCAGGCTAGCATTCAACCGCTGGGCATGTGGATGGCTGGGAGCAAACTTCTTTCGGCGGTGCAGCAGCTGGGGCAGGGAAATTTTCCTGGTACAATCTGACGTCGGTGTACCAAAAGCAGATTGCCCACAAGTACTTGGCTGTGACACACCTAATTCTACAACTTCATTCCTCTCAGTGCAGGTCTCAGAGAGGACTGAAGGTATAGTGGGGTTGGAAATCTCAGCTGATGAGGAGCAAGGAGAGGTCCTCTTTGTTCTTTGGTGTGGGTCTTTTAGATACGCTTGCCAACAAACTGCATGGCAGGTCAACATATGTCTGGTCAAGCATGTGGTACCCAAGCGGGAGATGTTTTGGCCACGCGAGATACGCTTGAGACATATGTTGCAAAAAGCAGCGGTGCGATCTGATGCACTCGTCTCAAAAAAGGCCCACACTAAAGAACTTTTTGAATAACGCGCAGAGACTGCAGAGCCCTGCACATGTGGAGCTTTGGGGTGTGATGCAGTCAATGTGCTGCCCTTAGGCTGGCCCCTGGAGGGCATCCTGCCTCGTTGGTGATGTGCCGCCTCCTCCTCCTCCTCCTCTCTCCTATCAGGCACCCACATTGAGTCAGTGACCTCATCATCCCCTCCCTCCTCATCACTGGAGCAAACCTGGCAGTATGCTGCAGCAGGGGAGCATGACTGCCAGATTGCTGTCCTTCTTGGGCACCCCCTCTGTCCGTGCTCATGTTACTGCCTTCATTGAGCTCAGTATCATCATCAGAGCCTTCCAAATGCTGGGCATCCTCCTGGAGCATGTACCCAACACTGTGGTCAAACAGTTCGAGGGACTCCTCAGGAGGACATGGTGGGGCTAAGGAAGGAGTCACTGATGACATTGAGCCGAGGGAAGAGGTCGCTGCTTTGCCAGACAAAGTACCCTGGGCATAGGTGAGAAAGGATGAGGAGGATGAGGACGGCTTGGTCATCCGCTCGACCAAGTCTTCCGCATGTAGCGGCTCAACACGGCCAGCTGCCGAAAAGTAGGCCAAGCGTGTCCCACGGCCACGTGCTGATGAGGATGCACCGTCTCCACGACCAGCACTAGACACAGAGCCTGCTTGCCCTCTCTTATTGGCTTGTGACTGTCTGCCTCTCCTTTTTGGCCTTCCAGACATACTAATGGCCTGTAGCTGCACTAAGCTGGGATATATATATATATATATATATATATATATATATATATATATATGTACTGATACTGCAGCTAGCAAAATCAACTGCCTGCCTGTAGTATGAGAACACCACCAACCTTCTACAGGTAGCTTTAGCTAAACACTGTGAGGTGGACGCACCCCACTAACTTGTAGGTTTAGCTGAACACTGTGAACAGGACGCACCCCACTAACTTGTAGGTTTAGCTGAACACTGTGAGCAGGACGCACCCCACTAACTTGTAGGTTAAGCTAAACACTGTGAGCAGGACGCATTGCACTAAACTTGTAGGTTTAGCTGAACACTGTGAGCAGGATGCACCCCACTAACTTGTAGGTTTAGCTGAACACTGTGAGCAGGAAGCACCCCACTAACTTGTAGATTTAGCTGAACACTGTGAGGTGGATGCACCACACTAACTTGTAGGTTTAGCTGAACACTGTGAGCAGGACGCACCCCACTAACTTGTAGGTTTAGCTGAACACTGTGAGCAGGATGCACTGCACTAACTATAAATAGTCTAGCTGCCTGATGTGGTACTAATAGGATCAAAAGAACACCAGTAATTTTCTTCAGGTAGCTGTATATACTGTAACAAGACAAGCCTGCCTGTCAGTAAGAAGATAACAGGAACGGATCTAGCTGAACACTGTGAGCAGGACGCACCCCACTAACTTGTAGGTTTAGCTGAACACTGTGAGCAGGACGCACCCCACTAACTTGTAGGTTTAGCTGAACACTGTGAGGTGGACGCACCACACTAACTTGTAGGTTTAGCTGAACACTGTGAGCAGGACGCACCCCACTAACTTGTAGGTTTAGCTGAACACTGTGAGCAGGACGCACTGCACTAACTGTAAATAGTCTAGCTGCCTGACTGTGGTACTAATAGGATCAAAAGAACACAAGCAATTTTCTTCAGGTAGCTGTATATACTGTAACAAGACAAGCCTGCCTGTCAGTAAGAAGATAGCAGGAACGGATCTAGCTGAACACTGTGAGCAGGACGCACTGCACTAACTGTAAATAGTCTAGCTGCCTGACTGTGGTACTAATAGGATCAAAAGAACACCAGTAATTTTCTTCAGGTAGCTGTAAATACTGTAACAAGACAAGCCTGCCTGTCAGTAGGAAGATAACAAGAACGGATCTAGCTAAACTGAATACAGTGTGTATATATATATATATATATATATATATATATATATATATATATATGCAACAACTGGGATGCATATATATACACAATACACTGTAAGTGCAGCTAACTGACTGACTGTTCTGCCTAATCTATCTAACTCAAATCGAATGTCACTGTCTGTCTCTCTCTCTCTCTCAATGAACGCCGGAACACACACTACACAGGGCCGCCGTGCAGGCGGCCTTATATAGTGTGGGGCGTGTACTAAATCCCCTGAGCCATAATTGGCCAAAGCCTCCTTGGCTTTGGCCAATTACGGCTCTCTATTCAGGCGGCGCTGTGATTGGCCAAGCATGTGGGTCATAGTGCATGCTTGGCCAATCATCAGCCAGCAATGCACTGCGATGCCGCAGTGAATTATGGGCCGTGACGCGCCACACGAATTTGGCGCGAACGGCCCATATCGTTCGCAATTCGGCGAAGGACCGAACAGTCGATGTTCGAGTCATACATGGGTTCGACTCGAACATGAAGCTCATCCCTACTCTCTATATTGAGGGACTTCACCCACATCTCAGGTCTATGTGTCAACCCAAGCAAATCAAACTCAACATAACCTTATCACCGACAGAACTCCAACAAGCCAAATCCTCTCTGCCAACAAGCCACTTCCCATACTTGGGTGTACAACTTATTGCCTCTATGTCTGATCTTTTTACTATCAATTATTTCCCCCTCCTGAAACAGGTTACTAGCCTCATGGGCCAACGGTACTCTCTTCCCCTGTCCTGGCTAGGTAGAGCCAATGCTGTAAAAATGTCTATACTCTTTTTATACCTTTTCAGAGTACTTATTAAAAGTGAAGTAGTTGCGCGCTATTATGCAATAACAAGAATTATTAATATAAACAACCAAATATGCTGCTGCTGTCACTACAAGTGCTCCCACAGTAAAGACAGAATATGAAATATAAATGCGACAGCGCTGCATCAATGTTTAGCAAATCCACAAATTGATGAAAGTGATGTGCAAAAAAAATTAAATAAAATAAAAGTCCAAAAGTGAAATTTTTCTTCTATAAACATGCAGAGAGATGCAAAGTATTTCTTTACTTCACACAGTCTCTATGTGCATAATGCTCCCACCACCGCATGAAGTAATCTCTCACCTCCTTACAAGACCCTGAAAGGGTCAAACACACCTTGCACTATGCAACACTCCCTTCAGGAAAAACTTTGCTGGTCCTTGGTGACCTCTATTGGACTCTCAAGACCCAGATAATGGTACAAATCTGAGGGGGTTCCTTCCACTGTGCTACTTCCAAATTGGGTCCAATGCAATCCACATTGGCCACGGTAATTTCAACAGTACATGGAAAAAAAGAAAGTGCCTCCATTAGTGCAGTATCCTATGGATTAAAAATTAACCCTCTGAAATTGGAAAAGGTATGGCAACCTTGGGTTAAGCACTGCTTACCCCTGAATTTCGACCATTCATTATTGTTGCCTTGGTAGTCGAACCTCTCTTATATTCACGCATAACAAATCATGGACCGAGCCGCTTTACCGTATTGTGAGTCCTCTCCCCTTCTAGACCTGTCCCTCTCTCTTCCCTACCTGACCCTCTGGGAGTGCGAGCTCTACATAATGGAAAGACAGGAAAATTGGGACTTTATAGGTGCAAAATAAATTGTCAAAATATCAAATATAGTATATAAAAATTCTTTTATTTTGAGGAGCAAAATAAGAATCAATTTTTTTTTAAAAAGGGAGAAGGAGATATACAAATGGCTAGTACAGTTGGTTACAATTTCAACAGCGCAGCAATGTAAGGTGAACTTCCCAACCTGTTTCGCCCATATGTTATTTAGAATGTACAATGCCTTCTATCAAAGAACACAAACAATTATACATATTAGATTGATTTAGAATTCATATACAGTATATGCAAACATTTACATCTATATTATTATTATGCATATGTGTCTCCTCTGTCAGGGTACCACTTCTTACCTATATCTCCTAAAGAAAGGGATCCACGAACTGCCGGGATGGCTAGATATTTAGCTGCATCAGAGAAACCATGCATTGCAGGTGACCATAGATGGCAGACAAGGACCAGCTAAAAGGTGGAAAAATATTGGATGCATTTAAATATCTGAAGGAATGATGAAGTATCCTTCCTTATATATAAAGGCGAAGGACTATAATGAAGACAACTTACAGAAATAAATTCTGCAGCTAGCTTAATGCCAAGGGCCACACACTTCCAGATGCTTTAGTTACTCTAATGCCGTGTACACATGACTGGTTTTCTCGTCGGACTAAACTCTGACGGTTTATCCGACTGAGTTCCAACAGAATTCCGCTGAAAAAGTCTTGCATACACATGACTACACCAAAGTCTGACCGTCCAGAACTTACAGCATGTACAATGGGACTAGAAAAAGGACGTTCAATAGCCAGTAGCCAATAGCTTCCGTCTCTTACTTGCTTCAGAGCATGCGTTGTTTTAGGTCCGTCGGAACAGCATACAGACGGCATACAGATGAGTGGTTTTCCCAATAGGAATAGGTTCTGGCAGAAAGATTTAGAACATGTTCTATTTCTAGGTCCGTCAGAATTTTTTTTTAAAAGAAGGTCCGGTGATGCATACATAGGAGCCGATTATACGATGAAGCGACTCCGTCTGACTTTTTCTGTCAGACATTCCGCTCGTGTGTATGCGGCATTAGGCTGTCTAATAAACACAATTAGAAAAACGATTACAACTTGCAGTACAATGACGGCAAGAAGAGATAATGAACTCAAAAAACCATGGAAATCACCATCGCCATCATAGGAGAAAAAGAGGAGCTATTTTTCAAAATTTTAGCTGACTAGAAGTTACCTGGGTAGAGGAAAACGACATGCTTGTATCCCTTGGTTCCCACAGTATCTCAATGCTGCATACAGCGGCCTTATATACCATCCATCCAGTATGAAAACCGGATGCGGATGTAAGGACCGTGCCGTGCATGCGCGAACCTCGTCACTCCACGTAGCCCGTCCATTCCTGCAGGGTTCTAAGGCTCGGTTGGAAGAATGGAACCAGGGCTCCCTCTGGTGGATAGGAGGGGAAATCCCACCTGTCAGGAGACATGTGAAGATCCCAGGGTAGATGGCGAGGTACACACAAGCCGCACAGTGAATCGGGTGCCTGGCTTTGTTGGCAGGAACACCCTGGGCGTCCATATGGTCACCTAAGGTACGCAAGGAGATCCAATGACCAAAAACACCCCATAACGACAGGGCGATCAGCTTGATGTAAATCTTAGGAAAAGTGTGGATATTAGGGAACAGTGCATAACTGTAGACATGAAGACGCACATGCATTTACAAAACAGATTTTGATAGTGAAAAGAGAAAAGATGAAAAATAATAAGGAATAAAAAAATAATAAAAAAGGTGAGAACAAAAAGGAAAAAAAAACAGCAATAGACATAGTAACGGCTTGCCGACCGCCGCCTGTACATTTATGTTGGAAGAGTGGCGCGGCTGCGCAAATGGGCGTACCTGTATGTCCCTTTTAATTTGCCGCCATGCCGTCGCATGCGCGCCACCATGAGCTCCGTGAGTAGGATCACGGGTCCCGCGGACTCAATGTCTGTGGGGATACCCGCGATCGTCTCACAGAGTAGAAGAACAGGGAGATGCTAATGTAAACAAGCATCTCCCCGTTCTGCCTAGTGACACTGTCACTGATCACAGCTCCCTGTGATCGGGAGCGGTGATCAGTGATGTGTCACTCGTAGCCACGCTCCCTAACAGTTAGAATCACTCCCTAGGACACACTTAACCCCTTCCTAGCCAGCTAGTGGTTAAACCCTTCACTGCCAGTGTCATTTTTACAGTAATCAGTGCAATTTTATAGCTGTGATCGCTGTAAAAATGACAATGGTCCCAAAAATGTGTCAAAATTGTCCAATGTGTCAGCCATAATGTCGCAGTCAAGATAAAAATCACAGATCGCCGTCATTACTAGTAAAAAATAAACTTATTAATAAAAATGCCATAAAACTATTCCCTATTTTGTGGATGTTATAACTTTTGCCCAAACCAATCAATAAACGCTTATTGTAATTTTTTTACCAAAAATATGTAAAAGGATACGTATCGGCCTAAACTGAGGAAAAAAATGTTTTTTCATATTTTTTAGGGATATTTATTATAGTAAAAAATAATGTGTTTTTTTCAAAATTGTGGCTCTATTTTTGTTTATAGTGCAAAAAATAAAAACCGCAGAGGTGATCAAATACCACCAAAAGAAAGCTCTATTTGTGGGAAAAAAAGGACATCAATTTTGTTTGGGAACCACGTCGCAAGACCACGCAATTGTCAGTTAAAGCAACGCAGTGCCGAATCGCAAAAAGTGCTCTGGCCTTTTGGCCAGCCAAATGGTCCAGGGCTGAAAATAATTTCAAGTATTCGTAACAGTATAAATAAAAGTAAATAACAGTTAGTAGTCTATTAACTGAAGATTCATCATATCACCCAAGAGACAATAATGATTTTTATCTATGAGTAGACATGTGCACACTGAAATATTTTGTTTCGGAATTTCGTTTTCGTCCGAAAAATAAATTTATTTAGTTACTCCCGAAATTCGTTTTTATTTATTTCGTTTTTTGTTAAAAATTGCATTCATCCGAAAATCCAAATTATGGTTGAATCTGTCATTGAAGACTTATGGTGTCTGTCGAATGTTCAAAGAAGATTCGACGGAGCAGCTAAACTGTACGACGCTGTATATTTTACCTGCTCCATCGAATCTTCTTATGCCGCGTACACACGGTCGGACTTTTCGTCTACAAAAGTCCGACGGATGCCGATGGACCAAAGCCGGCTGACAATCCGATCATGTGTGGGCTTCCCCGGACTTTTAGCGGACTTTTCCAGCCGCAAATCCGACAGACTTTAGATTTGAAACATGCTTCAAATCTTTACGGCGTAACTACGCCGGACCCAGAAATCCGCTCGTCTGTATGCTAGTCCGACGGACAAAAACCCACGCTAGGGCAGCTATTGGCTACTGGCTATCAACTTCCTTATTTTAGTCCAGTATATGTCATCACATACGAATCCGTCTGACTTTTGTGTGATCGTATGTAGGCAAGTCCGTTCGTTAGAAAGTCTGCCGCAAGTCTGCCGCAAGTCCGCCAAAAGTCCGTCGAAAGTCTGTTGGACAGGCTGTCAGACTTTTGTAACTGAAAAGTCCGACCGTGTGTACGCGACATTAGAACTTTCAACAGACACCATAAGCCAAAGTACGTGTGTACTTAGTTCTAGCTATTTTACTGTTCCTCCTCTTTGGTTACAATAAGCCAATAACATTCATCATTATCATTATTTTTATTTATCTTTTCTCCCCTACGTCGAATCTTTTCTCCCCTACGTCGAATCTTTCCTCTCTATGTCGAATCTTTTCTCTCTATGTAGAATAATCTTGGACTAATAGAGTTAAGGTTAGGCACATTTGACCACAGGTTTGATGGACACAGATTGTTATTGTCATCATCATGTTGAATCTCCTATCTATATCGAACTGTTGTAGCAATGAAAACTAAAATAAAGCATTTGTTTATGTTGGATCTTTCGCTTTTTGGATTCTGCACTTTCGTTATCGTTTGTTAAAATGAAAATACCTGAAATTCAGACGAAAAAGCATTTGGACGAGGCTCGTTCCTGCGCTCCAACTAGAGTATATGTGAGGGGTTGCAGTGTTGTGGCACCAGTGCCTAAGGCCCAATTTTTCAGCCCCTGTTTAGCAGGGGCGTGTAATTACAATTTTTGATGCAATTCTTTGCAGCAGGGCTCGTTCCTGCGCTCCAACTAGAGTATCTGTGAGGGGTTGCAGTGTTGTGGCACCAGCACCAGTGCCTAAAGCCTAATTTTTCAGTCCCTGTTTAACAGGGGTGTGTAATTACAATTTTTGATGCAATTCCTTGCAGCAGGGCTCATTCCTGCGATCCAACTAGAGTATCTGTGAGGGGTTGTAGCGTTGTGGCACCAGTGCCTAAGGACCGATTTTTCAGCCCCTGTTTAACAGGGACGTGTAATTACAATTTTTGATGTAATTCTTTGCAGCAGGGCTCATTCCTGCGCTCCAACTAGAGTATCTGTGAGGGGTTGCAGCATTGTAGCACCAGTGCCTAAGGCCCAATTTTTCTGCCCCTGTTTAACAGGGGCGTGTAATTAAAATTTTTGATACAATTCTTTGCAGCAGGGCTCGTTCCTGCGCTCCAACTAGAGTATATGCGAGGGGTTGCCGTGTTGTGGCACCAGTGCCTAAGGCCCAATTTTTCAGCCCCTGTTTAACAGGGGCGTGTAATTACAATTTTTGATGCAATTCTTTGCAGCAGGGCTCGTTCCTGCTCTCCAACTAGAGTATCTGTGAGGGGTTGCAGTGTTGTTGCACCAGCACCAGTGCCTAAAGCCCAATTTTTCTGTCCCTGTTCAACAGGGACATGTAATTACAATTCTTGATCTAATATTTCACAGCAGGGCCCGTTTCTGCGCCCACCAAGAGTAACTGTGAGGACTTACAGTGTTGTGGCACCAGCACCACCACCATCAAAGGGCCAATTTTTCTGCCCCTGTTCAACAGGTGCATGTAATTACAATTTTTGATCTAATATTTCACAGCAGGGCTCGTTCCAGCGCCCACCAAGAGTATCTGTGAGGACTTACAGTCTTGTGGCACCAGCACCGCCACCATCACCAAAGGCCCAATTTTTCTGCCCCTGTTCAACAGGGGCATTTAATTATAATTCTTGATCTAATATTTCACAGCAGGGCCCTGTGAGGGCTTACAGTGTTGTGGAAACACCAACACCTAAGGCCACAATTTCTGCAGAGTATATAGGGCAGGCCCCTACTTTCAAACATCCAACTTACAAACGACTCCTACTTGCAAACGGAAGGAGACAACAGGAAGTGACATGAAATCTACCCCTAGGAAGGGTTATTCTCTCCTGTAAGAGTTATTATGGGAAAACGTTTCTCCTTTCCACTGATGCTTTATCACCAATCCTTCTTTCACTAAAAACCCCACATTTTCTAAAAACATTTGTCATTGTGACAGAAAGTGATGTGAAATCTTCTGAAGAGGAGCACAGACAGCAAAACAAATGTCACAGGGGTGATAACCCTTCCCTATGTTTTCCAAAAAGCTCAAAAATAGATTTTTTGGCTGGAGCTACACTTTAAAAATGTACCAGTTCAAAATTACAAACAGATTCTACTTAACAACAAACCTACAGTCCCTGTCTTGTTTGCATCGCCTGTATACTGCTGTTCAGAGTATATAGGGCCTGGGGGCCCCACGCCTTTCCTTTTTTTAATTTGGGTGCGGGGTTCCCCTTAATATCCATACAAGACCCAAAGGGCCTGGTAATGGACTGGGGGGGGATAAATGACTTTTATTCCCATAAAAAATGTCATTTTGTGCAGGGACGGTTCTAAGCACGGGAAACATGCGCCACTTTACAGGCATACTAAAGACACCCCCCAGGTAAGATATTTAAAGGAATATTTCACTTTTTTTCACTTCAAGCATCATTAAAGTCACTGCTCCCGAAAAAAATGCCATTTTTAAAAGGTTTTGTTGCATTGATACATGTCCCCTGGGGCAGGACCCGGGTCCCCAAACCCTTTTTAGGACAATACCATGCAAATTAGCCTTTAAAATTAGCACTTTTGATTTCAAACGTTCGAGCCCCATAGACTTCAATTGGGTCCTAACGTTCGTGCGAAGTTTCGGTCCGTTCGGCTCATCCCTACCTTTCAGTGAGTCTCCTACAACCCATATCCAATGGAGAGAGGCCCTGGATCCACCTGTCTATGGATTTCATTTTGGAGCTCCCCAACTCCCAGGGCAACACATTTATCCTTATAGTGGTTGACCGGTTCTCAAAAATATCTCATTGTATTCCACTTAAGAAGTTGCCCACTTCTAAGGAACTGGTTTCCATTTTTGCTTGGGAGATCTTTCGCTTACATGGGCTACCCAAGGTGATTGTTTTGGAACAGGGGTAGCCAGCTTGTGTCCCGTTTCTGATGAGCCTTTTGTGCACAGTTGGGAATTCAGCTTGCTTTCTCCTCTGCGTATCACCCGCAGTCTAATGGGGCAGCAGAACGAGCCAATCAGTCTTTGGAGCAATTCCTACATTGCTATATTTCTGACCATCATAACAACCTCTTACCAGACCTCTTACCGTGGGCAGAGTTTGCTCACAATAGTGCCTTAAATTATACTTCCCGATTGTCCCCGTTTATGGCGAACTATGGTTTCCAACCTTCCACGTTGCCTGACTCTTTTGTTCCGCAGAGTATTCCTGCGTTAGAGGAGCATCTCTATGGTCTTCGTTCCACTTGGGCTCACTTCCAGGAGGCTTTGCGACATGCTAATGATAGGTACAGACTCCATGCTGACCACAGACGTGCCTGCGCCTTCCTACCAGGTTGGGGACAGAGTCTGGCTGTCATCTCATAACCTCTAACTTCGTGTTCCCTCTCTGAAGATCGCACCTCAGTTTATTGGGCCTTTCTATATTCTTCGCAGGATTAACTCAGTGGCTTATGCATTAAGAGTATCTCAAATGTATTTCATGTCTCCTTATTAAAACCTTTGGTCTGCAACCGCTTTACCACCTCTGTGCCACGTCCTCACCCTGTTCAGGTTGAGAACCATGGGGAGTATGAAGTATAGTCCATTGTTGACTCCTGTAGGTTCCGTGGGCACATACAGTACCTGGTGCATTTGAAAGGGTACGGTCCGGAAGAACACTTTTGGGTCCCATCCCCGGACATACATGCCCCTGTCCTCCTCTGTGATTTCCATAGACGTTTTCCCCTCAAGCCTAGTGGTCCTCTGAGGGGGAGGGGTCATTGATGAGGGGGTACTGTCAGGGCTGGGCCCAGCCCTTCCTTCTCTGAGCTGGCCGCTTAGCTGTCGGCTAATTGCCAGCTCCTATTTTTTCACAGTGACTCACCTGTTGATGATCCTGCTCGTCAGTCCTGTCTACTTAAGCCGTCCAGTCCAGATGATCTCTGCCTTCGTCTTGGTCACATCTTTAGAGACGCTCTCCTGTGTTCCTGTTAAAGACTTGCTTGGCTGACATTCTTTCTGGCTCCCTGACGTTTTGGCTTGTCTGACAATCCGTTCCAGTTCCTGAACTCTGGCTATGTTTTGACTACATTTTCCTTTTTTTTTAATTATTAAACAAGTGTGATTTAACTGTAACTATGTTTTATGTCCCAACCCTCCTTCCTTTTGTGTTTTAGCTTACCTGTCTGTTGTAATGGTTGTCCTCATACAGATCCACATGGAGTTCTCCCAGTAGCCTCCAAACCTAGAAGAAAAGAGAAGAAACTGTTATTCAAGCAGTCCATTAGAGAATTTTCAAGTGCTCACTGCCAACTCTCCCTTTGTTACTCACCCTTTCCTTTTGTCCTTTTGTGACACTTCATTGACTGATGATAACTGTTGGATGTTTGAGTTCTTTTTTTTTAGATAAGCTTGAGCCTCATACAAAAACATCTGGGTAGCAGTGATCATAACATGATTTAATGTAAGCTGTAAGCAACATACACATACTGAAAATATGAAAATGCTTAACTTTAAGAGAGAGAATTTTCCCAGGATGAGGGCTGCTCTCCAAGAATTAGACTCGGAGGGAATATTGGCATCAATGAACACAGAACAGAAATGGGAATTCTTCAAAAAGAGTGCATATGAACACACTGCAAAATATATTACCATAGGCAATAAGTTTAAAAGTCTAAAAATAAAACCTATGTGGCTCACGGCCAAAGTTAAAAAAGCTATAAATAATTAGAAACAGCTATTAAAAAATATAAAAATAAAGGAACACTATCATCGTTTTAAATGTGACAAAGATTAGAACATAATATGTAAAAAGGAAATCAAGGCTCCAAAAAATTCAAAATGAATGACTGATTACAAAAGATATTAGGACAAACCCCCAAAAATTCTTCAAATATATTGATAGTAAAAAGGTCAGGTCTGAGCACATAGGCCCTTTACAAAATAATCTAGAGTGGGTGACTGGGGAGAAAGAGAAGGCAAATTTATTAAATACCTTCTTCAGCTTTGTGTATATAAAGGAGCATGGGGGACCTCATGCCCATAATGGGGATAGTATTGACACACCCCAAATGATCCACGATGGCTCAAAATTGATATGGTCCAGAAATATTTAGAGAGAATAATAGTGAATAACGCACCTGGACTAGATGGCATACACCAATGGATCCTAAAAGAATTGAGCTCTTTCATTTTAAAGCCATTGTTTCTAATTTTTAGGGACTCTTTAATGACTGGAATAGTACCACTGGATTGGTGCAAGGCCAATATGGTGCCTATATTTAAAAAGGGATTAAAGTTTTTACCAAGTAATTATAGACCTGATAGTTTAACTCAGGGGTAGGCAACCTCCGGCATGGGTGCTGCAAGCGGCACACAAAGCCTCTTTTGCTGGCACTCGACTCCTTCCCCATCAGCAGAGCAGTGCAGTGAAGTGTCAGTGAGACACTAATGCATTTCAGTTTCAGAATTCCCCATGCCGCACCTGCACTGAGGGCCCCCACACACTGTAAAAGATGGGAAACATTGTTTGGTTCTTTAACAGAAAGAAGGGATTGCACTGTGATTTAGAAAACCACAATCAGGTGACAGTTTGTGAAATTACTGATGAGCTTCTGGGAACTTTGTTAAAATCATTCCTGAACCTTTGCGTCACTTACTACTGAACCCTGCAATCTTTGTCCCTTTAAGCCAGAGCCAGTATTTAGCGCAATGAAAATCACATCCAACTTTTGCTGTGCCACACTTTTTCTCAGCTTCGGGGAACCAACTTATGATCCTGCACACAGGCCCGCTGCTTTCATAAAATACCCCCGATCTGAGCTCATAATTGCGTATCCAATTCAGAAGCTTGTATGTGACATTGCATACAAGCACGTGGGCTGGATGCAAGAGGTGGATCAACAGGATGAGTGTGCCAGGTAGATGTGTCTCATCTCTGCTTACTTTCACCACTCTGCATATCACGCATATCATAGATGAGAAGAGGGTACAGTGGTGGAGAAGATGAGCAGGAGGGTACAGCGGTGAAGCAGATTAACCGGTGGTCAGCGGTGGAGCAGATGACCAGGAGGGTACAGCGGTGGGGAAAATGAGCAGGAGGGGTTCAGAGGTGGGACAGAAGAGTAGGAGGGTACAGCGGTGGGGCAGATGTGTATTGAGGTACAGTGATGGAAGAGATGAGAAGGGGGTTCAGCGGTGGGACAAAAGAGAAGGGGGTTCAGTGGTGGGACAGAAAAGCAGGTTGTAAGAGCAGTGGAGCGGATGTGAAAGGATGTGTATTGGTGGGACAGATGAGCAGGGGGTTACAGTGGTGGGGCAGGAGAGCAGGGGGGAACAGAGGTGAGACAGATGTGCAGGGGGTACTTTGGTGGGGCAGATGAGCAGATGGGTTCAGTGTTAGGACAGGACAGCGGTGGGACAGAAAAGCAGGGGGGTACAGTGATGGGGCAGATGAGTGGGGGGGTTCAGTATTGGGCCAGATCAGAGGGGGTTACAGTGATGGGAAAGATGAGCAGGTGGGGCAGATGTGAAAGGAGGTGCATTGGTGGGACAGATAAGCAGGGGGTTACAGTGGTTGGGCAGAAGAGCAGAGGTGGGGCAGAGGTGGGGCAGAGGTGGGGCAGATGTACGGGGGGGTACAGTGGTGGGACAGAGGAGAAAGGAGGTACATAGGTGGGACAGATGAGCAGGGGGTAACAGCGGTGGGGCAGAGGAGCAGATAAGTTCAGTGTTAGGACAGATGTGAAAGTGGTTCAGCGGTGAGACAGAAGAGCATGGGGGTACGAGTACAACGTTGCAACAGATGTGCAGGGAGGTAAAGTGGTGGGGCATTTGAGAAAGGGGGAACATTGGTGGGGCAGATGAGCAGGGGGTTACAGTGGTGGGACAGAAGAGCAGGGTGGTAAAGTGGTGGGGCAGATGTACAGGGGGTTACAATTGTGGGACAGATTAGCAGGGGGGTACAGAAGTGGGGCAGATGTGCAGCGTAGTACAGTGGTGGGGCAGATGTACAGGGGGGTACAGTGGTAGGCAAATCATAGCAAAAAACGCAATAGGCGGGGTCCTGATAACCAGTATCATTTCAGGTAACAGGTTACCGGTTCACCTAATAAGGTGGTGTTCCTTATCAAAACAGGAGATGTAGTCAATATAAAAGGGGAGTGGGAATAGGACCCAAGGTGTCCTTACCTTCAGTGAAGGAAAAGGAACAAACTGTGATTTAACCTGATATAACTTTATTAGAACAATTAGTAGAAATTATTTATCATTGAAAGGAAAGCATAAACAAAAGGAGATTGCACATGGTAAAAACTGACCACGTTGTCAATTCAAAATGCATGCCCATGAGCTCGGCCATATCCCAGTCATCCACACGTTTCAATCATCTCAAGTTATTACGTGTGACTTTATATATAATGCTTACATGTGTTTAGCAGGGACGAGCTTCGAGTTCGAGTCAAACCCATGTTTGACTCGAACATCTCCTGTTCGATTGTTCGTCGAATTGCGAATGTTATAGGCCGTTTGCACCAAATTCGAGTGGTGCATCACAGCCCATAATTCACTGCGGCATCGAAGTGCATTGCTGGCTGATGATTGGCCAAGCATACACTATGACCCGCATGCTTGGCTAATCACAGCGCCGTCTGTACAGAGAGCCGTAATTGGCCAAAGCCAGTGTGGCTTTGGCCAATTATGGCTCAGGGGGTTTAATACACGCCCCACACTATATAAGGCCGCCTGCGTGGTGGCCTTGTGTAGTGTGTTTCGGCAGCGGAGAGAGAGAGACAGTGTCATTTGATTTAGGTTACCGTACTTATCGGCGTATAACACGCACCTGCGTATAACACGCACCCCAATTTAGGAGGGAATTTTAAGGAAAAAAGAACTTTTAGGAGGGAAGTTGAAGGGAAAAAAACTTACATTTAAATGCCCATCATTGCAGCCTTCTCAGTGCAGCCTTGCCCCAGTGCAGCCATGTCAGTGCAGCCTTGTCAGTGCAGCCTTGTCAGTGCAGCCATGTCAGTGTAGCCTTGTCAGTGCAGCCTTGTCAGTGCAGCCTTCCCCAGTGCAGCCTTGTCAGTGCAGCCTTCCCCAGTGCAGCCTTCCCCAGTGCAGCCTTGTCAGTGCAGCCTTCCCCAGTGCAGAATTGTCAGTGCAGCCTTCCCCAGTGGAGCCTTGTCAGTGCAGCCTTCCCCAGTGCAGCCTTCTATCCTCTATCCCTGCCATCCTGGGCTTCAAAATCGCCGACCGCGATTTGAAAATGGCCGAGTAGGTTCGGATAGCTCCGCTCGGGACTACGAGTGGAGCCGAAAGTGAACGAGAGCCGCCGAGAAGAGCCGAGGACCGGCTCTGTGTATTTCGGCACCGGCGGCGCAATTTTCAAATCGCGGTCGGCGATTTTGAAGATGTGACAGCTCGGGATCGCAGGGGATCAGCGTGTAACACGCACCTGCGATTTTCCCCTGATTTAAAGGGGAAAAAAGTGCGTGTCATAAACGCCGATAAATACGGTAGGTTAGTTAGAGTAGGCAGGCGAGTCAGTTAGCTGCACTTACAGTGTATTATGTATATATGCATCCTAGGTGTTGTATATATATATATATATATATATATATATATATATATATATATATACACCGTATTCAGTTTAGCTAGATCTGTTCCTGTCATTCTCTTCCTAATATAATGACAGGCAGGCAGGTGTTTTTACAGTATTTAAAGTATTACAGTTAGTACAGTTAGTGTACTGTGTCCTTTGCACAGTGTGCACCTAAAGCTACCTGAAGAAAATTGCTGGTGTTCTTCTGATCCTATTAGTACCACAGGCAGGCTGCTGCAGTATTTACAGTTAGTGTACTGTGTCCTCTGCACAGTGTGCACCTAAAGCTACCTGAAGACAATTGCTGTTGTTCTGATACTATTAATACCACAGGCAGGCAGCTGCAGAATTTACAGTTAGTGTACTGTTTCCTCTGCACAGTGTGCACTTAAAGCAACCTGAAGAAAATTGCTGGTGTTCTTCTGATCCTATTAGTACCACAGGCAGGCAGCTGCAGTATTCACAGTTATAGGGCGTACACACGGTCGGACTTTGTTTGGACATTCCAACAACAAAATCCAAGGATTTTTTCCGACGGATGTTGGCTCAAACTTGTTTTGCCTACACACGGTCGCACAAAGTTGTCGGAATTTCCGATCGCCAACCACGCGGTCACGTACACCACGTACGACCAGACTATAAAAGGCCGCTTCAGAACCAAGCATGGCACCCTTTGGGCTCCTTTTGCTAATCTTGTGTTAGTAAAAGTTTGGTGAGAGACGATTCACGCTTTTTCAGACTCGTGGCTTTCAGATCGTTTTCTGCCGTTCAGTTTGTGCTTGTGGGTTTGTATCTGCTCTTCAGTGTGTGCAGCAAGTTCCACGTGACTTTAGGTAGTCATTGTATTCTTGTTCATTCGTTACTGTTTTTCAGGTCGCTCTTCACAGGCCTTGCTGTTCTTCAGTGCGTTCTGTTACTTCGTTCTGAGCAGCCAACCGTTTTCTAGCCATATTTCGTATGCGTACTCCTCGTAGAGTTCGTGCTGTGCGGGGGCTTGGTGTTGGGGTCCTGACCTTGACACAAGTCCAGTCCATGAACAGGGTGGGGAGGAGTTCATGGACCAAGAATTGGTTGCTTCAGCGTGACCAGTTCTCTCATATGCCTTTGCTCCGTGAGATCCGTGAGAATAATCCTGATGATTTCAGGAACTTTCTCAGGATGACGGACCCCGTGTTTCACCGTTTGTTGGCTTCGCTGACCCCCTATATCAGCAGGCAGGATACCTGCATGAGGCAAGCCATCACTCCGGAGCAGAGGTTGGTCGCTACCTTGCGGTATTTGGCCACAGGGAGAGGTCTGCAGGACTTGAAGTTCTCGACAGGCATCTCCCCCCAGGCTCTGGGGATCATTATCCCAGAGACCTGTTCTGCCATCATCCAGGTCCTGCAGAAGGAGTATATGAAGGTAAGATTTTTATCCTTTAATATCACATTTTATTGTATTGAATGTTTGCTAATATATTGTATTTCTTTCCTCATTCCCTAATTACCATGATTGTAATATGCTGTGAATGTCCCCTTTGTTCTCATGCATGCTGGATTTTTATGTAATTATTATTTTAGGTCCTTCATACATATTTGCCCTTCAATAACCTCCCCAGCATGGTGTCTCCTGGCCCTATATTCACCTCATGTAGTCACTTAACAATGTATTTTATCAGCTCCATAGTAGTGCTTTACCCCAAACACCCCCTAAAATGTTTGGAAATGTTATTTTAGCTTTAAATTCAGGCAGAGTGCCAGAGGCTTTTTTTTGTGGTGTCCCCAAATAATTTTTAGTAACCCTCCCTCCCCCAACTGCTAAGTCAGCTGATCCCAATTCTCTATGTATCCTCAATCATCTATCTGCTGACTTTGCCAAAACCATACACACAATACCCATCTCTTTACTGGTCAGATTTATGGATGAATTACCCAAAGCATGTAGTGCAAGGGCCTGCCTGTATACTTTCCAATGGTACTGTTTAAAGTTTGTGTATCCTATTATTATCTTGATAGGTAATAGCAGAATGTCCAAATGTCCTCAAATGTGTACAGTGTGTATTTATATCTTTGTATTCAGACACTTCTTACCTGTCCAGTGGTCTGCCAATAGTGTAACTAAGGAGGGGCTGTTCCAAGTAATACCCATTATTTAGGCATTCATCTCTCAATGAAGTGAAGAGGGTTACCTGTCCAAGATTTCCACACACCCCCTATAATGTTAGAAATGGCCCATGAGAGGGGGGGGAGGGGGAATACGATAGGTGTACCTTATACTTTGGTGTTGTTAAATTCCCCTTAATAAATGCTATCTGGAGGTTGCCCCATAATTTTTGTGTCTAATCTGCTTGCCATGTTTCAGAGTAAAAATAGTAATGTTTATTGTTTTTTCCTCAACAGTTTCCTTCCACGCCACAGGAATGGCAGACTGTGGCCTCCCACTTTGCCGAGCGGTGGGACTTTCCTAACTGCGGAGGGGCAATTGATGGGAAACACGTTCACATCGTCCCACCACCCAACTCGGGGTCGTACTATTATAATTACAAGGGGTTTAATAGTATAGTGATGTTGGCGGTGGTGTCGGCTAATTACGACTTCTTGTATGTGGACTTGGGGAAGAATGGCCGGATGCCCGATGGTGGAGTCATCGCCCAGACGGAGTTCTACAGGTGTCTCCAGAATGGCAGCTTGGACTTGCCAGCTCCAGAGGACAATGTGGAAGGACTCCCATTTGTGTTCGTTGCTGATGAAGCATTTGCGCTGGGGGACCACCTGATGCGGCCATTCCCAATGAGGACCCTCACCCTGGAACAAAGGGTTTTTAATTACCGGCTGGCCAGAGCCCGAAGAGTGTTGGAGAACACATTTGGAATCCTGGCCAGCCGGTTCCGCCTATTTCTGACAACTATCCATATGGCGGAGTATAAACTGAACCATATAATACTTGCGTGCTGTGTTCTCCATAACCTTTTACGGAAACATTCGACCAACTATGCTGGCTCAGTTGGGCCTGAGGCCGGAATCCTACATCAAACCACACTGACGGCGCTTGAAAGTGGCCATCCTGGCTTGCCCTCCCTGAGTGCCCGTGATGTCTGGTTACGCTACCTGGAGTTCTTTGCGGGTAGGGGGGCTATCAATATGCCAGACAATATGTGAAGCCTTTTTATAATAAAAAAAAAAAGAAATTCTTTGTGGACATTTACTGCTTGTGTTTGATTGGGTAACCTTATACAAAGCACTGTTGGCTGGTATTTCCTAAATGCAAAAACACATTTCACTACAAGTGCACTTGCAACTGCACTGAAACTGCACTTGTAGTGCAAAGAGGATTTGCCCTTAGGAAATAACCCCCATTTTTGCATAAAACAGCTATTAAATTACCCCAAAAGTGTTGTAGTGTTGAGACAATAATCCAAACATTCTTGAGTAAGCCACTTTTTTATACCTGCACAATCACATGTGCATTTACCAAAGGTTTTTAAAACAAACCAACATGATTGTTGTATAACAATTTTTGCAGTAGCATTAGCAAAATTCGAAATGTCCATTTCAGATAAAACAGGCCTGTGTAAAACCAACAAGAAAGCCAAAAAACTTGAACTTATAAAGTTCACATTAGGTAAAACCTGAAGGCTATATCAGACATCAGTATTTAGGAACTGGGTTTGATATAGCGTTCAGATGGGGGGAAATCACCCCTGGAAAAGCCAAATTTGGAAGATGCACACCAATTTACGAATGTCAACATGTGCTATCTGCCATCAGGGGGGATCAAGGGACGTGTTTTGGGGGAGCAAGCCCGTCCTCAACGCGACTTTATAATTGAGGAAGGGGTTGCACCCCCAAAACGCGTCCATTGATCTCCCGTGATGGCAGATAGCACATGTTGGCACACTGTGTACATCCTCCAAATTTGGCTTTTCAAAACATTGCAAAAAAATTTAAAAGATTGGACCACAATCCAAAAAGTGATTTTGTGGGGTTTTAAATTCGCCCCAAAACATCAATGATGTTATTATTTTTTTTAATAACATCATTGATTTTTTGCTGGATGTTTTGCAGTTCGGCATTACACCCCATGATCTCCCCGATCAGGATCTGGGCACTTTCTGAAGTAAAGCGTTCTCTATCCCTCACATCATGATCACCTAAAAAGAGAGAAAGAAAAAAAAAACAGGTCTCAAAAATCTGCCACCATCCATCTCTTTTACCTGAGCCTGTGGTCGCAGACACTCACCTGTTGTGGTGCCAATCTCCACCACATCCTCTTCTTCCTCCTGCTCAGCTTGGGTTTGGGGTATTTCACCTTCTTCCAGAGGTGGGGGGTCTGCGGTCTCCTCGGATGAGGGCTGTCCTCCGAGTCTTTTCTCCCCTATGTAAAACAAAAATGGTATAATTAGCACACAGATATTTGATGGCAGAACTAGAAATAGGAAACATTGCTTGGAAGTGGGGTACAATTGTCTATTTTAGCCGAGTTCAAAGATGTGTTTTTTTTATTGCCCTTTGTCAAGCTGCAATACTTTACCTGTTTAGTACAAGCTTCACAGATGTAGCCCCCCCTATAGTATACACTGGAGCACCTGTGTGGCCCCCCTAATAAAAATGGTGTTCTGGGGTCCCACACTAGTGCTCCAGTGTCCAGATGTGAAAACAGCTGCTCAGTGTCCTCTCCTTACACACAATCTAGTTGGCATTTCATTCTAGTAACAAACCCATCTACACAAACAAATATTTGGCATCCAAGTAGGCCCAAAAAAATGTTGGAAAATGTATATGGCCTAAACAATGGTGTTCTAGAGGCCGAAAGAAAAATGTTTGATACGAACGAATAATGGGCCCATGAACATTAAAGTTGCCCTTTTAAACGTTACAATTAATAAAAGCACATGGAGCAGCACGAACGTAAAAAAGACAGAAAGAATAGGAACACAGCACAACTACTTACTTTTTTGCAGCACTCTCCGGATCTTTCGGTACTGCTCTGGCTCTCTTAACTTCAGGTCCGACCACCGATTCCTGAGCTGATCTTTCGATCTTCGTACCCCGAAATTCCTGTGAAGGCTTTTGATCACTTTCGCCATGATCTTGGCCTTTCTGATGTTGGGGTTGGGGTAAGGCCCATACTTCCCGTCATAGTCGGACTTCCTCATGATGTCGACCATCTTCAACATCTCCCCAAAGGACATATTTGTGGCCTTAAAACGTCTCCTTCTGGATCAGGACGTGTCCGGATCCGGGCTTTCCTCCTCCTCGTTGCTATAATTAGCACACACCTGCTCTAACTCCGCCATCATGCTCTTCACCCACTGCGCCGAACGAAAAGGGGCAGGGAATAGACTAGAAAGAACGTCAGGGGCGGGCGGAGTTACACGCATGCTCAGTGTGTATAAAGCGTAACACGCGTGCGTATTACGTACGATCTGTGAGCGGAGGAAGGAGCATTGGACGCGCCGATCGCAAGAACGAAGGTAAGAGACAAACTTGTGCCTATACTGCTTCTACATTGAGGCCTATATTGTAACAAGATTAGGAGAGTTTTGTCTGACATTAGGCTTTGTCTTGTGTTGTGTCTTGCAGTGAACATGGATATGCTACTCAAAGATAATGACTTCATGTCAGTATTCCTAGAGATGCTAAGGGAGCTGCCCTGTCTGTGGGAGATTAACCACCCCCATTTCAAGAACCAAGCAAAGAGGAAGGCAGCACTGGTGCAATTGTGTGAAATTGTGAAGCAGGTGATCCCCACGGCAGACATCACCTATTTAAAGATATTAATTGGTTGCCTGAGGAGCACATATCTAAGGGAGCGCAAGAAAGTCCTGGATTCACAGAGATCCGGAGCAGCAGATGACATCTATGTCCCCAGGATGTTGTATTATGACAGGCTGCATTTTCTAGCAGGCCAGACTGAACCCAGGCCATCCCTCTCCAGTCTTCCTTCACCGCTTCCTTCCCCCCCGGCTGAGGCTTCTGACGCCCAACCTGAGCCTTACATGTGGAGGAGCCCAGATTGAGCCAGGTATAGCATTCCTCTAAATATTTCTGCTTGTCCAATCAATGATGTTAACTAGATGTTAGCTGGGAGTACTAATTTAGGATTGGGATTGATGATGCAAAACATTACAACCATGTCCCTTTTTCATACACAGGGAAGTCTCAGCCAGGAGGTGGCCGGGCCGAGCTGGCTGGCTGATCTGCAGGTCCCTCCACCCCCCCTGGAAAGAGAAAGTGGCAGGAGGAGGAGTGCCCTAGAGGAGGCTGCTATAGGATTCTTTTGGAGGGCTACAGAGGTCCTGGGAGCACCCCACACCATGGAGGAGAACATTGCTGCCTTCATTGCATATAAAATGCAGAGGATGGAGGAGGGCCAACAAGTCATGTGTGAGGCCCTCATATTGGAGGCTCTTGAGAAAGGTATGAGGGGCCAAATGACACCTCAGACACACCTTTGGGATGGTCCTCCTCCTCCTCCTGCAGGTCCTCCTCCTCCTCCCTCTCCTCCTGGTCCCCCCAGTCCTCCTCCAGGTCCTCCCAGTCCTCCTCCTCCTCCAGGTCCTACTCCTCCTCCTGCCACATCTCCAACTGCACAGCCACAGCCCGGAAGGAAGCGTGGAAGGAAGACCAGACAGTGATTGCCCTGGATTCAGTCTGGTCGGCCAAAAGATGCAGCCTCTTTTGGTACCACAGCCTGGGGACACACATGTCATCTGCTGCTATCCGGATCTCTGCGAATTCTGGACCAGACTGCCCTCCCTTACATATGGACTCCTCAGGCCACCAATTTTGATGTTGAAGAATTGATGTCTGCCGTGGGGGTCCCAGGCTTTGCTAATTTCTCTTGTTGATCCAGTGTTGCCTTCCTCTTTGTTTGGTTCTGATCCTTTAATAAAGAATTTTTGTTTTGAATTATACTCTCCTATGTGTTTTACTTCAAAAAGGACAGTTTGTTTGTGAGGGTTCAGGTACATTTCAAATATACAATGTGAAATGAACAAGGGACACCAACACCAAACAATCTCCTTGAGATTAAATAATACAAGATATCAATGGTGTTGGGGTAACTTGACACACAAAACACACACAAAAATATTCTGGAGTAAAAATAAAAATAACATTGAACAAAGATCAGCCTTGGAAAAAATCCAAACATTAAAGAAAAAAAAAGGCTGAAAATACAAAAAAATAATAATAATAATAATATAAAACTATCAGATGTGACAACTAATAACAATATATTCAGGGAATCCCACTAAAAAAACACAAATAAAACTTTGTGAGAAGTGTGTGTGAATATGAGCAGCAAAACTACTTAATTCTTGTCACATTATAAAGAAGAAGAGAGTGCGCTGTATTAAACCATTTTTAACATTGCAGCGTGACGAAAGTGCTGTATCCATTGCGAACGCTAAGTTTACCAGAATGAGCTGTCCCGTCTCGGAATTTCTTCTGAGCATGCGTGGCACTTTGTGCGTCGGAACAGGCCACACACGGTCGGAATTGACGCGATCAGATTTTGTTGTCGGAAAATTTTATCTCCTGCTGTCCAACTTTGTGTGTCGGAAAATCCGATGGAAAATGTCCGATGGAGCCCACACACAGTCGGAATTTCCGACAACACGCTCCGATCGGACATTTTCCATCGGAAAATCCAACCGTGTGTACGGGGCATTAGTGTACTGTGTCCTCTGCACAGTGTGCACCTAAAGCTACCTGAAGACAATTGCTGGTGTTCTTCTGATCCTATTAGTACCACAGGCAGGCAGCTGCAGTATTTACAGTTAGTGCACTGTGTCCTCTGCACAGTGTGCACCTAAAGCTACCTGAAGACAATCGCTGGTGTTCTGATCCTATTAATACCACAGGCAGGCAGCTGCAGTATTGACAGTTAGTGTACTGTGTACTTTGCACAGTGTGCACCTAAAGCTACCTGAAGACAATTGCTGGTGTTCTTCTGATCCTATTAATAACGCAGGCAGCTGCAATATTTACAGTTAGTGTACTGTGTCCTTTGCACAGTGTGCACCTAAAGCTACCTGAAGACAATTGCTGGTGTTCTCATACTAATAATACTACAGGCAGGCAGTTGATTCTGCTAGCTGCAGTATCAGTATATATATACATACCAGCTTTGTGCAGCTACATCTCACTGCAGGCCATTAGTATGTCTGGAAGGCTAACAAGGAGAGGCATACAGTCACAAGCCAATAAAAGAGGGCAAGCAGGCCTGTGTATAGAGGCAACAGTGTTGGTCGCCTCATCAGTACGTGGCCGTGGGACACGCTTGTCCTTTTTTTTTGGCAGCTGGCCATGTTGAGCCACAACATGCCGAAGACTTGGTAAAGTGGATGACCAAGCCGCCCTCATCCTCCTCATCCTCTCTCACCCAGGCTCAGGGTACTTTGTCTGGCAAAGTAGCTGCCAATGCGGCATCTTCCCTTGGCTCAATGGCATCAGTCACTCCTTCCCTAGCCCCACCATTTCCTCCTGAGGAGTCTCCCAAACTGTTTGACCACAATGTTGGGTACATGCTCCAAGAGGATGCCCAGCGTTTTGAATGCTCAGATGATGGTACCCAGTTATAGGAAGGCAGTAATGTGAGCCCAGAGAGAGGGGGTGTCCAAGAAGGACAGCAATCTGGCAGTCATGTTCCCCCAGCTGCAGCATACTGCCAGGTTTGCTCCAGTGATGAGGAGGGAGGGGATGATGAGGAAGTCACTGACTCCACGTGGGTGCCTGACAAGAGAGAGAAGGAGGAGAAGGAGGCACATCTCCAACGAGGCAGGATGCCCTCAAGGGGCCAGCTTAAGGGCAGCACACCAACTGCATCACACCGCAGAGCTCCACATGTGCAGGGCACTGCTGTCTCTGCATGTTATTCCAAGAGTTTTTTGGTGTGGGCCTTTTTTGAGACGAGTGCATCAGATCGCACCGCTGCTATGTGCAACATATGTCTCAAGCGTATCTCGCGTGGCCAAAACATTACTCGCTTGGGCACCACATGCTTGACCAGAAATTTGTCGACATATGTCGACCTGCCATGCAGTTCATTGGCAAGCGTGCCTAAAAGACCCACACCAAAGAATAAAGCGGACCTCTCCTTGCTCCTCATCAGCTGGGATCTCCAACCCCAATATACCTTCAGTCCTCTGTGAAACCTGCACTGAGAGGAATGAAGGTGTAGAATTAGGTGTGTCACAGCCAAGTACTTGCGAGCAATCTGCTATCGGTACACTGACGTCAGATTGTACCAGGCAAATTTCCCTGCACCAGCTGCTGCACTGCCGAAAGAAGTTTGCTCCCAGCCATCCACATGCCCAGCAGTTGAATGCTAGCTTGGCTAAATTGCTAGCACTTCAACTGCTAACTTTTCAGTTAGTAGACTCTGCCCCCTTCCGTGAGTTTGTGAAATGTGCGGTTCCTCAGTGGCAGGTTCCCAAACGACACTTTTTCTCAAGGAAGGCTATTTCGGCTCTCTACCTGCATGTGGAAGGCAATGTCTTGGCCTCGCTGGACAGGGCGGTCAGCGGTAAGGTGCATATGGACTCATGGTCCAGCAGGCATGGACAGGGATGTTACCTATCTTTCTCCGCGCACTGGGTGACTCTTCTGGCAGCTGGGAAAGATGCAGGACAGGGTGCAGTAGTGTTGGAGGTTGTTCCACCACCACGCCTCCAAAATTCTACTAGTGGTGATTCTGCCACACCTCTCTCCTCCACCCCTCCTCTTCTTCTTCCTCCATGGCCTCTTCCTGTGCTAATTTGTCCTCAGAACCAGCGGTGCTCTGTAGCCGTTCAAGGGGCTATGCAAGGATGGAGAGCAGTGACAGTGCATGCATCAGTGACACTGTCCCTCTTATCCACCTGTTGGAGCACACGCTGCATGGAATAATGGAGAGGGCACTTAAAGCAGAACAGAGGGAGGAGGATTTCCTTACTTCTCAAGGCCCCCTTTATCCAGACAGTGTTCCTGCGTGCCCGCCGGTCACACAGGAAGAGGAGGAGATGGAGGATTGTGTAAGCATGGAGGTGGAGCCTGGTACTCAGCATGAGCAGCAGTCTTCAAGGGATCATTTACAATCCGAAGAAACCCATGGACTTGTATGTGGCTGGGAGGAGGTGGCTGTGGATGTCGTCCTTAGAGTACTCTGGACCGAATGCCTCAGCAAACCTACGTTGCATGGCCTCCCTGATCCTGCAAAGCCTGCGGAAGGATCCTCATATTCGTGTTATCAAGGGGAGGGATCATTACTGGCCTGCAACCCTCCTTGATCCACCTTACAAGGGTAAGGTGGCGGACCTTATCTTGCTGTCGCAGAGGGAGCAGAGGATGAAACATCTTCAGGAGACCTTAGCAGAAAGGTTTGTGCAATGCATTTCCAGAGCCTGGGAGGTCACAATTTCCTGGTCCTCCTGGACAACGTGTTTCTGAGGCTTCGGTCAGTCACAGAAGGAGCGGTGGAGAAGGTGGCTGTCTGACCGATGTGTTGAGACAATTTTTTGGTCCGCAGCCCCAAGGTATGATCGGTCCCAGCAACCATCGCCAGCATCTGATTCACATGGTGCAGGAATACCTAGGGGCAAGATCAGACTTGGACACCTTTCCCAACAAAAATCCTCTGGGTTACTGGGTCTTGAGGATGGATCACTGGCCAGAGCTTGCAATTGAGCTACTGGCCTGTCCTGCATCCAGCGTTCTTTCAGAACACATATTCAGTGCTGCTGGATGCTTTGTAACTGATCACAGGGTGCGTCTGTCCACCGAATCGGTCGATCGGCTGACCTTCATAAAAATGAATCAGTCTTGGATCACCAGCTACCAAGCACCTGATGCTGATATAACCGAATATTTTTTTTTTAATGTGAGATCCCTTCAAGACTGCCTATGCTGATGCTGAGTGACTGTACTGTTATGCTGAGTGACAATCCTCTTCCTCCTCAATTTTCATGCTGATAGCTTGTAAGAACATTTTTGGTTCTGGCCACCGCCACCAGTGGCTAAGGCCCAATTTTTCTGCCCCTGTTTAACAGGGGCGTATAATTAAATTTTTTGATGTAATACTTTGCAGCAGGGCTCATTCCTGCGCTCCAACTGTAGTATCTGTGAGGAGTTGCAGTGTTGTGGCAGCAGTGGCTAAGGCCCAAGTTTTCTGCCCCTGTTTAACAGGGGCGTGTAATTACAATTTTTGATGCAATACTTTGCAGCAGGGCTCATTCCTGCGCTCCAACTAGAGTATCTGTGAGGGGTTGCAGTGTTGTGGCACCAGCACCAGTGCCCAAGGCCCAATTTTTCAGCCCCTGTTTAACAGGGGAGCATAATTACAATTTTTGATGCAATACTTTGCAGCAGGGCTCATTCCTGCACTCCAACTATAGCATCTGTGAGGGGTTGCAGTGTTGTGGCACCAGTGCCTAAGGCCCAATTTTTCTGCCCCTGTTCAACAGGTGCATGTAATTACAATTCTTGATCTAATATTTCATAGCAGGGCCCCCGTTCCTGCGCCCACCAAGAGTAACTGTGAGGGCTTACAGTGTTGTGGCAACACCAACACCTAAGGCCCCAATTTCTGCAGAGTATATAGAGCAGGCCCCTACTTTCAAACATCCAACTTACAAACGACTCCTACTTGCAAACGGAAGGAGACAACAGGAAGTGAGATGAAATCTACCCCTAGGAAGGGAAATTCTCTCCTGTAAGAGTTAATATGGGAAAATCGTGTCTCCTCTCCACTGATGCTTTATCACTAATCCTTGTTTCACTAAAAACCCCAAATTTTCAAAAAACATTTGTCATTGGGACAGAAAGTGAAATCTTCTGAAGAGGTACACAGACAGCAAAACAAATGTCACAGGGGTGATAACCCTTCCCTATGTTTTCCAAAAAGCTTAAAAATAGATTTTTTGGCTGGAGCTACACTTTAAAAATGTACCAGTCTAAAATTACAAACAGATTCTACTTAACAACAAACCTACAGTCCCTGCCTTGTTTGCACCGCCTGTATACTGCTGTTCAGAGTATATAGTGTCTGGGGGCCCCACACCTTTCCTTTTTTTAATTTGGGTGCGGGGTTCCCCTTAATATCCATACAAGACCCAAAGGGTCTGGTAATGGACTGGGGGGGTACCCATGCCATTTGTCTCACTAATTTTCATCCATATTGTCGGGACCCGACATTACATTAAAGCCACAAGCAGCTTTAAATGACTTTTATTCCTTTAAAAATGTCATTTTGTGCAGGAACTGTTCTAAGCACGGGAAACTCGGGCCACTTTACAGGCATACTATAGACACCCCCCAGGTTCGATATTTAAATGAATATTTCACTTTTATTTTTTCACTTTAAGCATCATTAAAATCACTGCTCCCGAAAAAACTGCCATTTTTAAAACTTTTTTTTGCATTGATACATGTCCCCTGGGGCAGGACCTGGGTCCCCAAACCCTTTTTAGGACAATCATTTGCATATTAGCCTTTAATATTAGCACTTTTGATTTTGAATGTTCAAGTCCCATAAACTTTAACAGGGCGCAAACTTTCAGTCCGTTCGCACATTCTGGTGCGAACCGAACCGGGGGGTGTTCGGCTCATCCCTAGTGTTTAGGCGAGGTGAGTTCAGGGAAACCTTGGTAGCACAAGTCGGTACCCGTATTGTGCTTAACCATGGACCTCCAGACTCCCTATATGCCTATAGAGCTGCTGCATTAAGTCTTTACAATGTTGAAAAAAGCATTGGTCATCACAGACGAATAAATGCAATTCTGGCTAGAAAGTATGCCTGCTAGTTAGTGAACAAGACAGGTTTGATTTCTGAATGTAGCACTGTCAATAATAGAGATAGTAAAAAATAAATAAATAAATAAAAAATGCAGCACGCTGTGATGCAAGCATGCGACTTGAGTCAAGGAGAAACAATAGATCCACAACAAGCCTGTTAGTCATTCAGCACCATGTTTCCATGAAACATTAAAGATAGCACCGCATATAGGTTGGATAGGAAAATATAGTCAGGTGAGTCAAAACACAGAGCCTCAAAAAAATGTTCAGGCTGTGATCACTTGCTGGATATACCAGTTGAAAACAGACTCACTGTTTAGACGATATTAGATTGGTCCTCAATTGCAGCGACAAGGTGGTACATCCAGAGTCGTTTGCAGGGTTCCACAGGTGTGCAGGATGCGAATCTCTGTATTCCTAGTCCTGGTGACTAGGGATGAGCTGAACGCCCCCCTGTTCGGTTCGCACCAGAACATGCGAACAGGAAAAAAGTTTGTTCGAACACGCGAACACCGTTAAAGTCTATGGGACATGAACATGAATAATCAAAAGTGCTAATTTTAAAGGCTTATATGCAAGTTATTGTCATAAAAAGTGTTTGTGGCCCTGGGTCCTGCCCCAGGGGACATGGATCAATGCAAAAAAAAGTTTTTAAAACGGCCGTTTTTTCGGGAGCAGTGATTTTAATAATGCTTAAAGTGAAACAATAAAAGTGTAATATCCCTTTAAATTTCCTACCTGGGGGGTCTCTATAGTATGCCTGTAAAGGGGCGCATGTTTCCCGTGTTTAGAACAGTCTGACAGCAAAATGACATTTCAAAGGAAAAAAAGTAATTTAAAACTACTCGTGGCTATTAATGCATTGCCGGTCCGACAATACACATAGAAGTTAATTGATAAAAACGGCAATGGAATTTCCCACAGGGAAACCCTGAACCAAAATTTAAAAATAAAAATGACGTGGGGGGTCCCCCTAAATTCCATACCAGGCCCTTCAGGTCTGGTATGGGTATTAAGGGGAACCCCGGCCAAAATAAAAAAAAAATGACGTGGGGGGTCCCCCTAAATTCCATACCAGACCCTTCAGGTCTGGTATGGATTTTAAAGGGAACCCCGAGCCAAAATAAAAAAAAAAATCGACGTGGGGTCCCTCCAAAAATCCATACCAGACCCTTATCCGAGCACGCAACCTGGCAGGCCGCAGGAAAAGAGGGAGGGAAGAGAGAGCGCCCCCCCTCCTGAACCGTACCAGGCCACATGCCCTCAACATTGGGAGGGTGCTTTGGGGTAGCCCCCAAAACACCTTGTCCCAATGTTGATGAGGACAAGGGCATCATCCCCACAACCCTGGCCGGTGGTTGTGGGGGTCTGCGGGCGGGGGGCTTATCGGAATCTGGAAGCCCCCTTTAACAAGGGGACCCCCAGATCCCGGCCCTCCCCCCTGTGTGAAATGGTAAGGGGGTACAAAAGTACCCTTACCATTTCACTAAAAAACTGTCAAAAATGTTAAAAATGACAAGAGACAGTTTTTGACAATTCCTTTATTTAAATGCTTCTTCTTTCTTCTTTCTTCTATCTTCCTTCGGTTTCTTCCTCCATCTTCTTCTTCTGGTTCTTCTGGCTCTTCTGGTTCTTCCTCCGATGTTCTCATCCAGCATCTGTTCCGCGGCGTCTTCTTCCCTTCTTCTCCTCGGGCCGCTCCGCATCCATGGCATGGAGGGAGGCTCTCTCTCTTCTCTTCATCTTCTTCTCTTCTTCATCTTCTTCTCCAGGCCGCTCCGCATCCATGCTGGCATGGAGGGAGGCTCCCACTGTGTGACGCTTCTCCTCTTCTGACGGTTCTTAAATAACGGGGGCGGGGCCACCCAGTGACCCCGCCCCCTCTGACGCATGGTGACTTGACGGAACTTCCCTGTGGCGTCATGGGAATGCCACAGGGAAGTCCCGTCATGTCCCCGTGTGTCAGAGGGGGGCAGGGTCACCAGATGGCCCCGCCCCCCGTTATTTAAGAACCGTCAGAAGAGGAGAAGCGTCACACAGCAGGAGCCTCCCTCCATGCCAGCATGCCAGCATGGATGCGGAGCGGCCCGGAGAAGAAGATGAAGAAGAGAAGAAGATGAAGAAGGAAGGAAGCACCAGAAGAGCCAGAAGAACCAGAAAGAGAAGAAGATGAAGGAAGAAAGAAGAAAGAAGAAGCATTTAAATAAAATAAAGTTAGTGTATTTTTCACTAACTAGTAGGGATACTTTCTAGCCAGAATTGAATTTATTTGTCTGTGATGACCAATGCTTTTTTTCAACATTGTAAAAACTTAATGCAGCAGCTCAATAGGCATATAGGGAGTCTGGAGGTCCATCGTTAAGCACAATATGGGTACCGACTTGTGCTACCAAGGTTTCCCGGAGCTCACCTCGCCTAAACACATGTAAGCATTATATATTAAGTCACACTTAATAACTTGAGATGATTGACACGTGTGGTTGACTGGGATATGGCTGAACTCATGGGTATGCGTTTTTAAGTGACAACGTTGTCAGTTTTTATCATGTGCAATCTCCTATTGTTTATGCTTTCCTTTCAATGATAAATAATTTCTACTAATTGTTCTAATAAAGTTATATCAGATTAAATCGAAGTTTGTTCCTTTTCCTTCACTGACGGTAAGGACACCTTGGGTCCCATTCCCACTCCCCTTTTATTTTGGGTACAGTGGTAGGTAGATGAGAAAGGGGGTGCATTGGTGGGGCAGATGAGCAGGGGGTTACAGTGGTGGGGCAGATGATCAGGGGGGTACAGTGGTGGGGCAGATGTACAGGGGGTTACAGTGGTGGGACAAATGAGCAGGGGGGTACAGAGGTGGGGCAGATGTGCAGGGTAGTACAGTGGTGGAGCAGATGTACAGGGGGGTACAGAGGTGAGGCAGATGTGCAGGGGTTTACAGTGGTGGGACAGATGTGCAGGGGGTTACAGTGGTGGGGCAGATGTGCAGGAGGTTACAGTGGTGGGGCAGATGTGCAGGAATCTACAGTGATCTGAGGTGTGAAGGTGCATGAATTGGGGCTGATCTGAGGCGTGTGGGTGCAGGATTTCTCAATACTACTCAAGTTCAGGAGGTTTATTGTCAGTAATGCAATCTGGTAAATGAAATAAATAAAATAAATAAATAAAATAAATAAAATAAAATAAATAATAAATAAATCTGATTTCTTTTTATGGAGAGATAAGTAAAACTTTGGACAGAGGGGAGGTTGTGGACGTGGTTTGCAAAAGCGGTTGACACAGTTCCCCACACACGGCTAATGTGTAAGGTAAAGTCTACAGGCTTATAAATAGGTAGAAAACTGGCTAAAAGACCAAATTCAGAGAAGTAAGTAATGGTTAATGATTCTTACTCCAAGGTTATCAGTGGTGTACCCCAAGGCTCAGTGTTGAGACCCTTACTTTTTAATATATTCAATCTTTTGTAGATGACATGCAGTGGAATAATGTCCTTAAAGGATGTTTTCAACTTACAAGCCAACCTCAATGCACTGTTTATTTGGGCAACTATGTGGCAGATGAGGTTTAATGTTGATGCAGTTATGTACCTAGGGGCTCCAGAATATAAGAATATGCATGCATCTTACATACTAGGAGGAGTACAACTGAGGAAATCAATGGTGGAGAAGGATCTGGGTGTTTTGGTAGATCATAAGCTTAATATTGGCATGCAATGCTAAGCTGTGGTTTCCAAAGCAAACAAAGTCCTTTCTTGTATTAGGAGTGGTATGGACAGCAGAGAGAGAGAGATATAATTTTGCCCCTGTGAAAAATAATTAGTAAGACCTCATCTATAATATGCAGTTACGTTTTGGGCACCAGTTCACAAAAAGGATATTGGTGAACCTGAGAAAGTGCAGAGAAGGGCAACCAAACTGATAAAGAGGCTTAGAGAAGCTCAGCTATGAGGAAAGATTAGAAGAACTGAATTTATTCTCTCTTGAGAAGAGGATATTAAAGGGGGATATGATCAACATGTATAAATACATAAGTGGTCCATATAGCAAACTTGGAGGTTATTTACTAAAAGCAAATGCACTTTGCACTATATGTGCACTTGGAAGTGCAGTTGCTGTAGATCTGAAGGGGACATGCAAGGAAAATAAAAAAACTGCATTTTTGCTTGTACATGATTGGATGATAAAATCAGCAGAGCTTCCCCTCATTTCAGATCTTCCCCTCAGATCTAAAGCGACTGCACTTGTAATGCAAAGTTGATTTGCCTTTGGTAAATCAACCCCTTGGTGTTGAGTTATTCACTTTAACCACTTCCGGACCGCCCGCCATCGTTTTGCATCGCTATTTTGAAGAGGAATACCATTGTTATGGTAGCAGCTAGCTACCATAACCCTGGTATCCTCTTCAGGAGCAGGCGGTCCGCTTTCAGATAAAAGTGGTCTCTTGCGGTGGATTAGTCGCGAGATCACTTTTATCGGCGGCGGGAGAGACCCCCCGCCACGCTCCGTGCCCTCTGCTGCTTACCTGAGCTGTCAGTAGCAGCGGAGGCGATCAGATCCTCTCCCTAGCCTGACATAGAGATGAGTTAGGGGAAGATGGCCCCCACCCATCTCCATATCATTGCAGGGCGGAAGCGAAGTCAAAACATCACTTCCGCCCAATGCTCTTAAAGGGACTTTTTTTTTTAAATGGCATTACTTTTTTTTTCATTGCTTGTAATAGGAATAAAAGTGACCCATTTTTTTCAAAGAACATTGTAAAAATTAAAAAATAAAAGGTAAAATAAATAAGAGAAAAAACTATTTTTAAACGCCCCCTGTCCCGCCGAGCTCGCGTGCAGAAGCGAACGTATAAGTGAGCAGCACCCGCATATGAAAACGGTGTTCAAACCACACATGTGAGATATCTCTGCGATCATTAGAGTGAGAGCAATAATTCTAGCCCTAGACCTCCTCTGTAACTCAAAACATGCAACCTGTAGAATTTTTTAAACGTCGCCTATGGAGATTTTTAGGGGTAAAAGTTTGTAGCCATTCCACGAGCGGGCGCAACTTTGGGTATCAATTTACTCAGCATAATATTATATTTTACATTATAAAAAATTGGGCTAACCTTACTGTTGTCTTATTTTTTAATTCAAAAAAGTTATTTTTTTCCCAAAAAAGTGCGCTTGTAAGACCACTGCGCAAATACGGTGTGACAAAAAGTATTGCAACAACCGCCATTTTATTCTCTAGGGTGTTTGAAAAAATATATATATAATGTTTGGGGGTTCTAAGCAATTTCCTAGCAAAAAAAAACGTTTTTAACTTGTAAATACCAAATCTCAGAAAGAGGCTCTATCCTTAAGATGGTTAAGGTCATCATAGGACAAGGGCACTCTCTTTAAGTCTAGAGGAAAAGAGAATTAATCCCTAAATATGGAAGGGTTTCTTCACAGTAAGAGCTGCGAAAATGTGGAATAGACTCCCTCAAGAGCTGGTTCTGGCCAGCTCAGTAGGTTGCTTTAAAAAAGGCCTGGATTATTTCCTAAATGTACATAATATAACTGAATACTAACATTTATAGGTAAGGTTAATCCAGGGGATATCTGATTGCCTCTTGAGGGATCAGGAAGGAAATTTTTTCCCTGCTGTAGGAAATTGGTTCATGCTTTGCTGGGGTTTTTTGCCTTCTTCTGGATCAACTGTGGGTATAGGATTGTGTATATAGGAAAGCATATTTTTCCCCTTTTTATTGGTTGAACTAGATTGACTTCTGTCTTTTTTCAACCAGACTATGACTTATTGGCTAAACATACTTGCTCATTAATATCGGTTATGGGTTCAATAAAGTTTAGGTCACCTGGTATTAAAATCTGCCTAACACCAATAAAAAAGGGTCATGGACAACTTTACATCCACTAGATAAATTGTTTATACTTATTTACTTTAGTTGTTATTATTCTGTTGGTTTACGTATACTGTATATTTCCATACCCTTGCAGCATTACTTAGTGAGTCACTGGCACTGAACATAAATATGCATATTGGTTATCCCAATGCTTGGTACAGTATTATTCAGATCGGTGACTTACTAAGTTGGAATTATAAAGGTAAAAGCCTTGGAATTTGCATCTTCTATAACAGGTTCGCAATGACAGCACTAATTTTTGGATTTTGATACATTTTTCAACTAATGTATAGCATGTATCATTTCATATGTGGCAAGAGCAGTGTGTATATTTTTTGCCTTCAACAGTAATCTGAAAAAAATGTTTTCTGTTACAGGCAGAAAATTAGATGGCGATCCTCCTTTTATTGGTTTCACATTTATAGTTCAGGTCAGGAGGATAGATGAATATGTGGATTTAGCTTCTCTAATTATTCTGGTTCTGACATTCTACTCAACACAGTTAACTCCCGGACATTGGCTGTTCCCAGAGGAGTAGATATCCTAGTGAACAGGAAGTGTCAGATAAAAGTTGAGAGCTGTGTTGGAAGAGAGGATCGGGATCAGGGGTTGTGAAGGAGGCAGTCACTGTCTCTGTGGAAATCCCCATGAAGAACTGCCAAACAAGAATTTTCAAAAGTAACAAATCTTCCCAAATATACAACAAACAACAGTGACAAGTCTGGAATTGATTAGTCATTTTTTTTTAAATATGACCCCTGCTTGAATTTTTCAAATGTTTTACTGAAAAACGAAAGTGGCACTACAGACACAAATTAAACTGCTAAATTACATTTATGTTTACTCTTTTACCTGCCAAAGGATTTGTGGATTGGTTAGCCTTTATAGGGAAAGATACACCATTGCCAGTCAAGGTGATCATTCTGTTTCATCTGGGCCAGCTTTACTGCTCTTTGAGTATGCACTCTGCTCACTACACAGAGGTGATGATTAGGGATGAGTTTCGAGTTCGAGTCAAACCCATGTTCGACTCGAACAAAGCCTGCTCGATTGTTCGTCGAATTGCGAACGTTACGGGCTGATCACGCCAAATTCGAGTGCAGCGTCACGGCCCATAATTCACTGCGGCATCGCTGGCTGATGATTGGCCAAACATGCACTAGGACCCACATGCTTGGCCAATCACAGTGCCGTCTGTACAGAAAGCCATAATTGGCCAAAGCCATCTGCTTTGGCCTATTATGGCTCAGGGGGTTTAGTACATGCCCCACACTATATAAGGCCGCCTATGTGGCGGCCTTGTGTAGTGTGTTGCGGCGGCAGAGAGAGATAGACAGGGAGACAGTGTCATTTGATTTAAGTTAGATAGAGTAGGCAAGCGAGTCAGTTAGCTGCACTTACAGTGTATTGTGTATACATATATATCTGCATCCTAGGTGTTGTATGTATATATATATATATATATATATATATATATATATATATATATATATATACTGTATTCAGTTTAGCTAGATCTGTTCCGGTTATTCTCTTCCTAATATACTGCACCTAAAGCTACCTGAAGAAAATTGCTAGTGTTCTTCTGATCCTATTAGTACCACAGGCAGGCAGCTGCAGTATTTACAGTTAGTGTACCGTGTCCTCTGCACAGTGTCCACCTAAAACTACCTGAAGACAATTGCTGGTGTTCTGATCCTATTAATACCACAGACAGGAAGCTGCAGTATTTACAGTTAGTGTACTGTGTCCCCTGTACAGTGTGCACCTAAAGCTACCTGAAGAAAATTGCTGGTGTTCTTCTGATCCTATTAATACCAAAGGCAGGCAGCTGCAGTATTTAAAGTTAATGTACTGTGTCCTTCGCACAGTTTGCACCTAAAGCTACCTGAAGACAATTGCTGGTCTTCTTCTGATCCTATTAGTATCACAGGCAGGCAGCTGCACTATTTACAGTTAGTGTACTGTGTCCTCTGCACAGTGTGCACCTAAAGCTAACTGAATACAATTGCTGGTGTTCTGATCCTATTAATACCACAGGCAGGCATCTGCAGTATTTACAGTTAGTGTACTGTGTCCTCTGCACAGTGTGCACCTAAAGCTGCCTGAAGACAATTGCTGGTGTTCTTCTGATCCTATTAGTACCACAGGCAGGCAGCTGCAGTAAGACAATTGTTGGTGTTCTGATCCTATTAATACCACAGGCAGGATGCTGCAGTATTTACAGTTTGTGTACTGTGTCCTCTGCACAGTGTGCACCTAAAGTTACCTTAAGACAATTGCTGGTGTTCCTCTGATCCTATTAATACCACAGGCAGGCAGCTGCAGTATTTACAGTTATGCCCCGTACACACGGTCGGACTTTGTTCGAACATTCCGACAACAAAATCCTAGAATTTTTTCAGACGGATGTTGGCTCAAACTTGTCTTGCATACACACGGTCACACAAAGTTGTCGGAAAATCCGATCATTCTGAATGCGGTGACATAAAACACGTACATCGGGACTATAAACGGGGCAGTGGCCAATAGCTTTCATCTCTTTATTTATTCTGAGCATGCATGCCACTTTGTCTGTCGGATTTGTGTACACACGATCAGAATTTCCGACAACGGATTTTGTTGTCGGAAAATTTTATATCCTGCTCTCAAACTTTGTGTGTCGGAAAATCTGATGGAATATGTTCCGATGGAGCCCACACACGGTCGGAATTTCCGACAACACGCTCCGATCGGACATTTTTCATCGGAAAATCCGACCATGAATACGGGGCATTAGTGTACTGTGTCCTCTGCACAGTGTGCACCTAAAGCTACCTGAAGACAATTGCTGGTGTTCTTCTGATCCCATTTATACCACAGGCAGGCAGCTGCAGTATTTACAGTTGGTGTACTGTGTCCTCTGCACAGTGTGCACCTAAAGCCACATGAAGACAATTGCTGGTATTCTTCTGATCCTATTAATACCACAGGCAGGCAGCTGCAGTATTTACGGTTAGTGTACTGTGGCCTATGCACAGTGTGCACCTAAAGCTACCAGAAGACAATTGCTGGTGTTCTTCTGATCCTATTAATACCACAGGCAGGCAGATGCAATATTTACAGTTAGTGTACTGTGTCCTTTGCACAGTGTGCACCTAAAGCTACCTGTAGAAAATTGCTGGTGTTCTTCTGATCCTACTAGTACCACAGGCAGGCAGCTGCAGTATCTACAGTTAGTGTACTGTGTCCTCTGCACAGTGTGCACCTAAAGCTACCTGAAGACAATTGTTGGTGTTCTTCTGATCTTATTAGTACCACAGGCAGGCAGCTGCAGTAAGACAATTGCTGGTGTTCTGATCCTCTTAATACCACAGGCAGGCAGCTGCAGTATTTACAGTTAGTGTACTGTGTCCTCTGCACAGTGTGCACCTAAAGCTACCTGAAGACAATTGCTGATGTTCTGAACCTATTAATACCACAGGCAGGCAGCTGCAGTATTTACAGTTAGTGTACTGTGTCGTCTGCACAGTGTGCACCTAAAGCTACCTCAAGACAATTGCTGGTGTTCTTCTGATCCTATTAATACCACAGGCAGGCAGTGGAGAGAGATAGACAGAGAGAGAGTGTCATTTGATTTAAGTTAGATAGAGTAGGCAGGCGAGTCAGTTAGCTGCACTTACAGTGCATTGTGTATATACATGCATCCTAGGTGTGTATATATGTATACACTGTATTCAGTTCAGCTAGATCTGTTCCTGTTATTCTCTTCCTAATATACTGACAGGCAGGCAGGTGTTTTTACAGTATTTACAGTATTTACAGTTAGTGTACTGTGTCCATTGCACAGTGTGCACCTAAAGCTACCTGAAGAAAATTGCTGGTGTTCTTCCGATCCTATTAGTACCACAGGCAGGCAGCTGCGCTATTTACAGTTAGTGTACTGTGTCCTCTGCACAATGTGCACCTAAAGCTACCTGAAGACAATTGCTGGTGTTCTGATCCTATTAATACCACAGGTAGGCAGCTGCATTATTTACAGTTAATGTACTGTGCCCTCTGCACAGTGTGCACCTAAAGCTACCTGAAGACAAGTGCTGGTGTTCTTCTAAACATATTAATACCACAGGCAGGCAGCTGCAGTATTTACAGTTAGTGTACTGTGTCCTATGCACAGTGTGCACCTAAAGCTACCAGAAGACAATTGCTGGTGTTCTTCTGATCCTATTAATACCACAGGCAGCTGCAATATTTACATTTAGTGTACTGTGTCCTTTGCAAAGTGTGCACCTAAAGCTACCTGTAGAAAATTGCTGGTGTTCTTCTGATCCTATTAGTACCACAGGCAGGCAGCTGCAGTAAGACAATTGCTGGTGTTCTGACCCTCTTAATACCACAGGCAGGCAGCTGCAGTATTTACAGTTAGTGTACTGTGTCCTCTGCACAGTGTGCACCTAAAGCTACCTGAAGACAATTGCTGGTGTTCTTCTGATCCTATTAGTACCACAGGCAGGCAGCTGCAGTAAGACAATTGTTGGTGTTCTGATCCTATTAATACCACAGGCAGGATGCTGCAGTATTTACAGTTAGTGTACTGTGTCCTCTGCACAGTGTGCACCTAAAGATACCTGAAGACAATTGCTGGTGTTCTTCTGATCCTATTAATACCACAGGCAGGCAGCTGCAGTATTTACAGTTAGTATACTGTGTCCTATGCACAGTGTGTACCTAAAGCTACCAGAAGACAATTGCTGGTGTTCTTCTGATCCTATTTTTACCACAGGCAGGCAGCTGCAATATTTACAGTTAGTGTACTGTGTCCTTTGCACAGTGTGCACCTAAAGCTACCTGTAGAAAATTGCTGGTGTTCTTCTGATCCTATTAGTACCACAGGCAGGCAGCTGCAGTATCTACAGTTAGTGTACTGTGTCCTCTGCACAGTGTGCACCTAAAGCTACCTGAAGACAATTGCTGGTGTTCTTCTGATCCTATTAATACCACAGGCAGGCAGTGGAGAGAGATAGACAGAGAGACAGTGTCATTTGATTTAAGTTAGATAGAGTAGGCAGGCGAGTCAGTTAGCTGCACTTACAGTGTATTGTGTATATACATGCATCCTAGGTGTTGTATATATGTATACACTGTATTCAGTTCAGCTAGATCTGTTCCTGTTATTCTCTCCCTAATATACTGACAGGCAGGCAGGTGTTTTTACAGTATTTACAGTATTTACAGTTAGTGTACTGTGTTCATTGCACAGTGTGCACTTAAAGCTACCTGAAGAAAATTGCTGGTGTTCTTCTGATCCTATAAGTACCACAGGTAGGCAGCTGCACTATTTACAGTTAGTGTACTGTGTACTCCCCACAGTGTGCACCTAAAGCTACCTGAAGACAATTGCTTGTGTTCTGATCCTATTAATACCACAGGCAGGCAGCTGCATTATTTACAGTTAATGTACTGTGTCCTCTGCACAGTGTGCACCTAAAGCTACCTGAAGACAATTGCTGGTGTTCTTCTGATCCTATTAATACCACAGGCAGGCAGCTGCAGTATGTACAGTTAGTGTACTGTGTCCTCTGCACAGTGTGCACCTAAAGCTACCTGAAGACAATTGCTGGTGTTCTTCTGATTCTATTAATACCACAGGCAGGCAGCTGCAGTATTTACAAATTAGTGTAGTGCGTCCTCTGCACAGTGTGCACCTAAAGCTACCTGAAGACAATTGCTGGTGTTCTTCTGATCCTATTAATACCACAGGCAGGCAGCTGCAGTATATACAGTTAGTGTACTGTGTCCTCTGCACAGTGTGCACCTAAAGCTACCTGAAGACAATTGCTGGTGTTCTTCTGATCCTATTAATACTACAGGCAGGCAGCTGCAGTATGTACAGTTTGTGTACTGTATCCTCTGCACAGTGTGCACCTAAAGCTACCTGAAGACAATTTGGCGGCATCTTCCCTCAGCTCAATGGCATCAGTCACTCCTTCCCTAGCCCCACCATGTCCTCCTGAGGAGTCCCCCGAACTGTTTGACCACAGTGTTGGGTACATGCCCCAGGAGGATGCCCAGTGTGCCCAAGGCACTGATGATGGTACCCAGCTAGAGGAAGTCAGTAACGTGAGCCCAGAGAGAGGGGGTACCCAAGAAGGACAGCAATCTGGCAGTCATGTTCCCCCAGCTGCAGCATACTGCAGCTTTGCTCCAGTGATGAGGAGGGAGGGGATGATGAGGAAGTCACTGACTGCACGTGGGTGCCTGATAGGAGAGAGGAGGAGGAGGCACATCTCCAATGAGGCAGGATGCCCTCCAGGGGCCAGCTTAAGGGCAGCACACCGACTGCATCACACCACAGAGATCTGCATGTGCAGGGCGCTGCTGTCTCTGCGCGTTGTTCCAAAAGTTCTTTGGTGTGGGCCTTTTTTGAGACGAGTGCATCAGATCGAACCGCTGCTATTTGCAACATATGTCTCAAGCGTATCTCGCGTGGCCAAAACATCTCCCGCTTGGGCACCACATGCTTGACCAGACATATGTTGACCTGCTATGCAGTTCATTGGCAAGCATGCCTAAAAGACCAACACCAAAAAACAAAAAGGACCTCTCCTTGCTCCTCATCAGCTGGGGTCTCCAACCCCACTATACCTTCAGTCCTCTCTGAAACCTGCACTGAGAGGAATGAAGGTGTAGAATTAGGTGTGTCACAGCCAAGTACTTGTGGGCAATCTGCTATCGGTACACCGATGTCAGATTGTACCAGGCAAATTTCCCTGCCCCAGCTGCTGCACTGCCGAAAGAAGTTCGCTCCCTGCCATCCACATGCCCAGCGGTTGAATGCTAGCTCGGCTAAATTGCTAGCACTTCAACTGCTGCCTTTTCAGTTGGCAGACTCTGCCCCCTTGCGTGAGTTTGTGGAATGTGCGGTTCCTCAGTAGCAGGTTCCCAAACGCCACTTTTCCTCATGGAGGGCTATTCCGGCTCTTTACTGGCATGTGGAAGGCAATGTCTTGGCCTCGCTGGACAGGGCGGTCAGTGGTAAGGTGCATATTACCGCTGACTCATGGTCCAGCAGGCATGGACAGGGTCGTCACCTATCTTTCACGACGTACTGGGTGACTCTTCTGGCAGCTGGGAAGGATGCAGGACAGGGTGCAGTAGTGTTGGAGGTTGTTCCGCCACCACGCCTCCAAAATGCTGCTACTGGTGATTCTGACACACCTCTCTCCTCCACCCCCTCCTCTTCTTCTTCCTCCATGGCCTTTTCCTGTGCTGATTTGTCCTCGGAACCAGAGGTGCTCTGTAGGCATTCAAGGGGCTATGCAAGCATGCAGGCAAAAAGATGCCATGCGGTGCTTGAGCTGGTGTGCTTGGGGGACAGGAGCCACACTGGGGCAGAGATTCTGTCAGCTCTGCAGGGGCTGGTTCAGAAGTGATTGACGCCACGCCAGCTTAAGCCAGGAATGGTGGTTTGCGACAATGACTCCAACCTCCTCTCTGCTCTCCGACAGGGACAACTGACCCATGTGCCCTGTTTGGCTCAAGTCTTTAACTTGGTGGTGCAGCGGTTCTTGGGCAGGTACCCGGGCTTACAGGATATCCTGAGGCAGGCCAGGAAAGTCTGTGTGCATTTCCACCAGTCATATAATGCCAGTGCTCGGCTGGCAGACCTCCAAAAGGAGTTTAACCTGCCCAAGAACCGCCTAATCTGTGACATGCCCACCAGGTGGAACTCAACGTTGGCCATGCTGCAGCAGCTGCACACGCAGCAGAGGGCCATCAATGAGTACCTGTGCGACTATGGCACCAGGACAGGTTCAGGGGAGCTTGTTTTTTTTCCCCACGCCATGATCAGGGATGCATGCACAGTCCTGCCACTATTTGAGGAGGCCACAAGGATGGTGAGCAGTGACGGTGCATGCATCAGTGACACTGTCCCTCTTGTCCACCTTTTGGAGCACACGCTGCATGGAATAATGGACAGGGCACTTGAGGCATAACAGAGGGAGGAAGAGGAGGACTTCCTTACCTCTCAAGGCCCCCTTTATCCAGACAGTGTTCCTGCGTGCCCGCCGATCACACAGGAATAGGAGGAGGAGGATTGTGTCTGCATGGAGGTGGAGCCTGGCACTCAGCATATGCAGCAGTCTTCAAGGGATCATTTACAGTCCAAATAAACCCATGGACTTGTACGTGGCTGGGAGGAGGTGGCTGCAGATCATGTCATCCTTAGTGACCCAGAGGACTCTGGACCGAATGCCTCAGCAACCCAACGCTGCATGGCCTCCCTGATCCTGCAAAGTTTGCGGAAGGATCATCATATTCGTGGTATCAACGGGAGGGATAATTACAGGCTGGCAACCCTCCTTGATTACAATGGTAAGGTGGCAGACCTTATCTTGCCATTGCAGAGGGAGCAGGGGATGAAACATCTTCGGGAAGCCTTGCAGAAAGGTTTGTGCAATGCGTTTTCAGAGACTGGGAGGTTACAGTTTCCTGGTCCTCCTGGACAACATGTTGCTGAGGCTTCAGTCAGTCACAGAAGGAGCGGTGGAGGAGGTGGCTGTCTGACCGATGCGTTCAGACAATTTTTTAGTCCGCAGCCCCAAGGTATGATCGGTTCCATCAACCATCACTAGCGTCTGATTCACATGGTGCAGTGTAGGAATACCTAGGGGCAAGATCAGACTTGGACACCTTTCCCACCGAAAATCCTCTTGTTTACTGGGTCTTGAGGATGGATCACTGGCCAGAGCTGCACAGTATGCAATTGAGCTACTGGCCTGTCCTGCATCCAGCGTTCTTCCGGAACGCAGATTCAGTGCTGCTGGAGGCTTTGTAACCGATCACAGGGAGCACCTGTCCACAGAATCGGTTGGTCAGCTGACCTTCATAAAAATAAATCAATCTTGGATCACCAGCTACCAAGCACCTGCTGCTGATATAACCCGAATATTTTTTTTTAATGTGAGATCCCTCCAAGACTGCCTATGCTGATGCTGAGTGACTATACTGTTATTCGGAGTGACAATCCTCTTCTTCCTCAATTTTCATGCTGATAGCTTGTAAGAACATTTTTGGTTCTGGGCACCGCCACATAGTGACTAAGGCCCAATTTTTCTATCCCTGTTTAACAGGGGCGTATAATTACAATTTTTGATGCAATACTTTGCAGCAGGGCTCATTCCTGCGCTCCAGCTAGAGTATCTGTGAGGGGTTTCAGTGTTGTGGCACCAGCACCAGTGCCTAAGGCCCAATTTTTCAGCCCCTGTTTAACAGGGGCGTGTAATTACAATTTTTGATGCAATAGTTTGCAGCAGGCTCGTCCCTGCGTTCCAACTAGAGTATCTGTGAGGGGTTTCAGTGTTGTGGCACCAGCACCAGTGCCTAAGGCCTAATTTTTTAGCCCCTGTTTAACAGGGGCGTGTAATTACAATTTTTGATGCAATACTTCAGGGGTGATAACCCTTCCCTATGTTTTCCAAAAAGCTTAAAAATAGATTTTTTGGCTGGAGCTACACGTAAAAAATGTACCAGTTCAAAATTACAAATAGATTCTACTTAACAACTAACCTACAGTCCCTGTCTTGTTTGCACCGCCTGTATACTGCTGTTCAGAGTATATAGGGTCTGGGGGCCCCAGGCCTTTCCTTTTTTAAATCTGGGTGCGGGGTTCCCCTTACAATCCATACAAGACCCAAAGGGTCTGGTAATGGACTGGGGAAGGGGTAGCCATGCCGTTTGTCTCACTGATTTTCATCCATATTGCCGGGACCCGACATTACATTAATGCCGCAAGCAGTTTTAAATGACTTTTATTCCTTTACAAATGTCATTTTGTGCAGGGACTGTTCTAAGCCACTTTCCAGGCATATACAGGCATACTCTAGACACCCCCCAGGTATGATATTTAAAGGAATATTTCACTTTTTTTTCGCTTTATGCATCATTAAAATCACTGCTCCCTAAAAAACAGCCTTTTTTTTGCATTGATACATGTCCCCTGGGGCAGGTCTCCAAACCCTTTTTAGGACAATACCTTGCATATTATCCTTTAAAATTAGCACTATTGATTTTGAACATTCGAGTCCCATAGACTTTAACAGGGTTCTAAAGTTCGCGCCAACTTTCGGTCCGTTCGCAGGTTATGGTGCGAACCGAACTGGGGGACGTTTGGCTCATCCCTAGTGATGATGCAGAACCGGTGTCCAATGAGCAGGCTGGAGGCAGAGAGGTAACATAGGAATCTGCATTGCTAGCCAAGAAATAAGCATGGCACTTGCCTGGCTGGGCAGTGTGGCAAAGATGGGTAACTTGATTGGCTGCATAGAATTACACATCCTTTGGCAGGAAAAAAAGTAAATGTATACGCAGACATTTTGAATAACCTGTTTGTCCCATGTTCTACTTAAGAAAACTAGTATTATCATTTTCTGTAAATAGTTAATTATTTATGTTCCTGTATACATCTACAGCTGGAAGTGAATTGAAAGTTAACAAGTTAACTGTATTCTGATTTCTAGTGACTGTAAAATTTTATGGCTTAAAAACAATACTGTAACTGATATAGAATAAAATGCAAATACTTCATATAATGGAAAGAACTGTAATTTGTGTGCAGGCATAGAAAAAGAAGTTAATCAAACATTAGCCTGATGTTGTTATTACATATACTGTAGTTTGTGTGTGTGTGTGTATCCTTTTTCCTCTATTTTGTGTATACAGTGGAACCTCGGATTGCTGCGGTTAACGAGCATTTTGCAATACGAGCACTGTATTTGTAAAAATCCTAACTCGGTTTGCGAGTGTTGTCTCGCAAAACGAGCAGGATTCAGGCCAAAGCAGTGTGCAGTACTGCTTTTGGCCTGAGGTGGGGGCGCCGGAGCCGAATGGCACCAAGCACAGCCGATAGTCGCCATTCGGAAATGCGTGGAAAGGACCGAGGACAGTTTGGCTGACCTCGACAAACCTTCGAAAGGCTCGTGAACGGAGTCTTTCCAAGGTTTGCCGAGGTCAGCCGAGGTATGCTCGGGCCTTTTCGGCCCTTTCTGAGGCCCCTCTCCAGAGCCCCCCGCCTCTGGCCGCATGCGGTATTGCATCCCAGTGAAGTCAATGCGGAACAAATTATTTTCGTTTCCATTGACTTCAATTTTAAAACTTGCTTTGATATGCGAGTACTTTGGATTACGAGCATACTCCTGAAACGGATTATGCTCGTAATCCGAGGACCAACTGTAGTTCTCAAAGCCTTTGAAATTTCCTGAGGAAGAGTGGGTCATGAACTTTGGCATCTTTAAAGTCTAATTCCAGCCAAAGAAATAGATAGAGGAGCTGTCACTAGGACACAAAGGTTAGAATATCTATAAAAACATTGTTAAAAGTTTTTTAACCTTTCCTCACGCTACTAAAAGTTTTCTGTTCTGTGCCCCCACTGGAGAGAAAAGGCACAGACAGGAGTAAAACCCTGATGGGTTTACTTCCTCTTTGTTTCCCTGCAAAGGTAAAGCATAATGGGCTACTATGCATCGCATAGTAGCCCATTATGTGTCACTTACCTGTCACAGGAGCCTGCGATGTCACCGCTGTCCCTTCTTCCACGAAGCATCCATCTTCCTTCCGGGTATTGCTGCACCGGCACTGTGACTGGCCAGAGCAGTGATGATGTCACTCCGGCCCATGCGCGCGGGAACCGTCAGTGAAGGCATGATCGCCTTCACTCAGTGCGCCTGTGCCGTAGTCTACGGCGCGCATGCGTCGTAGACATCGGTGCCCGTTTTCAGGAAAATATCTCCTTAACCGTGCAGGTTAAGGAAATATTTCTTTCACCTACAGGTAAGCCTTAATCTAGGCTTACCTGTAGGTTAAAGTGGTCTGTAAGGGTTTACAACCACTTTAACTCTGTGCAGGACCTTCCTGAATATAAAATATCTAACTTTGACACTTACTCCCCCCTCTCCTTGTTTCAATCCAAAGGTGGAAACACAATGCGCATGTAAGAAAGTAGAGTTGGCCTAGTCTAAATTCTGTGGGCACCTGGGCTATAGTCAGCCTGAGCTCTGATTGTTATGATTTCTTTGTTTGGTTTCTAACAAATTTGGGGGGTGCTAAGGAGCGTACTCCGGTAGATAGAGCAAGGTAAAATTAAGGTTTTTGAATACTGGGTATATGAAGTTATGAATATTTATTTTCTCTTATGAAAATAACTAGGAGGTTTAGTGTCAGTAATGCAATCTGGTAAAGGAAATAAATATTTTGGGTGACCTTTCAGGAGGGTCTTCCCTCCCTGGCTGGTACTTAGAGAGGATACCAGTGTGAGTCTAGTCTCAATGTCCTCCCAGATTTTGCCTGAAGAGTTTTTTTCTGGGAGTCTGTGCCTCCCAGGGCTGCTGCTTTCAAATGATCTTTGCTAAAAGAGGGGCCTAAGTCTGGGCCTAGGAAATTTATGTTACCTTGCTAAAGGGGGTTTATCCAGTGCATGCAGAGTAGAAAGATGGCTGCCTGTATGGAACATCTAGGAGGAGGCTTCTGTGCTGATGTGTGTCCTGAAGAGCTGGGTAGAAGCTGCTGCCGGTAGCATTGCAAGAAATTCTTACAAATTATCTGATAAGAAACCTTGAAATTATCTATAGGATTGGAGTTCTGTTTGGCTGCTCCATAAATGCAAACTACCTACTTTAATAGAAGGTAAGTCAGAAGCAGTATATTGCCTGTTTTGGGGTATGATATGCCACCACCCTCTCTCCTGGAGTTTTTTGAGCCAAATCAACACTTTAAACTTTATAAAGTGACTGGCACCCAATTTTATTTTACATTACAAGAAGCCAAGAATTCTCTCCTGAGAGTTTAAACATTTTCACACCATCAACCTGGGTGTCCTCTCCATCTGCCAAGGGGTAAAGGGGTGTTAACACGTATCCCTATGAGAAAGCAATGTCATTTACAAGCCAACCTCAAGAAAACTCAACTCAACTCAAACTGGGCAACTGCATGGCAAATTTGATTTAATGTTGTAAAATGTAAAGTAATGCACCTGGGGGCTAAAAATATGCACGCAAGTTACTTACTAGGGAAATAACCTTTGGGGGAATCCAGGGTGGAAAAAGAAAAAGGTCCTAGTGGATCACAGACTCAGAAATAGCATGTAATGCCAAGCTGCAGCAAGCAAAGCTAGCAGAATATTAGCATGCAATAAAAAGGGTATTTACTCGAGAGATAAAACAATAATCCTGCCAGTTTAATAAAACTCTGGTTTGGCAACATCTGGAGTTACCAATCCTCAGGAAGGATGTGCTGGAACTGGGAAGAGTCCAGCAACAAAGCTAATAAGGGGACTGGAGGACCTCAGTTACAAGGAATGACTACAAACATTAAACTCATTCTCCCTGGAGAAGAGATTCTTGAAAGGAGATATAATCGCAATATACAAATATCTTAATGGTGATTCTAGCATAGGGAATAAACTATTTAGTCACAAGAAGTGTAAGAAGACACACAGACACTCAATGAAATTGAGGAGAAGCAGTTTAACCTTGAACAGCATAGGGGGTTTTTCACTGTCTGAGTGGTAAGGATGTGGAACTCCCTTTCACAATCGGTGGTGTCGGCGGAAAGTATTGATAGTTTAAAAAAACCCACACAGGTTGAACTTAATAAACTATTCAACCTAACAAACTATGTAACTATGTAAAACTGTTTATTTCATTTTGTATTCAGAGATTGAGAAGTTAAGACTTATAGATTCTGTCAGGGTTTACTTCCTCTTTAGTTATTCCCCCAGGATGTTGCTGTATGGTTTCCAGATCACATAACTCAACCTGGGTTTTCTTGGCTGACTGAGCTGCCTCAGGTGAGCTATATTGGCTTCAAACTCAGACTCTGGATTGCTATGGTTCACTTTTAAACTTTTAAATAGTGTAAGACCCCAATTCACACACCTCAGCATTTTGGAGCTTCAAGCTCCAAAACGCTGAAGCAGAAAAAAATCTATTATACTCTATTCAAGTCGCCTGAAGCCAAATGCCTGAAGCTCAAAAAAGTTCTGGAGCTTTTCTTATAGCACAAATAGGGCAGATTTGAAATTTTTTTTTTAATCCCATTTGCGCATTCTGGTGCGCATTTGTGCGCAAATTTCTGCTCAAATTAAAAATTGTAAAACATAAAATAGCAATACTATATGAATAAATAAATGTAAACTAAATTCACAAATAACTAAAAATTATCATAATTAATTTAAAAAAATTATATGTAATAATACATCAATAAATTATAATTTACCCCTTAACTTAAAAATATTAAACTATTATAAAAAGTTATAAAAAAACACCCAAACCCAAACAAAAAAAATATTAATAATGATAATAATAATAATAATAATAATAATAATAATGTATTTATTTATTTTGTGTTAGGGTTATTTTTTTAAGGGTAAGGGGTTAACTTTGGGGAATAATTATGTATTTACTATTAGGTCGTGTTAATTTATTGAATTTATTTATAATTGTTTTATGATTATTTTTATTTTGTTTGTGTATTTATTTTACATTTATTTATTCATTTATTATTATTATTATTATTATTATTATTATTATTATTATTATTAGTAGTAGTAGTATTAGTAGTAGTGATATTATAACACCCTAACAAAAAAAAAAAAAAAAAAAAATATTAAATAACTCTATGTCAGGAAGTTAGTTCAGCTAATGCAAATTCTTCTGCAGCTAATGCTGATTCTTCTACAGCTATTGCCAATTCATTTGCAGTTACTGCTCCTTCCCATACAGCTAATGCTTGTGCACGTGTACCAGTACACAAACGAGCTCAGGCTAATATCCAGTGTGCACTGACATGTAGGCGCCTCCTGACCACTCTACTGTCTTACGTGTATGACTCTGGCTCACCTTGACTACATCCCTTACTGTGGCATTCACCTGCTATCAAGCTACTGGCACTATGCTTCTTTGAGCCTTGTACCTCTGTCACCACATTCAGGGGTGCTCCAAGCTCCAAGTTAGTGTAGTGCGTCCTCCTCACAGTGTTCAGCTAAAACTACAAGTTAGTGTAGTGCGACCTCTGCACAGTGTTCAGCTAAAGCTACAAGTTAGTGTAGTGCGTCCTCTGCACAGTGTTCAGCTAAAACTACAAGTTAGTGTAGTGCGACCTCTACACAGTGTTCAGCTAAAGCTACAAGTTAGTGTAGTGCGTCCTCTGAACAGTGTTCAGCTAAAACTACAAGTTAGTGTAGTGCGACCTCTGCACAGTGTTCAGCTAAAGCTACAAGTTAGTGTAGTGCGTCCTCTGAACAGTGTTCAGCTAAAACTAAAGTTAGTGTAGTGCGACCTCTGCACAGTGTTCAGCTAAAGCTATAAGTTAGTGTAGTGCGTCCTCTGAACAGTGTTCAGCTAAAACTACAAGTTAGTGTAGTGCAACCTCTGCACAGTGCTCAGCTAAAGCTACAAGTTAGTGTAGTGCATCCTCTGAACAGCGTTCAGCTAAAACTAAAGTTAGTGTAGTGCGACCTCTGCACAGTGTTCAGCTAAAGCTATAAGTTAGTGTAGTGCGACCTCTGCACAGTGTTCAGCTAAAGCTACAAGTTAGTGTAGTGCGTCCTTCTCACAGTGTTCAGCTAAAACAACAAGTTAGTGTAGTGCGACCTCTGCACAGTGCTCAGCTAAAGCTACAAGTTAGTGTAGTGCGTCCTCCTCACAGTGTTCAGCTAAAGCTACAAGTTAGTTTAGTGTGACCTCTGCACAGTGTTCAGCTAAAGCTACAAGTTAGGGTAGTGCGTCCTCCTCACAGTGTTCAGCTAAAGCTACAAGTTAGTGTAGTGCATCCTCTGCACAGTGTTCAGCTAAAACTACAAGTTAGTGTAGTGCGACCTCTACACAGTGTTCAGCTAAAGCTACAAGTTAGTGTAGTGCGTCCTCTGAACAGTGTTCAGCTAAAACTACAAGTTAGTGTAGTGCGACCTCTGCACAGTGTTCAGCTAAAGCTACAAGTTAGTGTAGTGCGTCCTCTGAACAGTGTTCAGCTAAAACTAAAGTTAGTGTAGTGCGACCTCTGCACAGTGTTCAGCTAAAGCTATAAGTTAGTGTAGTGCGTCCTCTGAACAGTGTTCAGCTAAAACTACAAGTTAGTGTAGTGCAACCTCTGCACAGTGCTCAGCTAAAGCTACAAGTTAGTGTAGTGCATCCTCTGAACAGCGTTCAGCTAAAACTAAAGTTAGTGTAGTGCGACCTCTGCACAGTGTTCAGCTAAAGCTATAAGTTAGTGTAGTGCGACCTCTGCACAGTGTTCAGCTAAAGCTACAAGTTAGTGTAGTGCGTCCTTCTCACAGTGTTCAGCTAAAACAACAAGTTAGTGTAGTGCGACCTCTGCACAGTGCTCAGCTAAAGCTACAAGTTAGTGTAGTGCGTCCTCCTCACAGTGTTCAGCTAAAGCTACAAGTTAGTTTAGTGTGACCTCTGCACAGTGTTCAGCTAAAGCTACAAGTTAGGGTAGTGCATCCTCCTCACAGTGTTCAGCTAAAGCTACAAGTTAGGGTAGTGCATCCTCCTCACAGTGTTCAGCTAAAACTACAAGTTAGTGTAGTGCGACCTCTGCACAGTGTTCAGCTAAAGCTACAAGTTAGTGTAGTGCGTCCTCTGAACAGTGTTCAGCTAAAACTACAACTTAGTGTAGTGCGACCTCTGCACAGTGTTCAGCTAAAGCTACAAGTTAGTGTAGTGTGTCCTCTGAACAGTGTTCAGCTAAAGCTCCAAGTTAGTGTAGTGCGTCCTCCTCACAGTGTTCAGCTAAAACTACAAATTTTTTTTTTGCGAGCTCTGCACAGTGTTCAGCTAATGCGGCGTACACATGGTCGGACTTTACGGCAGACTTTGCCCGGCGGACTTTTCAACAGACTTTACGACGGACTTTCTGAATGAACGGACTTGCCTTCACACAATCCACCAAAGTCCGTCGAATTCGTACGTGATGACGTACGACCGGACTAAAACAAGAAAGTTCATAGCCAGTAGCCAATAGCTGCCCTAGCGTGGCTTTTTGTCCGTCGAACTAGCATACAGACGAGCGGACTTTTCGACCGGACTCGAGTCCGTCGGATAGATTTGAAACATGTTTCAAATCTAAGTCCGTCCAACTTTTGAGAAAACAAAGTCCGCTGGAGCCCACACACGATCGAATTGTCCGACGAAATCCCTTCCGCCGGGCAAAGTCTGCCGTAAAGTCCGACCGTGTGTACGTGGCATTAAGCTACCTGAAGAAGGTTGGTGGTGTTTTCCTGATCCTATCACTACCGCAGGCAGCTAAATAAACTACAAGTTAGTTTTTTACGAGCTCTGCACAGTGTTCAGCTAAAACTACAAGTTAGTGTAGTGCGAGCTCTGCACAGTGTTCAGCTAAAGCTACCTGTAGAAGGTTGGTGGTGTTTTCCTGATCCTATCACTACCGCAGGCAGCTAAATAAGCTATAAGTCAGTTTTTTGGGAGCTCTGCACAGTGTTATCCTAAAGCTACCTGTAGAAGATTGGTGGTGTTTTCCTGATCCTATCACTACCGCAGGCAGCTAAATAAGCTACAAGTTAGTTTTTTTGCGAGCTCTGCACAGTGTTCAGTTAAAGTTACCTGTAGAAGGTTGGTGGTGTTTTCCTGATCCTATCACTACCGCAGGCAGCTAAATAAGCTACAAGTTAGTTTTTTGCGAGCTCTGCACAGTGTTCAGCTAAAACTACAAGTTAGTGTAGTGCGAGCTCTGCACAGTGTTCAGCTAAAGCTACCTGTAGAAGGTTGGTGGTGTTTTCCTGATCCTATCACTACCGCAGGCAGCTAAATAAGCTACAAGTTAGTTTTTTGTGAGCTCTGCACAGTGTTCACCTAAAGCTACCTGTAGAAGGCTGGTGGTGTTTTCCTGATCCTATCACTACCGCAGGCAGCTAAATAAGCTACAAGTTAGTTTTTTGCGAGCTCTGCACAGTGTTCAGCTAAAACTACAAGTTAGTGTAGTGCGAGCTCTGCACAGTGTTCAGCTAAAGCTACCTGTAGAAGGTTGGTGGTGTTTTCCTGATCCTATCACTACCGCAGGCAGCTAAATAAGCTACAAGTTAGTTTTTTGTGAGCTCTGCACAGTGTTCACCTAAAGCTACCTGTAGAAGGCTGGTGGTGTTTTCCTGATCCTATCACTACCGCAGGCAGCTAAATAAGCTACAAGTTAGTTTTTTGCGAGCTCTGCACAGTGTTCACCTAAAGCTACCTGTAGAAGGTTAGTGGTGTTTTCCTAATCCTATCACTACCGCAGGCAGCTAAATAATATACAAGTTATTTTTTTGCGAGCTCTGCATAGTGTTCAGCTAAAGCTACCTGTAGAAGGTTGGTGGTGTTTTCCTGATCCTATCACTACCGCAGGCAGCTAAATAAGCTACAAGTTAGTTTTTTGCGAGCTCTGCACACTGTTCAGCTAAAACTACAAGTTAGTGTAGTGCGAGCTCTGCACAGTGTTCAGCTAAAGCTACCTGTAGAAGGATGGTGGTGTTTTCCTGATCCTATCACTACCGCAGACAGCTAAATAAGCTACAAGTTAGTTTTTTGCGAGCTCTGCACAGTGTTCAGCTAAAGCTACCTGTAGAAGGTTGGTGATGTTTTCCTTATCCTATCACTACCGCAGGCAGCTTAATAAGCTCCAAGTTATTTTTTTGCGAGCTCTGCACAGTGTTCAGCTAAAGCTACCTGTAGAAGGTTGGTGGTGTTTTCCTGATCCTATCACTACCGCAGGCAGCTAAATAAGCTACAAGTTAGTTTTTTGCGAGCTCTACACAGTGTTCAGCTAAAGCTACCTGTAGAAGGTTGGTGGTGTTCTCATACTACAGGCAGGCAGTTGATTTTGCTAGCTGCAGTATCAGTATGTATATATATATATATATATATATATATATATATATATATCCCAGCTTAGTGCAGCTACAGGCCATTAGTATGTCTGGAAGGCCAACAAGGAGAGGCAGACGGTCACAAGCCAATAAAAGAGGGCAAGCAGGCTCTGTGTCTTGAGGCAACAGTGCTGGTCGTGGACACGGTGCATCCTCATCAGCACGTGGCCGTGGGACACGCTTGGCCTTTTTTTTCGGCAGCTGGCCGTGTTGAGCTACAACATGTGGAAGACTTGGTCGAGTGGATGACCAAGCCTTGCTCATCCTCCTCATCCTCTCTCACCCATGCTCAGGGTACTTTGTCTTTCAAAGCATCTGCCAACGCGGCCTCTTCCCTTGGCTCAATTGCATCAGTGACTCCTTCCCAAGCCCCACCATGTCCTCCTGAGGAGTCCCTCGAACTGTTTGACCACAGTGTTGGGTACATGCTCCAGGAGGATGCCCAGCATTTAGAAGGCTCTGATGATGATACTGAGCTAGATGAAGGCAGTAACGTGAGCACGGACAGAGGGGGTGCCCAAGAAGGACAGCAATCTGGCAGTCATGCTCCCCCTCCTGCAGCAAACTGGAGGTTTGCTCCAGTGATGAGGAGGGAGGGGATGATGAGGTCACTGACTCAACGTGGGTGCCTGATAGGAGAGAGGAGGAGGAGGCACATCACCAACGAGGCAGGGTACTTTGTCTGGCAAAGCAGCTGCCAACGCGGCCTCTTCCCTTGGCTCAATGGCATCAGTGACTCCTTCTCTTGCCCCACCATGTCCTCCTGAGGAGTCCCCCGAACTGTTTGACCACAGTGTTGGGTACATACTCCGGGAGGATGCCCAGCGTTTTGAAGGCTCCGATGATGGTACTCAGCTAGAGGAAGGCGGTAACGTGAGCCCAGACAGAGTATTTGCCCGACAAGGGCAGGAATTTGGCAGTCATGTTCCCCTTGCTGCCAGGTTTGCTCCAGTGATGAGGAGGGAGGGGATGAGGGGGTCACTGACTGCACGTGGGTGCCTGAGAGGAGAGAGGAGGAGGAGGCACATCTCCAACGAGGCAGGATGCCCTCCAGGGGCCAGCCTAAGGGCAGCACACTGACTGCATCACACCCCAAAGCTCCGCATGTGCAGGGCGCTGCTGTCTCTGCGCATTATTCCAAAAGTTCTTTGGTGTGGGCCTTTTTTGAGATGAGTGCATCAGATCGCACCGCTGCTATTTGCAAAATATGTCTCAAGCGTATCTTGCGTGGCCAAAACATCTCCCGCTTGGGCACCATATGCTTGACCAGACATATGTTGACCTGCCATGCAGTTTGTTGGCAAGCGTATCTAAAAGACCCACACCAAAGAACAAAGAGGACCTCTTCTTGCTCCTCATCAGCTGAGATCTCCAACCCCACTATACCTTCAGTCCTATCTGAGACCTGCACTGAGAGGAATGAAGGTGTAGAATTTGGTGTGTCACAGCCAAGTACTTGTGGGCAATATGCTTTCAGTACACCGACGTCAGATTGTACCAGGCATATTTCCCTGCCCCAGCTGCTGCACCGCCAAAAGAAGTTCACTCCCAGCCATCCACATGCCCAGCGGTTGAATGCTAGCTTGGCAAAATTGCTAGCACTTCAACTGCTGCCTTTTCAATTGGTAGACTCTGCCCCCTTCCGTGAGTTTGTGGAATGTGCGGTTCCTCGGTGGCAGGTACCCAAATGCCACTTTTTCTCACGGAAGGCGATTCCAGATCTCTACCGGCATGTGGAAGGCAATGTCCATGCCTCGCTGGACAGGGCGGTCAGCGGTAAGGTGCATATTACCGCTGACTCATGGTCCAGCAGGCATGGACAGGGACGTTACCTAAGTTTCACCGTGCATTGGGTGACTCTGCTGGCAGCTGGGAAGGATGCAGGACAAGGTGCAGTAGTGTTGGAGGTTGTTCCGCCACCACGCCTCCAAAATGTCACTACTAATGATTGTGACACACCTCTCTCCTCCACCCCCTCCTCTTCTTCTTCCTCCATGGCCTCTTCCTGTGCTTTGTCCTCGGAACCAGCGGTGCTCCGTAGCCGTTCAAGGGGCTACGCAAGTATGCAGGCCAAAACATGCCATGCGGTGCTTGAGCTGGTGTGCTTAGGGGACAGGAGCCACACTGGGGCAGAGGTTCTGTCAGCTCTGCAGGGGCAGGTTCAGAGGTGGTTGACACCACGCCAACTTAAGGCAGGAATGGTGGTTTGAGACAATGGCACCAACCTCCTCTCTGCCCTCCGACAGGGACAAATGACCCATGAGCCCTGTTTGGCTCTCGTCCTTAACTTGGTGGTGCAGTGGTTTTTGGGCAGGTACCCGGGCTTATAGGATGTCTTGAGGCAGGCCAGGAAAGTCTGTGTGCATTTCCTCCAGTCATATAACGCCAGTGCTCGGCTGACAGACCTCCAAAAGGAGTTTAACCTGCCCAAGAACCGCCTAATCTGTGACATGCCCACCAGGTGGAACTCAACGTTGGCCATGCTGCAGCAGCTGCACACACAGCAGAGGGCCATCAATGAGTACCTGTGCAACTATGGCACCAGGTCAGGGTCAGGGGAACTTGTTTTTTTTTCCCCACGCCAGTGGGCCATGGTCACCATTTGAGGAGGCCACGAGGATGGTGAGCAGTGACAGTGCATGCATTAGTGACACTGTCCCCCTTGTCCACCTGTTGGAGCACACGCTGCATGGAATAATGGACAGGGCACTTGAATCAGAACAGAGGCAGGAAGAGGAGGACTTCCTTAGCTCTCAAGGCCCCCTTTATCCAGACAGTGTTCCTGCATGGCTGCCGATCACACAGGAAGAGGAGGAGGAGGATTGTGTCAGTATGGAGGTGGAGCCTGGCACTCAGCATCAGCAGCAGTCTTTAAGTGATCAGTCCCAAGAAACACATGGACTTGTACGTGGCTGGGAGGAGGTGGCTGTGGACCATGTCGTCCTTAGTGACCCAGAGGACCGAATGCCTCAGCAAACCTACGCTGCATGGCCTCCCTGATCCTGCAAAGCCTGCGTAAGGATCCTCGTATTCGTGGTATCAAGGAGAAGGACCAATACTAGCTGGAAACTTTCCTTGATCTACGTTACAAGGGTAAGGTTGCGGACCTTATCTTGCCGTCGCAGAGGGAGCAGAGGATGAAACATCTTCGGGAGGCCTTGCAGAAAGGTCTGTGCAATATGTTCCCAGAGACTGGGAGGTTACAAACTCCTGTTTCTGGACAACGTGTTGCTGAGGCTTCGGTCAGTCAAAGAAGGATCGGTGGAGAAGATGGCCGTCTGACCGATGCGTTCAGACAATTTTTTAGTCCGCAGCCCCAAAGTATGATCGGTTCCAGCAACCATTGCCAGCGTCTGTTTTACATGGTGCAGGAATACCTAGGGGCAAAATCTGACTTGGACACCTTTCCCACCGAAAATACTCTGTGTTACTGGGTTTTGAGGATGGATCACTGGCCAGAGCTTGCACAGTATGCAATTGAGCTACTGGCCTGTCCTGCATCCAGCGTTCTTTCGGAACGCACATTCAGTGCTGCTTGAGGCTTTGTAACCGATCACAGGGTGCGTCTGTCCACCGACTCGGTCGATCGACTGACCTTCATAAAAATCAATCAGTCTTGGATCACCACCAGCTACCAAGCACCTGCTGCTGATGTAACTGAATACTTTTTTTTGAAATCTCAGATCCCTTTAAAGACTGCCTATACTGATGCTGAGTGACTATCCTGAGTAATTATCCTCTTCCTCCTCAATGAGCACGCTGATAGCTTGTAAGAACATTTTTGGTTCTGGGCGCGCCACCAGTGCCTAAGGCCCAATTTTTCAGCCCCTGTTTAACAGGGGCGTGTAATTACAGTTTTTGATGCAATACTTTGCAGCAGGGCTCATTCCTGCATTGCAACTAGAGTATCTGTGAGGGGTTGCAGTGTTGTGGCACCAGCACCAGTGCCTAAGGCCTAATTTTTCAGCCCCTGTTTAACAGGGGCGTGTAATTACAATTTTTGATGCAATACTTTGCAGCAGGGCTCGTTTCTGCATTCCAACTAGAGTATCTGTGACTGGTTGCAGTGTTGTGGCACCAGCACCAGTGCCTAAGGCCTAATTTTTCAGCCCCTGTTTAACAGGGGCGTGTAATTACAATCTTTGATGCAATACTTTGCAGCAGCGCTCGTTCCTGCGTTCCAACTAGAGTATCTGTGAGGGGTTGCAGTGTTGTGGCACCAGTGCCTAAAGCCCAATTTTTCAGCCCCTGTTCAACAGGGGCATGTAATTACAATTCTTGATCTAATATTTCACAGCAGGGCCCTGTGAGGGCTTACAGTGTTGTGGCCACAACAACACCTAAGGCCCAAATTTCTGCTGAGTATATAGGGCAGGCCCCTACTTTCAAACATCCAACTTACAAATGACTCCTACTTGCAAACGGAAGGAGACAACAGGAAGTGAGATGAAATCTACCCCTAGGAAGGGAAATTATCTCCTGTAAGAGTTAATATGGGAAAAAACATGTCTCCTTTCCACTGATGCTTTATCACCAATCCTTGTTTCACAAAAAAAAACAAATTTTCAAAAAACATTTGTCATTGGGACAAAAAGTGAGGTGAAATCTTCTGAAGAGGAGCACAGACAGCAAAACAAATGTCACAGGGGTGATAACCCTTCCCTATGTTTTCCAAAAAGCTTAAAATAGATTTTTTGGCTGGAGCTAAATACGTTAAAAATGTACCAGTTCAAAATTACAAACAGATTCTACTCAACAACAAACCTACAGTCCCTGTCTTGTTTGCACTGCCTGTATACTGCTGTTCAGAGTACAGAGCCTGTATACTGCTGTTTCCTTTTTTAATTTGGGTGCGGGGTTCCCCTTAATATCCATACAAGACCCAAAGGGCCTGGTAATGGACTGGGGGGTACCCATGCCGTTTGTCTCACTGATTTTCATGCATATTGCCAGGACTCGACATTACATGAAAGCCGCAAGCAGTTTTAAATGACTTTTTTTCCTTTAAAAATGACATTTTGTGCAGGGACTGTTCTAAGCACGGGAAACACGCGCCACTTTACAGGCATACTATAGACACCCCCAGGTATGATATTTAAAGGAATATTTCTTTTTTTTTTTTTACTTTAAGCATCATTAAAATCACTGCTCTCGAAAAAACTGCAGTTTTTAAAAGTTTTTTTTGCATTGATACATGTCCCCTGGGACAGGACCCGGGTCCCCAAACCCTTTTTAGGACAATACCATGCAAATTAGCCTTTAAAATGAGCACTTTTGATTTCGAACGTTCAAGTCCCATAGACGTCAATGGGGTTCCAACGTTCGTGCAAATTTTCGGTCCCTTCGCAGGTTCTAGTGCAAACCTAACCGTGGGGTGTTCGGTTCATCCCTATTGTTAATGTAGTAATGCATTAATGAAAAAAAATCATCCTTTTCAGCACCATGAATAAATTGTTTTGTGTCCCGAAAATTTCCTGATTGGGGCAAATTTTACAGCACTGTGGGGGTTGTTTACTAAAGTAAAATCCACTTTGCACTACTGCAAAGTGCACTAAAAGTGCACTTGTAGTGCAATGTGGATTTGCCTTTGCTAAATAATCCCCATTGTCACTGTAAACACCAACTTACTCCAAAACCTGGTATTGAGCATTGAAAGAAGAAGCCACACATTGTTGAGTAGAAAACATTTTACTCAAAGCACATTCACATGTGCATTATAAAAGGGTTTTTTAACAAACCAACATCTTTGGTGTATGTATTTGTTTTGACATTAGAAATATCCTTTTTTTGGTTAACCAGGCATGTTTCAAACCATAACATACACAACTCATGAACTTACAAAGTTCAACTTTGAAAAAGTGAAGGCAATATCAGACATTAGTATGTCAAAACTGTGTTGATCTTGCTTTCATCAGATGGGGTGATGTCACCCCTGTAAAAGCCACATTTTGAAGATGTATACAAATTGAAACTCAAAATGGGGATTTCCCTCCTGATCCCATGCCTAATGTCAATATGTGCTAACTCCCATCATGGGGGATCAATGGATGTTTTTCGGGGTGCAACCCCTTCCTCTCACCTACTTGAGTTGCAAAGAAGGGGTTGCACCCACAAAAACGCATACCTTGTTTTCTTGTGAAGGCTGATAGCACATGATGACACACTGAGAGAGATTTAGTAAAAGTGGAGCACTCGGGGGGCGTGGCCACCGGAGCTGATGATGGACGCCTGATCTCTCAGCTCGTCACACAGGGGTTACCATTGTGCTACTCAGGCCGCACAACTACCCCGGAGCCATCCTCATTCCAGCAGCATCTGAGAACATGGCCAGTGGGTCTAGGAAGAGAAATCCGGAATACAAACCTAAGAAACTCACTGAATTCTCCTACAAGCCGGCGGAGCAGGTCAGTGAATTTCAAGATGGTGCCGCGGGACTCCTACACTGATCTACCAGATGAAATCCTGGTAGATACTACCCCATCTGACCCCCCCAGCATTACCCCCTCACCCTCCGGAGGGTGACTATCTTCTTAACAGCCCTGCAAAGGCTAAAATGAGGCTTGATGCGCTGCCGCAGCGGCCGCCCACAGCACAAATAGAGGCCCAGGCTTTCAACCCCCTTCTCAGCAACCAGGCCCTACATTCATCCATGGCATCCTTTCCTACCTCAGGACAGATTGTGATGGACACTACATTAAAAGACATGCATTTGTCACTACAGACCTCCCTCATGATAGATCTCTCTTCACTATTTACTAAAATTTCCTCAGACATCCACTCGCTTGATGATAGAGTGTCATGCATTGAAAGAAATATGAGTGAATGCACCTCCACAGTTAATGAGGTCATTGATGTGTGTGAAGATGTGAGAGAAGAGCAAACATGGATTCGCGCCAAGCTGGCCGATTTAGAGGACAGATCTCGCAGGAACAATATTAAGCTGCGCGGAGTCCCTGAATCCATAATGCCTGCAGATCTGCCACGATTCGCAAAAGAAATGATGCACGTCATTATCCCAGAAGCATCACACAGAGACTTAATAGTGGACAGAATTCACAGAATTGCTAACCCATCTCACCTTGCTGCCTCCATTCCCAGAGATGTGTTAATGAGAGTCCACTTCTTTTATATCAAAGAGAAACTTTTGCTGGGGGTCAAAAATAAATCACCACTGCCTGCTCCTTACACGGGGATCCAATTTCTCCCAGATCTCTCCAAGTATACACTCCAACTAAGAAGAAATCTAAACCCGATAACCAAAACCATAAAATACCATACAAATGGCGTTATCCAGTGACTATCCTAGTCACAAGAAATGGCCAATCCCACGTCATAAACGACCTGCAACTTCTCCACAACTGGGGTATAATTCTTGAACCTCCCAAGACCAAATCACTGCGCAACGGTCCACTTCCAGCCCGCAGCCGTACAGATCACCAACGCAGATGAGGGGCCCCGAAAGATCCTATCGTAGTAGGCCTAACTACTTCTTGTAATATCCCCTGGGACATGACGAATTGCTTCCTTAAGCTCTCAGCTCCCTTCGTTATTAACTGTTTATACCCCCTTTTAGAGGTTGAAGCGGTGTGTTACGCCACCTCTACGTACCCTTCTACAACTCAGCAGAGTTACCTTACCAGCAGTTTGCTCATTGATTTTTTAATTTCAAGTGTGATTAACATTTTGATCTATCTGCAGCTCTATTATCCAAACTATCATCAAACTATCATCAAGTCCACGGACTAAAGCCCACTCACCGTCTGACCCACAGCCCAGGATCCTCCACACCTTAGACTGACTTGACTGACCGTAAGTGATATCTCAACTACTCCCTTTTATCTATACCTACACAATGCCGCTCAACATACTATCACTTAATGTCAATGGCCTGAACCATTCAGCTAAACGCCATTCACTATGGAGGACCGCCAAGGCTCTCCAGAGTGACATCCTCTGCATTCAGGAGACTCACCTGATACTGTCAGATTCCTCTCTATGCACCAACCGCCAGTTTCCAACTATCTTCCAAGCCTGCCACCCTACCAAAATTAAAGGCGTCATGATAGCAATCAAAGACACAGTGGACTTCCATCTATCCAAGGTACTAATAGACCCTGAGGGTCGATACTTGATAGTAGTGGGTACCATCGACAAAGTATCTTACACGCTTATTAATATATACGCCCCGAATACCCACCAAATGAAATTCCTGCATAGAGTCCTACATTTAGCCAAACCAATACGGAAAGGTCACTTAATTCTCTGTGGGGACTTTAACATTGCCCCCGACAACACCATGGATACCACATCACCCCCGAAGAGGCGAATATCGCCATTGAAGAATTTTCTATTCTCACAGGACTTGTTTGACGTATGGCGCTGCCATCATGGCTCAGAAAAGGACTTTACCTACTATTCTCCCATGCACAATTCATACTCAAGGATTGATTTTTTTGCAACAGATAAATGGCTCCTACAGAACGTATGTCAATCTGTGATCCACACCACGACATGGTCAGACCACGCTCCAATATCAATTTCGATTACAGACCCTAGTCCACAACGCAACACGTTTCTCTGGCGTGCAAATAATTATATACTCCAAAACAAAAACAACACAACAGAGATCTCCAATCACCTCACAGAATTTTTCTCTATCAACAAAGGATCAGTGTCTGACCATGGAGTGGTGTGGAGTGCCCATAAGGCCTATATAAGAGGTATGTTAATAAAACTAAGCTCCCTTCACAAAAAGAAGAGGACGCAGTGTATAGATGAACTAACCTCTCAAATTACCTCCATAGAACAACAACGTAAAGCCAATCCCCGAACTCCACAAACCCACCAGTTACTGTCCCTTAGGCAAGAACTGAAAACCTTACTCCTATATTCGTTCGAATTTCTCCAGCGTAAACTAAAAGCTACTTCATATGCCACCTCCAACAGAGCAGGGAAGACTTTAGCAATGAAACTTAGAGGTAGAAGAACAAAAACCAAAATTTCTCAGATACTCCATCCCCACACGAATACCCCCCAGTCCAACCCTTAAGACATAGCCAACGCATTCAGCGACTACTATAGTAACCTTTATAATCTAAAACACGACCCTACCACCCCACAACCATCCCCAGAGATTGACCGTTTTCTCCAATCCATACAACTACCAACCCTAACTGGGAATCAACTAGAATCTCTTAACAAACCGTTTACAGAACAGGAAGTCAGAGCATCAATTGACTCCCTACCTAACGGGAAAGCCCCAGGACCTGACGGCCCCACACCGGAATATTATAAACAATTCTCTTCACAACTTGTCCCCCATATCACAGAACTATATAACAACGCTGCCTCCTCTTCTAAACTTCCAATTGATTATTTGAATGCATTAATAGTTACGATACCGAAGCCAGGGAAGGAACCTAACACCCCCAAAAATTTCAGACCAGTATCCCTTCTCAATCTTGACTTAAAAATGTATGCCAAGACCATTGCTACACGTTTACTAGACATCATACCCACCCTTATACATAGGGACCAGACTGGTTTCACCAAGGGTAGACAAGCACCAGATGCCACCAGAAGAATGATAAATTTGATACACCATGCGGAGACCACCGGAACGCCTTCTCTGCTCCTATCTTTGGATGCAGAGAAGGCGTTCGACAGGGTCCACTGGCTCTACATTAAAAAGGTCCTCCAGAAATTTGGATTTAAAGACCACATCCTTAGAGCCATCTTGGCAATGTACACCACTCCTTCGGCCCAAGTATTCACAGAAGGTATGCACTCAAAGCCAATCCCCTATTACAAACAGCACGCGTCAAGGCTGTCCGTTGTCCCCACTTATCTTTAATTTACTAATGGAACCTCTGGCACAACACATCCATTCCAATAAGACAATATCTGGATTACAGATAGGCAACGCCTGCCACAAAATAAGCCTCTTCGCGGATGACATTATACTGGTACTCACAAATCCCACATCCTCCCTGGCAGAAGTACAAACTACATTAAATTGGTTTAGTAATGTCTCATATTATAAGCTAAACACGACCAAATCATCTGTTCTTGACATAAATCTAGATGCCACAACAAAAAATTTGCTTCAACTACAGTACCCCTTCACATGGGCAGACAAAGAAATCACATAACTGGGAATCCAACTCATAAAATCAATCAGACATCTTTACTCTTCTAACTTCCTCCCACTCCTTCACAAAATTAAAACTGACAGACAACAAATAATAAAGCACGAGCTCTCCTGGTCGAGAAGACTGTCGGCCTTCAAAATGACATGTCTCCCTCAAATACTGTACTCTTTCCGCACATTGCCCATTCCAATACCCTCCTCATTTTTCAGGTCCCTTCATTCAATATTCAACAAATTTCTTTGGAAGGGGAAAAAACCCAGATGTGCCCATGCAAAACTAATTAAACATAGACTGGCGGGAGGCGCAGGATCCATAGACTTTGGTCAACTTCCTGAATGGTTTCAACCTAGTACTCAATCTCTATGGGCCCAGATAAAATCTTCACTTATATGTTCCAATCTTGAACACTGGTTACTGAGCACTCCTCTGGGCTCCTGTGTCTCATCCTCCATCTCCCCGCCCATGAAGGCTTCAGTTTACGCCTGGAAAAAGATGGTCATTCTTTCTGACTACATCCCCTCAACGGCACTCTTTAACGTACCCTTAGAAATGCTTCACCATTTGTCACCTGATCTTAGACTCTCCCAATGGTCCCTCAAAGGTATACATTCACTACATCTCCTCATACAAGGAAACAAACTTAAATCTTTCTCACAATTACAAAAGGAATATAATCTACCCACCACTGAACACTTCACATTCCTCCGCATCCACCACTGTCTAAGTAAAACACCTCTCCCCCACTACAACATCCTCCAAAGACCTGGGATTTCCTCACGAATCCCACTCCAAGAACCAAAGGCATATCTTACTTTTATACCCTCCTTCAAGGGAAAAGATCCTTCACTAAGATGTCCCCACATCATCAATGGGAAGCAAACCTTTCCAGTACTTTCTCTGTAGCACAATGGCAACTTGCTCTCAAGTCTGCGTACAAAGTAACCCAATGTTTGACATTATGGGAACTCACCCAGAAAATCTCACTCTGGTGGTAGTTGACCCCAGCTAAAATGGCCTCCTTCAGTCCCCATACCCCCAACACATGTTGGAGATGTAAATCCCACAAAGGAGACATCTTTCATATTTTCTGGTCGTGCTCCGCCATTCAGAAATACTGGATAGATACATTTAACCTTCTTACCAACATAACAAAAATCTTTATCCCACCCACACCCGCACTGGTGCTTCTAAACCTAAACATAGAAAACATACCTGGCCCCCTAAGACACACAACAACCCATGTCCTCTTGGCTTCCAGACTCAATTTAACTAGGCATTGGAAGTTGGATACTTCCCCAACTATAACACAAACAATAGACCTGGTTTCACTACACTTCAGTGACGAAACAATGATGGCCGCCAGCAATGGTCAGGCCACAAAAACCACTCAACAATGGCTTCCCTGGACAAATTGGTCCAATGCTGCATTCCCTACTCAGACTCTCAAAATCACCCACACACCTTCTTGACCGAGCAATTTGTTCATCATATGATATATCCATTTGTTACACTATGACTATAGTAGAGGAATAACTCCTCAAATTAAGAATAAGTGACTGTACTTTCAGTTTAACCATTTGGTCCTTTCTGCCTTTGCGGCACAAAGAGCTCCCACTAGGGGTACTGCAATGGGAGAAAGGGCCCTATCTGTATGTTTAACTAACCAAAGTTCTATCTATTCCCATACCTAAGCTACTTTGTCTGAATCTGTTCCAATGACAAACTGCTGGATGTTATGTATAGTTTCTGCTTGAAAAACTTATGTTTTAAATGTAATCATAACGTTGCTGCACGACGTACATTACATAAATTGTACCTTGTATTTCCTTGTGAAAATTCAATAAAATACTTTGAAAGAAAAATAAACTGGAGCGCTCACAATCTGGTGCAGCTGTGCATGGTAGCCAATCAGCTTCTAACCTCAGTTTGTTCAATGAAGCTTTGGCAATATAACCTGGAAGCTGATAGGTTTCTCTGCAGAAGTGAGCCTAATTTTGTACTCTCCAGCTTTAGTAAATAAACCCCACTGTGTGGATCTTCAAAATTTGGCTTTTGAAATACTTTAAAACTTGAATTAAAATACAAAATTAGACAAAACAGTACAATTTTTGTGTGTTTTAGATTCTGCCTAAAACATCAATGATGTTCTTCATTTTTTGTTGAACATCATTGATGTTTTCCTTTAACTTGTCTAAATCCCGATTGCACCCCCTTATCTCCCTGATGAGGATCTGGGCACTTGTGAAATGAGATTCTTCTTCTACAACATCCACATCACCTAAAAAAAGAAAAAAAAAAACACACCATGTATTATAAATAGGGATGGGCTGAACACCCCCCTGTTCGGTTCGCATCCAGAACATGCGAACAGGCAAAAAATGTGTTTGAACACACGAACACCGTGTTTATTTCAAAGGTTAATATGCAAGTTATTGTCATAAAAAGTGTTTGGGGACCTGGGTCCTGCCCCAGGGGACATGTATCAATGCAAAAAAAAAGTTGTAAAAATGTCCGTCTTTTCGGGAGCAGTGATTTTAATAATGCTTAAAGTGAAACAATAAAAGTGAAATATTCCTTTAAATTTCGTACCTGGGGGGTGTCTATAGTATGCCTGTAAAGTAACGCATGTTTCCCGTGTTTATAACAGTTCCAGAGCAAAATTACATTTCTAAAGGAAAAAAAAGTCATTTAAAAGTGCTATTGCTAGTGCCGGCTATTAATGAATTGTCAGTACCGACAATACACATAAAAGTCATTGGTATGGATTTAAAGGGGAACTCCGCGCCAATTTTTAAAAAAAAATGGCATGGGGTTCCCCCAAAAATCCACACCAGACCCAGGCTGCGTCATAGGCTGGGTGCCTCCGGTGGAGGCAGGATCCTGTGCGTGTTCCTCGCTGGAGTCGCTGGAGATCATCCATCGCTGGAGATCATCCATCGCTGGAGATCAGCCATCGGTGGAGATTGACAATTGGATTACATCGCTGGAGTAGGAGTATGGATTTATCGGATTACATCGCTGGAATCTCTTTTTTATTTTTATTTTTTTTTAATTTTTAATAAAGGACTTGTCCCAAGCTGTCTCCTGTGGTTTTTTAACATTTTGACACTTTATTTTTGTGAAATGGTAGGGGTACAATGTACCCCTTACCAATTCACATGGGAGGCCAGGATCGGGGTGTCCCCTTTGTTAAAGGGGGCTTCCAGATTCTGATAAGCCCCCCACCCGCAGACCCCCACAACCACCGGGCAAGGGTTGTGGGGATGAGGCCCTTGTCCCCATCAACATGGGGATAGCCTCCCCATGTTGAGGGCATGTGGCCTGGTATGGTTCAGGAGGGGGGGCGCTCTCTCGCCCCCCCTCTTTTCCTGCGGCCTGCCAGGTCGCATGCTCAGATAAGGATCTGGTGTGGATTTTTGCGGGAACCCCACTTTATTTTTTTTTTAATTTTGGCTTGGAGTTCCCCTAATATCCATACCAGACCTGAAGGGCCTTGTAATGGAATTTTGGGGGTTCCCCACGCATTTTATTTTTTAATGACTTTCAATGACTTTTATGTGTATTGTCGGGACCAACAATTCATTAATAGCCGGCACTAGTGCTAGCACTTTTAAATTACTTTTTTCTCCTTTAGAAATGTCATTTTGCTCTCGGACTGTTATAAACACGGGAAATATGCGCTACTTTACAGGCATACTATAGACAACCCCAGGTACGAAATTTAAAGGGATATTTCACTTTTATTGTTTCACTTTAAGCATTATTAAAATCACTGCATTTTTTTTGCATTGATACATGTCTCCTGGGGCAGGACCCGAGTCCTCAAACACTTTTTATGACAATAACTTGCATATTAACCTTTAAAATTAGCACTAGATTTCTCCCATAGACTGTTCCGCGGCTTTTTTGAATTTTCCGCGAACACCCCAAATTGTTCGCTGTTCGGCCAACGGGCGAACAGCAATTGTTCGAGTCGAACTCATGTTTGACTCGAACAGATAGCCCATCCCTAATTATAAATATGCAGGCATACATCTATTACCTGAAGCTGTGGTCTCAGACACTCACCTGTTGTGGTCACTATTTCGCCCACTTCATAAACGTTTCCCTCCTCATCCTCAGGTTGTGGTGTGGGGAGTTCCCCTTCTTTAGGAGGTTGGGGGTCCCTGGTGTCCTCAGATATCCCGAGTCTTTTCTCCCCTATGTGAGTTAAAAAAAGGTATACTTAGCACACAGATATTTGAGACCAGAAATAGGAATATGAATCATTGCTTGGAAGTGTCGTACAGTTGTCTGTTTTGGAAGAGTTCCAAGCAGAAGACATTATTTTTTTCCCTTTCTAAAGCTGGAATACTTACCTTTTTTGTACAATTTTAACACATGGAGACACCCCTAGTATCCACTGGAGCACCTGGTTGGCACACCATAAAAAGGTTGATATGGTTTCCCACACTAGTGCTCCTGCGTTCAGATGTGTAAACAGCTGCTGAGTGTCCTCTCCTTACACTGAATCAAGTTACAAACCCATCTAGACAACAATGTAATAAACTTCTTTTAATACAAATAGGCATGACCAAATGTAGTTAACCTGCATCTGCCAAAAACATTGTATTAGTGGGCGAACGAACAATGTTTACTATAACCGATTACTGTGCCCACCAACCTGAAAGTTGCCATTTTAAACTGTACAACAGTAAAGAAAAGCACATGGAGAAGCATGGAAGTAATAATAATAATAGGAACACATGACGAATACTTACTTTTTTGCAGCACTTTCCTGATCCTTCTGTACTGATCCTGCTCCCTCAATTCCAGGCCTCAATTCCTCAATTGCTCCTTGGATCGTCGTACCCCAAAATTCCTGTGCAGACTTTTCACAACTTTAGTCATGATCTTGGCCTTTTCTCACATTTGGGTTTGGGTACGATCCATACTTCCCATCTTAGTCGGCCCTCTTAAAGATGTCCACCATCTTCACCATCTCTACAAAGGACATATTTGAGGCCTTATATCTCCTCCGGGATAGGGAGGTTTGTGACTCCGGGCTTTCCTCGTCATTGCTGCTATTATCACGCACCTGTTGTCTCTCCACCATGTGCTCTCCCACTGCATTGAAAGAGAAGGGGAATGTACTAGAAAGAAGGTCAGGGGTGGGCAGAGTTTCACGCATACGCAGTGTATATAAAGCATAACACGCGTGTCGTACATAGGATCTGTGAGCAGGGGAAGGAGTAGCGGAAGTTCCGATTGTGATAATGAAGGTACAATTTTAGAATTTACGGGTATGCCACATAATTTACAAAGGGGGATAAACATACATGAAAGGGTACCATCATCCTAAATATGACTAAGATCGGGAAGTAGGGTTAAAAGAGGAACCAGAGCAAGGACCTCTCCAATAACGTCCTGCCTCTTTTACAAGAAAAACGGACTGTTGCGGTACCATAAAGAAAAGACTTAATTTAAAAAGCATAAATTTATTTCAAAACATGGTAAAAAGTCCTACAGGGGACATCAATTGTACATATTCATGATTTGACATGCATAGACAATGATAGTTGTTTTACAGCATTGTTGATACTAAGTTGGTATAGCTAATGCCCACACAAGTACATGGACAGAGATTACATGGTGTGATACTTGCAGACGTGACCTCTACGTTTCGCGGTCACAGCCGCTTCTTCAGGAGGCGTCTGATAGTATGTAGTCTATGAAGATGAAAAAACAATATAGTATCAACATGACAAAATACATACATAGTTTTACAAAAGGTACATGATTAATATTGGAGAGCATGTTTAAAATTTAAAGTTTTAGAAATTGCACTCACCAAACTATAACCATGAAGGTTCTCTGGAGCGATATTGTGAGACGCCCTCACGAGGCGTTCCCCCGGGGGCGGGCCAGGGAGGCAAATTAGGGTAGTACTATTGTGAAAAATTCAATAGGATAAGGTTTTTTAAAAAAATCAATCAAATAGTGTGTCTAATTAGAGGGTCACCCGGGAGTGTCAAGGTGGGGGTGAAGGAAGGTGAGGATGGAAAAGGTGCCAAGGAGGATGGCTGGAAGGGAGAGAGGGAAAGGAAGGGGGAGAGAAAAAGGGGGGGAGGGGGAGAGGGGAGGAAAAGGGGGGAAGGGGGGAAGGGGGGAGGGGGAGGAAGGGGGGAGGGGGGGAAGAGTGGGGAAAAAAGGAAAAGAATAGGGGAAGGGGGGTGGCAGTTCGCCCAGCGCAGGCGCACAGCTCAATGTTGACCAGTGCCTAAACAATGGTCAGAACGAAGCGGCAGCTGAGCTCAAAATAGCCCAGCCCACCGCCGGAGGAGCGCAAGCCCGCCACAGGGGGAGAATTAACTCCTCACATCCCCCCAGAGCACAGTGGCAGGTGCAATTAGATAGTAACTTGAGTGTACATAGTGTTTCAAAAGAATAAACTGGGGGCGAGGACACCCACAGCTGCAGAGACATGCATCGCAGCCCGTCCCAGAGCAATGTACAGAAATTGCAATCTAAGTATACATAGCTTTAATTAATAAAGCAGATAGTCTACTGGAATATTGAAGTCAGCCACAGAGGGAAACATTGAAAAGAAGAAAAACATTAAGTAATATTGAGTTTTTAATATAGTGAAAGCACTATATATAAGGAGTCCACTAGTATATAGTCCTGAGGAAAAACCTGAAGTCTAATAAAATCCAAAGGGTTTTTTAGGAGTGTGATATTTGATATGATTTTTAATTTTTTAGAGATTCTTTATATATGTGTAATTGGATCACGGCAGGGGCTGGGGGACAAGTCATAACAAGGTTATTCGAGAAAGTATTTATATGAATGTGTCTCATTAATGCCAGGAGGGACACATGCATTAAGTCGCTCAATCCACAGGGATTCACGTCTTAAAATTTCGCGATCCCAATTGCCCCCGTGGGGGTCTTGAGGGACAACGTCTAATACAGTAAACCGAATATAGTCCAGATTAAAGCGGTGATAAATGCCAATGTGGCGGCCTACGGTGGTAAGCTTGCCATTCGTGGAGGCGTATAGGTGATCCCCCAGTCTCTGCCGTAGCTCTCTAATTGTTTTCCCCACATAAAAGGCGCTGCACGCGCAAGTCATGAGGTAAATGACTCCACGTGTACCACAATGGGCCGAGTGTTTGGGGAAAAACATCTCGCCATTAGGGAGTAAAAAGTGTTGTCCTTCTTGAATCCAGGGGCAGTGTGGACAATTGCCACATTTGTATGTGCCCCTGGGTTCCGACGGACCAGGGGAAGGAATCCTGTAATGACTGTGTGTTAGTCTATCCCTTAAAGAGGTGGCCCTTTTGAAAACCAGGTCGGGGGTGGGTTTAATGTATTTTTTGAGGGTGTGATGGTCAGTTAAAATATGCCAATGATTTGACAATATTTTTCGTAATTGCTGGTGATGGGTAGAAAATTTAGTAATAATCTTGGTCATGTAGGGTTGTTTAGGACGTGGGGGGCCATATAGTAATGTTTGTCGGTCTAAGGCTAGGGCCTTGTTGAAAGCTTTTCTCAGCACGGTACGTTTATAACCTCTCGCCAACAATCGTGTGCGGAGAGCATTGGCCTGTTTATAGAAATCCCTGTGCTCTGTGCAGTTCCTTCTCAGTCTGAGATACTGAGTGAAAGGAATACTGCGAACCAGAGGACGGGGATGAAGACTAGAAGCGTGCAACAAGGTGTTGCCTGCAGTGGGTTTGCGATAAAGATCAGTGGTTAAGTGACCAGTGGAATCCTTAGTAATCAAAACGTCTAGGAATGGGATGCTTAATCTATCATAGGAGAAAGTGAAATGAAGATTGAAGGAATTAATATTTAACTCTGCAATGAATGTCTGTAAAAGTTGCTCAGTGCCCGTCCAGATGACCAGGAGGTCATCAATGAATCTAAACCATCATAAGACATGGTCCAAGAATGGTTCCAAAAGGTCATCACTGAAAACCGTTCGTTCCCAGCCACCAAGGTATAAGTTCGCGTATGAAGGGGCACAGGATGTGCCCATTGCAAAGCCTTGGATTTGAAGATACATTTGATCCATAAATAAAAAATAATTCTTGGTCAAAATAAATTCTAAGAGTTTTAAAATGAAAGTATTGGTGGGCCAGGTGTGATGGTCCTGTTCCATCAGAAAGGAGCCAGCCATCCGGACGCCCTGCTCGTGGGGGATGCTCGAGTACAAGGCCTCGACATCGATAGCCACGAGGAGGGCGTCTGGAGGGATCTGGACCCCCTCGATGTGTTTCAACAGGTCGGTTGTGTCCCTGATGTAAGAAGGTAATCTCATGACATGAGGTAAAAGAAAGGTATCCACCAATTTGCTGGCGTTTTCCGTTAATGAACCTTTCCCAGAGACGATAGGTCGACCTGGAGGTGCAGAGAGGTCTTTATGAGTTTTTGGTAGGGCATAAAATGTGGAGATGCGTGGGTATTGTACATTGATGAATTTATAGGTGTCGTCATCGATGAGGCCCTCTAGGAAGGCCCCACCGATGAGTCCCCTAAATTCATCAATGGTTTGTTGAATGAAGTGATTTTCGATGGGTAGATACCAGTTAGGATTGGAAAGAATATTAAGACACATGGTCTGATATTGGTGATGAGTCATCAGCACAAGGTTTCCACCTTTATCAGATTGCTTTATGACTAAATTGGTGTTTTTTTGTAATTTGGTGACTGCTCGAAATTGTTGTCGGGTCAGGTTAGAGGGTGATGTTTGCCATCGTTCTTTTTTAAGGGAAAGAATGCATTCATGCAAGAAAGCCCAGATGGAAGGGCAGGTCAATAAATCAGGGAAAGCTTTGGACTTTGTTTTTAGAGGAGTTTTGGGGATGGAGTGTTGGGGTTGAGAAGTACTAATCATTTGACAAACAGAGAGGGAGTCGGAATTACCATCTGAGGGGTCCGACTCAACCTCTCCTTCGTCAAGAAGTAGCATGAGATCTCTTAGTGCTCTGGACTCTGCTATCGTGAAATTTTTGGTCCTTTCCGCTAGTTCCTTTTCCAGGTTGGCGCGTTTACGGTCGGGGTCAAACATATAATTGAAAGTCAATTTACGGGCAAACAAGTAAAGATCTTTGATTGTCTCATAAATATCGATTGGCTCCGAGGGACAGAAACCTAGGCCCAAGTGGAGGACCTGTTCCTCCTCCGGAGTCAACCGATAAGATGTGAGATTTATGATGTTCAGGGAGTGAGATTCATTATCATTAGTGGGGGTGATTACTCGTGAGACGTGCTTGGGGTTGGGGTCTTCTGCACAAACATGTCCAGATTCCCTTGTTTGGAGGGCTCCGGGCTGGGTTGTACTAAAAAAACGGGCTGTGATAGGAGTGTTTGGATGTTCGGTTGTAGGAGTTTAGGGATGATGTTATGTAAAGTGGGGTGGAGAGGGCCCATAGAGGGGGTCTGTCCACCTGGCCTAGGTGTTTGTGGTGTTTTTAATGTTTTGCCATGTTGTTTTCCTTTTTTAGGGTGTTTAGCAGTTGAGTTATCACCAGTGAGAGACCTCTTACGAGGGGCACCTGGTGCTCGTGATAAGGTGGGGCGGGTAGTGATCTGTGAGGATACAGAGGAAATCGATGAGTCAGATTCCGTATAATCTGTTGCCATTGGGGCTGGAGATTGTCGATTTTGACGTTTATGTTTGTAGGAAGATGATTTCCCAGACCATTTGTATGCATAGCCCTCCGTGAATGCCAATTTATCCTGGGAAAATTTTCTTTGTTTTTTGGTGATAATGTCTTTATTAAGACCTTCAATTTTATCTCGTATTTCCTTCCATTTATTGGTGAAGGAACCTGACTCTTGAATGTTAGGAAACTGATTTCTTCCCCCTTCCCCTCCCTCCCCTTCTCTTCTCCCCTCCCCTGTTCCTTTCCCCTTTCCTTCCCCTTCCCCTTTTCTTTTCCTTTTTTCCCCCCTCTTCCCCCCCCCCCCCCTCCCCCTTCCTCCCCCTCCCCCCCCTTCCCCCCTTCCCCCCTTTTCCTCCCCTCTCCCCCTCCCCCCCTTTTCTCCCCCCCTTCCTTTCCCTCTCTCCCTTCCAGCCATCCTCCTTGGCACCTTTTCCATCCTCACCTTCCTTCACCCCCACCTTGACACTCCCGGGTGACCCTCTAATTAGACACACTATTTGATTGATTTTTTTTAAAAAACCTTATCCTATTGAATTTTTCACAATAGTACTACCCTAATTTGCCTCCCTGGCCCGCCCCCGGGGGAACGCCTCGTGAGGGCGTCTTACAATATCGCTCCAGAGAACCTTCATGGTTATAGTTTGGTGAGTGCAATTTCTAAAACTTTAAATTTCAAACATGCTCTCCAATATTAATCATGTACCTTTTGTAAAACTATGTATGTATTTTGTCATGTTGATACTATATTGTTTTTTCATCTTCATAGACTACATACTATCAGACGCCTCCTGAAGAAGCGGCTGTGACCGCGAAACGTAGAGGTCACGTCTGCAAGTATCCCACCGTGTAATCTCTGTCCATGTACTTGTGTGGGCATTAGCTATACCAACTTAGTATCAACAATGCTGTAAAACAACTATCATTGTCTATGCATGTCAAATCATGAATATGTACAATTGATGTCCCCTGTAGGACTTTATACCATGTTTTGAAATAAATTTATGCTTTTTAAATTAAGTCTTTTCTTTATGGTACCGCAACAGTCCGTTTTTCTTGTAAAAGAGGCAGGACGCTATTGGAGAGGTCCTTGCTCTGGTTCCTCTTTTAACCCTACTTCCCGATCTTAGAAGGTACAATTTTAACTTGGGGCATCAGTGGCCTATACTGCTTATAGATTGAGGCCTATACTGGGACAAGATTAGGAGAATTTAGCCTGACAGGGTTTGTTTTGTGTTGTGTCTTGCAGAGAAAATGGATCTCTTCAATGATCATGACTTTCTCTCCCTATTCATTGATAAGTACAGGGATCTGCCCTGTCTGTGGCAGGTAAAACACCCCTTTTATACTGATAAAAGAAAGAGGAAGGCAGCGCTGGATCAATTGCTGGAATTAATGAAGCTGCAGATTCCCACAGCAACCATCCCCTATTTAAAGGCAAAAATTGGTGGCCTTAAGAGAACTTATAATAGGGAGCGCAAGAAGGTCCAGGATTCCCAGGGATTAGGAGCTGCAGCAGATGACATTTATGTACCCAGGCTGTGGTACTACAACAGACTGCATTTTCTGTCAGACCAGACTGAAATCAGGCCATCGCTCTCCACTATTCCTTCAACGCTTCCTTCCACCCCAGCTGAGGCTTCCGACGTCCAACCTGGGCTTTCCAGCCAGGAAGAAGTAGAGGAGCCCAGCTTGAGCCAGGTATAGCATTGTTCAACATATTTCTTGTAAAATTAATGATGTTAACTAGATGTTATTATTGATCACTAATTTCTGATGTAACAAAGTGGTTTACATATCAATAGACAGTAGTAGCCAAAATGTTTGGGACAAGAATGGAAAATGCTGTGCTCAGAATGATAGTCTTTTCTATTTATTAACATTCAATTTGCAATAGTCATGAGCTGAAAATTGTGTGTGATTGATGAACAAAAAACTAAAACTATGTCCCTTTTTTATACACAGGAAAGCCTCAGCCAGGAGGAGGCTGTGGAAAGTGGCAGCCAGGAGGAGGCTGTGAAAAGTGGCAGCCAGGAGGTGGCGGGGGAAGTGGCAGCCAGGAGGTGGCGGGGGTAAGTGGCAGCCAGGAGGTGGCCGGGCCCAATAGCCTGACCAAATCCCAGGTCCCTCCCCTCCGCCTTCCAAATAAAAGGCCCAGGAAGGGGAATAACGTGGAGGAGGCAGCACTTAGTTAATTCGGCAGGCTAATGCGGCGCTCAGAACCCCCCAATCTTCAAGGGGCCTATGCCTGCATGACAGCCTGCAAAATGCAGGAAATGGAGGAGTGCCAATGCCTCTTGAGGAAGTGATTTATCTGGCCCTAAATAGGGGGTTGAGGGGTGAACTCACAAGCAAAACCCACCTGTGTGAGTTGGACCATCCTCCTCCTCCTCCACCTCCTGCCACAACTCCAACACCAGAGCCACAGCCTGGAAGCAAGCATGGAAGCAATCGTGGGAGGAAGACAAGAGAGTGATGGCCTGGGTACAGTCTGGTCTGACAAAAGATGCAGGCTGTGGTATGACCACAGCCTGGGGACATATGTCATCTGCTGCTGTTCATAAACTCTCGGAGTCCTAGACCGGATTGTGCTCACTATTATATGGACTCCTCAGGCTACCAATTTCGCCTGGAAAAATAGTTTGATGTGTGCCCTGGGGTACAAAGGCTTCGCCAATTTCACCAGTTTATCCAGTGTTGCCTTCCTCTTTATTTTGTTATGACCCATAATAAATGTCTATTTTTTTTCACAAATACTTGCCTATGTGTTTTACTTCAAAAAGTTTGTTTGTGAGTAGGCAGGTAAATTTCAAAAATTTCAAAAATACTATGTCAAATTAACAAGGGACACCAACACTAAACAACCTCCTTGAGGTTAAAAAATACAAGATAATAATGGTGTTGTTGTAACTTGACACACAAAACAACAAAAAATATTATGAAGATCACTAGAAAAAAATAATAATAAAAAAACAGGAGATCTTGATAAAAAAATAAATAAAGAAAGATCACTAGAAAAATAAATTAAAAACATTATTATGGAGATCTGACGAAAAAAATAAAAAAAAAATATTCAGGAGATCACGAGAAATAATAAAGAAATCAGTTTGTCAGAACTCGTGTGAATATCAGCAGCAAGACAACTTCATTATTCTAGCATTATAAAGAAGAAGAGAATGCACTGCATTAAAAGATTAAAAAATTTTCAACGTGACGAATGTGCTATCTCCATTACGAATGCTAGATTTACCAGACCAAGCGCTTCCGTCTCGTACTTGATTCAGAGCATGCGTGGAATTTTGTGCATCGGAATTGTCTACACATGCTCGGAATTTATGAGAACTGATTTTGTTGTCGGAAAATTTGACAGCAAATGTCCGATGGAGCCTATACAAACAAGCTCCCATCGAACATATGTTGACGGAAATTCCGAGCATGTGTACGCGGCATAACCCTAACGAAAAATAAAAATTAATAATAATAATTAAGGAAATAAAAGATAAGGAAAAAGCTAAAAAAGCTGAAATACTGTACCTAACAACAAATAATGCAACAGATGATAGTTTTCTTTATTGTCGTGCATAAAAACATGCCAAAATCGTGCATAAAACACACCAAAAAAGCTTGAAAAATGCTCAAATACGCTACACTCAGGTGTGAATGCAGCCTAATGCACTGGAATAAACTTCACAGTATTATTGAATTTTTGCTTGATTTTGAATAATACTATTTAGGTTGGATGTACTTCTTAGCTACTGTCTCATTTGGGCATGTATATAGGAAGCATATGAAGCATGATGATTTAAGGAGTATGAATGCAAAAAGAATGATAAAGGGGATTATGACAGGGATTAGTGGGCAGAGAAATATCAATATCATTAGAATAAGAACCATGGCTTTTTGAAAGATAAGGCGATACCTGTGTAGAAGGAAAGTTTATAAAGTTTAATCCTTGTGTGATGTGGGGAATCTAACTAAAGCCTCGTACACACGATCAGATTTTCCGACGGGAAATGTGTGATGACAGGCTGAAAATCCGACCGTGTGTATGCTCCATCGGACAATTGTTGTCGGATTTTCCGCGGACAAATGTTGAATAGCAGGTTTTAAAATTTTCCACGGACAAATGTCTGTTGTCGGATTTTCTGAGCGTGTGTACACAAGTCTGTCAGACAAAAGTCCAAAGTACAAACACGCATGCTTGGAAGCAAGGGCGAGCCAGAAGTGGTCGGTCTTGTAAACTAGTGTTGGTAATGGAGAATTAACATTCGTGATGTGGCAAATTATGAAATCTTGAAATACAGCGTGCATTCTCTTCTTCTTTAATGGGATAATAATGAAGCTGCTTTTGCTGGTGATACTGATGGAGTTATTGCAAACAAATTTCCAAAGGCTTTTTATTTTCTAGTGATATCAATAATATTATTGTGCTTTTTTTTGGGAAGGGCAAGTTACCACAACACCATTATCCTGTAGTTTTTAAGAGCAAATATACAACTATGTTGGTGTCCCTTGTCAGTTTTACATTGTATTTTTTTAAATGTGACTGCCTACTCCCAAAGTGTCATTTGAAGTAAAACACATAGCCAAGTATTATTCTACACAATGTTTTTATTGTAAATTAAAAGAAGAAATCAAATAAAATTAGACATGCTATCTGCCAATAGAACTTAACCAAAAAGTGCATTCTATGCATCCAAAAATATAGAAAATATACCAAATCAAATCATTAATCAACCAAAAAAATAATGTCAAAGCAATAACTGCAAGGCCAATAATAAATAACACGTTATCTCCTACGATTCCACAACATGTCTGGTTGATGAACGTGTGACAAACCTAGCCGGAAAAGAGGCTTTTGGAGGGGACTGAATGCCAGCCTCCTGCAAACCAATGTTCTATTATGTTTGTCTGCCTTGAATCACAGGATGTGTATTGCATTGGAGGGTTTGTGTTTGTCTGCCTTGGATCACAGGATGTGTATTGCATTGGAGGGAGGGGGGATTCTTCCAACAGCTCTCCCTGCTAACACTGTGTACTGATGAGACGTTAAACACACCTGACCTGTGTGTCCATTGTCATTGGACAGTTTAACCCGCCCTCTTTTCCAAGGGTGGGGGGAAAGAGTCTCTGAGTTATTTTATCTGTTGTGTCCATGTGTTATAATAAATGAGTTGATTCCTGCTTGGAACCTGAAGACAGAGCCGTGTCTCGTTTTTGGGGTGGATTATTTGTATGGGTTCCTTGTTCGGCTGATTGGAGTGTTTGGTAGCTGCCTTCGTGTTTGGGTATGAAATGTCCTAAACGACTTTAACCCCTTTCATACTCGGGGTGTCGTTACACTGGTGGCAAGCAGCGGGATCATTCCCACAGCCCAGAAGGACAGCTACAACCGGAGACCGGCCAACAACCGTAAGAAGAGGGACATTATCGAAGAACTAGTCGAAATGGATAGAGCGGAAAGACCCAGCACAACCGAAAGACCCAGCATAACAGACAGGACACCCGAAGAGGCAAGTTTTGATCGGGCTGTTAAAATAAGACTGGAACATTATGGCCCTAACCCTACAGCGGAGATCATAGACCGAGTTATAGCGGCTGCGGATGCAAATTGGCTACTGCAAAGTGGCACTGCAGCAGCGGGAGTCACAACAGCACCTACTGAAAGGAGAAAGGTACATTTTGCTGCTTTTAAAAATTTCATTGAAGCAGAAGGGGAGATTGATGGGTACCTTGCCGATTTTGAACGGCAATGTGCCCTACACCGGGTGCCCACAGAGGAATGGGTTACCATTTTGTCTGGGAAATTGGCCAGCCGGGCCAGTGAAGCGTTCAGGGCCATCCCAGACAAGGATATTATGAACTATGGGCTGGTAAAAGAAGCACTTTTGGGCAGGTATGCCATCACACCAGAAGCATACCGGAGGCGGTTCCGAGAGACGAGCAAGCAGACTGGAGACTCATATGCCGAGTGGGCATGCCGCCTACACCGCACGGCATCCCACTGGGTCACTGGATGCCAAGCAGTATCTGGGGAAGAGGTGCTGCAGCTGTTCCTGCTGGAGCACTTCTTTGACAAGCTGTTCCCAGAAGTCAGAGAGTGGGTCCGGGACCGAAAATCTTGCACCTTGTCTGAAGCAGCTCGCCTGGCGGACGAATACACAGACGTCCGCAAACTGGATAACCATGTGGTCAAGACAACAGCTCGGGTGGATTATCGATCAGCGGCACCCCCTCCAGCTGGTGCCTACAAACCACAGTTGTACCGCCCTACAGCACCACCTCCAGTGGCCACTTATTCTCGGCAGCCCAGGTTCAACTCCCAAGACTACTCACAACCCCTCAGGTGTTTAGGGTGTAAACAGCTAGGGCACAAAAAGCCAGACTGTCCGTTGAATCCAGCCAGGCAGTCCCACTCGTGGAGAAAGCCAGCAGGGGGGAATCCCCGCACATCCATGCCTGCGGCTCACTGCATTGAGGAGGAAGAACGTTGGGGCATCCTGCATGAGGCTGATCTAGTACAAGCAGCTAACCAGGACAACCGGCAGCAACACAGGCAGACCGTCCGGGTTAATGGAAAGGTAGCCAATGGCCTACGTGATACTGGTGCCACCATGACCCTACTACGGAAGAACCTCATCCCAGAGAGCCAACACACCAGGGACACTGTAGTCGTAAGGGTAGCGGGAGGCACCATTTTCCGGCTACCCGTTGCCCGTGTTCACCTGGATTGGGGGGTTGGTTCGGGACACGTGAATGTGGGGGTGATGAAGGATTTGCCAGCGGATGTACTACTGGGGAATGATTTGGCCCCCCTCATTTCTGCTTACGCCCCGATAGGCCCCACTGAAGCCAACCCAGTGACTACCCGTGCCCAGATCCCCAACAGCATGATGGCGTGAGCCCAGTCACCCTGTCTTCTCTCCAGTGGCTGAAAAGACTACCGGGAGAAGGGCCAGTCCAGGCCTCTCCCCAACGGCGGGCGTGTTCTCCGAGAGAGGCAGAGGTAGGCTGGGTAAGTAATGATCTGTTTGGAACAATTTTTGTTTGGGGTACGGTGTGGATACCAGCATTGGAGTACTGGAACTACTGACTAACTTCAGAGTCAACCCGTCTGGGGTCTCCTCCTGTGTTAGTCTCCTGCCGAAAGGGGAGAAATGTGACAAACCTAGCCGGAAAAGAGGCTTTTGGAGGGGACTGAATGCCAGCCTCCTGCAAACCAATGTTCTATTATGTTTGTCTGCCTTGAATCACAGGATGTGTATTGCATTGGAGGGTTTGTGTTTGTCTGCCTTGGATCACAGGATGTGTATTGCATTGGAGGGGGGGGGGATTCTTCCAACAGCTCTCCCTGCTAACACTGTGTACTGATGAGACGTTAAACACACCTGACCTGTGTGTCCATTGTCATTGGACAGTTTAACCCGCCCTCTTTTCCAAGGGTGGGGGGAAAGAGTCTCTGAGTTATTTTATCTGTTGTGTCCATGTGTTATAATAAATGAGTTGATTCCTGCTTGGAACCTGAAGACAGAGCCGTGTCTCATTTTTGGGGTGGATTATTTGTATGGGTTCCTTGTTCGGCTGATTGGAGTGTTTGGTAGCTGCCTTCGTGTTTGGGTATGAAATGTCCTAAACGACTTTAACCCCTTTCATACTCGGGGTGTCGTTACAGAACGGCTGTTCAGAAATAAACTGAAAAGCGTGAAATGAAAAGTGGGAAATGAGAAGTGTAAAATGAAAAGCGTAAATCAACACTCACCGAACTTCTACTAACACGAAATTAGCAAAAGGAGCCCAAAGGGTGGCACAGAGCTGAAAAACAACGTAGTACGTCACTACGTTCGTATTTGTTGGCCGACATATTCCTTACCGTTTGTATGCAAGTCAAGTTTGGGCCAACGACCTTCGGACAAAAGTCTACGGTTTTGTTGGCCAACAATCCGATCGTGTGTACGAGGCTTGAGTGGTAGAAATGTTCTCCCGACAGCTCCATGCCAGCCTACCACTGGGTATACCCTGCCCATACCCCTAATTAGAGGACCTAACTAATAAATTTGACTCCCTCCCTCAGGCCGACGTTCCTTTTTTTTTTTACTCCTCACCTTGTTGGCTTTCTATTTGTGATTAGGGATGAGCTTTGTGTTCAGCCTTTCGCCGAATTATGAACATTATGGGCCGTTCGCGCCAAATTCGAGTGGCGCGTCACGGCCCATAATTCACTGCGGCATCGCAGTGCATTGCTTGCTGATGATTGGCCAAACATGCACTATGACCCACATGCTTGGCCAATCACAGCGCCGTGTGTACTGAGAGCCGTAATTGGCCAAAGCCAGGGAGGGTTTGGCCAATTGTGGCTCAGGGGGTTTAGTACACGCCCCACACTATATAAGGCCGCCTGCATGGCGGCGTTGTGTAGTGTGTTGCGGCGGAGAGAGATAGATAGACAGAGAGACAGTGCCATTTGATTTAAGTTAGATAGAGAAGGCAGGTCGAGTCAGTTAGGTACACTTACAGTGTATTGTGTATATATATAAATCCCAGGTGTTGTATATATATATATATATATATATATATATATATATATACATACACTGTATTCAGTTTAGCTAAATCCATTCCTGTTATTCTCTTCCTAATATACTGACAGGCAGGCAGGTGTTTTTACAGTATTTCCAGTTACTGTACTGTGTAACCCTGCACAGTTGTGCACCTACAGTATAGCTACCTGAAGCCAAGTGCTTGTGTGCTTCTTCTGATCCTATTAATAGCACAGGCAGGCTCTTGAAGAATTTCCAGTTAGTGTACTGTGTACCCTGCACAGTTGCACCTACAGTATAGCTACCTGAACCCAAGTGCTTGTGTGCTTCTTCTGATCCTATTAATAGCACAGGCAGGCTCTTGAAGTATTTCCAGTTAGTGTACTGTGTACCCTGCACAGTTGCACCTACAGTATAGCTACCTGAAGCCAAGTGTTTGTGTGCTTCTTCTGATCCTATTAATAGCACAGGCAGGCTCTTGAAGTATTTCCAGTTAGTGTACTGTGTAACCCTGCACAGTTGCACCTACAGTATAGCTACCTGAAGCCAAGTGCTTGTGTGCTTCTTCTGATCCTATTAATAGTACAGGCAGGCTCTTGAAGTATTTACAGTTAGTGTACTGTGTAACCCTGCACAGTTGCACCTACATTATAGCTACCTGAAGCCAGGTGCTTGTGTGCTTCTTCTGGTCATATTAATAGCACAGGCAGGCTCTTGAAGTATTTCCAGTTAGTGTACTGTGTAACCCTGCACAGTTGCAGCTACAGTATAGCTACCTGAATCCAGGTGCTTGTGTGCTTCTTCTGATCCTATTAATAGCACAGGCAGGCTCTTGAAGTATTTCCAGTTAGTGTACTGTGTACCCTGCACAGTTGCACCTACAGTATAGCTACCTGAAGCCAGGTGCTTGTGTGCTTCTTCTGATCCTATTAATAGCACAGTCAGGCTCTTGAAGTAATTCCAGTTAGTGTACTGTGTAACCCTGCACAGTTGCACCTACAGTACAGCTACCTGAAGCCAAGTGCTTGTGTGCTTCTTCTGATCCTATTAATAGCACAGGCAGGCTCTTGAAGTATTTCTAGTTTACTGTGTAACCCTGCACAGTTGCACCTCCAATATAGCTACCTGAAGCCAAGTGCTTGTGTGCTTCTTCTGATCCTATTAATAGCACAGGCAGGCTCTTGAAGTATTTCCAGTTAGTGTACTGTGTACCCTGCACAGTTGCACCTAGAATATAGCTACCTGAAGCCAAATGCTTGTGTGCTTCTTCTGACCCTATTAATAGCACATGCAGGCTCTTGAAGTATTTCCAGTTAGTGTACTGTGTACCCTACACAGTTGTATCTACAGTATAGCTACCTGAAGCCAGGTGCTTGTGTGCTTCTTCTGATCCTATTAAAAGCACAGGCAGGCTCTTGAAGTATTTCCAGTTAGTGTACTGTGTAACCCTGCACAGTTGAACATACATTATAGCTACCGGAGGCCAGGTGCTTGTGTGCTTCTTCTGATCCTATTAATAGCACAGGCAGGCTCTTGAAGTATTTACAGTTAGTGTACTGCGTAACCCTGCACAGTTGCACCAACAGTATAGCTACCTGAAGCCAGGTGCTTGTGTGCTTCTTCTGATCCTATTAATAGCACAGACAGGCTCTTGAAGTATTTACAGTTAGTGTACTGTGTAACTCTGCATAGTTGCACCAACAGTATAGCTACCTGAAGTCAGGTGCTTGTGTGCTTCTTCTGATCCTATTAATAGCACAGGCAGGCACTTGAAGTATTTCCAGTTAGTTTACTGTGTAACCCTGCACAGTTGCACCTACAGTATAGCTACCTGAAGCCAAGTGCTTGTGTGCTTCTTCTGATCCTATTATTAGCACAGGCAGGTTCTGGAAGTATTTCCAGTTAGTGTACTGTGTACCCTGCACAGTTGCACCTACAGTATAGCTACCTGAAGCCAGGTGCTTGTGTGCTTCTTCTGATCCTATTAATAGCACAGGCCAGGCAGGCACTTGAATTATTTCCAGTTAGTTTACTGTGTAACCCTGCACAGTTGCACTACAGTATAGCTACCTGAAGCCAAGTGCTTGTGTGCTTCTTCTGATCCTAGTAATAGCACAGGCAGGCTCTTAAAGTATTTCCAATTAGTGTACTGTGTAACCCTGCACAGTTGCACCTACAGTATAGCTACCCGAATCCAGGTGCTTGTGTGCTTCTTCTGATCCTATTATTAGCACAGGCAGGTTCTGGAAGTATTTCCAGTTAGTGTACTGTGTACCCTGCACAGTTGCACCTACAGTATAGCTACCTGAAGCCAGGTGCTTGTGTGCTTCTTCTGATCCTATTAATAGCACAGGCAGGCTCTTGAAGTATTTCCAGTTAGTGTACTGTGTAACCCTGCACAGTTGAACATACAGTATAGCTACCTGAGGCCAGGTGCTTGTGTGCTTCTTCTGATCCTATTAATAGCACAGGCAGGCTCTTGAAGTATTTACAGTTAGTGTACTGTGTAACCCTGCACAGTTGCACCAACAGTATAGCTACCTGAAGCCAGGTGCTTGTGTGCTTCTTCTGATCCTATTAATAGCACAGGCAGGCACTTGAATTATTTCCAGTTAGTTTACTGTGTAACCCTGCACAGTTGCACTACAGTATAGCTACCTGAAGCCAAGTGCTTGTGTGCTTCTTCTGATCCTATTAATAGCACAGGCAGGCTCTTGAAGTATTTCCAATTAGTGTACTGTGTAACCCTGCACAGTTGCACCTACAGTATAGCTACCCGAAACCAGGTGCTTGTGTGCTTCTTCTGATCCTATTATTAGCACAGGCAGGTTCTGGAAGTATTTCCAGTTAGTGTACTGTGTACCCTGCACAGTTGCACCTACAGTATAGCTACCTGAAGCCAGGTGCTTGTGTGCTTCTTCTGATCCTATCAATAGCACAGGCAGGCACTTGAATTATTTCCAGTTAGTTTACTGTGTAACCCTGCACAGTTGTACTACAGTATAGCTACCTGAAGCCAAGTGCTTGTGTGCTTCTTCTTTTTTTTTTTTAAATTCATTATTTATCATTTTTTATGAATAACAATACAATACCCTTCGGGGATAAATCTTCAAACATAACCATTTTAATTTCTTATAACCAATTATCCCCTCCTTCCCCCCCCTCCACCCCCCCACCCCTGCCACCTTCCCTTCCCCCTCCCCTCAGGCCCACGCTCATCGAGAAGATAGTATTTACACAATTGTGTAATTATGCTATTTATGCTGGGCCTACAATCTCCTTCAGATAATCCCAGGTCCCTTTAAACTTAATCCAGGCTGCCCATTTCCCTGAGTGCTCCTCCTCTTCGGATTCAGCTCCTCCCTTATCTAAACGTTGTATACTTCATTGAGGCTGTACAACCATTCTCGAGTGCAGGGGCTCGAGATGTTCAGCCAATTCGTTGATATCTGCCTTTTAGCCTCATCTAGCATAATAGGGATCAGGGAGGTTTTATAGTTCTTCACCGGGTCCAGGGTCCCATGGAAAAGGCAAACCCATGGGTCCTCTGCTATTACTTTCCCTGTGATAACTTTTATCAAACTTAATATTTTTTTCCAGAAGATTTTTATAATAGGACACTCCCACCAAATGTGGGCCATAGTTCCTGGGGTAGAACAACCCCTCCAGCAAGTGTTTGGTTTAGTCCTATCCATTTTGCTAACCCTATCTGGGGTGGCATACCATCTCGCAAGGCATTTAAAGTGGCTTTCTGATCTTCTAGATTTGACTGCTACGTAATGAACCATCCTCAAGATCTTATCTATCACAGTTTCACTACATTGAGATCCCAGTTCCAGTTCCCACCTTTTAATATATGGGGGTACCTCCAGTTCCTCCGTGGTTCCCAGAATCTTGTATATTTGCGTTATTACCCTTCCTGCTTGTTCCTTTACACAGAGCTGCTCGAACGGTCTGAGCTCCTCCATGCTCCTGAGAGGTTTCGGGAGTCTTTCAACAAAGTGGGAGAGCTGGAGGTACCTCCATCTATTCATTACCCACAGGTGGGGTTCTATACTTAATTCGGAGAAAGTGCGTATTTGCCCCTTATTTAGAAAGTGTTTTAATTGTACAGTGTCGCCCTTCAACCAATTCCCTCCCACCTCCCTCCTCCCTGGTTCAAAAAAAACGTTATCTGTGTATCAGTGGTGAGTTGTATGACCATTTATTCTTATAGTGTATCCTATCCCAATGTTTGAGAGTGTTAAGCGTTAATAAAGATGTGTGGGTGCTCAGTGTTCTAAATTTTGGGGGGTTCCAGAGTGCCTGTCCTAAATTCATGTTGCTCAAAAAGTGCTCAATGTGAACCCAGCGTTTGTCCGTGTCTTTTTTATTCCATTCTGTGATCCTGGACAACACCACTGCACTGTAATATCTATTAAAGTCTGGTAAGGCAATACCGCCTTTTTTCTTCCCCCTACTTAATACTGTATAGGCGATGCGTGGTTTTTTGCCACCCCAAACAGCCTCGCTTATAAGCTTCCTGAGAGCTTTTAAATAATATCCAGGTAAAGGAATGGGCAGCATCTGGAATTTGAACAGGATCCTAGGCATTAAACTCATTTTTATCGCATTGACTCGCCCGAACCACGATAAGGGTCTGGCCTGAAGTCTTCTCATTTCTCGCCTGGTGTCATCTAACATAGGAATGAAGTTTTTTATGAATAATCATAATAATATATTCAATAATAATATTGAAGGTATTGGCTAATTTAATCCCCAGATATTCCATCTCCTCCTTCCAAGGGAAGGGGAAGACAGCGGTCAAATGGTTTTTTTCCTGCTTACTTATGTTAATATTCAGGCATTCAGATTTGCTGGAGTTAATTTTAAAATTCGAAACTTCTCCATATTTTCTGATAATCTGCAATATGTTGGGGAGAGTTATTCTAGGGTTTGTTATGAAGAACACTACGTCGTCGGCATAAGCCGCTAGTTTATGCTCCTCCGTTCCGACCCTTATGCCGCTGCAGTCCGGGCTATTCCGAATGGCGGACAACAGCGGCTCGAGGGTCAGAACAAACAGGAGGGGGGAGAGAGGGCAACCCTGCCTTGTTCCGTTAAACATCCTGAAGGGCTTTGATGTCACCCCATTAACTCTCACCATCCCTGCCAGGTTGCTGTATAGAACCCTGACCCAGGAGACAAACCTCTGCCCGAAACCCATGGCCTCCAGAGCGTTGATCATGAACCCCCAGTCTACCCTGTCAAAAGCTTTTTCAGCATCAATTGACAGGAATAGAGCTGGGGGTCCCCCTTGTTTACATACTTCCGATAATAACACCGCCCAAACCCCATTGTTCCTACACTGTCTCCCGTTGACAAAACCCACCTGATCCGGGTGTACTAAATTTGTCATTTTCTCTTTAAGCCTATTTGCTAAAACTTTTGCGTATAGCTTAACATCTACATTCAGAAGGGAGATTGGTCTATAACTAGAACACAGCCTAGAGTCTTTCCCCTCCTTCTGAATTAGGGTAATTGTGGCGGTTAAAGCTTCCCTTGACATTTCGCATCCTGAACCGAGATCATTCCAAAATCGGCATAGCCTCGGGGCCAGGATATGTTTCATTTTTTTTAAGTAGAGAGAGGTGAAGCCGTCCGGGCCTGGACTTTTCCCTTTCGGAGATTCCCTTAACGCTACCAGAATTTCTTCTTCCTCCAAGGGTTTGTCCAGTAGGTCACTCTCCTCAGCTGACAGGCCCTCTAGTCCTACTTCCTTCAGAAAATTCCTTGCTCCTATCTAATCGAGCAGTATCGCCTAACCCCCGTTGCCCGATCGAGTGCAGGTCCCCATAAAACTTTTTGAATTCTTCTGCTATGGCGTTACTGGTCGCACTCACTGCTCCTCCTTTGCTGAATATTTTCTCTACATAGTTTCTACTTCTCTTCTTCCTGATAATCCTGGCCAAATGTTTGCTAGACTTATTAGCCCAGAAGTAGTTGTTCCTAGTTATAGCGTTTATAGCTTTCTTGGCCTCTAGGTCTATCACGTCTCTTAACTCCTCCCTCTTGGCGACCAGTAAATGGTAACCGTCTAGGTCCTGGCCCATAGTTTTTTTGTGTGCTTGTTCCAAGGAATAAATTTCCCCCAACAACTTTTCTCTTTCTTCTCTTATCTTTTTTTTCAGACCTGCGCCTATTGATATCAAGATGCCCCTGATGTAGGCTTTGTGTGTATCCCATAGTATAGCTGGTGGTACATCCCCCGTGTCGTTTGTTTTAAAAAAGAATTCTACCTCGTCCTGTAATCTCTCCACGATTTCAGGATCCCTCAATAGATCCTCATTCAATTTCCATGAGCCGAAACGCCCTTGCGTATCTGGTATTTTGATCCGCATCATGATCGGGGAGTGATCGGACAGAGTCGTTACTTCTATTTTTGTTTCTATAACCCAATCCAGCAAACCATGGTCTACTAAAAAATAGTCCAGTCTGGAGTAGGTCCCGTGCACAGGGGAGAAGAAGGTGTAATCTCTCTCATTAGGGTGTTGGAGCCTCCAGACATCTATTAAATGACTTTGATATAGCTTGCGCCTGATAGCCCTGAGAGACACCTTCCCTGTCCCCTGGGCACGGGACGTACCATCCAGCTCTGGGTCTAAGTAAAAGTTTAAGTCCCCCCCCAAGATCACTTCCCCCTCTCCAAACCCTGACAATTTATTCAATATCTGACCCAAAAAAACGGTGGGCTTCTTATTGGGACAATATACATTTGCTAGGGTAATCAATTTGGGTCCCAGTTTGCCTTTTAAAAAAATGAAACGACCTTCAGGGTCTACCATTCTTTCTCTTAGGGAGAAGTTCGTGGCCTTTGAAAGTCCGATAGCGACTCCCCTCGACCCCCTGTCGGGAGTGTCTCCATAGAACCACTGAGGGAACCTAGCGGAGAAGAGCCTCACTCTGGTGTCAAGAGTCAAATGTGTCTCCTGTAGAAAGATTAAGTCTCCCCTCAGCTGTTCCAGTTCTCTTAAAATTTTATGTCTTTTACTGAATTTAGCCCTTTCACGTTGTACGAGATAAGTCTAAGCTCCAGCATTTCAATATGCCCGATCTACAGTCATGTCTCCAACTCCTCCGAGCACGTCCTGAAGTACCCCTCCCACCCCCCTTACCACCCCCCCTTAACTACCTCCCACCCCCCCATCCCGCCCACTAACCCTCCCCCCCACCAATGGTGAAATTTCCACCCTGAGTCCCGCGACTTAGAACTTCTCCCATTCCAATCTGCGGAACTCCCTCCCAAGGGTGGAGCTCCAGCGAGAGCTCTGGCTTCTGCACTCCCCCCCACCAGGAGAGAATGTATGAGGAGTGGCTTATCTCTAATGTCTAATTGACCAGTGGACCCGCCTCTAGTTTTCCGCCCCCCCCCCTCCACCCCCCCCACCCCCTCAGCAGAGATATTAATCAGCGACAGTGTACATCATCCCCCCCCGACCCACAACCTTTGACCCACAGCCACCCATCACCACAGAAAAAAAAGCCCCCAACCCCCCTAGAGGGGAGGGGAGGCGGACCAGCAAGGGAAGAGGAGAAAAAAAAAAAAGTTCCCCTCCACTGACCACCACGCCCCCCACCCCCGTCAGGGCAAAACATTCTACCCTCAAGGTCTCTCAATCAGTCTGGCCTGCGACAAATCTGGGATGGGGATACCCAGGCCGTTGCAGAAGTCCTGAGCTTCTTCCAAATATCTCATCCTGCTTGATCTACCGTCCTTTAAGACAATCAGGGATGTTGGGAACCCCCAACTATATTTGTAATTATATTTCCTTAACTGGTCCAGAATTGGCCTCATCTGTTTTCTGCGAGCGAGGGTTCCTGCAGATAAATCCGAGAATATCTGAAGCTCCTGGCCTTCAAACGTTATAGGGGGGGCCCCCTTTAATTTCTTCCATATTCTTTCCTTGTCTTCGTATTGATGAAATTTAACAATCACGTCCCTTGGAGTATCTAGCTTTATATGGGGGGGCCTTCTTATTCTGTGCACCCTGTCTATCAATATGGGCTCTTCTTCTCGCTTTCCCATGATTGGGTTGAAGATTTTCCTCATCTTTTCCCATAGGTCCTCCTTTTGTTGCTCCGGGATGGACCTAATGCGCAGGTTTTGTCGCCGGCTTTGGTTTTCCTGTTCCTCCAGCTGGAACACCATGTCGCGGTTTTCCTTCCGCAGTTTGCAGACTTGATCCTTTAATTCAGAGATTTCTTTAGTTTGAAGCGCTGAAACTTCCTCTACCTCTTCCACCCGACGAAGAAGGTGCCCCATATCCGCTCGAACGTTTGAGATTTCAGATTTTATCACATTTTCTAGCTTGGTAAACATTTTTGCTAGTTCTGCTTTACTTGGTACTAGCGCCAATATCCTATGTTCTTCCGCAGAACTCCAGGCAGATGCTCCCTCAATGTCCAGTTCTTCACAGGCCTTGTCCCCCTGACCCCCTTTTTGCTTCTGTTGGTCTTTCTTTCTGTCCTTTGCCCCTGGTTGTTTCGCCTCCATGCCTGGGCTTTTGGCGCTTACTTCTTTTAAGTATTTTTGAATGGTGCTGGTGTTGAGACTCTCTCTGGCACTCTGGGGTTCAGTTGTTCGTGTTGTACGGCCTCTCATGCTTTCTCCTTTGCCTGTCGTTTTCAGCTACCATTTGTTAGGGGCTGATTGCTTTGGGCCGGGTCTCCGCCCCAGGGATTTAGTTTATCCTACTGTTGTAACTTCCCTGTAGGGCCAGGCAGAGGGGTAGTCTGGGCGTGGGGGGGGGGGGGGGGGGCGGGGATGTCTCCCTTTACCTTCCTTTCTTCCTCCCTCCTCCTCCTCCTGCCCTGCCCACTCCTCCCCTTTCACCCTCCAGATGATATAGTTCAATGGGACCTTATTTTCAGCAATATTCACAGCAGTATATCAAGGGGGGAAGAAATGTATGGAGAGCTTGGCTTTGGCCGACTTTTTACTGCCCTGGAAAAAAAATTGTCAGTGCACGCCTGTATTGAAAAGGTCATGTATCTTCCTCCTTTCCTCACTTCCCATCAAATAGCCCCACTCTTTTGATCACAGAAAACACAGTTCAGAGTTCAAACAACTTCAACTTCAATTTTCAAACTTTGTGCTACTGGTTTGAGATATGGGTAACTGAGGCTGTATTATACTGTATTACATCTTCTCATACCTTTCTTCTTTTGTCAGTATACTTTCAGTCTGGGGTAGGTGCAACATGAATTAAGGCAGAGGGGTCATTCCTTTCCAAACCGGTGATAGAGAGAGAAGAAAAAATAAGCATAGAGAAAACCTGCTGCTGACGTCGGGCTGGGGCTCCCTGCCTCTGATCCCTTTGCAGTGATGCTTCAACCGCCGACAGTGCGGTTTAGTGGCTCCGATCCCGGCCGCTGCTCCTCCGCTCGGGGGGTCCCGCCAGGCAAAGCCTCCTGCTACCACGTCCGCGGTGAGGGGGGGGAAACGGGAGGCGAAGCGTCTAGTCCAGAGGGCAGTTGTGCCACCGGTCCGCGTCTCTGTGGTCTCTCACCCCATGAGACATCCGGACGCTCTGTCTCTGCACCTCCGCCAGAGCTGACGCTGGGCTCCTCCCCCGTGCAGACGTCACATGCCCATCACCTGCGTCCTGTGTGTCTGTCGTTTTAGGATTTCCTTGTGTGCTTCTTCTGATCCTATTAATAGCACAGGCAGGCTCTTGAAGTATTTCCAATTAGTGTACTGTGTAACTCTGCACGGTTGCACCTACAGTATAGCTACCCGAAGCCAGGTGCTTGTGTGCTTCTTATGATCCTATTAATAGCACAGGCAGGCTCTTGAAGTATTTCCAGTTAGTGTACTGTGTAACCCTGTACAGTTGCACCAACAGTATAGCTACCTGAAGCCAAGTGCTTGTGTGCTTCTTCTGGTCCTATTAATAGCACAGGCAGGCTATTGTAGTATTTCCAGTTAGTGTACTGTGTACCCTGCACAGTTGCACCTACAGTATAGCTACCTGAAGCCAGGTGCTTGTGTGCTTCTTCTGATCCTATTAATAGCACAGGCAGGCTCTTGAAGTATTTCCAGTTAGTGTACTGTGTAACCCTGCACAGTTGCACCTACAGTATAGCTACCTGAAGCAAAGTGCTTGTGTGCTTCTTCTGATCCTATTAATAGCACAGGCAGGCTCTTGAAGTATTTACAGTTATTGTACTGTGTAACCCTACTGTAGTTGCACCTACAGTATAGCTATCTGAAGCCAGGTGCTTGTGTGCTTCTTCTGATCCCATTAATAGCACAGGCAGGCTCTTGAAGTATTTCCAGTTAGTGTACTGTGTAACCCTGCACAGTTTCACCTACAGTATACCTACCTGAAGCCAAGTGCTTGAGTGCTTCTTCTGTGTCTAGAGGCAACAGTGCTGGTTGTGGACACGGTGCATCCTCATCAGCACGTGGCCATGGGACACGCTTGGCCTTTTTTTCGGCAGCTGGCGATGTTAAGCCGCAACATGCAGAAGACTTGGTCGAGTGGATGACCAAGCCATCCTCATCCTCCTCATCCTCTCTCACCCAGGCTCAGGGTACTTTGTCCGGCAAAGCAGCTGCCCACGCAGCCTCTTCTCATCAGTCACTCCTTCCCTAGCCCCACCATGTCCTCCTGAGGAGACCCCAAACTGTTTGACCACAGTGTTGGTAACATACTCCAGGAGGATGCCCAACGTTTTGAAGGCTCCGATGATGGTACTCAGCTAGAGGAAGGCGGTAACGTGAGCCCAGACATAGTGGGTGCCCAAGAAGAGCAGCAATTTGGCAGTCATGTTCCCCTTGCTGCAGCATACTGCCAGGTTTGCTCCAGTGATGAGAGGGAGGGGATGATGAGGTCACTGACTCCACTTGGGTGCCTGATAGGAGAGAGGAGGAGGAGGCACATCACCAACGAGGCAGGATGCCCTCCAGGGGCCAGCTTAAGGGCAGCACACTGACTGCATCACACTGCAGAGGTCCGCATGTGCAGGGCGCTGCTGTCTCTGCGCGTTATTCCAAAAGTTCTTTGGTGTGGGCCTTTTTTGAGACGAGTACATCAGATCGCACTGCTGCTATTTGCAACATATGTCTCAAGCATATCTCGTGTGGCCAAAACATCTCCCGCTTGGGCACCACGTGCTTGACCAGACATATGTTGACCTTCTATGCTGTTCATTGGCAAGTGTACCTAAAAGACCCACACCAAAGAACAAAGAGGACCTTTCCTTGCTCCTCATCAGCTGGGATCTCCAAACCCATTATACCTTTAGTCCTCTCTGAGACCTGCACTGAGAGGAATGAAGGTGTATAATTAGGTGTGTCATAGCCAAGCACTTGCAAGCAATCTGCTATCGATACACCGATGTCAGATTGTACCAGGCAAATTTCCCTGCCCCAGCTGCTGCACCTCAGAAAGAAGTTCGCTCCCAGCCATCCACATGCCCAGCGGTTAAATGCTGGCTTGGCAAAATTGCTAGCACTTCAACTGCTACCTTTACAGTTGGTAGATTCTGCCCCCTTCCTTGAGTTTGTGGAATGTGCGGTTCCTCAGTGGCAGGTTCCCAAATGCCACTTTTTCTCACGGAAGGCAATTCCGGCTCTCTACCGGCATGTGGAAGGCAATGTCTTGGCCTCACTGGACAGGGCGATCAGCGGTAACGTGCATATTACCGCTAACTCATGGTCCAGCAGTCCACCATTCCTCCATGGCCTCTTCCTGTGCTTTGTCCTCGGAACCAGCGGTACTCCGTAGGCGTTCAAGGGGCTACGCAAGTACGCAGGCCAAAAGATGCCATGCGGTGCTTGAGCTGGTGTGCTTGGGGGACAGGAGCCACACTGGGGCAGAGGTTCTGTCAGCTCTGCAGGGGCAGGTTCAGAGGTGGTTGACGCAACGCCAACTTAAGGCAGGAATGGTGGTTTGCGACAATGGCTCCAACCTCCTCTCCACCCTCCGACACGGACAACTGACCCATGTGCCCTGTTTGGCTCATATCCTTAACTTGGTGGTGCAGCGGTTCTTGGGCAGGTACCCGGGCTTACAGGATGTCCTGAGGCAGGCCAGGAAAGTCATTTCTGCCGGTCGTATAATGCCAGTGCTTGGCTGGCTGACCTCCAAAAGGAATTTGACCTGCCCAAGAACCTCCTAATCTGTGACATGCCCACCAGGTGGAACTCAACATTGGCCATGCTGCAGCAGCTGCACATGCAGCAGAGGGCCATCAATGAGTACCTGTGCGACTATGGCACCAGGACAGGGTCAAGGGAGCTTTGTGTTTTTTTCTCCACGCCAGTGGGCCATGATCAGGGATGCATGCACTGTCCTGTCACCATTTGAGGAGGCCACGAGGATGGTGAGCAGTGGCAGTGCATGCATCAGTGACACTGTCCCCCGGGGGGTGTGGCTTGACCTCACGGGAGATGGAGGCCTGAGAGAAGAGCTCCCGCCGCTATCCATCTTCTCCGCTCTCACGGAAGCACCACAGCGCCCGTACCGCTACCCTAACATGGGCACAGCATCATGGAACTCCTCCACCCACTCCCGCTCTCCACGGAGACAGCAGAGCGGTCTGAGCCAGAATCTTCCTGAGTTGTTCCGAACTCAGAGAAGCAAAATGGCGGCCAGGCTCTGTCACAGGCTCCAGCGCCATCACTGCTGAGCGCGCCGCCTATCATCCCCCCGTCTGCGTCAGGGGATCAGGACGCCCTGCACCAGCAACATCTGAGCCTCTTAGACCTGAGAGCGGTGGCGACAGACATCAAGGACACCCTGTCAGCAGCCATAGCTGACCTGAGGCTGGACATTCGCGCCATTACTGACAGGGTACAAGAGGTAGAACAGATGACAGCCCAGCATGGAACGGTCCTCCGCCGAGTGACCCATAAGGTAGATACACATACCCTGCAGCTGAGAGACCTCCAGCGTCATGTGGAAGATTTAGACAACAGGGGCAGGCGCCATAACTTGCGGGTCAGGAGTCTGCCAGAATCGGTTATTAAATTCTGCATTAGAATCCTTTTTATTAAATTTGCTTTGCCCGCCAGTGACAGTTTGAGCCTGTTCCATGTGTTGATTTTGTCCCTAAATCTGGATAGCAGGGGGTGTATGTTTAAGGGGCAATATTCCACTAGTTTAGGTGAAATTTGTATGCCTAGATATTTAAATGATGACGTTACCGGAACCGAGCAGGAATCTGGTAGATTCACCTCTCCCCCCTCGTCCAGCAACATCAGAGCCGACTTAGACCAGTTAACTGTCAGGCCAGAAAAGTGGCCGAACCCAGTAATAATTTTTGTCACCTCCGCCAAGGACATTGTGGTGTCCCCCAGGAAAGGCATCATATCGTCAGCATACAGCATAATCTTTTCGTGGAGTTTGGTTCCCATATTTAAAGCCCGTGATCCCCTGACTAGCCCTCACTGCAGCCGCCAATGGCTCAATGGCGATGGCAAAGAGCAGGGGAGACAGGGGGCATCCCTGCCTTGTGCCCCTGCCCAGAGCAAATGCATGAGACATCCTACCTGACATCCTGATAGTCGCCTTTGGGGAGGCATACAGCAGTTTGACCCATGCTATAAAGCGACTTCCAAACCCAAGCTTCACCTCTCCCCCCTCGTCCAGCAACATCAGAGCCGACTTAGACCAGTTAATTGTCAGGCCAGAAAAGTGGCCGAACCCAGTAATAATTTTTGTCACCTCCGCCAAGGACATTGTGATGTCCCCCAGGAAAAGCATCATGTCGTCAGCATACAGCATAATTTTTTCGTGGAGGTTCCCATATTTAAAGCCCGTGATCCCCTGACTAGCCCTCACTGCAGCCGCCAATGGCTCAATGGCGATGGCAAAGAGCAGGGGAGACAGGGGGCATCCCTGCCTTGTGCCCCTGCCCAGAGCAAACGCATGAGACATCCTACCTGACATCCTGATAGTCGCCTTTGGGGAGGCATACAGCAGTTTGACCCATGCTATAAAGCGATTTCCAAACCCAAGCTTTGATAGTACCGCCCATAGGTATCTCCAGCCCACGCTGTCAAGCGCCTTATTGGCGTCTAGGGAGAGCAGAGCCCTGCTCCCTTCATTATCTGACTGCAGCTGCATATTTAAAAATAGGCGTCTGAGGTTGGTGGCAGTGGATTTTTGCGGCATAAACCTAGCCTGATCGGGATGTATTATGGAGTCAATGATCCGGTTGACCCTATGCGCCAGGGCCTTAGCCAGGATTTTAACATCACTTTGCAGTAGTGAAATGGGCCTGTATGAGCCCGGGTCAACCGGATCCTTTCCAGGTTTCAGTAATAAAATTATATTAGCTCTAGTCATGGAGGATGGCAAACTGCCTTCTTTAAGCGAGTCATTGAACACTTCCAGCAGGTGTGGCATTATCCACTCGCCATACTGTGCAAAAACCTCCATGGGGATACCATCCTCTCCTGGAGCCTTGCACGTGGGAAAGGAACATGCCGCATGTTGTAACTCTTCTTGTGTCAGGGGAGCTTCCAGCGATTGTCTAGCCTCTTCAGATAGAGAGGGCAGATCAATCCCTGAAAGGTATACCTCTAGCTCGTTATCTGTGTAATCATCCCTTGCTCCATAAAGATCCTTGTAAAAGGATGCTAGCTCTGATAGAACTTGATCCGGGCCATTGACCACTTTTCCACCGGACGTGCGAATCGCCCCAACCGCTGGAGACAGTTGCTGGGACCTGGCTATTTTTGCCAATAAATGTCCCGTTTTTTCCCCCTCTTCAAAAAATGCCTGCTTGCTAAAGAACCTTTTGTGTTCTGCGGCGGAGGTTCTCAAGCGGTCCAGTGAATCCTGGGCCGAAATCCAAGCCTCCCTCGCAGACTCTGTAGGGTCAGTAACATAGGCAAGCTCCAGCTGATCTCCAACCTGCTCCAATAGTGCTGAGGAATTTCTCTTGACCGTGGCTATTTCGGCAATAAATACTCCCCTTAGGTAGGCCTTAAAGGCTTCCCAGGTTTGAATTTTACCTGTTAAATGCTTATGGGAGTTAAAAAATATTTCTATTTGTTTAGAAATTCGCTCTGGGGAATTAAACAGTTTCAGCCAAAAGGCGTTGAGTTTCCATGGCGCCCTAGGTAATGAGGTTGGGCAATCAGCCATACAGCCACAGGTGAATGGTCAGATACTCCACGAGGGAAGTACTCTATCTTAGAGATATATTCTAGCAAATTAGGGGTGCCTATACTAAGGTCTATACGGGACAGGGATCCGTGAGTTTTAGAGAAGCATGAAAACTGCTTTACATTAGGGTTACGTATGCGCCAAAAATCGGTCCAACCTAATTCCTAATCGGTCCAACCTAATTAGGCAGCTGAGTGCTGTACCCCTACCACCCCTAGGAGAATAGACTGGGGGATGCCTATCTAATTTAGGGTCTAGGTAGCAGTTGAAGTCTCCCATGATCAGTAGTGGAACATCAGGTTTGCTCGCCAGGTACATCAGCAACAGCTGCAGTACCTCCCGTGAAAACGGGGGCGGGATATATATAAAGGCTATAATCAATGTTAAGGTATACAACTTGCGGTAAATGAATACATATCTACCAGCACTGTCCACTAGCGAGTCCAGCTCCTGGTATGCCAAAGCTTTGTGAATAGGCGGTGTGAGTGGAGTGATATGACTTGCCCACCCAGGCATACTGCAGGCAGCTCACATTGTCCCCCAGGAGGTGTGTCTCCTGAAGGGCAATAATGGCCGGATGGAATTTGCGCAAACCAGAGGAGATCATGGTCCTTTTTAAAGGGTCATTCACTCCGCGCACATTCCATGAAACTATGGGTGTGGATACCATTGCAAATATTCAAAAATACATTTAGAGGAGATTCTTCTGAAAGTCAGAGCTGGTCTGATTATACGGTTACCCATGAGCATTAGAATTTGTTGCATCGAAAAGCATTTTTTCAATAAAAGGTTGTCCCAATGGAAGCTCAGTGTTCGTGAAGGGTGGATACTCTTGCGCAACTGCGCGGCAAAACAGTGAAAAAAAACAAAACAAAGGAGAAACAGACCGTGTTAAGGGGGCCCTGGATCCCGCCACGCCGTGGCGCCTGCATCCAGAACTGTCCCGAAACTGTAGGGTATGTGATCTGTCCTGAATATTAACGCCAACAGGGCATTGAAGCATTAGCCATGTATCCCATGACTTCAAGCAGCTTCTACTTATTCTGCACAATATCTTCCCCTGTGAGGGTCTGTGCTTCAAGTGAAAATAACTGGTTGTGAAAGATATAACGGTATTTCAGTGGTAGTCACTCGCTGTGTAAGCAACTGGTATAGTTCCTCTTCAGACTGGTAAACATAAAAGGGAAAATGGACGCCCTGCTTTCCCCTGCATTTCTTCTGCCATCTCTAGTTTATCCGGCTCCGTCATCCCGGCCCTGGCGGCGCAGAGCTTGCTCATTATGATCTAGCCATGTTGCCGCATCTTGCGCATTTTCAAAAAAGTGGTTCTGTCCGTTTGCCGTTACTCTCAGCTTGGCTGGGAACATCATTGCATAGGATAGTTGCAGCCTTTGTAGCCTTTTTTAAACATCTGCAAATTTTGATCGCCTGCGTTGTACTTCGGCAGGAAAAATCTGGGTAAAATGAGACTTTAGTGCCGTTGTGTTTAATGCTGCCTTTTTCCCTGGCTAGTCTCAGTATCACCTCCCGGTCCTTGTAATTCAGGAGCCTGGCCAGCATTGATCTTGGGGGGTTCCCAGGGGGGAGAGGGCGTGGGGGTACTCTATGGGCCCTTTCCACTGTGTAGATGGGAGAGAAAGCTTCTTTACCAAAGACTTCCTGTAGCCATTCTTCAACAAAGGTAGTGGGGTCACGTCCTTCCACTTTTTCAGGGAGTCCCACTATGCGCACATTATTGCGTCGCAGGCGGTTCTCGATTTCGTCGGTTTTACTAAGGGCTTGAAAGTGGAGTTTTGAGTGGCCATCCTGACATCTCTGTGAAGGAGGGGCAACTAGTCCTCCACGTCGCTCACCCGGCCCTCCACTGCTGTGGTTCTTTCCCTGATCTTTTGCAGATCTTGGCGCATAAGGGACACTGTTTCTTTCAGGCCTCCAAATTTCTCCTTCAAATCATCAACTGAAGCAGTGCATTTGTGCACAGCATGCAGGATTTCACTCAGAGAAGGCTGTACATTGTCCTCTGTGGGGGAGTCAGATGGATCAGACATGAGATCCTGCTGCAGATCTAATGGCACTGTGTCATCTAGCATGCTTGTATCCTCCTTGTTAGTCAGCTCAGAGGTGTATAAGGGCTGGGGGGAGTCATGCAGAGGGGAATTAGAGTGTCCGGCCAGCTTTTGAGCATAATAAAGCATGTCCCTGGATTGCTCCTTGCTTTTAGGAAGTTTGCTGGACTTACCCCCCTGTTCGGATTTCTTTTCCAGGCCGCACTGTGCTTTAGGAGGCTGAGACCGGCCGGCGCCATCTTGGTCAGCTTGGGACTCCCAGGCCTCGGTCTCCATTCGGTTCCCCCGGGTCATCATCAGCTCCAATCGATCAGCCAACAGCACCGGATGTCTCCAGGAGGTATCAGGCAGCTCTCTGGGGCAAAAACGGGTCACAATGGTGAGGAAAGGATGTTAGGCAGGATTCTCAGCGGGAGCTCCGTGCAGCAGGTCTGCTCACATGCTTCGTCAGGCCACGCCCCCCACCCCACAAGTTTAATGACAGATTTGCCCTTAGTTACACCAGCGCAGAATGTATATATTTGTTTAACACTTTACGTTTACAGGTCTCCAGGTAATGTGTAGATTGGACTCTGCTTCAGGCTGCACTTATAGCTTACACAATTTTGCATGGAGTTCAGCATAGGGGCCTAAGGCATGTCTGCATACCCCCCTTTAAGGGGGCTTCCTTTTTTTTTTCTTTCCTTCGCTATTTAGGTTGGGACAATGCAGACATAACAAATGAACTGTTGAGGGCCTGCTGGAATCGCATTGCTATCACCACACCATGTGACCGCGCCCAGGGGACCTCTAGTATTGAGAGGACCCCTCTTACATATACACACACCATACTTGCTTCCACTACGGGCCCAATACTATCACCTCCATTCCCCCACACATATGTGCTGATTAACTGGGGTCGTCCCTTTACATATCATGGATTCCAGCAGACCCGTGCAAGCATGCCTCTAGTACCCACTTATTGGGCCTTGCCAGCGCATCGTGCGTGCACACAATAAGGGTCACAGAGTTTTCAGTGTCCCGTATTACAGCAGGATGCACTCCTTGAGCCACATTGGAAGATAGCATTTTGTGCCCCTTTCCTGGCCACTGATCCATTTCAACACATAATGAGAACCCTATTGACCTCCCCTACAGCTCCTAGGTGGGGGACGCTCGAACCCGCTTTCACACCGGAAACCTGGGGGCTGCATTGCTAACTCAGGCACCACCGAGTTGTGCCAAATATACATCAAAACCACCTTAACTAATGAGCACGGTCACATATACTTCCTGCAGAACCTTTTTGCTAACCTTTTGCGAAACTAGAATGTAGGGATGTTCTCACTATAGTTAACCGTGTGTTTATAAGTTTTCCTGTTACATTCATAGGAGGAAAAAAGATGTTTTAGAAATGTTTTAGTTTTGTTCTATTATTAAAGAGGTTGACATTATAAGTGTCGTTACTCTTTTCTACTGCCTTCTGACGGCTGACTTGACCTGCGCAGATAGCAGGAAGATACAATCACCACTGGCACCCTAGTAATGTATACTCCAGACGCTTGTCGCTTGAGTGCGGTTCAGCTATTAGGGGCCCATGATCTACAGTACATGATTAAAGGCAGTACTATGGTATTAGTATAAACACTACCCGCACGCTTCCCTTACATCTCTACATATACTTGTCTTTGGATTGGATAGCGACGATTCACCTTGACATTCGATTATACCATCCCAGATTGGTCTCGCTCAACCCCCACACAGTAGTTTGGACTAGAGTGGGCCTCCCTAGGGTTGGCATGCTCTACCTCCACTCTGTCTTTCTTCTAGAAGAAGGGGCTGGTCCCCCACCTTCTCGGTTCACAGATTAGGAGTAGGTTCTTCCTACCCCATACCCCTGTCCACATTTCCATCCTGCTTCCCTCCCCCCATCCTCCCTTTAAACCTCAACACTCTTTACATAGACAGGGAGTGACACTTTCATCACATCATGCCTCCTCCCGGCATCGGGGGCCCTCCCCCTCAGGTCAAGCTATACTCTCTAAATGTTAGGGGACTGAATACCACCGAAAAACGATCACAGCTGCTTCTTCTATTAAAAAAGGCCACAGCCGATGTGGTGTTTCTCCAAGAAACCCACTTCAGATCTGACAGTGTCCCCAAACTTTATAACTCCTTCTATCCTACGGTATTTCACGCGACTAACGATACCTCCAAATCTAAGGGAGTGTCCATTTTAATATCCAAAAACTATCCCTTTCAAATTCAAGACACAATGCTCGATACCAATGCACGCTACATCTTTCTCAGAGGCAAATTACACAACAAACCCGTCACGTTGGTTAACATTTACACCCCCAACAGGCTGCAAGTACCCTTCTTCCGCAATACCTTACAGTGCCTCACTTTGTTCTACAAGGGCTTGCTGGTTGTTGGGGGTGATTTCAATTTGGCCCTTACCCCCTCCCTTGACTCTTCCTTGGGATCCTCTACCATAACCTACAGAGCACTTTGCGCGATCAAAACACAGCTCACTACCTTGACCCTGCACGACACTTGGCGCACACTACACCCCAACATTAAAGATTTCACTTTCTACTCTCCACCACACAATAAATACACAAGGATTGACTACTTCTTTTTGACCCAGACAGACCTGGACTCCCTACTAACTGCTACCATAGACCCCATGATACTGTCAGACCACCACCCCATATCCATCACCATCACTTTCACGACAACGTATTCGAAACCAATGAGTTGGCGACTGGACAACTCCCTGATAAATGACCCAGAGCACATACAGAAAATAAACACATGCCTACAGCATTATTTTTGAGAGAATGCCTCCTCTGATACCCACCCGATGTCCCGATGGGCTGCGCACAAGTGTGTCGTCCGTGGAGAATTCATATCCATAGCTGCAAAAAGGCAGAAAGCTAGACAAGCCTGTATTTAGTGGTGTAGCGTGGGGGGGTGCAGGGGGTGCTGTGGCTCCAGGCGCGACATTTAGGGGGGCGCCAGTATGTGGTTGCCTCCTCCTAATTTTAAATTCCTGTGTCACCGGGCTCCGGCCGCCATGTTCAGTGTCCGGCGCCCTGTGATGGGGCGCATGGGGGCCATGTGAGGCGTAGAGCTGGCATGTCCGCGATCACTCCTGAAGTCCCGCCTCCGCACATGACCCCATACAGTGCGCTGCGCCGGACACTAAACGTGGCAGCTAGAGCATGGGGGAGAGAAGCAATGTGAACCGCCACTGTCTTCTCCTCCTCGAGACTAATGCAGGCCAGCCAGACATGAAGGTAAGTGAGACTCCCTCATGAGAGTCGTGTTACTGGCCCCGGGGGGGAGAGAAAGTCAGTTAGTGTAGTATGGTGGTCAGTTAGTGTAGTATTGTGGTCAGTTAGTGTAGTATGATGGTCAGTTAGTGTAGTATGGTGGTCAGTTAGTGGACAGTATAGCAGTCAGTGTAGTGTAGTATGGTGGTCAGTGTAGTGTAGTATGGTGGTCAGTGTAGTGGACAGTGTAGTGTAGTATGATGGTCAGTGTAGTGGTCAGTATAGTGTAGTGGACAGTATAGTATGGTGGTCAGTGTAGTGGTCAGTATAGTGTAGTGGACAGTATAGTATGGTGGTCAGTATAGTGGTCAGTGTAGTGGACAGTATAGTGGTCAGTGTAGTTCTCAGTGTAGTGGACAGTATAGTATAGTGGACAGTATAGTATAGTGGACAGTATAGCAGTCAGTGTAGTGTAGTATGGTGGTCAGTGTAGTGGACAGTGTAGTATAGTGGTCAGTATAGTGGTCAGTGTAGTGTAGTATGGTGGTCAGTGTAGAGGACAGTGTAGTATAGTGGTCAGTATAGTGGTCAGTGAAGTGTAGTATGGTGGTCAGTGTAGTGGACAATGTAGTATAGTGGTCAGTATAGTGGTCAGTGTAGTGTAGTATGGTGGTCAGTATAGTTTAGTGGACAGTATAGTGGTCAGTGTAGTTCTCAGTGTGGTGGACAGTATAGTATAGTGGTCAGTGTAGTATAGTGGACAGTATAGCGGTCAGTGTAGTGTAGCATGGTGGTCAGTGTAGTGGACAGTGTAGTATAGTGGTCAGTTTAGTGTAGTATGGTGGTCAGTATAGTGTAGTGGACAGTATAGTGGTAAGTGTAGTTCTCAGTGTAGTGGACAGTATAGTGGTCAGTGTAGTTCTCATTGTAGGGGTCAGTATAGTATAGTGGTCAGTGTAGTATAGTGGTCATTGTAGTGTAGGGGTCATTATAGTATAGTGATCAGTGTAGTTCCCAGTGTAGTGGACAGTATATTGGTATTGTAGTGGACAGTGTAGTATAGTGGTCAGTGTAGTGTAGTGGACAGTATAGTGTAGTGGACAGTGTAGTGGACAGTGTAGTTCTCAGTGTAGTGGACAGTATAGTATGGTGGTCAGTGTAGTGGACAGTATAGTGAGTATAGTGGTCAGTGTAGTTCTCAGTGTAGGGGTCAGTATAGTATAGTGGTCAGTGTAGTGTAGTGGACAGTATAGTGTAGTGGACAGTTTAGTGTAGTGGACAGTGTAGTGGACAATATAGTGGTCAGTGTAGTGGATAGTATAGTGGTCATTTGTAGTGATAGTGGTCAGTGTAGTGGACAGTATAGTGTCGTGGACAGTATAGTGGTCAGTGAAGTTCTCAGTGTAGTGGACAGTATAGTATAGTGGTCAGTGTAGGGTGTAATGGTCAGTAAAGGAATCAGGTTGGTCAGTATTGAAATCAAGTAGGTTAGTGTAGTGGTCAGTATAGGAATCAGGTAGGTCTGTACTATTGTATTTGAAGGGACTCGGGGAGTGCTAAAAGTCCGCAGGTTAGAGGGCGCAAATTACTTGCCTTGCCCCGGGTGCTGGCAACCCACGCTACGCCACTGCCTGTATTGATAAACTATCGGAGCACATTTATTCTCTAGAAAAGAAGCACAAACAATCATTAGCTGAAAACACTTTTCAAGGATTGTTGACGGCCAGGGAAGACCTCCTTGAGGAACTAGGGAAATCGTCCAGACGTAAATATGCCCTTACACATCGAATTTACTACGAATTTGGAAACAAATCGGGCAAACTACTAGCTAGAGCTCTTCAAAACAAACAAGCCTCCTCGACCATCCATTCTATTTTGGATCCTGCGGGGAACAAAATAGAGATGTCAACCGGCATAGCAAATCAATTTAAACGATTCTATCATAATCTCTACAACCTACCTACCCCTCTACCGACCAATCCTGCCCAGGACAGGAAGAAACTGATAGAGGACTTCTTAACCCAATACATCCTCTGATCCATCTCTGACAAGGAGGCAGCAAATCTTGAGAAACCGATCACATGGGAAGAGACCATCGAAGCACTTAAACAAATGAAGACGGGCAAAAGTCCAGGCCCAGACGGCTTACTCTCTAGTTACTACAGAGCCTTCACAGACATGCTGGTCCCACACTTCCTAAACACTTTTAACGCATTGCCCACTTCCCCCACCAAAAACCCGGATACCCTTGAGGCTCACATCACGGTAATACCTAAACAGGGTAAAGATGCTACCCTGGTCTCAAATTATAGACCTATATCACTCATAAACGTTGACGTAAAGCCGTATGCTAAAATACTGGTGAACCGCATACTCCCTCTACTCCCCTCCTTAATCTCTTTGGACCAAGTAGGCTTCATCCCTGGCCGCGAGGCCCGAGATAACACCCTGAAGGCCATCAGCATACATCACTGGATGTCCTCATCCAACACACCAGGCTTTTTCCTTTCCCTCGACATGGAGAAGGCGTTCGACAGAGTGGCCTGGGACTATATGACAGAAGCATTACACAAAATGAGGTTTCGAGATCGTATGCTCCAATACATTCTTGCCCTATACTCATCCCCAACGGCAAGGATCAGGGTCAAGGGTCACCTGTCGGACGCCTTCTCCTTGTCGAACGGAACTCGACAGGGATGCCCCCTATCCCCCATCATTTTCATCCTCACGCTGGAACCCATGCTTCGTAGGCTTAGATCCAACCCGACAATCAAAGGGATTTCGATCAAGAACAACCAATGTAAATTAGCCGCATACGTTGACGATATCCTTCTATTTCTCACGGACCCCATAACCACAATTCCCAATCTCTTAAAAGATTTCTCCCTCTTCAAATCCCTCTCCAACCTCCAAATTAATTTTGCTAAATCTAAGGCTCTAAATGTCTCCTTGACGGACAAGGTAATGACACAATGTCAAGCTAACTTTCCTTTCGGCTGGGAAAAGCATGCCATCACCTACCTGGGAATCCAATTGCCAGTCAAATTAGTGGATCTTTACTCCAGAAACTTCTTGCCCATTCTTAACACTATACAGAAAGACCTTCATGATTGGAATAGGGGTACCTTCTCATGGTTCGGGAGGGCTGCTATTTTGAAAATGAATATACTCCCCAGACTTTTATACCTCCTGCAGACGATACCGATCAAGCTTCTCCCCTCTTTTCTTGCCACCTACAAACGCCTGTGTTTGAAATTCCTATGGGCTGACAAACATCCGCGTATACACTGGGAGAAATTAGTGACACCTAAACTGATGGGAGGTATTGGTCTACCTGACATACAAAAATACCACTGGGCATGCCATATGGCCAGAATTGTGGATTGGCATGTTCACAACAGAATTAAAGCCTGGATTGACCTCGAGGAGGCATTCTCCTCTCTGCCAATACACCATTTCCGATGGATATGGACCCCAAGGGAAACTACGTCACACCCTCTAATCGGCCCTACTTTACAGATTTTTCGTACTATTTACAAAAAGCTGGACATCGCCTTTTCACCCGGCCCACTGACTCCATTAGACCAAAACCCAGACTTTCCTCCGGGTATACCACACCTCCGCAACTTCGACAGACCAGTAGAATGTGCCGTCAGAGCTGGATCCCTCTTTGACAAAGGGAGTTGGTCTCCTTCCAAAGCCTCTCATCCAAACTACCAGATATAGACATACCCTTTTTTAACTTTCTCCAAATTAGACACTTCTTGCTCAACTCCACCCCGACCCACCAATGGAACAGGGAGCAAACGCCCTTCAAAAACATTTGCACCAGGTCTGAACCCCAAAGACATGTCATATCAGATATGTATGCCTTGCTATTTGATTTGATTGATTTGAAGACCTCTGCTAAAGACGATCCAACCAGACAAAAATGGGCAAAGGAACTGGACACTGACCTAACTCAAGAAGACTGGGACCAAATCCTTACACACATACACAAAGGCTCTTTGAACGTGTCCACACAGGAAAACGGATACAAAATTTTCTCTAGGTGGTACAGGACTCTCGACAGAATACAAAAATTCCACCCCAGCGTCCCCCCACTATGTTGGAGATGCAACAGGGCTCAGGGAACACTATTACATATATGGTGGGAATGTCCCCTAATTCAACCCTATTGGAAAGAGATACACTGACTCACTTTGATCATCACAACCTATACCCCGGACTTTAACCCAGCCCAATACTTACTCCACCACACTTCCATCCCCTAAGGAGCATACAAAAAGTCCCTCATCCTCCACCTGATTAACGCAGCAAAATTATGCATACCAACACACTGGATGTCTACTTCCCCCCCCCCCCAGCATATCCGAATGGCTCCGTCGAGTAGGTAAGATAGCTAAGATGGAGGATTTAATACATCAGGTGAGAGACACTTCATCCAAATTTACTACGACTTGGGCATGCTGGCTTCATTTTAAAGAATCCGCAGAATACCATAGTTCCCTATCCGGATCTTCAGAGCTTGACCTGAGGGGCAGAATCTGCTACCGATTTTTTAAGCCAGACATACTTCCACAGTCACATCCCCCCTCTCTCCCCTCTATATCCTCTCTACCCATCATCTACCCCCCCATACCCTCACCCACATAGTCAAATATTGGTATATTCTAGTTGGTACCGAATTGACTAAACTACTATGTATAAAACACCACACGTTCAGGAGACCGGTAATAGGGCTTATCAAAGTCAGGCATGCACAGCCTCCACCCACACACAGTTAGATCCCGACAGGGGTGCGTGGGTGCTGAGGCTGTATATCCGATCTCACTGAGAAATTGTTGGTTTAAGCCAGTACAGAGCCCGCCAGGAGATGCGACAGCACCTTTTCAGTTCAAAGAAACCTCTGGTAGTTTTACAGGCTCTAGCTCTGTTGCGGTTAGTACTTGAATTTCTTGAATTTGTACTTGAATTTGTACTTAAATTAGTACTTGAATTTGTATTTCTTCTGCATTTTATAGACTTATTGTTGATATTATTGCAGTTCAACAGTGCATTTCAAGATAGGAATAAGATGTAATGATGTTTTGCTCTATGTCTGATTAGATGTATTGTGAAAATTCTTCAATAAAAATTTTGAAACAGTGACACTGTCCCCCTTGTCCACCTGTTGGAGCACACGCTGCGTGGAATAATGGACAGGGCACTTGAGGCAGAACAGAGGCAGGAAGAGGAGGACTTCCTTAGCTCTCAAGGCCCCCTTTATCCAGACAGTGTTCCTGCGTGCCCGCCGATCACACAGTAAGAGAACGAGGAGGAGGATTGTGTCAGCATGGAGGTGGAGCCTGGCACTTAGCATCAGCAGCAGTCTTTAAGGGATCATTTACAGTTCCAAGAAACCCATGGACTTGTATGTGGCTGGGAGGAGGTGGCTGCGGATCATGTCGTCCTTAGTGATCCAGAGGACTCCGGACCGAATGCCTCAGCAAACCTACACTGCATGGCCTCCCTGATCCTGCAAAGCCTGCGTAAGGATCCTCGTATTCGTGGTATCAAGAAGAGGGATCGTTACTGGCTGGCAACCCTCCTTGATGCACGTTACAAGGCTAAGGTTGCGGACCTTATCTTGCCATCACAGAGGGAGCAGAGGATGAAACATCTTCGGGAGGCCTTGCAGAAAGGTCTGTGCAACGGGTTCCCAGAGACTGGGAGGTTACAAACTCCTGTTCCTGGACAACGTGTTGCTGAGGCTTCAGTCAAAGAAGGAGCGGTGAAGAAGGTGGCCGTCTGACCGATGCGTTCAGACAATTTTTTAGTCCGCAGCCACAAGGTATGATCGGTTCCAGCAACCATCGCCAGCGTCTGTTTTACATGGTGCAGGAATACTTAGGGGCAAGATCTGACTTGGACACCTTTCCCACTGGAAATCCTCTGGGTTACTGGGTCTTGAGGATGGATCACTGGCCAGAGCTTGCACAGTATGCAATTGGGCTACTGCCCTGTCCTGCATCCAGCGTTCTTTCGGAACGCACATTCAGTGCTGCTGGAGGCTTTGTAATCGATCACAGGGTGCGTCTGTCCACCAACTCGATCGATCGACTGACCTTCATAAAAATGAATCAGTCTTGGATCACCACCAGATACCAAGCACCTGTTGCTGATGTAACCGAATAATTTTTTTTGAAATGACAGATTCCTTCAAGACTCCCTATGCTGATGCTGAGTGACTATCCTGTTATGCTAAGTGACTATCCTCTTCCTCCTCAATGATCATGCTGATAGCTTGTAAGAATATTTTTGGTTCTGGGCGCCACCACCAGTGCCTAAGGCCCAATTTTTCTGCTCCTGTTTAACAGGGGCATGTAATTACAATTTTTGATGCAATACTTTGCAGCAGGGCTCATTTATGCGCTCCAACTAGAGTATCTGTGAGAGGTTGCAGTGTTGTGGCACCAGCACCAGTGCCTAAGGCCCAATTTTTCTGCCCCTGTTTAACAGGGGGTGTGTAATTACAATTTTTGATGCAATACTTTGCAGCAGGGCTCGTTCCTGCGCTCCAACTAGAGTATCTGTGAGGGGTTGCAGTGTTGTGGCACCAGCACCAGTGCCTAAGGCCCAATTTTTCAGCCCCTGTTTAACAGGGGCGTGTAATTACAATTTTTGATGCAATACTTTGCAGCAGGGCTTGTTCCTGCGCTCCAAATAGAGTATTTGTGAGGGGTTGCAGTGTTGTGGCACCAGTGCCTAAGGCCCAATTTTTCTGCCCCTGTTCAACAGGGACATGTAATTAGAATTCTTGATCTAATATTTCACAGCAGGGCCCGTTTCTGCACCCACCAAGAGTAACTGTGAGGACTTACAGTGTTGTGGCACCAGCACCACCATCACCACCACCACCAAAGGCCCAATTTTTCTGACCCTGTTCAACAGGGGCATGTAATTACAATTCTTGATCTAATATTTCACAGCAAGGCCCTGTGAGGGCTTACAGTGTTGTGGCAACACCAACACCTAAGGCCCAAATTTCTGCAGAGTATATAGGTCAGGCCCCTACTTTCAAACATCAAACTTACAAATGACTCCTACTTGCAAACGGAAGGAGACAACAGGAAGTGAGATGAAATCTACGCCTAGGAAGGGAAATTCTCTCCTGTAAGAGTTAATATGGGAGAAACGTTGCTTCTTTCCACTAATGCTTTATCACCAATCCTTGTTTCACTAAAAACCCCACATTTTCAAAAAACATTTGTCATTGGGACAGAAAGTGAGGTGAAATCTTCTGAAGAGGAGCACAGACAGCAAAACAAATGTTACAGGGGTGATAACCCTTCCCTATGTTTTCCAAAAAGCTTAAATTAGATTTTTTGGCTGGAGCTTTACTTTAAAACACTTTAAAAATGTACCAGTTCAAAATTACAAACAGATTCTACTTAACAACAAACCTACAGTCCCTGTCTTGTTTGCACCACCTGTATACTGCTGTTCAGAGGGCCTGGGGCCCCACGCCTTTCTTTTTTTTAATTTGGGTGCGAGGTTCCCTTAATATCTATAAAAGACCCAAAGGTAATGGACTGAGGGGGGTACCCATGCCGTTTGTCTCACTGATTTTCATCAATATTACCGGGACCCAACATTTCATTAACGCCGTAAGCAGTTTTAAATGACTTTTTATTCCTTTAAAAATGTAATTTTGTGCAGGGACTGTTCTAAGCACGGGAAACACGCTCCACTTTACAGGCATACTATAGACACCCCCCAGGTACGATATTTAAAGGAATATTTCACTTTTTTTTCACTTTAAGCATCTTTAAAATCACTGCTCCTGAAAAAACGGCCATTTTTAAAACTTTTTTTGCTTTGATACATGTCCCCTGGGGCAGGACCCGGGTCCCCAAACCCTTTTTAGGACAATACCATGCAAATTAGCCTTTAAAATTAGCACTTTTGATTTTGAATGTTCGAGTCCCATAGACTTCAATGAGGTTCTAACTAGGGATGAGCTTCGTGTTCGAGTCGAACCCATGTTCGACCTGAACATCGTCTGTTCACCCGTTCACCGAATTGCGAACGATATGGGCCGTTCGCGCCAAATTCGTGTGGCGCGTCCTGGCCCATAATTCACTGCGGCATCGCAGTGCATTGCTGGCTGATGATTGGCCAAGCATGCACTATGACCCGCATGCTTAGCCAATCACAGCGCCGTCTGAACAGAGAGCCGTAATTGGCCAAAGCCAAGGAGGCTTTGGACAATTATGGCTCAGGGGATTTAGTACACGCCCCACACTATATAAGGCCGCCTACACGGCGGCCCTGTGTAGTGTGTGTTCCGGCGTTGAAAGAGATAGACAGAGAGACAGTGTCATTTGATTTGAGTTAGATAGATTAGGCAGAACAGTCAGTCAGTTAGCTGCACTTCCAGTGTATATATATGCATCCCAGGTGTTGCATACTGTATATATATATACACTGTATTCAGTTTAGCTAGATCCATTCCTGTTATCTTTCTACTGACAGGCAGGCTTGTCTTGTTACAGTATTTACAGCTACCTGAAGAAAATTGCTGGTGTTCTTTTGATCCTATTAGTACCACAGTCAGGCAGCTAGACTATTTACAGTTAGTGCAGTGCGTCCTGCTCACAGTGTTCAGCTAGATCCATTCCTGTTATCTTCCTACTGACAGGCAGGCTTGTCTTGTTACAGTATATGCAGCTACCTGAAGAAAATTACTGGTGTTCTTTAGATCCTATTAGTACCACAGTCAGGCAGCTAGACTATTTAGAGTTAGTGCAGTGCGTCCTGCTCACAGTGTTCAGCTAGATCCGTTCCTGTTATCTTCTTACTGACAGGCAGGCTTGTCTTGTTACAGTATATACAGCTACCTGAAGAAAATTACTGGTGTTCTTTTGATCCTATTAGAACCACAGTCAGGCAGCTAGACTATTTACAGTTAGTGCAGTGCGTCCTGCTCACAGTGTTCAGCTTGATCCGTTCCTGTTATCTTCTTACTGACAGGCAGGCTTGTCTTGTTACAGTATATACAGCTACCTGAAGAAAATTGCTGGTGTTCTTTTGATCCTATTAGTACCACTGTCAGGCAGCTAGACTATTTACAGTTAGTGCAGTGCGTCCTGCTCACAGTGTTCAGCTAAAACTACAAGTTAGTGGGGTGCGTCCTGCTCACAGTGTTCAGCTAAACCTACAAGTTAGTGGGGTGCATCCTGCTCACAGTGTTCAGCTAAACCTACAAGTTAGTGTGGTGCGTCCTGCTCACAGGGTTCAGCTAAAACTACAAGTTAGTGGGCTGCATCCTGCTCACAGTGTTCAGCTAAACCTACAAGTTAGTGGGGTGCGTCCTGCTCACAGTGTTCATCTAAACCTACAAGTTAGTGCAGTGAGACCTCTGCACAGTGTTCATCTAAAGCTACAAGTTAGTGCAGTGCGTCCTGCTCACAGTGTTCAGCGAGATCCGTTCCTGTTATCTTCTTACTGACAGGCAGGCTTGTCTTGTTACAGTATTTACAGCTACCTGAAGAAAATTGCTGGTGTTCTTTTGATCCTATTAGTACCACAGTCAGGCAGCTAGACTATTTACAGTTAGTGCAGTGCGTCCTGCTCACAGTGTTCAGCTAAACCTACAAGTTAGTGTGGTGCGTCCTGCTCACAGGGTTCAGCTAAAACTACAAGTTAGTGGGGTGCGTCCTGCTCACAGTGTTCAGCTAAACCTACAAGTTAGTGGGGTGCGTCCTGCTCACAGTGTTCGGCTAAACCTACAAGTTAGTGTAGTGAGACCTCTGCACAGTGTTCATCTAAAGCTACAAGTTAGTGCAGTGCGTCCTGCTCACAGTGTTCAGCGAGATCCGTTCCTGTTATCTTCTTACTGACAGGCAGGCTTGTCTTGTTACAGTATTTACAGCTACCTGAAGAAAATTGCTGGTGTTCTTTTGATCCTATTAGTACCGCAGTCAGGCAGCTAGACTATTTACAGTTAGTGCAGTGCATCCTGCTCACAGTGTTCAGCTAAAACTACAAGTTGGGCGGTGCGTCCACCTCACAGTGTTCAGCTAAAACTACAAGTTAGTGCTGTGCGTCCTGCTCACAGTGTTCAGCTAAACCTACAAGTTAGTGTAGTGAGACCTCTGCACAGTGTTCATCTAAAGCTACAAGTTAGTGCAGTGCGTCCTGCTCACAGTATTCAGCTAGATCCGTTCCTGTTATCTTCTTACAGACAGGCGGGCTTGTCTTGTTACAGTATTTACAGCTACCTGAAGAAAATTGCTGGTGTTCTTTTGATCCTATTAGTACCACAGTCAGGCAGCTAGACTATTTACAGTTAGTGCAGTGCGTCCTGCTCACAGTGTTCAGCTAAAACTACAAGTTAGTGTGGTGCGTCCACCTCACAGTGTTAAGCTAAATCTACAAGTTAGTGCGGTGCGTCCTGCTCACAGTGTTCAGCTAAAAATACAAGTTAGTGCTGTGCGTCCTGCTCACAGTGTTCAGCTAAACCTACAAGTTAGTGTAGTGAGACCTCTGCACAGTGTTCATCTAAAGCTACAAGTTAGTGCAGTGCGTCCTGCTCACAGTGTTCAGCTAGATCCGTTCCTGTTATCTTCTTACTGACAGGCAGGCTTGTCTTGTTACAGTATATACAGCTACCTGAAGAAAATTACTGGTGTTCTTTTGATCCTATTAGTACCACAGTCAGGCAGCTAGACTATTTACAGTTAGTGCTGTGCGTCCTGCTCACAGTGTTCAGCTAAAACTACAAGTTAGTGTGGTGCATCCACCTCAGAAGTGTTCAGCTAAACCTACAAGTTATTTTTTTGCGAGCTCTGCACAGTGTTCATCTAAAGCTACCTGTAGAAGGTTGGTGGTGTTTTCCTGATCCTATCACTACCGCAGGCAGCTAAAAAAGCTACAAGTTAGTTTTTTGCGAGCTCTGCACAGTGTTCAGCTAAAGCTACCTGTAGAAGGTTGATGGTGTTCTCATACTACAGGCAGGCAGTTGATTTTGCTAGCTGCAGTATCAGTACACATATATATATATATATATATATATATATATATATATATATATAGGAAAAACACGTGGAACGATGCTTTGATGCAAAAAGTGTCCTTTTACTGAAAATTATTCCATTACATGATTCAAAATACAAGCAAGCCACTGTGACACACACAGCCAGAAAAGCCTGACGAAGAGCGACTTGCGCTCGGAACTGTACAGTGGCTTGCTTGTATTTTGAATCATGTAATGGAATAATTTTCAGTAAAAGGACACTTTTTGCATCAAAGCATCGTTCCACGTGTTTTTCCTATCCTTTATGGTGGAAGTTTGGGAGTCCACCCTGACGGCGCCTTGATTGAACAAGGATATCAAGAGAAGAGGGTAACCCACCTGATGTTTATATATATATATATATATCCCAGCTTAGTGCAGCTACAGGCCATTAGTATGTCTGTTAGGAGAGGCAGACAGTCACAAGCCAATAAGAGAGGGCAAGCAGGCTCTGTGTCTAGTGCTGGTCGTGGAGACAGTGCATCCTCATCAGCACGTGGCCGTGGGACACGCTTGGCCTTTTTTTCGGCAGCTGGCCGTGTTGAGCCGCAACATGCGGAAGACTTGGTCGAGTGGATGACCAAGCCATCCTCATCCTCCTCATCCTCTCTCACCCATGCCCAGGGTACTTTGTATGGCAAAGCAGCGGCCTCTTCCCTCGGCTCAATGTCATCAGTGACTCCTTCCCTAGCCTCACCATGTCCTCCTGAGGAGTCCCTCAAACTGTTTGACCACAGTGTTGGGTACATGCTCCAGGAGGATGCCCAGCGTTTGGAAGGCTCTGATGATGATACTGAGCTCAATGAAGGCAGTAACGTGAGCACGGACAGATGGGGTGCCCAAGAAGGGCAGCAATCTGGCAGTCATGCTCCCGCTGCTGCAGCATACTGCCAGGTTTGCTCCAGTGATGAGGAGGGAGGGGATGATGAGGGCACCGACTCAACGTGGGTGCCTGATAGGAGAGAGGAAGAGGAGGAGGAGGAGGCGGCACATCACCAACGAGCCAGGATGCCTTCCAGGGGCCAGCCTAAGGGCAGCACATTGACTGCATCACACCCCAAAACTCCACATGTGCAGGGCGCTGCAGTCTCTGCGTGTTATTCAAAAAGTTCTTTGGTGTGGGCCTTTTTTGAGACGAGTGCATCAGATCGCACCACTGCTATTTGCAACATATGTCTCAAGCGTATCTCTCGTGGCCAAAACATCTCCCGCTTGGGTACCACATGCTTGACCAGACATATGTTGACCTGCCATGCAGTTAGTTGGCAAGCGTATCTAAAAGACCCACACCAAAGAACAAAGAGGACCTCTCCTTGCTCCTTATCAGCTGAGATCTCCAACCCCACTATACCTTCAGTCCTCTCTGAGACCTGCACTGAGAGGAATGATGGTGTAGAATTAGGTGTGTCACAGCCAAGTACTTGTGGGCAATCTGCTTTTGGTACACCGAAGACAGATTGTACAAGGCAAATTTCCCTGCCCCAGCTGCTGCACCGCTGAAAGAAGTTTGCTCCCAGCCATCCACATGCGCAGCGGTTGAATGCTAGCTTGGCAAAATTGCTAGCACTTCAACTGCTGCTGTCAGGTCCCACATTTACCAGACAGGTGAGTCCGTTTGGGCAGAGGGTTGGCTCCCTTACGTATCCGATTCGGGGCCCCTGATAGAGTAAACAGGAAGCCCGCCAATGCGGAGTGGTATGAGGGCCTGATGTTAGGGTCCTGGAGCAGGGTGGTCTTGCAAGCAACTGGTAGAGCTTCAGGAATGCTGGAACTGCTGCTGAGCAGGAGCTTATCAGGCTGGTCACACACAGGCAGAGGTCGGCAGCGGGCTGGCAGCAACGGTACAAAAGGGAGCAGGCAGAAACAAGGTCAAACAAGCCGGGGTCGGGTTCAGGCAGCAATCAAGGGAGGTCCAAAGGCAAGCCGGGTCACAACAGGTCAAACTTCAGGAGATACAGGAACACGGAGAGGATCACAGAACTAGACACAGAGCTGTTGATCAGGCAGCACCGAACAGGGATAGAGGCAGACTTAAATAGGCTGATTGGCGCCAAAACGCCGCGCTCGTGCACGCGCCGATTCGACAAAGCGACCCATGCCCCCGCATGCGCCCGAGCGCGCCCCCGACACCGGCGTGCACGCCAACACCACCAGGCACGCCCGCGGTAACGCCCATAGGCAAACACGCGCTAGCGCGGACGCGCGGACGCACGCCCGGACGCCACCCTGCACGCCCAACCAGGTAACCTCTCTGACAGTGCCCCTTCCTCAAGGGCAGACTCCGGATGCCCAGCTGGGCCATCTTTGAGGCATGAGAAGTTTTGAAAGACTGTAGAAGTTCTCTGGCATACAAGTTACTTTCTGGCTCCCATGAATTGTCTTCGGGTTCATAGCCCCTCCATTTTACAAGATATTGGACCTGATTGCGTCTTCTTCTGCAATCTAAAATTGCCTCCACCTCGAACTCCTCTTCTCCATTAACCAAGATAGGCTTGGGTGGGCCAATACTACGGCCAGAAAAAGAGTTGGGGGTGACCGGCTTCAAGAGGGACACGTGGAAGACTGGGTGTATCCTCAGGGTGTTAGGAAGGACAAGTTCGTATGCCACATTGTTGATTTTTCTTTTAATCGAGAAAGGACCCAAGTATTTAGGGCCCAGTTTTCTGGACGGACAGGCCAACTTAAGGTTAGCGGTAGATAACCAGACAGAATTGCCCGGTTCCAGAACGAGTTCTCCCCGTCTTTTCCTGTCAAAAATTCTCTTGTAATCTTCTTTGGCTTTGGTCATGGTATCCTGCAGCAATTTGTTATTGTTTGAGAAAAAGTCCAAGGTTTCAGATACTGCAGGGACAGGGCACTCGGGAATAGATCCAGGCAAGAAGGAAGGATGGAAACCATAGTTGGCATAAAACGGTGACTGATTGGTAGCTGAGTGTAGTGAATTGTTGTTAGAGAACTCCGCAATTGGAAGCAGGGAAGCCCAGTCATCCTGGGAGAATGCAGAGAAACAGCGGAGGTATTGCTCCAAGGTTTGATTCGTCCTCTCGGTTTGTCCATTTGACTGGGGATGATAGGCCGAAGAAAATGATAATTTGATTTCCAGGGCACCACAAAGGGCTTTCCAGAATCTGGAGGTAAATTGGATGCCTCTGTCGGAAACTATATTGGTTGGTACTCCATGCAGTCTGATGATCTCCTTAATAAAGATGGAAGCGGTCTCCATAGCCGAAGGGGTGCCCTTCATGGGGAGGAAATGGGCCATTTTAGACAGCCTGTCTACCACAACAAAAATGGAAGAAAAACCTTTTGATCGGGGGAGTTCAACAATAAAGTCCATTGAAATCATGGCCCATGGTCTCTCTGGGACTGGTAATGGTCTCAACAGTCCCCATGCTCTTGCCCAGCTACTCTTGCTTCTGGCGCAAGTATTACAGGACTCAACGTATTCCTTGCAGTCCTTAGTAAGGTGAGGCCACCAAAAGGTGCATTGGACAAGATCAATTGTCTTCCGTGTGCCGACGTGACCGGCCAGTTTGTGATCATGGCACAAGCTTAACACCCGTACCTTTAACTCCTCAGGGACCACAATTTTATTTTTGTACCAAAACAGCCCATCTTTGGTACAAGCTTCAGCAGGTGATGACATTCCCATAGAGGATCGTCTGATCTGAGAGATTAGATCCTCCTGTAAGATCAGGAAATTCCCAGAGGGGAGGATGGTGTCTGGAGACAGGGTCTTCTCTGAATCAAGAAACATTCGAGAAAGGGCGTCGGATTTGACATTCTTGGATCCGGGTCTGTAGGTGATGTGAAAAATAAATCGGGAAAAAAAAAGTGCCCATCTGGCCTGCCGGGGTTTCAATCTCTTAGCTGTTCTTAGGTATTTTAAGTTCTTATGGTCCGTGTAGACCAAAATGGGGTGAGCTGCACCTTCCAGGAGATAGCGCCATTCCTCCAGAGCTGCTTTAATGGCTAGAAGTTCCCGATCTCCCACGTCATAATTCCTCTCGGAAGGGGAGAGTTTACGTGAGAAGAATCCCACAGGGTACAGGAGTGCTTTGGCACCTTGTCTATGTGAGAGCACGGCTCCAACCGCGACTTCGGAAGCATCCACTTCTAAGACAAAAGGCAAGGCAGGGTTGGGATGTTTGAGGATAGTGGCTGACGTAAACAGAGCTTTGAGTCTTTCAAAGGCCATTTGCGCCTTGGGGGTCCAGCAGAACCAGATTCCCTGTTTGATGAGTTCCGTAATGGGAGTTATAATTGAAGAGAATCCTTTAATGAATTTCCTATAGAAATTGGAAAAGCCAATAAAACGCTGTACTCCTTTTTTGTCTATAGGTGCAGGCCAATCCAAGATAGCGGATACTTTTTGCGGATCCATTTTGATACCGTCAGGGGAAATGACCAAGCCTAGGAACTGGATGGATTGGAGCTCGAACTCGCATTTTTCAAGTTTGGCATAAAGCCCATGTTGTCTAAGCCGGGTAAGTACATTTCGCACGTGTTTGCAGTGGTCAGTCAGGCAAGCAGAGAAAACCAGGATATCGTCCAGATAAACGATGACATATAGGTCCAGAAAGTCACGGAAGACATAGTTGACAAAGTGCTGGAAAGTGGCTGGCGCGTTGCAGAGACCAAAGGGCATGACGAGGTACTCGTAGTGCCCAAATCGAGTACGAAAGGCCGTCTTCCATTCATCCCCCTCTCTTATGCGGATCAAATTGTAGGCTCCGCGGAGGTCCAGCTTGGTGAAGACGGTAGCAGATCCTAATCTCTGAAATAATTCGGGAACCAGAGGTAGTGGGTATCTGTTTTTTATAGTAATTTTATTGAGCTCCCGGTAATCGATGCAGGGACGTAAGGAGTGATCCTTCTTCTCTACGAAAAAGATGCCTGCACCTGCTAGAGAAGTGGAGGGACGAATGAATCCTTTCTTCAGGTTTTCGTCTATATAGACTTTCAAGGTGCCCAGCTCCTGCTCAGTTAAGGGGAAAATCCTCCCGAAAGGAATTTCAGTTCCTGGTAAGAGTTCTATCGGGCAATCGTAGGGTCTATGTACTGGAAGAGTTTCTGCCCCCTTTTTGCTGAATACATCCAGGAAATCCCGGTAAGGTTCGGGAAGATTTTGGTAAGACTTGGTTTCTGAATCTAGGCACAGGCATTGAGAGGATGTCATAGGGGTCCCCTTTAAACAGTGTTGCTTGCAATATTCAGATGAAAACTGGATTTTGCCCGTGGACCAGTTGATACTAGGATTGTGAGCCTGTAGCCAAGGCATTCCTAAGATGATTGGGAAGAGGGGAGAGGAGATGACATCCAGATGTAAAAGTTCCTGGTGTTCCGGGCCAATGGTGGCCAGTAGAGGAACAGTTTCCTGGGTAACAGGACCGGAGCTAAGGGTGGAGCCGTCCGCTAAGAAAACTGCCAATCCCTGGGCCTTGGTTTGAGTGGGAATATGGTGATCTTCAATGAAGGTCCGGTCAATGAATCCGCTACATGCTCCCGAATCAATGATGACCGGTACTGGGATGTTCCTTCCAGGTAACTGTATTACAAAGGAAAGTGTTAAATGGTTACCGGATCTAGGTAAAACAGGTGCACACAACGAGGAAGACGGCAGGCACTTACGTCTCTTATTGGGGCATACTCTTGCAAAGTGTCCAGACTCTCCACAGTACAGGCACAGGTTGAGTGTGCGTCTGCGTGTCTTCTCTTCTGGGGTCAGAGAGGGACGGAGCAGTCCCAGCTGCATGGGCTCAGGAGCCTCCTGGGTTGGAACCGACGAGACAGGCGGAATTTGGTTCGGGGCACTAGGAGCCCTGGGTAGCATCCAAGTGAGGCGTGGGTGGCCAACGGACCTCTCAGAACGTCTCTCTCTGAGGCGGCGGTCAATTTGGATTGACAAGTTGATAAGCTCCTCTAGTGTCTGAGGTACCCCTACCCGTGCCAATTCATCCTTAAGAGGGTCTGACAACCCCAGCTGGTATTGGTGACGCAAAGCCGCATCATTCCACTCCGTATCGGAGCTCCAACGCCTAAACTCCACAGCATAATCTTCGGCCGCTCTGCGGCCTTGTTGAAGGGAGTGCAAGGCGGCTTCTGCCGTGGCTGTTAACTGGGGGTCCTCGTACAACTGGGACATTGCTATAAAAAAGTCATTCAAGGAATCCAGAGATCTGGCCTTTTGCTCCAGCAGGTGGTGGGCCCAGGACTGAGGCTCGCCGGACAACAGAGATATGACGAACCCCACTTTGGTGGCCTCTAAGGAAAACGTACGGGGTTGTAAGGCTAAATAGAGTTCGCATGCATTGCGGAACGCCCGGAACTTACAGCGTTCTCCGGAGAATTTTTCAGGTGTAGGCACCCTGGGCTCTGGTGGGAGCATTACTACAGAGGGCGCTGAGGCAGGATTAGCAGGTGCGGCTCCCGGAGGGGAGGCTGAGAGGGCCTGGACCTGTCCTTCCAGTCTGGTATAGCCCTCCTGTAAGCTCTTGATGGCTTGGGTGAGGCCCGCTAGGTGCCTGCAAAGTTCATCCATGGGGGAGGCCCCCTGCCCGGACTCAGTCATGGCTGCCTGATACTGTCAGGTCCCACACTTACCAGACAGGTGAGTCCGCTTGGGGAGAGGGTTGGCTCCCTTACGTATCCGATTCGGGGCCCCTGATAGAGTAAACAGGAAGCCTGCCAATGCGGAGTGGTATGAGGGCCTGATGTTAGGGTCCTGGAGCAGGGTGGTCTTGCAAGCAACTGGTAGAGCTTCAGGAATGCTGGAACTGCTGCTGAGCAGGAGCTTATCAGGCTGGTCACACACAGGCAGAGGTCGGCAGCGGGCTGGCAGCAACGGTACAAAAGGGAGCAGGCAGAAACAAGGTCAAACAAGCCGAGGTCAGGTTCAGGCAGCAATCAAGGGAGGTCCAAAGGCAAGCCGGGTCACAACGGGTCAAACTTCAGGAGATACAGGAACACGGAGAGGATCACAGAACTAGACACAGAGCTGTTGATCAGGCAGCACCGAACAGGGATAGAGGCAGACTTAAAAAGGCTGATTGGCGCCAAAACGCCGCGCTCGTGCACGCGCCGATTCGCCAAAGCGCCCCGCGCCCCCGCACACGCCCGAGCGCGCCCCCAACACCGGCGTGCACGCCAACACCACCAGGCACGCCCGCGGTAACGGCCATAGGCGAACGCGCGTACGCATGCACGCCCGGACGCCACCCTGCACGCCACGGCCGGTCAGACCAGACACGCCAGTGCCCCCAGGAACATGCGCCCCAGCACGCACAGAGACACGAGCACCAACATGCCCCGGCGCCTACTGGCGCCCAACCAGGTACCCTCTCTGACAGTTGCCTTTTCAGTTGGTAGACTCTGCCCCCTTCCATGAGTTTGTGGAATGTGCGGTTCCTCAGTGGCAGGTACCCAAACTACACTTTTTCTCACGTAAGGCGATTCCGGCTCTCTACTGGCATGTGGAAGGCAATGTCCATGCCTCGCTGGACAGGGCGGTCAGCGGTAAGGTGCATATTACTGCTGACTCATGGTCCAGCAGGCATGGACAGGAACGTTACCTAAGTTTCACGGCGCATTGGGTGACTCTGCTGGCAGCTGGGAAGGATGCAGGACAAGGTGCAGTAGTGTTGGAGGTTGTTCCACCACCACGCCTCCAAAATGCTAATGATTGTGACACACCTCTTTCCTCCACCGCCTCCTCTTCTTCTTCCTCCATGGCCTCTTCCTGTGCTTTGTCCTCGGAACCAGCGGTGCTCCGTAGCCGTTCAAGGGGCTACGCAAGTATGCAGGCCAAAAGATGCCATGCGGTGCTTGAGCTGGTGTGCTTGGGGACAGGAGTCACACGCCAACTTAAGGCAGGAATGGTGGTTTGCGACAATGGCACCAACCTCCTCTCTGCCCTCCGACAGGGACAAATGACCCATGTGCCCTGTTTGGCTCACGTCCTTAACTTGGTGGTGTAGCGGTTCTTGGGCAGGTACCCGGGCTTACAGGATATCCTGAGGCAGGCCAGGAAAGTCTGTTTGCATTTCACCGTGTCATATAATGCCAGTGCTCGGCTGACGGACCTCCAAAAGGAGTTTAACCTGCCCAAGAACCGCCTAATCTGTGACATGCCCACCAGGTGGAACTCAACGTTGGCCATGCTGAAGCGGCTGCACATGCAGCAGAGGGCCATCAATGAGTACCTGTGCGACTATGGCACCAGGACAGGGTCAGGGGAGCTTGTTTTTTTTTCCCCACGCCAGTGGGCCATGATCAGGGATGCATGCACTGTCCTGTCACCATTTGAGGAGGCCACGAGGATGGTGAGCAGTGACAGTGCATGCATCAGTGACACTGTCCCCCTTGTCCACCTGTTGGTTGGAGTACACACTGCATGGAATATTGGACAGGGCACTTGAGGCAGAACAGAGGCAGGAAGAGGAGGACTTCCTTAGCTCTCAAGGCCCCCCTTATCCAGACAGTGTTCCTGTGTGCCCGCCGATCACACAGGAAGAGGACGAGAAGGAGGAGGAGGATGGGGAGGAGGAAGATTGTGTCAGTATGGAGGTGGAGCCTGGCACTCAGCATCAGCAGCAGTCTTTAAGGGATCAGTCCCAAAAAAACACATGGACTTGTAGGTGGCTGGGAGGAGGTGGCTGCGGACCATGTCGTCCTTAGTGACCCAGAGGACTCCGGACCGAATGCCTCAGCAAACCTACGCTGCATGGCCTCCCTCATCCTACAAAGCCTGCGTAAGGATCCTCGTATTCGTGGTATCAAGGAGAAGGACCAATACTGGCTGGCAACCCTCCTTGATCCACGTTACAAGGGTAAGGTTGCGGACCTTATCTTGCCATCGCAGAGGCAGCAGAGGATGAAACATCTTTGGGAGGCCTTGCAGAAAGGTCTGTGCAACGCGTTCCCAGAGACTGGGAGGTTACAAACTCCTGTTTCTGGACAACGTGTTGCTGAGGCTTCGGTCAGTCAAAGAAGGAGCGGTGGAGAAGGTGGCCGTCTGACCGATGCGTTCAGATAATTTTTTGGTCTGCAGCCCCAAGGTATGATCGGTTCCAGCAACCATCGCCAGCGTCTGTTTTACATGGTGCAGGAATACCTAGGGGCAAGATCTGACTTGGACACCTTTCCCACGGAAAATCCTCTGGGTTACTGGGTCTTGAGGATGGATCACTGGCCAGAGCTTGCACAGTATGCAATTGAGCCACTGGCCTGTCCTGCATCCAGCGTTCTTTCGGAACGCACATTCAGTGCTGCTAGAGGCTTTGTAACCGATCACAGGGTGCGTCTGTCCACCGACTCGGTCGATCGACTGACCTTCATAAAAATGAATCAGTCTTGGATCACCACCAGCTACCAAGCACCTGATGCTGATGTAACCGAATATTTTTTTTTGAAATCACACATCCCTTCAAAGACTGCCTATACTGATGCTGAGTGACTATCCCTGAGAAATTATCCTCTTCCTCCTCAATCATCACGCTGATAGCTTGTAAGAACATTTTTGGTTCTGGGCGCCACCACCAGTGCCTAAGGCCCAATTTTTCAGCCCCTGTTTAACAGGGGCGTGTAATTACAATTTTTGATGCAATACTTTGCAGCAGGGCTCGTTTCTGCGTTACAACTAGAGTATCTGTGAGGGGTTGCAGTGTTGTGGCACCAGCACCAGTGCCTAAGGTCCAATTTTTCAGCCCTTGTTTAACAGGGGCGTGTAATTGCAATTTTTGATGCAATACTTTGCAGCAGGGCTCGTTACTGCGTTCCAACTAGAGTGTCTGTGAGGGGTTGCAGTGTTGTGGCACCAGCACCAGTGCCTAAGGCCTAATTTTTCAGCCCCTGTTCAACAGGGGCATGTAATTACAATTCTTGATCTAATATTTCACAGCAGGGCCCATTTCTGCACCCACCAAGAGCGAGTGAGGACTTACAGTGTTGTGGCACCAGCACCACCACCACCAAAGGCCCAATTTTTCTGCCCCTGTTCAACAGGGACATGTAATTACAATTCTTGATCTAATATTTCACAGCAGGGCCCTGTGAGGGCTTACAGTGTTGTGGCCACAACAACACCTAAGGCCCAAATTTCTGCTCAGTATATAGAGCAGGCCCCTACTTTCAAACATCTAACTTACAAACGACTGCTACTTGCAAACGCAAGGAGACAACAGGAAGTGAGATGAAATCTACCCCTAGGAAGGAAAATTCTCTCCTGTAATGCCGCGTACACACGGTCGGACTTTTCAGCTACAAAAGTCCAACGGACGCTGACGGACTAAAGCTGGCTGGTAATCCGATCGTGTGTGGGCTTCTCCGGACTTTCAACGTACTTTTTTAGCCTCAAATCCGACGTACTTTAGATTTGAAACATGCTTCAAATCTTTACGTCGTAACTACGACGGACCCCGAAGTCCGCTCGTCTGTATGCTAGTCCTACGGACAAAAAAACGACGCATGCTCATAAGCAAAAACTAAACGGAAGCACTCGGTCTAGTAAAACTAGTGTTCGTATTGTAGGTAGCACATTCATCACGCTGTAAAATCTGTGATCGTTGGATGCAGCGCATTTTATTTCTTCTTTACGAATGTTCTAAAGAACGAAGGTGTTCATAATCAGAGTTCTCCCAAACTGATTTCTGGATTCTTTTTCTCTTTGATCTCATGAATGATATAGTATGCTTTTTAAAAACAATGTTTCCATACTAATAATACTTTTTCCCTTTATATTTTTTTTTTTTAGGTTTGTAAAGTTACCACAAAGAACCCATTATTCTATTTTTTTTTTTTCGAGTGATTATTTTTTAGTTTTTATATAAAGTGAACCCAAAGCACCGTTTTTGGTTATGTAGATTTTTTTAGTTTCAAGACTTACCACTTGAACATTATTAACATTAGTAATGTATTTTTGGTGTGTTTTTTTCAAACTCAATGAGATTGTTGTCCCTTGTTAATTTAACATTGTGTGTAAAATCAATGATTTAAAAGAAAACACATAAAGTCTTTTGCTAAACTCAAAAAAGATCCATTTATTCATGGTCAAAATAAAATAAAGAGGAAGTCAACGCTGGAAAAAGTCGTTGTACAAGAAAATTGGGATCTTGCGGAGTCCATATAAGAGGGAGCACAATCTGGTCCAAGAATCCCAGAGATCAACAGCACCAGCAGATGATCTAGATGTCCCCAGACTGTGGTCCTACAACAGCCTGCGTCTTCTGTCAGACCAGACTGAACCCTGGTCATCACTTTCTTCTCTTCCCTGCAGCCTTTCCTCCACGCTGCCCTGCAGCCTTCCCTGCAGCCTTCCCTGTAGCCTTCTTTTGAGGCTGTGGCTCTGGTGTTTCAGTTGTGGCAGGAGGAGGAGGAGGAGGAGGAGGAGGAGGAGGAGGGGGGGCTGCCTCATGTAGTTGGGTGTTTTGTGTTAGCGTGCCCTGCAGCCCCTTATGGATTGTTTCCCCAAATAGTCGCTCACAAATGAGGCGCTGCTCCCAATCCATCTGAAGAAGCCTGCTGGCTAAGTAGCAGCCATAGGATTCTTCCGCTTCGGGGGGCTCGTTAAAAAATGGGTGGCCTCTTGCATGAGGCGCAGGGATGCATCCTGTGTGACCATCCCCTTCCTGGCCCTTTTTTTGGGAAGGTGGAGGGGAGGCACTTGGGATTGGGTCAGGCTCCTACTGGGCCCAGCCACCTCACTTGGCCCAGCCACCTCACTTGGCCCAGCCACCTCACTGGGAGCAGCCACCTCCTGCCTGACACTGGGCCCAGCCAGGATGATGGTGAATCCGGCCTCCTCCAGGCTGTCCATGGGCCCGGTCTCCTCCTGCCTGCCACTTTCCCCACATTCCTCCTGGATGGACTCATCCTGTGTATAAAAAAAGGACAATAGTTTTAGTTTCTTTTTTTGGGTTCATCAATGACACACAGTTTGCTTCTCATGACTAGCAAATTCAATGTGAATACATCTCTTTAATAAAAGAGTCTAATCAGACACCCTAATTATTTCAAGCAGGTGCCAAACATATTTAGCCACTACTGTCATTTGATATGTATACACAATTTTGAGTGCAAAATTATTTTAGACAATTATAACATCCAGTTAACATCATTAATATTAGTACAGTAAATATTTGTTAAAATAATTTACCTGACTCCAGATGGTCATATCCGGTTCATCCAGGATGGAAGACCCAGCTTGCTCCTCATCAGCCTCTGCTGGGGTGGAGGGAAGGGTGGAGGGAAGGGTGGAGGGAAGGGTTGAAAGTGATGCCCTGGCTTCATTCTGGTCATCAAGAAAACGGAGTTGATTGTAGTACCACAGCCTGGGTACATAAACATCATCTGCTGATGCTCCTGATCTCCTTGATTCCTGGATCTTCCTATGCTCCCTCTTATACATGTTCCTCAAGACCCCAATTTTCTTGAGCACTGTCTCCATTGTTGCTCCCGGGATGGTCGCCTGGACAAAGGACAGAAGTCTCTCCAGCATTGACTTCCTCACATGCTTGGCATAATACTGAGGGTGTTTCACCTCCCACAAATTCCTCATCTCTCGATATTTCGAAATAAAAGCTGTAAGGAACTCTGGATCCTTAAATAGGGGATTCATTATATCTGGAAAAGAGAAAGTCACAAGACCAAAAACACTTATTATAGGTTTCTGCTAACCCCTCATCATCTTCTCCCTATGTAGGCCTCATCAATCTATCAAGCCATATAGGCCGCTTGCTACAAAGTCATGACCATAAAACCCCCCCAAAAAAAACAAAGAAAAAAAAAAAATTAAAATTACCTTCGTTTTGTAACGTCCTGGTCCACTATCACCTACGCACAGAACGTACGTACGACACGTGTGCAAGGCCCCTCTTTATACACTACGCATGTGTGAAACTCCGCCTGCGTCGCCCGCCCCTGACGTTCGAAATTAACTCATGTTCTCCGCCCTCTAATTCGACGCACAGAACGTACGTACGACACGTGCGCAAGGCCCCTCTTTATACACTACGCATGTGTGAAACTCCGCCTGCGTCGCCCGCCCTTGACGTTCGAAATTAACTCATGTTCTCCGCCCCCTAATTCGACGCACAGAACGTACGTACGACACGTGCGCAAGGCCCCTCTTTATACACTACGCATGTGTGAAACTCCGCCTGCGTCGCCCGTCCCTGACGTTCGATTTTAACTCATGTTCTCCGCCCATTTTTAGTTACGGCGCGTAGTGGGGTAAATAATGGCGGAGACACCTGACATGTCCTCAGGTAGTGGAAAAAGCCCGGAGGCTGGAACGTCCACAAAATCTGTGAGGCCTAGATTTAAGGCCTCCAATATGAGTTTTAAAGAAATGGTGGAGATGGTGGCCATTCTTCACAAAGACGACTATGATGGGAAGTATGGGCCGTACGCACGGCCAAATTTGCGCAAGGCCAAAATAATGGCGAAGGTCGTGGACACTTTGCAGGCTTCTTTTGGGGTACAGCGCTCCCGAGATCAACTTCGCAAAAGATGGTCTGACCTGAAACTCAGGGAGCCGGATCAATATAGACGGATCCGGAAAGTGCTTAAAAAAAGTAAGTACTTGTCGTGTTTTTCTCTTGTGTTTATTACCTTGTATACTGCTCCATGTGCTTTTCCTTCCTATACGATTTTTTTGGTCATCGTTTCAAACGATCTTTTACAAAACCTCGTTACATATCTATAGATAGATCTATCTAAATATATATATATATAAAATATATATATATATATATATATATATATATAAAATATATATATATATATATAAAATATATATATATATATATATCTAAAATATATATATATATTTATATATATATATATATATATATATATATATATATATATATATATATATATATATATATATATATATATATCTTTTTTTTTTAATATATATATATTTTTAGATATATATATATATATATATATATATATTTTTAGATATATATATATATATATTTTTTTATATATATATATATATATATACATTTTTTTTTTAGATATATATATATATATATATTAGGGTTGTCCCGATACCACTTTTTTAGGACCGAGTACAAGTACCGATACTTTTTTTCAAGTACTCGCCGATACCGATTACCGATACTTTTTTTTAATGTCACGTGACAGTTTTTTTTTTTTTTTTTTGGGGGGGGGGGGGGTGGGGGTATAGTGAATGGTGTCTGTGTGTGTGTTTTTGTTTTGGTTTTTTTCATTTACATTTATTATTCTTTACAATTTTTTTTTTTTTATTCTTTATTGCACTATGTGTGTGTGTGTTTTTTTTTTTTTTTAATCAGCCCTGTTGGGGGGCTTTGGTGAGATATCAGGGGTCTTAACAGACCTCTGATATCTCCCCCTTGAGACAGAGAAACAGACTGAGGATAGAGATTCCCCAGTCCCTTTCTCTGCAGCGTCAGCTGCACTGAGAATGAATGGAGAGAAGACAACGGCTCCTCTCCATTCATAAACTGACACATTGTAATCACAGGAGATTACAATGTTTCAGTTATGTGAATGGAAAGAGTCAGCTGACTCTCTCCATACACACAGCGGAGAGAGACAGCAGAACGGAGGGGACAGACGAAGAGAGAGGGGGACAACGGAAAGCCGGAACGGATGTGCACAGCGGAGGGGGACAGAGGAACGCATGGGGACAGCGGAGGGGGACAGAGCAAAGAAGGAGGACAGCGGGGGGGACAGAGGAACGGAGGAGGACAGCGGGGGGGGACAGAGGAACGGATGGGGACAGAGCAAAGAAGGAGGACAGCGGGGGGGGACAGAGCAAAGAAGGAGGACAGCGGGGGGGGACAGAGGAACGGAGGGGGACACAGCAATGGAGCAGGACAGCGGAGGGGGACAGAGGAACAGGGGAGGACTAAGGAGGAGGAGGTGACAGTCAGCGGTGATCGCGTGTGGGGGAATTACAAGCACCGATCACCGCTGTATGTCACTAAGCAGCTGAAAGCCGCGGGGGGAGAAGCTTGTAACTCCCCCACACGTCCATCACCGCTGACAGTCAAGGTATCGGCGGAAGCATCGGGAGCATTTGTCCGAGTACAAGTACTTGGGCAAATGCTTGGTATCGGTGCCGATACCGATACTAGTATCGGTATCGGGACAACCCTAATATATATATATATATATATATATATATATATATATATATATATATATATATATATATATATATATTTTTATATATATATATATATATATTTTTTTTATATATATATATATATATATATATATATATATATATTTTTATATATATATATTTTATATATATATATATAAAAAAAAAATATAGATATAGATATAGATATAGATATAGATATATAGATAGATAGATATAGAAATGTAAAACATTCTTTTGGAATATTTTAAGTTATCTTTTTTTATTTACATTTAGTTAGATATTTATAGATTTTGTTCCAGATATAGAGAGAGAGAGAGAGAGATCAAAAGATTATTAACTATATTTTGGGATATTGATATCTAGATATCTATCTATCCGATATGTCTTTATAATTTTAAATATTGAGGTAAAATAGGAACTCTACATAAACCACTTCACTACAAATGTTAGAAAATGACTATGTACTAAAATATCTGTGTGCTAAGTAGATTAATAATTTTTTGTTTCACATAGGGGAAAAATCACTCAGCCAACAAGAAGACAGTCCACCCCAAGCCAAACATGATTGGGAAATCAGCCCAAGCCCCACTGAGGATGTGGAGGAAGGAGAGGTGGGCGACATGGGCACCCCACCAGGTGAGTGTCTGACACACCAGCTTACGGTAATCTATGCATGGCTGCCTTTTGTTTAATGTAATTTTTCTACTCTATTTTAGGGGATCTGGTTGTGCTTGATTCAAGCAACAGTGCCACCCCCGAGGATGTGGAGGAATTAGGCTACATGGGCACCCCACCAGGTCAGTGTCTGAGACAACAGCTTTATTATGGTAAGGTAAACTATGTATGTGTGCATATTTCTAAATACATTTTTTGGTTTCATTCCACTTTAGGTACACAAAGTGACTATTTCACTTCTGAAAGTGCCCAACGGCTAATTGGTCAAATAATGGCCTGGAATAAGGACATGGATGAAATGCGGAATCGGCTGGATCGTATGCAGCAGGAAATGAAGGACATGATTGATGTTTTGGGTCGAATCTAAATGCCTTTTTTGAAACCCCAAAACATCGATCATGTCCTTCATTTCCTGTTTTGCTGACCCCATTCTGGGCCTTCTCTTTATTTTTTTGGCTGAACATAAATGGCTGTTTAACCTAATTTTAAAAAGGAGGGCTGTTTCTCGAAAATACATTGAAAATCCACAAAAAAATAAAACTTGATTTTCAAAAAAACAACAACCAAAAAAAAAAAAAGATTTAAAAAAAAAAAAAAAAAATTGATTTTAAAACCCCCCCAAAAAAAAAATTGATTTTAAAACTAAAAAAAAAAAAAAAAATTGATTTTAAAACCAAAAAAAAAAAAAAATTGATTTTAAAACTAAAAAAAAAAAAAAATTGATTTTAAAACCAAAAAAAAAAAAAATTGATTTTAAAACTAAAAGAAAAAAAAAAATTGATTTTAAAACCAAAAAAAAAAAATTGATTTTAAAACTAAAAAAAAAAAAAATTGATTTTAAAACTAAGAAAAAAAAAAAAATTGATTTTAAAACCAAAAAAAACAAAAAATTGATTTTAAAACCAAAAAAAAAAAAATTGATTTTAAAACACAAAAAAAAAAAAAAATTGATTTTCAAACCAAAAAAACAAAATATTGATTTTCTCAAAAACAAAATAAAAAAAAAAACTTGATTTAAAAAAAAAAAAAAAAAATTGATTTTAAAACCAAAATAAAAAAAAAACTTTATTTGCAAAAAAAAAAAATAAAGAAAATAAAAAACTTGATTTTAAAAAACGCAAAAAAGTAAAAAACTAAAACAAAACAAAAAAAAAAGCCTGTTTGCGAAAATCAAAAAGCCAAAAATATTTTTTGTGGATTATGTATAAATATTTAAATATAATTATATTTTTCGAAATTATTAAGATATCATTATATTTTTGTCTATGAACATTTTATACTAAATGCAGAACTGAATGCATAACAACCATTAATAAAAACATCTCCTTATAGGAATTAAATAAATGTGTGGTTTGTTATTTCAATGCTCAGTATCAGTTTGGTTATAATTGTCAAAAAGCTGTTTACAGTGGCAATGGAGCTTTTATTTAGACATTTAAAATGAAAATACAGTTGGCACTACAACTGCTCGACCATAACCTAGGAGAAAGCCCAAAAGAAAGGCAAGCAAGAAATATAATTCAAGATTTCATCCATATTTTTTTTATTGTAAAAAATTAAATATCATGGCCCATTGCAATGGCCCCCCTACCCATAAAATAATTAACATATTGCTGTCTAACTTGACGGGCACTTTGGGGGGCCAAGCCAGTACGGACATTATCCAGGCCCGTAAGGTTGTCATCTATAAGTCCGGCCTCAGGCCCAACTGTGCCTATATAATTCTGAGAATGTTTGTTTAAAAAGTTGTGCAGAATGCAGCACGATAAAATGATAAAATTAAGTTTGTATTCCGCCAAATTAATGGCTGTTTGAAACAGGCGGAACCGGCTGGCCAGAATTCCAAACGCATTCTCAACCACTCTTCTAGCTCTGGCCAGCCGGAAATTAAAAACCCTCCTCTCCGGGGTGAGGGTTCTTTGGGGGAATGGCCTCATGAGGTGCTTGCTCAGAGCGAAGGCTTTATCGGCAATGAAGACAAAGGGGAGTCCTTCCACATTATCCGCATCAGGTGGCAATCCCAGGCCACCACTCTGGAGACGCTGGCAGAACTCCATCTGGGCAAATACTCCTCCATCCGACATCCGGCCATTCTTCCCCAAGTCCACATATAAAAATTCATAGTGTGCAGACACCACCGCCATTAAAACAATACTGTGGAACCCTTTATAATTGAAATAGTATGACCCCGAATGGGGTGGTGGCACAATGTGGACATGTTTCCCATCTATAGCCCCTCCACAATTGGGAAAGTCCCAACGGCTGGCAAAATGGGATGCCACAGTCTGCCATTCCTGTGGCGTTGAAGGAAACTGGGGAATCAAACAAGAAAACCAAAATCAATTCATTTGGAAGCTAACATTGCAATAAAATTAGACAATTCAAAACATTATTCCCCAGCATCAGTATAACATTAAATAATTTAATTCTTCAGGAAAAACTAATATGGAAAGGCACACTTATCAGATTGCTCACCCCCTCTGATGGAACATTGATTACATTTTAGGGGGTTGTGAAATCCGTAAAATAGATTACTTTTAGGACACGCAGGAATTTAGGGACTAAAAAGGCTACAAGACTGCAGTTGTCGCACTCTGCAGTTGCAGTTGCTAACCAGCTTACAGTAAATGAGGTAATGTAAAAAGGCATTCATGTTGCAAGGAGTACACAATCACATGCAAGGGCAATTAATTAAAACACTTTGAGGCTTGCATATGATTTGATGATGGAAATCAGCAGAGCTTCTGCTCATTTACTAAAGCACTGGAACAAATGCACTTGTAGAGTGCACATGCATTTTGCAAAGTGCAACATATATTTGCTTTAGACAAATCAACACCACAGAACATTCAAGCAAATTTTTATGAGGGGGGGGGGGGGGAAATCTAGCTAATTGCTAATTAGCAGCACACTATTTGGAGTGAGTTTAGGTGGGGGGGGGGGAATCTAGCTAATTGCTAATTAGCAGCACACTATTTGGAGTGAGTTTAGGTGGGGGGGGGGGTTGGGAAATCTAGCTAATTGCTAATTAGCAGCACACTATTTGGAGTGAGTTTAGGTGGGGGGGGGGTTGGGAAATCTAGCTAATTGCTAATTAGCAGCACACTATTTGGAGTGAGTTTAGGTGGGGGGGGTTGGGAAATCTAGCTAATTGCTAATTAGCAGCACACTATTTGGAGTGAGTTTAGGTGGGGGGGTTGGGAAATCTAGCTAATTGCTAATTAGCAGCACACTATTTGGAGTGAGTTTAGGTGGGGGGGGGTTGGGAAATCTAGCTAATTGCTAATTAGCAGCACACTATTTGGAGTGAGTTTAGGTGGGGGGGGGTTGGAAAATCTAGCTAATTGCTAATTAGCAGCACACTATTTGGAGTGAGTTTAGGTGGGGGTTGGGAAATCTAGCTAATTGCTAATTAGCAGCACACTATTTGGAGTGAGTTTAGGTGGGGGGGGTTGGGAAATCTAGCTAATTGCTAATTAGCAGCACACTATTTGGAGTGAGTTTAGGTGGGGGGGGTGGGAAATCTAGCTAATTGCTAATTATAAGCACACTAAATACACTCAAACAAAATACATTCAAAATGAGTAGACTAGGTAGATATGTTCCCATCACTGCATGCTGGGGAGGTTATTGAAGGAAAATATACATGCATGACAAAAAATAACAGGAAAAAAATCCAGGATGTGTGAGGATAAAAAGGGGACATTCACACTATATTGCAATGATGGTAAGTAGTGTTTGAAGCAAGAAATACATTACATTATCAAAGATTACATAAAAGAACATGTGATGCTAATAAAAGCAAAATATCTTACCTTAATATAGTCCTTCTGCAGGACCTGGATGATGACAGAACAGGTCTCTGGGATAATGATCCCCAGGGCCTGGGGGGAGATGCCTGTCGAGAACTTAAGGTCCTGCAGGCTTCTCCCTGTGGCCAAATACCGCAAGGTAGCGACCAGCCTCTGCTCCGGAGTGATGGCTTGCCTCATGCAGGTATCCTGCCTGCTGATATAGGGGGTCAGCAAAGCCACCAAACGGTCAAAAACGGGGTCCGTCATCCGGAGAAAGTTCCTGAAATCCTCAGGATTATTCTCACGGATCTCACGGAGCAATGGCACGTGACAGAACTGGTCACGCTGGAGCAACCAATTCTTGGTCCATGAACTCCTCCTCGCCCTGTTCATGGACTGGTCTTGGCCTGAAGAATAAACTACAGCACCAAACACATACAATGCACGAGCTCGACGACGAGTACGTACAGGTAACATGGTTTCAAAATGGTCGGCTGGTCAGAACGCACTAAACAGAACGCACTGAAGAACAGCAAGGCCTGTGAAGAACGACCTGAAAATCAGGAACGAGTGGCCAATAAAACAAAGATTTCTCAATGCCAACTGACCAAACGCACTGAAAAGCAGATACAAACCTCACAAGCACAGACTGAACAACAGTTAAAACGAACTGAAAAATACGAGTCTCACAAGCGCGAATCGTCTCTCACCAAACTTCTACTAACACGAGATAAACACGAGATTAGCAGAAGGAGCCCAAAGGGTGTCGTACGGGCTATTGAACTTCCGTTTTATAGTCTCGTCGGACTTGGTGTACGTCACCGCGTACTAAGCTGTCGCACTTTTGTGTGGTCGTGTGTAGGCAAGTCCGTTCGTAAGAAAGTCTGCCGCAAGTCCGCCGAAGGTACGCCGGAAGTATGTCGGACAGGCTATCCGACTTTTGTAGCTGAAAAGTCCGACCGTGTGTACGCGGCATAAGAGTTAATATGGGAAAAACATTTCTCCTTTCCACTGATGCTTTCCATTCCTTGTTCCACAAAAAAACCCAAATTTTCAAAAAACATTTGTCATTGGGACAAAAAGTGAGGTGAAATCTTCTGAAGAGGAGAAAAGACAGCAAAACAAATGTCACAGGAGTGATAACCCTTCCCTATGTTTTCCAAAAAGCTTAAAAAAGATTTTTTGGCTGGAGCTAAACACGTTAAAAATGTACCCGTTCAAAATTACAAACAGATTCTACTTAACAACAAACCTACAGTCCCTGTCTTGTTTGCACCGCCTGTATACTGCTGTTCAGAGATTATAGGGCCTGGTGGCCCCACACCTTTCCTTATTTTAAATTGGGTGTGGGGTTCCCCTAATACCCATGCCGTTTGTCTCACTGATTTTCATCCATATTGCCAGGACCCGACATTACATTAAACCCGCAAGCAGTTTTAAATGAGATTTTTTCCTTTAAAAATGACATTTGGTGCAGGGACTGTTCTAAACACGGGAAACACGCGCCACTTTACAGGCATACTATAGACACCACACAGGTACGATATTTAAAGGAATATTTCACTTTTTTTTTACTTTAAGCATCATTAAAATCACTGCTCCCGAAAAAACGGCTGTTTTTAAAAGTTTTTTTTGCATTGATACATGTCCCCTAGGGTAGGACCCGGGTCCCCAAACCCTTTTTAGGACAATACCATGCAAATTAGCCTTTAAAATGAGCACTTTTGATTTTGAACGTTCGAGTCCCATAGACGTCAATGGGGTTCTAACGTTCGTGCGAATTTTCGGTCCGTTCGCAGGTTCTGGTGAGAACCGAACCGGGGGGTGTTCGGCTCATCCCTAGTTCTAACGTTCGTGTGAAGTTTCGGTCCGTTCGCAGGTTCTGGTGCGAACTGAACCGGGGGTGTTCGGCTCATCCCTATTTGTGATATTTGATCACCTCTGTGTTTTTTATGTTTTGCACTATAAGCAACAAAAGACAGATAATTTTGAAAGAAAAACAACATTTTTACTTTCTGCTATAAAATATATCCAATAAAAAAAATGAAAAAAAATCTAATTTCTTCATCAATTTAGGCCAATATGAATTCTGCTACATATTTTTGGTAAAAAATCCCAATAAGCATATATTGATTGGTTTGCACGAAAGTAATAGCATCTACAAACTATGGGATATTTTTATTTATTTATTTTTAAATTTTCATTTTTTATTAGTAATGGCGGTAATCAGCGAATTATAGCAGGACTGCAATATTGTGGTAAAATAATTAATAAGTGGATTTAAACAATTATATGCTACAGCCCTATTTATCAACAACAAAGTCCCTCTTTATAAAAAAGTTACACTTTATCATTTTGCCATTTAAAATGCATATGTAATTTATCCACGCAAAGAAATAAAACACAATAAAAAAAGTACACCACCTTTCTCAAATTTATAGAAGTCACTGCTCTAATATACCAGCAAGGATCTCCAGCAGAAAGCATTCACTCTGATTCTGTGTGCAGATTTCATGAGCACCAATTTCCTGAGAACATTCCACCCACAGGAGGAGGCACCAAAAAAGATGTTGGATCTGCAGCAGAGGGAGCGTTAGGAGAGACACCAGTTTTCATTGTCCTCAATTTCCCTTCTAACCGGCCCTAGGCATCGGCAACATTACCACACATCACTAAAATTTATGGCATAGGGTCCATATTTCTAATAGTCTGCCATATCCCCATTCTGTGCTGTTCAGGACCCCTTGATAACGTCCCATTGGACAAAACGCTTTGGGATGGAGATTTTGGTGCTGAAGCATCATCCCTATGCTGGGTGCACTGCAGAATGGCGGAGGTCTAAAGTGGTTGCTTCTAATATATGGTAACCTGTTGCAGCTATCCTTTCACTACAGCCGTTGAAGGTTGACAAATAACAGTATTCCATAAGGCTTGGTGTATATTAGTTGAGGTGTGCTGTAGCTCAGCGCTACATGTTACTAGAGATGAGCCGAACACCCCCCGGTTCAGTTCGCAGCAGAACATGCGAACAGGCAAAAAATTTGTTTGTACACATGAACACCGTTAAAGTCTATGGGACACGAACATGAAAAATCAAAAGTGCTAATTTTAAGGGTTAATGTGCAAGTTATTTTCATAAAAAGTGTTTGGGGACCTGGGTCCTGCCCCAGGGGACATGTATCATTGCAAAAAAAGTTTCAAAAACGGCTGTTTTTTCGGGAGCAGTGATTTTAATAATGCTTAAAGTGAAACAATAAAAGTGAAATATTCCTTTAAATTTCATACCTGGGGGGTGTCTATAGTATGCCTGTAAAGTGGCGCATTTTTCCTGTGTTTAGAACAGTCCCTGCACAAAATAACATTCCTAAAGGAAAAAAGTCATTTAAAACTACTAGCGGCTATAATGAATTGTCAGTTCTTGGCAATACAGATAAAAGTCATTTAAAAAAACGGCATGGCCCCCCCCCAATCTATACCAGGCCCTTTGGGTCTGGTATGAATATTAAGGGAAACCCCAAACCAAAATTTTCTAAAAAAATTGCGTGGGTGTCCCCCAAATTCCATACCAGGCCCTTCAGGTCTGGTATGGATATTAAGGGGAACCCTGCACCAAATGTTTTAAAAAAATGGCGTAGGGGTCCCCCTCAAAATCCATACCAGACCCTTCAGGTCTGGTATGGATTTTAAGGGGAACCTTGTGCCAAAATCGTAAAAAATTGGCGTGGGGTCCCCCCAAAAATCCATGTCAGACCCTTATGCGAGCACGCAACCTGGCAGGCTGCAGGAAAAGAGGGGGGACTAGAGAGCGCCCCCCCTCCTGAACCATACCAGGCCACATGCCCTCAACATGGGGAGGGTGCTTGGGGTAGCCCCCCAAAGCACCCTGTCCCCATGTTGATGGGGACAAGGGCCTCATCCCCACAACCCTTTCCCGGTGGTTGTGGGGGTCTGCGGGCAGGGGGCTTATCGAAATCTGGAAGCCCCCTTTAACAAGGGGACCCCAGATCCTGGCCCCCCCTGTTTGAAATGGTAATGGGTACATTGTCACATGTACCCGTTACACTTCGTGGGACATTTTTATTTTTTTATTCTTTAACCACTTCAGCCCCGGAAGAATTTACCCCCTTCCTGACCAGAGCACTTTTTACAATTTGGCACTGCATCGCTTTAACTGCTAATTGCGCGGTCATGCAATGCTATACCCAAACGAAATTGGCGTCCTTTTCTTCCTACAAATAGAGCTTTCTTTTGATGGTATTTGATCACATCTGCGGTTTTTATTTTTTGCGCTATAAACGGAAAAAGACCGAAAATTTTGAAAAAAAATTATATTTTCTACTTTTTTTGTAAAAAAAATCCAATAAACTCAATTTTAGTCATACATTTACGCCAAAATGGATTCGGCCACATGTCATTGGTAAAAAAATGTCAATAAGCGTATATTTATTGGTTTGCGCAAAAGTTATAGCGTCTACAAACTAGGGTACATTTTCTGGAATTTACACAGCTTTTAGTTTATGACTGCCTATTTCATTTCTTGAGGTGCTAAAATGGCAGGGCAATACAAACTAGAAAGTAGACATCCCAAGGAAATTGCTGAGAGGCATGTTGAGCCCATTGAATATTTATTTTTTTGTCCCAAGTGATTGAATAATGACAAAAAAAATTTACAAAAAGTTGTCACTAAATGATATATTGCTCACACAGGCCATGGGCATATGTGGAATTGTGGAAAGTAGACACCCCAAGCTATTTGCTGAGAGGCATGTTGAGTCCATGGAGTATTTTATATTTTGACACAAGTTGCAGGAAAGTGACAAATTTTTTTTTTTTGCACAAAGTTGTCACTAAATGATATATTGCTCACACAGGCCATGGGCATATGTGTAATTGCACCCCAAAATACATTTAGCTGCTTCTCCTGAGTATGGGGATACCACATGTGTGGGACTTTTTGGGAGCCTAGCCGCATACGGGTCCCCGAAAACCAAGCACCGCCTTCAGGATTTCGAAGGGCGTAAATTTTGGATTTCACTTCTCACTACCTATCACAGTTTTGAAGGCCATAAAATGCCCAGATGGCACAACCCCCCCCCAAATGACCCCATTTTGGAAAGTAGACACCCCAAGCTATTTTCTGAGAGGCATGTTGAGTCTATGGAATATTTTATATTTTGACACAAGTTGCGGGAAAGTGACAATTTTTTTTTTTTTTTGCACAAAGTTGTCACTAAATGATATATTGCTCAAACATGCCATGGGCATATGTGGAATTACACCCCAAAATACATTCTGCTGCTTCTCATGAGTACGGGGGTACCACATGTTTAGGACTTTTTGGGAGCCTAGCCGCGTACGGGGCCCCGAAACCAAGCACCGCCTTCAGGATTTCTAAGGGCATAAATTTTGGATTTCACTCCTCACTACCTATCACAGTTTTGAAGGCCATAAAATGCCAAGATGGCACAACCCCCCCCCCCCAAATGACCCCATTTTGGAAAGTAGACACCCCAAGCTATTTGCTGAGAGGCATGTTGAGTCCATGGAGTATTTTATATTTTGACACAAGTTGCGGGAAAGTGACAAATTTTTTTTTTGCACAAAGTTGTCACTAAATCATATATTGCTCACACAGGCCATGGGCATATGTGGAATTGCACCCCAAAATACATTTAGCTTCTTCTCCTGAGTATGGGGATACCACATGTGTGGGACTTTTTGGGAGCCTAGCCGCATACGGGGCCCCGAAAACCAAGCACCGCCTTCAGGATTTCGAAGGGCATAAATTTTGGACTTCACTTCTCACTACCTATCACAGTTTTGAAGGCCATAAAATGCCCAGATGGCACAACCCCCCCCCCCCCAAATGACCCCATTTTGGAAAGTAGACACCCCAAGCTATTTGGTGAGAGGCATGTTGAGTCCATGGAATATTTTATATTTTGACACAAGTTGCGGGAAAGGACAATTTTTTTTTTTAGCACAAAGTTGTCATTAAATGATATATTGCTCAAACATGCCATGGGCATATGTGGAATTTCACCCCAAAATACATTCTGCTGCTTCTCATGAGTACGGGGGTACCACATGTTTAGGACTTTTTGGGAGCCTAGCCGCGTAAGGGGGCCCCGAAACCAAGCACCGCCTTCAGGATTTCTAAGGGCGTAAATTTTGGATTTCACTCCTCACTACCTATCACAGTTTTGAAGGCCATAAAATGGCAAGATGGCTCAAACCCCCCCAAATGACCTCATTTTGGAAAGTAGACACCCCAAGCTATTTGCTGAGAGGCATGTTGAGTCCATGGAATATTTTATATTTTGCCACAAGTTGCAGGAAAATGACAAACTTTTTTTTTTTGCACAAAGTTGTCACTAAATGATATATTGCTCACACAGGCCATGGGCATATGTGGAATTGCACCCCAAAATACATTCTACTGATTCTCCTGAGTACGGGGATACCACATGTGTGGGACTTTTTGGGAGCCTAACCGCGTACGGGGCCCCGAAAACCAAGCACCGCCTTCAGGATTTCTAAGGGCGTAAAGTTTTGATTTCACTCCTCACTACCTATCAGATTTGAAGGCCATAAAATGCCCAGATGGCACAAATTCCCCCCCAAATGAGCCCATTTTGGAAAGTAGACACCCCAAGCTATTTGCTGAGAGGCATGTTGAGTCCATGGAATATATTATATTTTGACACAAGTTGCGGGAAAGTGACAATTTTCTTTTTTTTTTTGCACAAAGTTGTCAGTAAATGATATATTGCTCAAACATGCCATGGGCATATGTGGAATTACATTCCCAAAATACATTCTGCTGCTTCTCCTGAGTATGGGAAACCACATGTGTGGGACTTTTTGGGAGCCTAGCCGCGTACGGGGCCCCGAAACCAAGCACCGCCTTCAGGATTTCTAAGGGCGTAAATTTTTAATTTCACTCCTCACTACCTATCACAGTTTTGAAGGCCATAAAATGCCAAGATAGCACAAACCCCCCCCCCCCCAAATGACCCCATTTTGGAACGTAGACACCCCAAGCTATTTGCTGAGAGGCATGGTGAGTATTTTGCAGCTCTCATTTGTTTTTGAAAATGAAGAAAGACAATAAAATTTTTTTTTTCTTTTTTCAATTTTCAGAACTTTGTGACAAAAAGTGAGGTCTGCAAAATACTCACTATACCTCTCAGCAAATAGCTTGGAGTGTCTACTTTCCAAAATAGGGTCATTTGGGGGGGGGTTGTGCCACCTGGGCATTCCATGGCCTCCAAAGCTGTGATAGGCAGTGAAGAGTGATATCAAAAATTTATGCCCTTAGAAAACCTGAAGGCGGTGCTTGGTTTTCGGGGTCTCGTACACGGCTAGGCTCCCAAAAAGGCTCACACATGTGGTATCCCCATACTCAGGAGAAGCAACATAATGTATTTTGGGGTGTAATTGCACATATTTCCATGGCATGTTTGAGCAATATATCATTTAGTGACAACTTTGTTAAAAAAAAAAAAATTGTCTTTTTCCCGCAACTTGTGTCACAATATAAAATATTCCATGGACTCGACATGCCTCTCAGCAAATAGCTTGGGGTGTCTACTTTCCAAAATGGGGTCATTTAGGGGGGGGGTTTGAAATGTCCTGGCATTTTATGCACAACATTTAGAAGCTTACACACATCACCGACTCTTCTAACCACTTGAAGACAAAGCCCTTTCTGACATTTTTTGTTTACATTTTTTTTGCAAGAAAATTACTTTGAACCCCAAAACATTATATATTTTTTAAAGCAAATGCCCTACAGATTAAAATGGTGGGTGTTTCATTTTCACACAGTATTTGCGCAGCGATTTTTCAAATGCATTTTTTGGGGAAAAAACATACTTTTTTAAATTTTAATGCACTAAAACACACTATATTGCCCAAATGTTTGATGTAATAAAAAAGATGATCTTAGGCCGAGTACATGGCTACCAAACATGACATGCCTTAAAATTGCGCACAAACGTGCAGTGGCGACAAACTGAATACATTTATAAAAGCCTTTAAAAGCCTTTACAGGTTACCACTTTAGATTTACAGAGGAGGTCTACTGCTAAAATTACTGCCCTCGATCTGACCTTCGCGGTGATACCTCACATGCATGGTGCAATTGCTGTTTACATTTGACGCCAGACCGACGCTTGCGTTCGCCTTTACGTGAGAGCAGGGGGGGACAGGGGTCCTTTTTTTTTGTTTGTTTATCTTTATTATTTTTTGGTTTTTTATCTTATTTTTAAACTGTTCCGTTCATTTTTTTATTTTTGTAATGTAAATATCCCCCATGATAGCAATAGGTAGTGACAGGTACTCTTTTTTGTAAAAAAATTGGGGTCTATTAGAACCTAGATCTCTCCTCTGCCCTCAAAGCATCTGATCACACAAAGATCGGTGTGATAAAATGCTTTCCCCAATTTCCCAATGGCGCTGTTTACATCCGGAGAAATCTAAGTCAAGATGCTCATAGCTTCCGGTTTCTTAGGCTATAGAGATGACTGGAGCCATTCTGGTCTCTGATCAGCTCTATGGTAAAAGTAGTCTAGAGGCTAATTAGCCGCTATGATTGCTTTTACATGAAAGCCGACCGCTGGCTGAAAAGAATGATACCAAGATGATACCTAAACCTGCAGGCATCATTCTGGTATGACCACTCAAAGTCCAGCAACATACCAGTACATTGCTGGTCCTTGTTGGGCATATATTGTAAACTTTTTTATCATGCAGCCTGTGGGCTGAACGAAAAAAAGATATTGATCGGTGGGTATGCCCACCATTAGAATACCTCCCTTCATCCACCCACTTCTAATGATGGGCATACATGCACCGTTTATATATGCCGAAGCATGGGGGCACAACTGGTCGTTGAGGTCCACCCCTCCCATATTTTGGTTATATTCAGACACAGAGGGGTTTCTCCACAACAGCAGTCGCCGTAGTAATTTGGACCGTCGTGTCTGCATGAAGGGAGGTAAGAACGAAAACATTCTTATTGTCCCTCCACTTCATAGCGAGCAAATTATTACACTGCAAGCAGGCTCTCTCCCCCAGCCTAAGGCGGGAATCTAAAAACCGCTGGGGAAAGCCCCGGCGATTAGGTTGCACGGTGCCACATGCTCCAATCTGATGATCAAAAAGGTGACTAAAAAGTGGCACGCTCGTGTAATAATTGTCCATCTACAAGTGGTACCCCTTTCCGAATAAGGGTGACACCAAGTCCCACACTATCTTGCCAGTACTTCCTATGTAGTCAGGGCAGTTTGTCGGCTCTATGTGACTATCTTTGCCCTTGTAAACCATAAAACGACATGTATAGCCTGTGGCCCTGTCACAGAGCTTATACATATTGACCCCGTATCTGGCATGCTTGCTGGGAAGGTACTGTTTGAATGACAAGCGGCCAGAAAATTTAATCAGGGACTCATCAACGCAGACAACTTGATGGGGAGTAAACAAGTTTGCAAAACGTTGGTTGAAGTGGTTTACGAGGGGCCGAATTTTGTAGAGCCGATCGTATTCAGGGTCTCCACGAGGACGACAGAGTTCATTGTCATTGAAGTGCATGAACCGCAAAATCTGCTCATATCGTGCCCTGGTCATGGAGGCAGAGAACACGGGCATATGGTAAATTGGGTCAGTGGACCAATATGACCGCAACTCACTCTTTTTATTTATGCCCATGTTGAGGGAAAGGCCCAGAATGATCTTAAATTCGGAGACCATAATTGGTCTCCAATCTCTGGCAAGGGAGGACTGGGGAATAGTGGCGATGTGTTGACCAGCGTATAAATTGCTTTGGTCCACAATAGATCTATAGAGATCTTCGGTGAAAAACAGCGAATAAAAATCCAGTGGCGTAAAATCAACTGTTTCCACCTGAATTCCGGGTGGGCCAGTGAATGGGGGAAGTACAGGTGCTGCAGAAGTGGTGGGTACCCAATTCGGATTGGCGAATGCAGCAGGAAGGGCACTATGGGCACGACGGGCCTGTGTTCGTCTTCTTGGTGGCAGCGGGACACTACTTGTGCTTGCCACCTCGCCAGCTTGAACTGCACTTATGGGACTCGCCACATCACCAAGTGTTACTGCAGTGCTGGATGTACGACCAGGGTGTACTAGGCCGCTGGTGCTTGCCAGTTCACCAGAAGGAATAGCGGCACTAGTACTTCTCTGCTCCATACGAGAGCCCTGCGGTTCTTGCACTTCAAGGACAGAAGAAGAAGATTGGGGTCTGGTATGCCTGACCTTGGCAGGGACCACAAATCCGTAGTCAGAGCTATCTGTCATGGAGCCGCTGTCGTCTACAGGATCGTATTCTGAGCCTGAATCTGACAGATGAGTGACTTCCTCTTCACTATCTGTCATGCTCAGAAACGTGTAGGCCTCTTCACTAGTGTACCTTCAATTTGCCATTTTGGGTTCTAAATTTAGGGGTACACTAGTGAGACTCACAGGCAAAAAAGCTCCTGACTGTTAGCGACTGATTCAAAACGCTACCAAAAAACTGTTAGCGATCGCAGGGATCAGGCCTGACTCTGCGAACGTTGCAGTTATGTGTGCTTAGTGTTTTGATCAGTGATCGATTGATACTGCACTTGGGTGGGCTGGGCTGGGTTGGGCCGAGGGGCAAAATGCAGGTGCTAGCAGGTATCTGGGCTGATCCCACTAACACTGCGTTTTTGGGAACCCTAAACTGCTGGGGACGCTAGTATAGATCTGATCGGATCAGATATCAATCCGTTCAGGTACTATAGCACTAAGGGAGGTGTATGCTGCGTGCGTGGGTGTTAGCGGTACTGGCGCTAACTTGACGCTGCCTGGGGCGACGCAGACCTTATCTGACCCTAAAAACGTAACTTATATCACCGCTGGGCAATTAGGCGGTTAAACCTTTATAAGGTAATAAACGGCGGGTGCCCTGAAACTATAATAAACTATAAAAAACAAACTAACTAACCAGCGTCACCCGTAACACTTATATGGTGATCACTGGTGAAAGGGTTAACTAGGGGGCAGTCAGGGGGTTAGGTAGTATATGGGGGTCCCTGTCGCTATAAAACACTGATGGCGAACCTAAATACTTAAATCCCTAACTAGCGTCACCTGTGTCACTAATACAGCGATCAGAAAAACGATCACTTAGTGACACTGGCGACGGGGGGTGATCAAGGGGTTAACCTTTATTAGTGGGGGTTAGGGGGTACCCCAGACCTAAAGGGGGCTAACCATAGCTGCCCTAACACTTATAACTGTCACAAACTGACACCAATGCAAAAAAAAAACTGCTATTGGTGTCACTGTGACAGGGGGTACAGGGGGGGTGATCGGGGGGTGACTGTGGGGTGAAAAGTGTGCCTGCATGTTCTACTGTTAGTGTAGTGTTGTGCAAACTTACTTGGATGTCTTCTCTCCTCGGCGCCGGAAAGAAAAGACCAGCTCGAGGAAAGATGACATCACTTCCTCTGCCTCTGTTTACATTACAGAGGCAGAGGAATGATTTAATTCGCCGGGAGCGATTGTGAGGGGGTGGCCACGAATGGATGGCCTCCCCCTCACCTCTGATCACCCGCGAACAAATGCCGGCCGCCTCTCGCACTGGGGGGGTCCGATCGGACCCCCCACTCGTGGGAAGGCAATCACGTACCAGGTACGTGATTTTGCCTGCCCGTGCCAATTCTGCCGCAGTATATCTGCGTGAGGCGGTCGGCAAGTGGTTAATAAAGGACTTGTCCCAAGATGTGTCTTGTGGTTTTTTAACATTTCGACACTTTTTTGTGAAATGATACGGGTACAATGTACCCATTATGTAACATATAAGTGTGCAACTGAGTTGCTAAAATAGATAATATATAGTATATACTAACACAAATCTTGACGTGATGAAAAGTGAATATCAATATTTACCAAATACATGTAACCAATTGTGATGTGAAAATAAATTGATACAAATCACAAAATCAGCATTCTTATGAATTCACAAGCGAGTAGGCAAATAAATAAATAAATAAATAAACAATAGTCCCAACGTGTAGTGAAAAAATATATATCAGCCACAATTCTTCCATGCTTGGGAAAATATCAGTGTTCTTCCAGCCCACAAATGTTTAAAATAGCCGCTTACCAGATATGTTGGACCTCAGATTATAGAGATCATGTATGCCAGGTGCATTAGCCTGCCGGCACCGAGGATCTCCACCTCCACTTCAATGGAGAAGGATATCCTTGTCTGATTTCAACGACCAGAGGACAGGTATTCACCAGCTCAAATCCACAGGTGAGGAGAACGCTAGTACCCTTAATAGGGTTTTCTTTCCAGACACCGTCCTGACGTTTAACCCCTCAGTGGAGATAAAACAAGGGGAGACTTCATAGTGTAGATGTATTCAAAGGTTTTATTTTTTTTTTTAAAGTCACTAATATTTACAGCACTTTGTCATGGCAGACATTCACAGCAAACAGAAAAAACTTTGAACTGTAAACTCCAAATCACACGGCAATCAGCAGGAACAAAAAAGCGGATAAAAAACTAGCTTCAGTTAGCATAAAGGCAGCAGAGGATCAAACCAACTAACTGCAAAGGAAAAGAACGTGATGGCGTCACAGCCACTTGCTCCACCCTTGACGCGTTTCCCCTTAACAGGCTTCCACTGGGAACTGAGACAAGACCAGACACCAGCACATTACGTTTATATACTCCAAGGGCAGGAAAGACAATGGAAGCAACATCTCAGTATCTTCCTCCCGTTGTCATCCAATAGAGCAGTTCCTTTTGTCGGTTAAAATGCTCTAAAATCAGCCAAAAAAACATCTTCTATTTCCAAATTAAAATGGAGCGCTTGTTATATTTTATGACAGTTTTGGGGTCTTTTGGTATTTGGGGCTTGCACAAGCAGCTGCACTGCATTTTTGTATATTAATTTGGTTAGCGCGAAATATACACTTTTTTGATACAATGTACTCATTACCATTTCAAACAGGGGGGGGCGGGATCTGGGGATCCCCTTGTTAAAGGGGGCTTCCAGATTCTGATAAGCCCCCCGCCCGCAGACCCCACAACCACCGGACAAGGGTTGTGGGGATGAACATGGGGACAATGTGCTTTGGGGGTTTACCCCAAAGCACCCTCCCCATGTTGAGGGCATGTGGCCTGGTACAGTTTAGGAGGGGGGGTGCTCTCTTGTCCCCCCCTCTTTTCCTTCAGCCTGCCAGGTTGCGTGCTTGGATAAGGGTCTGGTATGAATTTTGAGGGGAACCCCTATGCCATTTTTTTTTTAATTGGCGCGGGATTCCCCTTAACTACCTAAATTCTGAGCACTTTCACCCCCTTCCTGCCCAAGGCATTTTTCAGCTTTCAGCGCTGTCACACTTTGAAATAGAAATATCTTACAAATTGACATCTTTGTGTAAAAAAAATTTAATTTTCTTTCAACATTTTCCGAAAACATGTGAAAAAAATAACATGTTCAAAATACTCATTAGGCATCTTAGAAAATACATTGGGGCATTTGCTTTTCAAAATGTGGTCATTTTGTGGGTAATTCCATTGTCCTGGTGCTCCAGGGCCCTCAAAAATGTAATAGGTAGTCAAGAAATGAGATGTGTAATTTATGCCCCTAGAACGGCTGAAGATGCTCCTTGGATGTTGAATCCCTCTATGTGGCTAAGCTGTGAAAAAGTCTTTCACATGTGGTATCTTCTCACTCAGGAGGAGTGGCAGAATGTGTTTTGGGGTGTAATTGCAGTTATGCCTTTGCTGTGTGAGAAATAACTTGTTAATGACATTTTTTGTGAAAAGAACAATTATTTAATTTATTAATTTTCCAAATAATCATGGGAAAAAAATTACAACTTCAAAACACTCACCAAAAAAGAATAAAAATGCCTCTCATAGTGTAATATTCCCACAAACACCACCTTTATTAAACTAAAATGGAGTAACACTCACAAGAAATGTGCACTTAAATCCAGTGCACACACTAACATTGCCTGTTTTAATAGAAAAAATTGGAATCAGCATCAGCTCCTCAGATATGCATAAAGATGGTTTACTTCTAGTTCTGGGCATGATGTCACGTGGCCCCACTCTGACACGTTTCATCACGTGATTAATAACTTTCTCAATGGAAAACGTTTTTTTGTTTTTTTTCTACAGAGTTGGTGCACTCATGTGTTTCTTGCCAGATACTTGCTAGATCAGCAGGTGAAAACAGAGGGAAAAAACTTTAAAAAATAAAACGTTTGCAGCCATCACATATAATGTGTAAAATACAAGTTATTGTCTAAAAGACAATTACTTAACCTCCCTGGCGGTATGATTCTTTCTGATTTTAGGTGCTGAAAGCGGTACAATTATTTTGCATGGAAATTTGGCGTTTTATATTGTAGGTCTGTAATTATTAACAATAACACACTTAAATCTGTCCAAACAAGAGTCTAGTAGATATCCCGGATATGATAAAGTTTGAAACACAAAAACATAAATTATAATATAATTAAAAAAAAAATAATTAAAAAAAATAAAAATAAATAGTAATAAAATAAATTTCCACACGATTCACTATCGCTCAATTCTGCAAGTGTTCTAATTTACTATCGCTGTTTTCTAGCTGGTCTAAAGCCATTTTTGACGTAAAGGGACACTTTTTGGTTGCTATGGACAATCTACAGTTTCCAGGCAGAAAGAACAGTATATGCAATATAAAACTGCATACAGCTCATGGGCCAGAGCACTGGGGACAAATGGGATGTGAAATGATTTCATACAGTACTGTAATCTGTAAGATTACAGTACTGTATGTGTTATGCTTTTTACATTTTTTTGAATTTGCCACCAGGCTCCGCCCCCGTGCGTCGTGACGCTTGCAGGGAACGGAGCCTGGCACAGAGAGGCTTCGGAACAGGACACAGCCCGTGGACAATGCGGGGGACATCGCAGGATCCCGGGGACAAGGAAAGTAAGGAGGCACCAGGATCCTGCGATGCAATCCCGAGGCTCAGGGTTACCGCTAATGGTGCTGAATTTTAACCCCGAGCCACACTCGGGAAAACCGCCAGGGAGGTTAACCTTCCTGGCGGTATTCCCGAGTCTGGCTCGGGGTGGAATTTCAGAACCAAAAGCGGTAACCCCGAGTTCAGGATCTCATCGTAGGATCCAGGAAGAGCTTACTTACCTTGTCCCCTGGATCCTGCGATGTCTCCCTGCAGTGTGAGCGGCTCATCCTCTGCTCGATTCATCACAGAGTGAAACACACACTATACATACAGTACACTGTAATCTTACAGATTACACTACTGTATGAAATTATTTCACCTCTCTTTTGTCCCTAGTGGTTTCTCCAGTGCCCTGCATGCAGTTTTATATTATAAAAACTGTTCTTTCTGCCTGGAAACTGGAGATTGTCCATAGCAACCAAAACCGTCCCTTTACATCAAAAGTGGTTTTAGTCAGCTAGAAAACAGCGATAATAAATTAGAATCACTCGCAGAATTGAGCGATACTGATTTGTGGGGAGATCTGTCATCAAACACTGAAAAGTAATGACAGCAACAAATCTGCAACTGAGCAAATTTCAGTGTTTTTGATTTGATTACATTATTGAATAATTTTTATGATTATTATTATATTATAATTATTTGGTATAATTATTTATAGTTATTTTATTATATTATCATTTATGATTTCATGTTTAAAACTTTATCATACCCAGGATGTCTACTAGACTCTTGTTTGGACAGATTTAAGTGAGTTATTCCTAAGAATTACAGGCCTACAATATAAAACACCAAATTTCCATGCAAAATAATTACCGTATATACTCGAGTATAAGTCGAATTTTTCAGCACATTATTTAGTGCTGAAAGTGCCCCCCTCGACTTATACTCGAGTCAAGCACTTTTCTGCAGCAAAAAATTTCATTTTCCGAACCGACTTTGGGGCCCCGTATCTCAGGGCCACTTGGTGCTAGGAACTCCAAATTTGGTGTGCAAACCCAGTGGACCTGGTACCACAACATATCCAAAGCTGAAGTTCCTAGCACTAAGTGGCCCCGAGATACGGGGCCCCAAAATCGGTTCGGAAAATGTCATTCTCTGCTGCAGAAAAGTGCTTGACATTTTCTGAACCGAGTTTGAGGCCCCATATCTCAGGGCCACTTAGTGCTAGGAACCCCAAATTTGGTGTGCAAACCCAGTGGACCTGGTACCATAACATATCCAAAGCTGAAGTTCCTAGCACTAAGTGGCCCTGAGATACAGGGCCCCCAAACCAGTTCGGAAAATGTCATTCTCTGCTGTAGAAAAGTGCTTGACATTTTCTGAACTGATTTTTGGGGCCCTGTATCTCGGGGCCATTTGGTGCTAAAAAACCCCAGCTTTGGAAATTTTATGGTGCTAGTTCCACTTGGTTTGCACACCAAATTTGGGGTTCTTAGCACTAAGTGGCCCTAAGATACAGGGCCCCAAATTCAGTCAACTGTGTCCATCTGCTGCAATGTCATTTCGGGACCCTTTGGGTTCAGAGACCCCAAATTTTGGCTGCAGCTAGGGGGCATCTAGGAACCCTTAACTACCAAGTTTGAAGTTCAGGGGACCTATGGCTGCAAATGGGCACAGTGAGGCTGCAAATGGGCACAGTGAGGCTGCAAATGGGCATTGTTGACCCTCTTTTCCACTTACAGTAGCTGTGCATTTCTCACCCTCGTCTTATACTCGGGTCAATAAGTTTTTCCCATTTTTTTGTGGTAAATTAGGGCCTCGACTTATACTCGGAACGACTTATACTCGAGTATATACGGTATACCACTTTCAGCATCAAAAATATGAAATAATCATACCGCCAGGGAGGTTAATAACAATCATTGTATGTTAGTTTCTTCTTAATTTAATTTTTTTTTTTTTTTTTTACTTCACATTCACATTTTTTTTACTTCACATTATGTAAAACTTTATGATTGAATATTTTCTTAAGTGGTAATTGTCAGCATGACCAACCAGAAGGTAAATGTAGACCTTTTTTAGGGAATGAAATTTGTAATAAGATAACATTCCTGGTCACAAGAGGATTATTCAATATGAAAGATATGTATGTTTGTATGTGCAAATTTAAACATGAACATGAAAATTTAAACACGTTAGTTTATACATCTATACATAAAGATATCATATTTCCCTGCATGTGTGCAGTGCCTGCAACAATAAGTTCATTTGGTGTCTTTGAAATGCTAGGCAAAAGCTGTTTCATGTGCTAACAGGAATTTGCCTGCTCAAACTTAGTTTATTTACATAGCTAATACAACTTGGAAAGATATTTCCTGACTGGGGAAGGTTTTTCAGCACCATATTCGTTCTCTTTGTGAAAACAGAGTATCCCAACACAGATGTGTAGGCCATAACACAAACCATTGTTTTTTAATATGACATTTATTGAGTTGAATCTTTATTAGTTGCAGTAATCAGACAATAAAGATGCAAACTATATCTGGAAGCACTTGATCTTAATTTAGTATCTTAATTTCCAGTTCTGGTTTAGTACATTCAATTTTGTAAAGTGTTTGTACCAGTATGCATAATTTTTAAATGATCCTGTTACTGTCATAGAGTTAGTATTTACTAAAGAAAAATCGTTTTTCTTCTACCTTACCTTAATTTTGGATCTGATTTACTAATGTGTAAAGGAAAAGAGGTTAAAACATTTGAAAGTGTAGTAAACTAGGCTTCATTTACTAAAGCGTGAAGTGAGGTGACATGAACACTTTATCTAAGGTTGCGTTATTTCATCTCACATCCAATTTCATCTCACGTCCCACTTTGCTGAGTTAGATTCTATATGTTGCTGTCATACTTGTGTGGATTTTCTCTCATAGCTTTTTTTTACAGAAAATAATGCTAGTTGGTTAAGCCTCTTGTGAGAGACATATACAGTTGTGTGAAAAAGTATTTGCCCCTTCCTGTTTTTTCATTTTTTTTGCATATTTGTCACACTTAAATGATTTAGATCATTAAACTAATTTTCATTTCTTTACCGTACATCACGGGACACAGATCACCATAGTAATAACTATATGGGTTATAGACCACCTTTAGGTCAATGGACACTGGTATAACCAAAAAGAAAACAGGAAGTCCCCCTCCCTTTATAACCCCTCCCATACAGGTAGTACCTCAGTTTTTTTGCTAGTGTCTAAGGTTTTGGTCACGGAGGATGGAGTGCTAAGAGAACTCCACTAAGTAATCCCTGACGGGATCAAAGGGCTGTGCAAACGGATCCATCTAAAGTGCTTGAAAGCCAAATGGATGGTACCCGGGCCTCGTGCAAGAAGAAACAAGGTTTTTGCCTGTAATGCTTCTGTTTTGAGAGCTGGACCCTGGGACCCGGCACCTTGGTCATGTTAATACAGCCAAAGAGTTTTCTGGCAGGGTGCTGTACAGGTCCAAGGGATTGGACCCATGAAAGGGGACCCAGTCCTTGAAGGTCTGGCATGACACGGCCCGCCATGATGGGTGAAAGCTGGATTTGTCTGTGATAAGTTCCAGCAGTCCTGCGGTGGGATCAGGTAAGTCAGAAAGACAGGGAATGTATATATATATAAATGATTCACTTGGTGTGAGTATGCGATGCCTTGCCTGTGTTTTGCCACTAGAGGGTGTAAAAGCTACATACCTGGCTTCCAGCATTCCATGCTTCCCCTGTGATGTGCTCAAGTGTCAGCAAAGGCTTCCTGTGACAGCATTTCTATTTCTCCTGCTCTGTCAGCCATCAGTAGAGGTTTGGGGGACCATCCACCATCAGAGAGGTCAGGTTCCCCCCTGCTGAAGACCCCCTGCCTCCCCCTCGATCCGCCCTCACTACAGGGCCGGCTATCTCCGCGCGGGAAAGGGATCCTTTTGAAAAATAAAAATAAAAGGGTGGAGCCTAAGTCCATGGGGGTGTGGCTTAAATACCGCCGGCGTGCACGTGGAGTGGCGTACACATAAGACACGGCACAGGCGCAAGTCTCACTGCTTAAAAGCTTTACACTCTGGGAGTGTCTAGTTGGCTGACGGAGAGACACAGAGTGCATGGCAAGCTGTATGGTTGTCTGGATACAGGCATTTCCAAGGAGTACGTTTACTCAGCATTGAGACTGAGCATTTATAGCAACATATTATGTAAATTGCAATACTAAAGCTCAGCAGTAGATGCATTTTGTTTAGTACCCCTGCTTTTTTTTGTGCTTAAGACTATGCCTGCCCGTAGGAGAGGTAATTCATCAAGGGGAGTGCAAAGTCACTGCGGTCAGAGCCGGAGGCTCCTAGTCGCATGCCCACAGTTCCATCCTCCCCTGAAGGACCTGGAGCATCTGGCAATTCTGAGCCATCTTGTCTCACAGGCATGGTGGCTACCCCAACATGTCAGCTTCTGCATTAGTCACTAAGGACGATTTAGCTTTAGCTCTGGCTGGTTTGGAGGGAAAAATAGCGGATTTGTTTGCATCATCCTCCCAGGAGGTGAGAAAACGCAGCAGGTCCCCTTCTCCTACCCTTGACCTTCCCGTTTTGGAATAACAATGGGCAGATGATAGTGGGGTACCTTTGAGGGAAGGAGGTTCAGGTGACTCCTCTTCTGAGGATTTAGCATCTGAAGAACCTTTCTCAACTTCGCAATCTCAGAAATTGCTAATTCAATCCCTTTCGGACTTGGCCCGCTCTGGATATGTTTCCTCCTGGAGAGGTGGATGAGGTTTCCTTCTCCTCTTTGGATTCGCTAAAACCCCCACAGGGTTCTCAAGCTTTCCCTATGCGCCATTACTGGAGCAACTGATTTATGCACCCAGATAAGCAGTTTTCTCCCCCTAAGAAATTTTAATTTCTTTACCCTATGGAGAAAAAGTTCTCAAAGAGATGGGATTTGCCAGCAGTGGATGCTGCTACCTCCTCTTTGAACAGGAGTTTAACTTGTCCAGTGGACAATGTACAAGTATTTAGAGATCCAGCTGAAAAAAAGTTGGAATCTCTACTAAAAGCCTCATTTGCTGTAGCCGGTACAACCTGCAGTAGAAGCAATAGGCATCTGTCAATCCCTTCGGGATGAACTCAAGCAGGTTATTAAAAAAGTTCCTGCTCAAGCTGATGAGGCCCAAAGTTTAGTAGAGCTACCTAGGGCCCTATACTTTGCAGTGGACACTATCAAGGGATCCATCCGTCAGGCGTCTCGCCTTGCGCTTATGTTGATACATATGCTCAGGACTCTGTGGCTTAAAAATTGGTCAGCTGAGTTACCATGCAAGAAGCTCTTGGCTGGGTTTCCCTTTAATGGAGAAAGGTTGTTTGGGGAAGATTTGGATAAGTGTATCCAAAAGATTTCTGGGGGTAAGAGTACCCTTCTGCCGGTTAAGAAAAAGAATAGACAGCCTTCTTTCAAGACTTCCCCTCCTATGCCTGGGGCAACAGCCTCCAGGCAGTATCGATGGCCTCTACCATCAGGGGCAAAGGGTAAGCCTCATAACCAGACACAGAGCTACAAAAAGCCCTGCGGTCAGAAGTCCACAAAACAGAGTCCCAAGGCTTCCTTGTGAAGGGGTGCCCCCGCTCGATCGAGTGGGGGGAAGACTGTGGTGGTTTTCAGAAACTTGGCAAGAGGAAATCCAAAACAAGTGGGTAGTAGCCCTAGGGTACAAACTAGAGTACCAAGAGTTTCCACCATCGCGTTTTCAAAAATCAAACGTTCCCAAGGACCCAGTAAAGAAAAAGTCCTTATTTCTGGCACTGGACCGATTACCGTGCCAGGGAGTGATAATAGAGATTCCCTCAGAAGAGAGGGACATGGGATTTTATTCAAATCTCTTTATGGTACCAAAACCAAATGGAGATGTCAGACCCATATTAGATCTCAAGAATCTGAATCACTTCCTAAACATCCGCTCCTTTCGAATGGAGTCGATTCGGTCAGTTGTTTCCACCCTACGGGGAGGAGAGGTCCTAGCATCCATAGATATCAAGGATGCGTATCTACATGTGCCAATATTTCCCGCTCACCATAAGTTTCTGCGGTTTGTGGCAGAACAGCGCCACTTTCAGTCCGTGGCCTTGCCTTTCGGGTTAGCCACCGCTCCCCGACTGTTTACAAAAGTGTTAGCCCCAGTACAAGCAAGACTAAGGGGCCAGGGTATAGCAGTAATAGCATACCTAGACGACATGCTACTGGTAGATCAGTCAATAGCAGGGTTAAATCAAGAGGTGTGCAGAACAGTCAGTTATCTGGGACACCTGGGTTGGATTCTCAATCTAGAGAAATCATCCTTACAGCCGGTAAGAAGGCTGTAGTATTTGGGCCTGGTCATAGACACAACCCAGGAAAGGGTGTTCTTACCTCAGGCCTCAGGCAAAGGTCAACGCTCTAAGAGAGCTGGTCCAGGCTGTCAAGGCAAAGAAGGGTCCTTCCATTCACCTTTGCATGAGTCTACTAGGGAAGATGGTAGCTTCCTTTGAAGTGGTTCCCTATGCCCAGTTTCATTCAAGACTGTTGCAACACAGCATTCTGTCTGCTTGGAACAAACAGATCCAAGCCTTGGATTATCCAATGAATCTGGCTCCAAAGGTACGCCAGAGTCTCAACTGGTGGTTGATAACCAGGAATTTACAGAAGGGGAAATCCTTAATTCCAGTTTCCTGGAAAGTAGTAAAAATGGATGCCAGCCCACTGTTCAAGGGAAGTGGTCAGAGTCTGAGAAGACCTTGCCCATCAATATCCTAGAGATTCGGGCAGTACGTCTGGCTTTAATAGCCTGGACGTCCAGGTTGCGGAATGCTCCTGTCAGGATACATTCTGACAATGCCACAGCAGTGGCCTAGATCAATCACCAAGGGGGCACCAGAAGCCACGCTGCCCAAAGTGGACCATATTCTGCCTTGGGTAGAGAAACATGTTCCTTGCCTATCTGCAGTTTACATTCCAGGAGTGGAAAATTGGCAGGCAGATTTTCTGAGCTGTCAACAGTTGTTGCCGGGAGAATGGTCTCTACATCACAATGTCTTTTTGGTCATATGCTAAAGATGGGGTACGCCGGACGTAGATCTATTGATGTCCAGGTTCAACAAGAAGTTGGACAACTTTTTGGCGAGAACAAGGGATCCACTTGCACTCGGAGTGGATGCATTAGTGATCCCGTGGAATCAGTTTTCACTGATTTATGCATTTCCTCCAGTTCAGCTGCTACCATGGCTGCTTCACAGGATCAGGGAAGAAGGGAAGCCTGTAATCCTAGTGGCCCCGGCATGGCCCAGAAGACACTGGTATGCAGGGATCATGAGAATGGCAGTAGGGGAGTCTTTGACTCTTCCAACTCGTCCGGCTATTGAAGCCCACATTCTAAAAAATTGGGGGCTTTCAGGTTCGGTATTAACCACCCTGATTAATGCCAGAAAGCCGGCCTCCAGGACCATTTATTACAGGGTCTGGAAGGCCTACGTCACTTGGTATGAAACCAGGGAAGAAGGGAAGCCAGTAATCCTAGTGGCCCCGGCATGGCCCAGAAGACCCTGGTATGCAGGGATCATGAGAATGGCAGTATGGGAGTCTTTGACTCTTCCAACTCGTTCGGCTATTGAAGCCCACATTCTAAAAAATCGGGGGCTTTCAGGTTCGGTAGTAACCACCCTGATTAATGCCAGAAAGCTGGCCTCCAGGACCATTTATTACAGGTTCTGGAAGGCCTACATCACTTGGTGTGAAACCAAGGGTGGACATCCTCGTAAGTATGTCATAGGAAGAATTCTGGCCTTTCTACAATTAGGAGTGGAAATGAAGCTGGCCTTGAGTACAATCAAGAGTCAGATTTCGGCCTTGGTAGTGTTTTTCCAAAGGCCGCTTGCTTCAGACTCTTTAGTCTGGGCATTCATACAAGGGGTAACTCAGATAACTCCGCCAATCAGAATACCCTTGTGCTCATGGGATTTGAATCTGGTTTTGTCGGTGTTGCAAAGACAACCCTACGCAATATTCCTTTGATCCTTTTGACAAGGAAATTGGTATTCCTAGTTGCGATAACCTCTGCAAAAAGAGTATCAGAATTGGCTGCTTTCTCCTGTAAAGAGCCATATTTAATCATTCAAAAGAATAAGGTTGTGCTGCGTCTGCACCCAACCTTTTTGAAAAGGTAGTGTCTGGTTTTCATCTGAATCACGATGTTTCCTTACCTTCCTTTTTCCCAGAACCTCGTTCTGAAGAAGAAAAATTAGGAGGTTCTCTCGATGTAGTGAGAGCAATTAAAGCCTATCTGAAAGCAATTGCTCAGATACGGAAAACTGATGTTTTGTTTGTGTTGCCGGAAGGCCCTAGAAAGGGTCAGGCAGCATTGAAATCTACTGTTGCTAAGTGGATTCATCAGGTGATTAGTCAGGTTTATGGCCTGAAAAGAAGGGTTCCTCCCTTTAAGATTAAAGCCTACTCTACCAGGGCAGTCTGTGCTTCATAGGCAGTACATCACCAAGCCTCTGTGGCTCAGATTTGCAAGGCTGCTACTTGGTCGTCAGTACATACATTCACAAGATTTTATCAAATGGATGTAAGATGGCAGGAGGACACCTCCTTCAAGCGCAGTGTGCTGCAGGCAGAAGTATAGGTCCTCATGCCTGGTGGCGGCTATTTTCTTTGTGTCTCCCTCCCCTCAGGTGGCATTGCTTTGGGACATCCCATACAGTTATTACTATGGTGCTCTGTGTCTCATGATGTACGATAAAGAATATAGGAATTTTATAACAGCTTACCTGTAAAATCCTTTTCTTGGAGTACATCACGGGACACAGGGGTCCCTCCCCTCTTATTGGGATATGTATATATTGCTTTGCTACAAAAACTGAGGCACTCCCTGTATGGGAGGGGTTATATAGGGAGGGGGACTTCCTGTTTCCTTTTTGGTTATACCAGTGTCCATTCACCTAAAGGTGGCCTATAACCCACAGTTATTACTATGGTGCTCTGTGTCCCGTGATGTACTCCAAGAAAAGGATTTTACAGGTAAGCTGTTATAAAAATCCTATTATTACACATAGATAACCCAATTAAATACAAAATGCAGTTTTTAAATGATAATTTAATTTATTAAGGGAAAAAAGCTGTCCAAACGTGCCTGGCCCTGTAAAAAAAGTAATTGCCCCCCGCTTGCTAAATCATAAATGAACTGTAATTAATCAAATTTTTTGGAAAGCTGAGTTAAATTTCACTTGCCATACCCAGGCCTGATTACTGCCAGACCTGTAGAATCAAGAAATCACTTAAACAGAAGCTGTCTGACAAAGTGGAGCATGCTAAAAGATCTAAAAAAGCAACACCTAATGCCGCAATCTAAAGAAATTCAAGAACAGATGAGAAACAAATTAGCTGACATGTATCAGTCTGAAAAGGGTTACAAAGCCATTTTTAAGGCTTTGGAACTCCAGCTAACTATGGTGAGAGCCATTATCCACAAATGGAGAAAACTTGGAACAGTGGTGAACCTTCCCAGGAGTGGCCGACCAACCAAAATTACTCCAAGAGCACAACAACGACTCATCCAGGAGGTCATAAAAGAACCCAGAACAACATCTAAAAAACTGCAGGTCTCACTTGCCTCAGGTAAAGTCAGTGTTCATGATGTAACAATAAGAAAGAGACTGGGCAAAAATGGCGTTCATGGTAGAGTTCCAAGGCCAAAGCCACTGCTGATCAAAAAGAACACGTAGGCTTCTCTCACATTTGCCAATAAAAAAAAGACTTTTGGACAAATATTTTGTGGACTGATGAGACAAAAGTTTAACTTTTTTGGAAGGTGTGCATTCTGTTACATCTGATGTAAAACTAACACAGCATTTTATGAAAAACATCTTACCAACAGTCACACATGGTGGTGGTAGTGTGATGGTCTGGGGCTGATTTCAGGACCTGGGCAACTTCATTGAGGGAACCATGAATTCTGAGCTCTACCAGAAAATCCTGAAGGAGAATGTCCGACCATCAGTTCTAGACATGAAGCTCAAGCACACTTGGGTTATGCAGCAGGACAGTGATCTGAAAACACACGAGCAAGGCCACCTCTGAATGGCTCAAAAAAAACAAAATTAAGGTTTTGGAGTGGCTTAGTCAAAGTCAGGACTTAAATCCAATTGAGATGCTGAGGCATGACCTTAAACAGACCGTCCATGCTGGAAAACCCTGCAATGAGGCTGAATGAAAACAATTCTGCAACGAAGAGTTGGCCAAAATTTCTCCATGGGAATGTGAAAGACTCATTACCAGTTATTGCAAATGCTTGATTGTGTCATGGTTATGCAGTAATCTTTCTCTGTCAGCTTACCTTTTCCTCATGTGTTCAGACTAAGAGGCCAGCCACTCACACCTGGCTGGTTTTATAACCTCTCTTCTAAGCATGGCCCCACCCCAGGCCCTATCAGGGAACCCTATTGTAACAAGCCCCTTGCTCGCTCGGTTCCACTCTCCCGACACTCCTCTGCAGCTATTGAATCAGATTGCAGATCGCAACGTCTGATGGTTCGGTCATCCAATGCTCCGGGATTAGAACTTCAGCTATGTGCCATTCTAACCCAGTTGTGATAGCTCAGAACAAACACCAGGCAGGCTGTATGTAAGTTCAAACAGGAATCTCTTTTATTGCAATATACAGGCTCTTTTATACACTAAAAGAGGAGGTGCAGACCTCCTGCTCATATTACTCTAACAATACAGCTGTAACCTAATTAACCTAATTAACATGAACTAATTAACTAATCCCTTTAGACAGCCTAGATGACTCAGACATGACCTTTAGGCCAGACTGGCCGTCTTGTAGTTCAGAAAATCCAATCAACATTATCACAATAGCAGAGTTAATTAAACACAAACAACAATGGGGATCTAATGACTCTTAGTATCTGGAATTGATGACATTAGCATTTAACAGTAGGAGTCCCAACGGTATGAATCAGGCACTATTCCAATATGGCAAATCCAAGGTCCCCAGAGTCTGTGTGTCCTGGGGGACCAGGACCCGAATCCACAGTAATAACACCTCAAGGGTCCCCAGGCATACAGCTCACAAAGAGCACCATTCCCCCAAATGCCAGGGCCCATGATCGATCGGCAAGAGGCTAGCATACAGCCCCCTCCAAAAGTTTCTCTCCCGGCTAGGTCTGTCACACCTATATTAACCTGTGCACTGCAAGCCAGCAGTGCTGATCAACCATTGTGTGTTAGTTTTCATGTGTACTTGCTGTGTTTCCTACGTCTGATTCCAGTTACCAACTTTGGCCTGTTCTCAACTATTCCTGTCTGCTCGTAACCCTGACCTTTGGCGTGTCCCCGACCATCCCTTTTTGCCTGTGACCCTGAACCTTGGCGTGAACTCTGTTGTCCTTGTCTGCTTGTGGCCCCTACCTTTGCTTATCCCTTACTTTCCTTGTTTTTCCAGCCTGCTGCCTCCTTCCTCTTCTTCTGTAGTTTACCGTGAGCGTGAGCTGTGAGACCCTGGAGGCCGCGACCTGGAGCCAGACTGCAGCGCAGTCCATCCTCACCACTAGAGGCTCTGGTGAACACCAGCTTGCTCTTAGACTCCACGCCCTGGGGAATCTATGCTCTAGCTCCCAGTGGGATCTGTGTTAGTGATCCAGTAGACCTGCTTCCTGAACCTCCCAAGGTTCAATCCGCAGCAGTCAGTCCTAGGGTCCACTACCTAGCGGTGCACTTCTGACTCCTACAGAGTGCATCTGTCACCTAGCCTCAAGGTGACCTGACAGTTTGCAGTTGTTGCCGCCAAGGGTGGCACATCCAGTTGTTAGGTTTAAGGGGACAATTACTTTTTCACATAGGGCCAGGCAGGTTTGGACAGCTTTTTTCCCTTAATAAATTAAATTATCATTTAAAACTGCATTTTGTAGTTACTCAGGTTACCTTTGTGTAATATTAACATTTATTTGATGATCTGAATCATTTAAGTGTGACAAATATGCAAAAAAAATAAAAAGAATCAGGAAGGTGCAAATACTTTTCCCAGCACTGTATGTATGTAGCACTGTTTTTATTGGTTCCTTTAAGCAGCGGGAGCTGCATAGCTATTATTTTTTCAGCTGTGCTGCAGGTTAATCCCCTTTTTTGTTGGTGATTGGCAGGCCTGTTGGAGGGAGCAGAGAAGAAGGGAGCAAAGTCATTGGCAACAGCAGTCTCTTTTAAAGGGCACACTAGTTCTGGTGATCCTGGTGACACACTGGGATTCCCTCATTTTGGAGGGTTTTCCTCACACTACCTGTTTTGGTTATAGGAGAGGAGGTGAAGAAAAATCTCCCCAACGGAAAAAAAAAAAACTGATGGGGGTTATAACCATAACTTTATCCAGACAAAAGAAACCGGTTTTGCCTTTAGTTAAACGTTATTCAATCTAAATTTATTAAAGATATTAATATAAACATGATAAAGAATAGAAACAAAATCCTGAGCAAACCAATAACAAATGTTACAATGTCACATATGTGAGCTGGGCAAGCCTAACCCATATCATAAGAAGTAGATTCCAGTCTATTCCCAGCACATTACAAATAATTATCACCAGAAGTCCTATGGACCCTGCCTAATTCTATTTCCATAATAGCAGGTTTCCCCAAATAGGTATTAATAATAACAGTCACTTTGGCTTTCAGATTTCTATTTGAGACCAATTCAGGGATACCCCTAATGTTCACGTTATTACCCGGCTATAATTTTCCAGTGTCGGTTACTGAGTGGTAAAGCTCTGCTCCAAAAAAGACTGTAACTCTGCAAGTATGTCTATGTGGCATGCCATAGATGAGTTAGCTTGTTCCAACCCATTGACTCTTGATCTAGTATGGTTAAGATCTGAACTTTTTGAAGAATAATACATTAAGTATGTTTATCAACTGTTTAGTGCCTGGTTTTCAAGATAACCCTAGCATTGGGTATCAGGATTAATTTGCTGTGTTTTATTGTGCTTGCTTGTATTCTCTCAACCTGGTATGTCAGAGGGGCTGAGACTCTTGAGGAGGTCAAGCCTAAGAACAGAGGACCCATCTTAACCAGCGGCTTCTTTGGGGGTGATGCATTTTCAGTTTGTGGTGCTCAGATACAGTTTAGTTCTGGTTTAAAATGCATGTGCAAAAAGTTAGTAACCCTTGTAGCAGAGAGAAAGCAATGCACTAGTGGTACCAGGGCTTTTTTGCTCAGACAATAGGTGCAGGAACTCCCCCTTTCCAAGTCACCCCATTTCTCCGCCCCTACCCACTTCCCAGTACCGTCCCTTTTAGACAATACAGAACCAAGTGTCATTTTGTGGTGCTAAGTAATTTGTATGGAATTTGGTAATGATATCAAGAAAAGCAGTAAAATAGATCCCCTTCATCCAGCAACAATAGATCCCCCTAACAATGGACCAACCACAACAAAATGTCCCCGCCAGCAACAATAGACTCTCGGCAGCATCAACAGATCTCCGCACAGCCAGCATTACTAGTCTGTCTGGCTGCCATCCACAATAGACCCCTCCCCCAACAGTAGATCTCTTTCAACTGACTCCCAGCAACATAAGACCCCCTCAGCAACAATAGGTCCCCCACCAGCAACAATAGACATCCTCAGCAACAATAGACCCCCCCTTGCAAAAATAGATCCCCAGCAGTGAGCATTAATACCCTGCAGCACACCCCAGTACCCCTCGCCATTACATACAGTCAGTCCAAGAGGTGCCGGAACTGCGTTCCCCCGGGTTCCCGCTAAAAAAACCCTGAGTGGTACTAATGTGCAACAAATATTGGTGCAGATCTGATACTGGACATGGAGCACAAAATAGCCTACAATATGCTACAAGGCAAGAGGCCAACAGATGTACAGGCTCCTGTATTGATTTTTCTGATTTCCCTGTACACTGAGTTTCTCTCCATGTGCTTTAAAAGCTGCAACAAGCAAAATAGAGCCCACCTCATTCCCTGACTGGAAGATGTCAGGCATAATTTAGATTTTTCCACCGCAGCCTGACTGTCCCTGGCCTGCCCCTTTCATTAAGTCGATTTTAGCCCTTTCAGTCAGACTGGAGACTCAACATCACATGCCGGAGTTATCTAGGGCATCTGCATGGAAATGCAGCCTGCCTAGAAATGCCCACTCCTCCAAGCTGGCATCCTCCCATCAAGGCATTTCGATATTTGCATAGCTCCTCTCAAGAGCCAATCCACTGCTTGCATAAATGCTGAGGACTTTTGGGAGGATTACTGTGACTACCTACGGGCCCAAAGAGGTACTTCTTGCAATACATAAAGATGCACAAAGGCCTCACCTACATGGTACATGGTAGGTGAGGTTAACCACTTCAGCCCCGGAAGGATTTACCCCCTTCCTGACCAGAGCACTTTTTACAATTTGGCACTGCGCCGCTTTAACTGCTAATTGCGCGGTCATGCAATGCTGTACCCAAACGAAAATTGCGTCCTTTTCTTCCCACAAATAGAGCTTTATTTTGATGGTATTTGATCACCTCTGCCGCTTTTATTTTTTGCGCTATAAACGGAAAAAGACCGAAAATTTTGAAAAAAAAATGATATTTTCTAATTTTTGTTATAAAAAAAATCCATTAAAATCAATTTTAGTCATACATTTAGGCCAAAATGTATTCGGCCACATGTCTTTGGTAAAAAAAATGTCAATAAGCGTATATTTATTGGTTTGTGCAAAAGTTATAGCGCCTACAAACTAGGGTACATTTTCTGGAATTTACACAGCTTTTAGTTTATGACTGTCCATGTCATTTCATGAGGTGCTAAAATGGCAGGGCAGTACAAAACCCCCACAAATGACCCCATTTTGGAAAGTAGACACCCCAAGGAAATTGCTGAGAGGCATGTTGAACCCATTGAATATTTTTTTTTTGTCCCAAGTGATTGAATAATGACAAAAAAAAAAAAAAATTGCAAAAAGTTGTCACTAAATGATATATTGCTCACACAGGCCATGGGCATATGTGGAATTGCACCCCAAAATACATTCATCTGCTTCTCCTGAGTACGGGGATACCAAATGTGTGGGACTTTTTGGGAGCCTAGCCGCGTACGGGGCCCCGAAAACCAATCACTGCCTTCAGGATTTCTAAGGGCATACATTTTTGATTTTACTCCTCGCTACCTATCACAGTTTTGAAGGCCATAAAATGCCAGGATGGCACAAACCCCCCCCAAATTACCCCATTTTGGAAAGTAGACACCCCAAGCTATTTGCTGAGAGGCATGTTAAGTCCATGGAATATTTTATATTTGGACACAAGTTGCGGGAAAGTGACAATTTTTTTTTTTTTTTTTTTGCACAAAGTTGTCACTAAATGATATATTGCTCAAACATGCCATGGGCATATGTGGAATTACACCCCAAAATACATTCTGCTGCTTCTCCTGAGTACGGGGATACCACATGTGTGGGACTTTTTGGGAGCCTAGCCGCGTACGGGGCCCCAAAAACCAAGCACCGCCTTCAGGATTTCAAAGGGCATAAATTTTTGATTTAACTCCTCACTACCTATCACAGTTTTGAAGGCCATAAAATGCCAAGATGGCACAACCCCCCCCCCAAATGACCCCATTTTGGAAAGTAGACACCCCAAGCTATTTGCTGAGAGGCATGTTGAGTCCATGGAATATTTTATTTTTTGACACAAGTTGCGGGAAAGTGACAATTTTTTTTTTTTTTTGCACAAAGTTGTCACTAAATGATATATTGCTCACACAGGCTATGGGCTTATGTGGAATTGCACCCCAAAATACATTCTGCTGATTCTCCTGAGTATGGGGATACCACATGTGTGGGACTTTTTGGGAGCCTAGCCGCGTACGGGGCCCCGAAAACCCAGCACCGCCTTCAGGATTTCTAAGGGCGTAAAGTTGTGATTTCACTCCTCACTACCTATCACATTTTTGAAGGCAATAAAATGCCCAGATGGCACAAAACCCCCCCAAATGACCCCATTTTGGAAAGAAGACACCCCAAGCTATTTGCTGAGAGGCATGATGAGTACATGGAATATTTTATATTTTGACACAAGTTGCGGAAAAGTGACAATTTTTTTTTTTTTTTTTTTTGCACAAAGTTGTCACTAAATGATATATTGCTCAAACATGCCATGGGCATATGTGGAATTACACCCCAAAATACATTCTGCTGCTTCTCCTGAGTACGGGGATACCACATGAGTGGCACTTTTTGGGAGCCTAGCTTCATACGGGGCCCCGAAATTCAATCACCGCCTTCAGGATTTCTAAGAGCGTTAATTTTTGATTTCACTCCTTACTACCCATCACAGTTTTGAAGGCCATAAAATGCCAAGATAGCACAAAACCGCCCCAAAATGACCCCATTTTGGAAAGTAGACACCCCAAGCTATTTGCTGAGAGGCATGGTGAGTATTTTGCAGCTCTCATTTGTTTTTGAAAATGAAGAAAGACAAGAAAAACGTATTTTTTTTTTCTTTTTTCAATTTTCAAAAGTTTGTGACAAAAAGTGAGGTCTGCAAAATACTCACTATACCTCTCAGCAAATAGCTTTGGGTGTCTATTTTCCAAAATGGGGTCATTTGGGGGGGTTTGTGCCATCTGGGCATTACATGGCCTCCGAAACTGTGATAGGCAGTGAAGAGTGAAATCAAAAATTTACGCCCTTAGAAAGCCTGAAGGCGGTGCTTGGTTTTCGGGGTCCCCTATGCGGTTAGGCTCCCAAAAAGTCTCACACATGTGGTATCCCCGTACTCAGGAGAGGCAACAGAATGTATTTTGGGGTGTAATTTCACATATTCCCATGGCATGTTTGAGCAATATATCATTTAGTGACAACTTTGTGCAAAAAAAAAATAAAAAAATAATAATTTGTCTTTTTCCCGCAACTTGTGTCACAATATAAAATATTCCATGGACTCGACATGCCTCTCAGCAAATAGCTTGGGGTGTCTACTTTCCAAAATGGGGTCATTTGGGGGGGTTTTGAACTGTCCTGGCATTTTATGCACAACATTTAGAAGCTTATGTCACACATCACCCACTCTTCTAACCACTGGAAGACAAAGCCCTTTCTGACACTTTTTGTTTACATGAAAAAATTATTTTTTTTTGCAAGAAAATTACTTTGAACCCCCAAACATTATATATTTTTTTAAAGCAAATGCCCTACAGATTAAAATGGTGGGTGTTTGATTTTTTTTTTTCACACAGTATTTGCGCAGCGATTTTTCAAACGCATTTTTTGGGGAAAAAACACACTTTTTAAAATTTTAATGCACTAAAACACACTATATTGCCCAAATGTTTGATGAAATAAAAAAGATGATCTTAGGCCGAGTACATGGATACCAAACATGACATGTTTTAAAATTGCGCACAAAAGTGCAGTGGTGACAAACTAAATACATTTTTAAAAGCCTTTAAAAGCCTTTACAGGTTACCACTTTAGATTTACAGAGGAGGTCTACTGCTAAAATTACTGCCCTCGATCTGACCTTCGCGGTGATACCTCACATGCATGGTGCAATTGCTGTTTACATTGGACGCCAGACCAACGCTTGCGTTCGCCTTTGCGCGAGAGCAGGGGGGGACGGGGGTGCTTTTTTTTTTTTTTTTTTTTTTAATTATTTTTTTGATTTTTTATCTTATTTTTAAACTGTTCCTTTCATTTTTATTTTTTTTAAATCATTTTTATTGTTATCTCAGGGAATGTAAATATCCCCTATGATAGCAATAGGTAGTGACAGGTACTCTTTTTTGAAAAAATTGGGGTCTATTAGACCCTAGATCTCTCCTCTGCCCTCAAAGCATCTGACCACACCAAGATCGGTGTGATAAAATGCTTTCCCAATTTCCCAATGGCGCTGTTTACATCCGGCGAAATCTAAGTCTTGAAATGCTCGTAGCTTCCGGATTCTTAGGCCATAGAGATGTTTGGAGCCATTCTGGTCTCCGATCAGCTCTATGGTCAGCTGGCTGAATCACTGGCTGCATTCTCAGGTTCCCTGTTGGGACAGGAGAGCCAGAGAAAAACATGGAAGACGGTGAGGGGGGGGCATTTCCTCCCACTGCTTGTAAAAGCAGTCTAGAGGCTAATTAGCTGCTAGGATTGCTTTTACATGAAAGCCGACCGCTGGCTGAAAAGAATTATACCAAGATGATACCTAAACCTGCAGGCATCATTCTGGTATAACCACTCAAAGTCCAGCAACATACCAGTACGTTGCTGGTCCTTGTTGGGCATATATTGTAAACTTTTTTTTCATGCAGCCTGTGGGCTGAACGAAAAAAAGATATTGATCGGTGGGTATGCCCACCATTAGAATACCTCCCTTCATCCACCCACTTCTAATGATGGGCATACATGCACCATTTATATATGCCGAAGCATGGGGGCATCCTCCCGCAAAAGGCAGGAGCAAATTGCTCCTCCACCCACTGCCCCCACGCTTCGGCATATATGCTGAAGTATGTAACTGTGGTGGTGAAATCACCTCCGACAGTGTTGGAGTCACGGCTTTATGTATCGTGGGAGCAAACGCTGTTGCTGTCAAGATAAATAAATCCGCGCTGCAACTGAATGGCGTACCTGCTAAGCAAATGATGGTTAACAAAAAACAAAGTAACATTACAGTATAACAGTAATACTTACCATACCTGCAAAGCAAATACAAAAAAAAACCATAGTAAAAAATAAAACATTTAACGCAACCTGTGCCTACCTAAAATATATATATGCCGAAGCATGGGGGCATCCTCCCGCAAAAGGCAGGAGCAAATCGCTCCTCCACCCACTTCTGCCCCCACGCTTCGGCATATATGCTGAAGTATGTAACTGTGGTGGTGAAATCACCTCCGACAGCGCTGGAGTCACGGCTTTATGTATCGTGGGAGCAAACGCTGTTGCTGTCAAGATAAATAAATCCGCGCTGCAGCTGAATGGCGTACCTGAAAACAAAAAAATGTTTAAAACACAGTAAACTATAAAAAAATTACATACCTGAAAAGCAAACATGATAAAACATAACAATAAAACAATGCAGAATAGAATACAGTAAAAAAGAGCAGAACAATAGAGAGAAAATAGAGAGAGAGAGAACAATAAAACGACAACTATTTTTGGTTTTTTTATTTTATATTTTTTTTGTGTATTTTTTTTTTTTTTTACTTTTTTTTTTTATAACTGTAACTTTTAAAACTGTAACGGTTCCAGGTTTGGGTCTCTCAAAATGCGATGGCATCTTGGGAGACCCTGTGGAAGTGTGTCCTAGTCTGTGCAGTGCTGTACCCTACGCTAATACTCAACTAGTGTATGGTAGCGTTCAAAACATTCACCAATGCAAAGACCAGGATTGCCAGGACAGGAGGGACAATAATACCGGGTGTCACGCCTAAATCCGCGCTTTCTGCAGACACAACATTTTCTTTGGGGGGCTCGTTGGGTAGGGGTACTCTGGAGGACATAAGGAAAATGCCTCTCATGCAGCCGGCCTACTGCATTTGGATTGGGAAGGTGAGGTGGAGCACCGTCTGGAAACAGAAGGGCTCTGACGATCTCTTCCTGGAATTTAAGGAAGGATCCAGTCCGTCCTGAAGCTCTGTATAGCACATGAGCGTTCAGCAAAGCCAATTGAAATAAATAAACAGACACTTTTTTGTACCAGCGTCTGGCCTTACGGGCAACTAGGTACGGCACCAACAACTGGTCGTTGAGGTCCACCCCTCCCATATTAAGGTTGTATTCGTGGACACAGAGGGGTTTCTCCACAACACCAGTCGCCGTAGTAATTTGGGTCGTCGTGTCTGCATGAAGGGAGGTGAGAACGAAAACATTCTTCTTATCCCTCCACTTCATAGCGAGCAAATTATTATACTGCAAGCAGGCTCTCTCCCCCAGCCTAAGACGGGACTCTACAAGCCGCTGGGGAAAGCCCCGGCGATTAGGTCGCACGGTGCCACATGCTCCAATCTGCTGATCAAACAAGTGACTAAAAAGTGGCACGCTCGTATAATAATTGTCCACGTACAAGTGGTACCCCTTTCCGAATAAGGGTGACACCAAATCCCACACTATCTTGCCAGTGCTTCCTATGTAGTCAGGACAGTTTATCGGCTCTACGTGACTATCTTTGCCCTCGTAAACCATAAATCTACATGTATAGCCTGTGGCCCTGTCACAGAGCTTATACATCTTGACCCTGTATCTGGCACGCTTGCTGGGAAGGTACTGTTTGAAGGACAAGCGGCCAGAAAACTTAATCAGGGACTCATCAACGCAGACAACTTGATGGGGGGTAAACAAGTCTGCAAAACGTTGGTTGAAGTGGTTTACGAGGGGCCGAATTTTGTAGAGCCGATCGTATGCAGGGTCTCCACGAGGACGACAGAGTTCATTGTCGTTGAAGTGCATGAACCGCAAAATCTGCTCGTATCGTGCCCTGGCCATTGAAGCAGAGAACACGGGCATATGGTGAATTGGGTCAGTGGACCAATATGACCGCAACTCACTCTTTTTGGTTATGCCCATGTTGAGGGAAAGGCCCAGAAAGATCTTAAATTCGGAGACCGTAATTGGTCTCCAATCTCTGGCAAGGGTGGACTGGGGCATAGTGGCGATGTATTGACCAGCGTATAAATTGCTTTGGTCCACAATAGATCTATAGAGATCTTCGGTGAAAAACAGTGAATAAAAATCCAGTGGCGTAAAGTCAACTGTTTCCACCTGAATTCCGGGTTGGCCAGTGAAAGGGGGAAGTACGGGTGCTGCAGAAGTGGTGGGTACCCAATTCGGATTGGCGAATGCAGCAGGAAGGGCACTATGGGCAAGACGGGCCTGTCTTTGTCTTATTGGTGGCAGCGGGACACTAGTTGTGCTTGCCACCTCGCCAGCTTGAACTGCACTTATGGGACTCGCCACGTCACCACGTGATACTGCAGTGCTGGATGTACGACCAGGGTGTACTAGGCCGCTGGTGCTTGCCAGTTCACCAGAAGGAATAGCGGCACTAGTACCTCTCTGCTCCCTACGAGAGCCCTGCGGTTCTTGCACGTCAAGGACAGAAGAAGAAGATCGGGGTCTGGTACGCCTGACCCTAGCAGGGACCACAACTCCGTCGTCAGAGCTATCTGTCATGGAGCCGCTGTCCTCTACAGGTTTGTATTCTGAGCTTGAACTTGACAGATGAGTGACTTCCTCTTCACTATCTGTCATGCTCAGAATCCTGTAGGCCTCTTCACTAGTGTACCTTCTATTTGCCATTTTGGGCTCTAAATTTAGGGGTACACTAGTGAGACTCATGCCGCGTACACACGAGCGGACTTTACGGCGGACTTTGCCCGGCGGACTGGATTTCGTCGGACAATTCGATGTGTGTGGGCTCCAGCGGACTTTGTTTTCTCAAAAGTTGGACGGAATTAGATTTGAAACTTGTTTAAAATTTATCTGACGGACTCTTCTTTCTAGCGGACAAACCGATCGTCTGTGTGCTAGTCCGACGAACTCAAACTGACGCATGCTCTGAAGCAATTACAAGACGGAAGCGCTCGGTCTGGTAAAACTAGCCTTCGTCTTGAAGCTAGCACATTCCTCTTCTGTCGTCTTTTAATACAGCCTCTTTTTAGGATTGATAATGCGAGAGGAATGAAGTTGTTTTTCTGCTTTATATTCACACAGAGTTCTCACAAACTTCTTTCTTTGTGATTTATCCTCCTGCCATGACTAATATAATATTTTGTAACAGCCAGATCTCCATAACTTTTAAATTTTAAAATAGATTTTTTTTTTTTTTTTTTTTATTTCAACACTTTAGCTATTTTACAATGTGTGTTAAATGCTAACCACATTTTTGGTGTGTATTTTCAAGTTACCACAATTAACATTCATATTTTGTGTTGTTTTAAAGAACCTTGTTCATTAGACATAGGGGGGTGTATTTAACAAAGGCAAAATCATTTTTCACTCCAATTGCTAATTATACATATAATTCCACATAAAGAGCATTTTGAAGTGTGTTCGCTGTGGATCCGAGGGGCACATGCAAGGAAGCCCAAACCAAAACAATTAATTTTTATTTGACATGATTTTCGGAAAAAATCAGCAGAGCTTCCCCCGAGCTTGTTTTTGACAAAAGGCTTAAATCATTTAAGAATATCAAGTGAAACGTTCACTTGAGAAATTGCACACCAAGTGCACTTGTTGGAAGTGCAGTCGCAGAAAAACTGAGGGGAAGAGCTTAAATTCGGGGAAGCTCTGCTGATTTATTCCTAAAATCATGTAAAATCAAAATAAATTCTTTTTATTTGACAAAAACACACATAGGGGTTGATTTCCTAAAGGTAAAAAGCCTGTGCATTTTGGAAATTGCATTTGCCCTCTGCAAGAGCAGTTGCTCCCAAGCTTTATTAAATGTGAAGCAGCTCTGCTGACTTCCATCATCCAATCATGTGCAAGCAAAAATGTTTTTTTTTTGTTTTACTTGCACAGGATTGGGTACTCTTTGCAAAGTCAAGCTTTTAACTAATTTCTGATGCTCTGGAGCAATTGCACTTGCAGAGGGCAACTGCCCTCTGCAAAGTGCACAGACTATTTGCTTTTCTCAAATCAACCCCATAGTCTTTTCAACCTGTACCTGCCTACTCCCAAACAAAATGGCGTTTTTTAATCAAAAGACATAGGCAAGAATGTAAGGTAAACCCAAAAGTATTTTTTTGATAAACCAAAAAATTAGGAAGGCAACACTGGACACACTTTTAGAATCTGGGAAGCCTTTCGTCCCCCAGGACACACATCAAGTTTGAGGACAAGAAAATAGCTATCTTGCGACTATAGGGAGCACAGGGAGCACAGTCAGAACAGACAGAAACCAGGCAATCACTTTCGACTCTTCCGTGTAGCCTTCCCTCCACGCTTCTCTGCAGCCTTCCCTCCACGCTTCTCTGCAGCCTTCCCTCCACGCTTCTCTGCAGCCTTCCTCGGAGGTTGTGCCTCTGGTGGTGTACTTGGGGCAGGAGGAGGAGGAGTAGGAGTGGCTTCATCTGCTAGATATGTGGTAGCAGTAAGCTCCCCTCTCAAGCCCTTCTGGTAAGCCTGGAAAAATAGACCCTCACAGAGGAGGCGTTGGCCCTTTTCCAACTCCTGTAATCTGCAGGCTATATAGGTGCCATACGCCTCCTCTACATTGGGAGGTTTACTCAGGATCCGGCTTGCTTCCCGTATGAGCTCTAGGGATTCCTGCTCTGTTGCAGTCATCCTCCTGGGCCTTTTGTGTAGAATGCGGAGGGGAGGCACCTGGCACTCCGTGCGGCTTCTACTTGGCCCAGCCACAGCCTCCTCCTCTCTCCCACTGGGCAAGGCCTCCTCCTCTCTCCCACTGGGCAAGGCCTCCTCCTGGCTGAGGTCATCCTGTGTAAAAAAAAGGGACATAGTTGTAATTTTCTGTTATGCAATCACACACAATTTTCAGTTCCTAACTTTCAAAGATAATTACACAAAATAGTAAAGGCTATCTATTTGACCACACCATTATTTCAGATGATCAACAAGATCTGAAGTTACGTATATATTTGGCCACTACTGTCTAGTGATATGTCTACATATTACTCTTTGTGCAGAAGTGATTTTTGATGAAGCACTTTCAAAATTAACACCTTAACATCATTAATAACATTTACACAATCCCAAAATCTTCAAAAAAAGTATACCTGGCTGAAGCTGGGCGCATCCACTTCATCTATGGTGAAAAGGCCCAGTTCATCCTGGGACTCCTCAGCTGGGGTAGAGGTGGATGGAAGGCTGGAGGGAAGGCTGGAGGGAAGGCTGGAGGGAAGGGTGGGGGGAAGGGTGGAAAGGGATTGCCTGGCTTCGGTCTGCTCATCCAGGAATCGCAGTTTGTGGTAATACCACAACTTGGGTACATAAACTTGGTCAGCTGCTGCCCCGGATCTCAGCGACTCCTGGATTTTTCTGTGTTCCCGCTTATACATATTACGCAAGATACCTATTTTCCTGTCCACAAACTTGAGGTCTGCCTGGGGGAGTCGAGTCTTCACAAACTCTAAAAGTGTGCCCAGTGTTGCCTTCCTAACATCACGATTATAATATTGGGGGTGTATGACCTCCCAGAGGTTTTTCTTCTGCTCATATAGATCAATGAAATGGGTCAAAAACTCTTCCTCTTTAAAGGGATTCATTATTTCTGCAAGACAAGACACAAGATCAAAACTTAAATGTCAGTCCCAAATCTCAGGATTAGTTTGTGTTGTAATCTAGGGGACACACACGGGGACACACACAAACACACACACACACACACACACACACTTTAATCTTACCTTCGTTTGTGCCGCTCGCTACTTCCGCACGGACATACATAGGCCATCGTACTAGCTTTATATACACTGCGCATGTGTCATGCTCCGCCTGCGTCGCCCGCCCCTGACGTTCGTAAGTACGATTTGGCCCCGCCCCTTCACTCTTCGTTGCGCAGTGGGAGTAGATAGCAAAAGATGGCGGAGCGATTAAGTGAAAGTAGCGCGGAGGAAAGCCCGGAGCCCCAAACATCCACATCCCGGAGGAGATATAAGGCCACCAACATGGCTTTTGGAGAGATGGTGGAGATGGTGTCCATATTAAGAAGGGAGGACTACGATGGCAAAAAAGGACCGTACACACGACCCAATCTGAGAAAGGACAAAATAATGTCCTCAATTGTCACCGCTCTGGAAGAGAAATTTGGTACAAAACGTTCGAAAGAACTATTGCGGAAGCGGTGGTCTGACATCAAAAGTCGTGAGCCAGAACAATATTGGCGAATAAAGAAGCTGCTGAAAAAAAGTAAGTACTTGTGTTTTACTATTGAGATACAGAACTTGCATGCTGATCCTTATTTTTGGCGTTTTTTCTGCATCGTTCGTAAATACCGTTCTTTGTAATAGATTGGATACTTTATAAAGTGACGTTATTTTTTCGCCAAATACGATGGGACAGGGTTGGACATACATTTATGGCTTGATAATTTGTCGAATTCCCACAATGAGTTGATGTGGTGTAGATGTGTTTGAAAATATAATGCTTCATCAAAAATGATTCAGTGTAATGTAGGGACAGGACACAGCAGCTGTTTCCACATCTGGACTCACGAGCACTATAGTTAGTGGGAATGATTTAGCAGTCCCACTATTGTTCTTCGATTTTATTTTTTTAAAAATTTACTTTGAATTTTATTCCGTACGTTTTTTGGCTCTGCGTAACTTCTGCATACTTTCAGCTATTAAAACCATTCAACTATTAAAATGTTCGTCTCTTTTAGCTGATGTGTGGTCATTTTCAAATTTTTTACTACCATTTATACTTTATTAAATAATAATTTTTTATTCACTTTTTTCAACATTGAATTCAATGGGAGCATGCTTGAAATCCTCAAATTCTTCTTCCGCTCCCAAAAGTTTCAGCTCCTTCATACTTTCACCTAGAGACACCAAACAAACTTTACAATGTTCACTAAATATTCATCTATCTGGCTATATCCTTTCAGTTTGATATTTTTTTAATTTTTGGAGAAAAAGCTTTTTGTTTAGAGGTCATTTCGTGACATTTTAGACATTAATCAGAGTGTACTGTGTTTGTTTTGTTGCCATGGTTACCCAAGCTTCTGTTATACACAGGGGGGGAGGTGGCTGGGGCATCTCAGCTCTGATTACAGAGCCCGGGGGGAGGGGACAGACACACCATGTACTGATTTATAATATAGGAATATGATGGGGCAGTTTTGATGGCGGTCATTTTAGCCATTTAGCTATTCAGCATTCCCACGCATTTTGCTAAGGAAATGCATTTTCTAGTGTACTATGTGACCATAACTAAATTTTTGAGGGGTAATACACATAGGAGATCATTGAGGTGTCAGCATCTGTGAAAATTGCCAAAAAATATGCATTCTTTATAATTGTTGTTCAGAGGTAATGTTCATCCTGTCTTCAACATTTATTATGATGCAAAATTGGCAAAAAATATTAACCAACGTTTTACTTTATTTATTAAAACCTAAAAGATCAGTGTGTTTTAACTATACCTTTTTTTCAAATCTCATAGGGGAGAAAAGACTCAGACAACAGTCCAAGGATCTCAGGACCCCCCCAAGTCACCAGCCTGAGGCCGAACCTACCCCAAGCCCCAGCCCAAGACCACACCCACCCGACGACCTTGAGGAAGGAGAGGTGGAGGAAGTGTGCGAGGTTTCAAGCCCACCAAGTGAGTGACTGACACCCCAGCTTCAGTTTTACTGTATTTTGGCGTGCATATTGTAAACCTTGTTTTTATTCACTCGTTTTAGGTGAGTTTCTGGTTGTGGAAGGCCAAGCGGCAGAGCACTTCACCACAGACAGTGCGCAAAGATTAATTGGCCAGATTATGCTGTGGAATGGCCACATAGATCAAATGCGTGAACAAATTCACAGCATGAAACTTCGCCTGGACTCCATGCAACAGGAAATGAAGAACATGATTGATGTTTTGGGCCGAATATAATCACGTTTGGCCTAAAAACATCAATCATGTTCTTCATTTCCTTGTGAAGTTATTTTGTTATAAAAAATTTTTTGACTATTTTGGGGGTATACCCAAATTTACAATGTGTGATGCACACGGTGTGTCATCATGTGCTATCTTCCATCATGGGTTAGCAATGTACTTGTTTTGTGTTTGCAAACCCTTCATCCTGAAAATTCTTTGGTGGTGAGAGGAACCAAAAATGGGATTGCACACACAAAACACGTACATTGCTCTCCCATGATAGGAGATAGCACATGTTGACTTGACCCTTTATTAAAGCTTAATTTTGAGCATCTTATAAATGATCAATTTCTGCAAGGGTGACATTACATGCACCGTTCTAGAAATATTGAACTTTGTAAGTTCATTTATATTGTAAGTTTTGTTTCTAAAAACACTGTTGTGTATGTAAATCTTGTTAGATAAAGGTCTATATATTTGGGAAAAAATGGCTTGAATAATTTACTAAAATATTATTTTTTTACACAACGTAAAATATTTTTGAAAAAAATAAATAAAAAAAAAATAAAAAATATGGTAAAAAATGCACCTTTCAATGTGCACCAAGTAAAATTTTTTACCCTATACAATGTGTGTGGCTGTTTCTTGAAGTCAAAATTTGGGGTTTGTTTTTGTGGGCCTGATTAACTAAAGCTAAATGCACTTGACACTACTACAAGTGCACTAGGAGACAGACATAACTTAAAGGTAAACAACAATAAAAACAAGATATTTAGATAAAACAATTTTCTTTTTTATTTTTGAAACAAACTTACAGCTGTTGCTGAATAGCAATGGCCCCCCGACCATTAAAATAATTCACATAACGGTCACGCACTTGACGTGCGGTTCGGGGGGGCCAAGCCAATACGGCCAATTTCTAGGCCTGTGAAAGTGCTACTAGCCTCTTCCAGTCTGGGCTCAGGCCCAACAGAGGATAGATATGTAGCTGAATGTCTCCTTAAAAAGTTATGCAAGATGCAGCAAGCAAGGATGACGTGGTTGATTTTATAGTCCGCCAAATTAATAGCCGTAAGGAAGATACGGAACCGGCTGGCCAGAATACCAAAGGCATTCTCCACAACCCTTCTTGCTCTGGCCAGCCGATAATTAAATACCCTCCTCTCAGGGGTGAGTGTCCTTTGGGGGAACGGCCTCATCAAGTTCTCACAGAGAGCAAATGCTTCATCAGCAATAAAAACTGAGGGGAGTCCATCCACATTATCGTCATCAGGTGGCAATTCCAGGCCACCGGTCTGGAGACGATGGCACAGCTCGGTCTGTGCAAAGACTCCTCATCAGACATCCGGCCGTTCTTCCCCACATCCACAAACATAAACTCCAAATGTGCCGAGACCACCGCCATCAAAACTACACTATGGAACCCCTTGTAGTTAAAGAAATAAGACCCCGAATGCGGTGGTGGCACAATCCGGACGTGCTTCCCGTCAATCGCCCCTACACAGTTGGGAAAGTCCCAACGGTCAGCGAACTGGGAGGCCACAGTCTGCCGTTCCTGTGGACTTGTAGGAAACTGTGGAGTGCAAAAAAAATAAGATAAGGACTTTAATAACAAAAATTGTATATCAGATTACACCAAAACATTAGTAAACAACAGCAGTCAAATATTATGAATATGTGTGTTTGTAATTGAAATGTTGAAAAACATAAGGCACACTTATAAGATTACTCACCCCCTATGATGGCCCATTGATACATTTGAATGTGGGGGGAGGGGTTCTAATTAGGTTAACAAACACACCTGACTGGCTGAAACATTTGTGGGGTGGGGGAGGGGTTCTAATTAGGTTAACAAACACATCTGACTGGCTGAAACATTTGTGGGGTGGGGGAGGGGTTCTAATTAGGTTAACAAACACACCTGACTGGCTGAAACATTTGTGGGGTGGGGGAGGGGTTCTAATTAGGTTAACAAATACACCTGACTGGCTCAAACATTTGTGGGGTGGGGTAGGGGTTCTAATTAGGTTAACAAACACACCTGACTGGCTGAAACATTTGTGGGGTGGGGGAGGGGTTCTAATTAGGTTAACAAACACACCTGACTGGCTCAAACATTTGTGGGGTGGGGGAGGGGTTCTAATTAGGTTAACAAACACACCTGACTGGCTCAAACATTTGTGGGGTGGGGGAGGGGTTCTAATTAGGTTAACAAACACACCTGACTGGCTGAAACATTTGTGGGGTGGGGGAGGGGTTCTAATTAGGTTAACAAACACACCTGACTGGCTGAAACATTTGTGGGGTGGGGGAGGGGTTCTAATTAGGTTAACAAACACACCTGACTGGCTCAAACATTTGTGGGGTGGGGGAGGGGTTCTAATTAGGTTAACAAACACACCTGACTGGCTCAAACATTTGTGGGGTGGGGGAGGGGTTCTAATTAGGTTAACAAACACACCTGACTGGCTCAAACATTTGTGGGGTGGGGGAGGGACAAACAAGACAATGGAGCAGACAATATACATTGTTCAATGGACTATAGGCTAGAGATAAAAATGGACCCAGCATTGCATGGTGGGGAGGTTAATGAAATAAATTAGGCATGTATAGGGCAATAAATGATTAAAATAGGCATGCACAAAGATAAAGGGGACATTCACAGCAGATTGAAAGCATGGCAATTAGGTAAAGAGGACAGTTCTACAATACATCCAAAAACAGTTAATACATATCATGTAATGTTAAAGGATAAAACTTACCTTCATATATTCCTTCTGCAGGACCTGAATAATAGCAGAACAGGTCTCTGGGATTATGATCCCCAGAGCCTGGGGGGAGATGCCTGTCGAGAACTTTAAGTCCTGAAGACTTCTCCCTGTCGCCAAGTAACGTAACGTGGCAACTAGCCTCTGCTCCGCACTGATGGCTTGCCTCATGCAGGTATCCTGCCTGCTGATATAGGGGGTCAGCATAGCCAGCAGGCGCTCAAAGATGGGATCCGTCATCCTGAGAAAATTCCTGAAATCATCAGGATTGTTCTCACGGAGCTCACGGAGCAAAGGCATATGACAGAACTGGTCACGCTGGCGCAACCAATTCTTGGTCCATGAACTCCTCCTCACCCTGTTCATGGACTGGACTCGGGTCAAAGTATTAACCCCAACACCAAGTCCCCACACAGCACGAACTCGAGAACGAGAACGTCCACTCGACATGGCTTCAAAACGGTCGGCTGCTCAAACAAACAAACTTATAACAAACGCACTGAAGAACAGCAAGGCCTATGAAGAACGACCTGAAAATCAGGAACGAGCGGAGCAGAACGGCCTGCAAGGCAGGTTACGAACTGACCAACACGCACTGAAAAGCAGATACAAACCTCACAAGCACAAACTGAACCGCAGAAAAGGAACGAAATAAGCTGAAGTGTGAAAAGCGCGAATCGTCTCTAACCAAACTTCTACTAACACGAGATTAGCAGAAGGAGCCCAAAGGGTGCCGGAGTGGGGCTTGGACTTCCTTTTTCTAGTCCCGTCGTACGTGCTATACGTCACCGCGTTCAAAACCAGCGGACTTTTGCAGTGACCGTGTGTGGCCAAGTCCGTTCGTTTTTAAGTCCGGCGCAAGGAGCAAACAAAGTCCGACGAAAAGTCCGCCGGGCAAAGTCCGCCGTAAAGTCCGCTCGTGTGTACGCGGCATCACAGGCAAAAAAGCTCCTGACTGTCAGCGACTGATTCAAAGCGCTACCAAAAAACTGTTAGCGATCGCAGGGATCAGGCCTGACTCTGCAAACGCTACAGTTATGTGTGCTTAGTGTTTTGTGACAGTTATCGATCGATACTGCACTTGGGTGGGCTGGGCTGGGCTGGGCCGAGGAGCAAAACGCAGGTGCTAGCAGGTATCTGGGCTGATCCCGCTAACACTGCGTTTTTTTGGGGGACCCTAAACTGCTGGGGAGTATAGATCTGATCGGATCAGATATCGATCCGTTCAGATACTATAGCACTAAGGGAGGTGTATGCTGCGTGCGTGGGTTTTAGCGGTACTAGCGCTAACCTGACGCTGCCTGGGGCGACGCAGACCTTATCTGATCCTAAAAACTTAACTTCTATCACCGCCGGGCAATTAGGGGGTTAAACCTTTATAGGGTAATAAACGGCGGGTGCCCTAAAACTGTAATAAACTACAATAAACTACAAAAAACAAACCAACTAACCAGCGTCACCTGTAACAATTATATGGTGATCGCTGGTGAAAGGGTTAACTAGGGGGCAATCAAGGGGTTAAAACCTTTAGTAGGTAGTATATGGGGGTCCCTGTCGCTATAAAACACTGACAGCGAACCTATATACTTACCTCCCTAACTAGCGTCACCTGTGTCACTAATACAGCGATCAGAAAAACGATCGCTTAGTGACACTGGCGACGGGGGGTGATCACGGGGTTAAAACTTTATTAGGGGGGTTAGGGGGGTACCCTGGACCTAAAGGGGGGTACCCCTGACCTAAAGGGGCCTAACCTAACTGCCCTAACACTTGTTACTGTCACAAACTGACACCAATGCAATAAATCAGAAAAAAAAAAAACCTGCTATTGGTGTCAGAGTGACAGGGGGTACAGGAGGGTGATCAGGGGGTGATCGGGGGGTGACAGGGGGGTGACAAGTGTGCCTGCGTGTTCTACTGTATGTGTAGTGTTGGTGCACTTACTTGGATGTCTTCTCTCCTCGGCGCCGGACGAAAAGACCGGCTCAAGGAGAGATGACATCACTTCCTCTGCTTCTGTTTACATTCACAGAAGCCGAGGAAGCTTGTCACTGGCCAGGAGCGATCGCGAGGTGGGGGCCACGAATGAGTGGCCTCCCCCTCACCTTTGATCGACCCTGACCTCGATCCGACCGCCGCAGGCACCGGGGGGGGTCCGATCGGACCCCCCACCCGCGGGCAGGCAGGGACGTACAGGTAAGCCCTTTTGCCTGCCCGTGCCGCTCTGTCGACGTACATCGTCGTGCGGCGGTCGGCAAGTGGTTAAAAAAAGACAGGTCCATCAAGTCCAAGGGGGTGTATCAGGTAATGGAATTATCCTCATAGATTGGAGATCCTCTACTAGACTGTGCAACTAGTAGAGGATCTCTAATATATAAGGATAATTCCATTACCAGATACACCCCTTGGGAATAAACCTACGACTTATTGTATACTGTAAGGTTTAACTTCCCATTTTTATTGATTTTGTTTTTCTGTATGTTTTTTATATGTAATAAATGAGAATTTTTACTGAAGTTGATCGTTTGTTTATCAGTACCGGGATAGTTCACAGACTCCTCCTCCTGGTTTGAGTGTGTCAGAGGACAGCCTCAGCAACTGTCTGCACCCTCTTTTCTTCCTCTATTTTCTATTTCCTATGTGGCTGGTTCATATCTATATGCTACAGTGTATTGTGTTTTTAAAGGAAAACTAAAAATGCATGTGTGTTACCACTAACTAAGATATCAGTATTGCCCATGACTATTCCATCATCTGCTTTTCTCTTCAGAAGAATGTCACCTTTGTTCAGGTATCATCCAGGGTCTGCATCCACATCTCTGACTGAGATGCTGGATCAGAGATTACACAATCATGTAAACTCTGGTGTCAATGCAGTTTTTGCTGTGCTCACAAATGTTTGCCGTAGAACACCCTGCTGCAGTCTCTCAATATTGCAACTCCAGAGTTACACTGGTGCACGCTGGAAAAGATACTGAGGAAATGTTTCCTCTTACTTCAGTACCACTGTAGACTAATTAAATTAACTCAGCCTAGGAAAAGTAACTTCCTTAAAGCTCTAAGCCTGCTTAGCCTAGGTTCACATTAATACATATCTGTGGGGTTCAATATTGAGTTGGCCTTTGCAGCTATAACAGCTTCAACTCTTCTTGGAAGGCTGTCCACAAGGTTTAGGGGTGTGTCTATGGGAATGTTTCATCATGCTTCCAGAATCACATTTGTGAGGTCAGGCACTGATGTTGGACAAGAAGGCCTGGCTCGCAGTCTCTGCTCTAATTCATCCCAAAGGTGTTCTATCGGGTTGAGGTCAAGAGCAATGTCCATAAAGACATGGATGAGCAAGTGTGGGGTGCAGGAACTTGACTGGCCTGCACAGAGTCCTGACCTCAACCTGATAGAACACTTTGGGATGAATAAGAGCAGAGTCTCTTCTCTCCTCTTCCAACATCAGTGCCTGACCTCACAAATGTGCCTCTGGAAGAATAGTCAAACATTCCCATAGACACACTCCTAAACCTTGTAGATAGCCTTCCTAGAAGAGTTGGAGGTGTTATAGCTGCAAATGATGGGCCAACTCAATATTGAACCCTACGGAAAAAGACGGGGATGCCAGTAAAGTTCATGTGCATATAAAGGCAGGTGTCCCAATACTTTTGGAAATATAGTGTATAAATATATATACACATATAGATACACAGTGGGGGTCATTTACTATAGCACCAAAAAATTATCCTGCAGTGCCAAAAAATAGCACTCAAAAAAGGCCAGAAAGACTTCAACTCTCAGAAATTGAGCGCTAATGCAAATGGAAAGCAGCGCTATTGCCGGCAATAATGCCTGTCAGATCACATATGCTGGAATAGTGGAAGTCAATAGGGCTTGAACCTGCAAAATCCAGAGTTCTCACTGAAGGCTCATATGTAAGTTCTTTGCCATAAAAAGTGTTTGGAGACCCGGGTCCTGCCCCAGGGGACATATATCAATGCAAAAAAAAGTTTTAAAAACAGACATTTTTTCGGGAGCAGTGATTTTAATAATGCTAAAAGTGAAATATTCCTTTAAATTTCATACCTGGGGGGTGTCTATAGTATGCCTGTAAAGTGGCGCATGTTTCCCATGTTTAGAACAGTCTGACAGCAAAATTACATTTCTAAAAGGAAAAAAAGTCATTTAAAAATGCTAGCGCTAGTAATGAATTGTCGGTCCCGACAATACACATAAAAGTTAATTGATAAAAACGCCCTGGGATCCCCCACAGTGCATTACCAGGCCCTTTGGGTCTGGTAAGAATATTGTGCCAAATTTAAAAAAAAAATGGTGTGGTGGTCCCCCTCAAAATCAATACCAGACTCTTCAGGTCTGGTATGGATTTTAAGGGGAACCCCGTGCCAAAATTTTAAAAAAATGGTGTGAGGGTCTCCCTAAAAATCCACGTGGGGGTCCCCCTAAAAATCCACATGCGCCACTTTACAGGCATACTATAGACACCCCCCAGGTCTGGTATGGATTCTTAGGGGGACCCCTACGCCATTTTTTTGTATTTTGCCGCAGGGTTACCAGTGACATGTATGGGTGACCCCACCCCCTCTGATGCCACGGAAACCACCGTAGCATTAGAGGGGGGCGGGGTCACCTGTACCTGTCACTGGGTAAACCCGCAGTGTTTCCCTGTTGCGTCAGAGGGGGCAGGGTCACCCACGCATGTCACGGGTGGCCCCGCCCTCAGCTATTTAAAAACTGTCACGGCAGGTCTAGCGTCATTCAGCGGGCTCCTCCTATAGAGGCAGATCGAGTCGTGGTGGCGTCTTTCTCCGTATCCTGGAATGAGGAAGGATTACATCGCTGGAGTTTTTTTTTCTTTTTTATTAAAGGACTTGTCCCATGCTGTGTCTGTGTTTTTTACAATTTTTGACACTTTTTTTTTGAAATGGTAGGAGTACAATGTATCCGTTAACATTTCACACAGGGGGGGCTGGGATCAGGGGGTCCCCTTGCCCGCAGACCCCCACAACCACCGGGCAAGGGTTGCGGGGATGAGGCCCTTGTCCCCATCAACATGGGGACATCCTCCCAATGTTGAGGGCATGTGGCCTCGTACGGTTCAGGAGGAGGGGCCGCTCTCCCGCCCCCCCTCTTTTCTTGCGGCCTGCCAGGTTGCACGCTCGGATAAGGGTCTGGTATGGATTTTGAGGGGGACCCCCATGCCTTTTTTTATTTATTTTGGTGCGGGGTTCCCCTTAATATCCATACTAGACCTCAAGGGCCTGGTATTGAATTTGGGGGGACCCCCACACATTTTTTTTTTTAATTTTAGTTCAGGATTCCCCTTAATATTCATACTAGACCTAAAGGGCCTGGTAATGGACTGTGGGGGAATCCCAGGCCATTTTTATCAATGAACTTTTTTGAGTATTGTCGGGACCGACAATTCATTATTAGCCTGCACTAGCGCTAGCATTTTTAAATGACTTTTTTCTTCCTTTAGAAATGTCATTTTGCTCTCGGACTGTTCTAAACACGGGAAACATGCGCCACTTTACAGGTATACTATAGACACCCCCCAGGTACGAAATTTAAAGGAATATTACACTTTTATTGTTTCACTTTAAGCATTAATAAAATCACTGCTCTCGAAAAAACTGTTGTTTTTAAAACTTTTTTTGCATGGATACATGTCCCCGGGGGCAGGACCCGGGTCCCCAAACACTTTTTATGACAATAACTTGCATATTAACTTTTAAAACTAGCACTTTTGATTATTCCTGTTCATGTCCAATAGTCTTTAATGGAGTTTGCGTGTTCAAACAAATTTTTTGCCTGTTCGCATGTCCTGCTGCGAACTGGACAGCCCATCCCACGGCCCATCCCTAGTTATCATTGAGAATCATGGGGTACAACTTGTCAAGCAACTCGGAGGTCCAAAGTCACTCAACTGTGAAACAAGCCATATATATTTTAATAGAAAGGAGCTCTCATTTATACTTGCATTTACATCAGCAGAACAAATGCAGGAAGTGATGTGTGCACATGGGCCAAAAGCAAATGTGTGGGGATGCCAAACAAATCAATGAAGCCCACCCACACCAAATCTAACTACCACATCCACCCCCACATTGATTAAGGACAAGAACATATCATTCCCTTATCTGGAAAATGAGCAGCACCTCCTCTTTGCTAAAGAGCGACCTCGCCATGTCCACCTAGATGGAGATCCTGACCAGCACAGGAACTTCCGGGTTATTACAATGACTTATTTCTGGGTCAGAAGGCGAAACCACACTCTTTTGATTGCTGCTGCGAATATTTGATCTCAACCACGATTAGAATTTTATTATTTTTGTTTATTTGCAGATATGCAAATTTGTATTTCTACTCATGATATTTCAAGGCGTTCGATGAGAAATTGTGTCCCTGGGATAGTAGCAGGTGAATGACAAAAACAAAAGGCTCGGTTTGAGCCCTGGTTCACACTGACAGAGGGAGGAAATCATTCAGCTGAACTCACACAATTTCATTCCCGCATGTCAGTCCCAAATGCAGGGGGAATTTCAGAGACATCTGTGCAGGTTTCTGCACTGATATCAATACAAATTGAACCCCAAAGTCGCACCAATTAAAACGGTGCAATTGCCACCGATTTGACATGTCAAATCGCACCAATGTGAACTGAAGCTGACACATACAATACTGCCTATCCACCAGCTGAATTCATTACCTGCAGTTCTCCACAGCTGTTATATATAAAGATTCCACCTTTATCATTTACTTGCAGGTGTGCAGAAGCCTAGGTTTACATTGTAGCGATTTGTCATGTGACTTGAGAGATCAAATCACATGACTATTGGCAGAAATGGCACTGTTCAAATCGATGCAACACCGATTTTGTGGCGCCGAACCAATTTGTTAAAGTAGTTCCTGCACTACTTTTGCCGTTTTCAGGTGCGACTTCAATAGACATCTGTGCATGAAGCCACACTGATGTCTATCAAGTAGCACCTGAAATCGCGCTGACCTTGCTACGTTGAAATCGTGCTACTTCAAGTAAAGTAGCGTGATTTCAAAGTAGCATCAATGTGAACCAGGGCGAAGAGATTCGTTTTTTGGTGCACAAATACATAAAGAAATAAGATAAGAGATATTGCACTTTCCCAAAACCACCACCATCAAAAAAACTAAAGACAAAGAAAAAAAAGGAAGAAAAAAAACACCACAACAAAGCTCAATAATGTACTTTTATTTTACCAGCAGAAAAAAAATAAAATAAAAATGTACATTCATTTACTAGCTTAAAAAAATTTGGACAGGATATATGGTGCTACATTTAGTAATTGGATTTTAGGGGCCCTGATCACAGGAGCTTACAACTACATCTAAAATTTGACAAAACCTTAGAGTGGACACAGCTTTACTTTCAGTGTATAACGGGCAACACATCACATTTTTATCTGCAAGATTATAGAAACATACTTAACAGTCATTATTCTTACAAAGCATTCCAACATAATATTAAAAAAAGACTAATTCAAAACACCCACCACCAGCCCACAATCCACACATACATACATTGGTGACCATGTTCTGCTGGACCCTGCATTTCGGTGTACACGATTAAGCAACGAGATCAAAAAGAGTAGGTCAGCAGATGCTTCCAAACAATGTTTGCATGGTCAGACAGGAACGATACACACACAACATTGACAGCATGGCCACATAAACCCACTTTTGTTTGAAAAAATGCACAAGAATTTCAGCAAATATCCCTAGTTGGGCATTTGTCAATAGGCACAATATCATTCCTTCTCCCCCCACAAATCACAGGAAAAAACCTGACCTTCTCAGGCCAAACAAACCCCCCCCTACTACAGGCCTTTATATAAGAGAGGTTGTATTGTTAGCACATTGACACACGCCCAAAAAAGTACACGTCCACCAGTATCTTTTAATCTGTCTCTTCGTGTATGTCTAAAGTGTTTGCACCTGATGGGCAGGAACACATAATACTATTCGCAATTGTGTTAGCCCTTGGCTATGTGCATCAAATCTCCAACTACAGGCCAAATATCGAAGTCCATTTGCATCCACATAAACAAAGCAACAATTTTCTAAGCATTTGTACCTGTGCAGTGTAAACCCTAAAATTTTAAATGTCCAAGTCCCTGGGCATGATTAGTGCTAACAAACATTAACATCAGTCCCTGGCTTCAACGAGCTTCAAATCTTAAGTCCAAAAGTAACTTTCTTACATTAGAACCTATTTCGACAGAGACAAATAAAATGCCAGCATGTCCTTTGGGATTGTGGTGAGAAACCAACACAGGGAGAACATATAAACTTCAACACAAGCATTAGCATGTTGGGGAATTGAACCAGCACTGCTAGACAGAACTGCTAACCACTTAGCCACCAGGCAGCCTCACACATGTTCTCTGCATCTCTGTGGTGTGAACCAGCCCTAAGTCCATAGCCATGGTCAGTGTCACAAGCAATATACAATATATTGGCCTAAGTATTAGGACGTCTGCCTTAATACACACATGAACTCTAATGGCATCCCAGTATTAGTCCGTAGGGTTCAATATTGAGTTGACCCACCCTTTGCAGCTATAATAGCTTCAACTCTTTTGGGAAGACTGTCCACAAGGTTTAGGAGTGTGTCTATGGGAATGTTTGACCATTCTTTCAAGTGCATTTGTGAAGTCAGGCACTGATGTTGGATGAGAAGGCCTGACCTACAGTCTCCGCTCTAATTCATCCCCAAGGTGTTCTGTTGTGTTGAGGTCAGGACTCTGTCCAGGCCAGTCAAGTTCCTCCACCCCAAAATCACTCATCCATGTCTTTATGGTCCTTGCTTTGTGCACTGGTCCAAATGATTTGGTGGAGGGGGGATTATGATGTGGGGTTGTTTTTCAGGGGTTGGGCTTGGCCTCTCAGTTCCAGTGAAGCGAACTCCTAAGGCGTCAGCATACCAAGACATTTTGGACAATTTCATGATCCCAACTTTGTGGGAACAGTTTGGGAAAAACCCCTTCCTGTTCCAACATGACTGCACACCAGTGCACAAAGCAAGGTCCATAAAGACATGGATGAGCAAGTTTGGGGTGGAGAAACTTGACTGGCTTGCACAGAGTCCTGACCTCAAACCGATAGAACACCCTTTGGCTGAATTAGAGCAGAGACTGTGAGCCAGGCCTTCTCATCCAACATCAGTGCCTGACCTCACAAATGCACTTCTGGAAGAATGATCAAAGATTCCCATAGACACACTAAACCTTGTGGACAGCCTTCCCAGAAGCTGTTCTAGCTGCAAAGGGTAGGACAAATCAAATTTTAACCCTATAGACTAAGACTGGGCTGCCTTTAAAATTCATGTGTGTGTAAAGGCAGGTGTCCCTATACTTTTGGCTAAATAGTTTATCTGGAAAAGACTTGCAATGGTGGTGGAACCCTCCTACACATAAATACTACATTTAGACATAGTTATAGGACCCAGAAGATGAAACAACTTCTCTACTAGGGATGAGCTTCGAGTTCGAGTCGAACTCATGTTCGACTCGAACATTGGCTGTTCGCAAGTTCGCCGAACAGCGAACAATTTGGGGTGTTCGCGGCAAATTCGAATGCCGCGGAACACCCTTTAAAAGTTTATGGGAGAAATCAAAAGTGCTAATTTTAAAGGCTTATATGCAAGTTATTGTCATAAAAAGTGTTTGGGGACCTGGGTCCTGCCCCAGGGGACATGGATCAATGCAAAAAAAAAATTTTAAAAACGGCCATTTTTTCAGGAGCAGTGATTTTAATAATGCTTAAAGTCAAACAATAAAAGTGTAATATCCCTTTAAATTTCGTACCTGGGGGGTGTCTATAGTATGCCTGTAAAGGGGCGCATGTTTCCTGTGTTTAGAAAAGTCTGACAGCAAAATGACATTTGGAAGGAAAAAACTCATTTAAAACTACCCGCGGCTATTGCATTGCCGACAATACACATAGAAGTTCATTGATAAAAACGGCATGGGAATTCCCCACAGGGAAACCCCGAACCAAAATTAAAAAAAAAAAAAATGACTTGGGGGGGTCCCCCTAAATTCCATACCAGGCCCTTCAGGTCTGGTATGGATATTAAGGGGAACCCCGGCCAAAAAAAAAAAAAAAAAATGACGTGGGGTTCCCCCTAAATTCCATACCAGACCCTTCAGGTCTGGTATGGATTTTAAGGGGAACCCCGCGCCAAAAAAAAAAAAAAACGGCGTGGGGTTCCCCCAAAAATCCATACCAGACCCTTATCCGAGCACGCAACCTGGCAGGCCGCAGGAAAAGAGGGGGGGACGAGAGTGCGGCCCCCCCCCCCTCCTGAACCGTACCAGGCCACATGCCCTCAACATTGGGAGGGTGCTTTGGGGTAGCCCCCCAAAACACCTTGTCCCCATGTTGATGAGGACAAGGGCCTCATCCCCACAACTGTGGCCGGTGGTTGTGGGGGTCTGCGGGCGGGGGGCTTATCGGAATCTGGAAGCCCCCTTTAACAAGGGGACCCCCAGATCCCGCCCCCCCCCGTGTGAAATGGTAAGGGGGTACTTACCCCTACCATTTCACTAAAAAAGTGTCAAAATAGTTAAAAATGACAAGAGACAGTTTTTGACAATTCCTTTATTTAAATGCTTCTTCTATCTTCCTTCATCTTCTTCTTCTTCTGGTTCTTCTGGCTCTTCTGGTTCTTCCTCCGGCGTTCTCGTCCAGCATCTCCTCCGCGGCGTCTTCTATCTTCTTCTCCTCGGGCCGCTCCGCACCCATGGCATTGAGGGGAGGCTCCCGCTCTTCTCTTCATCTTCTTCTTCATCCTCTTCTCTTCTTTCTTCTTCTCTTCTTCTCTTCTTAATTTTCTTATCCGGGCCACTCCGCATCCATGCTGTGGCATGGAGGGTGGCTCCCGCTGTGTGACGGCGTCTCCTCATCTGACGGTTCTTAAATAACGGGGGGCGGGGCATTTAAATAAAGGAATTGTCAAAAACTGTCTCTTGTCATTTTTAACTATTTTGACACTTTTTTAGTGAAATGGTAGGGGTAAGTACCCCCTTACCATTTCACACAGGGGGGGGCCGGGATCTGGGGGTCCCCTTGTTAAAGGGGGCTTCCAGATTCCGATAAGCCCCCCGCCCGCAGACCCCCACAACCACCGGCCACGGTTGTGGGGATGAGGCCCTTGTCCTCATCAACATGGGGACAAGGTGTTTTGGGGGGCTACCCCAAAGCACCCTCCCAATGTTGAGGGCATCTGGCCTGGTACGGTTCAGGAGGGGGGGGCCGCACTCTCGTCCCCCCCTCTTTTCCTGCGGCCTGCCAGGTTGCGTGCTCGGATAAGGGTCTGGTATGGATTTTTGGGGGAACCCCACGCCGTTTTTTTTTTTTTTTTTGGCGCGGGGTTCCCCTTAAAATCCATACCAGACCTGAAGGGTCTGGTATGGAATTTAGGGGGAACCCCACGTCATTTTTTTTTAAATTTTGGCCGGGGTTCCCCTTAATATTCATACCAGACCTGAAGGGCCTGGTATGGAATTTAGGGGGACCCCCCCACGTCATTTTTTTTTTTTAATTTTGGTTCGGGGTTTCCCTGTGGGGAATTCCCATGCCGTTTTTATCAATGAACTTCTATGTGTATTGTCGGCAATGCAATAGCCGCGGGTAGTTTTAAATGAGTTTTTTCCTTCCAAATGTCATTTTGCTGTCAGACTTTTCTAAACACAGGAAACATGCGCCCCTTTACAGGCATACTATAGACACCCCCCAGGTACGAAATTTAAAGGGATATTACACTTTTATTGTTTGACTTTAAGCATTATTAAAATCACTGCTCCTGAAAAAACGGCCGTTTTTAAAACTTTTTTTTGCATTGATCCATGTCCCCTGGGGCAGGACCCAGGTCCCCAAACACTTTTTATGACAATAACTTGCATATAAGCCTTTACAATTAGCACTTTTGATTATTCATGTTCGTGTCCCATAGACTTTAACGGTGTTCGCGTGTTCGAGCGAACTTTTTTCCTGTTCGCATGTTCTGGTGCAAACCGAACAGGGGGGTGTTCGGCTCATCCCTATTCTCTACGTGAAGCAGCATGTTTGGGATTTGAACCCAGATGCCCAGGGATACTAAGCAGAAGTTCTAACCTCTAAGCCACAGAGCTGCCACATGTAAGAACCTCCTACACATAACTACACATAACTACACATAAATACACATAAAAACACATAAATACTGCATTTCCTTGGACATACAGGTGATGGAATTACATTACTCAAGAGTTATTCTTCTTGATTTATTCTGTGATATTTGGTGTTTTTTTGTGGGTGAGAGTAGAATATTACCCTCAAATTTTTGGGAATTACATTTTGATTTCTGATGTTGGTACACATATCACATTTTTTTGGGCTCAAATTATGAATATTTGGAAATGATAAAAAGCACAAAAAATTGTGATTCATTTTAAATTTGCATCAGCAATGGTATTGTTTGTGGATTGTAAAGACACCTGTGTGAGTTTGGGTAACGATTGTTGTGAGATGTAGTGTAACAAGTGAAAGTGACAAATATATTTTACCAAAACATCAAAATATTCCACATTCTAGTATTCTTAAACACAAAATATTTTAAGTAGAAGCAACAATGTTGCAAAGGAAAATTTATTTCAGAGAAAGATACATTTCATCTCAACATTAAAAGGTTTTTTTGTGAAAGTTACAATTGTTCCATTAGAATCAATGGCTAAAACTTGCATTGGAGTATAATAGAGCAGATTTTCACTTCCAAAAAATGCTCTTTAATTAGCTCTCGTTTTGGTATTTACTATAGTGCCGGGTAAAAAAGACACTGGAGCTAAAATGAGAGCTATTTTCAGGTCTGAGCATGCTCAGTTGTGTTGGCACCTAGTTGTCCAAAACGGGGAATTTTTCACTTCTCAGACTTTTAAGGATATTTCAGTGTAGAAATAACTCTTTCACACAGTTTAAAAGAAGATTATCTTTAAATAATATGCCGCATATTTCAGTACCATTTAGGCAATTATATCATGCTGTAAACATTATTTCCATGTGCAATTCTCCAGGTTTTAGCAGAGTAAGGGTTTGGGCGCTATTTGGTTTCAGGAAATTATAGGAAATTCGATTTTGGGAGTATTTTCTCACCAGCGCTATAATGAATACCGTTTTAGCACTAATTAGCGCGATTAGCGCTAATTAGCGCTAAATTGCCGTGAATTAGCGCTAATTTGTGGCAATTAGCGCTAATTAGTGCTTTGGCACTATAGTAAATGACCCCCAGTATGTATATATATATATACACATATATATATATTGTGACATTTTAGTCTTTTAACCGCTTGCCGACCGCCAGCCGTCAATTGACGGCCAGGCGGCGCGGCTCTCGTTGCGGGAGGGCATCATATGACGGCCTCCCATTTAAACAGGGAATGCGCGCGATCGTGCGCGCGCATCCCTGTTCCTTCGGTGGCGGCATGTCACGGAGACACCGCTCGCCACCGAGGGAGGTGAACAGCCATTGGACATGGCTGTTTACCACGTGATCGGCCGTGATGAAGTCACGGCCAATCACAGATAGGTTCACCCCATTGTGCACGGTGCATGCGCGCGAGCGCTGCGCGTGCACGTCGGTGGCGGAGTGTTCCCGGGAACACTACTCGTCACCGACGCCGGTAAACAGCCATTGGCTGGCTGTTTACCCACGTGATCGGCTGTGATCCATTCACAGCCGATCATAAATGTAAACACAGAGCGGTAACTAGCTGTTACCAGCTCTTCTCTCCTCACACACCGTTTCCAGTATGAGGAGAGATGAGCCAGAAGCAGTGAGTTACCGATTTGTGTTCTGTAGTGTCTGCACCAACACCACACCTGTCCCATCGTCCCCCCCAATTGTCATCTGTCACCCAACAGTCACCACAGTCACCCAATAAAGTGCACCTGTCACATAAGGGACTGCCATCAGTGACTATCAGTGGTGCACCTGTCACCCGTCACAAATCAGTGACCATCAGCGGTGCACCTGTCACCCGTCACAAATCAGTGACCATCAGCGGTGCACCTGTCACCCGTCAGCCATCACCCGTCACCCATCAGTGACCGCCAGCCGTCACCCGTCACCCATCAGTGACCGCCAGCCGTCACCCATCACCCATCAGTGACCGCCAGCCGTCACCCGTCACCCATCAGTGACCGCCAGCCGTCACCCATCAGTGACCGCCAGCCATCACCCGTCACCCATCAGTGACCGCCAGCCATCACCCGTCACCCATCAGTGACCGCCATCATGAGTAACTGTCTGTGGCCTGTCACCTATCAGTGACCATCGCCTGTCACACCGTCATCACCGATCAGTGAACATCAGCTGCCACCCATCGCACAGCCCATCAGTGACCGTCACCTGCCACCTGTCACACCGCATCATGTCCAAAAGAGTATACAGCAGTGAGGAGGCGTTCCAGATCCTCTCCATGACCGATGAGAGCAACGGGGAGTTCTCATCAGATTCCAATTCGGATTCTGATTCAAGTTCGGCATTTGAACCAAATACTGAATCGGCAAATGATTCGGAGGAAGAATGGGTCCCTCCCAAAAGGGAACGGCACTCTGGAAACCAGGATTATATTCCCAGGCCCAGTACCAGCTCTGCCACCACCAATAGGCCCCAGGAACAAATTCCCAGGCCCAGTGCCAGCGCTGTCGCCAGCGTTAGGCCCCGGGAACAAATGCCCAGTACCAGCGCTGCCGCCGGCGATAGGCCCCAGGAACATATGCCCAGACCCAGTACCAGTCCTGCCACATCACGCCTGAGTACCAGCACAGGGAATTCCAATCCAACTACTGGAGTGTCACACCCCCCAAGAGCCAGGGCCTCTACATACATGCCAGATGGTCTTGCCAACCCAATATGGCTGCCTTCCAACTCGGCATCGCCAATTATTCCCCCCGACACAGCACTGCCAGGTGTGCAGACCAACACCCGAAATTTCTCAGAGATTGATTTCTTTCATATGTTTTTGCCCGACACTATGCTGCAATTTATTGTGGACCAGACAAATTTGTATGCCCAGCAATATATTGCCAACAATCCCCAATCATCCTTTGCCCATCCTTTTTAGTGGAGAGATCTGAATTTGGAGGAGTTCAAAGTGTTTATGGGCCTCACCTTAAACATGGGGATTACAAAAAAAAATGAAGGACATGCCTATTGGTCCACCAACCCTATCCACAATATGCCCATTTATTCTGCCCTAATGTCCAGGTCCCGATACAAGATGATAATGCACTTTCTTCACTTCAGCGACAACACCCAGTGCCCTTCCCACAATCATCCAAATTACGACAAGTTATACAAGATTCGCCCACTGATAAATTTCTTTTCTCAACAATTTGCAGAACTCTATGTCCCCGATCAGAATATTTGCATCGATGAGTCCCTGGTACCCTTTTCAGGCCGGCTAGGAATAAAGCAGTATATTCCTAGCAAAAGGGCCAGATACGGAGTAAAGTTATACAAGCTATGTGAGAGAGCCACAGGATATTTGTATGCGTTCCGCATATATGAAGGAAAAGATTCCCAGATCCAGCCCCCTGAGTGATTGGCCTACATGGGCACAACTGGAAAGATTGTATGGGACCTGGCATACCCACTTCTAAACAAAGGATATCACATTTACGTTGACAACTTTTACACCAGCCTGCCCCTTTTCAAACACTTATACACTGCAAAAACCCTGGCCTGTGGAACCTCCAGAAAAAATAGAAAGGGCTTCCCACAATCTTTAGCGAACAAAAAGCTGCAAAGGGGGGAAAGAGCATCATTGAGATGCAACGAAGTGCTGGCCCTGAGGTGGAAGGATAAGAGGGATGTGCACATGATGTCCACCATCCATGAAGACACTGCAATTGAGGTACAAAGAAGACAAGGTCCCATTGAAAAGCCAACATGTGTCCAAGATTATAATCTCTACATGGGGGGGGGTAGATTTTAACGATCAAATGATTCAGCCCTATTTGTCAATAAGGAGGTCCCGATTCTGGTATAAGAAGGTAGCAATTTATCTCATCCATTTGGCCATTTACAATTCCTACGTAGTCTACACCAAATCCATTGAAAGCCCCACCCCTTCCTAAAATTCATAGAATCACATCCCTCATCTATCACCAAAGACCCCCCCAGAAGACCTTCGCTCTGAGGCTGTTTGCCGACTCCATGAGCGCCACTTCCCCTTCAGCATTCCACCATCTGAAGCAGGCCGAAGACGGCAAAAAAATGTCGCGTGTGCACCAAAAGAGGTTTTAGAAAAGATACCAGCTACCATTTTCCCCAGTGTCCCTCCCAACCTGGCCTTTGCATCGGTGAATGCTTCCAACTTTATCATACATCCATAAAATATTAGCCCATATTTTTTAACCATTTCCCCATTTTCATCATCTGTGCTGACCATTTTCCATTCTTTCCCAAAAAACCATGCCACTGCCTTCCATGTGAACTGACCCTGGCCTGTTTTTTGACTATGCCTCTGCCTACCGTTTGGACTGCTTTCATGCGAACTGACCCTGGCCTGTTTTGTGACTATGCCTCTGCCTACTGTTTGGACTGCCTCCACGTGAACTGACCCTGGCCTGTTTTATCAACTACTCTACTGCCTACCGCTTGGACTGCTTACATGTGAACCGACCCTGGCCTGTTTTATGGACTATGCTTTTGCCTACCGCTTGGACTGATCTGTTGCCCTGCTACTGTAGTACACAGGGGTCTCACATATGTGAGGGGCTCCAGAATTGTTTTTCCGGTTGGAGAAAACAATTATTTTTGTTTTTTCCGGGTTTCGGAATTAGGGTCTGGAGTCCGGAGGCTTCATAGAGATTTGGGTGGGTCGAAGCCTCTACCCCTGTGCCCCTGTGCACAGGTCTTACCTGATTGTGGCCCTCAGCCTGCTGCTGACTTACTTCCACCATGCCCATGCCTGTCGCATGAATAGACCACACCGCTACCTGGACTATGCAAATAATTAGCTGTAGCAGGAGGCAGTATGTTTATGAAGGGCTGGAGAGCGGTACAATAATGAGTGTTTGCAGTTAACAGTGTACCAGGACCAATATTATGGCTGTGCTGGCTGTCTCTGCCTGGACAATTTCTATGGACTGTGCTGTGCTGACTATAGACAATATTCCTGCCTGCTGCCTGGATAGTTAATATTGCTGTCGCTAAGCACCTCCCTGCCTGCTGCCTGGACCAGTGCTCTCCTCTGTGCATACTACTAAAAGCACAGGTAATGCTTTTTTTTACCCTTTCTGCAATAGAATTTATTTTGGATTGTAATTCTTGGTATGTGCATGCTATGTGTTAGAAATATGAAGGGTTTTCAAAAATGATAGGTTGCCAGGAAATTATATATGTCATTTATGCTCCTAGAACGCCTGATGGTGCTACTTGGATGTTGGGCCTCTGTATGTGGCCAGGCTGTGTAAAAGTCTCACACATGTGGTATCGTCATACTCAGGAGGAGCAGCAGAATGTATTTTGGGGTGTCATCTTTGCTACGTACTTGCTATGTGTTGGAAATATCTGATAAATAGACAACTTTGTGTAAAAAAAAATGCGTTTTCATTTTTTTCCACATTTTCCAAAAACTTCTGGAAAAAAATGAACCATTCAAAAGACTCATTATGCCTCATAGATTATACATTGGGGTGTTTGCTTTCCAAAATGGGGTCATTTTGGGGGCAATTCCATTGTCCTGGTGCTCCAGGGCCTTCAAAAATGCAATAGGTGGTTGAGAAATGAGATGTGTCATTTATGCTCGTAGATCGCCTGATGGTGCTACTTCAATGTTAGGCCTTTGTATGTGGCCACGCTGTGTAAAAGTCTCACACATGTGGTATCGCTATACTCAGGAGGAGTAGCAGAATGTATTTTGGGGTGTCATCTTTGCTACGTACATGCTATGTGTTGGAAATATCTGATAAATGGTCAACTTTGTGTAAAAAAAAATGCGTTTTCATTTTTTTCCACATTTTCCAAAAACTTCTGGAAAAAAATGAATGTTCAAAAGACTCACTATGCCTCAAAGATTATACGTTGGGGTGTTTGCTTTCCAAAATGGGGTCAGTTTGGGGGCAATTCTATTGTCCTGGTGCTCCAGGGCCTTCAAAAGTGTAAATGGTGAGAGAGAAATAACCTGTTAATATGACAATTTTGTAAAAAAAAATTTAAAAGAAAAAATTTTCATTTCGCAAAGAATTGTGGGAAAAAATTACAACTTAAAAAAATTCACCATGCTACTTACATAATACCTTGGAATGTCTACTTTCTAAAAAGGGGTCTTTTCTGACTTGTTAGTGTCCAAGAAATGAGAAAGACCATCAGTACATCTGTGTGATCAGATGTGATCAATTTTCAGTGATTGGCACCATAGTTTGTAGACTCTATAATTTTCACAAAGATCAAATAATTTACACTAATTTGGGTTATTTTTACCAAAGATATGTAGCAGTATAAATTTTGGCCAAAATTTATGAAGGAAAAATTACTAATTTGCAAAATTTTATGACAGAAACAAAGAAAAAGGCTTTTTTTTCACAAAATTTACGGTCTTTTTTATTTATAGCACAAAAAATAAAAAACCCACTAGTGATTAAATACCACTAAAAGAAAGCTCTATTTGTGTGAAAAAAAGGACGCAAATTTCATATGGGTACAGTGTTGCATGACTGAGTAATTGTCATTCAAAGTGTGAGAGCGCAGAAAGCTGAAAATTGGTCTGGGCAGGAAGGGGGTGTAAGTGCACTGTATTGAGGTGGTTAAAGATATTGAAGGGTCCCCTATAGGATTCTGCACTCCCTAAATGCTGCAATCAATCTCTTCTTGAAAACAGGAATGCTTGGTTTGCAGATATTGCAATACATGCTTTTCTCACACAATATATACATTACCACAACACTTTTTTAACTTACTTTAAGCCTTTTTCAGACAAAAATGACCATAACATCGTAGGTTACAAAACACTATTTTATTGGCATAATGTTAATACACATCTATAACTGTGCAGAAAAAAATATAAAAATATATATTTGTAGTAAATGGTAAATAATTTTAAGACAGGCTACAAAAAAAAAAGAAAATATGCAGAACAGACATGCATAAATGGGAGCTGCCTTCATGTTACCCGGGATTTATTTCACATTATGTGGGAAATCTAATGCATGAAAGAATTCAGCAACAAAGCAGGCAAAATGATTTTTTGCCTGTGATTTCTTTGCAGCAATGTAAGCAGGAACATAAAGAACAATGCCTGACTGCAATTACACATGTCTATGCTTACATGCTTGTGTACAAGTATAGACTATGCAATGTGCGACAGGATGGATTTACTTTTATGATGGGAAATGTAATACATTCAGAGTGAATAACCATGTGAAGATCAGCTGGAGTCAGTCAGCAGGTTATTTAAAGGAACACTCCAGCCAACATCTAAGAACACATTTGAAATGCATACATTCATACATACATACATACCGTACATAAGAGCTATTTTGCCATCACAAGAAAATTCTGTCAAGCCAGGACTGAGAGCTTTACAGCCTGATTAGACACTTCCACCAGCCTGGTGACCTTACTTATCCCAGCCTGTAATTGGACAGTGAAGGAGCAGAAACTGAATAAAATAAAATTCAAGCTTGATCCTAACTACTCTTAAAACTATCCCCTTAGGGGAGGGTTAGGGTTAGTCGGAATTCCACTTTAATATTTTGAACTTGTTACATCCAGTGTAAATGGGTGGGTATGCAAACACACTTGAATACGTCTGAAAAAAACAGCCAAGGAAATTGTCGCTGGCCCAGTAAAATTATAGGTTGCAGTCCAGTAATTCTATAAAAGTTCTAAGTGTCTTTTTACAATGTTGGACTTAGGTGCAATTATATTTTGGCCATTAGAATAGTGATTCAAATCTCTGATATACTAAATTCAAGACCAAAATGTTGATGAATTTCCACCAGGAGAATGAACAAAATGAATAGGCAATTACTGATATTTACACTGTGGAAGCAAGGTCTAAAATTTTCCTCCTGGGAAACAAATAAGACAAATATTTTTATAATTGTCTACAGAATGGTCAAGTGTCAGATTGTTCAGATTATGGGAAATATAACTTCATCTATAGTTAGAATAAAACCCACAACAATCCTATCTACTTTTTCCCCTTTATTGATAGATTCAATAGTTTCTCCATATTTTTGCATTTTAGGAATACTTTTTTTTAAGAATTATACATTTAAGAGCTTCCTGTCCTGACAAACACGCACATGAGAGCAACGACTAAGTAACATATATTAGTTATCCCTGAACATGCTGGAATAAGAGGTGTAATTTTGGGGCCATCCTTACGATTAACTTTACAGTAAATTGATGTACTCATTTGACTCTTATCGGTAATGTAATTTGTTGCTGTTGAAGTTTGACATATCTGTTTTTTTTTGTTTTTTTTGTCAGGTACTTATATAGCGGGAATGTTTTTCTGCTTACATTATTTTCTACCTGAATACCATTTACTGTGTTCTTGTTTCAACAGTAAAGAGGGTGAAAATATAGCAGTGGATCAATTAAATTTCTTTCAGAAATCATATTCTAAATTACGTTCAGTATAGTTTTTGGCAAATGGTACACAGTGTGGCGTTGTTAAATAGTACCAGGATCTTTTATGAATTGATCTGATGCTATCTGTCAGAGAATGAGATGCTGTGTTTAATTTTGCAGCCAGCAATAACTGTTAAGGGAATTCTAAGGCCAAAGTAAATACTTCTGTGAAAGTATATTTTTATTCTACACAGCACATTTCCCTCTCATAATGAGAACCTTTACTACTTGCTTTTCAAATTATGGGAAAAAAAGCTTTAGATTTGGCTTTGAAAACCCCTGACCTGCTATTGATTTGTATAAGAATGATCATTGTGTAATATGTGCTGAATTCTGCCAAGAAGCACTCAGAGAGGTTTGAAAAGGAAAGGATTGCCATATACTGTATGTAATCCGGGTTATAAGGACCACTAACATGTGCTAACAGTGTAACTGTTTAAAACAAATAATTGACAAAAAACAAGATTCTGCCCACATTGTTTGCTCACATTCATGGATATTAAATGAAGCTATTTAAGGGTGCTTTTGTATACAGCTCTGCATCCAGCAAGAATGATTTGGTGACCACGCATGTCTAGATTTCAAATGTATGCAGGAAAAGCAGGCAAAAAGGTATACATCCTGCAGTGTTAGTTGTAATAGGCACTGTGGGCACCTTTTATTTTTAAGAGATAAAATGTTTAGAGAAGTGGTAGCTTCATTTGGAATTTGTATTTATTGAGCCATTGATCGTATTCAGTTTCTGGGAAAAGGGAAGGGGGTGCTTGGGGAAGGGACTAGAGCACATAATGAGTGTCCCTTTTGGAGATCTATTTATATGGAGCTTAAGATGTCCTTACATCAAACTATAATGTATTGGTAAGTATGCTGTGGTGGTAAAAACTAAAATAAAATGTACATTGCTTTAGGTATATTAGATCATTTTGGATATGGATATCCACAAAACACCACCTGGTCATCCAACATCTGGACAGTAAGTGAAGGGATCTAATGGAGGATAATAAGGCTCTAATGGAGCTCTGGATAAAATTAAAAAAATATTAGAGGCTATAAACGTTTCCCATTCTATCCAAAACAACAAAAAAATGTTTTAAATATCCAGGTTGATTCTCCTCACTGGATTGGGTGAGAATGCTGTCTCAGGTAGTACTTTCTAAGCTCAGAATGAAACACGATCCTCACCTTGGCTTACCAATTACCTTCTGCAGTCAAGGTACTGAGATAAGGTATTGACATTCAAAATATGCATTATTTTAGTCTTTCCTCAGTGTCTACAGTGGAAGAAATTCTGAGAGGTAGGGGTAATAATGAGGCGGGAAATTTGCAGCACTAACTGGTAGAACTTTCATAAGCTGCCTTGTGCACCCTATAAGAAGAACCATTTTTAAAACTGTACATGTCTGGTGTAAAGCGGAAACTACAAAATCACAGTGTTCACTTGTGCATTGGTAACAGCTTGTAAAGTCATTGTTAGGCTCTCCTTCCTTCATTGCAAGAGAGGCCAAAAATAATACAACTGTACCTCAGTAGAGAAGGGTTAGAATTTCAGGACAAAATTTAGCATTTACCATATTTTAACCTCATCTAGCCCAAAAACTATATATTTTTTTTTAATCTGGCAAAAATATTTTTACTAATCACAGTATTGATTCATTGGAATACAATTCCAATAAATTACCTTGTTGCACAGGTTATTGAAAACTTATATTAAAACTCCTGAGTGTAAAACGCTATATAATGTGTATCTTTCTGGCAAATTTAGTGTTGTAAGGAATATAAATAGGTCAATAAGTTTCCTCTCATTTCAAATTGTTCAGAGTAGCTTGCAGTCAGCCTAGGGCTAGCTCCAAAGAAACACCTGGAAAGGCAGGAAATATTTTTAGATATGCTGTCTGAATGGGAACACATAACTAACATATCATGGATTTTTCTCAAATTTGACTGCAAATGGAGAAATTCCCTATAAACTGCCTTAACTTTTTCTTCCCAATTAACTTCAATGCATTTTTCCTATATACACAATTTGGTTGAAAAATTTGTCAATGTTATAGAAATATGGGCGACGTAAAATCAGTTAAGTTTGCTCATGTCTGCCACTGCCTTGATCAAGCTGTACTAAATAGATTGCAGTGAAATCTAGAATAAAACTAGCTGAACAGATTTGACAGGCAAAACAGTTCATATGTATGTATTTTCATCTGTGTCTTGTACAGTTTGCCTACACTTACATTTTAAGTTTAAATAGTTTAAAATAATGTCACTGCTAATGTTATGTGCATCCTAGTTGCACAAATCTTTTATAGATTTTTTCATTTTACTTTTAATACTTAAGCATTTGATTAGTATGTGTCACTATTATTGTACACATGTGAAAAGGAGGACAGTCAGACATGTGTTTTGCATTGTGAATTTTTAATGGGGAGAACAATATAAGATAAATAATATATAATTTAAACATCATACAGGGTTGTGGCTTTATTTCCAAGCAAAACTGCATCCACAGTTGTGGGTAGAAGCTGACTTTTAAAATGTCTTCTTCCCTCTCCTCACATCCATGGCACAGGTTGATTCACACTCCTATTTAGAAGCCGGCAAGGGGTATGATGAGAACACAGTGAGCCATGTTCAAAGCCCGTGTCTTCGGACTTTGAACTTGTGTCGTTAAAAAATGTGGCGTGCTTTCACGTGCATTCAGCTTGCATTTGGGAAAGGATTAAAATGCTTCTAAGATCAATAATGCATTCTAAAATCACTTGAGTTGATGTGTATTGAAATTTGTTTTTTTTTAACACATTGCAGTAATTTGTACTTTTTAACATATTGCCTTGATATACGGGTTCACACCAGGAGCCAAAATACATTATTTTCCTCCCATAACATACATTGTGGTGTGTTGTAATGCATTTCAGCATGATGCAGTGAACTTAAATGCAACATGTTCAATTTCTATCCAGCTCCCAGAAACAATTGAGTACTGTCCGTGATACTTTTTTTATTTGCACTAACATACAATTTTTCAGGACAAGCTTTCGGGGCACGTATTCCCAAAATGCACCTTAAGCATGATGGAAGATATCCAGCTCACACAAATCCAACATAACTAAGCATATTGGTAACAATGAATTTTGGCTTGTGACTTGCATTGGGCCTATGTTGAGCAACACAGCTCAATACATATGATGTGTAAAGATTTCTACTTTTGAGTCCCTTAGAACTTTCAATAATCTAGCAGCTGATCAAACAGAATACAGTTTTAGGTGAACATGCCTTTAACCTGGAATTATTTTTGGAAGAAACACATCATTTGTGAAATGTCCTTATTTCTAAGATAAAAAAAGCCAGATTTAACTTAGGTCTGTGTTTGACATTACTGACATAATAAAATGAGCAGAAAAAAAATACTGAAAATTTTTTCTGTAGAACAATTGTGAAGTAAACCAGTATACAGTAATTGCAGTAGTTGAATGAACATATTGAAACCCTGTGCAGTCTTATCTGTAAGAAATAACAGGAATACCCAGGAAAATACATCCTGAACCATCTATTTTGTCTCTGCAGTGCACTCAGGGGTCTCCACATTGGTGTGTGGTGATCTGTTTTGGATAGATTGAGTTAGTTTATGCCTGCATGTCTGTGTGTAGCTTAGTAATGATTGTGACTTTGCAAAGCCAAATGTAGGTACTGTGCATTTGGCGTTAGAGACAGGGTGCGAAAATGCATACGTGACTTTCTAAAGACCAGATTTAGACCTTTGTGTGTTACCATACTCATGATAACGTGATATTATGCAATAATGTGTTTTAAGATAAGGCAAAGCATTTATTTTGATTGGAATGTCAATGCACTTGCCCCCTTTATTTTTCTAGCACACCACAATGCACAGATGCTTTGCACATGTGCATTATGGTGTGCCAAATGCAGGTCTGCTATGGTGACTAGGGGTGTCATTTAAAAGTTTTTGGTAGTGCAACAAACCTTTTCACGTTTTGTGCGTTACCATATGTTGCAGTAATACAGAATAAAATCAGGGTTTTACCAAATGTTGCAACAACACAAAGGGGTTGATGAACTAAAACTGGAGAGTGCAAATCAGCTTCTAAATTCGGCTTGTTCAGTTAAGCTTTGACAAAAAAACCTGGAAGCTGATAGCTGATTGGTTTCTATGTAGAGCTGCACTAGATTTTGCACTCTCCAGTGTAAATCAACCACAAAGGTGTCAGTTTGGACTTAACGTTAAATACTATTATTGCAAAGAATATTGTATTGTGGCCACTGTGATGGGTTGATACATGTAAAAAAAGCAATCACTATATAAACAGACTTTTTTAAAATGTTGCATTCCTCTTTTTAGTTTACTATAATAATATGGCTACCTTTTAATATCAATGTTTACATTTTGTTGGCAGTGTATAGTTTGTCCAGACAGCTGTCACACTCAACGTTTGCTGGACAGCTTGGTTCTGCAAGTAAATAAATTCATGTGAAAAATTAAGTACATCACTATTGATGACTTTTTTAATATACATGAACACAAGCAAACATTAGATCTGTATTCAGTGTCTATAGATAAAGGTGAAAAACTTGAATAAGATCACAAGAAAAATGTTTTACTCAACAAAAATATCAATAAATGTAATAGTGTACTGTGGAAAAAATATATACACCCTTGGCTTCGGAAGCTGGTTTTGGCCTTTTTAGCAGAAATACTTTTGTGTAAGCATTTGTATAACTGCCTCTGAGATCTACATTTTTGATCACTTCTTCATAAAAATTCCTTTATCTGCAAGATGTTTGTGGGTTTCTTTGCATGATCTGGTTTAATTCATTTGAATTGGTGGTAAATGTAGGGCTGTAATTATTTTTTACATATTACAAATCTGAATTTTTGTTAATTTAGATCATGAAAATTAATACACGTGTCAATTTTATGCGGAACTTGTTTAAGTATATCATCTTTATCTGCAGGTACTATTTGAGTCAAGATTCAATGTTTGCCTATTCAAATATGGTCATTGTTTCATATGACTGTATGAAGAAATTACTATAAATGAAATAATGTAAAATGTAATAAAGAAATTTATAGATACATAATAATATCATTAATTCAATAAAGTTTTGCGACTACAAACTTTTTTTTCTAAAACTGGCTTACTGCAACATTTGACATTTTATTAGTTAACAATATCCTGTAAAAATCACTAATCCAGATGTAATAAATCTTTTTCATGAAGTAATCTTTTGCCATGTAATATTAAATAATAAGAAATTTATCATTTGCATACATATCACTATTAGGAATTGCTTTAAAGGTAAATGTCATTAGTAAATGAGTGCAAAGAGTCACAGCAATTCACAGATTAATGCAACATGTTACTGCCAACTGTGTCAGAGTCAAGAATAATGTTGTCTAGAACAATCAATTTCACACGGTTTCATAATTTTCATCAGTGCCCAGACATAAAGCAGTGTGAAGCGTGGGACTCTTTGAAGACTTAAAGACTAAAACTGGCCATAGACACTAAAGAGCACTAAAAATACAGGCACAACTGTCAGATGTTTAGTGCCATTTAGTGAATTTCTAAACATGAATGGTTGCTTAATGCCACCTTTTATGTATATGCCTATGAGGATGAACATGGGGAGAGCACTGCAGTTACCTTGGGCATCAGATTATCTGGGGAAAACAAAAGCGATCAGACAAGATTCCCTAAGATTAGATTTTTGGCCATATTTGAAGACCATTTCCTAATATCTGTAGAGAACATTTGTCAGCTAATGTTTACAAGGCAAAGACAAAATTATCTAAACCTGTTTCTGGATTATCTGAGTGTACTCTAAAACATTTAACAAAATAACTTTAAGTATATGAGCATGTTGTGTGCAAATTTAACTTTCCCTTTATATTGACAACAGTAAAACAATATTTATTTCAATACCAGTGTGTGACTTTATAATTATTTTTGACATTTTGATTCTGTATGTGATAGTAGTCTGTGGCTACTTAAAGGAGTTGTAAAGGCAGAAAACTTTTTTTATCTTAATGCATTCTATGCATTAAGATATAAAAAACCTTTAGTGTTTAGCAGCCTCCCCAGCACCTCCCTAATTACCTACCTGAGCCCCTTCTCTCTCCAGCGATGTACAGGATCCCCTCAGCCATCCAGGACACTGCTTGCGATTGGCTGAGACAGAGCAGCGACGCCATTGGCTTCCGCGGCTGTCAATCAAAGTCAGTCAGCCAATCGGGGGGAGAGAGGGGGTGGGGCAAGGTCGGGGCTCTGTGTCTGGATGCACGGAGTTCTGACTCAGCTTGGGTGCCCACTGTGGCAAGCTGCTGGCTGGGGGGCACTCAAAGGAGGGAGGGGCTAGGAGCAGAAGGACCTGAGAAGAGGAGGATCGGGGTTGCAATGTGCTCTTTTTTTTTTTTTAAACGAGTCTTTACAATTACTTTAAGGTGATTGTAGTGAATTTGTAAAAACACAGTTGGGTATTGTCCATTTTACTTTTTATTTGCAGGGAGATCTGGCCCCTTCTTCTACGTTCAAGCAGTACTGATACACAAAGGGTAGACTACCCTGTAAGCTTGCTTTGAAAATATAAAAAAGTTTCACAGACAGTACTCAACTAGTTTGTGATTGCTATGACATTGTAGTATTATAATTAAAACCGTCCATAATCCTGAAAAGTAAAATAAAAGCTTAAAAATAACACAGTTTAGAAGTGTAATATTGTCCTCAGCAGTGAACAAAGGTAAACTTTCTACCGCATACCTTAATTTCAGTGGGTAGAAGCAGGGGATACATGATAAAAACCAAGTCAAATTGCATTTGTCACTTGTAAGTATTCATTGGTATTGATGTGATACCTGCCAAAGTCTGCCTCCTACAATAAACCTCTTTAGAAGGCAGAAGTGCATTGGTAAAAAACACCCCACTGCAGCTGTCCATTTTGCCATCAGTGCCATAACTATAACAAGCATAATGTTTCTTTTTCTACACAGAAACACACTATGGTTTGGAGTACATTTTGCATTCAGAATACTGTGGATGAGTTGCTAGTAGTGATCACCACCAGAAAGCCAGTTTCATTATGCATTCTTTTTGCCAACATCTGAACTGAAAAGTTAGTGTTTCCGTTTCCTGTTGATAAAGAGAGATATTTGATCAGAAACACATTGTCTTACACTCATCTATAACCTAAATCCTTAAAAATGTGCCAAACTCACTATTTGTAAACCACAGATTTAAATTTGTGAAGGAAAACTGTCAGGTACTGATGAGTCCCTGGGTTTATCTAAACGTAGAATCGGGCCTATCAGTTCATTTATTTGCTGTCGACTAATTGGCTGGTAATGGAAACCAACTTGCTCATGGAACTGGTAAAGGGTTTTTTACATCTCTTACCAACATAGGTGTGCATAACCTATTACATTAGGGTGTGCACCTAAAGGTTAAACATATATATAAATATATATATATATACATGTATATGTATATATATATATATATATATATTGTATATACACACACTCTTATACATGTAAACAAACATTTTAAAATGTATTAAAACATGGACGGTGTCAGTACAGCAGTGGACGGTGTCAGTAGGGCAGAGGTTGGTGTCAGTGAGGAGTAGATGGTGTCAGTTGGGCAGAGATTGGTGGCAGTAGACAGTGTCAGTGTTTTTATTTATTTTATTTTTTTTATTATTATTATTATTATTTTTACCATTTTATTTACTTGGGGGTGGGGCTTTGATGAAATATCAGGGGTCCAAGAAGACCCATGACATCTCACTTTTGAGACAGAGAAAGAGACTAAGAACAGAGTTACCCCAGTCACTTTCTCTGCAGCCTCTGCAGAGTGCTCTGTGCTGAGTGCCTTCCTGGTCATTCACAATGGAAGCATAGTAAACACAGTTTACTATGCTTCTGTTGTGAATGAACAGAGTGTGAAGGAATGGGCTGGTAAATGACATCTTGAAACTCCCCATTCTGAAATGATCCTCCCCAGCAGCCAGCGGGAGAGAAGGAGAGGGATCCCAGACAGCAGGGTGCATCCGCACCGCACAAGGTGATTACGGTATGCCAAGGCACTCCTGGCACACCCCATGCGCATGCCTGTGCCTACCAATAAACTTTCACAGTGCAGAGTCCCCCTCCAATCCATGCTGTTTTCTTCACTATGAGCAACTTTGACAATGAGTTAATGGGCCAGTATGTAATTCCATTTTATAGTGATGGAGATGTGCTCAGCCAAACTAGTATTGAACATACAATGTTATAGACACTTTCTAATACAGTTATAACTATTCAGGCACCATAACTGCTTTTTCTTAGTTTCAGAAATGATCTTTGTTGCCTTTCTTTACAAGGTTAACATGTTCTGTCATGTGACCATTCATTTTATCTTCCTGATAGTGAGGGGTGGAGTTACAGGACACAATGTGCCTGTATTCCATAGTCTGCTCAACCTGAGGCAAGATGCAGTCTGTGCTTGAGCAAGGAGCATGTTCATGAGGCAGACTGTGATTGGGAGGGGGTGTGTGCCAGAGAAAGGATGTGATTGGCTGGGGTGTGTGGTGGCTGAACAAACTACCCAATACAGGCATGCTGTGTGTCTGCACAGTGTCCTGTACATCTGAATGGCCAGAAGATGAAAGTTGACCACACTAACACAGATTAACTTCTTCTTTTAAAATATGCAAGTTGTATATGAACATATTCTTAGGTAAAAAAAAAAAATAGGGTAAAGCTCACTTTATTCCATAAGGGCGTATATATTATATTATATTATATATTATAATGTACACATATACTGTAGTACGTGATCAGCTATTGGCCTTTTCACTTACAAACCATATACTGTATATCAACAAACACTATTGTGGCAGCACCAGAAAACAGCAGTATGCAAATTGGAAATCCAAAAAGTGGGCTCCTAGGAGAAGTGCAGAGTCACTCAAGATCCTCAAAAATAATCCTGTTTCACGGATTTTGTTGTATACTGCCACTCATGTCACTGTGGTCTCCTCTACTATCTGTACAGTTTGGGTATGTTTTGGTGAACACAAGAGACTCAATGAGGAAGGCAGCACTGATCATGGTGTTCCCTGTCATTTCTGATACATGATTGCTCCACCAGTGGCCTTAGGGTTTGGGTTTTGGAACAAATTCCCCCCTGTGAATCTGCGGCAGAGAGGTTTCATATCTTCTGCCACAAAGAAACTTTTTGATTTATCATCCTAAAACTGTGTCACCAGGAGGTCTTTATGAAGTACTTAAGGTGTGTACTATTTTGTAGTGAGCACCTGGTTCCCTTGTTTGTTCTTATACATTTTTCAATTTTGGTAAATAATTTCAGCTGCTGTTAGGCATTTTTTTCTTTTTTCCTGTTTACATAAGTGCATATATTTTCTAGACATATTTATTTTTATCCTGCACTGTTTTTATTATATATGTGTCTTATATACAGGGTATATCAGTATTCCTAATATACAGTATACCCATTTTTAATTCTATATCAATATATTTGCTAGTAATATTAATGGTAATATAATTTGCATTGTATATATCTTTTTATCCAAGTCTTTTATTTTGATGTAATATTTTATCCATGTATATTCAAGTCTTTCATCTGGTGTAATACTTGATCCTTGTATTTACAGTGCAGCAATTTTGTTTTATGCGTTTTGTATTTTTATCTCTCACTCCCTGTCTCCAATAGTAACATTAAATTCCTTGATACTGGCAGTTTGCAAAGCCGGGGGTTAACGGCTCAGCTATGTCTTCTGTGATTTTCTCACACTTTCCTTCCTCTCCCAACCTTCTGGCTCTATGCAGCAGCTCGGCTTTCTCCTTCCTTCCCCTCCCATATTCCTTCCCTTCCTTGTCTTTTAGCTTTATAAGCCCATCAATTCCCTTCACTGGAAGTGTGCCATGCACACCCCCTCTCCCGACGTCCACCATTTTGACAGCTGTCATCCTCATGTGCGGCTGAGAACACCGCCACTACTATCCATGTCTTGAGCTGTAAATATTAGTACCCAGTTATATTATGTAGGTCAAGGAAAGAGTCCAGGCTACTGAGCTTGCCAGAACCACCTCTGGAGCACATCTATTCCACATTTTCACAGATCTCATTGTGAAGAAACCTTTCCATATTTAAAGATTAAACCTTTTTTTCTCGAGATGTAAAGAGTGCCCTCTTGTCCTCTGTGATGACCTTAAAGTGAATAACTCAACACCAAGTTATATGGACCACTTATGTATTTATACATGTTGATCATATGTCCCCTAATATTCTCTTCTTAAGAGAGAGTAAATTCAGTTCCTCTAATCTTTCCTCATAGCTGAGCTCCTCCATGCCTCTTATCAGTGTGGTTGCCCTTCTCTGCACTTTCTCCAGTTTTCCTTTTTGAGAACTGGTGCCCAAAACTGAACTGCATATTACATATGAGGTCTTACTAATAATTTGTACAGGGGCAAAATGATATCTCTTTCTCTCTGGAGTCCATACCTCTCCTAATACAAAAAATGACTTTGCTTGCTTTGGAAACCACAGCTTGGCATTGCATGCTATTATTAAGCTTATGATCTACCAAAACCCCCAGATCATTCTCCACTATGGATTCCCCCAGTTGTACTCCCCCCTAGTAGGTATGATGCATGCATATTCCTAGCCCCAAGTGCATAACTTTACATTTATCAACATTAAACCTCATTTGCTTCACAGTTGCCCAATTAAACAGTGCATTGAGGTCGGCTTGTAAAACAGTGAACAGCTAATTTTCACACCTACAGATAGAAAGCAATCCATAGTTCATAATTCCTGCCAGAAAGGGGGTTTACATTTTAGGTAAAATGGTAAAAGTTTTGTTGCATCTATTGGATAATAAGAACATAATATGTAGGTATGGTTGCATCTGCCATATGATTTAAAATTGAGAATTGGACTTGGACTCTAAAGTAAGTGCCCATCTCTGGGTTAAAAACATTGAATAAAGAAGGGCAGGAGGTGCAGCTGCCCCTGTGTGTGCGTCAGAGGCCACCAGGACCGCAAATGATTTGTGAAAAAAAACCCTACTTACTCCCATCCAGAACAGACATTAGCTGTTGATAAAAATGTAAGCAGCGCTGGCAAGTTTTACAGTTTCCCTTTAAGAAAGGGGCATGTGCAGCTAAAGGAGTAACAGGAATGCTTAATCCCACAGTTTATTGACAGCCCCAGCCCAGCACCTTTCTTGGTCACATAGCTAAAACGATGCAAGGGAAATATCTCTGTCTATGGCCCCAGCCCAGCCCCTTTCTCAGCAGAAAAAACCTGAAAAGGCAGCAAGTCCTGGCAAGTTTGACTGTATTTCTCATGCTCTGCATGTGCAGGGATGCTGTGGTATATTGGACAGTCATGTGCTGTATCCGGCAAAGTAAATAAGCACCACTGTCTGCTGTGCAGTAATACAGTATCTCACAAAAGTGAGTACACCCCTCACATTTTTGTAAATATTGTATTATATCTTTTCGTGTGACAACACTGAAGAAATGACACTTTGCTACAATGTAAAGTAGATGGTGTACAGCTTGTATAACAGTGTACATTTGCTGCCCCCTCAAAATAACTCAAACACACAGCCATTAATGTCTAAACCGCTGGCAACAAAAGTGAGTACACCCCTAAGTGAAAATGTCCAAATTAGGCCCAAAGTGTCAATAGTTTTTGTGGCCACCATTATTTTTCTTAACCCTCTTGGGCATGGAGTTCACCAGAGCTTCACAGGTTGCCACTGGTGTCCTCTTCCACTAATCCATGACGACATCACGGAGCGGGTGGATGTTAGAGACCTTGCTCTCTTCCACCATCCGTTTGAGGATGCCTCACAGATGCTCAATAGGGTTTAGGTCTGGAGACAAGCTTGGCCAGTCCATCACCTTTATCCTCATCTTCTTTAGCAAGGCAGTGGTTGTCTTAGAGGTGTGTTTAGGGTTGTTATCCTGTTGGAATACTGCCCTGCAGCGCAGTCTCCGAAGGGAGGGGATCATGCTCTGCTTCAGTATGTCACAGTACATGTTGGCATTCATGGTTCCCTCAATGAACTGTAGCTCCCCAGTCCCGACAGCGCTCATGCAGCCCCAGACCATGACACTCCCACCACCATGCTTGACTGTAGGAAGACACACTTGTCTTTGTACTTCTCACCTGGTTGCCACCACGCACGCTTGACACCATCTGAACCAAATAAGTTTATCTTGGTCTCATCGGACCACAGGGCATGGTTTCAGTAATCCATGTCCTTATTCTGCTTGTCTTCAGCAAACTTTTTGCGGACTTTCTTGTGCATCATTATTAAAAGAGGCTTCCTTCTGAGATGACAGCCATGCAAACAAAATTGATACAGTGTGCGGCATATGGTCTGAGCACTGACAGGCTGACCTCCCACCTCTGCAGCAATGCTGGCAGCATTCATATGTCTATTTTCCAAAGACAACCCCTGGATATGACGCTGAGCATGTGCACTCAACTTCTTTGGTCGAAGATGGTGAGGCCTGTTCTGAGTGAAACCTGTCCTGTTAAACCATTGTATGGTCTCAGCTACCGTGCTGCAGCTCAGTTTCAGGGTCTTGGCAATCTTCTTATAGCCTAGGCCATCTTTATGTAGAGTTACATAAAGTTAATTCTTTTTTTCAGATCCTCAGAGAGTTTTGTGCCATGAGGTGCCATGTTGAACTTCCAGTGACCAGTATGAGTGAGAGCAATAACACCAAATTTAACACATCTGCTCCCCATTCACACCTGAGACCTTGTAACACTAACTAGTCACATGACACCGGGGAGGGAATATGCCTAATTGGGCCCAATTTGGATATTTTCACTTAGGGGTATATTCACTTTTACTGCCAGTGGTTTAGACATTAATGGCTGTGCATTGAGTTATTTTGAGGGGACAACAAATTTACACTGTTATACAAGCTGTACACTTAATACTTTACATTGTAGCAAAGCGTCATTTCTTCAGTGTTGTCACATGAAAAGATATAATAAAATATTTACAACAATGTGAGGGGTGCACTCACTTTTGTGAGATACTGTATGTGCTCCAGAGACTAAAGATGACATTTAATTAAATAAATAGAGTGATTCCTGGCATTGCAGAATGTAAACGACACAAATTACAGAACTTCATGATCGCTGTCCTGTGTGATGCATTGGTTATAACGCTTTATATGCCACCCATACTGCTATTTGAAATAATATTTTGTAATCATGTAATAGCTCAACCTATGTATGCGCTCTGGTTATTTTGGAAAGCAGCTACAGATATGACTCTTACCAGTCAGATGGTGCTGGACATATGGCTGAGTACTTAATAATAAAATTTATTTTTTTATTTTTTTACATCCTGTCAGCAGTTAGTATCCCTGATCACCACCACACCAGTCATATGATGATGCTATAGTGTACTGGTGACAGTATATATGTAACCACTTCAATACCTGCTTAATAGTAATATGACGTCCGCAGACGGGATCTCCCATCCTGGGTGGGTGTCATATGACGTCCTTGACTTCCCGGCGGTATAGGGGGCTCGCATGCGCTGCCGCGTCACTGAGGAGCTGATGCGCTTGTGACAAAGCAGAAATGTGGATCTGTGTGTGTAAACACACAGACCCACGTCCTGTCAGGGGAGGGGAGACAGATCGTGTGTTCCTAGTATATAGGAACACTGATTGGTCTCCTCCCCCAGTCAGCCCCATCTCCAACAGTTAGAATCATTCCCTAGGTAACACATCTAACCCCTGGATCGCCCCCTAGTGTTAACTCCTTCCCTGCCAGTGACATTTATACAGTAACCAGTGCATATTTATAGCACTGATCACTGTATAAAAGTCAATGGTCCCAAAATAGTGTCAAAAGTATCCGATCTGTCTGCCGCCATGTCATGATCACAGATCACCGCCATTACTAGTAAAAAAAAAAAATTATAAAAACTCCATAAATCAATAACCTATATTGTAGGCACTATAACTTTTGCGCAAACCAATCAATATACGCTTATTGCGGGTTTTTTTACCAAAAATATATGGAAGAATACATATCGGCCTAAACTGAGGAAAAAATGCGTTTTTCTTTTTTTTAACAATTGGGATATTTATTATAGCAAAAAGTAAAAAATATTGTGTTTTTTTCAAAATTGTCTCACTTTTTTGTTTATAGCGCAAAAAATAAAAACTGCTGAGGTGATAAAATACCACCAAAAGAAAGCTCTATTTGTGGGGAAAAAAATTGGGTGCAGAGTTGCATGACCACGCAATTGTCATTCAAAATGTTACAGTGCTGAAAGCTGAAAATTGGCCTGAGCAGAAAGGGGATGAAAATACCCTGTATTGAAGTGGTTAAAAAAAAAAACATAAAAAACAAACAAAGGTTTCTTCATTTTCTCCAAAATTTTGACAAAAAATTACAGCTTCTTATTAAATGCCTCAGACTGTCTGATTTTCAAAAGGAGTCATTTGTGGAGTATTTGTGCTGCTTTGGCATTTTGGGGCCTTAAGAAATATATATATATATATATATATATATATATATATATATATATATATATATATATATATATATATATACACCATCGTTTGTTGTAGACAAACCAATTAATATACCAAACCAATTAATACACACTTATTGGGATTTTTTACAAGACATGTAGCAGAATACATTTTGGCCTAAATGTATGAAGAAATTTGATTTTATTGAATATATTTTATAACAGAAAATAGAAAATATCATTTTTTTCAACATTTTCTGTCTTTTTTCATTTTTATAATAATAAATAAAAAACCCTATGGTAATCACTTACCACCAAAAGAAAGCTATATTTGCGTGAAAAAATTATCTAAATTTATTTGCGTACAGTGTTGCATGACTAGGCAAATGACAGTTAAAGTAGCTCAGTGTTACAAAAATGCTCTGGTCATGAAAGGGGTAAAACCTCTCCTCCCTCTTTTTCCTTTCTTTTCTCTTCTAACCTCTATAGGTGTACCCAGTCAGACAACCCTAGATATTTTTGGGATACAGTACTAACTACATAACATATACAGTGGGTAAAATAAGTAACAAACATGTCACCATTTTTCTAGATAAATATATTTCTAAAGGTGCTATTGACATGAAATTTTTAACACATGTTGATAACAACCAATGCAATTCATACATACAAAGAAACCAAAACAAATAAGTTCAAAAATTAAGTTATGTGTAATAAAATGGAATGATACATGGAAAAAGTTCTGAACACGTGAAGAAAGGGAGGTGCAAAAAGGCATGGAAAGCCAAGACAGAAGCTAAAATATATTGGTAATTAGAAACCAATCTACTTGTCAGTGCAAATTAATATCAACTAGTCCAGTCTCAACTGATGGGCTATAAAAAAGGTGCCTAATTACCAAGGTGTCACACAAGAAACATCTCATGATGGGTAAAAGCAAAGAGCTCTCTCAAGACCTTCGCAAACTTATTGTTGCAAAACATATTGATGGTATTGGTTACAGAGATTTCTAAACTTCTGAAAGCTCCAGTGAGCACTTTTGGAGCCATAATCCAGAAGTGGAAAGAACATAATTTCTGACAGAGGAGTGAAAAGAATTATCAGAAGAGTTTTCCAAGAGCAAAGGGCCACTTGTGGAGAGCTTCAGAAAGACCTAGAATTAGCAGGTACAATTGTTTCAAAGAAAACAGTAAGTACTGTACTCAACCACCATGGCCTGTATGCACACTCACCAAGCAAGACTTCATTGCTGAAAAAAAAGTATGTTTAGAGTTTGCTGCACAACATTTAGACAAGCCTGTGTAATACTGGGAGAATATAGTCTGGTCAGATGAGATGAAAATTAAACTCTTTTGGATGCCATAATACACATAATGTTTGGAGGTCAAGTGGCACCGTGCATCACCCCAAAAACACCATACTAACAGTGAAGTTTGGAGGTGGGAAATCAAGGTGTGGGGCTGTTTTTCAGCATACGGTACTGGCAAACTTCATATCATTGAAGGAAGAATGAATGGAAAATGTACATTCGTTATAAAAATCTGCTGGCATCTACCAGGATGATGAAGCTGAAATGAGGGTGGACAACTCAGCAAGACAATGATCCCAAACACAAAGCCAAAGAAACTTAATTGGTTTCAAAGAAATAAAATAAAGCTGCTAGAATGGCCCAGCCAATCACCTGACTTGAATCCAATAGAAAATCTATGGAAAGAACTTAAAGTGATATTAAAGTCTCCTTTTTTTAAATGTAAAAATAACAAACATGTTATACTTACCTGCTCTGTGCAGTGGTTTTGCACAAAGCAGCCCAGATCCTCCTCTTCCCGGGTCCCTCTTCAGTGCTCCTGGCCCCTCCTTCCTGTTAAATGTCCCCACAGAAAGCAGCTTGCTATGGAGCACTGAGCTGAGCCACAGCTTCCTACGTCCATTCAGACATGGAGCCATAGCCTGACCCCACCCCCTTTCTCTTATCATTGGCTGACTGACTTTGACTGCCAGCGCTTCTGTCTCAGCCAATGAGGAGGGGAGTCCCGCACAGCCAGGACACCATTGCAACATTGCTGGATCTAGATGGGCTCAGGTAAGTATTAGGGGGGCTGAGGGGCGCTGCTGTACACAGAAGGCTTTTTATCTTAATGCATGGAATGCATTAAGATAAAAAAACCTTCTGCCTTTACAAACCATTTAAGATCAGAGTTCATAGAAGAGGATCACGGAACCTTCAAGATTTGAAGACTGTTTGTGTAGAAGAATGGGCCAAAACCACATGCATGCGACTAGTTTCTCCATACAGGAGGTGTCTTGAAACTGTCATTCCCAACAAATGATTTTGTATCAAGTATTAAATACATTTCAGTAAGCATGTTTAATACTTTTCCCCTGTGTCATTCCATTTTATTACACATAACCTAAATTGTTAACTTATTTGTTTTGATTTCTTTGTATGTATGGATTGCATGGGCTGGTACTGATGTGTGGTGAAAATTTCATGTCAATAGCACCTTTAGAAATACATTTACCTAGAAAAATGGTGATGTGTTCTATACTTATTTTACCCACTGTGTATACTTTATATACCATGATCCATCTATCCTATGACGTGCACATAGCTAACACCCTGCATTAATGAGTCTTACAAAAATCCTTAAATCACTCAAAATACTTGTCTCTCACACTCAGCCCATAATGGCGCCTCTACACTGTTGTTATTAATGAGTATGCTATGTACAAAATAGCTACCAACATTCTAGTTAATGTTTACTTGTGCACAGTCATTTGTGCGCTATGCAATTGATATATAAAAATTATGAAGGCATATTTATAGTAAAGAATTAGGAGTTATTAAAAACCAAGTGATACATTAAAAACATTACATATTATATTGTAAAAAAAAAAAATTGTATAGCTAGACACAGCTTATAGAAACAATTCTATTTTTACAATCACTAATGCCCCACACGATCCAAAAAATGCTGCATTCGAATCGATCGTACGATAATCGGATCGTTAGTACAGAGCTTTTGAGAGCTGATCAGGACGGTTCATCCGATATTATTCTATCGGAAATGCACGGAAATTTTTTTCGTACGATGACATCACTTCCGAATTTAAGGACCCGGGTCCCGGGTCCTGCCCCAGGGGACATGTATCAATGCAAAAAAAACTTTTAAAAACAGCCGTTTTTTTGGGAGCAGTGATTTTATTGATGCTTAAAGTAAAAAAAAAAAAAAGTGAAATATTCCTTTAAATATCGTACCTGGGGGGTGTCTATAGTATGCCTGTAAATTTGCGCGTGTTTCCCGTGTTTAGAACAGTCCCTGCACAAAATGTCATTTTTAAAGGAAAAAATCTCATTTAAAACTGCTTGCGGGTTTAATGTAATGTCGGGTCCTGGCAATATGGATGAAAATCAGTGAGACAAACGGCATGGGTACCCCCCAGTCCATTACCAGGCCTTTTGGATCTTGTATGGATATTAAGGGGAACCCCGCACCCAAATTAAAATAAGGAAAGGTGTGGGGCCACCAGGCCCTATATACTCTGAACAGCAGTATATAGGCGGTGCAAACAAGACAGGGACTGTAGGTTTGTTGTTAAGTAGAATCTGTTTGTAATTTTGAATGGGTACATTTTTAACGTGTTTAGCTCCAGCCAAAAAATCTTTTTTAAGCTTTTTGGAAAACATAGGGAAGGGTTATCACCCCTGTAACATTTGTTTTGCTGTCTGTCCTCCTCTTCAGAAGATTTCACCTCACTTTTTGTCCCAATGACAAATGTTTTTTGAAAATTTGGGTTTTTTTGTGGAACAAGGATTGGAAAGCATCAGTGGAAAGGAGAAATGTTTTTCCCATATTAACTCTTACAGGAGAGAATTTTCCTTCCTAGGGGTAGATTTCATCTCACTTCCTGTTGTCTCCTGCCATTTGCACGTAGGAGTCGTTTGTAAGTTAGATGTTTGAAAGTAGGGGCCTGCCCTATATACTCAGCAGAAATTTGGGCCTTAGGTGTTGTTGTGGCCACAACACTGTAAGCCCTCACAGGGCCCTGCTGTGAAATATTAGATCAAGAATTGTAATTACATGCCCCTGTTGACCAGGGGCAGAAAAATTGGGCCTTTGGTGCTGGTGGTGGTGCTGGTGCCACAACACTGTAAGTCCTCACTCGCTCTTGGTGGGCGCAGAAAAGGGCCCTGCTGTGAAATATTAGATCAAAAATTGTAATTACATGCCCCTGTTGAACAAGGGCAGAAAAATTGGGCCTTTGGTGTTGTGGTGGTGGTGCTGGTGCCACAACACTGTAAGTCCTCACAGACACTCTAGTTGGAACGCAGGAACGAGCCCTGCTGCAAAGTATTGCATCAAAAATTGTAATTACACGCCCCCGTTAAACAGGGGCTGAAAAATTGGGCCTTAGGCACTGGTGCTGGTGCCACAACACTGCAACCCCTCACAGATACTCTAGTTGGAACGCAGAAACGAGCTCTGCTGCAAAGTATTGCACCAAAAATTGTAATCACACGCCCCTGTTAAACAGGGGCAGAAAAATTGGGCCTTAGGCACTGGTGGCGCCCAGAACCAAAAATGTTCTTACAAGCTATCAGCATGATCATTGAGGAGGAAGAGGATAATTACTCAGGGATAGTCACTCAGCATCAGCATAGGCAGTCTTTGAAGGGATCTGAGATTTCAAAAAAAATTATTCAGTTACATCAGCATCAGGTGCTTGGTAGCTGGTGGTGATCCAAGACTGATTCATTTTTATGAAGGTCAGTCGATCGACCGAGTCGGTGGACAGACGCACCCTGTGATCGGTTACAAAGCCACCAGCAGCACTGAATGTGCGTTCCGAAAGAACGCTGGATGCAGGACAGGCCAGTAGCTCAATTGCATACTGTGCAAGCTCTGGCCAGTGATCCATCCTCAAGACCCAGTAACCCAGAGCATTTTCGGTGGGAAAGATGTCCAAGTCAGATCTTGCCCCTAGGTATTCCTGCACCATGAAAAACAGACGCTGGCGATGGTTGCTGGAACCGATCATACCTTGGAGCTGCGGACCAAAAAATTGTCTGAACACATTGGTCAGACGGCCACCTTCTCCACCGCTCCTTCTTTGACTGACCGAAGCCTTAGCAACACGTTGTCCAGAAACAGGAGTTTGTAACCTCCCAGTCTCTGGGAACGTGTTGCACAGACCTTTCAGCAAGGCCTCCCGAAGATGTTTCATCCTCTGCTCCCTCTGCGATGGCAAGATAAGGTCCGCAACCTTAGCCTTGTAACGTGGATCAAGGAGAGTTGCCAGCCAGTATTGGTCCTTCTCCTTGATACTACAAATACGAGGATCCTTACACAGGCTTTGCAGGATCAGGGAGGCCATGCAGCGTAGGTTTGCTGAGGCATTCGGTCCGGAGTCCTCTGGGTCACTAAGGACGACATGGTCCACAGCCACCTCCTCCCAGCCACGTACAAGTCCATGTGTTTCTTGGGACTGATCCCTTAAAGACTTCTGCTGATGCTGAGTGCCAGGCTCCACCTCCATACTGACACAATCTTCCTCCTCCTCCTCCTCCTCCTCGTCCTCTTCCTGTGTGATCGGCGGGCACGCAGGAACACTGTCTGGATAAAGGAGGCCTTGAGAGCTAAGGAAAGTCCTCCTCTTCCTGCCTCTGTTCTGCCTCAAGTGCCCTGTCCATTATTTCATGCAGCGTGTGCTCCAACAGGTGGACAAGGGGGACAGTGTCACTGATGAGTGCACTGTCACTGCTCACCATCCTCATGGCCTCCTCAAATGGTGACAGGACAGTGCATGCATCCCTGATCATGGCCCACTGGAGTGGGGAAAAAACCAAGCTCCCCTGACCCTGTCCTGGTGCCATAGTCGCACAGGTACTCATTGATGGCCTGTTGCTGCGTGTGCAGCCGCTGCAGCATGGCCAACGTTGAGTTCCACCTGGTGGGCATGTCACAGATTAGGCTGGTCTTGGGCAGGTTAAACTCCTTTTGGAGGTCCGCCAGCCTAGCACTGGCATTATATGACCGGCGGAAATGCACACAGGAGGGGGCGTGACCGGAAGCTGCTCTGCATGGACGCCTGACCTGGTAGCTCTCCTCCAGCCCGCAGCTTAACAGCCTGAAAAGGGGGATTTTCAGCTCCAATATATGGGAGGAAACAGAAGGACCAGATCCTCCAGGACCCGGGGTTCGTCCCAGCCACCATCCGGCTCCGCTACGACCATCCGGACATACTTTAATCGGCCCTCCATGTCGGAGGACGAGCGGGACAAGATGGCGCCGACAGCCTCCTCCTCCGCCACGAGACCGCAATGACAGCAGTTCTCGGCGGCCCCATCAACACTCCACAATACAGCGGGACAGACTCAGGAGATGGATGGACTGACCGGCCAAGTGACTACAGCGGTGAGTCCCCCCCGTCTCTCCCTGCACATGAGACACCCCGGAGCACACCGCGGGACGTTTCACTAGGCCGCACTGCACCTCCCTATACACAGTGCTCAGTGGCCTTCCCGCAACTACTGCGCTCACTACCAGACCCCTACCTCCCCCAGGGAGGTACGATCTCCCCCACTCCCTCTCTCCAACCGAGTGACTTTCCCCCACTGCCAGAGCCGGAGGGTGACTGGAGCAGCGATCAGGGACAAGGAGCTCACCACTGAAGATTTACCCCCCAGCAAGTGCACGGCCCCCCCGAGCTCCCCCCAGTCACAGAGGCATAGGCGTCAGGGTGCCTTCAGACCGGTGGGCCAGGGGACAGATCACACCAAATCATACGCCCAGGTGGCCTGTTCACCAAACGGGACCCCCTTGGATACTCTGGCGGGGGCCCACCCCTCCCCTCCTAAGCAGAGGCCCTCATGGGGAGACCTGCAAGCACCTCAGATGCTATGCCAGCTGCAATCCCAGGATTCACACAATCCCATGCTCCCCCCAGCACTACACAGGGAATCCTCCCCTCCAAGCTACCCCCAATCTCATATGGGACACAGCTCATGCATGCAGCAGCCTATTTCCTGGCAGGACTGTTTCCAAGCCATACCTACCAAGGAGGACTTCAAACTCCTCATCGAAGAAGTTAAATCCGCATGTCGGGCGGAAATCCAGATTATTCATACTAACCTCAAACATCTCTCTGAGAGGATGGAAATGGCGGAGGAGGAAATCCAAGAGACTAAATTGGCAGTTCACCGTACCCAAATACAAGGGGCAGACCACCACTTAATGCTTCGGAACATGCAACGTCACATAGAGGACCTTGATAATAGGGGGCGCCGAAATAATATCCGAATCAGAGGTCTACCTGAATCAGAGGGTCCCGAAGACCTCCATGAAACCCTGCAACTTCTGTTTAACAACCTCCTGGGGGACCCCCCAGACAAACCTCTAGAAATGGACCGAGCACATCGGGCCCTGCGCCCTAAGGGACCGGCCTCCAGACCCCGAGATGTTATCTGCAGGGTCCATTCCTTCCCCTTAAAGGAGGACATCATGCACAAAGCACGCAATGCAAAAAAAGTGGTCTTTGAAAACACACAAATCCAGCTCTTCCCAGATCTTTCCTGGATTACCCTGCAGAAGAGAAGATTGCTCCAGCCCCTGCTTATCTTACTCCAAGAGAAAGACATTACATATCGCTGGGGCTTTCCCTTCAGCCTCACAGCCCGCCGTCAGGGTAAATCTGCAACACTACGCTTTCCGGAGGACTTGGAAAACTTTTGCGACATCTTAGAGATCCCCATCCCTCGGATGCCTGACTGGGACCTCGTGGACTTGCCAACTCCACCTCCAGTGGTATGGCAGAAGATCCCCCCGACCAAACGCCCCAGAGACCAGGACTCACCTCGAGGATCTACTAAACCCAAGCCTAAAAAAGGCTGATTGGCGAGACATTTACCTCTGCCCTACCCATCCTTGCTACAACCGCTCCCCCTAAGACCCCCCTTTCAGTCATTGTGTTTTCAATGTCGGGCATTTTTCTGTTATAGGAGACTAGTTATGCCGCGTACACACGGTCGGACTTTTTACCTGCAAAAGTCCGGCGGACGCCGCCGGACCAAGTCCGGCGGACAATCCGACCGTGTGTGGTCTCCATCGGACTTCCGACGGACCGTTTCGGGCGGAAATCCGACGTACTTTAGATTTGAAGCCTGCTTCAAATCTTTACGTCGTACCTCCGCCGGACTCAGTTCCTGACGGAAAGCCCGTTCGTCTGTATGCTAGTCCGAAGGACCAGATACGACGGAGGAGCAGGTTACTGCATCTCGCGCTCGCTGCAATAGGAAAAACAAATTTTCCCATTGCGGCAAGCGCGGGGGGCATCCCAGGCCCTTAGGTCTGGTATGGAACTTTAAGGGGAACCCCCTACGCTGAAAAACCGGCGTGGGGGTCCCCCCAAAATCCATACCAGACCCCGATCCGAGCACGCAGCCCGGCCGGTCAGGAAAAGGGGTGGGGACGAACGAGCGCCCCCCCCCTCCTGAACCGTACCAGGCCGCATGCCCTCAACATGGGGGGGTGCTTTGGGGGAGGGGGCGCCTTGCGGTGCCCCCCCACCACAAAGCACCTTGTCCCCATGTTGATGAGGACAAGGGCCTCTTCCCGACAACCCTGGCCGTTGGTTGTCGGGGTCTGCGGGCGGGGGGCTTATGGGAATCCGGGAGCCCCCTATAATAAGAGGGCCCCCAGATCCCGGCCCCCCCACCCTATGTGAATGAGTATGGGGTACAAGGTACCCCTACCCATTCACCTAGGTAAAAAGTGTCAATAATAAAACACAACACAGGTTTTTAAAATAATTTATTAAACAGCTCCGGGGGGGGGGTCTTCTTCCGTCTTCGGGGGTCCCTCCGGTTCATCTTCTCCCGGCGTCCGGTTGGTTCTTCTCCGCTCTCCGGCCTCTTCTCCCGGTGTCCCAGGTCTTCGGCCGGCCCCTCCGCTGTCTTCAGGTAACTCTATTGCCAGCGTTCGTTCGTCCCCACCCCCTTTCCTGACCGGCCGGGCTGCGTGCTCGGATCGGGGTCTGGTATGGATTTTGGGGGGACCCCCACGCCGGTTTTTCGGCGTAGGGGGTTCCCCTTAAAGTTCCATACCAGACCTAAGGGCCTGCGACGGGGCTCGCAAGGTTTCAATCTCGCCAAAAAAAGCGGCGAGATTGAATTCCTTTTCTAGTCCCGTCGTACCCAAGTCACGTTCAAAATGAACGGACTTGTCCGTGTGTGGGAAAGTCCGTTCATTCTGAAAGTCCGGCGGAAGTCCGTCGGGAAGACTGGATTCCGGAAAGTCCGGCCGTGTGTAGGCAAGTCCGGCCGTTCAGAAAGTCCTGCGGTAGTCCGCCGGAAGTCTGGCGGCAAGTACGTCGGACCTAGCTTTCTAGAAAGTCCGACCGTGTGTATGCGGCATTAGTGTTAGTCCAGGTTGTTTCCGGCCCACTAGGCCCCCTAGTGGTTTATCCTACTAAAGTTCCTCTTTATTATTTAGTTCAGATAGCTTAATTTCAGTTGAACTTGCATTGAAAGGTTCTCTATGCCCCCCCCGGACCGAGCCCTGGTTTGGGGTTCTGGCCGGGGAGACTTACTGGAACTTACTGGGGCTTGGGCGGTCTGTACTGCCCGGGCCCACAATGAATCGTTTATTCTCAATTGTGATGACAATAATTATTTTCTCTTTTTCTTCCCTCTTTTTCTCTCTATCTTTCCTTCTTCTCCCTCCCCCCACCCTCCCCTCCCCTTTGGCTTGTCGCGAGTCTGGGACGGTCATCTGGTCGAGCCTCATTTATGGATCTCTTCGCCTTCTGAACCCCGTAGGAGCGCCCCAGCAGGATAAGCTAAGTAAACATGCCCCCACACACACCAAGAAACATGGTTAGATTCATATCACTTAATGTTCACGGGCTGAACTCAAATAAAAAAAGACATCTTACATTGAAAGAAATTAGGAGATCAGGGGCAGATAAAGCGCTACTACAGGAAACACATTTTAGCAAGGGGGGTGCCTTCGCATCCAGACATTACCCTCAGGTCTTTCAAGCATTCAACCCTCGCAAACGCGCAGGTGTAGCAATCTTATTTAAAAACGGATCCCCGTTCAAGTGCTTAGAGTCCTTCATTGACCCAAGAGGACACTACATAATCTTACGAGGCCAGTGGCAATCGCAGGCGATAACCATTTGCAATATCTATGCTCCTAATGCACACCAGATACACTTCCTATCCAAGGTCTTTACACGCCTATTTAAGTCCCCCAACGAATGTCTGATTGTGGGAGGAGATTTCAACCTGGCGCACTCAGTGGGTTTAGATCGTCATGTGATTAACCCCACAGCCCCCCAAGCCCGAGCCGCCCGTGATTCCAAACTATTTAGACAATTAACCAGACGCCATGCCCTATTTGATACATGGCGAGCACTCCACCCAGGAGACAGACAATATACCTTTTTTTCGGCCCCCCACCGTATGCACTCCCGTTTAGACTATTTCTTCGTTAATAATGCCACCCTACGGATCACAAAGACAGCCCAGATCCTTCCCATTTCTTGGTCAGACCATGCCCCAATAACCTTATCACTTGAGATGGGAGTTACGGCGCGTAAACCCAGCAACTGGCAGTTAAACAACTTTCTTCTCCAACATGTCCCGTCCAGGTCGGAACTAGAGACGACTTTGAAAAACTACTTCTTAGACAATAACACTCCCGACATCTCCCTCACCACTCTATGGGAGGCCCACAAGGCAGTTCTTAGGGGACGATGCATCGTGATCTCTTCAGCTATGAAGAAAAACGCGATAGCAACTAAACTCCAGACTGAAAAAGAACTCAAAACCCTGGAACTTCGCCTACAGGCCTCACCATCTAGATCTCTCCTTAAAAAAGTAGTATGTCTCAGAACTAACCTTCGAGATCTGGCACTAGGCCAGGTGGAGAAAGCACTTCTGAGGCTAAAGCAAACCTATTATGATAAAGGCAATAAAGCCCACTCCCTCCTAGTGCGCAAACTGTCTGAACGCTCCCATATGTCCACCCCTTACCAAATTAAAGATAGGACGGGCACTCTACATACACACCCTCAGGACATAGCCCAGACCTTTGGGGAATTCTACACAACCCTATATAACAATCCTGAGATCCCTCGTGACCCACTACCTCTTGACCTCAAGGAACGAATGCGACACTATTTAGAGGACAGTGGCCTTCCCAGACTCCAAAGAACGGACCTTGAGTCACTTAACGCCCCAAACACAGAGGAAGAAATAACAGCCACGATAAAAACTCTGCCCACACATAAATCCCCTGGACCAGACGGGCTCCCCTACGAGTACTACAAGACATTCCTCCCGATTCTTTTACCCTACATGTGTAGGATGTTTAACGCCTTCTTTCAGAACACCACCATCCCCGCAGACATGCAGAGATCATTCCTCATGCTTATCCCCAAGCCTGACAAGGACCCCTCAGTATGTGCAATTTACAGGCCAATCGCACTTCTTAACTCCGATTTAAAAATCTTTACTAAGCTTCTCTCAATGCGATTGAACCTGATACTTCCTTCCTTAATACACAAAGACCAGGTGGGCTTTGTCCCCCTGCGTCAAGCGGGGGATGACACGAGATGAATTATTGACCTTATAGATGTGGCGAACAGGGAGGGACTAGATGCGTTGGTTTTGGGTCTTGACGCAGAAAAGGCTTTTGACCGCCTTGGTTGGCCTTTTCTGTTCGCCACGCTGCGCTGCATGGGATTCCGAGGCCCTTTTCTGCAGGCTATTAGACACTTGTACACTAATCCTTCATCCAAAGTTAAGACTCCCTTTGCGTTGTCGCCGACCTTTCCGATTGCTAATGGAACTCGCCAGGGGTGCCCGCCATCACCGCTACTATTTGCGCTGTGTGTGGAGCCCCTGGCGGCGACCATCCGGAAAAACACGAGCATACACGGGATCCCGGTGAGAGATAGGGAATTCAAGCTGGCACTGTTTGCTGACGATATCATACTTACCCTGACCCAACCCAGGATTTCACTCCCCAACCTACACGCTGAGCTTGACCTGTACAGATCCCTATCGGGCTATAAAATAAACACAGCCAAATCTGAAGCCTTACCTATTAACATACCGGTTCAGGAGATCCAACACCTACGACAATGCTTCCCTTACCACTGGAATGATCTATCCCTAAAATACCTAGGAGTCCAGATTTCCCCCTCCTACTCTACCCTATACAGAGCCAACTATCCCCCCCTTCTAAAAAATATAAGGGACCTTCTAAGAAAATGGAAGGCTCATCATATCTCCCTCTTAGGGAGGATAGCCTCGGTTAAGATGGTTATTCTGCCAAAAATGCTCTACCTATTCCAAACACTTCCCATTCCAGTCCCAACAGAGGTACTTCGGAAACTACAGGCGGATATGATACGATATGTATGGAATTATAAGAGACATAGAATACCACGATCGGTCCTGCTGGCGTCACGAACAGACGGCGGGTTATCCTTCCCTGACATAACCAAATACTATCAGGCAGCCCAATTGCGAGCCCTGGCCTCCTGGTTTACCCAACGCTCCTATAACAAGTGGACAGAAATCGAAAAACTGTGGATGGCACCGGTCCACCCAAACAGTATGTTATGGAATGCGAGGGCGAAGGTAGACTCTTCCCAGCTTCTGGGCCCCATGCTTCACCTCAACACACTCTGGCGTAGATTGTCACGAGCCCACACACTATGCTCCGAGAGATCACTCCTTACGTCTTTTCAATATAACCCCAAAATGCCTGCAGGTCTCACACATCAGATGTCCTCCCCGTGGGCGACCAGAGACCTGTTCCACTTTGGCCACCTAGTCCACCCATGCACACGCAGGCTACTCTCCTTTGCGGAGCTTCAAAAAAAATTTGACATCCCAAAGCAGGCATTCTATGGTTACCTGCAAATCAGACACTATGCCCAATCTATCACCCCAGACCTACAATTCTCAACCCCAACTACATTTGAGGGCCTGATACTGGAAGGCTCGGCTAGACGTGGGCTAATCTATGACATATACCAATTATTGAATTCCTACAGTCTTCCGGATCAGGGCAAGCACACATACATGCTCCGCTGGGAGAAGTATCTAGGCGAGGAGATACCAGAAAACACCTGGCAGGTGATCTGGTCCCAGGCAGCCAAAAGTTCACTTTGTACTTTGTATAAGGAGAACGCATATAAAATTCTCTTTTTCTGGTACATGACGCCTGATGTACTCCGAGTCATCTACCCTTCCAGTTCGGACAGATGTTGGCGATGTTACAGAGATAGAGGGACCCTATATCATATTTATTGGTCATGCCCTAAAATAGTCCCGTTCTGGATGGAAGTTCAATCACTATTGACTCGCTTGCTGGGGGTACAGGTGCCCTGGTCTCCGAAATTATTTCTTCTTGGGGTGTCTGGGTTGAATATACCCCGCCACTCTAGGAAACTGATGGGCCATGTAATCACGGCGGTGAGGTGCCTAGTCGCCCTGCGATGGAAAAAACAGACCCCTCCCACTCAAACAGATCTTTACACCAGAATAAAGGATATAGAACTCATGGAAAAAATGACAGCCCGTTTACAAGATAGACTGGAAATACATGACAAAGTCTGGGAGGACTGGCAAAGGCGGGAGGACCCACCCTAGGCTGGCGACAGAGCCTCCCTCCCCCCCTCATCCCCCCTTCTTCCTGTATTCTCTTTTCTCCTCCTTTCTCTTTCTAATTATCTTTTCCTTATTGTTGGACTATATCCAGTACAAAATAGAAATCTGTTGGTTGACGAATTTTGCGGATGAAGAATCTACTACATCTTTACTTTATCTAGATGAATATATCCTATTGCCTACCGAATATCAGTTTGAATGTCTACCAATTGTACTCTGTATTGAACAAACTACAATTCTTTTGTATTTTTATATACCTGTGACCAATAAAAATTGTTATTTGAAAAGGAAATGCACACAGACTTTCCTGGCCTGCCTCAGGACATCCTGTAAGCCCGGGTACCTGCCCAAGAACCGCTACACCACCAAGTTAAGAATGTGAGCCAAACAGGGCACATGGGTCATTTGTCCCTGTCGGAGGGCAGAGAGGAGGTTGGTGCCATTGTCGCAAACCACCATTCCTGCCTTAAGTTGGCGTGGCGTCAACCACCTCTGAACCTGCCCCTGCAGAGCTGACAGAACCTCTGTCCCAGTGTGGCTCCTGTCCCCCAAGCACACCAGCTCAAGCACCGCATGGCATCATTTGGCCTGCGTACTTGCGTAGCCCCTTGAACAGCTACGGAGCACCGCTGGTTCCAAGGAAAAAGCACAGGAAGAGACCATGGAGGAAGAAGAAGAGGAGGGGGTGGAGGAGAGAGGTGTATCACAATCATTAGTAGTGGCATTTTGGAGGCGTGGTGGCGGAACAACCTCCAACACTACTGCACCTTGTCCTGCATCCTTCCCAGCTGCCAGCAGAGTCACCCAATGCGCCGTGAAACTTAGGTAACGTCCCTGTCCATGCCTGCTGGACCATGAGTAAGCAGTAATATGCTCCTTACTGCTGACCGCCCTGTCCAGCAAGGCATGGACATTGCCTTCCACATGCCGGTAGAGAGCCGGAATCGCCTTCCGTGAGAAAAAGTGGCGTTTGGGTACCTGCCACTGAGGAACCGCACATTCCACAAACTCACGGAAGGGGGCAGAGTCTACCAACTGAAAAGGCAGCAGTTGAAGTTCTAGCAATTTTGCCAAGCTAGCATTCAACTGCTGGGCATGTGGATGGCTAGGAGCAAACTTCTTTCGGTGGTGCAGCAGCTGGGGCAGGGAAATTTGCCTGGTACAATCTGACGTTGGTGTACCAAAAGCAGATTGCCCACAAGTACTTGGCTGTGACACACCTAATTCTACACCTTCATTCCTCTCAGTGCAGGTCTCAGAGAGGACTGAAGGTATAGTGGGGTTGGAGATCTCAGCTGATGAGGAGCAAGGAGAGGTCCTCTTTGTTCTTTGGTGTGGGTCTTTTAGATACGCTTGCCAACGAACTGCATGGCAGGTCAACATATGTCTGGTCAAGCATGTGGTACCCAAGCGGGAGATGTTTTGGCCACGCGAGATATGCTTGAGACATATGTTGCAAATAGCAGCGGTGCGATCTGATGCACGCGTCTCAAAAAAGGCCCACACCAAAGAACTTTTTGAATAACACGCAGAGACTGCAGCGCCCTGCACATATGGAGCTTTGGGGTGTGATGCAGTTAATGTGCTGCCCTTAGGCTGGCCCCTGGAGGGCATCCTGCCTCGTTGGTGATGTGCCCCCTCCTCCTCCTCCTCTCTCCTATCAGGCACCCACGTTGAGTCAGTGACCTCATCATCCCCTCCCTCCTCATCACTGGAGCAAACCTGGCAGTATGCTGCAGCAGGGGGAGCATGACTGCCAGTTTGCTGTCCCTCTTGGGCACCCCCTTGGTGTGAAGGGGAGAGAGAAAAAAAAAAAAGGGGGGGGAGGGGGACATAAAAGTGCATAAGTGTACATAATTGGATAAAAAGTGTACGTGTTTATCAATTTGTATTTGTGTACGAGGCCCTCATTGGCCAAACTATTCTAGTAAGTGTTATTACCCTTTACCCACCAAAACACCAGAAAACCGGGCATAGGGAAAAAAAAAAAAAAAAAACTTATGTGGTTCCCTCCCCCACCTCTAAAAGAAAAAAAAAAAAAAAAATATATGTGGTTCCCTCCCCCACCACTAAAAGAAAAAAAAAAAAAAAAACACCCCAAACCCCGTGTTTATCATTATATTTAATTTGGGAGGAGGCCCTCCATGGCCAAACTATAAGTGTTGTTACCCTTTACCCGTCATATTATAAAAAGACAAAACCCATGTTTGTCAATTATTTAATTTGTGTAGAAGGCCCTCATTGGCCAAACTATAAGTGTTATTACCCTTACCCATCATGTTATCTCGAGAGAGAGAAAAAAAAAAGGGAGGGGAGAAGGAAAAACACAGGAAAACCACAACCCCACCCCCTCCAAACCCTCCCCCACATAATGGGCCAGCGAGCTAATTCTAATATTCCTTTCTTTTTTCATAGGTCAGTATCTTTTATTTTACATATTTACAAGGGCTGTACCTCCACCTCCACTAACTTGTAGTTTTAGCTGAACACTGTGAGCAGGACGCACTACACTAACTTGTAGTTTTAGCTGAACACTGTGCAGGGATCTCACTACACTAACTTGTAGTTTTAGCTGAACACTGTGAGCAGGACGCACTACACTAACTTGTAGTTTTAGCTGAACACTGTGCAGAGGTCTCAATACACTAACGTGTAGTTTTAGCTGAACACTGTGAGCAGGACGCACTGCACTAACTTGTAGCTTTAGATGAAAACTGTGCAGAGGTCTCACTACACTAACTTCGTAGTTTTAGCTGAACACTGTGAGCAGGATGCACTACACTAACTTGTAGTTTTAGCTGAACACTGTGAGGAGGACGCACCACACTAACTTGTAGTTTTAGCTGAACACTGTGAGCAGGACGTACTACACTAACTTGTAGCTTTAGATGAACACTGTGCAGAGCTCGCAAAAAAATAACTTGTAGGTTTAGCTGAACACTGTGAGGAGGACGCCCCACACTAACTTGTAGTTTTAGATGAACACTGTGAGCAGGACGCACTGCACTAACTTGTAGCTTTAGATGAACACTGTGCAGAGATCTCACTACACTAACTTGTAGCTTTAGCTGAACACTGTGAGCAGGACGCACTGCACTAACTTGTAGCTTTAGATGAACACTGTGCAGAGGTCTCACTACACTAACTTGTAGTTTTAGCTGAACACTGTGAGCAGGACGCACTGCACTAACTTGTAGCTTTAGATGAACACAGTGCAGAGGTCTCACTACACTAACTTGTAAGTTTAGGTGAACACTGTGAGGAGGACACACCACACTAACTTGTAGTTTTAGCTGAACACTGTGAGCAGGACGCACTGCACTAACTTGTAGCTTTAGATGAACACTGTGCAGAGGTCTCACTACACTAACTTGTAGATTTAGCTGAACACTGTGAGCAGGACGCACTGCACTAACTTGTAGCTTTAGATGAACACTGTGCAGAGGTCTCACTACACTAACTTGTAGGTTTAGCTGAACACTGTGAGCTGGACGCATTGCACTAACTTGTAGCTTTAGATGAACACTGTGCAGAGGTCTCACTACACTAACTTTTAGTTTTAGCTGAACACTGTGAGCAGGACGCACTGCACTAACTTGTAGCTTTAGATGAACACTGTGCAGAGGTCTCACTACACTAACTTGTAGTTTTAGCTGAACACTGTGAGCAGGACGCACTGCACTAATTTGTAGCTTTAGATGAACACTGTGCAGAGGTCTCACTACACTAACTTGTAGTTTTAGCTGAACACTGTGAGCAGGACGCACTGCACTAACTTGTAGCTTTAGATGAACACTGTGCAGAGGTCTCACTACACTAACTTGTAGTTTTAACTGAACACTGTGAGCAGGACGCACTACACTAACTTGTAGTTTTAGCTGAACACTGTGAGCAGGACGCACTGCACTAACTTGTAGCTTTAGATGAACACTGTGCAGAGCTCGCAAAAAAAAACTTGTAGGTTTAGCTGAACACTGTGAGGAGGACGCACCACACTAACTTGTAGTTTTAGATGAACATGTGAGCAGGACGCACTGCACTAACTTGTAGCTTTAGATGAACACTGTGCAGAGGTCTCACTACACTAACTTGTAGCTTTAGCTGAACACTGTGAGCAGGACGCACTGCACTAACTTGTAGCTTAAGATGAAAACTGTGCAGAGGTCTCACTACACTAACTTGTAGGTTTAGCTGAACACTGTGAGGAGGATGCACCATACTAACTTGTAGTTTTAGCTGAACACTGTGAGCAGGACGCACTGCACTAACTTGTAGCTTTAGATGAACACTGTGCAGAGGTCTCACTACACTAACTTGTAGTTTTAGCTGAACACTGTGAGCAGGACGCATTGCACTAACTTGTAGCTTTAGATGAACACTGTGCAGAGGTCTCACTACACTAACTTGTAGGTTTAGCTGAACACTGTGAGGAGGACGCACCACACTAACTTGTAGTTTTAGCTGAACACTGTGAGCAGGACGCACTGCACTATCTTGTAGCTTTAGATGAACACTGTGCAGAGCTCACAAAAAAAAAACTTGTAGGTTTAGCTGAACACTGTGAGGAGGACGCACCACACTAACTTGTAGCTTTGGATGAACACTGTGTAGAGGTCTCACTACACTAACTTGTAGTTTTAGCTGAACACTGTGAGCAGGACGCACTGCACTAACTTGTAGCTTTAGAGGAACACTGTGCAGAGGTCTCACTACACTAACTTGTAGTTTTAGCTGAACACTGTGAGCAGGACGCACCACACTAACTTGTAGTTTTAGCTGAACACTGTGAGCAGGACGCACTGCACTAACTTGTAGCTTTAGATGAACACTGTGCAGAGGTCTCACTACACTAACTTGTAGTTTTAGCTGAACACTGTGAGCAGGACGCACTGCACTAACTTGTAGCTTTAGATGAACACTGTGCAGAGGTCTCACTACACTAACTTGTAGTTTTAGCTGAACACTGTGAGCTGGACGCACTGCACTAACTTGTAGCTTTAGATGAACACTGTGCAGAGGTCTCACTACACTAACTTGTAGTTTTAGCTGAACACTGTGAGCAGGACGCACTGCACTAACTTGTAGCTTTAGATAAACACTGTGCAGAGGTCTCACTACACTAACTTGTAGTTTTAGCTGAACACTGTTAGCAGGACGCACTGCACTAACTTGTAGCTTTAGATTAAAACTGTGCAGAGGTCTCACTACACTAACTTGTAGGTTTAGCTGAACACTGTGAGGAGGATGCACCATACTAACTTGTAGTTTTAGCTGAACACTGTGAGCAGGACGCACTGCACTAACTTGTAGCTTTAGATGAACACTGTGCAGAGGTCTCACTACACTAACTTGTAGGTTTAGCTGAACACTGTGAGCTGGACGCATTGCACTAACTTGTAGCTTTAGATGAACACTGTGCAGAGGTCTCACTACACTAACTTGTAGGTTTAGCTAAACACTGTGAGGAGGACGCACCACACTAACTTGTAGTTTTAGCTGAACACTGTGAGCAGGATGCACTGCACTATCTTGTAGCTTTAGATGAACACTGTGCAGAGCTCACAAAAAAAAAACTTGTAGGTTTAGCTGAACACTGTGAGGAGGACGCACCACACTAACTTGTAGTTTTAGATGAACATGTGAGCAGGACGCACTGCACTAACTTGTAGCTTTAGATGAACACTGTGCAGAGGTCTCACTACACTAACTTGTAGCTTTAGCTGAACACTGTGAGCAGGACGCACTGCACTAACTTGTAGCTTAAGATGAAAACTGTGCAGAGGTCTCACTACACTAACTTGTAGGTTTAGCTGAACACTGTGAGGAGGATGCACCATACTAACTTGTAGTTTTAGCTGAACACTGTGAGCAGGACGCACTGCACTAACTTGTAGCTTTAGATGAACACTGTGCAGAGGTCTCACTACACTAACTTGTAGTTTTAGCTGAACACTGTGAGCAGGACGCATTGCACTAACTTGTAGCTTTAGATGAACACTGTGCAGAGGTCTCACTACACTAACTTGTAGGTTTAGCTGAACACTGTGAGGAGGACGCACCACACTAACTTGTAGTTTTAGCTGAACACTGTGAGCAGGACGCACTGCACTATCTTGTAGCTTTAGATGAACACTGTGCAGAGCTCACAAAAAAAAAACTTGTAGGTTTAGCTGAACACTGTGAGGAGGACGCACCACACTAACTTGTAGCTTTGGATGAACACTGTGTAGAGGTCTCACTACACTAACTTGTAGTTTTAGCTGAACACTGTGAGCAGGACGCACTGCACTAACTTGTAGCTTTAGAGGAACACTGTGCAGAGGTCTCACTACACTAACTTGTAGTTTTAGCTGAACACTGTGAGCAGGACGCACTGCACTAACTTGTAGCTTTAGATGAACACTGTGCAGAGGTCTCACTACACTAACTTGTAGTTTTAGCTGAACACTGTGAGCAGGACGCACTGCACTAACTTGTAGCTTTAGATGAAAACTGTGCAGAGGTCTCACTACACTAACTTGTAGGTTTAGCTGAACACTGTGAGGAGGACGCACCACACTAACTTGTAGTTTTAGCTGAACACTGTGAGCAGGACGCACTGCACTAACTTGTAGCTTTAGATGAACACTGTGCAGAGGTCTCACTACACTAACTTGTAGTTTTAGCTGAACACTGTGAGCAGGACGCACTGCACTAACTTGTAGCTTTAGATGAACACTGTGCAGAGGTCTCACTACACTAATTTGTAGTTTTAGCTGAACACTGTGAGCTGGACGCACTGCACTAACTTGTAGCTTTAGATGAACACTGTGCAGAGGTCTCACTACACTAACTTGTAGTTTTAGCTGAACACTGTGAGCAGGACGCACTGCACTAACTTGTAGCTTTAGATAAACACTGTGCAGAGGTCTCACTACACTAACTTGTAGTTTTAGCTGAACACTGTTAGCAGGACGCACTGCACTAACTTGTAGCTTTAGATTAAAACTGTGCAGAGGTCTCACTACACTAACTTGTAGGTTTAGCTGAACACTGTGAGGAGGATGCACCATACTAACTTGTAGTTTTAGCTGAACACTGTGAGCAGGACGCACTGCACTAACTTGTAGCTTTAGATGAACACTGTGCAGAGGTCTCACTACACTAACTTGTAGGTTTAGCTGAACACTGTGAGCTGGACGCATTGCACTAACTTGTAGCTTTAGATGAACACTGTGCAGAGGTCTCACTACACTAACTTGTAGGTTTAGCTAAACACTGTGAGGAGGACGCACCACACTAACTTGTAGTTTTAGCTGAACACTGTGAGCAGGATGCACTGCACTATCTTGTAGCTTTAGATGAACACTGTGCAGAGCTCACAAAAAAAACTTGTAGGTTTAGCTGAACACTGTGAGGAGGACGCACCACACTAACTTGTAGCTTTGGATGAACACTGTGTAGAGGTCTCACTACACTAACTTGTAGTTTTAGCTGAACACTGTGAGCAGGACGCACTGCACTAACTTGTAGCTTTAGAGGAACACTGTGCCGAGGTCTCACTACACTAACTTGTAGTTTTAGCTGAACACTGTGAGCAGGACGCACTGCACTAACTTGTAGCTTTAGATGAACACTGTGCAGAGGTCTCACTACACTAACTTGTAGTTTTAGCTGAACACTGTGAGCAGGACGCACTGCACTAACTTGTAGCTTTAGATCAAAACTGTGCAGAGGTCTCACTACACTAACTTGTAGGTTTAGCTGAACACTGTGAGGAGGACGCACCACACTAACTTGTAGTTTTAGCTGAACACTGTGAGCAGGACGCACCACACTAACTTGTAGCTTTAGATGAACACTGTGCAGAGGTCTCACTACACTAACTTGTAGGTTTAGCTGAACACTGTGAGCTGGACGCATTGCACTAACTTGTAGCTTTAGATGAACACTGTGCAGAGGTCTCACTACACTAACTTGTAGGTTTAGCTAAACACTGTGAGGAGGACGCACCACACTAACTTGTAGTTTTAGCTGAACACTGTGAGCAGGATGCACTGCACTATCTTGTAGCTTTAGATGAACACTGTGCAGAGCTCACAAAAAAATAACTTGTAGGTTTAGCTGAACACTGTGAGGAGGACGCACCACACTAACTTGTAGTTTTAGCTGAACACTGTGAGCAGGACACACTGCACTAACTTGTAGCTTTGGATGAACACTGTGCAGAGGTCTCACTACACTAACTTGTAGTTTTAGCTGAACACTGTGAGCAGGACGCACTGCACTAACTTGTAGCTTTAGAGGAACACTGTGCAGAGGTCTCACTACACTAACTTGTAGTTTTAGCTGAACACTGTGAGCAGGACGCACTGCACTAACTTGTAGCTTTAGATGAACACTGTGCAGAGGTCTCACTACACTAACTTGTAGTTTTAGCTGAACACTGTGAGCAGGACGCACTACATTAACTTGTAGCTTTAGATAAAAACTGTGCAGAGGTCTCACTACACTAACTTGTAGGTTTAGCTGAACACTGTGAGGAGGACGCACCACACTAACTTGTAGTTTTAGCTGAACACTGTGAGCAGGACGCACTGCACTAACTTGTAGCTTTAGATGAACACTGTGCAGAGGTCTCACTACACTAACTTGTAGTTTTAGCTGAACACTGTGAGCAGGACGCACTGCACTAACTTGTAGCTTTAGATGAACACTGTGCAGAGGTCTCACTACACTAACTTGTAGTTTTAGCTGAACACTGTGAGCAGGACGCACTGCACTAACTTGTAGCTTTGGATAAACACTGTGCAGAGGTCTCACTACACTAACTTGTAGTTTTAGCTGAACACTGTGAGCAGGATGCACTGCACTAACTTGTAGCTTTAGATGAACACTGTGCAGAGGTCTCACTACACTAACTTGTATTTTTAGCTGAACACTGTGAGCAGGACGCAGTGCACTAACTTGTAGCTTTAGATGAACACTGTGCAGAGCTCACAAAAAATAAATTGTAGGTTTAGCTGAACACTGTGAGGAGGACGCACCACACTAACTTGTAGTTTTAGCTGAACACTGTGAGCAGGACGCACTGCACTAACTTGTAGCTTTGGATAAACACTGTGCAGAGGTCTCACTACACTAACTTGTAGTTTTAGCTGAACACTGTGAGCAGGACGCACTGCACTAACTTGTAGCTTTAGATGAACATTGTGCAGAGGTCTCACTACACTAACTTGTAGTTTTAGCTGAACACTGTGAGCAGGACGCACTGCACTAACTTGTAGCTTTAGATGAAAACTGTGCAGAGGTCCCACTACACTAACTTTTAGGTTTAGCTGAACACTGTGAGGATGACGCACCACACTAACTTGTAGTTTTAGCTGAACACTGTGAGCAGGACGCACTGCACTAACTTGTAGCTTTAGATGAACACTGTGCAGAGGTCTCACTACACTAACTTGTAGTTTTAGCTGAACACTGTGAGCAGGACGCACTGCACTAACTTGTAGTTTTAGCTGGACACTGTGAGCAGGATGCACTGCACTAACTTGTAGCTTTAGATGAACACTGTGCAGAGGTCTCACTACACTAACTTGTAGTTTTAGCTGAACACTGTGAGCAGGACGCAGTGCACTAACTTGTAGCTTTAGATGAACACTGTGCAGAGCTCGCAAAAAAATAGATTGTAGGTTTAGCTGAATACTGTGAGCAGGACGCACCACACTAACTTGTAGTTTTAGCTGAACACTGTGAGCAGGACGCACTGCACTAACTGTAAATAGTCTAGCTGCCTGACTGTGGTACTAATAGGATCAAAAGAACACCAGCAATTTTATTCAGGTAGCTGTAAATACTGTAACAAGACAAGCCTGCCTGTCAGTAAGAAGATAACAGGAATGGATCTAGCTAAACTGAATACAGTGTATATATATATATATATGCAACATCTGGGATGCATATATATACACAATACACTGTAAGTGCAGCTAACTCACTGATTGTCCTGCCTAATCTATCTAACTCAAATGAAATGACACTGTCTCTCTGTCTATCTATCTCTCTTTCAACGCCGGAAAACACACGCTACACAGGGCCGCCGTGCAGGCGGTCTTATATAGTGTGGGGCGTGTTCTAAACCCCCTGAGCCATAATTGGCCAAAGCCAACCTGGCTTTGGCCAATTACAGCTCTCTCTACCGACGGCGCTGTGATTGGCCAAGCATGCGGGCCATAGTGCATGTTTGGCCAATCATCAGCCAGCAATGCACTGCGATGCCGCAGTGAATTATGGGCCGTGACACGCCACACGAATTTGGCACGAACAGCCCATGACGTTCGGAATTTGGCGAACGACCGAACAGCCAATGTTCGAGTCGAACATGGGTTCGACTCGAACATGAAGATCTTCCCTAGTATGAATACATACAGGCATGGCCAAAAATATTGGCACTCCTGAATTTCTGTCGGATAATGCACCACTTCGCTCAGAAAATTGTTGCAATTACAAATGTTTAGGCATTCTTATGTTTATTTCTTTTGTTTGTAGTGGTATGGCACTATGACATGAAAAAGTGAAGAAACAAAACTTCAAATCTGACATATTCCATGCAAAACTCCAAGAATGGATTGGATGAAATTATTGGCACTTTCTCAAAATTGTTAGAAATTATTGCATTCCAAGTTTGTGATGCTCCTGTAATTTGTAATTAAACTCATCTGTATCAATTAACAGGTGCTGACAATATAGAAATCATACCGGCAACCAGTTAAAATGGTGAAAACTTGAACCTTTCTTTTGTGTGTCTCTGTGTGTCACACAGGGGATTGAGAAGAGAAACAGCACCAAAGCATTGTCTGAGGATTTGAGAACAAAAATTGTTGAAAAGCATGGACAATCTTAAAGTACAACTAAAGGCACCATACACATTTTAGTAAATCCTCATATAAATACCTGAAAGTTATACATGGTAATAAACAAAATAACTAAAATGATTATTTTCCTACCATATAACTGTGATTGGGGTCTCTAATCCACTCCACCAGTCCTCCTTTGCTGTATAATGCTAGTGATGGTAGGAGGAGTTCAGCAGAGCTAGCATGTCATTTCCTTCCACTGTGCCAGAATCTGCATCTCCCACATGGAACTACAATTCCCATGAGTCCTTGTGCTTTCTATCATGCTCAGTCTAACACACGGCCATCTGCCAATCAATAGCTGGGTTTGTGCTATGTAAAACAGTACAAGTCAGTACAAGGTATGTGCTGCTTTAAAAATGCTGTTTTTAAAGTTTTTAACTGCAGGTTAGTTTGCAGACAGATTTTTCTATTAATCTGTGTGCTTATCTGCCTGTTCTCATCTTGACGGAAGAAAAGCCAAGCAGAAGGGACAAGCCTGCATAGACACAGATCAGTGGGCGGGTATAGGGGAGGCAAAGGCGGGACATAGGTGGTGTGGGTGGGGCTTCACAGGCCAATCATTGGGGGGGGTGGGTGGAGTCATGTCAGGACATCTGTGAAGATTGCAATGCCTGAGCTTTCCATGAAGTGTAGGAGCACCTCCCCCAGTGATGTCAGGATGGCACGCTGTAGTCTTTTCAGTGAGGCAGCACGCAAAAGGGGACAACATAGACTGCTGCCACAAAAACATAAAAAAGCCAGTTTGGAGTTTTCCAAAACTTACCTGAGGAAGTCAAAATCCTTTCGGGAGAATGCTGTGGACAGATGAAATAAAATGACAGCTTTTTGGTAAGGCTCATCAGTCTACTGGTTTCAGAAAAAGAAATGTGGCCTTTAGAGAAAAGAATACAGTCCCTACAGTCAAACATTGTGGAGGTTCACTGATGTTTTGAGGTTGCTTTGCTGCATCAGGCACTGGATGTCTTGACTGTGTGCATGGTATTATAAAATCTGAAGACTGCCAAAGAATTCTGGGATGCAATGTAGGGCCCAATGTTAGAAAGTTGGGTCTTCTAACTTGGAGATTTTCTAACTTGATGTTTTTCTGGAAGTTAAAGTAAGTTGGGCACTACTTATTTAACAAAAATTATTTTTATAGGAAAGATAGCAATAGTTTCCTTGTTTTACATTGCAGGTTCTTCGTTCTGAGGCCTTTTGGGGAGGGAGGCAGTATCCCAGTTGGAGGTGTCTCTTCTCATTCAGATTCCCCTGAATGAAGGACTCTCTGGGGGCTGGGGTTTGGAGGGGGAATTTATCATATCCTCACAGTAACCTTTAACTCCCTAAAGAAGGGTCCTCCCCCTAAATTGAGCTGGGCCAGAGCAGACGTAGTGCTCCTTCCTCTGCCTCTAAACTTTGAATGTTGGTTCACGTAGTGGTAGATGCTAGTCTGCCACACAGGTGGATGTTTTTGTTGAAACGTGTTAGAGTGGGAACAGGCATGACTGTTCCCATGGGTGTGTGGCACAGGGGTACTGGCCCTTCTCCTACACGGTTTTGGTCATTCTCGGCTGAGTGCATCTGGTGGAAGGTAGGTCTCTGCTCAGTGGCACTTTTACTATCCTCTCTGATCCATGGCCCCAATTGAAGGAAACTCTGCACCTATCGCTTCTAACAACGTACAGGGTCTAAATTCTCTATTAAAATGTCGTAAATGTTTCCAACACTCTCATTCCCAACAGATAGAGGTGCTCCTCTTACAAGAAACTCACTTCTCTAAACATTATAACCCTAAATTTAGTCACCCTAAATTTCCCCAATTCTACTTAGCCAATGCGGAGGACAAGACTAAAGGAGTGGAGATATTCTTCTTCAAAAAGACCACCTTCTCACCAATGCAGGAAATCAAGGACCCCAAAGGCAGATACATACTCCTATCAGGGTGTTTGGATGGGATCCTGTTTACATTTGTCTCATTATGCCCCAAATCATGGCCAAGCACTTTTTTTTCTCTTCCACGATTGCCTCCCTTTGCCCTCATTTAGTGAGCATGGTTATAATGGGGGGGGGGGGCTCAATGTTGCACTGGGTAAGATGCAAGATAAATCAGGGCAAGATCTAAGCAAAGTTTGAAGACTGCTAAACTTTTACACTCCCATTGGTTGGTGGATATTTGGAGGGAATTTAATCCAACAGCGAAGGATTGCACCCATTATTCAGCACCTCACCAAACTTTCGTGAGGATAGACCACATCTTTATTGTGGCCACCACCATTCCCTTTGTTACTAAGTCGTTCATCAGGGACTCCCCATTGTCTGACCATTCGATGGCTGTATTACTCCTCATGTAACCTTATGACCCTAAAGCCATGTTTAGTTGGCATTTAAATGAATGTCTATTAAGTGACCCTGTCCAATGCACCATGCTGAATAAATAAATTGGGGAATACTTTCAAGTTAATGACAATGGGGAGGTCTCATCTGAAACTCTCTGGGCTGCTCATAAAGCAGTAATTAGGGGAAAGATTATTCAAATATCCCCAAACTTAAATGTGAACGACGAGCTGACATAGAGAAGTTGGAATGAGAATTCCACAAACTTTCTAAAAATCATAGCCTAACCCCACTCCTAGGTCACGATCTCTATTGGAATCGAGTCGGAATTTCCCTAAATTTAGCCCTGACTACTCAAGCGAAAAAACCTATGGTGGTCAAGTGCTCGTTTTTACCTTTAAAAAGACAAAATAGGTCGAAAATTGGTTTCGAAGTTGACACGCCGTCCCCGATTTTTTTCCTTTTCTAAATTACACAATTCCACGGGAACACTTACGCAGAACCCGCAAGGAATCGTGGCAGTGTTTCATGATTTCAGAAGTCTTGGAGGTTATTAAGAATCTCAAGAAGGGTTCGGCTCCAGGCCCTGATGGGTTTGCGCCCTGTTTCACAAAACCTTCACTTCCACTCTCGCCCCACAATTTGACACATTTTTTCAACTCCCTTGGGGGGGGGGGTGCACTCTGGATAGTGCCGCAAATCAGGCATATATTTCTGTAATCCCCAAACCGAGCAAAGACCACACATATGTAAGCAATTTAAGCAATTACAGGCCTATTTCTTTGATGTTTCAATGATTTCAATGATCTAAAAATGTTAACCAAAATCATGGCCAATAGACTGTCAGCATTCATAAAACATAGAACAGTGGATGTTATATTCCAGGAAGGGTTTTTAATCTTGGTAGATATACAAAAGCCTTTGATATGGTAGATTGGTCTTGTCTGTTTGAAGTTTTGGACAGATGGTTTGGACTCCATTTTTTTAAGATCCTACAAGCTCTCTACTCTAACCCGAGTGCCCAGGTTAAACTGTAAGGCCACTATTCAGATCTCCTACCTATATACAAAGGTACCAGACAGGGATACCCCCTATCCCCTATAATATTTGCTATTGTAATTGAAACTCTGGCCATAGCAATCAGAAATCCCCTTGTTATACATGGGGTAAAATGTGGTCCCTGCAGTCATAAATGTGCCTTTGTGGATGATCTGCTCCTATTTGTCACATAGTTACATAGTAGGTGAGGTTGAAAAAAGACACAAGTCCATCAAGTCCAACCTATGTGTGATTATGTGTCAGTATTACATTCTATATCCCTGTATGTTGCGGTCATTCAGGTGCTTATCTAATAGTTTCTTGAAGCTATCGATGCTCTCCTCTCATCCGCATCTCCTCTCATCTCTACTCTGAATAGCTTTAAACATTTGCAGGATTTTGGGAGGGTTTCAGGTCTATAAGTTAACATGGCCAAATCTAGTGCATTAAATGTCAATACCCCGGCCCCCTGGTCAAACGGCTTAAAAAACACTTTTCATTCACTTGGAGTACCACCTCTATCCCCAACTTGGGTGTCAACCTGGCAGCCTGCATTGATCAACTTTATAATGTTAACTGTCCCCCCCAGTATAAAAGATTGGGTGCGGACTTATCTAACTGGGCACGTGGGGGCCTCTCCTGGCTGGGAAGGTTTAATCCTGTCAAAATGACCCTCCTACCCCAGATTCTATACCTGTTTCGTTCCCTTCTGACTCCAATCCAGAAACCCCACCAAAAGTTCCAATCTCAGTTAATACGATTTATCTGGGGTAATAAAGGATTCCGTTGCCCTAGAAGCGTCTTATTCAGAAGACGTAATCAAGGGGGACTGAGGTTGCCCATCCTCTGGAGGTATTTCCAAGCAGCTCAAGTAGCACAGTTTTCAGTCATTTACTCACGGGGAAGTACAGGCATATCCCACTTTTAAGTACACAATGGGGTTTATTTACTAAAGCTAGAAAGTGCAAAATCAGGCTCACTTCTGCAAAGAAACCAATGAGCTTCTAACCCCAGCTTGTTCAATTAAGCTTTGGTAATAAAACCTGGAATCTCATTGGTTTCTATGCAGAAGTGAGCCTGATTTTGCACACTCTAGCTTTAGGAAATAAACCCCATTGCGTACTTAAAAGGGGGGCATGCCTGTATACCACACTGGGTAGACATTGAGAGACAAGCTGTACCTATTCATACCATAGATAACTTGGTTTGGGTCCCCTCTAAAAATAGGCCCCCGGTTCTAGCCCCCACACTCTCATTCAATGCACATCTGTTTTATAATCCCCAATTTCCCCCTGGCCAGGATATACAGGCGTTTCAATGGTGGATGAATAAGGGTCTGTTCAGGATCTGTCATTTCCTATCCTCTATGGGACCCTTGACAGCAAGCCATTGCATCAGTAAACTGGACATGCCTCCATCTGAGATATTCAGACTACACCAAAGCCAACATTTTATTCTCTCTCTCTCTTTGGTAATCTAAACCAGACCTACCAAGAACCACTGCATATGAACAGTGGTGCTTAGGGATCATGGATAAGAGGGGAGGAATATCTTTGATCTATGTCTCACTGGCAGAGAACTATAAGAAACCCTGTTATGCACTGAGCTGGGAATGGGATGTGGAGGTCAAATGGGAGGCTGACACTTGGTTCACACCCTTCCAGAAACCCTTTAAGGGGATTGTAAATGTGTGTCTCACTGAGGCAAGTGTCAAGTTATTCACACGTTGGTATCATGTGCCCACCCATCTGGCCAAGATTTTTCTGGGCTTGTCCCCTTTATGTTTTTGAGGGTGTGGTCTCATGGGCCCCTTCTTCCACACTTGGTGGGAAAGGGAATGCCCCAGCATTTGGGGCTTCTGGAACAGGATCTTTCAGGGTAATGGGTCTTGCTCTGACAAAAACACCTGAGAAAGCCTTACTGAATAATAAGCCGGATGGATGCTCCAAACCGCCACCAGAAACTCATTCACTTTATTTTGCTAGGTGCTAAGATTACTGTAGCCAGATTGTAAACCGGAAGTCAAGTAAGGAGGCGCTCTAAACACCGTTCCAGCTGTACTCACTTGTTTTTAAAGTTTTATATGTAAGAGACCACCCTGAAGCCCCCTAATAAAATATCATTTTATCACCTAACGTACTACACTATTTGAGGCTTTCTTTTTCTCCCTCTCTCCCCCACCGGGCCGTTGTGCCTTGGTGGCACATTCTTTACCAGGCTAGTGTGCTGTATTAAGAGTGGAGAGAAATGTATTAAAGCCGGGATGAGCGGATGAGAATGTTTTGGAGAATACAGTGATGCGATATACTGATCCAGAAACAGATACTCTATCATGATGCCTATTCTAATTATTATTAAGGTGAGAGTTCTGAGAGCCTAAAGTTATTTGAAAATTTCCCATGAGGACCTGTATGAACTTTGGCCAATCTGTTTATTTATTCCCACACTGAGTCACCTTATCATCCTGCATGGCCAGGACCAAGCCAGTCATCTGTTTACTTCATGAGCTTGTACCCTTATTGCACTAATATTGAGCACTTGATTTTTTGATTATTTATATATCATTGATCTATGTGATTATTCACTTATTTATTACATTTATTTGATAGTTATGATTCATGTCATCTTATATGTTATTTTAAACTATGTGTGATTAGATTTGAATGCGAGATCACTTTTTTCTAATATAAATATTAACAATATCAATAATCCTGTGCATACCGTGATAAATTAAACATCAATGTCCAATAATGTTGAAAATAATAACATGCACAATGGAAAAATAATTATTGACGTGCACAATGAAACATGCAAAAAACAAAAACAAAAACAAAATAAAGTCCAAAAAACAAAGTGAAAATCTCCTCTGTTGACACACAAAGAGATGCAGAGTATTTCTCTACTTCACACAGCCTCTAAGTGAAAAAGTGCTCCTGACAGCACATACAGTAGTCGCTCACCTCCTTGCAAGACCCTGAGGGGGGTCAAACACACCTTGCAAACATCAATGTAAAAACTAAACATAAGGAAAAAAAAAAATTCTTTAACTCCTACCCACTGTGGTAACTGAGTCTTAAGGCAACGGGAGGGGCAAACTTTCTAATCATGTGACCACTGTGACTGTCTTTGACAGGTCTGTCACTGTTCTGGGCGCTGGTGGACAAAAGAGATTTTGGTTATAATATTGTCTTACATTATTGTGCTATTTTTTAGCTGCCAGTGCCCATTCTACAGACTGAATATGGCCAATAGCATGACTACACATGCAACCCCAGATGGTAACCCCATGATACTTTATTGTTGTTGTTTATTATTTTTCAGCAACCCTTTGACAGGCATAATTGTTACCATCGCTCCCAAAAACTGATTTAAAAGAGAAGTATAGCTAAAGTTTTTTGGCCATACTTCTCCTCTGGGTCAAAGGAATACAGTTATTTCTGCACTCCTGTGACCCAGATTCAGCTGACAATGGGCTAAAGCCCGCTATCGGCTGATGTCATAGAGCCACTCAAGTCTTTGGATGTATCCCTACAGTAATGTCAGGATCCACCCAGATGCTGGACTTGTAGCTGGCTGAGCCTCTCAGTGTGCCGCTGAGAGCCTGAGCCAGCCGCTCCCATCCCCACCACAACCCAGCACTCCAGTGAGTGCTGGAAGGGCAAAGCAGAGAGACAGTGACTGACAGTAACCACTCTCTGCTCAGTAAAAATTGAGAAATGAGCGGTCAAGTGATCACTTAGTTCTCAGTTTCAGAGATGGCATAGGACAGCTGCAACATCAGATCAATGCTGCAGCCATATAGGTGAGTATGTGTGTTTGTTTTGTGCTATCCCACACTCCTCCTTTAATTTCAAATAACCTTATCCCAATCTTAAAGAATCTTCTCTTGGCACCTTTCCCAGTGCAGTCCCATTGCGCTATGGGCAATGGGCAGCTAACCTGTGGGTTTTGCGTGGATTAGCTGTGCTTTCTCATAGACTTCTCTGATGTCCTGTAGTTTTGGTGCAGTTTCAGAAAGTGTACAAAAGATGCAGCATGCAAGAGTTTTGGTGCGATTTCTAAAATGCACCAAAACTTGCAGGCCCTCATAGAAATCTATCGGAAAGTGGGTTAGCTGCGCTTTAACAAAAGCACAGTTGGTCAGTGTGAAGCCGCCCTTAGCTGTTCCCATCAGCTACAGGTTAACAAATCTTCTCAGACTTATATCTCCCATCAGCTGCTGGTTAAAGAGTCTTGCCTCATACCCCCTTACATTTGAACTTAACTTTATAATCATATAAGTGGCATAATTAACCACCTCATTACTGCACTATAGCCGAAAGACAGCTACGGTGCAGCTCTCTTGTTCTTGGAGGGTCCCCATGGAACTTGGAGGGTCCCCATGGAACCTTCAGGCCTAAAATTATTTCTTAAACATGTGCAAAAAAATGAAAAAACTTATCTGGCAAAGAAAGGGTTAATGTGCATTAACATTATGACTGGATAGCAAGAAAAGGTGGGGCTCTGAAGTTCTTTGTAAACTATGGGCATCACTAGAGCCAGGAACCAGGAATGAAGACTTGTCCTGCGAGAAGAGATTTGGCGTAAGAGGTTAGGGGGGAAATGAAGACTTTTACTGTTAGGAGAGATTTTTTTGGAGGGAATAAAGACTTCTACTGGAAGGAGAGATTTTTAGGGAGGTGTAGACTTGTTCAGGGTGAAGAGATTTTGGGGGGGTGAATACTTGCATTGGGGGGACTTGTCCAGGGCGAAGTTATTTCAGCAGAGAAGGGATTTGTACTGGGAGGTATTTCTGCAATTTATTTATTGGGGAGAGTTTTGTCTTGCAGAGGAAATTTGTGTTTGGTGACAAGTGTACAGATTCATACTGGATTTATTTTAGGATGGAGGTAGGATTTTTGCTGAGAGGGTAATATCCTCCTAAAGTAGGAAAGAGTATTGCTTGTGGGGGGGGGGGATTTTGCACATCCCTGACTCCTGAACTCTGTATTACATGCCCCTGACCACTACACTGGGAGTGTTATATACTTCTGACCTCTGCAATCTTTACATTACAAACCCTGGCACTTTGTGCAATACATACTCCTTACCCTGCACTCTGCAGATTACACAGTTCTGACACTTGCACTTTTTGCATTGTATACCCCGACCCACTCACTTTGTGCAATATGTACCACTGACCCTACCTATTATTGCTGTACACATTCTTGGCTTTGCACTTGTGTATTACAAACTCCTGAATCCTGCATTATATACTCTTACTCTCTGCACTCTGTGTGTAACACAACCCTGACCCTCCACACTCTGTGTGTTACACACTCCTGAGAAGGAGGGCACAAGCATATGGACACAACAACATGGGCATGCGGTTGCCCTCCCTTTCATAATTTAAATAAATAAATATATATATATATATATATATATATATATATATATATATATATTCACATCATTTATAGGGTAATACCACTTTAAATATGCAAAAATTGAAATATTGAACTAGGTTTAAAACGGGATTCAGGAGACTGGGATATGCGTCACGTGATGCAATTAGAAAATTCTAGAAGCGGGGCTTATTATAAATAGGACCCCACTCTGAAGTAACCGCCAGTGGGTCTGTCACAGCTGAAGAAGCTCCACCTCACCACTGTCATGTCCACTAAATCCCTAGTGAGGCAAGTGCTGGAGCGGGCAGGTAGCAGTGGGGGAGAAGAATGGCTACAGCGGTGCCTTCAATTGGCTGAAGAAGAAGAGACACGACGGGGACAGAGAGCGGAAGAAATAGCAGAAAGAAATGAAAGTTCTTCCGTTCATCACCTGAGGAGAGGGAGATCGCCACGCAGGAGCTTTAAACAGTGCAGTTAGAGCCACAGGGGTCAGCCAACCCGGCCGCCCCCACCTCTGGGTATTACAGAGCTGCAGCAGACATTGCTGGTAGATGCGGCTGCAGAGGCTGGGCACAAGCCAGAGGAAGAAGAAGAAGTGGAGGGTCCTATCACCGTCACCACCCAGAAGAGCCAGTGGTAGATCCACTCAAATCATTCAGAGTGGGGAACATGAGGAGATTCCAGTCACAGGAGTGATTGCTGGACAACAGGCTAGTCACAGCTCCAGGCAAGTAAACAGTGAAAGCAGCCAGTCAGAACATAGGCAGCCAATACCCTCGCTAACCACCGGAGGAAACAGCGAGTAGCATTTAGCTGTTCCTATTTACAACAGTGCACCAACACCACTTAAAGTTCACGGTGAGTTATACAGCATACTAAATAATAATAATGAATCCATTGCAAACTTATCTAACAAAATGGCTGCAAATGTGAATGAGAGTCCTAATTATGCAGCAATATGGTCTAGTAATACAAGTAATATGAATACAGTGGAAGATGGAAGAAGCAATAATTATGTGGCAAACTCTTATTGTTTAAATTCTGTAGTAGAAATCCCTGTTTCCTCTAGCATTTCTCGGTCTGTTCCATCAGTTCCTGAAACATGCATGAAAGAAGTGCTACTGTGTGAGATCTCACCACTGGGATATCATCTTTCCAATCAAACAAAAGAAAAAATCTGGAAGGGTGAGTTTGTAGACATATTGTCACTATTGCCATTTTCCAAACATTTTATAGCAAAATCTGAAAGAAAGCTTGAAGAAAAAAGTAAAGATGATATGCATAGACCAGTAGCAAGGTCTTTTCATAACTGGCTTCTGTCATTCACAATTTATGCAAACGTTCTGGGTGAAAAGCATCCAGAATTCTGTTGCAGACTTTTTCAGCACCTAGAACATGTATTGGAGGCATACAAGAATTTTGGAGGATTAGGATGGTATAATTACGACGAATCATTCAAACAAGAACTGTCTATTTATCCATCTTTAAAATGGGGTATGAAAGACGTGGGGCTGTGGCTTAGTTTAATATTGCCACAAAAATCCACACTTTCAAAGCCAGTACCAACGTCTTTTATCTCTCCATACAAAAAAGGTTTCTGCTATGCAATTAATGAGACATAATGCAGATGGGGTAATGCCTGTAAATATAGGCATGAATGTTCACAATGTTCAGGTACACACCCATTAGCTAAGTGTTTCAAAAGGGGTAATTTTCAAGGACAGAGAGAACATACTGCAAAAAGCACGCACACCAGTGAGATTAGCAAGAATTCTTCAATGGTTGTAAATTTATCCAGACCAGGAGACAGCCAAAATTTAAATGAATGGATTTTTACATTGTTGTAATATGGTTGAAAATCTAAAGTAGGGTAATCTATTCCCTCTTATCGTAAAAGAAAAATTAAATAAAGAGGTCTTGGAAGGCCATATAGTGGGTCCTTTTAAAAACCCTCCATTTATCAACTTCAGAATCTTGCCGTTAGGTATTATCCCAAAAAAGGAACACAACTCGTACAGGCTTATACACCTCCTGTCATACCCAAAAGGGGCATCTTTAAATGATGAGATGGAAGAAAGTTTGTCTTCAGTTTCATACTGCACATTTGAAGAAGCAGTTTTTAAAATCAGAAAAATCAGTAAGGCAGCTTTGTTAGCCAAGATGGATATAAAGACGGCTTTACCAATTACCAATCGTTCCAGAAGCATATAATTCTCTAGGTATTCATTTTGAAAATAACTTTTATTATGATATGTGCCTACCTATAGGCTGCTCAATATCTTGTGCCTATTTCGAAAAATTTGCTACGTTTTTGGAATGGGTGGTAACATTTGAGTCTGGATATGAAGGAATCCTATCCTATGTTATCTCATGCTTCAGCTTTTTGGTAAGATTGCTGAATACTTTGGTTTTCCTTGGAAGCTGAAAAAACAGTGCTTCTCACATCTTCAATTAATTTTTTAGGTATTAGTATTGACACAGTAAATTTAGAATTTAGATTACCTTTGTACAAAATAGATGAATTAAAATTCATTGTATCTGTTTTTTTTTTTTTTTTTAAAGAAAGTTTTATTAAAAGAACTACAGTCATTATTAGGTTTATTAGCCTTTGCATCTTGCATAATGCCAGTGGGCAGGGCCTTTTTGCGTTGACTTTATCTGGCCATCTCAGGCATCAAATCCCCGTTTGCGTTAGGCCAGCTTCTGAGCTAAAAGAAGATTTAGTAGTGTGGTTAAAGTTTTTTGACAGCTATAATGGTCGCTCTTTTTTCCAAGACAATTTCATATTTTCTGCAGATTTTGAGTTTTTTACAAATCCGGGGTCTTGTGGCATCTCAGCAGTCTGGAAGACGCATTGGTGCTCCGGTAAGTGACCTTCTAGATGGGTAAAATTAAATGCTACTAAGAACATTCTTTTAGAGTTATTTCCATTAGTAGTGGCTCTTGAAATTTGGGGTAAGCAATTTGCCAATATAATACAAACTGATAATAAAGGTATATTGTACGCAGTGAATTGCTTATCGTCAAAATCGTTATTAGTGATTACATTACTTAGACATTTGGTATGTTTACATCATAAAATATGGTTAAAAGCTAAACATCTGCCGGGAAAGGAGAATCAAATAGCGGATACTCTAGCTCGATTTCAGATTTCAAGATTCCTTCAGTTACTACCCAACGCCGACTTGGAGGGGATAACATGCCTGGAGTACCTTTGGGATTTAATCTAGAAATCATTACAGACTATATAAAAAAGTCAGTCGCTAATAGCACATGGGCAAAATATACTGCTGCATGGAACAAATGACAAAAAACAAATTTTGCTAGAGATTTTAATTTCCGTTTTGATTCTCCTTCAGAACAGGTAATATTAGCATTCTTATGTTCCTTAATGCATAAAGAGGTGTCTTACAGCCTTATTGCTAGAACTCTGGAAGGAGTATCATTTTTTCTAAAAATGCAAGGTCTGCCTAGTTGTACATCTTTTTTCTCTATACAACAAGCTCTGAAAGGTTACAGGAAGAGCCATTATACCACTGATAATAGGAGACCTATTTCAATTTAGTTATTGAAAAAGATTTGTATGATTACTTCAGAAGTTTGTTTCTCAAAATTTGAATCTAAGTTATTTAAGGTATCATATGTATTAGCCTTTTTTGGAGCATTAGGAATCTCAGAACTGCTTCCAAATAATAAATTAGCTCATGCTGGTCTTTTGCTACAGCATGTGGAAGTCTTGGATGCAGGGATTAAATTGTTTATCCCATTGCCTAAGACATACAGTAAAACCTTGGTTTGCGAGCATAATTCGCTCCAGAAACATGCTTGTAATCCAAAGCACTTGTATTTCAAAGCATTTTTTTACAGGGTGTAAAAGAGAAGAGAGGCACCTCCAAGTGTAGCAATAAGTCGCTAAATGTTGTACCTTCATTAAATGTAACCATATCGGCTCCTCTCTTCTTTTTTATACTCAGTTGTGACATGATGCTACTCTTATATCAAGACATTGCTTGTATATCAAGGCAAAATGTATTAAAACATTTTGCTTGTCTTGCAAAACGCTCTCAAACCAAGTTACTCTCAAACCAAGGTTTTACTGTATAGGATCAGTAGATGTAAGTGGATTAGTCTACATACATGTGGTGAAAAATGATATGCCCATTAGTCCTGGTAAAGAATTACATTCGCTTTAGGCCTCAGGTGGGTGATCAATTTCTTCTTCATGCATATAGTTCTCTTATGACCAGGTACCAGTTTAATTTTGTTTTGAAAGGTTGCATGAAGGGGTTAGGATTAAAACACTTGAGAGTTATGTCCAATTCTTTTCATATCGGGGCAGCTACTGAGGCTGCAAGAATGGGACTTGACGACTCCATTATACAAAGGTTGGGCAGATGGGAATCTCAATGTTTTAAAATTTATGTGAGACCTGACCTTTCTTTTTAAATTCCCTTGTCAAAAGAGAAGTTTATTGAGTATACAATGTTATAAAGATACATAAATTAAGTTTACAAGGATCTATAAAGTAAGCTCATTGTTTTACAGTAGGGTTTATATAGGCAAATATCATGAAATTTCAAATATTAAACACTGGGCTCACGTAAACCTAAATTAAAGATATATATCATTTCCTTAGTTACTTTTGTAGGTATTTAAATGATTTATACCTACTATACATATTGTTTACAAGTAGAGTGTATATAGGTCAAATAAATTCTGATAATGAGCTTTAATCGTAAGGTGGAGAAAAGGAAAGAGAAAGAAGAAAAAGGGTTGAAAGGTAGAGGTATGGTCCACAAGGTTGTCCCGCTCGTCAGTTTATTATTCTTTTTAGTTCTCTTTGAAGCCTTAGAATGGGTGTCTCTGTAAGTCATTTAATCTGTTACCATGGCAACAGGACAGAGTCATTGAAGTTTGACAGGAACTGTTGTTTTATCCAAGGATGCCAAAGTTTTTCAAATTTTGGAATTTGATTTTGATCGATGGCTACCATCTTAGCATGGGACATTGTATTATTCATTCTGTGATTTGTTTCTGCTAGTACCAATGTAGGAGATTTCCATGCCTTGGCCACTGTTTGTTTTGCAGCCATTATTAGTTGGATCATAAGTTTGAATTGAGAGAGTGTTAACCATTCCGGTTTTAGATTAAGTAAAGTTAAATATGGATCTGGTTGTATTATTTTTTTAAATATTTTAGATGCAATCACGAAGACTTCCTTCCAGAAGGTTTGGATTACTGGGCACGTCCACCATATGTGTAAATATGTGCCTATTTCTGGGCATCCTCGAAAACAAAGAGTTGAGGTATTAGGTGAATATTTTGCCACTCTAGCGGGTACAAGGTACCAGCGAGTTAGGACTTTATAATTTGTCTCCAGTGCTAAGATGTTGGGTGAAGATGACTTAGATGTGAACCATATGTTAGACCAGTCCATGTCTTCTAAAGTTCGTCCCAGGTCCTCCTCCCACCTCTGAACGTAAGGTCTATTAAGATTTGCTACTCCATATAATTGATTATAAAGTGATGAAATTGTACCTTTAGCAAATGGATCTTTTGTACAGATTGATTCAAAAATGGATAATTGGGATAATGGTGTATCCCCCTTTAGGAATGGTGTATAGAAATTTTTGATTTGGAGATATCTAAATATCTCAGAGTTTGGAAGATCATATTTTTCTCTAAGCGATGGGAATGAAAGGAATGATTTAGATGCTATGAAGTCATTTAGTATCTGAATGCCTGATGTTGTCCAAGCTTTAAAAGAATTTGGGTAGATCCATGCCGGATAAAAGGCCGGATTTCTGATAAAAGAAAGGAGAGGATTGTGTGGAGATTGTAACTGATATTTGGTTTTTAGTTTATCCCAGAGAGAAAAGAAGTGTTTAGTTATGGGATTATGAATTTTAAAGCGGTCTTTAGGATCAAGCCATAATAAATTTGAAAATAATAGAGGGTCATTTTCTGAAGCCTCTATAAATACCCATAATGGGATTTCCTGTTTTGCATGGTATTTGGACAGACTGGCCAAATGTGCTGCTCTGTAGTAGTTAGTAAAATTAGGGTATCCCAGGCCTCCTTTATTTTTGGGAAGATGTAGTGTGTGTATAGGTATACGTGGTTTAGAAGAGCCCCTTATAAACAAAGTTGCTCTTTTTTGTACTATTCACAAAAAATAGGAAGGAATTGGAATAGGGAGGACTCTGAATAGATAAAGCAATTTGGCTAGAATAGTCATTTTGATTGCATTAATCTTCCCTATCCAGGGTAAAGGAAGTTGCGACCATTATTTTATTAGATTTGTGATCTGTCTTAATACAGGAGGATAATTGGTTGAGAATAAGTCAGAATGAGATGCTGTTAAATGAATTCCAAGATATGGGATTGATTTTTCTGCCCATGTGAATGGGAGTGCAGCCCTAGCCGGGATCAATTCCATGTTTGTGAGTGAAATATTAAGCACTAGGCATTTCTTAGGATTAATCATAAGGCCGGATAGGGCTGCAAATCCATCAAGAGCTGGTATTAAGTTAGGACCAGAGACCTGTGGTGATGATAGAAAAAGTAATATATCGTCTGCAAATATACATAATTCTTGTGTAATACCTCCTACTTCAATGCCAGTTATAGTTTGGTTTGTTCTGATGTATTGGGCCATGGGTTCAAGTATAAGGGCAAATAATAAGGGAGATAATGGGCAACCCTGTTGGGTACCTCTTTCGATATTAAAGGCTTCAGATTTGTATCCAGCATATTTTATATAGGCTTTGGGTTTATTATATAATGCCTTGATCCATGTTAAAAAGTGGGGTCCAAAACCCCATTTTTGTAATGAATATTGCATATATTGCCAGGATACTGTGTAAAATGCGCTCTTAATATTGAGAGATAGAAAACATAAAGGGATTTTCCGTTTTTTAGCAATATGTGCCAATAACACTGCCCTGCGTATATTATCGCCTGCCTGTCTATTTGGCATGAAGCCTACTTGATCTCTATGTATTAATTTTCCTATAATGCTATTGAGGCGTTTTGCTATTATTTTTGCTAATAATTTAATATCGAGGTTTAACAGAGAGATAGGCCGATAATTCACACAGGAAGTATCATCAGAAAGGGGTTTTGGGATCATACAAACAATTGCCATTAGTGTTTCTTGCCGAAAAGAATGTCCATCTAGAAGTTTGTTAAAAGTTTCAGTGAGAATGGGAGAGAGTATTTCTGAGAATGTTTTATAGTATAAAGCCAAGTAGCCGTCTGGGCCTGGTCTTTTGTTAAGTTTTAGGTCTTTTATGGCGTTAGCAACTTCATCTATAGTTATAGGCTCATCCAAACTGCTTTTTTGATTCTGAGATAACTCAGGTAAGGTTATTTTTGAGAAGAAGGATTCAGCTTCTGTAGGATTAAATTCATTGTTTGTCTTGTATAAAGTTGCGAGATGTGAGTGAAATTTATGGACTATTTTAACTGGATTACAAGTGTAAACATTTTTTGATAATTTCAAACGTATTGGTTTGAAAGATTTGTTAGTTGAATTTAATGCCCGAGCCAAATATGTACCTGGTTTGTTTGTATTCATGTAGAAATTGTGTTTGGAGCGTTTGAGGGATTTATCAACTGACTCAGTGAGAAATAGATCGTATTCCAATCTAGATTTTTCCAGATGAGATTTTGTACTCTGAGATGGATTATCTTGAAATGATATGTAGGCTGCATTAAAATTGAGTTCTAGTTTTTTTGCTAGATTTTTGCATTCCCGTTTAAATAGTGCCATTTGTCTTTGTATTGTACCACGCAAGACAGGCTTATGAGCTTCCCACAGTGTTATTGGGGAGATGTCTGTTGTATTATTAATTGATATGTATTCCTTTAAAGCTTGTTCAATGGCCATCTGATGTAGTGGGTGTTTGAGCATTATGTCCGGTAAGTACCACGTTGGGTCATGCGCTTTTGGTATGGCTGAGGCTATAGTAGTGTATACTGCATTATGGTCAGACCACGGAATCGGAATTATATCTGATGCAATAATTTCTGGTATCATTCCTATTGTTAGAAAAATATGATCTATTCTGGTGAAGGTTTGATGAGGGTGCAAGAAATAAGTGAATTTCTTTTTCATTGGGTTACTTTCTCTCCATGAATCTACCAGATTGTATTTGGAAAGAAGTTGAGAAAAAGGTAATCTAGAGGTTATTTTGGATGGTGTAAAAGGTGATTTATCTAGAAATGGGAGGAGGACCTGGTTCGAATCCCCACACATTATCACTGTTCCTATTTTGTGTGTATTAATCACTTGTAATATATGTGAGAGGAATGGTGTAGGTTGCTTGTTAGGAGCGTAGTAGGAAATCACCGTGATTGCTGTATCCATTATATAACCCATGAGTATCAGGTATCTACCTTCTGGGTCTTTAATTTCTGATGATAAGGTGAATGGTGTGGATCGGTGAAATGTAATTATAGTTCCCCTTTGCTTGGTACAGGCAGAAGCCGTGTAAATTTGTTGATAAAAAGGAGAAATATATTTTGGAGTAGAATCTTTGGTGAAGTGTGTTTCTTGGAGGCATACTATGTGAGCCTTCTTGTTATGGAAAGTACGGAAGGCTTTGGTCCTTTTTTGAGGGACATTTATTCCCTGAACATTCAGGGAAAGTATATTCAGTGGTGCCATGGCAATAGATCAAATAGTTTTGACTTACTTTTTGTTATGCAGAGCTGACTGTGCATATCAACCTGTGTGGACTGAAGAGATGAATAGATAGAAAAGAAACCAGTAATTTCTGGAGTAAAGAGTAAACAAAAAACATATGAGATTAGATGATACATTGTATAAATTATTTTTCCCAAGTAATCACAATTTACCCGTGAAAGAGAATAAATATCTCTCTCAGGGGAATAAGTGCCTTCGTCACACTCCCACATAATATGGTTGGGAGAATGAGGAGGGCTAATGGGGGTACACGGATATACCGCTTACAGGAGAGAAGTGCTATGTCAAAAGACATCAAAATGATGTTTCATTAATTGGAGTGCAGAATATAGTTTTTGCTGAAATTATATATTCCAGGGTGGTTGTATATGGTTAGTCTTGCCCTAGGCTAAATAATTCAGTTAGAAAGGTACTGTTAATAACTTTGGTATTGATGAAGATGGTTTGAATTATTTTGGGATTTTAACCCTTTTAGAGTAAACAATTACATATTTTATTCATATGCAACTGTTTAGATATGTTAACTCATAAAATTGAGGTTGTATTGCTTCAGATTAGAATAAACAAAAACATAATTCTAGGAACTAGTTAGGTAATAATATATTTGTTTTAAGAAAAGAAAGAAAAAGCTTCCATTACTTCTGGATTATTGAACATATTTGTCCTAAAAAGTAATAAATCTATTGTTATTACCTGATAATATATAACTGAACAAGAATTTCCTTATTTCACTTATATATTCTAAGGCTATATGAATCAGAAGTAATAAGAAATATAACTGGAAAGTAACATGATCCCACACAGTGTGTGACTATCAGAATGCACTTACATTCAGTTATAAATACAGGTTTTTTTATAGAGAACCATCTCTTAGTATAATAAATGAAGAGATATCAGGAATTAGGATGTCAGTCCATTGAATCTTCTTGGTCCATGGATGATGTGGCATAACGGCCTCTTTTGTGAGAATGATGATTCCCATTTTGTTCTGAAATTTTCTGGGTGCTGCCTGAAGGTGAAGATGACGCCATTCTTCTGCGTGTGGGAGTGTTGCTGCTTGTGGGTTCTGTCAGATTTAATTTTAAAAGGGTTTGTTGTAGTTCATCTGCTGATCTGCTTCTGTAAATTGTACCTTGGTAGTTAAATCTGACTGAAAAGGGGAAGCCCCATTGATACATAATGTTGTGGCGTTGCAGTTCCATCAGTTGGGGTTTCACAGATCGTCTTTTAGTAATAGTAAGTTGGGATAGGTCAGCAAAAATTTGATAATTGTGTCCTTGAAAATTAAGTTCCTTTTTTTCTCTTGCAGCAATTAGTATTTGTTCTTTCGTTCTGTAATAATGAAATTTTGTGATTATATCACGTGGGGGTCCATCTTTCTTTTTGGCTGTGAGGGCTCTGTGTACTTTGTCCAGTTCTAAACGTTCAATAGGGATATCTGGCTTTAGTTCTTGTAATAGAGCAGTAATAGTAGATTACAGGTCTGTCACAGTTTCAGGTATTCCCCTTATGCGCAAGTTTGAACGTCTGGCTCTATTTTCGTAATCTTCGAGCTTAGTTTGAAGTATTAAATTCTCTTTTTTTAATTGTTCCAATTCTGTTATATTTTCTTGGGTTGTAATTTCAATTTCATCCATTTTTATTTCTAAGGCTGCGGTGCGGTTTCCCAGCTCTCTTATTTCTTTGGTTAGGCTTTTTGTTATTTGGTCTGAGGTTTGTTTTAAAGCCTTATGAAGCATCTTTTCAAATTGTAATAATATTACTGGGGATACTGAGGAGGCTTGTGGAGAAGTTTGTGAGAGGATTTGTTCTGTATCTGACTCAAATGGAGAGTCTTGCTGTGACATTTTCTGTCTGTGAGAGAACCCTGATGCTGTATCTTGTGAGGTGACTGGAGCTGCTTCAGCTGCAGTGAGTGCCTGTGAGCTCTTTGTGAGGTGATTTTTATTTCTGCCACGGTTTCCTCCCAGTACCATATTTCCTTCCCAAACTTTCACAGTTTGTTCCCTGGGGCAAAAAGGTTTAAATGGATACCTTTTGAGCCTGCAGGCTCCGCTTTGTCCTTCTCTTCTCTCCTCAGCGGTGTGGAGCTCTAACAATGCATGTCTGCTTCGCTAGGCTCCGCCTCCTGCCCCCCTTCTTTTTAAATTCCAGGTGATAGAAAATATGTGTGGATCCTAGGACACTCATTTATTTACTGGGCATTTAAAAGAGTCGTACTACGTTGCTACACTTACAATCTGTCCTTGGATTATGCTAATTTTCAAGTATTCTGGAAAGGCATCCGGGGTCTCCTCTGGGCTAATTTGTCTTTTTATATTTGCAGGTTGTTTGAAGTTTGGCCAACTCCTGATATTGTAATCATCCACTTTGGGGGGAATGATGTGGGTAAAGTCAATACCCTGGATCTCATGTATAAAATGAAGCAGGATTTACACAGTTTCAATATGTCATCCTCAAATACTAGAGTCATTTTTTCAGAAATTTTTCCTTGACTTAAAAATTTGGAAAAAATTAGACGTAGAATAAATAAAACAATGGAAAAATGTATGCCTAATATAGGTGGATTTTCATACAGACACCTAGATCTTGAAGCAGGCTTTACTGGCTTATACAGATCAGATGGAGTGCATTTATTTGAGGTAGAGCTGGATATCTTTAATTTAGGATTACAGTCTAGTATTGAGTCGGCCGCGGTTTTTGGGTGGGGCTGGACTTGAAGATGCAAGTCCGGCGTCTGGGGACTGGTATTTATGATTTCTGAGATTTGTGCTCGAGTCGTTTTATGGCTGAGCAAAGTTATATTTCGCAGATTAATAAAGTTTAAGGAAATCTATAAATAAAAAATATGTTTATATGAAGTTGTTATTCATTGAAAAATGTATTTAAAACCAATAAATGTGCCGCGGCCATAATTTTGCCACTCAATGGTGTCTGTGTTATTTATTTGGTAAATTTAAGCTAGATTATAAACAAAGGGAGAAAGTGCAATCTGCAATCCCATGAGAAGGAGGGCATAAGCATATGGGCATGACAACATGGGCATGCAGTTGCCCTCCCTTTCATAATTTTAAAAAAATATATATACATGTATATGTTCACATAATTTATAGGGTAATACCACTTTAACCACCTGGCGCCACAGCTATAGCCGAAAGACGGCTACAGCACGGCGCTCAATTGCCGGGAGGGCGTCCCTGGATGTCCTCCTGTTTACATCCCCCCTGTGCACCGCTGCAGGCGCGCATCAGGGGAAATCTGTGTTGGCCGTGTCCCTTGGACACGGCCAATCACAGATCATGCTAAATGGCCAATCACAGCAGCCATTTAGCACTTGATCGGAGTGTCCAATGGGAGATGGTCTCATATGGAAACATATGAGTTCATCTCTCATTGCCGACTCTCCCTCCTCACACAGAGACCGCAGAGACCTACAGCTGCAGCGTGAGCTGTGCGTGTGAACACAAACACACACATGCCCACAGTGCCATCTGTCCCCAGTGCCACCTGTCAGTGCCATCTGTCCCCAGTGCCACCTATCAGTGCCATCTGTCCCCAGTGCCGCATGTCAGTGCCACCTGTCAGTGTCACATGTCATCTGTTATTAGTGTCATGTGTCATCAGTGCCACGTATCAGTGCCATCTGTCATCAGTGCCACCTGTCAGTGTCACGTGCCATCTGTTATCAGTGTCACGTGTCATCAGTGCCACGTATCAGTGCCATCTGTCATCAGTGTCACGTGTCATCAGTGCCATGTATTAGTGCCATCTGTCATCAGTGCCATGTATTATTGCCATCTGTCATCAGTGTCACGTGTCATCAGTGCCACATATTAGTGCCATCTGTCATCAGTGCCACCTATTAATGTCATCTGTCATCAGTGCCATGTATTAGTGCCATCTGTCATTAGTGCCACATCAGTGTCACGTGTCATCAGTGCCACATATTGGTGCCATTTGTCATCAGTGTCAATTGTCATCAGTGCCACATATTAGTGCCATCTGTCATCAGTGCCACATCAGTGTCACGTGTCATCAGTGCTACGTATTAGTGCCATCTGTCATCAGTGCCATGTATTAATGTCATCTGTCATCAGTGCCACATACCGTGTTTCCCCGAAAGTAAGACAGTGTCTTACTTTCTTTTTATCCCTAAAAGCCCCACTATGTCTTACTTTCGGGGTATGTCTTATATTGGGAAAAAAAAAATTTTTTTATTCTTTATTGCAATATGTTTTTTTTTTTTGTTTTTTTTTTTAATCAGCCCTGTTGGGGGGCTTTGGTGAGATATCAGGGGTCTTAACAGACCTCTGATATCTCCCCCTTGAGACAGAGAAAGAGACAGAGGATAGAGATTCCCCAGTCCCTTTCTCTGCAGCGTCAGCTGCACTGAGAATGAAAGGAGAGAAGACAGCGGCTTCTCTCCATTCATAAACTGACACATTGTAATCACAGGAGATTACAATGTTTCAGTTATGTGAATGGACAGAGTCAGCTGACTCTGTCTATTCACAAGGGAAGGAGGGGGAGGACGGAGGAACGGAGGGGGAGAACGGAGGGGACAGAGAAGGAGGGGGAGAACGGAGGGGACAGAGAAGGAGGGGAGAACGGAGGGGACAGCTGGGAGGCACAGAGGAGGAAAGCGGAACGGAGGGGGAGAACGGAGGGGACAGAGAAGGAGGGGGGAACGGAGGGGACAGCGGGGAGGCACAGAGGAGGAAAGCGGAACGGAGGGGGAGAACGGAGGGGACAGAGAAGGAGGGGGGAACGGAGGGGACAGCGGGGAGGCACAGAGGAGGAAAGCGGAACGGAGGGGGAGAACGGAGGGGGACAGAGAAGGAGGGGTACCGCACTTCACTGCAGGCAAATCCCCCCGTGTTTCCCCGAAAGTAAGACATATGTCTTACTTTCGGGGTATGGCTTATATTAGCTGACCCCTCTGAAACTCCCGATACGTCTTACAATCGGGGGTGTCTTACTATCGGGGAAACACGGTATTAGTGCCATCTGTCATCAGTGCCACATCAATGTCACGTGTCATCAGTGCCACATATTGGTGCCATCTGTCATCAGTTTCACGTGTCATCGGTGCCTCGTATTAGTGCCACCTGTCATCAGTTCCACATCAGTGTCACGTGCCATCAGTGCCACGTATCAGTGCCACATCAGTGTCACGTGTCATTGTCCTGGTGCTCCAGGGCCTTCAAAAGTGTAATAGGTAATCAACAAGTTAGATGTGTAATTTATGCTCCTAGAACACGTGATGGCGCTCCCTGCATGTTTGGCCTCTCCATATGGCTAGGCTGTGAAAAAGTCCCACACATGTGGTATCGTAATACTCAGGAGGAGTAGCAGAATGTATTTTGGGGTGTCAGTTGTGGTATACACATGTCAAGTGAGAGAAATAACCTATTACAATGACAATTTTGTGGGGAAAAAATCTTAATTTTGCAAAGAATTGTGGGAAAAAAATGACAACATCAAAAACCTCACCATGCATCTTACTAAATACCTTGGAATGTCTACTTTCAAAAAAAGGGGTCATTTGGGGGGTATTTGTACTTTTCTGGCTTGTTAGGGTCGCAAGAAATAAGATAGGCCACCAGTACATCAAGTGTGACCAATTTTTTATGATTTGCACCACAGCTTGTAGACTCTCTAACTTTCACAAAGACCAAATAATATCCACTAATTTGGGTTATTTTTTTTACCAAAGATATGTAACAGTATAAATTGTGGCCAAAATTTCTGAAGAAAAATTTATAATTTGCAAAATTTTATCACAGAAACAAAGAAAAATGCGTTTTTTTTTCAAAATTTTCGGTCTTTTTTCATTTTTAGCGCAAAAAATAAAAAACTCAGAGGTGATCAAATACCACCAAAAGATAGCTCTATTTGTATGAAAAAAGGACAAAAGATTCATTTGGGTACAGTATTACATAACTGAGTAATTCTCATTCAAAGTGTGAGAGCACTGAAAGCTGAAAATTGGTCTGGTCAGGAGGAGGTTTTAAAGAGGAAGCCGTAGACAGCGGTGCTGTCTTTTTGCAAATATCTCCTAAACCATGTAGGTTTAGGGGATATTTCTTGTACCTACAGGTAAGCCTTAATCTAGGCTTACCTGTAGGTCAAAGTGGTCTGTAAGGGTTTACAACCACTTTAAGTGCCCAGTAGGCCAGTGGTTAAATATGCAAAAATTGAAATAGGTTTAAAACGGGATTCAGGAAATTGGGATATGCATCACGTGACCTCTGGGAAATTCCCAGAAGGTCACGTGATGCAATTGGAAAATTCTAGAGGCGGGGCTTATTATAAAAATGACCCCACTCTGAGGTAACCGCCAGTGGGTCTGTCACAGCTGAAAGAGCTCCCCATTGCACGCACACATTCTGCATATGTGCAATTGGATTTTAAACTGACCTGTATGTCCATTTTTCCTTGCAAGGACTATTACAGCAATTTTTATATATTTGCCTTGGAGTTTTTGTACTGCAACTCCTATCTTTTAACCACTTGCCGACCGCCTAACGCAGATATACTGCGGCAGAATAGCACGGGCAGGCAAAATCATGTACCTGGTACGTGATCTGCCTCCTGCGGGCGGGGGGCACATCGCGTCCCCCCGGTGCCCGAGACGGTCGGCTTCGTTAGGGAAGCGATCCAGGCTGAGGGGGAGACCCCTCATTCGTGGCCACCCCCTTGCGATCGCTCCCAACGAATGAGAATCTTCCTCTGATGCTATATAGTAAACAGCGGCAGAGGAAGTGATGTCTTCGCTCCTCGGCTCGGTATTTTCCGTTCTGGCACCGAGGAGAGAAGACATCCGAGTAAGTGCACAACACATCACAGTAAAACACCAGGCATACTTTACACCCCCCATCATCCTCTGATCACCCCCTGATCACCCCCTAACCACCCCCCCTGTCACAGTGACACCAAGCAGTTTTTTTTTCTGATTACTGCATTGGTGTCAGTTTGTGACAGTTATGCCCCGTACACATGGTCGGACTTTGTTCGGACATTCCGACAACAAAATCCTAGGATTTTTTCTGACGGATGTTGGCTCAAACTTGTCTTGCATACACACGGTCACACAAAGTTGTCGGAAAATCCGATCGTTCTAAACGCGGTTACGTAAAACACGTACGTCGGGATTATAAACAGGGCAGTGGCCAATAGCTTTCATCTCTTCATTTATTCTGAGCATGCGTGGCACTTTGTCCGTCGGATTTGTGTACACACGATCGGAATTTCCCACAACAGATTTTGTTGTTGGAAAATTTTATATCCTGCTCTCAAACTTTGTGTGTCGGAAAATCCGATGGAAAATGTGTGATGGAGCCTACACACGGTCAGAATTTCCGACAACAAGGTCCTATCACACATTTTCCGTCGGAAAATCCGACCGTGTGTACGGGGCATAAGTGTGGTAGGGCAGTTAGTGTTAGCTCCCTTTAGGTCTAGGGTATCCCCCTAACCCCCCCCTAATAAAGTTTTAACCCCGTGATCACCCCCCGTCACCAGTGTCACTAAGCGATTGTTTTTCTGATCGCTGTATTAGTGTCACTGGTGATGCTAGTTAAGGAGGTAAATATTTAGGTTCTCCATCAGCTTTTTATAGCGTCAGGGACCCCCATATACTACCTAATAAAGGTTTTAACCCCTTGATTGCCCCCTAATTAACCCTTTCACCAGTGATCACCGTATAAGTGTTACGGGTGATGCTGGTTAGTTATTTTTTATAGTGTCAGGGCACCCGCCGTTTATTACAGATTAAAGGTTTAGCCCCCTAATCGCCCGGCAGTGATATAACTTAGGTTTCAGGGTCAGATAGGGTCTGCGTCGCCCCAGGCAGCGTCAGGTTAGCGCCAGTACCGCTAACACCCACGCACGCAGCATACACCTCCCTTAGTGGTATAGTATTTGAACGGATCAATATCTGATCCGATCAGATCTATACTAGCATCCCCAGCAGTTTAGGGTTCCCAAAAATGCAGTGTTAGCGGGATCAGCCCAGATACCTGCTAGCACCTGCGTTTTGCCCCTCCGCCCGGCCCAGCCCACCCAAGTGCAGTATCGATCGATCACTGTCACTTACAAAACACTAAACGCATAACTGCAGTGTTCGCAGAGTCGGGCCTGATCCCTGCGATCGCTAACAGTTTTTTTTGGTAGCATTTTGGTGAACTGGCAAGCACCAGCAGCCTAGTACACCCCGGTCGAAGTCAAACCAGCACTGCAGTATCACTTGGTGACGCGGCAAGTCCCATAAGTGCAGTTCAAGCTGGTGAGGTGGCAAGCACAAGTAGTGTCCTGCTGCCACCAAGAAGAAGACAAACACAGGCCTGTCGTGCCCATAGTGCCCTTCCTGCTGCATTCACCAATCCTAATTGGGAACCCACCACTTCTGCAGCACCCGTACTTCCCCCATTCACATCCCCAACCAAATGCAGTCGGCTGCATGAGAGGCATTTTTTTTATGTCCTCCCGAGTACCCCTACCCAACAAACCCCCCCAAAAAAGATGTCATGTCTGCAGCAAGCGCGGATATAGGCGTGACACCCGCTATTATTGTCCCTTCTGTCCTGACAATCCTGGTCTTTGCATTGGTGAATGTTTTGAACGCTACCATTCACTAGTTGAGTATTAGCGTAGGGTACAGCATTGCACAGACTAGGCACACTTTCACAGGGTCTCCCAAGATGCCATTGCATTTTGAGAGACCCGAACCTGGAACCGGTTACAGTTATGAAAGTTACAGTTACAAAAAAAAGTGTAAAAAAAAACAAACACAAATAATATAAAAAAAAAAAAAATAGTTGTCGTTTTATTGTTCTCTCTCTCTCTATTCTCTCTCTATTGTTCTTCTCTTTTTTACTGTACTCTATTCTGCAATGTTTTATTTTTATTATGTTGTGTCATGTTTGCTTTTCAGGTATGCAATTTTTTATACTTAACTGTTTACTGTGTTGTATTGTTAACCATTTTTTTGTTTTCAGGTACGCCATTCAGCTGCAGCGCGGATTTATTTATCTTGACAGCAATAGCGTTTGCTCCCACGATATATAAAGCCGTGACTCCAGCGGAGGTGATATATGCCGAAGCATGGGGGCAGCAGGGGCGGAGGAGCGATTTGCTCCTAACTTTTGGGGCGGATGCCGCATGCTTCGGCATATATAAATGGTGCACGTATGCCCATCATTAGAAGTGGGTGGATGATGGGAGTTATTCTAATGGTGGGCATACCCACCAATTAATCTCTTTTTTTCGTTCAGCCCACAGGCTGCATGAAAAAAAAAGATTACAATATATGCCCAACAAGGACCAGCAACGTACTGGTATGTTGTTGGACTTTGAGTGGTTATACCAGAATGATGCCTGCAGGTTTAGGTATCATCTTGGTATCATTCTTTTTCAGCCAGCGGTCGGCTTTCATGTAAAAGCAATCCTAGCAGCTAATTAGCTTCTAGACTGCTTTTACAAGCAGTGGGAGGAAATGTCCCCCCTCCCACCGTCTTCCATGTTTTTCTCTGGCTCTCCTGTCCCAACAGGGAACCTGAGAATGCAGCCGGTAATTCCGTCAGCTGATCATAGAGCTGATCAGAGACCAGAATGGCTCCAATCATCTCTATGGCCTTAGAAACCGGAAGCTACGAGCATTTCATGACTTAGATTTAGCCGGATGTAAACAGCGCCATTGGGAAAGCATTTTATCACACTGATCTTGGTGTGGTCAGATGCTTTGAGGGCAGAGGAGAGATCTAGGGTCCAATAGACCCCATTTTTTTCAAAAAAGAGTACCTGTCACTACCTATTGCTATCATAGGGGACATTTACATTCCTTGACATAACAATAAAAATTATTTAAAAAAAAAGAAAGGAACAGTTTAAAAATAAGATAAAAAAGCAAAAAAAATAATAAAGAAAAAAAAAAAAAAACCCTGTCCCCTCCTGCTCTCGAACGCAAGCGTTGGTCTGGCGTCAAATGTAAACAGCAATTGCACCATGCATGTACAGTACCTGACCGCGAGATTGTGTTTCCAGCGCGATACCATCACGCTGGTTCTCGGCGACAGGGTACTGTGCATGTCGCGCTGGCTCACTCATCGGGAAAGGAAAACTTTGTTTTCCTTTCGCGATGAGTGACAGGCAGTGCTGACAGCTGTCTGGTATGAATCCTGAGGGGGAACGCCGCGCCAAAATTTAAATGAAAATAACGACATTTTTTTACCAAAGACATGTGGCTGAATACATTTTGGACTAAATGTATGACTAAAATTGAGTTCATTGTATTTACTTTATAACAAAAAGTAGAGAATATCGTTTTTTTTTTAATTTTCTGTCTTTTTCCGTTTATAGCACAAAAAATAAAAACCGCAGAGGTGATCAAATAGCATCAAAAGAAAGCTCTATTTGTGGGAACAAAAGGACGCAAAGGTGACGGGAAACACGGTGATGAGCACCCAATCTACGTTTTATGCTGCACTGTGAAGTCACATATTGGATTTCAACAATCTATGAACAAATTTTTTTCATCCATATCGTTATGCACTTTTGTGCGTTTTTATGCGACTTTGGTTTCCTTCTGCATTGTGGCATGGGACTGCACTAAATTAAATATTTTTGTTGTATATAACACAATCCATCACATTTGCACTGTATAATACTTTATTTGAATTTATGCTACTTAAGATTATGGTCACATTACACATTTATTATTGTGTTATATTTTCTTCACATATATTCACATATGTTCTCATGCACAGTCTTTTTGTGCCCAAACTTAGTGTTGCACTTTACAATTTGCATATTGTTTGCACTTTTGTGCATTTTTTATGCAACTTTGTTTTCATCTTGCATTTGTTGCATGAGATCGCAATAAAACTAAATATTTTGGTTGTGTATAATATAATTCATCATATGTGCACTGTGTAGTTGCACTTTATTTGAATTTATGCTATTTAATCTTTATGTTCATATTGCACTTTAATATTATAGTGATATATTTACTTTTATATATGCTTTTTTGCACAGGATCATCTTGTGTTTATACCCAGCACTGCACATATGTTCGACTCAAACATTGGCTGTTCGCCCATTCATCGAAAACCGAACATTATGGGCCGTTCGTGCCAAATTTGAGCAGCGCATAACGGCCCATAATGCACTGCGAGAGCGCAGTGCATTGCTGCAGTGGCGTAGCGTGGGGGGTGCAGGGGGTGCCGTGGCCCCGGGCGCGACATTTAGGGGGGCGCCAGTATGTGGCTGCCTCCTCCTAATTTTAAATTCCTGTGTCACCGGGCTCCGGCCGCCATGTTCAGTGTTCGGCGCCCTGTGATGGGGCACATGGGGGTCACGTGAGGCGTAGAGCTGGCATGTCCGCGATCGCTCCTGAAGACCCCCATACGCCCTATCACAGCGCGCTGCGCCGGACACTAAACATAGCAGCTAGAGCGCGGGGGAGAGAAGCAATGTGCGCCGCCACTGTCTTCTCCTCCTCCAGACTGATGCAGGCCAGCCAGACATGAAGGTAAGTGAGACTCCCTCATGAGAGTCGTGTTACTGGCCCCGGGGGGGGAGAGAAAGTCAGTTAGTGTAGTATGGTGGTCAGTTAGTGTAGTATTGTGGTCAGTTAGTGTAGTATGGTGGTCAGTTAGTGTAGTATGGTGGTCAGTTAGTGCAGTATGGTGGTCAGTTAGTGGACAGTATAGCGGTCAGTGTAGTGTAGTATGGTGGTCAGTGTAGTGTAGTATGGTGGTCAGTGTAGTGGACAGTGTAGTGTAGTATGATGGTCAGTGTAGTGGTCAGTATAGTGTAGTGGACAGTATAGTATGGTGGTCAGTATAGTGTAGTGGACAGTATAGTATGGTGGTCAGTATAGTGGTCAGTGTAGTGGACAGTATAGTGGTCAGTGTAGTTCTCAGTGTAATGGACAGTATAGTATAGTGGACAGTATAGTATAGTGGACAGTATAGCAGTCAGTGTAGTGTAGTATGGTGGTCAGTGTAGTGGACAGTGTAGTATAGTGGTCAGTATAGTGGTCAGTGTAGTGTAGTATGGTGGTCAGTGTAGAGGACAGTGTAGTATAGTGGTCAGTATAGTGGTCAGTGAAGTGTAGTATGGTGGTCAGTGTAGTGGACAGTGTAGTATAGTGGTCAGTATAGTGGTCAGTGTAGTGTAGTATGGTGGTCAGTATAGTTTAGTGGACAGTATAGTGGTCAGTGTAGTTCTCAGTGTAGTGGACAGTATAGTATAGTGGTCAGTGTAGTATAGTGGACAGTATAGCAGTCAGTGTAGTGTAGCATGGTGGTCAGTGTAGTGGACAGTGTAGCATAGTGGTCAGTTTAGTGTAGTATGGTGGTCAGTATAGTGTAGTGGACAGTATAGTGGTAAGTGTAGTTCTCAGTGTAGTGGACAGTATAGTGGTCAGTGTAGTTCTCATTGTAGGGGTCAGTATAGTATAGTGGTCAGTGTAGTATAGTGGTCATTGTAGTGTAGGGGTCAGTATAGTATAGTGATCAGTGTAGTTCCCAGTGTAGTGGACAGTATATTGGTATTGTAGTGGACAGTGTAGTATAGTGGTCAGTGTAGTGTAGTGGACAGTATAGTGCAGTGGACAGTGTAGTGGTCAGTGTAGTTCTCAGTGTAGTGGACAGTATAGTATAGTGGTCAGTGTAGTGGACAGTATAGTGAGTATAGTAGTCAGTGTAGTTCTAAGTGTAGGGGTCAGTATAGTATAGTGGTCAGTGTAGTGTAGTGGACAGTATAGTGTAGTGGACAGTTTAGTGTAGTGGACAGTGTAGTGGACAATAGAGTGGTCAGTGTAGTGGATAGTATAGTGGTCAGCAGGGGCGGACTGATAACTCATGGGGCCCCCGGGCAATAGGAGATTATGGGGCCCCCGGGCAATAGGAGATTATGGGGCCCCCAGGCAATCAGAGAGTATGGGGCCACACAGTATACACACACACAGTATACAATCACACAGTATACACATATATGTACACACAGTATACACAGACAGATGTAAAAAAAACACAGATTTATACATACTGTCCCTGGTTTTACTGAGGCTGGCAACCCTGATGGGGCCCCCTAGTGGCCCAGGGCCCTCGGGCAGTGCCCTAATCACTCAATGGTCAGTCCGCCCCTGGTGGTCAGTGTAGTGATAGTGGTCAGTGTAGTGGACAGTATAGTGTAGTGGACAGTATAGTGGTCAGTGAAGTTCTCAGTCTAGTGGACAGTATAGTATAGTGGTCAGTGTAGTGTGTAATGGTCAGTAAAGGAATCAGGTTGGTCAGTATTGAAATCAAGTAGGTTAGTGTAGTGGTCAGTATAGGAATCAGGTAGGTCTGTACTATTGTATTTGAAGGGACTCGGGGAGTGCTAAAAGTCCGCAGGTTAGAGGGCGCAAATTACTTGCCTTGCCCCGGGTGCTGGCAACCCACGCTACGCCACTGCATTGCTGTATGATGATTGGCCAAAGCATGCACCATGACCTGCATGCTTTGGCCAATCCCTGCGCCCTCAGCTAAGAGAGTCATAATAGGCCAAAGGCAGGGTGCCTTTTGCCAATTATGGCTCAGGAGGACTAAGTCCACGCCCCACACTACATAAGGCTGCCTGCACGTTGGCCCCGTGTAGTGTGTTGTTGGCATGGGCTGAGAGATATTGTCATTTAGATCGAGCAGGCAGGCAGGTTATTCAGTTAGCTGCAGTGTATTTAATACATATATATACAGACAGTCTTGTATATATATATATATATATATATATCCACTGTATCCAGTTTAGCTATATCTGACTGCAGTTGCTACTACTTTTCTGGTGGTGTACACAATACAGTACACCCATAGTTGTTTTTACACTTCTATTGGTGCACTGTACTGTGCACCCCTAGTGCAGTTGCTACTACTTTTCTGGTGGTGTACAAAGTGCACAATACATACAGTGCACCCATAGTTGCTATTAGACTTCTGGTGGTGTACACAATACCGTTCACCCCTAGTGCAGTTGCTACTACTTTTCTGGTGGTGTACACAATACAGTACACCCATAGTTGTTATTACACTTCTGTTGGTGTACACAGTACCGTGCACCCCTAGTGCACCTGCTACTACTTTTCTGGTGGTGTACACAATACACAATACATACAGTACACCCATAGTTGTTATTACACTTCTGTTGGTGTACACAGTACCGTGCACCCCTAGTGCACTTGCTACTACTTTTCTGGTGGTGTACACAATACACAATACATACAGTACACCCATAGTTGTTATTACACTTCTGTTGGTGTACACAGTACCGTGCACCCCTAGTGCACTTGCTACTACTTTTCTGGTGGTGTACACAGTACACAATACATACAGTGCACCCATAGTTGTTATTACACTTCTGTTGGTGCACTATACACAGTACCGTGCACCCCTAGTGCAGTTGCTACTACTTTCCTGGTGGTGTACACAATAGATACAGTACACCCATAGTTGTTATTACACTTCTATTGGTGTACACAGTACCGTGTACCCCTAGTGCAATTGTTACTACTTTTCTGGTGGTGTACACAGTACACAATACATATAGTACACCCATAGTTGTTATTACACTTCTGTTGGTGTACACAGTACCGTGCACCCATAGTGCAGTTGCTAGTGCTAATACTTTTCTGGTGGTGTACAGAGTACACAATACATACAGTGTACCCATAGTTGTTGTAACAATACCCCGAGTATGAAAGAGGTTAAAGTCGTTTAGGACATTCCATACCCGAAAACAAAGGCAGCTATTGAACACTTCAATCAGCCGAACAAGAAACCCATAGGAATAATTCTCCCCCAAGTACGAGACGAGGCTCTGTCTTGAGGGTCAAACAGGAATGACTCTTTATTAGAACCAAAATTACAAGACTTTATATACAGTTAAAGAGGAGTTTTCTACCTCCTGCTTATATTACTCTAACAATACACTTGTAACCAGAAACCTAATTAACATGAGCTAATTTACTAAATCATTTACCCAGACTAGGTGACTCAGAGACATGACCTTTAGGACAGACTTGCTGTTTTTTAGTTCAGAAGACACAATCAACATTATCATAAGTATAACACAGGACACCTTCACACAATAGCAGAAGCTAATTACAATTAACAATACAAACAGTGATCTCCTCCCCTCCTCAGCTTAGTAGGCAACAAACTATAGTATGAGTAGACTGTCCAGCTCCTACCCAGTTCTAGAGGCTAATGTGATCAGCTCGCTCAACTAACATGTTGAGTTCAGATTCAAACAAACCAAGAATAGTCTTTACATTTATCCTGGAAGATATTGTGGATAAATATTACTGTCCCATTTTAAGTAATCCAACATATATTTTCTCACTCACCCTGTGCCAGGATGGCACAGGGTGACTTAGACATAAGAGGTGCATGGGGAGCTGAAACATGGGTTTCCCATACTTTCCAAGGGATTCTGGGTTCCACTGACCCTCCCATCACATCTCTCCCCTTTCGGCAGAAGACTAACACAGGAGGAGACTCCAGACGGGTTGACTCCAAAGCTAGTCCATAGTTCCAGTCCTCTAATGCTGGTATCCACACAGTACCCCAAACAAATTGTTCCAAACAGAGTATTACTCACCTAGCCAACCTCTGCCTCTCTCAGAGTACATATCCGCCACTGGGGAGAGGCCTGGACTGGCCCTTTTCCCTGGAGTCCTTTCAGCCGCTGGAGAGAAGACAGGGTGACTGGGCTCACTCCGTCATGCTGTTAGGGATCTGGGCCGTCTGCCCAGCATCCCTGGGGTATACAGGTGGGGACTGAAGCCCCATCCACCTTTACAGGAAATTTGTCCTCTGTTAGTTGAGGGCAGAGGCCAGCAGCACTCTGCCCTGTTGCCAGCCCCTCTGCTGGAAACCCCACACCATCTGCTCCGGCTAACTGTTGGGGAGGAAGGCCCTGGCTCCCCGGAACTCTACAGTTGTTGCCATTGCTGGGCAGAGTTTGGTAGCACTCCGTGCTGTTGCCAGCACTTCTGCTGCAGACTCCACATCATCCGCTTCGGCTAACTGTTGGGGCAGGAGGCTGAATTCCTCCCCTCCTAAACTGTGCAGCGGCCATTGGGGAGGTGAGCTGGCTGCTTCCTTTTCAATTCCCTCATCTGGCTCCTGGGAAGTGATTGTCACCCTCTCACCATGAGCCTCCGGAACTGCCACAGGTATGGGGCAGAGGTCTTGGACCCTCTGTCCAGTGACCAGCGCCTCAGCTGGGGATGTTCCTTTCAACTCCACAGATACTGCTGTTGGTGCTGGGCAGATCACACTGAAGTTTGGCCCTGATACCAGCTCTTCTGCTGGAGGCTCATTAGGTTGTTCTTCCTCAGCAGAAAAGTCTATCAAATCCCCTGTCTCTGCAACTGGTGTCTGTGGATAAAGGTTCACCATCTCCTGTCCGTGGAACCCAGAAGATGCTATCAGTGCTGGGCAGAGGTTAGCAGAACTCTGCCCTGTTGTCGGCACTTCAGCTTTGGGATGGCAATCTCCAGATTTTCCACTGCCGATTCTTCAGCCAGGATTTCAGAGTTGTCAACTGGTATTTCCTCATAGTTCCAGGCAAAGGGAGCCCCACCCTGCTGCTGAGCAGAGTCGTGCAGCTGTCTGTAGGCGATCTCCAGCTCCCATTCCTAAATGGCCAGAAACTCCAAATCTTCCTGTGCCCAGTGCCCTTCCGAGACATTCAGTCTTCGCTCTCTGTGCTCCATTATTTCCTCCAAACGCCTCTCCCGGTCACTCCCCAGGGTCCCTGGACAGCCTCCAATACAACAGTCCCAGGCCATCATAGTCAAAGCCCTCCGTGGGGCTGCCATCCGCTGACCATGGGCACTCTTGGGCTACATACCACCGGAGGGCTCTGTAGCTCTCATCCAACCGCATCTCTGCCTGGATCAGCCTGCTTAACTCAGCTGTCCACTCCTGCTTTGGTTGTTCCCCCAATAACAGCATTCGTACTTCATACTGCGACCAGTACCTTACATGGATGGAGGGGAGAACTTTTCCCTGGTGTTGCTGCTCGAGAGCTAGCGCTTTCTTCCAGAGTTTGCAGCAGATAGAATTAGACCACCCCAGCAGGACCTGCTCTGATGCTGGCCCTCTATGCTGTATCTGCATCTCTCGTAACCTCCTTCTGAATTCCTCTTCCATGGCGGCTAGTATCTGTACCTCTCCTCTCCTTTCAGTTGGTGCTGCTGTGACTTCTGCTGCTGCAGCACCTCTTTGCTGTGGCCAATTTGCCTCCATAGCCGCTATAACTAGGTCTATGATCTCCGCTGTAGGGTTAGGTCCATAATGCGCCAGTCTTATATTAACAGCCCGATCAAAACTTGCCTCTTCGTGTGTCCTCTCTGTTATGCTGGGCCTTTCAGTTATGTTGGGCCTTTCGGCTCTATCCATTTAGACTAGTTCAGTGATAATGTCCCTCTTCTTACGGTTGTTGGCCGGTCGGCCCCGGTTCTGCAGTAAGTCCTTGAGGGAAAGAGCGCTTTAGCCATTCATACTGTGCTTCCATTGGCCTGGGTCCTCTTGTAGCTGTCCTTCTGGGCTGTGGGAATCATCCCACTGCTGCCAAACTTCTGTTGGTGTACACAGTACCGTGCACCCCTAGTGCAGTTGCTACTACTTTCCTGGTGGTGTAAACAATACATACAGTGCACCCATAGTTGTTATTACACTTCTGTTGGTGTACACAGTACCGCGCACCGCTAGTGCACTTGCTACTACTTTTCTGGTGGTGTAAACAGTACACAATACAGTGTAGTGTGGTTTTGCTAAACAAAATTTACAGCATGTCCGGAAGGCCACCAAGGAGAGGCAGACGCTCACAGGCCACTAAAAGAGGGCAAGCAGGCTCTGTGTCTACAGTCGACAGTGCTGGTCATGGACACGGTGCATCCTCAGCACGTGGCCGTGGGGCACGCTTGTCCTTTTTTTGTGCAGCTGGCCGTGTTATTGAGCCACGACATGCAAAAGAGTTGGTGGAATGGAAAACAAAGCCCTCCTCATCCTCCTCATCTCTATCACCCAGGCTCAGAGTAGTTTGCCTGCCAATGCAGCTTCCAAAGCGGCCTATTCCATTGGCTCTATGTCAACAGTCACTCCTTCCCTAACTCCACCATCATGCATGGAGGAGTCCCCCCGAACTATTCAACCACAGTGTCGGGTACATGCTGCAGGAGGATGCGCAGTGATTTGAAGGCTCTGATGATGGAACCCAGGTTGAGGAAGGGAGTAACGTGAGCATAGAGAGAGGGGGTACCCAAGAAGGTTAAGAAACTGGCAGTCATGTTTCTCGAGCTGCAGCATACTGCCAAGTTTGCTCCGGTGACAAGGAGGGAGAGGATGATGAGGTCACTGACTCTACTTGGGTGCCTGAAAGAAGAGAGGAGGAGGAGGAGGCACATCTCCAACAAGGCAGGATGCCCTCCAGGGGGCAGCTTAAGGGCAGCCAACCTATTGCATCACACCGCAGAGCTAAGCAGGTGCAGGGCACTGCAGACTCCCCACATATTTTGAAAAGTTCTTTGGTGTGGGCCTTTTTTGACACGTGTGCAGCAGATCGCACCATTGCTGTTTGCAACATATGTCTGAAGCGTATCAAGCGTGACCAAAACAGCAGCCGCTTGGACACCACATGCTTGACCAGACATATGACGACCTCCCATGCAGTCCGTTGGCAACAGCACTTAAAAGACCCACATCAAAGAATAAGGCAGACCTCTCCTTGCTCCTCATCAGCTGGGATCTCCAATCCCACTATACCTCCAGTCCTCCCAGAAACCTGCACTGAGAGGAATGAAGGTATAGAAATAGGTGTCCCAAGTACTTGCGGCCAATCTGCTAGCGGTACACATACATCGGATTTTAGCAGGCAAATTTCCCTACCCCAGTTGCTAAACCATCTAAAGAAATTTGGTCCCAGCCATCCACATGCTCAGCGCCTGAATGCTAGCTTGGCCAAATTGCTAGCACTGCAATGCTGCCTTTTCAGCTGGTAGACTCTGCCCCCTTTCATGAATTTGTGGAATGTGTGGTACCTCAGTGGCAAGTTCCCAAACGCCATTTCTTTTCACGGAAGGCCATTCCGGCTCTCTACCAGCATGTGGAAGGCAATGTCTTGGCCTCGTTGGACAGGGCGGTCAGCAGTAAGGTGCATATTACTGCTGACTCATGGTCCCGCAGGCATGGCCTTTCTTTCACAGCACACTGGGTAACTCTGCTGGCAGCTGGGAAGGATGCAGGACAGGGTTCAGCATTGTTGGAGCTTGTTTCTTCACCACGCCTCCAAAATGCTAGTGGTGATTCTGCCACAGCGCTCTCCTCCACCCTCGCCTCTTCCTCTTCCTCTATGGCCTCTTCCTCTGCAGATTTGTCCTCTGAACCAGCGGTGCTCCGTAGGTGTTTAAGGGGCTACGCAAGCACTCAGGCAAAAAGATGCCATGTGGTGTTTGAGTTGGTCTGCTTAGTGGACAGGAGCCACACTGGGGCAGAGATTTTGTCAGCTCTGCAGGGGCAGGCCCAGAGGTGATTGACGCCATGCCAGCTTCAGCCAAGAATGATTGTATGCGACAATGGCACCAACATCCTCTCTGCCCTCCGACAGGGACACTTGACCCATGTTCCATATTTGGCTCACATCCTGTATTTGGAGGTGCAGTGGTTCTTGAGCAGGTACCCTGGCTTACAGGATCTCCTGAGGCAGGCCAGGAATGTCTATGGTCATTTCCGCCAGTCATATAATGCCAGTGCTCAGCTGGCTGACATTCTAAGAGAATGCAACCTGTCCAAGAATTTGTGACATGCCCACCAGGTGGAACTCAATGTTGGCAATGCTGCAGCGGCTGCACACCCAGCAGAGGGCCATCAATGAGTACCTGTGTGAGTATGGCACCAGGACAGGGTCAGGGGAGCTTGGCTTTTTTTGCCACGCCAGTGGCTACTGATCAAGGATGCATGCACTGTCCTGACACGATTTGAGGAGGCCACGAGGATGGTGAGCAGTGACAGTGCATGCATCAGTGATACTGTCCCTCTTGTCTTCCTGTTGGAGCACACGCTTCATGGAATAATGGACAGGGCACTTGAGGCAGAACAGCATGAGGAAGAGGAGTACTTCCTTACTTCTCAAGGCCCCCTTTATCCAGATACTAGTATTCCTGCAGGCCCGCTGATCACACAGGAAGAAGAAGAGGAGGAGGAGGATTGTGTCAGCATGGAGGTGGAGGATAACACTCAGCATCAACAGAAGTCTTCAAGGGATCGTTTGCAGTCCCCAGAAACACATGGAGTTGTATGTGGCTGGGAGGAGGTGGTTAATGATCATGTGATCTTTAGTGACCCAGAGGACTCATGATTGAATGTCTCTGCAAACTTACACTGCATGGCCTCCCTGATCCTGCAAAGCCTGTAAAAGGACCCTAGGATTTGTGGTATCAAGGACAGGGATCATTACTGCCTGGCAACCCTTCTTGATCCATGTTACAAAGGTAAGGTTTCAGAACTTATCCAGTCTTCGCAGAGGGAGCAGAGGATGAAACATCTTCGGGAGGCCTTGCAGAAAGGTTTGTGCAATGCGTTTCCAGAGCCTGGGAGGTCACAATTTCCTGTTGCTGGACGATGTGTTGCTGAGGCTTCGTTCAGTCATAGAAAGAGCGGTGGAGAAGGTGGCCGGCTGACCGGTGCGTTCAGATAATTCTTCAGTCCTCAGCGCCCATGTCTGATTGGTTCCAGCAACCATCGCCAGCGTCTAAATTATATGGTGTAGGAATATCTAGGGGCAAGATCAGACTTGGAGACCTTTCCACCAGAACATCCACTGGGTCACTGGGTCTTGAGGATGGACCACTGGCCAGAGCTTGCTCAATATGCAATTGAGCTACTGGCCTGTCCTGCATCTAGCATTTCTTCTGAACGCACATTCAGTGCTGCTGGAGGCTTTGTAACCGATCACAGAGTGCGCCTGTCCACAGACTCTGTTGATCGTCTCACATTAATAAAAATGAATCAGTCTTGGATCACCAGCTACCAAGCACCTGATGCTGATGTAACCGATTGATTTTTCTATGGATGTGGAATCCCTTGAAGACTGCATATGCTGAATGACTATCCTATTATTCTGAGTGACTATCCTATTCCTCCTCCATCTTCATGATGATAGCTTCTAAGAATATTTTTGGTTCAGGGTACCACCACCACTGCCTTAGGCCCAACTTTTCTGCCCCTGTTTAACAGGGGCATGTAATTATAATTTTTGATCTAATATTTCACAGCAGGGCCTGTTCCTGCGCTCAACAAAAGTATCTGTGAGGCTTTACAGTGTTGTGCCACCACCACCACCACCACTGCCTAAGGCCCAATTTTTATGCCCCTGTTTAACAGGGGCACGTAATTACAATTTTTCATCTCAATATTTCACAGCAGGGCCTGTTCCTGCACTCAACAAAAGTATCTGTGAGGCTTTACAGTGTTGTGCCATCACCACCACTACCACCGCCTAAGGCCCAATTTTTATGCCCCTGTTTAACAGGGGTGGGTAATTACAATTTTTGATCTAATATTTCACAGCAGGGCCTGTTCCTGCGCTCACCAAAAGTATCTGTGAGGCTTTACAGTGTTGTGCCACCACCACCGCCTAAGGCCCAATTTTTATCCCCCTGTTTAACAGGGGCGCGTAATTACAATTTTTGCTCTAATATTTCACAGCAGGGCCTGTTCCTGCACTCAACAAAAGTATCTGTGAGGCTTTACAGTGTTGTGCGATCACCACCACCATCACCGCCTAAGGCCCAATTTTTAGGCCCCTGTTAAACAGGGGCGCGTAATTACAATTCTTGATACAATATTTCACAGCAGGGCCCGTTCCAGCGCCCACCAAGAGTAACTGTGAGGGCTTACAGTGTTCTGGTACCACCAACACTTAAGGCCCAATTTTCTCCAGAGTATATAGGGCAGGTCGTATAGTATATACAGGCAGACCCCCTACTTTCAAACATCCGACTTACAAATGACTCCTACTTACAAACGGAGGGAGACAACAGGAAGTGAGGGGAAATCTACCCCTAGGAAGGGAAATTCTTTCCTGTAAGAGTTATTATGGGAAAAAGGTGTCTCCACCAATGCTTTATCACCAATCCTTGTTTCCCTATTAACCCGAAATTTTCTAAATCCAGTTGTCATTGGGACAGAAAGTGAGGTGAAATCTTCTGAACAGGGGCACAGACAGCAAAACAAATGTTACAGGGGTGATGATAACCCTTACCTATGTTATCCAAAAAGCTTAAAAATTGATTTTTTTGGCTGGAGTTACACTTACAAAATGTACCTGTTCCAAATTACAAACAGATTCAACTTAAGAACAAACCTACAGTCCCTATCTTGTTTGTAACCCGGGGACCGCCTGTATACTGCTGCAGTTCAGAGTATATAGGGCCTAGGGGCCCCATGCCTTTTTTCTTTTAAATTTGGGTGCGGGTTTCCCCCTAATATCCATATGAGACCCAAAGGGCTTGATAATGGGCTGGGGGGTGGGGGCAACATTACATTACAGCCGCAAGCAGTTTTAAATTACTTTTATTCCTTTAGAAATGTCATTTTGTGCAGGGACTGTTCTAAACACGGGAAAAATGTGCTACTTTATAGGCATACTATAGCCACCCCCCAGGCACGATATTTAAAGGTATATTTCACTTTTATTGTTTCACTTTAAGCATTATTAAAATCACTGCTCCCGAAAAAACAGACGTTTTAAAAGCTTTTTTTGCATTGATACATGTCCCCTGGGGCAGGACCGGGGTCCCCAAACACTTTTTATGACAATAACTTGCATATTAGCTTTTAAAATTAGCACTTTAGATTTTTTTACGTTCGAGTCCCATAGACTTTAACAGTGTTCGCACAAATTTTTTGTCTGTTCGCATGTTCTGCCTGCGAACCGAACCAGGGGGTGTTCGGCTCACCCCTAGTGCTTAGCTGCAGGTCATTAATTGACAAATTTTTCACATTCATCTATGACTTAGCGCAGATATATAATTTTTATTTCTATGTCACAATACGTGTTGGTATTCTTGGTTCTCTCAAGGAACTGTAGCTCTCCAGTGCTGGCAGCACTCATGCAGCCCCGGACCATGACACTCCCACCACCATGCTTAACTGTAGGCAAGACACACTTGTCTGTTAAACTGCTGTATGGTCTTGGCAACTGTGCTACAGCTCAGTTTCGGGGTCTTGGCAATCTTCTTATAGCCTAGGCCATCTTTATGTAGAGCAACAATTCTTTTTTTCTTTGCCATGAGGTGCCATGTTGAATTTCCAGTGACCAGTATGATAGAGTAAGAGAGATAACACCAAATTTAACACACCTGCTCCTCATTCCCACCTCAGAGCTTGTAACACTAATGATTCACATGACACTGGGGAAGGAAAATTACTAATTGGGCCCAATTTGGACATTTTCACTTAGGGGTGTACTCACTTTTGTTGCCAGCGGTTTAGACATTAATGGCTGTGTGTTGAGTTATTTTGAGGGGACATCAAATTTACACTATTAGGCCCCTTTCACACGGGGCTGTCCGTTTGGGATTGCTCAGTTGATCCCCGCTGAGCCGGCGGATGACAAGTCCGTCTCTGACAGGTCCATGCAGGGACGGACCTGTCAGAAAGTCCGCTCTCCCCTATGGGGGGATCGGATGATTACGGACCGTCTGTCTGTTTTCATCTGATCCGATCCGCCAGACGGATGAAAAATAGGACATCCTTCCTGGATTTTGCAGAGTGGATCAGATCAGGGTGGATCGGATGTCAGCGGACATGTCACCACTGACATCTGATGCTCCATAGAGCTGTATGGAGCGACCGTTCAGATCCGCCTGAAAAAACTGACAGGCGGATCTGAATGGTCTTCATGTGTGAAAGGGGCCTTATACAAGCTGTACACTCACTACTTTACATTGTAGCAAAGTGTCATTTCTTCAGTGTTGTCACATGAAAAGATATAATAAAATATTTATAAAAATGTTGAGGAGTGTACTAACTTTTGAAAGATACTGTATATATACATTTTACAGTACTGTGCAAATGTTTTAGGCAAGTGTGTTGAAATGCTTTCAAAATATATATTGTACTTTGTTCTTTTTATCAATTTACAAAATGCAAAGTGAGCAGACAGAAGAAACATCTAAATCAAATCAATATTTGGTGTGACTACATTTTGGCTTCAAATCAGCATAAATTCTCACACATTTGCACACTATGTATTCTTGCACAAAGTAGGATTAGAGTCAGATGTATGATAATAGCCAGTTATACCAAGCAAGTGCTGGTGACCATCAACTTCATATGAAATACAGTCATTAACTGAAACCAAAAAAAGCTGTGTAGAAGGCTTAAAACTGAGTGAGGAACAGCCAACTATGCTACTATGGGGAAGTTGTGGAAGACAGTTTCATGTCACATGTCATACACCATGGCAAGACTGAGCACAGTAACAAGACACTGCATCAGCAATGTCTCTTGAGGACCAGAGACGCAGTGGTTGGTCAAGGAAACCTAATGCAGCAGATGAAACACACATCAAGCCTACTTCCCTTTGATATCTGAAGATATCCAGCAGGACCATCAGCACATAACTGGTGGAAACCAGTGGGACCCAGGTACACCTATCTACTGTCTGGGGAAGGCTGGTCAGAAGTAGTCTTCATGGAAGAACTGTGGCCAAAAAGCCTTAGCTTCAATCTGGGAAAAGGGCTAAGCGACTCAACTATGTACAAAAACGTAGGAACTGGGCTGCAGATAAATGGCAGCAGGTGCTCTGGACTAATAAGTCCAAATTGTAAGTATTTTATGTATTAAATATTTGTCATTAGCAGAAGGCAGTTTGTTTGCCAAAGGGCTGGAGAGCGATACAATAATGTGAGCTTGCAGGCAACAGTAAAACATGGTGGAGGTTCCTTGCAAGTTTGGAGCTGCATTTCTGCAAATGGAGTTGGTGATTTGGTCAGGATCAATACTTTCATCAATGCTGAGAAATACAGGCAGATGTCATTCCATTAGAAAGGCGTGTAATTGGCCCCAAATTTATTCTGCAGCAGGACAATAACCTCAAACCTACAGTCAATGTGATTATGAACTATCTTCAGCATAAAGAACAAGGAGTCCTGAAAGTCATCGTTTGGCTCTCACAGAGCCCTGGTCTAAACATCATCGAGTCTGTATGGAGACATGAAGAGATAGAAGGATTTGAGGCAGCCTACATCCACAGAAGATCTGTGGTTAGTTCTTCAAGATGTTTGGAGCAACCTACCTGCCGAAGTATTGATGCTGTTTTGAAGACAAAAGGTGGTCACATCAAATATTGATTTGATTTGTATTTCTCTTCTGTTCATTTACTTTTTTTTCCTCATTTTGTTATTTGATAAAGGTCTACAGGTGGAGAACAGAAGCTGAAGCCATCTTTTATCATCTCCATATCCATCTCATTCACATTTATGCAACAGGGAGTTGGTGTCTGTGTGTACAGTAGTTGGTCATCAGTTTGTTAAAGTCTACTGGAGCCTGAGAAGCTGATTTTGTCTGTCTTGGACAAGTTTCTTTTCAAATATTTTATTGGTAATTAACAAGTAACTGTTCCATACATTACAATGAAGATAGCCAGGTAGCATAAGACAGTGCTTTTCATTTACATAGATTATATCATTAACAAAATGGAGTATAATGGATTATACCAACAAGTGAATACTCAGTCAAATCGCAAGTATAAACGAATAAGATTAACAGATAAGGGATAAGTACAGCGCTGCTACAGAGATGCTAAAGAAATATAATACAGTAAGCAGCTAACACACCTCTAAGACAAAGAAGTAAAAATTCAACAAATGTATATATAGTGTAGCGCTATGCGTATGAGTGGATCAAAGTGAGATATTAAAATCGAGCCATCTAGCAATGGCCAGAAAACACACAAAAAATGTATATGAAGGTGAAAAAATGGAAAATTAAATTGCACAAATACAAAAACATATATAGAGCATAATGGAATACACCTGTGAAAAAGTAAAAACACAAACACAATATAAAACAATCTTCAATAAAGTTCATGTAAATAAGATGTGTCCTTAATGGAAATCAAAAGAGGCCACCACCAACAGTCTCTGAGGGTAGGTTGATGAGGGCAGCAACAGGGTGTTACTGGTGAATGAAACCAAGGAGCACCAAATCCAATGTGACGTCTATGTATGTGTCAGAACCACCACCATAACATCTGAGGAGGCTTACCGGACGTAGAGGACTTGTAAAGACATACGTCTTGCAAGTCATGAAAAGCTTGTTTAGCCACCGGGGCTAGCAGGGTGAAGACATCTGGTATCCAGAACTTCAATAAGTAAGGAGGAGAGATCTATAGGCAACTTCAACCGTCCAGAGGTGTCAACAGACCATCCGGATGTATAATTGGAACCATGAGAGAAAGAAGACTCACATGGCGTGATATCGTTTTAAAAGGCATGCATTTATTAAAACATTAAAAGAAAAACACTCACATGGTATACGATCATAAACAGCTTAAAAGGTATCGGACGCGGTGAATAGCTAGAAGTTTTGGAGGGAACCGGGTCCCCCAAATAGGTAGTAAATGTAACGGTTCCAAGTTACTCCCCAGAAAACAGACGTGGGAGCCACCAGGACCATTGTATAAGACCGAGTACAATACCAATAGGTATTAATGGTAGAAGAAGGGAGAAAAAGAGAAGAGAAAAAAGGGGGGGAAGGGAAGAGAAGAAATAGATAGTAAAGAGAGGAGCAAGGAGGGGTGTGGGTCGGCCGGGTCGCACGGGCAGAGGTGTGGTATCATTGTCTCAGGTTTAGGACCGAATAAATTCAGAGTCCCAACAAATGTTCATCAATACCAGCCGGCAGGAAGTGATCCATCCATGGTTGCCAGGTTCTGACGTGTTGGGGGACCTTATCCAAGATTTTTGCCTCAATCTTGCTATGCACCATTGCTTGTGTGACCCGGTTTTTAGTTTCAGTTATACTGAGCGTGGGTGTTTTCCAAGCCTTAGCGATTGTTTGCTTAGCTGCGGTGAATAGCTGGAGAAGGAGGCGAAGTTGTGCTCTTGTGTAGTCCTGGGGGATTAAACTGAGCAGGGCTATCGTTGGGCTGGGTTTTAGGGTGACTTGGTGAAGGGTGGACGCCATTTGGAATATAGTTTCCCAGAAGTGTTGCGCCAGTGGACATGTCCACCAGATGTGTAGATGAGTACCTCTGTCGCTACATCCCCTGAAACAGTTTGGGGAAAATTCAGGTAAGAATTTAGCAATTCTAGCCGGGACTAGATACCACCGCATCAACACCTTGTAATTTGTCTCTGAGGCAATCACGTTTTGGGAAGAATTTTTTGTGTTGGTCCAGATAGTCACCCAATCCTCCGCTTCAATATTAATATCTAGATCATTTGACCATCTCTGCGCATACGCGGGAAGGCGCGAGGATGGTGTAGTGAGATGGGCGTAGAGACGGGAGATAGCACCTGGAGCGTGCGGGTCCGAGTCACACATAGCCTCGTACTCTGTCATAGTATCCAATCCAGTAAGAGATTTTATTGTTGATTGAGTAAAGTGCGCAATTTGGAGATAACGGAAGCATTCTCTACTGGGAAGCTGTGTTTGTGCTTGGATACTGGCAAATGATTTAATAGCGTCAGTATTGACTATATCACATATGCGAGTCAGGCCCGCACGCTCCCAGAACTGAAATGATAATGGTTCAGTATAGGCTGGGTAGAATTGTGGGTGACCCAGAAATGACAAGAGGGGGGAGTGCGGGGAAATCAGTTTGAAGGGTGTTTTCATTTTATCCCAAAGTCTGAGAGTGTGTTGTGTAATTGGGTTAGATATGGGGCCTCGTGATGCTGGGGAAAGCCATAGCAAATTAGTTATAGTAAGCGGAAATGAGTCAATAGCTTCAAGGCTAACCCAGAGTGGACGGATCTAGCCACTCTGGGTCTTTTAGAGCCCCAGATAAATTTAAAAACTTTACTTTGTATGATCCTATGATAATATGAAGGGACTGTGACAGGGAGAACTCTGTATAGGTATAATAACTTCGGAAGCAAAGACATCTTAACAGCCGCAATGCGGCCGAGCCAGGAGATACATAAGGGTAACCAAAGGTTAAGAAGGGAAGTTAGTTGGGTTAGCAATGGGAGGTAATTGTATTGGAACAAGTGGGATGGGTCACTTGTCAGCTTAATCCCTAAATAGGGAATAGATGTAGTGGACCATTGAAAAGGAAAATTTTGGCGTATCATTTCTAAGTCAGCTTGCGGCAGAGACACATTGAGAGCCCTCGATTTAGTTTGATTGATTTCGAGCCCCGAGACCCTGGCAAATCTATCTAGAGTGTGCAAAAGGATCGGGATGGTAGTATGGGGAGATGTGATAAACATAAGAGCATCATCGGCAAAAAGGCAAAGTTTATGTGAGGTAGAAGCAATCTCCAAGCCCCGAATATCAGGGTTACTCCTTATCAGGGCAGCTAAAGGTTCGATCACGAGTGCAAACAAAATGGGGGATAAGGGACAACCTTGCCTAGTTCCTCGTAAAATGGGAAAGGGGTCTGAGCGGAAGCCTGAGTAATGCACATATGCTTGTGGTTGATTGTACAGTGCATTGACCCCAGAAAATGTGGGCCGAAGCCCCAACGTTGGAGAATATAAAATAAGTAAGGCCAGGAGACAGTATCGAAAGCTTTCCGGATGTCTAAGGAAAGGAGATGCATCGGGACTTTACGGGAGCGGGCTAGGTGTTGGAGGAGAATTACACGGCGAATGTTGTCACTCGCCTGTCGTTTAGGTATAAAACCCACTTGGTCCTTATGGATCAGTCCTCCAATTATAGGGTTGAGACGCAGGGCTAAAATTTTGGCTAGAATCTTGATATCGACATTTAAGAGTGAAATTGGTCTGTAGTTAGACCACGAGGTGGTGTCCGTGTTTGGTTTCGGGATCATCGATATGAGTGCCGTCAATGTGTCTCTGCCGAAGGAGTGTTGTTTAAGTATAGCGTTAAAGGAGTTGGTAAGGAGGGGGGCTAATTCACTGGCAAATTTTTTATAATAAAGGCTTGGTAGACCGTCCGGGCCTGGGCATTTATGAGGTTTAAGTGACTTGATGGCTGATAAGACTTCCTCCGTGGTGATCGTGCTCTACATAAGTTCACGACTAGCATTAGATAATGTAGGAATAGGAAGATTGCTAAAAAGCCTTTCCGCCTGATTCGGTGAAAATGCTGTTTTAGACTCGTACAAGTTTGCTAGTTGTTTACGGAATTTAGCAAGAATTTTAACTGGATTGCTAGTCACATAATCTTTAGACAGTCTAAGTCTGATCGGGACACGAGCACGGTCTGGTCTACGAAGGCGTAAGGCCAGGTATGTGTCAGGTTTGTTTGCTTTGGTGTAGATCGTGTGACTAGACCTGCGGATAGTCTTATCAGCCGCTTCAGCCAAAAGTAGGTCTAGTTCGAGTTTAGTCTTTTCTAGAGTTATTTTATGGGCTTCAATTGGGTTAGTTTGAAATTGTAGGAAGTGGTTCTGGTATTCTGATTCAAGTTGGTGTAATCGGAGATTTTTATCCCTATTGAGGTGTGAAGCCACTGAAATGCATGTGCCTCGTATGACTGGCTTATGGGCTTCCCAGAGTAGTATAGGGGAGATATCGGGAGTGGCATTATAAGTTAAGTAATCTTTGAGAGCTATCTGGATATCTAAGCAGTATGATTGGTTGGTTAGGAGGGAGTCATTCATGGACCACCACTTTTGAGGGGCCTGTGGTATTAAAGAAGATACTGTGGTGATAACAGCACAATGGTCTGTCCATGTGATTGGGTGAATATGTGAATGAGGGAGGAGTGGGGCGGATGCTATAGGAACAAAAATGTGGTCGATTCTAGGGAAAGATTTATGGGGATGTGAATAAAATGTAAAATTTTTCTTAGTGGGATTGGATTCTCTCCATGTGTCTAAAAGGGAGGCCTTAAGTATTTGTTTACGGAATTGGATAGAGGGGGTGTAATGTTCAGGGGCATAGGGGGATTTATCTGTATGTGGTTGTAAAACAGAGTTGGAGTCACCACATAGGAATAGGGTTCCCTTACAGTGGGTTTTCACTATTTGTAGTAGATGTGAGAAAAAGGGGTTTGGGTTTGAATTAGGGGCATAATAAGAAACAAAAGTTGTTGTAACATCCTGCAACAGACCTACAAGAAGTAGGTAACGACCTTCTGGATCTTTTATTTCAGTTAAGGGGGTGAATGGTGTGGTGTGATGAAAAGCTAGAAGGACCCCTCGGTGTTTTGTGTCTGCCGAGGCAGTAAAGACTTGCGGATATTTAGAGCTAAAGAAGTTGGGGGTGTGGCGCTTTGAATAATGGGTTTCCTGAAGAGCCACTATGTTGGCTTTTAGGGATGCGAACGTTTGAAAGGCTTTGACCCGTTTATGTGGAGAGTTAAGCCCTTTAACTTTTAGGGCGAGTACATTAAGTGGTGTCATGTTTAGGTATGTGGAGAGTTATTAGCCAGGGATACCGAGCCCGTGCGAGCCGACCGACGAAAGAAATGGGGAAAAGTAGAGGGAGAGAGTTTGAGAGAAGAAAAAGAGAGGGAGTAAAGAAAGGAGAGGGCATATGGTGTAGGGTACGCCACCGAGATCACCCCCTATCAGGGAGGCAAACGGTCAGTGGCGCCCGACCAGTAAATGCGCCATCTCTGCGATCAGTTGACCAATCAGAGAGAGGGCGCACCATAGAGAGGGAGCACAATGACAGCTCCCCGCCGCAGTCGGGATTAATCAAAACAGTTTAAAGTTAAAGCCCACAATGTTGTAACATATATTAAGGCATAAACCTAACACAGAACATGAGGGAGGGGGGGAATTGGGAGTGGAGGGAGGGGGAGGGGGGAGGGGAAAGGGGGAAAAGGGGGGGGAATAAGGGAAGTAAGGGAATTGGGACATACAACATAATCAGTCAGTTTTTCTCTTTTTTCTACCCCTGACATGACTTGTATTCAGGGTAAAATCTCGTAAGATTATGGTTGCTATATTGTGGTGGTATAGTAGTGGGAATGGCAGGATACTAGGGTTAACCTGGCACACTTTGTGTATACCAGTTTAAGCGTATGAGCCAAAATGCAATATGTGTATACATTATACATTATACAGGCAGGTAGAAATACAGTTTGAAGGTTAAACCTTTCGAATCAACGAAAAGAGAGAAAAAATAAAAATAAAAAAATAAAAACACTAAAGAAAACCTTTAAAAAAGGTAACGTAACTGAACCTGGGTAGGCCTTAAAAGGCCTAGAAGCTCTGTAGAGAAGGCTTGCAGGAAGCTGTATTAGTTCCTAAACCAACCGATGTCGTCCAGCTGCTCCTGGTCACTGAAGCGTTCTATGTGAAGAGAGTCATGGAAGATGCAACCGAGGAACTGTATGCTGGAAGAGACAAGGGGAGAAGGAAAAAAAAAGGGGAAAAAAGAATATATGTCTGTCATGCTTTCAGCGGAGGGCTTGAGATTTCGGGCTGGGATGGTAGTTTCCAGATGATCGTGCTGGGGTTCCTTTCCGGATGGACTGTGGATCGGGGTTGTTTCTCTTCGGGGTCATGTTGTATGGCTGGGAGATTGATCTGGCTGGTGTGCGAGGCAGAGATGTTTCAGGATGACGCGTCTGGGGCGACAGGTGCAGAGATTCCAGTAAGCGTTGCAGCGACTCAGGAGTGGTGCAGGTATGTTGTTGTGATAGGAGAATTGCAAGGCAAATGGGAATCTCCATGTGTACTTGAGATGGTGCTGTTGTAATACTTGCAGCTGTGGTTTCATAGCACGCCGTTTAGCGATGGTGAGGGGCGCTAAGTCCGTGAACAGTTGGTAGTCGTGATTCTGGAACTGAAGGGTGTTCTTATTCCGTGCTGCTGCTAGTAGTTGTTCCTTCGTGCGGAAAAAGTGTAGTTTGACTATGATGTCACGCGGTGGCCCGTCTGCTTGACGGCGGGTTAGTGCCCTGTGAATTCTGTCAAACTCCAGGCATTCGATGGGTATAGAGGGTTCAAATTCTTGAAATAAAGCAGTGGTAAATGATTGTAAATCATCAATCGCCTCTGGTATACCCCTGAGTCGCAAATTAGACCTGCGAGAACGGTTCTCAGCGTCTTCCAGACACGATAACAGCATAGCATTTTCCTCACGGAGGGCAATATGTTCTTGGGCCTGTTCTTGCAGTGTGAGTTCTATGTCGTCGACCCTGGTCTCAAGGTCTGCAGTGCGTTGGCCTATTTCACGGATCTCTCGTGTCAGATTGTTAGTGATTTGATCAGAGGTTGTTTTCAATGCCTTATGGAGCATGGTTTCCATCAGCCTAATAAAAGCAGTCTGTGACATACCTGCTTGCGGTAAGGAGGGAGAGCCGCCTGAATGAGATTGCATGTCTGTCTCGTCTTCGCTCTCCAGCACCTCTGAGTGTGCAGGAGAGGACGCTGCTTGATCAGCCAGGGCTCGGGCCTTCGCCGCCATCTTGGAAGAAGCGCGGGCCAGCGCTTCTTTTATGGTTTTCGGCTTTGTTTTGCCGCGATGACCCGTGAGTACCATACCGGAGGAAGCACTGATGTCTGGGGGAGGTAATCCCTGGAAAACGGGAGCCGGATCGCTGCGTTAAAGGTGCTTTAAGGTCCCGAGTGTGTGGCGGGGAGTGCGGAGCTTCACAGGGAGACGTCCGCCATGTAAAGCTTCGCACATGCGCCCCTGTCTTGGACAAGTTTATTCGCATGCTTATCTGACTAACACAGATTTAGGGGGTATATGAGCGTTACCTTTTTCATTGTTTTGGACTACATATCCAAATTAATTCCATTAATGTGATGGTGAGGTAAGTAAGCATTAGTGTTGAGCAAACTGGGCAAAGTTTGGTTTTCTGGACATTCATCGAACAATTGAAAACATTTGTGAACCCTGAATATAGCGTCAAACCTCACTGAAGTCCATATGGTCATTACCATATTTGGTCAATATTTTAAGCAGCATGCATAACAACCAACAACTGTGTGCCAGCATCCTAGCAACTGGACGTCATCAGTTCCTGGGGAGCAGGTGGCCAGCCTGAGAAGCATCCTTGGTCGCCAAGATGCAGGCGTGTGCCAACTTCCTAGCAACCAAGAAGCAGGGAGTAATTCTTTTAGTGGTGGTATTGCAGTAGCTGGAGGTTTGGCAGTCAGGCATATTGACCATTTAGTACTCCCGTTTAACAACCTGTGAACATGCAATGTTTGGCTGAAACTCTACTTGGCTGAAAACTTGAATTTTATCCCTAGTAAGTCCCACCTGAGTGGGTGGGTTCTAGTTTATTTAAGTGAACTATTGTTCAGCACAGAGGCAGAACGTTGATCTGCCTATGTAAACAAGTCCACCACAATATCACAGTCCCATTATAAGTTCCTGATCACCGCCATTACTAGTAAAAAATAAATAAATGAAAATATCCCATAGTTTGTAGACACTATAACTTTTGCACAAATCAATCAATATACGGTTATTGGGATTTTTTTTCTCCCATAAATATGTAGCAGAATACATATTGACCTAAACTGAAGAAGAAATTTGATTTTTTACATTTTTTTATTGGATATGTTTTATAGCAGAGAGTAAAAAATATAGTTTTTTTTTCAAAACTGTCAATCTTTTTTAGTTTATAGCGCAAAAAATAAAAACCGCAGAGGTGATCGAATACCACCAAAAGAAAGCTCTATTTATGAGAAAAAAAGGACATACATTTTATTTGGGTACAACGTCGCACAACCATGCAATTGTTAGTTAAAGTAACGCAGTGCCAAATCGCAAAAAAATGGCTTGGTGATGAAGGGTAAAACTCCTGGAGCTGAAGTGGTTAATAAATGAAACTGCAGTAACTACTGATAAGATTGTCCTCATTTTGTGACTGTTTTCAACTCTAGGAAACATGGATTAATGCATGTCACTGTTCTTGGCACTGCCTTATGATGTAAGCTTAGGAAGGATAGGAAGGATATTATGACGAAGCCATGATTTTAAAAAACCTAGAAAACACAGCTTTAACAAATGATATTTTATGCATAGTCACAGATGCTTGACAATCTATCAGATGTTAACCGAATCATGAGGAAAATAGAACTTGCTATAGTTCTATTTCCATTGTCCATTTTGGGACTTTAATTTCTTTCCTCCATTTATTTAGTGCTAGTCTGCTTTCCTTGAAGAGGGGAATAGTCACAGCTGAGAAGTTCTATTCTCAAGCTTTCATTAACACCTTAGTACCCAGAATGCAATGAGTGCTCTACAACTCTGTAGACGAGCCACCCTTACAGCTCAGCATGTGGCAAACAGATGTCATTTTATGTTGTTAAAAATTGTAGTTTTGCTCATAAGCAAGTAAATGTGAGTATAAAAGCAGGCAGTGACTAAACAATACTATTCAAAAATATATTTATTAATGGGTTTAACTTGAGAACTTTTATGGCATATATGTCTCTTAGTCTGTTTTCGAAAGAAAACATTTGATTTATAATGCACATACTGTATTTTTCAAATGTTCAGTTAACTATAAAGTATGTACAACATTAATTTTAAATTAAAACTCTATAATGCTGTTCAGATAATATGCAGTGTAAAAATACCAATAAAAATTGGTTGCAAAGGGTAGTGTGGCTTGCTGTTGTTGCCATAGGCTGCTCCTTCTTCAAGCCCTCACTGCTATAAGGCTCCATGCACAGGAGTTTTGTGTTTTGCCTGTAGAAGCAGTTCAATGTTATCCTATGTGGCCATGCACATTAGAATGATTACAAGCATATTTTGAGCTCAACCTTTAGAGGCAGGAAAAAAAACCTTTTGATTTGCGTTTCTGATTGGAGCTTTCTGGTAGGAAAAATCACAAAACTCTCCTAAACTATGTACAAAAAATGTTCTGCCAAAGGAACTGCCTTTTTTTTAAACCCAGTGTGCATGGAGTATTAATAAGCAAAAGAAAACTGCAAATAGACTCCACTTCTGCATTCAAGTTTCTTCTTCAGCTCTAAGCCAGCCCACTTTTCCACAGTTTGCAACTCTAAGGTTATGCAAACGTAAGAATCTAGACTCAAGGCTCCCCCCCCTTCCCGCCCAAGACTCCCGCTCCAGGGACCTCCTCAGAGTCCTACTCATATGACAATACTTGCATGAGTTAATGAAAGGGGCAACTTGATTCTACAATCAACCATTCTCATAAGAAGAGTTATGCTGCGTACACACGAGCGGAATGTCCGCCAGAAAAAGTGGGAGCTTTTCATCGTATATTCTGACCGTGTGTATGCCCCATCTGACTTTTTCAGTCAAAAATTCAGACGGACTTAGATAGAGAACATGTTCTATATTTTTCTGACGAAACGAATTACTATCAGAAAAAATGCTTGCCTGTATGCTGTTCCAACGCACCAAAAACGACGCATGCTCTGAAGCAAGTACGAGACGGCGTACATGTTGTCCCGTCGTATGTGTTGTACGTCACCGCGTTCTTGACGGTCGGACTTTGGTGTGACCGTGTGTATGCAAGACTGCTTGAGCGTCTGAATTCCGTCGGAGAAACCTTCAGAGTTTATTCCGACGGCAAAACCGCTCGTGTGTACGTGGCATCATACAATTCTCTCACATAGGTATGGTCACTTTGTAAGGGAATGTTCACTAGAATGTGGTGAAAATTTACTTTGCAAAGTATACCCAACCACCTGCGAGGAAAATATATATAAATATGGATGAATGAATGTACTATATGAAACAGCAATTAACCCATCAAAGCAGCGCTATTTTCAGTCCTCAATGCTGACTGATAAAACAAAGTCTTTGTAAATGCAAGCAAAACGCATGCAGGCAGGTAAATTCCAACAAAGACACAGCGGTAGGAGCTCGGTCTGGATTCCCTTATATGAATAGTAGATCTGATGGGTGCACCTTTCACCATCTATTGGGACACCTTGTGCTGCACACACCCCATAGGGGTTCAAACTCACCGGAGCCAGGAGGTTAACAAGCCTTGGATCAAATCCTCTCTCTGTTTACTCCCGAAGTCCTCCAGGGTTGATGATCAAATAACAGCAACAATGTCCACATGTAAAAAAAAGAGACCCCGAATAGTCCAGTACCGTTTTGATAATCTATTGTAAGTCACAAATCAGAGAAAAAAAAAAAAAAAAACTAATAAAGTAAATACACTGTAAAAATCAGTGGGCGCAGTTCCTTACAAAGGATAGCCTTCTAGCTTTCAGTTGGTTGGTAATAGTGGATAACTCAAACTGCTTCTCTCAAAGCACAAGGGTACTGGTTGCAGACTGGATGGATGTTACACACTCACAGCTGATCAGTCCTTCATTCCACTAGTATACAACTACAAGCTTGGAGCGCACTGCGTGTCAACCAGGTACAGCTGATCCGCACTTCCCCCCTCTCGTGTCTGAAGCTTCAGGCTAAAAGCACACTGCGTCCTCACGTGATAACGGTTGCTGTGGTATCGTGCTCTACGGAGGAAAATATATATTGTAAAAAATAATTGGATTTGTTTTATATACTTACCTGTAAAATCCATTTCTTGGAGTACATCACAGGACACAGAGTTGGTTATAATCATAACTATTTGGGTTATGCGCCACCTATAGATCAATTTGCCAGTGTCTGTAAGGTGGTGGTCACTGATGTGCTGTTGGGGCATACTTGGAGGTCCTGATGGGTTCTGCTGAGAATCATGGACTTCAATCAGATCCATTTGAAAAAAGCTGTCAGCTAAAATGGATGGTACCCAAGCCTCTTTGGATAAGAAAAGAATCCTCGAGGTTTGCCTGTAATGCAGCCTTATGGTGCTGGACCCCGCGTAATGGAACCCTGTGCACTGTTTGTTCTGACCAAGGTGCTTTCCAGCAGCATGCTGGAGAGGTCCAGGGGAGTGGACCCCAGATTAAGGAGGACCGAGTCCCTGAAGGTCTTTTATGACAGAGCCCTTGGTTATGGGTGAAGGTTGTGTTATGACTCAGAGTCCTGCAGCAGGAATGGTAAGTCTGCATTTGCAAAAAAGAAAGATCTGATTATCTGGCCTTTCTCCCGGAGATCACTGGGGGCAGTGTGCTGTTTGGTCTGGCCAGGTCATGCTCTGTGTGCTCCTCAAGAGTACTGGGCTGTGGGTTCTCATGCAGCCACTAGAGGGCGCAAGATCACTAAGTATGGCCTACTCTTGTCAGTATAGGCAAGAAGTTGAAGGGTGGCCATTTTTTGTTTGGAATACCATGTGGGCTGAAGGATCAGCAAGGCTTCCCGGGATGCAGCAGCAGCCTATGGCTAGATAATGACGTTTGAATACTTCCTATAGAAGAACTGCATGACCAGCTTATTGCTTAATCTGGGGGCTTGTACAACTGTCTTTAGATACACCCCTGTATGGGTATCAGTGGAATTTTAGAAGTTGTGTCTCCAGAATAGCATGCAGGAGCATATTTTAAGGCTCCACTGAAGCAGCATAAAAGCTTCATTGGATGCATATGTGCTTGACTGATCCTGCAAAACTAGTATGGGGCCAAGTGCAGTTGGGCAAGTGCAGCATAATATGCCATTATGGCATGCTTGTTACACCTCCAACAAGACCATTGCCTTGTTAAAGAAGCTGAGGGTAAAGGTGATGGACTGGCCAAGCATGTCTCCAGACCTAAACCCTTTTGAGCATCTGTGGGGCATCCTCAAATGGAAGGTGGAGGAACGCAAGGTCTCCAACATCCACCAGCTCTGTGATATCATCGTGGAGGAGTGGAAGAGGACTCTAGTGGCAACCTGTGAAGCTCTGGTGCACTCCATACCCAAGAAGGTTAAGACAGTGCTGGAAAATAATGGTGGCCACACAAAATATTGACACTTTGGGCCCAATTTGGACATTTTCACTTAGGAGTGTACTCACTTTTGTTGCCAGCGGTTCAGACATTAATGGCTGTGTTGAGTTATTTTGAGGGGACATCAAAGTTACACTGTTAGGCCCCTTTCACATGGGGCTGTCCGTTTTCACTACTCCGCTTGCTCAGCGGGGATCGCTCAGTTGATCCCTGTTGAGCCGGTGGATGACAAAGTCCGCTCTCCCCTATGGGGGGGATCGGATGATTAGGGACCGCCTGTCCGTTTTCATCCGATCCAATCCGCCAGACGGATGGAAATTAGGACATCCATCCTTCTGGATTTTGGGGAGCGGATCGGATTGGGGTGGATCGGATGTCAGTGGACATGTCACCACTGACATCTGACGCTCCATAGAGCTGTATGGAGCAACCGTTCAGATCCGCCTGAAAAAACTGACAGGTGGATCTGAATCGTCCGCATGTGTGAAAGGGGCCTTATACAAGCTGTACACTCACTACTTTACATTGTAGCAAAGTGCCATTTCTTCAGTGTTGTCACATGAAAAGATATAATAAAATATTTACAAAAATGTGACAGGTGTACTCACTTTTGTGAGATACTGAATAATCATATGCATAGTCCATCAGGATTCATAAACCCAAAGTATTTTTTGAAAAAAGTGACAGGTGCTCTTCAATCATGTTTTTCCTTTATCTATGAACAATGGAGCTTCTAGCGTCTTTGGGTCCGGTTTGAAGCAGTGGAACGCAAATCGTCCTGGACTTCCTGATTTTAAATGCTTGTAGTTTACAGAGAAGATGTAAGTATGTTTATAACCATGTACATCCAATACAACTTTTTGAAAGCGGCATCATGCTATAGGAGCATATTTTCTCTGCATGTGGATGACACGGAGGGGCTGAACTTTCAAAGGAACAAAGAGAGGAGAGGTATCTAAAGACATTGATCTGGGATCTGTTACACAGTGGCATATACTGTGAATGTGGAATACCATTTCAAAGGGGTGAATTTTTCTGGTGCAACACATATAGGGGAACACCATAAGAACAACCAGCACAAGTTCACAGATAAAGGAGAACACGATTGAAGAGCACCTGCCATTTTTTTCAAAAAAGACTTTGGTTTTATCATTTCTAAAGGACTGTGCATATGATTATATATCTTTATTTTTCCACCAGAGCACTAGTCACTTTATATAAGATTGCACATTCAATTGTCACCATATGATATATGAATTTACAAAAATGTTTATATTGTTAATTAATTGCTAGACCACTAGCCGGATTTAAAGCACCAGTCACTTTATGTACAGTGCCTTGAAAAAGTATTCACACCCCTTGAAATTTTCTACTTTTTGTCATGTTACAATCAAAAACGTAAATTTATTTTATTGGGATTTTATGTGATAGACCAACACAAAGTGGCACATAATTGTGAAGTAGAAGGAAAATGATAAATGGTTTTCAAAACTTTTTACAAATAAATATGCGAAAAGTATGCATTTGTATTCAGCCCCCCAGAGTTAATACTTTGTAGGACCACCTTTCGCTGCAATTACAGCTGGAAGTCTTTTTAGTGATGTCTCTACCAGCTTTGCACATCTAGAGAGTGACATTTTTGCCCATTCTTCTTTAAAAAATAGCTCAAGCTGTCAGAATGGATGGAGAGTGTCTGTGAACAGCAATTTTCAAGTCTTTCCACAGATTCTCAATTGCATTTAGGTCTGGACTTTGACTGGGTCATTCTAACACATGAAACACAATCAAAACCATTCTATTCTGGCTGTATGTTTAGAGTCGTTGTCCTGCTGAAAGGTGAACCTCCGCCCCAGTCTCAAGTCTTTTACAGACTCTAACAGGTTTTCTTCTTAAATCAGAAATGATAGAAGGGTTTGGCGCTGTTCCTATTTAGTTTCCTACCTCCATATAGGTTACTAGATTAAAATAAATTCTTAGGTGCACCGTGCATATATCAAATATTAAATACAAATTAACAATATGAATTCCCAAGTATACCGTGCATGTGTCAATTAAATATTCTGTTGCAATATTGTGCAATCATAGGTGATACATAGACATAACTTAAATGCTTACATATGTAATATTGCTAGGGAGGGAAGAAAGGGGGGGGGGGAGGAGGAAAGGGGGGGGGGAAGGGAGAAGGGAGTGAGATAGGGAGGTGGGGAAACATCAACCTCACCGAAGTCTTTAATCAAGAGCAAGTAGCCATACGGCAGGATATAGACAGTCTATTTAAACATCTGAAACACAATATCGAAAAACAAATAAGAGTTTGGTGGGATATAGCAACTATTGAAATGTACATTACAGAGAAAATCACCCCAAGACGTTTGAGGTGGGATATCTCACCCAACGATGCAGTTAATGATAAAGGATTGATGGAAGATTGGTATAAATTCTTCAATGATAGCGAAAATGCACTGCTCGGGAAAATAGTAATACGAAGACGACATAAATTAAAGAACATAGAAACAGAAATACTACAAATAAGAGACCAACTCGTACCTTTCTTGGAATCCAGAGAATATAAAGAAAAAGAGAACAAACTACAAGAAGCCATGACTAAATATGATAAAGAAATACAGCTGAAGAAACAAAAAAAGTTTAGAAGAGATGTGCTGGACTACAAAAACCAGCAGGTATATAAATGGCAAATAGATGAGAATTACATGGAAGATAACCACAACACCTCTATGATAGACGAATCAAGGGAAAGTTCAGTAATAGAAGATACTACACCATGGCAAGAGATAAGACCCACAGAAATTAGGACACCAAGAACAAGACCAGAAGAACTACCAAATATAAGAATGAGAAGAGAGGGAACTAGCCCGGAACGTCGGTACTACAGGGATCAAGCTGGAGATGAGAATAGACCACAACAATGGAACAACCCCTCAAGTATTTTGAGGACACCAAGATATAATAATAGATACTCCCCTCTGAGGAACGAACAACATTACACCCCCTATGAAGAACCATCACATAGGCGGGGTTTTTTTCCCAGGGAATACAGAGGGAGACCCCCAGTCTTCAGAAACAGACGGTCTCCCTACAGGGATACATATGGGCCTCAAGACAGACAAAGGGGAGGGCAACCCTTCAGGTTCCCCACCAGGAACCAAACAACAGAGACCCTCGACGGAGCTGGAACATGAGGACCACCAGGAACACATACATGGGCCCGAGGAACAGAATGCAAGAAGAAACCCAACGAGAAGAAAGAACAGAGCATACATACAGACCACAGAGATGGGAAAGAGGAGAAGAGCACGCGGTAAGAGAGGAGGAATCAAGAAGAAAAAGAAGAAGAGAGTATTAGGTACAGGAATTTTTAACCTAAGCGAAGCCAATTTTAATGAGGAAGAATTGAGAGTGTTGGATTTAGGCTTAAAATATGCCCCTGATAAGAATCTTGACCCCTTCGAAGTATATATAGACCTCCAAAAATTCGTAAGAAAACTTAACATAAAAAAATTTTATTTAATGAAAGGAGATATTAATAGGAACGTACGAACAGATGATGACCCCCCTTTATTCCAACATTCAGGACTAAGAAACAATTCAACATTCAATCCGAATATTCAACAAAATGAGAGCCTGATGACTTTTAAAAAAATGGTCGAACAAGATCTTAGGAAGATGAAACCGAAGAAAATAAAAACAAACATATGGAACATTATTAAAGAAATAGAGAAGAAGAAAAATATAGTCATCCGACCGGCCGATAAGGGAGGAGGCCTGGTCATTTTAAACAAAAAAGACTATGAGTCAGAAATGAAGAAGCTACTGGAGGTACCCAACACATACAAGAAACTGAGGGGCAACCCAAGAACAGAATATAAGAAAAAACTGAAGACCTATGTCAAAAAAGGAGAAGAAATGGGGATTCTAACAAAAAAAGAAGCCAAATATCTAACCCCTGAAATAGCCAAAACTCCAATTATATATTACGTACCAAAGATCCATAAAGACCAAAAGAACCCACCCGGCAGACCGATAATCAGTGGCATTGATTCACTGTTCTCCCGGTTGGGAGCATACCTGGACGGCTACTTACAGCCCCTAGTTAAAAAAGGGAGATCGTTTCTGAGAGACAGTAAACAGCTAATTGGGGAATTAAACAACTTTGAAATAAATGATAACGACATACTAGTAACCGTTGATATAAATTCTCTGTACACCAACATCGTACAGAAAGATGGCATTAGTGGTGTCGAATGGGCTTTACACACGCTAACGGATCTAAGGGTAACACAAATCAATTATATCTTGGAGGGACTAAAATTGGCCATGAGCCATAACTATTTTTGGCACAAGGGTGACTTCTACTCCCAAATAAAAGGAGTAGCCATGGGGGCTAAGTATGCCCCCAGCGTAGCCAATTTACTACTCAATAAATGGGAGGAGGAACAAATTTATAGTAAGGAAAGAAGAAATCTGAAATTATACAGGAGGTACATTGACGACATTGTCATGGTATGGAGGGGTACGATAGAGGAATTACAGAATTTCTTCAACGAGATCAATGGCAATGCCTATGGACTGACCTTCTCAGGAAACTGGAATAAAGAGACTGTGGATTATCTGGACCTACAAATATATAAAGAGGATGGACAGCTGAAAACAAGAACATATTTCAAAACTACGGACAGAAATGGGTATATCCCAACTAGCAGTTGCCATCACCCCCGTTGGCTAGGAAATATACCTAAGGGTCAGTTCATGCGGTTATATAGGAATTGCTCCAACAAACACGATTATGAGAGACAAACGGACACTCTAATAAACAAGTTCGTGGAAAAGGGATATAAAAGAAAGGACCTAGTGGCAATGAAACACACCGTCGGGAAAATGGACAGAAACAAAATGTTAGACGAAACAGGAATACAACATAGAAGAACAAAAAATGAAAAACCGGAAGTAGCTTTTCTAACGGGGTACAATAGACAATACAAACATGTGGAGACTATAATTAAAAAACATTGGCCCATTTTACAATCTGATAGGACCCTTAACTCTATATTGCCTAGGAAACCAGTTTTCATCTACAAAAAAGCACCAACTCTGAGGAACAAACTGGTACACAATGCAATAGATCCACCTAGGGAGATAAAAATAGGAAAAGGTTTAAAAGGGTTTTTTAAATGTGGCAAATGTTTACCTTGCAGAACCAGTAAAAGAACCAGCAAGAAAACAACGAAATTTAGGTCTACTGCTAATGGAAAAGAGTTCAATATTCGAGAGCTCATTACCTGCCACAGTACCCACGTCACTTACGTGTTAGAGTGCCCATGTCGGAAGCAATATGTAGGAAGGACAACGAGAGAGCTGCATGTCAGGGTCAGAGAACACATTAAAAACATCAAGAAAGGTTTTAACAAACACAGCGTGTCCAGGCATTTCAGAGATTACCACAATAGAGACCCGGCACAGATGACCTTTTACGCAATAGATAAAATCAAGGGTCACTGGAGAGGCGAAAATAAAAAAATTAAGGTCTCACAAAACGAAACCAAGTGGATATTCTTATTAGATACCCTGCAGCCTATGGGCATGAACATTGACCTCGACCTCAACTGCTTCCTAACAAATTATTAATATTCATATCAAATATGGGAGACATAGAGCACCTACACTCTCGACACATAAACACTCTGACATCTAATTACCCCCTTTTTCCTTCTTCCCTATAAATAAGCAGAAAGTACCGCAATAGGATATAAACATGAAAAATAACCAACAGACCCAGTACACCCTCTAGTATATATATATACACGCACGAATAGTATAATACAGATTTCGAAATTAACCCTTCTCCTCCCGTTTGATTCTTCCTGTCTTCCTTAAGCCATTTTATACTAGTATATATATATTTTTATACTGTCTTTTATAATATTTTTATAATTTTTTACATATATCTTCATATAGTCCATGTATGGGACATAATATCCAGAAAGAAATGCTAAATATAAAAAAATCTAAGATTCCTTTCTCACGTACGCACTATAGAAGTAATTACTCTTAAAAATAAGGATATATAATGTATAAATGTGGACACCCTAAAAGATTAATATATACAACAAGCCCCCTTAAAAATAAAAATATGTTCCCCCTCTCTTCAGATACACAAAAAATGCCATATAATATATGAAGTTAAGTTTTATTTATTTAATTAATTTTTTTCCAATTTTTTCCAATTTATTTTATTTATTTTAATTTAAGAACGATATGTATTTAGTAAGCTCCCATTTAAGTATTCCTCATGATCCTCTATGTGCTCCTCATGATTTTAATTTTAATTTTAATTTTTACTTGCATTGATTTTTATGTATTCTTTATGTTTCTTTATGTATTTCTTATGGGTTTTAAATCATTTTGAATTTAGTATGATTTTTAGCGTCATATAAAGCAAGCCGATTAATGTACAATAAACCTTTTATAGTGTGTGATAGACTTAACACCATATATCTGCAGTTGACATCAATAGGGAGATCTATTTACGGTCTCCATTGTCCACAAAAACACAGGCAAAATGGCCGCCGGACTATGCAATACAAACAATGGGGAGAATTGTTTACGGTCTCCATTGTCCACAAAAACATAGGCAAAATGGCCGCCGGTCTCATCAATAGGGAGATCTATTTACGGTCTCCATTGTCCACAAAAACACAGGCAAAATGGCCGCCGGACTATGCAATACAAACAATGGGGAGAATTGTTTACGGTCTCCATTGTCCACAAAAACATAGGCAAAATGGCCGCCGGTCTCCATTGTCCACAAAAACACAGGCAAAATGGCCGCCGGACTATGCAATACAAATACACAGAGACAGGTAACTTGAACTACTGTCTAAAAATAGCTCAGGCAAAATGGCCACTAGTAGTCCCACTGCTATTAACACAGGAAGTCGGACTTCTGTCTGCAAAATACAAACAAAATGGCCGCGGACGAACTTCCGGTCCGCGGGAAAATGGATGCCAATTGAAAATTTAACAAGGGGACACCACACACACTATATAAGGTCACGCTCCCGTAGACGTCCTAACGACGAAACGCGTAGGGCGTGGCCTAATCTGTGCTTCCCAAACATCACCTCCTGTACCAGCGCTGAAGGATATTAATGACGGTTTTGACGTTTTTACCATTTCGCTTGATTTTTACTGCAAAAGTGTGAGTACCCTTTCATTTTGTGTAATAAAACTTTTTTAAAGCAATTTTACGCTATGGGCACTCCCTCTCTTTTTATATATGATATACCACGATCCTGAGCCCGCCAGCGATCGCTGTACAGTGGCGATAAAACTGTAACTGCCTACTACCCCCGCAGGGGTGAAGTGATCTGGTGAGTGGCTGCACTTTCAGAGCAAAGAGATATTATAAGTGAAGGATTATCATCACAGCACAAGAATATGACACAAGAGACTTACTAAAGAATTTTGAAGCACGTTTGCACTTTTATCTTGTCACTGTTGCCTTTTGGATTGCACCAGCACATTTGCACTTTATCTTGTTATTGTAATTTTCCTTAGGAACAGATTTCCTACACCCCTCCCCACCTCCCTATCTCACTCCCTTCTCCCTTCCCCCCCCCCTTTCCTCCTCCCCCCCCCCCCTTTCTTCCCTCCCTAGCAATATTACATATGTAAGCATTTAAGTTATGTCTATGTATCACCTATGATTGCACAATATTGCAACAGAATATTTAATTGACACATGCACGGTATACTTGGGAATTCATATTGTTAATTTGTATTTAATATTTGATATATGCACGGTGCACCTAAGAATTTATTTTAATCTAGTAACCTATATGGAGGTAGGAAACTAAATAGGAACAGCGCCAAACCCTTCTATCATTTCTAATATATCTCAGCTGTCCCCATTTTAGGGTGACTGCCTGTTGGGAGGCAGCAGTTCCAAACTTTACCAATTAAGTCTTTATGTCCACTGCGCGGGTTCACCATCCCTTTTCTTCTTAAATCGCCCTGTATTTGCCTCCATCCATCTTCCCATCAACTCTGACCAGCTTCCCTGTCCCTGCTGAAAAAAAAGCATACCCAAAACATGATGCTGCCGCCACCATGGTTCACGTTGGGCATGGTGTGTTCAGGGTGATGTGCAGTGTTAGTTTTACACCACACATAGCATTTGCTTTTAGCCCAAAAAGTTCAATTTTGGTCCATCTAACCAGAGCATCTTCTTCCACATGTTTTCTGTGTCCCCTACATAGCTTTTTTAAACTGGACTTCTTATGGCTTCTTTCAACAATGGCTTTCTTCTTGCCACTCTACCATAAAGGACAAATTTGTGGAGTGCACGACTAATTCCGCGTACACACGAGCGGACTTTTTCGTCGGACTGAACTACGAAGGACTTTTCAACGGAGTTCCGACGGAGTTCCAACGAAATGGACTTGCCTACACACGATCACACCAAAGTCCGATCGTTTCAAATGTGATGACGTACGACTGGACTAGAAAAGGAAGTTAAATAGCCAGTAGCCAATAGCTGCCCTTGCGTCGTTTTTGGTCTGTCGGACTAGCATAAAGACGAACGGTTTGTTCGATAGGGATTGAGTCCGTCGGAAAGATTTGAAACTTGTTCTATTTCTAAGGTCTATCAGATTTTTCGACAGAAAACGTCTGATGAAGCCCACACACGATCGAATTGTCTGACGGATTCGTTCAGTCGGACCTTTGATGCTGAAAAGTCCAGTCGTGTATACGCAGCATAACAGTTGTCCTGTGGACAGATTCTCTCACCTGAGCTGTAGATCTCTGCAGCTGCTCCAGAGTTACCATGGGCCTCTTGGCTTCTTCTCTGATTAATGCTCTCTTTGCCCAGCCTGTTAGTTTAGGTGGACGGCCATGTTTCGGTAGGTTTTCAGTGCCATACTCTTTCCATGTTTATGTGATGGATTGAACAGTGCTCTGTGAGATGTTCAAAGCTTGGGATATTTTTTTACAATTTTATCTCTGACTTGTCTGGTGTGTTCCTTCATGATGCTGTTTGTTCACTAAGGTATTCTAACAAACCTATGAGGGTTTCACAGAACAGCTGGATTTATACTGAGATTGAATTACACTCTGGACTCTATTTACTAATTAGATCACTTCTGAAGACAATTGGTTCCACTAGATTTTAGTTAGGGGTATCAGAGTAAAGGGGGCTGAATACAAATGCATGCCACTCTTTTCAGATATTTATTTGTGAAACACTTTGAAAATCATTTATCAGTTTCCTTCCACTTCACAATTATTTGCCACTTTGTTTTGGTCTATCACATAAAATCCCCCAAAAATACATTTATGTTTTTGGTTGTAACATGACAAAATGTGGAAAATTTGAAGGAGTATTTCAAGGCACTATATTTACCAAGGAAGGTTTATCCATTTATTTTACCAGGTTCATAACACTTGGGTTTAAGTCAATGGTTAGAGTGTGATATTGGAGCATTCAGATTCCTGTTTAAAGGATTTATTTTACTCCTAAGAACAGCGCCACACCTACTGCCTAACTCATTATCTCCCGATAGACCAGTGATATCAGGTGTATCTGAGCCACTGTGGTGTTTGGCATTACAGGAATTCTTGATGCATTAAAATGTCATTGGGAAAGTTTGGTAGAACTGCAATAAACTGCGACTGCATCACCCAGAACACGCCTGATCTTGAAGTCTAAGAAGGATCAAGCCTGGTTAGTACTTAGTTGGTTGCTGTAAGCTTTTCCCCTCTAGTGGAAGGGAGGCATCTGAGTGTTTTGAGAGTATCCCAGGCCAGAGGATTTTAGGACAGTCTCTGAGGTAGTTTACTCCATCTGGGGGTTCACTCAGCTTGGAAGGTTGCCGCCACCCGCCACTGATCATCGGCCTTTTGCATTGTATTTGCTCTTGGAGCTGAAGTTATGGGCTCATTATTGTAAACATCCAACCGGTAGCGGCCCCAAAACCAAAAAGGGACATGAGGTCTATCTTAGACCTCAAGGCACTAGACAAATGTCTAAACCTCCTTCTGTGCAGATGGGGTCAGTCCAGTGATGACCACGCTGCAAGAGGTAGATTTTGGGTGTCCATAGTCATCGATAACGCATATTCCTCCTGTATTAAATTGTATTGTAATTGTACTGTCTGCCCTCATGTTGTAAAGCGCTGCGTAAACTGTCGGCACTATATAAATCCTGTATAATAATAATAATAATATAATAATATCTTTATTTAAGATTTTTTTTTATAATAATATCTATATATCTCTATATTTTTTTTGCCCTCTGGGATGACTACAGCCCCAGCCCCCCCCCCCCCCCCGAGGGTTCACAAAGCTTCTAGCCCCTGGTGCTGGACTTGCTGAAGACACAAGGGATATCAATCTCATCAACCTCAATAATCTTTGCTCAGAGAGCAGTTGGTTCCAGATTTAAAGAGAAATATAGGAAGCAATGGGTATCCTGTGATACGTTTCTGCATTTCTGCAATTATATCTTTTTGAAGCAGGTTCCCTACATGCAGTTCTACTCCAGGTCCTTTGTGGAGAAACATTCTCTCTATCTGGAACATGAAGGTCCAAGCATTGGATTGCTGTAAGACTCTGTCCCTGGGATATTGCAGAGCTTGAATTGGTGGTTGATTTGGAATGTGGAGAAGGGAAAATGTTTCCTTTCAGTGATATGGAAGATAATAATCTCTGATGCCAGTCTCTCCAGTTGATTTGGAGGTTTGAAGGTGGCTACAGTTCAGAGGACTTGGTTTCCACAGGAGAGAATACTGCCCATCAATGTCTTGAAACTTTGGGCAGTACACCTTGCTCTGGATTTTTGGATGAACCAGTTGCACAGGTTTATGGTCAGTGTTCAGTCTGATAATGCCAATGGCATATATCAACCACCAACCACTGATAATGCCAATGGCATATATCAACCACCAGCGTGGCACTCAAGAAGGTGAACCACATTCTGTCTGGGGCAGAACAGCATTTGCTGTCTCTGATGGCAGCACATATTCCAGGTATATAGGACTGGAAGGGGTTTTTTTTTCCAGGTGTCAGCGACTAATACCGGGACAGTGGTCCCTGCATCCCAAAATGTTCTCTGCAACCGGACAGTGTTGTGGAACTCTGTAGATGAATCTACTGGATTCCAGGTTCTATAACAAATTGGACAGGTTGGGTCTGGGACAAGAGTCCCACTAACAATAGGGGTAGATGCACTGGTAACACCTTAGGGACCAGTTCTCCATAGTCTACACCTTCCCCCTGATTTAATTACTGCCGCTTCTTTTGCAAGGAACCTGGGAGGTGGTAAAACTGACATAGTATATCTTGCAGGGATGCTTCTTGGACACTTCCAGTCCACCCAGACCTGTTATCTCTACGCTGTTGAGCGCCAGGAAGCCAGCTTCAGGGAACTTCCATTACAGGACTTGAAAATCTTATATGCCTAGTCTGAAGCCAGGAAGTGGCACCAGTGGAAATATGTGAGTGGGAGATGTTTTTTCTTTCTCCACTTGGGAGGGGAAATGAGATTGGCCTTGAGTTTCATTAAATTAGTCTTTGTCCAATTTTTTCCAGAGACTGTTGTTTCTCACTTTTATACTTCATGCAGTGGGTAACACAGACAGTCCTGCTTGTCAGGTCACCCTTGTAGCCTTGGGACTTGAGCTTGGTCTAGACTGTCCTTGCAAAGGCCACCTTTTGAATCAATTCGAGAAACTCCGTTAGTCCTTTCACTCAGAAGGTGGCTTTGTTGGTTGCTATCACTTCGGCAAGAAGAATATCAGAGCTGGGTGCTCTTTCAGGTAAGGAGACATTCTTGGTCTTGCATCATAAGGTGATGTTGTGTCCTCATTCATCTTTCTTGCCTAGAGTAGTTTCTAGTTTTCACTTGAATCAGGACAGTGTCATGCCTTTCTTTTTTTCCTAATCCACAGCCGGCAGGAGAAAGATCACTACATACTCTGGAGGTAGTTCAGGCGGTCAGGATTTACTTGAGTTGTCAGCGCAGGTCAAGAATCCTGGTTGTGCTGCTAGAAGAGCTCAGGAAGGGCAAGCGGCATCCAGGTCAACTATTTATCATTGGATCCGTCAGGCAATCATTGAAGCCTATGGTTTGAAAGGGCAAAGTACCACCCTTTCTGGGAAGAGCTCTCTCTACCAGGTTCATGGGCGCATCTTGGGCTCCTTGCCATCAGGCAGCAGTGGCTCAGGTTTGCAAGGCCGCTAAATGGTCTTTGGTTCAAACATTCACAAGGTTTTACCAGGTGAATGTCAGAGCCATGGAGGATACTGCCTTTTGCCACAGTATTTTACGAGCGGCAGAATAGGTCCTTCTTGGGTGACAGTTTCTGTAATTGTGTCTCCCTTCCCTCAAGTGTATTGCTTTGGGATGTCCCAGATAGTTATGATTATAACCAGCTCTGTGTCCTGGGATGTACTTTTCCTCGCAGGTGGTTGGGTATACTTTGCAAAGTGAATTTTCACCACATACACTAAGCTAAGGGAAAATTACCTTGCAAAGTGTACAACCTATTTTGCCTTTAATAAATTAACCCCAAGGTACTTTTTTCCATGTTTATAGGAGGTATGACAAAGTCTAATCAATCCAGGAAAAAGTCTTCAGAATCTACCACAGACTGCAAACTTCAGTTGGTTCTTCAGAATTTACCAGGCCCCTCTGCTAAATCTAAAAAGCTTACTGTATCTTTAGATAAGCTGTCCATACACGGTTAGATTTGTGTTCAAACGTTCATAGAAAAATCATTCACTAGAACATTCTTACTTGCCATCATGGAGTCAACTAATTCAGTTTAAAAGCCCTTAAAATTTCATCCAGAGCTGGTATTGGAATCCCAGACATATTAAACAGGTTTCATTACAGTATGTATGATTTTTCCTGAACAAAAAAAAATGCATTCACAGGTAGAAATTTTTTCATCCTGCGCCTTTGAATGTTCTCATCACTATGGTATAAAATGAAAGGCAATTTGACAACTAATAAAAAATTAAACAAACAACCATTGTTAGACTGTTTACTACTACTACCATCTGCTGTAATACTCACAGTGATTCACCACATCAATTGAACAATTATTTCCTTACATATTTATATATAAAAAAAACTTTAAAAAAAAAACTTATTAATCCACTTTTATATACTCAAAAGAATGATTGATATCCCAGTGAAACCAGTCCATATGTATATAACATCTATTATTGACAAAAATAGTACATTTATCACAGTGTATAAAACAATCCACCGCTGTGCTTATCTGTCCTAACTGAAATTAATACTTGTGTATCCTTCACCAGTAAAATTGCCTGCTCACCTCACAGATGAGTAAAAAAACTCATATAATGGTCACTCCTTTCCTCTCCTCCACGATCACTCTCCTACATGCCACAACAGCTGATCCACCAACGCTCTCCAAGCAGTGTGCTCACAGTGACAGCTTCACAGAGATTAAATCAAGGCAGTTTCTCCTTTCCTCGCTGCTTGCAGCTCACCTCAGCTTCTCTCTCAAATCGATCATTAACATGTAATCACCGCTTACAACTCAGCTCCCCTTCTCTCTTAAACCGATCGTTCACATGTAATAACAAACATAAACTCCATAGTGCTCTCTGCTTGTTACTTTATTAAAAACAACCCCAAAATTAGGCACACTTACAAGATCCAAGGATAAAAACAGCATAAGAATAATAAGAATATACGTCCACTCGTTCACCACTATCATGGACTCACAGTGTCTTATACGCCTGGTTGTAAGTCATTTTGAGTACTTCATGACGATGAAGATATTCCCTGAAATTCATAAAGACTGGCACAGACAGGTTTTGCAAAAGTGTCTTATATGTGTTCTAAAAGCGGCGCGGTGTGTGACAAATTTATGTACCTGTCTAGGACTTGTACTTAAATTTAACGCATACTGAGCCACTTTTAGAATGCATGCAAGACACTTTCGCTCCAATTTTGTAAGATACAAACTGTCAGTGTTTAATTCTGAATTTGGTGCAGGTGTTAGGCCACAATGTAGAAGTGGAGCTAATTGGAACTACCCTAATTTTATGCACAAGTCACTATAAGAACCCAAACTGTTCTGGATATTTTTAGAATTATGAAAAACACATAAGCAATTACTGCCAGAAAAATGGCAATATTATTGAGTTCCCCCAGTTGTGAGTTGAGTCATATCCATTTCCCTGCAGTTTTATGGGTCAGCTCACTGGGCATCATATCTGATATGCTTCAGAGTTGTTTCTATAGAATTTTCTTGGTGAGTTTTTTTATGAGGTCACCAAGTCTTTCCTCAAATCTCCCTTTTTTCATTGTCTTGGGACTGGCATGCAGGATGTGAGAACATATGTGCATAGCCAATTTGTACACACATACTAAAGCCATACAGGAGCTATTATACCTATCCAGCATGTCTTTGGAGTGTGGGAGGAAAGCAGAGTACCCAAAGGAAACCTACGCAAGCACAGGGAAAATATGAAAACTCCATGCAACTATAAAAATGTCAAAATACTGTTTTTTGTGTGCATTGGGTTCTACAAGCTTCACTGTTTAGGGTATGCAGGAGGAATGGGGCAGGCATAGCTGACATTTTTCAGACAAGACCAGTGGCAACCTATTTTCTGGCAAATTAGCAATTTAACGTTCGAAGTTCACTTAGGACTGTCTGCTCATATACTATATATAAGAACTATATATAAGAACTATATATAAGAACGGTGGCCCTGAACAGATAGGAAATCAGATCTCTATGCAATTCCCAGTTAATCAAGATGCTAGATATTGTTTTATTGTATTTAAGAGACATTATCTGAGAGATCTGAAATTACATTTGCAATGGGTTAATCTTTTTGGTGAATGACCAGGCTGAATGGGGTAGTAATACCACTAAATGTGATAGCTTCACACTCAGATTGTTTTTTAGGGAGGACCAGCATTCCCAAAACCAGTGAGTAATCCCTGCCTAGCCTAGGGACTCCGGCTGACAGGTGAATGTGAACAAAGGGGTGGGGGTGGCAGCTGGCACATAAAAAAAAACAGCGTGCCCCCCCCCCCCCCCCCAAATCCCAATCAGACCCACACCTAGGCATTCAGCCTGCCTGGCCAAAAAACAGAGAAATAAGCATGTGTCCTCCTTCCCTTTGAACTATACCAGGCCACATGACCTCAACATGGGGGGGACCCTCTGGCAAAGCACCTTGTCCCCATCTTGATGAGAACAAGGGTGTCTTCTCCATACCCTGGCCTGGTGGTTTTGGAAATCTGTCTTTAGGTGGCTTATCAGAATATGGAAGCCCCGTTTAAAAATATAAGGGTCTCAGATACTCCTCTCTTACATTAATCAGTAAGGGGTACATATTCCCACTCATTCACAAAAAAAATATAATATAAACACACTGGTACACTTTGACAAGTCCTTTATCAAAACTAATTATGCCCACTGAAAGAAAAAATACACCAGTCTACTGAAACATACAATCCCAGGAACTGCCCACTGTGAATGACAGCTCCGCGCCTCACTGCTGAATGTAAACAAAGAGGTGGACTCACCCAGGTTATGGCCATGTCCATATTTGGTCAATGACCTTACCTGGACTAGGATACCCTTCCCTTTGTTTACATTTAGCTGGCAGTTAGAGAGGTGTCATTTGCTGTAAGCAGTTGTCGGGAGAAGATTGTGTCTTTTTTTTGGCAGGCATCATTCATCATAAATGACGTGGCTCTAAATTGTCATCATGGCATTTAAAATAAAGGACTTGTCTAAGTGTTTCAATGTGTTAATTTGCTTTGCTTTTTTGTATGAGAAGGAGTAATGTGTACCCCTTACTCATTCACATAGGGGGAGCCAGATATCTTGGGGAATCCTTATTTTAAAAGGGGCTTCCAGATTCCAATAAATCCCTGCCAAAATACCCCTACAACCCCCAAGCCAGGGTGATGGTCAAGGAGGACCTTGTCCTCATCAACATGGGGACAGAGTGCTTTGGCAGGGGGCTCCAACCTGGCAAGGTACCCTCCTCATGTTGAGGGCATGTAGCCTGGTATATTCCAAAATATAACTAAAAAATAAATTTGGTGTGTGTGTGTGTTCGTGTTCTACATAAAAGTCAGTCTGCCATAGCAAATTTCCCTTATAACTACTAACTAGTGTCTGTTCCAGATTGCGCAATGTTCGGGATTTTACAAACATTGTTAAAGAAGTGTCTTAGTTGTCAGTATGTGACGTACAGAAACCAAGAAATGTTTGGCCTAGGGACAATTACAACCAGGCTGTCATTTTATAGTAAGCACATATTTCTGTGGGCTAAAGGAAGTGTTAAATGATGCTTTAGTGATTAGTGATCCTGGTGAAAGGTGGGTGTTCCTAAAATGCATGGTTTATTGTGACATACCTATTCATTAAAGTTTTCCAGCATCAGCATCCTTTGGAGCTCTTGTCATATGGTCGTGTGACAATGAAAAGGAGAACAAACAGGGAGACTTTGAGTATGCTTACAGAGAATGTAAAGCTCCCAGTCTAAGGCATGGAGAGCAGTCCTCAGCATTGGGAAATGTATTTTCTTAAAGTTATGTGTTTATATCTTTCCAGTATGTGCTTGTTGCTTGCAGCTAACATTAAAGGAAAATCATGTTATGGTCTACTCTACCCAGATGTTCTTTTTTATGAACATTAGTAATAAACTTTGCACGGTTTCAGATTACCAGGTTCGGCAGAGCATCATTTCTAGTTGGGACTTCCATCAACTGTACCATAAAATTGTTAATAGATTCCAGAAGGGTCTAGAAAATTGCTAGAAATTCAAAGCATAAAATTCTAAAGTTTATTAAAAAGAGAGATATATTTAATATAAAGGAGGCAGCAGGATTGCTTTCACTGTTATAGATTAAGTGTTAAAGCATGTATTTATTACTATTTATTATTGTTTGAGATTTAGGTAAAGTGATTGCAAAGTCTAATTTTTTTTATATTAAAATAACAAACATGTTATACTAACCTGCCCTGTGCAGTGGTTTTGCACAGGGCAGCCCAGATCTTTCTCTTCTCGAGTCCCTGGCTGGAGCTCCTAGCCCTCCCTCCTGTTGAATGCCCTCACAGCAAGCAGCTTGCTATGGGGGCACCCGAACCAAGCTGCAGCTCCCTGTGTCCATTCAGACATAGAGCCCTGCCTCCTCTCTCTCCGCATTGGCTAATTGAGTTTGATGGACAGCAGCAGGAGCCAATGGCGCTGCTGCTGTATCTCAGCCAATCAGGAGGGAGAGTCCCGGACGGCTAATGCACTCGTGGACATCGCTGGATAGAGATGAGGCTCAGGTAAGTATTAGGTGGGTTAAGGGGGGCTGCTGCACACAGAAGGCTTTTTATCTTAATGCATCAAATGCATTACGATAGAAAACCTTCTGCCTTTACAACCACTTCAATTTTTTACAACGTTGTGTTATTAGAGGTTTATTACGTACCATAAAATTGTCTTGTAATAGGTTTTTAAATCTCTCCCCTTTAAAGTGGTTGTAAAGTCAGAAGGTTTTTTATCTGTGAGGTGTCTGTTGGGTGCTTTTGGGTGTAATACCACTTATACCCAGTAGGATATAATACCTAGCCTACAAAGCTCAATAGTAGTAGGTAGCCCATCCAGGCAATCCTGGAATGATCCTGAAAAAATATTGTGAATCCCTGAACAGGGTGGATGAAAATATGAACTGCAGTGTGAAACTGTAATCATTTTATTATTTTTGGGAAATACGGTGTATATGTGAAAATTATTAGCTTATTGCAAATGTTATCAATGTGTGTTTAATGCTTAAAAAAGCTAGTTTCTGTATTAAGTTAGTACCTAGATATATTTGATCATTACATATGCATGCTCTGCTTGCTGGTTTCTGATGCTTCTCATTCTATTCTATTAGAGCAAGTTACAAGTCAGGTCTAACGGAGTTAAAGCAAAGCACTCTTATTATGGCTGAGACCAGTGGCGTAACTAAAACCTTCAGGGCCCCGATGCAAGAAATCATGAAGGGCCCCCCTGACCCCTGGACAGCGCTTTACCTAGGTGGATGTCTATTAAGCGGAGGAGCCGCGAGAGCCGCCGAGGGACCCCAGAAGTCGGTGTTCGGGGCCACTCTGTGCAAAACTAACTGCACAATGAAGGTATGACATGTTTATTATTTAAAAAAAAAACCTTTACAATCACTTTAAAGGGTTAAAACAGGTGGTCAGGAGGCAACATATTGCCTCTTTACCGGTGGTCAAATGCCTCTGAAATGTGATCTGAGCAAGGATCGCTTTTCAGAGGAACAGCATTTTGTTGCTGGTACTTTGAACGAGCAAGAAAAAAAAAATCAGTCCTGATTGTACACATATAGGGTGTCAGGATTAAACGTGCATACATAAAACGTGCATACATAAAATGTGCATACATAACATCTAAACAGTGGCGGCTGGTGCTCAAAATTTTTTTGGGGGCGCAAACATTTTTTGAAAAAAAATCATCAAATGCAGCCACTGTGCCCATCAATTGCAGCCACTGTGCCACTTAAATGCTGCCAGTGTGCCATCAAACACAGCCACTGTGCCAAACGCAGCCACTGTGCCCATCAAATGCAGCCACTGTGCTCATCAAACGCTGCCACTGTGCCACTTAAATGCTGCCAGTGTGCCATCAAACGCAGTCACTGTGCCATCAATTGCAGCCACTGTGCCAAATGCTGCCACTATGCCCATCAAACGCAGCCACTGTGCCCATCAAACGCTGCCAGTGTGCCCATCAAACACTGCCAGTGTGCCCATTAAATGCTGCCAGTGTGCCCATTAAATGCCACTGTGCCATCAAACGCTGCCACTGTGCCCATTAAATGCTGCCAGTGTTCCATCAAACGCAGCCACTGTGCCATCAATTGCAGCCACTGTGCCAAATGCTGCCACTGTGCCCATCAAACGCAGCCAGTGTGCCCATCAAATGCTGCCCGTGTGCCCATCAAATGCTGCCAGTGCCCCCAGTGTGACCCTGGGGACACCCTCCGCCCCTGTAATTCAGGTTCCCTGTGCCCAAAAAGGGGCTGGGCGCCTGAATAGGGGGTGGCAGCGGCGGCCATAGATAGATTCATGCAAGGCATAAATCTATCTATTGGTGATAGAGGGGTGGCAGGAGGGGGGGTGGCACCCGTGCGCCCTTAATGCACGGGCCATCACGGCATCTAAACACACACATAATATACACACATATACTGTATATACACACACAAACACATATACATATATAAATACACACATAAACACATATACATATATAAATACACACATAAACACATATACATATATAAATACACACATAAACACATACATGAACACACATATAAGAACACACACTTACAGAAAGCCTTTTCAAAAACGGCTTTACCTTACCTCTTCCTGCCGGGTACTGCACTGTAGGGGGAGACAAAGAGCACAGCACACACTGCTTTCACTGAACAGTGTGACAAGCTCCCCATACAGTGCCGACTACAGTTCGGCTGACGATGGGGAGAACGATCTCAGCCGCTCATCCTTACAGGATAAACAGGGGGGCCCTCAAGGGCCCCCTGCAGCATGGGGCCCAGTCGCCATGGCAACCTCAGCGACCCCTATACTTCCGCCACTGGCTGAGACTCTACCTCAGCAATGGCTGATCTTAATTATTATAGTGAAATACAGATGGCTACTAGAGGAATAAAATCTATACAATGAAATTAATACAATAATATGAGTATGGTACAGCAAGCAAGTCGACTTGTTAGCTACATCAAAATTACTGTTGGTATACAGCACAGCATAACAAACACGTGTGGTGCAGTGGGAAATATATGGTTTTTATTATTGTCTGTAACCCAGTTCGGGGGTTTCCCCTTACTCACTCCCCCGATAATGTTCTAGCACTCCAGAAGCTCTATCATATACAGAGTTTCGCTATGTAATGTGAAGCAAAATATACACATCAATAAAAGCCAGAACTTCTAACTAATATTATTTTACTCAATTAGTAAATGTGTTTTTAATGCCATTTTTGTCTGATTTCCTCTCACTACCTACATATCAACAACGTCAGGACAGAAAGTGATGGAAAACCTGCCCAATAAACACAGAAACAACAATAAAAATCAGAATGAACTACAGAGGTCCTAACCCTTACCTGCATTGTCTAAAAGAAAATAAAACAGCAGTTTGTGCTGGATTTGACTTTTAAAATATAAATAAACTCAAAACCAACTGCATAATATATATTGCAGTTTATCAGGTCTAAGCTTTGGTGGCTACATTCTTTTGCATTTTTAAGGCTAAGAACATTTGATCCTGACCCTAAGAACATGTTGATCCTGACAGAAATCAATCATCGGAAACCACCTACAAGGTACTCTCACGCTGGTATTTGGTTCCTGCTACAATAGCTAAATTTGTGCCCGATTACTCAGGTCTCTGCTTTTGCGGCTGTTCAGAACAAGGAACATATATACACATGTGGTGGAATTGTTCTATTATAAAAAAAATCTGGAAAAAGGTTTTTTTACTCGCTTCAGAACTGTTTGAAATAACAATAATACCAGATCCAGAAATTGCACTTTTAAATATAAAGCCTGATTACATGACTCGTAAACAATTCAAGCTATTCATACAACTTACGACGGCCGCAAAACAGACAATAACTAAAGCATGGAAAACTCTCTTACTAAACATAGCAGAAACCAGGCACAGAATGAATCGGTCATTGTTGCATGCAAAAATGGAAGCCCTAGATAAAGAAAATCTGAAAGGGTATGAAGGTCTATGGAAACCATGGATCACACACTGTTTACCTATAAACTTTGACCACCAGGTACTCCAGTCATGGTAACTAACATTTTTATATGCAACAATAATAAAACTATAAGAATAGATTATGTCTCGGAAACACCCCATGCCCTCTGTCCCCCCTCCTTTCCTTACCCTTATTTTCTTTCTTACTTTTTTCTTCTCTTCCTTATTTCTCTCTTATTATCATTTCATAAGGTACCTAACAGCAACAGGTGATATTGAGTATATTTAAAATATCACACTCAGTAGTTTTATACATATACTTTATTAAAATGTTTAACACACATAAGAACCCAGATACAAATAGACCTAATTTTCTTTCATTACCTGATAATGATCCTCTAAATATTAATGTAAGCTAATATTGAAACAGTCTGAAAACTCTATCAGTTTGATAAAAAGGGAACTTCTCTAACATTAAGTTTACCATCTGTGTGTTATATTAATACAATGCCGTAACCTGCTTCTTTAATTTACATGTAACTACTAATATACCTTTAATTGATACATTATACTTGTTACCATATGTTGATCTTTCAATTAAAACCTTTGAACGAGAGAAATCAATCATCATATCAGACCACATATAGTGGACATAAACAAAGGCATTCATGTCTGAAGTCCAACCTGGGTGGCAACCATGGCTTCATCCATAGATACTCTGGAGGAATGAGCGTAGCTACCCAGAGACAGGAAGTGTGTTATTTTTAGGATACCAAGATAAAAATAAAGAGAAAAAAGCCTAAAATGCAACCACAAAATCTAAGGACTAGTAAGCTGCAATATATACTGTCTATATTATATTTGTTCTTGAGTTTGGATATACTTTAAATTCTCACAAAAGAGTGAGAAGTGCAAAAAAAATCAAGTAGAGGACAATTCAATTATTCCTTTAAACTTTGATCCACTGCTGTCAAAATGTTTTTACTGCATTATTAGAAACAAAAGTAGTAAATACCATATGCCCACTAGAGTGTAAACACTGCACCACGGATTAATAGTGCATATGTGGATGCAGTATCTCTAATAGTGCAGACTCGCCAATTAGGTGCAGTCTCTGTGACTCAAAATCTAAATGCAAAGAAAAAGAAATCAGGGAAAAGAAATCCCTGAAAAAAGGAAGTCACAGGTGGACCAAGCAGCTTAAATAAGAAAAATCTTTATTGCACAATCATATGCATTATTACCACACATCTGTGAATGTTCTTATATCAGATAATAGTCTGACAAATCAGTACACTTGCTGGTATTTGTATTTCTGATGATTTTCCACTGAACTGCAGACATTGGCAGATATATTTGCATGTGTATCATTTGTGCAATGCAGTCTTCATCAACTTCTGGTTAGAGGCCATTGAACTGCAATAAGATGTTCCTGTTGGCAAATATTTTTAAAAAGAAGTTTGATCAGTTCTTCATTTCTGTCTTTATTTTGGCCAAACCTTTGTTCCTGGTAACAGGCTTCATGAATTCTTCTTGGCTTTCTTTTCCCACAGGGTTAGGAATTTTTGGATACAATGTACTTACTGAGTCAGCGCAGGCACTAAAATTGCAATGTCATCAAAGCTAATGATGATACCATGTTTAGGAATTACGCTTTGGAAGATCACTTTATTCTGTTTCTTTATATTTAGCTTAATGGTAAATAAATTTGGACCAACATTTCAACATTTTATAAATATTTAGCATTATCAAACACCAAGCAAGCAGTTAGTATTCACAGTGTTGAACATGTTTCACCGTTCAGCAATCTTTTCACTCTTTATACATAAAGGCTACTAGTTTTCTTACTATCTTTGTCTTTATACCTTTCTGGCCAGTCTCATTTACAGAAGTCGGGGGAATTAAATGCCTTTTCACACAAGCATTCTTATCAGGTCCGCCTGTCAGTTTTTCAGTTGGACCTGATCAGAAGCTCTATGCAGCCCTATGGATGGTGGATGTAAGTGGACTTGTGTCCATTTACACCTGCCTACCTCCAAATCCCTCTAGGTCTGGAAAAAAATCCAGAAGAGCACTGCATTCTTTTCCATTTTTCTGGACCTAAACCTGACGGATTGAGGGTAGCCTGATATAAACAATCCATTTACATCCAGCCACCCATAGAGCTTTTGTGGGCCCGCCCATATCCACCAGGCACAAACATAAAGGGAATGGATGTTAAAAAAACTGCCATCCATTTCAGAGCTGATTCAGCAGGGGATCTGCACATGTATGTATCTGAAACTGACTTGGCATATGTTTCTTTTAACACCTTGTACAATGGCACTTAGAAAGAGAGAAGGAGGAGCAACACTAGGAGTCAATCAGTAGAGCTACATTGTCTTGACAATGGACATCCTGACAGGAGTTAAAGCTGGAGTCCCGCAAAAAAATTTTTTTTTAAAGTCAGCAGCTACAAATACTGCAGCTGCTGACTTTTAAAATAAGGACACTTACCTGTCCCAGGGTCCAGCGATGTCGGCACCCGAGGCCGAACCGTCCCTCGGTCCTCGGATGCTGCCGCTGCCATCTTCGGTAAGGGAATCAGGAAATTAAGCCTTGCGGCTTCACTTCCCGGTTCCCTACTGCGCATGCTCGAGTAGCGCTGCGCAATCCGAATGGCCCGTGATGTCTCTGGGACCCGTGTGTGTCCCAGCAGACAGCGCGGGGGGACGGGAAGTGGCGTAGACTCCCGTGGGAGTCTATGCCCAGAAGTGGGTGCAAATATCTGCACCCCCCCACCCCCCTGAAAGGTGCCAAATGTGACACCGGAGGTGGGGAGGGCTCCGAAAAGCGGAGGTTCAATTTTTGTGTGAACCTCCGCTTTAAGAGCAGTATGAACAGTGAATTGAACTGCTACTAATCATTCACTGTCCTTTAGTAGGCTAGGGTCAGGTAAGTGACCTAGCTTTAATGGGTAACTGCAGCAGAGAAAAGTTAGGTCACCAACCTGGCTATACAGCCTAACCATCCATATTCCCATCGCACGCGTTCCTGGAGAAGGCTCTAGGGTACTGGGTGCTGCAACAATCACCAACTGGAGACTGAATCTTACATGACACAAGGAAGATATTTGCCAGCACACCACAGATCTTTAAGTTGTCCAATCCTCTTTATGTAGTATGTGATCACATGCCTGACGAAAGGAATCTGAGTGACTACTTCGAAACATTGCATTCCCTGTCTTTGATGTGATACTTCAATAAAGCCATTTGGACAACCTAAAGTGGTAGTAAACTCTCAGTTTATATTTTTTCCAACAGGTAAGCTTATAATAAAGCTTACCTGTAGGTTAAATGAATATCTCCTATATGTGAACCATTTAGGAGATATTCTAGTAAGCAACTCTGAGGGAATGACATACCCATGCATTCCTTCAGAGCTCTGTGCCACAGCTGTGACTCTTGCATGCGTAAGGCTTGGCCATTCAAGTGGCCACAGCCCACAAACCCGGAAGGAAGATGGGGTGAACATGGAAGCCTCTGAAGCAGTGACATTGTGCCGCTGGAGGGCTTTGTTTCAAGGTAAGTCTTTCATAATGTGCTAGTGTGCAATGCATACTAGCACATTTTGCCTTTACCTTGCAGAGAAGTTTTTTTTCTTTGCACTACATTTACTACCGCTCTAAAGATCCCTGGTATGCTGACAAATATCTACACTGTGACTGTACAGTCTGGCAGGGCTGAGTAAATCTCAGGATTTGATAGACAGCAATAAAGATTTGTCAGATAAAATGGCTTTAGTATACTGTATATATTGAAACTGTGTATTTAGCTGTTTGCTTTTCAACTTTAATGTTGGCTTTAGAGAGGCTACTGTCTCCAGTAAGCTTACAAGCAATGCTTAAATTTGTTGTGCCCTTTGCTTTCGTCTGGCAGTGTATTGCTAGCGTTAGTCAGATAATTCCTATACCTTTGTACTGTAGGCTCATGATAATACTTTTTTCTATTCGCATGTAGTATTGAAAGTGAAATTATTATTATTTTTACTTTCCGGGATTTATATAGTGTCAACAGTTTGTGCAGCACTTTTCAAAATCTATCACTACCAGGAAAAACTGAGAATTCCAAAAAGGCGGCATCTATCTTCTAGGGTTGTACAAAGTTAGCATTGTTATTTTGTGTTTACTAAGCTCATCTTGGTCTGTGTGTGCAGCCTGCCTGGCAGCCCACCCAAGCTCCATCCTCTTGTAGCTCCATTTGAAGAAAACAGAGTGGAAGCTATAAATTATCATTATGTGCCATGTTGCCCATTATTTTTAGCAGTGAGGGCCAATAAGACTTTAAAATAAGTCACATAGCTAAAGATAACTACTGTCATGGTAAAAAACACAGGCATTATAGCTTACTGAATGTGGTTTGTTCTTGTGAGTTAAAATAGCGCTTCACGAGAAAAAAAGTATTTTAACAGTTAAAATGTACTGTATGTAAAGGCAAACTTTGTTCTGGATAGAATAGGGAAGTGCTAGATCCTTTGTCAAGTTTTTATTGCTGGTTGTGTCCTCCCTAAAAGATCCATCCTTTTATTTGTCCTGCTGTCCATTGTATCCAGAACAGGAGGTGGGGTCCTGATTATCTGTGCAGATCTCCCCTGTGAGGAAATTCTGCTGATTGGCTCTCCTCACCTCACATGCTGTCAGTGTTAGGAAAGGAATGCTGATAACTGTCTTTTCCTTGTTTACATGATTGGTTGATTAACGTGATTGGACACAGCTGATCACATGGGTTGTTTACCTCGCCATTGGCTCTTTGCCAAGATTGGTGATAATCACTTATGTTCCGTGATTGTCAGTGCAGCCCCAAAAGTGCCCAGCAGTGATGCCCATCAGTGCCCAGCAGTGATGCCAGTCAGTGCCCATCAGTGATGCCAGTCAGTGCTGCCTTTCTGTGACCATCAGTGCCTGCTTATCAGTGCCACGGATCTGTGCCCATCAGTGCCACTTATCAGTACCACCAATCAGTGCCCATCAGTGCCGCCTATCCGTGCCACCTATCAGCGCCCATAAGTGCGGTCTATCAGTGCCCATCAGTGCCACCTATAAGTGCCCATCAATGCCGCCTATCAGTGCTCACCAGTGCTGCATATCAGTGCCGTCTATCAGTGCCCATCAGTGCTGCATATCAGTGCCTCCTAATCAGTGCCCTTCAGTGCCATCTCATCAGTGCCACCTCATCAGTGCCCATCAGTGTAGCCTCATCAGCGCAAATCAGTGAAGGAGAAAAAAAACTTTTTTACAACATTTTCTGCCAGAAGCAAAGAACTTTTTTTCTTTTCAAAATGTTTGGTCTTTTTTTTTTTTTTAGTAAAAAACAAAAAACCCAGTGATGATTAAATACCACCAAAATAAAGCTCTATCTGTCTCAAAAAAAATGATAAAAATGTTGTTTGGGTAGCGTTTGCATACATGTGCAATTGTCATGCAACAGCACTGAAAGCTGAAAATTGGCCTGAGCAGGAAGGGAGTAAAAGTTTTCAGTAGGCAAATAGTTAATGACTGACATGTCACCTTGACTCATATGTGCAAACATTGTTTATGGTTCATTTATTGACAGCAGCAGCTTCTACAGCTGCTCTATTCATACAGCAACTCTTGGCTATAATTTTGACAGTTAGGAATTGCCAGTAAGAGGAAAGGGTGACAGTGGGGCAGAAGGACATGCATGACATGTTCATGGAGCTTTAGTCAGAAAATTACATCCTGCTAGATCACTTCAGGCTGGCTCCGTTTGCAGGTATAGCTATGTAAAACATTAAAAATAAGCACCTATACTTTTTAAAATCCAGTAATACACTGTCTCGCCCTACTTTGCACATGCTCAGTTGCTCTCTATTTTTCAGCACAGTGACAAAAATTAGAGCCACTTGAGGCTGATCTGCTGACAGCATAAACATTTACAACTGTTCAGGGGCTCTGGGCTTCAGCAAAATGACAGCCTCTGGCAAGAAGAAACAAAATTAGTGTGTGCTGTAAAGTACCTCCAGCATTATTTCAATGCTGGAGGCAATTTACAGCACATACTAATTTTGGTAACATAATTATTAATGTGGAATGTACGGTATGTTCCTTGCTAAAGAACATTATATTCTATCAAGTTGTAGTATGTTCCACTTTAATTACATTTTTTAGGTGTAGGTAGCATATCCATTATCCATATATGGTTAAGATGGGAATTATATTTACCTTGACAAGATTTCCCTTTATTTCCTGTTGCATCTTCAGGACAGGAAGTGAAAGAAAATCTCCCCAGTGGGACTGAAAAAAAAAGATTAACCCTATCCCTCTCCTTCCAAAACCAAAAATAAATGTTTTGCCCTTATGTACACTTTAAACAATTACTTCATCCAAAAACAAAAAATGGAACATCTGAATGATATTGAAGTTGTGAATCAAACATTTGCAGGAAAACATTATCATAACATAAAATAAAGTAAAAGGTTAAAATAACTGCTCTGTCTTAGTAAGTCAAACCTAATATGCCATGAAACATAAGCATTGCACAGTTCACTAGAGTAGCAAATTACATCAGCCAGCATACGCATTATACTATATCATACTATTACAGCAAATTATGTAAGTTGCATCAACCAGAAACAGACCAGAACCATGCATTATATCACACAGGAAATTATATCGAACTGCAAATAGCATATTATATAATTCATCAAAGCCATATCATGCTGTAAAAGCAGTTTATATTAAAGCGGTATTAAACCCAACATAAAAAATGTAATATACACTATATTACCAAAAGTATTGGGATGCACATGAACTTTAATGGCATTCCAGTCTTATTCCACAAGGTTTAGGAATGTGTCTATGGGAATGTTTGACCAGTCTTCTAGAAGCGTATTTGTTTGGTCAGGCACTGATGTGGAAGAGAAGGCCTGGCTCGCAGTCTCCGCTCTAATTCATCCAAAGGTGTTCTATCGGGTTGAGGTCAGGACTCTGTGCAGGCCAGTCAAGTTCCTCCACCCAAAACTTGCTCATCCATGTCTTTATGGACCTTGTTTTGTGAACTTGTGCGCAGTCATGTTGGAACAGGAAAGGGCAATCTCCAAACTGTTCCCACAAAGTTGGGAGCATGAAATTATTCAAAATGTCTTGATATGCCGATGCCTTAAGAGTTCCCTTCATTAAAACTAAGGGGCCAAACCCAACCCTTGGAAAAAAACAACCCCACACCATAATCCCCCTCCACCAAATGATTTGGACCAGTGCACAAAGCAAGGTCCATAAAGACCTTGCGGGTTTGAGCAATTTTTGGGTGGAGGAACTTGACTGGCCTGCACAGATTCCTGACCTCAACCCGATAGAACACCTTTGGAATGAATTAGAGACTGCGAGCCAGGCCTTCTCGTCAACATCAGTGCCTGACCTCCCAAATGCATTTCTGGAAGAATGGTCAAACATTATAAAAGACACACTCCTAAACCTTGTGGACAGCCTTCCCAGAAGAGTTGAAGCTGTTATAGCTGCACAGGGTGGGTCAACTCAATATTGAACCCTACGGACTAAGACTGGGATGCCATTAAAGTTCATGTGTGTGTAAAGGCAGGCATCCCAATACTTTTGGTAATATAGTGTATTTCAGCTTATGTGGTGGCTGCATTAGTTTTATTTTTTAGGCTTTTTCCTTCTGATTTCATTTGGTGATCTGGCCAGTAACACACCTCCAACATTAAAGTGACCCCACTCTGAATGAAGGAGCACAGCAGCATCGTCAGTCTTGGGGGAGGTGAGTGTTAGAGGTACTAGCAGATTAAGATACACTAACAAATGGAAGCAGAACTCCACCTCACATTGCAGTTACACACACAGTTTCAGCCAACAATTTTGTTTCTTTTGGGATAAAGATTTTACATAAGTAAATAAAATCTGACCATTGTAAGAAACTTTCAGTGGTAAGTGGTTTGCCTCAGCCCTCTAACTGTTAAAAGAAAATCAAAAAAAAAAAAAAAAACAGAAAACAAATGCAGCCATTATATCTAAGAATTGGTAAACTGAACTATAATAAATGTTTGCTTTTGGGTTTAATATTGCATTAACCATCAACATCAAATGTTGTTACACAGCAGTACAAGGCAGCTCATCCTGAGCCTCCTCAAGAACAAACCCTCATTCAGCCACCCCCAGCATCCCTTTATGTGAAGACCGCTCATATTCAGACACCACTATTCTATTCATATTCAGTTACCACTGGCCCCCTCCCAATGTAAAGCACCTTAATTTTAAAGGATCACTAAAGATACATTTTTTTTTTAAAAATAACAAACATGTTATACTTACCTCCACTGTGCAGCTCTTTTTGCACAAAGTGGCCCCGAACCTGGTCTTCTGGGGTCCCTCGGCGGCTGTCTCGGCTCCCCCCCGCAAGGACTCAACACTTTCACACGAGCTCCCTCGCATGGTGTTGAGTGCTTGTGGGCGTGCTCCTGTGATACAGCTGGCGGCCATAGCTGCTCACTGTATCACTTGGCCCTGCCCCCCGGCGCACCGCGTCATTGGATGTGATTGACAGCAGCGCGAGCCAATGGCTGCGCTGCTTTCAATCCATCCACTCTAGCCAATCAAGGGCCAGGCTGAGCAACGAAGAGGATGTCAGGGGCGAGCGCAGGACTTTCGAGGGGTCAGGTAAGTAAAACTGGGGGGCTGGGGGGGCGGTATTGTCAGATGTTTTTTCACCTTAATGCATAGAATGCATTAAGGTGAAAAAACTTTTACCTTTACAACATCTTTAAGCCACCACCAGCATCCCCAATGTGAAGCCTTCTCATAGTAAGATTGCTCCAGCCCTCCGCTCTTCCCCAATATGAAGCCCCTTTATAATGAAACAACATCAGTTCCCTATGACATATGCATATTCATCTTTCCCCTCCCCCAAGCCTCCTGAACATTGGTGGTTAGTGTAAATGCCCTTGTTACACTGACATTCAGTGTAAGTATTTGTGTTACATTGGTGGTCAGTGTAAAGCTGGCCATATACTAGCAGGTTTTTGAATAAATGAACATTTGTATGACAATTTTCAGTACATTCAATGAGTTGGAAAGTAGTTAAAAATCTTGTTTGCTTTTAACATTCGATTTTTGAATGAACGGACTTCTCTGAACAAAAACACATATACTGTTAGAATTTTCCATTCTAGTCTTTTGAATTTTGTTATCACTTATGTTGATTTGACCCCACTAACGATTTGAAAATCAAACAAATGCTCAAATGAAATTATTCTAGTGTATGGCTAGTTTAAATGACTTTGTTGCATACATCAGTCTAAATGTCCACCAATACATAGAATAGTATAGAATCCCCCATTACATTGGTGAACAGTGTAGAATCCATTTGGTAAATTGGTGGCTCCTGAAAATGTCCTACTGTATTGATGGTCATTGAAGAATCCCCCATTCTGGGTGGCATTTACAGTGAGCCCCAATATACTAAAATAGTAGCCCTACTGGGAATGGTAATTGAGCAGTTGCCCATGAATATTCAAGCCTTTGTAACCCAAACTTTCATAGCGACAATAGCGGTAGCGAGACTATGGAAAGACACAAATTCTGAAATTGATGGCAACAACACATCTCAAACAAAGCAAAGCAACAAAAAGCTGGCAAAGTACAACCTCAATTCCAAAAAGTTGGGGCAGGGGCATGTTTACCATGGTGTAGCATAGGGGATTTGTCTTTTAACAACATCTGGGAACGGAGAAGACCAGTTGCTGGAGTTTTAGGAGAGGAATGTTCTTTCATTCTTGCATGAGCAAACTGTTCCAAAACATGGATATATCTTTTAGCATTGATGGTGCCTTTCTAGATGTGTAAGCTGCTCATTCCATACACACCAACGAACCCTCATACCAGCAGAGTTGCAGGCTTTTGAACTGATTGCTAATAACAAGCCAGAAGGTCCCTCTTCTCTTTAGTCTTAAAGATGCAAAAAGAATGTCAAATTTTGGGTCGTCTGACTGCAGAACAGTTTTCCACATTGCAACAGACCCCCATTTCAAATGAGCTTTGGCCCAGAGAAGATGGTGGTGTTTCTGGATCATGTTCAGATATGGCTTCTCCTTTGCATGATAGATCTTTACCTTGCATTTTTGGATGGCACAGAAAACTGTCTTTACAGACAGTGATTTTTGGAAGTATTCCTGAGTCCATGCAGTGATTTGCATCACAGAATCATGCCTGTTTTTAATGCAGTGTCATCTGATGGCCCGAAGATCATCACAGGCCTTAAATATTGCATTTCAACCTTGTCATTTATGCACAGAGATTTCTCCAGATTCTCTGAAACTTTCGATGATATTTTGTACTGTTGATAAAGTTATATTTAAAATCTTTTGAAATTTTACATTGAGGGACATTATTCTGAAATTGTTTGACAATTATTAGACACAGCTTTTCACAGATTGGTGAACCTCTGCTCAACTTTACTTCTGAGACACTCTAATGCCGCATACATGCAATTGGATTTTCCAACGAGAAATGTTGGATGTGAGCTTGTTGGCGGTAAGTCTGACCGTGTGTATGCTCCATCGGACATTTGTTGTCAGACTTTCCGCCAACAAATTTTGGCTAGCATGCTCTCAAATTTTCCGCCAACAAATGTGTGTTGTCTGACTTTCCGATCATGTGTACACAAATCCATCAGACAAAAGTCCAAAGTACAAACACGCATGCGTGGAAGCAGAAGCGATCGCTCTTGTAAACTAGCATTTATAATGGAGAATTAACATTCATGACTTGTCAAATTATGAAATATCCAAATGCAGTGCACAATTCTCTTCTTCTTTAACCACTTACCAACCGGCCCATAGCCGAATGACGGCTGCAGGGCGGTTGGATAACTCTGGGAGGGCGTACTATGACGTCCTCCCAGAATTCCCCTATCGCACGCCCCCTGGGGCGCGCACCCGAACACATCCGTGACCGCCGGGTCCTCCGGACCCGGCGCATCACGGATCCCGGTAAATGGCCGCTGATCGCGGCCGTTTACCATGTGATCGCGCCGTCAAATGACGGCGCGATCACATGTAAACGGACCGGCGTCATCTGATGACGCCGGTTCCTCTCCTCCCCTCCTGTGTACCGATCGGTACACAGTGAGCGGGGATGGATGGATGTCTGCAGCGCTGTGGGCTGTATGTGTAGTGCCCACAGCGCTGCACAGAGACATCCATCCATCCATCCATCCATGCTCAGCCATCCCCACTACTCTGCAATGCTGTGCAATACTCTGCAATACCCCCACAATACTCTGCAATGCTGTGCAATACTCTGCAATGCTGTGCAATACTCTGCAATACTCCCACAATACTCTGCAATGCTGTGCAATACTTTGCAATACCCCCACAATACTCTGCAATGCTGTGCAATACTCTGCAATACCCCCACAATACTCTGCAATGCTGTGCAATACTCTGCAATGCTGTGCAATACTCTGCAATACCCCCACAATACTCTGCAATGCTGTGCAATACTCTGCAATGCCCCCACAATACTCTGCAATGCTGTGCAATACTCTGCAATGCCCCCACAATACTCTGCAATGCTGTGCAATACTCTGCAATGCCCCCACAATACTCTGCAATGCTGTGCAATACTCTGCAATGCTGTGCAATACTCTGCAATGCTGTGCAATACTCTGCAATGCCCCCACAATACTCTGCAATGCCCCCGCCATACTCTGCCATGCCTCCGCCATACTCTGCCATACCCCGCAATACCCCGCCATACTCCGCAATACCTCGCCATACTCCGCCATACCCCGCCATACTCCGCCATACCCCGCCATACTCCGCAATACCCCACCATACTCCGCAATACCCCGCCATACCCCGCCATACTCTGCCATACCCCGCCATACTCCGCCATACTCAGCAATACCCTGCCATACTCCGCAATACCACGCCATACTCCGCCATACTCCGCAATACCCCGCCATACTCCGCAATACCCCGCCATACCCTGCCATGCTGAGCCATGCTCAGCTGTACTCGCCCTCTGTATGTGGCCAGGCTGTGGAAGTCTCACACATGTGGTATAGTCGTACTCAGGTGGAGCAGGAGAATCTATTTTGGGGTGTCATTTTTGGTATGTACATGTTATGTGGTAGAAATATTGTATAAATGGACAACTTTGTGTTAAAAAAAAAAAAGCGTTTTAACCACTTCCCGCCCGCCGGCCGTCATACAACGTCCTTGACTTTGTGCGGAGATATCTGAATGATGGTTGCAGCTACAGGCATCATTCAGATATCAGCTTTTTCAGTTGGCGATTCCCTACACCATGAGAATGATCATAGCAGCTGTTCCACTGCTTGATCGTTCTTATGGGAGGCGAGAGGGGATGTCCCCCCCCTCCCGCGCTTCTACCGACTCACCGCTACGATCGAAGCCAGGATCATTTTTTTGTTTTTTTAATTTCAGGCTTCCCAGCCTAGAGGTGAGAAGTGGGGTCTTATTGACCCCATATCTCACTGTAAAGAGGACCTGTCATGCCATATTCCTATTACAAGGATGTTTATATTCCTTGTAATAGAAATAAAAGTGGTCAAAAATTATTTTTTTTTGGAAAAAAGCATCAAACTAAAATAAATAAAGTAAAATGAACAATAAAAAAAAAAAAAAAATTTTTAAAGCGCCCCTGTCCCCGTGTGCTCGCATGCAGAAGCGAACGCATAAGTAAGTCCCGCCCACATATGAAAACGGTATTCAAACCACACATATGAGGTATCGCTGCGATCGGTAGAGCGAGAGTAATAATTTTGGCCCTAGACCTCCTCTGTAACTCAAAACATGTAACCAGTAAAAAATTTTAAAGCGTCGCCTATGGGGATTTTTGAGTAGCAAAGTTTGGCGCCATTCCACAAGCGTGTGCAATTTTGAAAGGTGACATGTTGGGTATCTATTTACTCGGCGTAACTTCATCTTTCACATTATGCAAAAACATTAGGCTAACTTTACTGTTTTGGTTTTTGTAAAGCACAAAACAGTTTTTTTTCCAAAAAAAAGCGTTAAAAAAATTGCTGCGCAAATACCGTGCGAGATAAAAAGTTGCAACGACCGCCATTGTATTCTCTAGGGTCTTTGCTAAAAAACATATATAATGTTTTGGGGTTCTATGTAATTTTCTAGCTAATAAATGATGATTTTTACATGTAGGAGAGAAATGTCAGAATTGGCATGGGTGCTCCAGAACGCCTGAAGGTGCTCCCCTGCATGTTGGGCCTCTGTATGTGGTCACGCTGTGTAAAAGTCTCACACATGTGGTATCGCCGTACTCGGGAGTAATAGCAGAATGTGTTTTGGGGTGTAATTTGTGGTATGCATATGCGATGTGTGAGAAATAACCTGCTAATATAACAATTTTGTGGGAAAAAAAAAAGTAAAAAAAAAAACTTGATTTTGCAAAGAATTGTGGGAAAAAATGACAACTTCAAAAAACTCACAATGCATCTTTCTAAATACCTTGGAATGTCTTCTTTTCAAAAAGGGGTCATTTGGGGGGTATTTGTACTTTTCTGGCATGTTAGGGTCTCAAGAAATTAGATAGGCCGTCAGTACTTCAGGTGTGATCAATTTTCAGATATTCGCACCATAGCTTTTGGACTCTATAACTTTCACAAAGACCAAATAATATCCACCAATTTGGGTTAATTTTACCAAAGATATGTAGCGGTATAAATTTTGGCCAAAATATATGAAGAAAAATTACTAATTTGCGAAATATTATAACAGAAATGAAGAAAAATGTATTTTTTTTACAGATTTTTCGGTCTTATTTCTTTTCTTACGGCGCAAAAAATAAAGAACTCAGCGGTGATTAAATACCACCAAAAGAAAGCTCCATTTGTGTGAAAAAAAGGACAAAAATTTCATATAGATACAGTGTTGCATGACTGAGTAATTGTCATTCAAAATGTGAGAGCACCAAAAGCTGAAAATTGGTCTGGTTAGGAAGGGTGTTTAAGCGCCCAGTTGTCAAGTGGTTAAAGGGATAATAATGAAGCTGTTTTGCTGGTGATACTGATGAAGTTATTGCAAACAAATTTTCAAAGGCTTTTTTTTCTAGTGATATCAAGAATAATATTATTATGTTTTTTTTTTTTGTTTTTTGTGCTAGTTACCACAACACCATTATCCCCTAGTTTTTAAGAACAAAGATACAACTGTTGTTGGTGTCCCTTGTCAATTTTACGTTGTATTTTTTAAAATGTAACTGCCTACTCCCAAACTGTCATTTGAAGTAAAACACATAGCCAAGTATTATCCTCCCCCTTTTTTTTATTGTGCATTAAAAAAAATAAAACAAATACAATTAGACATGCTATCTGCCAATAGAACTTAACCAAAATGTGCATTCTATGCATCCAAAAATATAGAAAACATACCAAATTAAATCATTATTCAACCAAAAAAATAATGTCAAAGCAATAACTCCAAGGCCAATAATAAATAACATTGTAATAATAAAATAATTGACATTATTTTTTTGGTTGAATAATGATTTAATTTGGTATGTTTTCTATATTTTTGGATGCATAGAATGCACATTTTGGTTAAGTTCTATTGGCAGATAGCATGTCTAATTGTATTTGTTTTTATTTTCCGATTCCGCAACATGTCTGATTGATGAACGGCCATTCAGAAACGAACTGAAAAGCACGAATCAACACTCACCAAACTTCTACTAACATGAAATTAGCAGAAGGAGCCCAAAGTGTGGCGCTAAAGAGCTGAAAAAACACGTAGTACGTCTAGTACGTCACTACGTTCGTAATTGTCGGCCAACATTTGTGTGACTGTGTGTATGCAAGACAAGTTTGAGCCAACACCCTTCAAACTAAATTCCACGGTTTTGAAAGTTCGATCGTGTGTACGAGGCATAACTCTCTAAGATGCTTTTTTTAATACGCAGTCATTTTACTGACCTGTTGCCAATTAACCTAATTAGTTGCCAAATATTCTTTCAGCTCTTACTTGTTAGTGCCAGCTCTCTGTTACCTTGTCCCATTTTTTTTGAGACGTGTAGCTGCAGTCAATTTCAAAGTTACCTTATTTTGAGATTTGCAAAAATATTGCATTCTGTTTTTATGTAGATTTTACACAGCATCCCAACTTTTTTGGAATTGGGGTTGCAACTTGTTATTCAATGTTTCTACCGCATACAGGCTTTTTGTTTTAATATGTTTTTTATTTGTAACTAGATACTCTTTTTTTCCTTCTGTTGACCTTACTTGTTTATTCTATTACATGATACCCTTTACTGAAATATTGTTATTCATGTACTTATTTCTATAACTAATAAAGAAATAAAGGTAAAATATAAGCACTGATGTAACAAAGAATTCAACACTCACTACCTATGTCCCTATTATAATGATGGTCAGTGTAAATCACTTTACATTAGTGTTCAGTGGAAGATAGACATTGGTTGTCTACTCTAATTTGCGAATGGAACCATATCATTGATATCAGTAAGAGGAGTGCTCTCAATCATTGCTGTTTAGTGATTACTTACCTGAAGCAGGACTTGTAAAAGACATGCTAATGCCCACATTACCAGAGCTTCAAAGTGATATTGTCGGTAGAGGTAACTTACACCATCAACTAAAGGTCAGTCTTCCCATGGAGTAAGCCTGGACGCTTACTGAGGTACTTTTACTTGCTAAAAGTACCCCATCTGACATTCATCCATTGAGGTTGTGGGGCCCAATCAAAGAACAGGCAGTAAATCTGCCTGTGGTTCAGTGAGTAACAGGCAAAATACGTTTTTCTGTAATGGTGTTTCAGTGTTTCCATTGCCTCCTGTGCTGTTAATTTATAAGTAGTAGTAACACAGAGCATTGTGTTAGATTATTAGTGAAACGATGGAGTGACACCAAGTGCAACTATACATTTTTTTATATAATTCATTTTAAATTGTTCTGTAAATATTCTTTTACAAATAGTGAGTGAAGTGAGGATGTTAATTCAATAGAAGTGCTAATACAGAGCATTGCATTAGAGCATTAGTCAAAGTATGGCAAAAATATGAGTTTAAATACCTATATATAAAATTGTATTCTTCTTATGATAAACCTTAGTTGAATTAATGGTATTTTAAAGGCAGAACAAGCTACCATCGGAAGTTCCCAGTTTTTATTTCTGGCACACTGTAGTTTAGGGACTAAAAATTGTGGAAATTTATATAAGAAATTTTGACTTGACGGTTTCAATTTAGCACAATTATTAGATTATTGGCTCCCCGCTACGATAACATACAGTACGTTTAACTGGATAATTTTATTTGAGCACTTTACTTAATTTTGCACTGTTCGTAAAGAACTCTTTCACTGGATGTAATCATTTAGGCACTGTACATAAAGATGCATGCCCTAAAGCATGGCACTTGTGGAAGCAGTCACATGGTCATTAGGCCTTAGCAGCTGCACTCTGTACAATCCTCAACTTCATATTTAAAAGATGCTAATGCACACATTAATTAAAATAGCAATTTGGAACAGTGTATTAAACAAGATCAGGTTAGGCTGATTTCTCGATTTTGTGCCCAGAGTTCAACATTCAAATTGATGTATAGGCAAGCTGCTTAATACACAGTTGAAAAACACATCTGTGAACTGTCTTACCTGCTAAAGTTTTTCTAGTTCTGTTTAGCGGGTTTTCAAATCCTGACATCCCTACCGGGCACTACTCATGTCCCCTTTCTTCACTGCAGTCAGTGCAGTACAGCTTGGTCAAGGCTGTGATTGGATAGTGAAGGAATAGCAGAGTACTAATGAGAAAAATGTATGGGCTTTCCTCCAATCACCAAGCTCTATGTGTTAGATTCTCACCACTGTGCAATGTGGCTTGCAGTTCTGCCTTTCCTCTTCCAGTCTGAAGGCTGATGTACAGGAGATTACATGAGGCTACTACAATGACAGCCTGGGGTAATCTTTTAAATTAATTTCCATAGGATTAAAGAGTAGTCTTTGCCTACTTTTCCACTTAACGTTACCCTGTCATTCACTTAGAAAATAATAATAGAGGTTCCCTGCAATAAACAAGCATTTTTTTTTTAACCTCCTTTGTGGTTTGTGTCTACTGCCTTCATCCCATCTCTGCAGCCTCCATCATACTCATTAGCATTCCCCAATTTTTTGGAGTTGCGGATGCCTATGTTCCCTGCTGCGTTCAGTGGTTCCATTCTCCAACCTCTATATCAATACAGAACACAACAGTGATGTAGAAGCCAGAGAATGACAGGCATCTGACACTTTGAGAAGTGTTGAATGCTGATATGTACAGCAGAAGTTGCAGTGCTGTAATGGAGGGAAGGTCACCAAAGAGTTGAGTTGTCAGAGAGCCTAGCCTCCATTTGGATTTTTTTTTTTAGACAAATGGCGTCGCATTAAAGGTCTATTTAGCAAGTAACTGCAAACAGTGGAAGAACAGTAAACCAAACCAACCATATGTGTTTTTTTTTTTTCTCCCATGATAAAAACTATTTTTTAATTGTTTGGGAGGCAGTGATTTACTATGCTTACCATTTATGGGATTATATTGCATACCATCATTACTGTGTGTAATATCCTATGAAAAAGCCCAATCATTTCAAAAGTGTATACTTTACTTTGGATTTATTTATGTCATTAAAATTATGTATTTTGCATGCATAATCCTGATTTTTCTGACTTCAATTGGATGCAGTCCTTAGTCCAGGAAACTGATTGTACATCGTTCCAACAATTTTCTCATCTTTGTATGTTATGTGTATGCGTATGCAGCAAATTATTATACAGGATTATACAGCAAATTATAACAGCCATTGTGTAGTGGTAAATAGAGTGAAAAGAGCTGAAACCTCTGTCAGGCTTTTAATACTGTGTGCATCACCAAATGGCCCCAATGGCCACATAGGCGTGCTTGCAACAGAGACATGGACAGCTATAAAAACCTGACAGGTTCTAATCCTTTCCGTTTTTTAAAATAATACTTTTTGCGGTCAGTATCCTTAAAGTGAAACTGAACCCACAAAGTTGAGATCTGCTCTAAGACATGGAAATTGTTAAAATGTTAATTGTGGCTAGGTGGTACGCTGTAGCTTTTGCATGGAATTCCTCCATAAAAATGGCAGCACAATTCCTAGTATGTGAGGGTATGTGATAGCTGTATATCTCCGGTCTAATATTAAGGCACTGATGCCTCTGACTGCTATTCTCAGGACCTTACGGGATGTCACCACCATTCTGCTCACTGTTCTTTCCAGGGATCTAACATGAGGAAGCAAAAGTGCCACCTCTACTAAGATAGCTGCCTCCACACTGTGACACAGAGTAGAAAAAGGTGCACAGAGTCGGTTTTAGAGCAAGGTCTGCTGTAGGAAGACCATAAACAATGGTGGTGACTGATCCTTTACTCTATGCTTGCCTTTTTTGGGCACAGCTTTCACAGTTCAGTTCCACTTTAATGGAGATTTAAATTAATATGCAGGTCCCAATAACTCTCCCAGAAAATTGCAAGATATATAGATATAAAAGAAGGCACTTTCAAGGCACCAAGACATAAACAGTGGACCTATTTCTTTAAATATATACTTTGATTATAGACAATAGGTAAGAAAACATACATGTACCTTGTCTGATCTGAAGCAGAGATAAAATGCCCCATATGAATCCAGGCTCGCGTTACATGACATATCACCTTATTGGAAAGCATTTTTCATGATGTCACATATTTTCATGTTATTACATGTATCATTATTACAAAATGTTAACACAATGCATAGCAACCATGATGAATAATTCCATGAGCCATAAACGTATGTATTACATTCTCATCCATTACAAATCTACTTTTACATTCTCTGACAGTAGTTACAAAACAGTCATGTTTACCAGTGATCCCATATGTATGGTATAAGTACATCCCAATCACTAAAGACCAGGGGAAATCTGTAGAGGGTAATGGGGGGAACACTACCACATCCTGCTCATATGAATTACCAGTCAGAATATAGGGGGAATTTCTCATCTATCCAGTATTTTATATTTAACACTTCCCAGCTGCCCAGAACATTTAGATACTCTGGAGTAGTACATATGTATGTAGTAGTACATAATTGGACAAAAAGGCTGACTATCTCCACAAAGCATGACATGGCACAAGCACACTGGTGTGTTATAGAGATAACCTGCCCCATGGGCAATGTGCAGACAGAGGAAATGAGCAATGGCAAATTGTTTTTTCTGGTTGGGAGGTTCTTCCATATGGGATCACTGGTTAGACTTGATTGATTTTATAAGTTCAATCAGAGAATGTGACAGTAGATTTATGCAGATATGTATCTATACCTGTATGTTATATCTTTTTTATATGTTTTAGACTTATTACCTACCTAGTAGACCTGAGGAAGTCAAGCTCCTTTCAACAAAAGGCATTAAGGTGCTATGGCTCATGAAATCTCACACCATAGCTGCTAGCATCATGTTAACATTCTGTAATACTCATATGTGTAATATCATGAAAACATGTGACACCTTGAGATATGTTTTCCAATATGGTGATTTATGACATGTGAGCCTGGAGTAGTAGTGTTTGTTTAATTCTATCTGTACTGGACCACACAAGCTATATACAGTATATATGTTTTTCTTTAAACATAAGAAGGTCAAATTTTAAGAAATATGTCCACAGTTAATATATTGCTACCTTGAAAGTCCCATCTATTATTTATATTTATCTTGTTCCTCGATTTCTCTTTAATGGAGAGACTTTCCTTACTTTCTGCCCTGTTGAGCATACCAGAAGTGACAGGACATTTCTTAATTGGGGTACAGAAAGTAGTAAAAATGTTACAGTGGTTCTAACCCTTAACCACTGAAAAAGAAACAGATCATTTGGTTGTAATTTGCATACTTTAGAAAAACAGTATTATATCTTTTATTAAAGTCAATGAAATGCCTTTTAAAAAAGTACAATGAAAAACATTTCAAAACCATTCTGTGAATTAGCTAAGGTCATAGCATATATTTGTGTGAATTAGTAAAGCTAAGTTTTTTTTCTGTTAAATAAGCATAGAAGCCTGGAGAGAAAAGACTGAGACAACATTAACGCTATTGAAAGAAAGGAAGTTTTAAGGTTAAAAAGGCAGATGTCATTTAAAAAGCATGAGGCAAGGGTAAAAATAAAAAATAGCATTTTATTGCAGACATAAAGTATCAAAAAAGAATAATGTGGTTTTCTTCAGTTTTATACAAATACAAAAATATATAACATATTATATAACATTGGTTGAATACTCTTATTAAAAGATTATAGCTATTTACAAAGAAAAAAGTTTTGTTGGGTCCACTCACTGCTCTAGTCAGCAGTCTCAGAGTTAAAGCACAACTTTCATTGTGACTATATGATATACGATACATAAAATGAGAATTCCTTCAAAAAAATACAGTTTATGTCATATTGTTTAGACTGTGTTTCCCCAATCATCTATTACAGTGTGAAATGTGCCTCCCACTCTGAACTGTATAGACGTGTCGAGCTCACAGAGATATAAAGGAGTTGCTATGTTTCTGGAACAGTGCTGGCCAACATACAAACAGCTGATGAATTTCTTGTTCCGATCACACTAATTGCCGATGGAAGTTTACAAAACATTTCAGGTTTTGGTTTACATGAATTTACATTCTTTCCACGTTCAAATGAATAACATGCGCAGAACTTTAAAATAGCATTGTTCATATACTGTATATTACTCCCAACCTCAAATACGCAACACATGCCTTTCAGGGTATAAAAGGCAAAAAGGGAGAGTTACTAAAAAGTATTTTTTTTTTTCACTTTAGGGTCAATTCAATAAAGCATAATGTGCACAGTATTTTTATTTATTTTTGTCCATGTCTTATTTTGTAGTTTTAAGGACAATTTTTTTCACCTTAATCAAAGTTTTAATGCAAAAACAAAATGCAGACATGGATGGATAGGTGAATTTTCTTTGAACAATAACAATGAATTACATAGCATTTTCAGATTGTGGTGCTCAAATAAAGTTTAGTTCTGCTTTAAAATAGCTCCTGCAGTTTAGTGAATTGACCCTTTAGTCCTGTGAATGTGCATGTGCTCCTGTATTTTTCTTTAGAGACGGATTCACAGGTCAAGTGAAACAAAAAAAAAAACATATTTGATAACTCACCCCCCCCCCCCCCCCAGTATATTATTTTTTACTATTGTGAGTGGTATAATGTATTTATAAATTCTTCACAGTACAAAGTATAAATATGCTGTAACTTCAGCTATATACTTTCTGTTAGAGAGTATCAAGAACTATTCCACAGATCAGCAAACGTGTGTTCACTTGAGGCAGAGATAGGCAAATAATAAAAAAGTGATTTTGGACTTTGCATGCTAACAATATGGTCTAAAACTATAGTCATTTGAAGAACGCACGTCAGACATGCCTTCCAGTGAGTATTCTGTTATTTCCATTGCTGCAAAATAAATGTGGATATCTCAAAACAAAAATATAAGATATATGATTGTAATAAAACATCTGTTAAAGATGCTTGCTACATAGTGTAATGCTTAATATTATGTTTAATATAAGCTCTATTTTAGGCCAATATTTTAGCCCGCTCAACTAAAACCATGTCACTATTATAATAAGAATGAAATGAAATTATGAGGTGAATGAAGCAACTACTCTGAACTGGAGTATAGTTTAGGAACATCTAGCTCACTATAATAGATGATTTTGTGGGTTTGGATCTAGCCTCTTACTGCCAGCATGTCTAACCGCACATTACTTGGCAATTAATGTGTTAAAAGGTCACAACTATTCTGGTTCCTGGCAGGCAAACCTCAGAAGCACTTCTGGGGCAGCTAATTTATGCACCTCTTTGAGTGTCTGTAATTAAAGCAAGGCCTTGCACACAGGAGCAACCATATCCTGTAGTGAGGTCAGGGGGCAGAGGAGAGACAAAAAACAGCTCGGGCACTCAGTGTGTGATAATAGCTGTATGATTCCACAGGACTCCTCAGAATAGATTAATTTGAGGGGCAGGGGGGTAAAGGGAGTAGCTAGGGTTGTGCCTCGGCTGAGGGAATCTATCCAGATGTTTTTGCTTCATTACTGCTGACCTCTTTTTATGTTGGTCTGTTAAACATAGTTACATTGCATACCCTTTACCAGGCTGTATGCAGGTGTTAGTTACAGATTTCCTCCACACAAGAAAACGACAAGCTTTTCTTATGTGAATTCGATACTCCTTTATTACAACCACATGTGCCAGATTTGACAAAACAAAATGATTTTATATGCAACAGGCAGTCCTATATGTTGCATATAAAGTTTTTTTAATATCATTCAGATATTTATACAGCAGCTTGGGTTGAGAGGATTTAAAGAAATCCTTGTATTTGCTATACAACAAAATAACTTTTGGGAGGTACTGTAAGTTTAAAAGGACCATGTCACTTTTGGCTTAGATTAGTGAGTGAGTAAGGGTTAAAATAAGGGTAAAATATCCCACGAAGCTGCCTGATGTATTACAGGAGAGCAGTACACACACCAGTGGTCTATTTTTTAAGAACATGTCACCTTAGTACATATTTATATTAAATAACCAATTAGGTTCACCAGAAATTAAAATAACAATTTGGCTTGGACCTGATTATGTATTTGAAGTGAAAATGAGTCCCATAGTGTAAATGAGAGAAGAATTTGTAATGTATACTTTGTTTAGTTATCTAACGTCTAAAGTTGCATAAGTAATTTTTTAAAGCTTAAGAGACACTTGTGTGATTGTACTCAGACTCTTTTTTTTATTGCTAAAATACAAGTGCTATGTGGAGTTAGTTAATGAGGCAGTGCAAGAAAAACCATTAGGATCTCAAAAAAGTCCATACACCAATGAATTAAAAAATCTGATTGATTGCTTTATGTTTCAACATGTTGTGCATTGATCTTTGCCTTATTAGAAAGTCCACTAATGTTCATTGGTGGTGTGTATTTGTGTGTGTATAGGGCATATTTATTTATTTTTTTTGGGTGAGAGGTTTTTCTGAAGGGGAATGTGGAAGATGTTTTACTATCTATGCTCACTCATGGCTCCTTTGGTTTCTGTAATACAGCATTATCACAGGATCCTCCCCTAAAAGCAAAGATGCTCCATAGAGCATATCCTCTGCACTAAGAATTCCTTTCAAATGTAAGATGAGACAGAGGTATGTTTTCTTCTTATATTTCTAGAGAAAACATTTCTGATTCAGCATTACCATCATCTGTGTTAAACAGGCCCTCCATAGGACCTTTATCATTTTTCAGTTTATTTAATAAGGCAAAAAGCAATGTGCAAACTACAGTTACTCACAACAACTAATGAGAAGTAATCTTTCTTTGTTCAGACTGCTCCAAGGTGTAGCATTTAACTATTATGGATTTTCCAATAACCCTCAGCCTTTACATTGCTTTGTTAGTCTTGATTTTTACCAGACCTGTGAAAAGTATTCTGATAACACTGCCTTTTTCATTTAGAAGCAAAACAAATCTGTAGTTGGTTGTTAAGATTATGTTTCTCTATATTATAAATGTATCAGGGTGGGCATTTATGAAAAAATTAAGAAAATATTAAATCTTAGTCCCGTTTCATATCATTATCAAGACCATGCCATATATATGCAATGCATTAATGAATTCCATATTTTAGCCATTTAGAGCAAGAAAAAGGGTCAGTCTACCTGAAACAGGCGTTTCAGTTATTAGCAGATGCTTGATAGTTAATTAACCAGACAATTTCTTACATCACAAGGACTGTATTGTTGAATTGCCCTTCACTTCACAGTCTGCACACCTGCTTTGTCAATTTCAATGGACCTCACTCTCCCTGTTGGATTTTTTATTTTAGATTATGGAATATGTAATATAAGATGCAGGAACACGTGGGAAACAACCAAAATTCTCAGGTCGACGGGAACAGAGTTAGAAACTTTGACATAAAAATGCAAGGAGCTACTTCAACCCCCAGGTTCTATCTACAACTAAAACAATACTTTTGGATGGACAGATCCTTTAATTCAAAAGTATATCTCATCATCTATCTTGTTTTATAATAATAATAGAGTTTGAAATTAAAGAGCATGGAAGTGCTGTGAGAGATGTTACACTTAGACATATCCAACTGTTGAGCGGGTCTTTCCTGTCTGTTAACAGAACACTTCAGTGACTACAAAGCAATGGTATGTCTTCCTATGTTTGTATTATGGCACTTGCCTGTTAGGTTTTGGCATAAAAACAAACCCAATGTTTTGATGCAGGTTAAAAAAATATTCACAAAACCCCCGGAGGCAGCTGGAAAGGGGTTTTCTTTGTGCAAGCTGTGGAGAAATGGGAACAGATGGTGAATGCATTTCTGTGAACCTCAAAATTAAACATGGAGGCAGCTGAAAAACCGCTTTCACTTTGAAAAAGTAGCAAAAAAAGTTTGCTTTCTGAAACTATAATTGTGTTGTATTGTTACATGATAACATGTTAAACAGTGCTAACATATTATTTTTAAGGTTTTAGGCTTATTGCATAATAAAAAAGTCATATATATCTGTGCCTATCTTGACAGTACCATGTGCTTGTTGTACCAAAAAATAGCACCTGTAAAAAGTAAAGGTTTATTTTTTCCAGGAAAGCTGGTTATCTGCCCACACTCCACCTAGACAAACGCAGGGCCCTTATTTATATTTGATGAAACCTGTGACCCTTTCCCTAGAAAAGATAATATTCCAGTAAGTGCAAGGCATATCCCAACCTCCCTCCATCACAGCTCAATAAGTAGCGAAGGCTATATTAAATATATTTATATATATGTAAATATATATTTATATGTAGAGGCAGAAAAAGCAATTTCAGGAATGATGAATGTATGGAATTTGGAAGGTTCAGATCTTGAACTACATTTTTAACTTTTGATAATGTCTATCCTTCCAAATTCATAAATTTTACATTAAACTCACAGCATAAATGTCTGAACCTTTCAATGTATAGCTGAATGGGTTTCACCTATGGTTTTGATTGGCTTTGAAGGCACCTCTAGGACTCTGACTATGTCAGTTTCTGCTTATTAAGGATGCCCCGGCAATGTGAAGGAGTACCCTCAGGCCCTTGGCAGCATGGGGGTAATAAGGCTCAGCACAAGATACATTACAAGATTCTGGGTTACAGGTGTGTAGGTGCCCATGGATGACGTGTCTTAACACATTTCATGCCGAGGTGGAAGCTGTACATCTGTTGTCTCCTGCTTACTTGTTCAAAGCTTTCTCCAGGTACTCCTGGATCCATTTAATCTTGGGGTCCAAGCAAATCTGTTTCCCGTTATGCTTCAGACGAGCCCTATGGAGTAACAAGGTTGGGGTAAAAAAGGTTTATGGAGAACTAGTACAGAAGGCAGAGAAACATTCATTATCAATGGGGACCAAATATGTAAATGCTATGATTTGAATGAACCTCTAATTTTCAGGACCTTACACAATAAAAAAAGTACTGATCACTTGAATGTTGGCTAGCACTGATATTATGTGAAGGCAAATAGAAAATTTGGCTTTAAAACATTCTATTATGTTCAAATTTTCCAACTGTTCACTCATTGTTGTATTTACCCTTTGCACACAAAATAGACAGGTGAGCGGTACTACTAATGTCAATTGCAACTCTGTGTCTTCCAATGACACCTGCCTACTATTTGCCATCGAACTTGGTATATCACCCCATTAGAAAAACCTCTTCCTGGGAACCGCTTAGAGGCCTATTGCTACATTTTTTCAGATACGCCATAAGAATGTCTACATTCACCAGAACACAAAACTTCAGTATGGGGAATAATTTTAATCTGCATTAGAAAACAGAACTCTAGTGAGAATGAGCACAGAGATACAAATAGATATTTGAAGTAACACCTCTTCTGATTTAGTTGCAAAAAGCAGCAAGCCTCAAGAAAATGCCTCAGGTGTAAATACCCCCTAAAATGATTAATTATTAAAGATGTATTTTTCTCTTTTTTAAATGACCAAAAGTGGTTGTAAAGTAACTTTCATTACTAACTAGTATGTTCCCCAATCCATACCAGACGATTTTAAGTGGAAACCCACGACAATTTTTTTTCTAAAATGGTGTGGGGTCCGCCCAGTATCCATACCAGACCCTTATCAGAACATGCAGCCTGGCAGGCCAGGAATGGGGGGAGACAAGCGAGTGCCCCTGATCCTGAACCATACCAGGCCACATGCCCTCAATATGGGGGGTGCTTTGAGGTAGGGGGGCTCTGAAACAACAAGGGGACCCTCAGATCCCTGCCCCCCTATGTGAATGAGTAGGGGTACTCATTCACCAAACAAGTGTAAAAAGTAAATAAAAACACAACACAAGTTTTTGACTATTCTTTTATATTTTTTGAACAAAAAAAATATCCCCCAGTGTGGATCCATTGTCAATCACAATGCCCACTGCCACTGCCGACCCAAAAAAAGAAAAAAAACCTCCGGTCCCGATAAAGGCAGCTCCATCGCCTGACAGCTCTTGAATAAGTAAGGGGTGTGGCCACCTGGTGATGTCACTGAGTGACCCCGTCCCCTTATGACATTACTGGCCATGGGCAGGACATCGCGGGGTGGCCATGCCTCTTAATTATTTAAGAACTGTCAGACAGTGGAGCTGACAAACGGTGGGAGCCTTCATCGGGAGTGGACTTTTTTGGGGGTTTTTTCAGATCAGCGGTGGTGGCGGGCGTCGTGATTGACGATGAATCTACACTGGGGGAATTTTTTTTTAAAATAAAGGGATGGTCAAAAACTGTCTTGTCTTTTTTTGCACTACATATTTTTTTGGGGGTGAATGAGTAGGGGTACCCTTACTCATTCACATAGGGAGGCAGGATCTGGATCTTGTCAAAGGGGGCTTCTAGATTCCAATAATCCCCCCGCTCGCAGACCCCCACAACCAATTGAATTGAACCCTTAATCATGACAGTCTTGTGTAAGTCTAGTTGTAAATTCTTCTGTAATAATTTTTGAATTAATACATAACCAGAATAATGGGCTATTTTTTTTTACAGTATTTGCCTTGAGTTTAGCTCTAAGGAATGTTTCAGACATGCCTTTATTTTGCCTTTCTAAAGTTTGTGCGATGTTTGTTTATACTTACACAATCTGCAGTGAGCAGTTGGTGGTGGAGAGAATCTTCAGGTGTTTGATATTGCTCTTGGCCACATTGGTTTCAAAGTATCTGCAGGGACATCGGTAAGTCAAGCTGACTGGTTTCTCTGTAGGATCAAAGGATAAACATTAGGAATGGGTTCCCCACATGCAGCACATACATTTAATAACAATAAGTCAACACTGCATTCTTTACAGCAACTTCCTGGTAGAAACTGTTCATATTTTCTTTTGTCTGAGGTTATCATGTTGTTAATTCATTACAGGAAAAACATAAAAACAAGGGACTGAAAGAAAGCTTTTGGAATCAAGGGGATTTTAGTACTGTATTAAATACATGCGGAACTGGGTTTGCTTGACTATTTAAGAAGAGTCTGCTTGTAGAATAATAATTATGTTGATATGTGAGATTAAAGCCTTTATGAAAAATATAGCAACATGTACACCTATGGATGATGTTTTAAAATAACCAATGCTCCTTAACCTCCCTTGTGGTATGATTATTTCAGATTTTAGGTGCTGAAAGCGGTACAATTATTTAGCATGGAAATTTGGCGTTTTTTAATGTAGGCCTGTAATTCTTAGGAATGATTCACTTAAATCTGGCCAAACCAGAGTCTAGTAGACATCCCGGGTATGATAAAGTTTGAAAAATGAAATCATAAATTATAATATAATAAATCACTATAAATAATTATACCAAATAATAATAATAAAAAATATTCAATAATGTAATCAAATCAAAAACACAGAAATTTGCTCAGTTGCAGAATTGTCACTGTCATTACTTTTCAGTGTTTGATGACGGATCTCCCCACAAATCACTATCTCTCAATTCTGCGAGTGATTCTAATTTATTATCGCTGTTTTCTAGCTGGTCTAAAACCACTTTTGATGTAAAGGGACGGTTTTGGTTGCTATGGACAATCTCCTGTTTCCAGGCAGAAAGAACAGTTTTTATAATATAAAACTGCATGCAGGGCACTGGGCAAACCACTAGGGAAAAAGGGGATATGTAATTATTTGATACAGTACTGTAATCTGTAAGATTACATATACTGTATCTATACTGTGTTTTACTTTTTGAATTTGGCGCCGAACTCCGTCCCTGAGCGTCGCAACGCTCGCAGGGAACGGAGCTCGGCACTGGGAATTGAGCAAGACACTGCGGCTTGCAGATCACAGCGGGGAGACATCGCAGGATCCAGGGGACAAGGTAAGTAATCTCTACATGGATCCAGTCTGGATCCAGTCTGGCTTGGGGTTACCGCTTTTGTTACTGAAAATCCACCCTGAGCCAGACTCGGGAAAACCGCCAGGGGTATTAAAGATTGTAAAGGCTTGTTTTTTTTTTTTTTAAATAACAAACATATCATACTTACCTCCACTGTGCTGCTTTTTTTGTACAGAGTGGCCCCGAACATCCTCTTCTGGGGTCCCTTGGCGGCTCTCGCAGCTCCTCTCCACATCAGATAACCCCCTGGGAGAAGTGCTATCCCGAGGGGGTTACCTTACGGGCGCTTTCCCGAATCCAGCATTCGTCGTCCATAGCCGCCGAATGTAAGACTCGGCCCTGGCGCCTGCGTCATTGGATTTGATTGACAACAGCGGGAGCCAATGGCTGCACTGCTATCAATCTATCCAATCAAGAGCCGAGAACCCAGGGCAGAGAGACAGCACGTCCTCGCCGGGTCAAGTTCCAGGGCTCAGGTAAGTAAAACGGGGGGGGCTGGGGGGGCAGTCACTGCCAGGTGTTTTTTCACCTTAATGCATAGGATGCATTAAGGTGAAAAAAGACGAAGGTTTACAACCCCTTTAAGACTTTGCAATAAAACAGCAGCAGTTTTTCTCTGTCTAGTATGCTGGCCATAAATTGATTGAAAATTGGCCGGTTCAGTAAGGACCAGGCGAATTTTGATCCATCTATGGTTGTTACTGCTCAAGAGAAGTTTGTCTAATGATTGGCTTTTCTCGAATGGGAATATTGTATCATTTTTGTTCGATCAGCACATGCAGCCAATCGGCTGCAGTGTTGATCAGTGTATTCTGATAGTGGAGGAGTCCCCACTGTCAGAATACAATAGCATAATGGGAAGTATTACTCTATCCACCTCACTATTACTATAACAGATACTTGAAATATCACATCAAAATTAAAAACTTTTTACAGTAACCCCATTAAAGTTAAAAAAAAAGATTTATTGGTTGTGGAAATATATTACCAGTTCCTTTGGTCTGTATTTATTTCATACAGCCAGATTCAAATTTAGGTAAAATTAAGGAAAAAATATTGGTTAAATCCAAAAATATTTTTTTTAGTTTTGGATAGAGTAGGAAATGGATAAAACTCTTTATCAGGTTATTTTTGGTCATCTATGTCCCATTGCAGATTTCTCTTCACTTCCTATCATCTAGACCCCAAAGACAGTGAGAATAATGCCGCATACACACGATCGGAATTTCCGGACGGAATTACGCTCAAGCTTGTATTCCATACATACGGTCACACAAAAGTTCTCTGAACTTTCGACCGTCAACAACTCGGTGACTTACAACACTACGACGAGCCGAGAAAATGAAGTTCAATGCTTCGGAGCATCCGTCAAATTGTTTCCGAACATGCGTGATTTTTTGGGCGTCTGAATTGCATATAGACGAACGCATTTTCGGATAGGAACTTTTCCCGACCGAAAAATAGAGAACATGCTCCCAATCTTTTGCTGGCTGGAATTCTACCAGCAATAGACTGATGGATAATACACACGGTCGCATTTTCCGACAAAAAGCTCTCATCTGAGTTTTGCTGGCGGCATTTCCGATCATGTGTACGCGGCAGAAGTCTTTTCTAACAAAGGAAACTCCCATGTACACAGTTGTCAGTAGAAAAACTGTTCTTCTCTATTTCTGTTTCAGTGACAAAATTTTGGATTTTCCCTCACTTCATGTTCAAATAGAGAGGGTACACATATGGACAGCAGGAAAACGTGACAGGGGTTCTACCATTTATCTACTCTATCCACAACTAAGCAAAAAAGTTTTGTCTTTAGATACAATTTAATGTAGTCTAACTTGGCAGTATGTGACAAAAACACAGGGTATAGGCAGATTTGAGAACTGCTACTGTATGTGTGAAAATTTCAGTCATCCTCTTTCCTTTAACAGTAGAGCAGATTGTTTCCTGCCATGAATTTGCTGCATTTTGGTTGGTGAGAAATGTCACATTTGGTCCTAAAGTTTTTTAGATAAATCTTCCAATGTATGTGTTTTTGGCTGGATTGCTCAGCGATCTAATATCCACAAGGTACAAGGGCATAGTTGGGGAATGGCATTTGTAAAGGTTTGAAAACTTTATCTGATGAATTTTGTGTTTACACTAAGAAGCTAATGTCAGGGATATCTGCAAAACACCTCTCCCGCCTTCATGGGCCTAGATATGAATAGTTGCCCAAAACTGTTTCCTACACATCCAGTTGCTCTCTAGGGCCTACGGTCAGCTTTAGCAGTGTCTAATGTACATCTGTTCATCTACTTTTCTTTCAATTTCAAATTATTATTATTAGTGTTATTATTATGATATGTATTATTATGTATTATTAGACTTACATTCATTATTATCTATTTTAGTTTTCTTACCATCTATTTTTGGTGAAAGATCTTATGTATGGCCGCCAGTAAACTGGCAAAAAACCCACCTCAGAATGTACAGTATAGAGACAAAGCACATAAAACTACTAAATAAAGTTTGAATTACCTAAGGCTACTTTCACACTGAGGCGCTCTCCAGACATTATAGCGCTAAAAATAGTGCATGCAAAGTGTCTGTAAAGCGCCTTTCCTGTCACTCCCGTGTGAATGCCTGAGGGCTTTCACACTGAAGCGGTGCGCTTGCAGGACAGAAAAAAAAGTCCTGCAAGCAGCATTTTTGAGGCATTGTGGGAGCGGTGAATACACAGCTCCTAAAACGCCACTGCCATTGAGATAAATAGTTAAAAGCGCCCCGAAAAGCGCTGCTAAAACGACAGTAAACGCCGCTAAAAATAGTGAGTCCCTTTCACACTGAGGCGCTTCTAAACTGCCAGTAAAACACTGAGCGCTTTTGAAGAGCTTTTCAGGTGCTTTTAAAGAGCTTTCCATTAATTTCAATGGAGAGGGGCGTTTTTTGGCTACTTTCACACTGAGGCGCTTTACAGGCGCTACAGCGCTAAAAATAGCGCCTGCATAGCGCCTGTAAAGAGCCTCTCCTGTCTCTCCAGTGTGAAAGCCCGAGTGCTTTCACACTGGAGCGGGGCGCTTGCAGGACAGTAAAAAAAGAACTGCAAGCAGCATCTTTGCAGCGCTGTAGGAGCGGTTTATAAAAGCGCCGCGCTAGCGGCTGAATAGCACCGCTAAAACGACAGTAAAGCGCCGCTAAGAATAGCGGCGCTTTACCGCCGAAGCCCGCCAACCCCAGTGTGAAAGTAGCCTTTCACCACCCTGCCAGCGCACTGCCCTAGTGTGAAAGCATTCATTGATTGTAATTTGAAATTTGGTTTTTGTGAGCTTTTTAGGCGCTTTTTTTAGCGTGAAAGCGACTGAAAAGTGCCTCAGTGTGAAAGGGGTCTAAATGTCTCTAGTCATTTCTTGGATGCATATTGATAAAGCAGTTAGTCCAAATTTTTCAGGCGCTTTTGGGCTAAAAATAGCGCCTGTTAAAAACCTCCCCTGCAGTCCCAGTGTGAAAGCCAGGGTGCTTTCACACTGGGGCGCTGCTCTGGCAGGACGTTAAAAAAAAGTCCTGCAAGCAGCATCTTTGGGGCGGTGAAGGAACAGCGTATACACACTGTATTTAACCCTTTATTCGGTCACTAGCGGGGGTTAAAAGTACCCCACTAGCGGTCGAATAGCGCCACTAAAAACGACAGTAAATCGCCACTAAAACTAGCGGCGTTTTACCGTCAACGCCTGCCCCAGTGTGTAAGCAGCCTTAATGTGCTATTTACTATTGTTATAGCTATTATGTTCATATCTTCCTAATGCATGTGTTTTAAATTAGAATGCTTGATTGACATGTGTGAATGTCTGTTGAATGTCACAATTACTGTTTTATAAATATGCCAATGGTGTTTTCCAGAATTTCTATGAGTTAGTAATCAGAACATCAATCAATTATTGTAATAGTAATAATAATAATAATTTCAAACGTTTTACATTAGACATCTAACAAGGAACACAAGTTTGCTACTTCTTTTCTGGAAAAAGTAATGCAATATACAACACACATAACAACACCCTCCCCCACAAACACACACACACAGATATGCCTGCACAAGCTGTAGATAGCAAAGGATATAAGACCTTAGGGACTACATGGATAAAGAAAATACCAGAAAGATTAGGGTGGAACATTACCTAATTGCTTTATGTAGGCAGTGATTGCAATTAGACAAGATGAGGGAAAAGATAAGACAGCTCCCAGCTGTATTATGCCATCCTTTATTGTTTTTAAACCTCAGGCTACAAAGAAATCTAAATTGGAAGTAGAGGAAACAAAACCCTGTGAGTCAAATTAAAGTTTACCTGCTAGAAAAAGAATAAACCCATTTTGTTAGATTGGGCATAAAAACAAATCTAACCTTAGGTATTCATACCTGCGCATTCTGGGAACACATGCAGAGGGGCACATTTCCACGTTCATTCTGGGAACATGCAAAAAAACCCACTTGAAAACTGCGAGTTAATTGTTAACGGCACTCCAAGCGCAGCTAACAAACGCGTGTTTTGTCATTTGACAAAACACGCAAAGCTCAATAGATCCCGGGCTGCTGAAAAAAGTGCTCAAATGAATGGGCTGCCCTATGCTGTTGCAAAAAAAAAGTGTGAAAAAACACACAACAAATGCGACGAGGCAGTGTGAATGAGACACTAAAGGCAGATTTTAAAGTTGGACTCCAGCAGCCAAGTTGCTCCAAACAAACTGTTGCCTTCACTAGTAGATGCAGCAGCTGGGAGCACTGTATAAACTGCAGGTAGCCCCAGCTACATACAGTATATAGCGCTGTGTTCCGGCAGTGAGGTGGGAACTTCCCTTCCCAAGATTGGTTGAGTGAGAGATTGGGATGTCATACACCTGCCTCTCACCCTCAAGCTTTATATTTATTCGTAGAATACAAAGTTCACTGTAAAAGGATGAGCATCATGCAGCCTAACCTAACCTAAGTTGTTTTTAGGTGTGGGACAGGAAGAATACAGTGCAGTATACTGTATGTAGCTAAAGCCTAGTACACACTATGAGTTTTTGAAACTGACAGCTCCGGTCTGAGCCACTGTACTAACAATCCAATGTTAGTGCAGCGATCTCCCCCGCTGAGCTGTCGTGTTCTCACAATGGGACCACCCCCCTGCCAGAAAACTCCGGTCAGCACTCTCTGCCATTGGCTAAGAGCGCTGATCGGGGATGTCAGTCGGCTGCTGATTTTCCAGCATGCACGTCTGACAGAAGCCGGACGAAAGACTGGCTTCTGTTGGACCAGCTGTTATACACACAGCCCAAATGTCAAACCATTTTTATTGAACTGGCTGGTGTCGCCTGACATTTGGCCCCTGTGTACTAAGCTTAACATAGTCTATAGAGTGCTCCCACCACTGCAACTCTTAGTGAAGGCAATAGTTTGTTGAGACCGGATTGATCCAAACTAACTATTTGAACTTTGCTAAAAGCTGGAGATCAGCTTTAAGATAAAGCAAAAAAAATGGTTCATCTTAGAAGTACATTAGTTACTGTCTGCCTATTAAAGTAAACCACTATCAGTAATTCATTATATAATTTGTTTTACATGGTGATATCCAATACCTGAGATTTCAGAAATATTACATAAGAATCAAAATGTCTCTGTGGTATCAAGCACCAAAGCAAGATCCCTCTGTCAAGAGGTAAAGAATTGTAAGGCCAGCAGCTTGGGCACACCATAGATTAATTGATTTTCTTCCCTTCTACCATGGCAGGAAGCAAAGAAAATCACTTGATTCCCCCATAAACACAGTCAGTGTTTAGGAGGAAATGCCTACCGCATTCTGGGAGGGGGGGGGGGTTAGGGGGGCTTTCCCAGCTGGCAGAATTCAATGATTACTGTTAGCGGCTATAGCAGTAATCAGTCATCGCATGCAGAAAAATCCGACAGGCTGGTTTTGCCCAAGTCGATCGATGGATTGACTTGGGTACAATCAGCCTGATCATACATGAATCAAAATTTGGCTGGTCAATTCGATTTCACTAAAATGAATCTATGCATCTAGTTATACAAACAATTTTGTTTACCTTATCTGCATTTATGTTATGAAACTTTCCGTGGCAGCATATTTCATATCAGAGATCTGTCTCACTATAAGAACTTGGGTATTGTTTTTAAACATCTATATTCTAAACTGTTACCAACAGCTGGGATTCAAATCTGTTCAGCAGTAAAAAGTCTTCCAAGTGTAAAGCAGTTCCAAATGGGATCCTGACCTGTCAGTTTCAATAGCAATTTAAATCCAAACATCATTTTCAGTTAAAGCGGTTGTATACCCACACTGAATTCTTTTTATTTTTTTTTTAAAACAAAAAAACCTGTAAGGCAAAGGCACAATGAGCTAGTATGCAGCGCATACTAGCGCATTATGAAATACCTTAGAACGAGGCCTCAGCATCTGATCCCGGTGCACGCCGAGGGAGCTGACATGTTCTCTGCGTTTCTTCTGGGTTCGCGGTTCGCGGCTCTGGCGCTGTGAGTGGCCGGAGCCATGATTTTGTCACTCCCACGCATGCGCGGGAGTCTTCTTCCCAGGAAGGTCTGGCAGCGTCTGCCAGACCTTCAGCCGGACCTTCACAGCGCATGCGCCGCTGATGTCAGCGGCTGCATGCAAAGTGAATAACTCCTAAACCATACAGGTTTAGGAGATATTCATTTTACCTACAGGTAAGCCTTATTATAGGCTTACCTGTAGGTAGAAATAACAAAAAAGAGTATACAAAGTTCATTTTAATTCTTGGAACCAACTTGTCTGTATACTTGCAGAAACTCATATGATATCCCAACTAGCTTTTGTACACAAAGCAGATAAACAATATCTATTTGCTGCCTTACTAACAATTTTTGCTTCTGGCAAATTTTATTTGTGAGTAAATTAATCAAAAAAGTCCTGTTTTGCATTGTTGTTTATTCCAGCCTCCAGTGTGAATTGCCCTAAGGATGAAAAGAGTATATACAAATGACTGCAGTCCTTATTCAAAGCAATGTAGTCCATTGCGTTTTTTTAATGCATCAAAAATGCATGGAAAGTAGGTTATATGGTTTTTAATGGCATAGTTCACACTGGTGCTTGCAGTTCCAGTGTGTTCCAGTTCCAGAAAAAAAGTAGAACATGCTGCATTTTTCCTGCACTGGACTGTACTGGAACAATGTAAAACGCAAAAAACGCCATGGAACGCACCTAAATGCACCAAAAATGCACTGGAACACACGTCCTTATTTAAGGTTATGAAAAAAAAGGGGGGGATGCACTGGACTGCATCAAAAACGCACCAAAAACGCATCAAAAACACACTGGAACGCATCAAAAACGCGCCTGGAATGTATCCGGACTGCATTTCTATAGTGTGAACTGGCCCTAAAGCTAAAAGCTGAACTTTAAAAAAACTATTTTTGGACAATTGCACAGCAAAAATATATTAGCACTAATGAAGCTTGTCCTGTATGTGGCAGTCATATACAACATTTTCTATTCTTTTCACCCAATACAAGGCATTCTGTGAATGTAGAAGGAGTATCACAATCTCATCTCCTCCAATCACAAAATGCCTTGTACCGAATGAAAAAAAATACAACATTTTTATGAATGGCTGAATTGCCTAATGAGTGAACCGCTGTGAGAACTGTACTGGAGCTGTGAGTACTATGTGGTCCCTGTAAATGCTTCAATGTAAGGTAAGGATAATACTAAATATGTGCCCTAAAAATACATATGAAAGCATGGTTGAGATCATGTACATGTAGGCATCTGTTTAATTTAGGCACTCAATATTATAATGAGGGTTTACAAAATAGTACATTGATGCACATTTTGCAATATTTAACTAAAATTTGATATTTGTCATATTATTTTTATATATTATTATATATATATTATACTAATCTGTACAAGTACTTCTACTTTTCTGTATTCCACAGTTCTTCAAATATATAAAATTCATACACCTGGAGCTTGTTGAGGACCATCACAGGCATAACGTGTGTGGATATGCCCAGCGGTGATTAGCATTTTTCTGAGGACTGATTTAGGTGTTATGGTTTTGTACAGCTACAATTTTTCACACATAATTTAAAGTTTCCTTCTTCCATCCAGGATAGTCTTTTGTGCCTCATTAACAATGTCACAGCATCCTTTTCAATGATAACATAGGAACTAGCATAGTCTTTGTTCATCTTTGAAGACCTATCATATTATCCCACTAATCCGTATCAATAACTAGCCACACTCCTTTACCTTTGTGTCCATCCTTCTCACATACATCATCCCTGTTTTACTAAGGTAAAAATGGCAGGCTGGAATGTCCTGAAATGATGTCTTAATGTGCCATTAGTGAGTGCCAGAACACACAAGACTGCACAACAGTCTCCGTTAAAACTAATTGCAGCTGCATTGTAAACTGAGCTGCCAACTAGTCAATGAAAACATTGACTTCAGTGGGGAGCTGTAAGGCCGTAATTTGCCAACTAGGAGAAATGTCAGCATGTGTAAATTATAATGAACATTGTGAGGCAAGCTCATTTCATTCCTGCTACCTCTACATTCTTTTTTTGGTATTGTAACAAAAACATACACATTTCTTAAATCTAAGTCAGTTGGGTTGATTCACTTTACACTTAGCTTAGTGGATACTGTGAAGCTGTGTTCACTGCAATTATCTGATCACATGCAACCCAAAAAAATTGTATTCATTTCACTTGATTGAGCATTCAGAGTGAACGTTGCTTCCCCCTATTTACTAAGCGATATTTAACCACTTCCCTACCCAGCCATAGACATATGACATCCTGGGATGGGATCTCCCATCCTGGGTGGATGTCATATGACGTCCTGGGTTTCCAGGCCGTCTAGGGGGCGCGCGCGTGCGCCCGCCGCCCTGCTCGGGACCCGGTGCGTGTGCCCGGCGGCCGCGATGTCCGCCGGGCACCCGCGATTACCCGTTAACCGGGCCAGACCGGGAATCTGTGTGTGTAAACACAAAGATCCACAACCTGTCAGCTCAGAGGAGAGCGATCTGTGTTCCCAGAATGGAGGAACAGTGATCGGTCTCCTCCCCTTGTGCGTCCCCTCCCCCTTCAGTTAGAATCATTCCCTAGGAAACATATTAACCCCTCCCCGCCCCCTAGTGGTTAACCCCTTCACTGCCTGTCACATTTATACAGTAATCAATGCAATTTTATAGCATTGATCGCTGTATAAATGTGAATGGTCCCAAAAATGTGTCAAAAGTGTCCGATGTGTCCGCCATAATGTCGCAGTCACGAAGAAAAATCGCGATCGCCGCTAAAAAAATAAATAAATATATATTTTTTTTAAATGTCATAAATCTATCCAGTATTTTGTAGACGCTATAACTTTTGCGCAAACCAATCAATATACGCTTATTGCGATTTTTTTTACCAAAAATATGTAGAAGAATACGTATCGGACGAAACTGAGGAAAAAATTTGTTTTTTTTTTTTAAAAAATTGGGATATTTATTATAGCAAAAAGTAAAAAATATTGTGTTTTTTTTCTAAATTGTCGCTCTTTCTTTGTTTATAGCGCAAAAAATAAAAACCACAGAGGCGATCAAATACCACCAAAAGAAAGCTCTATTTGTGGGGAAAAAAAGGACGTCAATTTTTTTTTTTGGGGTACAACGTTGCACGACCGCGCAATTGTCGTTTAAAGTGCGACAGCGCTGAAAACTAAAAATTGGCCTGGGAAGGAAGGGGGTGAAAATGCCCTGTATTGAACCGGTTAAAAAAAATGTTTTTTGCAAAGAGTACATACAAATTTAAAAGTATTTGCTTAGTAAACAGTTTGTAATCTTTTAGCAGTCTAACTGCAAATAACTTTTCCCATTTTCTTTTTGAATAGCAATAACTAAACTCAACTTTTTTTTTGCACCTGAATTTAAGTCTACTGCAGGTATTAAAGCTTACCACAGATGGATTGAAATATGGCTTTCGTGAGAAGTCGGTCACGAACAGGCCTGTTTGAAAATGTTTGTTTGATCAGTGTATTCTGACAGCGGAGTCCCCACTGTCAGAATTCAATAACACAGCATGAAGGATTCCTCTATCCATCCATCTCAATTGTGTGGCTGGAGGACCAGTTCAGTTTTAAAACGAATCCACATATGGCCAGCTCAATGTTAAAATCCAAGTATGATATGCAAATTTCTGTGCTCACTAAAGGTAAAAGCTGATTGCTCATGTCAGATGAAGAACATATGGTGTTTTCATATTGTTGGGACTAACTTTGTCCCTATGTTGCTTTATTTAGGCAATTTTTTTGATGTAAAGTTTCATTGGGCTACAGTGGGAACTCATTCTACCTTATATTAAAGTGGAACTTTGCCCATAACAACTTGATAAAAAAATAATGTTCTTTAGCACGGAACATGCATTCCACAATAATTATGATACCAAAATTAGTGTGCTTTAAATTGTCTCCAGCATTGCTCGCTCCAGGTTATTGTTGCCAGAGGCTGCCATTTTGCTGAAGCACAGAGCCCCTGAGCAGCTGTCAGCAAATCGGCCTCTAGTGGCTCTGATTTTCAGCACAATGCCAAATATGGAAAGTAACTGAGCATGTGCAGAGCAGGGTGAGACAGTGTATTACTGGATTTCAAACAGCATAGGCACTTATCTTTAATGTTCTGCATAGCTATTCCTACAAAAGGGGCCAGCAGGACTTAATTTTCCGAATAAAGTCCCACTTTAAATGTGGCAAAAGTGAAAGTGACTAGTGCTGGAAAACAAGTCATACATTATTAAAAAAAAATTCAGTTCTGTCCTGTGTCCTGTGTGCTCTGCATTGCTTTCTCAGTTTTATCATCCCTGCCCAGGTTACCTCTGTGAACTACAGAACACCTTTCCCTTCAGTTATGGAGATGAGAAGAGGGTAAGGTGTCCCGTAGTCCTAAACATTATTTTTGTCTTAAAGAGGAGTTCCACCCAGGGGGGCCGTCAAAAAAAAAAAAAATTAAAAGTCAGCAGCTACAAATACTGCAGCTGCTGACTTTTAATTGGACACTTACCTGTCCCTGGGTCCAGCGATGCGGGGGATCGAAGCCCCGCTCGTCCCCCCCCCCTCCGTTTGTCGGCGCCGGCATTTCAACTGTGGGCGCTGGGCTGTGGCTTCACAGCCTGGCACCCACTGCGCATGCGCAAGCGCCGCCGCGCGCCGTGATTGGCCGCTCAATCACCTGGGACCTGTAATGGGTCCCAGATGATTGACAGGAGGGAGGGAGCAGAGCGGAGCCCTTCCTGTGCCTGGGAGGAAGTGATGTCACCAGCCCAGGCAAAGGAACAGGCAGACTACGAGGGGCCACCTAGCAACAGGCATTTAGAGGTAAGTGAAAAAAAAAAAATATCCAAATTTTTTTTGTTTTTTTTTTTAGAATTTTTCCAGGTATTTTAGTTTTTTGGGTGGAGCCCCACTTTAAGGCGACAAGACAACAATGTTTTACAGACAGCACCACCTATTGAAAATAATGGAAAATAAGCATGGAAAAGAAATAATACTATGGCAGCCACCACATCTAAGGACCAATAAACTGCAACATATTGCATTTTTTGTTCTTGGGCTCAAACACACTTTAAGGAGTTATTAAGGGTGCCTGGCAGTCATTAACCTAGGGAACTGTCTGCTATTCAGACCTCCCATAAATAGAAAAATATTTCAAGTTGTACATTCCTATCAGTATGATAACATAATTTCTGTAGGACAGTATTATTTATTTCCTTGTTTGAAACAACACATAAAATTTGTTTTCCAAAAATATATATCCAAGCAAATACTTTCAACAAATATCAGTACAATGTACTAAATTTAGGCAACTTTAGCAATTTAACTTTCCCATACTGTGCATGTGTGAATGATCAGACCCCTAGGAATTATTTTTTCACTTGACCTGTAAGCCCATGGTACAATGCATCTCAGTGTACTCTCCACAGACTGTGAACTGTAACCCTGACTTATTGCCACACAGAAAATATGGAAACTGATGACAAATTCCAACCTGACAGTTTTTGTTTGGCTTCACCAGTACACCAGGGCTGACTTTATAATCAAATTATTCTCAAGATGGTCTCGCAATAATAAAAAGTTATTAAACCATAATATTTAATAGTCTAAAAGTAACTAAAAAAGAAATAGTATTTAGAGAGTTCAAATTTGAATGTATTTGCCTTTCCGATTTTCTACAGCCATACAAAGAAATAGTAAATACAAATGGAATTCAACTAAGCCCACAAAATATTTTATAAGTTTCTTATACGTGGTTTTATGTGCTACTTGTATTTGGAAAAATAGCATTTTTATGAATGACATTCATTCCAATATTACAACAACTATATAAGTGCAGGAGTTTGTAGTCAATAGATCCAGAATTCCCTACAGACTAATTGCCCTTTATATACAGTGAATCGCCAGTATAAGCTTCATATTTGTTTTTTCTCCCCTTTGGCAGAATAATATGTATGTTCAGTAAGGCCAAACAGGATTTTCTAGAAGATATAAACAGAAAAGGAATGAATGATTGCAGCAATATGTCTGAGAGAGTCTTTGGATTGATCCAGTATAGGTTTAAATATGATGGCTAATTTACAACATCCTAAACCCTTTATTTATGCATTTGAGGGCTGGGCAATAGTGATGAAACCCATCTCTGTATTTAATATTTAAATAAAGCTTAAAAAAAGCAATGAAGTATATTTATATTATATATTCTGCACAAACATTTCATATTTGGCCCATTCAGCAGACAATTGATTTGTCTGGTATGGCTGCAGATTACTTGGACAGGACCATATTTTTTATGTATACTGTATGTACTGTTGTTACTGTTAAATATGACATAGCATCAAACCAAGTCCAAAGAGAAACTATAAAGTATTTTCTATGAACATGTATTTTGAGCTATCGTAATGTATGGTATCTAATGTATATCTTGGAATAATTGTTTTAAATGGCTTTAACATTGTTTATATGTCTGATGTACTTTAATAACAACACTGTTTCTTCATGTCCCATTGATGATTAGCTAGGTTTTACTACAATCACTTAGTCTGCCTTATCAACAACTGCTGAGATAAAATGACTGAAGTAAAAGCACTATTTACATTTAAAAGTGTTCTGTTCTTTAAGCTGGCCACTGTGCAAATTTTCCTGATAAACTGGCTAACATATACTTCAATGGGTGTCCTTGTTGGCTCCATCCCTGCCCCATTTTTCAATCGAAGGAGTTAGGTAGAAATTTGTTGGGTGAACGGCAAACGTTTAGATGTCTGGGTATTCTGGCAGCTGCCACTGTCGGCTGTCAGAATGCAAAAGCCAAGCAGGGGGATTCGTCCATCCAAGCTTTGTAACATGGATGGAGGAACTTGCAGTCTCAATGAAAATAATTATGTATTTTTTTTGTATGTGAGTAAATATCACATACCCTTTTTGTTTATTGGTTATTGTATTAACCTCAATGTGAGATATATTAAATCTGCAATAAAGCATTGCTCTAGTAAGGCCACATCTAACATATGGGTCAATTTTTGTAAAATGGGCATGGGAAGGGCTCAAATGCAAGTAATTATAATAATAAAAGGATAGAAAAAGTTACGTTCAGTGAAAGATTTGACAAAATGAGTATGTTAGGCTTGGAAAAATAATTTTTTTTAGGTAACTTAAGTAACACATTTAATATATCTAAGGTCAAGAGAACATAGATTAGGACTGTAAAAAGGATTAGGGGAAATGGAATGAATATGGAAGAAAGAACATTTTCCATCTGTTTAGGAAGGGGTAATTTACAGTAAAAGAGGGTAAAGTGCAGGACATTTTACCCAATTAAGTGGAAATTATAAAAACAGTAATGGATTTGAAAGAAGGACTGGATAATTTTCCTGCATATAATAAAATCTAAAGTTATAATGAAAGGCAAAAAGAGAATTTTTTTTTTCTGGGGATTGCTATGACTGCTCTTGATTGATCAGAAAGGAGTTTTTTCACCTTTGTGGTAGAATTGGCAGTATTTAGCTACAGGAATTTGCCTTCCTCCAAAACAAAACTCTGAACCGGATAGATATCATGAAGAGGAGAGAGGAAACCACATTGCGATGTAAAATCCAGTGTTCCAAGTTGCACTCTGCAAATAAGTCCTTGGTTGGAATGAAGTGCATTAGAAGATGGAGGTTCAGGTGGTTTGCCTGTGCATCAGATGCATTAAAAACATGTAATAGTGTTTTTTACTGGAGAGTATGGCTTCCTCTCCTCTTTATGGCTTATGTTTCAAGAGGATGACAGAGCGCTGGATGAGGCAGGACTTATAGTTGGGACTGGGAGTGTGTGGACAGATGATTAGCAGTGGATTGCTGGATTACTTGATAGGTAACAGTCATTTCTGTTACCTAAGTAACTAAAACTGTAACTAGGTATTTAGAATGAAGAAGCAGATTACCCACATATTCCCACTACTGTATTTCCCTCACAATAATCCCTAATCTGAAAATAAGACCTAGCATGATATTTCAGGATGCTTGTAATATAATCCCTACCTCAAAAATAAGCCCCAGTTAAAGATGTTGTAAAGTCATAAGTAATCCGCTCTGTTACAGGATTATATAACGTGCAGTGTGTGTGTTTGTATAAAATTATTATGCAAAATACTTTGTTTACAGCGCCAATGTACACTCACGTGACCTCCCGCTGCTCTCATCTTCTCCTCCCAGCTGACTTCAGTGGGGGATCTTGGCCCCTCCCTCTGCAGTGCTCAGAGTGTTGAAGATAAAATAACGTATTTTACACAAACCCACATACTGCACATTATATAATCCTGTAACAGAGCGGATTACAGTATTTCTTAATGCTAATGCTACAGACTCCTGAGCTGACAGGTAGGGAGATGCATCTTTTGTAGCCAGAATTAAAGCGGAGTTCCACTCAAAAGTGGAACTTCCACTCATTTGTCTCCCCCCCCCCCCCCTTTGCCACATTTGGCACCTTTCAGGTGGGATTGTGGAACGGGTACCTGTATATGACAGATATCCTTCCCCACTTCCGGAGCCGGCTCCGTGGCACTGTCGTTCGGAAGTTTGCCCCCCTCCTCCTTCCTCAGCTGCCAGGCCAATTAGAAAGTGCAGCGCTCTTTGCGCATGCGCAGTAGGGAACCAGTTGTGAAGCTGAAAGGCTTCACTTCTTGTTTCCCTTACCAGGAATGGCGGCGGTAGCACCCGACAGCCGATCTGAAAATCAGCTGGGGTGCTGACATTGAGGGAACCCCGGACAGGTAAGTGTCCTAATATTAAAAGTCAGCAGCTATAGTATTTGAAGCTGCTGACTTTTTCTTTTTTCATGAGGGGGGGAGAGAACCTCTTTAATACAAAACCTGGTTTTATTTTCAGGGGAAACACTGTACAACTACATATTGAAAAAACAAAAGCATTGGTTACAAACATGCTCAAATTCAGGGACGTTTGAGAAACAAGTGAGATTTTCTCATTGTAATGTGTCTGTTTTGATTGCTAGTTTAAAAAGCACTTGTTCCTTTACACTCATGTTTTTCTCATCATAGTTATAGATATGATTTACAGATGGCACATATATTCATGGAGGTAATGATCATTAAATGGTAAACTTTTTGCCCTTTCTGTATCTTACATCAAACACAGATGAATGCTTTTCTGGGGAAATAGAGAGGAAAAATAACTTTGTTGATCGAAAAGAATGTCAATATACATTGGTCTAAATTGACAAAGCAGGATATAAAGAAATCCCAGATTGCCTTATAAATTATATACTCAGGCCAAGTGTAACTTGATTTTCTACAGCTGGGAATGTTTACAAAATTAGAAATTCTTAAAAATGTAGACATTTTAAAAGAGAAGAAACTATTGGTTCAGTATGAAGATGTGCTGCTTACCCCTCAAAAGCGTATATAAAAGGCAGGATGCATTGAATTAAAAAATAAATTAGTATGGGCTAGTATTTGATCTTTCTGCCAATAACATCAGAGTGAGGCAACAAGGTACTAAAAAGGCTACATTCTAAACTAGCTTGGCTAAAGTTTTTCTGATTCTACACTTTGTAGAATCTACACTTTGTTTGGTATGAAAATAAAGAAATTAATTATTTAGTAAAATCACTGTTAAGCTATTTATTACTATATTTTCTAGTTATTAACACTTATATATGCTTATATGCTGAATGCTTATATGCATGAGCAAGCAAGCCTGCTAAAAGGCTTGCATGGAAAAATAAATGTTGGTGTATGTAAACTCACCTTTAGTAAACCATACCCAGTGTTTTTGATACAGATGTATCCATATTTCTTTTAAATACCTGTTTACAAGTATGACATCCACAGATCTAGACTACAGGAGAGCTGACTGCTTGTTGCCAATGATACAGAATCTACAGAATAATGAATTGAATGCTTTAGTACCAGATAACGAAATTATTTTGTCTCTCTTTTATTCCCAGTGGTGGTCTTAGAGAGCATTTTGAGATGTTCAGTAGCTTTGTGTTATATTTCAGCAACAGGAATTTGAAAATAAAAGACAGATTCAGGTTAGGTACCAGTTGATGTAGTCTCTCTTATTAGCTATAATTACCCAATATATATGTCACGTCATCCCTGGACTCCCTGCTGTTAATTTTTTTTGATGTCAGTGAAGCTAAGATGGTGTGTAAAATTGAATCTCGTAACTCACGCATGTAAAACTTTGAAAGTTTATTGATGTACATAGAGGTCTATTGGGGTGGGGGGTGGTTAAGATTCTTCAGCTTTAATTTCTACCCTCATGGAGGTATTTGCAGCCAACCTTAACATTTTAGTTTTTAGAGGAATGTCAACTCCTCTTATCTTCAACAGATCTGCTACCATTACCCTGCAAAGTGAACAAACACATATGACATGGAAAGCAAAAGACTTTCCAGTGGGGGCATTTTGAAAGTTAAGTGGTAAATAACTGTCCAAGATCAATGACTTTATTAGGTCACAGCAGACCATGAACTCCTTGACTTTTCTACTAGTGTATGATAATTCTATGTCAGCAGCAGGTCAGTAGCTGTTTTTTATGGTCAAAGGCCAACCTGTCATTGACCCCAACAGTGACATTGTCATAACTCTATTGTATTATCAGTGATTGTTTTTGTTGCATATAGAATGTATTTCATTTGCCTTTAACTGCCCCACGCAAGCATGCTACACTTAAATTATCTCAGTATAAGCACACTTGTAAAAACAGTCTTTTTTGGGTTGACCATTCTGCTTAAAAGTCATCAACCTAAAAACACTGTATTAAAACTCAGACAAGGAAAGCATTAAAGTTAATCAAATATGCACTGTAAGCAAACAGATATTTTTGTGATTTGCGCATGTTAAATTGTGAATATACTGATATAATTACCATGGCAGCAGAAGATTTAGCTGCTTCCAGGCCAATAACGCCTGTAGTAGCCCCTAATGTTCATCTACCACTTTTTCTCTTGGTCATAAAAGTTGATCTTTTGAAAGACACCTATAGGCATGAGATAAATGGTGGTATCCTAGCCACTACAATAATGCCGCATACACGCGAGCGGATTTTCCGTTGGAAAAAACTTGGATGGTTTTTCCGACGGAATTCCACTCAAGCTTGCCTTGCATACACACGGCCACACAAAAAGTTCTCTGAACTTTCGACCGTCAAGAACACGGTGATCTACAACACTACGATGAGCCGAGAAAATGAAGTTCAATGCTTCCAAGCATGCTTCGAATTGTTTCCGAGCATGCGTAGGAATTTTGCGCGTCGGAATTTGTACAGACAATCGCTTTTTCGGATAGGAACTTTTTCCGACCGAAAAATTGAGAATCTGCTCTCAATCTTTTGCTGGCAGTAATTCCTCCAGCAAAAGTCAGATGAAGCATACACACGGTCGCATTTTCCAACCAAAAGTTCTCATCGGTCTTTTGCTTGGCCAAATTTCAGATTGTGTGTACGGGGCATTACAGTTAGATTATAAGACAAATGTTTTTTTTCTTTTGGGCACTCTGCAGACACGCACTGACCAATTAGTGTAAGTATTACTGCCATGTTTTTTCAGTACATGGCAGAACAATCCAATCCTAAGGTCTACTGCAAATTTCCAGCTGTGATTATGCTGTGCCTATGTTAGCCCAACAATCTCTTACGCTCCCAGGTTTCCTCCAGCAATACAAAAAAAAATGTGTAGAATATTAATTTGCAGGACTTTATAATGGTTACATCCTTAAACAAAAAAAATGATGTTTGTGACCACTTCTTGCAGTATCACAGAGGGGTATTTTAGCACCTAAAACCCAACTACTACTGCTACTTTCTTTTTAAATGTCCCCCAGGTTATGATAACTACAAAAAAATAAAAATACTCACCTTCAACCTGGAGCCACCCAACTCTTCTTCACTACAAGAAGTCCTCAGTCATCTGGGTTGAATGGCCCACTGCCATTCACTCTGGAAGACTGAGAAATTATTATAAATGAAGGGAGTCATGAACCCACCCCTGAGCACAGCACCATGCACTCACATGTGGTGTAACTGCCATCTAGGACCACACACCAGAGGACAACGGAGAAAGGAGATCCACCCAGTGAGTCCTGTGACTGGACAGAAGACATTGCTGATCTCATGTAGCTTCTTTTCTGCCACTTTCTGCCTAAATGTATGTTTTATAGTGAGGGCTACATGTAATTTCTCTGGGTGTATTTCTAATGCTTCCAACAGTAAATCTTGTTAGAGTAATGTGTGTTGAAATGGCTTGGATGACTGTGTAACAGGGTGACAATTAGGAGACAGGAACACAATATTGTCATCCTATAAGAGGAAGTGCTTGAATAAACATCCTCATGGCAGGATCACCAAGTATTACAAAATACAAATTTAATGAAGGATGTTGATTTAAAAATATTATAAATGTTTTTTGAAATTATACTAGCAAGTTAAAGAGAAGATTTTAGTGATAGGGCTTACATATACTTTAATGATGGGATTTAAATATATTTTAACACTTGAGATTTTAGTGATGGGGTTTACATATATTTTAACACTATTCAGGGGTTTATTGTTAACTAACTATATCAATACCTTCTTTAAGGGGTCTACATATAAAAAATACACCATGCGAACATGTCAATCATTTGCACAGGCTCCATGAATTGTCACCATAATTTTCCTAATGGGTTTATTTTCTACAATTGTCATCGCCATCTAGTGGCGATAATGCTGTATTTTTCTTGACTTGGGTATTTTAAAAAATACAGCAGTAATTTCACTAGATGGTGCTCACAATCCTAATAATTTTTGTGTACAAAGGCCCCTAAGATGTAGAAGCTAATCAATAGTTACGAAAACCTTACCTAGTAATTAACCCACCTGAGAATGACTGATCCAGTCCTCACATTTTTATCTATCCATATAAATGAATCAACCAAATGTTCTAAATTAAAGAACTTTCTTTCCATAATAGGGCTGTACAGTAAACATTTAAACATTGATTGTTATCATTAGTCTTCCCAGAGGGTCGTTCTAAATGTTTTTCTAACAGATCCCTGTGAGCAGGGTAATGGTTTGTGGCATCTGCCTGCTGTTATTTGACTTATTTGGCCAGGACTCTCATTCCTAGGATGTTATGCACCTGTATATATTTTAAAGTTATTTTTATAGCCTTATACAGTATGTTCTTGTTTATTCAGCTCTGCAGAATAGGCTGGAACTACCTAAATCAGTTATAATTCCTCTTTATTTTGAATATCAAATCATATCACATGTCCATACTTTTTCCTAAATGGAGAACTAAAGTGAATATTTACACCATGTTTTCGTGCAGATTTTCAACTCATTTTGGTTCAATAATGTGAGCAGCCAGGGAGCGATAAAAATAGACAGCGGAGCCATGGTTTTACCACCCCCCAACTAGCCAGCTTCAAATTGACATGGAGGGCTTGATGCAGCAGAAATCTATGCAGTAGGTTGCTATTGGCATATAGTTTCACCACCAAACCTGACCTATTGAGAGAACAGGTTGATTCCGTAACTGCGAGGCAAGCACTTGGCTTACGGTTGCAGCATGGTATTCCAAATAAAAATCCCCTTTCAGTTGCAGTACGCAAACACTGTAAACCACAGGGCTGAACGAGAGAAATCACCTGATTCCCCCGTCCACACTAAACATCACACATGATCGAATTTCCCAAGCTATTTTCCATGAAAACCCAAACAGTAAATGCAACTGATTAGACAAAGACACTGCCAACAATTTTCTGCACAGCTTCTTTAAGCCCTTGTTCACATTGAATGCGGCTCTGCAATTGTGCTACTTCATCTGAAATTGCACGATTTCAAAGCTGCATGTCGGTGCGACTTCGAAGACATCTGTGTGGCTTCATCCACAGATTTTTATGCAAGTCGCACCTGAAATCGCCAAAAGTAGTGCAGGAACTACTTTTCAAGTCGGCGTTGCACCGATTTGCACAGTGCCATTGCCGACAATAAGGTGCGACATGTAATGCGACTTAACCTGTTAAATTGCATGACAAGTCACCCCGGTGTGAATAGGGGGTGATTTTCAGATTGAAGGATGTCAAGTGGAAGGATGCTGACACAGCAACCTATGGCTCAGATTACAGAATTTTTTTTTAGGAAGTGAACAAAACTTGCTCTTTATATGGCCAGGCTAAGTTCACACTGCTGGCAATGATGTAATGCACACACCAGCGCAAAACACAAACATTTTAATAGCACCCCAAAGCACCTTGCCAATGCACATGCTTTGCAGCGCACCACAACACATGGTAACACACTATTGTGTCTTGTGCACTGCATTACATAAAAAATCATAACTGCACCTTTTTATTGCATTTTGATGCATTAGGCTGCCGATTCAAATTAATGGGCTGCCTCAATGAAACACAAGTCAATGCGTGACTTTGTAGATAAGTTAACCCAGATGCTCAGAGTAACTTTGGGGTTGATTTAAAAGTGAAGAGTGCAAAATTTGGTGCAGCTCTGTATAGAAACCAATCGGCTTCCAGATTTTATTTTGTCAAAGCTTAATTGAACAAGCTTAAGTTAGTTTGGCTATACATTATACAAGATTCTGTTTCAAGTTTCCTTTAGATTTACCAAAACCTTATAATATGAGGTCTAACCTAAACACTTTCAATTTGCATGCAATCAGGCAGGCCCTTGCACTACATAGTTAAAGGTAAATCTAAAGGAAATTGAGCAAGAAAATTGTATAATGTATGGCCAGCTTTAGAAGCTGGTTGGCTACCATGCACAGCTGTACCAGATTTTGCAGTCTCCAGTTTTAGTAAATCAACCCCTTTATGACTTATGATGTCATAAAAATTTACTTTGCAAAACCATGTTGAATAATTCTTAGGACCATCCAGGCACTGGAAGCTAAGACTCAATGCAGCCTCTAAGCAGTGTTTTGTTTTTCTTGTGTGTTTTTGTAGTCCTGTGCCTCACATGTTACAGATTTGTTCAAATGCATTAATAAGTGATGATGGTTAGTTTGCACAGTTGGTTTGAATACATCCATATATATATACTCATTCCATTCAAACTTTTCCTTATAGCATTAGCAACAGCTAACATGTCCCCTTTATTGATCTATTTTAATAGTGCAAGTTCTAACATGAAGTCAAGCTTGTGATTTTGCTCCAGGGCAGAAGGTCTTTTGTGGCACCTGAGGGCATGGTGGAACCATACTTAAGCAAACACAAATGTATTACCATATGCAATGGAGAAAACAATAAAATGTACCTCAATAACCATTCATATGCATGAACTCTCAGATCTGTGGCAGATGACCTGAAATGTAGCTGTTTGTGTTTTTTAGGGTATAATATCATATGTATATTTTGATTTTGTGCAGGTTTACTATAAGTGATGTGGATCATGCGGGTCCCCCTCCCCACCTCAAACAACACATACACTTCTCACCTTTGTTGTGCAAACACCCTTCCAAACTTCACAAGCTCGATAGAGCACAATTGACTCTGATTTCAAACTGTCAGCTCTTCAAACAAAATTCAGCTACTGCTCTACTGAATGCATGTAAAGCACCAACTCTCTATCATAATTGCCGAGAGCTTTAATTTGATAATTATTCAGACACCCAATTCTGTCCCAGAGCTTTCTAGCTGGAAATACAGTAGCCTGTAATTATATTCTGTAGTCCAGTATGTACATTTTCTTATTGATTTTGACAGTGCGTGGTAAAATGCTTTATTGTCAGCACTAATGTTAGCAATTGGTGTCTTCATACATTTAGTATCTGAAATTTGTTTGAAGAGTAGAGAGCCAAGAATTAGAGTGAATGGTGCTCAGGGGAGCTGATGGAGGTAGAAGGGTGTTTGCACTACAAAGGACCCCCTTTCTTCAAGAACTTCTTTTATCTGCTGTAATGGTTCATCAGAGCCCTTCTCCACTTTCCCCTGTCTGTTTGTTCTTATCCATAGGAAAGCTTGTAAAATAGAATGGCAATTGAGCCTCATTAGGGGGGTACTAAAACCGGTTTGGTTGAGTTCTGGACGTGCCTGTAAAAAAGCACCCAAGGTGCTCTTCTGCCACTGCTCCAGGTTGGCATAGTGGTGTGCTGAAAGAGACAACCTTTGGCACTGGCACTGCCATGTATGTGGGTGGCTAGTATGATTATTCTATGCTGTTATCGTGTTGTAAATGTCTGTATCTAGTCACAGGTCAGCAGCATTAGGATAGATGCTTCCATAGCAATCAACATAGAACACAGAATAAAGAGAAGGAGTAAAATCCATGTTCAATGCCTACACAATAATTGTTTAGAAACTGGTTTGTGTCACCCGATTTGCAAATGGAACATACATATATATATATATATATATATATATATATATATATATATATATATATATATATATATATATATATATATATGTAAATATATATATTGTGTATGTAGCCAGCGTAAACCCATCCTAGTATAAAGTCTTCTGGGACATAGTCTGATCTCCTTAGTCCTCATGCACACTAGCGTCAAAAGCGTCAAAAACATTTAAATGTGCTTTTCAAATTAAGAAAATTTTTAATTACTGGTCTGCTTAGCGTTGGTTTCGTGGAGCGGAGCTGAATGGATGTAAACATGCCTAAACCTGCTTTAGGGCCCTTTCACACTTTGCAGCAAAACACACAACGCCAAACGCGTCTGACTCAGTGCCAGAATTTGGTACATGAGCCTTTTTGTCACATTTCTGGAGAAGAGGGAGGCCTGCTCAAAATGAATGTTGCCGCTCCAAAAATGTGCCACAAAATGCAGGAACATCGAAATGAGGGGAAAAATTACATTGGAAGCATAAAAGTTTCCAGGAAACTTCTGCAATTTGAAAAGTTATATGCAAGTTTGTAAATGTGCATGAGACCCTAGACAAGGATTGTGTAGGGGAATGTTTACACAAATGTGTGCAAAATAAATACGTGCTTCAAAATATGTAAAATGGACATTTATGCATCTACTAATCTATCAATTGCATGTAAAAATGCATAAACAAAATACAAAGCACCTCAGATGTATAAATATGAACATATCCTAAGCCTGCCATTACTAATAGTTGCTGGGTTTGTAAAGCGAATTGTGCTTTGTACATGTGGGGCAAAGCAACAGGTTCACTTAACTTCCCTGTTCCCCAGCACTACATTTTCTCGTTACCTTTAGGTTGGCCATACATCAGGGCTCAAAATTTCAAGTCCTGAGCTACTAGCCAGGCCTCCAGGGTTACTTGCCACCAGTTGCCCCGCCCAACCCCTACCTTGCCCCGCCCCTAATTCTGCCCCTAATCACGCTCTCATAAATTATCTCATGAAATGACACTTAAATGTTTTATGCAGAATTAAGTTACAAAAATAAATATTAACAACAACTTTATCAGTTCCCCTCAGCACAGCCTCACCAGTGCCCATCGATGCAGACTCACCTGTGCCCATCATTGCAGCCTCACCGTGCCCATGATTACAGCCTCACCGTGCCCACCATTGCAGCCTCACCATGCCCACCATTGCAGCTGCACCGTGCCCAACAAAAAGTAAAGCCTTGTGTATGTCACTTTTCACTTGGAGTTTACACGGGGTTCAGGACTCTTTCTTCGCCACCATATGACAGCACTGAGCCAATCATCAAGAACCAGAACAGACATGTGGGAGAAATGGGAGTGAGTCATATACTCCCCCATACCTAGAAATATTTGGGTTTTCTCTTGGCTTCTGAGACTAAATGGAACAGGAGGGAACATAGGGAAGGTGAATATGTACTGGTGGGGAGGAGGGAAATTAAAGCTATACACTAAGAATTAGGCAAAATATACCCTTTCAATGGGGCCTTTGTATGTTTGGGGGGGGGCGGTGAAGTGGATCTATTACTTATCTTATTACCTGTTCCAGAAAGCTCCTGCACTCTCCTCCTCTCTCTCCCCAAACCTCCAGCCTGTGGGCGATCCCACAGCGTCATTATGTATAAAACAAGTCCATTAACTCTACATTGTAGCAATGTAGGAAGCCGAAGTGTCCCACGGCCAGAAGTTCCTTTGAGAGGAGGCAATGAGGGGCCTGTCACATGGACCAAGAGAGCCCTACAGGAGCAGGTAATAAGATAAGTTTTTCTCCTTATACTAGCACTAGTAGGGTTGCCACCTCATCCCTTAATTATACAGTTTCTGTGGCTGAGGTGGTAATCAAACTCACTTAGTGCCTTATCTGCATTAAATTAGCCTCAGAACCTGTGTAATTCATATGTGTTTGGGTTTAAAGGGATGAGGTGGCAACCCTAAACCCTAGACTTAATAGGCAGTTAAGCCTTGCAATATGGGGGGGGGGGGGGTGTTGCAAGAGTACATTTTGCATAATTCTAAGAGATGAGATCAGATTTAAAGTGTTACTAAACCCAGAACCCTGCATTCACTATATCTGGTCTCCCACAGTACAGAGAACATGGAAATTCAATTATTTTAGTAAACAAATATAAACTGCTAAATACCTTTTCTCATTCTACTCTGACTGTCCTATGAGGCTGCATGACCCCTGACTTTCTATCTGGAGAGTGCTGATCACATGTACCCTGAGCATGTGCAGAGTGCCTCCTAGGGCTCTGTTCTATCAGCAGATGGATTGGGGACTGTGGAAGAAGGGGAAGATCAGAGAAGACAGGATCAAACAACCTTTTTACACAATGATTAAACCCTTAGGTTCAACAGTGAGTATTACAAGCATGCTTTATTGCCTATACAGACTGATTTTACTGTTGTGAGCTTAGTAACACTTTTTAAGTGAGTGTTTTGCCCTGCATGGGCACAACAAGGATTTCCTTTAAGACAATTAAAGGAATCATACAAAGAAAGAATACGGTAAAAATCAGATCCCACAGTGGCTCTGCAGGAGCAATTAAGGCATAAACATGCCTATTTTGTTAAACAAGATGCACATTTATGTATTTAGAAAACTCCTGACACCTCCTCCTAGGTAGAGTTGGGCGAAAGGTTCAGCTGGGAACAGTCAAAGGGCTTTCCCGGTGACAGCTGAATTGAAAAAAAAAAAAAAACATTTGCAGGTAAAATAAGAGTAAAAAAAAATGCCGTGGGCCGTAGGAGAACTTCACGCCAGTTTGTTTTTACCAGACCCTTATCCAAGCATGCAGCCTGGCAGGTTAGGAAAGAGGGGGAATGAGGGAGCGCCCCCTCTGAACCCTGAACCCTACCAGGCCACATGCCCTCAACATGGAGGGGAGGGGGTGAGTACTCTGCTCTCCCCCCCCACCCCAAAGCACCTTGTCCCCATGTTGATGGGGACAAAGGCCTCTTCCCCGCAAGCCTGAGCTGAGATTGTGAGGGTATGCAGGCAAGGGGTTAATCAGAATTTGGAAGCCTGCTTTAAGAAGTGGACCCCCAGATCACAGCCCCCCTAGTGATAAAAACACAGAGAGTGTTTGACAATTCCTTTATTAAGGAACCTTGTCCTCATCAACAGCCCCCCCCCCCCCAGCCCCAAAGCACCCCTCCCATGTTGAGAGCATGTGGCCTGGTATGGTTCAGAAGGGGGTGTGCTCGCTCATCCCCCCTTTCCTGACCTGCCAGGCTGCATGCTCAGATAAGGGACTGTTATGGATTTTGGGGGGCCCTACACCATTGTTTTTATTGGGGAGGGCCCATGCTGCGTTTTTCTTTGTTTTTTTAAACAGATGGGTGACGCAATTGCAACCGCAAGTCAATTCAAATGTGATTTAACTATTTTTTTTCTTTTTAAATTTGTCATTTTTGCTGCAGCATGATTTATGCATGCTACAGATGCGCCACTTTACAGGCAGACTAAGGGGACCCCCAGGCACTATATTTAACCTCCCTGATGGTATTCCCGAGTGTGGCTCGGAGTTAAATTTCAGCACCATTAGCGGTAACCCTGAGCCTTAATCGGGATTACATTGCAGGATCCTGGTGCGGTGTTACTTACCTTGTCCCCAGGATCCTGGGATGTCCCCCGCTGTGTCTGCGGGTTGTGTCCTCCTCCGAAGCCTCTCTGTGCCAGGCTCCGTTCCCTGTGAGCATCGCAACGCACGGGAGCGGAGCCTGGCAGCAAATTAAAAAAAAAAGTAAAAATCATAACACATACAGACAGTACTGTAATCTTACAGCATACATTACTGTATGAAATTATTTCACATCTCTTTTGTCCCCAGTGCTTTGTCCAATGCCCTGCATGCAGTTTTATATGATATATACTGTTCTTTCTGCCTGGAAACTTGAGATTGTCCATAGCAACCAAAAAGTGTCTCTTTACGTCAAAAGAGGCTTCAGACCAGCTAGAAAACAGCGTTAGTAAATAAGAATAATTGCAGAATTGCAATTGAATGCATGTTGAATTGCTATGATTATATATAACATGATTATACTTTTAGGGGAATGTTGTTTGCCTGAGCTATCTTGTGGACACATTAGTGATTAAACCAGAATATCCCAGTGCAGGCTTGGGTAGGTAGTTCCCTCCAGGAAGCACATTTCCTAATCTGACCATATATTGTGGCACATTTGGAGAAATACACATTAAAGATGAAGAATTTAAGGTAGAAATTGGGTAAATAGTAAAGCTGGACATATACTTGTAGCATTTTGTTAAAAAAAAAAAATCTTGAACATTTGTTTGATTTTATAATAGTTAGTGGGGTCAAATCGATGTTTTGTTTTTGACCACAGTGCTGAAAAAGATTTGATGAAACCAGGTGTGTTTTAGTCCCCCCCCATGCCCTAAACCAATTCTCGAGTTAACTGGTAAATATGGGTTCATTTGTGTTTGACTGGCAGACAGAGCTGCTGTGCTGTTAGAGATTACACTGCGTATACAGAGATGGCTCATGGCTGAGAGATAAGAGGCAGGGTGGCCAGTTAAACATCTAACCAGGCCAGATCTTGCACATCATGAGTTCTTTTTTTTCCTTCTATGCAGATTGAGAAGAAATCTATACAAAGTTGGAAAATTACATCCACAGCGATGCGCAATAAAAATATAATTCAGAGCAGATCCTGTGTGACTTATGGAGCCAGTATGTAGTAAACCTAAACTACGCTACAGACGGGACACGTTCCTATAGGATATGATATGCTTGGATCAGTGTGGGATTAATGTCACAGACTGACTTTATCAGTAGAAGATGTACAATTATCAGTTCCTTTCGTTTTGCAATAATTCACTGATTGTACTTGCAGCCAGAGTCATGTTCCCATAAATGTACTGCAAGTAGTACAATAACTTGGCATATAACAACTAAATTTTCTCTAGTCATGGGATGACTTGGGAAAGGAGCATAACAGCGCCACCAGCTGGTGTTTGATGCAAATTGGAACTTGTAAGGCTGAGCAAACTAAAAACTGTTTTTGGGCACAAAATTGGGAAACATACAAAGGAACAATACAACTCTGCAACCATGCACAAAGAGCCAGATTAACAGGCAACAATAATCCTGTACTGTAAGGTATCCTTCTTCATATTTAATAAAACAAAGTAATCCATAACAGATAGAAAGATGGATTCAGGTAATTTTTCTCCTGGACTACATTTTCACAAATTATTTACTAAAAGCATGCGATTATTTAGACTTGTGTTCCTTTGACCACACAGTCATGTGCAATGGGATTGAAATATATAGGAATATTCTTGGGAATACAGCTCAACTTATGTTGATGAAAATAAAGATATTTCCCCTGAAGCTGGTTAAAAAGTTTTGGGGTATTTTTTTTTGGGGGGGGGGGGGGGTGGGCTAAGCTATTAGTTCACACACATAGAACACCAACTGATTAAAGAACCACATGCTGATTTGTGGAATTGTAAAAGGCAGAAGTATAGGCAAAATTTGATTTACATACTATATAATGGAGTCATTGTGGATTGTTACAGAATTACTAAAATAATACAATTTAATACAGAAAACAAACTTAATTTCTTGCAAATCCTTATCACATGTTCAGAAAGTTTAATATTACATTTTGAAGCAATAAAGAGTTATGTGCATTGCTTTAACACCAGGCATACTTTATTTTTATAACCCTGGACATTTAGACCAATATATGTAGCTGATCTTTGCCAGATAAGCAAATCGGATAGCAACATTTTGGAAGACTAACAAATTCAGACACCTACGGCATACATCTAGTGGATAATCCCCATACATTGAGACTTGACGTCTCTTCTATATGCGGTGTATTGAATTAAATTTACAAAAAGGAGAGTTTTTTTTTTTTTTTATTATTTCTCTTGAACTGTGCTGGGTATTGTATGATTATTTCCTGAAAATTACTATTTACTAACTAAATTAACAGGGAAACGAATGACAAAATGCAGTTGTGGAAGATAAATACAAATCAGAAAGAATTCTTGCTTAAAATAAAACGTTTTGATTGTTTTGCGACAAGCAATGACCCTACTTTTACCTTCCATAGATATAAGCAGTCTGAGATATTTCTTAATACATGGGGATACATATAAGATCATACTATGTGTTTTGTATCATATGAATGCTTTTAGTAATCTTAGTACATACAGGCTTTTATAAACGTATACCTTGTGTGTCTAGCGATCTTTTTTGTTCATACCTTATTCTGTGTATTATATCAGATTTTAACACACTTTAGTAGTACATATGGACTATTATAAACTAAATTTCCTGTTCTGTGTATCATACTACATTTTAGCACTGTAGTACATACAGACTATTAATAAGCTTATACCTTGAGTTGTGTAACATATGAGAGTTTAGCACACTTTAGTAGTATACAGACTATTATAACCTCATATCTTGTTCTGAGTATCATATTGTTTTTTAGCTCTATTCCTAGTACATACAGACTTTTAATAAGCTTATACCTTGAGTTGTGCATCATACCATTAATTATTTAGAAATCTTTCTTAGTACATACAAACTTTTATAAGCTCATTCATTGTGTTGTGTATAAAACAGCAGTTCATTCAGTGTCGGTTCTACTTGTAATTACAAGGAAATCTACTAGTTGTATATTTTTATTTGAGGGCTGACAGTGTGGGTGGAAGGACATTGCTCCGTGGAAGAAGCGCTACAACACAGAGACTGCTAAGGCTGTCGGGGGGTGAGCAGGCTGGTACTGCTGTGCTGCCTCCTCTGACATTCCTCTTCTGCACCTCATCGCACACCTGAATATATATCATGCTATAAAAAGCCAGGCACTATTTATTGCGGACCTCATCTGTTCCAGATTTGATTTTGTCTGTGGCTTTGCAGATCAGCGGGGTTATCAGGGCGAAGGATCTGTTAACCTTTTAGGGGCTAGCCTTTATTGATAGAGCTGAACTGGCGGAGATAGTCTGTGTTCCAGATGTTGGTCACAGATACACTGGCTTGTAGGATGACTACTAATCAGTGGAAGGGGGTCTGCTCTCCTCTGTTGTCCTGCTGGATCCCACACCCTCCCTGACTACTGCTTCCTTTATTATGCTATGTTAATACTGTTGTGGCCTTCTCCCTTTATTCTTATGGAAAGTAATTTGATGGGCTGCTCCAGACCCCAAACAAATCACCGTGTGTCTTTTATACAAGAAACACAGGCTGGAGGCTACAAGGAGTCGGGCATCTGAATGCTCTTGATGAAAGGTGGTCTTGGCTTGACAAAGGTGACAATACTGGACTGAATAAGGTGGTGATGGAAATTTCAGGTATAGCTCCCCAGGACCCCTGGCCACTGCCATACAGTCTTCAGCCTGGGATAACGTGTGATCATAGTATAGCCCTCCAGGAGATGTTATGTCTACATGTACGAGGATTAGTCATATTATAGAATCACACATTTGGTATGCCTATCAGGTCACATAGTAGACAAAACGGATAACTGATGCTATCAATCACCAGCAAAAGACAAACATTGTATCTCTTACATGAGATACATGTATTCACCAGAACCAACATTGTAAATTGAATTCTGTGTGTGTTGCAAAAATAAGCAACACAATCCGATGTTATATAAATATATACAACAAGCATTAAAGATAACAACGTTTTGAACGATATTGCTGCAAATATGTTGACTACACACTATACAATCTGACTGTACAAGTTTCTTTAGATCTGCCATCATTAGATAGTCCAAGGGTCTACCTGATTGGATACAGACTGATTGGATCGTTTAGTTAGGTCCGTATAACATGCTTTTGTTACATCTAAAGTTGACTATACAAAAATTGTAGTCTGATTGAAAGGTGTTTGGTGACCCCAGCTGTAAACTCCTAGACCCAAATCATGGAAAATCTTCACTACCCAATCTTTAAACAGTTCAAGTTCTTTTTAATTTTATTGATGCAACAATTGCCGCAAAAATCAGTTACAATAGATAGCAAATTAACAGAATGTGGTTGATTTACTCAAGGAATAAAGACAGTTCCTAGATTGTAAACTCTAACGAGCAGGGCCCTCTGATTCCTCCTGTATTGATTGTATTGCAATCTGCCCTCATGTTGTAAAGCGCTGCGCAAACTGTTGGAGCTATATAAATCCTATAATAATAATATAATAATAAAGTTCACTAAATAAACGTTCATCGATCTTAGCAAATATGTTCAAGCAGTCTTCATTTAAGAAATATTTCTGCTAGAATATGACTTACCTTTTCCTGGTTATTCAGTATTTATCAGTTACCTTGCAAACACAATTTTATTGAAAGCTATTTTCATAAACAATACACAGGGATCCACATGAACTTCAAATACATAACAGTACACATCTTGGCATAGTAGCATACACTTTTCACAGTAATCATTCGCTTCTCTTTGCTCCTGTAGTAATTTAACCCCATGCACACAAAATCAAATAGAAGATGAATGTTGTTATATAGCAGGATAGGAAATTATGTGCTCTCTAGTGCCACAGAGACAGTGGGCTTCCAATTTAGATGAAGGATGTGATGTCTGCCACAGTCAGTGGGCTCTCCATTTGGATGTGATGGCAGCCACCACCAGCAGTACATAATAATGTAGCCTGGAGCTATAAGAAATGGTACTGGTGACACCATTTGGATGAAGGGTGTTATGGCAACCACAGTAAGTGGGATCATTATTTGGGTGAAGGATGTGATGGCAGCCACAGTCAGTAAGCTCCCATTTGGATGAGGGATGTGATGGCAGCCAGCAACATCAGCACATAATAATGTAGCTTGGAGCTAAAAGAAATGGTGCTGGTGAAGCCATTTGGATGAAGGGTGTGATGGCAAACACAGTTAGTGGGCTCCCCATTTGGATGAAGGGTGTGATGGCAAACACAGTCAGTGGGCTCCCCATTTAGATAAAGGGTGTGATGGCAGCCACAGTAAGTGGGCTCCTCATTTGGATAAAGGGTGTGATGACAGCCACAGTAAGTGGGCTCCCCATTTGGATGAAGGGTGTGATGGCAAAGACAGTCAGTGGGCTCCCCGTTTGGATAAAGGGTGTGATGACAGCCACAGTAAGTGGGCTCCCCATTTGGATGAAGGGTGTGATGGCAGCCACAGTAAGTGGGCTACCCATTTGGATGAAGTGTGTGATGGCAAACGCAGTCAGTGGGCTCCCCAGTTGGATGAAAGATGTGATGGCAGCCACCAGAAGCAGCAGCACATAATAATGTAGCCTGGAGCTATAAGAAATAGTGCTGGTAAAACTCATAGCTAGAGGGGAGGTCACTTTGTGGGAAACAGCACAGCCGAGCAACCATGCTTATGTCAGCACAAACACAACACATGGAACAGCTGTAATGGATTCATGACTGAGCAGGGAAACCAATACAAAGTAACCAGGTAAAGTAACACACCGAACCACTCCAACACCTGCACAGGGAGAAGCCACATTTCAACAGTCTGCACTTCTCATCACCGCAAAAACCAACCACACTTAGAGCAACTCGTGCACAAATAACGAATGTGCTCTGTAAAGCCCGACTCTGCTCAACACATGTTCTCCTCTCCCTTCTCATTTATCTCGCCTTGTGCAAACACCAGAAAACTAATCACTAACCATCATCATATACAGATCACACCGAACAGATGGGACTGCTAATGTAAAAAATAACACTTTCTAAACCAATTTATGATTGAATAAAACAAGCGAGGGAGCCAAAACAGAAATCCGATGTGTGGAAATTGAACAATAATGTTTCCCTGTGTTAATAAACAGATGACACTTATATACTTTTTGTGGAAGACTGCCCTGTGTACTTACCGTCAGAGAGGCAGATAGTCCCCAGCAGGAGGGTGAGGATTGCAAGGTTGCTCGGGTCCATGTTACTCCTGGATGGCTAGGCTCAGCTCTGGCTATGTTCTCTAGCAGAGTCAGTGTGAAGAATGAGCTGAACTCAGAGAGGAGAAGCCTGGAAGTGCAGAGCAGGGGGAGGAGAAAAGCTCCAGTGATTTATCACCTCTGGCATGTTATTACATCCTTCCTCTATTAAAGAGTTGGATGGAAATCAGCAGATCTCTATTTCAGCATAGGTAGGTTATCTGCTAATAGCACGTGAAATCAGAGTCCCTCTCATTTCTAATGCTATAGATTTTGTCCCTGGGATGTTTGCATGTTTTTTTTTGTTTTTTTCTGTTCTGGCATCGGGGATTCCCTGGGTGTTCTATAGTGTTAGCTGCATCAATTTCCATCTGTTACACATTACTTAGCAATGCGGACATGGATCTGTTGGTTCTCCTGTTACCTGGCTGGACTCTCTAGGGATGGAGCAGATTTACAGAACAGAAGTGTTACTTGCAGAGGAGCAGAATGACAGGTTGAGTCAATTCTTATAGTCCTGGAAAGATGGAGTGTAGAACAGATAATGAATCTATAATATAACTGTATAATCTAAAGCTGGCCCATAGATGGATAGAACATCGAATGTTAGCAGACTGAGTGTTCGCTTTTCATATGGTTTAATGTGCTTACTGCAACAGTTGGTTTACATTTCAAGATCGAAAATGAACAAACATGTTGGAAAATTGTTTTCGAACAAACAATTTTCTAATCATTTGTAGGTCAGTTGTTAAAAAAGAAAATGTAAACGTCATGCTCATGAGTATTAGGGGTAGTAGTAGAAATGGATCACAGAAAAACAATGTTCAATGTTGAAAACGGTCAGAAAAATTTTGAAGTTCGATGACAAATTTCCCATACTATGATTGGGCTATCCAATGTTAGATCAATAGAAAGTTGAATTTTTGTTCCAATTTTTGTTCAGTCTACTCATTTATGGCCAGCTCTTTCACATGGGTGGCCATACGGGTAGTTGAGCTGCAGTTTTGCCACCCCCTGACCACTCATTTAATGCCTACTATACAATCGAAGAGGGTTGTTCACATGCAGCAGCTGCCATGCTCTGGTTTGTAGCTGTGGCAAATTTAACGTTCTGTGCATAGCTGTGCGAACAGGGTGTGCCAGGTGTGCCTGGGCACACCCTAATCCCCCCGTGTGGTGCAGATTACCCCTGTTTGGACCCATGATATTTCACCAAAGCCTCCTAATGAGGCTCCTAAAAAATTGTAAAGAAAATAAAAATTATGTAAAAACTAATAAAAAAAAATCATAAAAATGAAAAAATACTGACACTGTCCACTGCCCTACTGACACTAATCTCTCCCCTACTGACACCGTCAGTATATGTACACATGCACACACACACACACGCATGTGTGTTTGAGATTTGGGGTGCACCCTAATGCAATAGGCTATGCACACCAATGGTGCTGTGTTGAGTTGACATGCTGCAGCTCCTGCCATACTCACCCATTATTGTCAATGGGGCCATGCCACAGCCATGAGCCAAATGCTTGGCTCACAGTTATGGCACATTAGAGTAATTGAAAATTGCCATTCGGCAAAAAAATAAATAAAGACACTGACTGGATGAGTGACAGCAACATCTATCTTAGCTGCACTCTGAAAATCCTGCCCACTGTCAATCACTCGTTGCCAGTGCCAAGCCGACAGCGACCGTAACAACCAGAGACAGGTAGGGAGGAGTAGTGCTGGCACCTGATACACAGTGTACATAGACAGGCCATCTCGCTGTCTCTGTATCCCAAGTTACATCTGGACTCAATTACCTTCAAGTGATTGTAAAGTCTTGTTTTTTTTCTATAAAAATAACAAACATGTTATACTTATCTGCTTTGTGCAGTGGTTGTGCACAGAGCATCCCAGATCCTTGCTTCTCGGGTACCTCTTCTGTGCTCCTTGCCCCTCCCTTCTGTTGAGAGCCCCATAGCAAGCAGCTTGCTATGAGGGCACCCAAGCCGAGCTGCAGCTCTGTGTATCCATTCAGACATGCCCCTCTCTCACCTGATTGGCTAACTGACTTTGATTGACAGCAGCGGGAGCCAATAGCTGTGCCAATCCCAGATGGCTGAGACACTTGTGGACATCATAGAATCATAGAATGCATTAAGATAAAAATCCGTCTGACTTTACAACCTCTTTCAGGTATTTATGAACTGGAGTTAATTTTTTTTAGTTTGGTGCAGTAATAGTGCTACTTTGCTAAAGTTACCTGAATCTGTTTCATGTTTCAATAAAGCTACTAAAACAGATGACGTAGCATTTTAAATTTGGCGTACGACCATTTAGGCCATAACACCAAAAAAAAAAAAGATATTAATATCTTACTGAATTCCTCTGACTGTATTTTTTCTTGCACCAGTTTGGATGATAGAAGTCAGCAGAGCTTCTCTCATTCACTGACTAAGCTAAGGGAAAATATCCTCGCAAAGTAAAAAGTCCATTTATGTAAAATGCATAAGCTCCACACTATAGAACCAAAAGAACTCCTCCACTGCTTCATATATCAAACACAGTCACATAAAACCTGTTACCATAGATAAACTATAAACAATGTAGTGCTCTCAATACCCCTGATCACTTTGTAATATCACTTTGGTATCTTACATAGACTTTATTATGTGACTTTGTTTGTATTATTCAAATGTAAATCTTACATGTTTGGAAAATACATCAGACATTCATGTGCCAAGAAACAATGATGTAAAGAAGCATCCGTGGCCATTCACTTGAGTGTGAGAAGGCACCAGGAAATTGCTCTAGGCATATAGGGATATGCATGTGAAAGCCCCATGTGCATGAATGCTTAATGTGTACAGTATATATATATATATATATATATATATATATATATATATATATATATTCACAGCACACAATATATACAGTGCCTTGTAAAAGTATTCACCCCCTTGTCTTTTTAACTATTTTGTTACAATATAATCTTTAGTTCAGTGTTTTTTTTAATCTGAATTATATGTGATGGATCAGAACACAATAGTCTAAGTTGGTGAAATAAAATTAGAAAAATATATACATAAAACTATTTTTAAAATAAAAAACTGTACGTATGTATTCACCCCCTTTGTTATGAAGCCCATAAAAAGCTCTGGTGCAACCAATTACCTTCCGAAGTCACATAATTAGTGAAATGATGTCCACCTGAGTGCAATCTAAGTGTCTGTCATTACATATACACACCTTTTTGAAAGGCCCCAGAGGCTGCAACACCTAAGCAAGAGGAACCACTAACAAAACACTGCCATGAAGACCAAGGAACTCTCCAAACAAGTAAGGGACAATGTTGTTGAGAAGTACAAGTCAGGGTTGGGTTATAAAAAATATCCAAATCTTTGATGATCCCTAGGAGCACCATCAAATCTATCATAACCAAATGGAAAGAACATGGCACAACAGCAAACCTGCCAAGAGACGGCCGCACACCAAAACTCATGGACCGGGCAAGGAGGGCATTAATTAGAGAGGCAGCACAGAGACCTAAGGTGACCTTGGAGGAGGTGAAGAGTTCCACAGCAGAGACTGGAATATATATGTACATAGGACATCAATAAGCCGTACGCTCCATAGAGTTGGGCTTTATGGCAGAGTGGCCAGAAGAAAACCACTACTTTCAGCAAAAAACAAAATGGCACGTTTTGAGTTTGCGAAAACGTATGTGGGAGACTCCCATAATGTATGGAAGAAGGTGCTCTGGTCTGATAAGACTAAAATTTAACTTATTGGCCATCAAAGAAAACGCTATGTCTGGCGCAAACCCAACACATCACATCACCCAAAGAACACCATCCCCACAGTGAAACATGGTGGTGGCAGCATCATGCTGTGGGGATGTTTTTTAGCAGTCGGGACTGGAAAACTGGTCAGACTTGAGGGAAAGATGGATGGTGCAAAATACAGGGATATTCTTGAGCAAAACCTGTACCACTCTGTGTGTGATTTGAGGCTAGGACGGAGGTTCACCTTCCAGCAGGACATTGACCCGAAACACACTGCTAAAGCAACACTTGAGTGGTTTAAGGGGAAACATGTAAATGTGTTGGAATGACCTAGTCAAAGCCCAGACCTCAATCCAATAGAAAATCTGTGGTCAGACTTAAAGATTGCTGTTCACAAGTGCAAACCATCCAACTCAAAGAAGCTGGAGCAGTTTTGCAAGGAGGAATGGGCAAAAATCCCATTGGTAAGTTGTGGCAAGCTCATAGAGACTTATCCAAAGCGACTTGGAGCTGTGATAGCTGCAAAAGGTGGCTCTACAAAGTATTGACTTTAGGGATGTGAATAATTATGCACATTGACTTTTTCTGTTATTTTGTCCTATTTGTTGCTTGCTTCACAATAAAAAAAAAACATCTTTAAAGTTGTGGGCATGTTCTATAAATTGAATGATGCAAATCCTCAAACAATCCATGTTAATTTCAGGTTGTGAGGCAACAAAACACGAAAAATGCCAGGGGGGGGTGAATACTTTTGCAAGGCACTGTATGTATATAATTTTTTATCTTATTTTTTATTGTGGACAAGCAGGCCAGCACACTTGTGTATATATTTTTTTTTTATTGTGGTTCACTGATAAAGCAGTAAAAAATAATATTTAAAACCCAACCCAAGTGTGCAAAGTTTTCTTTGAAAAGCCGCCTCAATATTCTCAGTAGAAAAACATGTCCCCAGGGTGCTGCTGAAAAGGACACTTGCTTTCAGTGTAGTAGTATTTGCATCTCTGTAAGGTGCAATATACTGCTTGGTGAGTCAGATCTATAGTTCTGCAACCAGCAAGACTCATTATCCCTGATGACTGGAAAGCTCTATTTCTGACCCAGTAGGGTGCGTTGGATCTCTGCAGAGACGCCACTGCTTTAAGGCCCCTCTCAGCAGCCAGCTGGTAAAGGACAGGCTTTTCCCTTCAGTGGCATTGCACACCTTTCATGCACCTGTAACGCATAGTTGCCAACATTTGAAAAAAGTTTTTAGGGACACTTTTTTTTTCTTTGTGGCGAGAAAGCCTCTGTAGGCAAGGCAATACTTTAATTAGGGGTGACACATTAATATATTATGGGTGCGGTTGTACAGAAAGAATGAAAAGTAATAATGCGGCAAAGCGCACCATGTCTAAAAATGAGCGTGGTTTAAAATAAACTAAATATTGGGCGTGGTTTAAAGAGGGTTTGTTTAAATAGAGTCTGAGATGACTTACATAGTGCAGAATGTGGTAATGTTAAATAAGGAATGTACAGTGCAGAACGAGGAAGGATGGAAATGACTGTTTGTGTGTAGGATGGAGGTGTGTACGTGTGTGTGTGTTGGATGGAGGAGTGTGTGTGTATATAGGATTGAGATGACTGTGTGTAGGATGGAGGAGTGTGTGTGTGTAGGATGGAGATGACTGTGTGTAGCATGGAAGTGTGTACGTGTGTGTTGGATAGAGGTGTGTGTGTGTGTGTAGGATGGAGATGACTGTGTGTAGGATGAAGGTGTGTGTGTGTGTAGGATGGAGATGACTGTGTATAGGATGAAGGTGTGTGTGTGTGTGTAGGATGGAGGTGACTGTGTATAGGATGGAGGAGTGTGTGTGTGTGTGTGTGTGTGTGTGTGTGTGTGTGTGTAGGATGGAGATGACTGTGTATAGGATGGAGGTGTGTACGTGTGTGTGTTGGATGGAGGAGTGTGTGTATATATAGGATGGAGATGACTGTGTGTATAGGATGGAGATGACTGTGTGTTGGATGAAGGTGTGTGTGTGTGTGTAGGATGGAGGTGACTGTGTATAGGATGGAGGAGTGTGTGTGTGTGTGTGTGTGTATGTGTAGGATGGAGATGACTGTGTGTAGGATGGAGGTGACTGTGTATAGGATGGAGGAGCGTGTATGTGTGTGTGTGTAAGATAGAGATGACTGTGTGTGGGATGGAGGTGTGTACGTGTGTGTGTGTTGGATGGAGGAGTGTGTGTGTGTGTGAGTATATAGGATGGAGATGACTGTGTGTAGGATGGAGGAGTGTGTGTGTGTAGGATGGAGATGACTGTGTGTAGGATGCAGGTGCGTACGTGTGTGTGTGTTGGATGGAGGTGTGTGTGTATATAGGATGGAGATGACTGTGTGTAGTATGGAGGAGTGTGTGTGTGTAGGATGGAGATGACTGTGTGTAGGATGGAGGTGTGTACGTGTGTGTGTGGATGGAGTGTGTGTGTGTGGGTGTGTGTGTGTGTGTAGGTGTAGGTGTGTGTGGTGTAGGATGAGTGATGTGTGTAGTGGGTGTGTGTTGTGTGATAGAGGTGGTGTGTGTAGGATGGATGGATGATGGAGTGTGTGTGGGATGGGATAGGATGGATGGTGGGATGGAGATGACTGTGGGGTGGATTTAATAACACTGGAGCACTCAGAATCTGGTGTACCTGTACATGGTAGCCAATCAGCTTCTAACTTCAGCTTGCTCAATTTAGCTTTGACAATATAACCTGGAAGTTGATTGGTTTCTATGCACAGCTGCACCAGATTTTGCACTCTCCAGCTTTAGTAAACAAACCCCTGTGTGTGTAGGATAGTGGTTTGTGTAGGGTGGAGACGACTGAAGCCATCCCCACCAGATAGAGACCTAAAATGGCTCCCCCCCCCCCCTTTTCTCTCACAAATATAACAGAAGGAGAGAGCCCAGCCATCATGATCTGCCATCAGAAATGGAGATGCAGAGAGAGCCCAAATTGCAGCACTGAACATACTGTGTAGGATAGTGGTTTGTGTAGGGTGGAGACGACTGAAGCCATCCCCACCAGATAGAGACCTAAAATGGCTCCCCCCCCCCCCTTTTCTCTCACAAATATAACAGAAGGAGAGAGCCCAGCCATCATGATCTGCCATCAGAAATGGAGATGCAGAGAGAGCCCAAATTGCAGCACTGAACATACCTATGCTCAGGTCCACTCCAACCTCACATGTGTTGCAGTTCAAGGCTCAAGGCGGCTGGCATATTCATCTTTACCCCTCCAGGGCTGGCCATGCCCCCTGCCCAAGTCCCACCCAATCACTGAGAGGCAAGCTCCACCTGACCTCCTCGCATGCTGACTTCATTGAAGCGGAGGAGGTAGGGGGAGGATCTGAGTCAGTCTATATGATTAACCTCTGTGTTACCCCGGCAGTGTTTCAATGCTGAGTGAGCTAGGCTGCTGACTGTCGATGACAGAGCTTAATTTTCATGATTCTGCCCAGGACAAGGTCTGAGCGGAACATCAGTTGGTTTTCCATGAATGTCCCAGACAACTATGGTAATGTTAAAAAAGGAAGGGGGTTTGGGACTTTGTATGGCGATTCATACGTGGTGAAATGTGAATCAAACAAAGAAAAAGTGAAATTTCTAAAAAAATGCTGGTATGGTAAAAAATGTGCTAGTAAGGTGACTATACCATAAGTAAAGTGAGAGATAGAAATTATTATTATTATTATTATTATTATTATTATTATACAGGATTTATATAGCACCGACAGTTTGCGCAGCGCTTTACAACATTAGGGCAGACAGTACAAGTACAATACAATTCAATACAGGAGGAATCAGAGGGCCCTGCTCGTTAGAGCTTACAATCTAGGAGGGAGGGTCAAGTTATACAAAGGGTAATAGCTGTGGGGGATGAGCTAATGGAGAAAATAGTGCAGTTGTTAGATGGAGGCAGGATAGGCTTCTCTGAAGAGGAAAGTTTTCAGGGATCGCCTAAAAGTGGATAAAGTTGGAGACAGTCTGACAGATTGGGGTAGGGAATTCCAGAGGATGGGTGAGGCTCGGGAGAACTCCTGGAGGCGGATATGGGAGGAGGTGATGAGGGAGCTAGAGAGCAGGAGGTCTTGGGAGGAACGGAGATGGCGATTAGGTTGGTATTTTGAGACTAGGTTAGTGATGTAGCTGGGGGCAGAGTTGTGGATGGCTTAAGAAGCAATTAGGGTGTTAATGTTGAACAGAAACACATCAAATAAACAAGGATTAACACATAATGAATGTGAGTCCAAACTAGATGTGCAGTCCCGTTAGACTTATGGGGGATTCCAATCACTGGTATAAACTGTGAAGGGAAAAACAGAAGTACCACCACTGTAAACAGGGGGAGACTTACCAGATCTTATTGACTTGGCGGGGCTTACACCACCCAAGTCTACAGAGCTTATTAGGTTGAACACATCACTGAATAGTCCACCCATGGGTGGACCTCCTGCTTGTATCGCTCTTTGTTATATACATGCTTTTGTCTACTCTTCCAAATGTGAGTGATTTATTCTATTTTTAATAAATTGCCTTTTTTATATGGTATCACGCTATGTTAGCTCATCTTTTCATTGCATGATACATCCCTGCTGGCATTTACCTTCCACCCTCCTCATGATGATTGGAGCCTTAAAGTTACTATTCAGTTACAGTCCAAGGTCGATTGATTGATACAGATCTAGGACCAGTTGCACGGCCCCATGTTTCAAGGATCTGTACACAATTCCACGAAGCTGAAAACATACCAGTTCTTGCATGGCCAGCATACTCACCGGACATGTCACCCATTGAGCATGTTTGGGATGCTCTGGATCGTTGTATACGACAGCGTGTTACAGTTCCTGCCAATATCCAGCAACTTCGCACAGTCATTGAAGAGGCCACAATCAACAACCTGATCTATACGAAGGAGATGTGCTGCATTGCATGAGGCAAATAGTGGTCACACCAGATACTGACTGGTTTTCGAATCCACCCGACCGCCCAATACAGTAAAACTGCACATTTTAGAGTGGCCTTTTATTGTGGCCAGCCTAAGGCACACCTGTGCAATAATCATGCTGTCTAATCAGTATCTTCATATGCCACACCTGTGAGGTGGATGTGCTCACTAACAAAGATTTAGAGCTTTCTTTGGGTGGTATTTTATCACCTCTGTGTTTTTTTTTCTTTGTGCTATAAACAAAAAAAGAGCGAGAATTTTGAAAAAAAAAGCAATATTTTTTACTTTTTGTGATAATAAATATCCCGCAAAAATATATAAAAAAGCTATTTCTTTGTCAGTTTAGGCCGATATGCATTCTTCTACATATTTTTGGTAAAAAAATCGCAATAAGCGTATATTGATTGGTTTGCACAAAAGTTATAGTGTCTACAAAATAGGGGATAGATTTATGGCATTTTTAGTATTAATTTTTTTTTTTATTAGCAATGGCGGCGATCTTTGATTTTTATCATGACTGCGACATTATGGCGGACACATTGGACACTTTTGACACTATTTTGGGACCATTGACTTTTATACAGAGATCAGTTCTATAAAAATTCACTGATTACTGTGTAAATGACACTGGCAGGGAAGGGGTCAAACACTAGGGGGCGATCAAGAGGTTAAGTGTGTCCCAGGGAGTGATTCTAACTGTGGGGAGGATTGTCTCACTAGAACATGACAGAGATCACTGCTCCCGATGACAGGGCAAAACAGGGAAATTCGTTGTTTACATCTCCCCGTTCTGCCGCTCCGTGACATGATCGCGGGCCCCCGGCGGACATTGAGTCCCAGAGTACGCAGCGCGTGCGCGCGCGCTCACAATGCCATGATTTAAAGGGAATGTACCTGTATGCCCATTTGCCCAGCCTTGCCATTGTGCCGACGTATATGACGTGGCTCGTCGGCAAGGGGTTAACCTGCTCATATTTTGCCTTCCCTGGTTCCGTCCTTTCATCCTACATGAACATACTAATGACACTTTTAAATAAAACCGTTCTGTCTTTATTACATACTGTATTTTAGTTCCAGTGATTCCACCACTGTGTCTCTGTCCTTCTCTAAGCAATGCAGGCCAATCATGGCTGATGCGAGAGATGAGCAAGGTGCTGTATATAGCTTCCAGAAAACACCACAGCATCCTGTCTCAGTACTCTTCCCTAGTGCCATCAGTCTTGATGCAGGCAGTAGGCTGGCTTTTGGGAGGACTTATGCAAATCTCAAATTGCTTTGATGGTTGGGTATCAGTCTGGAGGAGTGGATTTGCTGAGCCTTCATGATTGAAAGAACTGAAATCCAGTGAATGAAAGGGGAGGGCTAGGGACAGTCAGGCTGGAAAGGAAAGGGTTAGGAAGCTGAGTGTTCCTCCAGCCAGGAAATGAAGCAGGCTCTATTTAACCTGCTGTAGCTCACAGTGTTCAGTTAAATAAAACTCAAGCCGCGTACACACGAGCGGACTTTTCGACTGGACTGGTCCGACAGAATTTCCGACGGACTTTCAACGGACTTTTGACGGACTTCCGACAAACTTTTTAACGAACAGACTTGCCTACACACGATCACACCAAAATCCGATGGATTCGTACGTGATGACGTACACCGGACTAAAATAAGGAAGTTGATAGCCAGTAGCCAATAGCTGCCCTAGCGTCGGTTTTTGTCCGTCAGACTAGCATACAGACAGGGGATTTCTGGGTCCGGCGGAGTTACGACATAAAGATTTGATGCATGTTCCAAATATAAAGTATGTCAGATTTTCGACTGGAAAACTCCGCTGAAGGTCCGATGAAGCCCACACACGATAGGATTGTCCGCCGGACTCGGTCCATCGGACCAGTCCGGTCAAAAAGTCCGACCGTGTGTACGCTGCATAAGATGTTTCAATATAGGAGAGAAGCCTGTACAACTGTACATCAGCGAGCCTAGGTTCACATTGATGCAATTTGGCATGCAATTTGACATGTCAAGTCGCATGCCAAATCGGCCGCATTTGCCGGCAATGGCCCCGTTCCCAAAAGTAGTTTCTGTACTACTTTTGGCAACTTTGGGTGCAATTTCAATAGACATCTGTGCAGGAACCCGCACAGATGTCTCTGAAATCACCCCCAAAGTTGGACTGACATGCGGGCATGAAATAAAAGAGGGGGAACAATAAGTTGCCCATCAAATAGGAATGAGACAGAATGAGGAGTGAAGGAAGAGGAAAAAATAAAAACCCGCATGCAATTCGCACTAGTGTGAACCCAGCCTTAGGGAATGTCTGCTTTCAGGGCTTGTTCACCCAGGTTGTGGTAGGGGAAATCATAAAACTGGGTGGCTGTTTTACCCAAACTCCCCCCTTAGAGCCCTTGCACACTGGGGCGGTTTGCAGAGGCTATTGCGCTAATAATAGCGCCTGCAAACCGCCCCGAAAGTGCCGCTGCTTGTATTCCAGTGTGCAAGCCCTGAGGGCTTGCACACTGGAGCGATGCGCTGGCAGGACGGTAAAAAAAGTCCTGCCAGCAGCATCTTCGGAGCGGTGAAGAAGCGGTGTGTATACCGCTCCTTTACCGCTCCTGCCCATTGAAATCAATGGTACGGCGCGGCTATACCGCCAGCAAAGCGCCTCTGCAGAGGCGCTTTGCGGTGGTATTTAACCCTTTCTCGGCCGCTAGCGGGGGGTAAAACTGCCCCGCTAGCGGCCGCATACCGACGGTAAAACGCCGCTAATAATAGCGGCGTTTTACCGCCGACGCCGCCCCCCGCCCCAGTGTGCAAGGGCTCTTAAGCTGCAAAGGCAGCCGGACATATTTATAAACATGCCACAGCCGTTATGCTTTTCTTTTTAGATATGACAAGTTTGGTGGGCAGTACTGCCAAAGAACGTGCCCAATCCAAGTGAATGGGACTGTGTCAGTGGCGACCGGTGATCATTTTTTGAGGGGGGGAGGGCGGCAGACAGTACCACCCCCCCATCGCTCGGGCATGTCTAGTACACTTACCCCATCTATGCAGCACTTCACCGGCAGTTTCCCTTGCTCTGCGGCGGCGATCTCTTCCTCTGCTCTCCATGGGCATCAGCGGCTTCCGTTTCCTCCCTCATCCTCGGAAGCCAATCGGGAGTCTTCTCTTTTCGGCCAATCGAAAAACGGGTTTCAGACTTGCTTCTGATTGGCCAAATTGAGGATCAGTGTTACAACAGAAAGTATTCATTCACTATTGTAACACCTAGGTGGGCTCATGGGGCAATGCTCTGCACTCCGAGCCCACCCTATTTTGCTTTCAAAATGTTTTATTGGTTTTCCAAAAATATAAACAGTATAAAATAATGAGAAGTAAAGCAAAACATTACATTACGTTCCCCTGAGGGGGGTACAAGATAAGCCTTAAACATAAAGTAAGAATCTAGCACACATCATACACATTGACTGGTACCTAAGAAGCTACTGTAATTCTTCTTAATATGTGTAATCCGTCCGGCCTGCGGCCAATAATGGGGAGGGGCAAGGAGAGGTTCCGCCGGCACCCCAAAAGGGATCACGCTGTGCCCGACCGAATCTCAACGAGCCACCCATATCAAATCTTCGCCAGATAGGCCTGGGATCTGGGATAAACAATGAGGTTGCTATGACCTGATTTGCTAGCCCCAGAGGGAGAGACCTCCCTCTGCAGAACTGATTGCACTAAAGTCGGGTGAACTTTCCTAGTACCTTAGAGGGTTAAGCAGAAGGGGGGTATAGAGAGGGGAGAGGAGAGGAAAAGAGAGGGAGAAAGTAGAGAGCCTATCAACGGGAGAGGACCACGCCTCCCTCTGTAAACCGAAGAATTTTACGGTTGAACTCCTGGTATAAGGGAAATGCCCATATACTGCACCCAAGGTTCCCATATAGCTTCAAATTGCGTTTTGGTGTTGTGGAGAATGCTAGAGAGTTTCTCTTGGGACATAATCCAAGATATTTTACGAGTAGCAGCCTTGACGGAGACCTTGGGTTGTTTCCAAGCTTTGGCAATGGTGAGCTTGGCACCAAGGAGGATGAAATGTATTAATTTACGTGTCTGTTTTGGTGTTTTGGGTAAGTTTGCATTAAGGAGGGCTATGGCTGGGATTTTCGGGATTTGAACTTTCGTAACTTTTCGAATCAGGGAGAAAATCTTGCTCCAGTAGGGCCTTAATCTCGGGCATTCCCGCCAAATGTGGGCCATGGAGCCTGAGAGTTGACACCCTCAGAAGCACCTGGGGTCTGCTGCTAGAAACATTTTTGCCAATCTGTCCGGGGTAAGATACCATCTAGTGATGACCTTGAGGCTTGATTCTATCAGGGAGATATTCTTAATGCCCTTAAAGGTTCTATTAAAGGAGACCCTCCATTTTTCTAAGTCCCAGTGAAGGAATAGGTCACTCACCCAAGGGGTCTTTAGGGATTGATGAGATAATGACTGATAGATGATGGAGATTCCGCCCCTCTGTTCTGTGGACTGCCCACACCATAATTCATATAGCGTGAATTTGTGAGGTGAGGTTTTCTCCCCCCAAATGTGGCGGAGGAAGTGTCTTATTTGGTAAAATCTATAACTTTCTGAATTAGGTATTTCTAGATGATTCACACAAAATTCAAGGGAAATAGGGCCATCGGAAGTGAAGAAGTGTCCAATTCGATACAACCCCTTGTCCAACCACCATCTAAATGCTTTAATGTCCAGTCCCGGGGTAAAGTCGGGATTGTTAAAAATGTGCGCTAGAGGGCGGCAACTCGAGGTTAATCCAGGGTTGTTTCTTAAATTGTCCCAGATTTTGAAGGATTGAGAGAGAGACGGGGAGAGGATTGGGGGACGCTGTCTTGGGGGAACCCATAGTAGGAAGTCTAGGGTGTAGGATGGAGCAGCCTGTCTCTCTATTTGAATCCAGTCTGGTTTCTCACCCTTAGAATAGACTGTGGAGAGCTGGGCCAGCCTGGCAGCTTGATAATACCGGAATAGCTGGGGCAGCCCTAAACCCCCTTGTGGTCTGGGTAGGAATAGGGTTCTTTGCTGGATTCTATGTCCTCTACCCCCCATATGAATTTGTTTATTTTTCTTTGAAATTAGGTCAAATAATCCTTAATAATGTTTATTGGAAGAGCCCTGAAAAGGTAGAGGAGTCTTGGTAGTAATGTCATCTTAACAGCGTGGATTCTCCCGCGCCAGGATACCTCACCCTTTATCCAGTTTCCTAAGTCAGCTTCGAGTTTACGGTAAGTTTGAGGGAAGTTAGCAGTGTATAATTGTTCCGTTTTAGCTGTGAGTTTAATCCCTAAGTAATCAATGGAGAAGTCGCTCCACTTAAAGTCGAAGGAACTTTGAAGTGCAACTATTGTGTCTGTCTTTAGGGAAATGTTTAAGGCAGATGACTTATGCCTCGTACACACGGTCAGATTTTCCGACGGAAAATGTGTGATAGGACCTTGTTGCCGGAAATTCCGACCGTGTGTAGGCTCCATCACACATTTTCCATCGGATTTTCCGACACACAAAGTTTGAGAGCAGGCTATAAAATTTTCCGACAACAAAATCCGTTGTCGGAAATTCCGATCGTGTGTACACAAATCCGACGGACAAAGTGCCACGCATGCTCAGAATATATAAAGAGATGAAAGCTATTGGCCACTGCCCCGTTTATAGTCCCGACATACGTGTTTTACGTCACCGTGTTTAGAACGATCGGATTTTCCGACAACTTTGTGTGACTGTGTGTATGCAAGACAAGTTTGAGCCAACATCCGTCGGAAAAAATCCTAGGATTTTGTTGTCGGAATGTCCGAACAAAGTCCGACCATGTGTACGGGGCATTAGAGTAGTTAAACTTTAACCCTGAAATCTTGGAGAACTCCTTCAGGAGTTTGCAAAGGTTTGGGAGGGAGGATATCGGGGATGTGATGAAAAGGAGCATATCGTCCGCATTTGTGGACTTGGTTCCCACAGGACACCCCCTGGATGTTGGGATTAGATCTTATTGCTATTGCCAGTGTTTCGATCGCCATGGCAAACATTAGAGGGGAGAGAGGGCAGCCCTGTGTTGTGCCTCTTGCTATATTAAGGGGTTTGGAATACTGGCCTTGTAGACGGATCACCGCTTTCGGGTTGGAGTACAAGGATCGAAGGATCCCTAAAAAACTGGTCCCAAAACCCCACTTCTCCAGTAGGGAGAAAAGATAAGGCCATTCGATCGAATCGAAGGCCTTATGTAAGTCCAGCGATAGGATCAGTCCTTCTTGCTTGGGGCCCCCTACCCAATTAGATTTGAGAATGGAAACAATGTCTACCGCTCTTCTAATTTGGTCTGGCCCTTGCCTGCCCGGAATGAAACCCACCTGGTCTTTATGGACATACAGTTTAATAAAGGAAGCTAGACGGTTGGCTAGATTTTTGTCAAAATTTTTAGGTCGTTATTAATTAGGGAGATGGTTCTGTAATTTTCAACTTCCTCGTGGTTTTTGTTGGGTTTGCGGAGTTACTGAGATGAATGCAGTGTTCAGGTGCAGATCTAGTGGGGAGCCTGAGCTTTTAGAATTAAAAAATTTTGCCATATGGGGGGTAAAATTTCTCTGAATGTCTTATAGTAGGGGACTGATAGTCCGTCCGGACCTGGAGCTGAGCCAGTCTTAAGACCTTTGATAACATCCCTAATCTCCTCCGCGGAGAAGGCTCCGTCCATTAAATCTTTGTGTTCTATGGAGATGGAGGGCAACTGAAGGTTCTGAAGAAAAGAGTTGGTCAAGGGGCATCTCTCTGCTTGGGTAGAATTATAAAGTTTGGAGAAAATTCGTGGAAGGCAGTCGTGATTTTATTTGGGTTGGCTGTAGGAGGCTGACCTGCTATACGCAATTTGGGGAAAGTATGAGAGTGTTATTTGGGAGTAAGCTTTGCGGCTAACATCGATCCAATTTTATCTTTTTGGCAGTAATATTTGGCTCCACTCCAACGGATGTGTTACTCTGCTTTAGCTGTTAATGCTAGATTGAGCTCGAGCTTAATCGCGTCTAGACGGTCTGTTAAAACCTTAGATGGGTGTTTCTTGTGGTTGGCTTTTAAGGTTACAAAGGATTTTTCCAGCCTTTGGATGTCAATCAGACGCTCCTTCTTGACCTGGGTCGCTATCCGGATGAGCTCACCTCGGATGGTAGCTTTGTTGGCAGCCCAGAGGGTCTCGGGGGAAATGTTGTCTACGTCATTTAGATGAAAGTATTCTTTAATGGCGTCTGCTATCACCTTGGTATGGATTGGGTTGCTAAGGAGCGACTCATTCAATTGCCAGTATGAGCCCCGTTTCCCCGTAAGAATATTTCTCAGGGAAAGGAGGACCAGTAAATGGTCCGACCACGCTGTGTCTAAAATAGAAGCCTTATTAGCCAGAGGTATGAGATTTGTAGGAATGAGTATGTGGTCAATCCTGGCGTATGATTGGTGGAGAGAGGAGAAGTGTGTAAAGTCTCTACTTTTGGTGTTCAGTTCCCTCCAAATGTCAATAAGCCGTGGGTGTGTAGTATTTTGGCTATTCTGGTGCTAAGTTTCGTGAGGCGCGTAAGCTGGTCTTTGGGGGGCCTAGTTTTATCTAAACCTTGGTCAAAAGCCACCTAGTAGTCTTCCCCTAAGATGACCTTGCCCTCCAGGAGGGGGTTTAGAGTTGCAAAGTGGCTTGACCCTTATTAGGGGCGTAGTAAGAAATTATAGAGTATAGAACTCCCTCCAGAGTGCCCATTACAAGAATAAACCTGCCCTCTGGATCTCTAAAGTCAGAAATGTGGGAAAATTTGCTGTTTTTTGAGAAAAGAATTGCTACCCCTTTTGTCTTGTTTGGTGCGTTGGCGAGGTAAAAGGATGGATAGTATGAGTGGAGGAACTTGGGGTTGTATCGAATCGAAAAGTGCATCTCCTGTAGTAGCACTACATCCAGTTTAAGGGATCTGTAGTGATCAAATGCTACTCTCCTTTTCCTAGGAGAATTCAGGCCCTAAACGTTATGAGATGCCACCTTGAGATCTACTCCCTTCAATATCATGTCAGCCATGGGAACAGAGGGGGGAGGCCATTGAACTGGCAGCCACTTACCTTTTGATGACTGCTACCTGCAGCAAGGGGATGAATGGCGTTGAGACAACCGAAGTCTGTTTGGAGATTGAATGGGGTCGTCACCCGTTGACAGGCTAGAAGAGAGGAGAAGAGTGAATGGGGGGAAAAGGAGGAAAGAGATTGAAACAAAAACAGTAACAAAGACAAAGACATGGGTCTTCAACAAGACCCGTGGAGAGTGGCGGAGTGGATGTCCGCCAAAACCCCACTCTTAAACGTCGGTCGCCCTTGAAGGTTGACCGAAGCCCCATACCAAGAGAACACACGGTTCTCTGGGAACCCGTTTCACAAAACAGAGAGTACAAGAAAAAATAATAGCCCGTAGTAACTGTAGAACAGGCCACCGTCGCCCGGCACCCCTCTATCCCAACCAGCCCCCCCCGACCTAGCAGAGGGGAAGAGTCAGAGAGGCCGGGGGCGACGAGGGAAAAAAGGGAAACCGGGCCCTAAAAAAATGAGGTGGGGGTAAGGGTTCTTTGAATAAAAATAAAAGCCAAAAAAAAAAACAGACGGAAATTGGCCCTTAAAAAGTTGGACCCGTTTGTTCAAGTCCCAATAGAACAGTCCTGGAGGGGAGAGAACCCCCCGTCTCCTAGGTGTAGCAAGTCCCTTGAGAATCCAATCCTCGGCAGGAGGGGAGAGGGTTCTGAAATCCTGCTTCTGGAGGGTGTGGGATGCAGTTGGGCTGGCAGTCGCTGAAGTCTCTCCTCACTGAGCATTGGGAACTTGTGGTAGAGGGGCCTTTAGTGACCAAATATGTCCTGGAACAGGGGACCGAACCGGTCCCAAATTTGGGGGGTTGGAGCTCCAGCTCCGTCAACAGAAGGAACTACTGTCCTGAAGGAGGTGCCCATGAAAGGACATTGGAGTGTGTAGATCCAAACGATCTCTTACGGTGGTCTTCCGTCCTTTCTCTTTTTAGAGGAACCCTTGTTCCAAAGGGGGGATACAGGACTGGCAGGAGGGGGACGTTTGGCTGACCCTGATGATGATGTGGAGAAGTCCATGGGTGCCTCCTGAGATATTAATTTCAGGGACAAGAACATTCTTTCACCATCAGGGAGGTTAGAAAATGAGTGGGTCTTACCCTGAGTTGAGAACTTCACAGCAAAGGGGAAGAAACAGCGGTACTTGATGTCCCGTTGCATTAGGACCGTAAGCAGTAAGAGGTTTGAGGGATCGTCTTCTTTGGATGGTGGATGGAGCCAAATCTGCAAAAACCTGCATCTGGTGCCCCCGGTCTTGTAGTTTAGGCTTCAGACAAGATTGACGCATGACCTCCTCTTTAACAGCATAAAAGTGCGGTTTTACTATAATATCTCTGGGAGTTCCGTCTTTTCTGGGGGGGCCTAGTACCCTGTGTGCTCTGTCCAGTTCTAGACGATGCGGCGGGATATTTGGGATGAGCTCTGAGATAATGTCCCGAACAGTGAGGGGAATATCTGTGAAGGATTCTGGAAGGCCTCTAATTCTGAAATTATACCTCCTGGACCCATTTTCAAGTTTGTCGATCCTGGAAAGGGCCGTATCAAGTTGTTCTTGGATGGTCTGAATGTGCACTGCATTTTGGTTGGTTCTGGAGACTGGACTTTCGATTTTGTCCTCCATGGCTTCTATTCTGGAACCCAAACTAGATAGGTCCTATTTAATAGTGTTGGTGATTAGGATTGCTGTGTTGACCAGTCCTCTCTCTAATAAAGTAGAGAATTTAGCAAAAAGGTCTTCCTGTAGTGTGGTGATGTCCCTGACTGAAAAGGGATTAGCAGATGGGAGAAGTTGAGAAGGCATGGACGGGGATAAGGCATATTCCTCCAGCTGCATGCTGATCGAGGGCTCCGTGGGGGCCTTGGTGGGGGTCTGGTGCTTATGAGGGCCATGAGGGGCTGCCTGGGACATGCTGGGGGCGCCCTGTGCCGCTTAGGCATAAGTCAGAGTCGGAGGGGTAAGTACTGGCCTGTTTTCTGGCGCCTTGGCCTGTGAGGCAGCATGAGGCAGGATAGATTTGTGCCGGCGGCCATCTTGGTACTCCTGTCCACCCCCGCCGATAAAAATTGGGGGCCGAGGTCCCGTCGTGCCGAGGGACCGGACATCTCTGCGTGCTCCCCTGGGGTTTCCTAATCCAGACAGGCCGACGGGATACTCCTCCGTGGGCTGTGGCGCTGATAGTGCAGCTCGTTAGTCCGGGGTGGTGCGGAGCTCCCGGCTCAGGCAGCCATGTCGGTGCTCTCGCGCATGCGTACTCGCCCACCCTATTTTGAAGCCTATTAGAGGCTATGGCTGTAATTCAGATGCCTGGCATCCTTAAAGGGGCTGGACGTACGAATAGGGGGAGGCCACGCCGGCCGTGGATAGATTCATGCAATGCATGAATATATACATTATTCATATAGGGTGTGGCATGGATAGAGGAGGCTGCGCCCGGGCGCCCCCAATGGGTGGGCTGCCACTGGACTGTGTCACAGCTGCCCTGCAACTGCATTCAACGTATGCTGCTGAAGCATAGTGGTGCGAGCTTTTCAGAGTTAAAATGGGCATTGAGGTGGCAGCATATCACCTCCCCAGCTGTAGGTCAACCACCCTCTGAAAAGTGGTCTCAGCTTTTCAGAGGGTTGGCAGCGGCTGCTGCATGTGTGAACAAGCCCTTAAGGTGTTTATAAACCTTCCTCATGTTTCAAGGAATCCTTTTGTGTCTTTTTTTGTCTCTTTATTGAGTGCGGTCGTCTTGCATTTCATTTTGAAAACATAGCTTCATGTCTCTTGAAACTGGCGTTGAGAGGTAAGGTCAGATAAGGTCCAGCTGTTAAGGATTCTTTTCCTTCTAAGTGCAGATACAACAAGCATTAACTGCTTAGCACCTTTAAAGAATCTCTCACAATCCTGTCCAGCAATCCTTTAGATTGCTCATTCAGGAGTGTAAAATGAATACTTTACAAAGAGTTTGCAGAGCATTACTAACTATTTGGTGCCAGATTCATCTAACCCTTTCACTGCCACAGCCGGTTTTGCTGTTTTTTTGGACACATGTTTAAAAAATCATTTTAGGCCTGAAGATTATGTAAAACCCCCAAACATTTTATATTTTCTGAAAGCAAACAAGCTAGAGAAAATAATAGTGGTAGTTCAATTTTTTTATGCTAGCACAATGGTTTATGAAACACTGAGTACAAAATAAACTGAAGTTAATTTTGGGAAACATAAATTCAACATATTACTCACTTTTTTGGAAAAATATAAAAGATGAGGTTGCGCCAAGTACTGTAAATAGATACCCAGCATGTAAAACCTTAGAATTGAACCCGTGAAGTAGCTAAAACTTCGGTACCTTGTATTTTCCACAGTTGATGCTTTAAATGCCCTTTAAGGTCATCAATTTAGAGTTAACCATGAACAATGGGCCTAGAATTGCTCTCACTCTGGTGTGCGCGGTGATATGTAACATGTGTAGTACTATCAACGTTTTCATGCATAGGTGCCAACAAAATGTGCATTTATGTTTTGTACAGGCATGTACAGTATATGGAAGTTATTAGGTGTAGCTTTCATTTATTAATGTTTTTTTTTTTTTACTAAACTTTTCCTTCATCACATAGGGCATGAAAATGCCCCTATGTAACATGTGTAGTACTATCAACGTTTTCATGCATAGGTGCCAACAAAATGTGCATTTATGTTTTGTACAGGCATGTACAGTATATGGAAGTTATTAGGTGTAGCTTTCATTTATTAATGTTTTTTTTTTTTTACTAAACTTTTCCTTCATCACATAGGGCATGAAAATGCCCCTATGTGATGCATTTTTAGGGTGGCAGGTTCTCTTTATTGAGACATCAGGGGTCTCAATACCCCCGATGTTTCACTTGCCCACCAATGAGACTAATGCAGTGCTGCTGCTTTTCTTTTTGAGATAACACATACTTTGTGTTTTGTATCCTTTAAAGTGGAAGTAAACTAGGGTTGCCACCTTTTCTTCAAGCCAAACCCAAACACTTTTGCGGCCGGGGACACCTTCGGGTGCCCCAAGGAGAGTAGTAATGTGGTGTGCATAGCATGCTGTAGTGAACTGTGCGTGTGGCTAAATTACTCTTGCTGACAACATTGCCCTACCCCCCAGTGATGCCAAATCTGCACCCAGACAGCTGCCCACAGCTCCTGGATGGCAACAGATTTGTGTGTGACTATCTTGATTACTTGGGGAGCCTTCAGTCCGTCTGAAACCTGGACACATGATTTAAAACCCGGGCTGTTAGGGTGAATCACGAACAGGTGGCAACCCTAAAGGAAGCTGCCATCTTAGCCTCTGTTTAATCTGCAACTGCCATGATTCTTCACATGTGATACGTTATGACACCAGCCATTGGATGGTTTGACAGTTTGTTTGAGAGCACAACCAATGTGACAGCTAGCATTTCCGGCATGCCAGGAATGTTAACTGTTTTTTGAAACTATCAAATCAATGGGTTTACTTCCGCTTTAATCATTTATTTTTTGTCACAGTAAGGTGTGCCCAAAGGTTTTCAGCCCTGGGCTCTTATGAGGTATTCTAAACCTGAGGAAATGCTAAACCTGTCAGCTTTTTATTACTGTCTGTGTTCCCACTGGGAGATTCAACCTGTACATTTGTCCTGGTGATAATTGTTCAGTGATGCAAAATCAAAAATTTTAGAGCTGTCACAGAAACAAGAACAGACACAATGTGAACTATTACAGCCTATGCTGTTATATTTAGGCTGATAAATGTCAGTAAAGATTTCCAAAGTTTAAATCTAACCATCTATCTCACCATAGGTGTAAAGGTGAGCACAATTTATTTACTGTGTATATAAATACAGTGGGGAGAACAAGTATTTGATTCACTGCCGATTTTGCAGGTTTTCCTACTTAAAAGCATGTAGAGGTCTGTAATTTTTTACCATAGGTACTCTTCAACTGTGAGAGAAGGAATCAAAAATCCATAAAATCACATTGTATGATTTTTAAGTAATTCATTTGCATATTTTATTGCATGACATAAGTATTTGATACATCAGAAAAGCAGAACTTAATATTTGGTACAGAAACTTTTGTTATTACAATTACAGAAACCATAAGTATCCTGTAGTGCTTGACCAGGTTTGCACACACTGCAGCAGGGATTTTGGCCCACTCCTCCATACAGACCTTCTCCTGATCCTTAAGGTTTTGGGGCTGTCGCTGGGCAATACGGTGTTCAGCTCCCTCCAAAGATTTTCTGTTGGGTTCAGGTCTGGAGACTGGCTAGGCCACTCCAGGACCTTGAGATGCTTCTTACAGAGCCGTTCCTTAGTTGCCCTGGCTGTGTGTTTCGGGTCCTTGTCATGCTGGAAGACCCAGCCACAACCCATCTTCAATGCTCTTACTGAGTAAAGGAGGTTGTTGGCCAAGATCTCGTGATACATGGCCCCATCCATCCTCCCCTCAATACGATGCAGTCGTCCTGTCCCTTTTGCAGAAAAGCAGCCCCAAAGAATGATGTTTCCACCTCCATGCTTCACGGTTAGGATGATGTTCTTGGGGTTGTACTCATCCTTCTTCTTCCTCCAAACAGGAGGAAGTTTAGTGGAGTTTAGACCAAATACAAAAAAATGTAGCGCTAATGATGATGACCAATGGTGGAAAACACATCAGTGATGGTGGCCATTAGAGAGGGCCCATGAATGAAGCACATGTGACGTGATATCAATAAGTATGTGATGGGAAAAATACAGTAAAGTCCTGATATGTAGCCATAAGCCAGACAATGAAAAAGTCCCAGAATCAATGTCCAGACCAGTTGTCCAAAATGTGAGTGGTTCCCTTATTTTGTTGCCCCCTCTTGCACTGTGTCCAGACAACTGGTCTGGACACAGTGCAAGAGGGGGCAACAAAATAAGGGAACCACTCACATTTTGGAGACTCTCATGTGGCCGTGATCCTTCCTTGGCCCTCTGAACTGGCAGTCGAGACATGGATTACAGAGGAAAGATTCCCCTTTAGATCCGGGGTTTCTGGGACCAGCTACCGTCCATTAAGGATCTCGGAGCCTGTTCGATTCGATGTCACCAGCATCCGAATCCACTCCCTCTGGTAAACGTATTTCAGCTATTCCCATTATATTATCATTGATTCCATGACATACAGAGGAGAAGATTCCTGCACCAGTGCAACATTTCATATACAGTTGATTCTGGGACTTTTTCATTGTCTTGCTTATGGCTAAATATCTGGACTTTACTGTATTTTTCCCATCACATACTTATTGAAATCAAGTCACATGTGCTTCATTCATGGGCCCTCTCTAATGGCCACCACCACTAATGTGTTTTCCACCATTGGTCATCATCATTAGCGCTACATTTTTTTGTATTTGTGTTTATAATATTGGTCATATTTTATGTAGCTGCTTTTTGCATATTGGGTTATCGCAGTGTTATTTATATACATCCTTCTCGAGTTTAGACCAAAAAGCTCTATTTTTGTCTCCTCAGACCACATGACCTTCTCCCATTCCTCCTCTGGATCATCAAGATGGTCATTGGCAAACTTCAGACGGGCCTGGATATGCGCTGGCTTGAGCAGGGGGACCTTGCGTGCACTGCAGGATTTTAATCCATGACAGCGTAATGTGTTACTAATGGTTTTCTTTGAGACTGTGGTCCCAGCTCTCTTCAGGTCATTGACCAGGTCCTGCCGTGTAGTTCTGGGCTGATCCCTCATCTTCCTCATGATCATTGATGCCCCACGAGGTGAGATCTTGCATGGAGCCCCAGACCAAGGGAGATTGACCGTCATCTTAAACTTCTTCCATTATCTAATAATTGCACCAACAGTTGTTGCTTTCTCACCAAGCTGCTTGCCTATTGTCTTGTAGCCCATCCCAGCCTTGTGCAGGTCTACAATTTTATCCCTGATGTCCTTACACAGCTTTCTGGTCTTGGCCATTGTGGAAAGGTTGGAGTCTGTTTGAGTGTGTGGACAGATGTTTTTCATACAGGTAACTAGCTCAAACAGGTGCAGTTAATACAGGTAATGAGTGGAGAACAGGAGGGCTTCTTAAAGAAAAAATAACAAGTCTGTGAGAGCCAGAATTCTTACTGGTTGGTGGGTAATCAAATACTTATGTCAAGCAATAAAATGCAAATTTTATACTGTATATATATATATATACAGTATCTCACAAAAGGGACTACACCCCTCACATTTTTGTAAATATTTTATTATATCTTTTCATGTGATAACACTGAAGAAATGACAGTTTGCTACAATGTAAAGTAGTGAGTGTACAGCTTGTACAACAGCGTAAATTTGCTGTCCCCTCAAAATAACTCAACACACAGCCATTAATGTCTAAACCACTGGCAACAAAACTGAGTACACCCCTAAGTGAAAATGTCCAAATTGGTCCCAAAGTGTCACTATTTTATGTAGCCACCATTATTTTCCAGCACTGCCTTAACCCTCTTGAGCATGGAGTTCACCAGAGCTTCACGGGTTGCCACTGGTGTCCTCTTCCACTCCTCCATGACGGCATCATGGAGCTGGTGGATGTTAGAGACCTTGTGCTCCTCCAACTTCCCTTTGAGGATGCCCCACAGATGGTCAATAGGGTTTAGGTCTGGAGACATGCTTGCCCAGTCCATCACCTTTACCCTCAGCTTCTTTAGCAAGGCATTGGTTGTCTTGGAGGTGTGTTTGGGGTCGTTATCATGTTGGAATACTGCCCTACAGTCAAGTCTCCGAAAGGAGGGGATCATGCTCTGCTTCAGTATGTCACAGTACATGTTGGTATTCATGGTTCCCTCAATGAACTGTAGCTCCCCAGTGCCGGCAGCACTCATGCAGCCCCAGACCATGGCACTCTCACCACCATGCTTGACTATAGGCAAGACACACTTGTCTTTGTACTTTTTCACCTGATTGCCACCACACACGCTTGACATCATCTAAACCAAATAAGTTTATCTTGGTCTCATCAGACCACAGGACATGGTTCCAGTAATTGATATTCTTAGTCTGTTTGTCTTCAGCAAACTGTTTGCGGGCTTTCTTTTGCATCATCTTTAGAAGAGGCTTCCTTCTGGGACGACAACTATGCACACCATTTTGATGCAGTGTGCAGCGTATGGTCTGAGCACTGACAGACTGACCCCGCACCCCTTCAACTTCTGCAGCAATGCTGGCAGCACTTGTACATCTATTTCCCAAAGACAACCTCTGGATATGATTCTGAGCACGTGTACTCAACTTCTTTGGTCGAACATGGCGAGGAACCTGTCCTGTTAAACCGTTGTATGGTCTTGGCCACCATGCTGCAGCTCAGTTTCAGGGTCTTGGCAATCTTCTTATAGCCTAGACCATCTTTATGTAGAGCAACATTTTTTTTTTTTAAGATCCTCAGAGAGTTCTTTGTAATGAGGTGCCATGTTGAACTTCCAGTGACTAGTATGAGAGAGTGAGAGCAATAACACCAAATTTAACACACCTGCTCCCCATTTACACCTGAGACCTTATAACACTCACGAGTCACATGACACCAGGGAGGGTAAATGGCTAATGAAGCTCTGGTGAACTCCATGCTCAAGAGGGTTAAGGCAGTGCTGGAAAATAATGGTGGCTACATAAAATATTGACACTTTGGGCCCAATTTGGACATTTTCAATTAGGGGTTTACTCACTTTTGTTGCCAGCGGTTTAGACAATAATGGCTGTGTGTTGAGTTATTTTGAGGGGACAGCACATTTACACTGTTATACAAGCTGTACATTCACTACTTTACATTGTAGCAAAGTGTCATTTCTTCAGTGATGTCACATGAAAAGATATAATAAAATATTTACAAAAATGTGTGTATATATACCCTGTTTCCCCGAAAATAAGACAGTGTCTTATATAAATTTTTGCTCCCAAAGATGCACTAGCTCTTATTTTCAGGGGATGTCTTATTTTTCAATGAAGAAGAATACACATTTTTTGTTGAACAAAAAAAAGGAAATTTATTACCTGTATACGGTACGGTAGTAGTGGTCATCACAAACCAGCATAACCAGACAAACTGTGAATCCTACGGTATCAAAAATTTCTTGTTACTACCATTATTTCCATGTACAACAATCTATGGTACATTTACTGATACTGATATTTACCGGTATGAACACAAAGTAAGATTTATTCAATGACAGTCATGTCATCATCTTCTGGAACATCATCATAACAATCCAAACCCTGAATTTCCTGGTGAATTTCTTATGACTCCATTTTTTTCAGAATCAGTGGACCAAATCTCTCATGTTTAACAATAGCACTGTCCTTAAATGAGTACTTCTTGTCAAGGTAGCCTGCTCGTAGTGCATTTGCAATGCAATGTCAGTGATTTTCTCCCATGAATTCTTCACCCAAGTCACAATCATTTGCAGTTTAGGATTCACAAAGTTTCCATGCTGATTTCTCTCCATTCTATTTTCAATGTAGTCATTAATTTCCATGCGCAAATTGTCCTTGAATGGCTTGTTTATTGCAATATCAAGAGTCTGGAGATAGGCCGTCATTCCTGCGGGAATCATTATTTAATCTATTTTTCTTTCGTGAAGAAATTTCTTCATGTCTTTAGCGCGGTGAGTGCTGACTGCATCCCAGACTAGCAGACCTCTTTAGCTCCCTCGCATAACAAGCGGCAGAATTAAATCGACCCACTTCCTTATAACTGCTTGTGTGGCCCAGGCTTTTCAGTTTCAAGAATAAAAATGCTCGAAACATGTTCAATCTTTTCCTTCTTGCCCTTAGAAATGATTAAAGGTGGGATTTTAGTGCCATCCAGACGAATTGCCAAAATACAGGTAACACGTGCACTTTCGTAAGCAGTGGAGGGAATGTACACTGAGGAGACACCACGCTGTTCAATTGTTGTTTGAGATGATTGGCCCATAAACACTGCAGTTTCATCCATAGCAATCATGTTAGAAAGATTGTATTTAGAGAAGTCAGCATCATCAATAAAGGACTTGAATGCAAGTGCTCGCTTAATAACTTGAGCAATTTCCAGCCTAAACAGTGTTGTGGATCGTCTTAAAGACAGTTCACTTCGCTGAAGGAAATTATCCAGCCAGTGTTGTGATGCTTTGAAGTCTTCGGGGGCTATGTCAAACTGTGGTGCCATTGCAAGGCCAAATTCTTGAATCTGAGCCCTATTTACAACCAAAGCCTTTGCTCTCCTGTCAACAACCCATTCACAGATCAGGTCTTCCAGCTCGGAAAATAATGGTTGCCGACCTGATCCACACTTGCGCTTCTTAGCATTTCCCTTGTCCACTTGTTCAATGAGGTTACCGTACTCTGCTCGCCATTTTCAGACCAATCGGATACTCAACATCTTCTCTTTGCAGAAAGCAGTAAGATTTTGGCCCCAAGAGTCTTCCACAATTCCTTTCTTGTACTCCATGGAGTAGCTCTTTCTTTTTGCACTCATGTCTAGGGGTAAAAATATACCAGCACTGTTTGCCAGTATTTCTTGTACTTTAGACACTTCAGCAGAAAAGCAGTTACCCCCTAAAGTGACACACTGGATCAGAGGGGGGGGGGATTGAAATGGGGGGATCACTTAAAATGACACAGGGGAGATCAGAGGGGGGAATCAATAAAAATGACACAGGAGGATCAGAGGGGGGATTACCATTTTAGTACCTCCTGTGCCATTTTGATTCCCCCCCTTCTGATCCTCCTGTGCCAATTTGATTCCCCCCCCCTCAAATCCAACATGTGTCATTTTAAGTCATTTTAAATCCCCCTCCCCCCACACCTGTGCCAGTGGACAGTTTAGTCTCTCCCCCCTCACACCTTCACCAGACATCCCCCCCCCACTTTATTAGACATTTCCCCCCCACACCTCAGTCACCCCTGTGGCGGCGAGATTCCACACAATGTACCCGCCTCCTGTGTCTGACAGCGGCGGCGCGGGCTCTCTGACGGGTGACGTTCCCTTGCGCAACATCAGGGACGTCACTCGTCATCCAGAGAGCCCGCCACAGCTCACTGATTTAAAGAGACCTCGTACTGCCTGAACAGCTGCGGCCAATCAGTGAGCTGCACGGCGGCGCCTGCCACTACGGTCCAGAGTCAGATGCCTTATTATCGGGTGGATGCCTTATGTTCGGGGAGATCTTATTATCGGGGGGATGCCTTATATTACAGCGAGAGGCAAAACTGGAAGTAGGCCTTATTTTCGGAGGATGTCTTACTTTCGGGGAAACACGGTATATCTATCTATCTATCTATCTGTATATCTATCTATCTATCTATCTATCTATCTATCTATCTATCTATCTATCTATCTATCTATCTATCTATCTATCTATCTATCTATCTATCTATCTATCTATCTATCTATCTATCTATATATATAGATATATATATATATAGATATATATATATATATACAGTATCTCACAAAAGTGAGTACACCCCTCACATTGTGAAAGGTGAAAATGTCCAAATTGGGCCCAACTAGCCATTTTCCCTCCCCAGTGTCATGTGACTCATTAATGTTACAAGGTGTCAGGTGTGAACGGGGAGCAGGTGTGTTAAATTTGGTGTTATCGCTCTCATTCTCTCATACTGGTCACTGGAAGTTCAACATGGCACCTAATGGGAAAGTACTCTCTGAGGATCTGAAAAAAAGAATTGTTGTTCTACATAAAGAAGGCCTAGGCTATAAGAAGATTGCAAAGACCCTGAAACTGAGCTGCAGCATGGTGGCCAAACCATACAGCGGTTTAACAGGACAGGTTCCACTCAGAACAGGCCTCGCCATGGGCGACCAAAGAAGTTGAGTGCACATGCTCAGCGCCATATACAGAGATTGTCTTTGGGAAATAGATGTATGAGTATTGCCAGCATTGCTGCAGAGGTTGAAGGGGTGGGGGGGTCAGCCTGTCAGTGCTCAGACCATAAGCCGCACACTGCAGCAAATTGGTCTGCATGGCTGTTGTCCCAGAAGGAAGCCTTTTCTGAAGATGATGCACAAGAAAGCCCGCAAACAGTTTGTTAAAGACAAGCAGACTAAGGACATGGATTACTGGAACCATGTCCTGTGGACTGATGAGACCAAGATATACATTTTTGGTTCAGATGGTGTCAAAGGTGTGTGGCAGCAACCAGGTGGGGAGTACAAAGACAAGTGTGTATTGCCTACAGTCAAGCATGGTGATGGGAGTGTCATGGTCTGGGGCTGCATGAGTGCTTCTGGCACTGGGGAGCTACAGTTCATTGAGGGAACCATGAATGCCAACATGTACTGTGACATGAAAAAACAAAAAAAGCAATACTGAACTTGTGTATTTTAGAAAACAATGGAATGTAAAAAAAAAGAAAAGGCTGCAACAGTGAAATGTGAGATATAACAAAGCAAAATAATTGAACAAAAGAAAAAGTTGTGCTAATTGTGTAATAAGAAATGAACAAAGTCCAACAAGTGATCTGAATGATCCAATTTGATTAACAATGGGTGATGCAATTCATAACAGATGGTATTCAGTGATATCCTCCACCAAGAGACGTCACCAATGTTTAGTCAAGGTGTACTCTTACCCACATGGTGGACCCTCTAATTATGGAAGGTCATTCTCATTTATGATATATCTGCTGAAAAAGGATATGATGCAGGCAGTCCATGTCTCTCCAGCTGTTTCTCCCGCACTAGGAATGAACCATCATGGCAGCCCAGCAGTATCCAAAAATAAATAAAACAAGGGGCCTCCGATATTGTAAAATATTTGAGGTATTGGCACATCAACAAGAAGACTCTAAAGTGCATATGATAAAAAGTCCTGCAGCAAGCACAGAAAGGTAAAAATAGCGTTGAAGTAGGTTGGTGTTTCCTTGCCCAACTGGTTTTCACGTTAAAACGTCTTCCGGGGCTTAAGAAACACTTCCTGTCACCTCAATATATACAGAGCATACTAACCAAGCCTTGTTTTCACATGCAGGCTTATACAATAGAAGCCAAGCCTCATTTTCAGTGAGCAGTGAAAAAGCGTAGTTGGTTCAACACACCAGAAGTGACGGTTGAACCAAATCTCTATATCACATAAATAGTTCACCAAAAAAAGGGGGAAGTTTGCGCTCCCATCCGAAGTGATACAGGAAAGGAAATGTATGTGGTCAGGATCCTCCCACTACTAGAGTGGAGCACAGCGACCAGGGTGTCCCAAAAAGTGAGAAATAACCAAAAGGACAATGCATATAATCTAATAAAAATATATAATAAAAAATATGTATTTAAAAATATTTTAAAATATCGAAGAAAACAAGGCATAGCCTGTGAAGCTCTGGTGAACTCCATGCCCAAGTGGGCGCTGCAAAATAATGGTGGCCACACAAAATATTGACACTTTAGGCCCAATTTGGACATTTTCACTTAGGGGTGTATTCACTTTTGTTGCCAGCGGTTTAGACATTAATGGCTCTATGGAAAGATATAATAAAATGTGAGGGGTTTTCTCACTTTTGTGAGATACTGTGTATATATATATATATATATACAAAAAACAGTACTTGTAAGTATCATCAGTTATTAAAAAATTGCTACTAGTGTGAAAGTAGATGTACAATATATAAACACTGAGAGGTAATGTTCATCAAACAAGTGTTTATTTCTCATTGTGGTTATTCATGGGATCATACTTGAAAAGAAGCTGGCACTTATGTAAAAGGAGATCTGGGATACTTAGCTGAACCTGCTGTATATTCCCCAGGTATCTAAGTTCTAGAACTGCCCCCTAGATATCTAACATATCCCAAACAAATAAAGGCAAATGCAGATAAAAATAAAATGGCAAAATGTTGGGAATGTTGGGTTAGTGTGTAAATTACAGTAATTTAAGTATTGAAAATCATCAATCAACTTGCTGGACCTGTCAGTCTGAACCTACACTCAAATCTGCCTTCATTCATTATGGCTTAGTGGAATTGACCTTAAAGCATGGACTATACTTACCTTCAATCAAGTGATGCACCGTCCTGGAACTTCTCGTCACCCGCTGACAACTTCAGTGGCTGGCTTCCGGATCTCGATCGCTGGTCACAGTCGTTTGCAGGGGCCTAGATGACATCACTCCTATGCATGCGTGAGAACTCTGTCAGCTTTGGCATTGCCTAATTTGTGCAGTGAGCTGCGCTTGCACAGCTCACTGTACAAGGTCAAACAGGCAGGTAAGTAGCTTTAATGCAGAAGAGACAAAACATGTCTTTCTTGCATATAAAATCCTGCCGGTTCACCCATTTTCATTTCCTAGCATAAAGTTATACTTTAAAACATTTCTAAACCCAAAACTAAGACTTTAATATACTGCTGCATTTGTTCTATTTTTTTATGCTTTTTCCCCTTTATTTTCATCTGGTAAACCAGCAAATAACCCACATCCTGTCATAGGTTGGCTTTTCTCAACCTCTCCAGTGTCTCTATGGAGGAGGCCATGGCTATCACACCGGCTCTTATCCCACTGAAATACAAATATGCCTCCCTCTCATTATCATAGAGGGCAGGTGAGTTGTTGATTTCAGTTCAGTTAACAAGAAGTGACAAGGACACTGGATTTTTGGCACAATCAACAAGATTATTTGTTGAAACTGTTCGTAGCCATCAAATTTAAGGACTAGTAATCTGTACTATATTAAACATTTGTTCTTGGGTTAAAATATCCTTTAGCAGTCAGCTTATGTGTCCTGTTTTTCCCACGACAGTTCCCGGTATTTCCCACAATATGTATTTTTCAATTCACAATCCTAATGAGCTAAAATTAGCTAAATAAATTGGCATAGATTTCTGAGAAACTTCATGTCATTTTCATATCTCCATTTTTTTCTTAAAATGTTGGCATTCCACAACAGTATAGATTAAGTACAAAGTGACAGATTCCATGATAGATGTCATATACTACCCTTTATCCAAAAGTAGCTTATCTGAGGAAGAAATACATTTTTCCATTCCCAGTTTATAATCTTTTCTTTACAATGGGGACTTGTTTAGGTCTCTTGAGAGAGTGGGCATTTCATTAGATGCCCACAGCATGGGATTGTGGCGGTTTTTGTTTTTTAAAAAAAAAAAAAAAATTTTTGTGTCACTGTCCCTTTAAGATAGGCTTATCAGGGCACGGGTTTTGCGGGCGGGAACAACGTGACCTTGGGCGGGAAAAACACGTGTTTTTGAAAATTAAACATGTGAGTAAGGCTATATAAGACCCCCGCAATGAAGCTCTTGTCAGAAGTGTGACCCAGAGTGATTTGGTGAGCTCCACGGGCTAGCTATAATACGGAGCTTGCCTTATCACTTGAGGTCATGAAAACTCTTCTGCGTCAGGTCATGGAGAGAGCAGCAGCTGAAGGAGGGGAAGAATGGATGAGAAAATGCCTGGCCGAAATTCAAGAAGCGCCGGTAACCCGAGCGGAAATTCCAGCGGCAGGTCCTTCTGATGCCGGGAAGAGAAGTGAGCCAGTCATGAAGCCGCCTTTACTCCTCCCTCCCAGCCAGTCCTCTCAACCCCGGAAGATACAGCGCAGCTTACCTCCGGAGCGTCTGAGTTCGCCTGAGGCCTCGCGCGAGCTGGAGGATTCTCGCGTTGGTGACGCTGTTGCGGGCGTCAGGTCGGCGCAGCTGCGCAGTGGACAGCGCGTCAGAAGAAAGAAGAGGGCTTTCTCTCCTTCTCCGGATCGAATACGGGAAAGGAGGGAGAGTGCGCGGAAGTCTCCGCCTACAGAGCTTAGTTTTCCTTTCTCTTTGCAGGTTACCTCAGACTCAGCATCACGGAACAAGGCTACAGCATCGCCAGTGTCTGGGCTGTCTCAGCCAGACATTGCAATGGCTCCTCAGACGTCCGGAATTACTGCTGCTGCAGCCAGTGCACAGAAGCAGAGCAGTAATATACTCAGTGAGCGTTCTTCTACTGATTCTGTTCAGACTGGTGAGTTTCAACAACAGTATTTATTTTCACAACTATTAAATTCAATTGCAAAATTTACTGAATCTTTAAATAATCACCAGTTGCCAGCAAATGATTCTTCTCCTGCTGCTGTATGGTCTGATATGGTAAGCAATACTTTACCTGTACACAAGATTGTTGCTGGAGGTGATACAAAGACTAGCAATACTCCAGATAATAGTAGTGTGTCACCTTTGTTAGCTAATATTCCTGAAACATGCTATAAGGAGGTCCTACCGTGCAATATGTCACCTTTAGGTTTTCATTTAACATCAAATATCAAAGAGAAGATTTGGAAAGGTGATTTTATTGATTTATTGACATTGCTTCCTAACAGTAAGGATATAATATTTAGAAATGACAGAAGATCGGAGGATGTTGAAGATAGACGTAGGACAGCACCTAAATCGTTTTACAATTGGTTACAAGCCTTTTGTATTTTTGCAGCAATAATGGGTGAGAAGTTTCCAGAAAAATGTAGTGGTTTGTTTCAACACCTTGAACATATTTTGGAAGCTTATAGGAATTTTGGGGGTTTTGGCTGGTATAGTTATGATGAGTCATTTCGTCAAAAGCTGGCAATTTATCCGACGCTTAAATGGGGTATGAAAGATGTTGGGTTATGGTTGAATCTTATCCTTCCGCAAAAATCGTTTTTCAATAAACAGCCAGCTAACACTCAAAATGTTTTTACAAATCATAAGAAAGGTTTGTGTTTCGCTTTTAATGAGTCTCAGTGCAAATGGTCTACGTCGTGCCGTTATAGACACGAGTGTTCTTTTTGTTTTGGGTCTCACCCCTTATCAAAATGTTTTAAAAGGACTTCTGCGCATACCCAAAGCAGGGACAATTCAAAAAGCGTTCACGCCGGTGAAGCTGGAAAGAATGTACCCTTGGCTTCTGCGGTATCCAGACAAGGCGAAAGCGGAAATTTTAATTGAAGGTTTTTCTTTAGGTTTTAGGTTACCAGTTTTTTCTGGTATAGGTTGCCAAGTAGTAGAAAATCTTAAATCTGTTCAGACTCATAGTCAAGTAGTTAGAGATAAATTGATTAAAGAAATTTCAGCTGGTAGAATGGCGGGGCCTTTTTCATCCCCTCCGTTTAAGAATTTTCGTGTATCACCTTTAGGTTTAGTACCAAAGAAAGAACCTAATTCATATCGCTTAATACATCATCTTTCATTCCCAAAAGGCGATTCCCTGAATGATGAAATTGATGATACATTGTCATCTGTAACTTATGCTACATTTGATGATGCGATTGCGATTATAAGAAAGTTTGGTTTTGGAGCTTTATTAGCAAAGTCTGACATTCAATCTGCTTTCCGATTATTACCCATTGCACCGGAATCTTTTAATTCATTGGGTTTTTGTTTTGAGGGTGCCTTTTTCTATGACATGTGTTTACCTATGGGATGCTCGTTATCTTGTAGGTATTTTGAAACTTTTGCCACTTTTTTACAGTGGGTTCTTATACATGAATCTGGATACGAGGGTATTATCCACTATTTAGATGATTTTCTTTTTATTGGTCCTCCAGATTCATCAGTTTGTGCTTTGTTGTTAAAGTTATTTTTAGCTATTTCAGAATTTTTTGGTATTCCTATTGCTTTTGAAAAAACTTTTCTTCCTGCTCCTGTTATGGAATTCTTAGGTATACAAATTGATACTAATTTATTCCAATATCAACTTCCTTTATTAAAAATTTCTAGGCTTCAAGAATTTATTTGCCGTTTTTTGCGTCGGAAGAAAGTTTTATTAAAAGAATTACAATCTTTTTTAGGTTTATTAGCTTTTGCGTCTCGAATTATGCCAGTCGGTCGAATTTTTTCCAGACGATTAGCTTTAGCAATGTCAGGTTTTAAATCTCCTTTTTCACATATTCGCCTTACTACAGAACTCAAAGATGATCTGTTGGTTTGGTCGCAATTTCTTATGGATTACAATGGGAGAACCTTTTTTCAGGAAGAATTTGTTTTTTCAGCAGATATGGATTTATACACAGATGCTGCAGGATCGCATGGTTTTGCAGCTATTTGGCGTACTCACTGGTGTTGTGGCTCTTGGCCTCCTGCCTGGGTTTTAAACAAGACAACAAAAAATATTGTTTTGCTGGAATTGTTTCCCATTGTGGTCGCTTTCGAGTTATGGGGTGAATTTTTTGCTAACAAAAGAATTTTAGTTCATTCAGATAATAAGGGAGTAATTTTTGCATTAAATTGCCTTTCTTCAAAATCGATCGGAGTAATAAAACTTTTACGTTATTTTGTATTATTATGTTTACGGTTCAATATCTGGGTTAAGGCGAGACACGTTCCTGGTAAACAAAATATAGTAGCTGATGCATTATCTCGTTTTCAGATGGCCCAATTCAGACAGTTTTTTCCAGAAGCGGATCGAGTCGGTCAGTCTTGCCCGAATCATCTGTGGGATTTGATCTAGCCACAGTTTTCTCAGCTATAAAAAATTCTGTAGCGCCAAAAACATGGATCGATTATTCGATTGCATGGAATAGGTGGCTTTCTTTCAACGATGACATGGGTTTTTGTGGTTATGATCCTACGGAACAATCGGTATTGACTTTTCTTTGTAATTTAATGCAACAGAAGCTCTCTTTCCACCATATTAATAAGAGTTTAGCAGGAATTTCTTTTTTCCTGAAATTTTATAATTTGCCAGTGTGTAAAAGTTTTTTCTCTGTTCGTCAAGCATTGAAGGGATATAGGAAAAAGACTTTTATACCTGATTTACGTAGGCCAATTTCTGTAGACCTGTTAAAAAGGCTTTGTTTAACGACACCTTTGGTATGTAATTCGGAATATGAAGCGTTGTTATTTCATGCAGCTTTTGTTATAATTTTCTTTGCGGCACTTCGTATTTCCGAATTAGTTCCAAATAATAAAAGGGGAAATTCGGGTTTGAAATTGGAAGAGGTTTCAATTTCCGCAGGTACGGTAAAAGTTTTTATTAGTAGATCCAAGACTGATACATTTGGTAAAGGGATTTGGTTAACATTGCAGGCATGTGGGGATTCTGTTATCTGCCCTTATGTGACACTTGGTAAGTATCTTTCTTGCAGACCTTCTTGTTCGGGAAATTTGTTAGTTCATCTAGATTTTTCCCCCCTTACAAAATATCAATTTTCAATCATTTTTAAGCGATGTTTGTCGCATTTAAATCTTTCTCATCTAAAATTTTCGACCCATTCTTTCCGTATTGGAGCTGCTACAGAAGCGGCTAGATTGGGTCTGAATGATTCAGCTATTATGCGGTTGGGGCGGTGGGAATCCAATCGTTTCAATATATATGTTCGTCCTAATTTATCTCTTTAAATTTTAGGTTCCAAGCTTTTCGTGTGGATAATTGGGCACTCGTTTGTTCATTGGGCTCATAAGAGAGCATGCAGACGTTGTTACTCTTCCAACCTTTCTTTATCTCCTGATTCTTTCAAAGTTCTTTGGAAGGGAATTCGTGGGCTACAATGGATGAATCTTAATCTTCATCTTTCAAAATTGGCTCAGTTATGGCCTTCTCCTGCAGTTTTAATTATCCACGTAGGTGGTAATGATGTAGGTAAATTTAAAACATTGGATTTACTTTTTATGATTAAAAATGATTTACAGTTCTTTAAGTTTTCTTTTCCGGAAACTCGTATAGTTTTTTCCGAGATTGTTCCTCGTCTTATCTGGCTATCTTCTTCTGACAATAAACCTCTAGAGAAAGTTCGAAGGCGTGTGAATCATTCTATTGAGAAATTCATGCCTCTTGTGAACGGTTTTTCATTTCGCCATGTAGATCTGGAGGGTGGTTTTTCTGGCCTTTATAGACAAGATGGAGTTCACTTGTCTGATGTTGGCCTAGATATTTTTAATTTGGGTTTACAGAACATGATTGAAATGGCCGCGGTTTTGGGGTAGGCCGTTTTTTGTTTTTTAACAAAAACCGGCTGGTGGGGACTTTTGAATGTTTTATTTAAGGTACTCGCTCGAGTTCTGTGACTGAGCGAGATATTTGAATGTTTATTTAAAGAGAAATGAATTCTTGAAATATTTTAATGAATTTTATTTAATTATTTATACCAATAAAGGTGCCGCGGCCATTTTTATTACCAAAAAATAAAAAAAAAAAAAAAAAAGAAATATATATACATATATATAGGGAATAATATAAGTTGGTTTATTTATTGTAAAAAAAAAAAAAAAATTTTAATAAATGAAAATAAAAATAAGAATAAGTTGTTCTGGTTTGTATTATTTCTTAGTGGTACTTTCAATTCAAATACAGCCTACATTCCCATGAGAGAGTGGGCATTTCATTAGATGCCCACAGCATGGGATTGTGGCGGTTTTTGTTTTTTAAAAAAAAAAAAAAAATTTTTGTGTCACTGTCCCTTTAAGATAGGCTTATCAGGGCACGGGTTTTGCGGGCGGGAACAACGTGACCTTGGGCGGGAAAAACACGTGTTTTTGAAAATTAAACATGTGAGTAAGGCTATATAAGACCCCCGCAATGAAGCTCTTGTCAGAAGTGTGACCCAGAGTGATTTGGTGAGCTCCCCTCCCTCCCACCCTGTCGCAGCACTTTTATGTGGTTTGTCACCCTTGGATCAAGGGGGGACTTTTGAATGTTTTATTTAAGGTACTCGCTCGAGTTCTGTGACTGAGCGAGATATTTGAATGTTTATTTAAAGAGAAATGAATTCTTGAAATATTTTAATGAATTTTATTTAATTATTTATACCAATAAAGGTGCCGCGGCCATTTTTATTACCAAAAAATAAAAAAAAAAAAAAAAAGAAATATATATACATATATATAGGGAATAATATAAGTTGGTTTATTTATTGTAAAAAAAAAAAAAAAATTTTAATAAATGAAAATAAAAATAAGAATAAGTTGTTCTGGTTTGTATTATTTCTTAGTGGTACTTTCAATTCAAATACAGCCTACATTCCCATGCACGTGGGAGTAAAAAACGTCACATTTGTTACTGATCTAGATATAGATGCATTGTAGTCTATGGAATTGTACACACAGCTGCATAAAGATGAGTAATAGGCTCAATGCACACTGGCCGTTTTAAAATTGCTGTTAGGGGCATCTGGCATTTTTTTCTGCCTCTAAATGCCCCTGCATGTTAGCCTATGTGTCCATGTACACATAGGCATTTAGAGGCAGAAAAAAAACCCACAGCCAGTGGATCCAGGAGAAGTGTTTTGGCAGAAAAAAAATGCTTGACGAGTGTAAATGCATGTAAAGGTGTCTAAATGCATGCTTAGCGCTTGAGCATTAATTCATTTCAATGGCCAGAATAAATGATTATTCTGGCCATTAAAATGAATTAACGCTCAAGTGCTTGACACGCCAAAACACATTACACGTGTTTACAAGCGTCAAGCATTATTTCTGCTAAATCGCCACTCCAAGAAGCAAAGGAGTCTAGCAGAGTTAGCAAAATGTCCAGTGTGCATGAAGTCATATAGAGGAAGGCTTTCTTTCATAGAAAAATTTGTGTGTATGTGTCCAATAAGTATAATACACGTGCTTGTATTTGAAAGCAAAGAGAAATATTTTAACATCTACTTATGACTACCATGTTTATGCATTTTACAGCAAACATTTTATTTTAAAGTGACAGAAATTTTTAGTGCTACCTGTGCTATTTGTATAATCTTTTCTATGACATGTAAATACCTTGTGTTTACAGACAAGGGGTATTTATTGTGGAATGTGAAGCTTTTACTGTTAGGGCCCTTTCACACTGTTGTTGGCGGTAAAACGCCGCTATTGTAAGCGGCGCTTTACCGTCGGTATTCGGTCGCTAGCGGGGGGGTTTTACCCCCCCCGCTAGCGGCCGAGACAGGGTTAAAAACCACTGCAAAGCGCCTCTGCAGAGGCGCTTTGCCGATGGTATAGGCGCGCTGTCCCATTGATTTCAATGGGCAGGAGCGGTGAAGGAGCGGTATACACTCCGCTCCTTCACCGCTCCGAAGATGCTGCTAGCAGGGCTTTTTTTCCCGTCCTGCTAACACACCGCTCCAGTGTGAAAGCCCTCGGGGCTTTCACAATGGCGAGACAGCAGCGGCTCATTTGGGTCGTTTTGCAGGCGCTATTATTAGCGCAATAGCGCCTGCAAACCCTTCTCCCCGGTACACTTTCTCTTCCATATACCTCCTATACTGATTAGACAGTATAAGAGAAGGGTATTGCCACACCTCTTGAACGCGGCCAAACATCTGCTCCCAATGAGGAGTGGATAAGTAAGGTGAAAGAGATCTAGGTGACAGAGGAATAGGTAGCAACCTGTAGGGCACAGGTGAGCGCAGGACATGTTTCGTCTAGCCTAGATGTCGCATTGCTGGAGCTAGTGGAGCCCACTCTCAGACAACGCCTTCAACCCCAGCACTCATGAGACTAGAGCTATTTTTAAGTCTCTGAACAGCCAACTTTCCTCTATTCTTACCCTACAGCAGTGATCATCGTTGTGAGCGAATGTATTATCAGTGAGAAACCATTTTCGTGCCTGTTTTTTTTTTTTTTCTTTTCTTTTTGTTAGTAAAGTGTTTTGTTTTTTTTACTTGGCTTTGTGTATTTCTCCAATTGTAACAGTCTGATGTACTGACCTACCAACCTGTATCATAACTGCACATGTGGTCTCCTCCTGGGAGAATGCTACCAGTTTATATAATATCCAATAGAGGTTACTGTCTCTGTGTAAGATACCATAGGTTGCCTACCTGCACTTATGCATGATCCCTCATGGTCCTCGGTGTGGCACCTTGTTGGAGAAGGTCTGATGGAGGCTTTTAAGGCCCTCCTCCTCTACCATGGGCCAGTAGAACACATGTGTTTTTGAAAGCTTAAGTGGTAGTAAAGGCTGTTTTTTTCTTTCTTAAAATAACAAACATGTCACCTTTATAACATACACTATATTGTCAAAAGTATTGGGACACCTGCCTTTACACGCACATAAACTTTAATGGCATCCCAGTCTTAGTCCATAGGGTTCAACATTGAGTTGGCCTACCCTTTGCAGCTATAACAGCTTCAACTCTTCTGGGAAGGCTGTCCACAAGGTTTAGGAGTGTGTTTAAGGGAATGTTTGACCTTTCTTCCAGAAGTGCATCTGTGAGGTCAAGCACTGATGTTGGACAAGAAGGCCTGGCTCGCAGTCTCCACTCTGATTATTCCCAAATTTGTTCTATAGGGTTGAAGTCAGGACTCTGTGCAGGCCAGTCAAGTTCCTCCACCCCAAACTCGCGCATCCATGTCTTTATTGACCTTGCTTTGTGCATTGGTCCAAATCATTTGGCGGAGAGGGGATTATGGTGTGGGGTTGTTTTTCAGGGGTTGGGTTTGGCCCCTTAGTTCCAGTGAAGGGAACTCTTAAGGCATCAGCATACCAAGACATTTTGAACAATTTCATTCTCCCAACTTTGTGAGAACAGTGTGGGGATGGCCCCTTCCTGTTCCAACATGACTGCGCACCAATGCACAAAATAAGGTCCATGAAGACATGGATGAGCAAGTTTGGGGTGGAGGAACTTGACTGGCCTACACAGAGTCCTGACCTCAACCCGATAGAACACCTTTGGGGTGAGCAGAGACTGTGAGTCAGGCCTTCTCGTCCACATCAGTGCCTTACTTCACTTCTGGAAGAATGGTCAAACATTCCCATAGACACAATCCTAAAACTTGTAGACAGCTTTCCCAGAAGAGTTGAATCTGTTATAGCTGCAAAGGGTGGGCCAGCTCAATATTGAACCCTACGGACTAAGACTAGGATGCCATTTAAGTCCATGTGCGTGTAAAGGCAGGCGTTCCAATACTTTTGACAATATAGTGAACATCAATCTCTTTAAAGTGTTTGTAAAGGCTCTTTTGTTTTATAACAAACATGTCCTACTTACCTGCTCTGTGCAATTGTTTTGCACAGAGCAGCCCCGGTCCTCCTCTTCTCAGGTCCCCTGCTGGCGCTCTAGGCCCCTCCCCCCTGCCGAGTGCCCCCATCTCAAGTACCTTGCTATGGGAATACTGGTGCATGCTCGCTCCTGAGCCTCGCTCTCTATGTCCATAAGACACAGAGACTGTGGCTGAGCCACACCCCCTGCTCCTCCCTCACTGGCTGTGATTGACAACTATGGAAGCCAATGGCTCCTGCTGCTGAATCTCAGCCAATGAGAAGGGAGAGACCCGGGAGAGCTGCTGCTCTCGTGCACATCGCTGGATCTGGATCAGGCTCAGGTAAGTATTAAGGGGCTGAGGGGGGAGCTGCATACTGAAGGTTTTTTTTACTTTCATGCATTCTATGCATGAAGGGGAATAAAAAGCCTTTAGAACCACTTGATATGTCACTGATATCAGTAAACCTGCACATTAAACACATTACCTAACACCTACTACCCCAAACCCTAAAACTGGTAATACACATAGATTTCTTTGTTTAGGTTAAACAGCATGGATGGATGAATCTCCCCTGCTGACTATTAGTATTTGACAGAGCTGTCAGAATATCAAACATTGACTGCAGCTTATTAGCAGCTCATTAGGTGCGATTTTTTTTGTATTAAATTAATAAACATGTTATATTTACCTGATCTGTGAAACAGTATTGCACAGACAGAGCAGTCTTGATCCACCCCTTTTTGGTCCCCTACTTACGTTTCTGGCTCCACCTCTTCGGTGAGTGCCAACACAGAAAGTCGCTTTCTATGGGGGCAATTGTGTGGTCTGCATCTATTGACACAGACAATGTGGCTCGGCCCTCCCCCCGCTCCGTCCACCGTCACAAAATTTGATTGATACAACAACATTGTAATAACAATACAAACCATAGTTATTTATGACAATCCAGCTTACTTGAAAAATATTTTTAATGTTGGGATTGCTGCCTGTCTTCTGGTCATCTCTTTCAGTAAATTCCCAGATTTCAGGTTTACTTTAGATTTGCAAGATTGAAACAAAAAGATGTTGATAATAAGATAGAATGAATCCAGAGATGGGCAACAAAAACAGTGAGAGGTCTGAAGTTTAAAATATATCAGGAGAAACTTCAGTAACTTAAAGTGGTTGCAAAGGCTATTTTTTTTAATAACAAATATGTAATATTTACCAGCTCTGTGCAAGCATCCCAGTACCTCCTCTTCTGGGGACCCTGTCAGCGCTCTTGGTTCCTCCTCTTTCAATGGTTTCTATGGGGGCTCTTGTGTGGCCTCGCTGCCGAGCCTGGCTATGTGTATCCATAGACACACTTAACGTGGTTCGGCCCCACTCCTTGCTCTCTGCTTACAGGATTTGATTAACAGAAGCAGGAGCCAAACATGCTTGGGATAAACATAGATCAATAAACAGGCAAAAAAAAAAGGTTATTGAAAAAAAAAGTATACGTTAAAGCGGACCTTCAGTAATTTTTTCAACTGTCCATCTATTAAATCTTCTGCCCTTGTTGTTTTAACTTTGGATAGTAAATTTGTTTTTTTCTGCCAGTAAATACCTCACACAGCCCACTTCCTGTTTCTTGTCTGGTCATTAGCCTAGGCTTATGACATCATGCACAGCTCTTCCTTGCCAGGAAGGGAGGGGGGATGAGTCATAAGAAGGCCAATGAGAGTTGCAAGGCTGGAGGGCTGGAGGTGTGCCTCTGTGTGTCTGAGTAAATCCAGGAAGTGAACAGGCAGCAGCTTCAGCTGCCCAAAGTTGGTTGCAGCCAGACTCAGTGGAGGGCGATTTCTGCAGCATACTTGGCAAGTACAGAATCACAGTATATATAAAATAATATGCAAAGTGGTTGGAGGGAAGCTTCAGAATGGCAAATGTTTTTATTAAAAATTATGTAGCAGACTGCAGTTCCTCTTTAAAGAACAAAATGGAGCAGTTTCAATGGACCACTTAGACTTTTGGTGTTTTTTTGCCGTATGCCAAGCTTTGGTCAAGTCTTTAATTTGTGCCAGTATCTCATTCCCTCCCATTAAAGACCAATAACAGTTGTGGACTGTCTCAGATAAATTTAGGAGTAGCTTGTGGGACTGTCACTTCTGAGTTTTGGGAAAACAGCATAGTTTGTCATTGATGATTTAAGCAAATTAAAAATCTGCCATTGTTTATGTGTCCTTTAATCAAACTGTGACTAAGAAGTAATAGAGCAGGAGTTCTGTAACCAGGACCATAGATAATTGAAATAAGGGCAGGGTCAGCCTCCTCAAATGATTTAGACCTTTAGAGGCATAGTGAGGACCTACAGGAGAAACAAAGAGGCAACTGAAGTGAATTTTGGATGTGGCAAACGTTTGCTAACAATGTGCGGGGCTTAAAATGTGAGGCTTCATACAGAGTGCAGGGGTTAGAAATATGTAATGTACAAGGTTCAAGTGTCAGTATGTATGTATCTAATCTAAATATTGCAGAGGTAAGGTGTATGTAATGTACATAGTGTAGGGGTTAGGTGTATATAATGTACACAGTAAACATTTGCTTGTTTCGGTGCATAACACAAGCATCACACCCCTTAATAAATTGTGTATGAAAAAAAAGAAAAAGGAATGAGACTTTTATGAAGGTGTTGCATCCTAAATAATAACTAGAAAACTCATGAATACTGCTAAATACATTTACATTTTATCAGCAGAACCAGAAAAAATGTCAGGTTTAAAATCTCAATCATAAACACATAGTTTTGATGCTAGTTTTGAATCATGCTTTTATGATTGAGATTTTTGGTTATGCTAATAAAATGGAAAAGTTTTAGAAGTATTTATATGTTTTCTGGCTATTATTTGAGAGGTAGCACCTTCATAAAAGCCTCATTCTTTTCCTCCTGTTTTTATAGTGTACACATTGTAGAAGTCAGAAGTATATACAGTTCAGCATCCTCTGTGATTCTTTTTGCTACTACCTCTTTATGCATTGCACAGCAGTACACCCTATTTACATGCCACATACATGGACACACCCAAACACCTACTTTATACACACATATGCACACTGTATACACACACATACATAGACACACCGTTATACCCATACAGGCAGTCCCTGATTTACAAACGGGTTAGGGACTGCCTGTTTGTTCTTAAGTCGGATTTGTTCGTAAGTCGGAAACGCATGCGCAGAACGTCAGAAACGTCTTGTGCCTGGTTGCCCATAATAAGATTGTACATAATAGCTACACTTTTACATATATCACACATAGAATTGTTCCCACAAATGTATATCTCTATTTAGGGCACAGCATTTCTATACAATGCAGATTCTTTTTAATGGAAATTAATATCAACAGCAGACACACAGTGTACATAGAGTTTGGGCTTTCTTTCTGTGTTTATGTTGATTTTCATCAGGTGTTTCCTCCAGCAATCCAAAATATAGTCGTTGGTTCATTATTTCTTCAAAAAGACTGTTTGGGACCTCACTGCAAAGTATATTCCCATGGGCAATAAGTTTAAAAGGCTAAAAAGAAAACCTATGTGGCTCACGGTCAAAGTTAGAAAAGCTATAAACAATAAGAAAAGAGCTTTTAAAAAATATAAAAATGAAGGAACACTAGTGTCATTTAAATGCTACAAAGAATTTAACAGAATATGTAAAAAGGAAATCAAGGGTGCAAAAATTCAAAATGAACTACAGATCGCAAAAAATAGTAGGACAAACCCCAAAAAATTCTTCAAATATATTAATAGTAAAAAGGTCAGGTCTGAGCATGTAGGCCCTTTACAAAATAATCTAGAGTGGGTGACTGGGGACAAGGAGAAGGCTAATTTATTAAATACTTTCTTCAGCTCTGTGTATACAAAAGAGCATGGGGAAGTTCATGTCCATAATGGGGGTGGTATTGACACAGCCCCCAATGATCCACAATGGCTCAAAAGGGATATGGTCCAGAAATATTTAGACAGAATAAAGGTGGATAAAGCACCTGGACCTGATGGCATCCACCCACGGATCCTAAAAGAATTGAGCTCTGTAATTTCAAAGCCATTGTATCTAATTTTTAGGGACTCATTAATGACAGGAATGGTACCACTGGATTGGCGCAGGGCGAACGTGGTGCCTATATTTAAAAAGGGATCAAAGTCTTTACCAAGTAACTATAGACCTGTTAGTTTAACTTCTATAGTCGGGAAGATACTGGAGCGTTTAATAAAAGACCACATAGACGAGTTCTTGCTGGAAAAAAACATTTTAAGCAACAGACAGCATGGGTTCATGAAAGACAGAAGTTGTCAGACAAACCTGATTTCTTTTTATGAAGAGGTAAGTAAAACCTTGGACAGAGGGGTGGCTGTTGACGTGGTTTACTTGGATTTTGCAAAAGCGTTCGATACAGTTCCGCACACACGGCTCATGTGTAAGTTAAAGTCTACAGGCTTGGAAATATCAGTTTGTAAATGGATAGAAAACTGGCTAAAAGACAGAATTCAGAGAGTAGTGGTTAATGATTCTTACTCTGAATGGTCTAAGGTTATCAGTGGTGTACCCCAAGGTTCAGTGCTGGGACCCTTACTCTTTAATATCTTTATAAATGATATTGGGTCTGGGATCAAAAGTAACATTTCTGTCTTTGCAGATGACACCAAGCTATGCAGTGGAATAACGTCCTTACAGGATGTCTCCAATTTACAAGCCGACCTCAATGCACTGTCTAATTGGGCGACTATGTGGCAGATGAGGTTTAATGTTGAGAAATGTAAAGTTATGCACTTGGGGGCTAAGAATATGCATGCATCATACATACTAGGGGGAGTGCAACTGGGGGAATCCGTAGTGGAGAAGGATCTGGGGGTTTTGGTAGATCATAAGCTCAATAATAGCATGCAATGCCAAGCTGCGGTTTCCAAAGCGAGCAAAGTTCTTTCTTGTATTAAGAGAGGTATGGACTCCAGAGAGAGAGATATCATTTTGCCCCTGTTCAAATCATTAGTAAGACCTCATCTGGAATATGCAGTTCAGTTTTGGACACCAGTTCTCAAAAAGTATATCGGGGAACTGGAGAAAGTGCAGAGAAGGGCAAACAAACTGATAAGAGGCATGGGGGAGCTCAGCTATGAGGAAAGATTAGAGGAACTGAATTTGTTCAATCTTGAGAAGAGGAGAATAAGGGGGGATATGATCAACGTGTTTAAATATATAAGGGGTCCATATAGTGAACTTGGTGTTGAGTTATTCACTTTACGGTCAACACAGAGGACAAGGGGGCACTCTTTACGACTGGAGGAAAAGAGATTTCATCTCCAAATACGGAAAGGTTTCTTCACAGTAAGAGCTGTGAAAATGTGGAATAGACTCCCTCCAGAGGTGGTTCTGGCCAGCTCAGTAGATTGCTTTAAGAAAGGCCTGGATACTTTCCTAAATGTACATAATATAACTGGGTACTGACATTTATAGGTAAAGTTGATCCAGGGAAAATCCGATTGCCTCTCTGGGATCAGGAAGGAATTTTTTCCCCTGCTGTAGCAAATTGGAGCATGCTCTGCTGGGGTTTTTTGCCTTCCTCTGGATCAACTGTGGGTATAGTATTGGGTATATTGGATTGTACGTTTTTGTTTTTTTGTTTTTTGTTTTTTGTTTTTTATGGTTGGACTGGATGGACTTGTGTCTTTTTTCAACCTGACTAACTATGTAACTATTAGTACCCAACCAAACTAGATCAAGTGGTGATCACGTCAGATTTTTTAAATGTTTAATTATGATGTACTGTTTGGTTGTGTGCACTGTGGATACATTTGCATCCATAAGTTTACTCAAATAAAATAATAAAACACTTCACTTATTTGCCTGAATTACAAAACATATTTGATCATTTCTATGCATGTAACTGCTTATATATGTGCTTATAATTTTTAACAAGCTTGTTTTTTTCCATTGCTTCTGCCAATTATAATTTAAGGTTTGTTTCTCCATTTCAGAAATTGACAGTTTTCTGCAGCCAACTATAGAAAAATGTTCTAAGCCAGCTAACATGCTCTGTACCTGCCAATCCCCTAGAATTTAGAAATGATTCCCTTGAATCCAATAATAATTGTCAAGAAAATAATACAAACAATGCATTTTTTGCAAACCAACATCTTAATTGGGTATGACTGAACTTTTCTTTTTTTTCTTTTTTACTGAATTGTTTTACTAAACTGCTCTGTGATTGCAGATCTCCAGAGAACTTGAGTTTCTGGTATTGTTTAGCAACAACTGAGGAAACATCATGACCTGGGTAGTGGATCACATTGGGTGGTAATAAGAGGGAGAACATGGTTTGTGTACATCCGTTTGCTCCCTTCAGTGTGCAGGTGTCCATCTGCCTCTTTGTTTTCTCTTATGGGCCCCTCGCCTGCTAGGAAAAATGCACACACTGACTTTGAAATGCAAGTGACCTCTGTCAGAGGTTACTGTAGTGCTCCATGAAACAGACTATTAATGATTTTCTGGCAATGACATTGAACACAGCAGCAAAAAGAGAAATGTAATTTATGTAAATTTTTGCTCAATAACTGGTTTTAAAACATTATAAAATGACATCTGCTTTATGAAGTAAAAAAATAAATAAATAAAAATGTAGAGATACACAGAAAAAAATACACAAAATCAACAAATGAATAAAGATACATATAAGTTAATTGAACCATTTTTTATGAGTTGTAGTATTTTATTACCTATTAGATTTCATAGCAATCAAAGGGAAGGGTGGTCTTTATATAAGGTTTTAGTAGTGTTATATAATGAAATTTTCATTTTACATTTGAGAAAGACCTAGGTCGCTTGTTCTATAGTTGCTTGCAATATTACTGTGAGTTTGTGGAGTTAACTAGTGTTTTCAGTTTCATTTTTTTTTAAGTGGAACAAAAATTACATAAAACATATACCTCAGTGAAGCTTATCCTGCTCTCTGAAGGTCATAAAAGCCAACAGATTTCTAAAAATATGTTTGGCCATACTATTGGCCAGCATTGGGCTTCACAGTGTCTACAGCAGCCTCTGAAAACCCTTTTTACTTCTGAGGAACACTTAAAATTATTTACATATCTTAAGGAAACCCTGCTAAAATTAATTCATCAGAGGTCAGTGGGAAGAAGGCTACATACATTGGTGGTGAGGGGGAAGAATGCCCTTCTTACAAGTGTGGTCACAATAACACCCTTACATACAGCTAGATCACTGATCACTGGTGTACATCTGGTTCAGCCAATTGGTGCTGGAGCTGGAATTATGAAGGCATCATCAGATGAGAGGTCAGTCAGACACAGCTCAAGGACACCCTAGCCACATCTGGTGGAACCCTGTTTGCGAATGGCTGGTCTAGAGCAAAGATAAATTTTCTGTGAAATCTGGCTTTCTCAGATTTCTAACATGTGGAGGGTTGCAGAGAATGCCTTATACAAAGATGGGCCTGTCTTAAATCAACTGGTTGAACAAAAAAAACGCAAATTATGTGTGATGCAGGGATCTCTCCCACTGAGCTATTGTATTCTGACAGGGCGGGCTCATCCTCAGAATACACTGATCAATACTGCAGCCATTGAAAGCACTGATCAAATGCTAGTTCTCCAGCATGACCATTCAACGGAAGGCAGTAGTTAGACTGGCTTCTGTTGAACTGTCATTTGTACACAGGGACCATGTATACCCTTTAGTTCCTGTAATGTATTAATCTGCCACTTTAAATTGTATCTATGGTAAAAATTGTAAAATCATACAGTATATTCATTTTGTTGGAATACAATGTTCATCTGTATTTTATTCAAGAACTGCTGTGCATCAGTGTTTGATAGAGATGTGTTCTTCAACTAGTAGATTTGTGAGGATAGGTAAAAGGAGCACACAGTATCCAATCAGAAGTCAATATAAGGTGAACGGTCGTTTTTTTTTTTTTGGAAATAGTAGAGCATGATAAAACCAGCGCGTTTCCGGGGAACAAAGACTCCCCCATTTTTCAGGGCTGCTGCTCTATGCTGTGATGGATGGAGATGTGCCCAATTTGGTGTGTTTGTAAATCTGGGATTGGGACAATTACAGAATTCTCCAGTGGTGCAGCATGGAGAGAGGTAGTTGGCCCCACTGGAGTTTGAATTAGACTTTGACCTCAAACTGATGAAAGGCCAGAATATGCAGGATTACATAAGGCACACCTTGGAAATGGTTAAACGCCTGAGAGGTATAGGAGAGGAAATAAAAGATTTTCATGTTGCAGCACTATTACTAAGTGGCTTATCAGAAACGTTTGTCACAGCACTTCATGCACGTCCAGATGATAAACTGACATTGGAATATGTTAAAAGCAAGTCTGTGGAACTGAATATACAGGTGATAATACAAAGGCGAGTGCCAGAAAGCATGGCATAATATTTTGAACTGCTGTACCATACAACCCAGAACAAAACAGGGTTGCAGAAAGAATTAACAATACTGTGAGAGTGGAAGAACCATGCTGTTTGATGCAGATATGCCAACCACCTTTTCTTGGAGTACATCATAGGACACAGAGCCTCAAGTAATTACTTAGTGGGTTATGGGTTTAACTTCAGGTGTTGACACTGGTATAATCAATACAGGAAGTTGACTCCCCTATATAACCCCTTCTCCTTCCAAGAGTCCTCAGTTTTTGTAGCCAAGCAATATAAGCAATATACTCTCACCCCATGAAACAGAGGGGCGGGAGCTCTGTGTCCTATGATGTACTCCAGGAAAAGGATTTTACAGGTAAGCTGTTTTAAAAATCCTATTTTCTTTATCGTACATCATAGGACACAGTGCCTCAAGTAATTACTTAGTGGGACGTCCCATAGCAATGCTACTTGAGGGGAGGGAGACACAACCCATAGGGCAACCCCCAGACCTTGAGGACCTATACTGCTGCCTTTAGCACACTGCGCCTGAAGGCGATATCCTCATTCCATCTTACATCTACTTGATAAAATTTTGTAAATGTATGTACTGAAGACCAAGTCGCGGCCTTGCAGATCTGAGACATGGAGGTCTGGTGACGCACTGCCCAAGAAGCACCACCAACCGCTCTGGTAGAGTGCGCCTTAACTTAAAAAGGGGGAATCTTTCCCTTTAACTCATAAGTTTGAATTAGAACTTGCCGAATCCATTTAGCGACAGTGGATTTTGATGCTGCCTAACCTTTCTTGGGACCCTCTGGCAGAATAAATAAGACATCAGTCTTACGAATCTGAGCAGTTTTCTTTAAATAGATTTTCACTGCTCTTACCACATCAAGACAATGTAGTGACTTTTCTTCCCTGGAACATGGTTTTGGGAAAAACGATGGCAGCACAATATCTTCATTCAGATGAAAGCCTGAAACCACTTTTGGCAAAAAGCCTGGACGAGGGTGTAACACCACTCTGTCCTCATAAATAACCAAATATGGCTCTCTACAGGAAAGAGCAGCCAATTCTGAAACCCTCCTTGCTGAGGATATAGCTACCAAAAATACCAGCTTCCTTGTCAAAAGGACTAAAGGAATATGCTGTATCGGTTCAAATGGCTGTTTTTGTAACGCCGACAAAACTAAATTCAAGTCCCAAGGACTTAAGGGTGATTTAACGGGAGGATTAATCTGCATCACTCCTTGCATGAAACCCCGGACTAAAGAATGTGTAGCAAGTGGTCTTTGAAATAAAATTGATAAGGCTGAGACTTGGCCCTTAATAGTTCTCAAGGCCAACCTCATCTCTACGCCTACTTGTAGAAAGGCAAGAATTCTGCCTATAATATATCTCTGAGGGTGCCAACCCTTGGATTCACACCAGGAAACATAAGCTTTCCAGACTCTATAATATATAGCTCTAGAAGCTGGCTTCCTAGCATTAATCAAAGTAGAAATAACTGACCTGGAAAGCCCACGTTTCTTCAAAATGTGGGTTTCAATAGCCAGGCCATTAAATTTAGCGTTTGTAAAGTAGGATGGAATATCGGCCCCTGTGATAGCAGGTCTGGCCTTAGTGGGAGGAGCCATGGACCCTCCACTGCCATCTTTACGATCTCTGCATACCATGACCTTCTGGGCCATGCTGGTGCTACCAGTATTACCGACTTTCTTTCCAGCCTGATCCTGCAAAGAAGTTGAGGTAGCAACTAAATCGGGGAAATGCATAGATCAGTGAGAACTGATCCCATGGGGTCACCAACGCATCTGTTCCGTATGCGAGTGGATCCTTTGTTCTGGACACAAAGTTGACTAGCTTAGTGTTGAACCTAGACGCTAGAAGGTCTACGTCCGGAGTCCCCCATCTTTGGCAAACAGCCTGAAAAATCTCAGGATGAAGAGACCATTCCCCCGGGAATAACTGCTGGCAACTTAAGTAGTCTGCCTGTCAATTCTCTACTCCCGGAATGATTCTTTTCCGCCCAAGTTAGAATCTGTTTCACCTCTCTCTGAGCTGAGAGACTTTTGGAGCCCCCTTGGTGATTGATATATGCCACAGCCGTAGCATTGTCGGATTGGATCCTGACAGGACAATTCTTTAACCTGGAGGTCCAGGTTGTCAGAGCCAAATACAATGCCCGAATATCTAGGATGTTGATGGGCAAGGCTCTCTCGGTTCTTGACCACTGTTCCTGGACAGTAGTCTTCTCTAGTACTGCTCCCCAGCCTGAAAGGCTGGCATCTGTTGTTACTAATTTCAAAATAATTGGTCAGAAGGACTTTCCCTTCAGCAGGTTCCGATTTAATAACCACCAACTGAGGCTTTGGGACACTCCTGGGGACAGCCGCATTGGTAAATCCAAAGCTTGAATCGTCTTGTTCCAAGCAGACAGGATACTGTTTTGAAACAGTCTCGAATGGATTTGGGCATAGGGAACTGCTTCAAATAAAGCTACCATCTTTCCTAACAACCTCAAGCAAAGGCGTCTTGAGGGATTTCTCTTTGACCTAACTATCCGCACCAGCTCTTGTATGGAGCTGATCCTTGCGGGAGGTAAGAACACCCTTTCCTGGGCTGTGTCTATGATCAGGCCCAGATACTCCAGCCTTTTTAGTGGCTTTAATGAGGATTTCTTCAGGTTGAGAATTTAACCCAAACTCTCCAGTTAACTGCTTGAAATGTCTTTATCCTGCTTCAAGCGAGCCACGACTGGTCTATTAGCAATAGATCGTCTAAGTAAGCCAATACAGTTAAGCCCTGTGCCCCTAACCTGGCTAGAGGTGGGGCTAGTACTTTTGTGAATACCCGGGGTGCTGTAGCAAGCCCAAAGGGCAAGGAAACAAACTGATAGTGCTTTTGTTCTTCACATAAAAGTTTATTAAAGCATTAAACTGGTATACATACATTTCTGTATAACAAAAGTTGACAATGTATTATAAAGTACAATACAACGGGTAATCCAGATAAGTACAGTTATTTTGTCTTAAGTAACAATAATAATGGTTTGCAAACATATAGAGAGACCAGCTTCTTAATTATAACTTCTAGTGATGTCGCAGGCAAGACGTAAAGCGGGCCCAAAGTCGTGTTTCAAGTCCTGTCTCTATAGGGAGCTCGATACATGCTGTATGGTTTACCATTTTACAAAAATGTACTCTGGGTCTTATTAAAGGGGAGGATAAGATAAGTGAAAGGAGAAAATTACAGAAGATACTAGAGAAAGATGGGATATGCGGATAAAAAAAAAAAAAAAAGGGAAGGGGGGGGGATATATTAAACTACTGGAGGAGGGTACCTAGGGATCGATTGTGGGAGAGGACCCAAAAAACCAATCCATGGTATTTAGTACGGTTCAGCCATATGCAGAACCATTTCAAGTTTTGAATCATGGGTTTGTTAAACATCAAATCAAACAGAATGTGTTAAGACTTTCTACTCATTTCATTAGTTGTTCAAAGACCTGGGAGTATTTAAAGACAAACCAGGGAGACCAAGTTTTATGATATTTCTCCGTTATTTCGGAGGATTGTGCTGCTGTGTCTTCCATCTCGCAGATATAGGCAACTTTATTTAGCCAATCTTTGAGTGTAGGAGTGTGGGTGGATTTCCAATAAAGTGGAATGAGTGAATTGGCTGCATTAATTAAGTGCTTGGAGAGAGAAGTTTTATATTTTTTAAATGAAAGATTGGTTATATGGAGCAAGCAACATGCCGCATCTAGCTTCAGTTTGGTCTCCGTGATCTGTAAGATAACCTTCCTCACCTCGGCCCAGAAAACTTGGATCGGGTCGCATTGCCACCACACGTGTAACAACGTACCCCTGGCCTTATTGCATCTCCAGCATATTTCTGTAGTTTGAGGGAACCACTTATGTAGTTTATCAGGAGTGGCATACCAGTGAGTTAGGATCTTATAAGCCGTCTCCTGCATCCGTGTACTTATCGAGCCTTTATGGGCCAGTATACAAGCGGCTTCCCACTGTTTATCAGTGAATTGTATATTCAATTCTCTAGACCATCTCTCTCTGAACCTGTCCATGTCATCAGGTTGTAAATTCTGTAGTAAAGCATACGAAAGGGAGGTAGATTTTTCTACTATCTCCCCTTTCAGACATATCTGTTCAAACTCGGTGAGATCTCTTGTGAAGTTGTTCCTGTGTATAGCGGAATTGACAAAACTGCGTATCTGGAAGTATGTCCACATGGGAATGTGAGGTATTTTGTTATCGCTCCTAAATTGGGAGAGATCCTTTATTTTCTTTTTTGTAAAGCATTGCCCAGCTAGTATAGGCGTTTTGGTGTCTGTTGATGTCAGAAGGTAGTTGCCCATGCCCGGTGGAAAGTTTGGGTTATCTTTTAGTGGTGTGAGCGGGCTTAGCGGGGAAGAAAATTTGGACTGTTTTGCTAGGATGTGGAAAATGTCCAGGGAGGTACCAATAAGTGGATGAATCTTTACCGTGAGGGGGTATGCTATTTTTGATACCCATGGTAGAAATTGAAGTGGGGAGGAGCACATATCCTTTTCTATGGTGACCCAATCCTTATTTTTTGAGTGGCAATGCCAGTCAATGATACGGGCGAGATGAGAGGCATGGTAATATCCCTTAAAGTCAGGTATCCCCAGGCCTCCCAGCTTTTTGGGTCTGGTAAGGAGTGAGGCTTTAATGCGGGGCGGTTTATGGGCCCAAATGAATTTCATTTGTATAGCGTGTAATTTTTTGAAGAAACTATGGGGAATTTTGACAGGTAAGGTGCGTAGTAGGTATAAAATTTTCGGAAGGACAGTCATTTTGCAAATGGCTGCCCTGCCGAACCATGAAAAGTAGGATGTGTGCCAATTTTGTAAGTCTTTTTCGATAATTTTAAGGATAGGCGGGAAATTCCGTTCATATACTGAGGAGAGTTTGGGTGTTAGCCAGGTGCCCAGATATTTGATTGCATTGTTCTCCCATTTAAAGGGGCTGTTGCTCTGAGCCCTATTTAGTACATCTGTCGGCAGAGTGATGTTCATGGCTTCAGATTTTGAGAAATTGATTTTAAGGTTGGAAACGTAGCCATACGTGGAAAACTCTTTCAGCAATGAAGGGATGGAAATGTGCGGGTCTGTCAAAAAGAATAAAAGATCATCTGCGTAGGCAGCAACTTTGTATTCTCTGGTATTTAGATTGAAGCCTCTAATGGAGTTATTCATTAAGATATGTCTAATGAACGGTTCCAATGAAATGATAAAGAGGAGCGGAGACAGTGGACACCCCTGTCTAGTCCCATTTTTTATGTTAACACTCTCTGATAATGTGCCATTAATTTTAATTTTAGCTGAGGGATTTTGGTACAAAGCCGAGATCCATGTCAGCATATGTGGACCTAGTCCTATGTGTTCACAAGTCCCCATCATGTAATCCCAAGCTACTCGATCGAAGGCCTTCTCGGCGTCAGTGGACAAGAGAAAGCCCTCGATCTTTCGCTGACGGGCTGCATAAATCAGATCTAATGATTTCGTCACATTGTCTTTAGCTTCCCTGTTAGGGACAAAACCCACTTGGTCTGGTCCTATTATATCATGCAATAGAGGCTTCAATCTATTGGCGATAATTTTGGCTAATAACTTGACGTCAAGGTTTAGTAGAGAGATCGGGCGATAGCTAGCGCAGTGTATTGGATCTTTGCCTTCTTTAGCTAGTACTGTTATGTGTGCTGTCAAGAAGTCATGTGGGACGGATCTCTGGGTAGATAGTGAATTTAATGCGTTTGTTAAAGGGGAAGTCAAGATGTCTAAAAACGTTTTGTAATAAATGGCACTAAAGCCATCTGGGCCTGGACTCTTTCCTGTTTTCAACTCTTTGATAGCTTTCTGGATTTCTGGAGGTTCTATTTGTTTCTCTAATTGTGCGATGTCTTCTATAGCTATGGGTGGTAGATTGGATTCTTTCAGGTAATTTTTTAAGGCCATGTCCCTATCTCTCACCATGTCGTTGGGTTTATGTTGGGGTGGGAGGTTGTATAACTCTGAGTAGAATTCATGAAATTGTTGTGCGATTTTATTCGTTGCTCTTTCTATTTTACCTTTTTTATTTTGGATGCCTAAAATTGAGTGTTGGGAAATTTGACCTCTCAGTGCTCGTGCTAGGATTTTTCCCGTTTTGTCCCCCTGTTCGTAGTAAAGCTTTTTTTTGAAGAAGAGAAATCTCTTGGATTTAGTTTCTAGTATATCTTTGAGGGACTTTCTTGTTTCTAATAATAATGTCGCTGATTGGGTAGTAAGTGATTGTTTATGTTGAGTTTCTAAGTCACGTATTTTGTTCGTCAGTTTATTTATTTCCAATTCAGTTTCTTTTTTTCTTCGTGCGCCCATTCGGATTAGTTCCCCTCTGATATAACATTTGTGTGCCTGCCAGACCATTAAGGGGTCTGCTGTTGGGGTGGTGTTAAGTGTAAAGTATTCTCTTAATGATGACGTTATTTTTGGTAGTAAGGATGGGTCTGTTAAAAGTGACGAATTTAATCTCCACGTGCTGGATCTCCCGATGGGTTCCAATATGTTCAGCGTGATGGCTATTGGGGCATGGTCCGAGATGGATTGTATGCCTATGTGCGCCGCACTTAAAGTGTCAAGGTCCCTTTGTGAGATGAACAATAGGTCTATTCTCGCATGTCGGTTATGTGGTATCGAGTAAAAGGTGTAATCTCGATCCTCTGGGTGTAAAAATCGCCATGAGTCGATCAGTGATAAGGAATTTATTAAGCTTTTAATTTTTTTGAGAATTTTATATGTGAGATATGTTTTCCCAGTGGAAGTGTCTTCAGAAGGGTTAAGAGGAACATTAAAGTCCCCTCCTAGTATCACTCTCCCCGCATGGAAACTTGTCAGTGCTGCAACCATTTTCTGACAAAATATGATTTGCCCTGAGTTCGGAAAGTACACGTTGGCTAGAGTTATGGTGTTTCCGTGACAGGATCCCTTCAGGAAGATGAATCTTCCTTCTGGATCCACTAGTTTATCTGTTATGTCAAATTTTGCGTCTTTGCTGATTAGAATTGAAACCCCTTTGGATTTAGAAGTATTGTGTGTGGCATGATGTGCCTCTGTGAAGTATCTATCCGTTAGTTTTGGTATATGATTTGTTTGGAAGTGTGTTTCCTGGAGGAAAACAAAACTGGGCCTACCTTTCTTCAGTTCTCTAAGGAGAGAGGATCTCTTCTCAGGGATGTTCAAGCCCCTTACGTTGTGTGAGATGATTGTGGGGTTGCGTCCTAAACCTGAGTAAGCCATGGTGAGGAACCAGAGAGAGACGACCCAAAAATCCCCTGTACCCTGCTCAGTGGGGAGTATAATCAGACAAAAAACAAAGAAAAAACAGGATTAGGTTAACTTAAATTAAATTAATTAAAATTAAACTTACTGAGAATATGTACAATAACAACACCAAATAAATGAAAGAAAAAAAAAAAAAAAAAAAGAAAATGAAGCAAAGTGAGATTATATACCGTATAATGAGGAATATGCGGACAACAGAGAAATATCCGCTGTCTGAGGTATTTAACGTTCTGTATAGGTATATATATGTAGGATGGTTATCCCAAAGAGGGGTAGGAGAGGGAGTAGGAAATTAGTTTAGAGAAGTAAGAGTGGAGAAGTTCTAGGTACTTCCTCCTCGGGCAAAGCAGTATGCCCTGGAGGATCAAGTTTAGTGTGGGTCAATGGGCACAATCGATACCCACCACGCACACTATTGTGGGTTTGGGGAAGGAACTCAGCGAGGGGGACCCCTGAGAGCAAACACCTATCCACCTGTATCGCGGATATCCGAATAGTCTGTGGAATGTAGGTGTTGTTCAACAGTAGGTGAACCAAGCCTGGCCAGACTACGGCCTAATAATCTCATTTAAAGTGCTAAAAGGTCTGATCTGCACTATAAAACAATTTAAACAACAATATTAAGAAAAAAAAGGAAAAAAGAGAACTCTGTAATAACAGTCAGCTATCAATAGGCTCATTCCTCTCGCCACCTTGTTAAGCGGTTATGACTTGCAGATTAAGGGTTAACTATACAGCTTTTATCTGTAATTATGGCTGTAGCAGGAAGTCCGCTCCAAAATACCCCTTATCTGTGCATTCAGATATGTTATGCATGTTGAGATTGGTTATACTTAACCGAGGACTGTACATGACCATGGGATGTGTGGGTAATTCAGCTCGAGTCGGGTCTGTTAACGTCCGGGTTCGAGGCAAAAATAAAACATAAAAAAGAGAGAAAAAAAAAAGAAGTAAAAATTCTCAAAAATAAACCAAGCCGCTTGTTTTAGGGGCTATCCATGGAACAGTGGTGGATATGATTTTCACAGTCATAGCTATGTGTCGGAGAGGCTGATGCTGTTATGCTCGTTCTTCCATCATGCTTCCATCAGGATGTGCGCGGCTGCGCGGTGTGCCACTTGACTGTGGGTCAGAACGAAAGTGCTTCTGTTTCTTTGTATGCTGTTTTTCGGGTGTATTAAGAGGAGAGCGTAGAGGGCTCCGAACTTGGGGTGTGATAATAAACTCCTGGTACCAGTCCGGTAGCTCAATTACTCCTAGTTGGAGTGCATCACAGAAATCCGGGAGGTCTTCTGGCGTGCGAAGCGTATGTTGTCTACCATCAGAAGTGACCAATAGGGCGAAGGGAAAACGCCAAGTGTATCTGATTTCTTTCTCCCTCAGTTTATCCAGTAGAGGTCGCAAGGCTCTGCGGTTTTTCAAGGTGATCTGAGATAGATCTTGAAATAGTTTAATGCATTCTCCATTAAAAATGATTTGGTCATTCCTGCGGGCTTTAAACATTATTTCCTCCTTGAGTGCAAAGCTTTGCAAGCAGCAGATTATGTCTCGTGGGGGTAAAGTGTCTGGACCCCTGGCTCTCAGGGCTCTATGCGCCCGCACGAACTCAATTTCTGTGTCTTCAGGCTTTTCTAATAGACTGTTGAATACTCTCTGCAAGACTGAGGGGATTTGATCAGTTAAGACAGATTCAGGGATTCCGCGGACTCTTATATTATTGCGTCTTCCTCTGTTGTCGAGATCCTCTAAATGCCTATTCATTTCAATGAAATGGCGTGCATGGGAGGAAGTAACTTTATCCAGTCTATGGATTCTAGTGTCCCTCTGCTTCCCTGCTGTTTCTTCAGCGGCCATCTTTTCTTGTAGTACTAATAGGCTGGTTTTGAGATCTGTGATTGCAGCAGAAAATGAGGCCTTTATGTCGGCTGCGAAGCCTGACATGTCCTCATATGTGAGGGGGTGCCCTGCTCGTGAGCTTCTCCTACCGTACTCCTCTGCTGCCGACTGAGAGTCCTCGCTAAATTCATCGTCCGCGTGCACCGGCGCCATCTTGCCCCCCTCCGTATCTTTCAAAGCCGCGGCCTGGTTCCTGAAAATATCAGAAATGTCTCTCCCAGCGCTTGAGGCTATGGATCTCCGTGATCGGGTGTGATGTGGGTGTTTGGTTTGTCTGCTCATCCTCTGTGCTGAGTGCAGAAAAGACGTGCTTGGGCCTAATGTCCGGCGGAGCTCTGGAGTTAAGCTGCCATCCTCGCTGCGCGCCTAGCCCGTGCTTTTGTTCTACCTCGAACCGCAGAAACCTCTGGTGAGGAGGGAATATAGGGACATGCAGATATGCATCTCTGATGTCGATGGACACCAGAAGTTCTCCTCCTTGTAGGATGGAAATGACTGACTTGATTGATTCCATGCGAAAGGAGCAGATCTTCAGGAACTGATTTTTAGATTCCGTAGATCTAGAATTGGTCTGATATCCCCATTTGGCTTTGGTACCGTAAACAGGTTTGAGTAAAACCCCAAACCTTGCTCCTATTTGGGAATCTGTATGATCACCCCTTGAGCCAATAATCGGTCTAATGCTTGCAACAGGAATTGCTTTTTCCCTGGATCCTTGGGAACGTTTGATCTCAGAAAACGAGACGGTGAAAACTCGCGAAAATCTAGCTTGTATCCTAGAGAGACAGTGGAGAGAGTCCATTTGTCCTGAATCTCCCTTTGTCAGACTTCTGAGTACCTCAGAAGTCTTCCCCCCACTTTGGTGAGGGGAGATGCCTCTTCATGATGAGGCCTTGGTATTCTGCTTTGCAGTCTTGCAGCCCCAGGTCTTTCTTTGTACCTGGGTTTGACCCTGAGGTCTTCCTCTGACGGTGGAGGCCCTCGCCCCTGCCTAGAGGTGGCTGTACCTGGCGCAGGAAAACAGGTTAAATGAAGGACGTTTATATTTTCTTTTGACTGGCAAAAACTCTTTCCGCTAGAAATTGTTTGGATTTATTTATCCAAACTCTCGCCAAATAGTCATTCTCCATTAAAGGGAAAACTAGTTAAAAGGTTCTTACAAGGCGCTTCAGCTGACCAACCCTTTAACCAAAGGGTCCTTCGCATGTGTACAAGTACAAGCGCAAGGCGAGAAGCCTGATGAATAGGGATGAACCAAACACCCCCCTGTTCGGTTCGCACCAGAACATGCGAACGGGAAAAAAGTTTCGTCCGAACATGCGAACACCGTTAAAGTCTATGGGATACGAACATGAATAATCAAAAGTGGTAATTTTTAAGGCTTATATGCAAGTTATTGTCATAAAAAGTGTTTGGGGACCTGGGTCCTGCCCCAGGGGACATGGATCAATGCAAAAAAAAGTTTTAAAAACGGCAGTTTTTTCGGGAGCAGTGATTTTAATAATGCTTAAAGTGAAAAAATAAAAGTGTAATATCCCTTTAAATTTCGTACCTGGGGGGTGTCTATAGTATGCCTGTAAAGGGGCGCATGTTTCCCGTTTTTAGAACAGTTTGACAGCAAAATGACATTTCAAAGGAAAAAAAGTCACTTAAAACTACTCGCGGCTATTAATGCATTGCCGGTCCGACAATACACATAGAAGTTCATTGATAAAAACGGCATGGGAATTCCCCACAGGGGAACCCCGAACCAAAATTTAAAAAGAAAAATGACGTGGGGGGTCCCCCTAAATTCCATACCAGGCCCTTCAGGCCTGGTATGGATATTAAGGGGAACCCCGGCCAGAAAAAAAAAAAAAAAAATGACGTGGGGATCCCCCTAAATTCCATACCAGGCCCTTCAGGTCTGGTATGGATATTAAGGGGAACCCCGCGCCAAAATTAAAAAAAAAACGCGTGGGGTCCCCCCAAAATCCATACCAGACCCTTATCTGAGCACGCAACCTGGCAGGCCACAGGAAAAGGGGGGGGGTGAGAGAGCGCCCCCCCTCCTGAACCGTACCAGGCCACATGCCCTTAACATTGGGAGGGTGCTTTGGGGTAGCCCCCCAAAACACCTTGTCCCCATGTTGATGAGGACAAGGGCCTCATCCCCACAACCCTGGCTGGTGGTTGTGGGGGTCTGCGGGTGGGGGGCTTATAGGAATCTGGAAGCCCCCTTTAACAAGGGGACCCCCAGATCCCGGCCCTCCCCCTGTGTGAAATGGTAAGGGGGTACTTACCCCTACCATTTCACTAAAAAACTGTCAAAAATGACAAGAGACCGTTTTTGACAATTCCTTTATTTAAATGCTTCTTCTTTCTTCTATCTTCCTTCATCTTCTTCTTCTGGTTCTTCTGGCTCTTCTGGTTCTTCCTCCGGTGTTCTCGTCCAGCATCTCCTCCGCGGCGCCTTCTTCCCTTCTTCTCCCCGCGCCGCTCCACATCCATGGCATGGGGGGAGGCTCCCGCTCTTCTCTTTATCTTCTTCTCTTCTTCATCTTCTTCTCTTCTTCATCTTCTTCTCCGGGCCGCTCCGCACCCATGCTGGCATGGAGGGAGGCTCCCGCTGTGTGACGCTTCTCCTCTTCTGATGGTTCTTAAATAACAGGGGGCGGGGCCACCCGGTGACGCACGGGGACATGACGGGACTTCCCTGTGGCATTCCCCGTGACGCCACAGGCATTCTATAGACAGGCATACTATAGACACCCCCAGCTACGAAATTTAAAGGGATATTACACTTTTATTGTTTCACTTTAAGCATTATTAAAATCACTGCTCCCGAAAAAACGTCAGTTTCTAAAACTTTTTTTTGCATTGATACATGTCCCCTGGGGCAGGACCCAGGTCCCCAAACACTTTTTATGACAATACCATGCATATAAGCCTTTAAAATTAGCACTTTTGATTTCTCCCATAGACTTTTAAAGGGTGTTCCGCGGCATTCGAATTTGCCGCAAACACCCCAAATTGTTCGCTGTTTGGCGAACTTGCGAACAGCCGATGTTGGAGTCGAACATGAGTTTGACTCTAACTCGTGGCTCATACCTACTGATGAATAGAATCCTTCATAGCATCTATGGCAAAGCATAATGCTTTTGGTAGCTCTGCCAACTCCGGGCCTGTTGTGCAGGGAGCTCGTTAAGAGCATCTGTGAACTGGTCCTTTAAGGACTGACAGATGCCTGTAGCTGCAATTACGGGCTGAGTCACGGTCCCTGCTAAGGAAAAAGAGGATTTTAACAGACCTTCCAACTTCTTATCTGTTGGATCTTTAAGCATATGCGCATTGTCCACTGGACAAGTTAAACTTTTATTCACATTGGAAATCGCAGTGTCAACTGCTGGAACTTTCCATCTTTTTTTGTGAATTTTTCCTCCATAGGATAGAGAATTGAGAATCTCTTCGGAGGTGAAAAATGCTTATCCGGATGATCCCATCTGGTATAAATAAGCTTCTCTAGTAATGCGTGGACGGGAAACGCATGCAAAGGCTGTAAAGGTTTTAGGGAACCCAGGGAGGAGACCAGACCTTCAGCTAACTCTGTTAGGGGTAGCATGAAAGCAGAGCGAACCATTTCAGTAAGGCTCTGTACTTCAGTTTGTGAAGCTGAAACATCAAGTATTGTTTCCTTTGCAGAGGAATAACCGGCTTGTCTTTCCTCTAGATTGTCTGAGGGTAATACCTCATCTTGTTCCCACAATTCCCTTGGATCTCACTGTTTGTAAAGAGTTTAAGGTGCGGGAGGGGGACCTAGGATGCTTCCTATCCACCTTGATGGAGGATGCGATATAAAGCTGTTAATCTTCCTTCTAGGCCCGGCAGGGCTGAGGAAAATGCATCTTCAGTCACGTATACAGGGGCTGCAGTGTGTGAAGCACCGCTAGCTTCCAATGACTCACCCTGGCTTGCCATGTATCTCCGGAGAGGATGACAGTATGGTAGCATGGCTGGGTTTCCCAGCACCTGGGGATGGCATCTTAGGTACCTTTACAGTAGTTCTGGAAGTTGTAGTGCAAAGTACAAAAGCAAAGGTAACAAAATATATAAATATCTTTTGCTTTGACAATAGTTTTCAAGAAAACAATGTCACCATAGGATCAGCAAAATGCTGATAACAATAGTGTTTCCTGCTGGAAATGCTTGTTTTACACCCCTTACGTGCCCAGCGCTGCTGTGTCTTTTTAGTGTGATGTGGCCGTAGGCTGTAACAGACTCTTTTATCAGTTTAGCTTTGCATACTGATAGCGTTTGTGTTACAACCATCAGGTGAAAATCCTGATTGGCGTCCTCAGCGTCTTTCGCCTGTAGCACCATGTGTTTCCAGACTGTGAAGCTGTGTGGACGTCTTTACGTCCTACACACAGTGCTGCCTGACTGTAGAAACACGCCCCTTAGCAAACCCACCCCCTCCTCCTCAGCATAACATAGTCTGTGCATGCGCATGCTCTGTTTATCTAAAACACAGACACGAGGGGAGGAGGCGGCATTGCGGACGAGAGCCTGCAATGCCGCTGTACCTTTGAAAGTACTGCCTGTAACAACAGGCTGGCGAATCTTGAATAAAAAATACCCAGCAAAGCTAAGTACACGAGGGCAAGTTTTATATATAAAAAACTGGAAGTGGCCACCGTGCCTCCCGGTGGAGGGAGGGGGAGGAGGAGGGGAATATTATCAGCAGATATATAGCCTTTATAATAGTAGCTATCTATTTACACATAACATAATTTAGCAGAACTCAATAGTTGAACTAGTGGCTTGTGGATAAAATCCCATGCCTGTCAGGAAGCCTCCTAAGGCTGCATTAGCTGCCAGAGTACTTTAACCTGTGAAATGCTGCTTCTGTAACTGCTGTATCCCCTTGATTCCTCTAGAAGAGTCCCCTGTTCACTAAGAACCCCCCTCTGGCTGCTGGGACCACACATGGCTGTTTATAGCCAGACACAGAGCTGCTTGAAGCATCACATTAAGGTATGTGTAACTTACTCATTCTAGAGGAGACATTTTAAAGGCATACTTTTAAATATGGAAGGAAAGCATAGGCACCTTTTTACAGTACCTAGACTCTTCCTTTACCTTTTCCTCGCTGCAGGATACTGCTGATTTAACAGACAGATCCAACTTTCACCCCTCACGGCAGGCAGCGTAGTTAAACCTTCAAAGACTGGGGCCCTTTTAATAGGGGTTCCGCTCCTTTGGACCTGTATAGCATCCCTCAGGAACAGATTTAGGTAATGTAGCAAGACCAAAAGAGTCCTAGTTCCTAGGGTCCAGCTCTCAAAGAGAAGCTTACAGGCAAAACCTCGTTCTTGAATCGAGGGCCAGGTACCATCCTATGGCCTCAGTGGCAAGGATGGATCCGGTTGTGAAGGTTTTTTTAAATCCAGCATGGATCCCTCCCTGGAGCTCCTCAGAGCACATCTTCACTTGTGACCAACACCTTAGACACTGGCGAAAAAACTGAAGACTCCTGGAAGGAGGAGGGGTTATATAGGGGAGTCAACTTCCTGTATTGGTTATACCAGTGTCAACACCTGAAGGTAGGCCCATAACCCATTAAGTAATTACTTGAGGCTCTGTGTCCTATGATGTATGATAAAGAAAGGGGACAGAATTATACACCAAGACATAAACAAAGTAACCATTAGTAGATGTGTAATTGTCAATCAAACTTCATTGTGTTCAAAATTTCAAAACTAACACAAACACTTCAAACTGAGGGAAATGTCACATCAGTGTCACATGAAGATAAGGAACAAAGTGACACAGAAAGAGAAATTAACTCAGAAAATCCGAATGCAGTAAAAGAAGGAACCAGGCCACAAGAGCCTTCAATCAGAAGATCTACCAGAAGCAATAAAAGCACCCCAGCCAAATGTTTGTCCTATGTTGCATGCTGTGACATTATGAAAGGCGAGGTGATTGATGGACGCTATGTATCACCTCGCATGCATTCATATACAGGAAACTAAGGTGGAATCAGGGACTCAGGAAGTCAAACCTGAGAGAGCTAGTGATGTGAAGTTTGCTTTGTGAGAGAAAGAAAAAGGTTTGCATTATCCTTCTTTTGTGGGTGATTGGGAGAAACCCTTCACCTGTGAGTTAAGAACCTGAAGAAATAACCCCAGAGTTCCAGCACAAACATTTAAAAAAAAAAAGTCAGCAGCTACAAACACTGTAGAAAATGCTGCTGACTTTTAATAAGGACACTTGCCTGTCAGGTAGCCCGCGATGTCGCCCCCCCCCCCCCCCGAGGTCGATTCCTTCATTGGATCAGGTGCAGGTGCCGCCATTCTAACTAAGTGGACAGTGGAGCCTTGTAGCTTCACTCCCGGTTTCCGGTTTCCTACTGCGCATGCACAAGTCGCACAGTGCTTTATAAATGGCCAGCTTGTCTTCTGGGACAAACACAGGTCCCAGAAGACAGTGGGGGGGGGGCTTGCTGCACATGAGGACATGACGTCCTGCGCAGTGGCCCAGCTGGAACGGAAGTACACTTAGTACTTCAGAAAAGGTGAGTTAAAAAAAAAAAAAATAGTTAGCCAAAAACGAGTGGTGGAGGGGTATTCTTTCCTTTAAGACAAGGTTCTAAAAGTGGGTGAAACTCCGCTTTAAATATTAATATGGATAAGAAAGATGAACAACAATTACAAGAACAGTTTCTGTTCACATGGCAGAAAAATTCAAATACTTAGGTTAAATTAAAAACATCTCCAAAGGATCTGTATCAAAATAATTACATACCGTTATTAAACAAGATTAAAGAGGAAATAAAAAAAATATCAATGAGGCCACTAAAACCACTCACAGGTACAAACTAAAATTTCCAGGGAATTAGACACTATTTGGATTATGATTAAAGGATAAAAGTGCATGATTAAATGATATTATGAAAGAGGGAGAGATATACTGTACACAATCCAAGAATTAAGTCACAAAAAGGAGTTACTAGTGATAGATGAACTAAGATACCATCAGTTAAGACATTTAATAAAGACACTGCCATATTCAATAAGATCAGGGGAACATTTATTACCATTTGAAAGATTGCTCAACTTACAGGAAGCACCAAGGTACAGAATCTCCCAGATTTCTAAGATTTTTACTCTAATGTCAGAACCATTGGTACCGCCTTTCTTGAATAGGTGGGAAGCAGAACTTGGGTTTTTTTTTTACGAAAGCAAACCCACTTTTCACTATAAGTTCACTGCAAGTGCACTTGAAAGTGCACTTGGAGGTGCAGTCGCTTTAAATCTGAGGGGTAGATATAAAATGAGGGGAAGCTCTGCTGATTTTATTATCTAATCATGTGCAAGCCGTTTTTTATTTTCCTTGCATGTCCCCCTCGGATCTACAGCGACTGCACTTCCAAGTGCACTTTCAAGTGCACTTGTAGTGCAAAGTGGATTTGCCTTTAGTAAATAACCCCCTAGGTATAACTTGGAGTGAGCAAGAGAAAGAGAAAATGTTGAAATTAGCAGATAGAAATGCAATAGATATAAACACAATAGAAACAAATTATAAATGTCTGTCAAAATGGTATATAACACCTATCAAAGCACACAAATATCAAAAGTAGAAAACACCGCTTTGCTGGAGAGGGTGTGGGAAAAGAGGAACAATGACACATATATGGTGGGAGCGTTTGAAAATACAGAAATTTTGGCAAGAAGTGATACAACAGATCCAAGAAATTACGGGACTAGATGTGCCTAAAAATCCAGAAACCTATTTATTACATAATACCAAACTTACAATAAAAGAGAACGATAATAACATATTTAATAAATGCACCTGGTCCCAAAACATTGGCAAGCATAGGAAAGTCCATGGGTTCAAAGGGTAGAACTTATATATACCATGAAAGAATTGTGTCATTATGGAGAAGACTATCCCTGTGTTTGTCTGCTGGGGGGGTAGGGGGTACAAATGCACCAGTCTTAATGTATTACCTTTTTTCTCTTTCCATCTGTCTCTTTTCTCTTCTCCACAGCCCTTCTAGGTCTGATGAACAGCATGGTTCCCACAGAAGAAGCGGCTCTTCAAAATCACACCGCCGGTACTCCTCCTCCAGGTCCAGGCTCCGCGGATCTCCCTCTGGTTCCAGACACCGCAGTAAAGATCCTCCTCACCCCCCCTCATGTCACCCCAGCAGTGGGATGGAGAAATTATGTTGGGGGTGTAGGGCCCGGGTCCCTGCCAGCAAGTGCCTCTGTGACTACTGTTTTTCCAAAGCAGCAGATGAGAGGGAGGGTGCAGACTAGCACCTTGAATCCTTAGTTAAGCGGGTCATGAGAGAATCCCTGCAGGAGAGGGAGGCTTGTCAGCCTTGTGACCCCCGCCGGAGCCACTATGCTCTCCAACGGTAGAAAGGCAGGTTCACGATACATGGGAATCTTCCCAGCCAAGCCGCCCATCCGCCCCTCCCTCGGACAGCAAGTCGGAAGTAGAGGATCCTGAGATGGGCTTTGAGCACACCCTGGTTCCCTCTTTAGTGAAAGCAGTGAGGGAAGCCCTAAATTGGGAAGATCCTGTAACTTCTCCTCTGAAGCAGAGGATATTCTTCAAGCAGCTCCATAAGGAGCGGCAATATTTTCCCTTTCTCACTGAGTTGGGCAACATCATCTCCGATGAGTGGGGCAAAATGGACAAGAAGAGTTCCCTGCAATCTAACATCCTAAAACTGTACACCTTCAGGGAGGAAGAGGTTAAACATCTCGAGTCGGCTCCCTTGGTGGAAGCAGCGTTGGTGGGGCTGGTCAGATATATGACACTTATTTTGGAAGACACAGTCTCCCTCAAAGACCCCTTAGAAAGGCAGATCGATTCCGATTTGAAGCATATCTACCAAATGGCGGGTATGGCCTGCAAGCTGGTCCAAGCCTTAGCCGCAGTATCTAAAGCCATGGAAACTTGGTCGGACAGCATTGACGAGACTCTCAGAGGCATCTCCAGTGAAGTGGCCAGAAGCTCACCTATCCAGGAACTTAAGCTGGCCTTCGCCTTTCTGGGGGAGGCTTCCATTAATGTCATCCGCCTGGTGGCTCGGGTTATGCTGTTGGCGGTTACAGCCTGACATGCCTTGTGGCTCTGACCATGATTGGCTGATCCAACTTCCAAGCATGTTTGGTGCTGAATTCCATTTAAGGGTACTTCCCTCTTTAGCAACAAGCTGGACAGTGTCATATCCCGTGGCAAGTCAGGGTTCCCCCCCAGGATCAGCGCTTACAGAGCCAGAGACGGGCCTTTCTGAGGAAACAGAATACCAAGCCAGACAGTCTTCATGCAAGAAACCCGCAGATTGGGCCCACTCAGACATGCCAGGTGGGGGCTCGTCTTCTCCACTTTCGGCATGTCGGGACATCCTCAATTCAGGACTTCTGGACCGTCAAAACGGTCTCCTTAGGAGAGCACATCCTGCAGCATCCCCAGGCTCAGATTCATTCCTATGTCCCTTCCACATTCAGAAGAAAAAAATCAGATCCTATTAGCCTATGTAAACAAACAGTGAGCAAGGCCAGGGCATGTATTCTCTTCTGTTCATGGTACAGAAAAAGAGGCACGTGGAGGCCGGTCATAGATTTGACCCATCTTAACCGCTTCATCAGGAAAGCAAAATTCAGAATGGAATGTTTAAACACTATCCAGCAGTCGGTCCAACCAGACAACTGATTAGTGTTGATCGATCTGAAAGACGCCTATTTCCACATCCCAGTGGCAGCGGACTTTCAACAATTCCTCCATTTTGCTGTGGGCAAGCTGCACTTACAGTTCACTTGTCTCCCCTTCGGGCTAACAACATCACCAAGATCTTACAAGAGAAGGAGGTTTTTGGTATTAGGGACTTTGGGGAAATCATGGCCTGGTAAGGTCACCCATTTCCATCCCTAGGGACTTTAAATGAAACCAAGACCTGGTAAGGTCAAGCGTTTCCATCCCAATTCTATAGCACAAACAAGGGGATTATTAAAGGGGAGGTTGGGACTTTATATGAAGCATGTACCAGCAAGCAGGTAGTAAGATGAACATAGAGGAATTTATAAACATAATACCAGAGCACATACGTTACAATCGCAAAATGGATACAAAATAGAACAGGTAAGTACATAATGTCATATAATAAACATTCATGATAATATTGTTCATACAATTGATAGAAGGATGAACAGGGTAAGAGATTAGATAATGGTAACTCGAAATACCACCTGGAATAAATTCCCTAGTACATCATGATTTCAAGGTAGGGTGAAATAGGGTAAAAACCAGTAATGTCTGCTGGACCTAAGGCCTCACTAGACCTGTGGGGGGAGGTTAGAAAGGATATGGTTGATGAGGACTGGGTAGACAGTTTAAACACGGCATTAGGTGGCTCAACCCCTTTTCGTGGCTTCCATGCCACTCGTCAGGAGCGAGCCCGTGTGGTATCTAGAAATATATTGAGGTAATTACATAATGCAGTAGGACAGTAGGACCAAGATCTTGTTGGCTGTTGCGGGGCTGCTCCGAGTGAACGGGGTTCGTCTTCATCACTACCTAGACGACCTCCTTCTCCTGGCACACGACAAAAGTCAACTTCTAGAACACAGGAGCCTGGTCATCTCCACCCTTCAAGAGTTCGGGTGGCTCCTGAATCTAGAGAAGAGTCACCTGGAACCCTTACAGTCCCTCGCGTTTCTCAAAGCCCACTTCAACAGAGTAGAGGGCGCCATCTCGCTGCCTGAAGAGAAAATTGCATTGGTCCAAGACAGAATCCGCATAGCCCTCGCTTCATCTCATCTCTCGGCCCTTCAGTGTCTAAAAGTGATTGGCATCATGGTGGCCACAATTCCCATGGTGAAGTGGGAACAATGGTGGTCACAACCCTTCCAGAAAGGTTTCCTACAGCAATGGAGATCATACAACAAGAACCAACGCATCTACCTTACTCCGTTGATGAGGCTGTCTCTCCTTTGGTGGCTTCGGCAGGAAAACCTTTGCAGTTACCACTTGATCGTTCCTATCACATGGGTCACAATAACTTCAGATGCCAGCAACAAAGGCTGGGGTGCATATTGCCTATCGGAGGTAGCACAGGACATATGTGGCTCCCCCTCTCGGGGGATAGTGACCAACATTCTGAAACTCTGGGTGATGCTCAGGTTGGACAACACAACCGCAGTGGCCTAAATAAGGAAGCAAGGAGGAACCCGAAGCTGGTCCCTGCTACTGGAAGTTGAGCCAAATTTGAGCTGGGTGCAGAAGAATTTGTCCAATATTTCAGCGGTCTACATACCCGGGATCCAGAATGTTCAGGCAGATTTCCTGTCTCGTGTTCAGATGAACAACAATGAATGTTCGAGTGGCTTTTGACCCTGGGAGTGTCACCAGAAGTCAACCTCTTTGCCTCCCCATGCAACAACAGGTTGTCCAAGTACTTCTCAAGGTTCCAAGACCCTCAAGTCTATGGGATAGATGCCCTCACGGACCAGTAGAGTTTCCATAAGGCTTATGCCTTTCCTCCGGTGCCTGTGATACTCCAATTCCTCCGGAGACTCAGATCAGAGAAGGTGGAGGTGATAGCAATAATTCCCTATTGGCCCAACAGGCCACGGTTTCCTCTCTTGTCACTCCTCAGCTATCGGGACTCAGTTCCCCTGCCACTCGGGCTGGACCTATTGTCTCAGGGCACAACCTTGCACCCCTGTCCTTCTCACCTGCACCTCAGGGCTTGGTTCTTGAGAGGGGAAGGCTTGAAGCTCTAGGCTGCCCAGAAGAGGTCATTCCTACCCTCTTGAACCCTAGGAGAAAGAGCACCAACAGGGTCTATGAACGAATATGGGCCAAGTTCACGTGTCCTTCAGGTCCAACTCGTGCAGTGCTTCGGCAGTCCAGGACATTTTCAGCTTCCTGCAATCAGGCCTAGACCTATCCCTATCAGTGAGCTCACTTCAGGTACAGGTATCGGCCATCTCAGCATTCACTGGAGTTTCATGGACCAAACACTCCCTAGTTCGCCAGTTCTTCAAAGGAGCTATCAGGCTTAGGCCCCAGAGGAAGCCAAGGTTCCCCAAGTGGGACCTTCCTCTTGTACTGGATTTCCTTTCCCAGCTCGGTTCAGATCCCTGCAAGCCTCTCTCTTAATGAAGGAACTTACTCTCAAGACCGCATTCCTGGTGGCTATTACTTCGGCTAAAAGAGTATCTGAAATCAGAAACCTGGGTTCTAACTTTCTTTCCAGACAGAGTAGTGTTAATCCCCATGCTGGGGTCGAATCCTAAAGTGACCACAATTTTTCATGAAAATCAAGAAATTGTGCTCCCCATTTTCAGATCAACAGAAAATCAAGGTGTCCATCCCCTTGATGTGGGGCACACACTAAAACAATACCTGGATGCCACGGCTCCCTTTCGTTAATCGGATTTTCTCTTCATCCTTCTCCAAGGAAAAAACAGAGAAATACGGGCCTCGGTTAGATCCATTGCTGCATGGATCATTCAGACCATTCCATGGGCTTATAAAGTGAGGGGTCTGGCTCCTCCAAAGGCAGTTACAGCGCATTCAACCCAGAGTATTTCAACATCCTGGGCAGCTTTGCGCCACGTCGCTCCCGAAGTGATCTGTAGGTTGGCTTCCTGGTCTTCTATCATCACATTTGTGTCTCACTATTGTATTGAACCAGCTGCCCTATTGTCTGTCAATTTTGGTTTACAAGTACTGTCAGTTGACGGTGTTAAATAAAAATTTTCTTTGCTCAGAATTTTCCCACCCGGGCGTGTATGGTGAGTTATTTCCCACACAATTTCCTATCAAATACTTACCATAATTTTCCTTTCCTGATAGACTCCATGGCTGCAGGAGTCCCCTCCCAATGCCTGGAGTAGGCTAGCTACGTAAAATGGCCTACAGTCTCGAGCAAAGATTTATGAGAGAGGTGTCCTATAGGGTAGTTATGGAGGCGGGGCTAACCACATCTATGCTGCCATGGAGTCTATCAGGAAAGGAAAATCACGGTAACTATTTGATAGGAAATTGAAATGTTTAGTTAATGTCTGGATGGCAAGGATTTATTTTCTGTTTTGTTTGATTTTCATGCAACTGTAGCACACCTCCTCAGGAGTCACAAATAACTGGGATCCCCCACCATGCACAGCCAGGCACACAGAATTTTCACAGGCACACTTAAGACAGAGAAAAGTCAGTGACTTTGTTTTTTTGTTTATTGAGGGTCTATAACTTGGATGGAAGGTTATGGGATGCCCACTTAACTTTAGCAAAACTTCAGGGCCATTCTTCCTATATACAGTCTCTATATACAGCTCTATATAAAGCTCCACTTCTTCCTCCAGCACTCAATTGCTTGCAGAACCCAGCTGGATCACTGTGTTAAGATCTGACAGTTACTCAGTCAGATTAAAAGCACTGGCCCAATACAGGCAGGAACCCGTGGCCCCTAGTTTGTGTAGCAGAATTTCAGTGTTCAGCTTGTGTGGCTACTGATCCAAGCACAACCTATTAAGGCACTGTCAACCCACTTGGCTGCAGCTGCCCCTTTCCCAGCGCTGCAGGCTAACTTCTCCAGCACAGTCTTCCAGACTGACACTCGCCAGCCCACTCGGCTGACCCCAAGGAGATCTCCCAGTTGACCTGCTTCTGCTGTCCTCTCTCCTTGCTCCCATGCCTCTAACAAGGGTTTCCTTCATGTGTTTTGGCAGGATCCTTCCAGCACCCGAGCCCTGGCCTGAGTTCACCCCCCAGAGTAGGTGGCACCATCAAGGGCCACCCACAGCCTCCTCAGCACTCCATCTCCATCACCCACTGACTGCTCCTGCTGGCATGATTCATGCCTGTGTATGAGGTGGCCTGCCTTCTGCCAGCTCTTCACTGGGGATTGTCTGAGAACTTCATAAATATGCCAAGCAGCTCCTCCTAACCTTCACCCACTATGTCTGAAACATTCACCAATGTCACAGAAAACAGGGGGAGGCACCAAAGAGGCTGTTAGGATGAGTAATCCAGCCCTGAGTCACTGAACCCTGACCCAGATTCATAGCTCAGGCTTAGCCCTAAGCTAAAACTATTTTTTACCTACACTAACAAAAAAACTATCTACATCTAGCACACATACTAGAGGGTGCTACACAACCTTTTTAAATAAAACTGGATACAAAGTCAGATTTTAAGAAAAAACTGCCGTCTGGACTGCCTTTTCCCCAGGGTAGGTGATCCCCATTTGAGCTAACCCCCCAAACATGGTGGATTTGGGTGGGCAACTTTCTGAGCAAGTAGGAAGAGGATAAAGGATGTAATAAGAGCCTTGCTGCTGGCCACTGCAACCCAGCAGGAAACCAATCGCCAGTTCGCAGAGGCCACTGCAGCGCAGCAGGAGGCAAATCATCAGCTTGAAGAGGTCCTGGTTGAATTAAAGAAAGGTTCTTTGCCGGTGGAACAGAAAATGACATGTGCCAGCTATTACCTGCAGAAGATAGCACCTACAGATGATGTGGAAGCTTACAACTTTTGAAAGAGTTGCTGTTCTGGAAGGATGGCAAAAAGAGCAATGGGTGGGACTGCTAGTGCTATTTCTCACAGGTGAACCCCAAAAGGCCTATAATGACCTGGAACCAGAACTGCCCAGGACTATGAGAAACTGAAAGCTGAAGTTCTTGCACACCAGTGGGCATCACCATTGCGATCCGGGCTCAGCGGGTGCATCGGTGGTCATATAGTTCTGACAAGCCACCCCGCTCCCAGATGTTTGATCTGATACATCTTACCAGCTGTAGCCTGAGACTTTGTCAGCACCTAAGCTCCAGGAGCATTAAACAGGCAAAAGTAAAACTTTCTCGGTTCGGAGGTCGTAGGTGCTGGCTATTGCTGATAGCGATGAACAGGAATAAATTCTGGACAGCCGCACTCGTAGATTTCCCTTATTTATTTAGAAGATACACATCAATTACAAAGTACAGCAGACAGGAAAGGAGCTGACGTTTCGCACTAACACTAGTGCTTACTAATGGCCTAAATAAATAAGGCAAATCTACGAGTGCGGCTGTCCAGAATTTATTCCTGTTCTTCACCTAAGATTGTGGAGCGTGTGGTCATGGACTGCTAACTGTATACACTCCCTGCCACTTAAAGTAAATGGGTAAGCCATGGAGACCCTAAGACTGCAGACCAGCTAGTGGACCCAGTAGAGAGGTATACTGCTGGTAAGGACTTGCTGAGCTCATCCGTGCCCCACCCTAACATCTCTAGAGGTTAAAAACCACCCAGAGGATCCAGTAAGACTGTTGTAGGGTTCAAGGGCTCTGGCAAAAGTTGTAAGACTGTTGCTACAGATATTAAGACTGTGGGCTTGGGACCAAGAGACTGTATAAATAGGTCAGGAAGGTCCCTGAAGCTATTTAGAAGACTGGGTACAGAACACTGTTATTAATATGTAATTGTAAATGTTATTGTTATGTTATTAAATGCCATGTGATGAATGCTGGCAACAAGGTCTGCAAGACATTTTAGAAATACTAAGCATGATGTCTGTAGTATATTAATTCTGTTTAAATTAGAAAAAATAAACTTTATTTTTTTTTATCAGGAAAAATGGGGAATTGAGGCAACCTTGAACTTTCATGGTACGGTATAGACTTAAAATGCTGAAACAGCTTTTTATAAAAATACAAATTACCCAAAGGTAGGGGTATCTACCTGCCCAATGGTCAATGGCATCAATCACAACAGTATGCTGGTTGCTCTACTCGTGGTGTAATCTATTTGATGACATGCAAATGTCATGCCTTTAACAGCAAAACCATATGAGAATTTGGCGATAGTATTAGGGACCATGTGTACTATTACGGTAATGGTAAAATCATTACTCCCGTTACCAGGCACATAGGTCTTCATCACAAATTTGACAATACCTCAGTTTCTTTTTTTGTGTTAGAGATAATTCCTCCTAATCCCAGAGGAGGCGATTGGGACAATTTAATTTTGAGATACGATACTCTCTGGATCAAAAGATTATCAGCCATAAGCCCCCCCCCCCCCCCCCCGGGATTAATTAAACCAACTCTTAAAAACCGTTTTTATAGGTTATCCAATACCTACCATCGATCCCCTGAGAACAGTATGGCCCATCTTTTGGTCCCCCCCCCCCCCCGTAGATAGCGTAGATAGAGACACTGTCCTCTTGGCCATTGAGGTGCTCTTTGACCCTTTTGATTTTGTATCTGTGGGGTTGCAAGCTTGGACTATGTATTTTATTTTTAATTTTTTTCATGTTTTATTGGCACTATTGATTGATATTATATGTACATATGTTTTAATCTATATGTTATATATTAGGTGTTTCTATGGTTTTCTTTTTCATTAATTTTCCCTCTCTGCTTTTTGGTTTACCAGGCATGGGCATTTTTCTCCGTTGCTGGTTTGTTCGGCCTCTGGGTGTCTAGTTTTTTTTTCCAGGTAAGTGTGTGATTTCCTATCCCGATGGCTGTTTCTGGTCCGTCCACTAGATGGGGCCGATATGTGCCATCCTTTGTTGGCATGGGCGGGCGGTGTCATTTCAGAGACCTTTTTCTGGGATGCGCCGTTCTGCGGTACTGCACATGTGCGGCTCCGAGACCTTGTTCAGCGACGTCATTCGTATGCACCTCAGCGCAGCATTGAGGTCATTACCTGGACAGAAGCCAGATGAATTTAATGGGAAAATGTTTCCTATTGTTTGTGAGTGGCGATGCTCATGGCGGCGGGGATTATCTTTGGAGTTGGCACCCTGGTGAGTGCTTTATCCACTTAACTCCCAAACTGATTGTGTGATCTTATAGGGTCAATGGTGATCATGTCTCCTGTTAATTACAGTTTATGTGCTTTGCCTTTTCAGGGATTTCTGGCTGGTTACATGCAAGGCTGTATTTAACCTGTAGCCATGGAATCACCTGTGTCTTAATTCACTATCCCGCTGTTTGATCCTAGACTGAACTCATGTTCTTAGGACCTGATGTTCTATGGTCTTAGTGGGATGATTAATATCCTAAATGATTAATTCTCCTTGTTAGGTAAGTGTATTCTTGGCCATTTTGAGGCTTATTTTTGGTTCTCCTGTGTATACGTGATGACTGGTAAGTTACTGTATTTTTGTATTTCCCTATATATTTTATAGAGTCTTCCAAATACAGTTGGAAAACAGTCCATTATCAGCCCTGAGCCCTCCATTTGAGGATTATATCTCTTCCTCAGCCCAGCCTTGTCGCATTCAACTATGTGAAGATTATTATCGGGGGGGGGGGGGGGTATTGCCATATATTTATTGTATATCTATTTGGCTTTGTTTTATGGATTGGGTCCAGGGGAATGGGATAAATTCCCCACCCCTGTTATAGACCCTATTTAAAACACCTATGAGGGTGTTTTTGCTTTATAATATTTTTTTTTCTATTAAACTGCTTCTTTTCCATTTTACCTTCATCTGGTGTCCACACTTGCCCAGGAAACTGACATTTTTGGCCTTGAGATGCCTGGTGTGTTGGTGCTGGCCCTGCTGGTGAGTATTCTTGCCTATGGTATATTCCTCCTGGTGGCCATAAGTAGTCCGGGATTGATGAATGTATTTATTATTTATGGTATTTTTTACTGTGGCTGTGGAGCATCCCAATACTTTGGCAGTTACCTGGTGATCTGCTCCACATCCCACAGTGCCACCATATTACCATTATTACCATATTACCAAGATTTTTTATATTTATGCATTTGTTTTCTCCTAGAAAAAGATTTTCTCTGAATTATACTCCCGTAGAAGCGGGTCACCGTGAAACATGTAGAGTTTACAACTGAATAAAGACGTACATGTGATTCTCCGCTGTGGGTGGATACATCTCTTCTTTTCCAGTTTACATCAGTTTACATCAGAGGAATATGTTTACTTAAGGGTGTTTCCTGTCATGGAATACTATGCACTGGGTATATGTTATATGTCTGCCCATGTGGGTATTTTTTATATTAATGATTTTCAATAAATTTGTATTTTTATAAAAAGCTGTTTAAGCATTGTAAGTCTATACCGTACCATGAAAATCCAAGGTTGCCTCAATTCCCCATTTTGCTCGATAGCATTTTGTGAGAGTGAGAGCCCCTGTCTCGGTGAAAATGAGTGTAAAAGGACACAGGACTCTCAAAGAGGCAGTTTGAGAAGTGCCAGCAGAAGATTTGTAAGCAAAGAAAACTATGCTTTAAGTTTTCTCTGGATTTTGTAAGTCCGGATTGGGGCTGGAAACTTGAAGACTTCAAAGAGCATTGAGAGGGATGGAGTCTTCAGTCTTGTGTCTGAGTTTTCCAGAAGTTCTGCAGGTTGTTTGTGTCCAGGTGCACACACCCATTATAAGGCAGATCTGAGCATAGTTCATGGGAGTTGGTGTGGGAGCATTTGCTGCAACCAGGCAATATCCTTGAGATGGCACTCCATGTGGGAGAGGTTCCAGGTCAGTGAACTGAGAGAGTTGGGCCAGCTGAGAGAGTCAGGAGACCATAGCTGAAACAACTGCAAGAGAGAGTCCTGGGGACCAGAGGGGACCATGAGTCTTGGAGGAGTGTGAAAGCCTGGAGTGTCAGGAGAACCCCTTCCTAGAGGCCAGGAGTGGGCCTGCGCAGCTTTGTACTGTGACCAAGGCTGAGTGAGCCTTGGGAGCCAGGTGGCTTGGCATTTTTGTTTGTGTTTTAAATTTTGGTAGAAGAACTCCTGTGTGGGCAACCCATGCAAGCATGAACTTTCATTTTTGTTACTTTCAATAAAAGTGGGCTAAGGTTTTCGAATGAATCTCTCACGCTAATCAGGAAAAGTAAACAAAACTAATAAAAATAAGAAAGTGCAATCACAGTGCAGCAAAATCTCTAAGTGTATCACGTGACACCAAAACAGTAAAGGTGAATAAGGTGATTTTGCGCAAATTTCTGTACATAAATACACTAAATAAATAATACATAAAATGCAATAAATAAATAAGTAAACATGTCTAAAACATCTACATAACTGACAATATTCAATATGTAATATTGCATACATATATCATATAATTAATAGTAATGAATCGTGCAGTGAATACTAAAGAGGTGTCCTCTTTAGCATAAAAATGGCGTGTAACGCCTTCCATGAAAAATAGGATAAAACTGTAAGGTAAAGGAATATTAGAGAATCAAAAACTAAAAATTCAAATATTAACTTGTTGATAAATGTTCAAGTCCTCTTTAAGTGGACAAATAGGTGGGTATAGTTCTGTGGTTATCAGGGTTGATAGAGAAGAGTGTCCATAAGTTGTCCTGCTGTGGTTTCTTTAGTATTATAGTCTCCCAAAACTCTCACCTCAATGCTATGGAAACAAGCAGTCACCATCTGAGATCTCCACTGTCCTCCATGGGTGGGCAGATCTTTCGGTGCTCCTCCTATGGGCACAACGATTCGCTCCAAAATCGCAATTGTAAAGAGGTACCTCAGTGTGAGATGGGGGACAAAATAGAGAAACCTCCAATAGTGCAATATGTCGGGGCTAAATATATTTATTAAAATAAAGAAAAGTGGACTCTTACACAGAAGCATTAAAAACAACACAGGGAACAAATTTGGCATTGTTCCTCGCCTTCTCACGTCACTTCCGGTTGCGAGAGATGAAGTTGTGAGAGGCAACGTAATGCGTAGGGATTGGCCGGGATAGCCGCAACTGGAAGTGACGCGAGAAAGCGAGGAACAAAGCCAAATTTGTTCCCTGTGTTGTTTTTAATGCTTCTGTGTAAGAGTTCACTTTGCTTTATTTTAATAAATATATTTTAGCCCCGACATATTGCACTATTGGAGGTTTCTCTATTTTGTCCCCCATCTTACACTGAGGTACCTCTTTACTATTGCGATTTTGGAGCGAATCGTTGCGCCCATATGAGGAGCACCGAAAGATCTGCCCACCCATGGAGGACAGTGGAGATCTCAGATGGTGACTGCTTGTTTCCATAACATTGAGGTGAGAGTTTTGGGAGACTATAATACTAAAGAAACCACAGCAGGACAACTTATGGACACTCTTCTCTATCAACCCTGATAACCACAGAACTATACCCTCATATTTGTCCACTTAAAGAGGACTTGAACATTTATCAACACGTTAATATTTTATTTTTTAGTTTTTGATTCTCTAATATTCCTTTACATTAAAGTTTTATCCTATTTTTCACAGAAGGTGTTACACGCCATTTTTATTGGCATCTTTTCACGTGATTTTTTTATCAGGACACCTCTTTAGTATTCACTGCACGATTCATTACTATTAATTATATGATATATGTATGCAATATTACATATGGAATATTGTCATTTATGTAGATGTTTTAGACACGTTTACCCTTTTTATTTATTGCATTTTATGCATTTTTTATTTAGTGTATTTATGTACAACAATTTGCGCAAAATCACCTTATTCACCAATAAAAGTTTACTACCACGCCCTTAAACTGAAGTTCCTGTTGGCTGTGAACTCACTGAAAATGCATCTACCACTGAACTAGACATCCCCCAATATACAAATTTATAGGACGAAGATACCTTATTTCCTGTTTACTTCAGTAGCACAAAATAATTTTTTTTTTTTTCTTGACCTGTGACCTTTGAAGCTGTAGTTTAGCCAATAAGGTCTACTATCAATGTTAAAAAAATACCTATATGGTTAAAAAAATTCTTTCCTTTTTTATATTGTAAAAAAATACACATCATAGTGTATATTTGGCCTAAACAGCTGCATCCATTATGTTGATTTTAAAATGCGGCCTACTTCAAGGTTAGAAATTATGTTAATGAAGTCTGTACAATGTTTCTTAATTTTTTATGAGACATGTATACACTTACACTTGGATGTTGATTTTCTGGATGAAACACAGCATGTTTTGTGTCCCTTTCAAAATACATTCTAGTTTAACTGCTTCAATGCTTACTAGGGAGTCTGTACAATATTTCTGGCCTCTGTCTCATAAAAATACATTCTAAAATGTATTTCATGCTAACACTTGCCACATCACTCATGATGTTCGGCATGTCTGTGCAATATTTCGGGCTCCTGTCTCTAGGATAATACACTGTAATTTTTATCTCTTGATGAAAACTGCTTTGTCTATCCTCCCTCCATTACGGCTTAGTAAAACCGCTCACATAATGCTCCTTTTTTTCAGACATATTTTTTTTTCACAATAAAAACTGCTTGCCTCTACTTCCCCGTTGTGGCTTTGTAAAACTGTAATACTATAATGCTTTATGAAAGAAGATTACATGCTGTAAACCATATTTTGACACTGTATGGCAACTGGTAAGAAGTCAAGGGCTTTATTTTTTAGTTTTTTTTCCATAAATGTTTTTTTGAAAATACAAATTGCAGTTTACAAAGAAAGAAAAATTAGTTAAATTGGACTTTCTTTTGATATAATCCAAAATGTAAAAAGGATAACAGCATACATGTTGCAAAAACAAAAAGGTTCAACATTTATCATTTGCCATAAACTTCTACAAGGCAAGCCTCTAATGCCCTGTACACACGACCGGTTTGCCCATCGGAATAAACGCTAATGGTTTTTCCGACGGAATTCCGCTCAAGCTGTCTTGCATAAACATGGTCATACCAAATTCCGACCATCAAGAACACGGTGACGTACAACACGTAAGACAGGTCAACACGTACGACAGGACAACACGTACCACGTCTCATACTTGCTTCAGAGCATGCATCATTTTTGGTACGTCGGAACAGCATACGGACGAGCGGTTTTCCCGATAGGAATTTGTTCCGTCGGAAAAATATAGAACATGTTCTCTATCTAAGTCCGTCTGAAATTTTGACATAAAAAGTCAGATGGGGCATACACACGGTCGGAATATACAATGAAAAGCTCCCATCAAACTTTTTCTGTCGGAAATTCCGACCGTGTGTACGGGGCATAACTTGCCTTTTGGTCACACTAAGTTAGAAACGCAATTTTTAGATTGTAAGGTGTAAAGGGAAAAGAACAGATGTGGTAAAAGGAGGGGGTGGTGGGGAAGGAATGGAGGAAGGGAAAAAGAAGAAAAAAAAAAAAGGGAAGGGGGTAAAAGTTTATCTCAGGCTAGGGGTTTTCTCGGTGCCCAGTATAAGTATACAATGGTTTAACCATATTCCCGATATCGTTCTGGTCTTAAAATGAGACCAACAGGACTACATAACTGTAAATGTAGTCTCTTGTGTGCAGTGTGTATTAGCTCCACCATCTCTTCAATCTTCTGTTCAATCTAGCAAACCACTGCGCTACTGTTGGGGTATGGGTTCATAGCCAATGGAGAGGTGTGCTGCATTTACCATATGTATTGCAAGAGAGTTATGATAATCCTGTGTGGGGAGGGAAGTGTGGTGTAGTAAGTATTGGGCTAGGGAAAAATTTAGAGAGTACGACGTTACCTGGGATATGGTGTCATGGATAGATCTCCAGTATGGTTGCAAAAGCTCACAGCTCCACCAAATGTGTAGCATGGTTCCTTTTTTACAGCCACATATCCAACACACATTGAAGCAGTTTGGATAAAACGTATATAGCAGAATGGGAGTTCTGTACCATCTGGATCAAATTTTATAGGGATTTTCCTGTATTGCGACATTTAAAGAGCCTTCATGAACATATTCATTGATAGTTTCCCAATCGTTATCAGAAAGAGTGAGTTGAAGCTCTTTTTCCCCAAGCTTTTCTTGCTGTGTCAATGATTTGGGATGGTGCTTCTGTAAGGAGAGGGTATGTGAGTGAGATCAAGTGGCATTGAGGCGTATTTCTAGTGCATAAAGTTTTGAAATGCATAAGCGGTCTTGTTAACCATGAGGCCATCAGCAAAGAACCCAGAAAGTGTTTGATTTGTCTATATGTCCACCAGGGAAAGGTACCTGTAGTGGAAACAGATTCTAATTGGGATAGTGAGAGGGCTTTCCCCTTAGTGAAGAAGTGGTGTGCTAGTACATCGTTATGGGGCCATTTCCTTATCAGGAATGTATGTGTCAGGCCAGGGAGGTAATCTGGATTGCCGCATGCTGTAGTTTAAGGGCCTGGTGAGGAAGAAAAGGCCACCGATTTGCATGTGATTCAAAAGCATAGTAATGATGGACCTATAAGTGGATGTTATTTAAGTTGTTTTGGAAGGTGTTGAAGTGGAAGTCAAGGTCTGTGGAGGAATAAGAAAGCCTGGAAACCACCACAGGGAAGCGGCAGGTGGCTGCAGTGGGTGGGTTGGGGGGCACTTCTCACTACTGTATAAGTAAAAGCAAAAAGTGAAAGCAAAAAGATTTGGCAGCTGCAGAGCCACCCAGATGACTTTTATTGAACAGCTAATCACTAGATGAAAAAAAGGTGCCGTTTTGACATTAAAGGTTTCATACATGGATCAAAATTTGGCCGGATGAGCAGGGACCCGCCAATTTCGATCCATGTATGGGCAGGCTAGTAGGGTAGTTAGACAGAAGTGGACCTACTGATTCACTTCTGTCCAACCAGCCTGTCAGGTTTTTTCTGAACAACGAATGCTGCTAGCCATAGCCAAGCAACACTGATCAGTGTTTTCTGACGACAGGAAGGCAACTGTCAGAGCACAATAGCACAGTGGGGATGATTCTCTCATCTACCTCAAATGTGTGGATTGGGAAATCTGGTCTTTTTTGTTGTTGTTTGTGTAACCCACTGGTTGAACAGAAAAAAAAATAGTAACATTTGGCCAGCTTAACTTCATAACTGCAGCTACAGCCATGTCAATGTTTTAAAGGAGCTGTAAAGGCAGAAGTCTTTTTATCTTAATGCATTCTATGCATTAAGATAAAACGCCTTCTATGTGTAGCATAGATATATACTGTATATAAATGTATATACACAGGGCTTTTTTTTCTCAGAGAATAAGTGCAGAAACTCACCTGTCCACCCCTCCATGCCCCCTGTCTGCGTGCCATAGGGTGGATGTGGCCAAATTGCACCAGTGAGAGGGTCTTAAAGGGACATTATAAAGTAAAACCAGGAATGCATCAAGCATTATGCTCAGAATGCATTATTAGGGAGTATGTCACACTCAGAATGCAAGGTTTAGCAGTGTGCTACGTGTAGTGTGCAGAGTTTAGGATTGTCTTACGCTCAGAACTCAGGGTTCAGGAGTGTGTTACGCTCAGAATGCAGGGTTCAGGAGTGCATTACACTCAGAATTCAGGGTTCAGTGGTGAATTATGTACATAGTGCAGGATTCAGGAGTGTGTTACACTTAAAGTGCAGGAATCAGGAGTGCACTATGCACAGAATGCAGGGTTTAGGAGTGCGTTATGCAGAAAGTGCAGGGTTCAGGAGTGTGTTATGCACAGAAAGCATGGTTCAGAAGTGCATTATGCACAGAATGCAGGGTTCAGAAGTGCATTATGCAGAAAGTGCAGGGTTCCGGAGTGCATTTATACAGAGAGTGCAGGGTTAAGGAGCGTGTTATGCACAGGATGCAGGGTTCTGGAGTATGTTTATGTAGAGTGTACAGGGTTCAGGAGTGCATTATGCAGAAAGTGCAGTGTTCAGGAGTGTGTTATGCACAAAATGCAGGGTTCAGGAGTGCATTTATGCAAGGAGTGCACAGTTCAGGAGTGTTTTATGCACAAAATGCAGGGTTCAGGAGTGCGTTATGCAGAAAGTGCAGGGTTCAGGAGTATGTTATGCACAGAATGCAGGGTTCAGGAGTGTGCTTATGTAGAGAGTGCAGGGTTTAGGAGTACGTTATGCAGCCAGTGCAGGGTTCACCAGTGTGTTACGCTCATAATGCAGGGTTAAGGAGTGCGTTGTACTCAGAATGCAGGGTTCAAGAGTGTGTTACACACAGAATGTAGGATTAAGGAGTGTGTTATGCACAGAACGCAGGGTTCAGGAGTGTCTTACACTCAGAATACAGGGTTAAGGAATGCGTTATGCAGAGAGTGCAGGGTTCAGGAGTGCGTTATGCAGAAAGTGCAGGGTTCAGGAGTATGTTATGCACAGAATGCAGGGTTCAGGAGTGTGCTTATGCAGAGAGTGCAGGGTTTAGGAGTACGTTATGCAGCCAGTGCAGGGTTCACCGGTGTGTTACGCTCATAATGCAGGGTTAAGGAGTGCGTTGCACTCAGAATGCAGGGTTCAAGAGTGTGTTACACACAGAATGTAGGATTAAGGAGTGCGTTATGCACAGAATGCAGGGTTCAGGAGTGTCTTACACTCAGAATACAGGGTTCAGGAATGTGTTATGCAGAGAGTGCAGGGTTCAGGAGTGTGTTACACTCAGAAACCCTTCTCAACAGTTAAGCTCTGTAGCCATCTTCTTCAGCTCTGATCTCTGCACCAGCACAGCCCTCACCTTTGCATATGTAGCTCTCTCTAGTGTGCTAGATGTACATAGTTGTTAGTGTTGGTAAATTGGCCTGGCTGAGAGCCAGGGGCTGGACTGAATCTGGGTCAGGAATGAGTGACACAGGGTGGCTGAATGACTCATCAAGCAGCACCTCTGGTAACTCCCCCTGCTCTCTGGAACCTTGGAGAAGCTTCCAGAAATAAAGGGTTGAGTCTGGGAGGAGCTGCTTGGAGTATTGATGAGGGCCCCAGCCGACCCTTAGCAGGTGGGCTGGTGAGAGGGGGGGCACCTCTTCAATACTCCGGGGTCATTCCAGCATGGGAGTTGGGTGGAAATGGAGTGCTGGGGAGGCTGTCGTGGCCCCTGAGGGTGCCCTCTTGTCTGGAGGGGGTGACCTCGGGCCTGGGGCTCAGGTGCTGGAGGGACTCTCTACAATACATGAAGGAATCCTTCCTGGAGGCACGGGAGCAGGTGTGAGAACAGCGGGAGAGAGTCAGTATGTCCTGCAGATCTCCAGAAGTCAGCCAGGTGGGCTGGTGAGTGTGCAGTCTGGGATGACTGTGGGAAGAGTGTCAGTCTGGGAGGACTGTGGAGAGGTAGCCCGGGAAGGCTGGTGAAGGGGGCAGTTGCAGCTAGGCAGGCTGGCAGTGCCTTAGGAGGTGTTGCTGGGATCAGTGGCCACAGGGATGTCAGCTGGACACTGGACCTTGCTACACAACCAAAGGAGCTCGGGGTCCCTGCCTGTAAAGGGATCTTACTCTAATCTGGCTGAGTGCTTTGCCAGAATTATTAGTGTCCTAGCTGAGTCTGTTTTTTTTCTGCAAGCAAGTGAAGTGCTGGAGGAAGCAGAGGAATGTATATAGGCTGTATATATGAAAGTTGTCCCTGAAGAGTTGTCTGAAGTCAAGTGGGCATCCCATAATACCCCTACTCCCCATCCAGGTTTAATCCCCTCAATACATACAAAAAAAAACTAAGTACTGGACTGTTTTCTGACTCTGGTAGACTGTGAACAATTGGTGTGCCTGGCTGTGCAGGGTAGGGAAACCCAGTTCTTTTTTTTTTTAAATTCCTTTATTTTATTTTATTTTCAAGAGAGCGTGTTACAGTTTGAGGTACATATTGTCAAGTTCTATAACATTTAATGGATACCATAAAACAGTGGTAGGAAGAAGATTTTAACAGGAACTGTCGTCGTCTAGAGATGTAACACATAAACAATCCTCTCGTTTACACAATCTGTATGGTGAAAGCGGAGCCTGTGTGCATGGGAGGGTCTAATGTAAGGACTATCTTAGTGTCCATTTGCACGCATCTCACTGAGACATGCCTTGTGTAAACAGGTAATTCGTGTAATTATCCTTTATCAGTAGGTAAAAGGGTGAACTAAAATAACAAGAAGAGAAACTCTCCACTGATCGGGGGTGGAGATATTCCGGGTCGATCAGTGAAGTCCGGCAAAGGGCAACTAACATAAAGTAATGTAGACCATGATATTCATTATATCTGATCAGATCTTCCCTAAGCCGGTAGAGTATAGGGGATTGTGTGAGGACTGGGGAGGGTGGGGGGGGGAGGGAAGAGGTAAAAAAGCGGGAGACAATAGGGGGGAGGGGTAAGGATAATAGAGAGGAGAGATGGAGAGGGAGGTGAAAAAGGTAGGGAAAGGGGGTAAAGAGAGGTAAAGAGGGGAGGGTGGTGGTGCCACCCTCCAGCCAGGCGGAGCCCCCATAACGGGGGGTGTCCACGCTAAGACATCTCCCGGAGGTAGGCCTCGGAGTAGATGAAGTGTTGCCAAGGGCGCCAGGTCTCCCGAAAGGCTTTCTCCCTGTCATGCAGCGTGGCCGTGAGATCTTCCATGTCACGCAGTTCGTTAACCCTGGCATACCACTGGATCTTAGTTGGTGGGGTTTCCGATCTCCAAAATAGAGGGATGCAGGCCTTGGCCGCATTAAGTAGTTGTATAGTAAGTGAGGCTTTATATTTCTTAATTGTTCTGCTAGATAGGTGCAGCAAACAGGCCCCGGGATCTCCCCCCAGTGCGACGCCCGTTAAACGTTCGATCGTGTCTGTCACCTCTTTCCAATAAGGTTTAATCTTGGGACAGTCCCAGAAAATGTGCAACATCGTTCCTTCTCCTGTTCCACAGCGCCAACATATACTTGGTACCTGCGGGAGGAACCTGTGGAGAGTGGATGGTACCTTGTACCATCTGGTCACAATCTTGTAGCATGTCTCTTGGACCCTTGTGGCTAGAGAAGATTTTTGGGCAAAGTATAAGATCTTTTCCCTTTGTGTTTCATTAAAATGCACTCCTAATTCTCTTTCCCATTTAGTGAGGAAGGGGGGCACAAAGCTTTCAGGCGGGGCAATCAGGGAGAGGTAGATCGAGGACAGGGAGTGGCGTACGGGCTCTCTGCGGTGGCAGACACGTTCCAACTCCGTGAGTGGGCGTGGGGGACCTAAAGTCTGAGCACTTCGGCGTAAAAAATTACGCAGTTGGAGACCACTCAGGAAATCCAATGGCGTGTCCAGGTCCTCAATTCCCGCGGCCGACCGGAGCCGGCCACCGGCATCTAGGAAATCGTGGAGGTGCGGCCATCTATCTCCTTCCGATAGGGCTCTATAGATCGGGCCCTGGCAGCCCGGCAAGAAATCAGGGTTGCCCAGTATCGGCACCATAGGGGAAGGAATAGGTGATATCAGGGTTTTACGAAAGGTTTCTCTGGCCACTCTTAATGTGTTTCCCAGAGTCGGGTGTTCGGCGATGATCTTCGGGATCGGAGTGGAAAGCCATGGCCAACTCCTAGCCGTTCCATCGGAGTCCTCTATCTCCATATGGACCCATTGTTTGGCTTCTGAGTGGCAGTACCAGTCTATCAGTCTGGTAAGATGTGTTGCCCTGTAGTAGGCTTTTACGTCTGGTAGTCCCACTCCACCCCTACGTTTTGTCATATAGAGTAGTTGTAATTTGATGCGAGGTTGCCCGCGCGACCAGACAAAATCTCGGAAAAGTGCGTCGAGTCGCTTGAAGAAGGAGGGCGGGAGATGTATGGGGAGGGCCTGCAGGAGATAGAGTATCCTCGGGAGAGCTGTCATCTTGATGGCATTACAGCGTCCAAACCACGTTAGAGTGAGGGAGTGCCAATGTTGTAGGTCTGTTTTAAGCCTGTGTAGAAGAGTGGCAAAGTTTGCTTGGTAAAGGTGGGCGGGGTCCGCGGTAATGGCCACTCCTAGGTACGGAATGGTATCAGTTGCCCAGTGGAACTTGTAGTTCAGGCGCAATTGTCAGATATTTTGTGAGCTCAGTGTGATATTAAGCATGGAGGATTTAGACATGTTTATTTTAAATAGGGACAGAGCTCCGTACTCCCTCAGGGAATAAAGCAAGGCGGGGAGTGAGGCAATGGGGTCAGCCAAAAAGAAGATAAGGTCATCCGCAAAAGCGGCGACCTTGTGGGCTCCAGATGTTTTACGAAAGCCCTCTATTTGGGGGTTGGCCCGTATCTTACAGAGCAGAGGTTCCAAAGAAAGAATAAAGATTAGAGGGGACAGGGGACAACCCTGTCTGGTACCATTTCGGATGTGAAAATAACCCGACCTGGTTTCGTTAACCCTAACCGCCGCTGTGGGGCTGGAGTAGAGAGATAAGATCCAGCTGAGCATCGACGTCCGGAGGCCAATGTGTTCGAGAGTAGCTCTAACAAATGTCCAGTCTACACGATCGAAAGCCTTCTCCACGTCAGTTGACAGCAGGAGAAGGGGTCGTCGCGTGGTCCTGGCGGCATGTATGAGGTTCAGCACCCTGATGGTGTTGTCACGTGGTTCCCGTTGGGGGACAAAGCCCGCTTGGTCTTTGTGAATTAGGTTTGGTATGTGAGGGAGCAATCTGTTCGCCAGGATCTTGGCAAACAGTTTCAAGTCGGTGTTTAGCAAAGCTATCGGACGGTAGTTTCCACACCGGAGTAGGTCCTTTCCCTCTTTAGGGATGAGAGAAATTTAGGCCCTAAGGGAATCTATGGGGAAGGAATTACCTTGCGTAATTGAGTTAAGTGCATCCACTAGCGGTTTAGAGAGCGTCTCAAAAAAGGTTTTGAAATAAATTGGAGTAAGGCCATCAGGGCCTGGGGCTTTCTTGGGCTTGGAGCTCGCCAGTGCTACACCTAGTTCCTCCACCGTAATGGGATCTTCCAGTTCTTCCGCGATGTCGGCCGATAGAGATGGCATGCCAGAGGAGGCTAGATATTCGTGTGGGGTGGGTCCCCCAGAGGGGCCAAGGGCATCAGGAGAGGGTCTATCTAGATTATAGAGGCCGCTGTAGAATGTGCGGAATTCTTCCGCCATTTCTGTTGAGGTAGAGACCCTCCGACCCGAAGGGGTCAGAATGTGGGGGATGAAAGTTTTGGTGCGGGGTCCGCGAAGAGCTCTGGCTAGGAGGGAGCCAGGTTTGTTAGAGAATTCGTACATTGTGCGGCGTGACCATGCTAATCTCTCTTTAGCTTTATGTAACAGGAGCGAGCGAAGCTCCTCACGTGCTTTAAGTAACTCCTGGTATACGGAGCGAGCTAGGCTGGCCTTATGTGTACATTCAAGGGTCTTGATCTGAAGAAGAAGTTCTTCAGTTCTACGGGTTCTTTCCCTCTTGAGACGTGCCCCAATGCCTATTAAAATGCCCCTGATAACTGGCTTGTGAGCCTCCCACATCACCAAGGGGTTGGGGACCGAGGCTTCATTGAGTGTAAAGTATTCCTGTAATTTGGCTTGAATCTCAGCGCGGGTCTCCGCAGATTGAAGCAGAGACTCGTTCAGTCTCCATGAGGGTGGGGATTTAGACATTGGTCCCATTTGGAGCGTCAGGTGTATTGGGGCATGGTCAGAAAAGGAGATGACATCTATGGATGAGTCCACTACCCTCGGCAGGTCCTTGTGGGAAAGGAGCAGGTAATCTAATCTTGAGTACGAGTGATGTACTTGTGAGAAGTACGAATAATCCCTGTCCCTGGGGTGTGAAAGACGCCAGGGGTCTATCAAACGCAGTGAGTGAAGATCAGATTTGATTCGTTTAAGGCGGGCGTAGGAGAGATGGGAAGCACCCCGCGAGGTATCCAAAAGGGGGTCCATCGCAAAGTTCATATCACCCCCAAAAATGAGCATCCCCTCCGTAAACTCAAGCAATTTGGGTATCAGCCCACGCAGGAACTGTGCATGGTCGGTGTTGGGGAAATAGATATTGGCGAGAGTGACCTGAACGTCAAATACCTTTCCCTTAATCAGGAGAAAGCGGCCCTGGGGGTCCGTCTGCTGCGCCCCAAACTCCCAAGGTACAGATTTTGCCACTAGGATGCTAACCCCCTTAGATTTGGAGATAGGTGAGATACTGTGGTATGCCGTCTGGAATAGATTGTTAGTCAGTTTAGGAATATGCTCACCATGAAAGTGGGTTTCCTGTAGAAAGGCAATCTGGGTTTTAGATCTGCGAAGGTCAGCCAGGAGCTGGGAACGCCTCTCTGGGATATTGAGACCCCGTACATTAAGGGAGGTCACCTTTAGGAGAGCCATTGTGGCAGCCGGGGCACTGATGATCATTGATAGGATGGGGAGGATGATCGCTCTTAGTTCAAGTTCACGTCCCCACCCAGCTAGAGAGTAACAGCACCGGGGAAGAGAGGGGGATAAAGGAAGAGAGACAGTATCAGAGAGAGAGATGGGGGGGGTAGATGAAGGAGAGAGGGGGGGAAGGAGGGTGGGAGTAATCTAAATTAGTCAAGTAGCTACTCTATGAGCTCCCGGCCGAGACACAGAGGAGACCGTGCAGCAGCCGGGAGGTCGCCCTAAAGGGGGGTGGCCAATGCGGCGAAGCGCGTAATCAAATAGTTATTGCTATCGCCTATGTAGGCAAACCAAAAGACCTATATAATAAGGTACTTTTTTGGGGGTGGTAGGGAGATGCACTGAGTGGGGGGCCTAAGGAATCAGAAACATTGAGTAAAACAATACATTAACCATCGTAAATAAAGTGTGATTTACCACATATCTGGGCATAACATCCATGAACTCAACTGTGTTTCAGGCTAGTAAGTACAACTAAGTAGACCTCTAACATCCATAACCTGCTGGCGTTGACGCATCGCAGTGGCGGCCGAGGACTGAGGGCCCACTGGCCCATTCGCCCTTCCCCTGTATAGGACCAGGAGAGAGTCCCCACCGTCTAACTGTCAGTGCGCCAAGGCAGCATGGCTGGATGGAATCATGGAAAACATGCATGCACCTCCTTTTCAGTGTCAACGTTCATATCAGACAAACTCGGATGTAGTGCATGGAGTCTAGCCTGCCGTAAAGATACGGAATTTATAACAGTCATAACAATTATAACAATGTGTCCCCCCTCCCCCCGCCCCCGTCTGGAATTCAAAAATTAGCCCATAAAAGAGAGAAAAAGAAAAAAGGGGGAGGCGTCTTCAGGAGGGCAAAAATAAAAAGGAGGAGGATCGCCTTAAGGGGGGAAAGGAGGGGGGCACCAACCCATATGAGGTACTGGAAGTCTCACCAACAGCCGAAAGGTGGCATGCGTTTAGTCCTCAGATGATGTAGGATGGGCTCTTCGGACTTCTCGGTTTGGCGGGCGGGATCTTGGGCGTCGAAATCTTTGCTGTCTAGGTGGCGCTGAACCTTGTGGATCCTGAGAGAGCAGATATTCAAACCAGTTGGGCACCTCAATCGCTGGCCTGGAGATGAACTGAAAAAGGGCAGGTAGTTGGTCTGGCGTGCGGAGATAGAATTCCGCCCCCTGCCTCCTGACAATAAGATGGAAAGGGTGACCCCATCGGTAGGTGGCATCAGCCTCACGGATCACTTCCAGTAGGGGTCGCATGAGCCCACGCATGGTGCGTGTTTGTCTGGAAATGTCAGGGAAAATCCTGATGGGAGCCCCGTCGAAGTCTATTGGGCCCTTTTCCCAGGCAAGGCGAAGAATGTCTTCTTTAATTGTGAAGAAGTGCACCCTACATAATACATCACGGGGAAAGTCCAGTTCGGGTGATGATCTCTGTGCAGAGGGCGGGGGTCTGGGGCCTGGGATACGATGTACCCTGTCCAGTTCCAGGTCAGCTGTCGGTGGTTTGCCCAGGACCTGGTTTAGGATGGCAGTCACTGTAGATCGGAGGTCTGGGCCCATGGTGGCTTCTGGGATCCCCCTTAGGCGCAAGTTGTTGCGCCTGCTCCTATTCTCGCCGTCGTCCAGGCGCAGCTGGACATCGACAAGGTGGCGGCGGAATGCCCCGTACTCCGACTCCAGTGTATTGAGGCGCGTTTCTGTATTGGTTTGGGAGGCTTCGATCGTAGTGACTCTCTCTTCGACCACATCCACTTGCTGCTTTAGGTCGTGCAGTTCTCTGGTTAGTGCGTTTACAATAGAGGTGGCCATGGCATTTAAGTCTTGCTTGGTGGGGAGGCCTGACACTATGTCTCTCAGAGAGCCTTCAACTAGGCCGCTTAGGTCACCAGCATAGTCTGGAGGCAAAGGAGTGTCAGCAGTTATGGAAGCCGGGGACACTATAGGAGAGGGTGCTCTGTGCGGTAAGGGGGGAAAGTCTTCCTCTGCTGCGGAGGTAGTTGCAGGAGCGCTCTTCTTACTTGAGGATGCAGCGCCCACTGAGCTGACTCGAGGCGGCGCCATCTTGCTCCTTCCCGCCGGTGAGGGGGCCTGCTGCTGCCGTAGAAAGTAGTGTGAAATTTCAGGTCCCTTCCTTGCCTCAGTGACTGGTGGGTGGCTGCGGCTTCCTGGCATGAATGGATGGTTTAGTTAGTCAGCAGAGTCCAGATCTAATGGAGAGGCTGCGGTTGCGGCCTAGTCATACGTGGGGGGGGGGGTAGAGACCAGGCCCAGAGCACGGCCTATTATCAATCCAGGGTCAATCCACTCACCCCCCTCAGCAGTCCACAGCAGCCAGCTTGCGTTGAGGCAGGGGCGACCGCGCCAGGGGACCCCCCCCGCCGCGCGGCCCGCCAGGAAAGTCCGCGGCTCCGGCCTAGTGGGGCGGGAGTGTGCAGCGGCGTCTATTTGCAGCCCAGGGTCAATCCACTCACCCCCCTCAGCAGTCCACAGCAGCCGATTGGTGTAGGAACGGTGGCGACCGCGCCAGGGGACTCCCGGCCTGCTGCGCGGCCCGCCAGGAAAGACCGCGGCTCCGGCCTAGTGGAGCGGAAGTGTGCAGCGGCGCCGATCGCGGACTGGGAGCAGAAATCCTCCTCGCTCCTCACCTGGCAGGAGGTGTCTGGGTCTCCCCCGATCAGCTGGGGTGTAATTTGTAGATGAGAAAGGGCGATGGAGCTGGATTTAATGCTTGGATGAGCGGAGCTCTCAGGGAAAGCTGCCGCTCACAGCGCCATCTTGGCCACGCCCCCCGAAACCCAGTTCTAATTGCAGCTCCTATGTGGGCTGCACTACATTTGGGGGCTCATCTGGAATATAGTCCGCGGTAACCTACACAGTCGTTGATCCTAGTAACCGGGGAACTGTGCTTTGTTCTGGGACCACTGAGGGTTAAAACCAAGGGTTAAAACCAAGGAAAAGGACTTAAGTGCTCTGCCATTTTGTGATTGTATGTCTAAAGCCAGATGCCGTTGTCCTTGGTGACCACCAGGAGCTGCTGGTGAAGCCAGGTGACCTGCGTGCCCCGTTGCCATGCTGTTTCTCTCTCTCTTTTCCCCCCTTCTCATCTCTACCTCTCCTCTTTCCCCCTCTCTCTTATTTTTCTGATTGATTTAACAAGATGATGTTTTGCCTGTTTAATTCATGCTGTAGCAGGGTCCCTCGGGGGTCGTACTCCCAAGGGAAGCACTCGATGTAAGCTTTCCTGCCCTGTTAGATACCTAGAGACTTTTTATATTTTAGAAGTGAGGGTTGGGGAGTGATCGGAGAGCTCCGATCAGGCACAGTGTGCTCCCAATCGGGGTGCTGACTGTCTCTCCTCCCTCCCCTTCCCCCAACCAGTCCATATCTCCGGGTTATAAGGTTCGCGCTAATGAAAGTTGGTATAGGAAGGCTTTACTGTACTGTATTTACCAGAGACATGCTTATTTCTACAGTCACAAGTTTGATTTGTTACCCCAAGGGGGCTCGCATTTGTCTGATGTAAAATCCTGTATTTAACGCTGATGACTTGTAAACCCCTTTTTTTTTTCTGAAAATTCAATAAAATACTTTGAAAATAAACATGCTGTTTCAGTGAGAACTGTTATGTGCTGTCATCTGTGGCAACCACAGTGGGTGACCGCGCCCACAGATTACAAAATGTCCAGCAGTCTGCTTGAGGCTGGAAAAAGTGACTGTATGCTGAAATGTCCTGATGAGAACATTAAAGAGTACACCAAAATGTCTGCTGTTGCCCATGGTGATCTGGGTAAGCTGGGTGTATCAGTTGCTCAAGCACGGCCATGTTAATGACTGTCCTAACCCTGCTAACTACAGTGTGACTTGTGTTACAGACTTTGCTGTTGATCCTGCAACCACAGTAAATGCTTGCTGCCACCTGCTCCCAGTTCCTTCGTCCCTATCGGCATTTCCTGACAAGTTCTGCAAGTGCCAGTGTGCACCATCATCAGTGTGCCTGCAAATTTCAGTACAGGTAACAAGGAGTTACAGCAGAGCGCATGTGAAAAGGCCTGCTTATCAGAGCTGTGGGCACCAGCCTGTTTGGAAGCTTGGGTAGAGCCACACCCCAGTGTAGACCCAGTGTGCCCTGCTAGCAGCAAGAGAGAGGAGCAAGATGGTGGAAGCTGCATGTGTATACCCAGCGCTAACCTGGCTGCCTGATATGCAGGAACTGACATCGGTCAACACCAGTGTCAGGCTGGAGCATAGAGTGGGATTCACCCTTGGGATGACCAAGAGGACGGAGAGGCTATGTCTACTGTGTCCTGGTTGCAGAAGACCGACTGCGGTGGTCCGTGTCTGGATCTGGTGTGAACACTGTGATGAGCTGCTCACCTGGCTCACACCGAGCGAACAGGTGCCACTCAACTACAGTGTAGACGTGCGGTCAGGTCTCTGCACGGAACAGCCACAGAAGTCCCGGGAAGGCCGGTGCAGGCCTTGAAACATCTACAAAAGGCAGGGTTGAGTCTGAGACTGATAACCCCCCCCCCTGCGAAGACAAGCGACATTGGGAAAAAAGTCAGACGTTTGCCTTGGCCTGCAGCCAGATTGGAGAGCTGGTACCTGCCAGTACTGCCCAGCAGGAGCCAGATGCTGTGCCTGAGATGCTGGCCGCACCCGTAACCCTGCCATCCGGACGTGGAAGTAGCCAGTGTTGGAAGACAGTCTTGTCTTTAGGTGTACTAGTGGGGAGTGGTAGTGGTGGGTGCATGGACTGGGGGTAGCCCAGACTGCAGGCAGACTTTGGGCCCATGTATGATGAGTTCGCTGACTGGTCATCTCACAGTAGCTCGGAGAAGGAGTGGGATTGGGGACCCATTTAGGAGCAGGAGGAAGTGCTGTCCAAAGTGAATGATGAGCCAGGGTCTTCCGAAGGGACAGAACAAGCTAAGCAGATCCTAGTTAGTGTGAGGCGAAGTTCTTCAACAGACCCTCTACCACCAAGACCAGAGCATCTGAGTACAGCCAGTGGGTTGTGAGGTTGCCCAAAGCCTGTGTCCTTCTTGGGAATGAAAAACCAAGAGAACTGCCATGGTTTTCCAGATTACAGCGGGAGGTGCAGCAGAGAACAGATCTGGAGTGGGGTCTAGACTACCCCTATGTTCCTCTCAGCATCATGGATATCATCAAGGACTCACCGGGAGAGTAGGAGGATGATATGGTGTGGGAGTATACATGCACATCCCCAAGCCATTGTGGGGACCGCATTGTGATCAAGCTTGGAACCAGTTCCAGGACATTCATCAGAAATGGTGGCTGGAGAGAGCTATTTACAGAGACAGGGTGATGGTTGTGAAAGCAGAACAGCCCACCAAGAGCCACTCTGTTGCGGTTAGAGGAGTTGATGGCAACCTGAAGAGATTGCTAAATCCTCACTATTATCTGATGGTCTGATGTGGAGAGTTCAGCTGTGAAGATTGCTGCCTGTGTTCTTTGCTGTTCATGGATTAGGCCGGCCTAACACCCTGACCTGTTCCAGATGGATGTTCCATTCTCAACTGGAGACCTAGTGCTGTTTGCTAAATTTGGAGGGACTGACTCTGGGAGACTGTGAAAATTTGGTGTGCCTGGCTATGCAGGGTGAGGAATCCCAGTTCTACTTGCGGTTCCTATGTGGGGTGCACTACACGCACATGATCCTCCCCAGCCCTCCACTGTCCCCATCTGCTCACCTCTCAGCAGCTGCCCTGTGCTATATTTTGGCTCTGCCTCTTCCCCAGTGGCCAGCACCTTTTGAACAGCAGCAAGATCATCCAGCAGGGGGTGTCGGTATCTAGACACAAGGCTGAAGCTTAGCATGGGATACCCATATTACACTGTGAGACACCCGCTGTCCTTCTCATATGCCCGCTCTGAGTGCCAGGCAGAGAGTGTTCTGTTTAGAACTGCTGGGAGACGAGCACTGTCTCTTGTAACACAGAAGTTGGGCTTCTGTGTTACATGTAAGAGTAAATAGCAGTGCACACAGGGCTACTGCCAGAGGTAGTGGGAACTCAGTTGCCCCCCCCACCCCCATGTTGGTCTCCCACAAGATGGCTCAGGCTGTAGCAGCTAGCAGCCATTGTTTCAAATCTGCTACCCAGCTGTCCACATAACCTCTTTCACAGCACAGTGCATGCGTTACATGCAATACAGATAAAAGTCATTGAAAAAAACGGCATGGGATCCCCCCAGTCCATTACCAGGCCCTTTGGGTCTGGTATGAATATTAAGGGGAACCCCGAACCAAAATTTTAAAAAAATTGCGTGGGGGTCCCCCCAAATTCCTTACCAGGCCCCTTAGGTCTGGTATGGATGTTAAGGAAAACCCTGTGCCAAATTAAAAAAAAATGGCGTAGGGGGGACGAGAGAGCACCTCCCTCCTGAACCGTAACAGGCCATCTGCCCTCAACATGGGAAGGGTGCTTTGGGGTAGCCTCCCAAAGCACCTTGTCCCCATGTTGATGGGGACAAGGGCCTCATCCTCACAACCCTTGCCCGGTGGTTGTGGGAGTCTGCGGGCGGTGGGCTTATCGGTCAGAGGGGGTGGGGCCACCCGTTTACATACCCGGGTGGCCCCGCTCCCTCTGACACCACGGGGAAGCCATTGGGAATTCTCCGTGCGCCAGAGGGGGTGGGGTCACCCGGGTACGTCACCGTGTGGCCCCACCCTCAGTTATAAAAACACTGTCATCTGCGCTGAAGCATCATCTGGCAGGTGCCTCCCATGGAGGCGGATCTTTTTTATTTTATTTTTCGGTCCGTAGGCAGAGCCATAGAAGAAAATGAATGGACTTTGTGGGACATTTTTATTTTTTTATTTTTAGTAAAGGACTTGTCCCAAGGTGTGTCTTGTTTTTTTTTTTAACATTTTGACCCTTTTTTTGTGAAATGATACGGGTACAATATACCCGTTACCTTTTTAAACAAGGGGGGCCAGGATCTGGGGGTCCCCTTTTTTAAAGAGGGCTTCCAGATTCCGATAAGCCCCCCATCCGCAGAACCCCACAACCACCGGGCAAGGGTTGTGGGGATGAGGCCCTTGTCCCCATCAACATAGGGACAAGGTCCTTTGGGGGGTTACCCCAAAGCACCCTCCCCATGTTGAGGGCATGTGGCCTGGTATGGTTCAGGGGGGGCACTCTCCCATCCCCCCTCTTTTCCTGTGGCCAGCCAGGTTGCGTGCTCGGATAAGGGCCTGGTATGGAATTTGGGGGACCCCCATGCAATTTTTTTTTTTAATTTTGATTCAGGGTTCCCCTTAATATTCATACCAGACCCAAAGGGCCTGGTAATGGACTGGGGGGATCCCATGCCGTTTTTTTCAATGACTTTTATCTGTATTGCCGAGACCTGACAATTCATTATAGCTGCGAGTATTTTTTTCCTTTAGAAATGTCATTTTGTACAGGGACTGTTCTAAACACGGGAAAAATTTGCCACTTTACAGGCATACTATAGCCACCCCCCAGGTACGAAATTTTAAGGAATATTACACTTTTATTGTTTCACTTTAAGCATTATTAAACTCACTGCTCCCGAAAAAACGTCCGTTTTTAAAACTTTTTTATTGCATTGATACATGTCCCCTGTGGCAGGTCCCCAAACACTTTTTATGACACTAACTTGCATATTAACCCTTAAAATTAGCACTTTTGATTTTTCACGTTCGTGTCCCATAGACTTTAACGGTGTTTGCGTGTTCGAACAAATTTTTTGCCTGTTCGCATTTTCTGCTACAAACCGAACCATGGGTCATTCCTATTGACTAAATATGTCCATATACATAAGGGCACTAAATAACACGGCTCACAGCTGACTGGACTAAAAAATAGCACAGCTTTCATGTTTAAAAAGAAGAATGTGGAGAACACCCCATCTCAAGTTGATCCAAGGAAAATCCGACTGCCTCTCTGGGATCAGGAAGGAATTTTTTCCCCTGCTATAGCAAATTGGATCATACTTTGCTGGGGTTTTTCGTCTTCCTCTGGATCAACTGTGGGTATAGGATTGTGTATATGGGATTGTATGATATTATTTTTTTTTATTTATTCATTTTAATGGTTGAACGAGATGGACTTGTGTCTTTTTTCAACCTGATTAACTATGCAACTATCTGGCAGCTCTCTCTGGTACTTCCCCCCCGGTCTGGAAGATTGTTGATTGTAGAATCTTCTAGAACTAAAGGGTGGGAGTAAGGAGGGGCTGCCATGATTATTTATGAGGCCTCAGCCAATCCCCAGTAGTGGGCGGGAGGAAGCCCTTCCTGGAGGTGCGGGAGAAAATGAGGACAGAGTAAGAAGCACTGTGGGGACTATAATGGGGGAAGACTGCGAAACGTAGTCAGTCTCCCTAGAATTCTTCAGTCCTTGCCCTTGAGATCTCCTGAGAGTCAGCCGAGTGGGCTGGTGAGGAGTCAGTCAGATGGACTGTTATAAAGGGGAAGATGCAGCCAGGTGGGTTGGCATTGCCTGGAGAAGTGGTGCTGGGCTCAGTGACCACAAAGGAAGTGAAGGAAAAAGTTTAAGTGTGTCACTTCAATGTGCTACTGTTAGGGACTGTGAGTTCCTGCCTGTAATGAGCCGTGGTGAGCTGACATCAGGCCTGTCATCTCCTCTCAAGGAGTGACCCAGCAGAAATTAAGTGGAAGAGAAGGAACCAAGTGTGTGCAGGGGGTTGAAGAAGTGGAGACTGTATATACTGTAGAGACTGTATATAGGAAGTTATTGAAGTCAAGTGGGCATCCCATCTCCTTCCATCCCTATCCAAGTTGAAACCCTCTAATAAAACATAAAAACAAAGCCATGGGCTGCTTTCTGTCTCTGGGGTGCTTGTAAAAATTCAGTGTGTCTGGCTGGGCAGGAGTGGGGGATCCCTTTAATCTGCAGCTATTAAGTGCGGTGCTCTACAAATAAAATAGACTGAAACAAAACTTTTACATACCAACAGTATGTAAGTAGGGATGAGCTTTGTGTTCGTGTCGAACCCATGTTCGACTCGAACATCGTCTGTTCGCCCGTTCGCCGAATTGCGAATGATATGGGCTGTTTGTGCCAAATTCGTGTGGCGCATCATGGCCCATAATTCACTGCGGCATCGCAGTGCATTGCTGGCTGATGATTGGCCAAGCATGCACTATGACCCGCATGCTTGGCCAATCACAGCGCCGTCTGTAGAGAGAGCTGTAATTGGCCAAAGCCAGGGTTATTGTAGTGCGACCTCTGCACAGTGTTCAGCTAAAGCTAATAGTTAGTGTAGTGCATCCTCTGAACAGTATTCAGCTAAATCTACAAGTAGGGATGAGCCGAACACCCCCCTGTTCGGTTCGCACCAGAACATGCGAACAGGAAAAAAATTTGTTCGAACACGCGAACACCGTTAAAGTCTATGGGACACGAACATGAATAATCAAAAGTGCTAATTTTAAAGGCTAATATGCAAGTTATTGTCAATAAAAGTGTTTGGGGACCTGGGTCCTGCCCCAGGGGACATGAATCAATGCAAAAAAAAGTTTTAAAAACGGCCGTTTTTTCAGGAGCAGTGATTTTAATAATGCTTAAAGTCAAACAATAAAAGTGTAATATCCCTTTAAATTTCATACCTGGGGGGTGTCTATAGTATGCCTGTAAAGGGGCGCATGTTTCCCGTGTTTAGAACAGTCTGACAGCAAAATGACATTTTGAAGGAAAAAACACATTTAAAACTACCGCGGCTATTGCATTGCCGACAATACACATAGAAGTTCATTGATAAAAACGGCATGGGAATTCCCCACAGGGGAACCCCGAACCAAAATTAAAAAAAAAAAATGATGTGGGAGTCCCCCTAAATTCCATACAAGGCCCTTCAGGTCTGGTATGGATTTTGAGGGGAACCCCGCGCCAAAAAAAAAAAAACGGCGTGGGGTCCCCCTAAAAATCCATACCAGACCCTTATCCGAGCACGCAACCTGGCAGGCCGCAGGAAAAGAGGGGGGGACGAGAGTGCGGCCCCCCCCCCCTCCTGAACCGTACCAGGCCACATGCCCTCAACATTGGGAGGGTGCTTTGGGGTAGCCCCCCAAAACACCTTGTCCCCATGTTGATGAGGACAAGGGCCTCATCCTCACAACCGTGGCCGGTGGTTGTGGGGGTCTGCGGGCGGGGGGCTTATCGGAATCTGGAAGCCCCCTTTAACAAGGGGACCCCCAGATCCCGGCCCCCCCCTGTGTGAAATGGTAAGGGGTTACTTACCCCTACCAGTTCACTAAAAAACTGTCAAAAATGTTAAAAATGACAAGAGACAGTTTTTGACAATTCCTTTATTTAAATGCTTCTTCTTTCTTCCTTCATCTTCTTCTTCTTCTGGTTCTTCTGGCTCTTCTGGTTCTTCCTCCGGCGTTCTCGTCCAGCATCTTCTCCGCGGCGTCTTCTATCTTCTTCTCCTCGGGCCGCTCCGCACCCATGGCATGAGGGGAGGCTCCCGCTCTTCTCTTCATCTTCTTCTCTTCTTCATCTTCTTCTTCATCTTCTTCTTCATCTTCTTCTTCTTCTTCTCTTCTTCATGTCTTCTCCGGGCCGCTCCGCAGCCATGCTGTGGCATGGAGGGAGGCTCCCGCTGTGTGACGGCGTCTCTTCGTCTGACGGTTCTTAAATAACGGGGGGCGGGGCCACCCGGTGACCCCGCCCCCCTCTGACGCACGGTGACATGACGGGACTTCCCTGTGGCATTCCCCGTGACGTCACAGGGAAGTCCCGTCAAGTCACCGTGCATCAGAGGGGGGCGGGGTCACCGGATGGCCCCGCCCCCCGTTATTTAAGAACCGTCAGACGAAGAGACGCCGTCACACAGCGGGAGCCTCCCTCCATGCCACAGCATGGCTGCGGAGCGGCCCGGAGAAGACATGAAGAAGAGAAGAAGAAGAAGAAGATGAAGAAGGAAGAAGAGAAGAAGATGAAGAAGATGAAGAAGAAGATGAAGAAGAGAAGAAGATGAAGAGAAAAGCGGGAGCCTCCCCTCATGCCATGGGTGCGGAGCGGCCCGAGGAGAAGAAGATAGAAGACGCCGCGGAGAAGATGCTGGACGAGAACGCCGGAGGAAGAACCAGAAGAGCCAGAAGAACCAGAAGAAGAAGAAGATGAAGGAAGAAAGAAGAAGCATTTAAATAAAGGAATTGTCAAAAACTGTCTCTTGTCATTTTTAACATTTTTGACAGTTTTTTAGTGAAATGGTAGGGGTAAGTACCCCCTTACCATTTCACACAGGGGGGGGCCGGGATCTGGGGGTCCCCTTGTTAAAGGGGGATTCCAGATTCCAATAAGCCCCCCGCCCGCAGACCCCCACAACCACCGGCCACGGTTGTGAGGATGAGGCCCTTGTCCTCATCAACATGGGGACAAGGTGTTTTGGGGGGCTACCCCAAAGCACCCTCCCAATGTTGAGGGCATGTGGCCTGGTACGGTTCAGGAGGGGGGGGGGGGCGCACTCTCGTCCCCCCCTCTTTTCCTGCGGCCTGCCAGGTTGCGTGCTCGGATAAGGGTCTGGTATGGATTTTTAGGGGGACCCCACGCCGTTTTTTTTTTTTTTTTTGGCGCGGGGTTCCCCTTAAAATCCATACCAGACCTGAAGGGTCTGGTATGGAATTTAGGGGGAACCCCACGTCAATTTTTTTTTTAAATTTTGGCTGGGGTTCCCCTTAATATCCATACCAGACCTGAAGGGCCTTGTATGGAATTTAGGGGGACCCCCACATCATTTTTTTTTTATTATTTTGGTTCGGGGTTCCCCTGTGGGGAATTCCCATGCCGTTTTTATCAATGAACTTCTATGTGTATTGTCGGCAATGCAATAGCCGCGGGTAGTTTTAAATGAGTTTTTTCCTTCCAAATGTCATTTTGCTGTCAGACTGTTCTAAACACGGGAAACATGCGCCCCTTTACAGGCATACTATAGACACCCCCCAGGTACGAAATTTAAAGGGATATTACACTTTTATTGTTTGACTTTAAGCATTAATAAAATCACTGCTCCTGAAAAAACGTCCGTTTTTAAAACTTTTTTTTGCATTGATCCATGTCCCCTGGGGCAGGACCCGGGTCCCCAAACACTTTTTATGACAATAACTTGCATATAAGCCTTTAAAATTAGCACTTTTGATTTCTCCCATAGACTTTTAAAGGGTGTTCCGCGGCATTCGAATTTGCCGCGAACACCCCAAATTGTTCGCTGTTCGGCGAACTTGCGAACAGCCAATGTTCGAGTAGAACATGAGTTCGACTCGAACTCGAAGCTCATCCCTAGCTACAAGTTAGTGTAGTGCACAGTGTTCAGCTAAAGCTACAAGTTAGTGTAGTGCGTCCTCCTCACAGTGTTCAGCTAAAGCTACAAGTTAGTGTAGTGCATCCTCCTCACAGTGTTCAGCTAAAGCTACAAGTTAGTGTAGTGCGACCTCTGCACAGTGTTCAGCTAAAGCTACAAGTTAGAGTAGTGCACAGTGTTCAGCTAAAGCTACAAGTTAGTGTAGTGCGTCCTCCTCACAGTGTTCAGCTAAAGCTACAAGTTATGCCCTGTACACACGGTCGGATTTTCAGATGGAAAATGTGTGATAGGACCTTGTTGTCGGAAATTCCGACCATGTGTAGGCTCCATCACATATTTTCCATCGGATTTTCCGACACACAAAGTTTGAGAGCAGGCTATAAAATTTTCCGACAACAAAATCCGTTGTCGGAAATTCCGATCGTGTGTACACAAATCCGACGGACAAAGTGCCACGCATGCTCAGAATAAATAAAGGGATGAAAGCTATTGGCCACTGCCCCGTTTATAGTCCCGTCGTACGCGTTTTACGTCACTGTGTTTAGAATGATCCTCACAGTGTTCAGCTAAAGCTACAAGTTAGTGTAGTGCGTCCTCTGAACAGTGTTCAGCTAAAGCTACAAGTTAGTGTAGTGCACAGTGTTCAGCTAAAGCTACAAATTAGTGTAGTGCATCCTCTGAACAGTGTTCAGCTAAAGCTACAATTTAGTGTAGTGCACAGTGTTCAGCTAAAGCTACAAGTTAGTGTAGTGCGTCCTCCTCACAGCATTCAGCTAAAGCTACAAGTTAGTGTAGTGAGACCTCTGCACAGTGTTAAGCTAAAGCTACAAATTAGTGTAGTGCACAGTGTTCAGCTAAAGCTACAAGTTAGTGTAGTGCGTCCTCCTCACAGTGTTCAGCTAAACCTACAAGTTAGTGTAGTGCGTCCTCTGAACAGTGTTCAGCTAAAGCTACAAGTTAGTGTAGTGCACAGTGTTCAGCTAAAGCTACAAGTTAGTGTAGTGCGTCCTCCTCACAGTGTTCAGCTAAAGCTACAAGTTAGTGTAGTGCATCCTCCTCACAGTGTTCAGCTAAAGCTACAAGTTATGCCCCATACACACGGTTGGATTTTCAGACGGAAAATATGTGATAGGACCTTGTTGTCGGAAATTCCGACCGTGTGTAGGCTCCATCACACATTTTCCATCGGATTTTCCGACACACAAAGTTTAAGAGCAGGCTATAAAATTTTCCGACAACAAAATCCGTTGTCAGAAATTCCGATCGTGTGTACACAAATCTGACGGACAAAGTGCCACGCATGCTCAGAATAAATAAAGGGATGAAAGCTATTGGCCACTGCCCCGTTTATAGTCCCGACGTACGCGTTTTACGTCACCGTGTTTAGAACGATTGGATTTTCCCTTTGTGTGACCGTGTGTATGCAAGACAAGTTTGAGCCAACATCCGTCGGAAAAAATCCTAGGATTTTGTTGTCGGAATGTCCGAACAAAGACCGACCGTGTGTACGGGGCATTAGTGTAGTGCGTCCTCCTCACAGTGTTCAGCTAAAGCTACAAGTTAGTGTAGTGCGACCTCTGCACAGTGTTCAGCTAAAGCTACAAGTTAGTGTAGTGCGTCCTCTGAACAGTGTTCAGCTAAAGCTACAAGTTAGTGTAGTACGACCTCTGCACAGTGTTCGGCTAAAGCTACCTGTAGAAGGTTGGTGGTGTTTTCCTGATCCTATCACTACCTCAGGCAGCTACATTATTTTAATGTTAGTGTAGTGAGTCCTCTTCACAGTGCTCAGCTAAAGCTATCTGTAGAAGGTTGGTGGTGTTTTCCTGATCCTATCACTACCGAAGGCAGCTACATTATTGCGGAAGACATGGTTGAGTGGATGACCAAGCCGTCCTCATTCTCCTCATCCTCTCTCACCCATGCTCAGGGTACTTTGTCTGGCAAAGCAGCTGCCAACGCGGCCTCTTCCCTTGGCTCAATGGCATCAGTGACTCCTTCCCTAGCCCCACCATGTCCTCCTGAGGAGTCCCTCGAACTGTTTGACCACAGTGTTGGGTACATGCTCCAGGAGGATGCCCAGCATTTAGAAGGCTCTGATGATGATACTGAGCTAGATGAAGGCAGTACCGTGAGCACGAACAGAGGGGGTGCCCAAGAAGGACAGCAATCTGGCAGTCATGCTCCCCCTGCTGCAGCATGCTGCCAGGTTTGCTCCAGTGAAGAGGAGGGAGGGGATGATGAGGTCACTGACTCAACGTGGGTGCCTGATAGGAGAGAGGAGGAGGAGGTGGAGGAGGAGGCACATCACCAATAAGGCAGGATGCCCTCCAGGGGCCAGCCTAAGGGCAGCACACTGACTGCATCACACCGCAAAGCCCGCATGTGCAGGGCGCTGCTGTCTCTGCGCGTTATTCCAAAAGTTCTTTGCTGTGGGCCTTTTTTGAGATGAGTGCATCAGATCGCACCGCTGCTATTGCTACATATGTCTCAAGCGTATCTCGCGTGGCCAAAACATCTCCCGCTTGGGCACCACATGCTTGACCAGACATATGTTGACCTGCCATGCAGTTCGTTGGCAAGCGTATCTAAGAGACCCACACCAAAGAACAAAGAGGACCTCTCCTTGCTCCTCATCAGCTGAGATCTCCAACCCCACTATACCTTCAGTCCTCTCTGAGACCTGCACTGAGAGGAATGAAGGTGTAGAATTAGGTGTGTCACCGCCAAGTACTTGTGGGCAATCTGCTTTCGGTACACCAACGTCAGATTGTACCAGGCAAATTTCCCTGCCCCAGCTGCTGCACCACCGAAAGAAGTTTGCTCCCAGCCATGCACATGCCCAGCGGTTGAATGCTAGCTTTGCAAAATTGCTAGCACTTCAACTGCTACCTTTTCAGTTGGTAGACTCTGCCCCCTTCCATGAGTTTGTGGAACGTGCGGTTCCTCAATGGCAGGTACCCAAACGCCACTTTTTCTCACAGAAGGCGATTCCGGCTCTCTACTGGCATGTGGAAGGCAATGTCCATGCCTTGCTGGACAGGGCTGTCAGTGGTAAGGTGCATATTGCCGCTGACTCATGGTCCAGCAGGCATGGACAGGGACGTTACCTAAGTTTCACGGCGCATTGGGTGACTCTGCTGGCAGCTGGGAAGGATGTAGGACAAGGTGCAGTAGTGTTGGAGGTTGTTCCACCACCACGCCTCCAAAATGCCACTACTAATGATTCTGACACACCTCTCTCCTCCACCCCCTCCTCTTCTTCTTCCTCCATGACCTCTTCCTGTGCTTTGTCCTCGGAACCAGCGGTGCTCCGTGGGCGTTCAAGGGGCTATGCAAGTATGCAGGCCAAAAGATGCCATGCGGTGCTTGAGCTGGTGTGCTTGGGGGACAGGAACCACACTGGGACAGAGGTTCTGTCAGCTCTGCAGGGGCAGGTTCAGAGGTGGTTGACGCCACGCCAACTTAAGGCAGGAATGGTGGTTTGCGACAATGGCACCAACCTCCTCTCTGCCCTCTGACAGGGACAACTGACCCATGTGCCCTGTTTGGCTCACGTCCTTAACTTGGTGGTGCAGCGGTTCTTGGGCAGGTACCCAGGCTTACAGGATGTCCTGAAGCAGGCCAGGAAAGTCTGTGTGCATTTCCGCCGGTCATATAATGCCAGTGCTTGGCTTTCAGACCTCCAAAAGAAATTTAACCTGCCCAAGAACCGCCTAATCTGTGACATGCCCACCAGGTGGAACTCAACGTTGGCCATGCTGCAGCGGCTGCACACGCAGCAGAGGGCCATCAATGAGTACCTGTGCGACTATGGCACCAGGACAGGGTCAAGGGAGCTTGTTTTTTTTTCCCCACGCCAGTGGGCCATGATCAGGGATGCATGCATTGTCCTGTCACCATTTGAGGAGGCCACGAGGATGGTGAGCAGTGACAGTGCATGCATCAGTGACACTGTCCCCCTTGTCCACCTGTTGGAGCACACGCTGACAGTGTTCCTGTGTGCCCGCCAATCACACAGGAAGAGGAGGAGGAGGAGGATTGTGTCAGTATGGAGGTGGAGCCTGGCACTCAGCATCAGCAGCAGTCTTTAAGGGATCATTTACAGTCCCAAGAAACACATGGACTTGTACGTGGCTGGGAGGAGGTGGCTGCGGATCATGTTGTCCTTAGTGACCCAGAGGACTCCGGACCGAATGCCTCAGCAAACCTACGCTGCATGGCCTCCCAGATCCTGCAAAGCCTGTGGAAGGATCCTCGTATTCGTGGTATCAAGGAGAAGGAACAATACTGGCTGGCAACCCTCCTTGATCCACGTTACAAGGGTAAGGTTGTGGACCTTATCTTGCCGTCGCAGAGGGAGCAGAGGATGAAACATCTTCGGGAGGCCTTGCAGAAAGGTCTGTGCAACGCGTTCCCAGAGACTGGGAGGTTACAAACTCCTGTTTCTGGACAACGTGTTGCTGAGGCTTCGGTCAGTCAAAGAAGGAGCAGTGGGGAAGGTGGCCGTTTGACCGATGCGTTCAGAAAATTGGTTCCAGCAACCATCGCCAGCATCTGTTTTACATGGTGCAGGAATACCTAGGGGCAAGATCTGACTTGGACACCTTTCCCACCGAAAATCCTCTGGGTTACTGGGTCTTGAGGATGGATCACTGGCCAGAGCTTGCACAGTATGCAATTGAGCTACTGGCCTGTCCTGCATCCAGCGTTCTTTCGGAACGCACATTCAGTGCTGCTGGAGGCTTTCAACCGATCACAGGGTGCGTCTGTCCACCGACTCGGTTGATCGACTGACCTTCATAAAAATGAATCAGTCTTGGATCACAACCAGCTACCAAGCACCTGATGCTGATGTAACCGAATACATTTTTTTGAAATGTCAGATCCCTTCAAAGACTGCCTATGCTGATGCTGAGTGACTATCCTGTTATACTGAGTAATTATCCTCTTCCTCCTCAATGATCATGATGATAGCTTGTAAGAACATTTTTGGTTCTGGCGCCGCCAGTCCCACCACCATTGCCTAAGGCCCAATTTTTCAGCCTAATTGCAATTTTTCATGCAATTCTTTGCAGCAGGGCTAGTTCCTGCGCTCCAACTAGAGTATCTGTGAGGGGTTGTAGTGTTGTGGCACCAGCACCAGTGCCAGTGCCTAAGGCCCAATTTTTCAGCCCCTGTTTAACAGGGGCGTGTAATTACAATTTTTGATGCAATTCTTTGCAGCGGGGCTGGTTCCTGCGCTCCAACTAGCGTATCTGTGAGGGGTTGCAGTGTTGTGGCACCAGCACCAGTGCCTAATGCCCAATTTTTCAGCTCCTGTTCAACAGGAACATGTAATTAGAATTCTTGATCTAATATTTCACAGCAGGGCCCGTTTCTGCGCCCACCAGGAGTATCTGTGAGGACTTACAGTGTTGTGGCACCAGCACCACCACCACCACCAAAGGCCCAATTTTTCTGCCCCTGTTCAACAGGGGCATGTAATTACAATTCTTGATCTAATATTTCACAGCAGGGCCCTGTGAGGGCTTATGGTGTTGTGGCCACAACAACACCTAAGGCCCAAATTTCTGCTGAGTATATAGGGCAGGCCCCTACTTTCAAACATCCAACTTACAAACGACTCCTACTTGCAAACGGAAGGAGACAACAGGAAGTGAGATGAAATCTACCCCTAGGAAGGGAAATTCTCTCCTGTAAGAGTTAATATGGGAAAAAATTTCCTCCTTTCCACTGATGCTTTATCACCAATCCTTGTTTCACAAAAAAAAAACAAATTTTCAAAAAACATTTGTCATTGGGACAAAAAGTGAGGTAAAATCTTCTGAAGAGGAGCACAGACAGCAAAACAAATGTCACAGGGGTGAAAACCCTTCCCTAGGTTTTCCAAAAAGCTTAAAATAGATTTTTTGGCTGGAGCTAAACACGTTAAAAATGTACCAGTTCAAAATTACAAACAGATTCTACTTAACAACAAACCTACAGTCCCTGTCTTGTTTGCACTGCCTGTATACTGCTGTTCAGAGTATATAGGGCCTGGTGACCCCACACCTTTCCTTTTTTAATTTGGGTGTGGGGTCCCCCTTAATATCCATACAAGACCCAAAGGGCCTGGTAATGGACTTGGGGGTACCCATGCCGTTTGTCTCAATGATTTTTATCCATATTGCCAGGACCCGACAATACATTAAAGCCGCAAGCAGTTTTAAATGACTTTTTTTCCTTTAAAAATGACTTTTTGTGCAGGGACTGTTCTAAGCACGGGAAACACGTGCCACTTTATAGGCATACTATAGACACCCCCCCAGGTACGATATTTAAAGGAATATTTCCCTTTTTTTTCCTTTTTTTTACTTTAAGCATCATTAAAATCACTGCTCCCGAAAAAACGTCCATTTTTAAAACTTTGTTTTGCATTGATACATGTCCCCTGGGGCAGGACCCGGGTCCCCAAACCCTTTTTAGGACAATACCATGCAAATTAGCCTTTAAAATGAGCACTTTTGATTTTGAACGTTCGAATCCCATAGACGTCAATGGGGTTCTCATGTTTGTGAAAATTTTCAGTCAGTTCGCAGGTTCTGGTGCGAACCGAACCGGGGGGTGTTCGGCTCATCCATATATGTAAGAATAAATAAAGCTAAGGGAAGACGGGAAAGATTAATAAGAATTAAACTGGGACAACTTCTATTGAAAACCTGACCAAGCTACATTATAACAATATAATTTCAATATATTTCCAAATGAAAACAGCAAACACATAACTCTCTGCCTTTTTGTATTGCTAATTATTTTATTCTATAGTAATTAACAGCACAGTGAGGACAGACACTTGGGCAATGAGTCAATCAAAAGTTTTTTGGATCTAGAGACCTTTAGATGAGTCAGCTCTCTTTCAGACAAGAGGTGTCTGTGAAGACAAGCAAACACAAATTAAATCGAATAAAATAGGATATAGGGGTCTTTTACACCAACAGGACAAAGGTACACTCTGTATAGGACATACTCTGCACCCGGGGGTTATACAAAGAGTAAAGAGAGGAGCTTAGAGAGCTGTGACAAGAGGACACTGAGAGGACACCGTAAGGTAAGGCACTGCAGCTGTTATCACTGAGCAGATGTTTTCTGTTCTAGATCTTACCAGTGGGACATCTCCTTTCATGTTCCTCTTGTTCAGACTCAGACAGCATTCAGCTTTATTATTTAGAATAATATCTTTAAAATCAGCCTGAACAATTCTTTAAAGAAAAAGGAAAAATTAGGTAGTAGTCACCTCAATGAGTGTCGATTTTGATAGTAAAATTTCACAGTACATTGCAACCATTCAGGTAATCTAATCAAGTGTTTTAAACAACATGTGGTCCTGTCACCCTTTAATACTGAGGTTAATCTCAAGCCTGCTGTAAACATTTTCTACTGCAAACCTCTCTCATTCCTTGCCATCTCATTCAGAAAACGAATCCTAAAAAATGATCCCTGCATCCACAATTCTAGAGAAAAAGTCAAACGTAAGGTGCAGAATTGTGAGAACAGAAAAGTAGTCTAATTTTCTTGTAAAATAAAATGGAGAGGGAATTGGCTGGTGCAATGGCTGTTACACTGAGGTATAGAAAGTAATCTTTGATCCTTACGAGCTTGCTATTCTATAATTTTATGACTGTCCAAGAGCAATATTTTAAAAGGGGATGATCTGACTGGTTCCTTGCTATGGAGATTAGGATTTATACATATTGCCATTATACATGGTATACATAGGTGTGCGCAGCCTATTGCATTAGGGTGTGCACCCCAAAGTTCAAACACATATGCATGCGTGTGTATGTATTTGTACTGACTACATTGTGCTTAGCTTCTCCTGGTAGGCTGAATCCTGTCCCACACTGCAGGCTGTGCTTAGTCCTCCCTCTTCTGCATGCTCCAACTGCCGGCACCTTCTGTTTTAAAGTCAAATAAGGCACGCTGGGAAAGGAGGCTAGGCAATGTAGTTTCCATTGGCTAAGGAGGCAGCAGAGACATGGAGCAACCATAGCCTCTGGCTTTTTACAGACACTACATGGTTGGCAACCTTGGTGATGGCACACCTCCTGCGCACGCCTATGATGGTATGAATGATGGACACTGTTGCTACTTGAAATCACTGCTATTACTGCTACTAATAAATATTACAATAAAGTAAATCTGTCACCTCCGAAAAACGTAACAGAACACTACTAATATTTATCTATCCTACTCTTGCTGCCACTCTTTTTGTTGAGCTGTATCGTCAAGGATTGTCTGTATCGGACATACTTCTGGGTCAGATGCTTGTTCCCCCATATAGTGATTTGATTCCACCCACCAATTGCTACATGACTATAGAACACAGCAGATTCTATATATGACATAGTTACTCAAAAGGGCAAAGATTTACCCTCACCTACTAACAACTCAGTGATAATGGTCACCAGGACAAATAAAGGGGTAAAGCTGGCCATACATGGTTCTACACGGTTCTGTTCTTTTTTTGTTCAGCCAGCTGGCTAAACGAAAAAAAAAAACAATGGTGATTACCCCATAAACACATTTGAGGTGCAATGCGGGAATTCTGCCCAGCCAAAACTTTCCCTCTATCAGAATACTCTGATCAATGTGATGACTCATGACTAAAATACGACTAAAACAAAAATGGCATTTAGGTCAGAAGACTATGACTAAAACTAAATCGAAATTTGATATCAAAATTAACACTGCACTACCACATAAGAAGGGGGCATCTATAAGCCGCTGAAAGAAGAAAAAATAAGAAAAAGGCTTTTCTTGTTTGTTTCTATTATTTACTCTATATATATTTGGGTATAAGTCGACCCGAATAAGTCGAGGCCCCTAATTTACCACAAAAAACTGGGAAAAACGTATTGACCCGAGTATAAGATGAGGGTGAGAAATGCAGCAGCTACTGTAAGTGGAAAAAGAGGGTCAACAATGCCCTGCATGGCTCCATGTGTCCTGTGCATGTGTCCTGTGCAGCCTACCTGTATCCTGTGCATGTGCATGTGTCCTGTGTCCCTGTGCCCTGTACATGTGCATGTGCATGTGTCCTGTGTCCCGGTGTCCTGTGTCCTGTACATGTGCATGTGTCCTGTGTTCCTGTTCAACCTCCTTGTGGCGATCTCCATCCTCCCTGTGGCGATCTTTATCCTCCCTGTGACGATCTCCATCCTCCCTGTGGCGATCTCCATCCTCCGATCAGCGTGTGATAATACCATTTGCCGGCCATTCCACTGTTCAAAAGCCACGCCTCCTTCTCGTCTGTGATAGGCAGAACACTCAGCAGTCAGCGGTCAGCCTATCACGGACATTCTCTCATTCTCATACCACGGACGAGGATGAGAGAATGTTCGTGATAGGCTGTACACTGACTGCTGGGAAATGGAGTGTTTAGCCTATCACAGACGAGGAGGAGGCGCGGCTTTTAAAAGCTGGAATAGCCTCCGAACTGTATTATCACACGCTGGCCGCCGTCTGCCTGCATGACACGCTGATCATGTAGGCAGACGGCGGTGACTCGAGTATAAGTCGAGGGTGGCACTTTCAGCCTAAAAAAAAGGCTGAAAATCTTGACTTATACTTGAGTATATACGGTAATATTAGTAATATATTCAGGTAATATGTGCAATGGTATTACAGCCAATAGAGTATAGTTTTTTGGAGGTTTTTACATTTTAACCACTTGACCACTGGGCACTTAAACCCCCTTCCTAACCAGACCAATTTTTAGCTTTCGGTGCTCTCACATTTTGAATGAGAATTACTCAGTCATACAACACTGTACCCATATGAAATTTTTGTCCTTTTTTCACACAAATAGAGCTTACTTTTAGTGGTATTTAATCACCATTGGGTTTTTTATTTTTTGCGCTATAAAAGAAAAAAGACTGAAAATTCTGTAAAAAAAAAAATAAAATTTTCTTTGTTTCTATTATAAAATTTAGCAAATTAGTAATTTTTCTTCATAAATTTTGGCCAAAATTTATACTGCTACATAACTTTGATAAAAATAAGTACAAATTGGTGTATATTATTTGGTCTTTGTGAAAGTTATATAGAGTCCACAAGCTATGGTGCCAATATCTGAAAATTGATCATACCTGAAGTACTGACGGCTAGGGATGTTCGACTCGAACATTGGCTGTTCGCAAGTTCGCCGAACAGCGAACAATTTGGGGTGTTCGCGGCAAATTCGAATGCCACAGAACACTCTTTAAAAGTCTATGGGAGAAATCAAAAGTGCTAATTTTAAGGCTTATATGCAAGTTATTGTCATAAAAAGTGTTTGGGGACCTGGGTCCTGCCCCAGGGGACATGGATCAATGCAAAAAAAAGTTTTAAAAACGGCCGTTTTTTCAGGAGCAGTGATTTTAATAATGCTTAAAGTCAAACAATAAAAGTGTAATATCCCTTTAAATTTCGTAGCTGGGGGGTGTCTATAGTATGCCTGTAAAGGGGCGCATGTTTCCCGTGTTTAGAACAGTCTGACAGCAAAATGACATTTGGAAGGAAAAAACCCATTTAAAACTACCCGCGGCTATTGCATTGCCGACAATACACATAGAAGTTCATTGATAAAAACAGCATGGGAATTCCCCACAGGGAAACCCCGAACCAAAATTTAAAAAAAAAAATGACGTGGGAGTCCCCCTAAATTCCATACCAGGCCCTTCAGGTCTGGTATGGATATTAGGGGAACCCCGGCCAAAATTTAAAAAAAAAATGACGTGGGGTTCCCCCTCAATTCCATACCAGACCCTTCAGGTCTGGTATGGATTTTAAGGGGAACCCCGCGCCAAAGGAAAAAAAAAACGGTGTGGGGTCCCCCCAAAAATCCATACCAGACCCTTATCCGAGCACGCAACCTGGCAGGCCGCAGGAAAAGAGGGGGGGACGAGAGTGCGCCCCCCCCCTCCTGAACCGTACCAGGCCACATGCCCTCAACATTGGGAGGGTGCTTTGGGGTAGCCCCCCAAAACACCTTGTCCCCATGTTGATGAGGACAAGGGCCTCATCCCCACAACCCTGGCCGGTGGTTGTGGGGGTCTGCGGGCGGGGGGCTTATCGGAATCTGGAAGCCCCCTTTAACAAGAGGACCCCCAGATCCCGCCCCCCCCCTGTGTGAAATGGTAAGGGGGTACTTACCCCTACCATTTCACTAAAAAACTGTCAAAAATGTTAAAAATGACAAGAGACAGTTTTTGACAATTCCTTTATTTAAATGCTTCTTCTTTCTTCTATCTTCCTTCATCTTCTTCTGGTTCTTCTGGCTCTTCTGGTTCTTCCTCCAGCGTTCTCGTCCAGCATCTCATCCGCGGCGTCTTCTATCTTTTTCTCCTCGGCCGCTCCACACCCATGGCATGGGGGGAGGCTCCCGCTCTTCTCTTCATTTTCTTCTTCATCCTCTTCTCTTCTTCCTTCTTCTCTTCTTCTCTTCTTCATTTTCTTCTCCGGGCCACTCCGCATCCATGCTGGCATGGAGGGAGGCTCCCGCTGTGTGACGGCCTCTCCCTTTTCTGACGGTTCCTAAATAATGGGGGGCAGGGCCTCCCGGGGACCCCGCCCCCTCTGACGCATGGGACATGACGGGACTTCCCTGTGGCATTCCCTGTGACGTCACAGGGAAGTCCCGTCAAGTCACCGTGCATCAGAGGGGGCGGGGTCACCGGATGGCCCTGCCCCCCGTTATTTAAGAACCGTCAGAAGAGGAGACGCCATCACACAGCGGGAGCCTGCCTCCATGCCAGCATGGGTGCGGAGCGGCCCAGAGAAGAAAATGAAGAAGGAAGAAGAGAAGAGGATGAAGAAGAAGAATGACATGGGAACCGGGGGGCAGGGCCGAGTCCTGCTGTCTGTGTAAATAGAACAGGACATGGGAGCGTGCCCGCACGAGTGCCCTGAGGAAAGCAGCACTCCAATGGGGCACTCAAGAAGAGGTGGAGCCAGGAGCGCCGCTGAGGGACCCCAGTAGAGGGGGATCGGGGCCACTCTGTGCAAAAACAGCTGCACAGAGGAGGTAAGTATGACATGTTTGTTTTTTTGTTTTTAAAAATAAACCTTTATATATCCTTTAACACCATCAATTATTATTATTATTATTATTATTATTATTATTATTATACAGGTTTTATATAGTGCCAACAGTTTGAGCAGCACTTTACAACATGAGGGCAGACAATACAGTTACATTACAATTTGGTACAAGAGGAATCAGAGGGCTCTGCTCTTTAGAGCTTACAATCTAAAAAGGAAGGGTCAATTGATACAAAAGGTAATAGCTGTGGGGGGATGAGCTGATGGAGGAAGTAAAACAGTGTTAGTTAGAACAGGATAGGCTTCTTTGAAGAGAAGGGTTCTCAGGGATCGATTAAAGATGGATAGATTAGGGGACAGTCGAACAGATTGGGGTAGGGAGTTCCAAAGGACGGGAGAAGCTCTGGATAAATCCTGGAGGTGAGCATGGGAGGAGGTGACAAGGGAGCTAGAGAGAAGGAGGTCTTGGGATGACCGAAGAGAGCAGCTTGGTTGGTATTTTGGGACTAGGTTAGTGATGTAGCTGGGGCAGAGTTATGGATGGCTTTGTAAGATATTGTTAGTACTTTGAATTTTATTTGTTGGGTGAGTGGAAGCCAGTGGAGGGATTGGCAGAGAGGGGTGGAGGACACTGAATGGTTGGTAAGGTGGATGAGTCTCACAGCGGCATTCATTATGGACTGAAGGGGGGTAGTCTATGTAAAGGTAATCCAATGAGGAGGGAGTTGCAGTAGTCGAGGTGAGATATAACCAGGGAGTGAATTAAAAGCTTGGTGGTGTCATTAGTTAAAAAGGGGCATATTCTGGAAATGTTGCGGAGGCAACATTATATAATAACATGTTATTAACATAAATAATAACATAATAATAACATAAATAATAACATGTTATTAGATTTTTATTCCAGGAGTATATAATGAGTTTGGCAATTCTAGAGAAATGCTTAAATAATATATTACAATTTAACTCAATCCATTAGATTTTAGTTGACTAAAATGTACTGGATATTTTAGTTAACTAAAATTTACTGGAGATTTAGTCAACTAAAATATGACTAAAACTAAAACAATTCAGATGTCAAAAATACGACTAAAATTAAAATGGCATTTTAGTCAAAAGATTATGACTAAAACTCAATCGAAATTTGATGTCAAAATTAACACTGTCAGTGCTGCAGCCTATTGGCTGCATGCACAGTTCAAAGCAAAATTTTCTAACAAACCAGTTCATGAGATAGATCAACTTCTCATGAACAGAAATGGCCATAGATGGATCCAAATTTAGCCAGTTGCTGCTGAACCTGTCGAATTTCAATCCATCCATGGCCACTTTTATTCTCTTCAGCAGGGACCCAGATAGCAATAAAAAGTTGATGGAGGGTCTAAAGCTAAGTACACACCGCTAGAATTTCTTTTGACATTTTTCATTGTAAGAACGCTCGTTAACTTTTCTAATCATTAGTGGTTAGTGGTTTTCAATCATAGTGATTCAAAATTTCAGAAGAGTAGAATGTAACATTTGTTCTCAAATGTACACATTTCTAACAGTGTGTGTGATTTCTTTTGGTAAGTTCCAAAAATCAAATTTTAAAAGCAAGTGAAGTATTGAACTTTTGAACAACATTCAGTTGTTCTCAGAATTTTCCTACAAATTTTCATTAGAAATTCTACTAGTGTATACCCAGCTTAACCCTTCCCGAGTCTAGCTAAGACAAAAAAAGCATACATAAACTTTAATTCAAATGTTTTATTGTCTTGTTTATTGAGGTTCAGTGACAGGTTTCAAACAGAATGTGTTATAATATAAAACATATTCAGAAAATATTTTTATATTTTAAACACATTTATTTTAAGTTTTTTTTTATATCTCTCTTGAAATCTTTTGCATTTGTAGCTAGCACAGTCACGCACATCTATTTGTGTGAAAAGACAGTGCAGTGTATGTGGGTTGAATAGTCTGTACTAGAAAATGAGACAGTCAGGTTAAGGGCAGACAGCAATGCGTGTGGCTGAGCATCATAACAATGATATACAGTAGCTGCTGGAGCTATGAACACTATCCTTGCCCAGTATGGTTGTGCATATATGACCCTAGAGCACGACTTGTTTCAGCAGGTGACGGATGCTATTGGATAGAACACTTGTAGCTAGTATAGATAAGCTGTGTTACCTGAGGGGAAGATGAGACCTGCTTCGGCCCTTCCTGGTATGCTTAAGCCATAAAATAACTTTGGTGTTAGGTGGGGGAGGCTTCACACCTGGGAAGCCACAGGGCAGGCTGAAGACAGCCAGGAGTGATGTTGTCGCAAGGTTTATGGAGACATTTTTATGGGGTCAACTCCCCATTATGTAGAGCACCTTATAATGCTGTCTGAAGTCACATATTGCCATGTTTGTTCTTCAGAATAGAACACTAATTCTTTTAACAGTTTTTTTTTTTGCAAATGGGAATTTCCTAAAATACCCTTTCATTATGTTTTTATTAGTATATTTGTTCATTGTCAATCAGGTAAATTATATGCAGGTTTGTAAACACCTCAGTAAGTATAAGGCTTCTTGCACATGATATTACTATTTGAGCATCTACTTTTTCAGACGTAATTTCAGACTCTTTTTGGTAAGTATTTGCACGTATTTTTTGTGTATATGCGTTTGCACATTTTCGCATGCGCTTGTGCAATTTTGCACAAATTTATTTTCATGTTCTCATTCTGTACAATATGCAAATAGACATTTGTGCGCATTTGCACGAATGAGGCGTAAATTACTGACCAAAAATGCATTTTTCCATTTTTCTTTTTACTAAACAATGCACGGCGCTTGTTTGTGCGCCTGTGTGCATAGACACATTACAATTAATGGGCTGTATTTTAGCTCCGTAAAAACAAAAAAAAAAAAAGCTGTACTGAGCTTTTTCAAGCTGCAGTGTACAAGAGTCCTAATGCCCCGTACACATGATCGGACATTCCAACAACAAAATCAATGGATTTTTTCCGACGGATGATGGCTCAAATTTGTCTTGCATACACACGGTCACACAAATCTTGTCGGAAATTCCGGACATCAAGAACGCGGTGACGTGCAACACGTACGACGAGCCGAGAAAAATGAAGTTCAATAGCCAGTGCGCTTACTGCGATAGCCAGCTATAGATGAGGGTGGTGGCAAGCTTTTGTTATCACGTGTGTGTTTGTATTGGTCCAGCAATGCACCAACACCTTTGCAGCCATTGTGCTATTGCTGGGTGTTTGGTGTGCTCCTGTACCTTTAACCACTTCAGCCCCGGAAGGATTTACCCCCTTCCTGACCAGAGCACTATTTACAATTTGGCACTGCGTTGCTTTAACTGCTAATTGCGCGGTCATGCAATGCTATACCCACGAAATTTGCGTCCTTTTCTTCCCACAAGTAGAGCTTTCTTTTGATGGTATTTGATCACCTCTGCCATTTTTATTTTTTGCGCTATACACGGAAAAAGACCGAAAATTTTGAAAAAAAATGATATTTTCTACTTTTTGTTCTAAAAAATATCCAATAAACTCAATTTAAGTCATACATTTAGGCCAAAATGTATTCGGCCACATGTCTTTGGTAAAAAAAATGTCAATAAGTGTATATTTATTGGTTTGCGCAAAAGTTATAGTGCCTACAAACTAGGGTACATTTTCTGGAATTTACACAGCCTTTAATTTATGACTGCCTATGTCGTTTCTTGAGGTGCTAAAATGGCAGGGCAGTATAAAACCCCCACAAATGACCCCATTTTGGAAAGTAGACACCCCAAGGAAATTGCCGAGATGCATGTTGAGCCCATTGAATATTAATTTTTTTGTCCCAAGTGATTGAATAATGACAAAAAAAAAAATTACAAAAAGTTTTCACTAAATGATATATTGCTCACACAGGCCATGGGCATATGTGGAATTGCACCCCAAAATACATTTAGCTGCTTCTCCTGAGTATGGGGATACCACATGTGTGGGACTTTTTAGGAGCCTAGCCGCGTACGGGGCCCCGAAAACCAATCACCGCCTTCAGGATTTCTAAGGGTGTAAATTTTTGATTTCACTCTTCACTGCCTATCACAGTTTCAGAGGCCATGGAATGCCCAGGTGGCACAACCCCCCCCCCCAAATGACCCCATTTTGGAAAGTAGATACCCCAAGCTATTTGCTGAGAGGCATGGTGAGTATTTTGCAGCTCCCATTTGTTTTTGAAAATAAAGAAAGACAAGAAATTTTTTTTTTCTTTTTTCAATTTTCAAAACTTTGTGGCAAAAAGTGAGGTCTGCAAAATACTCACTATACCTCTCAGCAAATAGCTTGGGGTGTCTACTTTCCAAAATGGGGTCATTTGGGGGGGGGTTTTGCAACCTGGGCATTCCATGGCCTCTGAAACTGTGATAGGCAGTAAAGAGTGAAATCAAAAATGTACGCCCTTAGAAAGACTGAAGGCGGTGCTCGGTTTTCGGGGTCCCTTGCGCGGCTAGGCTCCCAAAAAGTCCCACACATGTGGTATTCCCGTACTCAGGAGAAGCAACAGAATGTATTTTGGGGTGTAATTTCACATATTCCCATGGCATGTTTGAGCAATATATCATTTAGTGGCAACTTTGTGCAAAAAAAAAAAAATTGTCTCTTTCCCGCAACTTGTGTCACAATATAAAATATTCCATGGACTCGACAAACCTCTCAGAAAATAGCTTGGGGTGTCTACTTTCCAAAATGGGGTCATTTGGGGAGGGTTTTGAACTGTCCTGGCATTTTATACACAACATTTAGAGGCTTTTGTCACACATCACCCACTCTTCTAACCACTTGAAGACAAAGCCCTTTCTGATACTTTTTGTGTACATGAAAACATTTACTTTGAACCCCCACACATTATATATATTTTTTTTAAAGCAAATGCCCTACAGATTAAAATGGTGGGTGTTTCATTTTTTTTTTTCACAATGTATTTGCGCAGCGATTTTTCAAACGCATTTTTTGGGGAAAAAACACACTTTTTAAATTTTAATGCACTAAAACACACTATATTGCCCAAATGTTTGATGAAATAAAAAAGATGATCTTAGGCCGAGTACATGGATACCAAACATGACATGCTTTAAAATTGCGCACAAACGTGCAGTGGCGACAAACTAAATACATTTTTAAAAGCCTTTAAAAGCCTTTACAGGTTACCACTTTAGATTTACAGAGGAGGTCTACTGCTAAAATTACTGCCCTCGATCTGACCTTCGTGGTGATACCTCACATGCATGGTGCAATTGCTGTTTACTGACGCTTGCGTTCGCCTTAGCGCGAGAGCAGGGGGGACAGGGGTGCTTTTTTTTTTTCTTTATTATTTTTTGCTTTTTTATCTTATTTTTAAACTGTTCCTTTTAATTTTTTTTAAATCATTTTTATTGTTATCTCAGGGAATGTAAATATCCCCTATGAAAGCAATAGGTAGTGACAGGTACTCTTTTTAAAAAAAATTGGGGTCTATTAGACCCTAGATTTCTCCTCTGCCCTCAAAGCATCTGACCACACCAAGATCGGTGTGATAAAATGCTTTCCCAATTTCCCAATGGCGCTGTTTACATCTGGCGAAATCGAAGTCATAAAATGCTCGTAGCTTCCGGTTTCTTAGGCCATAAAGATGTTTGGAGCCACTCTGGTCTCTGATCAGCTCTATGGTCAGCTGGCTGAATCACCGGCTGCATTCTCAGGTTCCCTGTTGAGACAGGAGAGCTAGAGAAAAACACGGAAGACGGTGGGGGGGGGCATTCCCTCCCACTGCTTGTAAAAGCAGTCTAGAGGCTAATTAGCCGCTAAGATTGCTTTTACATGAAAGCCGACCGCTGGCTGAAAAGAATGATACCAAGATGATACCTAAACCTGCAGGCATCATTCTGGTATAACCACTCAAAGTCGTGAATGGCGTACCTGAAGACAAAAAAGTGGTTAACAATAAATCACAGTAAACGGTAAAGTATAAAAATTGCATACCTGAAAAGCAAACATGATAAAACATAATAACAATAAAACATTGCAGAATAGAATACAGTAAAAAAGAGCAGAACAATAGAGAGAATAGAGAGAGAGAGAACAATAAAACGACAACTATTTTTTTTTATTTTATATTTTTGTTTGTGTTTTTTTTTTTTATACACTTTTTTTGTAACTGTAACTTTTATAACTGTAACCAGTTCCAGGTTCGGGTCTCTCAAAATGCGATGGCATCTTGGGAGACCCTGTGAAAGTGCGCCTAGTCTGTGGAATGCTGTACCCTATGCTAATACTCAACTAGTGTATGGTAGCGTTCAAAACATTCACTAGTGTATGGTAGCGTTCAAAACATTCACCAATGCAAAGACCAGGATTGTCAGGACAGGAGGGACAATAATAGCGGGTGTCACGCCTATATCCGCGCTTGCTGCAGACACGACATCTTTTTTGAGGGGGATTGTTGCGTAGGGGTACTCGGGAGGACATAAAGAAAATGCCTCTCATGCAACCGACTGCATTTGGTTGGGAATGTGAATGGGGGAAGTACGGGTGCTGCAGAAGCGGTGGGTTCCCAATTAGGATTGGCGAATGCAGCAGGAAGGGCATTATGGGCACGACAGGCCTGTGTTTGTCTTTTTGGTGGCAGCGGGACACTACTTGTGCTTGCCACCTCACCAGCTTGAACTGCACTTATGGGACTCGCCACGTCACCAAGTGTTACTGCAGTGCTGGTTTGACTACGACCGGGGTGTACTAAGGCGCTGGTGCTTGCCAGTTCACCAAAACGCTACCAAAAAAACTGTTAGCGATCGCAGAGATCAGGCCTGAATCTGCGAACGCTGCAGTTATGCGTTTAGTGTTTTGTAAGTGACAGTGATCGATCGATACTGCACTTGGGTGGGCTGGGCCGGGGCGGAGGGGCAAAACACAGGTGCTAGCAGGTATCTGGGCTGATCCCGCTAACACTGCATTTTTGGGAACCCTAAACTGCTGGGGACGCCAGTATAGATCTGATCGGATCAGATATTGGTCCGTTCAGATACTATACCACTAAGGGAGTTGTACGCTGCGTGCGTGGGTGTTAGCGGTACTGGCGCTAACCTGACGCTGCCTGGGGCGGGTGCTTGCCAGTTCACCAAAACTCTACCAAAAAAACTGTTAGCGATCGCAGGGATCAGGCCTGACTCTGCGAACGCTGCAGTTATGCGTTTAGTGTTCTGTAAGTGACAGTGATCAATCGATACTGCACTTGGGTGGGCTGGGCTGGGCTGGGCCGGGCGGAGGGGCAAAACGCAGGTGCTAGCAGGTATCTGGGCTGATCTCGCTAACACTGCGTTTTTGGGAACCCTAAATTGCTGGGGACGCTAATATAGATCTGATCGGATCAGATATTGATCCGTTCAGATACTATACCACTAAGGGAGGTGTACGGTGCGTGCGTGGGTGTTAGCGGTACTGGCGCTAATCTGACGCTGCCTGGGGCTGGTGCTTGCCAGTTCACCAAAATGCTACCAAGAAAACTGTTAGCGATCGCAGGGATCAGGCCTGACTCTGCGAACGCTGCAGTTATGCGTTTAGTGTTTTGTAAGTGACAGTGATCGATCGATGCTGCACTTGGGTGGGCTGGGCTGGGCCGGGCAGAGGGGAAAAATGCAGGTGCTAGCAGGTATCTGGGCTGATCCCGCTAACACTGCGTTTTTGGGAACCCTAAACTGCTGGGGACGCTAGTATAGAGCTGATCGGATCAGATATTGATGCGTTCAGATACTATACCACTAAGGGAGGCGTATGCTGCGTGCGTGGGTGTTAGCGGTACTAGCGCTAATCTGACGCTGCCTGGGGTGACGCATATCACTGCCGGGCGATCAGGGGGCTAAACCTTTATTCGGTAATAAACGGCGGGGGCCCTGACACTATACAAAATAAACGAACTAACCAGCGTCAACCGTAACGGTTATACGGTGACCAGTGGTGAAAGGGTTAACTAGGGGGCAATCAAGGGGTTAAAACCTTTATTAGGTAGTGTTTGGGGGTCCCTGATGATATAAAACGCTGACGGCGAACCTAAATATTTACCTCCCTAACTAGCGTCACCAGCGACACTAATACAGCGATCAAAAAGATGATCGCTTAGTGACACTGGCGACGGGGGGTGATCAAGGGGTTAAAACTTTATTAGGGGGGGTTAGGGGGGTACCCTAGACCTACAGGGGGCTAACACTCACTGTCCTACCACTTCTAACGATCACAAACTGACACCATGCAGTAATCAGAAAAAAAAAAAAAATACTGCTTGGTGTCAGTGTGACATGGGGGGGGTGAGGTGATTGGGGGGTGATCAGGGGTGTTTTGTGTGCCTGGCATGTTCTACTGTGTGTGTGTGTGTGTTGTGAACTCACATGTCTTCTCTCCTCGGTGCCGGAACGGAAACTGCCGAGCCGAGGAGAGATGACATCACATCCTCTGCCTCTGTGTACTACACAGAGGCAGGGGATGATTGTCATTGGCTGGGAGCTATCGCGAGGGGGGGCCACGATCTGATGGCCTCCCCCTCATCTCTAAACGCTCCCAGTCACAAGCCGACCGCCGCTGGCACCGGGGGGGTCCGATCGGACCCCCCGCCCACGGGAGGCAGATCACATATGGGTACGTGATTCTGCCTGCCCGTGCCATTCTGCCGACGTATATCGGCGTGAGGCGGTCGGCAAGTGGTTAAGGGGGTGTGGGTTCCCCTTCAGTCCACCTGCTCTCATCTATCCATCAGAATGCATGTGCCTCCACTGTGGGGACACTCACATTTTAGTGTTAGGACCACAGATACCAGGGTGCCGTGACGTGGCTCTGTGGCTCACGCATGCGTTTGCAAATGAGTGTGGACTAAACCCCTGTTTTTAATGCATACTGTTAGACAGGTCAATTTGGTTGTCTGCGAGCTGGTGGTAAGCAGGCTTTGGTTTTTTCCTGGGCATTCCCCAGACTTTGTTGTTACCAATAGCCAGTGTGGCTCTTCTGCTTGATTCCGCGCACGCGTGGAACTTTGTGCGTCGGAATTGTGTACACACGATCGGAATTTACGACATCGGATTTTGTTGTCGGAAAATTTGAGATCCAGATCTCAAACTTTGTGTGACGGAAATTCCGATGAAAAATGTCCCATGGAGCCTACACACGGACGGAATTTCCGACAACAAGCTCCCATCGAACATTTTCCGTCGGAAAATCCGACCGTGTGTATGGGGTATTAGTGTGTTTTTTTTTTCTGTAATTAACCTGCTTTTTGTTGCACTGTGCAGCAGCATGTGTGCAAACTGGAATTTGCTTTTGAATCAAATACAAAGTTAAAATCTACCTATTTTACAACTGTTACATAATATTTAAGTAAGGTAATTGCACAATTTTCATATTGGTAGGATGTTAATGAAGCAGGGCTTTGAGGGAGCTTTGCTGCATTACTTATTTATTTAAAGCACTCAGTTTTAGGGAGAAATTTACCATTTGTAAAACACATGCAGTGAGTATATATTTTTTTTAGCTTTAAGTGGTAAAACTTACCTCTGAAAGCCTGCCCTATGTTCTCCCCTTCACAACCAGAACCCCTACCCTCCTCTTCCTACTGCTGCTGTGCCTCCGAGTATCTGGTCTGCTCATTACAGTATGCAGTGTGTGCTCCAACAGAAACATCTGGAATTTTGTTGCTGATGCCCACTCTCACGGATCATCATTCTGGTCACCTTTGAGGCTGTTGACAAAACAGTACACACATCCTGAATAAGGAACCACTGATGTGATGAAAATAACCCAGATCCCCAACATCTATCCTTGTCCCATACTCTCACAAATACTCATTAGCCAGACCAGTGCAGCCAGGGCAGCCTTGCCAATGTCAACTTCCAGTATTGTCCAGCTTATTGCATCTCAGGCGTTTGGCAGGCAGTTATTGCTGCATAATTATGCCCACACAAGCTGGGTATTACCAATTGAGCTGGCCACACATTCATCTGGCCTGCCACATTACATCATGAAAACCAGGCTACCCAACTAGTAGCTGCTGCACTACCAGTGTTGTACCCTGTCCTACAGTCTTTATCAAATGTACCCAGTGCACTTTAAAAGGGATGTAACCTCTATGCCCATACTTGATGGACCACTTGCCTGTTGTTATCAATGCCTTTCAGCAATATAAAGACAGCAGATTTGACATGCTGATGGAGGGCAGGGATGGCCTTTTAGGAGAAAAATGGCAGCTGATTACATGCCACTGTGGCGCAGGACAGGTTGCAAAGTGTTGGAAGGGGGTAGACTTCACCAGCTAAAACCGGAGCAGCTGAGATGATTGGGTGAATGGGGGTTATTGAGTGAATATTTTTCTTCTGCTCCAGCAGCGGGGAAAGGGATATCTGCCTGGTCAAGGATGCTGCTGGAGACGATGAGTTAGGCTGTGCTCTATATGGACTCATGAAGACCCTTCTCCCTACTTGATATACTATGAGGTAGGCTTCCTCAAACACTTGTCAGACTTTCATTCCTATCACTTGAGGCAGATAGAGATTATTGCAAAGTGATGGGAGAAGTGTAGGAGGCGGACTGTGGACTTTTTGCTGCCAACTGGTATAATTCATGTGCTACTCCCACCAAGCTTTGTTGTAAACAGTGTCACCAAACCAAAATGAATGACATTTACCAAACTTGATATATGGCAGGCAGAGGCAGAAAACTTTATTAGTGCCTAATGGGTGTGGGGATGTTCTACAATCCCTACCCAAAAATGCAAGCAGGGGCAGCAGATAAACGTTAACAGTTGTTGCTGACACACAAATTGGTAGAAATAATGTTGCACTACCCCCGCAAGGGCTGCTGTTTTGCAGATTCTCTTCTCGCTAGTGTAGCATAGCCAGGCAAATAGCAGCTTTCACAATTCTTGTTCAAGAAACAGTCTAGGGGTTGGCTTTTTAGAAGTTTTATTGCAGATGAATTTGGATGGGGATTAGGGAGTTGTGGGATACTCCAGAACACTAAACAAGAATTTGAGGACACTTCATAATACAGTCCTCCAAGTATTGGAACATGAAGTGGACAGCACTGGTACACCAATAACAATGTCCCAGGCCAGGCAAGCCTTAACTGAGTGTGGCAGGGGTTGGCAGCAGTAACAGTCACAAGGGTCTCTTTCTCTCCATGGTCTGTACCCACAGTGTCTCCAGGGCTTGGATGTCTACTTCAGACTCCAGCAGGCAGACTTTGTAGAGTTCCCAGAAAAGATCCTTAGTGGAACGGAACCCTTCCCTTGCTCCCAAGGTTTCCCTGTAACATTTAAGCCCATTGGCTCTGTATCAGGTGGTGCTCATAGTGCAGACCCCACTTTGGATCGGTATGTTTTTCCAGACTTCGCTTCAACGATGCTCCTGTATAATTTCCTTGTCCCTGATCCTGATTTTGATCTGTAATTGTGTTTCATTGTAGAATGTTGTATAGCAGTAATATTTCACATGGAATGCCCCTGAAAGAAGGACTCTATACCGGTCCTGAAACGCGTTGGACTCAAAACTGAAGGAATTGTATTTACATGTATCTATTCTGCTCTTTGTTTATATGTATTCGGTTTATGGTGATGTATGCACCACATCTTTTATACTATTAAAAATTTTTTTTTTTTCTCATATTCTGTTATTTGCTAGTTGTCCTTAACCACTTCCCACCCGGCCCATAGCAGAATGATGGCTGGGTAGTGGTTCAGTTATCCTGACTGGGCGTCATATGACGCCCTGCAGCTTAACAGCCGCCGCACGCCCGTGGGGGCGCACATCGCGGCGATCGGTGGTGCGGTGTGTCAGTCTGATACACCCCTACACCGATCTTGGTAAAGAGCCTCTGGCGGAGGCCCTTTATCATGTGATCAGCCATGTCCAATCAGGGCTGATCACGATGTAAATAGGAAGAGCCGTTGATCGGCTTTTCCTCACTAGCGTCTGACAGACGCGAGTAGAGGAGAGCCAAGCAGCAGCTCTCCTGACGGGGGGGTCTGTGCTGATTGTTTATCAGCACAGCCCCCACCCTCGGATGCTCACTTCAGTCCACCAGGGAAGCCGCTAGGACCACCAGCGAAGCACATAATATGTGGATGGCCAGGTACATCCCCCATGGCCATCCACATGTGCCAACATATGCCCAATCAATGCCAATCAGTGCCCACAAATGGGCACTGACTGGCAGCATTATGAAAACAAAAAAATTCATTGATGCCCAGCAATGCCACCCATCAGTGTCACCAGTGCCACCTATCAGTGCCCATCAGTGCTCACCTATCAGTGCCCATCAGTGCCCATCCGTGCCACCTATAAGTACCCATCAGTGCCACCCATAAGTACCCATCAGTGCCACCATGAGTGCCCATCAGTGCCACCTATGAGTGCCCATCAGTGCTGCATACTAGTGCCACCTATCAGTGCCTATCAGTGCCACCTATCAGTGCGCATCAGTGCTGCCTATCAGTGCCAATCAGTGCCACCTCATTGGTGCCACCTCATTGGTGCCCATCAGTGCTGCCTTATCAGTGCCCATCAGTGCAGCCATATCAGTGCCCATCATTGAAGAAGAAAACGTACTTATTTACAAAAACATTTAACAGAAACAAAGAAAAACATTTTTTTTTCAAAATTTTCGGTCTTTTTTTATTTGTTGCGCAAAAAATAAAAATCGCAGAGGTGATCAAATACCACCAAAAGAAAGCTCTATTTTTGGGGACAAAATGATAAAAAATTAGTTTGGGTACAGTGTAGCATGACCGCACAATTGCGACAGCGCTGAAAGGTGAAAATTGGCTTGGGCAGGAAGGTGTATAAGTGCCTGGTATTGAAGTGGTTAAAGTCCCATAGTACTTTCATGGGGGGGGGGTACTCTCTATACATGATTCCTGATATCGGGATGTTGGCAATCTTTGGGTCTACTTGGGTGGATTTCTACAATGCTTGGCTCCCAAGGACTTTTAGAATTATGAGCTCCCCAACTGAGCACAGCTTGGATCTTGATGAGCAGACTGGATCCTCAGCAGGATGACTAAGAAAAGTCGGCAGTCCTCCTAGCTGGGAACCTCTCCTCTAGGGGAAAGAACCCTGCTCCCTGGTGTTCCAAACTATTTAAAGTAAGCACTCCCCAACCACCATCTGGGCACAACACCACCCTCCCCCCCCCCCACACCCAGGGGGAGCAGTCAAGCTGCAGAGCCCAGAGCAGCCTAAATCTTTCCCTCCAGATTACAGGAGAGCCACAGCACTAAATGTACCTAGTCAACCCTAGCAGCCTATCTAGAAGGGTTCCACACTAACTATTTTATCTATTCTCTGTACATACAAAGGGTGGTACACAATAATATGTAACCTGCACTGTAAAGTTATGAATGTGACCCACATTAATGGCCTTTCTATGCCAACTGACAGCAGTTCAACTGTTCAACTGGAGAGAGGGAGGGGGGAGGAACATGACGTGATGTGCACAGGTGTAGGGGAGGGGCCGGCCAGTGGGGTGGAAGAGGGAGCGGAGGAACAAGCGTGCAGCAATGAAGGTCGGAGAGCAGTTCAACCGATAGGAAATGCATTATTGGCAATTGGTTACTATTGTGGCAAACACACCCAGTAGTTTGTGGTTTTCTCAAACTCATGGTACACCCAAACTCAAAGCTCATCTCTAGTTTTCATTTTGCACAGTTAATTTTCACTTATGTAAGTAAATTAGATGAAATCAAGTGAGAATTCCCTCTGTGAAAAATACCCAATGATGTGTAAAGAAAATGAAAAAAAAAAAGATTTTTGCTTGCACATAACTAGATAATTGAAACCAACACAACTTCACCTCATTCACTAAGTTAAGTGAAAATTCACTTTGTAGTGAGAAAATTCACTTAAGCTGGCCATACACTAGCAGAATTTTGTTAAATGGGGTCAAATCAATGATCATTTTGATGGTATTGACGAAAAAAGGACATTCAGGACATTCCATTATTACTAATTCAAATGTTAAAAGCGAACCAAATGTTTAAATACTTTCAAACAACATTCAAGTCTCTGTTGGCATTATTAATTGTACTGGCAACATTTTTTATATGAACAATTGCATGAAAATTTACTAGTATATTTAAAGGTGAGTTGACTTAAATCATTCAATTTTGGTGTAAATATACTTAATAAAGTAAAAGTTCATTTTGAAATAAATTTGGTCTACATACTTTGAAAATCAGCCCCAATGAGTTGCTGTAATGGTTGTGGAAGAATGCAGCAATCTTCCTGACTTTTAAAATGCTGGGATATGTCAAATCAATTGAAAATATTAAAACCAAAGTGTAAAATGGCACATCTTCGCCCCTCATCCCAGATTCGAATGCCTAGTTCTTGTGCAGACAGGCCTGGGCATTGACATATGCCTATACCTCCACTTTAAAAAAATATTTTATATTGCCTGCTGTTCACTGCAGATGCAGTTGTATGCTATATAGTGACATTACAGATTTACTTTATGGTAGCATCAAAGTTTATATGTTCAAAAAGGAGGAGGATTGTGAAGGTATTAGTCTGTTTTGATTTTTTTGCCAAGTAATTTCCCAAGATAAAAGTAGTAATGGGATTCCACTTGGCATGCTTCTAACATACAAGGGGACAAAAATGCTTTAATAATTTTTTGAAAACTGCATATTAAACAATAATATAATCATTACAAGAGACAGTTAGTGATCTCCGGTATTATCCTGCATTTATAAAGTACGTTTAACATTTTTTTGACGGTATAGTCAGACTGTATAATCACTTGTCATCAGATCATGGATTTCAACAACAATCTTCCCTTATAGTAAACACACTTTATGTATGTTATTTAACCACTTCAGCCCCGGAAGGATTTACCCCCTTCCTGACCAGAGCACTTTTTACAATTTGGCACTGCGTTGCTTTAACTGCTAATTGTGCGGTCAGGCAATGCTGTACCCAAACGAAATTTGCGTCCTTTTCTTCCCACAAATAGAGCTTTCTTTTGATGGTATTTAATCACCTCTGCCGTTTTTATTTTTTGCGCTATACACAGAAAAAGACCGAAAATTTTGAAAAAAAAAAGGAAAATTTATTATCAAATACTTACCGTAATTTTCCTTTCCTGATGGACTCCATGGCAGCCTACGTGTGGGTTAACCCCGCCTCCTCTCCAATGCTATAGGACCCCATTCCCATAAATGAGTGCTCACCACTAGCTACTGCGTTCCGTAACTAGCCTACTCGTTGACAAATGGGTGGGAACTCCGTCTGCCATGGAGTCCATCAGGAAAGGAAAATTACGGTAAGTATTTGATAATAAATTTTCCTTTTTCCTGACAGACTCCATGGCAGCCTACGTGTGGGAAATAACTAGCCAACCACACGGGTGGGTATGCATGATCAAAACATAAATTTTAATTTGTCCTATCGGTCGATAGGATTTGTAACCCAAAGTTTACAGAGGATAGAGAGGCAGGCTCAATACAATAATGCAACATGAAGGTATTAATAGAAGCCCATGAAGCTGCCTTGCAGATGGTATCTGGAGCCACATGTCGAGCCGCTGCCCACGAGGCTGCCATTCCTCTGGTGGAATGGGCTGTCACCGCCTTTGGAGGAGCCAAGCCCTTAGCCCTATATGCCTGTTGTATGGTCTGTACGATCCAGGACGCGATAGTCCTGGTTGAGGCTTTCTTCCCTATATTGCTGCCTGAATGAAGCACGAAGAGATGACTAGAACGTCTAAAGGGAGAAGTAACTTTGAGATATTCTTTAATAGCTTCGCCCACATCTAGAGGGTGATTCTCAGTGGACCCTGAGGTCCTAAATGTAGGTAAAACGATCTCTTGATTGACGTGGAATACTGAAGACACTTTTGGGTTGGAACCCAGCATAGGAATTAGGACTACCCGGTCCGGGAAAAACGTTAGGAAGGGTTCTTCGTGACCAAGTGATGCAATTTCAGAGACCCTTTTGGCTGAGGTAATGGCCACTAGGAAGGCCACCTTTGCTGAAAAGACCTTGATAGGGAGCGGGGAGGACCCCGAAGTACTGAGTCCAGAGATCGAGTCAAGGACTAATGGAAGGTCCCATTTGGGGAACCTAGGCTTTCTCTGGGGCTTGAGTCTCGATGCGCCTCGGAAAAATTGTCTAACCAGAGGATGAACTGCCCATGAAGTGCCGGAGAAGGCCGAAAGTGCCGAAACTTGGACTCTCAGAGAGCTGACAGATAGATGTAAATCTAGGCCCGTTTGGAGGAAACTGAGAACGTCCTGGACTTCCGGATGTCTAAAAGACCTGCCCTGAGGAGAGCAGAACTCCACAAATTTGGACCAGATTCTTCCATAGACTTTATTTGTACTGGATCTTCTCGAGCTCATGAGAGTGGATATTACTTCTGAGGCACAACCTAGGGATTCCAGCCTCTCCCTCTCAAGAACCAGACCATCAGTCTCAGTACCGCAGGACAAGGGTGCAGGACTGACCCTTGAGAAAGAAGGTCCGGTCTGAGAGGGAGAGGCACTGGGTCCCGACAGCTGAGCTGGACCAGGAGAGGGAACCAGGGCCTGTTCGGCCAGTAGGGAGCTACTGTCACCACTTCCACTGGCTCCGCTCGGAGCCTCTGCAGGAATCTCAGCATAACTGGCAGTGGCGGAAAGGCGTATGCCCGCTTGAACCTCCACTGATCCGTCAAGGCATCTGTCCCGATTGCTTGACTGCAGAGCCCCCGGGTGTAGAACTTCTTCAGCTTGCGATTGCAGGGGGAAGCAAACAGATCTACTTCGGGATCCGTCTTTAGTGACAAGATCCACCCGAACGTCTCTATGTGGAGAGACCACTCGTTGTTGTCCAACTCGGTCCGTGACAGGAAGTCTGCTTGAGTGTTTTGGACGCCTGGGACAAAGACTGCCGAGATGTTGGCAAGGTATTTCTGCGCCCACGATAGGATGGGCTCGACTTCCCGAAGGAGTGTGGGACTCCGAGTACCCCCTTGCCTCTTCACATATGATACTGCTGTGGTGTTGTCCATTCTCAACAGCACTGACTCCCCCCTCAGGAGATGAGAGAAGAACTGTAGGGCACACCAGGCCGCACGAAGTTCCAAGACATTCGACCCTGGGTTGGGGAGACATGTTTCCCACTTGCCTTGGGCCAGGTTTGACCCACAAAGGGCTCCCCAACCAGTACCGCTGGCATCGGTCGTGACCGTCACCCAGGAGATGGGAGCGATGGAGTGGCAAGTCAGGAGGTTCTTGCGCTGAAGCCACCAGAAGAGGCTGTTTCTCATTGTAGATGTTATGCGGATGACCTGATTCTTGTCCCGTGACTTCCATTGCCGTAGGAGGCCTGACTGGAAGGGACGCAATCTCCATAAGGCCCATTTGACCATGGGAGTCGTAGAAACCATCGTGCCAACGACTTTCAGGCACTGAGAGGCTTTCATTCGCCGTGCATGTAGAGCCCAGGAGACTCTGTCTCGAACTGTAGGAATTTTCTGTAGTGGAAGGGAGATAGTGTTTGCCACTGTATCGAACTGGGCTCCAAGATATATTAGACGCTGAGTTGGGCTCAGTTGACTCTTTTCTATGTTTAGGAGCCACCCGAAGTTGGACAGAGTGGAGATTACTTGATCCCGGTGTATCAGCAACTGCTCCCTGCTCTGGGACAGCACCAGCAGGTCGTCCAGGTAGTGGTAAAGACGTACCCCTTTGGATCTTATTAGTGCCACCGTAGCTAGGAGGACCTTTGAAAAGACCCGGGGGGACGTTGTCAGCCCGAAGGGGAGGCAAATAAATTGAAGATGATCTGACCCAATGTGAAAGCGGAGGTATTTGTGAAATTCTTTTTCCACTGGAACGTGGAAATAAGCGTCCTTCAGGTCGATTGATATCATCCAGTCGCCTGGTTGTATAGCTCTCTGAATGGTCACCAAGGTTTCCATCTTGAACCTTCCATTCTCTATGAATCCGTTGAGATATGTGAGGTCTATGACTGGGCGCCAAGAGCCCCCCTTTTTTTGAACTAGGAAGAGAGGGGAGTATATCCCCTGAAACCATTCGTCCTGTGGTACATGTACTACTGCTCCTTGAATTTTCAGGAGGTCCACATAGGACAGCAAAATTTGTTTCTGATCCTCTGCCCGAGGGAGAAGAGTGGAGACGAACCTTGGGTGCGGAGTCCTGGAAAAGGCCCATCTGTGGCCTGACGAGACCGTCCTTATGACCCAGAAGTCTGAGATCGAGGCCACCCAGACGTGCCGGAAGAGGAGCAGACGAGCCCCTACCCGGCCCGCCTGGGCGGGCGTAATCTCAAAAAGATTTAGCCTGATCACGAGCACTGGACGTTTGATTTTTAACGGGTTTGCGGAAGGATGACTGCCCTCTGCTCCAATTCTTCCTAAAGTCCCGGCCAGGCTTATAGGAGCGTGCTTCTCTGGAGCGCTCCGGACTTCGTCTTCTGAACTGGGGCTTCTTTCGACCCAGCATGCGCCTGTCCTGGGGAAGAAAACCCGATTTGCCACCTGTGGCTCGCGTAATGGCATCGTCAAGCTTATTGCCAAACAGTGAGGACCCCTCAAACGGGATTCTACACCACGCTTGCTTAGAACCAGGGTCCGCAAGCCAGGGACGCAACCAGAGGGCTCTCTTGGCCGTAACTGAGGACAGCATAATACGAGCCAGAAGGCGGATCAGGTCAATAGACGCCTCCCCCAGGAAGACCGCTGCAAGCTTCAGCTCTGCGGCTGCTGAACTTCCAGCCAGTTCTTCTGACACGCCTTTAAGGAAGGCTTCCACGTTCTCCGTCCAGGCCTCCATGGCCTTAGACATGGCCGCTAATGCCAGGGCTGGTTTACAGGCCATACCCGCGAGCCCATAGATTCTTTTTAGATCTAGGTCTATTTTCCTCTCGAGCCCATCTTTAAAAGATACTGCGTCTTCTAGAGGAAGAGTCACATGTTTGGCCAGACGCATAAGAGCTGCGTCCACAAGGGGAGTATTCTCCAAATTCTTTACTTCTTCTGACTTGAAGGGGTACAATCTGGAGGTTTTATTAGACATGGAGGATTTTTTCTCTGTTTTACTCCATTCTTCCTCAATGATTTCCTTTAGCTCTGGAAGGAGCGGAAAGTTTGCGCGTTCTCTCCCCAGGTGCTTGAAGAATTTTTTCTGCTTGGCTGGGGGAGTGGAAGGGTCTTCCCACTTTAAGGCTTCCTTGATTGCTTTGATTAAAGGGGAAACCATCGCGAAGTCGAACCCTCCAATGACCTCCTCATTAATAGACTCATCCTCTGAGGAGTCAGGAGAGGTAATATAGGGCTGCGAAGTACCCGGATCCTCACGGGCCTCTTCCGCCGGTGGGCCAGACGCGGTGGTAGACTGGCTCAATGTGCGAGGTGCTTCCCTCTCCATTAGGGATTGCTGTACCACTCGTTTCACAAGAGACTCTAAACGCTGGTTTTCCGTCTCTTTTTCCCCAACCGCACGGGCAAAACAACGGTCACATAAGGACTTGCCCTCCGGAACTCGTGTCCTACATCCCCAGCAGGCTCTGTGGTCTGAGCGGCTGTCATGGCGGTGGGAGCGGTGTCTTGAGGAGGAACGAGAGCGTCTCCTCTGGTGGGATCCGGACTGTGAGTCTCGTCTGGATGAAGATGAATTGTATTGTGGCTTGGCAAGGTCATTGGCATTCTGGACCGCATTTAGCGGGTCCGACCTAGAAGGGCTGGGAAGAGAAAAAATAGGGGAAGGGGAGAGAAGAAAGGCAGAACATGGTATCAGCACGACAATAATGTGCATTAAATCTCATCCCCTCCCCTCACGAGCACATACCTTGTGCGTGAGGGCTGGCCACTTAAAGGCGGTGAATTGTCCATAACCAGGGACACGAAATGTCACTTTAATAGTCTGCAGGGATAATGGTCTAAGAAAACCTAGGCATCAAACATGAAAAAGGTTTTTAGAGAAAAAGAAAAAAACTCTGCTTGCCTCATTTTTTTTTTTTTTTTTTAAATGCACAAAGCATGTACCAATGTATATTCAAGGCAAAGGAAAAAACAACTTCCTTCCGCATGAGCATATATATATAGATAAACATATATAATAATAAAAGAACATCTCTCCTTTTTTTTTTTTTTTTTTTGCAGAGGTTTCCACCACTCACCTGGAGACCAGCAGGGATCCGCTCCTCCTTTCCCTACCAAGGGAGATCCCAACTCAACAGGACAGGAGGGCGGAATTTAAATTCCCCGCCCGTGACATCATTATCCCCTACTGCGCACGCGCAAAGGGGAACCGCCGTACGGCGCCTGCGCGGACGACGAACGAGCCGCCGTACTGCGCATGCGCGAGCCAAACCTCGCTCTCAGGGTGGCTACAGCGCAGGTGCCAGCGGCGGAGACTGCCGCAACCCGGAAGTGCCGTGACGGGCTGGAACGCACGCGAACCAGCCGCCATGAGGGGGATAGGACACACTGGACCACCCGGGAAAATACAGACAACACATAGAAATACTGCCATGGAGTATGAGAAAACAGCCACAGACCTTGCCAGCCGTTGATGAGAACTGTCCGCCGGGCATACAGAGGCGACCACCCATCCACCAAGGGGGAACATTCAAGCCTCTTTAAGCTACTCGCCCGCTCATAGCTGGGCTTTTTGAGCTGCACCGCACAGGTATGCCAATCCTTGATTCAATCAATCTTGATGCGAACAGCATGTGTAGGTCCATAGAGGAGGACAAAAAAGGAACGCAGTAGCTAGTGGTGAGCACTCATTTATGGGAATGGGGTCCTATAGCATTGGAGAGGAGGCGGGGTTAACCCACACGTAGGCTGCCATGGAGTCTGTCAGGAAATGATATTTTCTACTTTTTGTTCTAAAAAAAATCCAATAAACTCAATTTTAGTCATACATTTCGGCCAAAATGTATTCGCCCACATGTCTTTGGTAAAAAAAAGTCAATAAGTATATATTTATTGGTTTGCGCAAAAGTTATAGCGCCTACAAACTAGGGTACATTTTCTGGAATTTACACAGCTTTTAGTTTATGACTGCCTATGTCGTTTCTTGAGGTGCTAAAATGGCAGGGCAGTACAAAACCCCCACAAATGACCCCATTTTGGAAAGTAGACACCCCAAGGAAATTGCTGAGAGGCATGTTGAGCCCATTGAATATTCATTTTTTTTGTCCCAAGTGATTGAATAATGACAAAAAAAAAAAAAAATTACAAAAAGTTTTCACTAAATGATATATTGCTCACACAGGCCATGGGCATATGTGGAATTGCACCCCAAAATACATTCAGCTGCTTCTCCTGAGTATGGGGATACCACATGTGTTGGACTTTTTGGGAGCCTAGCCGCATACGGGGCCCCGAAAACCAATCACTGCCTTCAGGATTTCTAAGGGCGTACATTTTTGATTTTACTCCTCACTACCTATCACAGTTTTGAAGGCCATAAAATGCCCAGATGGCATAACCCCCCCCCCAAATGACCCCATTTTGGAAAGTAGACACCCCAAGCTATTTGCTGAGAGGCATGTTGAGTCCATGGAATATTTTATATTTTGACACAAGTTGCGGGAATGTGACAATTTTTTTTTTTTTTTTGCACAAAGTTGTCACTAAATGATATATTGCTCACACAGGCCATGGGCATATGTGGAATTGCACCCCAAAATACATTTAGCTGCTTCTCCTGAGTATGGGGATACCACATGTGTGGGACTTTTTAGGAGCCTAGCTGCGTACGGGGCCCCGAAAACCAATCACCGCCTTCAGGATTTCTAAGGGTATAAATTTTTGATTTCACTCTTCACTGCCTATCACAGTTTCGGAGGCCATGGAATGCCCAGGTGGCACAAACCCCCCCCCAAATTACCCCATTTTGGAAAGTAGACACCCCAAGCTATTTGCTGAGAGGCATGGTGAGTATTTTGCAGCTCTCATGTTTTTGAAAATTAAGAAAGACAAGAAAAATTTTTTTTTTTTCTTTTTTTAATTTTCAAAACTTTGTGACAAAAAGTGAGGTCTGGAAAATACTCACTATACCACTCAGCAAATAGCTTGGGGTGTCTACTTTCCAAAATGGGGTCATTTCGAGGGGGGGTTGTGCCAACTGGGCATTCCATGGCCTCCGAAACTGTGATAGGCAGTGAAGAGTGAAATCAAAAATTTACGCCCTTAGAAAGCCTGAAGGCAGTGCTTGGTTTTCGGGGTCCCGTGCGCGGCTAGGCTCCCAAAAAGTCCCACACATGTGGTATCCCCATACTCAGGAGAAGCAACAGAATGTATTTTGGGGTGTAATTTCACATATTCCCATGGCATGTTTGAGCAATATATCATTTAGTGACAACTTTGTGCAAAAAAAAAAAAATTTGTCTCTTTCCCGCAACTTGTGTCACAATATGAAATATTCCATGGACTCGACATGCCTCTCAGCAAATAGCTTGGGGTGTCTACTTTCCAAAATGGGGTCATTTGGGGGGGGTTTGAACTGTCCTGGCATTTTATGCACAACATTTAGAAGCTTATGTCACACATCACCCACTCTTCTAACCACTTGAAGACAAAGCCCTTTCTGACACTTTTTGATTACATGAAAAAATTATTTTTTTTTGCAAGAAAATTACTTTGAACCCCCAAACATTATATATTTTTTTAAAGCAAATGCCCTACAGATTAAAATGGTGGGTGTTTAATTTTTTTTTCACACAGTATTTGCGCAGCGATTTTTCAAACGCATTTTTTGGGGAAAAAACACACTTTTTTAAATTTTAATGCACTAAAACACACTATATTGCCGAAATGTTTGATGAAATAAAAAAGATGATTTTAGGCCGAGTACATGGATACCAAACATGACATGCTTCAAAATAAATACATTTTTAAAAGCCTTTAAAAGCCTTTACAGGTTACCACTTTAGATTTACAGAGGAGGTCTACTGCTAAAATTACTGCCCTCGATCTGACCTTCGCGGTGATACCTCACATGCATGGTGCAATTGCTGTTTACATTTGACGTCAGACCGAAGCTTGCGTTCGCCTTAGAGCGAGAGCAGGGGGGACAGGGGTGCTTTTTTTTTTTTTTTTTCTTTATTATTTTTTTTCTTTTTTATCTTATTTTTAAACTGTTCCTTTCATTTTTTTTTTTTAATCATTTTTATTGTTATCTCTGGGAATGTAAATATCCCCTATGATAGCAATAGGTAGTGACAGGTACTCTTTTTTGAAAAAATTGGGGTCTATTAGTCCCTAGATTTCTCCTCTGCCCTCAAAGCATCTGACCACACCAAGATCGGTGTGATAAAATGCTTCCCCAATTTCCCGATGGCGCTATTTACATCCGGCGAAATCTAAGTCATAAAATGCTCATAGCTTCCGGTTTCTTAGGCCATAGTGATGTTTGGAGCCACTCTGGTCTCTGATCAGCTCTATGGTCAGCTGGCTGAATCACCGGCTGCATTCTCAGGTTCCCTGTTGAGACAGGAGAGCCAGAGAAAAACACGGAAGACGGTGGGGGGCATTCTCTCCCACTGCTTGTAAAAGCAGTCTAGAGGCTAATTAGCCACTAGGATTGCTTTTACATGAAAGCCGACCGCTGGCTGAAAAGAATGATACCAAGATGATACCTAAACCTGCAGGCATCATTCTGGTATAACCACTCAAAGTCGTGAATGGCGTACCTGAAGACAAAAAAGTGGTTAACAATAAATCACAGTAAACGGTAAAGTATAAAAATTGCATACCTGAAAAGCAAACATGATAAAACATAATAACAATAAAACATTGCAGAATAGAATACAGTAAAAAAGAGCAGAACAATAGAGAGAATAGAGAGAGAGAGAGAACAATAAAACGACAACTATTTTTTTTTATTTTATATTTTTGTTTGTGTTTTTTTTTTTTTATACACTTTTTTTGTAACTGTAACTTTTATAACTGTAACCGGTTCCAGGTTCGGGTCTCTCAAAATGTGATGGCATCTTGGGAGACCCTGTGAAAGTGTGCCTAGTCTGTGGAATGCTGTACCCTACGCTAATATGCAACTAGTGAATGGTAGCGTTCAAAACATTCACCAATGCAAAGACCAGGATTGTCAGGACAGGAGGGACAATAATAGCGGGTGTCACGCCTATATCCGCACTTGCTGCAGACACATCTTTTTTGGGGGGGTTCGCTGGGTAGGGGTACTCGGGAGGACATAAAGAAAATGCCTCTCATGCAGCCGACTGCATTTGGTTGGGGATGTGAATGGGGGAAGTACGGGCGCTGCAGAAGCGGTGGGTTCCCAATTAGGATTGGCGAATGCAGCAGGAAGGGCACTATGGGCACGATGGACCTGTGTTTGTCTTTTTGGTGGCAGCGGGACACTACTTGTGCTTGCCACCTCACCAGCTTGAACTGCACTTATGGAACTCGCCACATCACCAAGTGTTACTGCAGTGCTGGTTTGACTACGACCGGGGTGTACTAGGCCGCTGGTGCTTGCCAGTTCAATAAAAAGCTACCAAAAAAACTGTTAGCGATCGCAGGGATCAGGCCTGACTCTGCGAACGCTGCAGTTATGCGTTTAGTGTTTTGTAAGTGACAGTGATCGATCGATACTGCACTTGGGTGGGCTTGGCAGGGCTGGGCCGAGGGGCAAAACGCAGGTGCTAGCAGGTATCTGGGCTGATCCCGCTAACACTGCATTTTTGGGAACCCTAAACTGCTGGGGACGCTAGTATAGATCTGATTGGATCAGATATTGATCCGTTCAGATACTATACCACTAAGGGAGGCGTACGGTGCGTGCGTGGGTGTTAGCGGTACTGGCGCTAACCTGACGCTGCTTGGGGCTGGTGCTTGCCAGTTCACCAAAATCTGACGCTGCCTGGGGCGACGCATATCACCGCCGGGCGATCAGGGGGCTAAACCTTTATTCGGTAATAAACGGCGGGTTCCCTGACACTATAAAAAATAAACTAACTAACCAGCGTCACCGTAACGGTTATACGGTGATCAGTGGTGAAAGGGTTAACTAGGGGGCAATTAAGGGGTTAAAACCTTTATTAGATAGTATATGGGGGTCCCTGTCGCTATAAAACGCTGACGGCGAACCTAAATATTTACCTCCCTAACTAGCGTCACCAGCGACACTAATACAGCGATCAGAAAAATGATCGCTTAGTGACACTGGGAAAGGGGGTGATCAAGGGGTTAAAACTTTATTAGGGGGGTTAGGGGGGTATCCTAGACCTAAAGGGGGCTAATACCAACTGACCTAACATAGTAACTGTCACAAACATGCAGTAATCAGAAAAAAAAAAAACCTGCTTGGTGTCAGTGTGACAGGGAGGGGGGAGGAGTGATTGGGGGGGGATCAGGGGGTAATCGGGGGGGATCGGGGGTGTTTTGTGTGCCTGGCATGTTCTACTGTGTGTGTTGTGCACTCACATTACAGTCTTCTCTCCTCGGCGCCGGAACGGAAAATACTGAGCCGAGAAGAGATGACATCATTTCCTCTGCTTCTGTGTTCAATACAGAGGCAGGGAAATGATTCCATTGGCTGGGAGCGATCGCGAGGGGGGCCACGAATGGATGGCCTCCCCCTCACCACCGATCGCCGGGGAGGATTTGCCGACCACCGCAGGCACCGGGGGGGGTCCGATCGGACCCCCCACCCGCGGTCAGGCAAGGATGTACCTGTAAGCCCTTTTGCCTGCCCGTGCCGCTCTGAGGACGTATATGTTCGTGCGGCGGTCGGCAACTGGTTAACTGTAAAAGTCTCCCCTGTGTATGTATCCACAATGAGACTGCTTCTGGGTGCCACCATCTTGAATGTGACATTAGAAGACTGAGAGCTGTCACTCAAGTGCCTACCTGCCTGGAGTTTGCATGTTCAGCATGTGCCTGCGTGGGTTTCCTCTGGGTACTCCAGGGCTGTGTTTTGGCCTGGTTAGGGCGGCACTTTGCGGGGGACAGCAAAAAAAGCCACCCCCCCGCATGAGAGAAAGTCCCCCCTCCTGATTCCCGGCTCCCGCGGCCGCCCCCCGCACACATGCAGCCCAAGGCGGCTGCCTTGCTGTAGCGGCGCTGCTGTGTATGGGTGTGCTTGGCAGAGGGCGGAGGGGCGTGTGTATGGGCGTGCTTAGCAGAGCTCATGCCCCTTTACCCTCTGCCCAGCATGCCCATACACAGCAGCGCCACCCGCTACAGCAAAGCGGCCGCCGTGGGCTGCATGTGTGCGGGGGCGGACGTGGGAGCCGGAAATCGGGAAGACAGGTGGGGGACTTTCTCTCATGCAGGGGGCGGCATGTGACTGACGCCCCCATAAGCGGCCGGTGACTGGCGGAGGTGGAGTCTTATGCTCCGTCTATCCTCCTCCACACTGCTTGACTCTTCTCCTCAGCACTGGGGCGGGGTCTGGCAGTGACATCAGGAGGAGAGAGAGAGGCACAAGGGAACCCCCCAGGACAGCAGGTAAAGTTATTTAATAAATTATATCAGTGTTATGGGAAAAGTGTTGGCATTTGATGGCACAGTGGCTACAATTGATGGGCACAGTGACAGCGTTTGAGGGCACAGTGGCTGCGTTTGATGGGCACAGTGGCTGCAATTGATGGGCACAGTGGCTGCGTTTGGTGGGCACAGTGGCTGTGTTTGGTGGGCACAGTTGCTGCGTTTGGTGTGCACAGTGGCTGCGTTTGGTGGGCACAGTGGCTGACTTTGATGGGGCACAATGGCTGCATTTGATGGCACAGTGGCTGCGTTTGATGGTACAGTGGCTGCGTTTGATGGGCACAGTAGCTGCATTTGGTGGGCACAGTGGTTGCGATTGATGGGCACAGTGGCTGCAATTGATGCGCACAGTGGCTGCGTTTGGTGGGCACAGTGGCTGCGTTTGGTGGGCACAGTAGCTGGGTTTGGTGGGCACAGTGGCTGCATTTGGTGGGCACAGTGGCTGCGTTTGGTGGGCACAGTGGCTGCGTTTGATGGGGCACAGTGTCTGCATTTGATGGGCACAGTGTCTGCGTTTGGTGGGCACAGTGGCTGTAATTGATGGGCACAGTGGCTGCGTTTGGTGGGCACAGTGGCTGCGTTTGATGGCCCAGTGGCTACAATTGATAGGCACAGTGGCTGCAATTGATGGGCACAGTGGCTGTGTTTGGTGGGCACAGTGGCTGCATTTGGTGGGCACAGTGGCTGTGTTTGGTGGGCACAGTGGCTGCAATTGATGGGCACAGTGGCTGCAATTGATGGGCACAGTGGCTGCATTTGGTGGGCACAGTGGCTGCGTTTGGTGGGCACAGTGGCTGCATTTGGTGGGCACAGTGGCTGTGTTTGGTGGGCACAGTGGCTGCAATTGATGGGTACAGTGGTTGCAATTGATGGGCACAGTGGCTGCGTTTGGTGGGCACAGTGGCTGCGTTTGATGGGTCACATTGTCTGCGTTTAATGGGCACAGTGTCTGCATTTGGTGGGCACAGTGGCTGCAATTGATGGGCACAGTGTCTGCATTTGGTGGGCACAGTGGCTGCAATTGATGGGCACAGTGGCTGCATTTGGTGGGCACAGTGGCTGCGTTTGATGGGGCACAATGGCTGCATTTGATGGCACAGTGGCTGCGTTTGATGGTACAGTGGCTGCGTTTGATGGGCACAGTAGCTGCATTTGGTGGGCACAGTGGCTGCAATTGATGCGCACAGTGGCTGCGTTTGGTGGGCACAGTGGCTGGGTTTGGTGGGCACAGTGGCTGGGTTTGGTGGGCACAATGGCTGCATTTGGTGGGCACAGTGGCTGCGTTTGGTGGGCACAGTGGCTGCGTTTGATGGGGCACAGTGTCTGCATTTGATGGGCACAGTGTCTGCGTTTGGTGGGCACAGTGGCTGTAATTGATGGGCACAGTGGCTGCGTTTGGTGGGCACAGTGGCTGCGTTTGATGGCCCAGTGGCTACAATTGATGGGCACAGTGGCTGCAATTGATGGGCACAGTGGCTGCAATTGATGGGCACAGTGGCTGCGTTTGGTGGGCACAGTGGCTGCGTTTGGTGGGCACAGTGGCTGTGTTTGGTGGGCACAGTGGCTGCGTTTGATGGGGACAGTGGCTGCAATTGATGGGCACAGTGGCTGCGTTTGGTGGGCACAGTGGCTGCATTTGGTGGGCACAGTGGCTGCATTTGGTGGGCACAGTGGCTGTGTTTGGTGGGCACAGTGGCTGCAATTGATGGGCACAGTGGCTGCAATTAATGGGCACAGTGGATGCGTTTGGTGGGCACAGTGGCTGCGTTTGGTGGGCACAGTGGCTGCGTTTGGTGGGCACAGTGGCTGCATTTGGTGGGCACAGTGGCTGTGTTTGGTGGGCACAGTGGCTGCAATTGATGGGTACAGTGGCTGCAATTGATGGGCACAGTGGCTGCGTTTGGTGGGCACAGACGCTGCGTTTGGTGGGCACAGTGACTGCGTTTAGTGGGCACAGTGGCTGCGTTTGATGGATCACATTGTCTGCGTTTAATGGGCATAGTGTCTGCGTTTGGTGGGCACAGTGGTTGCAATTGATGGGCACAGTGGCTGCGTTTGGTGGGCACAGTGGCTGCGTTTGATGGAACAGTGGCTGCGTTTGATGGGGCACAGTGAGGCTGCAATTGATGTCTTTTTTTCTGAATTTTTTAGTTTGTTTGCACCCCCCCAAAAATTTTGAGCACCAGCCGCCACTGGCATGTGCAAAGTGCTCCATGCATGCTAAAATCAATGTAAACCCTTTAAACAGTCCACATTTAGTGAAAGTGCATTAATATGCAGATCATGATATTGCAATAAAGTGCTCCATCAATGCTGAAATCGATGCAAACTCATTAAAGAGGAGTCCCGCCCCCACCCCGTGAAAACATTAAAACTCAGCAGCTACAAATACTGTAGCTGATGACTTTTAATATTAGGACACTTACCTGTCCAGGTATCCCGCGATGTCGACACCTCAGCCGATTTTCAGATTGGCTCTTGGGTTTTGCCACCATCATTCATGGTAAAGGGAAACCGGACGGTTCACTACTGCACGTGTGCGAAGCGCGTTGCACTTTCTAAATGCCCCAGTGGAGTAAGGTGGATGGGGGCCAAACTTCAGAGGGGGCAGCACAGTCTCCAGGGAGTGGGGAAGGGTACCTGTCAAAAACAGGTACCCGTTCTCCCCTCCCCCCTGAAAGGTGCCAAATGAGCCTAAAGAGGAAGGGGTGTGGTTTACAGATGATAGGGTGGGTCTTAAACAGGAAGGGGTGTGGCCTCGGCAGCAAGGGGTGGGTCGTATTTAAATTAGGGGGGTTCATGAGTTTAGTCAGACCTAGGGCAGCACAAAACCTAAATACACCACTGGGGTACTCTGATTACCTCCTACGATCCAAACACATACTGGTAGGTTAATTGGATCCTGTCTATATTCCCCCTAGTATGTGTGATGTATAAATGTGAGTTAGGAACCTTTGATTGTAAGCTCCTTGAGGGTAGGGACTGATGTGAATGTGCAATGTATATGTAAAGCGCTGCGTAAATTGACAGAGCTATATAAGTACCTGAAATGAACAAATAAATAAAGTGACACACTGTAATATTTACCTTCACTTCTTCCCCAGGATCTACATGGAGTTGCCAGCACAAACAGCAATGAAACTTTCCTGGAAGAGAGGGCTATAACACGCAAGGAGGGAGTGACCTGTGCTAAAGCATTGACTCTTCCTGGAGTAGTCTAAGGCTGAACATAGAATAATCAGTTTTTGTTTTCATTATCAGCCAGTAGGCTGTCCACACAATTGAGGTGGATGGAGGAATACTCCCCTCTGTATTATTGTATTCTGACAATGGGACTTCTTTGCTGTCAGAATACACTGACCAATGCTGCAGCCAGTTGGCTGTAGTGCTGATTGAACACAGATTTTACAGAAAGCCTGTTTGTGAGAAGTTGATCACTGGATCAACTTCTCACAAATGGGAATGGCCATATAATGATCAAAATTTGGCAAGTCCCTGCTGAATTGGCCACATTTCAGTCCATCTATAGCTAGCTTAAAACTGGCCAGGCAGTTTATCCAGTTCAATTGAAAAATTGAAGGAGCCAGGCAGGAAATTTTCATCCAAAATACAGCTGCATCCACAATTAAATGCAGCCACTGTTCGGTTGGCAAAACGCACTAGGCACAGCAGAAGATTCATCTTTCCGCTGTATATTGTGCATAGAGGAATCCGCAGGCTGAATGGAAAAAAAAAACTATCAGTGTACGACTAGTTTCCAGCAAGTTTAAACACATTACAAGTGAATAAAAATCATTTAGGAAAAGAAGAAAAATCTGAACGTAAGCTTTTAAAATACTTTATTATTTTGTGCTTTTACCCGAAAAATTTTAGTCGGTGACAGGAATTTTTAGCTTGGTGCTATTAAAAAAAAGTAAATAACATCATGCATCAGTCTAAAGAATATCTAAAATATATGAATTCAACATAATAAAGTGATCATGTTAAATGTTTTGAATAGAGGGAGTTTGTCTGCAGATAATGTAGCATAAAATCACATTTATTTATTGATGATTAAATGACTGTTATAATCTTTGAAACGAAGGATACAATGCCTTGAAGGGCTACAATTTGTCACAGACTACGGCATGTACACAGACCTTGTTTCTGTTTTCATGCTCGGAATGCCTGACAGCCTGATGCTGGGTTCTGGTGACAGACAAATCAAGATCAGCCAATCTCAAGTGCTGCCTACTTCCTCTGTACAATGCTGGGGGCTGCGTTAAGGGGGAGAAGCAGTCTAAAAACCAACAGAGGTTTGAATTAAATGAGAGAACTGAAGTGGAACTTGAAGGAAAGCAGCACAAACAATTTAATTGTGTGTTTTTTTTCTGCAGAAATATTCATGTATCAGCGACAGTTATAATTTGAAAGAGGTTAGCAGGGGTGTGAAAAAAATATATTTTTTATTTATATATATCTTAGGAGATACAGAATAGTCGCCAGACAAGTGGTCATAAGCTTTATTGTAAACTTTTATTAAAAAATATTAACAGCGCTTGTAGTGTAGGGACTCAACTTAGAATGACTCTGAGCTTTCCTTTTATTATCAGTCTAAATGCTTCCCCTCTGAAAGAGCTTTATTTTCACAGCTTAAGTATTATTATTGTTTAAAAGAAATGCTTGGAGGGAGTTTTTCTTATACTAATAGGAATGTAAAGGAGACCCCCTTTTTGACTGCACCTGGCACCCTTCCTGGGGTCCTTCAGGGGTCTTTATCCAGACGGAGACTGTCTGCACAGCCTGAAATATGGATTTATACTTAATCATCTCTGTTGAACTTTTGAGCAATATCCTTTCACCCTACTGAATCAGCACAGCATTGCATTTAACCCTGCTCTAATGGGAAAACCCCATTGTGGTTACTAAGATTGTACAAAACACAGCTTAATTAAAACACTTCCCGTCAAAAAATATTTGAATTCCAAAGTTTTTATTACCCTGTAATCAGAAACCCCAAACGTCAGTCCATTCACCCTATTGTTATCTTCTATTTGGAAGCACAATGCTCTATCAATTAACCCACTGTCTGAAAGGGCAAAACGTAATATTCATATTACTTACATGATTTAAGAGGACCTTTTGTCTGCTTCCCTAGTTCCGTGCTTCATAGAAATCTGTTTGGTTCGTTTTTTTGTTTTTTTTCTATGTATACATCCTCACTGCAGAATCCTGAAATTTGTTGATTGTTACATCTCAATTATACCCCAGAAGAGCATTAGTTAACAGGGAGCATGGGACGGTCAGGATCTTCTCTGGTGGCCTGTGGCTAGTATATCAAACTGTATTAAAAAGTGATTATTTCTTGGGCAGGGGTCCAGAATGAACACTCCCCTCTGATTACCCAATCATCAATACCACAAACACAGACACTCCTTGAATGCTGAAGCCAACAACTTAAGTTTAACATTTGTACAAAAAGGTGGGAACCAGTAGCTTAGGTCCATAGCACAAAAAATATAAACACACATTGCTTGTACAGTTTTCAGTCAATGTACAATTCTGTTCATTAAAATATTTTTGTCTTGTTTTCGCTTTAATCTGTATTAGCCTGAAAAGCAAGCATTTATATTGCTTGCTTTTCGGTCTATATATTGCAGCTTTATTTTTAGGTTTTTTCTTTATTTTCACCTGGTCATCTGGCCAGTAAGCCTGTTATGTTTCAAAAGATCAAGCAATCCAGCAGATGTAGCACTTAGAGGGTTGAGAAAAACCATGGGGTGCCTCCAATGGTCAGCTTTTATTTATTTATTTAAAGTCTTATCCCAAAAGGGACAAAACTGTGAGCTTTGGGCTCATGCACACTGCATCTCAGAAGCTCAAGAAGCTCAAGAAGCTGCTCCTACAGGCCTTTGATCTCTCATTTTTTTCTGCCTGGAAACTCCCCTCAATGTTAGCCCATATGTCCATGCACACTATGGCGTTTTCAGGAGTTTACAGGCAGAAAACCACCAACCAAACTCATGTTTTTGAGAGAAGCTTTCGAGCAGAAAAGAAGCGTAAGCACCCAAAAAGTGTGAAAGAGCAAAAAAAGAGCAAAAAAAACACAAAAAATGGAAAATTAACGGAGGGGAGGGTTTGTTAAATTCCGACCGTGTGTGGGCTCCATCGGACATTTTCCATCGGATTTTCCGACACACAAAGTTTGAGAGCAGGCTATAAAATTTTACAACTAGCAGCCGACCGCTTTCTAGCCATGTTGCGATTACGTAGTCGTCATAGAGTTTGTGCTGTTGTTGGGCTTGGTGTTGGAATTCTTGCTTTGACCCAAGTCCAGTCCATGAACAGGGGGAGGAGGAGTTCATGGACTAAGAATTGGTTACTTAATCATGACCAATTCTCTCATATGCCTTTGCTGCGGGAGCTCCAGGAGAATAATCCTGATGATTTCAGGAACTATCTCGGGATGACGGACCCTGTTTATCACCGTCTGTTGGCTTTGCTGACCCCCTATATTACCAAGCAGGACACCTGCATGCGGAAAGCCATCACTCCCGAGCAAAGGCTTGTCACCACCTTGCGGTATTTGGCGACGGGGAGAAGTTTCCAGGATATCAAGTTAACGACTGGGATCTCCCCCCAGGCTCTGGGAATCATTATTCCAGAGACCTGTTCTGCTACCATTCAGGTCCTGCAGAAGGCCTATATTAAGGTAAGTTTTATCCTTTAACATTACATTCTATGTATTTAATGTTTGCTAATGTATTGTATTTATTTTATCATTCTACATTTACCATGATTGTAATATGCTGTGAATGTCCTCATGCATGCTGTAAGCTTTTAATGCTCTTTTTTTGTCCTTCATGCATTTTTGCCTTCACTAACCTCCCCAGCATGCTATCCTGGGCCCATACACACCTAGCCTAGTCACTTAACAATGTATTGTATTTTGTCAGCTCCATTGTAGTGCTTACCCTAAACACCCCCTAAAATGTGTCTAAATGTTATTGCTGTCCTTAAATTCAGGCATAATGCAAGAGGCTTTTTTTGGGGGCCAAAACTCTTTTGGAACCCTCCCTCCCCCCAACCGCTAAGTCAATGGATACCAATACTCTATCTGCTGACTTTGCCAAACACATACACACTATACCTACCTTTTTTGTGGTCATATTTATGGATGAATTTACCAAGGCATGTAGTGCAAGTGCCTACCTGAATACTTTCAAATGGTACTGTTTAAAAGTTTTGTTTTCCTATTATCTTGATAGGTAATTGCAGAATGTAAAAATGTGCTTAAATTTGGACAGTGTGTATTCATATTTTTGGATTATGACACTTCTTACCTGTCCAGTGGACTGCCAATAGTTTAAGTAAGGAGGGGCTGGCCAAAGTAACACACATTATTTATGCATTCAGCTCTCAATGAAGTGGAGACGGTAACTTGTCCAAAACATCTCCCCCCACCATAAAATTTTTCCAATGAGCCATCAGAGGGGGTGAGGAATCTGATAAGTGGACCTGATACTTTTGTCTTTAAATCCTCATTTCAATAAATGTTCTACCTATGTTGGCCAAGAATGTTTGTGTCTAATCTGCTTGCAATGTTGTGTGCAAAAGTACTAATTTTTTATACTTGTTTGACTCCACAGTTTCCTTCCAACCCACAGGAATGGCAGACTGTAGCCTCCCAATTCGACCAGCAGTGGGACTGTGGTAGATGGGAAGCACGTCCGGATCGTCCCACCCCCCAACTCGGGGTCATACTACTACAACTACAAGGGGTACAGTAGTATTGTGATGTTGTTGGTGGTGTCGGCGATTTACGAGTTCCTCTATCTGGACGTGGGGTAGAATGGCCGTATGTCAGATGGTGGAGTGATTTCACAGACTGAATTTTACAGGCATCTCCAGAATGGCAGCTTGGGCTTGCCACCTCCAGCAGATAACGTGGCGGGCCTCCCGTTTGTTTTTGTGGCAGATGAGGCCTTTGCACTGAGGGACCACCTGATGAGGCCATTCCCCATGAGGACCCTGACCCCAGAGCAGAGGGTTTTTTACTACGGGCTGGCCAGAGCCAGAAGAGTGGTCAAGAATGCCTTTGGTATAATGGCCAGCCGGTTCTGTCTTTTCCAAACGATCATAAACATGGCCGAATACAAACTGAACCACATAACTTTAAGCTGCTCCATTCTACATAATTTTCTGCATAAGAATGCAGCCAACTATCTGGCCTCAGTTGTGACTGAGGCTGACTTTTCACCCGCAGAAACAATGACGGCGCTTTAAACTGGCTATCCAGACTTGCCCCCCCAAAGCGCCCGCAAAGTATGGCAAAGCTATGTGGAGTACTTTGTGGGTAGGGGGGCAATTGATATACCAGAGAATCTGGAAGCTTGTTAAAATAATAAAAAAAAAAAATGAAACTCGTATTTCATTTGATTTATTGCTTGTGTTTCTTATCTGTCTCCTAGGTTCTCCAATGGCCTTTTATTTTTGGCCATTTTCTTCAATAGTGCAAATGTAACTTATTTGATACATGAGGTGACAATCTCTTCTTCATCTAACTATTATGTTGTGCTGTGGGTCTGCTACACACATACAATGTCTTTGTTGTTAATGTATGTAATGTATTAAAGCTAAAAATATTCATCCTATCCAACTCCATGAATTAATTGCTTGGAGTCCCTAAAATGGCCCAATTGGGGCAAATTTTACAGCACAGTGGGGATTATTTACTAAAGGCAAATCCAAGTGCAACTTGTAGTGCAATGTGGATTTGCCTTTAGTAAATAACCCCCATTGTTACTGTAATTACACCAACTTACTAAAAAAAACTGGTATTGAGCATTGAAAGAAGAAGCCACACATTGTTGAGTATAAAACATTTTACATTGTTGAGTATAAAACATTTAAGTATATTCACATGTGCGTTATAAAGGGTTTTTTAACAAACCAACATCTTTGGTGTATAACATGTATGTTTGACAGTATATAGCCTTTTTTGTGGCTAAACAGGCATGTTTAAAACCATAACATACACATCTCCAACTCAGGAACTTACAAAGTTCAACTTTGATAAAGTGAAGGCCATATGAGACATTAGTATGTCAAAACTGTGTTGATTTTGCCTTCATCAGATGGGGTGATCTCACCCCTGTAAAAGCCAAATTTGGAAGATGCACACAAATTGGGACTCAAAATGTGGATTTCCCTCATGATCCCATGCCTAAAATGTGTGTCTTTTTCCTACATCTATTTTACTAAAGCCACAAATTACACAGTGTGTCAACATGTGCTATCTGCCATCATGGGATATCAATGTATGAGTTTTGTGGGTGCAACCCCTTCCTCGAAACTAAAGTAGGTGAGAGGAAGGGGTTGCACCCCCGAAACACGTCCATTGATCCCCCATGATGGGAGCTAGCATATGTTGACACACTGGGCGTTATTTCAGAAAGGACAATCCACTTTGCCCTACAAGTGCACTTGCATTGCACATGTAGGGCAAAGTGGTTTTGCTTTTTTGAAATAAGCCACAGTGTGTCAGCATGTGCTAGCTCCACAACATCCACATCACCTAAAAATGAAAAAAAACACACCATGTATTATAAATATGCAGGCATCCATCTATTACCTGAAGCTGTGGTCTCAGACACTGACCTGTTGTGGACACCATTTCGACCACTTCCTGAACCTCTACATCCACATCCTCAGGTTCTGCATTCACATCCCCAGGTTCTTCATCCACATCCATAGGTTGTGTGTTGAGTTCCCCTTCTTCAGGAGGTGTTGGGTTCCTGGTGTCCTCAGATGTCCCGGTTCTTTTCTCCCCTATGTGAATACAAAAAAGTATACTTAGCAGACAGATATTTGAGGCGAGAAATAGTAATATGAAACATTGCTTGGAAGTGTTGTCCATTTGTCTGTTTTGGCACAGTTCCAAGCTGCAGACATGATTTTTTCCCTTTCCAAAGCTGGAATACTTACCTGTTTTGTACATGTTTCACACATGGAGAGACCCCTAGTATCCACTGGAGCACCTGCATGGGACACCATAAAAAGGTTGTTATGGTGTCCCACACTAGTGCTCCTGCATCCAGATGTGTAAACAGCTGCTGAGTGTCCTCTCCTTACACTGAATCAAGTTGGCATTTCATTATAGTTTCAAACACATCTAGACAACAATGTAATAAACTTATTTTAATACAAATAGGAATTAACAAATGTAGTTAACCTGCATCTGCCAAAAACAGTGTATTAGAGCCCTTGCACACTGGGGCGGGGGGCGGCGTCGGCGGTAAAACGCCGCTATTTTACCGTCGGTATGCGGCCGCTAGCGGGGCGGTTTTACCCCCCGCTAGCGGCCGAGAAAGGGTTAAATACCACCGCAAAGCGCCTCTGCAGAGGCGCTTTGCCGGTGGAATAGCCGCGCCGTCCCATTGATTTCAATGGGCAGGAGCGGTAAAGGAGCGGTATACACACCGCTCCTTCACCGCTCCGAAGATGCTGCTGGCAGGACTTTTTTTACCGTCCTGCCAGCGCATCGCTCCAGTGTGCAAGCCCTCAGGGCTTGCACACTGGAATACAAGCAGCGGCACTTTCGGGGCGGTTTGCAGGCGCTATTATTAGCACAATAGCACCTGCAAACCGCCCCAGTGTGCAAGGGCTCTTAGTGATCGAACAAATGATGTTTAATATGAACGATTACTGTGCCCACGAACCTCAAACTTGGCATTTTAAACTGTACAACAGTAAAGAAAAGCACATGTACCAGAAGGAAAGTAATAATAATAATAGGAACATACGACAAATACTTACTTTTTTGCAGTACTTTCCTGATCTTTCTTTACTGATCCTGCTCCCTCAATTTCAGATCTGACCAGCATTTCCTCAATTGCTCCTTGGATCGTCATACCCCAAAAGTCCTGTGCAGACTTCTCACGACTTTAGTCATGATCTTGGCCTTTCTCACATTTGGGTTTATGTACGGTCCATACTTCCCATCATAGTCTGCCCTCTTCAAGATGTCCACCATCTCCACCATCTCTTCAAAGGCCTTATATCTCCTCCTGGATCTGGAACTACCTTGCTCCAGGCTTTCCTCGTCGTTGCTGATAACAGCACACACCTGCTGTGTTTCCGCCATGTGCTCTCCCACTGCTCGGAAAGAGAAGAGGCAGGGAATACACTAGAAAGGACAGGGGCGGAGTTTGATGTCTGCGCAGTGTATATAAAGCATAACATGCGGGCGTCATATGTACAATCTGTGAGTGGAGGACAGAGGATCGTAAGCGCCGATCGTGCAAACGAAGGTACAATTGTAACTTGGGGCATCAGTGGTTAGTGGCCTATACTGCTTATAGATTGAGGCCTATATTGGGACAAGATTAGGAGAGTTTAGCCTGACATTAGGGTTTGTCTTTTGTTGTGTCTTGCAGCTAAAATGGTGGATAAATTCAGTGACCCGGACTTCCTACCCAAATTCCTAGACATGTACAGGGAGCAGCCATGTCTCTGGCAAGTCCAAAACAGGGACTACTCAAACAAACAAAAGAGTAAGGCAGCGCTGGATAAACTGTTGGAATTGGTGAAGCCGGTGTATCCCATGGCAGACATCAACTATTTGAAGGCCAAAATTGGTAGCCTGAGGAGTACATATAATAGGGAGAGCAAGAAGGTCCAGGATCCCCAGAGATCCGGAGCAGGAGCAGATGACGTATATGTACCCAGGCTGTGGTGCTGCGACAGACTGCATTTTATGTCAGACCAGATGGAACCCAAGCCATCACTATCTACACTTTCTTCAACACTTCTTTCCACATCAGCTAAGGCTCCTGAAGCCCAACCTGGGCCTTCCACCCAGGAAGATGTGGAGGAGCCCAACTTGAGCCAGGTATAGCATTGTTGAACATATTTCTTGTCAAAAAATGAATGATGTTAACTAGATGTTATTGATCACTAAATTTCTGATTTAACAAATTGGTTTACATATCAATAGACAGTAGTAGCCAAAAATGATTGGGACAAGAATGAAAAATGCTGGGGTCAGAAGGATAGTCTTTTCTATTTGGTAACATTCAATTTGCAACAGTCATGTTGTGTGTGATTGATGACCAAAAAACTAAAACTATGTACCATTTTCATACACAGGATAGTCTCAGCCAGGAGGTGGCTGTGGCAAGCAGCCTGACGGAATCCCAGGTTCCTCCCCTCCGCCCTCCAACCAAAAGGACCAGGAAGGCAAGGAACCTGGAGGAGTGACTGTTTTCCTTCACTAGGCTACTGTGACACTTTTTTTTAATCTTCATTATTTATTAAAGCTTTCAAACATTACAGCTGATCAACAAGACAAATTGCATCATCTGCAGATTATACACGTTACTACTTTACAATACCCCTCTCTAATTACAGATAATCTCCAGGATACCAATTTAACATTCCTAACAGAACAAACAAATTAACAAATCAAACAACAAACAGACAACACACAAAAAGGGAAACAACAGCAAAAAAAAAAGAAAAAGGGGACCCCCACTCCTCAGCCCCTCCCCACTATCACTATCGGTCCTCCCCTAAACTTTAAGGCATCCTGTCCATCCTGTTTCTGCCCACAAGTTATAACTTAGATCATTACTATGATATTCTAGGGGGGGGCCAAAGAGAAAAAGGCCAATCCTGGAGCTGTTACCCAGGGTCCCCATAACTTGGCTAGTATATCTATTCTGCCCCTGCTCTTATACACTTGTTGTTCCATTAATATTGTCGCGACAACATTAACTACTGCGACACTTAACGCAACCCCTCGTGGCCACGAGGCATTTGGCTGTGTGACAGCAAGCAAGCTCAAACACATGGAGGAGGTCCAACCCACGATCTGTAAGGAAATCATTCTGCAGGCCCTAAAAAAGGGAACGAGGGGCGAACTAACAATTCAAACTCACCTGTGTGAGTTGGACCATACTCCTCCACCACCTCCAGCAACACCACCAACACCACAGCAGCATGGAAGGAAGCGTGGAAGGAAGTGTTGAGAGTAATGGCCTGGGTTTGGTGTGTCTGGCAAAAAACGCAGGCTGTTGTAAGACCACAGTCTAGGGACATATATGTAATCTGCTGCTATTCCCAAGCTCTCAGAGTCCTGGACCGTATTGTGCTTCCTATTAAATGGACTCCTCAGATTACCAATTTTGACAGTCAAATAATTGATGTCTGCCATGGGGTACAAAGGCTTCACCAATTCCAACTGTTTCTCCAGCGTTGCCTTCCTCTTTATTTTGTTATGACCCCTATTAAATTTCAAATTTTTTTTTTGACAAATACTTGGCTATGTGTTTTACTTCAAAAAGGACAGTTTGTTTGTGAGTAGGCAGGTACATTTCAAAAATACAATGTCAAATTAACAAGGGACACCAACATAGTTGTATCTTTGATGTTAAAAAATAGTAGAGATAATAATGGTGTTGTGGAAACTTGACACACAAAATGACAAAAAAAATTATGGAGATCACTAGAAAAAAAAGATTATTCTGGAGATCACGAGAAAAAAAAAAAAAATATGGAGATCACTAGAAAAAAAAAAAAAGATTCTGGAGATCACGAGAAAAAAAAAACAACAAAACCAAATAATATTCAGGAGATCACGAGAAATAATATAAAAATATGTTTGTCAGAACTTTGTGAATATCAGCAGCAAAGCAACTTCATTTTTATACCATTATAAAGAAGAAGAGAATGCGCTGCATTGAGAGATTTCATAATTTGCCGCATGCCAAATGTGATATCTCCATTACAAATCCTGGTTTTACAAGACCGAGCGCTTCCAGCTCGTACTTAATTCCGAGCATGCGTGAACTTTTGTGCGCGGACTTGTGTACACACGATCTGACTTTCTGACAACAAGGTTTTGTTGGCGTAAAATTTGACAACCTGCTAGCAAACATTTGTTGGCGGAAAGTCCGACAGCAAATGTTCGATGGAGCATACATTCGGTCGGACTTTCCGACAACAAGCTCACATCCAACATTTCCCATCGGAAAAACTGACTGTGTGTATGCGTCATTACACTTCCCTCCCCCCAGACTGAAGATGTTGCTATGCAAAAGTGTCTCCATTCAGCCACAGTGTAGGCACTCTACAGAAGCGTGTTAATGGCTGGATCACCATTTGAAAACAGAGGGGAAAATCTTAAAAAAAAAAAAACGAATGCAGCCAATACATTTAAGGATTGGCAAGCTGCCTTATATACAAATTTTTCATTTTGGGTCTAATACTATTTTCAGCTATTTAATTGTTGCAAATGTTCCATTCCATCCTCAGAAAGGCTACAGGGTGCCAAGCTGGTGGAAGCTTGCCAAGTGCAATGCCCCGTACACACGGTCGGATTTTCCGATGGAAAATGTCCGATCGGAGCGTGTTGTCGGAAATTCCGACCGTGTGTGGGCGCCATCGGACATTTTCCATCGGATTTTCCGACACACAAAGTTGGACAGCAGGAGATAAAATTTTCCAACAACAAAATCCGATTGCGTCAATTCCGACCGTGTGTGGCCTGTTCCGACGCACAAAGTGCCACGCATGCTCAGAAGAAATTCCGACACGGGACAGCTCGTTCTGGTAAACTTAGCGTTCGCAATGGATACAGCACTTTCGTCACGCTGCAATGTTAAAAATGGTTTAATACAGTGCACTCTCTTCTTTTTTATAATGTGACAAGAATTAAGTAGTTTTGCTGCTCATATTCAAACACACTTCTCACAAAGTTTTATTTGTATTTTTTTAGTGGGATTCCCTGAATATATTGTTATTAGTTGTTACATCTGACAGTTTTATATTATTTTTTTTTTTGTTTTTTTGGATTTTAAGCCTTTTTTTTATTTAATGTTTGGATTTTTTCCAAGGCTGATCTTTGTTCAATGTTATTTTTATTTTTACTCGTGAATATTTTTGGGTGTGTTTTGTGTGTCAAGTTACCCCAACACCATTGATATCTTGTATTATTTAATCTCCAGGAGATTGTTTGGTGTTGGTGTCCCTTGTTCATTTCACATTGTATATTTGAAATGTACCTGAATCCTCACAAACCAACTGTCATTTTTGAAGTAAAAGACATGGGAGAGTATAATTCAAAACAAAAATCCTTTATTAAGGGATCAGAACCAAACAAAGAGGAAGGCAACACTGGATCAACATGAGAAATTAGCGAAGCCTGGGACCCCCACGGCAGACATCAATTCTTCAACATCAAAATTGGTGGCCTGAGGAGTCCATATGTAAGGGAGGGCAGTCTGGTTCAGAATTCGCAGAGATCCGGATAGCAGCAGATGACATCTGTGTCCCCAGGCTGTGGTACCACAAGAGGCTGCATTTTTTGGCTGACCAGACTGAACCCAGGGCAATCACTGTCTGGTCTTCCTTTCACGCTTCCTTCCGGGCTGTGCAGTTGGAGATGTGGCAGGAGGAGGAGTAGGACCTGGAGGAGGAGGAGGACCTGCAGGAGGAGGAGGACTGGGAGGACCTGGAGGAGGACTGGGGGGACCTGGAGGAGGACTGGGAGGTCCTGGAGGAGAGGGAGGAGGAGGACCATCGCGAACGTGTGTCTGAGGTGTAATTTGGCCCCTCATACCTTTCTCAAGAGCCTCCGATATGAGGGCCTCACACATTACTTTTTGGCCCTTCTCCATCCTCTGCATTTTATATGCAATTAAGGCAGCAATGTTCTCCTCCATGGTGTGGGGTGCTCCCAGGACCTCTGTAGCCCTCCAAAAGAATCCTATAGCAGCCTCCTCTAGGGCACTCCTCCTACTGCCACTTTCTCTTTTCAGGGGGGTAGGAGGGACCTGCAGATCAGCCAGCCGACTCGGCCTGGCCACCTCCTGGCTGAGACTTCCCTGTGTATGAAAAAGGGACATGGTTGTAATGTTTTGCTTCATCAATCACAATCCTAAATTAGTACTCCCAGCAAACATCTAGTTAACATCATTGATTGGACAAGCAGAAATATTTAGAGGAATGCTATACCTGGCTCAATCTGGGCTCCTCCATGTGTTGCCTGGAAGGCCCAGGTTGGGCGTCAGAAGCCTCAGCCGGGGGGGAAGGAAGCGTGGAAGGAAGACTGTTGAGGGATGACCTGGGTTCAGTCTGGCCTGCAAGAAAGTGCAGCCTGTCGTAGTACAACATCCTGGGGACATAGATGTCATCTGCTGCTCCGGATCTCTGTGAATCCAGGACTTTCTTGCACTCCCTTAGATATGTACTCCTCAGGCCACCAATGAAGCTCTTCAAATAGGTAATGTCTGCCGTGGGGATCACCTGCTTCACAATTTCACACAATTGCACCAGTGCTGCCTTCCTCTTTGCTTGGTTCTTAAAATGGGGGTGGGTAATCTCCCACAGACAGGGCAGCTCCCTTAGCATCTCTATGAATACTGACATGAAGTCATTATCTTTGAGTAGCATATCCATGTCCACTGCAAAATATGAGAAACCAATAGCTCCGCGCTTAGGTGATAAAGGAACTGCAGCCCCCCAACACAGAATCGCACCAATGTGAAATTCCAGAAAGAATAGAGTCAAAAAAAGGGGTGATTGGCGCTGTTCCACTGAAATACGAAAAAACTAGTGTAGTGTATCAAAGTGAACTGTGAAAAAAACTAAGCATAAATAACAATATGTAGGATTAAAAACACAATTAAGTGCGAATTTCTAAAGTATGTGCAACACCTGCCCCCATAAAAAGTGCAGCGTGTATTTACTCCTTAGTAAACAAAATGGATCAAAACCTAGGTGAATCAAAAAGGTGGAATGAATTCCCAAACAAACTATCAGGAAATCCTTGAAAAACATGTACTGATCATAATAAGCATCAATAGTGCATAAATTAAAAAACACCAATAGTGCATAAATTAAAATATGGAATCTATAATCACAAATGCACATAAGGAGATTAAAAATTCATCATAAATCTTGAGTCCACAAATTGTCCCAAAGAATATTAATAAAAATAAAAAATAAAAAATAAAAATAGAAAAGTTTGTAGTGTAAAGTTCTTCATAAAGTGCAGATAGTGAGTCTCTTTAAACCATCTAGCAGTGCTCTTAGTGACGTGAAATCCTCCTGTCTTCCAAACGCCCCCCAATGTGCCCTCACTCACCGAAGGAGAACACCCCTGCAGGGGTATCAAGCCTGTCAGCTGTATCCTGCAGCAATGGTCCCTGGTGAAGGCTCCTAATCGAATCTCCGCTCACGGAGTCCGGGCTGGCTCCAGTCAATCCCCGCAGGCACATCCATATGCAATAAAAATGAGTCCCATCGCGTAATTCCGTAAAAATGTAAAGGCTTTATTAAAATATGACTAAAACGGGCAAACAATGTCCCGCTGCCCGATTGGCAGTCAGACTGAAGGAAAAAACAGTGCGGTGCAGCGTGCGTTCCACCGCCCGTTCCATGCTTTACTTCCGGGTGTGGAACGAGCGGTGGAACGCACGCTGCACCGCACTGTTTTTTCCTTCAGTCTGACTGCCAATCGGGCAGCGGGACATTGTTTGCCCGTTTTAGTCATATTTTAATAAAGCCTTTACATTTTTACGGAATTACGCGATGGGACTCATTTTTATTGCATATGGATGTGCCTGCGGGGATTGACTGGAGCCAGCCCGGACACCGTGAGCGGAGATTCGATTAGGAGCCTTCACCAGGGACCATTGCTGCAGGATACAGCTGACAGGCTTGATACCCCTGCAGGGGTGTTCTCCTTCGGTGAGTGAGGGCACATTGGGGGGCGTTTGGAAGACAGGAGGATTTCACGTCACTAAGAGCACTGCTAGATGGTTTAAAGAGACTCACTATCTGCACTTTATGAAGAACTTTACACTACAAACTTTTCTATTTTTATTTTTTATTTTTTTTTTTTATTAATATTCTTTGGGACAATTTGTGGACTCAAGATTTATGATGAATTTTTAATCTCCTTATGTGCATTTGTGATTATAGATTCCATATTTTAATTTATGCACTATTGGTGTTTTTTAATTTATGCACTATTGATGCTTATTATGATCAGTACATGTTTTTCAAGGATTTCCTGATAGTTTGTTTGGGAATTCATTCCACCTTTTTGATTCACCTAGGTTTTGATCCATTTTGTTTACTAAGGAGTGAATACACGCTGCACTTTTTATGGGGGCAGGTGTTGCACATACTTTAGAAATTCTCACTTAATTGTGTTTTTAATCCTACATATTGTTATTTATGCTTAGTTTTTTTCACAGTTCACTTTGATACACTACACTAGTTTTTTCGTATTTCAGTGGAACAGCGCCAATCATGTCCACTGCAAGACACAACACAAGACAAAGCCTAATGTCAGACAAAACTATCCTAATCTTGTTACAATATAGGCCTCAATCTAGAAGCAGTATAGGCACAAGTTTTTCTCTTACCTTCGTTCTTACGATCGGCGCGTCCAATGCTCCTTCCTCCGCTCACAGATCGTACGTAATACGCACGCGTGTTACGCTTTATACACACTGCGCATGCGTGTAACTCCACCCCCGCCCCTGATGTTCTTTCTAGTCTATTCCCCGCCCTTTTTCGTTCGGCGCAGTGGGTGAAGAGCATGATGGCGGATTTAAAGCAGGTGTGTGCTAATTATAGCAACGAGGAGGAGGAAAGCCCGGATCCAGGCACGTCTCGATCCAGAAGGAGACGTTTTAAGGCCACAAATATGTCCTTTGGGGAGATGTTGGAGATGGTCGACATCATGAGGAAGTCCGACTATGACGGAAAATATGGGCCTTACCCCCACCCCAACATCCGAAAGGCCAAAATCATTGCTAAAGTGATCAAAAGCCTTCACAGGAATTTCGGGGTACGAAGATCTAAAGATCAGCTCAGGAAGCGGTGGTCGGACCTAAAGTTGAGAGAGCCAGAGCAGTACCGAAAGATCCGGAGAGTGCTGCAAAAAAGTAAGTAGTTGTGCTGTGTTCCTATTCTTTCTGTCTTTATTCCGTTTGTTCTGCTCCATATGCTTTTATTAATTGTAACGTTTAAAAGGGCAACTTTAATGTTCATGGGCCCATTATTCGTTCGTATCCAACATTTTTCTTTCGGCCTCTAGAACACCATTGTTTAGGCCATATGCATTTTCACACATTTTTTTGGGGCCTACTTGGATGCCAAATATTTGTTTGTGTAGATGGGTTTGTTACTAGATTGAAATGCCAACTAGATTGTGTGTAAGGAGAGGACACTGAGCAGCTGTTTTCACATCTGGACACTGGAGCACTAGTGTGGGACACAAGAACACCATTTTTATTAGGGGGCCACACAGGTGCTCCAGTGTATACTATAGGGGTGTCTCCATCTCTGAAGCTTGTACCAAACAGGTAAAGTATTGCAGCTTGACAAAGGGCAATAAAAAATATACATCTTGGAACTCTGCTAAAATTGACAATTGTACCCTACTTCCATGCAATGTTTCCTATTTCTAGTTCTGCCATCAAATATCTGTGTGCTAATTATACCATTTTTGTTTTACATAGGGGAGAAAAGACTCGGAGGACACCCCTCATCCGAGGAGACCACAGACCCCCCACCTCTGGAAGAAGGGGAACTACCCCCAAACGAAGCTGAGCAGGAGGAAGAAGAAGATGTGGTGGAGATTGGCACCACAACAGGTGAGTGTCTGTGACCACAGGCTCAGGTAAAAGAGATGGATGGTGGCAGATTTTTGAGACCTTTTTTTTTTTTTATTTATCTCTTTTTAGGTGATCGTGAGGTTGTGGATCCCCAACGCTTTACTTCAGAAAGTGCCCAGATCCTGATCGGGGAGATCATGGGGTGTAATGCCTAACTGCAAAACATCCAGCAAAAAATCAATGATGTTATTAAAAAAAATAATAACATCATTGATGTTTTGGGGCGAATTTAAACCCCACAAAATCACTTTTTGGATTGTGGTTCAAGATTTAAAAATTTTTTGCAATGTTTAGAAAAGCCAAATTTGGAGGATGCACACAGTGTGCCAACATGTGCTATCTGCCATCACGGGAGATCAATGGACGCGTTTTGGGGGTGCAACCCCTTCCTCAATTATAAAGTCGCGTTGAGGAAGGGCTTGTTCCCCCAAAACACGTCCCTTGATCCCCCCTAATGGCAGATAGCACATGTTGACATTCGTAAATTGGTGTGCATCTTCCAAATTCTGCTTTTCCAGGGGTGATTTCCCCCCATCTGAACGCTATATCAAACCCAGTTCCTAAATACTGATGTCTGATATAGCCTTCAGGTTTTACCTAATGTGAACTTTGTAAGTTCAAGTTTTTTGGCTTTCTTGTTGGTTTTACACAGGCCTGTTTTATCTGAAATGGATATTTCGATTTTTGATAATGCTACTCCAAAAATTGTTATACAACAAACATGTTGGTTTGTTTTAAAAACCTTTGGTAAATGCACATGTGATTGTGCAGGTATAAAAAAGTGGCTTACTCAAGAATGTGTGGATTATTGTCTCAAAACTACAACACTTTTGGGGTGATGTAATAGCTGTATTATGCAAAAATGGGGGTTAGTTCCTAAGGGCAAATCCACTTTGCACTACAAGTGCAGGTTCAGTGCAGTTGCAAGTGCACTTGTAGTGAAATGTGTTTTTGCATTTAGTAAATAACAGCCAACAGTGCTTTGTATAAGGTTACCCAATCACGACATTTTCTGCACTCAAAACATTTCTGTCAGGGTCAGCTAAAACAAACACAAGCAGTAAATGTCCACCAAGAATTTCTTTTGTTTTTTTATTATAAAAAGGCTTCACATATTGTCTGGCATATTGATAGCCCCCCTACCCGCAAAGAACTCCAGGTATCATAACCGGACATCACGGGCACTCAGGGAGGGCAAGCCAGGACGGCCGCTTTCAAGCGCCGTCAGTGTTGTTGGATGTAGGATTCCGGCCTCAGGCCCAACTGAGCCAGCATAGTTGGCAGAATGTTTTCTTAAAAAATTATGGAGAACACAGCACGCCAGTCTTATATGGTTCAGGTTATACTCCACCACATGGATGGGTGTCAGAAATAGTCGGAACCGGCTGGCCAGGATTCCAAATGTGTTCTCCACCACTCTTCGCGCTCTGGCCAGCCGGTAATTAAAAACCCTCTGTTCCGGGGTGAGGGTTCTCATTGGGAATGGCCGCATCAGGTGGTCCCCCAGTGCAAACGCTTCTTAAGCAACGAACACAAATGGGAGATCTTCCACATTGTCCTGTGGAGCTGGCAAGTCCAAGCTGCCATTCTGGAGACGCCTGTAGAACTCCATCTGGGCGATGACTCCACCATCGGACATCCGGCCATTCTTCCCCACGTCCACATACAGAAAGTCGTAATTAGCCAACACCACCGCCAACATCACTATACTATTAAACCCCTTGTAATTATAATAGTACGACCCCGAGTTGGGTGGTGGGACGATGTGGACGTGTTTCCCATCAATTGCCCCTCCGCAGTTAGGAAAGTCCCACCGCTGGGCAAAGTGGGAGGCCACAGTCTGCCATTCCTGTGGTGTGGAAGGAAACTGTTGAGGAAAAAACAATAAACATTACTATTTTTTCACAGAAACATGGCAAGCAGATTAGACACAAACATTCTGGGGCAACCTCCAGATAGCATTTATTAAGGGGAATTTAACAAGGCCAAAGTATAATGTACACCTATCATATTCCCCCTCCCCCCTCTCATGAGCCATTTCTAACATTATAGGGGGGGGGACTCTTGGACAGGTAACCCTCTTCACTTCATTGAGAGATGAATGCCTAAATAATGGGTATTACTTGGAACAGCCCCTCCTTAGTTACACTATTGGCAGCCCACTGGACAGGTAAGAAGTGTCATAATACAAAGATATAAATACACACTGTACACATTTGAGGACATTTGGACATTCTGCTATTACCTATCAAGATAATAATAGGATACAAAAACTTTAAACAGTACCATTTGAAAGTATACAGGCAGGCCCTTGCACTACATGCTTTGGGGAATTCATCCATAAATCAGAGCACAAAAGAGATGGGTATAGTGTGTATGGGTTTGGCAAAGTCAGCAGATAAATGATTGAGGATAGAGAATTGGGATCAGCTGACTTAGCAGTTGGGGGAGGGAGGGTTACTAAAAATTATTTGGGGACACCACAAAAAAAAGCCTCTGCCACTCTGCCTGAATTTAAATTAAAAATAACATTTCCAAACATTTTAGGTGGTGTTTGGGGTAAAGCACTACTATGGAGCTGATAAAATACATTGTTAAGTGACTACATGAGGTGAATATAGGGCAGGAGACACCATGCTGGGGAGGTTATTGAAGGGCAAATATGTATGAAGGACCTAAAATAATAATTACATACAAATCCAGCATGCATGAGGACAAAGGGGGCATTCACAGCATATTACAATCATGGGAATTAGGGAATGAGGAAAGAAATACAATATATTAGCAAACATTCAATACAATAAAATGGGATATAAAAGGATAAAAATCTTACCTTCATATACTCCTTCTGCAGGACCTGTATGATGGCAGAACAGGTCTCTGGGATAATGATCCCCAGAGCCTGGGGGGAGATGCCTGTCGAGAACTTTAAGTCCTGCAGACTTCTCCCTGTGGCCAAATACCTCAAGGTAGCAACCAACCTCTGCTCCGCAGTGATGGCTTGCCTCATGCAGGTATCCTGCCTGCTGATATAGGGGGTCAGCGAAGCCAACAAACGGTGAAACACGGGGTCCGTCATCCTGAGAAAGTTCCTGAAATCATCAGGATTATTCTCACGGATCTCACGGAGCAAAGGCATATGACAGAACTGGTCACGCTGAAGCAACCAATTCTTGGTCCATGAACTCCTCCCCACCCTGTTCATGGACTGGACTTGTGTCAAGGTCAGGACCCCAACACCAAGCCCCCTCACAGCACGAACTCTACGAGGAGTACGCATACGAAACATGGCTAGAGAACGGTCGGCTGCTGAGAACGAAGTAACAGAACGCACTGAAGAACAGTAAGGCCTGTGAAGAGCGACCTGAAAACCAGTAACGAACGAACAAGAATACAATGACTACCTAAAGTCACGCGGAACTTGCTTGCACGCACTGAAGAGCAGATACAAACCCACAAGCACAAACTGAACGGCAGAAAACGATCTGAAAGCCACGAGTCTGAAAAAGCACGAATCGTCTCTCACTAAACTTTTACTAACACGAGATTAGCAAAAGGAGCCCAAAGGGTGCCGCGCTTGGTTCTAAACTGGCCTTTTCTAGTCTCGTCGTACGTGGTGTACGTGACCGCGTGGTTGCCGATCGGAAATTCCGACAACTTTGTGCGACCGTGTGTAGGCAAAACAAGTTTGAGCCAACATCCGTCGGAAAAAATCCTAGGGTTTTGTTGTCAGAATGTCCGAACAAAGTCCGACCGTGTGTACGCCCTATAAGAGTTCCATATTTAAAAAAATCAGAAAAAGAAGACTAACAACTGCATAATCTCTATATCTCTATTTTTGCTCAAAGGGGTTGAGTGAGATTGCATCCTCTTTGTTCATAATTTTTTGCACTTAACAAACAATATTTACTGGCAAATAATCACAACCCTTTCGTTTCAGTTGAAGGTGGTGTAGTGGATAGCACTTTCGCCTAGCAGTAAGAAGGGTCGCTGGTTCGCGACCCAAACATGACACTACCTGCCTGGAGTTTGCATGTTCTCCCTGTGTCTGCGTGGGTTTCCTCCCACACTCCAAATACATGCTGGTAGGTTAATTGGATCCTGTCTAATATGTCCCTAGTATGTATGAATGTGAGTTAGGGACCTTAGATTGTAAGCTCCTTGAGGGTTAGGGACTGATGTGAATGTACAATGTATATGTAAAGCACTGCGTAAATTGACAGCGCTATATAAGTAACTGAAATAATAATAAGGTAAAAAAAAAATAGGAATACACAAATAAATCTGTGCAAGTACTGTTCATAGTGGATCAGACCATTTTGCTTGAAGCAGAAACTTGGAAGAATGAGTAACATACTATTCCAACCATTTTGCTGCTACTTTATACCTTTCTTTTGACATTAATAAGACATCACAGTATCTCTAGAAAAACCTCAGAATGGATCGGGACCTTACTTTCTTTCCATCAGCATCAACCAATCTGCAGAAGTGATGTGCGTTGACAATTTGGTATTATTAAAACTTTAGCAGATTGGGGGAAGTTAATAAAGGGTAGACATTGCTGTTAGAAAGAGACTGAACAATTTAAAATCAGTAATATAGCAGAAAAGTTAAAAAAGGTCTGCTGCTTAACTTTTCCAGGTGCTCAGTGTAATTTATTTTATTAAATCTGCATTCTGCAATCTGCATCAGTATCTTAGGCTTTTACTGCAATGTACAGTATCATCAGATATTGTTTAGGTGCATTGCTGAATAACTACTGCTTTAACCACTTGCGTAATAGCCTGTAATACCCCTTCATTACCAGGCCATTTTTTTCAGTTTACAGCGCTGTGATAGTTTGACAATTACTCTGCCATGAAAAGTTGTACCTACATAGTTACATTGTGGGGGGGGTTGAAAGAAGACACAAGTCCATCAAGTCCAACCTATGTGTGCGATTGTATGTCAGTATTACATTGCATATCCTGTATATCCCTGTATGTTGCGGTCATTCAGGTGCATTTTTTAGACACACAGTATAGAGTGTTCCTTTGTTTTATTTAATAATCACTGTTCTTTTATTTATTTACTATGAAAGGGGAAAAAAAAAACATTTTGAAAAAAAAACTTGTTACTCGTATTTTCTGTTTACGGTAAATAAAAATGTCAGAATAATACGAAAAACACCCAAAATTACCCTTTTTATGGAAAGTAGACACCCATGGTTTTCTTTTTTTTTTTTTTTTTTCTTACACAATTTTTTGGAGATGAAGGAACATGATATGGAGCTTGAGCTAGATAGATTAAATGTACAGGTCATAGACAGAGGAGGGGGTTAGTGAAGGGGTTAATGTATGTGTACATGGCATCATGGAGATAAAGGGGTTAATGTTCAGTTACGTACGCTGATCCATTCTTTTTGTGCCCATTCATGGGGAAGGGGAGGAATCAGCACTGTAAACAATACTATGTGATCACTGTGATTACCAATTACAGGGTACTCAGCCACTCAGAGTGTCTCGGTGTACCTAGCTGTCTAAAGACTGTTCAGTACACAGCAATCACTGGACAGATCAACCATTCGATAGCTAGTGCTACTCAAAAACGGCACTGGGTAAATAAAGGCCCACCGATTTGTCGTTGATAGGTGTACATTGGCAGAAAAGCTAACAATCTACTACTGTACAACATAGTAATTCACAGTACTGATTCAGGTTGTGATTTTTTTATTTCTGTGACTTGGCAGCAAAACTGACAGTTACCTTTTTGTTTTTATTTGAAAGCATCAGTCTACTCAAAATGATGGTAATAAAGAGACGCAATCACTAATTCTACAAAATTGGAAATCCACTACAGCCATAAACATATCAGACATTATTAAAGCTGTAAATAGGAATTATACTTTCGAACGTCTTATAGCTATAAACTCGCTAAAATGCGAAACATTCGACAAATACTGGTCTATATGGCCATATCAACTCTGAATATAACTACATAAGAGGTTGTTTCGTAGCATTAACACTACCTGTGTTAATACTTTCTGTAATTACCGATAAAGTACTGTCAAAATGAGTTAATAAATATATTCAAAGCTGTATATCAAACTAATCTGTATATCACGAATATGTATATCACATTTAAAATCCTTTTTGTTCTGTACTATGTTTAATTTTCTGAATTATTCAATAAAAAACTATTGAAATAAAAAAAATGATGGTAATAATAGAAGTGTTTTAATAAATGCTGAAGAGTTTAACCACTTGCTTACTGGGCACCTAAACCCCCCTCCTGCCCAGACCAATTTTTAGCTTTTAGCGCCGTCACTCTTTGAATGACAATTGCGTGGTCATTCAACACTGTACCCAAATTACATTTTTATCAATTTTTATCCCAGTTATAGCTTTCTTGTGGTGGTATTTGATCACCCCTGGGTTTTTTATTTTTTTGTTAATTCAAAAAAAAAAAAAATACAGAACCGTTTTATATTTTGTTAATGAATTTTGCAAACAGGTAATTATTCTCCTTCATTAATGTAAGCTGATGAGGCTACACTGATGGGCACTGAAAGGCTGCACTGATGGGCACCGATAGGCTGCACTGATGGGCACTGATAAGGCTACATTGATGGGCACTGATAAGGCTACATTGATGGGCACTGATAAGGTGACACTGATGGGCACTAATAGGCGGCACTGGTGGGCACTAATAGGCGGCACTGGTGGGCACTGATAGATGGCATTGGTGGGCACTGATAGGTGGCACTGATAGGTGGCAATGATAGCTGGCACTGATGGGTGGCATTGATGGGCACTGATGGTTGGCAGTGATGGGCACTGATCGGCACTGGTAGGTGACACTGATAGGCAGCACTGCTAGGTGGCACTGATGAGGCACTGATTGGCACCACTGGTGGGCATTGATAGGTGGCACTGATTGCTGGCACTTACTGTGGGCACTAATTGCTGGCACTTACTGTGGGCACTGATTGCTGGCACTGTCAGGCGGTACTGGTGGGCACAGAGGCTCTTCCTCTTCGGGACCGATGTCCCTTCAAACAGCAGCCGGTGATCGGCTTTTTTTTTCCTCACGCTGTCAGTAATCCAGGGCTCAAAATTTCAAGTCCTGAGACACTAGCCAGGCCTTAAAAATTACTCGCCACCAGTTGCCCCACCCAACCCCTACCCTACCCCTCCCCTAAGTCCGCCCCAAAATAAGGCCTCATAAGTGGCCATCAGTGCAGCCTATTAGTGCCCATCAGTGCAGCTTATTAGTGCCAATCAGTACAGTATATCAGTGCTGCCTTATCAGTGCAACCCCATCAGTGCAGCTTACCAATGCCCATCAGTACAGCATATCAGTGCTGCCTTATCAGTGCAGCCTCATTAGTGCCAATCAGTGCAGTTTATCAGTACCCATCATTGCCACCTAATCAGTGTTCATCAGTGCAGCCTACTAGTGTCCATCAGTGCAGCATATCAGTACCCATCAGAGCAGCTTATCAGTGCAGCCCCATCAGTGCAGCATATCAGTTTCTACCTCATCAGTGGCCATCAGTGCTGCCCCAGCAGTGAAGTCAGTGCAGCCTTATCAGTGCCCATCAATGCAGCCTTATTAGTGCCCATCAGTGCAGCTTTATCAGTGCAGCCTATCATTGCCCATCAGTGCAGCCTATCATTGCCCACCTGTGCAGCATATCAGTGCCCATAAGTGCAGCATATCAGTGCCCATAAGTGCAGCATAGCATTGCCCATCAGTGCAGCATATCATTGCCCATCAGCGCAGCCTATCAGTGCCCATGAGTGCAGCATATCATTGCCCATCAGTGCAGCCTTATCATATCCCCTTAATTCAGCCTATTATTGCCCATAAGTGCAGCATAGCATTGCCCATTAGTGCAGCATCATCATTGCCCATCAATGCAGCCTATCATTGCCCATCAGTGCAGCAGGGAGGAATCGGGATGATAGGGAGGAAACTGTCAGGAGGATTTGGTGACCGGATCACACAGAGCGGGGATCTCCCGCTGAGACGCAGCTTTTTACTGTATATGAATAGCTGGCCACTGTCAAACGAAGTCCCGCCTCCTGGACCAGCTACTCTAATAGACAGCACACTAGTCCAATACCAATCCAGGAGGCAGAACTTCTTTTGACATTGGCCGTCTATTCATTTAGAAGCTGTGTCTTAGCAGGAGATCCCAGCTCTGTTTGATCTGACCACCAGTTCCTCCTGACAGTTTCCTGGCAGAAGCGGTGTAGCCTTTTTTAGTAAGCTAGTGGAGAAAAAAGCTGCCCTCTTTTGGCATATAGACAACTTTGAAAAATATATCAGAGAGGACATCAATCTCTATGGACTGCGTATCCAAATTTTTCCCTTGATAGACTATATTTGTCCTGAGTTCAAAAAGAGATGGGAGGATAATTTACAGGCCTGTACGCGGAATATGATGAAAATGCTCATTGAGGAGTACAGGATCCGTAGTACAGCACTTGATAAAGATATTGATGTGGTATATTCCAAACTACAAACTTTTAAGAGCCTTCCTGCCTTAAAGGAACATGAGGAAAGAATCAAATCACAGCTAGACCAAGTAACTATTGAAACCCTTAGAAAAAAAAGATAAAAAATTCTGGCGTGACAAAATGTCATTCCAGGAAGGGAAAGCCTATAAGTGGACCCAGAATAAGCATACATCTAATTTTAAGAATAAGGGTTTAACTAAATCCATAACGGAAAGAGGGTCAGACTCGTCAATTCCTCTGTTTCTGTTTCTTCCTCTTCTCGCAACCGCAATAAGAACAGGCAGAAGAGATCCAAACATGCCCTGTCTGGTGAAGATTGTAATGCACACAAAAAACTAATCACCGAACATCCTTCTCCTGCTGCTCAATCTGTTTCTGGAATGTTGGGTAACTATAGTTCACGTGGTGACACTTCTTTTCCTTCTTCGGGCATTTCAGGTGGTAACTCTGCCTCTTCCCAACATGTGGGTGTACAGCCTTCTTAATCGAATATGGGCTCAGGCCCGACCCCTAATGTGGAGGCAGGTCAGAGTAGATTTTTTCCACAGGGCATAACGTCTATCCCCAAAACATAGAAGCTGCACAGGCAGGTTTTACTAATGTTAATGATATGAATATCATTAACCTATCTAGTTATAGGCTGTCAGATGAAGAGAGGACTTTGCTGTCTAAGGGGTTAAGTTTTTGCCCCAACTCGAACCTCGACATCTTCGAGGCTATTAAAGACCTAAACCTCTTTGCCCGAAAATTGTTGTTGAAAAGTATGTACCGTATATACTCGAGTATAAGTCGAATTTTTCAGCACATTTTTTTGTGCTGAAAGTGCCCCCCTCGACTTATACTCGAGTCAAGCACTTTTCTGCAGCAAAAAATTTCATTTTCCGAACCGACTTTGGGGCCCCGTATCTCAGGGCCACTTGGTGCTAGAAACCCCAAATTTGGTGTGCAAACCCAGTGAACCTAGTACTACAACATATCCAAAGCAGAAGTTCCTAGCCCTAAGTGGCCCCGAGATACGGGGCCCCAAAATCGGTTTGGAAAATGTAATTCTCTGCTGCAGAAAAGTGCTTGACATTTTCTGAACCGATTTTGGGGCCCCATATCTCAGGGCCACTTGGTGCTAGGAACCCCAAATTTGGTGTGCAAACCCAGTGGAACTTGTACCATGACATGTCCAAAGTTGGGGTTCCTAGCACCAAGTGGCCCTGAGATACGGTGCCCCAAAACTGGTTCAGAAAATGTCATTTTCTGCTGCAGAAAAGTGCTTGACATTTTCTGAACTGATATTTGGGGCCCTGTATCTCGGGGCCACTTAGTGCTAGAAACCCCAGCTTTGGAAATTTTATGGTGCTAGTTCCACTGGGTTTGCACACCAAATTTGGGGTTCCTAGTACTAAGTGGTGCCGAGATACGGGGCCCCAAATTCGGTAAACTGTGTCTATCTGCAGCAATGTCATTTCAGGACCCTTTGGGTTCAGAGACCCCAAATTTTGGCTGCAGCTAGGGGGCATCTAGGAACCCTTAACTACTGAGTTTGAAGTTCAGGGGACCTATGGCTGCAAATGGGCACAGTGAGGCATGCAAATGGGCAAAGTGATGCTGCAAATGGGCATTGTTGACCCTCTTTTCAACTTACAGTAGCTGTGCATTTCTCACCCTCGTCTTATACTCGGGTCAATAAGTTTTTCCCATTTTTTTGTGGTAAATTAGGGCCTCGACTTATACTCGGAACGACTTATACTCGAGTATATACGGTACTCTAAAAACAAAGAGAAATCTGAAACCCCTGATGCCCAATATGACAAGGATCTTGATGTCCTGTTGTCTCTGTTAGAGGAACAGGATTCACCAGATCTTATCGATTCCATTGACTTAGACTCCCTCCTCCAGGAAAAACTGATGGTGGCAACCCCTCCCCCTCGTATAAAAAAGTTGAAGAATAAATCCAATAAATTTCCCCCCCTTAGTTCCAATTCGAACTTGATGTCCTTTGTCTCCGTGGTGACATCGGAAATTAAGCAACTAAAAATATACAGAAAGGTTGGCAATTTTTCCCCCCCTAAATTACTCGCCCTTAACAATCTAAAAAAATGCCATTCCCTCACAATTAAGCCCTCCGATAAGGGGGGCAATATTGTCATCATGTCAAATGAGCAGTATAGAACTATGTGCAACAAAGTGTCGGCGAATCGAGACTGGTACAAACCCATCCCCAAAGCAAGCATTGCAAAATTTGAAACTCAATTCTATGCTTTGGTGGATGGAGCATTCTCACAGGGAATCATAGATCAGGACACCTGGGAATTCTTGCGCATAAAGTTTCCTAGGATTCCAACCTTTTACTGTTTACCTAAAGTCCACAAAAATTCTGTGACTTCCCCTGGGAGACCAATAGTATCTGGCAATGGCGCCATCACCGAACACCTGAGTTTTTTTGTTGATTCTCATCTTAAACCATTTGTTGAGAACCTACCTTCGTACATCCGGGATACCATTCACCTCTTACAATGTTTAGAGGGTCTGCATATCTCACAGCAGTCCCTTTTGGTGGCCATTGACATTGAAGCGCTATACAGTTCCATCCCCCATCATCTAGGGCTGGCCGCGATCAGACATTTTATCACCCAAACACATAGAGACGATAAAAAACTATGCAAATTCATTATCATGGCATTGGAATTTATTCTTCACCATAAAATTTTTTCTTTTGATTGCTCCCATTTCCTCCAGGTACAGGGTGTCGCGATGGGGACTTCTTGTGCCCCGTCTTACGCCAACCTGTACCTGGGGCAATGGGAGCAGTCCTTCTTATCTGATGAGTCCCTCAAACCCCACACCCAACATGTAGCGGCTTGGTTCCGTTATATAGACAACATTTTGGTGCTGTGGGAGGGTTCAGAGAAGGAGCTGGATGATTGCATTCATTTGATGCAACATAACACTTTCAATCTAAACTTCACTGTTACTTACAGTATAAAGAGTGTTACTTTCCTTGATACCATCATAAGTAAGAACCAAGATGGTACCCTCTCAAGTGGCCTCTTTCGGAAGCCCACTGCGGGAAATACCATCTTTCATGCCTCCAGCTCTAACCCTCAACCACTGCTTTGCGCAATCCCCTACAGCCAATATTTGAGGCTGAGACGGAATTGTTCGGACCAGGAATCATATTTGAGTGAAGCGGCCGCTCTCAGAGTTAGGCTTCTCTTGAGAGGCTATTCCCATCCATCTTAGAAAAGGCATTTAAACGAGCCAATAGACGAACTAGACGTGAACTGTTATTCAGCCACCAAAGGAAAACAGACGAGGGTTCTACAACTAGGATGATCATGAGGTTCAGCAACCAACATGAATCCGTTAAATCAATCTTCAATAAACATTGGCACCTTTTATATTCTGACTCCACATTACGTCCACACTTATCTGAACATCCTGCGATTACCTATCGACGTACTAACTCGCTGAGGGACCATTTAGTCCACAGCAAATTTGTTGGTGATTTTCGCAGTGATCCAAGCAAAAGGTTTGGGACCTTCACCTGTGGTGGATGCCCAATATGTAGATTCATGAATACCAGACAAGACGTGATTCTCCCTAATGGACGACCCTACAAATCATGTCACTTCTCTAACTATAAGACTGAGGGCGTGATATATCTTCTCATGTGCCAATGCCGACAATTTTATGTCGGCAAGACGAAACTTAAGTTTTCATTACGAGCCTCGAGACACATTACTGCTATGAGGAAAGCCAATCCTGAGCTCCCGTTAGGAAGGCATGTGGCTAATGAGCACCACAGAATTTTTCCCAACATTTATTTTCTCATCTTGGATAGAGTCCACCCTAACCTGAGGGGTGGGGATTGGAACAAGGTCCTCTTGCAGCGTGAGGCCCGCTGGATCGTGGACCTTGCTGCCACCTCACCCCCCGGGTTTAAGTGAACAGTTGAGCTATAGACCCTTTCTGAAGGGATTCTCCTCTGGGGTATGCGAGAAGGAGTTATAAGCTCCTTGAGGTTGGATTTGGAATATGTCCCCCGATTCGTTGTCAATTGAATATTTCCTTTTTTATAATTTTTGTTACCATTTTTTGTGATCTTCCCTATCTCTGTTTATTTGATGATGATTTGTCTGTGTTTGCTCATTCACCCATGTTTATATGTCTGGTCTTGATTTGGTTATGCATTCACCTTGTCTATGTTGGTTCACCCATTCATGGTTATATTTTCTGTTCCTGCTTTATGTATGCACTTACCCTATTGTCCAGTGAAGCTCTTTGCCACTCCCGTGATTGGTAGGCTCTGTCAGGGTATACCTACTGACCCCTCCTTGTCCGCCCGGCGCAAGGGGGCCTCCCGGGATCTACGACCCTTTCTTTGGGGGGCCTTTTTCTTTGGCGTCCAGCCTAAGCGGTGAGTGCTGGGCAGCTTCTATAGCTGTCTCGGTCCAGCTGCCGGTTCGGCCGCCTCCCTACGTCGGTGGGCTGTTGATGCACGACCCCCTCACAGATCCCTCTGTGGGGGGTGCTGTGCAGCAGCGGCTCAGGGTTCCCCCTTTTTTCTTTGACGCTTTTGGCATTGGGGGTTATATGTGCCGTGGTGGTTGGTGCCTCTCTTCAGCCTGCTGACTGATTTGGCTCACCACCCGCCCCGTATGTCTCCTATTGACGCTCCTCTTTTTTATTCTGCGCTACTTCTATATATCCCGCTGTCCATTGTTTATGTTTTCTCCCCCCTCCTTTGTTGCTAGAAGACTGGTTCCAAGCATATGCCTCCTCTCACGTACGTGTGGGAGGAGCCTTACGTGCCCTCTCTCCCGGCTACATTATACAATAACAGGAGGACGCTGCAGTAAATGCGACGCCTCCTTGCAGCTGTTTACGGCCTTTCTCTCCACCTTCGACGCAATGACGTGCGGCGCTTGTATGCTGATCAGCGTCGCACCTGATCCCGCCTCCCTGAAACCATATAAAGCCACACCAGACCAAGAGACACTCTTACTGTCCTGTTAGGTGGCGGCTTATTCGGATGGACGAGTACCATGCTCTGAAGAGCAGTGAGTGTTAGCTCCGGATTATCATGGTCTTTCCCCTTCTTTTTGTCTGTGGAAATTTAATTCGCCGAGGGCACAATTTGCTGCCTGTTACTACTATTGTTTTTCCTTTCACTTGCAGACTCTGCTTCTGTGAAGGAACAACCTACCTAATAGATCCATCGGAGCTACCTACCTGCATAGGGTGGTCTCCCCCCCCTTTTCTCGTCCCTGTACTTTTTGGTCTTTCTCCCACCTGTTTTTCTTCAGCCTCGAGGTTCTTTTGCTACCATCTGGGTAAGACATATACACTTATTTATTTTGTGTTATGCTTGGACACAGATTCACATGGCAGTTAGATAGCCCGGTGTCCACGCTATTATCGTCATTTTTTATATAGATATTGGTCTATCCAGTTTTCTTTTTTCTAGACACCAAATTATGTTCCATCTAAGACATCACCATCCTTTCTCCTGCGAGCTTTGCCATTTTTGGCATCATACGGATGGACCAGTGTGGATAAGGCGGGGCCAGCCATACGCCCCATCTTCATTTGGTATTTCGGGGCGTTTTTTGACAGGTTTGCCTCCGGGATCTGGCAGTGAGCTTCTCATACTAAATATGCTTGGGTATGTTGTATCTTCTTTGATGGGTTAACCGGGCTGAATGGTCTGTGATACAAGCAATTGTTGTAATGCATATGATTTGTATTTACTTATATTTTTTTCTAAATTTGTATTCTACCATGCAGTATGATTCTTCCCACAAGTTGCCCTTGATGAAGGGACCTTTTGTTCAGTCCCAAAATGCGTAGGCCCAAGTGGAAGACTGCACGAATATATATTTTTTCGACTACTACACCAGCATATTTATATTTTTTAGCTTTTTTATATATTACTTGATTCATATGTCGATTTCTTTATCCTTGTATTTTGTATATTTGTATCAATAAAACTGTTTTTTTTACCACTCTGTTGCTGTTAAAGTCCCACTAACTATCCGAGGGGGTAATTATATTTCCATGTCTCAGGGATGTGTCAACTTCCATGATCTAATTGGATGGTATCCCTTTTTATTTTGTTAGCCTTTTTTGCAAGACATCAGAGCAGTCGGGGGGGGGGGGGGGGGCAGGACCGCTCTGCCAGAAGTGATCAGCCTGGAACCTGTTCACCCAGTCTGTTCCTGCTCCACACTCACCCTCCACTTATTTCCACTCGCCAAATGCAAACTGGCAAGTGGAAATTTTGAGGGCTGAAGTAATCTATTAGTGGAAACTCTGTGATTCAGTTCATAGGTGTGTGCGCTTGCTGTAGCCATTATTAAGAAGACCTACTTTTCCTGTTGGAGTTGTAATTTATTCTGATGTGCAGGGCTCTCTGATCCCTTCTGTATCAAATGATATTGTAACTGTACTGGTTCCCTCAATTTTGTAAATGGCTGTGCAAACTGTTGGTGCTATATAAATCTTTTATGATAATGATATTATGGAGATGCACCAGGAGATGCTATGAAATGCAAAAGCAATCTTCTAGGTGCACGAAACAAAATCAGGAATTATGGCATTGAGATCTTTCTAAATTAGTCAACCATGCTCCAACTCAAAATACCTTTTTGGGTGGACTAAGTCTTTAACATGGGTTCTGCTCAATTGAGATTCCTATAATGTAAGAATCTAGTGAACATTGTGTACTATGCATACTGCATATTATTTATCAGATTACACTTATAGGGCGTACACACAGTCGGACTTTGTTCGGACATTCCGACAACAAAATCCTAGGATTTTTTCCGAAGGATGTTGGCTCAAACTTGTTTTGCCTGCACACGGTCGCACAAAGTTATCGGAATTTCTGATCGACAACCACGCGGTCACGTACACCACGTACGACGAGACTAGAAAAGGCCGGTTCAGAACCAAGCGCGGCACCCTTTGGGCTCCTTTTGCTAATCTCGTGTTAATAAAAGTTTGGTGAGAGACGATTCGCGCTTTTTCAGACTCGTGGCTTTCAGATCGTTTTCTGCCGTTCAGTTTGTGCTTGTGGGTTTGTATCTGCTCTTCAGTGCGTGCAGCAAGTTCCGCGTGACTTTAGTTAGTCATTGTATTCTTGTTCGTTCGTTACTGGTTTTCAGGTCGCTCTTCACAGGCCTTGCTGTTCTTCAGTGCGTTCTGTTACTTCGTTCTCAGCAGCCGACCGTTCTCTAGCCATGTTTCGTATGCGTACTCCTCGTAGAGTTCGTGCTGTGCGGGGGCTTGGTGTTGGGGTCCTGACCTTGACACAAGTCCAGTCCATGAACAGGGTGAGGAGGAGTTCATGGAACAAGAATTGGTTGCTTCAGCGTGACCAGTTCTGTCATATGCCTTTGCTCCGTGAGATCCGTGAGAATAATCCTGATGATTTCAGGAACTTTCTCAGGATGACGGACCCCGTGTTTCATCGTCTGTTGGCTTCGCTGCCCCCCTATATTAGCAGTCAGGATACCTGCATGAGGCAAGCCATCACTGCGGAGCAGAGGTTGGTCGCTACCTTGCGGTATTTGGCGACAGGGAGAAGCCTGCAGGACCTCAAGTTCTCGACAGGCATCTCCCCCCAGGCTCTGGGGATCATTATCCCAGAGACCTGTTCTGCCATCATCCAGGTCCTGCAGAAGGAGTATATGAAGGTAAGATTTTTATCCTTTTATATCACATTTTATTGTATTGAATGTTTGCTAATATATTGTATTTCTTTCCTCATTCCCTAATTACCATGATTGGAATATGCTGTGAATGTCCCCTTTGTTCTCATGCATGCTGGATTTTTATGTAATTATTATTTTATGTCCTTCATACATATTTGCCCTTCAATAACCTCTCCAGCATGGTGTCTCCTGCCCTATATTCACCTCATGTAGTCACTTAACAATGTATTGTATCAGCTCCATAGTAGTGCTTTACCCCAAACACCCCCTAAAATGTTTGGAAATGTTATTTTTTATTTAAATTCAGGCAGAGTGCCAGAGGCTTTTTTTTGTGGTGTCCCCAAATTTTTTGTAACCCTCCCTCCCCCAACTGCTAAGTCAGCTGATCCCAATTCTCTATCCTCAATTATCTATCTGCTGACTTTGCCAAACCCATACACACTATACCCATCTCTTTACTGGTCAGATTTATGGATGAATTCCCCAAAGCATGTAGTGCAAGGGCCTGCCTGTATACTTTCCAATGGTACTGTTTAAAGTTTTTGTATCCTATTATTATCTTGATAGGTAATAGCAGAATGTTCAAATGTCCTCAAATGTGTACAGTGTGTATTTATATCTTTGTATTATGACACTTCTTACCTGTCCAGTGGGCTGCCAATAGTGTAACTAAGGAGGGTCTGTTCCAAGTAATACCCTGTATTTAGGCATTCATCTCTCAATGAAGTGAAGAGGGTTACCTGTCCAAGAGTTCCCCCCCTATAATGTTAGAAATGGCCCATGAGGGGGGGAGGGGGAATATGATAGGTGTACCTTATACTTTGTTGTTGTTAAATTCCCCTTAATAAATGCTATCTGGAGGTTGCCCCATAATGTTTGTGTATAATCTGCTTGCCATGTTTCTGTGAAAAAATAGTAATGTTTATTGTTTTTTCCTCAACAGTTTCCTTCAACGCCACAGGAATGGCAGACTGTGGCCTCCCACTTTGCCCAGCGGTGGGACTTTCCTAACTACGGAGGGGCAATTGATGGGAAACACGTCCACATCGTCCCACCACCCAACTCGGGGTCGTACTATTATAATTACAAGGGGTTTAATAGTATAGTTATGTTGGCGGTGGTGTCGGCTAATTACGAGTTCTTGTATGTGGACGTGGGGAAGAATGGCCGGATGTCCGATGGTGGAGTCATCGCCCTGACGGAGTTCTACAGGCGTCTCCAGAATGGCAGCTTGGACTTAACACCTCCAGAGGACAATGTTGAAGGTCTCCCATTTGTGTTTGTTGGTGATGAAGCATTTGCGCTGGGGGACCACCTGATGCGGCCATTCCCGATGAGGACCCTCACTCCGGAACAGAGGGTTTTTAATTACCGGCTGGCCAGAGCCCGAAGAGTGGTGGAGAACACATTTGGAATCCTGGCCAGCCGGTTCCGATTATTTCTGACACCCATCCATATGGCGGAGTATAAACTGAACAATATAATACTAGCCTGCTGTGTTCTCCATCATTTTTTAAGAAAACATTCAGCCAACTATGCTGGCTCAGTTGGGCCTGAGGCCGGAATCCCAAATCCATCAACACTGACGGCGCTTGAAAGTGGCCGTCCTGGCTTGCCCTCCCTGAGTGCCCGTGATGTCCGGTTACGATACCTGGAGTTCTTTGCGGGTAGGGGGGCTATCAATATGCCAGACAATCTGTGAAACCTTTTTCAAATAAAAAACAACCAAAAGAATTTCTTTGTGGGCATTTACTGCTTCTGTTTGTTTTAGCTGACCCTGACAGAAATGTGTTGAGTGCAGAAAATGTTGTGATTGGGTAACCTTATAAAAAACAGTGTTGGCTGGTACTTCCTAAATGCTAAAACACATTTCACTACAAGTGCACTTGCAACTGCACTGAACCTGCACTTGTAGTGCAAAGTGGATTTGCCCTTAGGAAATAACCCCCATTTTTGCATAAAACAGCTATTACATCACCCCAAAAGTGTTGTAGTGTTGAGACAATAATCCACACATTCTTGAGTAAGCCACTTTTTTATACCTGCACAATCACATGTGCATTTACGAAAGGTTTTTAAAACAAACCAACATGTTTGTTGTATAACAATTTTTGCAGTAGCATTATCAAAAATCGAAATATCCATTTCAGATAAAACAGGCCTGTATAAAACCAACAAGAAAGCCAAAAAACTTGAACTTACAAAGTTCACATATGGTAAAACCTGAAGGCTATATCAGACATCAGTATTTAGGAACTGGGTTTGATATAGCGTTGGAAAAGCCAAATTTGGAAGATGCACACCAAGTTCAGAATGTCAACATGTGCTATCTGCCATCAGGGGGGATCAAGGGCCGTGTTTTGGGGGAGCAAGCCCTTCCTCAACGCGACTTTATAATTGAGTAAGGGGTTGCACCCCCAAAACGCGTCCATTGATCTCCCGTGATGGCAGATAGCACATGTTGGCACACTGTGTGCATCCTCCAAATTTGGCTTTTCTAAACATTGAAAAAATTTTTGGAAGATTGGACCACAATAAAATAGGTGATTTTGTGGGGTTTAAATTCGCCCCAAAACATCAATGATGTTATTATTTTTTTTAATAACATCACTTATTTGTTGCTGTATGTTGTGCAATTCGAGATTACACCCCATGATCTCCCCGATCAGTATCTGGGCACTTTGAGATGTGAAACGTTCTCTCTCCCTCACATCACGATCACCTAAAAAGAGATAAAGAACAAAAAAAAAGGTCTCAAAAATCTGCCAACATCCATCTCTTTTACCTGAGCCTGTGGTCGCAGACACTCACCTGTTGTGGGGCCAATCTCCACCACATCTTCTTCTTCCTCCTGCTCAGCTTCTTGGGTTTGCGGTATTTCCCCTTCTTCCAGAGGTGGGGGGTCTGTGTTCTCCTGGGATGAGGGGTGTCCTCCGAGTCTTTTCTCCCCTATGTAAAACAAAAATGGTATACTTAGCACACAGATATTTGATGGCAGAACTAGAAATAGGAAACATTGCTTGGAAGTGGGGTACAATTGTCTATTTTTTTTTTTTTAAATCAGAAAGGTTTTTATTTTGCATAGGAAACAAAATCATACATCATACATGTTGAAATATTGAATGTATACACATTTTAGAGTTTTAGTGCAGTCTGTCATGAATACAGTTATCAACATTTTAAGATTGCCAACAGGAGGTTCTATTTGCATTCTAACAAAAGTATAGGCAATTGCACTATTATCCTTTAACAGTAAATTTGGCGTATAATATGTCTCGTAGAGAGTATGTATCTGAATGTCAAATGGTATACTCGGATTTTGACTGGAATAATACCTCCCTTGTACAGGAAAACTCCTGTGTTATATAATATCTTTAAGCTGTAAAAAGGGGAGACACAATAATCTTCCAGTAGAATCAGTGGGATCTATCTCAATACAATATAGCTCTATTATCCTTGTCTATGTTCATTGTATTTAGTGCGATATAATATTCTCCAGTATAGAGAGGAGAAAGAAAATATTAATCAGTAAAAAGAAAAAAGAGAAAGAAAGAAAGAAAGAAACCATAACAAAACAAAGCCAAATCTTGCCATACATTGCAATATTGCATATTCTGCCTCATACCTCACAGGGAGCGTATTGCCCTGTCTATCTCTTTCTTTTACATGCTTTTATTATCCGTATAATGGTCGTGTCTACATCAGCCCAAAAGTAACCTATCTTTGATTAATTGGTGTGGGGCTAGGCCAGGAACATCCAGCCACGCTTGCCATATCAATAGAAACTTTTGTGGGATTTTTCTATGTTGGTAAGCAATCTTTTCTCTTATTAGGAGCCTATTGACACTGTCTATCCATTGCTTCTTGGTGGGCACTCGTGGAGTGATCCACCACTGAGCAATTAATTTCCTTGCCATGTATAACAGTCGGATGAGCGCTATGCGGGTGGGTGGTGGTATCGACTCGTCATCTATTCCTCCTAATATACATGTTACTGGGGTTCTCTCAAGAGGTATCATAAATATTTCTGTTATTGTGTCTAGTACATCCTTCCAGTACCTAAATAATTTGGGGCACTTCCAGATCATATGGAGTAAGTCTCCATGGTCACGTTCACATTTTGGGCACATGGGAGAATCTCTAATTCCCCACTTATATAATTGAAGGGGAGTTCTATATGCTCTGTGAAGTAAATAGAGGTGTGAGATTTTCTGAGATGCAGATAGAGAGACCAAGGGGGCGTTCACCAAGCATACATCCCAACTATCTCCGTCTATTGCCCCTATGTCCTCCTCCCAGCGCTGCCTACACGGTAGTCTAGAGGAGTCTTGTATTTGCGTGATAAGGGTGTTATAGCAGCGGGATATCATCCCCTTTTTATTTTCTTCCATGAAAACTTCCTGAACAATCGGATGTTCTGTGTGGTGGATCCTGACAGCTCTGCTCTGGGTTTGTATAGCATGTCGCAATTGGAGATACTTATAAAAATTGTTATGTGGGATCTCAAATTCTATGGGAACCTTCTTCTAGTGCCTCATTATAAACTTTTAATAATGTGGGGAGCATAGAGTCAGCATAACGTTTATATACCTCTGATGGGAGACCATCCATGCCTGGTGATTTGTTATTTTTGGTTTGGGATAAGGCAAGATCTAGTTCTTCTGCCGTTAAAGGGGCATTAAGCATGGTCCTATCTTCTATCGGGAGATTGGGGAGCTCACAACTTCCTAGAAAATCTTCTATTGCACTGTCAGTGGGCGTCACTTTTGAGGAGTAGAGATTGGCATAAAAATCACTAAAGACTTTCAGGATATCAGAGGTAGAGGTTTTCAAAGACCCCTGCTCATCACTAATGGCTGGAATAAGAGAGGATGATTGCTGAGACCTTGCCATTACTGCAAGCATATGTCCAGTTGTCTCCCCCTCCTCAAAGTGTGATTGTTGCAGAAAAAAGCGTTTATTTTCCGCTAACTGCAGTGCTAGTTGGCCCGACATTGTCTGCGCGCTCAACCATGCTCTTTTGGTATCTTCCGTGGGGTCATTAGTGTAGGTGTTTTCAGTCTCGGTGACCATATTCCATACCAGCAATTCCCAGGCCTTGGTGTCAGTCTTAATCTGTGAGATTGTTTTGATAAGCTGCCCTCTCAAAAAGGCCTTCGCTGCATCCCAGACCACCCCCAGCTTAGCAGTGCCAATATTATCCTGTATAAACAGCCTGAGTGCTGTATGTATAGGGTCAGGTTCGGCAAACAGCGAAAGCCAGAAGGGATTAAGCTTCCAGACTGGGCGCCTGATCTTATTTGGTAGTGAGATGGTCACCCAGAAGGCAGAATGATCAGAGATATTCCTATCTGCATATCCTGATTCCAAAACCAGTTGTAGCATCTTATAATTTCCCAAACCCAAATCTATTCTAGACAATCCGGCATGGGAGGCCTAGTAGCAGGAGTATTTTTTGTCCTCAGGATGTTTGCACCTCCACACATCTATCAATCCTATTTCTTCAAGCATTTTAGCAAAAGGAGTTCTACCTTGTATCTGATATGTATTAGCAATAGGTATAGGTAGTTTATCCTTAGTAGTGTTTAAAAAATTATTATAATCTCCCATTGCCAACAAGGGTACTTCTGGGTATTGGGCCATAAAACTTGCCAGGTGTTTAACAATCTCGGAGGTATATGGTGGGGGAATGTAAATACTAGCAAGAATACATTTTAGGTTTGAGATTGTGCATAGAAGAAATATATATCTGCCATCTGTGTCTATGCGTTTTTGTATATAGTTGAATTGAACATCCCTCCTGATCAAGATACTTGTTCCTCTAGAATAGGTGGAGTGGGTTGCATGAAACTGGGTCACATATAATCGTGGGTTGAGGCTGGGGGTAGGGTCCGCCGAGAAGTGAGTCTCCTGCAGGCAGACCACCCCCGCACCCAACGACTTGAGATGCCTGAGGACCGCCATCCGTTTGATTGGACTGCCCAGCCCTCTGACATTCCACGTCACAACTGTTAGCTTAGCCATCCCCATTTCACTTTAGAGACTTTAGTCAGTCTAATATACCCCTTAGTAGCACCCACAAGTTGTATATCAGTATGATACCAGTGACATAAAAGAAAAACCATATCAAACTTAATTTCCCTCTTCCGGAGACAGTTAGGCATCCGTAGACATGGGATCAGAATACAAAACAAAAAAAAACAAAAAAAATATTCCAATATGTTAGGGTATAAGCACAGAGAAAAATAAATTTCTAGCTTAAGATATATTGCTCTGTATGGCATAACTCTAAAGGGTGGTAGTTCACCCAACTGTAACAGTTGCATTGTTAACTTTTCCTCCACACAACAGGTGTGGGGGGGGTAAAAGCCTTGAAAACTCCCGGTTAACCAGCAGGTCAGTTCTTGCAGGGGTTTTACAGAAGCGGCAGGCACGTAATCCTTCCCTGCTTGTAAAAAAAAAAGGGGGGGGCAAGAAGGGAAGGTTGAAATAAACAGGACTCCTCATCCGCCTAAGCAACGGATATGGGTGCAGGGACTGTCCACAATTATCTGCAAACTCGGGTCTTGAGGCCCGCATCCGGCTCCAGCACCCCCCCAAAAAGGGGGGGGAGAGATAAAAAAAGGGGGGGGGAAGAAAGGAGGCTGGATCCCATCAGTCCAACACCAATACAAGGCACATCACTTAGGGGGGAACATCTCTTTGCGGTCTAGCAGCTTTAAGGGCTCTGTCTTCTCTATCCAGCCACTGAGCCGCCATATCCGGCCGGTCAAAAAAGCGGGTTTCTCCGAGTGCGACTACCCGTAGGCGGGCAGGATACAGCATGGCATAGGGTAGATTTAGATCTCTCAATCTTCGCTTGACATCCATGAACTTTGCTCGCTGTTTCTGGAGTTCAGCCGAGAAATCCGGGAATAGGGATATCTTGGAGTTTTCCATAGCTAGTTTGCTTCCCATGGTTCTGGCTTTGGCAAGGATGGCATCTCTATCCTTGTAGTTGAGAAGTTTAAAGAGAAAGGCGCGAGGATGATTACCAGGTGGTAGTGGACGAGATGGCACTCTGTGCGCTCTCTCAACCGCAAATAATGGAGAGAAAGCATCCTTTCCAAATGTGTTGAGAAGCCATTGCTCAATGAAGGTGACCGGGTCTTTACCCTCTATTCTTTCTGGGAATCCCAGTGCGCGTACATTATTGCGGCGCATGCGGTTTTCTAAATCATCCAAACGCGCTGCGTGCTGGTCTACTAAGTGACAATTATACTTTAAGTCCCTCTGCATGGGTACAAGATCGTCTTCCATCACACTGACCCTGCTCTCTATTGCAGCTGTGCGCTCTCTCAGTTTCTGCATGTCCTGTCTCACATAGGATATCTCAGCTTTGACTCCTTTAACTTCATCCGTCAGATGTGATATGGATTTGTTACATATAGTCACTGCTGAGAGTATGTCTCTGAGAGTGGGTTCAGTATTATCCACTGGCATACTCAGTGTCTGGGTGTCCTGACATGTGTGCGGTGCTGTACTTACTGTGGCCCAATCTGCAGGGGATCCAGTGCCATCCTCCAGTGGGATAGTGTTGTCTAACTCCAGCTGGCCTCCCTCCTCTTCACTGAGGTCGGATGCGGGTGAGGATGGCTCTTTGGAAGTTTTGTTGCCAAACAGGAGTCTCTGAGCGGCCTCCTTGTATTTCTCCTTCTGTGATCTCTGTGGCAGAGCGCCATCTTGGGCCTGAGTCACAGGTGGGCCGGCGCCTTCTTTGCCCCGTTTTGGCATGTTAATCAGCCGCGGATCGAACTGCGATATGGACCGGACTAGTCACCAGTAGTGTGCGGTTCCGATCGGGGATGTTATCGGGTCGGATGGGTAATCCGCAGGATTAATTACAGGATTCTCGGCGGAGCAGAGGAGAAGTGTGTCCTGCTACATGCGCTGCCTGGCCACGCCCCCCACAATTGTCTATTTTAGCCGTGTTCCAACATGTATATTTTTTATTGCCCTTTGTCAAGCTGCAATACTTTACCTGTTTGGTACAAGCTTCACAGATGTAGCCCCCCCTATAGTATACACTGGGGCACCTGTGTGCCCCCCCTAATAAAAATGGTGTTCTTGTGTCCCACACTAGTGCTCCAGTGTCCAGATGTGAAAACAGCTGCTCAGTGTCCTCTCCTTACACACAATCTAGTTGGCATTTCATTCTAGTAACAAACCCATCTACACAAACAAATATTTGGCATCCAAGTAGGCCCCCAAAAATGTGTGAAAATGCATATGGCCTAAACAATGGTGTTCTAGAGGCCAAAAGAAAAATGTTTGATACAAACGAATAATGGGCCCATGAACATTAAAGTTGCCCTTTTAAACGTTACAATTAATAAAAGCATATGGAGCAGAACGAACGGAATAAAGACAGAAAGAATAGGAACACAGCACAACTACTTACTTTTTTGCAGCACTCTCCGGATCTTTCCGTACTGCTCTGGCTCTCTCAACTTCAGGTCCGACCACCGCTTCCTGAGCTGATCTTTAGATCTTCGTACCCCGAAATTCCTGTTAAGGCTTTTGATCACTTTAGCAATGATTTTTGCCTTTCGGATGTTGGGGTGGGGGTAAGGCCCATATTTTCCGTCATAGTCGGACTTCCTCATGATGTCGACCATCTCCAACATCTCCCCAAACGACATATTTGTGGCCTTAAAACGTCTCCTTCTGGATCGGGACGTGCCTGGATCCGGGCTTTCCTCCTCCTCGTTGCTAGAATTAGCATGCACCTGCTGTAACTCCGCCATCATGCTCTTCACCCACTGCGCTGAACGAAAAGGGGCGGGGAATAGACTAGAAAGAACGTCAGGGGCGGGCGGAGTTACACGCATGCGCAGTGTGTATAAAGCGTAACACGCGTGCGTATTACGTACGATCTGTGAGCGGAGGAAGGAGCATTGGACACGACGATCGTAAGAACGAAGGTAAGAGACAAACTTGTGCCTATACTGCTTCTAGATTGAGGCCTATATTGTAACAAGATTAGGAGAGTATTGTGTGACATTAGGCTTTGTCTTGTGTTGTGTCTTGCAGTGAACATGGATATCTTAATGAAAGACAATGACTTCATGTCAGTATTTGTAGAGATGCTAAGTGAGCTGCCCTGTCTGTGGGAGATTACCCACCCCCATTTCAAGAACCAAGCAAAGAGGAAGGCAGCACTGGAGCAATTGTGTGAAATTGTGAAGCAGGTGATCCCCACGGCAGACATCACCTATTTAAAGATTTTCATTGGTGGCCTGAGGAGCACATATCTGAGGGAGCGCAAGAAAGTCCTGGATTCACAGAGATCCGGAGCAGCAGATGACATCTATGTCCCCAGGATGTTGTACTACGACAGGCTGCACTTTCTGGCAGGCCAGACTGAACCCAGGCCATCCCTCTCAAGTCTTCCTTCCACACTTCCTTCCCCCCCGGCTGAGGCTTCTGATGCCCAACCTGGGCCTTCCAGGCAACAACACATGGAGGAGCCCAGACTGAGCCAGGTATAGCATTCCTCTAAATATTTCTGCTTGTCCAATCAATGATGTTAACTAGATGTTAGTTGGGAGTACTAATTTAGGATTGTGATTGATGAAGCAAAAACTAAAACCATGTCCCTTTTTCATACACAGGGAAGTCTCAGCCAGGAGGTGGCCAGGCCGAGCCGGCTGGCTGATCTGCAGGTCCCTCCACCCCCCCTGAAAACAGAAAGTGGCAGTAGGAGGAGTACCCTAGAGGAGGCTGCTATAGCATTCTATTGGAGGGCTACAGAGGTCCTGGGAGCACCCCACACCACGGAGGAGAACATTGCTGCCTTCATAGCCTATAAAATGCAGAGGATGGAGGAGGGCCAAAAAGTCTTGTGTGAGGCCCTCATATCGGAGGCTCTGGAGAAAGATATGAGGGGCCAAATTACAACTCAGACACATCTTTGGGATGGTCCTCCTCCTCCTCCTCCCTCTCCTCCAGGTCCTCCCAGTCCTCCTCCAGGTCCCCCCAGTCCTCCTCCTCCTCCAGGTCCTACTCCTCCTCCTGCCACATCTCCAACTGCACAACCACAGCCCGGAAGGAAGCGTGGAAGGAAGACCAGACAGTGATTGCCCTGGGTTCAGTCTGGTCGGCCAAAAGATGCAGCCTCTTGTGGTACCACAGCCTGGGGACACAGATGTCATCTGCTGCTATCCGGATCTCTGCGAATCCCGGACCAGACTGCCCTCCCTTACATATGGACTCCTCAGGCCAACAATTTTGATGTTGAAGAATTGATGTCTGCCGTGGAGGTCCCAGGCTTCGCTAATTTCTCATGTTGATCCAGTGTTGCCTTCCTCTTTGTTTGGTTCTGAGCCCTTAATAAAGGATTTTTGTTTTGAATTATACTCTCCTATGTGTTTTACTTCAAAAATGACAGTTTGTTTGTGAGGATTCAGGTACATTTCAAAAATTCAATGTGAAATGAACAAGGGACACCAACACCAAACAATCTCCTGAAGATTAAATAATAAAAGATATCAATGGTGTTGGGGTAACTTGACACACAAAACACACACAAAAATATTCTGGATGAAAAATAAAAATAACATTGAACAAAGATCAGCCTTGGAAAAAATCCAAACATTAAAGAAAAAAAAAGGCTTAAAATCCAAAAAAATAAAAAATAAAAAATATAAAACTGTCAGATGTGACAACTAATAACAATATATTCAGGGAATCCCAGTAAAAAAACACAAATAAAACTTTGTGAGAAGTGTGTGTGAATATGAGCAGCAAAACTACTTAATTCACATTATAAAGAAGAAGAGAGTGCGCTGTATTAAACCATTTTTAACATTGCAGCGTGACGAAAGTGCTGTATCCATTGCGAACGCTAAGTTTACCAGAACGAGCTGTCCCGTGTCGGAATTTCTTCTGAGCATGCGTGGCACTTTGTGCGTCGGAACAGGCCACACACGGTCGGAATTGACGCGATCGGATTTTGTTGTCAGAAAATTTTATCTCCTGCTCTCCAACTTTGTGTGTCGGAAAATCCGATGGAAAATGTCCGATGGCGCCCACACACGGTTGGAATTTCCGACAACACGCTCCGATCGGACATTGTCCATCGGAAAATCCGACTGTGTGTACGGGGCATTAGTATCCTGCTACCAGGTTTAAAAAGACCAATCCCATTGGTGAAAGGAGATAGAGGGAGTGGGAGGGAGAGAGTGACAATTAAATTTACGTATGAATCAAAAAACAATATGTGTTGTCTTCTTGAGCAAATTTCACCAAGAAACATATAGACTGAAATACAATGTCCACAGTACTGTAAAAGAAAAACAAATTATTGTTCATATGCCTGTTGGAGAACTTTTACTAATATGTGAAAGGGAAAACATGGTGCAGCTAAAAAAGTGCATAGGGACAGATTATTGTAAGGTTTGTAAACACTGTTGTTTAAGTAGATGTGTACCCTCAGTAGCTACCTAAACACATGAAAGCTCTACACAATAACCATGCATGAGTTTTGATCTATTTGCCTTCCTTGCAGTCACTGCAACAAAGTAAGCTCAATAGAAAACCTTTTGTTGGTTTAGCAAGATCATTCCATAAAATATACATGTCCCTGTCAGCGAAAGACAGCAAAGAAAAAAAAAAGGCTGTTCTAGATTTAATTCAGGAAATCGATCACTTGCAAGCATTTCAGTCACAGCCTTATTGTCCTTTCTCATGGTGTTTGCTTAAACAAGGCAGGAAGGAGCAATATATATATATATATATATATATATATATATATATATATATATATATATATATATATATAAAGTACAAATCTAGTAATAATGTAAAATTAATAAAAATATAAAAATTATTTGTTTCTCAATTTACTAACTACAGTTTTTCTCTGGCTATGCTTGTCTGCTCCACACCCTGTCCTTTTACCAGTCCTTGTTTTTAAAATTGCTGTAAACTCTATACTACTCTCTGGTTCTGTTCTTGGCCAGCTGTCATCTGCACAAGGGTGTCTGATGGCTACAACCTGGTACACCCATCCAGAAAGTCCATCACTCTCGACAGTGGTGAAGATCTGGTGTATGTGCCTAGACTCTGCATGATATGCACATGACTTTTTAAATAAGATGAAAATATAAGATATTTTAAACAGACATATTGTTTGGTACCTTAGCCACCTCCCATCTGGGCAAATTAGATATGTGGCCAGGTGGGAGTAATGTCGATGTGGGTGGATATGCCCATACATCCTTCCACATTGGGTGCTCATGCACACTCTCAGAAGAACCGCTGTGTCACAGATCAGGGTACAGGTCCACTGTGATTGGCCCTGTACAATGTGATCGCTGTAAATAATCACAGCAATTATAATCAGCAATAGTAACTAAGGCTGTCATTCATGACGTCATTGATTACTATTGTGTGATTTCTATGATTGGTCACAGCGATCACATGGAAAAGGGCCAATCACAGCAGCCCTTTACCATGTGATAGCTGTGGCCAATCACAGCTATGGCAGTGTAAACAATGGCATCAAAGTTAGAAATGATTGCTTACTGTACAAAGAAATCCTGATCAAATCCCAGAGCACAAACAAATCCTGATCAAATCCTAGAGCAGTACAGTGTCACTATAGTGGCATTATGCAAAAAATAAAATTGTAAAAAAGTAAAACATACTGTCACAAATTGATATACTCACCAGAATAAGTTCAGTGTCCCTATGGTTACATTGGTTTGCTATGGCGATGATCATGTACAGTGGTTGGCTGCTCTGATATTACTGTATATCATTGTCGACAGCCATGGTCACTGATCACCGCCACAGCACTACAATGTCACCAGACCAGTGCTGGCAGTCAGTGTCCCTAATCACCACCACACCAGTCAGTGTCACTAATCACTACTACTCAGTTACTGTGTCCCTGGTCACCGCCACACCAGTTATATTGTTCCTGATCACCACCACACCGGTCACAGTGTCACCAATCACCACCACACCATTTACAGTGTCCCCGATCACCAATACACCAGTCCCAGTGTCCCTGATCACCACTACACCATTTACAGTGTCCCTATTCAAAGCCACACCAGTCCCAGTGTCCCTGATCACTGCCACACCAGTCCCAGTGTCCATGATCAACGCCAAACCAGTCATAATGTCACCAAAAAGACTGCAAAAAGCAGTTCCCATGGGTAATGCACTCTAAGTGGCCATCTGTGTTTCAATCGCTTTTAATATAGCATTTGACAGGCAGTGAGAAGGCATTGTATTGCCTCCTCATCACCTGCTTTAACCCCTTGAATGGCTCACAACTAGAGGGTGTACAGGGCGTAGGATAATGTAGAGTTGAGCCACACTATCATTATAATATTCTACTCTCGTGGCTAGAGGGATCCCAGCCAGCACACACACAGGGAACAGACAACCGGCCCCCTCCCTGATTTGATTAAGTTGAACACACCCCTGAAACTCAGTGTTTCCTTTAGGTGGCCGACAGGGGCGTACAAACGGGTTTCGGGGGGCAGTCCGCCCCATGTGCCACACATTGGGGGTGTTAGTGGCGTTGCTATGGAGGTGCGCTCCGCACCCGGTTCGTGACACTGACACCATCCAGAGAGAGGGCGGCAAGTGCCCTTGCTCTGGCTGCTCCCTTTGGTTGTTTTTTTATCAGCATGAACACCCCCCAGCGCCGCAGATGCACTAGCCTGGTCTATCTGGTCACTGTTTTCTTCCTGCTCTAGCTCCACCTACCACTGCTGTGCTGCAGAGCCAGGCCTGTTCTCCGCATGGGCTGCACAGCTGCTGTTACACAGTGTGTCCACAGACCACAGACCTCCGGAGTCTGGATCTCTCTAGCTGAGGATGAGAGCCCAAGGTGAGCTGCTTGAGTTGAGTGCCTGGTGATAAGGGGGTGTGGGTTGGCACGCATGGTATGCACTGTGGCTTCCCAGTGGATATGAGCTGGCACACGTCCTGAGCTGGTGTGAGAAGAGGCCGGAGGGAGGGGTGTTTGTGTCTGTTCTGCCAGTGCCAACCTGAGCTGGTCTGACAACAGAGAAGGGGGGGTTTGTAGCTGTGTCCTGGTGATGTGAATCCTCTTCAATATATAAACACCTCAGGTGTGCAGTGGCTACCTTATCTTACCGCTGTAAAGTAACAGCGTGTTGTAACAAATGGTGGTGGTCAGTAAACCCTCCAATAGCTAGCATCCGATGTTCCTCTTGTGTAGTAGTGGCCAGGGGAAGCGTCAATGCACTAGATATCCTAATATGCCTTGGTAGCCTGATGAATAGTCTTCATATATAATGATAGGTTATCTCTATGTAGCAGGTACCTCTCCAGGCTGATTGAATCCATGAGAGGAGAGCTGCCTGCTAGCAGGTGCGTGGGCTTTTTCACCCCCCTTCCTCTTTTCTCACACACACAGAGACACACAGAACTGCTTGCTCTGTAGCCTCCCTATTGGAAGAGACTTCAGCCAATCACCGGGAAACAGCAGCACAGAAGTGTGGGACATGAAGTCTAAACACAAGGCAGCCTGATTAACTATTTAAGGGACAGGACCACAAATCCCAGGCTGCACTGCTCAGAGTCAGGAGGATTGTGGGAGAGACTATAAAAGACAGGGAGGGACTAGGCTAAAAAGCCTTGTTCCTGGATCCCATCTGTTGCAACCCCTCTGTTGCTGTGTGTGAGGGGGATTGCGGCCTACCAAGGGGCACACAGTCTGCAGCCCAGCCCATGCTCCAGCAAGACACTCTGCAGCCACGGGGAACGTTCACGGGAGAGGCCGTTTCAACAGTTCAAAGACAGGATGCCATAGCGACATGTCTGCAGCCAGGAGAGTTGATCGATTGCTCTGTGGAGGACCGCTGATTGCGTATAAGATTGGTGAGAGGGCTTTGTCAAGGAACTTTATTGCATTCCATAAGATACCACACCTGAATGTTGTGTACAGGCACCTATTATCTGGATCACATAGAGGAGTGCTACATCCTTGCACCAGCTACTTACATTCCACCTCATCACTCTGCTATATTTTCAGAGACCTTTATCCACAGAGCTCTTACATGCTGGTGACATGAATAAATGCAAAGCTTTGTTTATAGTACATTACTGAGGTGGCTCTAAAAGGGGACACGCCTCTGAAGTTTAAAATCACTTCTTTGTGTGTATTGGAAGTATTATAGGCCGGCCTGGGATTCCCTTTTAGCCATAGCATTTGACACACATCAATTGCATGTTTGGGGGAGCCTATTTAATCTGTGTATATTGATATTTACCATTTTATTTGTTGCATAGTGTTATTGACTGTTTTTTTAAAACTGTTTCAACCAAGTCCTGGCTACTTACACAGGGCTTTGCTGACTAATGTTAATCTAAACTAAAAGCTAGCCAAATTAACCAAGATTACAGAAAATTCTAGAGAGGTCCTGGAGAAACCAATAACAGAGGAGGAGATATATAGAGCAATAGCGGACAGTGCACAGGGGAAATGCCCGGGTCCGGTGGGTTCACCACATATTATTATAAGAAATTTAAAGACATACTAGTACCGAAAATGTGTAAGTATATGAATGGGTTGGGAAGCGAGTTTGAATTAAGCAGTGAGGCGCTCTTCGCCACAATTACCGTGATCCCAAAAGAGGCTAAAGATGGGACTCTATGCGCTAGCTACAGACCGATATCATTGCTTAACGTAGACACAAAAATATACTCAAAGGTATTAGCTACGAGGATGAAAGAATTAATGAATGGGGTGATCCATCCGGACCAAGTGGGCTTTATAGCAGGAAGGGAGGGAAGAGATAATGGGGTGAGAACCCTATTACTGCTCCAGAAGAGAAGGGAGGAGGGACTCCCAGGTCTACTCCTGTCAAGTGATGCCGAGAAGGCATTTGACAGGGTAGACTGGGAGTTCCTGTTTCGAACCCTAGAAATAATAGGAATAGGCCCAAAGATGATAGGACGGATTAAAGCACTTTACAGAAAACCCAAGGCGGCCATTAAGATCAACGGAACCCTGTCATCACCCTTCGAGATGAAGAGAGGGACAAGACAGGGATGCCCCCTGTCCCCCCTTCTCTTCGTGTTGGCTCTAGAACCTCTCCTTGCAACAATTAGAAATAACCCTGACATCGAAGGATTTAAGGTGGGAGAAGAAGAGAATAAATTGGCCGCATATGCGGACGATGTGCTCTTTTATATAAGCAACTACCCCGGAAATACATTGCCAAGATTGGTTAAAATATTAAAACAATATGGCGAAATAACAAATTTTAAGATTAATATGGGGAAATCGGAAATTTTGAAGATAAATGTGAGTAAAATAGAGGAGAAAAAACTGAAGAGAGATTTCCAATTCCGCTGAAAAAAAGAGATCAAATACTTGGGAATAAGGCTCGCGAACTCTCCGGAAAAGATATATAGGAATAACTATATCCATCTCTTGGATGAAATAAAAAGGGAAGGGAAAAAACTCCAGACAAAACCTCTTTCATGGATGGGGCGTATTAACGCCATAAAAATTATCCTCCTCCCAAAGATCACGTACAAATTCCAAATGTTACCTATTAAACTCCCACAGGAATTCATTAGAAAACCGAAATCAATAATTTCTAACATAATATGGAAAAATAAAAGATCAAGAATATCTTTAAAGACCCTAAAACAAGATAAAGATAAAGGGGGTCTCGCGGTCCCGGATATCCTAAAATATTATAAAGCAATAACTTTATCAAGAGCAATAGAATGGGCTAGGGATAACCAAGAAAAAAGATGGGTGAACATAGAAAAATATTATAGTAAAACACGTTTAGGATCTATTATTTGGAACCCTCCGAACCACAGAACGGTAGATGAGAAAACGCACTGTTTGACAAAAATAGTTTTAAAGATATGGGATGTAGTATATAAGCAATTAGATAAGGTTTACAATTCTCCCCTGATAGAATTAAAGGAGAATGAATATTTTGCACCACGGAAAATAAATATAGGTGGGAATTGGATAAAAAAAGATAAAGTACAACTTAGAGAAATACTTAAAAAATGGAAAATCGTCACAATTACTGAGTTGAAACAAAACACTGACACATGGGTGATAGATGAATGGAGGTACATGCAATTAGATCGCTTCGTGAAAAATCTACCTCAACCGATAAGATCAGGAGAAAATTTGACAGCATTAGAAAAATTATGTAGTTCGGAAAAAACAAAAAATACAATATCTAAGCTATATAAACTACTATTGAAAGAAGAAGAAGCAGAGGTACCCACATTCATCAAAAAATGGGAAAAGGAATTGGGAACACAAAAAAACATGAGCACGATTAGAAAAATGTTATTCTTGGCCCATAGCTCAGCGGCAGATATAAAAACGGCCGAGATGAATTATAAATGTATGGCAAGGTGGTATGCAACGCCAGATAGGATAAGTAAATTCCAACATGGGAAACCGGCAGATTGTTGGCAGGGCTGTGGAGGGGTGGGTACTATGGCTCACTTATGGTGGAATTGCCGGATAATTAAAAATTTTTGGAAAAAAATCTTGGGCTCGATTAAGGAGATTACAAAAATAGAGGTGAAAGAAGATCCGTGGGTGGTTCTCTTCCACGGCATAGAAGGGAACGTGAAACAATATAGAACATCTCTGGTTCCACATCTACTAAACGCAGCAAAAAGATTAATCCCTAAAAAATGGTGGGGAAAAGAAAGCCCTAAAATGTGAGACTGGATAAATGCCATGGAGGAGACCTATACCATGGAGCAGTTTTTTTATAACAAAGAGGAAAAGATAGAAGTAGACAAATGGAAATGTTGGAAGGAGTTTAAAAAAACATGGAGTTATGCAGAAAAAAATTAGGATTTAAACCAGCTACGAAGTAGATCATAGGCATTGCACAAGGGTTGGGGAGGGAGAAGGGAGGGAGGGGGGTTTATATATATATATATATATATATATGTTTTTTTCATACAGATAAGTAAAAGAGAGAGATTTATAAATAAAGATAAAATTTTAGAGAGTAAAAGAGGGAGGGGAACTAAGGGTCGAGCCTTGTTAGGCGATGTTAGTCTTTATATTATCATTTCCTTGTAAACCCCTGTTGTTTCCCTCTGTTGAAAACGAAATATATGCCACAGTGATGAAGAGATGAGAAGAGACACATATGAGCGAGTAAGCTGAATTAGTCTCTCTAGGAACTTTCTGAGGTGGCGAAAAAAAAAAAGAAAAAAAAAAAATCACTTCTTTGTGTGTATTGGAAGTATTATAGGCCGGCCTGGGATTCCCTTTTAGCCATAGCATTTGACACACATCAATTGCATGTTTGGGGGAGCCTAGGAGCCTATTTAATCTGTGTATATTGATATTTACCACTTTATTTGTTGCATAGTGTTATTGACTGTTTTTTTTAAACTGTTTCAACCAAGTCCTGGCTATTTACACAGGGCTTTGCTGACTAATGTTAATCTAAACTTTATTCTACTCCAAGTAAGCTTGAAGTAGAGAACTGTGTTGTGTATTGTTATCAGGTTATTCTATTAACCATCTTGCTAGGTGTGCCAGAGGGGCTGCAACAGTTCTTTGGGGTTTAGAGGCAGAGCAACGGACTGAACCAATAAAAAGCAGCTCTTTCAGGGGTCTTGCTACATCTATATGCTTCAATGACAGTGGACAGCCTCCCAGGTGAACATAGAGTAAAAAGGAGAGTGGGACCCAAATCGTGAATTATGTAATTACAGATATTTTAGTTTGCAGGTTTAAAAGTACTCACATATTGAAACAGGTAAAAAACAAGATAAAAGCGAGCAGCGAGCTCTTGGCCTGATGTCACTTCCAGTGCCCGTGTAAGCCAATCCAATGTGTATCATCACGATCATGTGACTTCATCAGGGAATGAAAAATGGGGCTAGGAAATGTCCTTAAATAGGTTAGCTAATATTAATTCCGAGCAGCCATTTTCTTGTAGCCTATGTATAAAAACATGGTGGCCATTTTCCAATAGATATCCTGGACGTTCTATGGCCACGGCCATTTTCTTGTGGTCTAACAAAGGTAAACAAAGTGGCGGCCATTTTCCGACTGATGTCCAGGTAGAACATAGAATTATAATCTAGACTACAACCATGAAAAAATGTGGAGCTAAAGCAGAGGTGAATTAAAATATTTTTACTAGATAAAAAAGTTACATAGCTAGAATGAAAAAAACTGTTTAAATGTGTTTTTTTTTTTAAATGGGTATATTTAGTAACCAGACAAGGAGGACATTCAAAAAATGAGTGTCTCATTGCAATAAAGGGACAAATGAAGTGCCGTGTGTAAATATAGAATCATATAGCCCCCCGGAAATTATGTCATAATCTCCTTGGAGAATAATACAGTAAATCACATAAAAACACATAAAAATAAAGGGGATCTTTGCTTAAGGGATCAGGAAGGTATCGGAGGTCTTAGGAGGTAGTATAAAGTAAGTGAACCAAATAGACAATAAAAGTTCCACTAATGATAATCCATTATTCAAAAATTAAAAATCGCTCAAAAAACAGTTAAGATCAAATTCAATGTTTAGTCATTGGGGTGCAAAAGTGTCTAAAATAAAAATCCATTTGGACTCTGACTGAGGGTTCTTACTTTATGGCTCCCTCGCCAGTGTTTTTTGTATAGTTCAATCCCCCAAAACTTAAGGTGAGTAGGGTCCTTATTGTGGTGTGTGGTGAAATGTTTAGAGACACTGGGGGTTATTTACGAAAGGCAAATCCACTTTGCACTACAAGTGCAAACTACAAGTGCAAACTGCACTTGAAATTGCACTGAAAGTGCACTTGGAAGTGCAGTCGCTGTAAATCTGAGGGGTAGATCTGAAATGAGGGGAAGCTCTGCTGATTTTATTATCCAATCACGTGCAAGCTAAAATGCTGTTTTTTTATTTTCCTTGCATGTCCCCCTCGGATCTACAGCGACTGCACTTCTAAGTGCACTTTCAGTGCAATTTCAAGTGCACTTTGCACTTGTAGTTTGCACTTGTAGTGCAAAGTGGAGTTGCCTTTAGTAAATAACCCCCATTATGTTTGTCAAACCGTTTAATTATATTCTGGACTTGTTCTTTAATGCGTACCTTCAATGGTTTTTTTTTGTCCGTCCTATTGATTGTAAACTACGGCTACATTATAATGTATATACCGCCCCCTCTGTATTGCATCCTATGAAGTCCTTGACCTCATAGACATTGCCTGTATTGGTGGAAGTGAATGAAAATGTATTTTCCACTGGTCGTCTTGTTTTGGTGCATGCAAAGCAGCATTTGCATGGGAAGAACCCTTTTCCCCGTAAAAAACGTAAAGCTTTTAATTGGTGGATCAGGTATGTTTTTGACAATTTTATCCCTTAACGTATGGGCCCTTTTTTATACAAATTTAGGCCTATCTTGTATAAGGATGAGCCAAACACCCCCCGGTTTGGTTCGCACCAGAACCTGCGAACAGACCAAAAATTTGCACGAAAGTTGGAACCTTATTGAAGTCTATAGGACTCGAACGTTTGAAATCAAAAGTGCTAATTTTAAAAGCTAATTTGCATGGTATTGTCCTAAAAAGGGTTTGGAGACCCGGGTCCTGCCCCAGGGGACATGTATCAATGCAAAAATAGTTTTAAAAATGTCCGTTTTTTTCAAGAGCAGTGATTTTAATGATGCTTGAAGTGAAAAAAAAAAATATCGTACCTGGGGGGGCGTGGCTTGACCTCGTAGAGAATGGCCGCTTAATTTCAGAGCTCCGCTGACAGGGATAGAAATCTGATTTTTACAGACGGTCAACGGCCTCCCAAACACCCGAAAATCGATGGGTACATCCTCCAGAACTTCGTCGACCTCCCGGTCCCGTTCTCCCCGTGAAATACCGGCAAGATCCAGTCAGAACATCCCGGAGATGTTCCGGGCACAGATGGGAACTTCGGCGCCGGCTCCCACCTCACGGAGCCAGCATCAGCATCCTCCTAACACTAATGCTGCTGCCTCTCCATCACACGCTGAACTCAATGACGGGGGAATTCTCCTCACTCCTCATCAGCATCCGAGCCTGAGCGATCTCAGATCCGTGGCTGAGGACATTAAGGACACCCTGACAGCAGCAATCTCAGATTTAAAAATTGAAATCCAAGCTATTACAGGCAGAGATCAGGCAGTGGAACAAACGACTGCCCTCCATTCATCCAAGATCCGTCACCAGCATCTGGCGATTGACACACATACACGGCAATTAAGAGATGTCAATCGCCACTTGGAAGATTTAGACAATCGCGGCAGACGCCATAACCTCAGGCTGAGAGGTCTGCCTGAAACCGTGGATGCGGATCACCTTCAAAGTGAAGTTATTCATATCTTTTTTTTTTTTTTTGTCGAAAGAAGTTTATTGAAAATTTTTCATGGATACAAGATATAATCAAACATGTAGATTACAATGCATTGCACAAAAATGAAAAACATAAAAGCATACATATCAATAAGGCAAGATTGCCTAACCTCTTCAACAGGGGATGTGTGTGCCTCTTCTCGGGAAGAGAACACATTGATAGATGTAATTACAACTAGTGTCAGTAGGTGGTCGTCCATGTCAAGCAAACTATACCCTGCATTGGTTTGCCCGAGAACCATCCACCCCTTGTGAGGGAACTTGCTGTGGATGGGGGGGCGACCAAGTACCTATGAAGTTGGGTCGGACATGCAACGAAATGTGGAGGTCGCGAGAACAGTTACGTAAGGGAGTAAGGAAAGGAGTGTGTAAACGGCGGTAGGAGGTGAGGAGGGAGAGGGGGGGAAAGGAGGGGGTGGGGTGATGGGAGGAGGGGGGGGTGCAGGGACGTGATCAAAGCATGTCTCTACTATGCGGCCAGGGGGTGCAGTGATGCAAAGAGTGATGGAGCTGCAGTGGTTGCTAGGAGAGTATTTGGTAGCCCTCCCGAGGCTAGTAGGTATCACCTCTGGTGCGAGCAACCTAGGAGTACAAGTGATTGGCAATTTGGCGTGTTGTGATTGCGGGAGGTCAGTTCTTACGGTTGAGGTAATGAGGTGGGGGGCTGTGTATTCTGGACTGTGGATTGTTTATAGTGGAGCCAACACGCCCATGTGTTGTGGAATTTGGACGGGTTATCTTGGGCCTGACTAATAAGGTTTTCCATGTCCGCGATTTTGTCGACTCGTTTGATCCAATCTTTTATCGTAGGGGGGGTAGTGGTTCTCCAAAGGAGTGGGATACAGAGGTTGGCAGCATTGATAAGATGTAGTGTGAGTGATTTTTTATAGGAACCTAGTGGGGTCTTGGTGTGATGAAGGAGGTATTGTGCGGGAGAAAAGGCCGGCGTGTAGGTGGTGATATGCGAGATTAAGTGGTGGATCTCCAGCCAAAAAGGTTGGATGATGGAGCAGTCCCACCAAATATGGAGGAGGGTGCCGCGCGCTGTATTGCATCTCCAACAGGTAGAGGGCACCGTCGGGTGGAAGTGGTGCACTTTATCTGGGGTCCTGTACCATTTTGAAAACAGTTTATATCTGTTTTCCTGGGTCTTGACGTTGATTGAACCTTTATGTAGGAGAGTGAAGATATGATCCCATTCAATGGGAGTGAGGTCTATAGAAAGGTCAGACTCCCATTGTCGAATCAGTCTGTCTTCCTTAATTGTGTAGTCTGAGTGAAGTAGAGAATAGATGGAGGATATTAGATGGCTTTGAGGTTCCGTACTCGAGCAGATGAGTTCGAAGGGTGAGAGATCTGTTTGCCAATAAGTATTGTGTTTGTGGGAGGAGAAAAAGTGTTGCAGTTGGAGATATTTGAAGAAAGGGATGTCATAGTCTGGGATGGAGAGTAGGGATGAGCCGAACACCCCCCTGTTCGGTTCGCACCAGAACATGCGAACAGGAAAAAAATTCGTTCGAACACGCGAACGCCGTTAAAGTCTATGGGACACGAACATGAATAATCAAAAGTGCTAATTTTAAAGGCTAATATGCAAGTTATTGTCATAAAAAGTGTTTGGGGACCCGGGTCCTCCCCCAGGGGACATGAATCAATGCAAAAAAAAGTTTTAAAAACGGACGTTTTTTCAGGAGCAGTGATTTTAATAATGCTTAAAGTCAAACAATAAAAGTGTAATATCCCTTTAAATTTCATACCTGGGGGGTGTCTATAGTATGCCTGTAAAGGGGCGCATGTTTCCCGTGTTTAGAACAGTCTGACAGCAAAGTGACATTTTGAAGGAAAAAACACATTTAAAACTACCGCGGCTATTGCATTGCCGACAATACACATAGAAGTTCATTGATAAAAACGGCATGGGAATTCCCCACAGGGGAACCCCGAACCAAAATTAAAAAAAAAAAATGATGTGGGAGTCCCCCTAAATTCCATACAAGGCCCTTCAGGTCTGGTATGGATATTAAGGGGAACCCTAGCCAAAATTTAAAAAAAAAATTGACGTGGGGTTCCCCCTAAATTCCATACCAGACCCTTCAGGTCTGGTATGGATTTTAAGGGGAACCCCGCGCCAAAAAAAAAAAAAAAACGGCGTGGGGTCCCCCTAACAATCCATACCAGACCCTTATCCGAGCACGCAACCTGGCAGGCCGCAGGAAAAGAGGGGGGGACGAGAGTGCGGCCCCCCCCCCTCCTGAACCGTACCAGGCCACATGCCCTCAACATTGGGAGGGTGCTTTGGGGTAGCCCCCCAAAACACCTTGTCCCCATGTTGATGAGGACAAGGGCCTCATCCTCACAACCGTGGCCGGTGGTTGTGAGGGTCTGCGGGCGGGGGGCTTATCGGAATCTGGAAGCCCCCTTTAACAAGGGAACCCCCAGATCCCGGCCCCCCCCCTGTGTGAAATGGTAAGGGGGTACTTACCCCTACCATTTCACTAAAAAACTGTCAAAAATGTTAAAAATGACAAGAGACAGTTTTTGACAATTCCTTTATTTAAATGCTTCTTCTTTCTTCCTTCATCTTCTTCTTCTTCTGGTTCTTCTGGCTCTTCTGGTTCTTCCTCCGGCGTTCTCGTCCAGCATCTTCTCCGCGGCGTCTTCTATCTTCTTCTCCTCGGGCCGCTCCGCACCCATGGCATGAGGGGGGAGGCTCCCGCTCTTCTCTTCATCTTCTTCTCTTCTTCATCTTCTTCTTCTTCTTTTTCTTCTTCTTCTTCTTCCTTCTTCTCTTCTTCTCTTCTTCCTGTCTTCTCCGGGCCGCTCCGCAATCCATGCTGTGGCATGGAGGGAGGCTCCCGCTGTGTGACGGCGTCTCTTCGTCTGACGGTTCTTAAATAACGGGGGGCGGGGCCACCCGGTGACCCCGCCCCCCTCTGACGCACACATGACGGGACTTCCCTGTGGCATTCCCCGTGACGTCACAGGGAAGTCCCTCAAGTCACCATGCGTCAGAGGGGGGCGGGGTCACCGGATGGCCCCGCCCCCCGTTATTTAAGAACCGTCAGACGAAGAGACGCCGTCACACAGCGGGAGCCTCCCTCCATGCCACAGCATGGATTGCGGAGCGGCCCGGAGAAGACAGGAAGAAGAGAAGAAGAGAAGAAGGAAGAAAAAGAAGAAGAAGAAGATGAAGAAGAAGATGAAGAAGAGAAGAAGATGAAGAGAAGAGCGGGAGCCTCCCCCCTCATGCCATGGGTGCGGAGCGGCCCGAGGAGAAGAAGATAGAAGACGCCGCGGAGAAGATGCTGGACGAGAACGCCGGAGGAAGAACCAGAAGAGCCAGAAGAACCAGAAGAAGAAGAAGATGAAGGAAGAAAGAAGAAGCATTTAAATAAAGGAATTGTCAAAAACTGTCTCTTGTCATTTTTAACATTTTTGACAGTTTTTTAGTGAAATGGTAGGGGTAAGTACCCCCTTACCATTTCACACAGGGGGGGGGCCGGGATCTGGGGGTCCCCTTGTTAAAGGGGGCTTCCAGATTCCGATAAGCCCCCCGCCCGCAGACCCTCACAACCACCGGCCACGGTTGTGAGGATGAGGCCCTTGTCCTCATCAACATGGGGACAAGGTGTTTTGGGGGGCTACCCCAAAGCACCCTCCCAATGTTGAGGGCATGTGGCCTGGTACGGTTCAGGAGGGGGGGGGGCCGCACTCTCGTCCCCCCCTCTTTTCCTGCGGCCTGCCAGGTTGCGTGCTCGGATAAGGGTCTGGTATGGATTTTTAGGGGGACCCCACGCCGTTTTTTTAATTTTTTTTTTGGCGCGGGGTTCCCCTTAAAATCCATACCAGACCTGAAGGGTCTGGTATGGAATTTAGGGGGAACCCCACGTCATTTTTTTTTTTTAATTTTGGCTGGGGTTCCCCTTAATATCCATACCAGACCTGAAGGGCCTTGTATGGAATTTAGGGGGACCCCCACATCATTTTTTTTTTTTTATTTTGGTTCGGGGTTCCCCTGTGGGGAATTCCCATGCCGTTTTTATCAATGAACTTCTATGTGTATTGTCGGCAATGCAATAGCCGCGGGTAGTTTTAAATGAGTTTTTTCCTTCCAAATGTCATTTTGCTGTCAGACTGTTCTAAACACGGGAAACATGCGCCCCTTTACAGGCATACTATAGACACCCCCCAGGTACGAAATTTAAAGGGATATTACACTTTTATTGTTTGACTTTAAGCATTAATAAAATCACTGCTCCTGAAAAAACGTCTGTTTTTAAAACTTTTTTTTGCATTGATCCATGTCCCCTGGGGCAGGACCCGGGTCCCCAAACACTTTTTATGACAATAACTTGCATATAAGCCTTTAAAATTAGCACTTTTGATTTCTCCCATAGACTTTTAAAGGGTGTTCCGCGGCATTCGAATTTGCCGCGAACACCCCAAATTGTTCGCTGTTCGGCGAACTTGCGAACAGCCAATGTTCGAGTAGAACATGAGTTCGACTCGAACTCGAAGCTCATCCCTAATGGAGAGTAAGAGTTCATTGTATGGTAAAAGGGAGCCATTGCGAATGAAACTTTTTGCTCTGGCGGTGAATGCACGTGCATCAAGAGATGGGTCCTTGAGTGTGAGCCCGGGTGGAAATTCCGGATTGTTGTCTAAGGGCGTCATTGGACCAATGGAAGGGTTGATTGCGAGTGTTTTGCTGGTTGTTTTAAATATGGTGAGGGTGGTTCCTATGAGGGGATGTGTTGTGTATTCTTTGGGGGCAGATGCAATTCCTATCCATGGTGCGTTTCTAATTGGTAAGTTGGCAAAGGAGTCTTCTATAGAAATCCAATCCTTCGAGGGATGGTGAATATGCCAGTCTACTGCCCTGGTTAGGTGGCACGCCCAGTAGTATTTTTGAATATTTGGGAGCCCTAGGCCTCCCAAGGGTTTAGGTAGTGTCAGCCTATCCCAGCAGAGACGTGGGGTTTTAGAAGCCCAGATGAAGAGTCTGCACATGTGTTTATATGATTTAAAGAAGAAGGGTGGTAATTTTATGGGGATGGCCTGAAGTAGGTAGAGGAGTCTGGGTAAGAAATTCATTTTGATAATGGCTATTCTACCCATCCAGGAAAAAGATCCCAAGTGCCATTTCTGCAGATCACCTTGTATTGATGTGAGCGCAGGTGCGAAGTTGCTCGCGTATAGGTCCTTCAGATTTGCAGGGATCTTAATTCCCAGATAGGATATGGCCTGTTTTTCCCAACTAAAAGGAAAATTGAGTTTGCATTGGGATACCGTAGAGTTGGGCAGGGTGATATTGAGGGCTTTGGATTTTTCGAAATTAATTTTTAGGTTGGAAATAGCCTGAAAATGTGAGAAGTCAGCCAGCAAGTTGGGGATGGTGATGATGGGTTCGGTCAGAAATAGTAAAATATCATCGGTGTAGGCGGCCATTTTGTATTGCTTACGTTTAATATCTATGCCTTTAATGGAGGGATTCTCCCTGAGTCTGCGGAGTAGAGGCTCCATGGTCAAGATAAAAACTAAGGGGGACAGGGGGCAACCCTGTCGGGTTCCGTTGGAGACAGAGAAGGCGTCTGACAGGGTACCATTAACACTGATTCTTGCCGTAGGGAGTGAGTATAGGGCCATAATCATCTGCAGCATACGGGGAGGAAGGCCAATCGCCCGTAACGATGCTTCCATGTAATCCCAGGCCACCCTGTCAAACGCCTTCTCTGCATCAAGGGAGAGGAAGAAACCCGGGGTAGAGGTAGTGGAGAGCCAGTGATGAATGTTCAACGCCTTTGTGGTGTTGTCCCGGGCCTCCCTGCCCGGGACAAAACCAGCTTGATCCAGCGATATGAGGTTTGGAATAAGGGGTAGGATGCGATTCGCTAGGGTTTTGACGTATAGTTTAACGTCTACATTTTATAATGATATTGGGCGATAGTTTGATACCAACATGGGGTCTTTGCCAGGTTTGGGGATAAGGGTAACATGAGCTCCCAGAATATCCTTGTGGGCCGGTGAGTGGGGGGTGAGATTGTTGAGGGCTTTAGTGAGGTTGGGGATCAGTAACGTCGGGAAGGTTTTATAGTAACTGACCGATAGCCCGTCCGGGCCAGGGCTCTTGCCCGTTTTCATTTGTTTTAGTGCTAAAATGATTTCCTCCGAGGAAAGAGGTTGGTCGAGGCTTTGGGAGTCGTCCAGGGAGAGGGGAGTGGGGCTGTATTGCGTCAGAAATATTGGTCGTGCGGTCCATGTGATTTGCAAAGGATTGGTTTTTTGGGAGGTTATAAAGGTCAGAAAAGTATCGAACGAATTGGTCCGAGATTTCCTTGTTAGAGACCACTGCATCACCTGCTGGACGGCGTATTTTATGGATCGTCTGTGCCGCCCTCTTGGATTGGAGAGCTCTCGCAAGGAGTTTACCGGCTTTATCGCTGAATTCATAATAAAGCTTTTGCGTTAGTGCAAATTTGCGTTTTAGAGTGCTGTTGAGCATCTCCAGGAGTTCCCCTCTGGCCTCAGTGAGATCAGCCAGAGCTGACGTTTCCAGTGATGCCTTGTGAGCTTGTTCTAGCGTACGAATACGTGTAGTTAATTCAGTGATGCGTGCATTTCTACATTTGTTCCTTTGTGTGGCTATGGCTATCAATTCACCCCGCACAACACATTTGTGTGCGGCCCAGATGACCGATGGTGCAGTGGTCTCAGAGGAGTTTTCAGTAAAAAAATTTGAGAGACAGTTAGTTACTCGTTGTGCATTGACTGGGTCTGTCAATAGGGAACTGTCTAGTCGCCAAATGGGGTTCTTGGGGCGCGCTGCAGGTATAAGTACAGTCATGGAAATGGGGTTGTGGTCAGAGAGTATGGACGGATCAATAGAGGCTTTGGTTAGATTGGTCAAGTCATTTTGGGATAGGAAGAAGTGGTCTAGTCTACTGTATTTGCCGTGAGGGGCAGAGAAGAAGGTAAAGTCCTTCACAGTGGGATTCAATGTGCGCCACGTGTCATGAAGCAGTAGATTGTGTAGTTGTAGTTCAATAGCTTTGAGCGCCCTATAAGTCAAGGAGGAGGAACCGTTTGATGTGTCCATTGAAGGATTGAGAGCGATATTAAAGTCGCCGTCAACAATCAGTGTGCCCGACTGGAAGCTAGTGAGGTGTTGGAGTGTGGAGCGGAAAAAGGATACTTGTTTGGTGTTTGGCGCGTATATGTTGGCTATCGTGAGTTGTTTGCCATAGATGGAACCCTTGAGAAAGAGAAATCTGCCCTGTGGGTCTCTCTGTACTGCGGTCACTAAGAAAGGGCATTGTTTCGAGACCAGAATGGATACGCCTTTTGATTTTGCTTCATCATTGGAAGAGTGAAATACTGTGGGGAAGTAGCGGTCTGTAAGTTTTGGGATTGCGTCAGTTCGGAAGTGGGTTTCCTGTATTAGTGCTATCTGAGTCTTTGATTGACGTAGGCAGTATAAGAGTTTGGACCTCTTTTCAGGAGTGTTAAGCCCCCTAATGTTGAGTGAGCAGAGTTTGATGGAGTTTGTTGAGGGTTGTACATTTGGGTCGTGGGGATTGACGGTGTTTGTGGGCATCATCGGGTAGGTGGGATGTAGGGATAGAGGGAAATTGGGCTAAGGGAGCTACCGCCGGGCTGGAAAGGGGTCGTGACACGTCAGTCACTGGTGGGGAACCGAAGAGGTGTGGAGAGTGATGTCCACAACCTCAGTGGGATTGGGTGTCGGTTGAGTACAGTACAAGGCCAGAGCACGAACTCCCTATGTAGGTACCGCGCTCTGGTCTGCAGCTGTTTTGGGGTCAGTCCAACACAGGACAGTGAGAAAAGTGCTCAATAAAATAAGATCGAACTGGAACTAAAACTAAAAACGAGATAAAAATAAAAGTGGATTTGTTATCTGCCGCCACAGGATGGTAATTAGTATGGCAGAAGGTATAACTTAAGCATATATGGTGGAGTAGAAGCGATTGAAACATAGATGTAATAATTATATATGGGGGGGAGAGTGGTTGGACAGGTGGGTGTGATCTAATGAGATCCGCTGTCCCTCCCAATCTGGGTGTGTCAAAAATTAGGGTTTAGCACTGTAGCCCCCCCGGTGAGTTTGAGGGTGGCTGGTGCGTCTCATAGCCATGCTAGGAGGGAGAGCCGATCTTGTGACATAAATAATAGGTAATACATTGGTACATATGTGAAAACACCGATGCGAGTTAGTAAAAGAGGCCCTGTAGGTTACCAAAGGTGTCATATCTTTCTGCACATTATAACTGCCAGTGTCTATTGCTAGCAAAGCTAAACATGTTGCCAAACTGTGACATCAAGGCTATTATGAATAACTAAGAGAGCGTCCTGAGGTGTTAATACTAGCCTGGTGAGGCAGAGATGAGGAGGCACCCAGAGGAGATAACGTGTCATGTTCAGGCTATAGGTGTATCTCATCGCATGTACCTTGTCCGCCGCTCTGTGCAGTAAGGCGGTCTGGGGCACGAGTGGGTCGACTTTTCAAAAGCGTTGCCTCTCTTGATTGCAGTCAGATGTCTAGCCGCGGTGTGCTCAGTGCGGTCGCAAGTATCAATGCTTGTGTGCTTTTCTTTTGCTGGGTGTGATGTGGCGTAACTGCAGGGATCGTCCATCAGCGCTGTAATGGAAGGAGGCTGATCACATAGGTGATGTGGTCCGTTACATCTGATAGGAAGTCTCGCGGCGTTGTGCGGAGACCGGCGTCGGATCAGGAGGAGGAGAGTGGCACCCAGCTTGACGTCGTCTCTGCGAGGGGTGTGGTTGAGAGTCCTCTGGAATCCTGGTAGTTGTAGTAGAGGGCTGGGTAGTTGTTGTTAGGCAGATATCGAGGGTAAAGTGAGGAGTTTGTTCCAATGGGGAGAGCTTCCGTTAGGGGATGCACCCAGTGGTGGCTTGGCAGTTCAGGTTCTAAGTGAGAGGGGGTGCGGTCAGTCGACCTGTGGGTAACTGAAAGGCCTTGTAGCGGAGTGAAATCCGTGGGGTCTGGAGCGACCGCACAATATTGTTGCTGCGGAGCAAAAAGAAAGTCAACTTGGTTTGAGGCAACGTGAAAAATAAAAATAAAAATAATGGATTGCGCAGTCTATAGGTATCTTCATGTTTAACGGCCCAAGATGAGAGGGTATCTTGCGGTGTGCCTTACAAAGGGGCCCAACGGGGCTAACTGAGATACAGAGAGGGTGCACCGTATGTCCTCTTCAGCGGCCCCGGCGGGCTCTCCTGGACTGAGGGGGTTCAGGGGAGATTGGGGCTCTGTAGCGGCGGTAGTCGGCCCTGTAGTTCTGAGCAGAAGGAGAGCGTCTCCTGCGGAAGCTGGAGGTCTGAGTCTCCATGGGGGATTCCCGCTCCGTGGCGTTGCTGAAGCTCTGATGGCGGAAAGGAGCGTACCAATTTGGCACCTGCGTCATTGGAATGCCAAGTTGATCGCAGAAGTGAGGCAGATCCTCGGGCACTTTTAAGAGGGCCGTGTGGCCCTGGGTGGAGGCGGACAGGCAAAATGGGAATTTCCATTTGTAAGGAATGTTCCTTTCCCTCAGGACGTCCAGTAGTGGCTTGAGGTCACGTCTGTGCTGCAGTGTGATGCCTGACAAATCCTAATAGATTTGAATGGGAGCGCTGCCGTGGAGGATTTGTTGTTGACCCCTTGCTTGCTTGAGTATTTCTTCTTTTATTTTAAATTCCACTAAGCAGCAAATGATATCTCGTGGGGGATCAGTCTCCCTGCCTTTAGGGCGCAATGCGCGGTGGATCCTGTCCATGGGGATGGGGGTCTGGGGAGGCCTGTGAAGGAGGTTATTGAAAACAGCAGTGATAGCAGGGGTGATTTGATCGCCTTCTATCGCTTCGGGCATACCGCGGATCCTGAGATTGTGGCGTCTGCCGCGGTTATCGAGATCCTCGATGTGCCTTTGCATATCACGTAGGTGTAGCGTATGTGAGTCGATGGAGGAGGCGGTAGAGCGAAGGGCTGTGTCATGGCGCTCTGTGACTCTTTCCACTACGTTCACCCTGTCAGTCAGGTCGCGCAGGTCGAGCCGCAGTTCTGAGATGGCTGCGGCCAGGGTTTCCTTAATGTCGTCCGCAATGGATCGGAGATCCTGTAGGCAGATGGGTGTTTGTAGCCCAGGATCAAGGCATATCCCTCCTCCGTGAGGGGGAACAGTAGGGGAGTCAGTCTGAGGAGGGTTGAGTAGTGGCGTCGGCTGTGCCTGTGAGTGAGAAGGCCCGTGCTGGGAGGACGCCATATTGCTCCTGGTGTTCCGGAACATCTCCGGGATATTGTGGCTCTGTGACCCTGGGAGAGCCCTGGGGGAGCGGGAACGGGAGGCAGACGAGGTTCGGGAAGCTGTCCCCATAGTGTGGCAAGTTTTTTGGTACAAATACCTTCGGTATCAATCGGTTTGTTCCTGTGGCGCAGGAGCTCAGGAATCAAGCGACTTTCCTCATGCCAGGTCAGGCCACGCCCCCATTCATATCTTTAATAACATACTCGGCAGACCCAGAGATGTTCCTATTGCAATGGAAAGAATCCACCGTGCCCTGAGACCGAAGGGAAAGGACTCTGACCCGCCTAGGGATGTGGTATGCTGCATTATTGACTACCGTTTGAAGGAAGACATCCTGAGGGCCGCACGTACCCTGACCCCTTTACTACATAACGGCACAGAACTTCGTCTATTCCAGCATTTATCAAATATAACCTTGCAGCGCAGAAGGGAACTGCAACCCCTTCTGACAGTACTCCGGGCCAAGGGTATAATTTACCGCTGGAAGTTGCCTTTTGGTTTGGCGGCAACAGTACAAGGACGCTCAGCTCTCCTCAGAGTCCCTGAGGATCTACATTCCTTCTGTGACACGCTCGGAATCCCTCTCATGGAGGTCCCAGATTGGTACGCGGAATTTCGTACCCCTACAGCATCTAAAGCACCTTCCAGGAGTGAAGCAATGGAGACCCAACACACAAGCTACCGAAGACACCGTTCGCCATCGGAACCAAGAATTCTTCAACCCGACCCGCAGTCTCCTTCCATCTACAGCCCGACGAAACCTCCACGCTCCAGAAGAGCTAGAAGAGATCGGTGAATACAGATGGCATCTGCAACATAGGCTGAAAGATTTCCTCTGACTGTTCATGTGCCGTTTTTAGAGTACTGAAAGTTCATGCCCGGGCTGGTAATATGTTCCTAAAGTCTTTCAATCTGTAAAGTTTAGTTTAGGTAGATCATAGTTCTTACACACAGACATATCTCTATTCCCCTTAACGCTGACTACCAAAGCAGCGCTGTGCCTGCATGGTTTGTTATGTCACACCTTACTCTCCAATACAGCCCTACACTAGCAGTTCCACCCTTCATTAGAGCTCTATTATAATTAAATTCTTATGTGACTGTATTTTCCAATCTAATGAGGTATAGGGTCATCAGAGATCTCCAATCTACTTTATCTCTCCCTCCTCTCGCTAATCGGTACACTGACAGTTTGACAGGGTTTCATGCCGCTCCTATTACACGGATTGATAATTCTAACTGCAAGTATACCCTTCTCTTACACACAACAGGCTGCTAGTAATATTCATCAACACCCCTATTTTAATCCTGTATTAACTTTCTGTTTCTCTTAGATAGCAACTACATTATTAGGTAACTACTAGAACTACCACACAATCTTATTGCCATGACAACCAGCTGTTCATCGCTCTATTGGTTGCTGTCTTTCGGCGCGAATTCATGAGAGGAGCCAAGGTCTGAGGTAACAAGTTCTCCCCCAACATGACTCATGCAGTCGCTCATTGGCTCTCACAAGGATAGAGACCTGACTTGTTACCTTGGTGACACACTGCAGACCTTTCTCCCCTGCCTCCACACACGCACCTCCCATAGGAGGATGCCTGTGTCATCCCAGCCCGAGATGGTTGTGGCACATGATAAATCCTCTTAGTAATCCTAACATCACCTTATCTGTCATGAATTACGCAAAGATTAGGGCACTCACTACCCTGTATGATTATATAGAACTTATCCTTACGATTGCCTTTCTCTGACTAGAAAGCTGTCTACATGCCAAAAAGGAACTAAAAGGCTTCTCAGACAAAGGCACTCTAAGGGAGTTTCAAAGACACTGATCTTTCTCATATAATCATCCCCTCCTATCCAATGAGATATGCTCCTACTTAGCATAGCGATCTACATGGATACTTCGTTTTATTAATTAATTTGACAAGCTTCTTCATAGCCTTAAGGGGTAGTTAATTATTAATTAGTTCAGGCACAGTTTATCTATCTTAAGAGATAATACTTTCTACCTATGTTGAATTCTCTGCTCTGCAAACTGTTCAAGTTTTCTTGCTGACTGTTTAACTGAATTATTACATATACTTTTGCGCTATGAGAATTTGCTCCTCACCAGATGTTTATTTTATGTGCTACTCATGGGGATTTTTATTTCTTTTATTTCTTTTATTTTTCTGTTTTTTCCTTCTTTCCGCTCACTTAACGATCACCAGGGGAACGATCTCACAAAATATGTCATTAACTTAATGTTTCATCTGATCATACACCTCATTTTTTTATCTGCTTTTCGCAAATCTGACCCGTGCTGTTTCTCCAAATCCACTGAGAAAGTTAATAGTCGGCATTCACAGCACTCTAAATGCACCCATCTCACACATGGACCGTCTTCAGTCCATGCCTTCTTCTTACATCTATCCCATATGTCAGCGGCTCTTGTCCCTTACTGACAGGTTTTACTTTTCTCTACGTTACCGTTTGGTCACCTTCCCAAACAGTGGTTTCAATTGATTACCTGATTTCTTCGCTCAACCTTCCTTTAAACCACCACTGACCCATTCCGGTACCATATATCACGAGTGTATACTCGTACATAGCCTAGCGAGCAGGCATCGCTAGTCCCCGGATTACTTTCCACTACCTATATCCCCTAACAACACTACACAGTGGTCTTCACAGTTTCCTCTCCCCCGCATACCCAATATCTCTCACATCACTCCCTATTCCTGAACAATCTACTCTCATCCTGAATAGAATCTCCTTATTCTCCTAGAGCACACCTTCCACACATAATAGCATAAGGCACAAGTCCAACTACTGTTCTTTTTCTGTCACACATACACCTGCACCGCGGACTATATTCAGTAAACACCACTCCAGTCTACCACACAACACCTCCCAAATTACAGAATGACACCGGTCTCCCACAAATATACATCAATATCTCACCACAACGCCACTACTAAACTAGTCTCGCTCAACGCAAGGGGACTAAATGTCCCTGAGAAACGTACACAAGTCCTCCTTTCTATGCATAAACTCAAGGCAGACATTATATACATCCAAGAAACGCATTTCAAAACGGACTCTATCCCCAAATTCTCCAACTTACATTATCCAACAGCTTTTCATGCTACCAACAAACAATCAAAAACAAAAGGAGTCTCTATCCTTATCTCAAAACAGTGTGCACTCATAATCAAAGACACTCTAGCGGATGAAGATGGAAGATTTCTATTTGTCAAAGGTTCACTTTTCGGTAAACCTTTAACCTTAGCAAACATATACGCCCCCAACATTAAACAAGTCCCGTTTTTCCGAAACACACTGCAATTGCTCGCATCGTTTCAAGAGGATATACTATTAACTGGAGGAGATTTTAATGTTCCCTTAAACCCAATACAAGATACATCTTCGGGTGCATCCAAATTACCCTTCTCCGCGTTACGTGCAATTAAACAATGTTTTCAAGAATTGACATTACATGACGCATGGCGTACTTTAAACCCCTCAACTAAAGATTACACTTTTTTCTCCAACCCACATGGCAGTTACTCCAGACTTGACTATTTCTTTATTTCACAAAGAGATCTCACCATGCTCAAGAACACCTCCATCGAACCAATGTACATATCAGATCACCACCCGATAACCATGTCCTTGGAATTTCCATCCAATCATACTCGCTCACAAATATGGCGTCTTGATCCCTCACTGCTGACAGACATTTCAATAGTGTCTACTATACACGACAATCTAAAACTTTATTTCCAGGATAACGATTCCTTTGAAATATCCCCAATGATAAAATGGGAAGCCCACAAATGCACCATACGGGGAAAACTAATAGCTATCGCTTCCAAGAGAAGACGAGAAAGACAAGCACATATTTCTATCCTTTCCAAACGCATACAGGATTTAGAAAAAATACATAAGAAAACTCGAGCTCTCTCCACACTTGAGGAACTTACTCAGGTGAGGACAGAGTTGAAAGAAGTGTTACATAAACAAATAAAACGCAAATACATATTATCACAAAAAATATTCTACGAACATGGCAACAAATCCGGTAAAATTCTAGCCAGAGCCCTCTGTGCAAAAAGATCATCTACAACACTTCATTCCATTAATGACCCTTCGGGTTCTAAAGTAACGTCTAATACACTGATAGCAGACCAATTTGTGAATTATTTCTCGCAGCTCTATAATATCAACCCACACAAAACCATGATAAACAATGATCGTAGAACACACTTGATTAAAGATTTCCTTGCCCAACATGGTCCCAAACCCATTTCTGATGCAGAAGCATCACATCTAGAACGTCCCATCTCTAAGGAGGAACTAGAGATTGTGCTCAAACAACTCAAAACAGGCAAAAGTCCAGGTCCAGATGGCCTAACAGTAGGATACTATAAGGAATTCATTGCTACGCTTTATCCTCACTTCTTAAATGCTTTCAACTCCCTTTCATCCGAGAACCCCCCTCCCAGAGATCTTCTCACAGCCCACATAGTGGTTATTCCAAAACCTGATAAAGATCCAAATTTAGTTCCCAACTACAGACCAATATCTCTACTAAATGTTGACCTGAAAATATATGCAAAAATTTTGGCTAATAGACTTTTGCCCCTTCTCCCTGGCCTTATCTCCTTGGATCAAGTTGGTTTTGTCCCAGGTAGAGAGGCAAGGGACAACACCCTAAAGGCAATCAGTATTCACAATTGGCTGACTTCAAAGAAACAACCGGGATTCCTTCTTTCCCTTGATGTGGAGAAGGCATTCGACAGGGTAGCCTGGGACTACCTAAAAGAGGTCCTAACACACATTGGCATACGAGATCGCATGCTACAATTTATACTTGCTCTATACTCCACCCCAACAGCCAAAGTCTGGATAAATGGACACCTGTCGAATGCCTTCTCCATATCTAACGGTACAAGACAAGAATGTCCACTCTCTCCGCTTATTTTTGTCTTGGCACTGGAACCATGTCTAACGCATCTAAAAAACAATCCAAATGTTAAAGGAATAACCATCGCAAAATCTACCTATAAATTAGCGGCATTTGCGGATGACATCCTACTATTCCTAAAAGAGCCACACATTACGCTACCCAATCTCCTCAAAGATCTTACTCTCTTTGAAAATCTCACATACCTTAAAATTAACTTCGCTAAATCAGAGGCCTTAAATATCACTCTACCACCAGATATAGTAAAACAATGTCAAACTAATTTCCCTTTCAAATGGAAACCGAGCGCCATTAAATATCTTGGGATCTACATTCCAACCTCGCTATCGGACTTATACAGCAAAAACTATACTCCCATTATTCAAAATATTCAAAAAGACCTCAACACTTGGTCAACGGGTATGTTCTCATGGTTTGGCAGAGTTTCCATTATAAAAATGACTATAATGCCAAAATTTCTATACCTGCTTCAAACAATCCCAGTGTCACTACCACAAACTTTTTTCAATGCATACCGCAAATCCTGTATGAAATTCATCTGGAACAATAAGCGACCTAGAATGAGTTTCAACAGAATGACCATACCCAAAATGAAAGGTGGGTTAGGCCTACCAGATCCTCGAAAATACTATTGGGCCTGTCAACTCTCTCAAATAGTGGACTGGAATGTTCATCCTAAAACTAAAGCGTGGATCGCAATTGAACAAGCCTTCTCACAAATCCCACTCCATAATCTACCCTGGATTCACCCTCGTCACATCTCTCCACATTGCAAACAACATCCCCTTATCAGTACAACACTGAATTCCTTTAATAAGACATGTAAACATTTGCACATTTCCTCCTCTCCAGGCCCTCTCACGCCAATCAAACATAACCCAGACTTTCCATCAGGCATTGATGATTCTTTCCTTCATGGAATAGGATCCCAGACAAGGATGACAGCGGGAGATTTCTTCGCTAAGGGGAATATTAAACCGCTGTCCTCATTGAACTCCCAAGAAACGAATCACCAGATCCTTTTCTGGTCTTATATGCAACTCAGACATTTTCTTCTTGATCCCCAAACTAGTGCTGCATACTCAAGAAACCAATCACACTTTGAATCCCTTTGCTCTGCCACTGAACCACAAAGACACCTGATATCCACCATATACTTGAACCTCTTTCTTGAGCATACTCCTAAAAAAAATATAGCTAGTGCAAAGTGGGAAAAAGATCTTTCCATCCACCTCTCTGATAAGGAATGGGAAAAGATATACTCTAACATACACAAAGGCTCCATTAATGTAACAACTCAAGAAAACGGATATAAGCTTTTCTCCAGATGGTACAAAACGCCTCTCAAGCTACACACCATTAATCCAGAGATCCCATCTAATTGTTGGAGATGTAATGACAAAAACGGATCACTCCTTCACATATGGTGGGACTGCCCTGCGATTTCTGCCTTCTGGACTAAAGTTTTTCACCTCTCCTCCCAAATCACTTCACTTCAGCTAGATTTCTCTCCAGCACAAGCCCTCCTACACCACTCCTCCCTACCGATGAAATCTTATCACAAATCCCTAGCACTACATCTAATCAATGCTGCCAAACTCTGTATCCCAGTTCTCTGGAGATCTCCCAACCCACCCACAATCGCAGACTGGTTCAAAAGAGTAAACAAAATAGCTGAAATGGAGGAACTTGTACATCAAGCACAGGACTCCTATACTAAATACAGGAACACTTGGGCCTGTTGGCTACATTTCCGCACAACATCTGAATATACCCAATTAATCAGTCAGGATTCCTCCCCCAGCACACCATAAGACACATCATACATCCCAACTGTCTATAGTCCTCCCTATAGCCGTGCATGAAACAAAATTCAGGAGGCAACTATATCATTACGCCTACAGAATTCACTTTAAAAGCTCTATTATGCTTTTCTTCCTGGGACTTGGTCCTTCTGTATAGATATTTCCCGTTAGACCCATGGCTGAGCCAGGGACGGGAAATAACTTTCCCCTACCTTCCTTTTGTACTTCTCACGATATTTGGACCACCATTTAATCGAAACTTTGCTATGTTAGGTATCTATAGTTGTATGCTATGATTATATCTCTATCTGCAGACATTACCCGACTTCTGGGCACCATGCGCCAGGATCAATTTTACACTCTCACACAGACATAGTAATTAACGATTATTCCAAACACAATCCAACAAAAATCTCAGACTCATATACTAAGGCTATCATAGGCAATCTATGATAATACGGTTTTTATTCCTCTCTCCCTTTTTAATCTTTTTCGCCCTCAAAAATCAACATGTTTAAAAAATGTTTTACCTGCTTTAATATATGTTCTTTATATTTTCTGCCCATTCTACTCTGTAATCCCATATATCCACACCCCAGATGTAATGTGTTTTTCAACAACTCCACAGTCGTAGATTTGAATACTTGTTAAAATACAACGTTGTACTCTCTGGACTGTTCCCTCTGTATAACACTGTTATCATTTTATCTCAAACCTTGCTTTTGTGTACTACTTTTCTGTATGGATTTAACTTAATAAAGCTTTATTTGAAAAAAAAATATCGTACCTGGGGGTGTCTATAGTATGCCTGTAAAGTGGCGCATGTTTCCCGTGCTTAGAACAGTCCCTGCACAAAATGACATTTTTAAAAGAATAAAAGTAATTTAAAACTGCTTACGGCTTTAAAGCGGGATTCCGTCCCTGAAAAAAAAATTAAAAGTCAGCAGCTACAAACTCTGTAGCTGCTGACTTTAAATAAGTACTTACCTGTCCTGGATGCCTGTGATGTTGGCCACCCGAGGCCGACCCGTCCCTCGTCTCTCTGGTCCCGGCACCACCATCCTAAGTAAGGGAAACAGGCAGTAGAGCCTTGCGGCTTCATTGCCAGTTTCCTACTGTGCACGCACGACGCTCTGTGAATAACCCCGTGGTGTTCTGGGAACACACACAGTTCCCAGAAGGCAACGGGGCCGCTCACCGAGGAGCAGAACACGCCGCAGAATAGGAAGAGGCAGATTAGGAAGACTGCCTAGCAACAAGGGTTTAGGTAAGTTTAAAAAAAAATTTTTTTCAAATGTTTTTTTTTTATTTTTTTTAGGATTTTTCATGCAATTTTTTTTTTTAGGGTAGCCCTCCACTTTAATGTAATGTCGGGTCCCGGTAATATGGATGAAAATCAGTGAGACAAACAGCATGGGTACCCCCCAGTCCATTACCAGGCCCTTTGGGTCTTGTATGGATATTTAGGGGAACCCCGCACCCAAATTAAAAAAAGGAAAAGTGTGGGGCCCCCAGGCCCTATATACTCTGAACAGCAGTATACAGACGGTGCAAACAAGCCAGGGACTGTTGGTTTGGTGTTAAGTAGAATCTGTTTGGAATTTTGAACTGGTACATTTTTAACGTGTTTAGCTCCAGCCAAAAAATGTATTTTTAACCTTTATGGAAACATAGGGAAGGGTTATCACACCTGTGACATTTGTTTTGCTGTCTGTGCTACTCTTCAGAAGATTTCACCTCACTTTCTGTCACAATGACAAATGTTTTTAGAAAATTTGGGGGTTTTAGTGAAACAAGGATTGGTGATAAAGCATCAGTGGAAAGTAGAAATGTTTTTTCCATATTAACTTTTACAGGAGAGAATTTCCCTTCCTAGGGGTAGATTTCATCTCACTTCCTGTTGTCTCCTTTGCAAGTAGGAGTCGTTTGTAAGTTGGATGTTTGAAAGTAGGGTCCTGCCCTACATACTCTGCAGAAATTTGGGCCTTAGGTGTTGGTGTTGCCACAGCACTGTAAGCCCTCACAGTTACTCTTGGTGGGTGCAGGAATGGGCTCTGCTATAAAATATTAGATCAAGAATTGTTATTACATGCCCCTGTTGAACAGGGTCAGAAAAATTGGGCCTTTGGTGGTGCTGGTGTCAGAACACTGTAAGTCCTCACAGTTACTCTTGGTGGGAGCAGAAACAGGCCCTGCTGTGAAAAATTAGATCAAGAATTGTAATTACATGCACCTGTTGAACAGGGGCAGAAAAATTGGGCACTTGGTGGTGGTGGTGCTGGTGCCACAACACTGTAAGTCCTCACAGTTACTCTTGGTGGGTGCTGGAACGGGCCCTGCTGTGAAATATTAGATCAAGAATTGTACAATTACATTGGGCCTTAGGCACTGGTGCTGGTGCCATAACACTGCAACCCCTCACAGATACTCTAGTTGGAGTGCAGGAACGAGCCCTGCTGCAATGAATTGCATCAAAAATTGTAATTACACTCCCCTGTTAATCGGGGGTTGAAATATTGAGCCTTAGGCACTGGTGCCACAACACTGCAACCCCTCACAGATACTCTAGTTGGAGCGCAGGAATGAGCCCTGCTGCAAAGTATTGCATCAAAAATTCTAATTACATGCCCCTGTTAAACAGGGGCTGAAAAATTGGGCCTTAGGCACTGGTGCCACAACACTGCAACCCCTCACAGATACTCTAGTTGGAGCGCAGGAACGAGCCCTGCTGCAAAGTATTGCATCAAAAATTGTAATTACACGCCCCTGTTAAACAGGGGCTGAAAAATGGGCCTTAGCCACTGGTGGCGGCGCCCAGAAACAAAAGTATTCTTACAAGCTATCAGCATGATCATTGAGGAGGAAGAGTGTATTTACTCAGCATAACAGGATAGTCACTCAGCATCTGCATAGGCAGTCTTGAAGTGATCTGACATTTCAAAAAAATTTATTCGGTTACATCAGCATCAGGTGCTTGGTATCTGGTGGTGATCCAAGACTGATTCATTTTTATGAAGGTCAGTCGATTAACCGGTGGACAGGCGCACCCTGTGATCGGCTACAAAGCCTCCAGCAGCACTGAATGTGCGTTCCGAAATAACGCTGGATGCAGGACAGGCCAGTAGCTTAATTGCATACTGTGCAAACCCTGGCCAGTGATCCATTCTCAAGACCCAGTAACCCAGAGGATTTTCAGTGGGAAAGGTGTCCAAGTCAGATCTTGCCCCTAGGCATTCCTGCACCATGTAAAACAGATGCTGGCGATGGTTGCTGGAACCGATCATACCTTGGGGCTGTGGACTAAAACGCATCGGTCAGACGGCCACCTTTTCCACCACTCCTTTTTTGACTGACCGAAGCCTCACCAGCACGTTGTCCAGGAACAGGAGTTTGTAACCTCCCAGTCTCTGGGAACGCGTTGCACAGACCTTTCTGCAAGCCTCCTGAATATGTTTCATCCTCTGCTCCCTCTGCGATGGCAAGATAAGGTCTACAACCTTACTCTTGTAACGTGGATCAAGGAGGGTTGCCAGCCAGTAACGATCCCTCTCCTTGATACCACCAATACGAGGATCCTTCCGCAGGCTTTGCAGGATCAGGGAGGCCATGCAGCGTAGGTTTGCTGAGGCATTCGGTCCAGAGTGCACTGGGTCACTAAGGATGACATGATCTGCAGCCACCTCCTCCCCACCACGTACAAGTCCATGGGTTTCTTGGGACTGTAAATGATCCCTTAAAGACTGCTGCTGATGCTGAGTGCCAGGCTCCACCTCCATGCTGACACAATCCTCCTCCTCCTCCTCTTCCTGTGTGATCGGCGGGCACGCATTAACACTGTCTGAATAAAGGGGGCCTTGAGAGCTAAGGAAGTCCTCCTCTTCCTGCCTCTGTTCTCCCTCAAGAGCCCTGTCCATTATTCCACGTAGCGTGTGCTCCAACAGGTGGACAAGGGGTACAGTGTCACTGATGCATGCACTGTCACTGCTCACCATCCTCGTGGCCTCCTCAAATGGTGACAGGACAGTGCATGCATCCCTGATCATGGCCCACTGGCGTTGGGAAAAAAAACCAAGCTCCCCAAACCCTGTCCTGGTGCCATAGCTGCATAGGTACTCATTTATGGCCCTCTGCTGCGTGTGCAGCCGCTGCAGCATGGCCAACGTTGAGTTCCACCTGGTGGGCATGTCACAGATTAGGTGGTTCTTTGGCAGGTTAAATTCCTTTTGGAGGTCAGCCAGCCGAGCACTTGCATTATATGACCGGCGGAAATGCACACAGACTATCCTGGCCTGCCTCAGGACATTCTGTACGCCCCGGTACCTGCCCAAGAACCGCTGCACCACTAAGTTAAGGACGTGAGCCAAACAGGACACATGGGTCAGTTGTCCCTGTCGGAGGGCGGAGAGGAGGTTGGTGCCATTGTCGCAAACCACCATTCCTGGCTTAAGTTGGTGTGGCATCAACCACCTCTGAACCTGCCCCTGCAGAGCTGACAGAATCTCTGCCCCAGTGTGGCTCCTGTCCCCCAAGCACACAAGCTCAAGCACCGCATGGCATCTTTTGGCCTGCGTACTTGCGTAGCCCCTTGAACGCTTACGAAGCACTGCTGGTTCCGAGGACAAAGCACAGGAAGAGGCCATGGAGGAAGAAGAAGAGGAGGGGGTGGAGGAGAGAGGTGTGCCAGAATCACCAATAGTGGCATTTTGGAGGCGTGGTGGCGGAACAACTTTCAACACTACTGCACCTTGTCCTGCATCCTTCCCAGCTGCCAGCAGAGTCACCCAATGCACCGTGAAACTTAGGTAACATCCCTGTGCATGCCTGCTGGACCATGAGTCAGCGGTAATTTGCACCTTACCACTGACCGCCCTGTCCAGCGAGGCCAAGACATTGCCTTCCACATGCCGGTAGAGAGCTGGAATCGCCTTCCATGAGAAAAAGTGGCGTTTGGGAACCTGTCACTGAGGAACCGCACATTCCACAAACTCACGGAAGGGGGCAGAGTCTAACTACTGAAAAGGTAGCAGTTGAAGTGCTAGCAATTTTGCCAAGCTAGCATTCAACTGCTGGGCATGTGGATGGCTGGTAGCAAACTTCTTTCTGCGGTACAGCAGCCGGGGTAGGGAAATTTGCCTGGTACAATCTAACGTTGGTGTACGGATAGCAGATTGCCTGTAAGTACTTGGCTGTGACACCTAATTCTACACCTTCATTCCTCTCAGTGCAGGTCTCAGAAAGGACTGAAGGTATAGTGGGGTTGGAGATCCCAGCTGATGAGGAGCAAGGAGAGGTCCTCTTTGTTCTTTGGTGTGGGTCTTTTAGGTACGCTTGCCAACGAACTGCATGGCAGGTCAACATATGTCTGGTCAAGCATGTAGTGCCCAAGTGGGAGATGTTTTCTTACGCTTGAAACATATGTTGCAAATAGCAGCGGTGCGATCTGATGCACTCGTCTCAAAAAAGGCTCACACCAAAGAACTTTTGGAATAACGCAGAGACAGCAGTGCCCTGCACATGCGGAGCTCTGCGGTGTGATGCAGTCAGTGTGCTGCCCTTGGGCTGGCCCCTGGAGGGCATACTGCCTCGTTGGTGATGTGCCTCCTCCTCCTCCTCTCTCCTATCAGGCAGCCACGTGGAGTCAGTGACCTCATCATCCCCTCCCTCCTCATCACTGGAGCAAACCTGGCAGTATGCTGCAGCAGGGGGAACATGACTGCCAGATTGCTGTCCTTCTTGGGCACCCCCTCTGTCTGGGCTCAAGTTACTGCCTTCCTCTAGCTGAGTACCATCATCAGAGCCTTCAAAACGCTGGGCATACTCCTGGAGCATGTACCCAACACTGTGGTCAAACAGTTCGGGGGACTCCTCAGGAGGACATGTTGGGGCTAGGGAAGGAGTCACTGATGGAATTGAGCCGAGGGAAGAGGGCGCGTTGACAACTGCTTTGCCAGACAAAGTACCCTGAGCCTGGGTGAGAGAGGATGAGGAGGATAAGGACGGCTTGGTCATCCACTCGACCAAGTCTTCGGCATGTTGCAGCTCAACACGGCCAGCTGCCGAAAAAAAGGCCAAGCGTGTCCCACGGCCACGTGCTTATGAGGATGCACCGTGCCCACGACCAGCACTGTTGCCTTTAGACACAGAGCCTGCTTGCCCTCTTTTATTGGCTTGTGACTGTCTGCCTCTCCTTGTTGGCCTTCCAAACATACTATTGGCCTGCAGTGAGATGTAGCTGCACAAAATTGGGATGTATATATATACCGATTATACTGCAGCGAGCAGAATCAACTGCCTGCCTGTAGTATTATTAGTATGAGAACACCTGCACTTACCTTCAGGTAGCTATACTGTAGGTGCAACTGTGCAGGGTACACAGTACAGTAACTGGAAATATGTCAAGAGCCTACACAAGCACCTGGCTTCAGGTAGCTATACTGTAAGTGCAACTGTGCAGGGTACACAGTACAGTAACTGGAAATACGTCAAGAGCCTACACAAGCACCTGGCTTCAGGTAGCTATACTGTAGGTGCAACTGTGCAGGGTACACAGTACGGTAAATGGAAATACGTCAAGCGCCTACACAAGCACTTGGCTTCAGGTAGCTATATAGTGTAGGTGCAACTGTGCAGAGTACACAGTACAGCAACTGGAAATAGGTCAAGGGCCTACACAAGCACCTGGTGTCACGTACCTTACAGCGGAGTCTGAAATGACGAGGGCGGCCTCGTGCACGGTCCCGGTCCTAGCGTCCCTGGAGGTTGAGACAGGGTTGCTAGGGCAGCGGAAGGGTGCAGGTGCCTGCTGGCAGGATCAGAAGCCCAGAAGTCTTCGGTAGGAAGCTGAGGTGCTGATCCCTGGATGGATGCAGGAGAGGTCCAGCAGAGGAACTTGCAGGGTCACGGCAGGCAGGAGTTGGCAATGTGCTGGCAACGAGGTACACAATCGGCAGGCAGAGACGTGGTCAGGGACTGGCGGAGGTTGGCAACAAACTGGCAGCGGGGTACCGAATCAGGAGACAGAGCCGTAGTCAGGAGTCCAAGCCGGGTTCAATACAGGAAGCAAGGCAGGCAGAGATGTAGGGGTGATCCGAGAGGGTAGTCAAGGTAAGCAGAGGTTCAAGATCAGGGTCAAGTAAACAAGGCAACAGCAAGGGTTCAGGAACGAGCTGAGACAATCCAGCATTGATGCTAGTCTGCTGATCGTTTAAATAGGGCGCCTTGCGCCGTGATTCGTTGGAGTGCGAGCGTGCACGCGCTGACGTGCCCTCGTTCGTACGATCGCACCGCATGCGTACCTAGTCCGGGGCTCGCTCGTTCTTCCCGTACGTCTGGCTGGCACCCGGGAACGAGCGTTTGTGATGGTTCTCTGACATTGCCCCCTCCTTAAGGGCAGCCTCCGGATGCCCACCTGAGACCTCCTTTCCGGATGAGCACGATGAAAGGCTTGTATGAGTCTTGGGGCATGGAGGTTCGCTTCTGGTTCCCAGGAGTTTTCTTCTGGACCAAAACCCTTCCATTTAATTAAATATTGATTTTGTCCCCGCCTTCTCCTGCAATCTACAATGGTCTCAATTTCGAACTCTTCTTCCCCATCTACCATTATGGCCTCTGGGGGCCCTCTTTCACGACCAGGAAAGGGATTAACCACATCAGGCTTCAACAAGGAGGTGTGAAACACAGGGTGAATCTTAAAGGAGTCGGGAAGTTCGAGCTCATAAGCCACTGGATTAATTTTTCTCTTGACCGGAAAGGGTCCTAGGTATTTAGGTCCCAATTTCCTGGATGGGCAGGTAAGTTTTAGATTCAAAGTTGACAGCCACACACGATCACCAACCTTCAAATCCAGTTCTCCCCTCCTCTTTCTATCAAAGAACCTCTTATTAACCTCTTGTGCTTTGGCAATGGTATCCTTTAACACCTGGTTATTGGTAGCAAAGAAATTTAATCTGTCCTGAACTGCAGGAAAAGGAGAGTCCGGAATCAATGTAGGCAAGAAGGAAGGATGAAACCCGTAATTGGAGAAGAAGGGTGATTGGTTGGTGGCGGTATGAGCAGAGTTGTTAAATGCAAATTCTGCCAGCGGCAGAAGTGAGGCCCAATCTTCTTGGGAGAAGGAGGTGAAGCAACGCAGATATTGCTCCAGCGTTTGGTTGGTACGCTCAGTCTGTCCGTTGGACTGGGGATGATAAGCCGAAGAAAAGTTGAGTTTGATGCCCAGCGCTTCGCACAGTGCTTTCCAAAATCTTGAAGTAAACTGTACTCCTCGATCCGAGACGATGTCACTAGGGATTCCATGCAGTCTGACAACTTCTTTAACAAAGACTTTAGCAGTTTCAGTTGCTGATGGGGTCCCTTTCATAGGGATGAAATGTGACATCCTGGAGAGGCGGTCTACTACTACAAAAATAGATGAGAACCCCTCTGATGGAGGGAGCTCTACGATAAAGTCCATTACGATTTTATCCCAGGGTCTCTCAGGAATGGGTAGAGGTCTTAATAGTCCCCATGCTTTGTTCTTGCTGTTCTTGTTCCTGAGACAGATTGAACATGAGCCAACATATTTCCTGCAGTCCTTTGCTAAACTAGGCCACCAGAAATGTCTCTGGATCAAATCCATAGTTTTGTATCCCCCAAAATGGCCGGCTAGTGGGTAGTCATGACACACTTGTAGGATGGTAGCACGTAAATTCTGTGGTATGAAAATTTTATTACCCCGCCAATAGACCCCATTGTTCTCCTGAAGGTCTGTATCCGGAGACAGAGAGACTTCCCTGGATGCTTGACGGATCTGTGACATTAGGTCGGTTTGCATAAGTAGAAAATTTCCAGCGTGCAGGATAGTATCGGTTTGAGGTGGAACTTCAACTTCTGTAAACATACGCAATAACGCGTCAGGTTTCACATTCTTGGAGCCAGGCCGGTAGGTTATGTGGAAGTTAAAGCGTGAAAAGAAAAGAGCCCACCTTGCTTGTCTGGGCCTGAGGCGTTTGGCGGTCCTGAGGTATTCCAAATTCTTGTGATCCGTGAAGATCAGTATTGGGTGTGTTGCTCCTTCCAAGAGGTACCGCCACTCTTCTAAAGCCAATTTGATTGCCAACAGTTCTCGGTCCCCCACATCATAGTTCCTCTCTGAAGGTCCCAACTTCTTTGAGAAGAAGGCCACAGGGTGCATTAGATTCTTGGGTCCTTGGCGCTGGGACAGGATGGCCCCTACGGCGCTTTCTGAGGCGTCCACCTCCAGGATGTATGGAAGAGCGGGGTCAGGGTGCTTTAATAACGGAGCTGAGGTAAAAAGTCCCTTTAACTTATCAAAAGCAGCTTGGGCTGCCTCTGTCCATTGAAAACGGTTCTGTTTCTTGGTGAGCTGGGTGATGGGCATGATGATACCAGAGAAGTTTTTAATGAACTTTCTGTAGAAATTAGAGAAGCCGACGAACCGTTGTACCCCTTTCTTATCAGTGGGAGGTGGCCAGGACGTTATGGCTGCGACTTTTTGAGGATCCATTGCCATACCTCCTGTAGAAATCACCAGTCCGAGGAAGTGGATGGTCTGTCGTTCAAATTCGCATTTCTCGGCCTTGGCATAGAGTCCATTCTGTCTTAGCCTCAGAAGGACTTGTTTCACATGGACACGGTGAAGATCTAGAGAGGCTGAGAAAACTAGGATATCGTCTAGGTAGACGATCATGAATAGATCTAGAAAGTCTCTGAATATATTATTCACAAAATGCTGGAAGGTTGCTGGAGCATTGCATAATCCGAAGGGCATGACGAGGTATTCAAAGTGGCCAAAACGAGTCCGGAAGGCCGTTTTCCACTCGTCTCCTTCCCTGACTCTGATCAGATTGTAAGCACCTCGTAAATCCAATTTGGTGAAGACTCTTGCAGAGCGGAGTCTCTGGAGCAATTCTGGAATCAGAGGCAAGGGGTAGCGATTTTTAACGGTGATCCGGTTTAACTCTCTTTAATCCACACATGGACGGAGCGAATGGTCTTTCTTTTCAACAAAGAATATTCCTGCCCCGGCTGGTGATGTTGAGTGACCGATGAACCCCTTCTTGAGGTTCTCATTCACATAGTCTTTTAGGACTGCGAGTTCAGGCTCTGACAGAGGAAAGATCCTCCCAAATGGAATTTCCGCCCCTGGTAAAAGTTCAATCGGGCAATCGTAGGCCCAGTGCGGGGGAAGAGTATTGGCTTTCTGCTTGTCGAAAACATCCAAGAAATCATGGTACACGGATGGGACAAGGTCTTGGGATTCGGATACTGATTTGAGGCACCCAATAACTGGAGCTGTGGTGTGGAGGATCTGGAGACAGTTTTTGAGACAGTAGGAGGATTGAAAGACTACCTGGCCGGTTGTCCAGTCTATCTGTGGGTTGTGTGCTTGCAACCATGGCATTCCTAAGATGATCGGAAAAAGTGGTGAGGATATAACGCCCAGGCACAACAGTTCTTGGTGATTGGGTAAGATGTCGGCAGGCAAAGGTTGGGTTTCTTGGATGATAGGCCCAGATTTGATGTTGGACCCATCAGCTAATCGGATGAACAGTTTATGTTGCTTCGATCGCAGCGGGATGTTGTGTTGCAGGGCAAAGGCACGGTCAATGAAGCAACTGCAGGCACCGGAGTCAATTATGGCCTGGATCTGAAGCACCCCTTCTGGAAGCTGTAGAGAAACAGGAACAGCAATGTGAGTCGTTCTTGCTAGAGTTAATGCATAACGATCAAGAAGAGGAGAGTCACACTTACGGGTCTTGTTGGGACACATATTGGCGTAATGACCGACTTCCCCACTGTAGAGACAAAGATTATTCATACGACGGCGTTGTTTTTCTTCCGGAGTCAAGGGTGCACGAAGCAAACCCAACTGCATTGGTTCTGGAGGTTCAGTGGTAGGAGCAGACAGTGGGGGTGTGGAGGTAGGTAGGCGACTGGGTACTCTGGGTAGCATCCACATGGGCCGATACTGGCTGGTCCTTTCAGATCTTCGCTCCCTCAGCCGGCGATCAATCTGAATTGACAGTTGAATTAGTCCTTCGAGGGAATCGGGGATCCCCACACGAGCTAGTTCATCCTTGAGTGCCTCCGAAAGCCCTAAACAGAACTGAAAACGGAGAGCGGCGTCGTTCCAATGTGTTTCAGTACTCCACCGTTTAAAGTCTGTAACATAGTCCTCCACGGGCCTACGACCCTGTTGGAGGGTGTGGAGGCTGGCCTCGGCTGTGGTAGTACGCTGGGGATCATCATACAGTTTGGCCATTTCATCCAAAAAAGAGTCCATGGTAACCAGCAAGGGACTGGCTTGTTCCAGTAAATGATGGGCCCAGGTTTGAGGTTCTCCCTGCAGTAATGAAATGATGAACCCCACCTTGGTACTCTCCAAAGAAAAGGTGCGGGGCTGAAGCAAGAAGTACAAATGGCAGGCATTCCTGAAAGCACGGAATTTGCTGTGGTCCCCCATAAACTTCTCCGGGGCAGGAACTCGTGGTTCTGGGGGTGGCACCACTACTGTGGGTGTAGAAACTGGAGTTGATGATGCAGGTGCTGTGGCCTGAGGTGCTGAGATGTTTGGAGAGAGAGATTCCACTCGTTGTTCAAGTCGCTGGTAGCCATCTTGCAGGCCCTGAACTGCTTGGGTGAGATTTGCGATCTGTTGACACAGAGCGTCCATAGCTGAGGCCCCCCTTTCAGACTCCATTTTGGCTGGATTGTACTGTCACGTACCTTACAGCGGAGTCTGAAATGACGAGGGCGGCCTCGTGCACGGTCCCGGTCCTAGCGTCCCTGGAGGTTGAGACAGGGTTGCTAGGGCAGCGGAAGGGTGCAGGTGCCTGCTGGCAGGATCAGAAGCCCAGAAGTCTTCGGTAGGAAGCTGAGGTGCTGATCCCTGGATGGATGCAGGAGAGGTCCAGCAGAGGAACTTGCAGGGTCACGGCAGGCAGGAGTTGGCAATGTGCTGGCAACGAGGTACACAATCGGCAGGCAGAGACGTGGTCAGGGACTGGCGGAGGTTGGCAACAAACTGGCAGCGGGGTACCGAATCAGGAGACAGAGCCGTAGTCAGGAGTCCAAGCCGGGTTCAATACAGGAAGCAAGGCAGGCAGAGATGTAGGGGTGATCCGAGAGGGTAGTCAAGGTAAGCAGAGGTTCAAGATCAGGGTCAAGTAAACAAGGCAACAGCAAGGGTTCAGGAACGAGCTGAGACAATCCAGCATTGATGCTAGTCTGCTGATCGTTTAAATAGGGCGCCTTGCGCCGTGATTCGTTGGAGTGCGAGCGTGCACGCGCTGACGTGCCCTCGTTCGTACGATCGCACCGCATGCGTACCTAGTCCGGGGCTCGCTCGTTCTTCCCGTACGTCTGGCTGGCACCCGGGAACGAGCGTTTGTGATGGTTCTCTGACATTGCCCCCTCCTTAAGGGCAGCCTCCGGATGCCCACCTGAGACCTCCTTTCCGGATGAGCACGATGAAAGGCTTGTATGAGTCTTGGGGCATGGAGGTTCGCTTCTGGTTCCCAGGAGTTTTCTTCTGGACCAAAACCCTTCCATTTAATTAAATATTGATTTTGTCCCCGCCTTCTCCTGCAATCTACAATGGTCTCAATTTCGAACTCTTCTTCCCCATCTACCATTATGGCCTCTGGGGGCCCTCTTTCACGACCAGGAAAGGGATTAACCACATCAGGCTTCAACAAGGAGGTGTGAAACACAGGGTGAATCTTAAAGGAGTCGGGAAGTTCGAGCTCATAAGCCACTGGATTAATTTTTCTCTTGACCGGAAAGGGTCCTAGGTATTTAGGTCCCAATTTCCTGGATGGGCAGGTAAGTTTTAGATTCAAAGTTGACAGCCACACACGATCACCAACCTTCAAATCCAGTTCTCCCCTCCTCTTTCTATCAAAGAACCTCTTATTAACCTCTTGTGCTTTGGCAATGGTATCCTTTAACACCTGGTTATTGGTAGCAAAGAAATTTAATCTGTCCTGAACTGCAGGAAAAGGAGAGTCCGGAATCAATGTAGGCAAGAAGGAAGGATGAAACCCGTAATTGGAGAAGAAGGGTGATTGGTTGGTGGCGGTATGAGCAGAGTTGTTAAATGCAAATTCTGCCAGCGGCAGAAGTGAGGCCCAATCTTCTTGGGAGAAGGAGGTGAAGCAACGCAGATATTGCTCCAGCGTTTGGTTGGTACGCTCAGTCTGTCCGTTGGACTGGGGATGATAAGCCGAAGAAAAGTTGAGTTTGATGCCCAGCGCTTCGCACAGTGCTTTCCAAAATCTTGAAGTAAACTGTACTCCTCGATCCGAGACAATGTCACTAGGGATTCCATGCAGTCTGACAACTTCTTTAACAAAGACTTTAGCAGTTTCAGTTGCTGATGGGGTCCCTTTCATAGGGATGAAATGTGACATCCTGGAGAGGCGGTCTACTACTACAAAAATAGATGAGAACCCCTCTGATGGAGGGAGCTCTACGATAAAGTCCATTACGATTTTATCCCAGGGTCTCTCAGGAATGGGTAGAGGTCTTAATAGTCCCCATGCTTTGTTCTTGCTGTTCTTGTTCCTGAGACAGATTGAACATGAGCCAACATATTTCCTGCAGTCCTTTGCTAAACTAGGCCACCAGAAATGTCTCTGGATCAAATCCATAGTTTTGTATCCCCCAAAATGGCCGGCTAGTGGGTAGTCATGACACACTTGTAGGATGGTAGCACGTAAATTCTGTGGTATGAAAATTTTATTACCCCGCCAATAGACCCCATTGTTCTCCTGAAGGTCTGTATCCGGAGACAGAGAGACTTCCCTGGATGCTTGACGGATCTGTGACATTAGGTCGGTTTGCATAAGTAGAAAATTTCCAGCGTGCAGGATAGTATCGGTTTGAGGTGGAACTTCAACTTCTGTAAACATACGCAATAACGCGTCAGGTTTCACATTCTTGGAGCCAGGCCGGTAGGTTATGTGGAAGTTAAAGCGTGAAAAGAAAAGAGCCCACCTTGCTTGTCTGGGCCTGAGGCGTTTGGCGGTCCTGAGGTATTCCAAATTCTTGTGATCCGTGAAGATCAGTATTGGGTGTGTTGCTCCTTCCAAGAGGTACCGCCACTCTTCTAAAGCCAATTTGATTGCCAACAGTTCTCGGTCCCCCACATCATAGTTCCTCTCTGAAGGTCCCAACTTCTTTGAGAAGAAGGCCACAGGGTGCATTAGATTCTTGGGTCCTTGGCGCTGGGACAGGATGGCCCCTACGGCGCTTTCTGAGGCGTCCACCTCCAGGATGTATGGAAGAGCGGGGTCAGGGTGCTTTAATAACGGAGCTGAGGTAAAAAGTCCCTTTAACTTATCAAAAGCAGCTTGGGCTGCCTCTGTCCATTGAAAACGGTTCTGTTTCTTGGTGAGCTGGGTGATGGGCATGATGATACCAGAGAAGTTTTTAATGAACTTTCTGTAGAAATTAGAGAAGCCGACGAACCGTTGTACCCCTTTCTTATCAGTGGGAGGTGGCCAGGACGTTATGGCTGCGACTTTTTGAGGATCCATTGCCATACCTCCTGTAGAAATCACCAGTCCGAGGAAGTGGATGGTCTGTCGTTCAAATTCGCATTTCTCGGCCTTGGCATAGAGTCCATTCTGTCTTAGCCTCAGAAGGACTTGTTTCACATGGACACGGTGAAGATCTAGAGAGGCTGAGAAAACTAGGATATCGTCTAGGTAGACGATCATGAATAGATCTAGAAAGTCTCTGAATATATTATTCACAAAATGCTGGAAGGTTGCTGGAGCATTGCATAATCCGAAGGGCATGACGAGGTATTCAAAGTGGCCAAAACGAGTCCGGAAGGCCGTTTTCCACTCGTCTCCTTCCCTGACTCTGATCAGATTGTAAGCACCTCGTAAATCCAATTTGGTGAAGACTCTTGCAGAGCGGAGTCTCTGGAGCAATTCTGGAATCAGAGGCAAGGGGTAGCGATTTTTAACGGTGATCCGGTTTAACTCTCTTTAATCCACACATGGATGGAGCGAATGGTCTTTCTTTTCAACAAAGAATATTCCTGCCCCGGCTGGTGATGTTGAGTGACCGATGAACCCCTTCTTGAGGTTCTCATTCACATAGTCTTTTAGGACTGCGAGTTCAGGCTCTGACAGAGGAAAGATCCTCCCAAATGGAATTTCCGCCCCTGGTAAAAGTTCAATCGGGCAATCGTAGGCCCAGTGCGGGGGAAGAGTATTGGCTTTCTGCTTGTCGAAAACATCCAAGAAATCATGGTACACGGATGGGACAAGGTCTTGGGATTCGGATACTGATTTGAGGCACCCAATAACTGGAGCTGTGGTGTGGAGGATCTGGAGACAGTTTTTGAGACAGTAGGAGGATTGAAAGACTACCTGGCCGGTTGTCCAGTCTATCTGTGGGTTGTGTGCTTGCAACCATGGCATTCCTAAGATGATCGGAAAAAGTGGTGAGGATATAACGCCCAGGCACAACAGTTCTTGGTGATTGGGTAAGATGTCGGCAGGCAAAGGTTGGGTTTCTTGGATGATAGGCCCAGATTTGATGTTGGACCCATCAGCTAATCGGATGAACAGTTTATGTTGCTTCGATCGCAGCGGGATGTTGTGTTGCAGGGCAAAGGCACGGTCAATGAAGCAACTGCAGGCACCGGAGTCAATTATGGCCTGGATCTGAAGCACCCCTTCTGGAAGCTGTAGAGAAACAGGAACAGCAATGTGAGTCGTTCTTGCTAGAGTTAATGCATAACGATCAAGAAGAGGAGAGTCACACTTACGGGTCTTGTTGGGACACATATTGGCGTAATGACCGACTTCCCCACTGTAGAGACAAAGATTATTCATACGACGGCGTTGTTTTTCTTCCGGAGTCAAGGGTGCACGAAGCAAACCCAACTGCATTGGTTCTGGAGGTTCAGTGGTAGGAGCAGACAGTGGGGGTGTGGAGGTAGGTAGGCGACTGGGTACTCTGGGTAGCATCCACATGGGCCGATACTGGCTGGTCCTTTCAGATCTTCGCTCCCTCAGCCGGCGATCAATCTGAATTGACAGTTGAATTAGTCCTTCGAGGGAATCGGGGATCCCCACACGAGCTAGTTCATCCTTGAGTGCCTCCGAAAGCCCTAAACAGAACTGAAAACGGAGAGCGGCGTCGTTCCAATGTGTTTCAGTACTCCACCGTTTAAAGTCTGTAACATAGTCCTCCACGGGCCTACGACCCTGTTGGAGGGTGTGGAGGCTGGCCTCGGCTGTGGTAGTACGCTGGGGATCATCATACAGTTTGGCCATTTCATCCAAAAAAGAGTCCATGGTAACCAGCAAGGGACTGGCTTGTTCCAGTAAATGATGGGCCCAGGTTTGAGGTTCTCCCTGCAGTAATGAAATGATGAACCCCACCTTGGTACTCTCCAAAGAAAAGGTGCGGGGCTGAAGCAAGAAGTACAAATGGCAGGCATTCCTGAAAGCACGGAATTTGCTGTGGTCCCCCATAAACTTCTCCGGGGCAGGAACTCGTGGTTCTGGGGGTGGCACCACTACTGTGGGTGTAGAAACTGGAGTTGATGATGCAGGTGCTGTGGCCTGAGGTGCTGAGATGTTTGGAGAGAGAGATTCCACTCGTTGTTCAAGTCGCTGGTAGCCATCTTGCAGGCCCTGAACTGCTTGGGTGAGATTTGCGATCTGTTGACACAGAGCGTCCATAGCTGAGGCCCCCCTTTCAGACTCCATTTTGGCTGGATTGTACTGTCACGTACCTTACAGCGGAGTCTGAAATGACGAGGGCGGCCTCGTGCACGGTCCCGGTCCTAGCGTCCCTGGAGGTTGAGACAGGGTTGCTAGGGCAGCGGAAGGGTGCAGGTGCCTGCTGGCAGGATCAGAAGCCCAGAAGTCTTCGGTAGGAAGCTGAGGTGCTGATCCCTGGATGGATGCAGGAGAGGTCCAGCAGAGGAACTTGCAGGGTCACGGCAGGCAGGAGTTGGCAATGTGCTGGCAACGAGGTACACAATCGGCAGGCAGAGACGTGGTCAGGGACTGGCGGAGGTTGGCAACAAACTGGCAGCGGGGTACCGAATCAGGAGACAGAGCCGTAGTCAGGAGTCCAAGCCGGGTTCAATACAGGAAGCAAGGCAGGCAGAGATGTAGGGGTGATCCGAGAGGGTAGTCAAGGTAAGCAGAGGTTCAAGATCAGGGTCAAGTAAACAAGGCAACAGCAAGGGTTCAGGAACGAGCTGAGACAATCCAGCATTGATGCTAGTCTGCTGATCGTTTAAATAGGGCGCCTTGCGCCGTGATTCGTTGGAGTGCGAGCGTGCACGCGCTGACGTGCCCTCGTTCGTACGATCGCACCGCATGCGTACCTAGTCCGGGGCTCGCTCGTTCTTCCCGTACGTCTGGCTGGCACCCGGGAACGAGCGTTTGTGATGGTTCTCTGACATTGCCCCCTCCTTAAGGGCAGCCTCCGGATGCCCACCTGAGACCTCCTTTCCGGATGAGCACGATGAAAGGCTTGTATGAGTCTTGGGGCATGGAGGTTCGCTTCTGGTTCCCAGGAGTTTTCTTCTGGACCAAAACCCTTCCATTTAATTAAATATTGATTTTGTCCCCGCCTTCTCCTGCAATCTACAATGGTCTCAATTTCGAACTCTTCTTCCCCATCTACCATTATGGCCTCTGGGGGCCCTCTTTCACGACCAGGAAAGGGATTAACCACATCAGGCTTCAACAAGGAGGTGTGAAACACAGGGTGAATCTTAAAGGAGTCGGGAAGTTCGAGCTCATAAGCCACTGGATTAATTTTTCTCTTGACCGGAAAGGGTCCTAGGTATTTAGGTCCCAATTTCCTGGATGGGCAGGTAAGTTTTAGATTCAAAGTTGACAGCCACACACGATCACCAACCTTCAAATCCAGTTCTCCCCTCCTCTTTCTATCAAAGAACCTCTTATTAACCTCTTGTGCTTTGGCAATGGTATCCTTTAACACCTGGTTATTGGTAGCAAAGAAATTTAATCTGTCCTGAACTGCAGGAAAAGGAGAGTCCGGAATCAATGTAGGCAAGAAGGAAGGATGAAACCCGTAATTGGAGAAGAAGGGTGATTGGTTGGTGGCGGTATGAGCAGAGTTGTTAAATGCAAATTCTGCCAGCGGCAGAAGTGAGGCCCAATCTTCTTGGGAGAAGGAGGTGAAGCAACGCAGATATTGCTCCAGCGTTTGGTTGGTACGCTCAGTCTGTCCGTTGGACTGGGGATGATAAGCCGAAGAAAAGTTGAGTTTGATGCCCAGCGCTTCGCACAGTGCTTTCCAAAATCTTGAAGTAAACTGTACTCCTCGATCCGAGACAATGTCACTAGGGATTCCATGCAGTCTGACAACTTCTTTAACAAAGACTTTAGCAGTTTCAGTTGCTGATGGGGTCCCTTTCATAGGGATGAAATGTGACATCCTGGAGAGGCGGTCTACTACTACAAAAATAGATGAGAACCCCTCTGATGGAGGGAGCTCTACGATAAAGTCCATTACGATTTTATCCCAGGGTCTCTCAGGAATGGGTAGAGGTCTTAATAGTCCCCATGCTTTGTTCTTGCTGTTCTTGTTCCTGAGACAGATTGAACATGAGCCAACATATTTCCTGCAGTCCTTTGCTAAACTAGGCCACCAGAAATGTCTCTGGATCAAATCCATGGTTTTGTATCCCCCAAAATGGCCGGCTAGTGGGTAGTCATGACACACTTGTAGGATGGTAGCACGTAAATTCTGTGGTATGAAAATTTTATTACCCCGCCAATAGACCCCATTGTTCTCCTGAAGGTCTGTATCCGGAGACAGAGAGACTTCCCTGGATGCTTGACGGATCTGTGACATTAGGTCGGTTTGCATAAGTAGAAAATTTCCAGCGTGCAGGATAGTATCAGTTTGAGGTGGAACTTCAACTTCTGTAAACATACGCAATAACGCGTCAGGTTTCACATTCTTGGAGCCAGGCCGGTAGGTTATGTGGAAGTTAAAGCGTGAAAAGAAAAGAGCCCACCTTGCTTGTCTGGGCCTGAGGCGTTTGGCGGTCCTGAGGTATTCCAAATTCTTGTGATCCGTGAAGATCAGTATTGGGTGTGTTGCTCCTTCCAAGAGGTACCGCCACTCTTCTAAAGCCAATTTGATTGCCAACAGTTCTCGGTCCCCCACATCATAGTTCCTCTCTGAAGGTCCCAACTTCTTTGAGAAGAAGGCCACAGGGTGCATTAGATTCTTGGGTCCTTGGCGCTGGGACAGGATGGCCCCTACGGCGCTTTCTGAGGCGTCCACCTCCAGGATGTATGGAAGAGCGGGGTCAGGGTGCTTTAATAACGGAGCTGAGGTAAAAAGTCCCTTTAACTTATCAAAAGCAGCTTGGGCTGCCTCTGTCCATTGAAAACGGTTCTGTTTCTTGGTGAGCTGGGTGATGGGCATGATGATACCAGAGAAGTTTTTAATGAACTTTCTGTAGAAATTAGAGAAGCCGACGAACCGTTGTACCCCTTTCTTATCAGTGGGAGGTGGCCAGGACGTTATGGCTGCGACTTTTTGAGGATCCATTGCCATACCTCCTGTAGAAATCACCAGTCCGAGGAAGTGGATGGTCTGTCGTTCAAATTCGCATTTCTCGGCCTTGGCATAGAGTCCATTCTGTCTTAGCCTCAGAAGGACTTGTTTCACATGGACACGGTGAAGATCTAGAGAGGCTGAGAAAACTAGGATATCGTCTAGGTAGACGATCATGAATAGATCTAGAAAGTCTCTGAATATATTATTCACAAAATGCTGGAAGGTTGCTGGAGCATTGCATAATCCGAAGGGCATGACGAGGTATTCAAAGTGGCCAAAACGAGTCCGGAAGGCCGTTTTCCACTCGTCTCCTTCCCTGACTCTGATCAGAATGTAAGCACCTCGTAAATCCAATTTGGTGAAGACTCTTGCAGAGCGGAGTCTCTGGAGCAATTCTGGAATCAGAGGCAAGGGGTAGCGATTTTTAACGGTGATCCGGTTTAACTCTCTTTAATCCACACATGGACGGAGCGAATGGTCTTTCTTTTCAACAAAGAATATTCCTGCCCCGGCTGGTGATGTTGAGTGACCGATGAACCCCTTCTTGAGGTTCTCATTCACATAGTCTTTTAGGACTGCGAGTTCAGGCTCTGACAGAGGAAAGATCCTCCCAAATGGAATTTCCGCCCCTGGTAAAAGTTCAATCGGGCAATCGTAGGCCCAGTGCGGGGGAAGAGTATTGGCTTTCTGCTTGTCGAAAACATCCAAGAAATCATGGTACACGGATGGGACAAGGTCTTGGGATTCGGATACTGATTTGAGGCACCCAATAACTGGAGCTGTGGTGTGGAGGATCTGGAGACAGTTTTTGAGACAGTAGGAGGATTGAAAGACTACCTGGCCGGTTGTCCAGTCTATCTGTGGGTTGTGTGCTTGGAACCATGGCATTCCTAAGATGATCGGAAAAAGTGGTGAGGATATAACGCCCAGGCACAACAGTTCTTGGTGATTGGGTAAGATGTCGGCAGGCAAAGGTTGGGTTTCTTGGATGATAGGCCCAGATTTGATGTTGGACCCATCAGCTAATCGGATGAACAGTTTATGTTGCTTCGATCGCAGCGGGATGTTGTGTTGCAGGGCAAAGGCACGGTCAATGAAGCAACTGCAGGCACCGGAGTCAATTATGGCCTGGATCTGAAGCACCCCTTCTGGAAGCTGTAGAGAAACAGGAACAGCAATGTGAGTCGTTCTTGCTAGAGTTAATGCATAACGATCAAGAAGAGGAGAGTCACACTTACGGGTCTTGTTGGGACACATATTGGCGTAATGACCGACTTCCCCACAGTAGAGACAAAGATTATTCATACGACGGCGTTGTTTTTCTTCCGGAGTCAAGGGTGCACGAAGCAAACCCAACTGCATTGGTTCTGGAGGTTCAGTGGTAGGAGCAGACAGTGGGGGTGTGGAGGTAGGTAGGCGACTGGGTACTCTGGGTAGCATCCACATGGGCCGATACTGGCTGGTCCTTTCAGATCTTCGCTCCCTCAGCCGGCGATCAATCTGAATTGACAGTTGAATTAGTCCTTCGAGGGAATCGGGGATCCCCACACGAGCTAGTTCATCCTTGAGTGCCTCCGAAAGCCCTAAACAGAACTGAAAACGGAGAGCGGCGTCGTTCCAATGTGTTTCAGTACTCCACCGTTTAAAGTCTGTAACATAGTCCTCCACGGGCCTACGACCCTGTTGGAGGGTGTGGAGGCTGGCCTCGGCTGTGGTAGTACGCTGGGGATCACCATACAGTTTGGCCATTTCATCCAAAAAAGAGTCCATGGTAACCAGCAAGGGACTGGCTTGTTCCAGTAAATGATGGGCCCAGGTTTGAGGTTCTCCCTGCAGTAATGAAATGATGAACCCCACCTTGGTACTCTCCAAAGAAAAGGTGCGGGGCTGAAGCAAGAAGTACAAATGGCAGGCATTCCTGAAAGCACGGAATTTGCTGTGGTCCCCCATAAACTTCTCCGGGGCAGGAACTCGTGGTTCTGGGGGTGGCACCACTACTGTGGGTGTAGAAACTGGAGTTGATGATGCAGGTGCTGTGGCCTGAGGTGCTGAGATGTTTGGAGAGAGAGATTCCACTCGTTGTTCAAGTCGCTGGTAGCCATCTTGCAGGCCCTGAACTGCTTGGGTGAGATTTGCGATCTGTTGACACAGAGCGTCCATAGCTGAGGCCCCCCTTTCAGACTCCATTTTGGCTGGATTGTACTGTCACGTACCTTACAGCGGAGTCTGAAATGACGAGGGCGGCCTCGTGCACGGTCCCGGTCCTAGCGTCCCTGGAGGTTGAGACAGGGTTGCTAGGGCAGCGGAAGGGTGCAGGTGCCTGCTGGCAGGATCAGAAGCCCAGAAGTCTTCGGTAGGAAGCTGAGGTGCTGATCCCTGGATGGATGCAGGAGAGGTCCAGCAGAGGAACTTGCAGGGTCACGGCAGGCAGGAGTTGGCAACGTGCTGGCAACGAGGTACACAATCGGCAGGCAGAGACGTGGTCAGGGACTGGCGGAGGTTGGCAACAAACTGGCAGCGGGGTACCGAATCAGGAGACAGAGCCGTAGTCAGGAGTCCAAGCCGGGTTCAATACAGGAAGCAAGGCAGGCAGAGATGTAGGGGTGATCCGAGAGGGTAGTCAAGGTAAGCAGAGGTTCAAGATCAGGGTCAAGTAAACAAGGCAACAGCAAGGGTTCAGGAAGAGCTGAGACAATCCAGCATTTATGCTAGTCTGCTGATCGTTTAAATAGGGCGCCTTGCGCCGTGATTCGTTGGAGTGCGAGCGTGCACGCGCTGACGTGCCCTCGTTCGTACGATCGCACCGCGTGCGTACCTAGTCCGGGGCTCGCTCGTTCTTCCCGTACGTCTGGCTGGCACCCGGGAACGAGCGTTTGTGATGGTTCTCTGACACCTGGCTTCAGGTAGCTATACTGTAGGTGCAACTGTGCAGGGTACACAGTACAGTAACTGGAAATACGTCAAGAGCCTACACAAGCATCTGCCTTCAGGTAGTTATACTGTAGGTGCAACTGTGCAGGGTACACAGTACAGTAACTGGAAATACGTCAAGAGCCTACACAAGCACCTGGCTTCAGGTAGCTATACTGTAGGTGCAACTGTGCAGGGTACACAATACATGAACTGGAAATACGTCAAGCGCCTACACAAGCACCTGGCTTCAGGTAGCTATATAGTGTAGGTGCAACTGTGCAGGGTACACAGTACAGTAACTGGAAATACGTCAAGAGCCTACACAAGCACCTGGCTTCAGGTAGCTATACTGTAGGTGCAACTGTGCAGGGTACACAGTACAGTAACTGGAAATACGTCAAGTGCCTCCACAAGCACCTGGCTTCAGGTAGCTATTCTGTAGGTGCAACTGTGCAGGGTACACAGTACAGTAACTGGAAATACGTCAAGAGCCTACACAAGCACCTAGCATTTATTACAACACGCTGTTACCTTACATCGGTAAGGTAAGTTAGCCACTGTACACCTGAGGTGTTTATACACTGAAGAGGATTCACATCACCTATGCACCGAAAGACTGTATTTTCACTGACTGTCACTTGAAGCACAGCACTTCACCGCACCTTATTTTTATTTTATTTTTTAATTTAATTTTTTCTATTCATGTGCACTGTTGGACTCTACCTCATATTTTGTCAGCATTAGCACCTTTTAATTATATGCAATTTGAAGGTTATGTGATTATTTAGCAATTTTATGCATTTCTATGCAAATTTGCATTTTATGCAATTTTTCACATGCAATGTCACTTTATATAGCACTTTAACCTTTTTAGCACTTTATTTATGGTACTAATTTTTTCACTAGAGCGCGACACCATATATCGATTTTTACTTATTGTTGGTGCGGTTTGACAGTTCGGTGTCTGCTGCAGGTAGTGTTCCATTGTTTATTGTTGTCCTGGTAGCACAGAGATATTCTTTCCTATTTAAATATTATTGAAAACAATACAAATTTTTGTGGGTGTTTTTACGTTTTAAAGTTGGGGGGGAAGGTGCCAGATATAGGATCTGCTCCGGGTGCCAAATGCTCTAGGTTGCTTTGTGTGCTGGCTGGTATCTTTCCAGCAATGAGAGTCGCATATTATAGTGAGCATGTAGCTTTGCCTTTTTTCCCACCTTGTGAGTCTCTGTCTAGTCACCTCACTTGGAGCTGTAAGGGTGGGGGGGGGGGGGGGGGTGAAGTGAACGGACCCTGCAAAGAAGAACAACTGTATTTGGCAGTGTTTGCTGTGTGCTGTCATCTGACTGCTGATTTTGATGGATCACTCACCTCACTGAAGACCTGAAACTCCTACTGGCTCTGCTGTCTACATTTATGTGCTTGTCTGGTTTATTACATGTGAGTGCAATGATTTTACTTCTGGCAATTTATCTCAGTACATGTTTAGGGTTCGAGCTTCTCTTTTCTTTTTGTTGCTTCAGCTATTCTCACTCCCAAGGAGTTTTGAAAGATGTAAAAACCTTAGGGCTGGTGTATCTCTGACAAAGAAACCCACAAACAGACAGACTGGATCTTTAGTGGGATCTTTGGGGGGGGGGGAGGTTTGTCCAGCGCAGTGCTATATGGTTGTTTTTTGCCTTCACAAAAGATTCACCATGCCTCTTACAAATATCTTGGGGTGTTTCCTTTCAAAAATGTGGTCATTTTATAGGTGTTTCTACTTTCCTGGTGCTCCAGGGCTTCCAAAAATGTGATAGTCAATAAATATTTTATGCCTCTAGAAAACCTGAAGGTGCTTCCTGGATTTTGGGCCTATGTATGTGGTCAGGCTGTGAAAAAGTCTCACACATGTGTTAATGCCATCTTCGGAAGGAATAGCACAATGTGTTTTAGGGTGTAATTCTAAATATGTCCATGCTGTGTGTGAGAAATATCTTATTAACCACTTGCTACCCAGGCCAATTCTGATATTTCTCTCCTACATGTAAAAATCATAATCTTTTTGCTAGAAAATTACACAGAACCCCCAAATACTATATATTTTTTTTAGCAGAGACCCTAGAGAATATATATATACCATAGTTTGTAGACTCAATATATACACACACACAAACACACACACACAGGCTAAATAATATGCAATGATGTGATTTATTTTTTTACCAAACAAATGAAAGAGTATTTACTTTTTTTATTTTTTCTAATTTTTATTTTTTTTCCCTATATTTAGCAAAAAGTATAGTGGTGATTATGGTGATTAAATATCACCTAAAGAAATTTCTATCTGTCTCAAAAGATTATATAAAATTAACTTAGGTACAGTGTTGCATGACTGAGTAATTGTCATTCAAAGTGTGACAGAACCAAAGTCTAAAAAATGGCCTGTTCTGGAAGGGGGGGGGCAACAGTCCACCTTGTCCTATTTTTTTTAGCTACCATATATACTCGAGTATAAGTCGATCCGAGTATAAGTCGAGGCCCTAATTTACCACAAAAAAATGGGAAAAACTTATTGACCCGAGTATAAGACGAGGGTGAGAAATGCAGCAGCTACTGTAAGTGGAAAAAGATTGTCAACAATGCCCATCTGCAGCTGTATACCTCCCTGTGTCCTGTGCATGTGTCATGTGCATGTGTCATGTGCCATGTGTCCTGTGCATATGTGCATATGTGTCATGTGTCCTGTGCATATGTGTATATGTGCATGTGTCATGTGTCCTATGTGTCATGTGTCCTGTGTATATGTGTCATGTGTCCTGTGTATATGTGTCATAGGTACAGTGTTGCATGACTGAGTAATTGTCATTCAAAGTGTGACAGAACCAAAGTCTAAAAAATGGCCTGTTCTGGAAGGGGGGGGGGGCAACAGTCCACCTTGTCCTATTTTTTTTAGCTACCATATATACTCGAGTATAAGTCGATCCGAGTATAAGTCGAGGCCCTAATTTACCACAAAAAAATGGGAAAAACTTATTGACCCGAGTATAAGACGAGGGTGAGAAATGCAGCAGCTACTGTAAGTGGAAAAAGATTGTCAACAATGCCCATCTGCAGCTGTATACCTTCCTGTGTCCTGTGCATGTGTCCTGTGCATGTGTCATGTGCATGTGTCATGTGCCATGTGTCCTGTGCATATGTGCATATGTGTCATGTGTCCTGTGCATATGTGTATATGTGCATGTGTCATGTGTCCTATGTGTCATGTGTCCTGTGTATATGTGTCATGTGTCCTGTGTATATGTGCATGTGTCATGTACGAGTGTATATGTGCATGTGTATATGTACCTGTGTCCTGTGTATGTGTCATGTGTATATGTACCTGTGTGCATGTGTCTGTGTGCATGTGTCTGTGTGCATCCTACCTTTGTCCTGTGCGTTCTCCGTGTGCCGCTCAGAACCGATCAGCGTGTGCGGCGGCCATTCACTGTTCAAAAGCCGCGCCTCCTCTTCGTCCATGATAGGCAGAAAACTCCATTTCCCAGCAGTCAGCGGTCAGCCTCTCATGGACATTCTCTCATCCTCATACCACGGACAAGGATGAGAGAATGTCCGTGATAGGCTATACACTGACTGCCTATCACAGACGAGGAGGCGCAGCTTTTGAACAGTGAGAGCCGAGAGCCGCTGCCGAGTGCTATGTAGCACACGCTGGCCATCGTCTGCCTGCATGACACCCTGATTATGCAAACAGACGGCGGTGACACGTGTAGAAATCGAGGGGGGAACTTTCAGCCCCAAAAAAGGGGCTGAAAAATTTGACTTATACATGAGTATATACGGTATATAACTTTTAGTATGTGGTACCTAGTGTCACACAATTTCCTGTTTCTTTTCATTTTATATAGTTTTTTTTTTAATAATGGGTATTCACTAAATTTAATGGCAGCTATTGCAACTGGGGAGATACATACTGTATGTGGTGCTTTGGTGTACACAAATGAACTGCACAAGTAAGAAGTGGTGTCCTACTAAGAAAGGGCAGCTTTGCCTGTATTCATAAGGAGTGCAAAAGTCAATGCCCAATGTGAAGAGGCAGCCAGCCAGCCAATATCTGAGGTTTTCCTCCTTCAGCTATGCCTAAAAGTGCAGGGAATCCAGCCACCATAATGAAATACAACAAATAGGGGTCTTCAGGGCAGGTCATGTTTTTGGGTTTCGTCTGGGATGGTGACAGCAGATCCCCCAGAATTTTCCCCATTGCATAAGGAGGAGTTAAACGTCACCATTGAAGCCTCCCGTAAAAATGTCCTCCCCCTAACCACCAGCACTCCTCTTACTCATATTCCTTTGTCTGCTGCTGCTTTATGGCATTCCAACATAATGGTGCTTGCTTAACCCTCTGGGAAGCATAATGTTGGCTGGTTTTGTTTACCTGCTACTGTAGTGTAATGCAGGCCCAAAAAATGACTATTATGTTGCTTTGGGGTGGAGGAGTCAAAGGGTGCAATAACAGTCCAAAAATGGCTACTATGCGGCCATAACTAGTAGGAAGTGGAGGAAAAGGGTGCATAAGCAGCACAACAAGAACATTGGCTGTTTTAAGCCCTTGAGGAGGAAAAGGGTCAGGAAATGTTTACTAGATAGGAGGGGTTGCAGAACTTGCCAAATAGAAAATATGGCTGCTCATAGGTGTGCACAGCCAATTGCATTAGGGTGTGCACCCCAAAGCTCAAACACACTAAAGCATAGTAAACAGTGTTTACTATGCTTCAGTTTGTGAATAAACACAGTGAGTGTGTTCACTGCATTCAATTAGCAAAGGAAGGGGCCGGTAAGTGACATATTGACTAGCCCTTTCCCCTGCTCTCCATTCTGAAACATCCCCCGCGGCAGCAACTTTGCCAGCCACGTCACTGCTTCCTGAGTGATTCAAAACTGGCCTCTACAGGCACCCCTACAGACTGCCTGTCTGATATGTGCAACCTCCTAAGAAGATTTGACAAAGGGTGGACAGTCTCTGGCCGTAGGACGTAATACTTATTTTTTTTTGTTGCTGCCTGCCCTTCAGCCTTACAATATAAACCCAATTGGGTTTTTGTCCCTGCCCGTGTTTGTATTACCAGGGCAGGGATGGCCTTACAAGTTTAAGAAATGATACCTTTAAATAAAAAGCTAAAAAAATGTGAATGTGTAGTTAATAACATGTAAAATTATTATATATGATGCCACAAATAAAACATTCACAACCTCCAGTCTATGAAAACTGATGTCACAATACGGACTGCTTCTATAATTTGTTTCATTCCCACATAGGCTCCTATGGACCCTTGAGGAGGGGGGGGGGGGGAGAAAAAGGGCACATTACCAGGTTTCTGAATACAATTACTGCTATGCACCTTTTAGGTGGAGGAAATGACAAAAGTAACAGTACTGTAAAAAAAAAAAAGTGACTGCTATGCACCTTTTGAGGAAGAGCAGGCAATTGGCTTGAGAAAATAGCAGGAAGCTCTGAAACATATAGCAACACCCACAGGACAACCCCCTTGACATCACCTTCACACCTACTCCCATCTGCACTCCAGGATGGTTACTGGCACTTCCTGTTTCAGTTTCTAGCCGTTTTGAGCCTTCTACACAGAGCCTGGTGGATGCACAAGCAGGATGAGACATCAGTGGAGCTGACAGCGGTATTCTTGTGGATATATGTCATGTATATGTTAACTCAGTGAGTATTTTAATAAAGTGGATGATTTTAATGCTACTTAGTGGGCACCCCCTTTTTGTTTCATTGCAGAGGCTGCTTTTAGAAATGGGCGAACAGTTCGAGCTGAGCATAAGTTCTGCCCGAACTTCGTCTGTTTGGCAAACATCCCAGTTTGCGGGTAGCTCAGTGGGATGTTTGCCGAGCACCCCACAATGCACTGCATGCTTCACAGTGCATTCTAGCACTGTCAGAGCCCTGACTGGACAAAGTGATGATTGCTTTCTCCAATCACGGCTCAGTATTCATAGCCAGGTTTGCAAGACCTTCTAAAGCAGGCCCGAAGAGTTTGTAGCCATTTCAGGTGGTCATATACAGCCAGTGCTCAGTTGGCTGCAATTCGGCGGGAATTCCACCTTCCCGTGAACCGCCTGATTTGTGATATGCCCACCAGGTGGAACTCAACTTTAGCAATGCTGCAGTTGCTGCAAATGCAGCAGAGGGCCGTCAATGAGTATCTGAGTTTGTATAGCACAAGGAAAGGCTCAGGGCTCCCCGGTTTTTTTTTCCCACGCCAATGGCTGCTGATAAAGGATGCATGCACTGTACTGTCACCATTTGAGGAGGCAACAAGGATGGTGAACTGTGACAATGTATGCTTCAGTGACACAATCCCTCTTGTGTTCCTGCTGGAGCAGACTCTGCGTGGCATTATGGACAGGGCACTCGAGGCAGAGCAGCTGGAGGAAGAGGAGGACTTCCTTTCCTCTCAAGGGCTGCTTAATGCACACACCATTCTTGCGATGCCACAGAACACACAAGAGGAGAGGGAGGAGGAGGATTCTGACAGTTTTGGAGGCATTGAAGCAGAGAAAGACATACATCAAAACTTAAGAGATGTCTTTCAGTCCCCAGAAACCTTGGGAGAAGTATGATTCAGTATACCCGGACCAACATTGCACCATAATGTATGGGGTATTATCCACCCATGCATGTTTTGTGAGTATATTAAAACAAATTTGCAGTTTCATGTGTCCATTTTCCCCACACTTTTATTGACACATAGTCATTTTTTCAATGCAGCTACACTGCATCAGACTCCTGACGATTGGTTTCAAGCCAAGAAACGCGTAGAGTTAACATCTATTGATGCATACTTTTATTCACTGTATTATGTACTATACCATCTTATTATAACTTGTATATGTGCAACTATTATTCCAATCATGTTTGTAAACTGATGTATGTTAACATGCCTCATCGTAGCCCAAATGTACTTTTTTTATTATGTATTCTGTTTTTATAATTTTTCTTTTGTATTAAAATATAAAATAAAATATATATTATTTTTCCTGTAATATATGTTGTGGGTATCATCACTCGATACATGATCCACCGTAGATATCCCCTCTTAAACCTATTCACCAACAAGCCTCACACAAAGTCCCGCTTTCTATCTCCATTTTCTCTGTACTTTATGGGATGGAGGCTTGTTGGTGCATCTATACAATTATAAGTGGACAGGTCACAATCCCAATTTTGACATGTGACAATGTATGCTTCAGTGACACATTCCCTCTTGTGTTCCTGCTGGAGCAGACTCTGCGTGGCATTATGGACAGGGCACTCGAGGCAGAGCAGCTGGAGGAAGAGGAGGACTTCCTTTCCTCTCAAGGGCTGCTTAATGCACACACCATTCTTGCGATGCCACAGAACACACAAGAGGAGAGGGAGGAGGAGGATTCTGACAGTTTTGGAGGCATTGAAGCAGAGAAAGACATACATCAAAACTTAAGAGATGTCTTTCAGTCCCCAGAAACCTTGGGAGAAGTATGTGCCTAGGAAGAGGCAGTTCCAGATACTGTAATCATCAGTGACCCTGAGGACTCTGCTTCTCATGCCTCTGCAAACTTGCAGTGCATTGCCTCCCTTATCCTCCCATTCTCACAGAGAGAGCAGAGGATGAAATATCTTGAGGACAACTTAAAGAGGAATTTATGTAATGCCTTTCCAGACTCTGGTAGGTTACAGTCTCATGGAAAAGCTACTTTTGAGGCTTCTGTTAGTCAAGGAAGAGCGGTGGAGAAGGAGGCTGCCTCAGTGATGCATTTCAAAATTTGTTTAGTCCTTGGTGCCCAAGGCTGTCAGCTTCAACATCCCATTTGCATCCCACAGACTGTTGACTGCCTGACATTTGTCAAAATACATCAGTCCTGGATAGCAGCAACTATCAAGCCCCCGATGCCGATGTCGCTGATTAAGTGTTATTGGGATCTCAAATCTCTGCAAGACTGTCTAGGCTGCCTAGCTTTGTGGGTGTTTGTTTTATCTAGAAGTCATTTTTTGGTATAGGTTTCATGGGCACAATTAAATTTCAATGTATTTTTTTTTACAAGGACATATCTTGCTTTTATCAAGAATACCTTTAGAAAGTTATGGGGTGAAGGCACCAACAACAACCAAAGACCAATTTTTCCACAACTGTGTGACAGGGGTGCCAAATTAAAAAAAATTTACAGCAAGGCCAATTCTTGCTTTCCTCAAGACTACCTCTAGCAGGTTACAAGGCGAAGACACCACCAACACCCAAAGCCCATTTTTTCTGCACCTTTTACTTCTATCCAAAGTCTGTTAAAGGCACCAGACTTTACCAAAACAAAATTGTTAATCTTGGCCTGAGTGTACCATAATTTGGCTTCTTCACGTAAGGCTTGCTCACTATGGTGCAAAACTTTGTTATTTCCATACAAATTCTGCCAAAGAGACACCAGAATTTATTCAAAAAATCTCTAATCTTGTTCCAAATGCACTAAAATGTAGCCTCATCATACTGACTGGCTCCCCAAGCCGTTGTTTTTGCAGGGAAAATCAATTTAAATGTCATTTGTTTTCTTTATAAATGTGAGTTTTTATGCAGCAGGTTCTATACATGGTAGAGATGTGCAAGACTTTACAGGCAGACTAATGCCGTGTACACAGGCCGGACTTTTCGACCAAACTTGTCTGACGGAACGAATCCGCCGGAAAATTCGACCATGTGTGGGCTTCATCGGACCTGCAGCGGACCTTTTCTATCAAAAATGTGACAGACTTTAGATTAAGAACATGTTTCAAATCTTTTCGAGGGACTCAAATCCGGTCGAAATATCTGTTCATCTGTATGCTAGTCCGACGGACGAAAACTGACACTAGGGCAGCTATTGGCTACTGGCTATGAACTTCCTTATTCTAGTCCAGTCGTACGTCATCACGGTCGAATCCATCGGACTTTGGTGTGATTGTGTGTAGACAAGTCCGATTCGACGGAAGTCCGTCAAAGTCCGTTGAAAAGTCCCACCTGATTCAGTCCGTCGAAAGTCCGGTCGTGTGTACACAGCATAAGGGGCACTATATTTAAAGGATTTTTTCATTTTCTTATTGTTTCACTTTAGGCAGCATTAAAATCAATGCTGCTTTAAAAATGTTCTTTTTTAAAAGTTTGTTTTGCATTGTTACATGTCCCCCAGGGCAATACCTGGGCCCCCATACCCTTTGTATGGCCGCATAAGCATTCAAAATGGGCACTTTTGATACTACCTGTTCGGGTCGTATAGACTTCAATGGGGTTTGCTGTTCGGGTCCAAACTTTTGTGATGTTCGAGAGCTCTGGCGTGAACCGAACAGGGGGTTATTCAGCCCATCTCTAGCTGCTTTCTACTCTGGGATGGCTGCCCCAAGCAAGCCAGTGGATAGCATTACAGGACTATTTGTTGAAGTTGGACTTTTGTGGACTTGGGCTGCTTGCCCTATTAGCACCATTTAATGAGAGAGAGAGAGAGAGAGAGAGAGAGAGAGAGAGAAAGAGAGAGCAGATCCTACACCACAATAGAAATATGTGTATTCCAAAAAGTTTAACAATCAGCAGATAAAGATACTCCAAACACCTTACATCAGGTTCCCCCGGCAGAGTTCGTCCTTACATCAGGTGTCCCCATCAGCGGTGCCCCTCCTTTCATCAGTGTCCCCATCAGCAGAGCCCCTCCTTTCATCAGTGTCCTCATCAGCAGAGCAACTCCCTACATCAGTGTCCCCATCAGAGGAGCCCCTCCTTACATCAGTGTCTCCATCAGCGAAGCCCCTCCTTTCATCAGTGTCCTCATCAGCGGAGCCCCTCCCTACATCAGTGTCCCCATCAGAGGAGCCCCTCCCTACATCAGTGTCCCCATCAGAGGAGTCCCTCCTTACATCAGTGTCTCCATCAGAGGAGCTCTCCTTACATAAGTGTCTGTCCCCTCTCATCGGACATGGGGCTGAGGGTTGGCGGCAGCTACAGTTCCCAGCTTTCTCCGTGTGTTCAGTGGAGAGGGGAGCGTCCTCCGATCTACGCAACCAATCGGCTTCAGTGTACAAGAGAATTGTCTACTTGTATACTGAAGAGAAAAGCAAATTGGGCTCCACTGAACACACGGGGAAATAGTTCTTGCGGCGGTGGCCAGCTTTTTATAGCCCGTCGGCTGTTTTTGCCAAAAACATCCCAGATTTCCCCAAAATCGGGACTGTTGGCAAGTATGCTGTTCAGAGGATTTCATCTCACTTTCTGTCCCTGTGACAATTGAATTTTGAACATTTTGGGTTGTTGTGGAAACAAAGGATTGATGATAAAGCTTCAGTGCAGATACCTTTTTCCCATGATTTTCCCTTCCTAGGAGTGAATTTATCTTCCTATAGGTAGATTTCCTCTCACTTCCTGTTGTTTTCCTCCGTTTTGTAAGTATAATTTGTATTTAAGTTGGATGTTTGTAACTTGGGCACTGCCTGTAGTTAAAATGTGCTTTTTTAGAGGGTTAAGGGAGCTTTTATTAAGGGGCACAAGACATGGAAATATGCTTTGTGCATATATACAACATCAATTAAATAGGCACTGTGATACTGGAGTACAGCTCTTTTTTATCAGAACACATTTTGAAGTTAAAACAAAGAAAGAAAAGACCAGGTTTGTTGCCATAAAAATAAAGCATCCTCTGTAAGAAATTTGACAAGTGCACAGGTAATACAGCAAGTAGTGGGCACCTGGCCCATTTTCTTCTTAGGTTAAAAATTGCAAAACAATACAAAATTTTGCAGCCAAGTAACAAATTTGTGCATCTGCCAGTCTTTTTTTGTAATCTGTCAGATACAAAGGTACCAAGGTCAAAGGTCTATTTTTTTCAGAATACAATTGACGCACTGGGGTATATTTATATTGCAGCGAATGTGATGCTTATGTTTACTAAATATTTTTATTGCAGGTGACTAGCACAAGGCTGTCTCCCAGGGGCCATACATCATTGTCTAAATATTAAAATTTTTACTACACATTGTGGACGATTTCTCAGCCTCATATTCGGACTATTTTCCCGGTGGGTGTCCTCATTGCTTGGTGGGCTTTGATGCCCATAGTTGCCCCCCCCCCTCTTTGGCACTGAGTCCACTCTTTGTGCATTATTTTGCCCCTGTCCCTGGAACCGCCTGGCTTTTCCTGCTCTTCTCTTACTAGCAGATTGGGCTGGCCTGACCTATCTGTGCATAGATCCTGACGGTGGTGTAGTAGAACCTGTTTCCAGTGGGATGGTACCCTCTGAACCAGTTTCTGGATACTTATAATTGAGACTTATCTCTCTGCAAGACAGTGTGATCCGTTCTCTTTATTTGCTATCTGTAGAACCTTGACTGTATCCTAAAGAAGCCTAACGGTGAAAGGCGTAGATACACAAGGGCTCACTGCACATTATGTATCAGTATACATGATTTTTAATTTTTCTGTACTGTTCTATTCATGTTGTGTATTTATCAATAAATAGTGTTTATTCTCGTACCTCTTCGTTGTTTCCTATGCCTTTAAAGTCAGACCTAGGTTTACTGTTATAGTACACATTTTTTTCTTGTTCATTCCCTGTTAATATTTTGACTTATTTAATTGCCACCTTTTTAAATGTCCACTCAGAATAACTACTCCCCCCACCGCTCAATATATTACAATGGTTGGAAAGGGGAGCAGCTATCTCGAATGGATGTTTAAACCCCCCCCGCTCTGTTTTTTGTTTGTGCACGTGGAAGGTGTATTCAAAATGCCTCTGATCTTGCTGTCATTAGACAGCTGAGACCATTGAAAAAAAGGCACAGAGCCAGTCAGAGTGGTTCTGTGATTTGTAATCCCGAGGTCAGCAATCACAGCAATCACAAATGTTAACAGTTCTACTGTTTACTGTATATTTGAAAGCCTTTCACTTCCTCCCACGGTGGAGGATGATTGCAGCCTGATTGAGGGAGCGATGAAAAGGCTGCAGCACATGAAGGCTGAGGGGGTTTAAAGCGTTAAAGTGCCACTGACTACCAATGTTTTTGGAAATTGTTATTAAAGTACAACACACTAGTGGTGGGGAAGGGGGTTTTAAAATGCCACTAACCAGCAATAATTATGGAATTGTTTTGTGGGGTTAAGATAACACTGTCAACAAATTATAAAGGTGAAGGCTTTAAAATTACACTGACCACCAATGTGATTGTTAGTGGGGATTTCATCGATTGTCGACCCATCGCAGTACATTTACTGCAGCCGGTCGGCTTGTACAGGCATAATCATGTACCTGTATGTCACGGTTTTTTTCCGGGTCTGCTCCGCATGTGCGCGTGCACCCAGAAGCTTGAGCTGCCATTCACTGCAGCACAAGCCTATCAGCTGGTCCCAGCCAATGATTTATGGCTGGCACCTGCTAATCGGCTGAGCGAATGAAAGAAGCAGCAGCAATATGCCATTTCTTTTCTCCCTGCAAAGCAGGGAGTAAGTACTGGCGCATTGCTTATTTAAAAAAAGCACACATAATACACATGAATGCCCCGTACACACGGTCGGATTTTCCGATGGACAATGTCCGATCGGAGCGTGTTGTCGGAGATTCCGACCACGTGTGGGCGCCATCGGACATTTTCCATCGGATTTTCCGACACACAAAGTTGGACAGCAGGAGATAAAATTTTCCGACAACAAAATCCGATCGCGTCAATTCCGACCGTGTGTGGCCTGTTCCGATGCACAAAGTGCCACGCATGCTCAGAAGAAATTCCAACACGGGACAGCTCGTTCTGGTAAACTTAGCGTTCGCAATGGATACAGCACTTTCGTCACGCTGCAATGTTAAAAATGGTTTAATACAGCGCACTCTCTTCTTCTTTATAATGTGATAAGAATTAAGTAGTTTTGCTGCTCATATTCACACACACTTCTCACAAACTTCTTTCGTTACTATTTATCGGGATTCCCTCAATATATTTTGATTTCTCACATCTGACAACATATTTTTGTATATATTTTTTTTTTTTGCCTTTAATGTAGAATCTTTTTTTGTGTTTCTCTTTTTTTTTTTTTGGTGATTTTGATTTGTACTCCCGAAAATGTTTGTGTGTTTTTTGTGACAAGTTCCCACAACACCCTTGATATGTTGTTCTATTTAATCTGTAGGAGATTGTTTGGTGTTGTTGTCCCTTGTTAATTTCACATTTTATGTTAGAAATGTACCTGAATCGTCACCAACAAACTGTCCTTTTTGGATGAAAACACACAAAGGAGAGTAGAATTTACCTAAAAAAATTTTATTAAGGGGTCACAACTATAAAAAAACAAAGAGGGAGGCAACGCTGGAGAAACTGCAGAAGTGGCGAAGCCTTGGACCCCCAGGGCAGACATCAATTATTTAAAAGCAAAATTGGTGGCCTGAGGAGTCCATATCTAAGGGAGGGCAGTCTGGTCCAGAAGTCCCAGAGATCCGGAAAGCAGCAGATGACATCTGTGTCCCCAGGCTGTGGTCATACGAGAGACTGCATCTTCTGTCCAGGGCAATCACTCTTTGGTCTTCCTTCCACGCTTCCTTCCAGGCTTTGGCTGTGGTGGTGGAGTTGTGGAAGCAGGAGGAGGAGGAGGATCGTCGATCTCAATGACATCCGTCTTGGGTGTCAGTTCCCCACTCTCCCCATTACGTAGGACTTTATAAATCAGGTCCTCAGAGAGCTTGCGTTGGCCCTCCTGCATGCCCTGCAATTTGGTGGCAGCCATGCAGGCAAAGGCCTCTGCAGGACTGGGGAAGGCTCTGAGGGACGCAGAAGCCTCCTGGATCAGCCTGTATGCTGAATCCTGCACAGGACTGGGAGTGGCCTTACTGGCCCTTTTGTATGGCAGGCGGAGGGGAGGAATCTGAGACTCAGTCAGGCTGCGACTTGTCCCAGGCTTCTCTTGGCTGACACTTAGCCCCGCCTCCTCCTGGCTGACACTAATCCCCGCCTCCTCCTGGCTGACACTAATCATAGCCTCCTCCTGACTGCCACATTCCACAGCCTCCTCCTGGCTGAGGTCTTCCTGTGTATGAAAAAGGGACATAGTTTTAGTATTTTTTACATCAATCACACACAATTTTCACCTCCTGACTGCTGCAAATTGAATGTTAACAAATATAACAGACTATCATTCTGAGCCCAGTATTTTGCATTCTTGTCCCAATTTTGGGTGCCCACTACTGTCTATTGATATGTAAAACACTTTTTTTAATCAGCAATTAATGATCAATAATAACATCTAGTAAACATCATTTATTTATTGCCCAGAAATCTGTAGAAGAATGCTATACCTGACTCCAGCTGGGCTCCTCCACTTCTTCCTGGCTGGAAGGGCCAGGTTGGACATCAGAAGCCTCAGCTGGTATGGATGGAAGTGTGGAAGGAAGAGTAGAGAGGGATTCCCTGACTTCAGTGTGGTCTGACAGAAATCGCAGTCTCTCATAGTACCACAGCCTGGGGACATAAACGTCAGCTGCTGCAGCTCCGGACCTCTGGGAATCTGTGACCTTCTTGCGCTCCCTAAGATACGTGCTCCTCAGGCCACCAATTTTAGCTTTTAAATAAGGGATGGTTGCTGTGGGGACCACCGGCTTCACCAACTCCAGCAGTTTCTCCAGCGCTGCCTGCCTCTTCTGTTTATGGTTATAGTGGGGGTGTCTCACTTGCCACAGACAGGGCAGCTCCCTGTACTTGTCAATAAATAGGGGCAGGAAATTGTGGTCGTTGAACCCATCCATTTTCTCTGCAAGACACAACACAAGACAAACCCTAATGTCAGGCCAAACTCCCCTAATCTTGTTACAATATAGGCTTCCATTTCGAAGCAGTATAGGCCAAAGTTTAGATCCTACCTTCGTTATCACGATCAGCGTCTCCGATGCTCCTTCCTCCGCTCACAGATCGTACGTAAGACACGCGCGTGTTACGATTTCTACACAATGCGCATGCGTATAACTCCGCCCGCCCCTGATGTTCTTTCTTGTCTATTCTCCGCCCCTTTTTGTTCGGCGCAGTGGGGGAAGAGCACATGACGGATAGACAGCAGGATCATGCTAATTGTAGCAACAAGGAGGAGGAAAGGCCGGATCCGGACACGTCCCGATCCAGAAGGAGATTGAAGGACTCAAATATGTCCTTTGGGGAGATGTTGGAGATGGTGGACATCCTGAAGAGGGCCGACTATGATGGAAAGTATGGGGGTTACCCCAACCCCAATGTCCGAAAGGCCAAGATCATGGCGAAAGTGGTCAGGAGTCTGCACCGGAAATTAGGGGTACGACGATCGAAAGATCAGCTCAGGAAGCGGTGGTCGGACCTGAAATTACGAGAACATGAGCAGTACAGAAAGAGAGTGCTGCAAAAAAGTAAGTAGTTGTGCTGTGTTCCTATTGTTCTTGTGTTTATTACATTCGTGCTGCTCCATGTGCTTTTAGGAACTGTTGTACAGTTTAAAATGGCAACTTTCATGTTCATGGGCACATTATTGGTTCAGATCACACATTTTTATTTCAGACTATAAAATACCATTGTTTAGCCCATATGCATTTGGCCACCATTTTGACGCCCTATACTTGGCTTCAAAGAATTGGGTTGTGTAGATGGCTTTGTTACTAGAATGAAATGCCAACTAGATTGTGTGTAAGGAGAGGACACTCAGCAGCTGTTTTCACATCTGGACACTGGAGCACTAGTGTGGGACAAAAGAACACCATTTTTATTAGGGGGGGCACACAGGTGCTCCAGTGTATACTATAGGGGGGGCTACATCTGTGAAGCTTGTACTAAACAGGTAAAGTATTGCAGCTTGACAAAGGACACTAAAAAATATACATCTTGGAACTCTGCTAAAATAGATAATTGTACCCCACTTCCAAGCAATGCTTCATCTTTATAGTTCTGCCATCAAATATCTGTGTGCTAAGTATACCATTTTTGTTTTACATAGGGGAGAAAAGACTCGGAGGACACCCCTCATCCGAGGAGACCAGAGCCCCCCCCCCCTCTGGAAGAAGGGGAAATCCCCCCAACACAAAATGAGCAAGAGGAAGAAGACGTGGTGGAACTAGTCACCACAACAGGTGAGTGTCTGCGACCACAGGCTCAGATAAGAGATGGATGGCGGCATTTTTTTGTAAACCTAATTTATTTTGGGGTTCCTCTCTTTTTAGGTGATCGTGAGGTTGTGGATGAAGATCCTTTCACATCTGAAAGTGCCCAGATCCTGATCGGGGAGATCATGGGGTGTAATTTACAATTGGAAAACATCAAGCAAAACATCAATGATGTTATTCCAAAATATAAAAACATCATTGATGTTTTGGGGCAAGTTTAAAACCCCTCCAAATCACTTTCTTCTTTTGTGTGCTACAATGTTTTTGTGTTTTTTCCCAAAGCCAAATTTGGAGGATGCACACAGTGTGCCAACATTTGCTATCTGCCATCACGGGAGATCAATGGACGCGTTTTGGGGGTGCAACCCCTTCCTCAATAATAAAGTAGCGGTGAGGAAGGGCTTTCTCCCCCAAAACACATCCCTTGATCCCCCTGATGGCAGATAGCACATGTTGACATTGTGAAATTTGTGTGCATCTTCCAAATTTGCCTTTTCCAGGGGTGATTTTCCCCCATCTGAACGCTATATCAAACACAGTTCCTAAATACTCATGTCTGATATTGCCTTCCAGTTCTACCAAATGTGAACTTTGTAAGATCAAGATTTGTGTCTTTCTTGTGGGTTTTACACAGGCCTGTTTTCTATAAAATGCACATTTTGATTTTGGATAATGACACCACAAAAATTGATATACAACAAACATGTTGTTTTGTCAGAAAAACCTTTGGTAAATGCACATGTGATTGTGCAGGTATTAAAAAGATTGTTCATCAAGAATGTGTGGATTATTGTCTCAACGCTACAACACTTTTGGGGTGATGTAATTGTTGTTTTATGAGAAAATGGGGGTAATTTCCTAAGGGCAAATCCACTTTGCACTACAAGTGCTGTTTCAGTGCAGTTGCAAGTGCACTTGTAGTGAAATGTGTCTTTGCATTTAGTAAATAACAGCCAACAGTGCTTTGTAAGGTTACACAATCACGACATTTTCTGGACTCCACACATTTCTGTCAGAAGCAGCTCAAACAAACACAAGCAGTAAATGTCCACAAAGAAGAGCCTGGGGGGAGATGCCTGTCGAGAACTTGAGGTCCTGCAGGCTTCTCCCTGTGGCCAAATACCGCAAGGTAGCGACCAACCTCTGCTCCGGAGTGATGGCTTGCCTCATGCAGGTATCCTGCCTGCTGATATAGGGGGTCAGCGAAGCCAACAAACGGTGAAATACGAGGTCCGTCATCCTGAGAAAGTTCCTGAAATCATCAGGATTATTCTCACGGATCTCACGGAGCAAAGGCATATGAGAGAACTGGTCACGCTGAAGCAACCAATTCTTGGTCCATGAACTCCTCCCCACCCTGTTCATGGACTGGACTTGTGTCAAGGTAAGGACCCCAACATCAAGCCCCCGCACAGCACGAACTGTACGAGGAGTACGCATACGAAACATGGCTAGAAAACGGTCGGCTGCTCAGAACGAAGTAACAGAATGCACTGAAGAACAGCCTGTGAAGAGCGACCTGAAAACCAGTAACGAACAAACAAGAATACAATGACTACCTAAAGTCACGCGGAACTTGCTGCACGCACTGAAGAGCAGATTCAAACCCACAAGCACAAACTGAACGGCAGAAAACGATCTGAAAGCCACGAGTCTGAAAAAGCACGAATCGTCTCTCACCAAACTTTTACTAACACGAGATTAGCAAAAGGAGCCCAAAGGGTGCCGCGCTTGGTTCTGAACTGGCCTTTTCTAGTCTCGTCGTACGTGGTGTACGTGACCGCGTTGTTGTCGATCGGAAATTCCGACAACTTTGTGCGACCGTGTGTAGGCAAAACAAGTTTGAGCCAACATCCGTCTGAAAAAATCTGAGGATTTTGTTGTCGGAATGTCCGAACAAAGTCCGACCATGTGTACGTCCTATTAGACTTGTTAGACACACATGTAACCCTTTGATCACCCTAGATGTTAACCCCTGTCCAGCCAGTGCCATTAGTACAGTGACAGTGTATATTATTAGCACTGATCACTGTATTAGTGTCACTGGAGATGTCAGTGGCTGTTGGTCAGTTCCCACAAAGTGTCAGTGTCAGATTGCTCACCACACTATCACAGTCCCACTATAAGTCATTGAACACACACTAGTGTAGCGCTGGTAGATTTATGATCTACCATCTGTTAGGTAAATTTAGTAAATTGCTCATTAAAGGAAGTTAGATTTGCCTCTGTTCCAGCTTGGCTGACGTTGTGTGTGTTTCCATACTGGGCCGGTGGGTGTCGTTGTTACTATTGGCTAGTGTTGGAGAGGCAACGTGTTGAAGCGTATGGGTGATCTTCTGTCCAGGAGACAACTCGATGGAAGTGGTCCTCCAAGTTGGATTCTGGGAGCAGGTATTTATGGGACAGACGCTATGTTTTAGGGTCGTTTTACAGCCACCTGCTGGCCCTCCTGGCCGACAGGTATGCGTTAGAGTTCTACCTCATGGTCCTCCGTTCCGGAGGCCCGCGGCGCGTGGGTGGGCCCAGAAGCTTGTCTGGGGCCTACCACAGCAGCCGAGGAATGGTCCTGAGCTGTCTATCCAGAGTGAAGAAGCTGGACAACCAGGGAGATCCCAGGGGAGGACCCCTCATGGAAGGATCATGCAGAGTGCTGGTCTGGAGAGGGCCCTGGTGACTCGGTTGGAGGACGTATCCTAAAGTAACTTTACAGCATAGTGTTGCTGGGTTTGGCTTAAAGGTTCAAGCACTGTGTCTGACATTCACCGCAAAACCAATACATTCTGTGGCAGAGGATTGTATGGGTTCATCTCAAGCAAGTCTGTGGCAGAGACTTTGTTCGTGCTGCGTACTGGCTGCTAGGCAAGTGAGAGAGGCCTATCCAGGCGTGCAAAGAGTGTGTCCCACAAGGGGAGCGCATTCTACTGTAATATGCAACTCTAAAGGACATTTGTCAAGAATCCTACAGAAAGGTATTTGAGCTTCTCTGCAGTTTCCCTTCTGCCTCTTTCCTGCTACTTCCTTCGTTCAATAAAGCATTGAAAACGTACTCAAGTGTTGGTGCTTATATCGTCCGGAGGTAAACTCAATGGAACCCTAGACCCGGTGCCGGTGAAACAGAGGGAAGGAGGGTGAAGGTAACAAGCCCGCTTAAATCAGCAGCTCCACCGAGAGTTATTGCTACACTAGTATAAAAAAAAAGTAAAAATTCCAGTATCTATACCATAGTTTGTAGATACTATAACTTTCAAGCAAACCAATCAATATACACTTATTGGGAAAAGTAGTAGCACTAGCAACTGGACTACGGGTGCACAGTACTGTGTACACCAACAGAAGTGTAATAACTATGGGTGTACTGTATGTATTGTGTACTATGTACTCCACCAGAAAAGTAGTAGCAACTGCACTAGGGGTGCATGGTACTGTGTACACCAACAGAAGTGTAATAACAACTATGGGTGTACTGTATGTATTGTGTACACCACCAGGAAAGTAGTAGCATCTGCACTAGGGGTGCACGGTACTGTGTACACCAACAGAAGTGTAATAACAAGTATGGGTGCTCTGTATGTTACATGCATAGTTACATAGTAGGTGAGGTTGAAAAAAGACACAAGTCCATCAAGTCCAACCTATGTGTGTGATTATATGTCAGTATTACATTGTATATCCCTGTATGTTGCGTTCATTCAGGTGCTTATCTAATAGTTTCTTGAAGCTATGAATGCTCCCCGCTGAGACCACTGCCTGTGGAAGGGAATTCCACATCCTTGCCGCTCTTACAGTAAAGAACCCTCTACGTAGTTTAAGGTTAAACCTCTTTTCTTCTAATTGTAATGAGTGGCCATGAGTCTTGTTAAACTCTCTTCTGCGAAAAAGTTTTATTCCTATAGTGGGGTCACCAGTACGGTATTTGTATATTGAAATCATATCCCCTCTCAAGCGTCTCTTCTCCAGAGAGAATAAGTTCAGTGCTCGCAACCTTTCCTCATAACTAAGATCCCCCAGACCCTTTATTAGCTTTGTTGCCCTTCTTTGTACTCGCTCCATTTCCAGTACATCCTTCCTGAGGACTGGTGCCCAGAACTGGACAGCATACTCCAGGTGCGGCCGGACCAGAGTCTTGTAGAGTGGGAGAATTATCGTTTTATCTCTGGAGTTGATCCCCTTTTTAATGTATGCCAATATTCTGTTTGCTTTGTTAGCAGCAGCTTGGCATTGCATGCCATTGCTGAGCCTATCATCTACTAGGACCCCCAGGTCCTTTTCCATCCTAGATTTCCCCAGAGGTTCTCCCCCCAGTGTATAGATTGCATTCATATTTTTGCCACCCAAATGCATTATTTTACATTTTTCTACATTGAACCTCATTTGCCATGTAGTTGCCCACCCCATTAATTTGTTCAGGTCTTTTTGTAAGGTTTCCACATCCTGCGCAGAAGTTATTGCCCTGCTTAGCTTAGTATCGTCTGCAAATACAGAGATTGAACTGTTTATCCCTGTTTAACCCTCCAGGTCGTTTATGAACAAATTAAGTAGGATTGGTCCCAGCACAGAACCCTGGGGAACCCCACTACCCACCCCTGACCATTCTGAGTACTCCCCATTTATCACCACCCTCTGAACTCGCCCCTGTAGCCAGTAGGGATGAGCCGAACACCCCCCGGTTCGGATCGCACCAGAACCTGCGAACGGACCGAAAGTTCGCACGAACGTTAGAACCCCATTGACGTCTATGGGACTCGAACGTTCAAAATCAAAAGTGCTCATTTTAAAGGCTAATTTGCATGGTATTGTCCTAAAAAGGGTTTGGGGACCCGGGTCCTACCCCAGGGGACATGTATCAATGCAAAAAAAACTTTTAAAAACGGCCGTTTTTTCGGGAGCAGTGATTTTAATGATGCTTAAAGTACAAAAAAAAAAAAGTGAAATATTCCTTTAAATATCGTACCTGGGGGGTGTCTATAGTATGCCTGTAAAGTGGCGCGTGTTTCCCGTGTTTAGAACAGTTCATTTAAAACTGCTTGTGGGTTTAATGTAATGTCCGGTCCTGGCAATAAGGATAAAAATCAGTGAGACAAACGGCATGGGAACCCCCCAGTCCATTACCAGGCCCTTTGGGTCTTGTATGGATATTAAGGGGAACCCCGCACCCAAATTAAAATAAGGAAAGGTGTGGGGCCACCAGGCCCTATATACTCTGAACAACAGTATACAGGCGGTGCAAACAAGACAGGGACTGTAGGTTTGTTGTTAAGTAGAATCTGTTTGTCATTTTGAACAGGTACATTTTTAACGTGTTTAGCTCCAGCCAAAAAATCTTTTTTAAGCTTTTTGGAAAACATAGGGAAGGGTTATCACCCCTGTGACATTTGTTTTGCTGTCTTTCCTCCTCTTTAGAAGATTTCACCTCACTTTTTGTCCCAATGACAAATGCTTTTTGAGAATTTGGGGTTTTTTGTGGAACAAGGATTGGAAAGCATCAGTGGAAAGGAGAAATGTTTTTCCCATATTAACTCTTACAGGAGAGAATTTCCCTTCCTAGGGGTAGATTTCATCTCACTTCCTGTTGTCTCCTTCTGTTTGCAAGTAGGAGTCGTTTGTAAGTTAGATGTTTGAAAGTAGGGGCCTGCCCTATATACTCAGCAGAAATTTGGGCCTTAGGTGTTGTTGTGGCCACAACACTGTAAGCCCTCACAGGGCCCTGCTGTGAAATATTAGATCAAGAATTGTAATTACATGCCCCTGTTGAACAGGGGCAGAAAAACTGGGCCTTTGGTGGTGGTGGTGGTGGTGCTGGTGCCACAATACTGTAAGTCCTCACTCGCTCTTGGTGGGTGCAGAAATGGGCCCTGCTGTGAAATATTAGATCAAGAATTGTAATTACATGCCCCTGTTGAACAGGGGCAGAAAAATTGGGCCTTTGGTGGTGGTGGTGGTGCTGCTGGTGCCACAACACTGCAACCCCTCACAGACACTCTAGTTGGAACGCAGGAACGAGCCCTGCTGCAAAGTATTGCATCAAAAATTGTAATTACACGCCCCTGTTAAACAGGGGCAGAAAAATTGGGCCTTAGGCACTGGTGCTGGTGCCACAACACTGCAACCCCTCACAGACACTCTAGTTGGAACGCAGGAACGAGCCCTGCTGCAAAGTATTGCATCAAAAATTGTAATTACACGCCCCTGTTAAACAGGGGCAGAAAAATTGGGCCTTAGGCACTGGTGCTGGTGCCACAACACTGCAACCCCTCACAGACACTCTAGTTGGAACGCAGGAACGAGCCCTGCTGCAAAGTATTGCATTAAAAATTGTAATTACACGCCCCTATTAAACAGGGGCAGAAAAATTGGGCCTTAGGCACTGGTGCTGGTGCCATAATACTGCAACCCCTCACAGACACTCTAGTTGGAACGCAGGAACGAGCCCTGCTGCAAAGTATTGCATCAAAAATTGTAATTACACGCCCCTGTTAAACAGGGGCAGAAAAATTGGGCCTTAGGCACTGGTGCTGGTGCCACAACACTGCAACCCCTCACAGACACTCTAGTTGGAATGCAGGAACGAGCCCTGCTGCAAAGTATTGCATCAAAAATTGTAATTACACGCCCCTGTTAAACAGAGGCAGAAAAATTGGGCCTTAGGCACTGGTGCTGGTGCCACAACACTGCAACCCCTCACAGACACTCTAGTTGGAATGCAGGAACGAGCCCTGCTGCAAAGTATTGCATCAAAAATTGTAATTACACGCCCCTGTTAAACAGGGGCAGAAAAATTGGGCCTTAGGCACTGGTGCTGGTGCCACAAAACTGCAACCCCTCACAGACACTCTAGTTGGAACGCAGGAACGAGCCCTGCTGCAAAGTATTGCATTAAAAATTGTAATTACACGCCCCTGTTAAACAGGGGCAGAAAAATTGGGTCTTAGGCACTGGTGGTGGCGCCCAGAACCAAAAATGTTCTTACAAGCTATCAGCGTAATGATTGAGGAGGAAGAGGATAATTACTCAGGGATAGTCACTCAGCATCAGCATAGGCAGTCTTTGAAGAGATCTGAGATTTCAAAAAAAAATATTCGGTTACATCAGCATCAGGTGCTTGGTAGCTGGTGGTGATCCAAGACTGATTCATTTTTTATGAAGGTCAGTCGATCGACCGAGTCGGTGGACAGACGCACCCTCTGATTGGTTACCACGCCTCCAGCAGCACTGAATGTGCGTTCCGAAAGAACGCTGGATGCAGGACAGGCCAGTAGCTCAATTGCATACTGTGCAAGCTCTGGCCAGTGATCCATCCTCAAGACCCAGTAACCCAGAGGATTTTCGGTAAGAAAGGTGTCCAAGTCTGATCTTGCCCCTAGGTATTCCTGCACCATGTAAAACAGACGCTGGCGATGGTTGCTGGAACTGATCATACCTTGGGGCTGCGGACCAAAAAATTGTCTGAACGCATCGGTCAGACGGCCACCTTCTCCACCGCTCCTTCTTTGACTGACCGAAGCCTCAGCAACACGTTGTCCAGAAACAGGAGTTGGTAACCTCCCAGTCTCTGGGAACGCGTTGCACAGACCTTTCTGCAAGGCCTCCTGAAGATGTGTCATCCTCTGCTCCCTCTGCAATGGCAAGATAAGGTCCGCAACCTTACCCTTGTAACGTGGATCAAGGAGGGTTGCCAGCCAGTATTGTTCCTTCTCCTTGATACCACGAATACGAGGATCCTTACGCAGGCTTTGCAGGATCAGGGAGGCCATGCAGCGTAGGTTTGCTGAGGCATTCGGTCTGGAGTCCTCTGGGTCACTAAGGAAGACATGGTCCGCAGCCACCTCCTCCCAGCCACGTACAAGTCCATGTGTTTCTTGGGACTGATCCCTTAAAGACTGCTGCTAATGCTGAGTGCTAAGCTCCACCTCCATACTGACACAATCTTCCTCCTCCTCCTCGTCCTCTTCCTGTGTGATCGGCGGTCACGCAAGAACACTGTATGGATAAAGGGGGCCTTGAGAGCTAAGAAAGTCCTCCTCTTCCTGCCTCTGTTCTGCCTCAAGTGCCCTGTCCATTATTCCACGCTGCGTGTGCTCTGCTCCAACAGGTGGACAAGGGGGACAGTGTCACTGATGCATGCACTGTCACTGCTCACCATCCTCGTGGCCTCCTCAAATGGTGACAGGACAGTGCATGCATCCCTGATCATGGCCCACTGGCCCTGTCCTGGTGCCATAGTCGCACAGGTACTCATTAATGGCCCTCTGCTGCATGTGCAGCCGCTGCAGCATGGCCAATGTTGAGTTTCACCTGGTGGGCATGTCACAGATTAGGCAGTTCTTGGGCAGGTTAAACTCCTTTTGGAGGTCCGTCAGCCGAGCACTGGCATTATATGACTGGCGGAAATGCACACAGACTTTCCTGGCCTGCCTCAGGACATCCTGTAAACCCGGGTACCTGCCCAAGAACCGCTGCACCACCAAGTTAAGGACGTGAGCCAAACAGGGCACATGGGTCATTTGTCCCTGTCAGAGGGCAGAGAGGAGGTTGGTGCCATTGTCGCAAACCACCATTCCTGCCTTAAGTTGGCGTGGCGTCAACCACCTCTGAACCTGCCCCTGCAGAGCTGACAGAACCTCTGCCCCAGTGTGGCTCCTGTCCCCCAAGCACACCAGCTCAAGCACCACATGGCATCTTTTGGCCTGCGTACTTGCGTAGCCCCTTGAACGGCTACGGAGCACCGCTGGTTCTGAGGACAAAGCACAGGAAGAGGCCATGGAGGAAGAAGAAGAGGAGGGGGTGGAGGTGAGAGGTGTGTCACAATCATTAACATTTTGGAGGCGTGGTGGCGGAACAACCTCCAACACTACTGCACCTTGCCCTGCATCCTTCCCAGCTGCCAGCAGAGTCACCCAATGCGCCATGAAACTTAGGTAACGTCCCTGTCCATGCCTGCTGGACCATGAATCAGTGGTAATATGCACCTTACCACTGACAGCCCTGTCCAGCGAGGCATGGACATTGCCTTCCACATGCCGGTAGAGAGCCGGAATCACCTTCTGTGAGAAAAAGTGGCGTTTGGGTACCTGCCACTGAGGAACCGCACATTCCACAAACTCACGGAAGGGGGCAGAGTCTACCAACTGAAAAGGCAGCAGTTGAAGTGCTAGCAATTTTGCCAAGCTAGCATTCAACCGCTGCGCATGTGGATGGCTGGGAGCAAACTTGTTTCGGCGGTGCAGCAGCTGGGGCAGGGAAATTTGCCTGGTACAATCTGACGTCGGTGTACCAAAAGCAGATTGCCCACAAGTACTTGGCTGTGACAAACCTAATTCTACACCTTCATTCCTCTCAGTGCAGGTCTCAGAGAGGACTGAAGGTATAGTGGGGTTGGAGATCTCAGCTGATGAGGAGCAAGGAGAGGTCCTCTTTGTTCTTTGGTGTGGGTCTTTTAGATACGCTTGCCAACGAACTGCATGGCAGGTCAACATATGTCTGGTCAAGCATGTGGTACCCAAGCGGGAGATGTTTTGGCCACGCGAGATACGCTTGAGACATATGTTGCAAATAGCAGCGGTGCGATCTGATGCACTGGTCTCAAAAAAGGCCCACACCAAAGAACTTTTTGAATAACGCGCAGAGACTGCAGCGCCCTGCACATGTGGAGCTTTGGGGTGTGATGCAGTCAATGTGCTGCCCTTAGGGTGGCCCCTGGCCATCCTGCCTCATTGGTGATGTACCGCCTCCTCCTCCTCCTCTTCCTCTCTCCTATCAGGCACCCACGTTGAGTCAGTGACCTCATCATCCCCTCCCTCCTCATCACTGGAGCAAACCTGGCAGTATGCTGAAGCAGGGGGAGCATGACTGCCAGATTGCTGTCCTTCTTGGGCACCCCCTCTGTCCGTGCTCATGTTACTGCCTTCATCGAGCTCAGTATCATCATCAGAGCCTTCTAAACGCTGGGCATCCTCCTGGAGCATGTACCCAACACTGTGGTCAAACAGTTCGAGGGACTCCTCAGGAAGACATGGTGGGGCTAGGGAAGGAGTCACTGATGACATTGAGCCGAGGGAAGAGGCCGCTGCTTTGCCAGACAAAGTACCCTGGGCATGGGTGAGAGAGGATGAGGAGGATGAGGACGGCTTGGTCATCCACTCGACTCGGCTCAACACGGCCAGCTGCCGAAAAAAAGGCCAAGCGTGTCCCACGGCCACGTGCTGATGAGGATGCACCGTCTCCACGACCAGCACTAGACACAGAGCCTGCTTGCCCTCTCTTATTGGCTTGTGACTGTCTGCCTCTCCTTCTTGGCCTTCCAGACAAACTAATGGCCTGTAGCTGCACTAAGCTGGGATATATATATATATATATATATATATATATATATATATATAAATATATATATATATATGTACTGATACTGCAGCTAGCAAAATCAACTGCCTGCCTGTAGTATGAGAACACCACCAACCTTCTACAGATAGCTTTAGCTGAACACTGTGCAGAGCTCGCAAACAACTAACTTGTAGGTTTAGCTGAACACTGTGAGATGGACGCACCACACTAACTTGTAGTTTTAGCTGAACACTGTGAGCAGGACGCACTGCACTAACTTGTAGCTTTAGATGAACACTGTGAGCAGGACGCACTGCACTAACTTGTAGCTTGAGATGAACACTGTACAGAGGTCTCACTACACCAACTTGTAGGTTTAGCTGAACACTGTGAGCAGGATGCACAGCACTAACTTGTAGTTTTAGCTGAACACTGTGAGCAGGACGCACAGCACTAACTTGTAGTTTTAGCTGAACACTGTGAGCAGGACGCACTGCACTAACTTGTAGTTTGAGATGAACACTGTGCAGAGGTCTCACTACACCAACTTGTAGGTTTAGCTGAACACTGTGAGCAGGACGCACAGCACTAACTTGTAGTTTTAGCTGAACACTGTGAGCAGGATGCACTGCACTAATTTGTAGCTTTAGATGAACACTGTGCAGAGGTCTCACTACACCAACTTGTAGGTTTAGCTGAACACTGTGAGCAGGACGCACAGCACTAACTTGTAGTTTTAGCTGAACACTGTGAGGTGGACGCACCACACTAACTTGTAGTTTTAGCTGAACACTGTGAGCAGGACGCACTGCACTAACTTGTAGCTTTAGATGAACACTGTGAGCAGGACACACTGCACTAACTTGTAGCTTGAGATGAACACTGTGCAGAGGTCTCACTACACCAACTTGTAGGTTTAGCTGAACACTGTGAGCAGGACGCACAGCACTAACTTGTAGTTTTAGCTGAACACTGTGAGCAGGACGCACAGCACTAACTTGTAGTTTTAGCTGAACACTGTGAGCAGGACGCACTGCACTAACTTGTAGTTTGAGATGAACACTGTGCAGAGGTCTCACTACACCAACTTGTAGGTTTAGCTGAACACTGTGAGCAGGACGCACAGCACTAACTTGTAGTTTTAGCTGAACACTGTGAGCAGGATGCACTGCACTAATTTGTAGCTTTAGATGAACACTGTGCAGAGGTCTCACTACACCAACTTGTAGGTTTAGCTGAACACTGTGAGCAGGACGCACAGCACTAACTTGTAGTTTTAGCTGAACACTGTGAGCAGGACGCATTGCACTAACTTGTAGCTTGAGATGAACACTGTGCAGAGGTCTCACTACACCAACTTGTAGGTTTAGCTGAACACTGTGAGCAGGACGCACTGCACTAACTTGTAGCTTTAGATGAACACTGTGCAGAGGTCTCACTACACCAACTTGTAGGTTTAGCTGAACACTGTGAGCAGGACGCACAGCACTAACTTGTAGTTTTAGCTGAACACTGTGAGCAGGACGCACTGCACTAACTTGTAGCTTGAGATGAACACTGTGCAGAGGTCTCACTACACCAACTTGTAGGTGTAGCTGAACACTGTGAGCAGGATGCACAGCACTAACTTGTAGTTTTAGCTGAACACTGTGAGCAGGACGCACTGCACTAACTTGTAGCTTGAGATGAACACTGTGCAGAGGTCTCACTACACCAACTTGTAGGTTTAGCTGAACACTGTGAGCAGGACGCACAGCACTAACTTGTAGTTTTAGCTGAACACTGTGAGGTGGACGCACCACACTAACTTGTAGTTTTAGCTGAACACTGTGAGCAGGACGCACTGCACTAACTTGTAGCTTTAGATGAACACTGTGCAGAGGTCTCACTACACCAACTTGTAGGTTTAGCTGAACACTGTGAGCAGGACGCACAGCACTAACTTGTAGTTTTAGCTGAACACTGTGAGCAGGATGCACTGCACTAATTTGTAGCTTTAGATGAACACTGTGCAGAGGTCTCACTACACCAACTTGTAGGTTTAGCTGAACACTGTGAGCAGGACGCACAGCACTAACTTGTAGTTTTAGCTGAACACTGTGAGCAGGACGCATTGCACTAACTTGTAGCTTGAGATGAACACTGTGCAGAGGTCTCACTACACCAACTTGTAGGTTTAGCTGAACACTGTGAGCAGGACGCACTGCACTAACTTGTAGCTTTAGATGAACACTGTGCAGAGGTCTCACTACACCAACTTGTAGGTTTAGCTGAACACTGTGAGCAGGACGCACAGCACTAACTTGTAGTTTTAGCTGAACACTGTGAGCAGGACGCACTGCACTAACTTGTAGCTTGAGATGAACACTGTGCAGAGGTCTCACTACACCAACTTGTAGGTTTAGCTGAACACTGTGAGCAGGATGCACAGCACTAACTTGTAGTTTTAGCTGAACACTGTGAGCAGGACGCACTGCACTAACTTGTAGCTTTAGATGAACACTGTGCAGAGGTCTCACTACACCAACTTGTAGGTTTAGCTGAACACTGTGAGCAGGACGCACAGCACTAACTTGTAGTTTTAGCTGAACACTGTGAGCAGGATGCACTGCACTAACTTGTAGCTTGAGATGAACACTGTGCAGAGGTCTCACTACACCAACTTGTAGGTTTAGCTGAACACTGTGAGCAGGACGCACAGCACTAACTTGTAGTTTTAGCTGAACACTGTGAGCAGGACGCACAGCACTAACTTGTAGTTTTAGCTGAACACTGTGAGCAGGACGCACTGCACTAACTTGTAGCTTGAGATGAACACTGTGCAGAGGTCTCACTACACCAACTTGTAGGTTTAGCTGAACACTGTGAGCAGGACACACAGCACTAACTTGTAGTTTTAGCTGAACACTGTGAGCAGGACGCACTGCACTAACTTGTAGCTTTAGATGAACACTGTGCAGAGGTCTCACTACACCAACTTGTAGGTTTAGCTGAACACTGTGAGCAGGATGCACTGCACTAACTGTAAATAGTCTAGTTGCCTGACTGTGGTACTAATAGGATCAAAAGAACACCAGCAATTTTATTCAGGTAGCTGTAAATACTGTAACAAGACAAGCCTGCCTGTCAGTAAGAAGATAACAGGAACGGATCTAGCTGAACACTGTGAGCAGGACGCACTGCACTAACTTGTAGCTTTAGATGAACACTGTGCAGAGGTCTCACTACACCAAATTGTAGGTTTAGCTGAACAATGTGAGCAGGACGCACCGAACTAACTTGTAGGTTTAGCTGAACACTGTGAGGTGGACACACCACACTAACTTGTAGGTTTAGCTGAACACTTTGAGCAGGACGCACCCCACTAACTTGTAGGTTTAGCTGAACACTGTCAGCAGGACACACTGCACTAACTGTAAATAGTCTAGCTGCCTGACTGTGGTACTAATAGGATCAAAAGAACACCAGTAATTTTCTTCAGGTAGCTGTATATACTGTAACAAGACAAGCCTGCCTGTCAGTAAGAAGATAACAGGAACGGATCTAGCTGAACACTGTGAGCAGGACATACTGCACTAACTGTAAATAGTCTAGCTGCCTGACTGTGGTACTAATAGGATCAAAAGAACACCAGTAATTTTCTTCAGGTAGCTTTAAATACTGTAACAAGACAAGCCTGCCTGTCAGTAGGAAGATAACAGGAACGGATCTAGCTAAACTGAATACAGTGTATATATATATATATATGCAACACCTGGGATGCATATATATACACAATACACTGTAAGTGCAGCTAAACTGACTGACTGTTCTGCCTAATCTATCTAACTCAAATCAAATGTCACTGTCTGTCTCTCTCAATGAACGCCGGAACACACACTACACAGGGCCGCCGTGCAGGCGGCCTTATATAGTGTGGGGCGTGTACTAAATCCCCTGAGCCATAATTGGCCAAAGCCTCCTTGGCTTTGGCCAATTACGGCTCTCTGTTCAGACGGCGCTGTGATTGGCCAAGCATGCGGGTCATAGTGCATGCTTGGCCAATCATCAGCCAGCATTGCACTGCGATGCCGCAGTGAATTATGGGCCATGAAGCGCCACACAAATTTGTCGCGAACGGCCCATATCGTTCGCAATTCGGCGAACGGGCGAACAGACAATGTTCGAGTCGAACATGGGTTCGACTGGAACACGAATAGTAGCCAGTTTTCAATCCATGTACTCACCCTATGGTCCATGCCAACGGACCTTATTTTGTACAGTAAACGTTTATGGGGAACTGTGTCAAATGCTTTTGCAAAATCCAGATATACCACGTCTATGGGCCTTCCTTTATATAGATGGCAACTAACCTCCTCATAGAAGGTTAATAGATTGGTTTGACAGGAACGATTCCTCATGAATCCATGCTGATTACTGCTAATGATACCGTTCTTATTACTAAAATCTTTTATATAGTCCCTTATCATCCCCTCCAAGAATTTACATACTATTGATGTTAGGCTAACTGGTCTGTAATTCCCATAGATGTATTTTGGGCCCTTTTTAAATATTGGTGCTACATTAGCTTTTCTCCAATCAGCTGGTACCATTCCAGTCAGTAGACTGTCTGTAAAAATTAGGAACAACGGTCTGGCAATCACTTGACTGAGTTCCCTAAGTACCCTCGGATGCAAGCCATCTGGTCCTGGTGATTTATTAATGTTAAGTATCTCAAGTCTAATTTTAATTCTGTCCTCTGTTAACCATGGAGGTGCTTCCTGTGTTGTGTCATGAGGATAAACACTGCAGTTTTGGTTACTGAAGCCCCCCGATTCACTGGTGAAGACTGAGGAGAAGAATAAATTCAATACCTTCGCCATCTCCCCATCCTTTGTAACCAGATGTCCTTCCTCATTCTTTATGGGGCCAGTATGGTCTGTTCTCCCTTTTTTACTGTTTACATACTTAAAGAATTTCTTGGGATCTTTTTGCTCTCCTCCACTATGTGTCTTTCATGTTCTATCTTAGCTGTCCTAATTGCACCCTTACATTTCTTGTTGCATTCTTTATAAAGTCTGAATGCTGAGGATGATCCCTCAACCTTGTATTTTTTGAAGGCCTTCTCCTTTGCTTTTATATGCATTTTTACACTGAAGTTCAGCCATCCAGGACTTTTGTTCGCTCTTTTAAATTTATTACCCAATGGGATACATTGGCTAATGCCCTTATTTAATATGCTCTTAAAGCAAACCCATCTCTCCTCCGTATTCTTTGTTCCTAATATTTTATCCCAATTTATGCCTTTTAGCAAGGTTTGTAGTTTAGGGAAGTTGTCTCTTTTGAAATTCAGTGTCTTTGTATTCCCTTTAGGTTTCCTATTTTTGTGATTTATACTGAAAGTTATTGACCTGTGATCGATATGTATTGTGTACACCACCAGGAAAGTAGTATCAACTGCACTAGGGGTGCACGGTACTGTGTACACCAACAGAAGTTTAATAACAACTATGGGTGCACTGTATGTATTGTGTACTGTGTACACCACCAGAAAAGCAGTAGCACTAGCAATTGCACTAGAGGTGCACGGTACTGTATACACCAACAGAAGTATAATAACAACTGTGGGTGTACTGTATTGTGTACACGACAAGAAAAGTAGTAGCAACCGCACTAGGGGTGAACGGTATTGTGTACACCACCAGAAGTCTAATAGCAACTATGGGTGCACTGTATGTATTGTGTACTGTGTACACCACCAGAAAAGTAGTAGCAACTGCACTAGGGGTGCACGGTACTGTGTACACCAACAGAAGTGTAATAACATGTATGGGTGCACTGTATGTATTGTGTACACCACCAGGAAAGTAGTAGCAACTGCACTAGGGGTGCACGGTACTGTGTGCACCAACAGAAGTGTAATAACAACTATGGGTGCACTGTATGTATTGTGTACACCACCAAGAAAGTAGTAGCAACTGCACTAGGGGTGCACGGTACTGTGTACACCAACAGAAGTTTAATAACAACTATGGGTGCACTGTATGTACTGTGTACTGTGTACACCACCAGAAAAGCAGTAGCACTAGCAATTGCACTAGAGGTGCACGGTACTGTATACACCAACAGAAGTATAATAACAACTGTGGGTGTACTGTATTGTGTACACGACAAGAAAAGTAGTAGCAACCGCACTAGGGGTGAACGGTATTGTGTACATCACCAGAAGTCTAATAGCAACTATGGGTGCACTGTATGTATTGTGTACTGTGTACACCACCAGAAAAGTAGTAGCAACTGCACTAGGGGTGCACGGTACTGTGTACACCAACAGAAGTGTAATAACATGTATGGGTGCACTGTATGTATTGTGTACACCACCAGGAAAGTAGTAGCAACTGCACTAGGGGTGCACGGTACTGTGTACACCAACAGAAGTGTAATAACAACTATGGGTGCACTGTATGTATTGTGTACACCACCAAGAAAGTAGTAGCAACTGCACTAGGGGTGCACGATACTGTGTACACCAACAGAAGTGTAATAACAACTATGGGTGTACTGTATGTATTGTGTATTGTGTACACCACCAGAAAAGTAGTAGCAACTGCACTAGGGGTGCACAGTACTGTGTACACCAACAGAAGTGTAATAACAACTATGGGTGCACTGTATTGTGTACACCACCAGAAAAGTAGTAGCAACTGCACTAGGGATGAACGGTATTGTGTACACCACCAGAAGTCTAATAGCAACTATGAGTGCACTGTATGTATTGTATAATGTGTACACCACCAGAAAAGTAGTAGCAACTGCACTAGGGGTGCACAGTACTGTGTACACCAACAGAAGTGTAATAACAAGTATGGGTGCACTGTATGTATTGTGTACACCACCAGGAAAGTAGTAGCAACTGCACTAGAGGTGCACGGTACTGTATACACCAACAGAAGATTAATAACAACTATGGGTGCACTGTATGTATTTTGTACTGTGTACACCACCAGAAAAGTACGGTAGTAGCACTAGCAACTGCACTATGGGTGCACGGTGCTGTGTACACCAACAGAAGTGTAATAACAACTATGGGTGTACTGTATGTATTGTGTACTATGTACACCACCAGAAAAGTAGTAGCAACTGCACTAGGGGTGCAAGGTAATGTGTACACCAACAGAAGTGTAATAACAACTATGGGTGTACTGTATTGTGTACACCACCAGAAAATTAGTAGCAACTGCACTAGGGGTGCACGGTACTGTGTACACCAACAGAAGTGTAATTACAAGTATGGGTGCACTGTATGTATTGTGTACACCACCAGGAAAGTAGTAGCAACTGCACTAGGGGTGCACGGTACTGTGTTCACCAACAGAAGTTTAATAACGTCTATGGGTGCACTGTATGTATTGTGTACTGTGTACACCACCAAAAAAGTAGTAGCACTAGCAACTGCACTAAGGGTGCAGGGTACTGTGTACACCAACAGAAGTGTAATAACAACTACGGGTGTACTGTATTGTGTACACCACCAGAAAAGTAGTAGCTACTGCACTAGAGGTGAACGGTATTGTGTTCACCAACAGAAGTCTAATAGTAACTATGGGTGCACTGTATGTATTGTGTACTGTGTACACTACCAGAAAAGTAGTAGCAACTGCACTAGAGGTGCACAGTACTGCGTACTGTGTACACCACCTGAAGTATATTAGAAAAAGTACACCAGGAATGGCCTACAGTCAGATATAGCTAAACTGGATGCAGTTGATATATATATCTATATCTATATAAAGATATATAGATATAGATATATATATATATATACACACGAGACTGGCTGTATATATATTAAATACACTGCAGCTAACTGAATAACCTGCCTGCCTGCTCAATCTAAATGACACTCTCTCTCCGTACACGCCAACAACACAGTACACGGGGCCGTCGTGCAGGCAGCCTTATATTATGTGGGGCGTGGACTTAGTTCCCCTGAGCCATGTTTGGCAAAAGGCAAACTGCCTTTGGCCAATTATGGCTCTCTTAGCTGAGGGTGCTGGGATTGGCCAAAGCATGCAGGTCATGGTGCATGCTTTGGCCAATCATCATACAGCAATGCACTGCGCTCCTGCAGTGCATTATGGGCCATTACGCACTGCTTGAATTTGGCGCGAACGGCCCATAATGTTCGGTTTTCGATGAACGGGCGAACAGCCAATGTTTGAGTTGAAATCATGAGCTCAATAGAAACTTAACAGAAAGCTCATCTGAACTCAACAGAAAGCTCATCCCTAGTGCTAAGTATACCTTTATTTGGGCGTGGCCAAGATGGCGGACTGAGCAGACATGTTTCTTGAGCTCTCCTGGAGTGTGATCCGAATAATACATCTGCACCTAGTGACTGCGTGGATTGGAAAGATCCTGACATAGCTGAATGCCTTCTAAATCCTCTGGGAATCAGAAGAGGGGTAAGTGGCTGAGATTCCCACCGGGTGCCTCGGTGGAGGTCTCTCCGATCTCTTGTGCCCTGGACTCTCCTGCACGCCTCCACAATATGGCGTCTCAAACTGATCATGAGGGGACCCCTATCCTAACAACTCCTGGCATACCAGAGGTTATGACAGCTATCAGATCCTGTCAAACTATTCTTACATCCAAGATCAAAGAAGTGCAAATGGATGTGGGTTTGATCCGACAGGATTTAGATAAAATCAGGTCTCGAGTGGCGGAAACTGAGCGACGTGTGGGGGATGTGGAAGATACAGGGACCGACCATGCGGCGTCTATCCGGGCAAACTAAAGTACGGGCACTAGAATACAGAGCGTAGGACGCGGAGAACCGGAGCGGCCGGAACAACTTGCGGATCGTAGGACTCCCGGAGGGGGTTGAGGGTCAGTCCCCTGCTCTGTTTATAGAGCATCTTCTGCGCTCTCTGCTGCCCAGCTCTCCCCACACTTTGCTGTGGAGCGGGCCCATCGTGTTCCACCTAAGCCTGGTCCGGAGGGGGCTCCACCACGCACGTTCATACTGAAGCCTTTAAATAATTGGGACCGGGATGAGATGCTTCGAGCTGCCCGGGCGGCTGGTGTCCTACCCTATCGCAATGGCAAACTACTGCTGTTCCCGGATTACATGATGGAAACCCAGAGACAGCGCCGTTCCTTTGACAGTGTTAAAGCTGCTCTAAGCATCAAGGGAATCAAGTACAGCATCATGTTCCTGGCTAAACTGCGAGTGGTGGATGGAGAGACTGTACGCTTTTTTACTGCCCCCAAGAATGCTCCCGCTTGGTTAGAGGCGCTGCCGCTGTAGCGCTGTTGTTCCTGCTGCAAATCGTTCTCTAATTCTTGTGTATGACCTCAAGTTAAAGTTGGTTCCGGGAAGCAAGCTCTTCCATTCGGAAGAACTCTTCCCGTCCGCATGATGGTTTTGGTGATAGGTGATTTCAATTTGGTGCCGTCCAGGGAGCTGAAGAGGCTGCATGCTTCAGGTCCCCCGTAATATGGTCTTGCTCATTGGGCTACCGCCTTTCACATGACTGATGTCTGGAGACATTCTCATTCCTCGGACAGGGAATATACCTGCCTCTCCACGTCCTACCAGACCATGTCACGGATTGATTCGGCATTTGCCTGCCCAGCAATGTTGCAGAAACTGATTTCCGCTGAGATCCTGTCTAGGGGTATCTTTAATCATGCCCCGCTGGTTGTAACCATTCGGACCTCTCCGGTGGAAGGTGTGAGAGTGTGGAGGCTGTCCGGGAGCTGGATTGCAGACCCTGAGATTCAGGCAGTAATGCCTGAAGCTTTCTGTAATTTTTGGATAGACAATGCAGAGGCTGCAGACCCCAGGGTGCTCTGGGATGCCTTTAAGGCATGGCTTAGGGGGGAATTTATCACCCCGAATAGCTCAGCGGAAAAGACAATCTGTGCAGTCTCTGCGGCAAATGGAGGAATAGGCGAAGTTACGTGAGGCAGAGTTTCTGCGGGCCTCGGTGCAGAATAATTATATAGTTTAACAGGACATGTTGAGGGACCTATCCTTACTTAGAATAGACCTCCCCAAGAAATCTGTTAGAAGGAGCTCAGAGGGTATTTAAATTTGGGGATAAAAACGGCAGGCTGTTGGCTTGGTTAGCCAGAGGGCAACATGCAGTAACCCATATAGGGCGTTTGAGGGGACCGGATGGCTGTCCTCTAACGCTACAAGCTGATATTAATGAGAGACTCCTGGGATTTTATCAAGTCCTGTACTCTTCTAGGGTCTCCTATAACAGATCTGACCTGCTTCACTACCTGGACCGAATCCAGCTCCCCTCCCTTAGTTCAGAAAAAGTGAGCAATTAGATGAAGACATTTCCCTGGAGGAAGTACAAGAGGCACTGGGCTCTATGCAATCTGGGAAAACCCCTGGGCCAGATGGGATACCAATAAAATTCTACTCCACCTACCAGGAATTGTTGGCACCCAGGCTTACAGCATTGCTGAAACAATTTATGGAGATGGAATGTCTTCCTGAATCAATGTATGATGCCATAGTGGTGTTGGTGCCCAAGCCTGGTAAGGACCCAGAGGAGTGTGCCTCCTACAGGCCGATATCGCTAATTAATGCTGATGCCAAATTGCTGGCTAAAATACTAGCCACCCGGCTCGGTAGAGTAATGGATGATCTTGTCCATGTAGACCAGACGGGGTTCATGATGGGTAAGGGCACTGATATTAATATCCGCCGCTTATTTCTTAATTTGTCTGCCTCTCATGACAATGCTGGTAAAAGAGTCATAGCTTCTCTAGACGCGGAGAAGGCTTTTGACTCCGTGGAGTGGGGATACCTGTGGGAGGTACTGAGGAGGTTTGGATTTGGTCCAAGGTTCCTCCACTGGCTGGGTCTGCTTTACCGCACTCCTAGAGCTAGAGCTTCAGGTTACTTTCTCCTCCAGAGGGGGACCCGGCAGGAGTGTCCGCTGTCGCCCGGCCTGTTTGCCTTGGCGCTGGAGCCGCTGGCGGTCCTGATCAGAGATTCTGATCGTATTGTAGGTCTTCGGGTCAGCCCTCTGGAGGAGAGTATATCCTTATATGCAGATGACACACTGCTATACCTGCAGGACGCTGAGTCGTCATTGAGTGCTGCCTTAGCAGCCTTCGATGAATTCGGGGGGTTTTCTGAAATTCGCATCAACTGGTCCAAATCTGCCTTATTCCCCTTAGATGCACAAGCCAAGGTGTGCGGGGCTCAGACCCCATTGCAATGGGTGGAGGAATTCACATATCTAGATATTAGAATCTCGAGGGATCTGGGTTCCTTCCAGCGCCTTAATCTCCAACCTATAGTCCATCGTCTTAGAGATCATTGCTCTCGCTGGGCTAATCTCCAGCTTAATCTTCTTGGTCGTATTAATATTTTAAAGACGATTTATCTTTCCAAATTTACCTATATCTTCAGAAATTGTCCTGTCTGGATATCACCGTCCTTCTTTAAGGACATAGACAGCTGCATTGACTCTTTTCTGTGGCAGGGGGCTTCTCCCCGGTTGGCCAGACAAACCCCTCAGCTTCCAGTGAGTTGTGGTGGCCTCGCCTTGCCCAACCTATTGGTATACTACTGGGCAGCTATGCTTGTCACAGTGAGGTGGTGGTTTCAGCAGTCCAGGGCAAATGCAGCTGTGTGTCTGGAGGCGGCCATAGTGGGATCTCTTAGGGAACTGGGCAATTTGGTATATAGGGGCTCCTCGGCGTACCCCTCTCTTCCGACCTCGACTGTGGCGACCCTTCGGTGTGGGGAATGGCTAGAAGACGCTTTGTGTGCACTATCAGGTGGTCCCCCTTCTGCCCCTTGTGGGGGAATCCTTCTTTCTCTCACTTCCGAACTATCCCAGACCCACAACTCTGGGCCCGCTATGGTATTAAATTGTTGCGAGATGTGTTTCAGGCTGGATCTCTTCTGTCATTTCAGGTTCTTGCAGGCAGATTTGGACTCCCAACCTGGATGGAGTTTAGATATCACCAGATGCGTCATGCAGCCAGGGCACAGTTCCCATTGCCCCCTAGTCTGAAGGCAGACCCTATTGATGAATTACTGGTGCAGGAGTCCCTCCCTAAGATTATGTCCACATTATACCTTGCCCTCCTTCAGAAGGATTCACCAAAAATGGAAGCCCTATGGAATAAATGGAAGGCAGACTTACCTGATTTGTATAGAGAGACCTGGGAGGAATGTTTTGAGAATGGCTCTAGATTGGTGATTTCGTCTAGAGACAAGTTAATTCAAACAAAGTTCTTGCAAAGGGTATACTACACGCCTCAGAGATTGCACAGAATTTATCAGTTGCGCTCCCCAAATTGCCCGCGTTGTCAGTCACCAGACAGCACCTTTTTTTACATGTTTTGGTCCTGTCCTGTTATTAAGGTACTGGGCTGTGGTGGGGGAATCTATTAATATTTGTCTTCAGTTAAATGTCCCAGTGACGGCAGAGCTGGCCCTGTTGGGTATCCAGGATGATGAGCAGAGACCTAGATATACTAAGATATTGTTTTCCTTGTTGTTCTTTTATGCTAAAAAAGAAATCTTGCTGAAATGGTCCTCACATAGGCCCCCCACATTGAGATCATGGGAGGACTCGGTTAATGCAGTTTTACCATTATATAAGTTAACCTACATGAGCAGAGGGTGTCCCCTGAAGTATGATTGGATTTGGCGGCCGTGGACGGATCCCACGTATTACGCCTGCCCTTAATTGTTGTGATTTGTGGGTGTACCAGTCTTAAAGATGTACCTGTGATGTCTGCCTCCCCCATGTCCCTCCCCTCTCCCCTCCCTCCCCTTTCCCTTCCATATTCTGTGTACTTCTTATTTACTGTATGACTAGTCCATTATCCAAGATGTATCTTATACTATACCAATATTTGCAAATTGTTACACTCCTTCTATGATTGTAACTACAGTTATCTGATGTCAAGACTACTGTGTATCATACCAATTTTTTCCTTCCTTTAAATAAAGACCAACCTTGTTGTTAAAAAAAAGTATACCTTTATTTTATTCACATAAGGGAGAAAAGAATCGGGGTGTCAGAGGACACCAGGGACCCCCAACCTCCTAAAGAAGGTGAAGTCACCCCACCACAACCGCAGGATATGGAGGAAGGAGAGGTTTATGAAGTGGGCGAAATAGTGACCACAACAGGTTTGTGTCTGAGACCACAGCTTCTGGTAATAAATGGATGCCTCCATATTTTTAATACATGGTGTGTTTTGTTTTTTTTAGGTGATATGGATGTTGTGGAAGAAGGAACTAATTTTACCAGTGCAAGTGCACACATCCTCATGGTGGAGATCATGGTGTGCAATCGTGATTTAGAAAAGATAAAGGAAAACATAACGATGTTCAACAAAAAATGAATAACATCATTGATGTTTTAGGCAAAATATAGAACACACCAAAATTTTAGTTTTTTTTAATTTTTATTATAACTTTTCTAAAAAATGTTGAAAGCCAAATTTTGAAGATGCACACAGTGTGTCAACATGTGCTGTCTGCCATCACGGGTTATCAAGGTACGCTTTTTGTGGGTTCAACCCCTTCCTCGCAACTCAAGTAGCTGAGAGGAAGAGGTTGTACCTCCGAAACACGTCCATTGATCAACCATGATGGGAGCTAGCACATGTTGACCTTAGGCATGGGATCAGGAGTGAAATCCACATTTTGACTCCCAATTTGTGTGCATCTTCAAAATTTGGCTTTCACAGGGATGACATCACCCCATCTGATGAAGGCAAGATCAACACAGTTTGAACATACTAATGTCTGATATTGCCTTCAATTTATCAAAGTTGAACTTTGTAAGTTCCTGAGTTGTGTATTCTTTTATGTTTTGAAAAACATGCCTGTTTAACACAAAAAAAGATATTTCTACTATCCCAAAATAAAAATTATATTCCAAAAGATATGTTGGTTTGTTCAAAAACCCTTTTCCAAACGCACATATGAATGGGGTAGGGGTTGAAATACGGGTTATTTACTAAAGGGAAATCCATGTTGCACTCCAAGTGCACTTTCAGAGCATTTTCAAGTGCACTTTTGCAGTGGATTTTACTTTAGTAAATAACACCCACAGTACAAGATAATTTGCATCAATCAAGCCATTTTCATAACTCCAAAAAATAAATTAATGGTGCGGAAAATTAGTATTTTAAGCATTAATGCATTACATACATTAACAACAAAAACAAGGTGTGTGTGTAGCAGACCCACAACATAATAGTTAGCTGAAGAAGAGATTGTCACCTCATTTATCAAAGAAATTACGTTTGCACTATTCAAGAAAATGGGCAAAAAAACATTGGATAACCTAGGAGACAGCTAAAAGAAACACAAGCAGTAAATCAAAGGAAATATTATTTTATTTTAAAATACAAAATTATTTATAAAAGGTTTCTTAAACATTTTCTGGCATATCAATGGCCCCCCTACCCGCAAAGTACTCCATATATTTTTGACGGACCTCGTGGGTGCTTTCGAGGGGCAAGCCAGGACGGCCAGCTTCAAGCGCCATCAGGGTTTGGTCTTGAAATCCTGCCTCAGGCCCAACTGCGGCCACATAGTTCATAGAAATTCTCCTTAAAACGTTGTGGAAAATGCAGCATGCAAGGATTATATGGTTAAGTTTATATTCCACCATGTTGATTGGTGTAAGGAATAGGCAAAACCGGCTGGCCATTATCCCAAAAGCATTCTCCACCATCCTTCTGGCTCTGGCCAGCTGATAGTTAAAAACCCTCTGGTTGGGGGTGAGGGTCCTCATCGGGAACGGTCGCATCAGGTGATCACCCATCCCAAACACTTCATCAGAGACAAAGACGAACGGTAGACCAGCCACGTTGTCTTCCGGAGGTGGCAATCCCAAGCCACCACTCTGGAGCCGTCTGTAGAACTCGGTCTGGGTGATGACTCCACCATCTGACATCCGGCCATTCTTCCTCACGTCCACATAGATAAAATCATATGTCGCCGACACCACCTCCAAAACCACAATACTATTAAACCCCTTGTAGTTGTAATAGTATGACCCCGAATTGGGGGGTGGGACTATGTGGACGTGTTTCCCATCTATTGCCGCTCCGCAGTTGGGAAAGTCCTACTGATGGGCAAATTGGGAAGCCACAGTCTGCCATTCCTGTGGCGTTGAAGGAAACTGTGGAGTGAAACAAGAAAAAAATTAATTATGACTTTTGCACATAACATTGTTTAACATTGCTTTGATTAGACACAAACATTCTTGGCCAACATAACATTTATTTGAAGGAGTATTTAAATAAAAAAATCTTAAGGTCCACTTATCAGATTCCTCACCCCCTCTGATGGCCCATTGTAAAAATTTTAGGGGGGGAGATATTTTGGACAGGCAACCCTCTCCACTTCATTGAGAGCTGAATGCATACATAATGTGTGTTACTTTGGCCAGCCCCACCTTACTTACACTATTGGCAACCCACTGGACAGGTAAGAAGTGTCATAATACAAAAATATGAATACACACTGTCCACACTTTTACATTCTGCAATTACCTATCAAGATAATAAGAGAACAAAACTTTAAACAGTTTAGAAAGTATTAGAAAGTTTAGAAAGTATTCAGGCAGGCCCTTTCACTACATGCTTTGGTGAATTCATCCATAAATATGACCACAAAAATGGTAGGTATAGTGTGTATGGGTTTGGCAGTCAGCAGACAAAGTATTGTTATTGATTGACTTCGCGGTTGGGCGGAGGGGGGGTTCCAAATGATTTTGTGACCCCCAAAAAAAGCCTCCGGCACTCTGCCTGAATTAAAGGACACAAATAACATTTATACATATTTTAGGGGGTGTTTAGGGTATAGCACTACTATGGAGCTGACAAAGTGCATTGTCAAGTGACTAGGCTAGGTGTGTATGGGCCCAGGATAGCATGCTGGGCAGGTTAGTAAAGGCAAATATGCATGAAGAACAAAAATGTAGCATTAAAACTCCCAGCATGCATGAGGACAAAGAGGACATTCACAGCATATTACAATATTACAATCATGGTAATTAGGGAATGATGAAAGAAATACAATACATTAGCAAACATTAAATACATAGAATGTAAAGCTAAAGGAAAAAAAACTTACCTTAATATAATCCTTCTGCAGGACCTGAATGATGGCAGAACAGGTCTCTGGAATAATGATTCCCAGAGCCTGGGGTGAGATGCCTGTCGAGAACTTGATGTCCTGCAGACTTCTCCCCGTCGCCAAGTACCGCAACAGGGGTAGCCTCTGCTCAGGAGTGATGGCTTGCCGCATGCAGGTGTCCTGCTTGGTAATAAAAGGGGACAGCAAAGCCAAAAGACGGTGAAAAACGGGGTCCGTCATCCTGAGATAATTCCTGAAATCATCAGGATTATTCTCACGGATCTCCTGCAACAAAGGCATGTGAGAGAATAAGTCATTCTGGAGCAACCAATTTTTCATCCATGAACTCCTCCTCGCCCTGTTCATGGACTGGGCTTGGGTGAAAGTAAGAACCCCAACACCATGTAGAACTAACTACATGCATTAAAAACCAGATACGAACCCATAAGCACAAACTGAAGAGCAGTAATGATATGAAAAGCATGAGGCTGAAAAGCGCGAATCGTCTCTCACCAAACTTCTACTAACACAAGATTAGCAGAAGAAGCCCAAAGGGTGGCACACTGGCTATTGAACTTCCTCTTTATAGTGCCCTCATATGTGTTGTACGTCAGCGCGTTCTTGAAGATCGGAATTTCCAACAACATTTGTGCGACCGTGTGTATGCAAGACAAGCTTGAGCCAACATCCGTCGGAAATAAAACCCTGAATTTCGTTGTCAGAATGTCCGATCGTGTGTACGCAGCATTACCCGAACATGAGGACTCCACCACAGAATCAAATCAGGATAAATATGACAATCCCATCAAACAGAGATATAGTTCATATTTTGTTGGAGTTCAGCAGTATCTGATGAATCCAATCAATGGTAACATCAATGGCAACCATAAATGCACAAAATTCCACATAAAATCGAAATGGAAAATTCCACATAGTGTAAAACTGTCTAAAGGGTTTCATTGCACTTCAAAGTATGAATACTACTCACATGAATAAAAACAATACTAGCTTTGTATGCATAACAATCCCAAGATGCATGATAGAGGTTCCAAACAATGCTTCACAAAAATTACTGGTCCACGTAGGCATGGCGACGTCACGTGCGTTAGCTCGACCCAATATACTATACAGTATATGGCAGACAGCAGTAGGGAAGCAGTCAGAGAGAGAAGCCAGACACAGTGGCGTTGTTAGGTGGGTGCGGGGGGTGCGGGCCGCACCGGGTGACACCCGCCAGAGGGGTGACACCCGTAGGTAGCGGCACACACCGCTACACTGCCCGCTGCGGCTTGTGCTGTGTCCCGCAGCACAGCGGGCTGAAGCCGCCTCCCCCTCCTCTCTGTTTACTTCACACAGGAGGAGGAGGAGCCCGAGGGACACACATGGCTGTGTGTATCTTCCGGTCCGCGCTGTTCTGAGGTCTGTAAACTTTATGCTTACAGTATGTGGGTGGATATGTGCAGGGGGGATTCTATACTAATGGGGGCTCTGCACTGGGGGGATTCTATACTAATGGGGGCTCTGCACTGGGGGGATTCTATACTAATGGGGGCTCTGCACTGGGGGGATTCTATACTAATGGGGGCTCTGCACTGGGGGGATTCTATACTAATGGGGGCTCTGCACTGGGGGGATTCTATACTAATGGGGGGTGCTGCACTGGGGGGATTCTATACTAATGGGGGCTCTGCACTGGGGGGATTCTATACTAATGGGGGGTGCTGCACTTAGGGGAATCTATACTAATGGGGTTGCTGCACTGGGGGGATTCTATACTAATGGGGGGTGCTGCACTGGGGGGATTCTATACTAATGGGGGGTGCTGCACTGGGGGGATTCTATACTAATGGGGGCTCTGCACTGGGGGGATTCTATACTAATGGGGGGTGCTGCACTGGGGGGATTCTATACTAATGGGGGCTCTGCACTGGGGGGATTCTATACTAATGGGGGGTGCTGCACTTAGGGGAATCTATACTAATGGGGTTGCTGCACTGGGGGGATTCTATACTAATGGGGGGCTCTGCACTGGGGGGATTCTATACTTATGGGGGGTGCTGCACTGGGGGGATTCTATACTAATGGGGGGTGCTGCACTGGGGGGATTCTATACTAATGGGGGCTCTGCACTGGGGGGATTCTATACTAATGGGGGGTGCTGCACTGGGGGGATTCTATACTAATGGGGGTGCTGCACTGAGGGGGATTCTATACTAATGGGGGCTCTGCACTGAGGGGGATTCTATACTAATGGGGGCTCTGCACTGGGGGGATTCTATACTAATGGGGGGTGCTGCACTGGGGGGATGCTATACTAATGGGGGGTGCTGCACTGGGGGGATTCTATACTAATGGGGGTGCTGCACTGAGGGGGATTCTATACTAATGGGGGCTCTGCACTGAGGGGGATTCTATACTAATGGGGGGTGCTGCACTGGGGGGATTCTATACTAATGGGGGCTCTGCACTGAGGGGGATTCTATACTAATGGGGGGCGCTGCACTGGGGGGATTCTATACTAATGGGGGCTCTGCACTGGGGGGATTTTATACTAATGGGGGCTCTGCACTGAGGGGGATTCTATACTAATAGGGGGCTCTGCACTGAGGGGGATTCTATACTAATGGGGGCTCTGCACTGAGGGGGATTCTATACTAATAGGGGGCTCTGCACTGGGGGGGATTCTATACTAATAGGGGGCTCTGCACCGACGGGGGATTCTATACTGATGGGGGTCAGCACTGGGGGGGGTGTATGTACTGATGGGGTGGTCTGCACTGAGGTGGGAGGTTGATACTGATGGAGGGGGGTCTGCAGACTCTGTACTGAGGGAGGGTTTCTGTACTGATGGGAGGTCTGTACTGAGGGAGGGGGTCAGTACTTAGTGGGGGGTCTATACTGAGGAAAGGGGGTCTGCACTGAGCGGGGGTCTGTACTGAGGGAGGGGAGTCTGTACTTAGTGGGGGGGTCTATATTGATGGAAGGGGGTCTGTACTGAGGGAGGAGGGCTATATTGATGGAGTGGGGTCTGTAGTTAGTGGAGGGGGGTCTGTACTGAGGTAGTTGGTGGAGGGGGGTGACACCAATTTTTTTGGCACCGGGTGACACCAACCCTAGTGACGCCACTGGCCAGACACCCTTGATACTTAATCCATTTAAAATGCACTCAATTTGCTGTGGTTCATTGCTCACCTGTGAATACTTTTACCTAAAAAAAAAACAAAACAAAAAAAAACATATTCAATGTATGTAATCTGACTACAGCTTTCCATGTATTTACAAATATTTTATTGAGAAAAAGTTGAATACAGGGGGTCCCCTAGTTACAAACATCTGACTTACAAACGACTCCTACTTACAAACTGAGGGAGACAACAGGAAGTGAGAGGAAATCTACCCCTAGGAAGGGAAATTCACTCCTGTAAGAGCTATTATGGGGAAAAGGTACCTCTACTGATGCTTTATCACCAAGGCTTGTTTCCACAACAACTCAAAATTTTCAAAATCCAATTGTCATTGGGACAGAAAGTGAGGTGAAATTTTCTGAACAGGGGCACACACAGCAAAACAAATGTTACAGGGGTGTTAACCCTTCCCTATGCTATCCAAAAAGCTTAAAAATTGTTTTTGTGGCTGGAGCTACACTTAAAAAATGTACCTGTTCCGACTTACAAACAGATTCAACTTAAGAACAAACCTACAGTCCCTAACTTGTTTGTAACCCGGGGACCCCCTGTACAGTACAGGCAATAGTGCGGTTAACAAGTAATTTGGTGTGGGCCAACAGCTTTATTACCTGTTACTTATGACATTCATTTTACACTTCCTTTAACAGACCAAGCTGTCCATCAAAAATGAGTTACCAGGGCTAGGACAAACCATATAGAACTGTAAGGGGTATTTACAATGGTCAGCTTTTATTCATATGGCTTTAACTTAAAAAGAAAAAAAAAAAAAGTTGCTGTAACTGCATAAAAAGTTTTACCTGGAGTTGAGCTTTCATTTTCATAATGTCCACAGGGTAACAACACTGTTTTACGCAATTTTATTTGCAGAATAAACACTGCTGTGTTATCATACCAGGAAGAGGAAAAAATGCATATGCTGACAAGATCAACAATCTATGTTATGGGGATCTATTTTTCCATTTTAAACACAATTAAACCATACCCAAATTTTTGTTGATAATTCCATTAGATATGACTTGGAGTGCTTAGTTAGATCTTCCAGGTGCTGGCATTTTCTAGTTATAGACTCGTTAAACTGTTCCTCTGTAAGAATTTGACTAATCTTTGCTAATATTTGTTGTGTTTGATAATTTATGTATTCCTGTATATGTTAAAGAAGATATTTACAGTATATATGGTTATAGAATTATAGAAGAATATATCCTGCTACTACGTGGCATGTTTGTTATTTTTTGAATTTCACAAGTAATTCGCTGTAAATTCTTCTTTCATGATGCACTAGGTTAGATTTGCTACTTGCATGGGACAGTAGGCAGAATATATACATCCTATTAACTTATATATAAATAATATAACGCTGGACTCAGTTTTTCTTTGTGGATTCAATTGGCCGCTGCCTTTTATTATAGGTATTACAATTTTATTAACAGCATATAATGTAATACCAGCTTTTAAATTATACCAACAGCATATTTAGCTCAGCTATTTTAAGCTCAAGCTAATAAACATGACAAACTCAAAGTCCCACTTCATAAGAAATGGACAAAAATGACAAGGGAGGGAGGGTGGGAGTCCCCGATGACTGCTTCCAGTAATGACGCATTTTCTTTTCTTTTATAGGTACTGACTCGTGCCAGGACCGTTGAAAAACACTTTTATCAATCATAGGTAAGTACAATTGACATCTAAATAAAGTGTGTATTTTTTTTTTTGTAAAACCACTGTGGATGGCTGGGGCATTTTGCCCCACCTTCCACTTCCAATCCACCAAGGATTTGATTAAATCACTTTTATAAACTTATAGTTTCTCTTGTATTAGAACTTTGTCCATAATCTGTTCTGCTCTCAATGACAACATTCAAATCTGGCCATTAGGTCAGAATGGCAAATGCTATGTTTTTGATGTGTAGATTCCTCTCTATTAAGTTGGAATTAAATTGTGGGTACTTAGAGGCTAATATTTAAATATGAATAATATATGGAGTGCCTATCAAGTATGATTGCCCAAATGTATTTGAAGAACTTTGTTTGGCAATGTGTGTAACTATACCATTTAAAATTTCAAAGAGCCTATTTGTAAAAATAGAATTTAGTAAATCCATATTAATATAAAGGAAAATTAATGTAAGGTATTTTAAAATAGATTTGATTTGCCTTGAACAGCTTTTACTTTTCATTGACTAAACTGCACTTCCCTCTTCCTTGTGTATTGGTAATTCACAAAGATAAGCTTCAAGCTGAGAGCAGATTTGAGGAGTCCACTATGTGTTCCCCAGGGCCCTGGCCTATATATAGGTCAGTGCCACACATTGTGATCGGACCATATTGTGTGGAGCAAGTTGTCAAATTTGCGAGCTGATTAATACTTTTTTGGGGGGGAGATGGATGGCTATAATTAATCACCTTATCTTAAGCATGGCATAGGGAGTAAGGCTTAAATATTTTAAATATACAAATAGTCAGCACAAGTTTAGTTTCTGTTTAAACTTCACTTTCAGAAGTTACCTGTGGCTGAATTAGAAGAAGGATTTATGATCTGTCGCTTTGTGTATTTGGATATCATCAGCAAAGCATGAAATTTGAAATTTGAGTCAACACGAGCTAGAATCTTCTGCTGATGTTAATTTAATTAATTCCAGAAATGACAACAACTTTTTTTTTGTGTGGACTAAACGCTTTTTGACCTTTTATGATATTTATGAGAGCAATGACCCTACAGTGCCCGTAAAATTAAATCTTTATAATTAAATATGTTTAAAAATTTTCTGTGACAGTGTATACCAGTGGTGACCATCTTATTAAATAAGACCATACTGGTATAAAAAGGGGAGGACAGCATAATGGTTGCCCTAATAAATACAACAAGGTATGAGACTCTTGGTGTTCATCCACTCTTACTATTACAACTACCTGAAGAGTTTGAGACTAATGCCCCGTACACACGGTCGGACTTTGTTTCGACATTCCGACAACAAAATCCTAGGATTTTTTCAGACGGATGTTGGCTCATACTTGTTCTGCCTACACACGGTCGCACAAAGTTGTCGGAATTTCCGATCACTAACAACGCGGTGACGTCAAGCACGTACGACGAGACTAGAAAAGGCCAGTTCAGAACCAAGCGCGGCACCCTTTGGGCTCCTTTTGCTAATCTCGTGTTAGTAAAAGTTTGGTGAGAGACGATTCGTGCTTTTTCAGACTCGTGGCTTTCAGATCGTTTTCTGCGGTTCAGTTTGTGCTTGTTGGTTTGTATCTGCTCTTCAGTGCGTGCAAGCAAGTTCCGCGTGACTTTAATTAGTCATTGTGTTCTTGTTTGTTCGTTACTGTTTTTCAGGTCGCTCTTCACAGGCCTTGCTGTTCTTCAGTGCATTCTGTTACTTCGTTCTGAGCAGCCGACCGTTTTCTAGCCATGTTTCGTATACGTACTCCTCGACACAAGTCCAGTCCAAGTCCAGTCCATGAACAGGGTGGGGAGGAGTTCATGGACCAAGAATTGGTTGCTTTAGCGTGACCAGTTCTCTCATATGCCTTTGCTCCGTGAGATCGTGAGAATATTCCTGATGATTTCAGGAACTTTCTCAGGATGACGGACCCCGTATTTCACCATCTGCTGGCTTCGCTGACCCCCTATATCAGCAGGCAGGATACCTGCATGAGGCAAGCCATCACTCCGGAGCAGAGGCTGGTCGCTACCTTGCGGTACTTGGCAACAGGGAGAAGCCTGCAGGACCTCAAGTTCTCAACAGGCATCTCCCCCCAGGCTCTGGGGATCATCATCCCAGAGACCTGTTCTGCCATCATCCAGGTCCTGCAGAAGGAGTATATGAAGGTAAGATTTTTATCCTTTAATATCACATTTTATTGTATTTAATGTTTGCTAATATCTTGTATTTCTTTCCTCATTCCCTAATTTCCATGATTGGAATATGCTGTGAATGTCCCCTTTGTCCTCATGCATGCTGGATTTTTATGTAATTATTTTTTTAGTCCTTCATACATATCTGCCTTCACTTACCTCCCCAACATGCTCTCCTGCCCCTATATTCACCTCATGCAGTCACTTAACAATGTATTTTATCAGCTCCATAGTAGTGCTTTACCACAAACACCCCCTAAAATGTTTAGAAATGTGATTTGTGCTTTAAATTCAGACAGAGTGCCAGAGGCTTTTTTTGTAGTGTCCCCAAATCAATTCTCTAAACCCTCCCTCCCCCCAACTGCTAAGTCAGCTGATCCCAATTCTTTATCTATCCTCAATCATCTATCTGCTGACTTTGCCAAACCCATACACACTATACCCATCTCTTTACTGGTCAGATTTATGGATGAATTCCCCAAAGCATGTAGTTCAAGGGCCTGCCTGTATACTTTCCAATGGTACTGTTTAAAGTTTTTGTATTCTATTATTATCTTGATAGGTAATATCACAATGTCCAAATGTCCTCAAATGTGTACAGTGTGTATTTATATCTTTGTATTATGACCATTCTTACCTGTCCAGTGGGCTGCCAATAGTGTAACTAAGGAGGGGCTGTTCCAAGTAATACCCTGTATTTAGGCATTAATGTCTCAATGAAGTGAAGAGGGTTACCTGTCCAAGATTCCACCCCCCCTATAATGTTAGAAATGGCCCATGAGAGGGGGGGGGATATGATAGGTATACCTTATACTTTGATGTTAATTTCCCCTTAATAAATGCTATCTGGAGGTTGGCCAAGAATGTTTGTGCCTAATCTGCTTGCCATGTTTATGTGCAAAAATAGTAATTTATTTTTTGTTTTCCTCAACAGTTTCCTTACACGTCACAGGAATGGCAGACTGTGGCCTCCCACTTTGCCCAGCTGTGGGACTTTCCTAACTGCGGAGGGGCAATTGATGGGAAACACGTCCACATCGTCCCACCACCCAACTCAGGGTCGTACTATTTCAACTATAAGGGGTTTAATAGTATTGTGATGTTGGCGGTGGTGTCGACTAATTACGACTTCTTGTATGTGGACATGGGGAAAAATGGCCGTATGTCCGATGGTGGAGTCATCGCCCAGACAGAGTTCTACAGGTGTCTCCAGAATGGCAGCTTGGACTTGCCACTTCCAGAGGACAATGTGGAAGGACTCCCATTTGTCTTCGTTGCGGATGAAGCATTTGCGCTGGGGGACCATCTTATGCGGCCATTCCCGATGAGGACCCTCACCCCAGAACAGAGGGTTTTTAATTACCGGCTGGCCAGAGCCAGAAGAGTGGTAGAGAACACATTTGGAATCATGGTCAGCCAGTTCCGCCTATTTCTGACACCCATCCATATGGCGGAGTATAAACTTAATCATCTAATCCTGGCGTGCTGTGTTCTCCATAACTTTTTACGCAAACATTCTGCCAACTATGCTGGCTCAGTTGGGCCTGAGGCCGGAATTCTACATGATACAATCCTGACGGTGCTTGAAAGTGGCCGTCCTGGCTTGCCCTCCCTGAGTGCCCGTGATGTCCGGTTAAGATACCTTGAGTTCTTTGCGGGTAGGGGGGCCATCAATATGCCAGACAATTTGTGAAGCATTTATCAAATAAAAAAAAAAGCTAATCTTTGGTGACATTTACTGCTTATGTTTGTTTTAGCTGACCCTGACAGCAATGTGGGGAGTCCTGAAAATGGCGTGATTGTGTAACCTTATACAAAGCCATGTTGGGTGTTATTTACTAAAGGCGTATACACTTTTTATACTACAAGTGCACTTGAAACTGCACTGAAACTGCACTTGTAGTGCAAAGAGGATTTGCCCTTAGGAAATAACCACCATTTTCTCAGAAAACAGCACTTACATCACCACAAAAGTGTTGTAGCGTTGAGACAATAATCCACACATTCTTGATTAACAAACTTTTTAATACCTGCACAATCACATGCATTTAGAAAACGTTTTTAAAACAAACCAACATGTTTGTTGTATAACAATTTTTGGGGTGGCATTATCAAAAATAGAAATGTCCATTTACGATAAAACAGGCCTGTGTAAAACCAACAAGAAAGACAAAAATCTTGAACTTACAAAGTTCACATATGGTAAAACTTGAAGGCAATATCAGACATGAGTATTTAGGAACTGTGTTTGATATTGTGTTCAGATGGGGTGAAGTCACCCCTTGAAAAGCCAAATTTGGAAGATGCACACCAATTTACGAATGTCAACATGTGCTAGCTGCCATCACGGGGGATCAAGGGACGTGTTTTGTGGGAGCAACCCCTTCCTCACCGCTACTTTATTATTGAGGAAGGGATTGCACCCCCAAAACGCGTCCATTGATCTCCCGTGATGGCAGATAGCACATGTTGGCACACTGTGTGCATCCTCCAAATTTGGCTTCTCAAAACATGGTTCAAAAATTTTTAAGATTGTAGCACACAAAAAAGAAAGTGATTTTGTGGGGTTTTAAATTCGCCCCAAACCATCAATGATGTTATTATTTTTTTTAATAAAATCATTGATTTTTTTCTTGAGGTTTTCCAATTCTAAATTACACCCCATGATCTCCCCGATCAGGATCTGGGCACTTTCTGATGTGAAAGGATCTCGATTCATAACATCACGATCACCTAAAAAGTGAGAAACAAAACAAAAACAGGTATCAAAAATCTGTCAGCATCCATCTCTTACCTGAGTCTGTGGTCGCAGACACTCACCTGTTGTGGTGCCAATTTCCACCACATCTTCTTCCTCCTCCTGCTCAGCTTGTGTTTGGGGTATTTCCCCTTCTTCCAGAGGTGGGGGGTCTCTGGTCTCCTCGGATGAGGGGTGTCCTCCGAGTCTTTTCTCCCCTATGTAAAACAAAAATGGTATAATTAGCACACAGATATTTGTTGATGGCAGAACTATAAATAGGAAACATTGCTTGGAAGTGGGGTACAATTGTCAATTTTAGCAGAGTTCCAAGATCTAGCTTTTTTAGTGTCCTTTGTCAACCTGCAATACTTTGCCTGTTTTGTACAAGCTTCACAGATGGAGACCCCCCCCTATAGTATACACTGGAGCACCTGTATGCCCCCCTAATAAAAATGGTGTTCTTGTGTCCCACACTAGTGCTCCAGTGTCCAGATGTGAAAACAGCTGCTCAGTGTCCTCTCCTTACACAGAATCTAGTTTGCATTTCATTCTAGTAACAAAGCCATCTACACAACCAAATATTTTTCATACAATTTTTCATACAAGTAGGCCCTAAAACATGTAGAATAATGCATATGGCCTAAACAATGGTGTTTTAGAGGCCGAAATAAAAATGTTTTATACAACCGAATAATGGTCCCATGAACATTAAAATTGCCATTTTAAACTGTACAACAATTAAGAAAAGCATATAGAGCAGCACGAACGTAATAAAGACAAAAAGAATAGGAACACAGCACAACTACTTTTTTTTTTGCAGCACTCTCCGGATCTTTTTGTACTGCTCAGGCTCTCTTAATTTCAGTTCCGACCACCGCTTCCTGAGCTGATCTTTCGATCGTCGTACCCCGAAATTCCGGTGCAGACTTTTGATCACTTTCGCAATGATCTTGGTCTTTCTGATATTGGGGTTGGGGTAAGGTCCATACTTTCCATCATAGTCGGCCTTCTTCAGGATGTCCACCATCTCCAACATCTCACCAAAGGACATATTTGTGGCCTTAAATCTTCTCCTTCTGGATCGGGACGTGTCCGGATCCGGGCTTTCCTCCTCCTCCTCCTCGTTCTTGTAATTAGCACGCACCTGCTGTGTATCCGCCATGTGCTCTTCCTCCACTGCGCAGAACAAAAAGGGGTGGGGAATAGACTAGAAAGAACGTCAGGGGCGGGCGGAGTTACACGCATGCGCAGTGTGTATAAAGCGTACCACACGTGCGTATTACGTACGATCTGTGAGTGGAGGAAGGAGCATTTCTAGGTGCCGATCGTAAGAACGAAGGTAAGAGACATACTTGTGCCTATACTGCTTCTACATTGAGGCCTATATTGTAACAAGATTAGTAGAGTTTGGCCTGACATTAGGGTTTGTCTTGTGTTGTGTCTTGCAGTGAAAATGGATATCTTTCAAGATAATGACTTCATGGCAATATTCACTGACATGTTCAGGGAGCTGCCTTGTCTGTGGGAGATCAACCACCCATATTACAGGAACCAAACAAAGAGGAAGGCAGCGCTGGATCAATTGTTGGAAATTGTGAAGCAGGTGATCCCCACGGCAGACATCACATATTTGAAGATTCTAATTGGTGGCCTGAGGAGCACATATGTAAGGGAGCGCAAGAAAGTCCAGGATTCGCAGAGATCCGGAGCAGCAGATGACATCTATGTCCCCAGGATGTGGTACTATGACAGGCTGCATTTTCTGGCAGGCCAGACTGAACCCAGGTCATCACTCTCCAGTCTTCCTTCAACGCTTCCTTCCCCTCCAGCTGAGGCTTCTGACGCCCAACCTGGGCCTTCCAGGCAGCAACATGTGGAGGAGCCCAAAATGAGCCAGGTATAGCATTCCTCTAAATATTGCTGGTTGTCCAATCAATGATGTTAACTAGATGTTAGTTTGGAGTACTAATTTATGATTGTGATTGATGATGCAAAAACTAAAACCATGTCCCTTTTTCATACACAGGGAAGTCTCAGCCAGGAGGTGGCCGGGCCGAGACGGCTGCCTGATCTGCAGGTCCCTCTCCTACACCTGGAAAGAGAAAGTGGCAGGAGGAGGAGTGCCCTAGAGGAGGCTGCCATAGGCCTCTTTTGGAGGGCTACAGAGGCCCTGGGAGCACCACACACCGTGGAGGATGACTTCGCTGCCATCATTGCCTCTAAAATGCAGAGGATGGAGGAGGGACAACAACTTATGTGTGAGTCCTTAATATTGGAGGCTCTTAATAAGGGGATTAGGGCCCAAATTACATCTGATACACACCTTTGTGAACTCACACATGGTCCTCCTCCTGCAGGTCCTCCTCCTTCTCCTCCTTCTCCTCCAGGTCCTCCTAGTCCTCCTCCTCCTCCAGGTCCTACTCCTCCTCCTGCCACATCTCCAACAGCAGAGCCACAGCCAGGAAGGAAGCGTGGAAGGAAGACCGGAAAGTGAGGACCCTGGATCCAGTCTGGTCGGCCAAAAGATGCAGCCTCTTGTGGTACCACAGCCTGGGGACACAGATGTCATCTGCTGCTATCCGGATCTCTGGGACTTCTGGACCAGACTGCCCTCCCTTACATATGGACTCCTCAGGCCACCAATTTTGATGTTCAAGAATTGATGTCTGCCCTGGGGGTCCCAGGCTTCGCTAATTTCTGCTGTTTATTCAGCGTTGCCTCCCTCTTTGTTTGGTTCTGAGCCCTTAATAAAGGATTTTTGGTTTGAATTATACTTGCCTATGTGTGTTTTATTTCAAAAAAGACAGTTTTTTGTGAGGATTCAGGTACATTTCAAAAATACAATGTGAAATTAACAAGGGACACCAACAACAAACAATCTCCTTGAGATTAAATAATAAAAGATATCAATGGTGTTGTGGTAACTTGACACACAAAACACACACAAAAATAGTCTGGAGTAAAACTAAAAATAACATTAAACAAAGATCAGCCTTTGAAAAAATACAAACATAAAATCTAAAAGAAAAATGGCTTTAAATAAAAAAAAATAAAAATAAAAAAATTATGTCAGATGTGACAAATAACAATATATTCAGGGAATCCCAAGAAAAAAAAATAAGTTTGTGAGAAGTGTGTGTGAATATGAGCAGCAAAACTACTTAATTCTTGTCACATTATAAAGAAGAAGAGAGTGCGCTGTATTAAACCATTTTTAACATTGCAGCGTGACGAAAGTGCTGTATCCATTGCGAATGCTAATTTTACCAGACCGAGCTGTTCCATGTTGGAATTTCTTCTGAGCATGCGTGGCACTTTGTGCGTCGGAACAGGCCACACGCGGTCGGAATTGACGCGATCGGATTTTGTTTTCAGAAAATTTTATAACCTGCTCTCAAACTTTGTGTGTCGGAAAACCCGATGGAAAATGTCCGATGGAGCCCACACACGGTCGGAATGTCCGACAACACGCTCCGATCGGACATTTTCCATCGGAAAATCCGACCGTGTGTACGAGGCATTATACTTGATTTATAGGTTTGAAAGTGATTATACTAGTATACTTGGTGGAGAGTTGCCTGATACCCGATACATCCTTACCCAGTTGCGGAGTGACTGGACTTCTTCTTCATATGTATAAGGTGTACTGCTGGCCTCTGTACATATAGCTGTAAATATGATATGCAATTGTGTACTGAATTGTTTATTCTTTGTGCTAATGTTGAGCATATTGGTCATTGTATCAACATGTCTTTCTTTTTGTGCATCTTGTCAATAAAAAGAATTTAAAAAGGGAAAGAGGAGGACCAACATGGACTACAAAAGCAGCGAGGAAATGGCCTGCAACATGATAATGGGGAGCATATGCTGACGCATCACAATGACCAATCATACTGAAAGAGTAGACATATTCTGTCAGCAATGCTTAGAGGCAAGGCATGGACTATTGCAATAGAGTGGTGTACTTGACAGGGTTGAATATCGAATGGGGAGGAGAAAAAGAGGATAAGGCAGTATCATAGAGAGTGAGAGGGAGAGGAAAAAAATGGTGGGTGGAAGAGAGAGAGGGGGGGAAGGAGTGGGGAGAAGGGGATGAAAGAGGAGGGAATAGAAAAAAAAAGGGGTCAGAATAGAAGATGGGCACTCCCACCCCCTGCAGCAGGGCGGGACAACTGGTTAACCCCTGTATGGTTTAGGGGTAAAAGAAGCTGTTTTTCAAAAAAAAAAATTTACCAGCTCCTTTTGCTGTACACACCTTATAAGTGTAAAATATATTTTTGTTCTTTTTATCTTGTGTTGTTTTTGCACAATAATTGGTGTAATTTGTATTATTAAAGATGGTTTAACAAATTAACCACTTCAGCCCAGGAACATTTTCCCCCTTAATGACCAGGTAATTTTCTCTAGTATGGCACTGCTTCGCTTTAACTGACAATTGCACAATTTAAACAAAAAATACTGACAATTTTGAAAAAAAAACAATATTTTTTACTTTTTGCCATAATAAATACCCGAATTTTTTTTTCTTAACCACTTGCTTACCGGGCACTTAAACCCCCCTCCTATCCAGACCAATTTTCAGCTTTCAGCGCTGACGCACTTTGAATGACAATTGCGCAGTCATACAACACTGTACCCAAATTAAATTTTTACCATTTTTTCACCACAAATAGAAAAATAAGGAAGTGCTGCGCAAGTAGATTGTCCTTAAATAGTAAATCGAAATTAAGCAGACGGAGACAGGAGATGAGATCACCAGTGGACAGTCAAAACGCCAGGGGTTGAATCTAAGGTGACTAGAATCCCTTCACCACACATGGATGGCCCCTCACCTGCAACCTTCGACCTGAAGCAGGTCACACAGCATAAACACCATAAGCTGATCCAGGCGATAGTGACTCCGTTCTCATACTCCAGCTCACATGAGATAGCATTGATGTTGTATATGCAAATAAAACATAAGCAATATAGTGCTCTCTGTATGTACTTTAATTACTGTTAAAAGCCAAACAACCTGTTAGTCCCTATTTTAGGTGGATCCACCAAAAATAGGGACTAACAGGTTGTTTGGCTTTTTGTCGGGCTTCTATGCTTGTGGCAAGTATGCCACTTGCAGGAAAGCCAGCAAAAACATCAAAAGGCGAAAAGAGTTTGTTTCGAATGTCACACAGAGAAGCTATCAAATTGAAGGTCTTATCACATGTTCGTCGGTTGGGGTGGTCTACATGCTGGAGTGCGATTGTGGACTCCAGTACGTGGGCCGCACCTCAAGGGCATTGCATGTTAGAGTTGGTGAACACATTAGTAACATCAAACGGGGGGTTAAAACCCATAGTGTGTCCAGGCATTTTCGCCTCTGTCATAACAGAGACCCTAAATGCCTCAAGTTCTGGGGGATAGAAAAAGTCCCTCGCCACTGGAGAGGTGGCCATTACATCAGACAACTTAGCTGTAGAGAATCCTTCTGGATCTATGAGACTAAAGTTTTATCTCCAGCGGGAATGAACGTAGATTTTGATTTAAATTGTTTTATTTCTAATAGATGACTTTGATGTATTGTATGTATATTTTTTATATATTTTTAATTTTTTCGGTTTAATAATGTCTTTGTTTTTAATTGATTATGTAAATGTGATCGTATCCAGGTGATACCCGCAGTCTGACTGTCAGAAATTTTTATTATTTACATGTTTTTCCTCTACTGTTTGCTGTATGCGATTTTATGCGATTTTAGTAGCTGAATTGCTATATTTTCCCTTTTTGTAAGGGATAATTAACCAGCGCTTCCTTCCTTTTCTGTGAGGTTTTTTTTTTCCCAGAGTCACCCTCAGGCTTTAATCCCTTCAAAGCCATATGAGTGTTTATTCATCTGATGTGAGGAATTACACATATACATTAGTTCACTCACTTCCCCTTATGTCTGGAGAGGCTGAGGGTTGTACACCTTTTATTTAATTTTACCGGTCACGGGCTGTGGGTGCAGCTGGAGTGAAGTGCTGTTTCGTGTCTTCCGGGAAAATCGCACTAGCACTGTGATTGGTGCATTCGTTACCATGACACTATACATAAACATTGCGGGCCGTCGTTGCGTACCCTGCCCCATGCTGATGAAGTCCCGCCCATGGACGTAACGCGTACGGGGGCCAGGAGCGCATGACGTCACCCGCGGCTGTCAGCCTGTGTTGTACGATCACACGCCATCTAGCCGGCACTCGGACCTGAGTGCTGGTATATGTAAGTGCATCATTTTATCTTTTTAACAGTAATTAAAGTACATACAGAGAGCACTATATTGCTTATGTTTTATTTGCATATACAACATCAATGCTATCTGATGTGAGTTGGAGTATGAGAACGGAGTCATTATCGCCTGGATCAGCTTATGGTGTTTATGCTGTGTGACCTGCTTCAGGTCGAAGGTTGCAGGTGAGGGGCCATCCATGTGTGGTGAAGGGATTCTAGATCACCTTAGATTCAACCCCTGGCGTTTTGACTGTCCACTGGTGATCTCATCTCCTGTCTCCATCTGCTTAATTTCGATTTACTATTTAAGGACAATCTACTTGTGCAGCACTTCCTTATTTTTATGTTGTTTGAGGTCCATGTTGAATTTACATTCGTGCTTGCTTGCATTTACTTATTGCATTGTCTACTAATTAGTCAGCACTGAGTACATTTCTATTTCTTCACCACAAATAGAGCTTTCTTTTGGTGGTATTTGATCACCTCTGCAGTTTTTACCTTTTGTTAAAAAAATGTAAAAATCAGAATTAAAAAAAAAAAAATATTGTTATTTTTTTATATTTTGTTATAAAAAATTTTAAACGGGTAATTTTTCTCCTTTATTGATGTACGCTGATGAGGCGGCAGTGATGGGCACTGATGGATGGCAGTGATGGGCACTGATGGGTGGCAGTGATGGGCAGCACTGCCGGGTGGCACTGATTGGCACTACAGGTGGGCATTGATAGGTGGCACTTGTGGGCATTGATAGGTGGCACTTGTTGGCACTGTTAGGTGGCACTGTGGGCACTGTTAGGTGGCACTGTGGGCACTATTAGGTGGCACTGTGGGCAGTGTTAGGTGGCACTTATAGTTGGCACTGATGAGGCAGATGTGCCTCTTCCACTTGGGGACTGATGTCCCTCACATCCTAGCCGGTGATCGGCTTTTTTTTCTACTCACGCTGTCAGCGTGAGTAAAAAAAAAAAACGATTACCGATCTTTTGTTTATATCATGTGATCAGCTGTCATTGGCTGACAGCTGATCACATGGTAAGGGGCCGGGACCGGCCCCTTACTTTGATCGGTGATCAGCCGAGTCTCAGTGACTTGGTGATCACAGACGGAGCGTGCACAGGGGAGGCCGTCATTTGACGCCCTCCCAGGAATGCAGGTCCGCGCTGTGGCCGTCATTCGGCCATAGCGCGGATGCCAGGAGGTTAATCAGTTTAGGCTAATATGTATTCTTCTACATATTTTTGGTAAAAAAAAATCGCAATAAGCATATATTGATTGATTTGCGCAAAAGTTATAGCGTCTACAAAATAAGGGATAGATTTATGGCATTTTTATTTTTTTTTATTTTTTTTACTAGCAATGGCGGCGATCAGCGATTTTTAGTGGGACTGCGACATTGGGGTGGACAGATCAGACACTTTTGACACATTTTTGGGACCATTGACATTTAGGTAAGCTAAAAATAGCCACTGATTACTGTATAAATGTCACTGGCATAGAAGGGGTTAACACTAGGAGGCGATCAATGGATTAAATGTGTTCCCTCATGAGTGTTTCTAATTGTGTACGGATGGGACTGACTGGAGGAGGAGATATATCGCTGTTCCTAATTACTAGGAACAACAGATCTCTCTCCTCCCCTGTCAGAAAGGGGCGTGGTGTGTTTATATATACAGAGCTATAAGAACCCCCTGGACTTTTGTCAACCAGGGCAGAATCAGAAAACTGAACAGTAATTCTAAATATATTTAAAGTGTATATACAATATATATATATATATATATATATACATACACATACATTTACATACATACATACATACATACACACACACAGTATATATATATATATATATATATATATATATATATATATATATATATATATATATATATATATATATACTGTATACATATTTAAAATATATCACCTGGAAACAGATAAAAACACAAGCTATCTATATCACTATAATGTAAAGTGTTTAGAAAGTTTAGAAAGCAAACACCTACCATTAAAGGGAATGTTATTGGATTTACATATATTTGCTTTATGTTCTATGGTCAGGCTAGAAAAATACCTACCATTAAAGGGAATGTTATTGGTTTTACATATATTTGCTTTATGTTCTATGGTCAGGAAAAATAAGAAAAAGAAAAATAAATTAATTTTTTTAATTAATATATTAATCAAATATATTAAAAAATGTCTGATTTGATGTAAAATGGTTGTTTACAAGGTTCAATAGCCAAAACTGAAGTTTACAACAAAAGTGAATGTGTCATAGTTAATTAGTTATAACATATGCCTTTTCAGTAAGACAAAGCCAACCTGAATGCTTCCGCTGGGTTATCTCTATAGAAAACTGGCCTTTTATTTTTATTTTGTGTGTGTATATGTGTATGCATGTGTGCGTGTACGAGTGCTGTTTCTTCATAATTGATATACCTCTGTACCTACAGTATAATTCTGTATTTGTAAATCCAAAAAAGGCTACACCAATAAAGATGTTTGCTTCTTTTTTATTTTAATAGAAATAATGGATATACAACTGTGTTGATTAGTTTAATCACCGCTGGCAGAATTTGTAAGCTGTGGATCATTTTTGAGAAAACATAAGTGACTATATTGAACACATTTTAACATCATTCAAAGGAAAGTGATTCCTAACTCAAAAAGTGCACTTTTTTTTTTTTTAGGAAGGCAATTAATTTTTTTATCTGTACTTGTTCCCACTTCCACTATTCTTTTCTAGGCGAGGATGATTTTGTTTCCCCCCCTCACACCTATCCCACGTCCCAAGAGGCTGTAGGACTAGTCTCCATGCACTGATCTTGTGCATGCACAGTGGGGAGCCAGCTGTGTTTTATCAGGAAGTCACAGCCAGCTACCAGATTCAAGATGGTGGTGCTGGGGACCGAAAGTGGGGGAGAAGAATCAGTTATGGGAAGATGACACTGGAATCTATGAAATGGTAAGCACCTGATTTTTAAAAGTCGGCAGCTACAGATATTGTAGCTGCGGACTAATAATTTTTTCAAAAAACGTAGTGAAGATCCTCATTAAACCGGTAGTAAACTCTGCTATCCCGATACTGCATTTCATCTAGTTTGTTATACTCACTCATTACCAAACATTTCACAGTGTAATCCAGGCACAATTGCATATTACTTAAAATACTTTTATTATTAGACTTTTAAAAACTTGTATCTCCCTGAATAAGGCGGTGCCATCTTCATTATGGTTTTCTGAGTCCGCTTTGAATAGCATTTCCGGCCCTTTAATTTTTCCCTTGCTGTAATCTCGCGCATGCGCAATCATGTTTTAGCCAAGCCTCGTTCTTGATCCGACGTTCCTATGGCATCCATGCTCTGCTTCCGTTTTCATAGCCTGTCAGTCTTCTGTATGCTGCGGCTGATAGCCGCTAAATAGGATGCAGTATGATGCCAAGGTTTACTCTCCATGTGACGTCACATGGTCACATGGGAATTACCAGGAAGCTATGAAAGACTATGCAGTTTTTATAGCCATGCCGCGGGAAGCGGAAATTTCATTTACGGCATCCTAATAATGACAGCACACAGACTGTGCTGTGAATCAAGAGAATGGATGCACAGTGACGTCATTAAACAGAAAGGGGCAGATTACAAGAAAACAAAACCACCAAGGAGACATCTACAAGCAGCGATCATTAGTGTGTTTTATGTTGATTACAATATTATAAAGCTGTGTGGGAGAGTGTACTACGACTTTAAACAATGAACCATCCCAAAATAGCACAGTCTAGCAAAAAGATGTAAATTAAAAAAAATAAAGTGGTCCTATTTAAAAGTTTGCATACTGTTAGTTCTATATTCTGCATTGCTAACCCCTTTAGCATCAGTGACAGCTTGCAGTCTTTTGTGATAGTTGTAAATGAGGTCCTTTTTTCTCATGCGGCAAAGCTGCTCATCATACAAAAAAAGCCTACAGGTAATAGAAATTATTTGGCTGACTAGCATGAACTTCAATTTCATAAAACTCATCAAAGTGGCTCAACTAAGCTAAGGTCAGTTGTGATGGAAGCTCTAGAACCTTCAATTTTTTCTACTGCAGCCACTTGTCATCCTGGAAAGTCCAAGTGTTCCCCATTTACTTCTGGACTGGTGAATTCAGATTTTCCTCCTGTATTTTCTGTCAATAGGCTACATTTATCTTGTCATCAATTTTGACTAGATTACCTGTGCTGCTTTGGCTCAACCCCCACCCCAAAAAACAAACAAAAACCCAGCAGAAATCAACCTCCATGCTTCACATTAGAGATGAAGTGTTTCTCATAGGTCTTGGTGACCTTTCTCCAAACATAGCATTTATGGTTATGACCATAAAGTTTAATATTCTTCTCATCACTCCAGATGATTTGGTTTCAGAAGATTTATGGCTTCTCTAGGTGCTGTTTGGTATATAGTCATCAGGCTGTTTCGTGACCACTACTGCATCATGTCAGGAGAAGCCTAAACAAGCTTTCTTCATTTCCTGATAAATTATGTTAGGTCATGAAAACCAAATTTTACATGAACCTGGAGCTCCCTTCCTGAATAATTAGCATTTGAGCTTAGCTGACCATGAGGCAGGATCTCCTATTGTCACTAATGCACGAATCACAATTGGTAGGAAAAAATCACTGTGAAGAACTTGACATGTGAACTTTCCCTGTGGGGGAGCAATAGCTAACGATTGTAAAGCAGAGAAAACAAAGGTAACTTTAAATATAAATGGTAATGCTGCCCAGACTTTGCAGCTCTGTGTAGGCTGAAAGTCAGCATGTATTCATGATGCTATTGGAAAGTCAGAGAGAGCTACATGTAACACTCTACTTCTGCTAAGTGCATCAAAACAAAAAATGGGAAAAGGGCTAGTTTATAAAACGAAGATGGGAACATACCTGACAACAGTGGTGGGATGAGGTCATCTGGCACCCAAGGCTAAGATGCCAAAGTGCCTTACCCCAAAGCCCGCTTTAATTTTATTACAAAAACGAACCCAAATCTAAAATGGTAAGCTGTTTCATTAAAAATGCCTCTATATTATTTGACTATATTTGTACTATACATCAGCAGTTCTGAATGTGCATCTGGCCAGAGGCGCAAAAGCAATGATTTGAAAAGCTCTACCCGCTGTCCTGAAGTAAAGATTAATCATCCTATTTTTGGGATATGTGTTGGAATGAGACACGTGAACAAATTTTGCTTTCAGCGTTGTCACACTTAAATGACAATTTTGCGGTCATGCAGTACTGTACCCAAATTACTTTTTTATAATTTTTTTCACACAAATAGAGCTTTCTTTTGCTGGTATTTATTCACTGCTGTTGTTTTTTTATTTTTTGCTAAAAAAACTAAAGATGGCCAGAAATTTGTGTTTTTAGTTTCTCTCAGTACATTTTGTAAATAAGTAATTTTTCTCAATCGCTGATGTGCACTAATGAGGCGGCACTGATAGGCTTCACTGATGAGCACTGATGAGGCAGCACTGAAGGGCACTGATGAGGAGGCACTAGTATGCCATACTAATGGGCACTGATAGGCAGCACTGATAGGGGCACTGATGAGCACCGATGGGCGGCACTGATGAGCAGACACTGACGGGCACTGAAAGGTAGCACTGACTGGCATCACTAATGGGCACTGATTGGTGTCACTGATGGGCACTGATTGATGTCACTGATGTACTGTATCAGGGCACTGATAGATTACCTGTACAGGTCTCCCCTGCGAGGAGATGCCGCTGATCGGCTCTCCTCACCACACACTCTGTCAGTGTGAGCGGAGGAGAGCTGATAAACATCACTTCCTTGTTTACATGCGATCGGCTGTGACTGGACATAACCGATCACATGGGTAAAGAGCCGATGATGATGGCTCCTTACCGAGATCAGGGCCACGTGTCCTGGGATGCAGGCATTTGAGAGCAGGGGTTCTGGGGCGCAATGGCGGTAATGGCGGGATGTACATGATGATATGTAATATATATATATGATATATGTATATGATGATATGACATCGTCCCTGAACATGAGTACATCCCATTTGTCATTTTACTATACGGTGGGTGGGAAGTGGTTAATATTTGTCACTACAGACACTAATTAATGCAAATTAAAAATGTTTACAAACAAATACATTTTAAAAATTAGGGGAATTTTAAGAATTATAAAAAAAAAAATCTAATTAGGATTCACAAGTTAATACGGAGCTAAAATTTAATTTTTTTTTAATTCACCCACAACAGTAAATCATGAATACATGCTAAAATAGAACTTTCATTCATAAATATAGGTAAATGCAGGACCTGAGCTGTCAAACTTATATCTCAATCTTGTAGATTAAACAGGGTGAACTTCGCTCTCCTTGTGTTATCACCAGAACTCCCCAACAGCCAGACGGCTGTCACACTGGCAGCGGAGCAGAGTGGTGCTAGTTAAACAGGGAGAGCTGAGATCTCCCAGTGTATTCTGCAGGACTGAGCTTTCAACATGGCAGCTCATTCTTGCACAGTGCAAGACACAGCTAGGTTATAGAAGCTTCTGCCTCAGCTGTAAGGATGAGCTCAGGCGTGTTCGCAACCGCACGTGCAGAGCCCGCCAGGGAGTCGGCACTGCAGAGCACTTATCACAAGCAGTGAGACGTTTTCCCAATCTGCGGCTGCAGAGATCGGGAAATGTCTCACTGTCTGTGATTAGAGATGTGCAGTGCCGAATTTCTGGCGGGCTCTACACATACGGTTGCAAACACACCTGAGCTCATTCTTACTCAGCTATGCCTCACACAGCCTGGTGCCCAAGATGGGTTCTTCTATAGTTTCTGCCTTGGCCAGGTCCTGGCTGTTGATGCTCAGATTGTTTGTTATGCAGTCTAGAAACATACAGAAAATTGTAGTGTTTCTGGACATTTTTTCACCCACATATTACTGTAATATTTACGCAATGTATAGGGAAACAAAAATTTTAGGTTTTTTAGGTACATTTGTTTTCTATTAATATTGAAGTCATTTCGAAGAAAATATAAGCATAGCTACTGTATAAGTAAAGATGGCTATATATTCAACCTGATATGCTAGTTTTCACTGTCGGTGGAATGATCACCTGAATAAGAAATGCTCTATTGAGCAACATCTATTGGGCAATATTTTCTGCTTGTTAAGCACACGTGTTGGCGTTGCACTACACTATCTGTAATAGATAAAATAAAGATCTTCCCAACCTGCTCCTAATGGTGGATGTTCAAGTTTTTTTCTTAGGGGACAATTAGGGATCTCCTGAGGATATAATAGCTTGGAAACCACTGTGCCAGATTAGTCTGAGTATTTACAGGCAGTTCTTTTGCAACTCCAATCTGCAAAATGTTTTACCAGATAAGTAATTGTTCCATCCCCTTGAAGACACTACAGATTTCATAGTTAGTCCATTGACTTTAAATCACTCCATGACCCAATTTGCATCACCAGTGCTTTAACTCTAGCACAAATCAAGGAGTGTGTGTCCAGCTTTCCTATATTACCCATGCCAATATCCTTACAATTTTGGAAAATGTGTCCTATTTTGAAATTATAAAGCATTCACATTTCCTGTGAAGCAGACCATGTGAAAAATTACCCCTTCCAGGCTGTTTTCAAAGACATAGTGATGTGACAAATATATTACACATTTGCAACAAAAGAGTTTATTGGGAGGCAGTCTTTATGACTGGAGGGGCTGAATTTTCATCGAATGTCTGAGGGCTATTGATTCCATCTTGGGCTGTTTTACTTGGAAAAGTTAAGCTTACATCTATGCAAATGTTATTAATATTTTTGAGAGGGTTATGTATCAGAACCACAAGCTGTATTGATTGCCATTAATATAAAAGTTGTAAAGAGTGGATACAGCGCTAGAATAATTATGATCAGAAAAATTATTGTGAGAAACAAAATGAAAAAGAAAAGTGAAAAAAGAAAAAACTAAAGCAGAGTCCCATCACATAAAAAAAATCCACGAGTGTCAAAAATCAATGAGTGTCTGTTTAAAGTCCATCCATGAAAAATAGAAGATATACAAATTTTACACACAATAAGCGTAGTGCATCCAGCTCTGCACACCCAAAGTATGGTTGCCACCTCATCCCTTTAAACCCGAACACATATTAATTACACAGGTTCTGTGGCTGATTAAGGTGGTAATTAAACTCACTTGGTGCCTTCTCTGCATTTAATTAGCCTCAGAACCTGTGTAATTTAACCACTTGCTGCCAGCCTGCCGTCATATGACAGCGGGACGGTGCAGCTGTTGTTCTGGGCCACCGTCATATGACGGCGCAGCCTTCCAGGCAGCCCAGGGGCACGCGCACCGGGACCCGAGCCGCATAGCTCGGGTCCCGGTGCGCGTGCCCGGCGGCCGCGATGTCAACACACAGATCCACGTCCTGTCAGATGGGAGGAGACCGATGGTGTGTTCCTTGTACAGAGGAACACCGATCGGTCTCCTCCACTTGTGAATCCCCTCCCCCCACAGTTAGAATCACACATTAGCAACACATTAACCCCTGCAGTGCCCCCTCCTGGTTAACCCCTTCATTGCCAGTCACATTTATACAGTAATCAATGCATTTTTTAGCATGGGTCGCTGTATAAATGTGAATGGTCCCAAAAATGTATCAAAATTGTCCGATGTGTCCGCCGCAATATCGCAGTCATGATAAAAATCGCAGATCGCCGCCATTACTAGTAAAAAAAAAATAATAATAAAAATGCTATAAATCAATCCCCTTATTTTGTAGACGCTATAACTTTTGCGCAAACCAATAAATATATGCTTATTGCGATATTTTTTACCAAAAATATGTAGAAGAATATTTGTTTAAAAAAAAAAATGTGGATACTTATTATAGCAAAAAGTAAAAAATATTGTGTTTTTTTCAAACTTGTCACTCTTGTTTTGTTTATAGCACAAGAAATAAAAACCGCAGGGGTGATCAAATACCACCAAAAGAAAGCTCTATTAGTGGGGAAAAAATGATAAAAATTTCATTTGGGTACAGTGTTGTATGACCGCACAATTGTTATTCAAAGTGCGACAGCGCTGAAAGCTGAAAATTGGCTTGGGCAGGAAGGGGGTGAAAATGCCCTGTATGGAAGTGGTTAAAGGTGTTCAGGTTTAAAGGGATGAGGTGGCAACTCTAACCCAAAGTGATATAATATTCTGCTTACCAGATGGTGATGACTGCTATGGCAGTCTCGCCCAGCATAGGGATTTAGGGATTTAGTGTGTGTGAAAATTGTATATCTTCTATTTTTCATGGATGGACTTTAAACAGACACTCATGGATTTTTTTTATGTGATGGGACTCTGCTTTAGTTTTTTCTTTTTTCACTTTTCTTTTTCATTTTGTTTTTCACAATAATTTTTCTGATCATAATTATTCTAGCGCTGCATCCACTCTTTACAATTTGTTTGAAGTTTGCATACTGGACTTTTTCATACTGGCTGCTTTTTCTTTTTGGTATTATCATTCATTAGTTTTGCTTACGATATTTCTTATATCACATTTTTTATTGTTCTTAGCGCAGCGTTGCCCCCTTGGGTTTTTCTCGCATTAATATAAGTTACTAACATACTTTTTTGTACCAAAATGACCATGGTTTAAAACAGACTATGCATCCATATAAAATGTTTGACTTTGTGGAATCTGCATATCCAGAGATCAAATGACTCAAGAAGGGTGGGACATGTTTGTGTAACAACATGATGGGATTATGTAAACAGAATGTTAAAGCAGAAAAAGGGCAATGGCACCTGCAGGGTATAATCACTCATGATTATCCTGCAATCCCCTGATGCCCTCTTAGGCTGGATTCACACCTATGCATTTTTAGTGCTTTTTGAATTTTTCAGATTTGCACTGCAGACGTGTTCCATAGGAAACCATGTTAAATGGACTGTAGTGCAAATCTGCAAAATGCAAAAGCACTAAAAATGCATAGGTGTGAATCCAGCCTTAGGTGAAAAAAATGTTAGATACTACAGTGTTTCCCAACTTCAGTTCTCAAGGCGCCCCAAAAGGTCATGTTTTCAGGATTTCTCTCAGATGAAATTACACAGCTGTGGTAATTACTAAGGCAGTGAAAGTGATCAAATCACCTGTGCAAAATAATGGAAAGCCTGAAAACATGACCGGTTGGGGCACCTTGAGGACAAGAGCTGAGAAAAACTGAGATACTATACCTTAACCCCTGGTTCACACTGACTGCAGGAATGAAATCATGCGAGTTCAGCTGAACTCTGTGCAGGTTGCTCCACAGATGTCAATGATAATCACACCCCCAAATCTCAAAGTGGTACAGAAACTACTTTTGGGAATCGGTGTGGCACCGCAAGTGCAGCGTCGCTCCGATTAGGATGGTGCCATTGCCGGCAATTGTCGCCAATTTGGCATGTGATTTGACATGTCAAATTACATGCTAAATCGCATCAATGTGAACCAGGGCTCTAAGCTCCTTATGATTTTCTGAGATGTCATCCAATTTATTAGCACTATGGTTATTTATATGTAATTCTGTATAAAAAATGTATTTCACATTTTTAGTTATAGCCTACCTACTGTATAGACCCTGATCGATTGCTGATCAGAGTGCTGGTTTTCCATCATGACTGTTTAACAGAAGCCCATCAATAGACCAGCTCTGTTATACAAACAGCGGTACACACAACTGAAAAACTTTTGGTGTTTAAAGAAGAGCTCCAATCATTTCTATGTTTATTAAAAGTCAGCAGCTACAAAAAGTGTAGCTGCTGACTTTTAATAAACACACACTCACCTGTCCCACTGTCCAGCAATGTGCTCATAAGAGCCATTACTTCTCTTCCTCTTCCCTCCCCCTCACCGGCATTTAAACTGTGGGCACCTGGCTGTGACAGCTTGCGGCTTCTTCACAGCCGGGTGTGCACTGCGCATGCGCGAGTCATGCTGCGTTTCCTGAATGGTCCGGCAGTCATCTGGACCTGTGACGTGTCCCAGATGACTGCAGGGAGGGAGGAGAGGAGAACTTTGCCTAGGTGATCTGTGTAAAAATGGGAGTGGGTATCTGTCAAAGAAAATTACATGCCAAAAATGGCAGGGAAGAGGAGGAGGAGTACTTAAAGTGGAACTTCCCCTTTTGGGTGGAGCTCTGCTTTAACATTACGCTCCCCCCAGACTGAAAATGCTGCTGTCCAAATGTGTTTGCTTTACTACTTCAACCAGAATGAAGACACCCAAAGACATGAAGTGTGTTACTGGCTGGTTCACCAGGTGAAAGAAAAGAAAACGAATGCAGTCACAACAACTAAGGTTTGGGAAGCTGCAACATATATATTTTTTGGGTTTAATTCTTCTTCCACTTCCACCTGTTCTCTAAGCAGCCAGGTCTACTGGTCTGCTTGAAAACTGCTGCTAACCAGTCATCTTAGTCGCATGCACTTTATATGCTGTAATGTAAGTGACCACACCTTTGTCCACCAAAATTTTGCCATGGCCTTTGTTTTCTACCATTAGCAGGATGTTTAACATATGCATAGTGAGCTCTTCCCTGAGCTTTGGCTTGACAAAAGCTTCAGTGCAGTCTTATTCTTTTACTTGGTTACTATATCTTTTGTAACCTAAATTTGTAGAAAAGGATTAAAGGGGTCTGTCAGAGGCCAAATACCCTTGTGAGAAATGACAGGTGGATGTTGCCTTTATCTGACCTCCAAACAGTCCAAATAGTATTTCTGGGGCTGTGTTGATTAATATATTCAGTTTCACTGCATGTTACATCTTGACCCCAGTTTAGTCATCTTTAATGAATTAATTTAATGACAGATGACATAATGAGCACAATTTTCATTACAAAATTAAAGCAAACGGAACAGACTTGAAGCTTGCTTTCTTTGCAGGTTATAGTAATGCAGCTTGAAACAGGAAATGATAGTGAAACAAATGAGAACAAATATTTTCCAGCATGCTGTTAAATAAGACAGTGGAGTTCAAAGTAGTGGGTGACCGGTGTGCCAGCAAAATACATGCAGATTAATGGGCTAGCAGTTATTGCAGATACCATCCTGGCCTCATGCATGAACACTAAATACTTTGGGGAGCTGTATTGAGCTTTTTTTTGCATGTCACATTTATACCCTGTTGGCATTACAGATTTATCTCCTGGCATAATACAAAATCGGTAGTTTGACATCCAACATTTCTGCAATCGCTTGGTCTTCGAAACAAGCCATTATTTCCCAGGTAGCTCCTTAACTGTTGTCAAGATGAAATCCTTCTATGTTTCTTTACTTAAGATTTATTTAAATATCTTTTGGCAGATCTGGGGAGTGTGTTTTCAATGACAGTCCGCTTTCTGTCAATTTATATTTCTGCAACAATGTTTCATGTTGTACAGGATATAAAAAAAATGAGTCTTAATAGAACAACCTGCAGTGGTTTAGGCTAGATTTGTTGTTTACAGTCACTTTATAGGTGTATTTGATTTTTTTTTTGTTGTTGCAAATATACAATCATGTAAAAAAGTAACTTCCCCATAGAAATTGTTGACTTGCTCAACATATTTGAATAGACAAGCATTCGATTTTAACTCAAACGGTGCCTACAGATAAACGTTGAATATTTGTAAATCAAATCAGGACCTTAACTAGGGAAGCCTGTAATCTTCTATTCCTTTTTTTTCTAGCCTTTGGGGATTTGCTAGTGTGCTTAAAATCATTATTGTGTTTTGAGGCACTAATTTCCAGTTTATTTTATAGACAGATGGTTTCACATTTTCTTCAAGAACACTTTAATCTGTAGCTGGCTTGATGACTGAGAGCTGCCCAGGCCCTGAAGCATCAAAGCATTTCCACCACCATGCTTCACGGTTGTTATGAGGCTCATCTCCTGAAAACTGTATTTGGTTTGGAGCAAACATGTCTACTGTTATTGTGACCAAACTTTAATATTGCTGTAATGTTTTTGTTGTTTTTTTTGGAAAGCAAATGTTTTTTCCTAGCACACCTCTCATGCAGGTTGATGGTCATCTGACTGTAGATGCATGCACTTTGACCCAAACTTTTTAAAAAGTTACCTGATTACCCACAATAGAATTTTGGGTTTTTTGAAGACTTTGTTTAGCATCACATGTTCGGTTCTTGTGTTGTATTTGTGAGGCCAGTCAGTCCTGGATAAATTAGCAGTTGTTTAAAATTGACTCTACTTTATTAGGATTATTTTTCTTACAATGGAATGATTGATTACAAATCATTTAGTTATCTTTTCATAACCACAACTTTTCTTTCTGAGGGCCATGAAATCAGAAGAAAAATTCTGTAAGAGGAACGATCATATTGTGTGTACACAACTTTCAGCATCCAATTCAGACTTTACAAACAAAAATTCCCTAAAAAAAAAGTCCTTAATTGGTTAGATTTTACCTGAATTTCGAGTTTGAGTTTCACTGGGTTTTTTTTTTCTTTTCTTTTGTGTATATCATGGTGGGCATGGTGTTTCATTAAATAGACTCCTTAATCTAGCTAGGCTTTTGGTTTCTATTAACAGGCCTGGAGAAGTGAGTATGGTATTATGAACAACCTCGGAGGAGAACTCTTTATAGTACAGGTTTTTTTTTTCTCTCTTTTTTCTTCTTCTTTTTTTTTTTTTTTTTCTTTTTAGTGATATCGGCAGCACTGCCGGGCAAGGGCACACCCCCAAATAGGTATCTCCCAGTCTCATTGGGCTAGGTTGGGAGAGTTGAGGTTTTTTCCCCTTTTCTTTTTTTTGTTTGTTTCTGTTGTTTCAGAGGTCTCTTCACCTTCTCTACCCCCCTCTTCCCTTCGCTGTCCTCACCCCCCCTTTTTTTTGGGGGGGGAGTCATGGCACCCGACCATCCTGGGGCACAATTGACCTCCCCGGTGAGGTTAACTTCCCTTAATGGGAGAGGCCTTAATGTCCCAGGAAAAAAGGTCCAGGTTATTGAGAGATTTGACCAAAATCCGGAGTCAGTTCTCTTCAAGAAACACATTTTCAGGCCAGGAAAATTCCAAAACTGACTAGCAAAGTATATCCAGTGGTATATCATAGTTCATCACTGATTTCTAAAGCTAAGGGAGTCCGTAATCTCATAGCAAGTTCTGTTCCATGGTCTCCAGGCACATACATAGCAGATGAGCAAGGTAGATTTGTGATTGTCAAGGGTGCAATTGGGGCTACCCGGGATACTATGGTCAATGTGTATCTTGCAAATTTGAATCAGTTGCTGTTCTTAAGGTCACTGAACCCCCTGATTTTAGAGCATAACGATGGGGTACTGATCGTAGGGAGGGGAGTTTAATTTTGCATATGATCCACTTCTAGATGTTTCAAAGGGGGTATCTCATTTATCATTCTCTTAGTTAAAGCAACTGAAGGCAGAATTGGAATTGCAATTGGTAGATGTATGGCATCTACAACACCCCAATGTTAGAGATTATACTTTTTTCTCCCCAGTACATTCAACATATTCAAGAATCGACTATCTTTTTATCGCTCAGAAAGTGCTTGACAGGGTTCGAGTCACTTCTATTGAACCAATTTTGCTTGACAACCATGGACCGGTTCAAATGGACACAGACTTAAACACAGTAGCTACAAGGAACTGGTCGTGGAGGCTCAATGATACACTGTTAAAAGACCCTATCACTATGAGCGGGGTCCTTCAGGGTTTAGAAGAATATTTCAGTCAGAATGATCAACCTAATACGCCTCCCACAGTATTGTGGGAGGCACATAAATGCGTTATAAGAGGAATATTCCTTAAACCTGGAGCGAGGATAAAGAAACTGAGGCGGTCGGAAACTGCGTTATTATTTCTGAGGATCCGTAAACTTGAGGCCATACCATAGGCGTGTGCGCACAGGGTGTGCCGGGTGTGCCCAGGCACACCCTAATCACCCTATGCACATTAGTGTTATCGCTCTGTGTAGCAGCAGAAACAGGGGAAAGACCTCCCTCTTGCTGGCTCTGCCATAAGAGAAGTGTTTATGTTCTTCTCTTTCACTGTGCCAGCAGGGAGATCAATGTGCATGGGTCATATATATGTAGACACCCGCACGTGTGTTTGAGCTTAAGGGTGCACACCCTAATGCAATAGGCTGCGCACACCTATGGGCTATACATAAAAAAACACTTGCTTTACAGACACAAAAAGAATTATTCATTACGTCAGCAGTATTATCAGATCGTAAATACTGAAGTGAAGGGAAAACTATGCCGTCATAAACAGTCTATCTATGAATATGGAAATAAACCAGGGGTTCTCCTAGCTAGGGTACTGAAAGGGTCACAAACGAAACCGCATATTACTCAAATTACATCCGAATTAGGCACCAAGTTGTCAGACCCAGAGTCTATAACTCAAGAATTTAAAAAATTCTATCGGAAGCTTTATAACCTTCCTAACACTCAAATCCAGCAAGGTGTATATCGGGCAGATTTGATATCTACTTATTTGATATCTTCAGGTATGCCCTCTCTCTCATCAGAGGTAACAGAGGGAATGGAAGCACCTATAACAGAGAAAGAATTGGCTAGGGCAATAGAATCCTCCAAATTAGGGAAGGCCCCCAGCCCAGATGGACTAAATCTTGCTTACTATAAAACTTTTCAAGATGTTCTCTCTCCATAATTCTTACGTACCTATAACTCTATGAGCCCTCAGATGAGCCCTCAGATGACGCTCTGAGGGCTCATATTATGGTCATCCCTAAGCAGGACAAAGACCATACCCAATGTGGGAATTACCGCCTCATAGCACTCTTAAATGCCGATGCATTATACACTGGCCCCACAGCCGCTGTGCTGGTGAATGGGGTCCGATGAGAGTATTTTTCTTTGTCCAATGGGACAAGACAGGGCTGCCCTCTTTCCCCATTAATTTTTGTGTTAACTCTAGAACCCTTTCTCTGCAAAGTTAGATTAGACCCTTTGATCAGTGGAATACAGGTCTCAAGCATGGAGCATAAAATCGCTGCATATGCAGATGATCTCTTATTTTTTCTCTCTGATCCAGAGGCTTCACTACCTCGTCTATTTCAGTGTTTTGCTCAGTATAAGGATCTTTCCAATTTTTCTATAAACAATGTTAAACGTGAAGTGATGAGTATTCTTCTCCCCACGGAGTGTATTGTAAAACTACAAGGCCTCTATCAGTTTAAACGGGTTCAGTCTTTTTTGAAATATCTGGGGGTTAAATTAACCCCAGACACTGCCTCATTATATGAGATTAATTTTTGTCCATTATTATCTAAAATGCGATCACATCTCCAACTGTGGAAAACACTTACCCTTAAGTGGTTTGGGAGGTGTAACGCATTTAAGATGACATTGCTCCCATAGATTTTATACCTAATGCAAGCGATACCTATTAACCACTTAACAACCGGCCCATAGCCAAATGACGGCTACAGGGCGGCTGCTTAACTCTGGGAGGGCGTCCAGGGATGTCCTCCAAGAATTCTGCTCTTGCGCGCCCCCTAGGGCGCGCACTCGAGGGCATCCGTGACCGCCGGGTCCAGAGGACCTGGCACATCACGGATCTCGGTAATCGCGGCCATTTACCATGTGATCGCTCCGTCAAATGATGGAGCGATCACATGTAAACAAACCGGCGTCATCTGATGACGCCGGTTCCTCTCCTCCCCTCCTGTGTACCGATCGGTACACTGTGAGTGGAGAGGGGGATGGATGGATGGCTTCAGCGTTGTGGGCTGCATCTGTAGTGCCCACAGCGCTGCACAGAGACATCCAGCCATCCATCCATGCTCAGCCATCCCTCACTACTCTGCATGCCCTGCGATGCTGTGCAATACTCTGCAATGCCCTCTGGTATGCCCCACAATACCCCTGCAATACTCTGCCATACCCTGGAATACCCCGCAATACTCTGCCATACCCTGGAATACCCCGCAATAGTCTGCCATACCCTGGAATACTCTGCCATACCCTGGAATACCCCGCAATACTCTGCCATACCCTGGAATACCCCGCAATACCCTGCCATACCCTGCCATACCCCGCAATACTCTGCCATACCCCGAAATACCCCGCAATACTCTGCCATACCCTGCCATACCCTGCAATACTCTGCCATGCCCTGCAATACTCTGCCATACCCTGCAATACCCCGCAATACTCTGCCATACCCTGCAATACTCTGCCATACCCTGCAATACCCCGCAATACTCTGCCATACCCTGCCATACCCCGCAATACTCTGCCATACCCCGCAATACTCTGCCATACCCTGCAATACTCTGCAATACTCTGCCATACCCTGCAATACTCTGCCATACCCTGCAATACCCCGCAATACTCTGCCATACCCTGGAATACCCCGCAATACTCTGCCATACCCTGGAATACCCCGCAATAGTCTGCCATACCCTGGAATACTCTGCCATACCCTGGAATACCCCGCAATACTCTGCCATACCCTGCCATACCCTGCCATACCCTGCCATACCCCGCAATACTCTGCCATACCCCGAAATACCCCGCAATACTCTGCAATACTCTGCCATGCCCTGCAATACTCTGCCATACCCTGCAATACCCCGCAATACTCTGCCATACCCTGCAATACTCTGCCATACCCTGCAATACTCTGCCATACCCTGCAATACCCCGCAATACTCTGCCATACTCTGCCATACCCCGCAATACTCTGCCATACCCCGCAATACTCTGCCATACTCTGCCATACCCTGCAATACTCTGCCATACCCTGCAATACTCTGCCATACCCTGCAATACCCCGCAATACTCTGCCATACCCTGGAATACTCTGCAATACTCTGCCATTCCCTGGAATACCCCGCAATACTCTGCCATACCCCGCAATATTCTGCCATATCCTGCAATACTCTGCCATACCCTGCAATACCCCACAATACCCTGAAATACCCCGCAATACCCAGCCATACTCTGCAATACTCTGCCATACCCTGCAATACCCCGCAATACTCTGCCATACCCTGCAATACCCCGCAATACTCTGCCATACCCTGCAATACCCCGCAATACTCTGCCATACCCTGGAATACTCCGCAATACTCTGCCATTCCCTGGAATACCCCGCAATACTCTGCCATACCCCGCAATATTCTGCCATATCCGCAATACTCTGCCATACCCTGCAATACCCCACAATACCCTGAAATACCCTGCAATACCCAGCCATACTCTGCAATACTCGGTGATACCCAGCCATACTCTGTCATACTCTGCCATACCCAGCCATGCTCTGCAATACCCCGCAAAAATCTGCAATTCTCTGCCATAACCCGCAATACTCTGCCATACCCAGCCATACTCTGCAATACCCCGCAATACCCAGCCATACTCTGCAATACTCAGTGATACCCAGCCATACTCTGCCATACTCTGCCATACCCAGCCATGCACTGCAATACCCCGCAAAAATCTGCAATTCTCTGCCATAGCCCGCAATACTCTGCCATACCCAGCCATACTCTGCAATACCCAGCCATACTCTGCAATACTCGGTGATACCCAGTCATACTCGGCGATACTCTGCAATACCCAGCCATACTCGGCCATGCTCAGCCATACCCAGCCATGCTCAGCCATACCCAGCCTCTGTATGTGGCCAGGCTGTGGAAGTCTCACACATGTTGTATCGCCGTACTCAGGAGGAGTAGGAGAATCTATTTTGGGGTGTCATTTTTGGTATGTACATGCTATGTGTTAGAAATATTGTATAAATGGACAACTTTTGTGTTAAAAAAAAAAAAGCGTTTTAACCACTACCCGCCTTCCGTCATACGACGTCCTTGACTTTGTGCGGGGATATCTGAATGATGGGTGCAGCTACAGGCATCATTCAGATATCAGCTTTTTCAGCCAGCGATTCCCTACACCATAAGAATGATCATAGCGGCCGTTACACTGCTTGATCGATCTTACGGGAGGCGAGAGGGGACGTCCCCCCCTCCCGCTGCCCTCCGGTGCTTCTACCGACTCACCGCTACGATCGAAGCCAGGATCTTTTTTTTTTTTTATTTCAGGCACAGCCTAGAGGTGAGATGTGGGGTCTTATTGACCCCATATCTCACTGTAAAGAGGACCTGTCATGCCATATTCCTATTACAAGGGATGTTTACATTCCTTGTAATAGGAATAAAAGTGATCAAAAAAATATTTTTTTGGAAAAAAGTGTCAAACTAAAATAAATAATGTAAAATGAACAATAAAAAAAATAAAAAATTTTTTAAAGCGCCTCTGTCAGTGTGCTCGCATGCAGAAGCGAACGCATACGTAAGTCCCGCCCACATATGAAAACGGTGTTCAAACCACACATGTGAGGTATCGCTGCGATCGGTAGAGCAAGAGCAATAATTTTGGCCCTAGATCTCCTCTGTAACTCAAAATTTGTAACCAGTAAAAAAATTTTAAAACGTCGCCTATGGGGATTTTTAAGTGGCGAAGTTTGGCGCCATTCAACAAGCGTGTACAATTTTGAAAGGTGACATGTTAGGTATCTATTTACTCTGCGTAACTTCATCTTTCATATTATGCAAAAACATTGGGCTAACCTTACTGTTTTTTGTTTTTTTTAAAGCAAAAAACATTTTTTTTTCCAAAAAAAACACGTTCGAAAAATTGCTGCACAAATATCGTGCGAGATAAAAAGTTGCAATGACCGCTATTGTATTCTCTAGGGTCTTTGCTAAAAAAACATATATAATGTTTTGGGGTTCTATGTAATTTTCTAGCAAATAAATGATGATTTTTACATGTAGGAGAGAAATGTCAGAATTGGCCTGGGTGCTCCAGAACGCCTGAAGGTGCTCCCCTGCATGATGGGCCTCTGTATGTGGCCACGCTGTGTAAAAGTCTCACACATGTGGTATCGCCATACTCAGGAGTAATAGCAGAATGTGTTTTGGGGTGTAATTTGTGGTATGCATATGCTGTGTGTGAGAAATAACCTGCTAATATGACAATTTTGTGGAAAAAAAAAAAACTTGATTTTGCAAAGAATTGTGGGAAAAAATGACAACTTCAAAAAACTCACCATGCATCTTTCTAAATACCCTGAAATGTCTTCTTTCCAAAAAGGGGTCATTTGGGGGGTAATTGTACTTTTCTGGCATGTTAGGGTCTCAAGAAATGAGATAGGCCATCAGTACTTCAGGTGTGATCAATTTTCCTTGTCAAAAGAAGTTTATTGAGTATACAATATTATAAAGATACATAAAGTAAGTTTGCAAGGATCTATAAAGTAAGCTCATTGTTTTACAGTAGGGTTTATATAGGTAAATATCATGAAATTTCAAATATTAAACATTGGGTTCACGTAAACCTAAATTAAAGATATATATCATTTCCTTAGTTACTTTTGTAGGTATTTAAATGATTTATACCTACTATACATATTGTTTACAAGTAGAGTGTATATAGGTCAAATAAATTCTGATAATGAGCTTTAATCGTAAGGTGGAGAAAAGGAAAGAGAAAGAAGAAAAAGGGTTGAAAGGTAGAGGTATGGTCCACAAGGTTGTCCCGCTAGTCAGTTTATTATTCTTTTTAGTTCTCTTTGAAGCCTTAGAATGGGTGTCTCTGTAAGTCATTTAATCTGTTACCATGGCAACAGGACAGAGTCATTGAAGTTTGACAGGAACTGTTGTTTTATCCAAGGGTGCCAAAGTTTTTCAAATTTTGGAATTTGATTTTGATCGATGGCTACCATCTTAGCATGGGACATTGTATTATTCATTCTGTGAATTGTTTCTGCTAGTACCAATGTAGGAGATTTCCATGCCTTGGCCACTGTTTGTTTTGCAGCCGTTATTAGTTGGATCATAAGTTTGAATTGAGAGAGTGTTAACCATTCCGGTTTTAGATTAAGTAAGGTTAAAAATGGATCTGGTTGTATTATGTTTTTAAATATTTTAGATGCAATCACGAAGACTTCCTTCCAGAAGGTTTGGATTACTGGGCACGTCCACCATATGTGTAAATATGTGCCTATTTCTGGGCATCCTCGAAAACAAAGAGCTGAGGTGTTAGGTGAATATTTTGCCACTCTAGCGGGTACAAGGTACCAGCGAGTTAGGACTTTATAATTTGTCTCCAGTGCTAAGATGTTGGGTGAAGATGACTTAGATGTGAGCCATATGTTAGACCAGTCTGTGTCTTCTAAAGTTCGTCCCAGGTCCTCCTCCCACCTCTGAACGTAAGAGGGTCTATTAAGATTTGCTACTCCATATAATTGATTATAAAGTGATGAAATTGTACCTTTAGCAAATGGATCTTTTGTACAGATTGATTCAAAAATGGATAATTGGGATAATGGTGTATCCCCCTTTAGGAATGGTGTATAGAAATTTTTAATTTGGAGATATCTAAATATCTCAGAGTTTGGTAGATCATATTTTTCTCTAAGCGATGGGAATGAAAGGAATGATTTAGATGCTATGAAGTCATTTAGTGTCTGAATGCCTGATGTTGTCCAAGCTTTAAAAGAATTTGGGTAGATCCATGCCGGATAAAAGGCCGGATTTCTGATAAAAGAAAGGAGAGGATTGTGTGGAGATTGTAACTGATATTTGGTTTTTAGTTTATCCCAGAGAGATAAGAAGTGTTTAGTTATGGGATTATGAATTTTAAAGCGGTCTTTAGGATCAAGCCATAATAAATTTGATATTAATAGAGGGTCATTTTCTGAAGCCTCTATAAATACCCATAATGGGATTTCCTGTTTTGCATGGTATTTGGACAGACTGGCCAAATGTGCTGCTCTGTAGTAGTTAGTAAAATTAGGGTATCCCAGGCCTCCTTTATTTTTGGGAAGATGTAGTGTGTGTGTATAGGTATACGTGGTTTAGAAGAGCCCCATATAAACGAAGTTGCTCTTTTTTGTACTATTCTCAAAAAATAGGAAGGAATTGGAATAGGGAGGACTCTGAATAGATAAAGCAATTTGGGCAGAATAGTCATTTTGATTGCATTAATCTTCCCTATCCAGGATAAAGGAAGTTGCGACCATTGTTTTATTAGATTTGTGATCTGTCTTAAAACAGGAGGATAATTGGTTGAGAATAAGTCAGAATGGGATGCTGTTAAATGAATTCCAAGATATGGGATTGATTTTTCTGCCCATGTAAATGGGAGTGCAGCCCTAGCCGGGATCAATTCCATGTTTGTGAGTGAAATATTAAGCACTAGGCATTTCTTAGGATTAATCATAAGGCCGGATAGGGCTGCAAATCCATCAAGAGCTGGTATTAAGTTAGGACCAGAGACCTGTGGTGATGATAGAAAAAGTAATATATCGTCTGCAAATATACATAATTTGTGTGTAATACCTCCTACTTCAATGCCAGTTATAGTTTGGTTTGTTCTGATGTATTGGGCCATGGGTTCGAGTATAAGGGCAAATAATAAGGGAGATAATGGACAACCCTGTCGGGTACCTCTTTCGATATTAAAGGCTTCAGATTTGTATCCAGCATATTTTATATAGGCTTTGGGTTTATTATATAATGCTTTGATCCATGTTAAAAAGTGGGGTCCAAAACCCCATTTTTGTAATGAATATTGCATATATTGCCAGGATACTGTGTCAAATGCCCTCTTAATATCGAGAGATAGAAAACATAAAGGGATTTTCCGTTTTTTAGCAATATGTGCCAATAACACTGCCCTGCGTATATTATCGCCTGCCTGTCTATTTGGCATGAAGCCTACTTGATCTCTATGTATTAATTTTCCTATAATGCTATTGAGGCGTTTTGCTATTATTTTTGCTAATAATTTAATATCGAGGTTTAACAGAGAGGCCGATAATTCACACAGGAAGTATCATCAGAAAGGGGTTTTGGGATCATACAAACAATTGCCATTAGTGTTTCTTGCCGAAAAGAATGTCCATCTAGAAGTTTGTTAAAAGTTTCAGTGAGAATGGGAGAGAGTATTTCTGAGAATGTTTTATAGTATAAAGCCGAGTAGCCGTCTGGGCCTGGTCTTTTGTTAAGTTTTAGGTCTTTTATGGCGTTAGCAACTTCATCTATAGTTATAGGCTCATCCAAACTGCTTTTTTGATTCTGAGATAACTCAGGTAAGGTTATTTTTGAGAAGGATTCAGCCTCTGTAGGATTAAATTCATTGGTTTTCTTGTATAAAGTTGCGAGATGTGAGTGAAATTTATGGACTATTTTAACTGGATTACAAGTGTAAACATTTTTTGATAATTTCAAACGTATTGGTTTGAAAGATTTGTTAGTTGAATTTAATGCCCGAGCCAAATATGTACCTGGTTTGTTTGTATTCATGTAGAAATTGTGTTTGGAGCGTTTGAGGGATTTATCAACTGACTCAGTGAGAAATAGATCGTATTCCAATCTAGATTTTTCCATATGAGATTTTGTACTCTGAGATGGATTATCTTGAAATGATATGTAGGCTGCATTAAAATTGAGTGCTAGATTTTTGCGTTCCCGTTTAAATAGTGCCATTTGTCTTTGTATTGTACCACGCAAGACAGGCTTATGAGCTTCCCACAGTGTTATTGGGGAGATGTCTGTTGTATTATTAATTGATATGTATTCCTTTAAAGCTTGTTCAATGGCCATCTGATGTAGTGGGTGTTTGAGCATTATGTCCGGTAAGTACCACGTTGGGTCATGCGCTTTTGGTATGGCTGAGGCTATAGTAGTGTATACTGCATTATGGTCAGACCACGGAATCGGAATTATATCTGATGCAATAATTTCTGGTATCATTCCTATTGTTAGAAAAATATGATCTATTCTGGTGAAGGTTTGATGAGGGTGCGAGAAATAAGTGAATTTCTTTTTCATTGGGTTACTTTCTCTCCACGAATCTACCAGATTGTATTTGGAAAGAAGTTGAGAAAAAGGTAATTTAGAGGTTATTTTGGATGGTGTAAAAGGTGATTTATCTAGAAATGGGAGGAGGACCTGGTTCGAATCCCCACACATTATCACTGTTCCTATTTTGTGTGTATTAATCACTTGTAATATATGTGAGAGGAATGGTGTAGGTTGTTTGTTAGGAGCGTAGTAGGAAATCACCGTGATTGCTGTATCCATTATATAACCCATGAGTATCAGGTATCTACCTTCTGGGTCTTTAATTTCTGATGATAAGGTGAATGGTGTGGATCGGTGAAATGCAATTAGAGTTCCCCTTTGCTTGGTACAGGCAGAAGCCGTGTAAATTTGTTGATAAAAAGGAGAAATATATTTTGGAGTAGAATCTTTGGTGAAGTGTGTTTCTTGGAGGCATACTATGTGAGCCTTCTTGTTATGAAAAGTACGGAAGGCTTTGGTCCTTTTTTGAGGGACATTTATTCCCTGAACATTCAGGGAAAGTATATTCAGTGGTGCCATGTCAACAGATCAAATAGTTTTGACTTACTTTTTGTTATGCAGAGCTGACTGCGCAGATCAACCTGTGTACTGAAGAGATGAATAGATAGAAAAGAAACCAGTGAATTCTGGAGTAAAGAGTAAACAAAAAACATATGAGATTAGTTGATACATTGTATAAATTATTTTTTGCAAGTAATCACAATTTACCCGTGAAAGAGAATAAATATCTCTCTCAGGGGAATAAGTGCCTTCGTCACACTCCCACATAATATGGTTAGGAGAATGAGGAGGGCTAATGGGGGTACACGGATCTTCCGCTTACAGGAGAGAAGTGCTATGTCAAAAGACATCAAAATGATGTTTCATTAATTGGAGCGCAGAATATAGTTTTTGTTGAAATTATTTATTCCAGGGTGGTTGTATATGGTTAGTCTTGCCCTAGGCTAAATAATTCAGTTAGAAAGGTACTGTTAATAACTTTGGTATTGATGAAGATAGTTTGAATTATTTTGGGATTTTAACCCTTTTAGAGTAAACAATTACATATTTTATTCATATGTAACTGTTTAGATATGTTAACTCATAAAATTGAGGTTGTATTGCTTCAGATTAGAATAAACAAAAACATAATTCTAGGAACTAGTTAGGAAAAGAAAGAAAAAGCTTCCATTACTTCTGGATTATTGAACATATTTGTCCTAAAAAGTAATAAATCTATTGTTATTACCTGATAATATATAACTGAACAAGAATTTCCTTATTTCTCTTATATATTCTAAGGCTATATGAATCAGAAGTAATAAGAAATATAACTGGAATGTAACATGATCCCACACAGTGTGTGACTATCAGAATGCAGTTACATTCAGTTATAAATACAGGTTTTTTATAGAGAACCATCTCTTAGTATAATAAATGAGGAGATATCAGGAATTAGGATGTCAGTCCATTGAATCTTCTTGGTCCATGGATGATGTGGCATAACGGCCTCTTTTGTGAGAATGATGATTCCCATTTTGTTCTGAAATTTTCTGGGTGCTGCCTGAAGGTGAAGATGATGTCATTCTTCTGCGTGTGGGAGAGTTGCTGCTTGTGGGTTCTGTCAGATTTAATTTTAAAAGGGTTTGTTGTAGTTCATCTGCTGATCTGCTTCTGTAAATTGTACCTTGGTAGTTAAATCTGACTGAAAAGGGGAAGCCCCATTGATACATAATGTTGTGGCGTTGCAGTTCCATTAGTTGGGGTTTCATGGATCGTCTTTTAGTAATAGTAAGTTGGGATAGGTCAGCAAAAATTTGATAATTGTGTCCTTGAAAATTAAGTTCCTTTTTTTTTCTCTTGCAGCAATTAGTATTTGTTCTTTCGTTCTGTAATAATGAAATTTTGTGATTATATCACGTGGGGGTCCATCTTTCTTTTTGGCTGTGAGGGCTCTGTGTACTCTGTCCAGTTCTAAACGTTCAATAGGGATATCTGGCTTTAGTTCTTGTAATAGAGCAGTAATAGTAGATTGCAGGTCTGTCACGGTTTCAGGTATTCCCCTTATGCGCAAGTTTGAACGTCTGGCTCTATTTTCGTAATCTTCGAGCTTAGTTTGAAGTATTAAATTCTCTTCTTTTAATTGTTCCAATTCTGTTATATTTACTTGGGTTGTAATTTCAATTTCATCCATTTTTATTTCTAAGGCTGCGGTGCGGTTTCCCAGCTCTCTTATTTCTTTGGTTAGGCTTTTTGTTATTTGGTCTGAGGTTTGTTTTAAAGCCTTATGAAGCATCTTTTCAAATTGTAATAATATTACTGGGGATACTGAGGAGGCTTGTGGAGAAGTTTGTGAGAGGATTTGTTCTGTATCTGACTCAAATGGAGAGTCTTGCTGTGACATTTTCTGTCTGTGAGAGCGCCCTGATGCTGTATCTTGTGAGGTGACTGGAGCTGCTTCAGCTGCAGTGAGTGCCTGTGAGCTCTTTGTGAGGTGATTTTTATTTCTGCCACGGTTTCCTCCCAGTACCATATTTCCTGCCCAAACTTTCACAGTTTGTTCCCTGGGGTAAAAAGGTTCAAATGGATACCTTTTGAGCCTGCAGGCTCCGCTTTGTCCTTCTCTTCTCTCCTCAGCGGTGCAGAGCTCTAACAATGCATGTCTGCTCCGTTAGGCTCCGCCCATCTCCCTCCCAGGTGTGATCAATTTTCAGATATTGGCACAATAGCTAGTGGACGCTATAACTTTCACAAAGACCAAATAATATACACTAATTTGGGTTATTTTTACCAAAGATATGTAGCGGTATAAATTTTGGCCTAAATATATGAAGAAAAATTACTAATTTTCAAAATTTTATAACAGAAACAAAAATTTATTTTTTTACAGAATTTTCGGTCTTTTTTCTTAGCGCAAAAAATAAAGAACCCAGCAGTGATTAAATACCACCAAAAGAAAGCTCTATTTGTGTGAAAAAAAGGACAAAAATTTCATATAGATACAGTGTTGCATGACTGAGTAATTGTCATTCAAAATGTGAGAGCACCAAAAGCTGAAAATTGGTCTGGTTATTAAGGGGGTTTAAGTGCCCAGTGGTCAAGTGGTTAAACTACTTCAAGCCTTTTTTAGTTTGTGTATGACATTGTTAATTACATTTCTTTGGAGCAATAAAGTTGCTAGACTCCGTTACTCCCTGTTAGTGCTCCCCAAATCCCAGGGGGAATGGGTCTACCCTACTTGATCTCATATTATCGAGCCTTACACCTGTCTAGAGTGGTGTCATGGTGTACTTCCTTGCAGACCAAACCCTGGGTACAAGTAGAACAAGTCTCACCGATCATTTTATCTGTGCTTCCCTGGGTTGCCCATAAATACAGTACTATCGGGGATTGAAGAGGCACCCTACGATTGGGGCTACAACTGCAGTCCTTATTCAAACACTCTCAACAAAGGGCCTTTCTCCCAATCCATCACCTTTAACACCAGTGCTTCAAAACCCAGACTTCACGTCTGGCCTTGATAATAAACAGCTCCGGGGCTTAATAGGACTTAGCATGACTAGACTATGCATTTTGCTACTTTGCAGGGATGGATGTCAGCGCAAGATCTATCCAACCTTTCACAGCCCCCCTTGACCCCCTGGTCAATCTTTCAATTACCACATTATTTAAGGTCTTTACCAGATGCGGAACTTCATGTTAGGCCACTGACACCCTTTGAGCATCTATGTGCGGCGGGGGAATATATACCACATTCGCTGTCATTTTTCTATAAACCGATCATTGAGCCTCCAGAAGGCTACGTCCCTTCGTATATACGCCGCTGGGAGGAAGACCTTCAAATTTCCTTCACAAGTATGCAAATTAAAAGGATTATTTCACTGGCCCATAAGTCTTCGATAGCAAGTCATTTTCAAGAACAGGGGTATAAGCTGCTGGTCAGGTGGTACAGGGTTCCGGCCCTACTTAATAAACTTTACCCGCAAACCTCTAACCTATGTTGGTGGTGCAAGAAAGAGCCCGGGACATTATTTCATATTATCTGGGCATGCCCTTCAATTATACCGTTTTGGAAGGAAGTGGGAAACTGGATTAAACAACTGAGATGAGTTGACCTTGGTTCGGACCCTCTGGGATATCTCCTACACCTAAATGCGATACCTCTCCATAAATAAAAAGTCATTGGTAGCACATATGTTGAACGCTGCCTGGGCATGCATCCCAGACCTATGGAAATCTACTATTACACCACTAGTGCAACATTGGTTTTCCAGAATAGATGACATTAGGACAATGGAAAATACGGCAGCCTTATTCCATGGCAGAGAGGAGGAATATAGGGAAACCTGGCAGCCATGGATGACCTTTACTTGTACACCTCAGTATGTTGCCTGCCTCTCTGTTTAAGTCACTAAGTAAGATGAGATGGTCTGGGGGGGGGGGGCGAAGGGGGGCAGAGGCTGAGAAGTCCTTAAGATACTTAAATTAATGTTGTTGGTTTTTTTTTTTTTCCTTTTCTTTTCTTTTCCTTTTTTGTCCCTCCCGCAGCCTCCAAGGGATGGGGTCAGGGGAGAGGTCTATTTCATTTTAAAGTAGAGAAGGGATGGTATAATAAAGGAAGAATTTAATGTAGTGATATGGAGGAGTGCAATCCAGATTAGTGATTGTAGTAATATTTATTACTAGGTATATTTTGTGGCTCTAAATTCCTAATTGTATGAACCTAATATGACATGCCGCAAGCTTATTTGCTTTATTGTGAGGTTGAAAAGCTAGATTTGCTCTCCACTTTAATTATAGGTTTATCCCTTTTCTTGTTATTGTTTTACATTGTTCATATGTTCTGTATACAATGGGAAAAAAAGATAAAACATTGAATAAAGAATTATATTAAAAAAAAAAAAAAAAATGAGAAGGGACGAACTCCAAAACTTTTCTAGTATATGAACAGAGCTAACAATTTTCGTTTAATGTGTACTGTATTCGTACAAGAAATTCAGATACAAAAAACTGTTCATGATCAGAAACAAACAATAATATACGCTACAATTTTTCTACGTCAAACAAAAAAAAGCCATTGTCATTCGACAATTTTCATACAATTACTACCATCCTCGGGTCTGACTTGCTATGAAACATCGAGGAAAAACAGACGATCGTTCACCCGATTTTCTTAGTGTGTACCAGCTTTAGGAGAGTTCTATTGATCTTGGCATGATTATACCATACTTGTCAATAGCAAAGAGAACACCTAACCCTGGATGTCTGAGGTTTAAAAAAGACAGGTTTCATCTGCATGCTCCCTAGGGAGGTTCTAATTTGGATTCTAATTTCATAGATTTGAATTGGTGGTAAATGCAGGAGTGTATTTACTTTTTTCCCTTAGACAAATCTGCACTTGTGTTAAATTTGATCATTAAAATAAATACACCATGTCCATTGTTTGTGTCAGACATTATTTGAATCAAGAGTTGATGTTTGTCTGTTCAGATATGTTGAAAAATAATTTACATGGGGTAAATTCAGTTTTTTTTTTATTTGTACACACATTTGTCATGCATATAACACTCTTATTATATGAAGATGGTTTTTTTCTTTTTGAATAAGAAGTGTTGCAAAAACATCTTTTAATGCATCATGTTATATTTCCAATTGCACGGGCAGCTCAAAAAGGCTCCAGTGCTTTTGTCAGGCTGATTCCAGCAGATTAAGGGTTTTATCTTTTTGTGGCCAACTACTGCTCTGGAATTTGTACCCCTTAGCAGTAGATCTACATCTCATATAGGGGGTCTTAAGAGATCTAAACATCCCATCATTCTATTTTAGTACTTTATTGTCTGAGTATCTGCAGTCATAACTGAGAATAATCATGAGGTTGACTTCATTAATATGCGCAAGGGGCTGGGAGTCAAACACATTGTGGTTGTTTTATTACAAAAACAAACAGCTGTTTACTTAGCAAAAGTGTGTTTTCACATTGCAAAATTATTGTTCCTTTTGCTTACTCTATAAGAAGCTGTATTACTTTTCATCATATAATTATGTACAATCAAAAATACTGTTTTGGAAATGTCTCTTTTGTATGTTTGGGCATTTTAGCAATCCCCTTTACCTTTATTTACTACAATTTGGCAGCGTACACCTTGCAAACATAGAATTAAATCATTAACTGAACAGTCTCTCCTAATTAATCACAATCTCTCACATGACCACATGATAAATCATTTATACAAAAACACTGCTATGCCATAAAGGTCTATATCTATCTTAGCTTTACAATCAGAAGTGCAAAGTGCGGATTCACATCCATGCACGTTTGATAGCACTTGTTAAAACACATGTCTTAATCCAAAATATTTGCAATTGCATGAGGTTGTGTTTTTTTCTTTTTCTTTTGTGCTCCATAACTTATAATATATCAATGATCCACTTCATCTGAAAAATGTCAATGGGTTAAATTTACTGAAGGCTGTTCATTATGACAAGTGAGTTTTCACTTATCTCTTAGTAAATGAGGTGAAGCTCTACTGACTTTGATCCAATCTTTTGTGAGCAAAATTCAGTTCTTTCAAGTTTTCCTTACACACGATTGGATATTTAACCACTTAGGAACCACCCTATAGCAGTTTTACTGCTACAGGGCAGCAACTGTGCACAGAATCACACATATATATGTGATCCTGCACTTCCAGGTAGGGGACATGAATGCGCGCTGATGATGGCTCGCCAATTGGCAGGTACCGCAGACTCAATATCTGCCGGTACCCACCAATCCAAGCCAGAGAGGCAGAACTGAAATCTGCCTATGTAAACAAGGCAGATTGCCGTTCTGACAGGATGGAAGGCATGGATCCTGTGCCTCTGAAAAGCAGAGATTAGGGTCCATGTCTTCTCCTAGTAAAAGCACCTCCTACAGTTAAGTAAAACACTGGTTAGGCACACAGTAAACCCTTTGATCGCCCCTGAGGTTAACCCCTTCCCAGCCAGTTTCATTAGCAGGGCTTTTTTTCCTCTGAGAATAGGTGCAGGAACCCCCCCCCCCCCGTCTGAGTAACCCCTTGTCTCTGCCCCTTACCCACCTCTGACCACCGTCCCTTGATTCCACCCCCTACCCACCTACCAGTACTGCCCCTTTTAGAGAATACAGAACCAAGTATTACTTTGTGGTGCTATATCATTTGTATGGAATATGTTAATGATAAAAAAAAAGCAGTAAAATAGATCCCCTGCAGCCAGCAACAATATTATCCCAGGGAAAGATCCCCACACAACAATAGACTCCCCCAGCAACAATGGACTCCACCCCAACAACAATAGTTTCCCTGCAGCAACAGTGAACCACCAACAACATAATATCACTCCCAGTAACAAAATATCCACCCAAGAAACATTAGACCCCCCCCCCCAGCAGCAACAGATCTCCCAGCAGCCAGCATCAATAGATCCTCCAGCAGCCAGTAAAAATAGACCTCTCCCTCAACAGTAGATCCCTTCCAGCAACATAAGACCCCCCAGCAACAATAGATTCCCCATTAGTAACAATAGACTCTCACACAAAATCAGATCCCCACCAGTGACAATAGATTCCCCAGCAGCCAATATCAATAGACCCTCCAGCACACCCCATGCTAGTACATACATTTAGTGCTGGAGGTGCCGGAACTGCGTTCCCCCGCGTTCCCGCTGAAACAAGCCCTGGTCATTAGTACAGTGAGAGTGCATATTTTTCGCATTGATTACTGTAGTATCATCACTGGTTCCAAAAAAATATCAGTTAGTGTCAGAATGTCCGCAACAATATTGCAGTCCTAATAAAAGTGGCTGATCACTACCATTACTAGTAAAAAAATAAAAAATAAATAAAAAAATAATAAATAAAAATATCCCAAAGTTTGTAGACACTATAACTTTTGCGCAAACCAATCAATATACGCTTATTGGGATTTTTTTTACCAAAAATATGTGGCAGAATACATATTGGCCTAAATTGATGAGGAAATTAGATTTTCTTTTCAATGTTGGATATGTTTTATAGTAGAAAGTAAAAAAAAAAAAAAAAATTTTCCAAATTGTCGGTCTTTTTTTGTTTATATCACAAAAATAAAAGTGCAGAGGTGATCAAATACCACCACAAGAAAGCTGTATTTGTAGGGGAAAAAAAGACACATTTTTTTTTGGGCACGATCGCACAATTGATATTAAACTATGAACAATCAGCGCAAAAATAATCAGAAAATATAGGATGCCAGCTGAACACTATAGGATTCACCAGACCTAAAGGATACATTCAATATAACAAAATTAGTGCAGCGCAATGACAGATTAGAATTGAAATTAAAGTCCTTGAAATATTAAAATAATGCCAATATTCTTGGTGGAACAAACACCGGTGTGATCTTCACAGGCACCACTGATATTCAAAACCAATAGAAAAATGCGCTTAGCGGATGTGATGGACCTCTAGATTATAGGAGGTCAAATGAGCCTGGTTCTCAATATATTGATAACAGCTTGGATTGCTTGGACACCACCAACATCCGCCAGTAATCTCATAAAGTTGGAACAGTGAGTCAAATCACTTTATAATTTCCTTATGGTAATCCTCAGTGCGGTGTATAGTACGGTTCCCCAAAAATATATGAAACGGGAAAAAACCTCTAAGTGTACACTGTTTATCAGTTTAATTAAAGGTTTCAAAGTCAAGTTATAAAAGGCAGCGCTACAGCGCAATTAAAATACACAGCAGTGCAAAGCAATATGTGATCCAGTTGGAACTCAGACTGTTCGTGCCCGAACAGCTGAGAAGGCTGCGGGTGACGTCACAGGCAAACTCCCGGTGCCCGAGGCGGTCGGCTTTTGTCCAGCGGTGATCGGAGGCGAGGGGGGGGCCACGGAGGTTCGTGGCCCCCCCCTCGCGATCGCCGCCGGCCAATGAAATCATTCCTATGCTGCTGTATGCTAAACAGCAGCAAAGGAAATGATGTCATCTCTCCTCGGCTCGGTATTTTCCGTTCCGGCGCCGAGGAGAGAAGACTGCAATGTGAGTGTAAAACACACACACAATAGAACATACCAGGCACACAAAACACCCCCTTTTACCCCCCGATCACCCCCCCCCCCGTCACACTGACACCAAGCAGTTTTTTTTTCTGATTACTGCATGGTGTCAGTTTGTGACAGTTAGTGTGGTAGGGCAGTTAGTATTAGCCCCCTTTAGGTCTAGGGTACCCCACTAACCCCCCCTAATAAAGTTTTAACCCCTTGATCACCCCCTGTCGCCAGTGTCACTAAGCGATCATTTTTCTGATCGCTGTATTAGTGTCACTGGTGACGCTAGTTAGGGAGGTAAATATTTAGGTTCGCCGTCAGAGTTTTATAGCGTCAGGGACCCCCATATACTACCTAATAAAAGTTTTAACTCCTTGATTGCCCCCTAGTTAACCCTTTCACCACTGATCACCGTATAACCGTTACGGGTGACGCTGGTTAGTTAGTTTGTTTTTTTTATAGTGTCAGGGCACCGGCCGTTTATTAGCGAATAAAGGTTTAGCCCCCTGATCACCCGGCGGTGATATGCGTCGCCCCAGGCAGCTTCAGATTAGCGCCAGTACCACTAACACCCACGCACGCAGCATACGCCTTCCTTAGTGGTATAGTATCTGAACGGATCAATATCCGATCCGATCAGATCTATACTAGCGTCCCCAGCAGTTTAGGGTTCCCAAAAACGCAGTGTTAGCGGGATCAGCCCAGATACCTGCTAGCACCTGCGCTTTGCCCCTCCGCCCAGCCCAGCCCACCCAAGTACAGTATTGATCGATCACTGTCACTTACAAAACACTAAACTCATAACTGCAGCGTTCGCAGAGTCAGGCCTGATCCCTGCGATCGCTAACAGTTTTTTTGGTAGCGTTTTGGTGAACTGGCAAGCATCAGCGGCCTAGTACACCCCGGTTATAGTCAAACCAGCACTGCAGTAACACTTGGTGACGTGGCGAGTCCCATAAGTGCAGTTCAAGCTGGTGAGGTGGCAAGCACAAGTAGTGTCCCGCTGCCACCAAGAAGAAGACAAACACAGGCCTGTCGTGCCCATAGTGCCCTTCCTGCTGCATTCGCCAATCCTAATTGGGAACCCACCACTTCTACAGCGCCCGTAATTCCCCCATTCACATCCCCACATCCCCAACCAAATGCAGTCGGCTGCATGAGAGGCATTTTCTTTATGTCCTCCCGAGTACCCCTACCCAACGAACCCTCCAAAAAAGATGTTGTGTCTGCAGCAAGCGCGGATATAGGCGTGACACCCGCTATTATTGTCCCTCCTGTCCTGACAATCCTGGTCTTTGCATTGGTGAATGTTTTGAACGCTACCATACACTAGTTGAGTATTAGCATAGGGTACAGCATTGCACAGACTAGGCACACTTTCACAGGGTCTCCCAAGATGCCATTGCATCCTGCAGACCCGAACCTGGAACCGGTTACAGTTATAAAAAAAAGTGTAAAAAAAAAAAATATATATATATATAAAATAAAAAAAATAGTTGCCGTTTTATTGTTCTCTCTCTCTCTCTCTATTATTCTGCTATTTTTTACTGTATTCTATTCTGCAATGTTTTATTGTTATTATGTTTTATCATGTTTGCTTTTCAGGTATGCAATTTTTTATACTTTACTGTTTACTGTGTTTTATTGTTAACCATTTTTTTTGTCTTCAGGTACGCCATTCAAGACTTTGAGTGGTTATACCAGAATGATGCCTGCAGGTTTAGGTATCATCTTGGTATCATTATTTTCAGCCAGCAGTAGGCTTTCATGTAAAAGCAATCCTAGCGGCTAATTAGCCTCTAGACTGCTTTTACAAGCAGTGGGAGGGAATGCCCCCCCAACCGTCTTCCGCGTTTTTCTCTGACTCTCCTGTCTCAACAGGGAACCTGAGAATGCAGCCGGTGATTCAGCCAGCTGACCATAGAGCTTATCAGAGACCAGAGTGGCTCCAAACATCTCTATGGCCTAAGAAACAGGAAGCTACGAGCATTTAATGACTTAGATTTCGCCGGATGTAAACAGCGCATTGGGAAATTGGGAAAGCATTTTATCACACCGATCTTGGTGTGGTCAGATGCTTTGAGGGCAGAGGAGAGATCTAGGGTCTAATAGACCCCAATTTTTTCAAAAAAGAGTACCTGTCACTACCTATTGCTATCATAGGGGATATTTACATTCCCTGAGATAACAATAAAAATGATTAAAAAAAATGAAAGGAACAGTTTAAAAATAAGATAAAAAAGCAAAAAATAATAAAAAAAAAGCACCCCTGTCGCCCCCTGCTCTCGCGCTAAGGCGAACGCAAGCGTCGTTCTGGCATCAAATGTAAACAGCAATTGTACTATGCATGTGAGGTATCACCGCGAAGGTCAGATCGAAGGCAGTAATTTTAGCAGTAGACCTTCCCTGTACATCTAAAGTGATAACCTGTAAAGGCTTTTAAAGGCTTTTAAAAATGTATTTATTTTGTTGCCACTGCACGTTTGTGCACAATTGTAAAGCATGTCATGTTTGGTATCCATGTACTCGGCCTAAGATCATCTTTTTTATTTCATTAAACATTTGGGCAATATAGTGTGTTTTAGTGCATTAAAATTTAAAAAAGTGTTTTTTTCCCAAAAAAATGCATTTGAAAAATCGCTGCACAAATACTGTGTGAAAAAAAAATGAAACACCCACCATTTTAATCTGTAGGGCATTTGCTTTAAAAAAATATATAATGTTTGGGGGTTCAAAGTAATTTTCTTGCAAAAAAAAATAATTTTTTCATGTAAACAAAAAGTGTCAGAAAGGGCTTTGTCTTCAAGTGGTTAGAGGAGTGGGTGATGTGTGACATAAGCTTCTAAATGTTGTGCATAAAATGCCAGAACAGATCAACCCCCCCCCCAAATGAACCCATTTTGGAAAGTAGAAACCCCAAGCTATTTGCTGAGAGGCATGTCGAGTCCATGGAATATTTTATATTGTGACACAAGTTGCGGGAAAGGGACAAATGTTGTTTTTTTTTTGCACAAAGTTGTCACTAAATGATGTATTGCTCAAACATGCCATGGGAATATGTGAAATTACACCCCAAAATACATTCTGTTACTTCTCCTGAGTACGGGGATACCACATATGTAAGACTTTTTGGGAGCCTAGCCGCGTACGGGACCCCGAAAACCAAGCACTGCCTTCAGGCTTTCTAAGGGCGTAAATTTTTGATTTCTCTCTTCACTGCCTATCACAGTTTCGGAGGCCATGGAATGCCCAGGTGGCACAACCCCCCCCCCCCCAAATGACCCCATTTTGGAAAGTGGACACCCCAAGCTATTTGCTGAGAGGTATAGTGAGTATTTTGCAGACCTCACTTTTTGTCACAAAGTTTTGAAAATTGAAAAAAGAAAAAAAAATGTGTTTTCTTGTCTTTCTTCATTTTTAAAAACAAATGAGAGCTGCAAAATTAGCAGTTAAAGTGACGCAGTGCCAAATTGTAAAAAGTGCTCTGGTCAGGAAGGGGGTAAATCCTTCCGGGGCTGAAGTGGTTAATGATTAGTTTCGGTGCCAGAAATATTAATCTAACAATGGGAATGTAAGTTTCAACAGTAATGGTTTTCTTGTCCAGAATGCTTGATAAACAAATATTTTGGTTAAGCATGAATATTACTTGAAAAATATTCATCATATCTATAATCCTTTTCCAGTACCTATGAAGTTTAGGGAATCTGTATAACATGTGTATCAAATCAGCTGATCCTCTGTTACATTTGGGCCAATTCGGGGTCTCCCTATGTATCAACTAGAGCAATTCTTTCAGGAGTATGATATGTTCTATTTAATATAAACAGCTACGTGATCCTGTGTCCAAGAGATAGGGACCAGATTAAGTGCAGATGGTACTTTCTCTCACAGTGCTTCTCATTAGGGATGACCTGAACATCCCCCCGGTTCGGTTCGCAGCAGAACATGCGAACAGGCAAAAACTTTGTTTCGAACACGCAAACACCGTTAAAGTCTATAGCACACGAACATGAACAATTAAAAGTGCTAATTTTAAAGGCTTATATGCAAGTTATTGTCCTAAAATGTGTTTGGGGACATGTATCAAGAAAGTTCTAAAAATGGGCGTTTTTTTCGGGAGCAGTGATTTTAATCATGCTTAAAGTGAAACAATAAAAGTGAAATATTCCTTTAAATTTCGTACCTGGGGGTTGTCTATAGTATGCCTGTAAAGTGGCACGTGTTTCCCGTCTTTAGAACAGTCCGAGAGGAAAATGACATTTCTAAAGGAAAAAAAGTCATTTAAAAGTACTCACGGCTATAATGAATTGTCGGTCCAGGCAATACACATAAAAGTCATTGAAAAAAATTGCATGGGATTCCCCCACAGTCCATTACCAGACCCGAAGGGAACCCCGAACCAAGATTTAAAAAAAAAAAGATGTTGGGGTCCCCCCAAATTCCATACCAGGCCCTTCAGGTCTGGTATGGATTTTAAGGGGAACCCCGCCTCAAATTTTTTAAAAAATGGCGTGGGGGTCCCCCTCAAAATCCATACCAGACCCTTCAGGTCTAAAAAATGGCTTGGGGGTACCCCTCAAAATCCATACCAGACCTATATCCAAGCACACAACCTGGCAGGCCGCAGGAAAAGAGGGGGGACGAGAGAGCACCCCCCTCCTGAACCGTGCCAGGCCACATGCCCTCAACATGGGGAGGGTGCTTTGGGGTAGCGGCGCGGGGTTCCCCTAAATATCCATACCAGGCCTGAAGAGCCTGGTATGGAATTTGGGGGGGCCCCCACGGATTTATTTTTTAAATTTTGGTTCAGGGTTCCCCTTAATATTCATACCAGACCTGAAGGTGGAGGAATCCTATGCCGTTTTTTTCAATGACTTTTATGTGTATTGCCGGGACCGACAATTCATTATAGCCGCAAGTACTTTTAAATTACTTTTTTTTCCTTTAGAAATGTCATTTTGCTTTCGGATTGTTCTAAACACGGGAAACATGTGCCACTTTACAGGCATACTATAGACACCCCCCAGGTACGAAATTTAAAGGAATATTTTACTTTTATTGTTTCACTTTAAGCATTATTAAAATCACTGCTCCCGAAAAAACGGCCATTTTTAAAACTTTTTTTTGCATTGATACATGTCCCCTGGGGCAGGACCCAGGTCCCCAAACACTTTTTATGACAATACCATGCATATAAGCCTTTAAAATTAGCACTTTTGATTTCTCCCATAGACTTTTAAAGGGTGTTCCGCGGCTTTCGAATTTGCTGCAAACACCCCAAATTGTTCGCTATTCGGCGAACAGGCAAACACCCGATGTTCGAGGCGAACTTACATTCGACTCAAACATCGGGCTCATCACCACTTCTGATGTGGAATTGAGATCCCTCTCCCAGCCCTCTTTGGTGGGTACCATAGTCCGAAATAGAGTTTTAATTATGTAACACCCAGTATATTTGCAAGATGAGTCCTTTCTTGGTTTCTGCAAATGGGATAGAACCGCACCTATAAACTTAATGTAAGGATTTTACACTGCTGCTGCATTATTCAGATTGACTCAACCCAAATATATGCTTATGAAGTGACAGTGCTGTGAACAATTAATACTATTATCAGAAGTCTAATTTGTGCATAAACCTAAACAATGTGTCACGTGTATGAATGTGCTTTTAAATGTGTCCCGGGAAGACGTCAAATTACAAAACATGTTTGATGTGCTGCTATCACGCTATGCTGGACTTGTGTTTGCTTGTGGCGTTGGTAATGCTGGAATGAAACCAGCTTTGATTTTATGTGGGTGCAATGCATTTAAAATAAACTTTCAGCCGTTTTAAAAGATTTCACGCTAGTTTTCTCTCTTATCTTGATATTGATAATATTGATCTCCTGAAGCTCTAACATATCTACAATATCAGCGAGTGATCATAGGTCTATGGTGTCTGCAGAGGACTACTACATAAAGGAAATGCGCTGCCTGCAATGCAATTTGGTAGGTCATTTTTGGCATAAGTGGTGGTGAATTTTCTCACGAAGGTGTGGTAGAAGCACTAGAATATTATAATATAATTATATATATATATATTATATTATAATATAATACTAGAAAATCTGCTTGATTGAAGAAATAGTGTTATTTATACGAACTGCACACATTGGTGTCCTTTTATGAAACTGAGATCAGCTGCGATCCCGATTCTCGCCGCTGATCTCAGCTCATTACCAGTTTATGAAACTGAGATAATCAATGGAGAACATGTTCTCCGCTGATTATATCAGCACAGTGAGAATCTGTAACTGACTGTCACAGAAACGGCCAGTTTATGAAGGTGCGATCTCGGCACCTCACTGGTGATCTGTGACAGAATTCTCACTTTCTGATTCACCATTCCAGAGATGGAGAATCAGAGTGAGAAGCGTGAAGCTGGATGAGTAATCTGGAGAAAGCAAGAAGTCTTTTTTTGGCCAATTATGGCCTGCGTGGCGGCCTTGTGTAGTGTGTTGTGGCGGCGGAGAGATAGACAGAGAGACAGTGTCATTTGATTTAAGTTAGATAGAGTAGGCAGGCGAGTTGGTTAGCTGCACTTAGTGTATTGTGTGTGTGTGTGTGTGTGTGTGTATATATATATATATATATATATATATATATATATATATATATATATATATATATATATATATACGCATCCTAGGTGATATATATATATATATATATATTATACACACACACTGTATTCAGTTTTAGCTAGATCCGTTCCTGTTATTCTCTTCCTACTGGCAGGCAGGTGTTTTTACAGTATTTACAGCTACCTGAAGAAAACTGCTGGTGTTCTTCTGATCCTATTAGTACCACAGGCAGGCAGCTACAGTATTTACAGTTAGCATAGTGTGTCCTCTGCACAGTGTGCACCTAAAGCTACCAGAAGAAAAATGGTGGTGTTCTTCCGATCCTATTAGTACCGCAGGCAGCTGGAGTATTTACAGTTAGTGTAGTGCGTCCTCTGCATAGTGTGCACCTAAAGCTACTTGAAGAAAATTGGTGGTGTTCTTCTGATCCTCTTAGTTCCACAGGCAGGCAGCTACAGTATTTACAGTTAGTGTAGTGCATCTTCTGCACAGTGTGCACCTAAAGCTACCTGAAGAAAATTGGTAGTGTTCTTCTGATCCTATTAGTACCGTAGCCAGCTGCAGTATTTACAGTTAGTGTAGTGCATCCTCTGCACAGTGTGCACCTAAAGCTACCTGAAAAAAAATGGTCGTTTTCTTCTGATCCTATTAGTACCACAGGCAGTTGCAGTATTTACAGTTAGTGTAGTGCATCCTCTGCACAGTGTACACCTATAGCTACCTGAAGACAATTGCTATTGTTCTGATCCTCTTAATACCACAGGCAGGCAGCTGCAGTATTTACAGTTAGTGTACTGTGTCCTCTGCACAGTGTGCACCTAAAGCTACCTGAAGAAAATTGGTGGTGTTCTTCTGATCCTCTTAGTTCCACAGGCAGGCAGCTACAGTATTTACAGTTAGTGTAGTGCGTCCTCTGCACAGTGTGCACCTAAAGCTACCCGAAGACAATTGCTGGTGTTCTCATACTAATAATACTACAGGCAGGCAGTTGATTCTGCTAGCTGCAGTATCAGTATATATATACATATACAGATAATTTAGGAGTGGCCAAATTTTAAATAGTTTGTCAAAAGCTGGGTCATTTCGGGGAGGGCACTGGGTGTTGTCATTGTAGTGAAGGAACCGCATAATCATTAGGTATCTGGATCTTGGCATAAGGAATGAGAAGAGTGACATGTGGTGGATGGGTTTGGTAGACCAATAGGATTACAATTGTTTTTTTTTGTGAGTCCCATAGTAAAAGTTAGGCCTAAGAAAATTTTGAATTCCTCTATGGTTAGTTCTCCCCACTCAGAGGGACGGGCGTAACTAGAGCCAGGGTTGCTTACTATGTGCTGCTGTGTGTAGAGGTTGCTCTGGGCACAATGGACGATAGTAAGTCTTCAGTAAAAACTAAATGGAAAAAATCAACCATGGCAAAATCATCGGTGTTCATCTGGACACCTGGCTGGGCGGAGAAAGGGGGGATATTTGCTGCTCCGGAATTAGGGGGAAGCCACAGGGGGTTTTGAAGGGCCTTTGTTGTAGTGGCTCTGCTCTCGAGGTGGACGGCACAGCTCTCAAGGTGGACGGCACTGCTCTCGAGGTGAATGGCCCTGTGCTGCTGGTAGTAGGCTGCTGCTCCACGCCAGAACGCCTTCTTTTCACGGGCACACATTCCTCTTCCGATTCTGTATCAGAACCGCTGCTTATCACAGTTTCATAGGTCGAATCAGAATCGGACTGAGACCCAGAGAGCTCCCCGCTGCTCTTATCGGTCATGATTAGATGCTGGTAGGCCTCCTCGGTAGTAAGATATTTTTTTGCCATACTGGTGGCTGATGAGGCTGCACTGCAGAGCACTGTGGCATGGTGGGCACAGGCGGCACTGGTGGGCACAGGCGGCACTGGTGCTGGTGGGCACAGACGGCACTGATGTGGCACTGCAGTGATGCAGGTGGCACTGATGGGCACAGGTGGCACTGGGCACAGGTGTGCACTGTAGTGGCACTGGTGTGGCTCTGGTGGCACTGATTAGCACACAGGCAGCACTGGTGGGCACTGGTGGGCACAGGCAGCACTGGTGGGCACAGGCAGCACTGGTGGGCACAGGCGGCACTGATTTTCTGCTGGACTCATTGGATTATATCCTACAGCATAACCACTTCACCTTCAATGGCTCCCACTTCCTCCAGGTGCAGGGGGTAGCGATGGGGACCTCTTGTGCCCCATCGTATGCCAACCTGTACCTGGGGGAGTGGGAGCGCATGATCAACCAATCCGATGATCTGGCCCCCTTCATGATGAATGTGAGCCTATGGCTCACATTCATCGATGATGTCCTCCTCGTCTGGGAAGGCCCACAGGATCAACTCGAACCCTTCCTAGAATATCTAAACAAAAATCATTTCAATTTGAGCTTTACAATGACTTTTGACAACTCTTCCATAACTTTTTTGGATGTAACTATCCATAAAGATGACAGGGGGCGTATTAGCAGTAGTTTATACAGGAAGCCAACAGCGGGCAATACTATACTACATGCTAGCAGTTTTCATCCAATACCCCTAATTGCATCCATCCCTTTTAGTCAGTATTTGAGGACACGGAGAAACTGCACAGACTACACAACCTTCAGGAGAGAGGCTGATCTCCTGAGAGAGAGATTATTACTTCGGGGTTACTCTAAATCATGCCTTAAAAAGGCCTACAATCGGGCAGTATTGAAACCTAGGAAAGAACTGCTTTATAATCCATCTTCTAAAAATACTAAGAAGAATCCAATCTCGATTATAACAAAATACTGCAACCAGCATGAAACTTTCAAAAAAATCGCCAACAAGTACTGGCATCTTCTTTCAATGGACCCTACTATAGGTCCCTATGTGAGTAAACACCCGGTTTTCACATTCAAAAGAGCCAGATCTCTCAAGGACTACCTGGTGTCCAGTGAATACCATGATTCTGGACACCAGGATCCGTGTAAATACCCAGGTACATTTACTTGTGGTGGGTGCAACTACTGCCGTTTTATGAACACCACGCGCAATATAACACTCCCACATGGCGAACGTTACCGCCCTAAACACTATGCGAATTGCCAAACGGCTAATGTAGTTTACCTACTTCTATGTAACTGTTTTTGTTTCTATGTGGGCAAAACTATTCAGCCCTTCTAGCAACGCGCCTATCGACACATTCTATCCATGCAGACCAGTAACCCAAGCCTCCCTTTGGGGAGACATGTGAGAGACCTACATGAAGGAATCACTCCGAAGATTTCCTTCTTGATCCTAGACAGAATACACCCTGGTATAAGAGGGGGTGACACTAATAAAACACTAATGTAGGCCGAACAAAGGTGGATTTTTCGCTTGAATGCGACTATGCCACCTGGCCTTAATGTAACCACCTCCTTCAGACCCTTCCTGGAGGCATTCTCCTCAGGAGGATCCGAATGGGAATCTTTACAATAGGATCACCCCCTTAATCAAACTGAGGTAGTCCTTCGTCCAACTCGGACCCTCTGTACTTTTTTGATTATTTTTTATCCATAATATAGCAACCTCGTATTCATACGGGACTGGATAAATATATACACTTTGTCAATATGCCCCAGGTTTTTTTTTTTTGGGATGGTCCTTAGAACTGACAGGACATAGGAACTAATAGGACTGTACCTCTAGTTTGAATATGTTATTCCTGCTTGGCTCTTGATGCAATACATTGTTTAAAACATATGATGTAATAACCTTGTCTTATCATTCCAGGACCTTTTTCCAATCCGGTGGGACCGTCCCTCTCGACTACACAGATAACTCACCAAGTGTTGGTATTTTCACTGCATGCACTTTCAATCCCTCCTCTCCTTTTTTTTTTCTTTGCTTTTTCTTTTCTTCTTTTTTTCTCTCTCCCTCTTCTATGAGGATTCCCCCCCCCCCTCCCCCCTTCTCTCTTCTCCTGCATGACTTCAGTGTTTCTCCTTTTCTTCCCTTTCAGTTCCACCGTTTTCCTTTCCACTCACTTGCACCTCTTTCTTTTCTTTATTTCTTCTTGCATGCCTGTACTTTCCCTCTGGCTGCCTTTCTTCCCTCCCTCTTTTCACTATTCACCCCATCACTCTCACTCTTTCCCCTTTCAATCCATCCAGGCTTGGGCTGTGTGTCAGCTCACTCAGTGCACCCGGGGGAGAGTGAGGAGCGCTCTCTTCTGAGCGTGCCCGGCCCCCCCCCTCTCTCTGGCAGTCTGTGTCATGGATTCCCATGACAACGGGCACGCCAGCTCTGCGCTGCGGGACTTCCAGACGCATGGGGGAATTCTCCACGTCGCGCTGGTTCCGCCCCCCGCCGAGCGCTGTGCCTCTGCACATGCCCATCTCTGCCCTGCCGTGGATGTCTTCACTCCAGGGAGTGCATCGTGGAGATGACACTGTGCATCGCTCTGCCCGGGGGATATCCTTTACAGACACGTCTTGGCCTCCCTGCTCTAGACCGCCCCCTACTCTTGGTTCAGCCAATCAGGTTACTGATTGGACACCAACACCCACTGCAGCCAACACACATATAAACCCCTCTGGCGCTGCACTTATCAGCTGTTTCTGACACCATACAGACGTGCTTGGAGGAAGTAAAGACAGGCAGGTAAACTTAAGGATTACTTTTGGTTAGGAGTTTTGTAAACTATACAGACGATTAATTGTCTATTCACTTACAACATTTCCCTGATGTGTTTTATAATCTGCAGACTTATGCGGGCTTACACTTAACCAGGGAACCTGCATACCTTCTTGGACTTTGGCCCACTTTAATCTGAGGTTTAATTAAATATCTCTTTGGGGCTTAATACTGGGATCTATGACCTGATTCCACTCACCTCCATTTTTTAGGTATGTGTTTGACATATATTATACTTACAATTTTGGGTGGTTTTTATCTGCTTACCCCAATATTATTTATATTTTGGAGAATAGTATTGTATTTATACTAGGCTCTCCCCTGAGATTCTCATTGAAGTATTTTTATTGCAGGGGGATTGTACCCCCTACCCTCCATACTCCATCAAGCAGGCTGTTCTTTAAGCCCTCATAGGGGGAAAAGGGGAGGACTGTGGCTGTTCCTCTTTATGGGGGATAGCCTTTGTGAAGCAACCTCAGTCCACCCTGGCTCTCACTCCTGTGGTCTACCTGGTCTCCTCTCTATCTCCTTGAACCTTGGTTCTGTGATTCCTGTGTGGCCGTGACGGACGGCAAATTGTTGATTCGCACTGGATGCTGGAAATGTCCTTGGGAATGTTTACATGAATTTTAAGGGGTCAGTATGAATTTTCTGCATGTACATGCCTAGAATTTACCAATGATGTAACAACTGTTTAAATGTGAACTGAACTTTGTAATGCAAACTAAATGCTCTCTACTGCCTCCTGCTGTGAATGCCTGAGATATTCATCCACTTATATTTGCTCTGCTTTTTGTTAACATTTTAGATGAAACACCCACTCTGACCAATTGTCGTTACCCCTGAAGAAGAGGTCAACCCTTTTGCATACCTCGAAACGTTGGGTTTTTATGATCATTGGGTTTTTTTTTTATTTACCTGTATCATTGCAATTGGTCATTTCCTCATAGAATAATTTCTTCCCATTTACATGCATCCATTTTATTGTATATACAGTTAGGTCATGTGTAATGATTTTTACATGTTAAACCAATAAACTACAATACTTTTATACATAAACTAAAATTTCTCCAAGCGTCTTCCAGGACAGCCCATGAGACCTTGGGCTCCTCCTACCAGGACAGGAAACACGTCACCCCCGCCAGATAAAAGGGCGGTCCTCCAGGCCCATGTCAGTTATTTGTGTTTCCTCCGGACGGGGGGTAACATGTTCATGGAACCTGCTCCCATAGGCCTTATAAGCAGGGGCTTTGTATGGCTTTTTTCTGGGGCATATCACTTACCTCTTCCTCTGCCAGAAGCAGCACACCGCTGGGGAGGTTGGCTGTGTTGCTGTTCTCTGTCCTCAGTGCCTGGAGAGGGCCAGGACCGGTGTGAGGTCGTGCCCCTAGCGCAGTGCATTGCACTCTAGCTCAGCTGAGCTTCGGTTGTCCTTCCCTGCCGACAGCCTGGCTGATCTGAGCAAGGAATGGAGGAAGCCGCAGCGTTCGAGGGGGCGGAGCTATTGCGCTCCAAGCTGGCCCACAGGAAGTGCCTGGAGAGGGTTACTTCCGGGGCATATGACATCATCATCGGGCGCCGGAGACGAGGTTCCAGTCTTCATAAACGGCGCGAACAGAGAACGCTGGCTGCTGGTGTTTCTTGGTGTTAAGCAGCCAGGCTGTGGATGACCAAGAGGGGCAGAATGGATCCTCCTGCAGTACCTGCACAGGCAGCGGATGCAGTTCCCAACACCAGCCCCTCACAGGTAAGCCTGAGGTGTTCTGTCACCACCTTGCTATCCCTGTGAGTGTTCCCTCCCCCTCCCCCCTCTGTAGTAGTGGGTGTAAGGGGACACATTTCCTCCCTCCTGCACGTGGTGTTACGGAGTGATTGTGTGGCTTTAATTACATTGTGGGTCATTTATTTTGTCTTGCAGACCAAGACTCAGGACAAGGCCCAAGCGCAGCCACTTAAAAGGAAATGTGCGGTTTGCGCAAACAAATTGAGCTCCTCATGGAGCAAAGCAGTTTGTCGCACCTGTATAGAAGGCCTAGTAAAGGATGACCCGGTTGCCTCTTGCCAGAAGATGCTTACTTCTGTTAGGGATGAGCTTGTGTCCACCTTCAGTTCCTTTAGAACGCTTATTGACAAGCTCCAGACTCCAGCAGAGAGTCCGTCTTCACTGAAGGCGTCAGTAAGCACTCCGCAGCAGGCATAGAGTGAAGACTCTGAGGCTGAGGTCAGATCTACCCGTTCTTCTCTGGAAGAATCAAGGTCAGATACAGAGCCCAGAGATAGAGAATCCACTCGAGGCTCAAGATTTAAGTTATCTGTTGAGGATGTAGATGACTTATTAAAGGCTATCTATACTACCCTTGAATTAAAAGAGGAAGAGGTTCAGTTATCCAAACATGATCTTATGTATAAAGGATTACATAAGAGAAAATCAAGAGTGTTTCCAGTTCATAGTTCTTTGGTTGATACTATTAAACTGGAATGGGATAATCCTGAGAGAAAACCATTCTTCTCTAGTAACCTAAAAAGGAGGTTTCCTTTTGATGAGGACACTGCGCAGCCATGGAATAAGAATCCCAAGTTAGACGCACCTCTTTCAAAAGTTTCAAAAAACTCGGACCTGGCGTTTGATGATATGGGTACGCTTAAGGATCCGATGGACAAGAGGGGGGATATCCTTCTCCACAGAGCCTGGGACTCAGCAGTTGGAAACCTGAAACCAGCTTTGGCTTCCACTTGTGTGGCCAGAAATCTGGAGGTTTGGTTGACTCAGATTCAGTCACATCTGTCAGCAGGTACCTCCAGAGAGCAAATTTTAAAGTCTTTTCCTCTCCTATTTCAGGCAGTGGGTTTTTTGGCAGATTCTTCCGCTGAGTCGGTAAGAATGTCAGCCAGGACTTCGGCTCTAGTGAACTCGGCCAGGAGAAGCCTTTGGCTTAAGACCTGGTCAGGGGACTCGGCCTCCAAGTTGCACCTTTGTGGCCTTCCTTTTAACTGGCGATCATTTATTTGGCCCAGGTCTACAGGAGGCACTGGAACGCACGGCTGATAAGAAAAAGGCGTTTCCAGAGAAAAAGAGAGTTCAGACAGCCAGAAATTTTTTTCGTGGCCAAAACAGGCAACAGAGTCCTAGAGAAAAGGACAGCAGGCCGAAAAAGCATTGGACTGGGCACAAAGGCAGAGGCAAAGGGGGAGTGCTATTTAACCATCCTCAACAGCCCGCCAAGCCACAGTGACTTGTGTTCCCCGGTGGGAGGGAGATTGAGGGCCTTCATCCCACAGTGGGCAGCAGTCACTCTGAGCCCCTTCGTCCTGGACCTAGTGACCAATGGGTACAGGCTGGAGTTTGTTCACCAACCACCAGAACATTTGTTGGTCACATTTCCTCCACAAGATCGGGAGAAAGCGAGGGCTCTGGGTCTCCAGATCGGAGACTTATTAGATCAAAAAGTCCTGATTCCTGTTCCTCGATCAGAGCGGGGCAAGGGATTCTATTCCCATGTATTTGTGGTCAGAAAGCCGGCAGGAAAGTTTTGACTTATCCTGAATCTCCGGACCTTAAACAAGTCCATCAGATACAAGCATTTCCGTATGGAGACGGTTTTTACAATCAAAAACCTACTATACCCAAACTGCTTTATGGCCACATTGGACTTAAGGGATGCTTATCTTCACATCCCTATCCATTCAGCCTTCCAAATGTTTTTGAGATTGGCAGTGAAGACGGGTATGGCGACCCGACGTTTTCAATTTCAGGCCCTCCCCTTCGGTCTTTCCTCAGCCCCACGCATCTTTACGAAGGTGTTGGGGGAAGTGCTGGCTCCTCTAAGATTAAAGGCAATAACGGTTATCCCTTACTTAGACGACCTCCTGATAGTGGCAAAATCATACCAAAGACTGTTGGAAGATCTCCAGGCTGTACAGGACTTCTTACAGTCCCTAGGCTGGCTAATAAACAAAGAAAAATCATCCTTGATTCCAACCCAGAAAGTAACTTATCTGGGTTACGATTTTTGCTCCGTGAACCAAAGAGTTTTTCTTCCTCAGGAGAAGATTACCAAAGTGTTCCAGACTATGTCAACATTGCAGACCAACCAGTCGGTCTCTCTGAGACAGGTGTCGAGGGCAGTGGGTCTTATGACCTCACGTTTTCCCGCAGTACCATGGGCGAGACTCCGTCAGCGTCCGTTACAAAGGTTTCTTTTAAGAAACTGGGACGGGGACGTAAGGTCCCTGGAGTCAAGGATCTGGCTTCCCGACAGGATAAAAAGAAGCCTGTGGTGGTGGAGAGCTGGTCAGCACCTAGCAGGAGGTCTCCCATGGTCCTTTCTCATTTCCTGAAGGATTACCACGGATGCGAGTTCCTGGGGATGGGGGGCCCACCTCAGCAATGCAGTAGCACAAGGAGAGTGGTCCCCAGAGGAGGCAAGGGCCTCATCCAATCAAAGAGAGCTGCTTGCAGTCCAGAGAGCCCTCCAGTCTTTTCAGATGGAGATCAGGGGTCACAACCTCCAAATCCTGTCAGACAATATAGCGACAGTCGCGTATATCAACAAGCAGGGAGGCACGAGAAGCCGGAGGCTTCAGTCCATTGCCCAGGAGATCCTTTCATGGGCAGAGGGGAATCTAGCCTCCATTTCTGCTGTACACCTGAAGGGGAAAAACAATTGCCTGGCAGATTATCTCAGCCGTCACAGGATAGACCGAGACAACTGGTCCCTTCATCCCGAAGTCTTTGCAGACCTCACCAAGAGATGGGGTTATCCGGTAGCGGATTTGTTCGCAAACCGAAACAACCGCAAGACGGAGATATTCTTTTCCATGAACCCGGCAGACCAAGCCTTGGGGATCGATGCTCTGGCGAACCCGTGGCCTCCAGGCCTATGTTTATGTCTTTCCGCCAATCAGGCTGATTCCAGAAGTCCTCCGGAAGTTTCGGCTGGAAGAGACAGATCTGATTCTAATTGCCCCGTTTTGGCCCAAGAGGCCATGGTTTTCCCTGCTACAGTCTCTGGTTTCAGAGCCTCCGTGGAGTCTTCCGAAAAGGGAAGACCTATTATTGCAGGGTCCAGTATCACACCCTCAGGTGGTTTCCTTAAACTTGACGGCCTGGTATCTGAAGAAAAGATACTGAGCGCCCAAGGGTTCTCTGACAAAGTAGTCAGGACTTTCGTTAATTGCAGGAAGCCAGTTACTAGAGCCATATATTCCAAAGTTTGGAAAAGGTTTAACACATGGTTATCTGAAAATGATAGATTAACTCATGATATTCCATCTATTTTGGAATTTTTCCAAGAGGGTGTCGACAAAGGTCTTTCTGTTAGTACCTTAAAGGTACAGGCGGCAGCTATTGGTGTGTTCCTCCAGTTTTCTCTCCTGGAAAATCCCACTATAGCCAGATTTTTTAAATCTATCTCTAGGGCCAGACCAGTAGTAGTGAGAAGTTGTCCAATGTGGGATCTGTCCCTAGTACTTCAAACTCTGGTAGAATTTCCGTTTGAACCTCTGGAAAGTATGTCAGTTAAGTTACTTACATTAAAAACTGTGTTCCTTATAGCTGTTACCTCAGCTCGTAGGGTAAATGAGTTGCAGGCCCTATCAGTTAGGGAGCCCTTCCTCACGATTTTTGAGGATCGAGTTGTGTTACGAACCGATCCAGGTTTTTTGCCCAAGGTGGCAAGTACATTCCACCGATCTCAGAACATTGTATTGTCAACCTTTTGTAGTTCGCCACAGGGCGACTTAGAAAGAAAATTTAGTTTTCTAGATGTAAGAAGGATTCTCTTGGTCTATCTTGAGGTCATGAAGACCTTTAGGAAAACTGATGCCTTGTTTGTCCTCTTTTCTGGAGTTCACAAGGGGAATAGTGCATCTAAAGCCACATTGGCTAGATGGATAAAGCAAGCCATCTTGGAAGCTTACAAAATTAGGGAGGTCCCTACACCTTTTGTTACTGCGCACTCAACTAGAGCCTTGTCTACGTCTTGGGCTGAGAGGGCTGGTGCCTCACCGGAACAAATTTGCAGGGCTGCCACTTGGTCCAGTTACTCGACCTTCATTAAACATTATCGCCTGGATCTCCTATCAGCTCAGGAGCAGGCGTTTGGTCGTAAGGTCCTTCAGGCAGTTGTCCCTCCCTAGACTGGTAAGTTCTGGCTCATCGTCTCATGGGCTGTCCTGGAAGACGCTTGGAGAAAAGCTGAGTTAGACTTACCGGTAACTCCTTTTCTGAGAGTCTTCCAGGACAGCCGGATTCCCACCCGGTATTGTTTGAAGTTATGTGTATTATGCATATGTTTTGCAGGGTCCTACGGTTCTTGAGAATACTGACATGGGCCTGGAGGACCGCCCTTTTATCTGGTGGGGGTGACGTGTTTCCTGTCCTTTGAGGAGGAGCCCAAGGTCTCATGGGCTGTCCTGGAAGACTCTCAGAAAAGGAGTTACCGGTAAGTCTAACTCAGCTTTTTCTACTACTTTCTACTTTATTAGAGGTAACCCCGTCCGATAGGGGGTGCTCGTGTCAGGCGGCACTGATGTGGCACTGCAGTGGTGCAGATGAGCACTGATGATCACAGGTGGCATGGATGGGCACAGGTGGCACTGTAGTGGCACTGGTGTGCACTGTAGTGGCACTGGTGTGGCACAGAGGTGGCACTGGTATGGCACAGAGGTGGCACTGGTGGCACAGGTGGTACAGGTGACAGATAGCACTGTTGAGGCACTGTTATGGCACTATTGGGGCACTATTGGGGCACTGCTGGGCACGGCTGGGCACTGCTGGGATCACAAAACTCAGTTTGGCACACGATCTGCTCTCCTCTCCTCTCACGCTGCATCGGTGTGAGGAGAGGAGAGCAATGAACTTGTGATGACCCCGTTTGAAATGTTTTGTTGACATTTGTGATCGCTCCGTCATTGGATGGAGCGATCACGTGGTAAAAGGACTGCTGTCATTGGCCCTTTACCATGATCCGTGAAGTGCCGGATCCCGTGAACCCGACGAGCAGGGATGTTCCCGTTTGCGCGCCCCAGCGGGCGAGTGGGAACGATTCTCCGGGAGGACGTCCTTGAACGCCCTCCCAGAGTTAACAAACCAGATTCTACTTGACAACAAACCTACAGTCCCTGTCTTGTTTGCACCGCCTGTATACAAGACCCAAAGGGCCTGGTAATGGACTGGGGGGTACCCATGCTGTTTGTCTCACTGATTTTCATCCATATTGCCGGGACCCGACATTACATTAAAGCCGCAAGCAGTTTTAAATGACTTTTATTCCTTTAAAAATGTCATTTTGTGCAGGGACTGTTCTAAGCACGGAAAACATGTGCCACTTTACAGGCATACTATAGACACCCCCAGGTACGATATTTAAAGGAATATTTCACTTTTATTTTTTCACTTTAAGCATCATTAAAATCACTGCTCCCGAAAAAAGGCCGTTTTTAAAACTTTTTTTTTTTTACATTGATACATGTCCCCGGGGCAGAACCGGGTCCCCAAACCCTTTTTAGGACAATACCATGCCTTTAAAATTAGAACTTTTGATTTTGAACGTTCAAGTCCCATAGACTTTAATGGGGTTCTAAAGTTCACGCAAACTTTCTTTCTGTTTGCAGGTTCTGGTGCGAACCGAACCGGGGGGTGTTCGGCTCATCCCTAATTGTGAGTATGAGTGAGCAATGCTGTATTTACTAAGATAAGTTAAAATTCACTTTAATTAGCAAACTGCATCTTCTTTAGTAAATGAATGCAAAAGTCTCCAAATGTTTTTAAACTAGGCACATTTGCCATGTCTGATTCAATGATATTCTCCTCACTAACGATAGCCAAATCTGTCCAGATTAAATTTGCCTAAAGTTCAACTAATTTGCTTCAATGTTTGGCAAAATCTGAACTTTGCACCGACATCACAATGAAGTCTATGGTGGGTAAATCATGTCATTAAATTTGGGCATTTTATTTTAAAAATACCATACAGTGAGAACTGGGCCCTTTTAATGTGGCTTTAAAGACAACATGGAAAAAAAACAACAATCCTTGAAATGACATGCTTGGAATGTGCCTATAAATTGTATGTGGTGTTACAGAAAATAATTATTTTCATAGACAGTATCAATGACACTGCCATCACATATTTTGGATGTGTGATAGCTTTTTCAACTTATACATTTAGCTTGCATAGAAAACAGCTACTTTTCTTCTGGGTCTATATGTGTATTTTTTATTTTGAGTTTGTTGATCATATTTGTATGTTTATATGTTTGAGTCATAAAATGTGCGCTATAATTAAATGCTGTCTACTCCAAGCTGAGATCGTAGGGGAGGTCTGTGACTAATAAACCTTCCATTTATTGTTTTTTTTTCTCTCACTGATCATCCCTCTAGAGACCCTCTTAACAGATGGTACAAGATTCATAGACACTGTAGTCACAAAATGATTTGAAGTCCATCAGAGTCTGAGTGATGTATTATGGAAACACTTAAAGAAAATAATGAAGCAAGTTTAAAGCAACAATAGTAATGAATATGCAATATTCTGTATCTACCCAAAAGTACAGATAATTTTTACAGCACACCTAATTTGCAAAGGCAAATAATTACATTGTTTTCCGACTAGCAGTTTGTCTGTTTGCACAATAAAAGAGAATAGCTGCTTGTAGTAAATATATTTCAATGCATCTAGATTGCAGTTCCAGCCATAACTAATTAAAGGATAATGTCATATAAAATACAAAGTTCATATCAGGGTTGCCAACCCCACAACTTTTTTACTGACAAAACATGAGACGTTAACTGACAGTGCAAATTTTTTACTTACAACTTGAAACATGACAGAAAGTCCTTTCAGAAACCAAAATAATTGGTATTTAAAGAATATAAACAATATGCAAACATTAACAATACCCATAACAATTGTTCTGCTGGGCTTTACAATAAAGCAGAATATTGGCATGTATTAAAAAGGGGATCAACTCCAGGAGATAAAACGATAATTCTCCTGCTCTACAAGACTCTGGTCCGGGTATTCTGTCAAGTTCTGGGCACCAGTCCTCAGGAAGGATTACTGGAAATGGAGCGAGTACAAAGAAGGGCAACAAAGCTAATAAAGGGTCTGGAGGATATTAGTTATGAGGAAAGATTGCGAGCACTGAACTTATTCTCTCTGAAGAAGAGATGCTTGAGAGGGGATATGATTTCAATATACAAATACCATACTGGTGACTCCACAATAGGGATAAAACTTTTTCGCAGAAGGGAGTTTAACAAGACACGTGGCCACTCATTAAAATTAGAAGAAAAGAGGTTTAACCTTAAACTACGTAGAGTGTTCTTTACTGTAAGAGCTGCAAGGATGTGGATATCCCTTCCACAGGCGGTGGTCTCAGTGGGGGGCATTGATAGTTTCAAGAAACTATTAGATAAGCACCTGAACCGCAACATACAGGGATATGCAATGTAATACTGACATATAATCACGAACATGGATTGGACTTGATGGACTTGTGTCTTTTCTCAACCTCGACTACTATGTAACTATGTAGCAGTATGACAAATTGGAGAATAACTATTTTCACTGACAAATATGATCAGAAGGTTGCACCTAACAATGGCTTAAAGACTGATAATTAAACAGAACCTAAGCCTAGTCACTGTTAGACATGTGCATTCGTTTTCGTCCGAATGCATTTTCGTCCGAATTTCGGGTATTTTCATTATCGTTTTAACAAACGATAACGAACTTCAGAATCCGAAAACCAAAAGATCCGACATAAACAAATGCTTTATTTTCATTTTCATTGTGCAACAGTTCTATATAGATAGGAGATTTAACATGAGGCTGACAATAGCGATCTGTGTCCATTGAACCTGTGGTCGAATGTGCCTAACCTTAGCTCTATTAGTCCAAGATTATACTACATAGAGAGAAAAGATTCAACACAGAGAGAAAAATTCGACATTATAGAGACAATAGCAAAAAAAGGTCAAAAGAGGAGAGTGTGAAAAGAGAGAGGGAGTGATAACAGAGATAAGGGTGGAAGAAGAGAGAGGGAAGAGTGTGAGAAGCTAGAGAGAAGAGTGAGAGGAACGCAGAGAAGAGATAGAGAGGATAGCATGAGAAGAGAGAGAGAGAGAGGAGAGCGTGAGGCAAGGGAGAGGAGAGCGTGAGGCAAGGGAGAGGAGAGCGTGAGGCAAGGGAGAGGAGAGCGTGAGGCAAGGGAGAGGAGAGCGTCAGACAAGGGAGAGGAAAACATAAAAAGAGAGATAGGAGAGCATGAGAAGAGAGGGTGCGAGATGTGAGAAGAAATAGGAGGGAGAGTGGAGCAGGACAGCTTACCCAGGTAGAGGCACAAGTCCAGGAGGATCTAAGGGGGTCCCTCATTAAGTACCAGCTTAGGAAGAGGGAGAAGAAGAGCAGCAGTGTGGTTAATGCAAGCCAGGAAGCATGAAGCAGCTGTAAGCACAGCAGGCAGACTTCCAACTTGGAACCGCGCTGTGCTCAAAATATTCTAACTCGCCACCTGTAATATTACACATCGGAGCCAGCCAATTCAAGTTTGGCTGAGCATGGGTACTGCGTGAGTAACCCTATGCCTGAACTCAACTGAGATTGAACCCTTTGGCTCTGGAACTTTATTTAATGCTAGAGGGGACATTTTTACTGGTGTTGCTCCTGTCCATGGAGCTTTATGGACAAGAGCAAAACACGGGCAGCACAGTGGCTAAGTGTTTAGCACATCCACTTAGCAGCACGAGGGTTGTTGGTTTTAATGCCAACCATGGCACTACCTCCATGGAGTTCGCATGTTCTCCCTTCTCTATTGGTGTTGCTCCTGTCCATGGAGCTTTATGGACAAGAGCAAAACACGGGCAGCACAGTGGCTAAGTGTTTAGCACATCCACTTAGCAGCACGAGGGTTGTTGGTTTGAATTCCAACCATGGAACTACCTCCATGGAGTTCGCATGTTCTCCCTGTGCCTGTGTGGGTTTTCACTGGGTACTCTGGTTTCCTCCCACACCAGCAAGACATGCTGGTAGGTTAATTGGCTCCTGTCTAAATTTTCCCCTGTATGTATGAATGTGAGTTAGGGACCTTAGATTGTCAGCTCCTTGAAGGTAGGGACTAATGTAAATTTACAATTTATATATGTAAATCAGTACCTAAATTGATGGGGCTCTACAGTAAGTACGTCTCTATGAGGTTATATAGCAGTTATATGCAATTAGCGGACCTCCAGCTGTTGCAAAACTACAAGTCCCATCATGCCTCTTCCTCTGGGTGTCATGCTTGTGGCTGTCAGTCTTGCTATGCCTCATGGGACTTGTAGTTCTGCAACAGCTGGAGGTCTGCTAATTGCATATGCCTGTTATATAGTAACAGAGATTTTCGTAAAGTTCACAAATAGCTACTTCTGCTTATCCTAACAGATAGCGTTCCTCACAGTAAAGTTCAGGCTAGGTATGGTAACACAGTTTAACATCTTGGGGGATAAAGGCTGGCTGGACACACAGAGCCACTCCACTTGCAGTGGCTGGATCTTCTATAAAAGCTGGGTGCTCCTCAGCTTCTGCCCAACTGCCCACATGCTGGGACCAACAGTGGAGAACCTACAACTGGCTGCAGACCACATACCCAGCTACCTTTTTTTGTTTTATCAGGTGTTGGGGGCAGGAAATAGGGAAACTGATATCCCCTAGGTATGTTCAGGAGCCCAGGGATTTTGGGAACTTAGAGGATTGTGGTAAAGAAGGTAAATAAAAATTCCAGGCAGCATGCTATACATAGTTACATTTTTCAGTTTGGACCAACGTAACTGCCGTATGCATATACCATACGTGGTTGATGCTTGAAAGTTGGAAATCACTGAAGTAAACACTGCTACTCAAGTGATTTCCACTTGTTGAGAAGATGGCCTGATGCATTGTGAATACAGGAGGTCAGCTGCTCAGCATGAGTACGATTCAGGGAAAGCTTTGCATGCCCTGTATGAATATGAAGCGTTTGCAAATAGGACCAGGTGGAGAGTGTGATGTCACTGCCCAGCATCTCTGCTTCATCCATTCGTTAAGAAAATGCAAAGCATTCTCTAAATGATGCCTATGTCAAGCGGCCAACCTTTCGTGTTCACAATGTGTGAGATCAATCACTCGGCACGTGACCCCAGAAGGTCAGAGGCATCCCTGACCTCCAGCCAGTGCACCCCCATGGTGGCAGAACGCCAAAGCCCAGTCGCAAGTGCGACATTTGGGACCCTGGTAGTTCCGCCACTTGTGTCAGTATTTTTTTATTTTAGTTATTTTACTTTTTACAATTTTTAGGAGCCCCTGGGGGGGGGGGGGGGGGGTTGGGTGAGATATCATACGTAGATATTCGCCAGCACACCAAGGATCCTCAATTTCATCCAAACTATTTTTTACTCATGAAAGATCACATCACAAAATGCTATAGTGCAATGTTTCGGAGCCACGCAGGACCCCTTCGTCAGGCATGCAATAAGACATGCCTGACAAAGGGGTCCTGCGGTTTTGTGATGTGATCTTCCTTAACCACTTCAGCCCCGGAAGAATTTACCCCCTTCCTGACCAGAGCACTTTTTGCGATTCGGCACTGCGTCGCTTTAACTGACAATTGCGCGGTCGTGTGACGTGGCTCCCAAACAAAATTGATGTCCTTTTTTTCCCACAAATAGAGCTTTCTTTTGGTGGTATTTGATCGCCTCTGCGTTTTTTTTTGTTTTTTTTTTGCGCTATAAACAACAATAGAGTGACAATTTTTTGCTATAATAAAAAAAAAAAAATTCTTCCTCAGTTTAGGCCGATACGTATTCTTCTACATATTTTTGATTAAAAAAAAAAACGCAATAAGCGATTATTGATCGGTTTGCGCAAAAGTTATAGCGTTTACAAAATAGGGGCTAGTTTTATGGCATTTTTATTAATATTTTTTTTTTTAAATGGCAGTGATCAGCGATTTTTATCCTGACTGCGACATTATGGAGGACACATCGGACATTTTTGACACATTTTTGGGACGATTGTCATTTATACAGCAATCAGTGCTATAAAAACGCACTGAGTCCTGTGTAAATGACACTAGCAGTGAAGGGGTTAACCACTAGGGGGCAGGGAGGGGTTAAATCAGTACTAGGGAGTGATTACTAACTGTCAGGGGCAGGGGCGTTTCTAGGTCTACAAAAGATCTGGGGCTAGAGCCCATAGCAGCGTAGTAAAGAAAGTCATATGCTTGGGTGGGCATACACATGTATATACAGTAGTATACGTGTGTGTGTGTGTGTGTGTATATATCCCCAGAGAGCCCCCCTTTCATAAGGTCCCCAGAGAGCCCCCCTTATGTCAGGGTCCCCAGAGAGCCCCCCTTATGTCAGGGTCCCCAGAGAGCCCCTCCTTACATCAGAGTCCCCAGAGAGCCTCCCCCTTGCATCAGGGTCCCCAGAGAGCCCCCCCACTTAAATCAGGGTCCCCAGAAAGTCTCCCCCTTGCATCAGGGTCCCCAGAGAGCCCCCCCCCACTTACATTAGGGTCCCCAGAGACCCTCCCACTTAAATCAGGGTCCCCAGAAAGCCTCCCCCTTGCATCAGGGTCCCCAAAGAGCCCCCCACTTACATTAGGGTCCCCAGAGACCCTCACACTTAAATCAGGGTCCCCAGAAAGCCTCCCCCTTGCATTAGGGTCCCCAAGAGACCCCCACTTACATTAGGGTCCGCAGAGAGCCTCCCCTCCCCTTGGAGACCCCTGCAGAGACTCGGGGCTATGGACCCCAGATTCGGGGCTATAGCCCCAAAAGCCACCCCCTAGCGACGCCACTGGTCAGGGGGATGGGCTGTGTGTGTGACGTCACTGATCTCTGCTCCGATGACAGGGAGCAGAGATCGAGTGACACTGTCACTAGGCAGAACGGGGAGATGCTGTTTACATCAGCATCTCCCCGTTCTTCCTCCCCTTGAGGCGATCATGGGTATCCCCGTGGCGATCGAGTCCACGGGACCCGCGACCCAACTCGCGGAGCTTGCCGCCGGCAGCGCGCGCATGCCCACTGGCCGCCTCTTAAAGGGCAATGTACAGGTACGTGATTTTGCCTGTACGAGCCCTTCTGCCGCAGTATATCTGCGTGAGGCGGTCGGCAAGCGGTTAAATAAAAAAACGTTTGGACGAAATTGGTGATCCTTGATGTGCTGGTGAATATCTACATATCGTTCAAGTTCCAGTATCCAGCTACAGCACCTAGTACCTTAGGAGCTCATTGCGGGAAAGTGTGTGATGGGAATATGGACTGTGGTTGAGATATCAGGTGTCTAAACAGACCTCTCCTGTTTGATTTTTGAAACAGAGAAATGAGATTGATGACACATTCCCCAGCTCTGCAGCCTCAGCTGCACAGAATGAATGGACAGGGATAGCTCTGTACAGAGGCTTCCTGTTCATTCACATAGTGAAGCATAGTAAATAGTTTACTATGCCTCAGTTATAAATGAACTGGGACAGTAATCATTATGGATCACTGACTCTATTCATTAAGACAAGGGAGAAGCCGGTAAATTACACGTTTACCAGCCCCTTATTCACTCCATCCAGAAATCATCCTCAGCAGCAGCCTGCAGGAGTGGGAGGAGGGAACCCGGCATCACTGTGGGAGAAGAGGGGGTCCAAGGATTACACAGGAGCTTGGGGCAGCAGGTGGTGGATATAAGGTGGGGGGGGGCGGCATATAGAGGAACTGATTCCCTTAATTTTCCTCCTGCAGCAGCTGAAAGGCTGCAGGAGAAAAATAAAGGGGATTGATTCCTCTATATGCCACCCCTCCTATCCAGGTGTACAGGGGCTGAATGGAAACCCTGAGCATGCAATTGTGACCCCTGCAACTCCTGTACATATGCCCCTGCTGGAGGGATGGGATGAGTGACCGTGCTGGGGGGGATGGGATGAATGGCCGTGCTGGTGGGGGGATAGGATGAGTGACAAAAGGGGGAGATAGGATGCGTGGCAGTATTGTCTGGGCGGGATTGGGATGAGTGGCAGTGCTGGGAGGGGGGCTGGGATGAGTGGCAGTGCTGGTGGGGGGAATGGGAATAAGTGGCAGTGTGGGGGATAGTATGAGGGGCAGTACTGGGGGGGTTGGGATGAGTGGTGGTACTGGGGGGATGGGATGAGCGGCAGTGCTGGTGGGGGGAGGAGTGGCAGTGCTGGGGGGGTTGCATGAGTGGCAGTGCAGGGGGGGTGGGATGAGTGGCAGTGCAGGGGGGGTGGGATGAGTGGCATTGCTGGGGGGGATGGGATGAGTGGCAGTGCTGGGGGGATGGGATAAGTGGCAGTGCTGGGGGGTTGGGATAAATGGCAGTGCTGGGGTGAATGGGATGAGTGGCAGTGCTGGGGGGATGAGATAAGTGGCAGTGCTGGGGGGGTTGGGATGAGTGGCAGTGCTGGTAGGGGGGGAGGGATGAGTGGCAGTGCTGGGGGGGATGGGATGAGTGGCAGTGCTGGGGGGTTGGGATAAGTGGCAGTGCTGGGGGGAATGGGATGAGTGGCAGTGCTGGGGGGATGAGATGAGTGGCAGTGCTGGGGGGGTTGGGATAAGTGGAAGTGCTGGTGGGGGGTGGGATGAGTGGCAGTGCTGGGGGGTGGTGATGGAATGAGTGGCAGTGCTGATGAGGGGATGGGATGAGTGGCAGTACTGGTGGGGGATGGGATGAGTGGCAGTGCTGGGGGGGTGGGAGTGGCAGTGCTGGGGGGGTGGGAGTGGCAGTGCTGGGGGGGATGAGTGGCAGTGCTGAGGGGGGTGATTGAATGATTGTCAGTGCGCATGGGGATTGAATTCAGTGGCAGTGCTGGATGCCGGGATCAGAGACACTTACCTACTGTCAGTGCCCACTCAGTTCCCCCTGCAATGCTCCTTGTCTCTCGGCTCCCTCTGCTCCGTGTGTCTACTGTCCACTGACCTGTTAGGAGATGGGGTCTCTTCACACAGCAGCTGCGACCTTTTGCAGCTCCTCGCTTTTCACTGTACTGGGTCAGCTGACTCTCTACGATTCGGCTTCCCGACTGTATGTCCCATCATCAGCCTGCGGCTGCAAAAGGAATGGGCGGACCCGGTGGAGAGACAGTGTGGGCGGACCGCTGTGCAGTGAGTCAAGTGTCCCTGTTTCGACCCTAGAGTAACTAGAGACGCCTATGGGCCCCCCACAGTGCCAGAACAGCAGGGCTCGGTCGCAAGTGCGACTGCTGCGACTCTGGTAGTTCCGCCACTGAAGCAGGTGAGATCACTGGATTAGTGATGTCTACTTCAGTGATTTCCAGCTTTCATTGGCATGAGCCAGGTTTGTTATATAAATAATTACATTGGTCCAAGCTGGACCAATGTAACTATAAATAACAAGCTGATGCCTGTTCTTTAAAGGAGTTCACACTCACATCTAAGCCTAGTAAGAAAAGGAGCAATCTACTACAAGACAAAGTAGCCACTTTCAGAATTAATATAGGTCATAGGGAAAATAACTTCTTTCTGGAAGTACAGAATGTTTTGACATAACCTGTTATTAAATCAGTTTGCTGATTGGTTCTTATTAGGATTAAAGTTCTCCCTTAAAATAAAAAACAAACAAATTTCTAGGATGCATTTAAAGAATGAAAAATATGAAAAGTGTCCAGGTTGTCTTTGTTTTTTCTGTTAAAGAGCACACAAGTTCAAGATATACTGTACATCTCCTAATGTAAAGTTAAATATGATGCCCCTACACGCTACCCTGTCCATATCACACTCTTAAATTCATAAAAGACAACTGAACACATGAAACATCAAGATCTCTTGGTGGTTGGTAATGTGACCAGATCCCAAGGCATTGGTCATGCTCTGCTGAAAGGAAGAATCCGTCAATTAATGTATTTTTATTTAATACAGGTGCTTATTTAGCACCATCAATTTACGCAGTGCTTTTATATTTATATTGTACACTCACATCAGTTCCTGCCCTCAAGGAGCTTACAATGTAAGGTCTCAAACTCCCATTCATACATACACATACTAGGACCAATTTAGACAGGAGACAATTAATTTACCAGCATGTCTCTGGAGTGTGGGATGAAACCCACACAGGCAGAGGGAGAAAATGGAAAATGCAAACTCCAGGCAGGTAGTGCCATGGTTGGGATACAAACCAATGACCCTAGTGCTGCTAGGTAGAAGTGCTAACCACTTAGCCACTCTTTACACTATTGAATCCTAGCCTCAGCAGGCTTTATGAATCCACTTTGGTCACACAATTTGATGGCATGGAATTTCACAGAAGGTACTTTTTAATTTAAAATGTAACTCACACCAAATTTTGTATTTAGTGGCAAACTATTAATATGTCAGTTTTTTAATGCTGTCCATGTCCCTGGTGGGGATTAGAAGTACCATTCTTTCTGATGTGGCTGGTTTATATTGTTTTTGCATTTATAGAAAATCTTCTCCAAACATGTGAACATTACTTTTACATACTAGAAGATCAACGAACAATAGTTCCTGTTGGAAAAAAATCAGCATTTTTACAAATCAGTGGTAACAGTTTCAAAACAATGACTGTGGGTATTGTGCATAGTTATTCATATGTGCCAAGTTTGGCCAATTATACAATTTGATTTAATACTATTTTTTTAATCTCCTTTACATTGACCAACAATACTAAATAAGCTGTCCAATGTAGAATATGTAGGGTATGTAAACAAATAGGCCATTTTTCCACCTGGCTTTGGATTTATTATTTTAATTTTAAAGAAGATTACAATATGTGTGGACAACTTGTCATCTGATACTTAAAAAAACTGCAGGTCTAGCATCTACAGGGATTTAACCAAAAACGCCTCAAGCAAAAACACTTTTTTTTCTTTTTTGCTCTGTGAAATTCGGTAAACTGCATAAATGGTGGTAATTTTTTTTTCCATGGAAAATTCAATAAAACCCAAAATTGCACATTTCTTCAAATTGCTAATGTAACTGGATCACATAAAACCAAATGTATGCATGTACAGTGGATATAAAATGTCTACTGGTGGATATAAAACGTCCCTGTTTAAAATGTCAGGTTTTTGTGATGTAAAAAAAAATGAGAAAAAGATAAATCATTTCAGAACTTTTTCCACCTTTATTGTGACCTATAAACTGTACAACTCATTTAAACAACAAAATGAAATCTTTTAGGTGGAGGGGAGTTTAAATAAAAAGCTAAAATAATATGGTTGCATAGGTGTGCACACCCTTAAACTAATACTTTGTTGAAGCACCTTTTGATTTCATTACAGCACTCAGTCTTTTTAGGTATGAGTCTATCAGCATGGCACATCTTGACTTGGCAATATTTGCCCACTCTTCTTTGCAAAACATTCCAGATCTGTCAGATTGTGAGGGCATCTCCTGTGCACAACCCTCTTCAAATCACACCAGAGACTTTTAATCGGATTCAGGTCTGGGCTCTGGCTGGCTCATTCCAAAACATTCTTCTGGATAAGCCATTCCTTTGTTGATTTGGATGTATGCTTTGGGTCGTTGTTATGCTGAAAGATGAAGTTCCTCTTCATGTTCAGCTTTCTAGCAGAAGCCTAAAGGTTTTGTACCAATATTGACTGGTATTTGGAACTGTTCATAATTCCCTCTACCTTGACTAAGGCCCCTGTTCCAGCTGTAGAAAAACAGCCCCAAAACATGATGCTGCCACCACCATGCTTCACTGTTTGTATTGTGTTCTTCTGGTGATGTGCAGTGTTGTTTTTGCACCAAACATATCTTTTGAAATTATGGCCAAAAAGTTCAACCTTGGTTTCATCAGACCATAACTAATTTTCCCACATGCTTTTGGGAGACTTTAGATATTTGCAAAATTTAGCTGGGCTTGGATGGTTTTCTTGGTACGTAAAGGCTTCCATCTTGCCTGACAGTACCTGACAGATATTCCTGCAGCTCCTTTAATGCTGCTGTAGGCCTCTTGGCAGCCTCTCTGACCAGTTTTCTTCTCATCTTTTCATACATTTTGGAGGGATGTCCAGTTCTTGGTAATGTCACTGTTGTGCCATATTTTCTCCCCTTGATGATGACTGTCTTCACTGTGTTCCATGGTATATCTAATGCCCTGGAAATTCTTTTGTACCCTTCTCCTGACTGATACCTTTTAACAATGAGATCCTTCTGATGCTTTGGAAGCTCTCTGAGGGCCATGGCTTTTGCTGTAGGATGTGACTAAGAAAATGTCAGGAAGACCTACTAGAACAGTTGAACTTTATTTTGGGTTAATCAGAGGCACTTTAAATGATGGCAGGTGCGTACAGACTCCTATTTAACATGAGTTTGAATGTGATTGCTTAATTCTGAACACAGCTACATCCCTAGTTATAAGAGGATGTGCACACTTATGCACCCCCCCTCCCAAAAAGATTTCAGATTGTTTTTAACCACTTCAATACAGGGCACTTAGACACCTTCCTGCCCAGACCAATTTTAAGCTTTCAGCGCTGTTGCAGTTTGAATGACAATTGCGCGGTCATACAACACTGTACCCAAACTATATTTTTATCATTTTGTTCCCACAAATAGACCTTTCTTTTGGTGGTATTTGATGACCTCTGCGGGTTTTTTTTTTTTTTTTTGCTTTTGTTTCTGTTAAAAAAAATTGTAAATAAGTAAGTTTTCTCTTTCACTGATGGGCACTGATAAGGCGGCACTGACAGGCACCGATACGGCGGCACCGATGAGGTGGCACCAATGAGCGGGCACTGACGGGCACTGACGATGGGCACTAATATGCGGCACTGATGGGCACTGGTAGGCGGCACTGATGGATGGCACTCATATGCAGCACTGATGGGCATTGATAGGCGGCACTGATGGGCACTGATGGGTGGCACTGGTTGGCACTGATGGGCACTGATAGGCGACACTGATGGGCAATGAAAGGCGGCACTGCTGGGCACTGATAGGGTGGCGCTGATAGGTGGCACTGATAGGCGGCACTGATAGGCGGCACTGCTGGGCACTGATGGGCACTGATACGTGGCACTGATACGTGGCACTGATATAAGGCACTGATATAAGGCACTGATCGACATCCCTGGTGGCACTGGCAGTGGTAGGCATTGAAGTGGGCACTGATTGGCAGCTGCCTGGGAACAGATTGGCAGCGGCCTGGGCACACAGTGGCATTTCCCTGGGGGTCTAGGGGCATACCTGGTGGTCCAGTGTGGATGGCTTCCCTGGTGGTCCTGGGTGGCTTCCCTGGTGGTCCAGGGTAGGATCCGAGGGGGGGCTGTGATGATAAAGAATCAGCACAGACCCCCCCTGTCAGGAGAGCAGCCGATCGGCTCTCCTCTACTCACGTCTGTCAGGCGCGAGTGAGGAAAAGCCGATCACCGGCTCTTTCTATTTACATCGTGATCAGCCGTGATTGGATACGGCTGATCACATGGTAAAGAGTCTCCGTCTGATCAGGTGTCAGACTGACACCCCGCAAGAACAATTACTGCGATGCGCGCCCGCAGGGGCGCGCAGCGGCTCGATATTCCTGATCACATCATATGATGTCCGGTCAGGAATATCAAACCACTTTGCCGCCATCATTTGGTAATAGGGCGGGCAGCAAGTGGTTAAATTGAGTTGTACAGTTTTATAGGTCACATTAAAAGTGGAAAAAGTTCTGAAATTATTTATCTTTGTCTTTTTTTACATCACAGAAACCTGACATTTCACCAGGGTTGTGTAGACTTTTTATATATACTGTAGCTTGAAACTGGAGTGAATTCTTTGTACTTTCACAAAACTGGCTTTGTTGTACATTTCTTAACACAGATTGCGGATGTAGCTCTGCAGCCTTTACCTTTTTTAGCCCCAGTTCACATTATGACTCTCATAGAAACATGCGTTCCTGCTAGATTCACGTGTGATTCAGTGCAGTGCAATTTGAGCCCATTCATTGCGATTCGGTGCAGGCAAACACACTGCATTTGTTGTTAACTTAACATTGACAGCCCTTGTAGATCGCAACTGCAGTGCATTTAGAATATGGTGCAGGAAATGCACACAAATCGCAGGCTGCATTCTAGTGTGAACCTAGCCTTACTATGCTCCTGTTACACAAATTTAGTGCATGCAACATCAACTTTACAAATAATTAACAGGGAAGTTTCTTAACAATTCAATTGGAGAATGATATGAACTTAAAGTATAAATTGTGCATTTTTAAAAAAGGAATCATTCACTGATCTATTGATGTTCTCCAAGCTCCATTTAACATTTACTTTGCATTTGTGTCTTCATTGGACTCCTCTGAAACTGTTTTTCCCATTTAAACAGAAGTTGCAGGTTGGAATGTATAAAGTGTAGTCACCTTCATGCACCTTGCAAACCTTCAAGGATGAATGCCAGGCTGTTCTGACAGTCAGTGGTGTACCTAGCATATCTGACACCTGGGGTGGATCACTTTTTAAAGTATCCCCAATACATCAAAATATTTTCAGTAATAGCTAGGAAATTAAATGTCATGCATGCTGGGGGTGTGAGCTATTTTATGGCAGAGGGACAACAACAACAGTAGTAAGTACAGTTGCACCTTCATACAGAGATACTGAACTAAGCATACCAATCCACTATATTTGACTGCCTCAATGGTCAATATAAATATACAGCGGGTAATATTGTCTGAACAGCCTGAAAACCCAACATTAATAAAAGGCTTGCGAGACCAGAGCACCTTTAAGCACCTGCACTTAAAGCAGCAGTTTTCTTCCTCTCCCCTTGTGAGTTTCTTTAACAAAAACTAAAAAAAAAAAAAAAAGTTTCTATTGGGAAATAATGCCTAGTGTGCTTCTACTCACAACTATTGTCCCCTACTATTCTGTTTCACAAAGGATGCATTGAGTTGATGTTCTAGTAAAGTGACCCTCATTCCTGGTTTTAACTGCCACAACATTTTCATTTTACCTAAAGGAAAATTGAAAAAATAGTTAAAAGCAGGAGGCTTGACAATGTTAACACAAGCTGGTGAGTGACTGAATTTGCCTGAATTTGGTGGGTTATCTAATTAGGATGAACCTACATTTAAGAGAAAAAAATGTTAAAGCGGAGTTCCAACTACAATCAATAATTTTTTCTTTTTTTTTAAACCTTTCACAAGCATTTACAATGGCATTATAACACTCACGTCTTCTGTATAATTTGTCCCCCGATGTCCGGTTTCATCTGTTAAAAGAACTTTGATAATGCAGTGGTGGCCGTTTTCATTTTGCTTGTGGGCATGTGAAGCCCACAAGCATCCTGTTCCGGGATATGGTGCTGCTGAGCAACCAGCATGCACCGCCTGTTCTCTCTCCGATCTCGCGCATGCGCATTGGGTCATTCTCGCAGCGACTATTAGGTTGCCATCACAACCGGCGGCGGAAGTGCCCGCCCGGTTGTGATGTCAATGAAGCCCTTGGCGCTGCCCACTGACTTCTGGGAAATGGTGACACACATCTCCCAGGAGCAGTAGCGAGCGGAGGCGCCAAGGGAAGTGACGTAAGGAGCCTAGGAGAGGAAGGAGGAAGATTTCAAGTGACCACATAGCAATAGAGGTGAGGCCTTAAGAGGTGAGTAAAAAAAAAAAAAAATGTCCAAATGTTTTTTTTTATATCATTTCATGCACAGTATAATGCCTTTTTTTTTGGGTGGAACTCCACTTTAAGAGATTAGTTTTTTTTTTTTTTTTTCTCCAAACGTTTTTATTATGGTTTATCAGTAGAATAAACAAGTGATAGACATTATCAGCTATAAGATAGCAAAGATCAAGTACAATCAAATTTGTGAGTACAATCAAACTTGTAAATACAATCGAACTGAGAATACAGACTACAGGAGAGAAGAAACAAGTGTACTAGGACACATATGCATAAGAGCCGCTTGTTTTAGTTTTAGTACAGGGCGTTTGACACTATTCGGACTCCCCCATACACCCCATTGGGAGCAGACTGTGTCATGGGGGAAGGACAGCGTCATCAGCCCCATACCTACACACACCTATAATTGAGAAAGCAAGATTATATATATATATATATATATATATATATATATATATATATATATATATATATATATATAATATAAATTTTGATTCCCAGTATAGTACACTCGCTGGTTTGTGTGTGGTTACTGTTCGTGAGAGTAGAGTGTAGATGTAGGAGATGCCCTTGACTTTGTTGGTGGAGTGAACATAGTAGGAGAGCAGGTCCCCCCTGGAGGTCATTTCTGTAGAAGTAGGCAGTTTTGAGAGTATATGTCGGATCCTGAGATAGATGTAAAAATCTTTGCTTGATAGACCGAATTCCCTGGTGAGTTGTTGGTAACTTTTGAGGTTCAATTGGAGGTATAGGTCTCCAATTGTCTTAATTCTGGCTTCATACCAATATTGAATAGTTAAATTCGGAGATAGGAGCTGCAATGCGAGAATTGGAAGTAGTTTCAAGGTGTCTGTGTGTATTCCTTGATAGGTGTGACATACAGCTTTCCATGTTGCGATAAAGGCATTGACCATAGGAAGGTATGAGCGCGGAGCATGGAAGTTCATCCAGGTTGCTGATAATACTAGTTGTGGGGTACTCGGTGTTCTAAAGTAGTAAAGAACATGTGGGAGAAGAAACATTTTGGTCAGGGCTATTCGTCCAGCCCATGATGCTGTAATGGATGACATAGTCGAAGTTATAGTTAGTAGTTTCTGATTAAGGGAAGATAAGTTAGTGTGAAGGAGCGTGGAGGAAGGGGATACAAGTTGGATGCCCAGATATGTCATTGAGGAGCCGGGGGCCCAATCATGGATGACTTGGAGTGGTTCAGTTTATACATTGAGATTTTACTAAAATCATCAAGTACTTGAGATAAAATGGGGAGCGAATTTAGAGGGTCAGTAAGTGCAATAATAACGTCGTCTGCATAAAGCCCTATTTTATGATGGGTGTCTCCAACCAGAATCCCTGAAATGAGGGGGTTTTGTGCGGATGGTTTGGGCTAGGGGCTCAATCACCAAGGCAAAGATCAGGGGCAAGAGTGGACACCCCTGTCTAGTACCATTGGTGATTGCAAAGGAATTAGAGAGAATGCCTGAAGTCCATACCTTAGCGCTGGGTGAGGAATAGAGACCTAGGATGGCTTGCAAAAATTTGCCCTCTATGCCAAATTTTCTCAGCACCCCTTCCAGTTAGCCCCAGTGGACTCTATCAAACACTTCTCTGCATCAAGAGAGATCAGCAGAGAAGGCGTTTGGTGATGTTCAGCCCAGTGAATGAGATCCACAAAGCGACGGGTGCCATCAGAGGCCTGACGTTGGGGGGATGAAGCCTACCTGATCTGGGTGTACAAGGTAAGGCATGTGTTCTGATAAACGCGTTGCTAATAATTTGGCATATATCTTGAGGTCAGTGTTAAGAAGTGAGATGGGGCGATAATTAGCCGGGTCATGGGGGGTTTTCCTGGTTTGTGGATGGTGGAGATGGTGGCTTCTAGTGATTCGGCTGGAATTTCCCCAGTAGCAAGGAATCTATTTAATGAGTTGCAAAGGTGTGGGATTAATTGCTCGCAGTATGTTTTATAATATTCATTTCCAAAGCCATCTGGTCCTGGGGCTTTGTGTGATGGTAGCGCCTTAATAGCGCTCCGGACTTCCTGGATCGAGAAGGGTTGGGCTAATTCTGTTGCTTGTGCTGGGGTTAGGTAGGGGAGACTCAATTTGGAAAGAAAGTTTGGAATATTTGTGCCAGTGGGCTGCGTCTCAGTGGGGGAGTGATTTAAGTTGTACAATTTAGAGTAGAAGGAGCTAAAACAATCGGCTATGTCTTTGGGGTTGGTAAGCCTATGACCATTAGAGTCTATGAGAAAAGGGATTTTGGATTGAGCTGCCTTACGTTTGTATTGTTGCGCTAAAATCTTTCCTGTCTTATTTCCCTGGGAGTACTAGGTAAGTTTTAGTTTCCACATATAAAAATCATGCCCGCTCTGAAGATATGAGCTTAGATCAGACCTGAGTTTGCGGAGTTCGTCATGGGTGGCCTCTGAGGGTGATTGTATATTACTAGGGTTCATATATTGTCTAGGAAGGTGTTAAGGGTTGCGTTGCATTTTTTCTTCTCCTGGGCTCCCATTTTTAGTAGAGTCCCTCTTACGACAGATTTGTGAGCATTCCAAAGCGTGGTAGGATTAGATACAGAGCCTTCATTTAGGGTAAAATAGTCATCGATCACAGATTCAACCTGCTCCCTACTGTCCTTGGTACTAATTAGGGAAGTTTTTAGTCGCCACATTTGTGTGATGTGGTGGCGGGTGATAGGTTGAGTGTGATAGATACAGGGGCATGGTCAGACCATGATATCACTCCGATAGAGGAGGTGGTAATGGATTGTAGTAGTACTTTGGATGTCAGGAACAGGTCGATCCTTGAATAGGTTCTTTGGGAGTTGGAGTAAAAGGTGAAATCTTTCTCAGTGCCGTGTTGACATCTCCAGGGGTCATAGAACTCTTCTAAGAGTACCATAGAGGAGAGGGCAGTGGATCTTCTCCTCTTTGAGGTGAAAGTATCAAGTGAGTGGTCAAGCACATCATTAATGTCGCCACATAGGATAATTTGGTCTCTCGGGTAATGTTGAATTTTTTTTATAATAGCATTATAAAAGGATTTTTGGTGGGTGTTCGGGTCATAAAGATTAACTATTATCAGAGGTTTGTTGTTAAAATGAGCCGATAGTATTAGGTACCTGCCAGAGGGATCTTGTTCTATGTTGGAAACTGAGAGGGACACGGTAGAACGTACCGCTATAATCACTCCTCTTACTTTCTTATTAGTTTGAGAGTGGAAAATATGTGGGTATAATTTGTGGGTGCAGCGTGGTGGATTGATTGAGGAAAAGTGTGTCTCTTGAATACATAATATATCGGTGCGTTGGGAGATCGCTTCCCTCCATAGCATGGATCGTTTGCATGGGCTATTTAAACCCTTGACATTAAGGGAGGTGATTTTGAGTGACATGTGTAGCAGTTAGTAGATGTCAAGGTGACACTGAGAACGTTCTAACCTGTAAAGGTATGAGTAATATGTACCTGAACTTTATGGGATTAGTAATGTGTTTACTGTTTGCTTACGTAAGTAGACAGTAAAAGATATGACTTCTATACAGTAATCAGAACTGATATAGAGATTTCATAGACTTAGTTGAACAAATCTGTTACAAACATAAAAAGGAGAAATATAGTAACTTAAGAAAATGCTGTGTGCTTTGCACACTATAGCAGTAGGGCGAGGTAAGTCAACCAGTAGGGGAGGTACTCCTGCACAATTTTAAAGCAGCTGGGTTTAGGGACGACCTGGGAGGTTATCCCTATGTAGTCTGACAACTAGAGTTTATCCTTCGCCACCCATTTGTTGGAAATCCTGGAGGATCGCTTGTTTAGAAGTGTTGTTGGAGGCGGATTGGGGACAATTCCCCAGTTATGCAACTGTTTAATACCATCTTTGGGTGTCAAAATTGCGACCTGCTGATGCTGATAATTGACAAGTAGTTTGGTGGGAAATCCCCATTTATATGTGATTTTGTGTTCCATGAGGATCGACGTAACTGGAGTAAAGGCTTTGCGTGCTTGCGAGGTGGCCGCAGAAATGTCATTATAGAGTTGTATTTTGGAAAAAGGTTCAGGGAGGTTATGGAAAGATCTTGCTGCTCTCATAATTTGTTCCTTAGAATGAAAAAAATGGACTCGAGCCAGGATATCTCTGGGCAGAGATTCAGGTAGGTGCTGTGGTTTGTGAATTCTATGGGCTCTGTCAGGTCTTGCGGCGTCAATGTCGGCAAGATTTTGTGGAATAATTGGTGCAGGTATGGGGTTATCTCAGCAGGTGTTATGGCTTCTGGCACTCCCCTAATTTTGATATTATTCTACCTGGAGCGGTCTTCAAGGTCGGCGATTTTAAGACCCATTTGTTGGATAGCCTCTGTGTGTTCATCCTGTATGTCTACAGTGGTGTTATGGGCTATGGTAGCTGCTGACAGGTGCTGCTCAATATGATCAATACGGTCCTCCAGGTCATCCACTCTATCAAGTAGATGATTAATTGAGGATCTATACTCTCTTTGCATATCAGATTGTAGGGAGAGCAGCATTGCTTTTAGTGTGTGTTCTGAGGCTGGATTATCCGTTGTTGTATATGCAGCTAGGGATGCTGTGGGTGTATCAGCCGATATGGCACTACAGGTCCCAGCACCATGCTGTCTCTTCACAGGGGGAGGCTTTGTGGGAGAGTGCACTGGGGAGTTTGCAGACCTCTTACCTCTATCTGCTGGAGAGTAGGCTGGCTGTGGTTGCTGCTCTACAGACTCCTCCATGTCTGAGATAGGGTCATCAGTTTGCGCGGTCACTGCCTGTTCTGTCTGTGATGAGGGAGCTCCGTCCCAGCCGGCGCCATCTTGGGCTGGTGTCTTGGCGACCCTCATGTAAAAATCTATCAGTTTCCGCGATCCGTGGGTGTCGGATCATCCATGGGTCATATTCCTGGGGATGCTAGGAGTCAGCTGCCCCTCTATGGGGGGATGATGGGCTAGGTAGAAGCGCTGGATGCCGCTGAGTAGCTCTGTGGAGGAGTGGAGCTCCGTGTTCAGGCGGCCATTCTCGTGTGCGGCCAGGCCACGCCCCTAAGAGATTAATTTTAAAGTATATCGCAGTGAATGTTTTTGTATAGCTTTAATAAAAGTCATGAAAATATTTAAAGGGACACAAAGGGTTACACGTTCCATCCATTTTTAGGGTGAAACAAGTAACATGTTCCCATTGCTACAGCCTCTGCCTGCTGCCCTTTCTCCCTGTGACAGCAGTACGGGGAGAAGTTCCCCATACTAGCTGTCCCTTTTTGAAAACAGCGTAACCGCGCGGAGCTCCACCCACACGGCCACATCATGCATTCACACAGTTCTGTGAATTAATTAACTACATGTACCAATATCCTTTGCAGGTGTCGACTTGTAGTTCTCAATGAATTACCACAGTGCTGTGGTATGTCATTGAGTCTTCCTGTCAGTGTGAAACTTCCTACCCGTACAAAATATTGGCAGACAGCTTACACTCACAGTCTGCTGGAGTCCTGCATGGCACCAGCGATCTGCTGATCGCTGGTGCAATGCTTTTCAGGCTTAAAAGAAATAAAATACTAAATGTACATTTTGTTACCTTCAAAAAAATGGGCATTTATTATATTATTTTTAAAAGTGAGTGTCACGGAACGTCCCTCACTCCGCTTGAGTGCTTCCGTCGGTATACCACTTCCTCCCAGTCTGAATACGGATATCAGATATTCCAACCGCTCTGAGCACAAAACAAGGCGACACTTGCTTCACTGCTAACATGGACTGTTTTATTATCGCACATGGACACAACAGATAAAATAACTCAGAGACTCTTCCCCCCCCCACCCTTGGAAAAGAGGGTGGGTTAAACTGTCCAAAGACAATGGACACACAGGTCAGGTGTGTTCAAACTTCTCCTCAGTAAACAATCTTATCAGCAGGGGGGCTGCTGGAGGAATCCCCCCTCCCTCTACAGGAACACACATCCCAAATGATCACAGCAAAGAGTCCACAACAGAGTGAGACAATATATACATATATACACGACTGAGTCCGACTAGTACAGATCAGACTGGATTTCTATTCACCTCACAAAGAGTATTGTTCCCTTGAAAATCCAGGGCCCATAATCTAAAGGCAAGAGCCTTGCATTCAGTCCTCTCCAACAGCCTCTGTTCCGGCTAGGTCTGCCACATTTCTCCCCTTTCGGCAGGAGACTAACACAGGAGGAGACCCCAGACGGGTTGACTCCGAAGTTAGTCCATAGTTCCAGTCCTCTACTGCCTGTACCCACATAGTACCCCAAACAAAGTGTTCCAAACAGAGTATTACTCACCCAGCCAACCTCTGCCTCTCTCAGAGAACATATCCGCCGCTGGGGAGAGGCCCGCACTGGCCCTTCCTCCTGGAGTCCTTTCTGCCGCTGGAGAGAAGTCAGGGGGACTGGGCTCACTCCATCATGCTGTTGGGGATCCGGGCCGACTGCCCAGCATCCCTGGGGTATACAGGTGGGGACTGAAACCCCATCCACCGACACCAGATCAAGCTGCAGTTGTGAGGTGATGACTGCATTCTCTCCTTGGATCCTGATCTGCAGCTCACGATAGACTGCCACCTCCTCACCCTGGGCCTTCAGAATTGCTGCAGGTGTGGGGCAGAGGTCTTGGACCCTCTGACCGGTTGCCAGCACTTCTGCTGGGGGTTTGCTAGGTGGTTCCTCCTCTACAGAAACATCTATTAAATCCCCAGTCTCTGGAATTGCTAAAAGTGTGCGACAGAGGTCTTGGACCCTCTGTTCAGTTACCAGATCGCCATCTGGAGAAGATTGTTGTAACTCCATAGATGCTGCTGGCAGAAAATCACATGTCCCTGTCAGTGTTGTGGGAGAAAGGCCGACTACCTATTCTCTCAAGAAGGCCGAAGCCACTGTTGGTGCTGAGCAGAGCACAGTGAACTTTGGCCCTGATAGCAGCTCTTCTGCTGGAGGCTCATCAGGTTGTTCTTCCTCAGCAGAAAAGTCTATCAAATCCTCTGTCTCTGCAACTGATGTCATGGGATAGAGGTTCACCATCTCGTGTCCGTTGAACTCAGAAGATGCTATCGGTGCTGGGCAGAGCACAGTGAAGTTTGGCCCTAATACCAGCTCTTCTGCTGGGGGCTCACCCGATTGTTCTTTCTCAGCAGAAAAGTCTATCAAATCCCCTGTCTCTGAAACTGGTGTCTGGGGATAGAGGTTCACCAACTCCTGTCCATGGAACCCAGAAGATGCTATCAGTGCTGAGCAGAGGTTAGCAGAGCTCTGCCCTGTTGTCAGAACTTCAGCTTTGGGGATGGCAATCTCCAGATTTTCCACTGCTGATTCTCTGGCATGCTGCTGGACAGGCACATTCCTCCATCCAAGATCATCCCATCTAGAAATAGGATCATCAAGGTCAGTCAGCACTTGCTGCATCCGCCATAAGATCTCCGCCTCCATAGCTGTGGGGGCAGGTTGGCAAGGCACACTATTACTCTGCCACATTGCCGACTCTTCAGCCAGGATTTCCAGGTTGTCAATTGGTATTTCCTGATAGTCCCAGGCAAAGGGAGCCCAGCCCTGGCACTGAGCAACGCCTAGCAGCTCTCTGTAGCCGATCTCCAGCTCCCATTCCTGAACGGCCAGAAACTCCAAATCAAATCAAATCTGTGCCCAGTGCACTTCCGAAATGTTCAGTAGCCCTTCTCTGAAATCCATGATTTCGTCCACCCGCCACTCCAAATCACTCCCAAAGTTGGGGTCCCCTGTCAGCTTCACATACAACAGTCCTAAGCCGCCGTAGCTTAAGCCTTCCGTTGGGCTGTCATCCACTATCCAGGGACATGCTTGGGATACATGCCACCGGAGGGCTCTGTAGCTCTCATCCAGCTTCATCTCTGCCCAGACCAGCCTGCTTAATTCAGCTGTCTGCTCCTTGTGCGGTTTTTCTCCCAAAAACCGCACCCGCAATCCGTACTGCGACCAGTACCTTTCCTGGATGGAGGGGAGAACTTTTCCCTGATGTCACTGCTCATGGGCTAGCACTTCATTCCATAGTTTGCAGCGAATAGAATCACACCATCCCAGCAGAACCTGCTCTGATACTGGTCCTCTGTGCTGTATCTGCATTTCTCGCAACCTCCTTCTGAATTCCTCCTCCATGGCGGCTGGTATCTGTACCTCTCCTCACCTGCTACCTGGACCTTGGATCCAGGTAGAAGTTTGGATGTCCCAGACTGCAGGAAGCATCCCACTGCTTACCACCAATGTCACGGAATGTCCCTCACTCCATTTGAGTGCTTCCGTCGGTATACCACTTCCTCCCAGTCTGAATACGGATATCAGATATTCCAGACGCTCTGAGCACAAAACAAGGCGACACTTGCTTCACTGCTAACATTGACTGTTTTATTATCACACATGGACACAACAGATAAAATAACTCAGAGACTCTTCCCCTCCACCCTTGTAAAAGAGGGCGGGTTAAACTGTCCAAAGACAATGGACACAGGTCAGGTGTGTTCAAACTTCTCCTCAGTAAACAGTCTTATCAGCAGGCTGCTTGAGGAATCCCCCCTCCCTCTACAGGGACACACATCCCAAATTGTCAGAAGAAGCCTTCGTTCCGGTCCGGTCGTTTTTCTCGTATTCCCGGCGGAACGGCGTTTCGGCGCATGCGCGTTCGCGGCTCGGCGTTACGGCGCTCGCGCACTGGTGCACACCCAACGTGATTCCCTGGGCAGCCTATAAAAGGCGCTCAGAGGATCAAACAAATTGCTGGTTTGTCTCAGCTTCCTGTAGTATCTGAACCTGTATCCTGAATCTCTGCCTGACTACCTGTTGTGACCCGGATTTGCCCTTGGACTTCTCTTGCCTCTCTCCTGGACCTGACCTCTGCCTGCTTATCGGATTCCCACCAATCTCCTGTGTTTGACCCTCGGCCTGTTACCTGGACTGTCTCCTGTCTCCCAGCCTGACCCCTTGCTTGTGCCTGGACTTTCTTGATCTTGTCACCTTACCTTGCAGATCCTGTAGTGCCATAGCACCCTTCCAGTGTTTGACCCTCTGCCCAGCTCTGGACCTCCTGCCGGTTGCCTCTGTCTGCACCCACCTACCAGTACCTACACAGCGGCTCCTCTCTACTAGACCTCACCAGCGAGCCACTTACGGTCCATTGGGGAGCCTGTGCCTCTTTGTGCCGTTCACCCCCTGTCCCAACTCCAGGGGGCGGACTGCGCTTAGTCGCAAAGGCGAAACCGCTCTCGGCATCTCGGCCTCGGTAAGTACTATCTCTGACAGTACAAACCAGCCATGTCTGAGGCCGACAGAGCGCGTTCCCCATTGGAGATCCTATGTCAGCAGGTCTCGGCCCTCACTGAGGCCGTCCAGAAATTACAAGACGGCTACGCCCAAATTGATGGTCGCCTTCAGCAGCTTTCCGGACCATCTCCAGCTCCTGCCGCGGCTTCTGTATCTCCCAGTGGAGCTTCCTCTCCTCAGATGCCAACTAATCCCACTGTGGTCATGGCCGCTCCAGAACCCAGGGTTCCCACACCAGAGCGCTTCTCCGGCAATCGCAAGAAGTTCAGGGCCTTTAAAAATGCTTGCTCCCTGTATTTGGCTCTGCAACCTAGGACCTTTTCATCAGAGGTGGTAAAAGTTGGGTTCATCATTTCTCTCCTGGCCGATGAACCACAAGCTTGGGCTCACAGCCTAATGGAACAGAGAAACCCTATCCTGAATTCCGTAGATGCCTTCTTCGAAGGTATGGCACAACTTTACGACGACCCCCAGCGCACGGCCACGGCCGAAACCTTACTGCACAACCTGAGCCAAGGACGTAGGCCTGTAGAGGACTACATTGTAGAATTCCGGAAAAGTTCAGCCGATACTAGCTGGAATGAACCTGCCCTTAAATATCAGTTCCGTCAAGGGCTGTCTGAAGCACTGAAGGATGAGCTGGCCAGGATTGAGACCCCTGATTCTTTGGAAGACCTCATCCAAGTTACCACTAAATTGGATCGTCGCATGCGTGAGCGACGCACGGAGCGTTTTCAGACTTCTCGCCCTACCTGGGCGATGCCTAAATCGACTCCTGTCCATCCGCCTTACACAGCTCCACCGATTCCTACCACTCCTGAAGCTGAACCAATGCAGCTTGGCCTAGTCCGCGCCCCACTCACTTCGGAGGAAAGACTACGAAGACGCCAGGGCAATCTGTGCCTTTACTGTGGGGGTTCTGGACACTTCCTTCGTTCTTGCCCCGTGAGACCCAGTAAGTCCTGCTTACGGCCTGCTTTTAATCAACAAGTTACCGGGTCTTCTCAACCTTACGTTACTCTTTTTGTCTCCCTACAGCTCCCGGAAAAGGAGGTTCACCTACCCGCTATAATTGACTCCGGAGCATGTAGCTGTTTTCTGGATGCCTCATTAGCCGCAAGCTTGCATGTTCCTTTGACCACGAAGAACCAAACTCTACGGATCCACCTAGCCGATGGGTCTCTTCCCCGCTCAGGGCCCATCACGCAAGAAACCAGACCCATCCTTACCACCACTGATACTGGCCACCAGGAATACCTCCGCTTCGATATTATCTCTTCTCCAATGTTCCCCATAATCCTGGGACTCCCATGGCTTCAAGCCCACGAACCACAGATTAACTGGAATAGGAGAGAAGTCTCTTTCTCATCTCAATATTGCTCCAGACATTGCCTTCTCCCGGCCCCAGCTTCCGTTTCTACCATTGCAACCACGTCCAATGATCTGCAACATGTACCTGAGAGCTACCTGGAATTCAGAGATGTATTTGACAAACAGGCAGACTGTCTACCACCTCATCGGCCTTACGACTGCCCCATAGACCTGTTGCCGGGTGCTGAAATTCCTTTTGGCCGCATTTTCCCTCTGTCCGAAACAGAATTAAAGGCTCTTAAAACATACATTGACGAAAATCTTGAGAAAGGGTTCATTCGCTCCTCCTCATCACCGGCTGGAGCTGGTATTTTCTTTGTAGAGAAAAAAGATGGATCCCTCCGACCTTGCATCGATTACAGGGAATTAAATAAAATTACCGTCAAGAATGGGTACCCGCTTCCTCTCATCCCGGAATTATTCCAACGCTTCAGATCCGCCCGCATCTTTTCCAAACTAGACTTGCGTGGCGCCTACAATCTCATCCGGATCCGAGCAGGCGATGAATGGAAGACCGCCTTTAGATCCAGGTTTGGACACTATGAGTACCTGGTAATGCCGTTTGGACTCTGTAATGCCCCGGCCACGTTCCAACACTTAGTGAACGATATCTTTCGTGAACATCTTGACAACTTTCTAGTAGTCTATCTTGACGACATTCTCATTTTTTCAACCACCCTGGAACTCCATCGGGTGCATGTCAAACTGGTTCTCTCGATTCTCAGAAAACACAAATTATACCTCAAGGCAGAGAAATGTGAATTTGAGAAAACTACAGTGCAATTCTTGGGATTTATAATTTCGACTGACGGTGTCGCAATGGACCCCCAGAAGGTCAAAGCAATCCAGGAATGGCCAGCCCCTGTAGACAGAAAGGGGGTACAACGCTTCTTAGGTTTCTCCAACTTCTACCGGAGATTCATTGTAGGATTTTCAACTATTGTGGCTCCCATTACTCAACTGACACGCCAGCATAGTCGTTTTCAATGGTCCTCAGAGGCCCAGGAAGCATTTCTAAAATTGAAGGCACTATTCTCGTCTGCACCAGTCTTACGACACCCGGATCCAGCCCTGCCCTTTATTCTGGAAGTTGATGCCTCAGAGACCGCTACTGGTGCCATCCTCTCACAGAGACAAGGACTCAAGGCTCTATTACATCCCGTGGCTTTTGCATCCCGGAAATTAAGCATTCCCGAGAGAAACTACGACGTAGGCGATAGAGAATTACTGGCCATCAAATTTGCCTTAGAGGAGTGGAGATATCTGCTGGAGGGGGCGTCCAATCCTATCATGATCTTTACTGACCACAAAAACCTGGAGTACCTGCGAACTGCTAAACGTCTAAGACCCAGGCAGGCCCGATGGGCTCTCTTCTTTTCCCGGTTTAATTTCCACATATCTTATAGACCAGGTTCAAAGAACGGAAAAGCGGACGCACTTTCAAGGATGTTCCATGAAACTTCCCAGGTAACAGAGCCAAGTACCATCTTGTCTCCGCAAAATTTCCTTCTAGTTGCTCAAGGAGACCTTATGTCCGCAATCAAATCCACATCTGCTCAGTGCTCTGAACCCCAAGTAACTTCTATGGAGAAACGCAATGATTTATTTTGGTCGCATGGAAAAATCTTCGTCCCGCTGGAATCAAGACTCCTAACCCTACAGTCCTTTCATGACCACAAGCTAGCAGGCCATTTTGGGTCACAAAAGACCATGGAATTGATCTCTCGTTTCTTTTGGTGGCCAGGCTGGAGACAAGACTGCAAGGACTATGTTTCATCCTGCATCCCGTGCCAGCGTAGCAAGGGCTCAAATACAAGGGCATGGGGGCTGCTCAAACCCTTGTCTATCCCTGAACGCCCATGGGCGGAAATCTCCATGGACTTTATTGTGGATTTACCTCCATCAGGAGGATTCACCACTATCTTTGTCGTAATTGATCGACTCTCAAAAATGGCACACTTTCTGCCTATGGTGGGTACTCCCTCTGCCTCTGCTACTGCTAGCATGTTTTTTAAAGAAATTATCAGGCTTCATGGCACCCCAGTGAGCATCACCTCTGACAGAGGGGTTCAATTCACTTCAAAGTTTTGGAAGGAATTATGCAAGACCTTGGAAATAAAAATTTGCTTGTCTTCTGCTTATCATCCTCAAAGTAACGGCCAGACGGAGAGGACAAATCAAACCCTGGAGCAATACCTCCGATGCTTCTGTTCCGATTCCCAGGACGAATGGTCCTTCCTCCTACCTTATGCAGAATTTGCATATAACAACTCCATCCATTCCGCTACCAACCAGACACCTTTCTGGTCCAATTTTGGATTCCACCCTTCCTTTCTTCCAGTCTCCATCCCTGAATTATCCGTCCCTGCGGTGCAGGACCGAGTAAATTCTATCCAGTTGAATTTTCAAAAGATCAAAGCAGCGATGCAAAAGGCTCAGGATGACTACCGAAAGTACTACAACAAGGGAAGAAAGGAGAACCCGGCCTTCAAAGTAGGCGAAGAAGTATGGCTATCAACTATCCATCTCAGACTGCCAATCCCCTCTCGGAAATTGGGGCCAAAATTTATAGGTCCTTTTAAAATAAAGAGGGTAATCAACCCAGTCGCTTTTGAACTAGCCCTTCCTGATGCTTACAAGGTACACCCAGTCTTCCATGCATCCCTCTTAAAACCTATGGCTCCCAGTCCTTTTCCTGACAGAGAAAAGCCTCCACCACCACCGGTTCCAATCGACGGAGAAGACGAGTTTGAGGTAGAAAAAATTCTAAGTTGCAGAAAAAATGGCAGACAGCTACAGTATTTAATTAAATGGAAGGGGTATCCTTCTGAGGATAACTCCTGGGAACCAGCCAGGAATCTACATGCTCCTCAACTTCTCCAGGCTTTTCACCGAGAACATCCTGAACTGATGTCAACCTTGGGTGTCCAGAGGCCACCCCTCGGGGGGGGGCACTGTCAGAAGAAGCCTTCGTTCCGGTCCGGTCGTTTTTCTCGTATTCCCGGCGGAACGGCGTTTCGGCGCATGCGCGTTCGCGGCTCGGCGTTACGGCGCTCGCGCACTGGTGCACACCCAACGTGATTCCCTGGGCAGCCTATAAAAGGCGCTCAGAGGATCAAACAAATTGCTGGTTTGTCTCAGCTTCCTGTAGTATCTGAACCTGTATCCTGAATCTCTGCCTGACTACCTGTTGTGACCCGGATTTGCCCTTGGACTTCTCTTGCCTCTCTCCTGGACCTGACCTCTGCCTGCTTATCGGATTCCCACCAATCTCCTGTGTTTGACCCTCGGCCTGTTACCTGGACTGTCTCCTGTCTCCCAGCCTGACCCCTTGCTTGTGCCTGGACTTTCTTGATCTTGTCACCTTACCTTGCAGATCCTGTAGTGCCATAGCACCCTTCCAGTGTTTGACCCTCTGCCCAGCTCTGGACCTCCTGCCGGTTGCCTCTGTCTGCACCCACCTACCAGTACCTACACAGCGGCTCCTCTCTACTAGACCTCACCAGCGAGCCACTTACGGTCCATTGGGGAGCCTGTGCCTCTTTGTGCCGTTCACCCCCTGTCCCAACTCCAGGGGGCGGACTGCGCTTAGTCGCAAAGGCGAAACCGCTCTCGGCATCTCGGCCTCGGTAAGTACTATCTCTGACACAAATGATCACAGCAAAGAGTCCACAACAGAATGAGACCATATACAATATATACATATATACACGACTGAGTCCACACACAAGCCCATAAGAGTCGGACTAGTACAGTTCAGACTGGATTTCTAATTCACCTCACAAAGAGTATTGTTCCCTTGAAAATCCAGGGCCCATAATCTAAAGGCAAGAGCCTTGCATTCAGTCCTCTCCAACAGCCTCTGTTCCGGCTAGGTCTGCCACAGTGAACTTATCCTTTAAGCAGGTTATTTGCCACTGATGTAAAGTTTGTCTATTCTGCCAAGCCTCTAAGCAACCTGGATATGCTTATTTTTACTCATTATTTAACAATTAGTAGAACTTTTATCTTGAACAGCAACTGTTTGTGAGATTTGGTTTTCTTTCAATAGAATTCCTAACTTTTTTTCTAATTACATTTAGTCCATTTTCATTTGTTGGGGATACCATAAACCCATGTTTTATAACTAAGGCTTAATGTACACTGGACTTTTTACAACCTCTTCTGAACCATTTAACTTGACAAATAGTAACCAATGTTTAAAACCGTCCGTTTTGACGCATTTACATGCCGCATTTACAGGTTGCATTTATATGCCGCATTTATGTTTAGAAGCGTTTTTTTTTTTTAAATGGCCCAAATTTAAAAATGCCTGTAAACGAAACGCAGCTAAACGCGGTGAAACGCAGCTAAACTTGGCTTTACATGCGTTTACAAGCTGTTACAGGCTTTTGCCATTTCAAATGCCCCTGAACATCCGTCCTGAACAGATGTTTTTGCTTTCCAAAAATGCTTCTAAAGTCAACTGCCTAGAAATCACTATAAATCACCCTGTGTACATGTACTGATAAGATAACATAGAAGAGAGTTCAGGGGCAGCTGAAAAAAATGCCCAATTGCTCCTAAACGTCCGTTTACCAGCAGCAGTGCATGAAGCCTAATATGTGCAATATATTGAGGAAAATAAATAATATAAATAGACAAATAATTCAAATTTTCAAGACAAAAGAGAAAAGAAAATGCAGGAAGAACTACAACAAAGGGGATGAAGAACTGAGTTGTCATCATATAACATCAAAACTGAAACAAAAACCAAGCACTAAGTAAATTAAAAATGCTGAAATAAACTTAAACAAAGTCAAGGATATAAGCTGGGAAAGTAAAGAAATTCTTGAAACTGACAAAGTTCTAGCAGAGTCCAGCCCAGATAGCAAGCAAATGAAAAAATCGGATAGGCTGAACACCACAAAATTGTGTCGATTCAATCACATTGTCAAAGCACATAAATCTTGTGAAATGTGTTAACCTCCTTCCTCTTCCCTGCCTGCACTCATCTAGTGCTTTTATGATATTTCAATAAAGTGATTGCACCGACACAGTTGTGTAGGTGTGCAGCCTATCCAATTTTCTCATTTACATGTAACTGCTGCAGTGGGAGAGCGTGCACCCCACTCCATGTAATTCACTTTTGGATCACAGCTGATGCCCACTCACCTGTGAGCAGCGGGACTTCTTTTCACTTACCCAGATAGAAAGCAATTGAGCTGCAAGTTTAAAAATTACATGCTTAGCTATTGCTAGACTTGCCAGGCTTTACAAGTTTGTTGCACAATTGCAGCAAGTTCACATTGCAAGTCTGCTGCAAGTTCTGGTTCAATGCAATAGTCATCCCACCACAGGTGTTGCTGTGACTTGCAGAGCTCTTGCTGTAGACTCACCTTTGGAATTTTGCTCTTGCTAGAGACTTGCCAAGCACATTTGCTATAAATTGAAAAAGTGTCAACTAGAACTTGTGCTTCAAGTGCTCTGCAAGTGTACAACTTGCCAGTGAAAATGTTCAGCAAGTTAACAAGTCTTGCAATTCAACACTGCCACAAATTGTGGCAAATTATCCTTGCTATCTGGGAAAGTAAAACAGTGATTAGCCATTCTAGCTTGCTCATTGTTGTCTTTAAGTTGGTGCTTACATTTATTTGCCATTAACGTGCTTTAGCAGAGAGTGGTCCTCGGGCCTTATGACTTAACTTAGGCATGTTCTTCATTGGCTGACACCTGGGTTTAATCAGAGACTTTTATTGTTTTTTTTCTAACAAGGGCAGCAGGGAGTCCAGATGATTTAATTTCTGAACTAATTGGTAATTAAGTGTGGTGTAAAAGAAAGGTGTGAGAGGCAACTTTAAGGGGCTGTCAGTCATTACAACATGTACAAGGCAAGTGAATGAAGGGGTTGTGTAGATAGGTCAATTCTATGGTGGCTGAATGAACCTGTATTACCAAGGTCAAATCCAAATTCCTGTGCTATATTTGCTGACAAGGCTTTACAAGAAGTGAAAATATTGCCTGTTTTTCCACAATCTGTAGATTAGCTTTACAGCAACGTTATGGTGGCAAATTGCAGGCTTGATTTGCTGTGTAATGCAACTCTCAAGTGATTACTGGAGTAAATCCCCCAGATGCATTGCTTTGCAATGGCACATATTTTTAGACAAAACTCAGGAATCAAATAATACAGTATATTTTTATTTAAAAAATATTTTTAATTTTTTTGTGAGGTGTTGGCTGACAGTATTGTGAACACTAAATATTTGTCATCCAGGCCTGCACATGAGGGGTTCCAGGTTTTGTATCTGATATTGAGAAAACAAATTTCTGTTTTCTCAGAATCTTAAAAAGGGGCATGGGTCACGGAGTCTGAATGCTTTGTAGAGCTTTGAGGTGGGAAAAGCTTCCATTCCTAGGTTAATATGTTTGTGACAACCTTGTTAGTTTTTAACAGAATGGGTACAAATATAAAGCTTTTGGAAACTTTTTGATGCGTTAAAACATTTATCTCAGCACTCACCAATCATTTTTATTTACTTATTTCATGATAGGTCATCTTCTTATGTAGTTTCCAAACTTCATCAATTAGTTTAAGCTGTTCACAGGCCTTTATTATGTGAGCTGACTGATGTTCAGGGCTCTCACTCTCTCAATTGCTTGATGAAAAGACTGAAGATTACAAAACATTAAAACATGAGTTCACATTTGTAAAAAAAAATAATAAATGCACATCCTTTTGCAGGTAAAAAAAAAATGTATTATTTTGTTTCACTAGGAGCCTGCAAAGCATTGCACCCATGACCAGCACATCTCAGATGCAATACGAGGCTCCTGTAGACTGTCAGTGTATCTGCCTATCTGCCTGCTCATACCTCGTATGGGCAGAGGCGGCTCTAGGCTTTGTGAGGCCTTAGGCAAAACCTAGACTTGAGGCCCTACTTGCGCTCATAATGGGAAAAATAATTCAAGCGATAAAAAAATTAACTGTATAAATTACATCTATTAAGAGCTTAAAAAGTGCTGGTGTTCGTGTCCTCTATCTTAACGCTGGTGTCAGAGCTCTCTATCTGGGTGCTGGTGTCAGTGGTGCTCTCTATCTGGGTGCTGGTGTCAGTGGTGCTCTCTATCTGGGTGCTGGTGTCAGTGCTCTCTATCTTGGTGCTGGTGTCAGTGAGGGCGATAGCAACAGAGAAGCCAATCCGCAGGCAGAGGCGGCTCTAGGCTTTGTGAGGCCTTAGGCAAATCTTAGACATGAGGCCCCACTCATGCCCATAATGGGAAAAATAATTCAAACATTTTCCTGGCCCCCACCCCTAGCAATTTCGCTTCCCATCCCAACATCCCAAAAAACAAATGCACATAGACTTATCTAAAAAAAAAAAAACTTTAATAATGTAAACATAAATAACTAGTTCACACTCACTGATTGCTCCAGGCTCACTGATTGGTTGCTAGAGGTCACTGCACATCATTACTGCTTACTGATTGGTTACTAGAGGTTACTGCACATTATTACCGCTCACTGGTGGGTTGCTAGAGGTTACTGCACATTATTACTGCTCACTGATTGGTTGTTATGGGTTACTGCTTATCATTATCACTCACTGTTTGCTCACTGGGTGGCAGGGCAGTATTATGGTGTGTGATGCAACTGTTGGGGTACAGTTGGTTGGATGACAGGATGCAGTTTGGGGTGATGGTGGCAGTATTGGGGAGAGGCTGAGATCATATCTCTCCTATAATGATGGGGGGTAGGGTGATAGGATGCCAGGGTTGGGGTACAGGAGGAATGAGGATGATAGTGACAGGAGGTAGGGTGGTAGTATGCCAGAGATGGGGTACAGGGATGATGGGGATGTTGACAATAGGCGCGGTGGTAGGATGTCAGCAGTGGGGTACAGGGGGGTGATGATTAGGTGGGGTGGTAGGCAGCTGACAGTGGAGTACAGGGGATGAAGATAATGATGATGATAATAATAAGGGGGTAGGGTGGTGGATGCTAGAGGTGAGGTACGTGGGGGATAAAGATAAGGATGATAACAGGGGTAGGGTCTCAGTCGGTAACCGGTACTATAGAAGGGACGGACTGCACCTAAATGAGGAGGGTGCAGATCTGCTGGGAATGAAGATGGCCAAAAAGTTAGAGGGGTTTTTAAACTAGGCGATGGGGGGAGGGTCCAGAGACAGTGATAGCCAGCGCGGAAGATATTCCAGAGGGTAGTATTGGGGGCATTAGTGGTAGGTTAACCAAAGCACAAAAACTCAAGGTGAGTATAGTAGCAAGTCCAAGTTGCAATCTTGAAACACCCAATATGAGGACAATATGCGACTGGTCTAAACTATGTGGCATGTTCACCAATGCCAGGAGCCTGGCGGACAAGATGGGTGAACTAGAGTTACTGTTGTACAAGGAGGATTTGTATTTTGTGGGAATTTCAGAGACCTGGTTCAACAGCTCTCATGATTGGCTGGCAAACATTCAAGGGTATACCCTATACCGCAAGGATAGAGAGGGTAAAAAAGGGGGAGGGGTATGCCTATATATCAAGAATAATGTACAAGTGAATGTGAGAGATGACATCACTGAGGGGGCTAGGGAAGAGGTGGAATCTTTATGGGTAGAGCTCCAAAGGGATGAAGCTAAGGGGAAAATAATACTGGGAGTATGCTATAGGCCCCCTAACCTGAGGGAGGAAGTGGAGACGGATCTCCTATCACAAATTGGATTAGCAGCAAGGATGGGAAGTGTTATCATAATGGGGGATTTTAATTATCCAGACATAGACTGGGCGGAGGGAACCGCGCATTCATTTAAGGCTTGCCAGTTCCTTAATATCTTGCAGGACAATTTTATGGGTCAGATGGTAGACGCACCAACTAGAAATAAAACATTACTAGATCTACTGATTACCAACAATACAGACCTGATAACAGATGTGGAAATACGGGGCAATTTAGGTAACAGCGATCACAGGTCAATTAGGTTCAGTATAAATCACACAAATAGGAGACATGAAGGGAACACAAAGACACTGAATTTCAAAAGAGCCAACTTCCCTAAACTACAAACCTTGCTAAAAGGCATAAATTGGGATAAAATATTAGGAACAAAGAATACAGAGGAGAGATGGGTTTGCTTTAAGAGCATATTAAATAAGGGCATTAGCCAATGTATCCCATTGGGTAATAAATTTAAAAGAGCGAACAAACATCCTGGATGGCTTAACTCCAATGTAAAAATGCATATAAAAGCAAAGGAGAAGGCCTTCAAAAAATACAAGGTTGAGGGATCATCCACAGCATTCAGAATTTATAAAGAATGCAATAAGAAATGTAAGGGTGCAATTAGGATGGCTAAGATAGAACATGAAAGACACATAGCGGAGGAGAGCAAAAAAAATCCCAAGAAATTCTTTAAGTATGTGAACAGTAAAAAAGGGAGGACAGACCATATTGGCCCCATAAAGAATGAGGAAGGACATCTGGTTACAAAGGATGGGGAGATGGCAGAGGTATTGAATGTATTCTTCTCCTCAGTCTTCACGAGTGAATCGGGGGGCTTCAGTAACCAAAACTGCAGTGTTTATCCTCATGACACAACACAGGAAGCACCTACATGGTTAACAGAGGACGGAATTAAAATTAGACTTGAGAAACTTAACATTAATAAATCACCGGGACCAGATGGCTTGCATCCAAGGGTACTTAGGGAACTCAGTCAGGTGATTGCCAGACCGTTGTTCCTAATTTTTACAGACAGTCTATTGACTGGAATGGTACCAGCTGATTGGAGAAAAGCCAATGTAGCACCAATATTTAAAAATGGCCCAAAAAACATCCCTGGGAATTACAGACCAGTTAGCCTAACATCAATAGTATGTAAACTCTTGGAGGGGATGATAAGGGACTATATACAAGATTTTAGTAATAAGAATGATATCATTAGCAGTAATCAGCATGGATTCATGAAGAATCGTTCTTGCCAAACCAATCTATTAACCTTCTATGAGGAGGTGAGTTGCCATCTAGATAAAGGAAGGCCGTAGACGTGGTGTATCTGGATTTTGCAAAAGCATTTGACACAGTTCTCCATAAACGTTTACTGTACAAAATAAGGTGCGTTGGCATGGACCATAGGGTGAGTACATGGATTGAAAACTGGCTACAAGGACGTGTTCAGAGGGTGGTGATAAATGGGGAGTACTCAGAATGGTCAGGGGTGGGTAGTGGGGTCCCCCAGGGTTCTGTGCTGGGACCAATCCTATTTAATTTGTTCATAAACGACCTGGAGGATGGGATAAACAGTTCCATCTCTGTATTTGCAGATGATACTAAGCTAAGCAGGGCAATAACTTCTCCGCAGGATGTGGAAATCTTGCAAAAAGACCTGAACAAATTAATGGGGTGGGCGACTACATGGCAAATGAGGTTCAATGTAGAAAAATGTAAAATAATGCATTTGGGTGTCAAAAATATGAATGCAATCTATACACTGGGGGGAGAACCTCTGGGGGAATCTAGGATGGAAAAGGACTTGGGGGTCCTAGTGGATGATAGGCTCAGCAATGTCATGCAATGCCAAGCTGCTGCTAATAAAGCAAACAGAATATTGGCATGCATTAAAAGGGGGACCAACTGCAGAGATAAAACGATAATTCTCCCGCTCTACAAGACTCTGGTCCGCCCACACCTGGAGTATGCTGTCCAGTTCTGGGCACCAGTCCTCAGGAGGGACGTACTGGAAATGGAGCGAGTACAAAGAAGGGCAACAAAGCTAATAAAGGGTCTGGAGGATCTTAGTTATGAGGAAAGGTTGTGAGCACTGAACTTATTCTCTCTGGAGAAGAGACGCTTGAGAGGGGATTTCAATTTACAAATACTGTACTGGTGACCCCACAATAGGGATAAAACGTTTTCGCAGAAGAGAGTTTAATAAGACTCGTGGCCACTCATTACAATTAGAAGAAAAGAGGTTTAACCTTAAACTACGTAGAGGGTTCTTTACTGTAAGAGCGGCAAGGATGTGGAATTCCCTTCCACAGGCGGTGGTCTCAGCGGGGAGCATTGATAGCTTCAAGAAACTATTAGATAATCACCTGAATGACCGCAATATACAGGGATATGTAATGTAATACTGACACATAATCACACACATAGGTTGGACTTGATGGACTTGTGTCTTTTTTCAACCTCACCTACTATGTAACTATGTGGTGGATGCTAGAGGTGGGTTACATGGGGATGATGATGACAGGAGGCAGGGTGGTAGGATGTCAGGGTTGGGGTACGGTGGGGAATGATGACGGCAGGGGGTGGGTTGGTAGGAAGCTGGCAGTGGAGTACCAGGAGGGATTAAGATGAGAATGATGACAGGAGGTGGGGTGTTAGGATGCCAGAGGTGCGATACAGAGGGATGATGGGGATGTTGATGAGTGGGATGTTGGCAGTGGGGTACAGGTGGGGTGATGACGTGGGGTGGTAGGCAGCTGACAGTGGGGTACAGGTGGGTGATGATGACGTGAGGTGGTAGGCAGCTGATGGTGGGGTACAGAGGGGATGATGATGACGTGGGGTGGTAGGCAGCTTACAGTGGGGTACGGGTTGTGATGATGATGTGGGGTGGTAGGCAGCTGACAGTGGGGTACAGGGGGGTGATGATGACGTGAGGTGGTAGGCAGCTGACGGTGGGGTACAGAGGGGATGATGATGACGTGGGGTGGTAGGCAGCTGACAGTGGGGTACGGGGGGTGATGATGATGTGGGGTGGTAGGCAGCTGACAGTGGGGTACAGGGGGGTGATGATGACGTGGGATGGTAGGCAGCTGACAGTGGAGTACAGGGGGGATGATAACATGGGGTGGTAGGCAGCTGACAGTGGGGTACAGGGGGGATGAAGATAAGGATGATAACAGGGGTAGGGAGGTAGATGCTAGAGGTGTGGGGTATATGGTGATGATAATGACAGGAGGCAGGGTGGTAGGATGTCAGAGGTGTGGTAGGGGATGATGATGACAGGCGGTGAGGTGGTAGTCAGCTGGCAGTGAGGTACAGCAGAGATGATGGTAGGGTGGTGGGATGCCAGGAACAGGGGGGAACAGGGGGATTAGGATGAGGATAGAGATGATGACAGGGGTAAGTTGGTAGGAAGCTGACAGTGGGAAGTATTACAGGAGGTAGGATGCCAAGAACAGGGGGATGAGGAGGATAATGATGATAGCATGAGGTCAGTAGGTGGCATCATATGCCGGATTGCATGCATATCATCACTCAGGGCAGTGTGTGTGTGTGAGGTCACAGGGGCGGAAGGCAGCGGTAATTCTCAGGGCGCCCTCAGTCAGGAGGTGACGTCACAGGTCGGGATGTGTCAGTGTTGGGCACGGGCAGGACTGTACCTTTGAGGCTGTTAGTTGCAGACTGGCTCCTGGATGATCGCTGGGCGTCAGCTCTGACAGAGAAACGGGACTTTAAGGGCACAACGGTATTAAACTACAAAAAAGTAAGTATTATTTTGGAATTTTTATTAAAGTACAAAAAGACAAAGAATAAACATGGAAGTTTAAAAACAAATCAGGCTAGACAAAGAACCTAGTTTTATACACCATATGGATCCTATCCTGCAAGCTTGTATAAGATTTAATGAAGTTATAAGTAAGCAATCCAAGCACTTATTCCAAATGAAGGAGAATATACTTCCCCAAACATGGAGCGGTGGAAAAATATAGAGCTATAATTGAAAAGATGCTGCAGGTCTGGTGATCCAAGGTGAGATGCTCTCTAATTGCTCAACATGTTTCACGTTGACAAAGAACGCTTCTTCAGGAGCTAGAGATTCTATTAAAAATACATAAAAAAGGACAACAAAATATCACAATGACAATAAATATAAATATCAAAAAGTAAATTTCATGGAAATAAGGGGTATACATGTATAGAAATATCTATATTGAAAATGCAACCCCCCCGTGTAGTGATCTATGGGAGAGACCCTATAAAAGATTATAGTCTCCAAAGGAAGAACAGCACAACCAGGTGGTCTGGGTCAGCCAATTCAAGAGACATAAAAGGCGTTACTCGTATAAGGTAAGAAAGGTAAGTGGTAATGGGTAAGTTCCAAATAAAGACTATAAAATTGTATGGTCGTGTATGATCATCAATTATTTAGACCATATTGCAAATATAAGGGAGTCATGAAAAAGAAGAAAAAGAAATGAAAAAAGGGGGAGGGGAATGGGGGGGAGAAAGGAGGGGGGGAGAAAGGAGGGGGGGAGGGGGTAAAGGGAGAGGGAACAAGGGAAGAGAGGGGGAGCGAGGGAAGAAAATTGAATGAATCAAAACAAGTTGGGATCTATGTATTAACATACAAAAAATATATACCAAGGATAATTCACTTACCAATTAGGTATGGTGAATATAGATGCTACCAATGAAACAGAATCAGCAATAGATCGCAAAACGATCGAAGGTAATAATATCTGAGTTGAATCAGAAAAGCAGCGGTCGGAGCCAGGAACCTCCCAGGTGCAGATAACATCAGGTATTCATGGGTAAGGGGAATAGCTTTTGTAAGCTGTAATTCTGGTATATAAGAGGGGAACATAATCACGATCACATTTTGCAGACATGGCAATCAACATAGATTACAAAGCTAATCATTGTTTGCAAGTAAAAATGTCCTTATGGTAGATCAAATGGCTGGACTTACCCAGAGACAGTTGAAAGGGGGTTCGGGGATACACCGATCAGTTTGACCAGTGCCTGTTCCATGATTCTGAAACCGAACGCCACTGTGTCCTTGAATAGGCGACCCCAGGCCGGAAGCAGCCGGCTCCGTGTAGCATGGCGTCTCCCGGGCCCATTGCAGGCTGCCGCGCATGCGCCGCGCCTCCACGCACATCGACGCACGGATGGAGGGGAACTCAGCGCATGCGCCGAATCATGACGCATTGGGACGGAGCTCGGCCAATGCGCAGACAGCAGAGGCGGAGGCTAGGGGAAACCAGACAGGTCCCCATGCCTCCGTCAATCGGACATGGGGAATATGTCCGATTGACGGAGGATGTGCAATAGATTATTAGACAACCGAGAATGGTATCACCCGATACCGCCGAGTCTGGTTAAAAAATATAATCAGGATTTCTATACACTGATAGATACGGCCTATTCTAACTCAACAATCATAAAATCCCTATGGGAATTCATTAGAAATAACTTCCCTCATACACCGGTCTTCTACTCATTACCAAAAGTTCATAAAGACATAAAACCCCCCCCCCGGCAGACCAATCATCTCCGGTATAGGGGCAATCAGTGAAAATGCAAGCAAATTCAAATTTGTCAATGCCTTACCCTCCTTCGTGAAAGACACAGTACACTTTCTACAAATTATTGACAAACGAGTAATCCCTGAACATGCAATGTTTGTTACAATCGATGTCGACTCTTTGTATAGTTCCATTCCCCATGAGAAAGGTGTAGCAGCCATCAAACATATCCTCCACACAGCCAGAGACATAGACCCCACATATGGGGAGTTCATTACTTCATTACTAGAATTTATTCTCAGTCACAATGTGTTTACTTTTAATGGCTCCCACTACCTCCAGGTGCAGGGGGTTGCGATGGGGACATGTTGTGCCCCATCGTATGCCAACCTGTACCTGGGGGAGTGGGAGGCCATGTTTTTAGGTGACGAAGGTCTATCAATGTATACGGACCACATACTCGGTTGTACTGACACTCTCAGGATTATTACCAAATTTAACAACCAACACAGACAGGTCAGGAACATTGTAACAAAATACTGGCATATGCTACAGTGTAATCCAACACTAGGACCGCTTGTCCCACAGAGACCCCTCTTCACCTTTAAAAGAACTACCTCTTTAAGAGATAAGATCACTGCAAGCGAGTTTAAGGAAGGGGTAAATAAGACACATTGCAAATATAAGGGAACATTCATGTGTAGAAAATGTAACTACTGCAAATATATGCTTACGGAAAAAAACCCAACCCTCCCAAACGGCCAGCCCTTCCATCCCAAACACTTCGCTAATTGTAAGACTCACGGGGTGATATACCTACTCCTGTGCGAATGTACATGCTTCTATATAGGGAAAACAAAAACAGAATTTTGGAAGAGAGCATATGACACATAGTGAGCATGGAAACATGTGACCCTGACCTCCCACTTGGGAGACACACTTCAATAGTACATAAGGCTAAGTTTCCAAAGATTTAATTCCTTATTCTGGACCGGGTACATCCGGAGTCTAGGGGAGGTGACTGGAATAAGACACTTTTACAGCTAGAATCCCGCTGGATATACAACCTAAGAGCTACCCAACCCCCAGGCTTGAACGAAACCATCTGGTTCAAGCCTTTTCTTGAAGGTTTTTCATCAGGGGGTAGAGAGCAATGAATAAGATGACTATATATACAATACGTATATACATCTGGGCCACAAACCTAGTTTTTGAGTATATAAACACCTTGCCCTTTGATACCCCTTATCCCTCTAGCATCATTACCTGCTCTTCTATGTATCGATTTGACTCTAATTCACTTTGTGCTCTGTTCCCCCTCCTCTTGTTTAGACATAACATGAGGCATATATTTATATGTAAGGATACATTTTTCAAGTATGGACTGGATGTATATATATATATACCTGTGTTATTGACTATATATTTCTAAGGTTACAAAGTACCTTCAATCAAAACTCAGAAGTGGCGTTCTGAGCTAAGCAATATATACATGTACTCAGCCTGGTTGATGTCTATTACCTATATTCGTGTTTACATATAGAAGTGGGATCTGTAAAATGTTTTATAATGTATTCTAATGTTATGCCCTGGATACTCTGATTAGACCATTACTATGTATATGCCTACTTGATTTTGGGGCACTCTGGGTCCCATCAATCCGGACTGTATATATAACCAGCCTGAATTCCTGGTTCCTACCCCCATAATGTCTATCTGTGTTATGCATCTTGTATATATTAAATTAAGCTACTGTTTTACAATATATGCCCCTTCATTAGATATCATCCTACCCTGTTAACACTGCCCTCCAGCGTTTTTTCCTGTACAATTGTGATTAACTTATAACATACATAAATATTCCTTTACATTTATGCACAATATCGGTGCCTCCGTATTCTTTAATTTTTATTCCCTCTACTGTGTGATCTGTCATCCGCCCGGCACACAAAGCCGCCTGAGCGTTCCTGGCTCACGGCGGCGGTGTGTGAGGATACAGTGCTTGCTGACACTATCCTCCATCTTGCGACCCCGGCGGACATGCGCAGTCCGCCGGGTAAGCCAGACGTGCCGGCGGGTGTAGTGGGCGTGGCCACGTCTCACCGCGTGTGCGTGCGCATGCGCCGTGGGGACTTGGCGGCGCTCGCTTCACCCGGGGGGCCAGTCCCAGCGCGTCCGTCCCTCCTCCACCATCTACAATCAGCTGTTGGCTATTACAGTGACCTGGACACTATACCAAACCTGTATACACTCACCTCCTATACCTGCATTATTGTAATTACAAGCCATCAATCTCTTATTACATCCGAGCCTTTTCATTTCTCTTTCCATCCCCCCTCCCTCCCCTTCTTTCTTTTTCCCCCTCTTTCTTTCCCCCTCTTCCTTCTCTGCTTCTCTCTATCTCTCACCCTCTCTCTCCCTTCCTCCCTTTCCCCCCCTTTTTTCTTCTTTCCCTCCCCCCACCCCCCCCTCCTTTTTTCTCTTTTTTTTTTTTTCCTCTTAGCCCCCTCACCTCCCTTCGCCCCCCCCTCTTCCCTCCCTGTTTTCCCCTGCCCCCCTGTTTGTTGCCCCTTCCCTCTCTGTTCTCTTTCCCCTTTTTCTTCTCTTCTTTTTCCTTTCTTTCTTCTTTTCTCCCTCTGCTCCCCCTGTCTTTCTCCCCCCTCTTTCTTTCCCCCCCCCCCCTTTTTCTCCCCCCCCTCTTCCCCCCCCTTCCTCCTCCCCCCCCGCGCCCTTTTCCTTTCCTCCCCCTTTTCCCTCCCCTCCCTCCCTTCCCCCTCTTCCCCCCCCTCCTCCCTCTTTCTCTGTGATTGACTAAAAGAGCACTCAATCGAACTCAATACTAACAACTAGGGACAATTTTGTTGAACCTATGTCACTCTATACATACATTTTTTTTAAAATACACATCTGTATGTACACCTTAAACTGTCAAGATAAATTACATAATCACTTGAATAAGACTCCTATATGTCCCTTCTCCTCTATGTTGATTCTTCCAGTTATCCGAGATCCATCTGGTCTACATCCATCATCCCTTGGTGTTTCTCTTCAAACCCTTTACAGTAGGCCCACCAGGTAGGACACATCTGCATTACCCCTAAAACCTCTTTCTCATCATTGAGTATACCCATTTTTGGTCACTATACATTCATATATTTTCGCAATTTACAGGACCCGCATTTGGCCTCAGTGAGATTCCAGATCCAAAATATCTATATGCCCTAAAATGATGGGCCTTTTTTTTTTCCTATCACAAGGAAGTAAAACCACCCTATATTTCCATACCCAGCTATTTTTATTTTGACAGATGTAATACTATTACTCTGGGCATACCAAATAACCCCTACACATCACGATTGGGAAACACGCTTGATGGGCAGTGAGTGTCAGCACCGTTGTTTTTAAACCTCTTTGGAATGCGTAGCTAGTCTACATATATACCAATGTAAGTGTAAACAAATTAATTCAACATTGCACCTAAATTTTTATGGTTTGATGTATACATATATACTTACTATGTCTATGTTGAATATACTATTTCTTATATAGAAATCTCTGTTAAAGCTTACAACCACCCCTGAAGAAGGAGGCTAAAACAACTCCGAAACGCGTCGGGTGCAAGCTTATTGGTATCAATAGCTATATATGTATAGATACATGAAATCGCATTCCTTTCTATTTGTGTTATATGTTTGATGCTTTTATGAGATTTTTTGTAATGAATAAATTATTGTCTACTTACTACATTCTCTTACACATTTTTTCATATGTGCCTTTAAAGTCCACTAGGGGAACTTTTGTAGTTTTAATACCGTTGTGCCCTTAAAGTTACTTAAGCTACTAGGCTCTGGTGAGTTTAACCCCCTGAGGGGAGTGTGTTCTCACAGGGTGGAAGTGGATGGATCGGTGGAAGGTGCACGCTGAACTTTTCTACTTTTGATCACCTATGAACACTATCTGAACCATCATTCTTACTGCTCTTCTCTCTTAAAGGACTTTTTTTGCATGTGTAGTTGGCCACATTATCCGTTTAGCTCAACACTAGCGCTGTTTTTAGTGTGTTACTATGATCACTTTGTTGATTTTGGTATGTCACAATTTATGATGATTATCCAAGCTCTGCACATAGCAGGAGTCAGAGATCCGCGGTGCACGGCAGGAGGGAGCAGCCGGGGGAGAGGAGTACATGGTTCCACCCACTGACCCTCCGACCTCGGGCAGTGGTCAGTGACAGTCCACCCCTAGGTGGGAAAAACGAGTTGCGGCCCCAGACGCAAGACGGGGATACCGAGTGGGGGACATTCCGTGCAACTCCCACAGATGCGACAGGCATATTAAGCCGCCGCGAGGCCCCTGGTAGTGCGAGGCTTTAGGCGGCCGCCTTGTTTGCCTAATTAGAGAGCCGCCTCTGTCAGCAGGCAGTGCTAGCGCAGGATGCAGAGTGCCCAGCCCACCATGGCTGAGGATCAGCACTGGACTGGGCTGGGATCTCCCGACCCCGTAGTGGAGCCCTGCATAGGTGGGGGTAAGGGCAGGGTGGAGGGAGGGGTCAGGGGCTGTCAATCACAGGTTGGCACGCTGGCACAGGACTAAGCTGCCCTGACTATGCCACTGATAACCAGGAGGAAGGGAGTGGGGGGGGTGGGGCAGGAGCAGGGGTGGATATAAAGGTCAGTGGCTGTGGCTAAGGGATGCTGGAGGAGCAGGGATGGGGGCTGGCTCTCTCTCGTGCTGGTGGTCGCTGGCTGCACAAGGGGTTGTGACATGGTAGCTGTGCTGTGCCTCTCCCTGCATCTGGAGCCCCAGATCTCCCCTCCTTGATTGACAGCCCCAGAGAGGGGTGGCCTGGAAACCTCTTCAGCTCTTCTCTCCAACCTCCCCCCTTCCATCGGCTCCATACAGCCCTGGTGAGGCTTCCTCCCCAGCGGAGCCCTCCTCTTCCCCTCTGTTTACCAGTCAGATGCTGGATGCCTTCTCTGGGTGTGCGGGGATCGATCAGAGCAGCATTCCAGTGGTGGGTGATGGGGGGCAATCTGCGTCTCCAGAGCAGCAGGAATATTTATTTGTATAATTTTGCTCCCGCTGCTGGAATGAGTCGCCTCCCCTTTTCCCCCAGACAACACAGCGATGGCCCCGCCTCCTCCCCAAGAACAGCCACGGCTCCATCCACTCTCTCTACGGAGCTCACAGACATTAACCCTCTGCTCGCTGGAGCGCATTGCCACCGCACAGCGGCATTGTTGGCAGTAGAGGCGGCTCTTCAGTTAGGCAAATTAGGTGGTCACGAGGCTCCTGTGAGTGTGAGGCCTTAGGTGACCGCTTAATTTGCCTAATTAGAGAGCCGCCTCTGCACTCACTGCACAGCGGTCCACCTACACTGTCTCTCCACCGGGTCCGAACATACCTTTTGCAGCCGCAGGCTGATGATGGGACATGCAGTCGGAGAGCCGAATCATAGTCAGCTGACCCAGTACAGTGAAGTAGATACGTGGGGCGGAGGGAGCCATGAGACAAGGAGCATTGCAGGGGAAACTGAGTGGGCACTGACAGTAGGTAAGTGTCTCTGATCCCGGCATCCAGCACTACCACTGAATTCAGTCCCCACATGCACTGACAACTATTCCATCACCCTACTCAGCACTGCCACACTTCCCACCCCCCCAGCACTGCCACTCCCACCCCCCCAGCACTGCCACTCATCCTCCCCAGCACTGCCACACTTCCCACCACCCCAGCACTGCCACTCCCATCCCCTCACCAGCACTGCCACTCATTCCATCACCCACCAGCACTGCCACTCATTCCATCACCCACCAGCACTGCCACTCATCCCCCCCCCCCCACCAGCACTGCCACTCATCCCAACCCCTCCAGCACTGCCACACATCCCATTCCCCCCAGCACTGCCACTCATCCCATTCCCCCCAGCACTGCCACTTATCCCAACCCCCCAGCACTGCCACTCATCCCATCCCCCTGCAGCACTGTCACTCATCCCATCAACCCCCCCAGCACTGTCACTCTTCTCATCCCCCCAGCACTGTCACTCTTCTCATCCCCCCAGCACTGCCATTCATCTCATCCCCCCAGCACTGCCATTCATCTCATCCCCCCAGCACTGCCACTCATCCCATTCCCCCCAGCACTGCCACTCATCCCATTCCCCCCAGCACTGCCACTCATCCCATTCCCTTATGCATTGCCACTCATCCCAACCCCCCCCAGCACTGCCACTTATCCCAACCCCCCCAGCACTGCCACTCATCCCATCCCCCTAGCACTGCCACTCATCCCATCCCCCCAGCATTGTCACTCATCCCATCAACCCCCCCCAGCACTGCCACTCATCTCATCCCCCCCAGCACTGCCACTCATCTCATCCCCCCAGCACTGCCACTCATCTCATCCCCCCAGCACTGCCACTCATCTCATCCCCCCAGCACTGCCACTCATCCCCCAGCACTGCCACTCATCCCAATCTCCCCAGCACTGCCACTTATCCCCATCCCCCACTAGCACTGACAATCATCCCCATCAACCCCCCCCAGCAATGCCACTCATCCCATCCCCCCGCACTGCCACTCATCCCATCCCCCAGCACTGCCACTCACCCCCCCCCCACCAGCACTGCCACTCATCCCAACCCCCCCAGTACCACCACTCATCCCAACCCCCCAGTACTGCCACTCATCCCAACCCCCCCAGTACTGCCACTCATATTATCCCCCCACTGCCACCTATTCCCATTCCCCCCACCAGCACTGCCACTCATCCCAGCCCCCCTCCCATTACAGCCACTCATCCCAATCCCTCCCCTGACAATACTGCCACGCATCCTATCTCCCCCTATTGTCACTCATCCCATCCCCCCCACCAGCACGGCCATTCATCCCATCCCCCCAGCACTTTCACTCATCCCATCCCTCCAGCAGGGGCATATGTACAGGGGTCACAATTGAATGCTCCAGGGTTTCCATGCAGCCCCTCTACATCTGGATCATATAGAGGAATTAATCCTCTCTCTCCACAGAGCTCAGACATTAACCCTCTGCTCGCTGGAGTGCATCGCCGCCACAGCGGCATTGTTGTCAGTAGAGGCGGCTCTTCAATTAGGCAAATTAGCTGGCCCCTGTGAGTGTGAGGCCTTAGGCGACCGCCTAATTTACCTAATTAGAGAGCCGTCTCTGCGGGCAGGCAGTTACAGAATGGCAGGAATGACAGGAAGCATCATCAGCACCCTGTTGGTACTTGTAGTTCTCCCATTCACAGAACTCTGTGAATGAATGATGCGGCCTGGTGAGTGGAGCCCAGCAAGACTGCATTTTATTTAAGTTGTGACAGTGGGTGCGGGGAGAAGATCCCTGGTTCCCTGTCACAACATGGAATCGGGGTGGCTGCTGCAACAGTAACATGTTACACCCTGAAAATAGGTGTAACATGCAAGAAGTTACAAAAGGTAAAAGGTACAAGATCTCCCAATTTGTTTTGGAGAAACCTATTAGGGGTACTCTGTTAGTCACAAACTGACATGAATTTAGTTATTGAATAACCAAAACATAAAATAAATTGCCCTAAGTCACATACTGAAGCGCTCACAAAAGATTGTTGTGTCATAATTTAAAAATCCACTATGTGAAAACATGAATTAGCAGTCAATAGATGACAGGAGATGAGCAGCTGTCAAGGGGAACAAATTATTGAAATAAATTGCTATGCAGTAGAAACTGTAAGAAATACCAATGAAGGCATAACTAGTGATCCACAGGTGATTCAGATCAGGGAAAGATACATGGAAGGGTGTATACAAATAGCAAGATCAAAAAGAATTTCAAAGTTTATTAAAACATCACTGAAAGGGTCCTTTCACACGGGGGTTCCGTTTGTCCATTTTTCCCTTGTCCATTGATGGATGAAAGACAGACAACCTTGAATTCCTATAAGCAAGAGGATGTCAGCGGATGATCATCCGTTGACTCCAGCTGATATCAGCCTTCATTAACATTCATTTTATGAAACGAAAGAAAGCCCTATTTTTCTTATGTTTAAAAAATGGAAGCAGGCCTAAACAGATGTCAGCGGACAAATGGTACATTTTTGCATCTGTTGTTAGGAGCTGGCACCCGCCGGCATCCTAACAACCGATGACTCATCAGCTGTCAGCAGGGTTTCCCCTGTGGGTCTGGGATCTGGAGGTCTCCTTGTTAAAGGGGGCTTCCAGATTCCGATAAGCCCCCCGCCTGCAGACCCCCACAACCACTGCTACCACGGCTACCCCAAAGCACCCTCCCAATGTTGAGGGCATGTGGCCTGGTACGTTTCAGGAGGGGGGGGCGCTCTCTCGCCTCCCCTCTTTTCCTGCGGCCTGCCAGGTTGCGTGCTCAGATAAGGGTTTGGTATGGATTTGAGGGGGACCCCCACGCCGTTTTTTTTTTTTAATTTTGGTGCGGGGTTCCACTTAAAATCCATATCAGACCTGAAGAGCCTGGTATGGAATTTTTTTTTTAATCCCATGCCATTTTTATCAATGAACTTTTATGTGTATTGCCAGGACCAACAATTCATTATAGCCGCAAGTACTTTTAAATTACTTTTTTTCCCTTTAGAAATGTCATTTTGCTCTCGGACTGTTGTAAACACAGGAAACATGTGCCACTTTACAGGCATACTATAGACACCCCCCAGGACCCGGGTCCCCAAACACTTTTTAAGACAATACCATGCATATAAGCCTTTAAAATTAGCACTTTGATTTTTCATGTTCGTGTCCCATAGACTTTAACGGTATTCGCGTGTTCGAACAAATTTTTTGCCTGTTCCCATGTTCTGGTGCGAACCGAACCGGGGGGTGTTCGGCTCATCCCTAGTGGGGAGGAGTTCTGGGCCTAAACTCAGCTCAGGGTCACTGGACGCTGGAGTAATCCAGGCTACCTATCAACATCTTGGAACTCCGGCCGACCAGACTCTGTCTGGATCATTGGACGGATTGACTTCATATGCTGGGGATTTCCAGAGGTAGATCTGATGGCATTCTGAATCAACAGGAAGGTGCAGAGGATTGTGGCCAGGTCTCGGGACCCTCTGGCGGACGCCTCAGATGCTCTGGTCGCTCCATGGGGCCAGTATCGTCCGATCTACGCCTTTCCTCCTCTCAAGCTTCTGCTGCGGCTGTTGCGCAGGATCGAGGCCGAAGGAATTCCCATCATTCTAGTGGCCCCAGACTGGCCTCGTAGGCCCTGGTACACCGACATGGTGCGTCTGGTCGCAGATGCCCCCTGGCAGCTACCTCTCTGGGAGGATCTGCTATCCCAAGGGCCGATCTTCTACCCTGCTTTACTGTTGCTGGCTTTATCGGCCTGGCTATTGAAAGCCAGGTGTTGAAGAATAGGGGTTTATCTGCATTGGTGATTCTGACGCTGCTCAATGCTAGAAAGTTTACTTCAAGGAAGGTATATTATCGGGCGTGGAAAGCATACATTTCATGGTGTGAGTTAGTGGGGTTTCACCCACGTTTCTTTTCGGTGACTCAGATTTTGACTTTTCTTCAGAGGGGCATTGAAAAGAATTTGGCCTTGAGTACTGTCAAGGGCCAGGTGTCGACCTTGATGATTTTCTTTTAATGCTCCCCAGCTTTGCATTCCCTGGTGTGTACCCTTATTCATGTGGTTCCAGCGGTGCGATCTCCCTTGCCACCGTGGGACTTGAACCTGGTACTTTCGGTTCTACAGAAGCCACCATTTGAAAATATTCGAGAAATTCCCCTGCTCACGCTATCACAGAAGGTGGCCTTCTTGGTGGCTATTACTTCTGCTTGCAGGGTGTCAGAGTTGGCTGCGCTATCCTGTCACACGCCCTACTTGGTGATTCATAGGGACAAGGTGGTGCTTCGTCCTTGTCCTTCTTTCCTTCTAAAGGTTGTCTCTGATTTCCATTTAAATGAAGACATTGAGTTGCCTTCTCTTTGTCCCAGGCTGCAACATCCGAGGGAATTTGCACAGATGTGGTACGGGCTGTCAGGGTGTATTTGGCGGCCACTGAGTCTTTTCGAAAGTCAGATTACCTGTTTGTGATCACGGACGGACCAAATAAGGGGCTATCTGCTTCCTCTGTGACTATTTATAGATGGATCAGGCAGACGGTGACTCAGGCCTATTCTATCAAAGGTTGGGTTCCTCCCTTCCTGGTGAAGGCGCACTCGACTCGAGCGCTGAGAGCCTACTGGGCCCTCTGTCATCAGGCATCAGTAACGCAAGTTTGCAAGGCGGCCATCTGGTCATCGGTGCACACTTTCACAAAATTTTACAAGGTGGATGTGCTGGCATCTGTGAATGCTTCTTTTGACCGCAAGGTTCTAAAGGCTGCGGTCTAGAAGGTTTTTCCCTCATGAAGGGTTTTCTTGCTGTTCAGGTTAGGCTCCAGTTGTTCTCGCTGAGCTCCAGGTTATCTGGTTGGCCTGTTTTTTTTTATTTAAAAATAAACGTGCAGCGCTAACCAAAAGAAAGAAAATAAAACAATAATGAAAGGTGACTAAAGTGAGGTTACTCAACACAATAATGCCTGTGAGGTATACCAAAAATGTACACAGTGAATCGCTAAGTTCAAGAATGTCCACAGGCAAAAGTTGACCTCAACATATAAAAGCCAAAAAAAACGCAATAAATAGGTGTACATGGAAGGAGTCTTCTCAGACAAGGGAGGTGCTTGGAAATGAGGTGTTGACTGAAGACTGGATATCACAGCAATCAGAGGTAAAACGCTATAAACTTGTGGAGTTAAATACTCTTACCGGATCATGTGGGACATATCTGCCATACGGCAGTACATCTATCAGAGCTTGTGGGAATAATCTCCCATGTATTCTCCCCGGAGGTTCTCCCTATGGTCACGATCTCCAATGGGTGAAGTTAGCCTGAGTCACGGTCACCGATAGCCAGGACAAACGCCAGTGGAGGTTGTCAGCTCGCTCACACACTCTCCCGTTCTCGGCAGGTTCAAGGGGTCAGGAACACCCCATCATAGAAGTATTCATGGAGGAAAAAAGAAAAAAAGGGGCTCCACATGGCGTAGGTCAAAAATTTCAAAGGGATTTATTAAAAAAACGTTACAAAAAAAGGGATCACTGAATAAAAGACAATGGCAATGTGGGAAGCTCAAACGCTCTACGCGTTTCGACTAAAAAGCCGAAACGCGTAGGGCATGCCTCAGTTGAAGGCTTTTTAGTCGAAACGCGTAGGGCATTTGAGCTTCCCACATTGCCATTGTCTTTTATTCAGTGATCACTTTTATTTGTAAGGTTTTTTAATAAATCCCTTTGAAATTTTTGACCTACGCCATGTGGAGCCCCTTTTTTTCTTTTTCCTCCATGAATACTTCTATGATGGGGTGTTCCTGACCCCTTGAACCTGCCGAGAACGGGAGAGTGTGTGAGCGAGCTGACAACCCCCACTGGCGTTTGTCCTGGCTATCGGTGACCGTGACTCAGGCTAACTTCACCCATTGGAGATCGTGACCATAGGGAGAACCTCCGGGGAGAATACATGGGAGATTATTCCCACAAGCTCTGATAGATGTACTGCCGTATGACAGATATGTCCCACATGATCCGGTAAGAGTATTTAACTCCACAAGTTTATAGCGTTTTACCTCTGATTGCTGTGATATCCAGTCTTCAGTCAACACCTCATTTCCAAGCACCTCCCTTGTCTGAGAAGACTCCTTCCATGTACACCTATTTATTGCGTTTTTTTTGGCTTTTATATGTTGAGGTCAACTTTTGCCTGTGGACATTCTTGAACTTAGCGATTCACTGTGGACATTTTTGGTATACCTCACAGGCATTATTGTGTTGAGTAACCTCACTTTAGTCACCTTTCATTATTGTTTTATTTTCTTTTTTTTGGTTAGCGCTGCACGTTTATTTTTATGTATTTAATATAACTTGGTTTGTTTGTGTGCTAGCTGCTATATATTACAGTGTTCACGTAGTTTTTTTGGTCAGCGCAGCTTCCCATTTATATCACTGTCTGGTTTTTTTTATTGGCTGCCCCACCCCTCATGGTTCTGAATAAAGAAGGCTGTGTCTGTCGATGAACAAATGAGAAAATAGGATTTTTGACTTTCCGTAAAATCTGTTTTTCTGAGTTCATTGACAAACACAGCATCCACCCCTCTATGGAGTTTTAATACTTCTGATACTGCTTGTTAGATAACTGAAGTCCTATAGCAGAGAGGGGGGTGTATATCACCTAGGACTGCCCATGGGTGTAGCCAAGTCTTTTTTCTGCCTTGTGTCCTACTCCTGTAGGGGGCGATATAACCCTATGGTTCTGAATAAAGAAGGCTTTGTCTGTCAATGAACTCAGAAAAACTGATTTTACGGTAAGTCAAAATCCTATTTTTTCAGGGGTTTAATACTACTTTAACCACTTCCAGCCCAAGGACATCATTTGATGTCTTTGACTTTGAGTGGGGATATCTGAATGATGCCTCATTCAGATATCATCTTTTAAAGCCGGCAATTCTTTGCACTTTAAGAACAATCATATCGGCATTTCAGCCGCTTGATTATTCTTACAGGCGACAGGAGGGGACATCCCCCTCCGCCCGCCACTGCAAGACAATGATCATAGAGATTTCCGGTGACCAGATGGTCCCCAGTCATCTCTATGACCTTCAGGGGTCCAGGCGCAATGTTATGATGTCACGTCCGGCCGGCAAAAGTAAACAAAGCTGAGAAGACAGAGATTGTTCTTTTTTTTTTTTAATCTCAATCTTTCCAGCCTGGAGGAGAGATGTGGGGTCTCCATAAAGAGGACCTGTCACGCACCATTCCTATTACAAGGGATGTTTACATTCCTTGTAATAGGAATAAAAGTGATCAAAAAAATTTAGGAGAAAGTGTAAAAATAAAAAATGTAAGTAAAACAATGAAAAAAAATATATATATTTAAAGCGCCCCCGTCCCCGTGTGCTTGCACACAGAAGCTAACGTACACGTTAAGATTAAATGCTGTAAATATTAAACTTTACTAAAGGATATTGTGGAGTCTGCTAGGCTGTAATGGGGTATTTTTCCTATGGCAGGATAAATGTCCCATTTCGGCCTAGCAGACTCCACCCTTCATCTACAGGTGCCTCAATCAGAATTCTGATCCAAAATAAAGAAGGCACTGCAGAAGAATCATTGCTGTTTATCTGAGAGAATAGGAACTGGTCATATTCATCTGCTAGTGGGGGAGCCAGGGGAGTTGTTTTAAAGTGGATGTAAACCCACCACTCACCCAGTATAAACTTATGGCACAGTATTGATCTATAAATAGATGCAAGCCTCCTGCATGTATCCCTACCTTGCAAATGTCACCCCTTTCAGCAGGGAGCCCCACAAAACTCTGGAATCGGTGGGAGGATGGGTCTGTTTGCCGGAGTTGTGATGTCACAAGACTCCCCGCCCACCTCTACACTCTTCTACTGTCCTTTTTCCTGAGTTTTGTGTAACATCCAGTCAAAACTCAGGAAAGGCACCACATGACTTCAGCTTGCCCAATCATGCTGAAGTGTGGAGCAGTCAATCCTGGGAGAGCTGGAGAAAGGGGGGGGGTGTGAAGCTGGACACTCTCTCTCTACTGGTTAATAAGATAAAGAAATGAGATGTTAGTCACAGAAGTGGGGGATGTGGGGACACAAACTTATCTGTGTGTCCTTTTTTATCTTACTACAAAAAGACAAGAGGATTGCTCAGAGCTGGATTAACTCTTTGTGTCAAGACTGGGCACAGATGACTTGACATCCTCTACAGGTAGAAGTCTTCATTAAAAAAAATTGTTTTTCAGGTTTATATTTACTTTAAGGTGATCCAGGACTGGGTGCCCTATTGAAAGCACAGCTGACTTTTCTTTAATTAGGGGGTCACACTTCAGTCAGTAAGCGTGCACTCTTCCCATTTGTTTGGTCCAATTTTAGACCATGCACCTATCTCCCTTACTATAAATCTACTGGGCCCCATACCACAACAGCCGACATGGAGACTGAACACGTCGTTGCTAACCGACCCCTCACTCCTTAAAGAGTTGACCACCAGTCTGACAGAGTTTTTTAAAAATAATGCTATCCCAGGAGCAGACCCTCTGATGGTATGGGAAGCGCACAAATGCACCATCAGAGGGGTACTGATTGCAATGGGCTCTAGACGTAAAAAGGACAGAGAAGCTAACATAAAAAAACTGATAACACAGATCAATGTAGAAATTAGAAAGACTACATAAGCAATCTCTCTCCACGGACTCAGCCATAAAACTTTTGGACGCTAGAAAAGAATTACAACAGATATTAGATTCAAGAGCCAAACGTATGCTATTTAAAAAAAAAACATATACTACGAGTCAGGGAACAAGGCAGGCAAACTTCTAGCAAGAGCTCTGCAGGCACATGCCTCTAACAACCACATTGTTGGTATCGAAAACAAGAACGGAAAACTCGACGTGACATCAGAGGCGATTGCGGAACATTTTCATGACTTTTACACAAGCCTATACAACTTGTCCCAACAACACCGACAACCACACATGACAGGGAATAGGACACAAATTATTCAGGGATTACCTGGTCCAAAGTGGGCTACCCACCCTTAACGAATCTGACTATAATTTATTGGAAGAACCCCTATCATCCCTGGAACTGAGACAAGCTATCGCTAAACTTAAGACTGGTAAAAGCCCAGTGCCAGATGGCTTCTCCTCAATATACTACAAAAGGTTTACCGACATTATAACAGACCCTCTCAGAGATGCTTTGAACTCCCCGTCCTCACAGGATGACTCCTGATTTCCTCTCGGCACACATTGCAATAATACCGAAGCAGGGCAAGAATCCCGGGGAATGTGCTAGTTACAGGCCCATGTCCTTACTGAACCTGGATGTCAAACTATTCGCAAAAGTTCTAGCACTGAGGATGGGTCCACTCCTTCCAGGGCTGATAGGTTTGTAACAGGTTGGATTTGTTCCGGGCAGAGAAGCTAAAGACAATGTCACCAAAGCTTTACTTCTGATTCACGCAGCGAAATTGCGAAATATCGAGGGTCTTCTCCTTTCCACGGACGCGGAGAAGGCCTTCGATAGAGTAGCATGGGATTATATGCTGGCTGTGTGTAAACACGTCGGCATGGGCACACATATGATGTCATTGATATCCGCGTTGTATCAAAACCTGTCGGCACACTTGAAAATAAACGGCATGTTATTAAAGAAAGTACATATTATGAACGGGACTAGACAGGGGTGTCCATTGTCGCCTCTGTTGTTCATTCTCTCGTTGGAGCTTTTTATTAGAAGGATCAAATCAAATGTGGCAGTTCATGGATTTAAAGTGAAGGACAGGGAGTTCAAGGTTGCAGCATATGCTGACGATCTCTTATTCTTTCTGACAGACCCATTAATATCTCTCCCCAACTTACTTAAGAAGTTTTCCCATTACGGATACCTATCAAACCTAAAGATCAGTTACACGAAATCTGAGGCTCTAAATTTCTCTCTTCCAGATACGATTCTCGAACAGACTAAAACCAACTCGACATTTAGGTGGGAACCCTCAACACTTAAATATCTGGGGACATGGTTAACGCCCCAATTACAATCCGTTTTTGAGAAAAATTACACCCTGCTCCTCAGAAGCTGAGAGGGGAACCTCGGAGACTGGAATTTAGGCTACTTTTCGTGGTTTGGCAGGGCAGCGATCAAGATGGTGATACTGCCCAGATTCCTTTACCTTATGCGTACCTTACCAATAAAAATACCACAGAAATTTTTTAAAGCACAGAATTTCATCATTCTGAGATTCCTCTGGCAGCACAGGAAACCTAGGATAAAATTGGCCAAACTGACACAACCCAAGGAACTAGGCGGGATTGGACTACCAAACTTCAAATATTACTACTACGCATCACATATAGCTAGAGTAATCGACTGGCACTGCCACGAACATGCGAAAGACTGGGTTTCATTAGAAGCAGACTTGAGCCCAATTCCACTCGCATTCTCACCTTGCATCCCGCGGAATAAATACCCACGCATTTTAAAGAGACACCCTCTCACAGGAACCACTCTAGGGATATTAAATATTCTAGTTAAACAAAAGGATATTACCACACTTCCCAGTCCATTAACACCACTGAAGGACAACCCTGATTTTACACCAGGTGAGCAAAACACAACACTACAATCCCTAACGGATAAGACCCCCCTACTTGCAGGAGACTGCTTCCAAGGGGACACATTCAAACATTGGCTTCCTATTACAAAGAGATCTACCTCTCCTACGTCAATGGACATATTTCCAAATTCAAAGCTACCTATGCAAATTTAGAAACTCCTGAGACTTGAACAGACCCCTAACTGGACTTGAGTTGATCTGCCATGGCAAATCCCCACTTGATAGGGCCACCTCAGTTGCCTATACTTGGCTACAATACCCGAAAAGTCTGGAGGCGGATGCACACAGGAGGAGGTAGTCGGAGGACCTGGAGGAGGAGATATCAGAGAAACAATGGAGGTATGCATGCATAATGGCACATAAATGCTCTATGAACACAAAACAACAAGAAACGAGTTACAAATTGTTGATGCATTGGTACAACACACCTGACAGGCTTCATAAATGGGATAATCAAAAATCAGAAATGTGCTGGAGGTGTCAGCAAGAAATAGGCACTTTGACACACGTATGGTGGCACTGCAAATTGATTAAAGGCTACTGGACTGAGGTCCGGAACTTAATTAAATTGATCACAGAAACTAAGCTAAATTTAAATGCTGCATGCTGCTTATTACATGTGTCTAATTTTTCACTTACAAGGTATAAGCATTCTCTGACCAAACATCTGCTTAATGCAGCCAAATCACTGATTCCTTTGTACTGGAACTCATCCAAGGTCCCCTCTATCTCGCAATGGTTGTTCAGAGTACGTGACATATGCGAGATGGAGGACACCCTAGCACAGGCAGGGGCAATGTAGAAAGATTCCATAAGACATGGCAGCCATGGTTTAGCTTTAAATATTCTCAGGCCTATGGGGAAGTAGTGAATCGTCACACCCCATGATGATTATTATGATATTTGATACCGGAGTCCTTTGATCTTTGTGAAGACAATAAGGAACATTTCTAAGATTCAAGCAGCACCCCATTTCTCTCTCTCTACATTTCTTTTCTATACCTCTTCTTTCTCTTTACCTAAACACTATTGATATAAGTACTTCAGCAGACGTTGAGAATGCATAACATAAGACATTGCTACAAATACTCCGTCGTTTATGATGATGGATAATGTCAATTTAATGAAAAGTGTTCAAACAGGTCTTTAATATGTTAAAACTTGAGTTTTATTGACCAAGTACACCTAATGTAACAACAATGTATGCTACACAGTTGCAATTGTTTACAATGGACTCTAATGCCCCGTACACACGGTCAGACATTGATCGGACATTCCGACAACAAAATCCTAGGATTTTTTCTGACAGATGTTGGCTCAAAGTTGCCTTGCATACACACGGTCACACTAAGTTGTCGGAAAATCCCATCATTCTGAACGCGGTGACATAAAACACATACGTCGGGACTATAAACGGGGCAGTAGCCAATAGCTTTCATCTCTTTATTTATTCTGAGCATGCGTGGCACTTTGTGCGTCGGATTTGTGTACACATGATCGGAAATTCCGACAACGGATTTTGTTGTCGGAAAATTTTATAGCCTGCTCTCAAACTTTGTGTGTCGGAAAATCCAATGGAAACTGTGTGATGGAGCCTACACACGGTCGGAATTTCCCACAACAAGGTCCCATCACACGTCGGAAAATCCGACCGTGTGTACGGGGCATTAAGCTACTTCATGCCTACTTACGCTGTATTGAAAAAACATGCGCAGTTGCATCTGCGAATTACAAAATGTGCATTTTATTATTTTCATTTTCTCCCAATAAAACTCTTTTTGAATGAGAAAAAAAAAACAACATTCTTAAATTTCAAAATACTCATCTTAACCTGCGGTCAGTTAATCTAGGAGGAGGCTCCTTCCTTTATAGTCCACATCACTGACTGGGTATTGTGGACACTTTTAATGAAAGTGTCGTTGCTGGGGTCCTCTCCAGATCCACAAGACTGCAGTGGAAAGATGACGTCAGCAAGAGGCAACTGCTCAGCTGCAGTGCTGGATGACAATGACATCCTATATATGTACTGTAAATATAAAAAGGGGTTATTAACCACTTCACCCCCCGGAAGAATTGGCTGCTCAATGACCAGGCCATTTTTTGCAGAACGGCACTGCGTTGCTTTAACTGACAATTGCGCGGTCGTGCAAAGCTGTACCCAAACTAAATTGACGTCCTTTTTTTCCCACAAATAGAGCTTTCTTTTGGTGCTATTTGATAAACTCTGCAGTTTTCATTTTTGCGCTATAAACAAAAAAAGTGCGACAATTTTGAAAAAAAAACACAATATTTTGTACTTTTTGCTGTAATAGCCCCAATTTTTTAAAAAAAAATAAATTTTTTTCCTCAGTTTAGGCAGATATTTATTCTTCTACATATTTTTGGTAATAAAAAAAGTGTATATTGATTGGTCTGCGCAAAAGTTATAGCGTCTACAAAATAGGGGATAGATTTATGGCATTTTTATTATTATTTTTTTTTTTTACTAGTAATGGTGGTGATCTGCGATTTTTATCGGGACTGCGACATTATGGCGGACATATTGGACACTTTTGACACATTTTTGGGACCATTGGCATTTATACAGCGATTAGTGCTATAAAAATGCACTGATTACTGTGTAAATGTCACTGGCAAAGAAGGGGTTAACACTAGGGGGCGATCAAGGGGTTAAATGTGTTCCCTATATGTGTGTTATAACTGTGGGGGATGGGACTGACTATAGGAGATGAGAGATCGTGGTTTCCAGCTCGTAGGAACTCACAATCTCTCTCTCTCCTCTCCGCACAGAACTGGGGTGTGTGTGTTTACCGCTGGTCATGAGCATCTGTACCCCCGCTGTGCAGAGGGCGGGCATGCGTGCACCTGCTATCCCACTTAAAGGGACAAAGCCACAGTATAATGGCGGCTGGTCGGCAAGTGGTTAAAGCATAACCTGTTACAAGTGATACTTGAACTTAACAAAATTAGTACTGCTCAGCCAAATTGATATGGGTTCAGCTAAATAAATTGTAAATAAATCTGAGCGTCTCTGAGAAGTAATTCATGTCACCAAAAGGAAAGCAGATACATAAAACAAGAGAACTGAGTAAAAAAAAAAATCAGGATTTTTTATAGCTAAGAATTAATACTATTTGCCTTGCTGTAATGCTCATTAAAGTGGATGTAAACCCAATTTTTTTTTTTTATGTCATAATGTAGAGTATAAAATTTCCTATCATTTGAGCCCAGTCTTGCCACAAAGAGTTAATCCAGCTCTGGGCAATCTTATTTTATTGTTCAGTGAGATAAATCTTGACAAACAGAGAAAAACTTTGTCAAATCCTCCCCCTTGCTGTGAGTGACAGGTGATTTACATATCTTGTACACTAGCCTAAGACATGCATTATTTTTTAATTCCCACCCCCACTCCTTTCTTCAACAGCTCTGCAAGGATTGGATGTTCCACACCTCAGCATGATTTGGCATGCTGAAGTCATGTGGTTACTTTCCTGTCTTTTCACTGGATGTTAGAGATCATAGCAGAAGTTCAGTGTAAGAAATACACAGAGAATATTTATTATAGCAAAAAGTAAAAAATAATGCGTCTTTTTTCAAAATTGTGGGTATTTTTTTGTTTAACTAAAAAATGCAGAGGTGATAAACTACCACCAAAAGAAAGCTCTATTTGTGGGGGAAAAAGGACCTCAATTTTGTTCGGGAGCCACGTCGCACGACCGCGCAAATGTCAGTTAAAGCGACGCAGTGCCGAATCGCAAAAAGTGCTCCAGTCTTTGGGCAGCCAAATGGTCCGGGGCTTAAGTGGTTAACAAATGACGTCACTCAAAGACTGAGATTATATTCACTCCCGAATGAGCAAACTTTTGCTAGGGGCATAAAAAAAAAAAAAATACTGGCACCCTCATGACAATCCATATTTTCTAAATCTTCATTAATTTTCTAGTGTATACATGGAGATAGTGGAATAGTGGGGGAGGGGGATGGAGGTGAAATAATAGGAGAAGGAGTAAAGTCTGTGGAATTAAATTGTGATGGAGAGTTATAAAAAAGGCAGTACGATGATCGTGTTAATTGGGAGAAGAATGGCACTGGATAGTGAAGTGAGGAGGAGAGACTGTAGAAAATTGTGGAACAGGGGAAAGAGGTGGTGGCAAAACTGGATTGTGAAGGAAGTAGGGCAATGAGGCAATGAGACAATGAGACTGAATTGTGGAGGGTGGGGAAAAGAGGTAGCAGGATGGGATTTCAAGGAGAATTAGAAGCAAGACTGTATGCTGGGAGGAGGTGTTAAGGCTTGCATCTGCAGTATGAAGCGGCATGAGACAGTAAGACTCATGCCACGTACACACAATTGGACATTCCTACAACGAAATCCTGGATTTATTTCCAAAGGAATTTGACTCAAACTTGTCTTGCATACACACGGTCGCACAAATGTTGTCGGAAATTCCGATTGTCAAGAACACGCTGACGTACAACACGTAGAATGGCACTATAAAAGGGAAGTTGAATAGCCAGTGTGCCAACCTTTGGGCTCCTTCTGCTAATCTCATGTTAGTAGAAGTTTGGTGAGAGACGATTCACGCTTTTCAGCCTCGTGCTTTTCAGATCATTACTGCTCTTCAGTTTGTGCTTGTGGGTTCGTATCTGGTTTTCAGTGCGTGTAGTTAGTTCGCATCTGTTTTTTCAGTGCGTATTTTTATAGTACGTATTTGATTTGCAGTGCATTCTTGTCCGCTCATTTCTGATTTTCAGCTCGCTATTCTCAGGCCTTTCTGATTTTCAATGCGTTCTGTTAGTACATTCTGACCAGCCAACCGTTTTGAAACCATGTTGCAAGTACGTACCCATCGTAGAGTTCGTGCTGTGCAAGGGCTTGGTGTTGGGGTTCTTACTTTAACCCAAGCCCAGTCAATGAACAGGGCGGGGAGGAGTTCATGGACAAAAAAATTGGTTACTTCAGCGTGACCAATTCTCTCATATGCCTTTGTTGCGGGAGATCCGTGAGAATAATCCTGATGTTTTCAGGAATTATCTCAGGATGATGGACCCCGTTTTTCACCATTTGTTGGCTTTGCTGTCCCTTTATATTATGAATCAGGACACCTGCATGTGGCAAGCCATCACTCCTGAACAGAGGCTAGACACCACGTTGCGGTACTTGGCGACAGGGAGAAGTCTGCAGGACATCAAGTTTTCGACAGGCATCTCCCCCCAGGCTCTGGGGATCATTATTCCAGAAACCTGTTCTGCCATCATTCAGGCTCTGCAGAAGGACTATATTAAAGGTAAGATTTCTCCTTTAACATCACATTCTATGTATTTAATGTTTGCTAATGTATTGTATTTCTTTCATCATTCCCTAATTACCATGATTGTAATATGCTGTGAATGTCCTCTTTATCCTCATGCACACTAGAAGTTTTTAAAGTTCCTTTTTTGTCCTTCATGCTTATTTGGCTTCACTAACCTCCCCAGCATGCTATCCTGGGCCCATACACACCTAGCCTAGTCACTTAACAATGTATTTTGTCAGCTCCATAGTAGTGCTTTACCCTAAACACCCCCTAAAATGTGTACAAATGTGATTTGTGTCCTTAAATTCATGCAGAGTGCCAGAGGCTTTTTTTTGGGGTCACAAAATCATTTAGAACCCTCCCTCCCACCAACCGCTAAGTCAACCAATACCAATCCTCTATCTGCTGACTTTGCCAGATCCATACACACTATACCTACCTCTTTTGTGATCATATTTATGGATGAATTCACCAAAGCATGTTGTGAAATGGTACTGTTTAAAGTTTTGTTCTCCTATTATCTTGATAGGTAATTGCAGAATGTAAAAAAGTGCTTCAATTTGTACAGTGTGTATTTATATTTTTGTATTATGACACTTCTTATCTGTCCAGTGGGCTGCCAATAGTGTAAGTAAGGAGGGGCTGGCCAAAGTAAAACACATTACACTAAAACACTTACACATTACAGTAAAACACTTACATCGCAGACAAGGAGGCAATTGGAGAACACAGGACAGGAAGTTTCCTCCCACTCCACAGGCTGCACAGTGGCTCATACTGTGAAGGTGAAATACCTCCTTGTGGGGTGAATAATAGCGGTGAGTGCCTTTCTTATGGGGCACTGTTTTCCAAGAAGCACAGAACAATTTGAAGGAGCACATTGTCACTTTATTGGACTTTTTTTTATACACCAGGGTTTAAGGATGGTATATGCATATTTCTGAACCCAGTTTCACAGCAACAATATACACCAGTCCTATATGTTGGATTTTTTTGCACAGAAATATCACTTTGAATTGCAGGTTTTGCACAGGATTGTGTTCTCGTTTGAACATAACAATATGCTTTATATACAAGCGGTTAGGTAGTTTACACAGTAGGATTTTTTTGTGGATTTTTGTGAATATACAAATATTTATTTTCTGCACTTTTATTGTCACTTTTTGCACTAAACGCACCCGTGACAGACACCCCTTAAGTATTTAGAGGTTGTAGGTCACCTCTTAATAAGAGCAGCGCCATATCTATCCCCTCTTTTTCACATTATTTATGCATTCAGCTCTCAATGAAGTAGAGAGGGTTACCTGTCCAAAACATCTCCCCTCCTAAATTTTTTACACTGGGCCATCAGAGGGGGTGAGAAATCTGCTAAGTGGATTTTATATATTTGTCTTTAAATACTCCTTCAAATAAATATTATACTGGCCAAGAATGTTTGTGTCTAATCTGCTTGCAATGTTAGTACTTTTGCACATTTTTTTTTTCTTGTTTGACTCCAAAGTTTCCTTCAACGCCACAGGAATGGCAGACTGTGGCTTCCCAATTTGCCCAGCGGTGGGACTTTCCCAACTGCGGAAGGGCAATTAATGGGAAACACATCCACATAGTCCCACCCCCCAACTCGGGGTCATACTATTACAACTATAAGGGGTTTAATAGTATAGTGATGTTGGCAGTGGTGTTCGTGACATACAAGTTTCTCTGTGTGGATGTGGGGAAGATGTCGGATGGTCATCACCCAGACAGAGTTCTACGGACGGCTCCAGAGTGGTGGCTTGGGATAGCCACCTCTGGAAGACAACGTGGCTGCTCTGCCATTCGTCTTTGTCGCTGATGAAGCGTTCGGGCTGGGTGATCACCTGATGTGGCCGTTCCCAATGAGGACCCTCACCCTGGAGCAGAGGGTTTTTAACTACTGGCTGGCCAGAGCCAGAAGAGTGGTGGAGAATGCTTTTGGGATAATGGCCAGCCGGTTCCGCCTATTCCTTATGTCAATCAACATGGTGGAATATAAACTTAACCATATAATACTTGCATGCTACACAACATTTTAAGGATAAATTCTATGAACTATGTGGCCTCAGTTGGGCCTGAGGCCAGATTTCAAGAACAAACCCTGAAGGTGCTTGAAGCTGGCCGTCGTGGCTTGCCCCCCAAAGCGCCCGCGAGGTCCGTCTAAAATATATGGAGTACTTTGCGGGTAGGGGGGCCATTGATATGCCAGAAAATGTTTAAGAAACATTTTTAAAATACATTTTTAATTTAAACTGAAATTATAATAAAATATTTATAAAACTTTAAATGATATTCCCTTTGATTTACTGCTCGTGTTTCTTTTAGCTGTCTCCTAGGTTATCCAATGGGCCAATTTTAATTGGTATCCAATTGGCCATTTTATTCAAAAGTGCACACGTAATTCCTTTGATACCAGAGGTGACAATCTCTTCTTCAGCTAACCATTATGTTGTGGGTTTGCTACACACAAACACACACCCATTTTCAGCACCATGAATTATTTTTTGAGTCACAAAATTAGCCTGATTGTGACAAATTTTAAAGCACTGTGGGTGTTATTTACTAAAGGAAAATCTACTTGAAACTGCACTGAAACTCCACCGAAAGTGCACTTGTAGTGGAAATGGATTTGCCTTTAGTAAATAACACCCATTGCCACTGTAAACACCAACTTACTCCAAAAACTGGTATTGAGCATTGAAAGAAGAAGCCACACATTGTTGAGTAGAAAACTTTTTACTCTGTGCACATTCACATGTGCTTTAGAAGGGTTTTTGAACAAACCAACATATTTTTTGAATAACATTTTTTTGTTTGACAGTAGATATATCATTTTTTGGGGTAAACGGGCATGTTTAAAACCATAAAACAATACACAACTCAGGAACTTACAAAGTTCAACTTTGATAAATTGAAGGCAATATCAGACATTAGTATGTCCAAACTGTGTTGATCTTGCCTTCATCAGATGGGGTGATATCACCCCTGTGAAAGCCAAATTTTGAATATGCACACAAATTGAGAGTCAAAATAGGGATTTCCCTCCTGATCCCATGCATAATGTCAACATGTGCTAGCTCGCATCATGGGGGATCAATGGACATGTTTCGAGGGTGCAACCCCTTCCTCTCAGCTACTTTAGTTGCAAGGAAGGGGTTACACCCACAAAACGCGTATATTGATATCCCGCGATGGCAGATAGCACATGTTGACACACTGTGTGCATCTTCAAAATTTGGCTTTCAATATACTTTAAAAAAGTTAGAAAAATAATAAAAATGTAGATTCTGCCTAAAACATCAATGATGTTTTTGAGTTTTTTTTCAACATCATTGATGCCTTCCTTGATCTTCTGTAAATCCTGATTACACACCATGATCTCCCCGATGAGGACGTGTGCACTTGCACTTGTGAAATTAGATTCTTCTTCCACATCATCCACATCACCTAAAATTAAAAAAAAACACACCATGTATTATAAATATGCAGGCATACATCTATTACCTGAAGCTGTGTTCTCACACACAATCACCTGTTGTGGTCACTATTTTGCCCATTTCATAAATCTCTCCTTCCTCCACATCCTCTGGTTGTGGTGTGGGGATTTCCCCTTCTTTAGGAGGTTGTAGGTCCCTGGTGTCGTCTGATGTCCCAAGTCTTTTCTCCCCTATGCGAATAAAAAAAATTAAAGTTACGTACTGGTAACGTCTTTTCCAGTAGTCTTTCAGGACAGCCACCACGAGAGAGATAGTCTTCTCCCCTTCCTCTAGGAAACACTGCGCCAGCCCATAAATTCTTATTTCCCCCTGCCGGACCTCTGTTTATTCCAAGATCACCTCCCAGCTGGGGAGACACAAGAATACATTAATAACATACTATCCCATATCATTATCATGCTGCGTTCTGGTCTTTTATAAGACACCCCAAACTTTTGGGTAGGTAACTAGGGCTGTCCTGAAAGACTACTGGAAAAGACCTTACCGGTATGTAACTTTAATTTTCCCCCTTCGTCTTTCAGGACAGCCACCATGAGAGGATGAACGAGCACATACCAGTTAGGATGGGAGTACAGCTTGCAACACCTTCTGCCCAAAGGCTTGCTCACTAGCCGACACCAGGTCCACTCTGTAGTGCTTTACGAAAGTGGCATAGCTGGACCATGTTGCTGCCCTGCATATTTGCTCTGGCGTTGCTCCAGCCTTTTCTGCCTGAGAAGCTGCCATAGCTCTGGTAGAGTGTGCCCTTATACCCATTGGGATTTCTTTCCCTGCTAATGTATAGGCCTGACCAATGGTTGTTCTGAGCCATCTGGCAATAGTGCGTCAAGATGCTTTGTATCCCTTTCTGGCCCCAGAAAATAAAACAAATAAAGAGTCTGACTTTCTTAATGTCTTGGTCAGATCTAGGTACAGAAGGATTCATCTCCTTACGTCCAAAGAATGAAATTTCAATTCCCTTTCCCCTGAGGGGTTGGGACAAAATGAGGGTAAAACTACCTCCTGACTTCTGTGAAATCCAGAAGCCACCTTAGGCAAAAATGCCGTATCAGTCTTAAACGATCCGATCTGGGAAAATAACGCAAAAAGGAGGTCTGACCGATAAGGCCTCAATCTCACTGGCAGTTGTCACTGCTACTAAAAAAACTCTTTTTAACGTAAGATCCTTTAGTAGACACCCTTCTAAAGGTTCAAAGGGGGTTCCCGTCAGGCTCTGTAAGACTAAAGATAGGTCCCACTTGGGAAAAGGAGGGCCTTGAACCAGTCTCTGTCTAGACAGAGCCTTAAAGAATCTGACCACCCACGGGTTGGTGGCCAGATGCTTTTTTAAATAAGCACTGAGTTCTGACACCTGACCTTTAAGGGTATTTATGGATAAACCCTTGTCTGCCCCGCACTGAAGAAATTCCAACACAGCTGTGGGACTGTGTACCGCAAAAGAGCCTTCTATGCACCATTCATTGAAATGTACCCAGACCTTCTTATAGATCTGGCGTGTTTCCTTCTTCCTGCTGTTGAGGAGGGTGGAGATTAAATTCTCAGAAAAACCTTTAGATCTTAAAATACCCTCCTCAGTAGCCAGGCTGCTAACTTCCATTGGTGTACCCGAGGACAGAGGACTGGGCCCTGTGAGAGGAGGTTCTCTTGAGGTGGTAGGAATAAGGGAGGTTCAACTGCTACCTGCTTGAGTACTGAGAACCATGCCCTCTTTGGCCAATGTGGTGCCACTAGAATCAGGGACATGCTTTCCATCTGAAACTTCCTGACAACTGCCGGCAATAACACCGGAGGAGGGAAGGCATAGCAGGTCTTGAAATGCCAGTTCTGGATCAATGCGTCTACCCCCCATGCTCCTTCCCCTCTGTTTAGAGAGAAAAAACATGGAGCTTTCGCGTTGTTTTTTGACGCAAACAGATCCACTTCCGGAGGACCCCACTTCTCTGAAATGAGATTGAAAACCTCCTGGTTGAGGATCCAATCGCCCTCTCTCAGCTTTGTTTGGCTGAGAAAGTCCACTATCACATTCTTCTCTCCTCTCAGGAACACTGCTGAGAGTGAGAGAGTGTTGGTCTCAGCCCAGTTCAGAATGTCTGATTCTAAGGCCAAAAGGACTCCACTTCTCGTGCCGCCCTGCTTGTTTACATAGGCCACGGCAGACGAGTTGTCCGACCGCACCTGAACATGGTGGCCCTGTAGCTCCTTTTTGAAAAACCTGAGTGCTAGCCCAATTGTCCTCAGCTTCTTCCAATTGGACGACCTTCTTAGTTCGTCGTCCTCCCAGATGCCCTGTGCTAAAAGGGAACCCAGGTCTGCCCCTCCCATCCTTTGCCGCTTGCATCTGTGGTTACCACCCGAGAAACTGGGATGAACCACAGACGACCCTGCGACAGGTTTGCAACCTTCCTCCACCACCAGAGAGATCTCTTTACTTGGTGTTGAACCTGCACTAAGGTGTCCAGATCTTTGACTGCGATCCCATACCTTTAGGATGAAGGACTGCAAGGGATGATAGTGCAGACCTGCCCATTGCACTGCTGGGAGGGTAGAGGTTAACAGAATCAGTGCTGACATCAGAACTCTTATGGAGACCTGATTGTTGCACTGGAGAGAGGCTACTGCTCTGTCCAGTTTTAGTACTTTTTCTGTTGGCAGAAACACTCTCAATAGAGTTGAGTCCAGCAGATAACCTAGGTACGTGATGCATTGTGAGGGAATCAAGCTGGACTTCTCTAAGTTCAGCAGCCACCCTAGTCCTGTGAGGACCTCCTTTGTTACCTCGAGGTCCTTGACTAACTGTACTAGGCACGCTGCAAATAGGAGCAGGTCGTCCAGGTAGGCTATTACTGATATTCCCTGGAGTCAGAGAAAGGCCATAACTTCCGCCAAGACCTTGGTAAAAATGTGGGGCGAGGAGGATAGCCCGAATGGCAGTGCTTGAAACTGTAGGTGTACCGTTGTTCCACCTAAGTCTACTGCTAGCCGAAAAAACCTCTGCGAGGCTTCTGCTATAGGGACGTGTAGATACGCGTCCCTTAGGTCCAGCGATACCATAAAGCAGTTGTGGGGTAGCAGGGCTCTGACTGTGAAAATTGTCTCCATACGGAATCTTTTGTATGTCACTGACCTGTTCAGGGGTTTTAAATTCAGAATCAATCTGAATTTCCCTGTTGGTTTTTTCACTATGAAAATGTGTGAATAGAATCCCTCTCCCTCCTCTGCCTTTGGTACTCTGTGAACCACATTCTGATCTTCCAGATCTCTCAGTGCTCCCAACAGATCCTTGGCCTTTGCCATGCACCTGAGTAGGTGCGTGACAAGGAATCTCCGCGGGGAGGACTTGTGCATTCGAGGAGGTACCCCCTTCTTATAACCCCTAGAATAAACTGATTGGGGGATATTGTCTCCCACTGTGGGAGGAAGGCCCCCAGTCTTCCCCCCACCATGGTTGGGAAGTCATTCGCTTTTACGGGGCTGCTCAGGAGGGTGAAAAATCGCCCCTCCTCTGCCCTTGCCTTTTTGACTCCAAGATCTCTTTTGCCCTTCCGGCTTTGGAGTGTCTTTATGTTTTTGCGGACAAAACCCCTTCTTTGTTTGTGCTGGGGTTTTCTGCTTAAGTAGGAAGGATTTCTTCCTCTCTGCTGTGCGGTCCAAGATGGTCTCTAAACCTGGGCCGAAGAGAAGGTCTCCCGTTAAAGGTATCCCGCACAACTTGACCTTAGAGGCACTATCGCCTGGCCAAGTTTTTAGCCAGAGGGCTCTCCTGACAGAATTGGCTAAAGTCGCTGATCTGGCCAACATACAGACTGATTTTGCCGAGGCATCCGCTATGTAGGTGATACCTAGCAGAATCGTAGGGAAAGAAGAAAGAATGGTTTCTTTGGCCGTTCCAGCCTCAATATGCTCTTGGATCTGGGAGAGCCAGTGCTCCAGATTGCGAGCCACAACTGTGACAGCCAATTCAGACTTTAGATTGCCAACTGTTGAGTCCCAATTCTTTTTGAGTAGAGAGTCTATTCTCTTATCCATGACATCTGCCAAAGCCCCCATGTCCTCAAACGCCAGGTCCGTGTGTCTGGAGACCTGGGAGAAGGCGGCATCTAACTTGGGATTTTTATTCCAGCTGGATGCTGGATCCTCTGAGAATGGAAATCTTCTCTTTTTAATCGTTTCAACCAGTACCTCATGTACAGGAAAAACCTTTTTCTTTTGTTCCCCGAAGCCCTTGTACATTTGGTCATGGAGGGTCAGGGGTTTCTTGTCCACCTGAATACCGAGGGTTGTATATATATAGCCCCTAAGAGGTCCTCTACCTCCTCCAGGGACAATTTATATCTGGAGGATTTCCTGGACTCCCCGTCCTGGTTCTCCCCCTCTGAACCTTCCTGGGAATCAGAGGAGGAACTGTCTGGCTGTCTCTGTTCCACTCTGGAAGGGCCTGGAGCTTCCTCTGCCCTAACTGAAGTTGCAGGTTGGGCAGGAGCAGAGCCCTGAGCCTGAGGCGGGGTTGTATCCTGGGGAGCTGGATTAATGGGAGGCTGAAACCTTTCAAATAAGGCTTTAAAAGAAGAAAAGGTGGACGAGAGCTCTTTTACTGAGGCTGTTAGTCCTGACTCCTGTTCAGAGTCCCTCTCTTTAACAAGGGAGTCTATGCAGTCCCTACACAAGACCTTTGTCCATGACTCCCCTAATGTGTCCCTGCAGGAGGCACACTTATTTCTAGAGCTATGTGTTCATTTAGACTTCTCTGTAGCTTTCTGAAATACATGAAAAAATTACACAAACATTTCACTTTAAATACTAGGATACAACCTGGGAGTCCACTAGACCCTCCTTAATATCTGGGGATCTGAGCCTCCCTCCCCCTGACCATCCAGGGTGTCTGCCCCCCCATGACAGGAACTATACATGGAAGGGCAATCCTAGATAGAGAGTACCCTTCCCCAGGGCACTCTTACCTTAGGAAAACTGGAGGTAGTGTCCGTTGGCTGAGCATCCGCTTCCGACATGACTGCAGGTGGTTGCTACTACCGAGTCCCACGCTGCCTGTGCGCGTTCCAGACTCGTCTCCAGCTTGTGCCTGGCTTCCCTATCAGCTCCGCGACCCAGAACCGGAAGTCGCAGTTCAAAGGCATGCACTCGCCCTTCCCCCAGAAATGACGTCGCCCGTCATCCGGGCCCGCCTAGTTCCAAAAAAAAAACGGTCTGTACACTGTACAGGGAAAGGCGAACGCCTGCTTGCTGCGGCCCTGTGGACACGATAGGGGTCCCCTGCAACCTGTAGCCACGCTCGACTAGGATGGGGTGGCCACTGAATGAAGGGTAAGTACCCCCCTTGCTCCTAGGAAGCCCCTGCTCCCCCTTACAGGATCAGAAAAAATCACTAGCCACAGTCACCCTGACTGACTGGCCTGGCTCCTTGCACAGTGTCTTCCCGCCGGAGGAAACACTAATACTGAGGTCCGGCAGAGGGAAGTAAGAATTTATGGGCTGGCGCAGTGTTTCCTAGAGGAAGAGGAGGAGACTATCTTTCTCATGGTGGCTGTACTGAAAGACGAAGGGGGAAAAAGGTATACTTAGCACACAGATATTTGAGGCCAGAAATGGTAATATGAAACATTGCTTGGAAGTGTTGTACAATTGTCTTTTCTGGCAGAGCTCCAAGCTGAAGACATTTTTTATCACCCTTTCTAAAGCTGCAATACTTACCTGTTTTAGTCAAGCTTCACACATGGAGACACCCCTAGTATCCATTGGAGCATCTGTGGGACACCCTAAAAAGTTTGTTCTGGTCTCCCACACTAGTGCTCCTGCGTCCAGATGTGTAAACAGCTGCTGAGTGTCCTCTCCTTACACTGAATCAAGTTTGCATTTCATTATAGTTACAAACCCATCTAGACAACAATTTACTAAACTTCTTTTAATATAAATAGGCATGACCAAATGTAGTTAACTTGCATCTGTCAAAAACATTGTATTAGTGGGTGAACGAACGATGTTTACTACAAACGATTACTGTGCTCACGAACCTGAAACATGCCATTTTAAACAGTACAACAGTAAAGAAAAGCACATGGAGCAGCACTAAAATAATAATAATAATAATAATAATAATAATAATAAGAACACACGACAAATACTTAGTTTTTGTCAGAACTCTCTTGATCCTTCTGTACTGATCGTGCTCCCTCAATTTGAGGTCTGACCATCGTTTCCTCAGTTGATCCTTGGATCGTCGTACCCCAAAATTCCTGTGCAGACTTCTCACAACTTTAGTCATGATCTCGGCCTTTCTCACATCTGGGTTTGGGTAAGGTCCATGCTTCCCATCATAGTCGGCCCTCTTCAAGATGTCCACCATCTCTACAAAGGCCATATTTGAGGCCTTAAATCTCCTCCAGGATCGGGACGTTCGTGGCTCTGGGCTTTCATCGCAGCTGCTGTCTTCATGCACTTGTTCTTTCTCCGCCATGTGCTTTCCCACTGTCCTGAAAGAGAAGGGGCGGGGAATATACTAGAAAAAAGGTCAGGGGTGGGCAGAGTTTCATGCATGCGCAGTGTATATAAAACGTAACACGCGTGCATCGTACGTTTGATCTGTGAGCAGAGGACGGAGTAGCGGAAGCGCCGATCATAACGAAGGTACAATTTTAACTTGGTGCATCAGTGGCCTATACTGCTTATAATTTGAGGCCTATATTGGGACAAGCTTAGGAGAGTTAAGCCTGACATTAGGGTTTGTCTTGTGTTGTGTCTTGCAGAGAAAATGGATCTCTTCAACGATCATGACTTTATCTCCTTATTCATCGATAAGTACAGGGAGCTGCCCTGTCTGTGGCAGGTAAAACACCCCTTTTATAATAATAAAAGAAAGAGGAAGACAGTGCTGGATCAATTGCTGGAATTTGTGAAGCCGCAGATCCCCACGGCAACCATTCCCTATTTGAAGGCCAAAATTGGTGGTATGAGGAGCACTTATATTAGGGAGCGCAAGAAGGTCCAGGATTCCCAGAGGTCAGGAGCTGCAGCAGATGACATTTATGTACCCAGGCTATGGTACTATGACAGACTGTGTTTTCTGTCAAGCCAGAGTGAAATCAGGCCATTACTCTCCACTCTTCCTTCAACGCTTCCTTCCACCCCAACTGAGGCATCCAACGTCCAACCTGGGCCTTCCAGCCAGGAAGAAATGGAGGAGCCAAGCCTGAGTCAGGTATAGCATTGTTCAACATATTTCTTGTCCAAAAATTAATGATGCTAACTAGATGTTATTATTGATCACTAATTTCTGATTTAACAAAGTGTTTTACATATCAATAGACAGTAGTGGCCAAAAATGATTGGGACAAAAATGAAAAATGCTGGGGTCAGAATGATAGTCTTTTCTATTTATTAACATTCAATTTGTAACAGTGATGAGCTGAAAATTGTATGTGATTGATGAACAAAAAAACTAAAACTATGTCCCTTTTTCATACACAGGAAAGCCTCAGTGGCGGGGATAAGTGACAGCCAGGAGGCGGCCCGGCCCAGTAGCTTGACCGAATCCCATCCACCTTAAAAAAAAAAAGGCCCAGGAAGGGGAGGAACCTGGAGGAGGCAGCACTTGCTTTAAATCGGCAGGCTACTGCGGCCCTCAGAGCCCCCCAATCTTCAAGAGGACTATGCCTGCAAAATGCAGGAAATTGAGGAGGGCCAACGCCTCTTCTGTGAGGAAGTGATCTTACCAGCCCTAAATAAGGGGTTGAGGGGCAAACTCGCAAGCAAAAGCCATGTTTGTGAGTTCGACCATTGTCGTCCTCCTCCTCCACCTCCTGCTAACTCCAACACCAGAGCCACAGCCTGGAAGCAAGCATGGAAGGAAGCATGGAAAGAAGACAAGAGAGTGAGGGCCTGGGTTCAGTCTGGTCTGTCAAAAGATGCAGGCTGTTCTCAGACCACAGCCTGGGGACATATATGTCATCTGCTGCTATTCCTCATCTCTTGGAGTCCTGGACCGGATTGTGCTCACTATTATATGGACTCCTCAGGCTATCAATTTTGCCTGTAAAATAGTTAATGTGTGCCCTTGGGTACAAAGGCCAATTTCACCAGTTTATCCAGCGTTGCCTTTATTTTGTTATGACCCATAATAAATGCCTATTTTTTCACAAATACTTGCCTATATTTTTTACTTCAAAAAGGACAGTTTGTTTGTGAGTAGGCAGGTACATTTCAAAAATACTATGTCAAATTAACAAGGGACACCAACACCAAACAACCTTCTTGAGGTTAAAAAATACAAGATAATAATGGTGTTGTGGTAACTTGACACACAAAATGACAAAAAATATTATGGAGATCACTAGAAAAAAAAAAAAACAGGAGATCTTGATAAAAAAATAATTAAAAAAGATCACTATAAAAATAAATTCTGAACATTATTATGGAGATCTGACGAAAAAAATAAAAAATATCATTTAGGAAATCACAAGAAATGATAAAGAAATCAGTTTGTCAGAACTCTGTGTGAATATCAGCAGCAAAACAACTTCATTATTCTAGCATTATAAAGAAGAAGAGAATATGCTGCATTAAAAGATTTAAAAATTTGCAGCGTGACGAATGTGCTATCTCCATTACAAACGCTAGTTTTACTCAGAGCATGCGTGAAATTGTGTACACACGCTTGAAATTTACGAGAACGGATTTTGTTGTCGGAAGGTTTGAGAACCAGCTCTCAAATTATTGTTGTCGGAAATTTCCGACAAAAAATGTCCGATGGAGCCTACACACGGTCGGAATTTCCAACAACAAGCTCCCATCGAACATTTGTTGTCGGAAAATTCTGACCTGTACCTGTACCTGAATGTACCTGTACGTGGCATAAGAAAGGATAGAGAAGATGTAGAGAAGTTTTGTGTAACAGAAAGGAAGAGAAGTAGCAAGACTGGTAGTAGTAAGAGGGGACAGTAGGCAGTAAGACTTCACAATTTTATCCAAATCCATTTTGAGCAAATTAACTGAATCATAGTAAAAAAAAACTGAAGTAAACAGAAGACTAGGCTATTTAAATTCATTTAAATTCATAGCCACATTGAGAGCATACATATTCTTAACCACACAAGGGATCATTAGTGTCTTAGATATTTTATATTTCTTTTTCAGCAAGAATGTACTGTAAAAGTGTTTGCTCAGTATTTAAGTCAAACACATTCTAAAATCACAAACTTCAAAGAACTTCTCTGTTTTGACAAATGATAATGGTACCTTTAAGAATATATTATCAGCCTATGATGAATTATAATTTGTAATCCCTACATGTTTTTTTAAGTCACGTGTGATTAAAGGGATGAGTAAAACCTTTGAAATCTTCTACAATGGATCTTTTAAATATATATATAAATATATATATATATGTGAAGTATGCAATTTTACTTTACAAACAGTGACATGCTTTTTAAATCTCTAATACATACCTACAAGTAATGGAACCTTGACTTATAACTCTACAAATCATGTAGTTGCAATTCATTTTGAGCAGTTATAGGACAATCTGAGTGTCTATACTGAGAACAATTACAGAACAGAAATTTGGCTAACAACAATATGAGTGATGGTTGAAGGGAGATCTAGCAGGTTGTGATTGATTAATTATTGCTGTCTGCTGACTGAATTAACCTGGTGCCATGTTGGAGTGCCTACTAGAAGAAAATAAGAGTTAGGGCTCCAATGAACTTATTTACCAGGTCACTGGGGAAATATAGCAATTTATTTAACGTTAAAAGGCCAACTAAGTTGCTCTTATGCATTCCAACTGTTTATGGTACCAGTGTGTCTAGTGCAGAAGAGCCTGTGGCTATGATTTTAAATGATGTTTTTAGTGGAAGGTCCTTTATTTTGGAGGACATTTTTAAAGCCCCAGCCTATTGCTAAAGAGCTTTATGGTTGGAATCAGCACTTCCACGGATGGCTATGAGAGCTTGGCTTCAGAGTGTGTATGTGGGAGCAGGAGGCAGATCTGAGAGTGAGGCTTGAACTGCAAGTTGAGCATGCAGGCATGTCTGAGCAGAGATAAAAACAGCGGAAAGCATTTCCATTTAACTTACCACTGCTTCATCATGCACAGTGTTTAATATTAGTTAGACCCTCAGGATATTTTTGGTTTGGGACACATTAATCCATTCTTTTCAGGTAACTGTCAAGAGGGTGGTTATGTGACTGGGACACAAACTGATATACAGTACCTTATTCACAACTAAATGGATTGCAAGAATCAATTACTATTTTACCCAACATTTAGCTTTAGAAGTAACTATAATGCATATAATAACAATGGTTTAAAAAGTATACACATACAAGCACATATTTTAAAAAAGTGTAGCGCTTACCCCATAAGGAGCCGCTGATGTTTGGGTCCCCTGGCTCTGGATATCAAATGACTTTTGTCACGGAACGTCCCTCACTCCGCTTGAGTGCTTCCGTCAGTATACCGCTTCCTAAGTTCTGGAGCACGAGTCCAATGGATCTGGCTATAGGAACCCCCAAGAACTAGACAACACCATTCTTGGAGTACATCAGAACTAACTCTTTATTTGAGATCTCACACACATTTATACAGCAGACTGACTCAAAGCTAACCTAAATAACATGAGCTAATTTACTAAAACATTTACCCAGACCAGATGACAGACTTGTGGGCACCGAGCTTCACACAGTAGTATAAACACAATAGCTGGAGCTAATTACAATTAACAATACAAACAACAATCTCCCCCCTCCTCAGCCTAGTCATCAACAGTTTGTCTCCTAGCCAGTGCTGGTGGCTAGTGTGATCAGCTCACTCAATTAACATAAACACAGGTAGTTGGAGTTGATGACACCAGCATCTCCTCACAGGATGTGTCCCAACAGTATAATTCAGTCTTATCATTCTAATATGGCATATAAAGGGTTCCCAGAGTCTGTGTGTTTTGGGGGTACATGGAGCTGAATCCAAAGTAATACCAACCCCAGGGTCCCCAGGCATACAGCTCAGAGAGCACCATTCCCCCAAATGCTGGGGCCCATAATCGGTGGGCAAGAGGCTTGCGTTCAGTCCCCTCCAATAGCCTCTGTCCCTGGTGAGTCTGTCACATTTCTCCCCCATCAAAGGTTGACTAACAAGGTCCCAGACCTCCACCTGGTCTATACATGCATTAGTCAGGCAGAGTGAACTCACATAGTTTTCTCGCATGATCTCCTTTCTTGGCTGTACAGAATAGTTGACCTCAGTAGGTGTGGGGCAGAGGTCATTCACTCTCTGTCTGGCTGCCAGGGCTTCAGCTGGATTGTTTTTAACATTCCTGGGCTCAGTCTGCTGCTGGGCAGAGGGGTCGATCACCCCAGCTTCCTGAAACTGTAGAGACACTAGGTGCTAGGCAGAGGCCAGCGGTGCTCTGCCCTGTTGCCAGCGATTCAGCTGGGAGTAGCAGCTCCACTACATCAGCTTGTCGTCGGAGAGAGGGGCCAACTGCCCCCGCTCCCTGGAACTCCACAGTTGTTGCCGGTGCTGGGAAGAGGTTGGTAGCACTCTGCTCTGTTGCCAGCACTTCTGCTGGGGACTCCGCATCCTCCGCTCCAGCTAACCGTTGGGGCAGGAGGCTGGCTTCCTCCACTCCCAAACTGTGTAGTTGCCATTGGAAAAGGGAGCCGGCTTCTTCCTTTTCCATTCCCTCATCTGGCTGCTGGGACGACATGTCGATGGTACTGTCTCCCAGGTGCACGGATCTTTGCTGGGGAGGAAAGTCCGCTTCCTCCACCCTGGCCAACTGTTGGGGAGGGACAACACACACCTCCTCTCCCTTCTCCCCCTGTATCTGCTGCTGGGAAGTGATTACCACCTTCTCACCCTGAGCCTCCGAAACTGCCACAGGTGTGGGGCAGAGGTCTTGGACCCTCTGTCCGGTTGCCAGCACTTCTGCTGGGGGTTTGCTAGGTGGTTCCTCCTCTACAGAAACGTCTATTAAATCCCCAGTCTCTGGAATTGGTAAAAGTGTGGGACAGAGGTCTTGGACCCTCTGTTCAGTTACCAGATCTTCAGCTGGAGAAGTTTGTTTTAACTCCATAGATGCTGCTGGCAGAAAATCACATGTCCCTGTCAGTGTTGTGGGAGAAAGGCCGACTACATCTTCTCTCAAGAAGGCCGAAGCCACTGTTGGTGCTGGGCAGAACACAGTGAACTTTGGCCCTGATAGCAGCTCTTCTGCTGGAGGCTCATCAGGTTGTTCTTCCTCAGCAGAAAAGTCTATCAAATCCCATGTCTCTGCAACTGATATCTGGGGATAGAGGTTCACCATCTCCTGTCCATGGAACCCAGAAGATGCTATCATTTCTGGGCAGAGGTTAGCAGAGCTCTGCCCTGTTGTCAGCACTTCAGGTTTGGGGACGGCAATCTCCGGATTTTCCACTGCCGATTCTCTGGCATGCTGCTGAACTTGTTGTAGCAGTTTCCTGTATGCCCTTTCCAGATGCTGTTCCTTCCTTAGCAAATGGTCCAGATCAGGTTTGAGCTCTGAGACCCCTGCAAGACCGAGCATAGATTCTCTATATTCTCTCAGGTCCTCAAGGTCAGGTTCCCCTTCATCGCCAAACATAAAATGATCTGTAAGGCTCTCCCACAGCAATCCAGGGCCGTCAAAGTCATATCCCTCCGGAGAGCATTCTGTTGTCTCCCCTAAATATCCCTCCCCTGCGTGCCATTGCAGAGCCCGATAACGATTGTCCAGCTCTATCTCCTGCTGGACCAGCCTGTCCAACTCAGTCACCCATTGCTCCTGGGGCTGCTCTCCCAGGAATGCCATCCGCAATGCCCGTTGGTCACTGGCCCGTTGCTCTTGGGTTGGAAAGCACTTGCCCTGTTTTATACCAGGGAGCTGGAGGACTCCGATCCAGAGCTCCACCCGAATCTGCTGCCTGAGCTCCAGGTATTCATCCTTAGACACAGTCCTGGTGTATGTTGAAAGAATGATCCGCAGCAGCCCCGGGAACTCTGATGCCAGGTCCATATCTCCGCTGGAGTGAAGTCGGCTATGCTGATCTTGGATCCAGTTGGAGGTTTGGATGTCCCAGACTGCAGGAAGCTTTCCCGCTGCTTGCCACCAATGTCACGGAACGTCCCTCACTCCGCTTGAGTGCTTCCATCAGTATACCGCTTCCTAAGTTCTGGAGCACGAGTCCAATGGATCTGGCTATAGGAACCCCCAAGAACTAGACAACACCAGTCTTGGAGTACATCAGAACTAACTCTTTATTTGAGATCTCACACACATTTATACAGCAGGCTGACTCAAAGCTAACCTAATTAACATGAGCTAATTTACTAAAACATTTACCCAGACCAGATGACAGACTTGTGGGCACCGAGCTTCACACAGTAGTATAAACACAATAGCTGGAGCTAATTACAATTAACAATACAAACAACAATCTCCCCCCTCCTCAGCCTTGTCATCAACAGTTTGTCTCCTAGCCAGTGTTGGTGGCTAATGTGATCAGCTCACTCAATTAACATAAACACAGGTAGTTGGAGTTGATGACACCAGCATCTCCTCACAGGATGTGTCCCAACAGTATAATTCAGTCTTATCATTCTAATATGGCATATAAAGGGTTCCCAGAGTCTGTGTGTTTTGGGGGGACATGGAGCTGAATCCAAAGTAACACCAACCCCAGGGTCCCCAGGCATACAGCTCACAGAGAGCACCATTCCCCCAAATGCTAGGGCCCATAATCGGTGGGCAAGAGGCTTGCATTCAGTCCCCTCCAATAGCCTCTGTCCAGGGTGAGTCTGTCACATTACTTTACTGGCAACAGTATATGGAAACAGTTACAAAATAAACTGATTCGGTAAATTGCAAGCAGGCCAGTGACTTTACCCCTAATTCCTACACTAAGGGGGTCTTGATTGAGGGGCAGTGCAATAAATAGTGGTCCGACAGTCTCTGGGAAACTCTCCCCCACTGGCCAATATGCTGGGGCCCACATTCAGTGTTGGAGTGCTCAAATGTGGGTTCCACAAACCCAGTGTACATTCTTAAAATAGAAGTATGGATTTAAAATAAACAAACATTTATACTCACCTAGGTGGATGCAGCATTTGATTGCCAGCTCTGCAGTGAAAACAAAGCAATCAAACACCACCGAGCACTCAGTTCGCCCTTTCTGCTCTGAGCAGGAAGCCGTGACTGTCATTCATAGGCTCTCAGCTCTGACCCTCCAGCGCTCACTGGAATGCTCTGCTATGGAGGAGGTGGGTGGGGCTGGCTCAGGCTCTCAGTGGATCGCAGATATGGTCAGGATCTTTCCTGATTCTGGACCAGCAGAGTTTTGTCAGCCAACAGCGGACTTTAGCTTGCTATCGGCTGAAAACAGTTCACAGGAGTGCAGAACGAACTGCACTTCTTTGACCTACAGGAGAAGTATAGCCAAAATAGATTTCCATCAAATGCCCATTTTACTGTGCTTTACAACATTGCACTGTAATACACAAAATAGGACATGAAGTGTTGTGGACCTATCCATCCAGGGTTAAGCAATGCCAGCTTCTTGGATGTCTTGCCTTCAACCAAGCGGTGACACCAAGCTTGACAGTGGTGTTCCCACGGGCCAGTGACCTAGCCTCTCTGCACCCCCAACACTGCAGCAAATCATTTCAAAATATCAAAGATTCTCACTCAGGATTCACATCTGTGCATTGCTGTAACACGTGAAAATGTGCATTTTACTGTGCTTTACAACATTGTACAGTAATACACAAAATATGACATGAAGTGTTGTGGACCTCTCTGTCCAGGGCTCAGCAATGCTAGAAACTTGGATGCCTTCCCCTCAACCAGGCGGTAACACCAGACCTGACAGGGGTGTTCCCATACCTGGCCTCTCTGAATCCACAACACAGCAGCAAATCATCTCAGCAGCAGTCTCCTGCACAATGTGTGCTCTGTAATGTCCTCCCAACAATAACCTTGAGCCAAAGAACAGTCCTACCTTTTTCTCCTCTGCAGAGCTCTAGTAATGCTAAAAAAAAGCACCAGGAAGAGTCTCACTGGGAACTGCTCTGGGATCTCCCACAAATCCTTGCTCTTCCCAGTAGACATTGCCCTCCTCTGAGCTGTACAGCAACATTAATACTGCTTCTTTTTTCCCTGTGTTGGGCCAAATTTCCTCTGCTCTCTCTGTGGCTGCACACAGCCCTGGAAAAGTTCAGTGTTCACTGGCAGGAAAATAGAGAGTGAAGAACTGCAGCACTGATTGTGTATGAGTGGCTGCAGCATGTGTGACACTGTCAGTGACAGCATGACCTGTGCAGCTGTATTCCAGAGTGTGTCTCTGACCAGGGCTACAACTAAAAAAAGTCCAATGCCAAAGCATACATTACACATAGGAACACTCGGAACTAGACACGCTAGTGCTCATTAAAATAATAAAGCACAAGAAAGGTCATAGCCAATAACATAATAACATTCAGCCAGGTTTTGTTTTCAGATTAGGCACGGAATCTGATTGCTGTTGTTAGCAGTTTGATTTGAAAGGCCTGGAATCATGGTACAGAAGATGGTCAGAGAGTGTGCAGACATGGTACAGGAGACGGTCAGAGAGGGTGCGGACATGATATAGGAGACGGTCAGAGAGGGTGCGGACATGATATAGGAGACGGTTAGAGAGGGTGTGGACATGATACAGGAGCCGGTCATAGAGTGTGCAGACATGGTACAGGAGACGGTCAGAGAGGGTGCGGACATGATATAGGAGACGGTCAGAGAGGGTGCGGACATGATATAGGAGACGGTCAGAGAGGGTGTGGACATGATACAGGAGCCGGTCATAGAGTGTGCGGACATGGTACAGGAGATGGTCAGAGAGGGTGCAAACATGGTACAGGAGACGGTCAGAGAGGGTGCAGACATGATACAGGAGATGGTCAGAGAGGGTGCAAACATGGTACAGGAGACAGTCAGAGAGGGTGCAGACATGATACAGGAGATGGTCAGAGAGGGTGTGGACATGATACAGGAGTTGGTCACAGAGGGTGCAGACATAATACAGGAGACGGTCAGAGAGGGTACGGACATGATACAGGAGACTGCAGACCTACTACAAGAGATGAGGTCAGAGATTGTGGACATGATAGAGATGCTCTTAGGGACACAGCTGACAGCACAGAGAGATGCAGAGGTGTACAAAGAAGATAGGGTGATAATCACCAGTCCTGTCATGACGTGTCCCTTTCCGGTCAGTCCCTGCACTCCTTCATTCACCTGTCTCTGGGGGGTGCACCCACTGCATTCAGGGCAGCATCATGATGTCATGTGCATGTGCCCACCTAAGCCTGAGCTAGGCCAAGCTAGGCTGAGCCGGAGCGACGAATGTGCAGTTCCACATGGCCTGCGGCCATGTTTTCACAGGCTGAAGCTGCGGCCATCCAGTGATCTGATGGGTCACCTACAGCAATGTTTCTCAACTCCAGTCCTCAAATACCCCCAACAGGTCATGATTTCAGGCTTACCATTATTTTGCACAGGCGCTTTTATCAGTTTCACTGCCTTAGTAATTACCACAGCTGTTTTATCTGAGGGAATTCCTGAAAACATGACCTGTTGGGGGTACTTGAGGAGGAGTTGAGAAACATTGACCTACAGCAGTGGTCCCTAACCTATTTGGAACCGGGGACTGGTTTCATGAAAGAAAATGCTCCCAAGGACCAGCGGAGGGGCATCGCATCGATCTCTGTGGCCAATTTGCTATGGTAATGGCTAGTGTTAGAGCTTCAATCATCACGAAACTATGGTTGATATGGTGTCAGGATGATTGAAGTGCATCATTTATATTATTACATTCGAATATAAAATGAAATAGTTCAACTCGCCATAATGCAGAATCAGTGAGAGCTCTGAGCGTGTCACTTGCCACTGTCGCATGCTACCAGATGCAGTGTATTATTTGCCACCGTCACCTGCCACTAGATGCAGCGTGTCACTTGCCACGTCTTCCTGCCCCTAGATGCAGCGTGTCACTTGCCATGTTGCCTGACACTGGATGCAGTGTGTCACCTGCCACGTCATTTGTCACCTGATGCAACATGTCACTTGCCACCGTTGCCTGCCACCAGATGCAGCGTGTCACTTGCCACGTCCCCTTCCACCAGATGCAGTGTGTTACTTGCCCCGTCATCTGCCACCAGATGCAGCTTGTCACTTGCCACATTGCCTGCCACCAGATGCAGCTTGTCACTTGCCATGTCACCTACCACCAGATGCAGCATGTCACCTGCAATGTCACTTGTGACCAGATGCAGCTTGTGTCACTTGCCACCAGAGGCAATTTGTGTCACTTGCCACCAGATGCAGCTTGCCACCTGATGCATTATGAGACCTCCATGCTGCTGTATCATCAGAGCCGCCGTTAGAGGCCCAGGGTTGGCACTGGTGATTTTGTCTCTGCCGCCATTTTAGAGAAGACCAGCTGTTGTGGAGGCTGAGGGAAAGAATCAAGAGGTGTAGCCCAGGTGGCAATGAAAGTGGCTGCCAATAGAGATAGAGCTGCTGCCAACCCCCTGCCCCACGGCCTGGCCCACAACAGGTCACGGACTGGAAGCAGGCCGTGGGGTGGGGGGGTTGGTGGCAGCTCCATTTCTATTGGCGGCCGCTTTCAATGCCACCTGGGCCCAGCCTCTTGTTTCTTCCCCTCGGCCTCCACGAGAGCTGGTTTCCACAAAAATGTTGGCAGGGACCAAATCATGAGTGCTAACCCCAGACCTCTAGCGGCAGCTCTGGCAATACACTGGGACAAAGCCAATTTCCCGTGATTTTTCCCTTTTTTTTGTCCTTGTAAGACATCATAAGACCGGGATTTGGGTCTGAATATCGTGAATGTCCCGGGAAAAATCGGGACTGTTAGTAACTATGGTAAAGTTGTATCAGGGAATATACTGCAATTGCCTCTTGGGGGATCAGGAAGGAATTTTTCCCCCCTGCTGGTGCAAATTGGATCATACTTTTTTTTTTTTGCTTTCTCTGGATCAACTGTGGGTATAGGATTGTGTATATAGCAACTGTCACTAAATGGTGACCCGCATTCCGAACACGGACCTCAGCGATGTTCCTGTCCGGACCGTCAGGCCACCAGTGTGTTGCCGCATTTTAATGTCCCGTGCGCCCCGCTCCTGGCTGCTGGAACAAGGTCACGTATGTGCCCCGCCCCTTGCCACGGCTCTTGCTCCCGGCTCTTATTACCGGCCGGGCCACAGTTTGGGGTGTGATGTCACGTGCGCTCCCTGCCCCCCTGCTGCTCGCGGCTCCCAGCTCGCCTCTCTTTTTTTAATAATCAAAATTTTATTTCATTTATATATTACACCAGTTATACAACATACTATACCCCTTCATTCAACCCAAAAACAAAAACATCAAATTACATCATTCCACAATTACCCCACCTATCCCACCAACCGAAATTTACATGTTGCAATTTACACAAAAAAAAAAGGTGGGAAGGATTTCCTCTTCCTCCTCCTCTTTCCTCCCTTCTCACTCCACCCGTTATTCTCTCCTACCCTAACCCACAATCTGTGATCCCCCCCCCCCCCACTCCTTAATATTAATTTACTCCAGCTCCTCCCCCCCAATGTGCAAGTGTGGCTAAATTAGACTATAAAGTGAATTTCCCCCTTGTTCTGCTTCCGTGTCGTAAATCACTATAATTCATAATTATATAAATTGTGCATGTGTTAAAAAAAAATAAAAAAATTTCCAATTTCCCTTCCTTTTCTTTCCCTTTTTATATATTCCCTTCCTTCCTTTTCCCCTGAAATAGTGAAAGGGGGAAGACCCTTTCCTCTTCCCCTCTAAAGTCATAGTGCTGGTGAGTTTGAATTTATTTAATGTGTACAATTTTTTTTTTTGGTGCTCGTTTACCCTTACATCCACAAAAAAAATTGCCCTGTGACTGGTGCTGTAACACTCTCCTATTCCCTTCTTCTGTCGTGATGTTTGTTTTACTCCTTTATTGTTTACTGAAGGGACCCCCACCGCCCAGTGCTTATTAGGGGAGAAAGGAAAAGCTCCTGAGAGGGAAAAAAAAAAAAAAACAGAACATATAACCATACATTATCTTACCCCCCACCCTCTTTACATTTGATTAGCATTAGAGAAGTCATATCGATATTTAACTCTTTCTTTCAGGGCCAGTCTTCTTATTTTCTTTATTGTTATTGACTATACCATATCTTCCTCCCTTACCCATTGATGTTTCCCTCTTCTATTATCTCCTTAGTGCACTGTTCCCATTTCGCCCAAGTCATTTAAAATTTCTCTTTTTGGTTTTTAACCACATGGACCCACCTCTCCGCTTCTTTTATTATATTGACCTTGTTTCTCCAATCTGTGACTGTTTGTTTTTTTGCTGTATTTAATAAGTGTGGAGTTATGCTTACTCTGTACTTTTTGATAGGTCCAGGATTTCCATGAAATAGATACTGTATAGGCCCAAACTCCAGGGAGTCCACTGTTAGTTTCTTAATCCATGGGGCCACTGATTCCCAAAACAACTTAATTATTGGACATGTCCACCAAAGATGAAGAAAGGTTCCCCTCTGTCCACAACCCCTCCAACACCTATCACTTGATGTTGAGGAGATTTGTGCTAGTTTTACTGGGGTCCTGTACCACCTTGCTAGGAACTTATATACCATTTCTTGCACCTTTGAACTTATGGAGGTAGTAAATGTTAACAATATCATTCTATTAATTTGTTTATCTGTCCAAACTTGACCCAGCTCTCTCTCCCACTCTTTTACAAAGTATGGGGGTGTCTTTTCTTGTTCCCTTAGGATCATTCTGTACATCCGAGACAGCATATGCCCAGATTCTGATATCTGTGCACATTGCCTCTCGAATGCAGTGAGTGAGTTCATGGGTCTTCTTAACGGCTTTGTTTTCTTGAAGAAACTCATCATTTGACAATATTTCCATTCTGCCATTCGTGTCGCCCCGAATCTCGAGACCATCTCTGTCAGTGATAATAGGGCTCCACTTGGGGCAAACTTGCCACATCCAGTGTTCCAGTGGTCTTGACCCCAAACCCCCAGACTTCCCATCTCCTCCCCCGGAGGGAACCAAGGGAATCCCTCCAGAGGGGCCAGAGGGGAAGTCTGGGGAGCATATATACCCTTTCTGTTCATTCTGTCCCATACTTCCAATGAATTCAGGGTCAGCGGTGATGTCCATTGTGACAACTCTCTCAATGACCCTTGCATCCATGGTGCTCCTGCCAGGTTTCTCCCCGCCATCGACATTTCTGCTTGTACCCATGGTTTTCCCTTTAGGTCATGGCACCATTCCAGTATCCTAGCTAGAGTCATGGCCTTATAATAAGATGCTATATCCGGGAGTCCCAGGTCGCCCTTGGCTCTACTCCTTCTTAAAATATCATAAGCCAGTCTAGGCCTTCTATCACTCCACACAAAGGCCACGAACAGCCTACGCACTTGCCTAAAGAGAGTCGCCGGCAACCTGATTGGCACTGTGCGCAGCACATATACTATTCTAGGCAATATACTCATTTTTATGGCACTGATTCTCCCGAACCAGGTCAAGTATTTACCCTTCCATTTCTTTAGTACTTCTGTTATTTCTTTCAATAATGAGCCATAGTTACGTTCATACAATAATTCATAGTCTGCGCTGATCTGTACCCCCAGGTATGTCAGCGACCCTCGTTCCATATAAATGGATACATCTCTTTCAATGACCTTTCTAAACTGGGACATGGCTAAGAAGGATGACTGACTTCTCAACATTAATCTTGAAGTCAGACACCCTTCCAAATTTCTGTACCTCCACCATTAATGCGGCTATAGATGTCTGGAGAGCGGAGAGGAAAAAGAGTAGGTCATCCGCATACGCTGCTACTTTATGTTCCGTATGGCCTATATACGTCCCTGCTATCTCCTTATTATTTCTGATTCTGCGCAAAAATGGTTCCATTACTATCGCAAATATCAGGGGGGACAGCGGACACCCTTGCCTGGTACCGTTTTGTATGTTAAAACATTCGGATACTGTCCCGTTAACCTTAATTCTTGCTCTTGGTTTCGCATATAAGGACATGATCCATCCTAGCATTTTTTCCCCCAGTCCTATCCTCCCCAGTACTTCTCTCATAAAGCCCCAGTTCACTCTGTCGAAGGCCTTTTCGGCGTCCATCGACAGAGTGATTCTTGGGGTTCCATCCGGACCGCATCCAATGCAATATATGGAGTGCACGAGTGGTGTTGTCCCTTGCTTCCCGTCCCTTTATGAACCCCGTTCGATCTGGGTGTACCAAATCTCCTACATGTTCCTGAAGTCTCAAGGCCAGGATTTTTGCCAGTAGTTTGGTGTCCGAGTTCAGCAGAAAGATAGGCCTGTAGTTAGCGCATACCTGGGGGTCCTTTCCTTCTTTTGGCAACACCATTATATATGCCAGTAATGCTTCTGGGGAGAGTGGACTTGAGGCACTAATAGAATTTAAATAGCTACAGAGTGGCTTTACCAAAACTGGAAGAAACTTCTTATAATATGAGTTTGTCAACCCGTCCGGCCCTGGGCTTTTCCCCAGGGGCAGGGTTGCTTTCACTCTGCTCAACTCTTCAACCGTGATTGGACGTTCCATATCCTCAGAAATTACTCTAGGTAGTATAGGCATGGCAGCGTTCTCAATATATTCACCTATCTCATTCCTCCTTTGTCCCTCACTTTCCCCTGTTCCCAATGATTCTGTTTTGGAGATGTTATATAGGGCCTCAAAGAATTTACCAAATTGCTATAACCTTCGTATCCATTATTTTCCTGCCTTGGACTAGTAAGCTATGCACATGTCTAGAGTCCTGTTGTTTTTTAAGTTGTTTTGCCAATAGCCGTCGGCATTTATTTCCTTGTTCATATGCTCTATTTGCGAAAAACCTAATTTTGTTTTTTGCTCTATGCTCTAGGCATTGCGAAAGTTCTGCTCGTAAGCTCTCCAGACATCTGCCGTCCGTTGGGTAGAGATTTTTCTTATGTTTTATCTCTAGGGCACTGATCTTTTCTAGTAGTTCGTCTATTTCTCTTTTACCTTCCTTCTTTATATGTGAACCATAAGCGATTAGATCCCCTCTAACGACTGCCTTGTGGGCTTCCCACACCACTTGATCTGACACTTCTTCTGTTTTATTTATTTCAAAATATTCCTTTATCTTAATACTTAGTTTCTCCACTATGTCCTATTTGTCCAACAATGACTCGTTCAGATGCCATGTTCGTTCCGTACGATCCATTTGAGTTGGTCGGAGGGTCAGAATTATTGGGGCGTGGTCGGACATAGTTCTTGGTTCGATTGTACTTGTGCTGACATTCCAGAGGTAGAATTGATCCACCAAAAAAAGGTCTAACCGCGAGTACATATCGTGTGTTTTAGAGTAGTAACTAAAATCCCTAGTCCCTGCGTGTAAAGCTCGCCAGCTGTCCACAAGATGCTGTGAGCGTAAAATTTGTTTAACCCGCTTTATGGCTCTAAAGGATAGAGCGGTTCTGCCCGTGGAGGTATCTATACTCGGGTCCAGCACTATATTAAAGTCTCCTCCTACCACTAAACATCCTTCCTTAAATTCTTCCAGTTTTCTAAACATTTTAAGCAAAAAATTAACAGTCCCTTTATTGGGCGCATATATTGAAGCAAAGGTATATCGTTTCCCTTGCAGTACCCCCATTACAAACAAAAACCGGCCTTCTGGGTCACTTTGCAGGGTCTATATTATCCAGGGGCATGATTTCTTAAACGCGATTGTGACCCCTCTTGCCCTCGCAACTGGGGATACCGCATGATACCATTGGTTCAATATATTCTGGGGCAAGCCAGGGATTGAGCTGCCCCTGAAGTGGGTCTCCTGCAGGAAAACAACATCAGCTCCTAAATGTTGCAGCTCCACCCATAGGCGACCTCTCTTGTTTGGTGAGCTCAAACCCCTCACATTGTATGACAATATTTTCAATATGGCTGTCATTTTATTTTATCCTCAGGAACCCCCAGACCCCTTGCCCCTGGTCTCTGTCTTCTCCTCTGCTAATCCCACCCCCCCCTATTGACAACACCATTCCCAACATTCAACACCCCATTGAACACGTGCCTATACATAAAAAAAAGAGAAAAAAAAACTGTACCACATATGTGTCATAAACATAAACCTTGCTTACTCCTTTTACATACCAGAAACCTCTTTTTAGGGGTATTTCTAAAAATCGGGTAGGGAGCCTGCGCACACAGACACCTCCTGCGTGCAAGCTACCTCCCTTCCCTGCCTCTCGCAGGATAACTCTCCCCTTTAATTGGGGCTGGCCTATTGACCTACAAAAGGTCCTCATTTCCCATCACATCCCCCCATCTATTCCCCCCTCCTCCCGGGCATTAACCTATAGATCCCTTCCCAGGTGGGAAAAAAAAAGGAAAAAATTGAAAACATTTTTTTAGGTCCTTCTTTGGGCTATACCCCTGTTAACCCTTGCCGATACTTTTTTGCCACTTATCATCTCGTTGCAGGGGGGGGGCCTAAAAAATGTATTCTCCAGTCCATAAGGTCCACCATCGGAAGGTCTAATTTCTCCACAAATGATTTCAGATCGTCCTTTGTTCGCAATGTTGCTGTTCTTCCATTCCTGGAAGCTGTTAAACTGAAGGGGAACCCCCACCGGTATTTAATCTCAGCCTTCCCTAGGGCTTCTAACAGTGGTCGGACCGACCCTCGCTTAAAAAGAGTCCTTTTTGATATATCTGGGTACAGGGCTATTTTTGAGCCTTCAAATGTAATCATAGGATTATTACGTGCCGCCTTCATTATACTTTCTTTCACTGCATATTTGTGAACTTTACAGATTACATCTCTGGGTACGTCAGCTTTTGTACTATGGGGGGGACCCGGTGTATCCGGTCTATTTCAATGACGTTTGGAGATTGATCCCCCAAAATCTGTCCAAAAATTTTTTGTGCTGTTGGGGCTAATTCTGTCGCTGTAATTGACTCCTTCAGTTCTTTTATACGTATATTTTGTCATCTATCCCTGTTCTCGTACTCGTCCAGCTGGTCCCTGTATGAGTTTAATGTCTCCTCATATTTTTTCGTGGACTCTTGAACATCCGCCACTACCTGTATGGTGGTTTCTTGTTCTTTTTCCATTCCCTCCACTCTGTATCCCAGGTCCCTGATGTCATCTTTTAAACTTCCCACTGCCTGCATGCAGGATTGTTTAACTGTGTTAATTAATTGCTGAATGTCATTTTTGGCGGGGAGGGCCTTCAACAATTCCCAGATGTCCCTTTCTGGGTCCGCACTCTGTCCATTCCGCCCCTGTGGACTCCCCTCACCATCCTGGGTGCTCTCCTGGTCACACTCCACAGCATGTCTATGTGATGACCCGCATATTCCCATGCCCCCTCCTATTACTTTTCGGTGTTCCTGTCTGGTACTTTGATCCATACTGGGGATTGGGTCCTCTCCTCCTCTTCCCATCATAGTCTCTATGTCTATGGACTGTGTCTCCTCTAATGACCGCCTGTTAATCTCCCGCTGTCATTGTGCCCAGGTTCCCTACTGGTGGGTTTTGTATGTCCATTGATGTGTGTCCATTACCAGGGTTGGGTTGACCCTTATTCTTAGCCCCTACTACATCTCCTTTCCCCCAGGGGCTCCCACCACCACCGGGGGGACTTTGTTCTGGGGTCTTCCTCCCTCTCCCTGCTGTAGGAGATCTCTTACCATTTGCCACGACACTGTCTCCTGTCATTTGGGTATTCACTTGCTTTATCCAGGACTCCCGCTCTGCTTTTTCTACACCATCAATGGCGTTTACTCCGCTCCGCTTCTTTGTATCCAGCCTTCCTGCTTGCTCAGGGGCGTGGGGGGATAGGTAAGCCTTAATGCCATCCAACGATTTTCTTCCTCTCCCTGCTGTTGGTTGCAGAGCGGCTTGTCTGCGGGTTGTCATCCTCAGATATCTGGCACACTGCAGAGTCTACTCGAGTGGAAAGGGGGGGGGAAGTAGCCGGAGAGAACAGCCGATCACCTCTCGCCTCTCTCTCTCTCCCACTTCAGTCGACTGCCTGTCTGCTGTCAGGGAAACGCCAGCGTGTGCTTGCTTAGTGCATGGAGAGGCTGAAGACAGGCAGACAATCAAAGCACTCTCTCACACACACCGCTTCTTAGCTGTCGGCTGGATGATTGCCGTATGATTAGCCCGGGAGCGTGGAGGGGGGGGAGGAGCACTCACTCACACTCGTCATTCTCGAAATCTCCCAGCTGGCCTCTCACTTCTTCCGAACAGCTTCCAAACCCTGCAGCTTGCCACATGTGCAGACTCCTGTCCTCAAGGTATGTGGGGCACGTTTTTTGTTAAGGGGATCGCTGATGGCCATATTTTGTTAAGGGGCACACTGATGGGCGCATTTTGTTGTGCCCAACAGAGTGCCCCTTAACATAAAATGTGCCAATCAGCATGTCCCTTATTTTATGTTAAAGAGGCACTCTGATGGGCACATTTTATGTTAAGGGGGCATTCTGATGGCCATATTTTGTTAAGGGGCACTCTGATGGGCACATTATATGTTATTGGGCACGCTGATGGGCACAGCAAAATTTGCCCATCAGCATGCCCTTTAACATAAATGTACCCATGAGAGTGCCTTTTTAACATAAAATAAGGGGAATGCTGATGGGCACATTTTATGTTAAGGTGGCACTGTGATGGGGACACCTGATGTAAAGGGGTACTCTGATGGGGACACCTGATGTAAGTGGGCACTCTGAATGGAAAACCTGATGTAAGGGGGCACTCTGATGGGGACACCTTATATAAGGGGGTACTCTGATGGTGGCAACTGATTTATGGGGGGTAGTCTGATGGGGGCACCCAATGTAATGAATTACTCTGGTAGGGGCACCTGATGTAAGGAGGAACACTATTGGGGACATTTAGATTTACAGAGTATTACCAGTATTACCAGTATTACCAGATTTACAGAGTATTACCAGAGTGTGTGGAGGAAACGTGCCAAAAAAAGAAAAGAAGACATGTACAATCTTACACGGCACAGACTTGTGATTCAGACCTCGGCCAGAATTTTTTTTAGTAACCGGACCTCCTTGAATTTTAATTCCCTACCCCTGGTCTATAGGATCGTGAAATGGACCTTAATTATAGCTGCTTATGATCTATCATGTAAAGTCAGCAATGACATGAAAATGATTTTCTATACTTACATATTACTTCTACAGATTTTAAACAATTACATTGTTAGCAATTGTCAGTTTTGTCTGCTTGCTGTATACTTATCTTAACAGAGACTTAAAGATTCTAAACAAATGCTGGAAGAGCAAATTGGGTGAACTGACTTCTTCATATTATTCATTGCCATCACGCTATAAAACTATGCTGTATCTGTCTCAATTCATGCGCCTCAAATATTAGCCACAATCAGCTTTGTAATATAAAATGAAGGCAGTCATTTACTTTCTTCTCTGAACTCCCACACAGACACAATATCATATACAATCACACAAGTCACCCTTTGTTCCTCTGTGGTGTCTGCTGGTGACATATTGCCTGCCGTTTCCTGTGCCATACATCCCTCCAGGAATTTTCCATGTGCCCATTGCTGGCTGGGAAAGTCTTTATAATACCTTACAAGTGGTGGGTACTGAGACCATATATTACTTTTGGTCATGTGATATTAAGGGTCACTAACAGGTCAAGAGATTCCATAGAATCACAGGAAATATCAGCTTCAAATATACAAATATGTATATAAAACCCTAATGATGAACTTCTCTTACTTGGTCATTTTTGGTCTGTTAAATATACCACTGAAAGTGTATTGCTATAGCTATTGGATAAATTAAAAAAAATACCTTTTGATCCTGCCAGGAATCTTGTGAGCTTATTACTTCTTGTGCTCTCTGCATCTGCTGACTGTTATCAGTTAGCATTGTTCCCAGCTGTCTCTGTAGACTCTGTAGACCTCCTCATATGTTGAAGAAAGAGTAAGGTGTTCTGTAATTCACAAACATTTCCTTTGTGGGATGACAATGCTGACCCAGGGCCGTCTTAATGGGCGGGCACCCCTGGGCACTGCCCAGGGGCCCCAGCTGCATGGGGGGCCCCTGCACTTTACCGGTCCCCTCAACATGCACTGCAGTGCTCTGCTTTGCCATGTCGATCGGGTTAGCAGGAGTGTCAGCGGTGCGGGGGAGGCTGCCTGTAACACTCCCTTGCCATTTGTTCAAGTTTGACTGTCCTGGACCCTTGGGGATCTTCACTATCTCCCGAGGCAGCAGGAGTTGGTGGGCGGAGCCAAGGGTGTGGCTGCCTCCTCCACTCCTCCCAAAGACTCAACTTCACTCAGGAGAAGGAGAGACCACAGCAGCCCTGGGAGTCTTTGTATCCAGGAATGCTGTAAGTGACTGAGCACGTCACTGCATACTGCACTAACTTTCCAATATTGTACTCTATCCTATCCAAACCTACCACTATACCTTCCTATCTACCCACATCTGCCACTATACCTCCCTATCTACCCACATCTGTCACTATACCTCCCTATCTACCCACATCTGCCACCATACCTCCCTATCTACCCACATCTGCCACCATACCTCCCTATCTACCCACATCTGCCACCATACCTCCCTATCTACCCACATCTGCCACTATACCTCCCTATATACCCACATCTGCCACTATACCTCCCTATCTACCCACATCTGCCACCATACCTCCCTATCTACCCACATCTGCCACCATACCTCCCTATCTACCCACATCTGCCACCATACCTCCCTATCTACCCACATCTGCCACCATACCTCCCTATCTACCCACATCTGCCACCATATCTTCCTATCTACCCACATCTGCCACTATACCTCCCTATCTACCCACATCTGCCACTGTACCCCTCTATACTACCCACATCTGCCACTATACCACTCTATACTACCCATATCTGCCACTATACCACCTATACTACCCAAACCTCCCACTATACCTCCTATACTACCCAAAGCTGCCACTATACCATCTATACTGTACCCTCCTGACCTCCCCTTTACTGTGTCCTCCAACCCCCCCCTGCCCTTCTGCCCCCCCGTACTGTGTAAAGTCATACATAAATACAGGCCGCTGATAGGCTGGGAGAAGCATTTATGGCAGAGGGCAGTGTGTACAGGGAAAAAGTCAGTGTATACAGAGGGTCTGTGTATAGGGGGGGGGGGGAGGCAGTGTGCAGAGAAGGTGGGACAGTGTGTATAGGGGTGAATTTCATTTGGGATAATTCCCTGATTGTGTATATTTTTTGTTGCTAATCAGACTCAAAAGCAATGCCCAATATGTAGCATCATTTAGCAACACCCACTCCTTGCCACCAAGTGCATAGCACGCTACAGGTCACCATCTCCCTGGTAGGGGCCCTAGCGCATTACTTTGCCCAGGGGCCCATGATTTTAATAAGAAGGCCCTCTACTGACCCTCCATAGATACAGTACGAGGTATATCCAGAATATAATGAGAATGAAGTACCAATGCTAGAGAAGGGCTCTGTGAAGGGAGAAGCTGGCCAAGGTCACTTGGGGTGGAGCGCCAGGTATATGTTAGAACACTGATCAGTTGCATTCCAGCCCTGTCAGAGTCAAGACATTCTTTTTTGTGATACCCTGTTCAAGTGCCTAATATTAAGAAAAATGTAAGCAAGTTTAGAATAGCGGTACGTAATAACATTTTGTGTGGAATTGGGTAAAAGTGCATCAGAAACCATGGAAATGTGGAGGAAAGCTTATGGAGAAGCTGTGCTATCATCTGCACAAGTGTACCGATGGCACAAGACCTTTAATGAAGGACAAGAAGGCGTTGAAGACGAATAATGATCAGGACGCCCCTCTTCATCAAAAACGGAACAGAATGTGTTCACTATCAGAATGATTGCAGAGGAAACGGGAATTACCAAGTCAATTGTTCATGAAATCGTGACTCAGGATTTGAACATGAGAAAAGTGCGTGCACTTGTTCTAAAGAACTTGTAAAGTGATCAGAAGGAACACAGTCAACTCATTTGCCAAGATCTGTTGGCCGGAAAGAGAGCCTGATATTTTGTGTCAAGTGATCATGGGAGATGAATCCTGGATGTTTGAGTATGATCCCAAGATGAAGAAACAAGTTCAGAATCTACGTCACCTTGCCCCATGAAAGCTTGAAATTCAAACTACGCAATCTCTGAAGGCCATCCCACTTGAAGACTTCCAGGGATGCTATAAAAAATAGAAAAATTGCTGGGGGTGTTGTGTACAGTCACAAGGTGCATACTTCGAAGGAGACAATTTTCAATTGTAAACATTTTCAATAAAATAATTTTTAAAATGTCATTCTCATTACTTTCTGGGCACACCATATGTAAATTGTTTGTTCTTGGGTCTAGACTACACTTTAATTTGCTATACAACTTGTTTTTTCCATGTACCACTACAACTTTTATATTTAGTACATTAGCTATATTTAGCCTTTGGCTTCTAGCACGTCTTGAATACTCCACATCTCTCTGCCATAATTCCGAGTTTGGTTCCTGTACACCTTGTATTTTTTGTTGTATTCTTGCACCTTCTGTTGCATTCTCCATGATATACAATAAATAAAAAAAAAATCTCACACGGAGAATGAAACCATTCAAAACAACAAAAGAAGGTGTGCAGGTCCAGGATACCAAGCATAGGAATTTCATTGCTACAGTCACCAAAAGATATTGAAAAGATGTAAACAATTGTTTAATGATTTACCATTCCAAAATTTTCCAAAAACTAAAATTATCTGTTTTGGTTGGAGTGAAAGATTTTCTTAGGCTAGATACAAACTAACAATGTTTTCAACCACTTGTCAAATGTCTATGGCCTATATGCCTAACAGCTCTGAATTCCAGGAGACATATGTCACTCATAGGCTCTCATAGCACAGCCATTGTCAGTGTTCCCTACTCTTCCCTGCAGCAGCTGCACACTGATAAAGGGGAGCTGGAGATGCAAGATCACATGAGTAAAAACCAAAGTTGATTAAAATAGTTAAATATACAGATTTTTTTTATACAGGTTAGACAGGATAGGTAGGTGTGTGTGTGTGCGTGTGTGTGTGTGTGTGTGTGGGGGGGCCTGGGGGTTAAGAATATATATAGTTAGGCTTTTCTTCCACTCTAAGGTTCACCCAAACATAAGTTCAGATGGAACATATACCCGTTTTTTCCAGCAATTTAAACATGTTTTCCAGCAATTTTCACTTTTGCTCTGGTATATTGCACACATTGCACAGATGCACCAATTCACGGGCAGGGTTAGGGCATTTGCCAGGCATTTTATTTAATGGAGTTTTGCGTTTTTTAATGTCTCACTTTAAGCATTACAAAAAATTACTGTTTTCCACCAAATGCCATTTGTTTGACAATCCCATGCCTATTAGCATAGAAAATGACTGATATTTTAACATTTTTCTCTTATTAACTTTTAATGGGGTTTGGATTCGACATCTGGGCTTTACATATGTCCCCATCACTGAAACCAATGTGGCAGATCTTTGCATGTTTGCATGTGAACAGGGCAATTACCTGCTATGAAGTTCAGAAAGTGTTCAAAAAGAACTGCATCTCTGGTGTTTCTAGAAGCATTTATCCAGAACAGATATGTCTCCAGGAGAAACTATTTAACCTGGCTTCACACTTATCCATTGCAGTAGCACACATTAAAAAAAGAACATTAATGAGTAATTTTATGTGTTTTGTGTTGCATTGCTCTTACTTTATAGTGCCACCCAACACACCATTTGTACAGCCCACATTACCACACCTGCTGGTGCATGTTGCTGAAAATGTTACAAATGCGTTTTTATGGGTGCATATACCAATAGACATAAGGGTCTGATGCCAGCACATTGATTTTCTAGCTTATTGTGCAACACAAGTATGCAGGGGCACTAAAGGCATTAAAGCTGATGTTAAGCAAAAAAACTTCTCTATGGCTTTAGTGACCAAACTTACCTATCAAGTTTGTTCTATCTTGTGCAGACAGCTGGACCCTGTAGACATTGGCTGTGAGTGAATGCATCAACCTTTTCCTGCTGCTGAAATTCCAGTGCTGTGAAGCTGCAGTAAACCATCTCCCTGTAGGGCCAGCCCCCACCTCCCTCCTCCTCCACTGAAAAAAGTTGTCTTATAGTGTATGTTGCATGTAACACAATCTATAAATGGGGAGAAAATCTTGTGACTCATCAGACTCTCACCCATTCTTAGACTGTTGCACACAGTGTACACTACGAAAACGGAAAATTGTATACTCACCTTTGCGTAATTTTCCTTTCCTGCTGCGTCTTCATGGCAGCATACACTTTGGGTTGTGAATCCACCCCCACAACCTGATAGGACCACATAGCTATAAATTGATGAGAAGGCACCCGCCCCAGTATTCTCTGTGTATATATATATATCACCTCAGAAGGGTGGGCGATTGTATGCTGCCATGAAGATGCGACAGGAAAGGAAAATTACGGAAAGGTGAGTATACAATTTTCTGTTTTCCTGTCGCATCATGGCAGCATACACTTTGGGGAGTAACTCGCCAGACTGGGTGGGAATGCAAAGTAGGTTTATTGACAAGGAATAGAAGATTTGGCCTGTATGACGGCCTTCCCGAAATCTACTGCTGATAGGCATGCAGCATCCACTTTATAATGCGATATAAAGGTGTTTCTGGAAGACCAGGTGGCCGCTCTACAAATGGTTTCTGCTGAGACTCTACAGTAGGCTGCCCACAAAGTAGCCACTGCCCTGGTAGAGTGCGCCCTTAAGCCCTCCGGAATCTGTAAGGTTCCCAGGAAGTAGGCCTTCTTGATAGTCTTTACCAACCATGAGGCGATGGTACGGGTTGATGCCGCTTGGCCTTTTTTAAACCCATGTGGTATGATTAGGAGGTTTTCCGATTTTTTGAACGGCTTGGTTGCTGACAGATATTGCAAAATATTGCCCTTGACATCCAGTGGATGAGGAGCGCCCTGATCTGTGACAAGGGCCGGAAGATTGATCTCCTGGTTAAAGCGGAATGAAGAGGAGACTTTCGGGATAAAACGATCCGAAGGCTTCAAGACTAGCCTGCCCGGGTAGATGATCAGGTACAACTCTTTGGCTAGCAGGGCTTGCATCTCTGAGACTCTCTTTGCTGATGTTATAGCAATTAGGAATGAGACCTTTAGCGTCAGATCCCAAAGGGAGATGTTTTCGAGTGGGGAAAAAAGGCTCTTTGGATAAGACTTCCAAGACAGTTGAGAGATCCCAGGCTGGAAATGAAGGCTTCCTAGGGGGCCTTAGTTTTAGACAGGCCCTTTGGAATTGAACAACAAGTGGATTAAGGGCCCACTTGACTCCTGTCAAGGCAGAGATGGCTGATACTTGCACCTTCAGGGCGCTGGACCCAAGGCCTTTCTCCAGGCCTGACTGGAGGAACTCGAGAACTTGCGACACTCAAGGAGAAGAAGAGTCCCAACCTTGCTCATGGGCAAAGGAAACAAACTTTTCCCAGATCCTTCTGTAGGTGTTATTTGTGGTAGACTTCCTAGCCTGGAGTAAAGTATCCACTACTTTCTGAGAGCAGCCTTGGTCTAGGAATCTAGACCTCTCAGCCTCCAGGCCGTTAAAAGCAACTTCTCCAGGTTGAAGCAGCTGGCCCCGAGCCAGTAAGTCTGCCGATACCGGAAGGGGGAGTGGGTCTGCTGTGTTCAACTGTAGGAGGGTAGTGAACCAAGACCTCTGCGGCCAAAAGGGAATCACAGCCACCACTAGAGCTGCAGAATGCTTGAGCCTCAGAAGGAACTTGGCTATGAGAGGAGTTGGTGGAAAAATGTAGCCTAGGCAGAAGTTCCAGGGATGTTGGAGACAATCCGTTCCCTCCGCTGAAGGAAAGGGAATCCTGGACAAAAACCTCTGGCACTTTGTTTGCTGGAGTTGCTGCGAGGTCTATGTCCGGAGGACCCCAGGTCTGGGATATTAAGGGCGAATGCTTGGGGGCTCAGAGACCACTCGTTGTTGGAAATAAAGGTTCTGCTGAGTGAATCCGCCATGAGATTCTGAACGCCTGGAATGTAAGCCGCCCTCAGATCCAGAAGGTTCAGTTGAGCCCATTGAATCACCGGGCAGACCTCCTGCATCATAGAGATGCTCCTGATGCTCGCCTGCCTGTTGATATAGGCTACTGCCACTTTGTTGTCCATCTTTAGGATAACTTGTTTCCCTTTCAGAAAGGTGCTGAAGGCCAAGAGGGCGTGAAAGGCTGCCTTCATCTCCAGTACGTTCGAGACAGAGTCCTGAGTTCTGAAATGCCAGCGGCCCTGCGCCGCGTAATGTAGATAGTGCGCCCCCCAACCTTCCAGGCTGGCATCCAAAGTCACTACTTCCTGATGGGGGGGTGACTATCTGTTTGCATCTCCTGAGGTTGCAAGGACGCGTCCACCACTGCAGTGATAGTCTGGCCTCCTCCGAGATGTAAATCGGTTGGGACATGGACAAACCGTCCCACTGGCGCAGGAAAGAGGTTTGAAGGGGTCTCGAATTCCATTGCGCCCACCGGACCATTGGGATGGTTGCTGACAGAGAGCCTAGGAGACTGAGGCATGCTCTGGCTGGTAAGGATGGTGCCGAGATTGATTTTCTTACTCTCTGAATTAATGGAGGTATTTTCTCCAGTGGCAGCTCCACTGTATTTGCTCAGGTATCCAGTTCGGCCCCTAGAAAGACCATCCTTTGGGTTGGCTGGATGTTGCTCTTTCCCCAATTTATTATCCATCCCAAACACTTTAGTGTGGAAACTAGGATTTCCTGGTGTTGCACGAGGGATTCCTGGCTGTTTGAGAGGAGGAGGATGTCGTCCAGGTAGTGGTGGACCCTTAGACCTTTTTCTCTCAAGGATGCTATCACCGGTAGTAAGACCTTTGTGAATGTTCTGGGGGCTGTCGAGATTCCGAAGGCAAGACTCTGAAATTGAAAGTGCCCGTGATCCACTGAGAATCGCAGGAATCTTTGGAATGCAGCATGAATCGGGATATGCAAGTAGGCGTCCTGGAGGTCTATGGAAAGCATCCAGTCTCCCAGATTTATGACCTGGAGGATAGACTGTAAGCTTTCCATCTTGAATGACTCCACCCGGATGGACCTGTTGAGATTCTTTAGATCTAGAACCAGGCGCAGATCCCCCGATTTCTTTTTGACGAGGAACAGCAGGGAATAAAATCCCTTGCCTCTCTGTGCTGGCGGAACTTCTACTATCGCCCATTTTCGGAGAAGGTCCTGAATATAATTCATCAGTGACATCCTTTTTTCCTGAGATGGAGGAAGATGGGTTTGGCAAAATTGATCCTTTGGGGGTCGACTTTTGAAGGACCACCTGTGGCCAAATCTGATGGTGGCCAGAGTCCAGGGATCCTTTATAATTTCCACCCAGACCAGCCTAAATCTGGAGAGTCTGGCTCCCACTACTGCTGGCTGGACGGACGCACCTTCAAAAGGACTTCTGGTCACTGGAAGCGGGAGTCTTGGGCTTCTGAAATTTCATGAAGGTTGACTGAGGATTTTTCCAGCTCCTTCGGTACTCCTTCCCAGGCCTGTATGCTTTTGCGTCCCTATACCTCTCCGGAAGGTTTCGTTTAAAGGGAGGAGGTCTCTGTTGTTTTGGCCTACTATCCGAAGGGATAAGTCCAGACTTGCCGCCAGTCACCTTCGAAATGGCTGAGTCCAACTTCGCCCCAAAAAGGTTCTCCCCGTCAAACGGGATGCGACACCAATTGGACTTGGAGGCCATCCAGGGCTTCAGCCATAGTGCTCTTCTGGCCATTACCGAGGCCAACATAGACTTAGATGCAGACCTGATTGTATCGACAGAGGCCTCTGCCACAAAGTCGCCCGCTAGGCTTAGTTCTTGCAAAGCTTTTACTATTTTCTCTTGGTCTGCACCCTCCAATACGAGCTTCTCAGTGTTTGCGGACCAGCTGGAAATGGCTCTACCCACTGCTGCGAGCACTACCGCTGGCCTGCAGGCACCTCCTGCCGACAGGTAGGCCCTCTTAAGGTCCGTGTCGATTTTCCTATTGAGCACGTCCCTGAATGTTACCGCTTCCTCTATAGGGAGTGTAACATGCCTGGCTAGGAGCATCAAAGATGCGTCCACCACAGGAGGAGAAACCAGAGGGGTTACTTTAGGCTCCTTGAGCAGATACAGTTTGAGAAGTCTATTATTTAGACTGGATTTTTTTTCAGGTCTTTGCCATTCCTCCTTGATTAGGTCGTCCAGCTCCTCAATAAATGGGAAAGCTTCTGGATCCTTCTTAAGGTCAGGGAAATACTTCCTTTGTTTCTGTTGGACCTCCTGGGGTTCCTCCCAGTTTATTGCCTCCTTAACCGACTTGACAAAAGGCTCTATTAAAGAAAAGTCAAAGCCAGCCGATACTTCCAGTCCCTCATTATCAGACAGAGAGTCTTGCTCTCTTGATGTACTGACCGGAGCGGGGGAGGCACTGTGGATAGAAAACGCTGTTTCCGGAATCAAGGCCTGCGGAGCTGAAATTCCAGCTCCTTCTGCGACTCCCTCTGTGGCCCGAGCGGCTTCTACTGCGGTATGAGCGGCTCCGTCTGTGTCTGGAGGGACTTCTTCTGTGCGAGGTCTCTCTATGTCTTGAAGCAGACGTTCCTGAGGACCTGATAGGGCTGACCAATTTAGGTAGCATTAGTAGTGCTCTCTTTTTCAATCTTCACTACTTACCGCGTCTTCCCCCCCCTTACCTATTAGGCTGGTGGTGATCTGCTGGGGCAGCGGTCTCCATAGTGAAGGAGTGGTGAAGCCTGCAGATACAGCAAGATTTAAGACATGCAAAAAGAAATTAAGGCAGAAGATAGGTAGTCAGATAGCATAGGTACTTACCTTTGCAGAGCGTTTTAAATGGCTATAAATCAGTCTCAAGTCAGCAACACAGCAAAGGCAGTGAAAACTGACATTGGGGCTTTATAAAACTGCCGCCATAAATGCTGAGCGCTCGCGCATGTGCAGTAGCGCCGCGCGGCACCCGGTGCCATCTTGGAACATAGGCAGAGAATGCCCTGTTACTGCGCACTATGCATGCGTGAGAGCGCCAAGAACGCTCGGCGCACACAGGGAAGCCTACAGGGGAACAAGAGAGCCCAGGAACACCTAGTAGGTGGGAGAAAGTGGGGGGAGACCGCTGCGCACAACTAAGCCTATTTAAGGCTTATATCTATAAGGCCAGAGTGAAACTTCTAAAGCTATTCCACCGCTAAGCCTGTTTAAGGCTTATATTTGGGTTGCTGACACGTCAAGCCTGTTTAAGGCTTATATTGTGGCCAGCAGAGACAATAAAAAAGGGCCCCTGAGATCACCAGAGTGGGGCTCCTTCCATCTAGCTCGTTTAGAGGCTGTACAGGAAAGGACTTCCACCCAGGAGAGGCTAGAACCTGGCTGGGGCGAAGCGGTAAGGGGGTACTGATCCATGTGGTCCTGACAGGTGAGGAAAAATAAGAGAATACTGGGGCGGGTGCCTTCTCATCAATTTATAGCGATGTGGTCCTATCAGGTTGTGGGGGCGGAGTCACAACCCAAAGTGTATGCTGCCATGATGCGACAGGAAACAACCTTTCTCAGTTGTAGAGGAGAGAGGCGAGGGTGGTTTTCCATCAGATGCTTGTTCACTGCAGCTTCACAGAAAACTCATTGCTATTAACCATCACAGTGCTGGAAATTCAGAAGCATGAAGAGGTCGGGGCATCTGTACACAGGGGATTTCTGTAGGCAAAACTTCAGCTTAAAGTGGTTATAAACCCTGTTACACCACTTTTACCTACAGGTAACCCTATAATAAGGCTTACCTGTAGGTACCTTGAATACCTCCTAAACTTGCGCAGTTTAGGAGATATTCACTGTATCTGCATGTGCTGACATCATCGGCACATGCGCACTGAAGAGACAGACCGCTCGTGACGTTTCTTCAGTAGCCGTGCCGTGACCGGCGCGGGAGTGACGTCATCGTGGCTCCGGCCAATCACAGCGCCAGAGCCGCAAACCTGGAAATAACACCGGGAGACATGTCACCGGTCACAGCGGTGTGCGGGGACCACTGCAACAGCTTTGACCTAAGGTAAGTATTTCCTAATGAGCTAGTATGCTATGCATATTAGCTCATTATGCCATTATGCCTTTGTCTTGCAGGTTTTTTTTTTTTTCTGAGTTTACAACCACTATATATATATATATATATATATATATATATATATATATATATATATATATATATATATATATATATATATATATATAATATAATGTCACCAGTTGTATGGCTGAACTCGTATTGGAGTTGCACAAAAAAGATGCAGGGACTTACTTCCCGCACTAGAATCAGATTGCATGTTCGCATGTTCTCACCCATGCGATCCAATTTCTGTCCGAATCCACAGTTCGCACTGCAATCTGCAAACCGATCTGGGGGTGTAATTAACATTCTATTGACACCCACAGCAGTTTGCAGGGGGCAGCGTGAACTGCCTGCCGGAGAGATGTGATGTTGGAACCGGCGCTGGAATCGCACTGGTTCTCGCATTGCTACAGTGTGATCCTAGGCTTAGGGTTTCGGGTGCATGCCCCTGCCCACCTACTCCCCTATGATTTGACACAGTGGGAGTATGTCAGCAGATCCCAACCAGTGATTTATGGCCGGAACCTATTGACTGGCTGTGTCCAATCAGCCCAGAGGTCTGTGTTGACAATCAACACAGGGCTCTATACAAAGGAAATGATCGCTTGCAAAGCAGGAAAAATAAACAAACCAGTCTATGGTAAAATCAGTACACACATTAAACATTGTTGGGCACACAATTAACCCCTTGGATGCCCCTAGATATTAACCCCTTCTCAGCCGTTGTCATTAGTACAGTGTCGGTGCATATTATTAGCACTGATCAGTGTATAAAGCTACATTCATGACCTAGGCATTCCAGAGCTTCTTTTGGGCAACAGGCATCCCGCAATTTTGTTGCAATTCGTTGAGGGACAATTGCCACAAAATCGCACCGCGATTGGGGTGCCATTGAAAGTAATGGGATTGCAAGCGTGTCTGTGCGTCAATTTGGGAATTGCGAGCAAAATCACATCAGAGGTAGGGATGAGCCGAACACCCCCCGGTTCGGTTCGCACCAGAACCTGCGAACGGACCGAAAGTTCGCACGAACGTTAGAACCCCATTGACGTCTATGGAACTCGAACGTTCGAAATCAAAAGTGCTCATTTTAAAGGCTAATTTGCATAGTATTGTCCTAAAAAGGGTTTGGGGACCCGGGTCCTATCCCAGGGGACATGTATCAATGCAAAAAAAACTTTTAAAAAGGCCTTTTTTTCGGGAGCAGTGATTTTAATGATGCTTAAAGTAAAAAAAAAAAAGTGAAATATTCCTTTAAATATCGTACCTGGGGGGTGTCTATAGTATGCCTGTAAAGTGACGCGTGTTTCCCGTGTTTAGAACAGTCCCTGCACCAAATGTCATTTTTAAAGGAAAAAATCTCATTTAAAACTGCTTGCGGGTTTAATGTAATGTCGGGTCATGGCAATATGGATGAAAATCAGTGAGACAAACGGCATGGGTACCCCCCAGTCCATTACCAGGCCCTTTGGGTCTTGTATGGATATTAAGGGGAACCCCGCACCCAAATTAAAATAAGGAAAGGTGTGGGGCCACCAGGCCCTATATACTCTGAACAGCAGTATACAGGCGGTGCAAACAAGACAGGGACTGTAGGTTTGTTGTTAAGTAGAATCTGTTTGTAATTTTGAACGGGTACATTTTTAACCTGTTTAGCTCCAGCCAAAAAATCTTTTTTAAGCTTTTTGGAAAACATAGGGAAGGGTTATCACCCCTGTGACATTTGTTTTGCTGTCTTTCCTCCTCTTCAGAAGATTTCACCTCACTTTTTGTCCCAATGACAAATGTTTTTTGAAAATTTGGGTTTTTTTGTGGAACAAGGATTGGAAAGCATCAGTGGAAAGGAGATTTTTTTTTCCCATATTAACTTTTACAGGAGAGAATTTCCCTTCCTAGGGGTAGATTTCATCTCACTTCCTGTTGTCTCCTTCCGATTGCAAGTAGGAGTCGTTTGTAAGTTAGATGTTTGAAAGTAGGGTCCTGCCCTATATACTCAGCAGAAATTTGGGCCTTAGGTGTTGCTGTGGCCACAACACTGTAAGCCCTCACAGGGCCCTGCTGTGAAATATTAGATCAAGAATTGTAATTACATGCCCCTGTTGAACAGGAGCTGAAAAATTAGGCCTTAGGCACTGGTGCTGGTGCCACAACACTGCAACCCCTCACAGACACTCTAGTTGGAATGCAGGAACGAGCCCTGCTGCAAAGTATTGCATCAAAAATTGTAATTACACGCCCCTGTTAGACAGGAGCAGAAAAATTGGGCCTTGGGCACTGGTGCTGGTGCCACAACACTGCAACCCCTCACAGACACTCTAGTTGGAATGCAGGAACGAGCCCTGCTGCAAAGTATTACATCAAAAATTGTAATTACACGCCCCTGTTAAACAGGGGCTGAAAAATTGTGCCTTAGGCACTGGTGGTGGCGCCCAGAACCAAAAATGTTCTTACAAGCTATCAGCGTGATGATTGAGGAGGAAGAGGATAATTACTCAGGGATAGTCAATCAGCATAGGCAGTCTTTGAAGGGATCTGAGATTTCAAAAAAAATTATTTGGTTACATCAGCATCAGGTGCTTGGTAGCTGGTGGTGATCCAAGACTGATTCATTTTTATGAAGGTCAGTCGATCGACCGAGTCAGTGGACAGACGCACCCTGTGATCGGTTACCATGCCTCCAGCAGCACTGAATGTGCGTTCTGAAAGAACGCTGGATGCAGGACAGGCCAGTAGCTCAATTGCATACTGTGCAAGCTCTGGCCAGTGATCCATCCTCAAGACCCAGTAACCCAGAGGATTTTCGTAGGGAAAGGTGTCCAAGTCTGATCTTGCCCCTAGGTATTCCTGCACCATGTAAAACAGACGCTGGCGATGGTTGCTGGAACCGATCATACCTTGGGGCTGCGGACCAAAAAATTGTCTGAACGCATCGGTCAGACGGCCACCTTCTCCCACCACTCCTTCTTTGACTGACCGAAGCCTCAGCAACACGTTGTCCAGAAACAGGAGTTTGTAACCTCCCAGTCTCTGGGAACGCGTTGCACAGACCTTTCTGCAAGGCCTCCCGAAGATGTTTCATCCTCTGCTCCCTCTGCGATGGCAAGATAAGGTCCGCAACCTTACCCTTGTAACGTGGATCAAGGAGGGTTGCCAGCCAGTATTGGTCCTTCTCCTTGATACCACAAATACGAGGATCCTTACGCAGGCTTTGCAGGATCAGGGAGGCCATGCAGCGTAGGTTTGCTGAGGCATTCGGCCCGGAGTCCTCTGGGTCACTAAGGACGACATGGTCCGCAGCCACCTCCTCCCAGCCACGTACAAGTCCATGTGTTTCTTGGGACTGATCCCTTAAAGACTGCTGCTGATGCTGAGTGCCAGGCTCCACCTCCATACTGACACAATCTTCCTCCTCCTCCTCCTCCTCGTCCTCTTCCTGTGTGATCGGCGGGCACGCAGGAACACTGTCTGGATAAAGGGGGCCTTGAGAGCTAAGGAAGTCCTCCTCTTCCTGCCTCTGTTCTGCCTCAAGTGCCCTGTCCATTATTCCACGCAGCGTGTGCTCCAACAGGTGGACAAGGGGGACATTGTCACTGATGCATGCACTGTCACTGCTCACCATCCTCGTGGCCTCCTCAAATGGTGACAGGACAGTGCATGCATCCCTGATCATGGCCCACTGGCGTGGGGAAAAAAAACCAAGCTCCCCTGACCCTGTCCTGGTGCCATAGTCACACAGGTACTCATTGATGGCCCTCTGCTGCATGTGCAGCCGCTGCAGCATGGCCAACGTTGAGTTCCACCTGGTGGGCATGTCACAGATTAGGCGGTTCTTGGGCAGGTTAAACTCCTTTTGGAGGTCTGTCAGCCGAGCACTGGCATTATATGACCAGCGGAAATGCACACAGACTTTCCTGGCCTGCCTCAGGACATTCTGTAAGCCCGGGTACCTGCCCAAGAACCGCTGCACCACCAAGTTAAGGACGTGAGCCAAACAGGGCACATGGGTCATTTGTCCCTGTCGGAGGGCAGAGAGGAGGTTAATGCCATTGTCGCAAACCACCATTCCTGCCTTAAGTTGGCGTGGCGTCAACCACCTCTGAACCTGTCCCTGCAGAGCTGACAGAACCTCTGCCCCAGTGTATCTCCTGTTCCCCAAGCACACCAGCTCAAGCACCGCATGGCATCTTTTGGCCTGCGTACTTGCGTAGCTCCTTGAACGACTACGGAGCACCGCTGGTTCCGAGGAAGAGGCCATGGAAGAAGAAGAAGAGGAGGGGGTGGAGGAGAGAGGTGTGTCACAATCATTAGCATTTTGGAGGCGTGGTGGCAGAACAACCTCCAGCACTACTGCACCTTGTCCTGCATCCTTCCCAGCTGCCAGCAGAGTCACCCAATGCACCGTGAAACTTAGGTAACGTCCCTGTCCATGCCTGCTGGACCATGAGTCAGCGGTAATATGCACCTTACCGCTGACCGCCCTGTCCAGCGAGGCTTGGACATTGCCTTCCACATGCCGGTAGAGAGCCGGAATCGCCTTCCGTGAGAAAAAGTGGCGTTTGGGTACCTGCCACTGAGGAACCGCACATTCCACAAACTCATGGAAGGGGGCAGAGTCTACCAACTGAAAAGGCAGCAGTTGAAGTGCTAGCAATTTTGCCAAGCTAGCATTCAACCGCTGGGCATGTGGATGGCTGGGAGCAAACCTCTTTCGGCGTTGCAGCAGCTGGGGCAGGGAAATTTGCCTGGTACAATCTGACGTCGGTGTACCAAAAGCAGATTGCCCACAAGTACTTGGCTATGACACACCTAATTCTACACCTTCATTCCTCTCAGTGCAGGTCTCAGAGAGGACTGAAGGTCTAGTGGGGTTGGAAATCTCAGCTGATGAGGAGCAAGGAGAGGTCCTCTTTGTTCTTTGGTGTGGGTCTTTTAGATGCGCTTGCCAACGAACTGCATGGCAGGTCAACATATGTCTGGTCAAGCATGTGGTACCCAAGTGGGAGATGTTTTGGCCACGTGAGATACGCTTGAGACATATGTTGCAAATAGCAGCGGTGCGATCTGATGCACTCGTCTCAAAAAAGGCCCACACCAAAGAACTTTTTGAATAACGTGCAGAGACTGCAGCGCCCTGCACATGTGATGCAGTCAATGTGCTGCCCTTAGGCTGGCCCCTGGAGGGCATCCTGCCTCGTTGGTGATGTGCCGCCTCCTCCTCCTCCTCCTCTCTCCTATCAGGCACCCACGTTGAGTCAGTGACCTCATCATCCCCTCCCTCCTCATCACTGGAGCAAACCTGGCAGTATGCTGCAGCAGGGGGAGCATGACTGCCAGATTGCTGTCCTTCTTGGGCACCCCCTCTGTCCGTGCTCATGTTACTGCCTTCATCGAGCTCAGTATCATCATCAGAGCCTTCCAAACGCTGGGCATCCTCCTGGAGAATGTACCCAACACTGTGGTCAAACAGTTCGAGGGACTCCTCAGGAGGACATGGTGGAGCTAGGGAAGGAGTCACTGATGACATTGAGCCAAGGGAAGAGGCCGCTGCTTTGCCAGACAAAGCACCCTGGGCATGGGTGAGAGAGGATGAGGAGGATGAGGACGGCTTGGTCATCCACTCGACCAAGTCTTCCGCATGTTGCGGCTCAACACGGCCAGCTGCCGAAAAAAAGTCCAAGCGTGTCCCATGGCCACGTGCTGATGAGGATGCACCGTCTCCACGACCAGCACTAGACACAGAGCCTGCTTGCCCTCTCTTATTGGCTTGTGACTGTCTGCCTCTCCTTCTTGGCCTTCCAGACATACTAATGGCCTGTAGCTGCACTAAGCTGGGATATATATATATATATATATACTGCAGCTAGCAAAATCAACTGCCTGCCTGTAGTATGAGAACACCACCAACCTTCTACAGGTAGCGTTAGCTGAACACTGTGAGGTGGACGCACCCCACTAACTTGTAGGTTTAGCTGAACACTGTGATCAGGACGGACTGCACTAACTGTAAATAGTCTAGCTGCCTGACCGTGGTACTAATAGGATCAAAAGAACACCAGTAATTTTCTTTAGGTAGCTGTAAATACTTTAACAAGACAAGCCTGCCTGTCAGTAGGAAGATAACAGGAACGGATCTAGCTGAACACTGAGCAGGACGCACTGCACTAAATGTAAATAGTCTAGCTGCCTGAGCGTGGTACTAATAGGATCAAAAGAACACCAGTAATTTTCTTCAGGTAGCTTTATATACTGTAACAAGACAAGCCTGCCTGTCAGTAGGAAGATAACAGGAACGGATCTAGCTGAACACTGTGAGCAGGACGCACTGTACTAAATAGTCTAGCTGCCTGACCGTGGTACTAATAGGATCAAAAGAACACCAGTAATTTTCTTTAGGTAGCTGTAAATACTGTAACAAGACAAGCCTGCCTGTCAGTAGGAAGATAACAGGAACGGATCTAGCTGAACACTGTGAGCAGGACGCACTGTACTAAATGTAAATAGTCTAGCTGCCTGACCGTGGTACTAATAGGATCAAAAGAACACCAGTAATTTTCTTTAGGTAGCTGTAAATACCGTAACAAGACAAGCCTGCCTGTCAGTAGGAAGATAACAGGAACGGATCTAGCTGAACACTGTGAGCAGGACACACTGCACTAAATGTAAATAGTCTAGCTGCCTGACTGTGGTACTAATAGGATCAAAAGAACACCAGTAATTTTCTTCAGGTAGCTTTATATACTGTAACAAGACAAGCCTGCCTGTCAGTAGGAAGATAACAGGAACGGATCTAGCTGAACACTGTGAGCAGGACGCACTGTACTAAATGTAAATAGTCTAGCTGCCTGACCGTGGTACTTATAGGATCAAAAGAACACCAGTAATTTTCTTTAGGTAGCTGTAAATACTTTAACAAGAAAAGCCTGCCTGTCAGTAGGAAGATAACAGGAACGGATCTAGCTGAACACTGTGAGCAGGACGCACTGCACTAAATGTAAATAGTCTAGCTGCCTGACCGTGGTACTAATAGGATAAAAAGAACACCAGTAATTTTCTTTAGGTAGCTGTAAATACTGTAACAAGACAAGCCTGCCTGTCAGTAGGAAGATAACAGGAACGGATCTAGCTGAACACTGTGAGCAGGACGCACTGCACTAAATGTAAATAGTCTAGCTGCCTGACCGTGGTACTAATAGGATCAAAAGAACACCAGTAATTTTCTTCATGTAGCTTTATATACTGTAACAAGACAAGCCTGCCTGTCAGTAGGAAGATAAAAGGAACGGATCTAGCTGAACACTGTGAGCAGGACGCACTGCACTAAATGTAAATAGTCTAGCGGCCTGACCGCGGTACTAATAGGATCAAAAGAACACCAATAATTTTCTTCAGGTAGCTTTATATACTGTAACAAGACAAGCCTGCCTGTCAGTAGGAAGATAACAGGAACGGATCTAGCTGAACACTGTGAGCAGGACGCACTGCACTAAATGTAAATAGTCTAGCGGCCTGACCGCGGTACTAATAGGATCAAAAGAACACCAGTAATTTTCTTCAGGTAGCTTTATATACTGTAACAAGACAAGCCTGCCTGTCAGTAGGAAGATAACAGGAACGGATCTAGCTGAACACTGTGAGCAGGACGCACTGTACTAAATGTAAATAGTCTAGCTGCCTGACCGTGGTACTAATAGGATCAAAAGAACACCAGTAATTTTCTTTAGGTAGCTGTAAATACTGTAACAAGACAAGCCTGCCTGTCAGTAGGAAGATAACAGGAACGAATCTAGCTGAACACTGTGAGCAGGACGCACTGTACTAAATGTAAATAGTCTAGCTGCCTGACCGTGGTACTAATAGGATCAAAAGAACACCAGTAATTTTCTTTAGGTAGCTGTAAATACTGTAACAAGACAAGCCTGCCTGTCAGTAGGAAGATAACAGGAACGGATCTAGCTGAACACTGTGAGCAGGACGCACTGTACTAAATGTAAATAGTCTAGCTGCCTGACCGTGGTACTAATAGGATCAAAAGAACACCAGTAATTTTCTTTAGGTAGCTGTAAATACTGTAACAAGACAAGCCTGCCTGTCAGTAGGAAGATAACAGGAACGGATCTAGCTGAACACTGTGAGCAGGACGCACTGCACTAAATGTAAATAGTCTAGCTGCCTGACCGTGGTTCTAATAGGATCAAAAGAACACCAATAATTTTCCTCAGGTAGCTTTATATACTGTAACAAGACAAGCCTGCCTGTCAGTAGGAAGATAACAGGAACGGATCTAGCTGAACACTGTGAGCAGGACGCACTGCACTAAATGTAAATAGTCTAGCTGCCTGACCGTGGTACTAATAGGATCAAAAGAACACCAGTAATTTTCTTCAGGTAGCTTTATATACTGTAACAAGACAAGCCTGCCTGTCAGTAGGAAGATAAAAGGAACGGATCTAGCTGAACACTGTGAGCAGGACGCACTGTACTAAATGTAAATAGTCTAGCTGCCTGACCGTGGTACTAATAGGATCAAAAGAACACCAGTAATTTTCTTTAGGTAGCTGTAAATACTTTAACAAGACAAGCCTGCCTGTCAGTAGGAAGATAACAGGAACGGATCTAGCTGAACACTGTGAGCAGGACGCACTGCACTAAATGTAAATAGTCTAGCGGCCTGACCGCGGTACTAATAGGATCAAAAGAACACCAGTAATTTTCTTCAGGTAGCTTTATATACTGTAACAAGACAAGCCTGCCTGTCAGTAGGAAGATAACAGGAACGGATCTAGCTGAACACTGTGAGCAGGATGCACTGTACTAAATGTAAATAGTCTAGCTGCCTGACCGTGGTACTAATAGGATCAAAAGAACACCAGTAATTTTCTTTAGGTAGCTGTAAATACTGTAACAAGACAAGCCTGCCTGTCAGTAGGAAGATAACAGGAACGGATCTAGCTGAACACTGTGAGCAGGACGCACTGCACTAAATGTAAATAGTCTAGCTGCCTGACCGTGGTACTAATAGGATCAAAAGAACACCAGTAATTTTCTCTAAGGTAGCTTTATATACTGTAACAAGACAAGCCTGCCTGTCAGTAGGAAGATAACAGGAACGGATCTAGCTGAACACTGTGAGCAGGACGCACTGCACTAAATGTAAATAGTCTAGCTGCCTGACCGTGGTACTAATAGGATCAAAAGAACACCAGTAATTTTCTTCAGGTAGCTTTATATACTGTAACAAGACAAGCCTGCTTGTCAGTAGGAAGATAACAGGAACGGATCTAGCTGAACACTGTGAGCAGGACGCACTGCACTAAATGTAAATAGTCTAGCTGCCTGACCGTGGTACTAATAGGATCAAAAGAACACCAGTAATTTTCTTCAGGTAGCTTTATATACTGTAACAAGACAAGCCTGCCTGTCAGTAGGAAGATAACAGGAACGGATCTAGCTGAACACTGTGAGCAGGACGCACTGTACTAAATGTAAATAGTCTAGCTGCCTGACCGTGGTACTAATAGGATCAAAAGAACACCAGTAATTTTCTTTAGGTAGCTGTACATACTGTAACAAGACAAGCCTGCCTGTCAGTAGGAAGATAACAGGAACGGATCTAGCTGAACACTGTGAGCAGGACGCACTGCACTAAATGTAAATAGTCTAGCTGCCTGACCGTGGTACTAATAGGATCAAAAGAACACCAGTAATTTTCCTCAGGTAGCTTTATATACTGTAACAAGACAAGCCTGCCTGTCAGTAGGAAGATAACAGGAACGGATCTAGCTGAACACTGTGAGCAGGATGCACTGTACTAAATGTAAATAGTCTAGCTGCCTGACCGTGGTACTAATAGGATCAAAAGAACACCAGTAATTTTCTTTAGGTAGCTGTAAATACTGTAACAAGACAAGCCTGCCTGTCAGTAGGAAGATAACAGGAACGGATCTAGCTGAACACTGTGAGCAGGACGCACTGCACTAAATGTAAATAGTCTAGCTGCCTGACCGTGGTACTAATAGGATCAAAAGAACACCAGTAATTTTCTCTAAGGTAGCTTTATATACTGTAACAAGACAAGCCTGCCTGTCAGTAGGAAGATAACAGGAACGGATCTAGCTGAACACTGTGAGCAGGACGCACTGCACTAAATGTAAATAGTCTAGCTGCCTGACCGTGGTACTAATAGGATCAAAAGAACACCAGTAATTTTCTTCAGGTAGCTTTATATACTGTAACAAGACAAGCCTGCTTGTCAGTAGGAAGATAACAGGAACGGATCTAGCTGAACACTGTGAGCAGGACGCACTGCACTAAATGTAAATAGTCTAGCTGCCTGACCGTGGTACTAATAGGATCAAAAGAACACCAGTAATTTTCTTCAGGTAGCTTTATATACTGTAACAAGACAAGCCTGCCTGTCAGTAGGAAGATAACAGGAACGGATCTAGCTGAACACTGTGAGCAGGACGCACTGTACTAAATGTAAATAGTCTAGCTGCCTGACCGTGGTACTAATAGGATCAAAAGAACACCAGTAATTTTCTTTAGGTAGCTGTACATACTGTAACAAGACAAGCCTGCCTGTCAGTAGGAAGATAACAGGAACGGATCTAGCTGAACACTGTGAGCAGGACGCACTGCACTAAATGTAAATAGTCTAGCTGCCTGACCGTGGTACTAATAGGATCAAAAGAACACCAGTAATTTTCCTCAGGTAGCTTTATATACTGTAACAAGACAAGCCTGCCTGTCAGTAGGAAGATAACAGGAACGGATCTAGCTGAACACTGTGAGCAGGACGCACTGCACTAAATGTAAATAGTCTAGCTGCCTGACCGTGGTACTAAAAGGATCAAAAGAACACCAGTAATTTTCTTTAGGTAGCTGTAAATACTGTAACAAGACAAGCCTGGCTGTCAGTAGGAAGATAACAGGAACGGATCTAGCTGAACACTGTGAGTAGGACGCACTGCACTAAATGTAAATAGTCTAGAAGATAACAGGAACGGATCTAGTTAAACTGAATACAGTGTATCTATATATATATGCAACACCTGGGATGCATATATATACACAATACACTGTAAGTGCAGCTAACTGACTGACTGTCCTGTCTAATCTAGCTAACTCAAATGAAATGACACTGTCTCTCTCTCTCTCTAAGCACACCGGAACACACTGCTCAGGGCCACGGTGCAGGCGGCCTTATATAGTGTGGGGCGTGTACTAATTCCCCTGAGCCATAATTGGCCAAAGCCTCCTTGGCTTTGGCCAATTACGGCTCTCTGTTCAGGCGGCGCTGTGATTGGCCAAGCATGCGGGTCATAGTGCATCGCGAATTTGGCGCGAACGGCCCATATCGTTCGCAATTCGGCGAACGACCGAACAGCCGATGTTCGAGTCGAACATGGGTTCGACTCGAACACGAAGCTCATCCCTAATCAGAGGTAATCATTCTGGAACGATGAACAGCTACATTCATTAGGCTGAGTCCTTTACCGTGGACCCACTCAATCTCCACCATAGTCCCTGACGTCCTTTTCCAGCTTCTACCTCTGCTCCTGGGAGTTCCGGACTAGCAGGATCTCACAGCCCATTTAGACCCTCTGTAACGGGGGGTCATGGGGTTCTGGTAAGCGGCCAGGCTCTTTATTTTTCGTGGTGGACCCACACAATTATGATTCTACACAATTGATCACTCAAGATTGTCAATCACCTTTTGGGGTTTCTTTATATGGACTATTTTTTATTATTTCACATTCCAATTTTTTGTATATATTTTACACAGACTTTATTTTTAATATTATGCACCAATTATGATTTGCATTTGATTGTATATTATTCACCAAGTGGGTGCGTGTATTCTCATAATTTTAGGAATACACATATTATTCCTTTATTATTTATTTTGTATTGATTATACATGGTTATATTTTTTATATATCATGCACTAATTGTGATATATTTTTGCACGGATTGTACATGTACTCCATAGGGGGTGTGTGTATTCCCCTTACCTTTGTATAGTGTGCTATATCACATATATTTATATATAGCAGTCACAATTTGCTTTTCAGGTTGTGGCACTCTTCAGCCACACACATACTAATTTGTTCAGTACGAGTCACTTATTTTTTCCATTTATTTCTTGTGTGTTTATGTCACATGTAGGACATTGCAGCTTAATATTTACACGTTTTTCTGAAGCACAGTTATTTTTTCCATTTTCTGCTGAGCAAAATCACAGCAATTCCGCCCGCAATCCGGAACACCTAGATGTGAACTGAGCCTTAGTGTCACTGGGTCCCACTATAAGTCGCTCCTTCTTTACAACCGGGGGTGGGGGGCGCAGTTTGCCATCTTCGCCCTGGGCAACAGATGATCTTGTCCCAGCATTTAATAGAATCACGAAGGCCAGGGAACACACCAGACAGGTCACGGATAAAGTTGTGGAAAAGTTGAATGCAGGGTTAGGTTATAAAAAATATCCCAAGATTTGAACATCTCACGGAGCACCGTTCAATCGATCATTCAAAAATGGAAAGAGTATGGCGCAACTGCAAACCTACCAAGACATGTCTAGAAAAGAGAAACCACCGTGGAGAGACTACGTCTCCAATATGTGTTGCCAACATCCCTTGATTTAATGTATACAACAAAAAGTATCCCCCGGTACTGTGGGACTTTATGGGCAGTCTAAGATAAACATTTTGTATTTAAAACATTGAATAGAGTTTATTAAAGTATTAAAAAGATATTGGGGCGAACATCACCACAGAAATACATAATACAGGCTATAATACCAAGCTCATAAGAAGAACGAAAGGTATGGAGATTGCTTCTCATACCAAGACATGTCCGGCCACCTAAACTGACAGGTTGGGCAAGAAGATCATTAATCAGAGAGGCAGCCAAGAGGCATATGGTAACTCTGAAGGAGCTGCAGAGATCTACAGCTCAGGTGGGAGAATCTGTCCACAGGACAACTATTAGTTGTGCACTCTACAAATCTGACCTTTATGGAAGTGTAGCAAGAAGAAAGTCATTGTTAAAAGAAAGTCTTGTTTGCAATTTGCGAGAAGCCATATGGGGGACACAGCCCACATGTAGAAGAAGGTTCTCTGGTCAGATGAGAACAAAATTGAACTTTTTGGCATAAAAGCAAAATGCTATGTGTGGTGGAAAACTAACACTGCACATCACCCTGAATACACCATCCCCACCGTGAAACATGGTGGTGGCAGCATCATGTTGTGGGGATGTGTCAGGGTTGGGCTCAGCCCTTCCTTCTCAGAGCAGGCCGCTCAGCTGTCGGTTAATTGCCAGCTCTAAACCTTTCCACAGTGACTCACCTGTTGATGATATCCTGTCCGTCAGTCTGCTGGCTACTTAAGCTGTTCAGTTCAGATCACCTCTGCCTTGGTCAACACATCCAGAGACTCTCTCCTGTGTACCTGTTGAAGACTCACTTGGCTGACGTCCCTTCTGGTTCCTGCTTGCTGTTCCACTATGCCGATTCTCTGGTTTTCTGATTTCCTGGCCTGGCCTGTCCTGAAGTACGCTGATCTCTGGCTCCCTGACGTCCTGGCTTGTCTGACTATCCTTTCTGGTTACCGAACTCTGGCTATGATTTGACTACACTGCTCTGTTTACCTTTTACTATTATAATTATTATTATTATTATTATTATTAAACAAGTGTGATTTTAACTGCACTTCTGTCTCGGTCTGATTCATGGTTTCGGACAGAAGACAAAGGCCATGAATTCAGAAGATGCAGTCAATCCACTTGTTGGTAACTGTATGGATCAGATTGCCATAGCATTACTAACCCTCCTGAATCGCACGGCTCACCTGGAATCTCCCACTGTGGCTGCTCCTGTACAACCTGTGTTGCAGGCCGTCCCTGCTGCTGCTCCAGTCCCTGTGCAGGCACCCGCCTCGAGTATTACCTCTAGAAGAGGTATGTCTGGTTCAGCTCTGCATCCCCAGCGATTTGGGGAGCGATCCAGTTCAATGCAGAGGGTTTCTCAATAAGGTTGAAATATACTTCGAGATGCTGCCCCAGGCGTTCCCCATGGACAGAAGCAAAGTAGGTTTTGTGATATCTTTGCTTTTTGGGAGATGCAAAAACCCATTGTCCTGAGTTATCCAGAGTCTGTGGCTTCCTTTAAAAGGGTATTTGATGTTCCCGCATGCTCCGCTTCTGCTGCCAAGTGCCTCATGTCCATCAGAGTACAAGAACTGTTGCCGATTACGCCATTAAATTCTGTACTCTGGCAGCAGAGGTTGCGTAGAACAATGAGGACCTCTTAGCTGCTTTTTCTCATGGTCTCTCGGATACCATCAAAGATGAGATAGGAGCCCGAGATATACCCACTGAGCTGGAGAAATTGATCACTTTTGCCATCCTGATTGACTCCAGACTCAGAGAAAGACTCTTTTAAGGAGCGCTTGCGGAAGCCTCCTGAACGTTTGTCTCTGAAGTTTGCAGTCCCAAACTTGCCTCCCTCACCCCCCAACTCCTCCTGGTACCGAGACGGTCAGTGAAGGTGAACCCATGCAATGGGGCTTCACACATCTCTCTGCGGATGAGAGGGTCCTTAGGAGGGAGAGAGATTGTGCCTTTATCATGGCCAGGCAGGTCACTTTTTGAAGTCTTGTCCTACCCGTCCAGGGAATGTCCGAACCTTGAGGTCCTGTAACAGACAGACCTTAGGTGGCGTCCCCAGTTATTCAGAAGGATAAGCCCCTGGTTCCACTTGCCCTTTCTTGGTCTGAGTCACCTGTTAAGATACAGGCTCTAATTGACTCTGGGGCTGCAGGCCAGCCTTTGTATCTAAGCACTTGATTCCACTGCAGCTGCGTGCTACTCCACTTGCCATTGAGGCTCATGACGGGAGACCTCTACAGCCTACCCATGTGACTCATGAGACTGCTCTGTTGTCCATGGCCATAGAGGGCTCTTCACCGTGAGATAATCCAATTCCAAGTTATTTCCAAGTTATTTCCTCGTCCCCTGCTGGTGCTGGTTTCTTCTTTGTGAAGAAGAAAAGTGGTGAACTTAGACCTTGTATTGATTATAGGGGTCTCAATCGTTTCACAATTAAGAATGCTTATCCAATTCCGCTGATTACAGAGTTATTTGACCGCCTCAAGGGAGCAACATTTTTCACAAAGCTTGATTTGAGAGGAGCATACAATCTCATGAGGATCAAGGAGAGCGACAAATGGAAAACTGAGTTTAATACCAAAACAGGCCATTATGAGTACCTCACAATGCCATTTGGCCTTTGCCACTATCCGGCAGTTTTCCAGGAATTTATCAACGATGTCCTCCGAGCTATGTGTGGGGTTTATCTCGACGATATCCTAATTTCCTAATTTTTTCCAAGTCCCTAGAGAGCCACCACACAGATGTCTGTCGTGTACTTCAGAAGCAGAGAAAGAACAATCTCTATCATAAATTGGAGCAGTACGAGTTTAATCGTGAACGGGTTAAATTCCTGGTTTATGTCATTTCCACTGCCAGTTTTTTGATGGACCCAGAGAAACTTTCAGCAGTCCTACAGTGGCCCCGACCCGTGGGTTTACGTCCTCTGCAAAGTTTTCTTGGCTTTGCCAATTATTATTGAAAGTTTATTTGTAACTTCTTGTCTTTGGTCAAGCCCCTGACTGATATGAAGGTAACCCATAGAGTTGGTCTCAGGAGTCCATTAAGGCCTTTGAGAGTCTCAAGGCTGCCTTTGTTTATGATCCTGTGTTGGCACATCCTGATCCTATGTTACCCTTTATCCTTGAGGTTGATGCTTCTGAGACTGGAGTTGGCGCCCTTCTGTCTCAACGTCCTACCTCTGAGAACGCTATGCATCCTTGTGGCTACTTTTCCAAGAAATTGTCACCTGCGGAATGCAATTATGAGATTGGGGACAGAGAGTTGTTAGCGATCATTTTAACCCTTAAAGAATGGAGGCATCTCCTCGAAGGTACCACTGTGCTGGTTCTCATTCTTACTGACCATAAGAATCTCACATTCTAGTCTGAGGCTAGATGCCTCTCTCCCAGAAGGGCGCAATGGGCTCTTTTCTTGTCAAGTTTCAATTACATTGTCTCATTCTTACCCAGTACTAAGAATGTAAGGGGTGACGCTTTGTCGCGACAATTTTCCTCCACTTCCAAGATGGAATCGGTTCCTGTTCCTGTGATTCCGCCTGATCGTATTCTGGCTACGGTTCGCAACAGTCTCACTTCTCCTTTGGGTGACAAAATTCTTGCTACTTGGGTCCATGCTCCTCCTGAGAAACCTTGTAACCACTGCTTCGTCCCTAAGAGTCTCCGTACTGCCATGCTCCAGACTTACCATTCTCCCAAGGCTGCTGGCCACCCTGGGAAAAATCAACTCTTTTGGGCCATTTTCCAACAATTCTGGTTGCCTAGTCCACGTGCTGATGTAGCCGCCTTCGTAGCTGCTTGTTCCATGTGTGCTCAGAGTAAGACACCACGACACCTTCCAGTGGGCCTCCTACAACCCATACCCAGTGGAGAGAGGCCTTGGACCTACCTGTCCATGGATTTTATTGTGGAGTTACCTGACTCTCAGGGCAACACAGTTATCCTTATGGTGGTTGATCGGTTCTCGAAGATGTGTCATTATATTCTACTTAAGAAGTTGCCCACATTTAAGGAATTGGCTTCCATTTTTGCTCGGGAGATCTTTCGCTTACATGGGCTACCCCAGGTGATTGTCTCGGACAGGGGTAGTCAGTTTGTGTCTCGGTTCTGGCAAGCCTTTTGTGCACAGTTGGGAATTCAGCTTTCTTTCTCTTCTGCGTATCACCCGCAGTCTAATGGGGATGCAGAACAAGCCAACGAGTCCTTGGAGCAGTTTCTACATTGCTATATTTCTGACCATCATAACAACTGGTCAGACTTCTTACCTTGGGCGGAGTTTGCTCACAATAGTGCCTTGAATTCTGCTTCCCGATTGTCCCTGTTTATGCCGAACTATGGTTTCCAACCATCCTTGCTGCCTCACTCATTTGTTCCGCAGAGCATTCCTGCATTAGAGGAGCCACTTGGGTACAAGTCCAGGAGGCCTTCTGAAATGCCAATGATAGGTACAGACTCCATGCTGACCGCAGACGCCTGCCTGCACCTTCCTACCAGGTTGGGGACAGGGTCTGACTGTCACCTCACAACCTCTGACTCCGTGTTCCCTCACCGAAGTTGGCTCCTCTGTTTATTGGGCCTTTCCGTATTCTCCACAGGATTAACCCAGTGGCTTAGGTTTTAGACCTTCCTTTCAATATGAGTATTTCAAATATAATCCATGTCTCCTTATTAAAGCCTTTGGTCTGCAACCGCTTCACCACCTCGGTGCCACGTCCTCACCCAGTACAGGTTGAGAACCATGAGGAGTATGAAGTACAGTTCATTGACTCCTGTAGGTTTCATGGGCGCATATAGTACCTGGTGCATTGGAAAGGGTACAGTCCGGAGGAAAGCTCTTGGGTCTCATCTTCGGACATACATGCCCCTGTCCTCCTCTGTGCTTTCCATAGACATTTCCCCCTCAAACCTGGTGGTCCTCCGAGGGGGAGGGGTTATTGAGGAGGAGGTACTGTCAGGGCTGGACTCAGTCCTTCCTTCTCAGAGCAGGCCACTCAGCTGTCGGTTAATTGCCAGCTCTAAATATTGTCACAGTGACTCACCTGTTGATGATATCCTGTTCGTCAGTCCTGCTGGTTACTTAAGCTGTTCAGTTCAGATCATTTCTGCCTTCGCCTTTGTCAACCCATCCAGAGACTCTCTCCTGTGTACCTGTTGAAGACTCGCTTGGCTGATGTCCCTTCTGGTTCCTGATCCTGCTTGCTGTTCCACTACGCTGATTCTCCAGCTTCCTGATTTCCTGGCCTGTCCTGAAGTATGCTGATCTCTGGCTCGCCTGACGTCCTGGCTTGTCTGACTATCTGTTCCAGTTACCAAACTCTGGCTATGATTTGACTACGTTACTCTGTTTACCTTTTACTATTATTATTATTATTTTAACTGCACTTCTTTCTCAGTCTGATTCATGGTTTCTGACAGGATGCTTTTTCTTCAGCAGGGACAGGGAAGCTGGTCAGAGTTGATAGGAAGATGGATGGAGTCAAATGGCAATTTTAGAAGAAACCTGTTATAGGGCGTACACATGGTCGGACTTTGTTCGGACATTCCGACAACAAAATCCTAGGATTTTTTCCGACGGATGTTGGCTCAAACATGTCTTGCATACACACGGTCACACAAAGTTGTCGGAAAATCCGATCGTTCTAAACGTGGTGACGTAAAACACGTACGTCGGGACTATCTCTTTATTTATTCTGAGCATGCGTGGGACTTTGTCCGTCGGATTTGTGTACACACGATCGGAATTTCCGACAACGGATTTTGTTGTCGGAAAATTTTATCTCCTGCTGTCCAACTTTGTGTGTCGGAAAATGTCCGATGGAGCCCACACACGGTCGGAATTTCCGACAACACGCTCCGATCGGACATTTTCCATCGGAAAATCCGACCGTGTGTACGGGGCATTAGAGTCTGTAAAAGACTTGAGACTGGGATGGAGGTTCACCTTCCAGCAGGACAACGACCCTAAACATACAGCCAGAGTTACAATGGAATGGATCAGATCAAAGCATATTCATGTGTTAGACAGGCCCAGTCAAAGTCCAGACCTAAATCCAATTGAGAATCTGTGGCAAGACTTGAAAATTGCTGTTCACAGACGCTCTCCATCCAATCTGACAGAGATTGAGCTATTTCGCAAAGAAGAATGGGCAAAAATGTCACTCTCTAGATGTGCAAAGCTGGTAGAGACATACCCAAAAGACTTGCAGCTGTAATTGCAACGAGTGGTTCTACAAAGTATTGACTCAGGGGGGCTGAATACAATTGCACACCACACTTTTCAGATATTTATGTGTAAAAAAATTAGAAAAACATTTATCATTTTCCTTCCACTTCACAATTACGTGCCACATAAAATCCCAATAAAGTACATTTACGTTTTTGGTTGTAACATAACAAAATGTGGAAATTTGCAAGGGGTATGAATATTTTTTCAAGGCACTGTATATACAGTATATAGGTTAATTATATGCAGCGCTAGAAGCCTTAAATTATAAAATAAGAGTCCATAGTGTTAAAACAGAGTCTTTGTTCAGGGGAAATAATGGAACCACCCACGGAGCAGACACAGGTACAATAAGGTGAACATGAGATTTATCCTCCACCGAACATCAACACACCGGGCCTCTTACCAAAGAAAATGGACAACTGCATTACAGGTGGTCAAACAAGCATGATATATTCACAGCACCACGGAACCACTTCATTTGGATCATAGAAGGCTGGATCTTGTAGTTCCACTTAGTGGTAATTCATAGGTACATGCATAGGATACAAGAAAGCAACGCCTCATGGTATTTAAATTTTTTTTATAAAAAGCCAGGGTACTCACATTTTGAGAAATAAAAACAGGCATATCAAAAGTTGCAATTCGTCATGGATAGCATGTGTTTCCAACTGCAAAGATGGCCGCAGTCGGCACGTTACAGTGTTGTGACGTCAGTGCTCCACCCAAGCTCTGACGTCATGACGATGTAGTGCTGCATATACTTAACCTTTATGCTTTTTATTGTCACCATACAATTTATGTCAGCTGCTTTATTATTGTTAGCGCAGTGATTAACCACTTGCTTACTGGGCACTTAAACCCCCCTCCTGCCCAGGCCAATTTTCAACTTTTAGTGATCTCACACTTTTTGACAATTACTCAGACATGCAACACTGTACCCAAATCATTTTTTTGTCCTTTTTTGCATACAAATAGAGCTTTCTTTTGGTGGTATTTGATCACCTCTGGGTTTTTTATTTCTTGGAAAGTAGACGTTCCAAGGTATTTAGTAAAGAGCATGGTGAGTTATTTGAAGTTGTCATTTTTTCCCACAATTCTTTGCAAAATTAAGATTGATTTCTTTTTTTCACAAAATTGTCATTCTAATAGCTTATTTCTCTCACATGGCTTTTGCATACTACAAATGACACCCCAAAAAACATTCTACTACTTCTGAGTATTACGATACCACATGTGTGGGACTTTTTCACTGCCTGGCCATATACAGGGACCCAACATGCAGGGAGCACCATCAGGTGTTCAAGGAGCATAAATTACACGTCTAACTTGTTGACTACCTATTACACTTTTGAAGACCCTGGAGCACCAGGACAATGAAAATGCCCACAAAATGACCCCATTTTGGAAAGCTAACACCCCAACATATAATCTATGAGGCATAATGAATCTTTTGAACGGTTCATTTTTTTCCAGAAGTTTTTGGAAAGCATTTTTTTTACACAAAGTTGTCAGTTTATAAGATATTTACATCACATAGCATTTACATAGCAAAAATGACACCCCAAAATACATTCTGCTACTCCTCCTGAGTATAACGATACCACATGTGTGGGACTTTTACACAGAAAACACATTTTTTTTTGAAGGCCCTGGAGCACAATGGAAACTCCCACAAAATTACCCCATTTTGGAAAGCTAACACCCCAACGTATAATCTATGAGGCATAGTGAGTCTTTTGAATGGTTCATTTTTTTCCAGAAGTTTTTGGAATATGTGGAAAAAAATGAAAACGCATTTTTTTTTACACAAAGTTTTCCGTTTATAAGATATTTCCAACACATAGCATTTACATAGCAAAAATGACACCCCAAAATACATTCTGCTACTCCTCCTGAGTATAACGATACCACATGTGTGAAACTTTTACACAGCCTGGCCACATACAGAGGCCCAACATTGAAGTAGCACCTTCAGGCGTTCTAGGAGCATAAAATACACATCTCATTTCTCAACCACCTGATACACTTTGGAAGGCTCTGGAGCACCAGGACAATGGAAATGCCCACAAAATGAACCCATTTTGGAAAGCTAACACTTTTTGGAAAGTGTGAAAAAAAATGAAAACGCATTTTTTTTACACAAAGTTGTCTGTTTATAAGAAATCTCCAACACATAACATTTGCATAGCAAAAATGACACCCCAAAATACATTCTGCCACTTCTTCTGAGTATGGCGATACCAAATGTGTGAGACTTCTACATAGCCTGGCCACATACAAAGATCCAACATCCAAGGAACACCGTCAGGTGTTCCAGGAACACATAGCATGCACATACCAAGAATTACACCCCAAAATACATTATGCTGAGCAAAGGGTAAACAAAAGATTACATGTGGTTTTAGTAGCACAGTTTTCCACAGGAGGATAGCACTGGTCCAGGCAGCAGGCAGGGACTTGGTCAGCAATGGCGAACACAATTGTACAGGCAGCAGGCAGGCATACTGTCCATATACAGTCCAGGGTCAGTGCAGGCAGAGATATTGTCAGCAATGCCAAAAATATTGGTCCTGGTAGTAGGCAGGAACATGTGGTGTGGTCATTGCAACAAGCAGAGACATAATGGCAGTAAGTCCTACAGGCAGCAGGCAGAAGTAGGGCCTCATTCAGGACAGAATGGGGACAGGGGTAGAGGCTTCTTCCTCCCAAATCTCTTTGAAGCCTCCAAGTCTCCGGACTCTAATCTAGGAATGAGAAAACAAACAAAAAAGATTGTTTTCTTCATCCAGAAAAACTATTCTAGAGCCCTCACATATGTGAGACCCCTGTGTTGAATCCCACTAGTCCACTAGCAGGGTACAAGATCAGTCCATGAGGAAGGCAAAAAACATGGTCAAACAGTCCAAGGTCAGTTCCAGATCAGGCAGAGGTTTGTACGGGATCATTAGGCAGAAGCATGGTCGAATAAAAGTTCAGGGTCAGTTCCAGATCAGGCAAAGGTATGTACAGAATCGGCAGGCAGAAGCGTGGTCGAATAACAAGCCAGGGTCAGTTACAGAGCAGGCAGTGGCATAAGGGGTGTGAAGGTGTGTGAAGGCAGTAACTGAGGATCACGTTTACCATACTTCAGTAAAAATTTACTGAAGTATGGTAACGGCAAAAACATTCACCTATGCAGAGGCCTGGTTGGGAAGGACAACGGGGACAATAATAAGATGTGTCTCTTCTGACTCCTCCACTGGTACACACCTTACATTTTTTTTTACGTCCTTGGCCTGTTGGTTTGGGAGGACTTTTATCAGGAAAGCGGCGTTCGGAGAGTTGACTAAGCACATCTGATTGGATGTTTTCTGGTGGACCGTTAGGAAAAATAAGGGCTGTGAAAATTTCCTCCTGTTAGCCAAGGAAGGGTTGGGGGTTTTGGGTAGAGTTGCGGCACTGAGGTGGCACAGATGAGCACTGATGAGTTGGCACAGATGAGTTGGCACAGATTGGTACTAATGAGTTGGCACAGATGTACACTGATGAGGCGGCAGATATGCACTGATTGATTGCACAGATGTGCACTAATGGGGCAGCACAGATGTGCACAATGGGGTGGCACAGATGGGCACTGATGAGGTGGCACAAATGGGCACTGATGAGGTGGCACAGGTGGGCACTGATGAAGCGGCACAGATGTGCACTGATTGATTGCACATACAGTGCCTTGCAAAAGTATTCACCCCCCTTGGCTTTTTACCTATTTTGTTACATTACAGCCTCTAGTTCAATGTTTTTTTTAATCTGAATTATATGTGATGGATCAGAACACAATACTCTAAGTTGGTGAAGTCAAATTAGAAAAATATATACATAAAACTATTTTTCAGAAATAAAAAAATGATAATTGGCATGTGCGTATGTATTCACCCCCTTTGTAATGAAGCCCATAAAAAGCTCTTGTGCAACCAATTACCTTCAGAAGTCGCATAATTAGTGAAATGATGTCCACCTGTGTGCAATCTAAGTGTCACATGATCTGTCATTACATATACATGCCTTTTTGAAAGGCCCCAGAGGCTGCAACACCTAAGCAAGAGGCACCACTAACCAAACACTGCCATGAAGACCAAGGAACCCTCCTAACAAGTAAGGGACAATGTTGATGAGAAGTACAAGTCAAGGTTAGGTTATAAAAAAATATCCAAATCTTCGATGATCCCTAGGAGCACCATCAAATCTATCATAACCAAATGGAAAGAACATGGCACAACAGCAAACCTACTAAGAGACGTCCGCACACCAAAACTCATGGACCGGGCAAAGAGGGCATTAAGCAGAGAGGCAACACAGAGACCTAAGGTAACCCTGGAGGAGCTGCAGAGTTCCACAGCAGAGACTGGAGTATCTGTACATAGGACGGCAATAGGCCGTACGCTTCATAGAGTTGGGCTTTATGGCAGCGTGGCCAGAAGAAAGACATTATTTTCAGCAAAAAACAAAATGACCCGTTTTGAGTTTGTGAAAAGGCATGTGGGAGACTCCTAAAATGTATGGAGGAAGGTGCTCTGGTCTGATAAAACTAAAATTTACCTTTCTGGCCATCAAAGAAAACGCTATGTCTGGCGCAAACCCAACACATCACCCAAAGAACACCATCCCCACAGTGAAACATGGTGGTGGCAGCATCATGCTGTGGGGGTGTTTTTCAGCAGTCGGGACTGGGAAACTGGTCAGAGTTGAGGGAAAGATGGATGGTGATAATTACAGAGATATTCTTGAGCAAAACCTGCACCACTCTGTGTGTAATTTGAGGCTAGGAAGGAGGTTCACCTTCCAGCAGGACAATGACCCCAAACACACAGCTAAAGCAACACTTGAGTGGTTTAAGGGGAAACATGTAAATGTGTTGGAATGACCTAGTCAACGCCCAGACCTCAATCCAATAGAAAATCTGTGGTCAGACTTAAAGATTGCTGTTCACAAGCGCAAATCATCCAACTTGAGGGAGCTGGAGCAGTGCATGGAGGAATGGGCAAAAATCCCAGTGGTAAGATGTGGCAAGCTCATAGAGACTTATCCAAAGCGACTTGGAGCTGTGATAGCCGCAAAAGGTGGCTCTACAAAGTATTGACTTTAGGGGGGTGAATAGTTATGCACATTGACTTTTTCTGTTATATTTTGTCCTATTTGTTGTTTGCTTCACAATAAAAAAAAACATCTTCAAATTTGTGGGCATGTTCTGTAAATTAAATGATGCAAATCCTCAAACAATCCATGTTAATTCCAGGTTGTGAGGCAACAAAACACGAAAAGTGCCAAGGGGGTGAATACTTTTGCAAGGCACTGTATGTGTACTAATGAGGCAGCACAGATGGGCACTGTTGAGGTGGCACAGATGGGCACTGATGAGGTGGCACAGATGGGCACTGATGAGGCGGCACAGATGGGTACTGATGAGGCGGCACAGATGTGCACTGATGAGGGGGCACAGATGTTCACTGATTGAGTGCACAGATGTGCACTGATGAGGTGGCACAGATGGACACTGTTGAGGCAGCACAGATGTGCACTGATGAGGGAGCACAGATGTGCACTGATTGAGTGCACAGATGTGCACTGATGAGGCGGCACAGATGTGCACTGATTGGTTGCATAGATGGGCACTGATGAGGCAGCACAGATGGGCACTGATGAGGTGGCACAGATGGGCACTGATTGCACAGATGTGCACTGATGAGGTGGCACAGATGGGCACTGATCACTGATGGCACTGATCACTGATGCCACAGATGGGCACTGATGGCACAGATGGGCACCAATTATTGATGGCACAGACTGGAAGACTGGCACAGATTATAATTGGCACTGTGGTACTGATTGGGCACTGTTTGGGCACTGTTTGGGCACAGGGGGTTAATTATGTTCACTGTAATTACTGTGTTCACTCACAGATCACTGTCAGATCCTCTCTCTCCTCACACGCAATCTCTGTGTGAGGAGAGAGAGCCGGCAATGAGAGATGATCTCATATGTTTACATTTGAGATCATCTCTTATTGGCTACGCCAATCGCATAGTAAGCGGCCGCTGTGATTGGCCATTTACAGCGATCTGTGACTGGCTGTGTCCAAGGGACACGGCCAGCACAGTTTTTCCCCGATGCGTGCTCGCGAGAGCGTGAGGGGAGGGAGGAAAGGGGGGGACATCTATTGATGCCCTCCCAGCAATGTAGGTCCGCACTGTAGCCGTCATTCGGCTATACTGCGGATGGGAACTGGTTAATCTTGAATTTACTGTATGAGTAACTAATTTTCTAGGAGTCTTCCAGGACAGCCACTGAGACATAGAGCTCCTAACTCTGGGACAGGAAACACATTCACCCACTTCCTTAAAAGGTGGTCCTCCAGGTCCTATCTTTCAATATCCCCAAGAACCGCCAAAAGCACTAGAAGACACAACATATAATGCTACAACCAATAATTTGGAGAAAAAACACCAGGGTGGGAAATCTGACTGTCTTGAAAGACTCCTAGAAAATGAGTTACAGGTAAGCTTAACTACGGTTTTCTCCTCTCGTCTTCCATGACAGCCACTGAGACGATGAGCAAGTACTTACCCTGCTAGGGCGGGATCACTGCCTGGAGGATCTTCCATCCAAATGCCTGCTCTTTAGACGAAAGCAGGTCCAGGCGATAAGGTTTCACAAATGTGGAATAGCTGGATCACGTGGCCGCCTTGCAAATGTCTTCTGGAGTGGCACCGGCCCTCTCAACCCAGGAAGCTGCCAAAGCTCTGGTAGAGTGTGCATTGACCAGGGGTGCTGAAACCCCTGCTAAATTATAGGCTTCTGTAATTGCTAGTCTGATCCACCTAGCGATTGTCGACTTGGACACACTGTAACCCTTACATGCTCCTGCAAAATGAACAAAGAAGGAATCAGACTTCCTGAATTCTTTGGTAACCCTAAGGTAAGCTGGAAGGCTTCTTCTAACATCTAACAAACTAAATTTACTCTCCCTATCATTAGTTGGGGAGGAACAAAAAGTCAAAAGGACGATATCCTGCCCTATATGAAAAACAGAAGAAGAAAACCTGGGTCTGTTTTAAACACCACCCGGTCTTCAAGAATTACCAAAAAAGGCATTTGAATGGAGAGCACTTGCAATTCACTCACCCTTCTTGCAGAGGTGACTGCCTCCAAAAAAAAGTTATCCATTTAATGGAAGACTTATCCAGGGGTTTAAAGGTACTGAGAACTAGAGCCCCAAGAACCAAAGACAAGTCCCAGGATGGATAGGCCTGTACCCTTGCTGGTTTAGACTTGGAGAGAGCTTTAAAAAAACCTGCCAGAGAAAAAAGGTTTTCTTTCAGGGTTCTCCACCAGGGAACTATGTACAGGGAAGGCCCTGGATTTTTTAGCGTTTAACCCCTGGTACAAGAGGTCATACTTGGATAACTGTACCTTCTCCTCCTCAATTTCTAGGGTGTCATAAATAGCCTTTAGAAGGTCGCCCACCTCATCCAACATCAGTCTATACCTAGACCCCCTGGTGAAGTCCCCTTTTTCCTCTAACCCGAGTCCGGCTGCAAAAAGGTATGTGACCTAGGGTCCTCTTCCCTGTCCCTGCCATCCCCTTCCTGGCTAGATTCAGACAAGGCTGGCAAACTGGCGGCTCTCGTTAGGGCTGCAGGGGGACCTTGCATCCTATCCATCAAGCTCTTAAATGACTGGAAGGTAGATGCAATCTCATTTTTAACTGAAGAAAGAAGTTTGCAACACCCTGGGCAAAGAGGCTTCTTCCAAACAGAAAAAAACAGACCCCTTTAGTATCAGGCTCCTGTATACCATACACCCCTGTGCTGGGTAAGAAAGGAAAAGGAGCCCACTCCATCACCTGTGGCTCCTAAAAGACCCCACAGGGAAGTAAAAAGACCCCCATGGATTAGCGAGTGGGACCCACCCCACGCTTACCTGAGAGGGGCCAGTACCCAAAGACCCAGTGTCCATCACCTGAGTAGCCGCAGTGCCCTTCATGGTGTCCTGTAGTGATCCGCCACAGCCTCTGCTGGGTCTACACTTGGCGACGGATGCACTCAGCGTCCTACCGTCTTATGCGGGACTGGAACCACCATCTCAGGCACCCTCTGATGAGGTCACTCTGCCAGAAGTCTGCCCCCGCAGCTTCCGGAACCAGCCTGGAGCGCAGATGACCCCACCCCTGGAAGCCGAGTGCCGCACTCTCCTTTCCGCCTCACGGGGATAGTACTAGCGGCAGCTGCATGGCAGGCTCTGCCACCCCTTCAGAGGTCCTCTTTCTCTCTGAGCACAGGCAGCAGTAGAAGGCGCAGCCCCACTCCTACAGACTGGAGGGATCATGCCGGCAGGAGAAGGTACACCCAGGGAGCTACCACCCAGGACAGCCCTGAGAAATGGAGCTCCCAAAAGGCAGGTTCCTAAAACATGTTTCCTTCTCGTCTGGCAGGAAACACAAAAACTGAAGGAGGAGGCCTGGAGGACCACCTTTTAAGAAAGTGGGTGAATGTGTTTCCTGTCTCGAAGAGAGAAGCTCTATGTCTCAGTGGTTGACCTGGAAGATAAGAGGAGAAAGTAAGGTTAATAATATAACTTAGATTAAAAAATACCCAAATTAGTTGATGCAAAAATGAATACACCTCACAAAAACAAAAACTACTACATCTAGTATTTTGTGTGACCTTCATGATTTGAAAGGACAGCACCAAGTCTTATAGGCATGGAATGAACAACTTGGCGACATATTGCAACATCTATCTTTTTCCATTCTTCAAGAACGACCTCTTTTAGAGCCTGGATGCTGGATGGAGAGTAATACTCAACTTGTTTCTTCAGAATTCCCCATAGGTGTTCGATTGGGTTCAGATCAGGAGACGTACTTAGCCACTGAATCAGTTTCACCCTGTTCTTCTTCAGAAATGCAACAGTGGCCTTAGATTTGTGTTTTGAATCATCATGTTGGAAAAGTGAACGACACCCAATCGAATGGAGTGATAGTAGCATCTTCTCTTTCAAAATAGAGCAGTAGATCTGTGAATTCATGATATCATCAATAAAATGCAGTTCCCCGACACCAGCAGCACTCACCCAGAGCCACAGAAGGACACTGCTACCACCATGTTTCACTGTAGGCACCATACATTTTTCTTTGTACTCCTCACCTTTGCGACGCCATACAGTTTTGAAGCAATCAGTTCCAAAAACATTTCTCTTGGTCTCATCACTCCAGACAGAGTCCCAGTATTCTTCTTCTTTTTCAACATGGGCCCTGGCAAATTCTAGGCAGACGCCAACCATGCTTGCCATTCCTGTGCAGTGTTTGCCATATTGTGTCATGGGAAACAACCACCCCAGTTTGGCTTTCTACTTCTTTAGCTAACTGCAGTGAACTTGCATGGCGATTTTCTTCAACTCTTCTCATCAAAATATGCCGTGAATGGCAGTGGAAGCTGGTGTTTTTTTGCCCCCGTGGCACCTCAACCCCTCCCCACGCTGTCTGCCAGTCCACCAGTACTTCAAGGATCGGCGGGCACACATCATTGGAGGGCACACATCGGCAGGCACACATCGGCGGGCACATCGTGCAAGGGATCAGGCTGTGGTGTGGTCCTTTTATTACTGCTCCCAGCATGCAGTGCTGCGCGCTTTGCACTCTCTGTATTGTAGTTCAGGGCTGATCCAGCTAACAGAGTCACTTTCTCCTCCAAACTACATCTCCCACAATGCTTTACTGTGTTCCTTCTCAGGAATTAAAAGAAAATCCTAACAGCATTAATAAGACACTAGAGGGAGCCAAACTCATTTGAAATAATAACAACTGTGATAACTATAGTAGCAAACCCTTGGCTACAATTTCAATAACTCAGGAGCTTTTCCATGGCACAACAGGTAAGACTGCAGCTGTGGGACCAGGAATATCCCTGTTTGAAGACACCGAGGTACATGACATATTCATTTGCTTTTCTAACACACCTGGGTGAGCTCTGAGCGCAATGCTCTGTGCTCCGAGTTAACCCTATTTTGAAGCCTATTAGAGCCTATGGCTCTAATAAGGTGCTTCAAAAAAACACCCCCTCTGCTGTAATTCATGCGCCCGGCATCCTTAAAGGGCCTGGACGCATGAATAGGGGGTGGTCGCGGCAGCCGTGGATAGATTCATGCTATGCATGAATCTATCCATTAACCATATAGGGGGTGGCATGGATAGAGGGGGCGGTACCCATGCGCCCTTAATGGATGGGCCATCCCTGGTGGACGGCCTGGACGTCTCTGTGAGATGGTTGCATTTCCATCTTTGTGAAATTGTTGTATCACTTTTTCTACAGTCAGAAGACTGATAAGAAAAGCTTTGCTGACTTTCTTGTAGACTCTACCTTTCTTGTGTAAAGAAATTATTTTCTTTCTCACGCCTTGTGACATTTCTCTTTTATGTGGTGCCATTGCTGACAGCATGAAATGAGAAGGGGTTTTCTTTGTTAAGTAACGCCCTTTTATAATCAACTGCCTGCTGGACACGTGTTTAATGAATAATTAGACTCACCTGTAGTTGAGTTTTGACTTTTTTTGTCTAAAATATATCTTTGCTCCTAAGGCACCTTTCACACAGGCTTTCCAATAAGGGCCGCCTGTCAAATTTTCAGTCGGACCTGATCAGACACTCCATTCACCTCTATGGAGTGGTGGATGTCAGACGGATGGCGACCCTATTGTCCATTCGTCTGGAGCAGGGGTCTCCAAACTATGGCCCTCCAGTTATTCAGGAACTACAATTCCCATCATGCCTCGTCATGTCTGTGAATGTTGGAGTTTTACAATTACGTGTAGATCCGAAACAGCTGGAAGGCCGTAGTTAACGGATTAACGGATCGATCCTCCGCTGAGCAAAGCGGAGTTCGTTGGGCGGACCGCCCGCATGGAAGAGCTCTGAAAGAGTTCTGAGACGTTTATTGGGGTATGTTCATTTTGAAACGTGGTCTTCATTGAATTTGTTAGGAAAAATACTATTGCGTGTGTGTAAATTAACAAATGTTTTGGTTGCAATCAATGGCCTACATTTGTATTTTCTAGTATAGTGTTATAGTATTATAGTGTAGTATAGTATTTTCTAGTATAGTGTCCCATAGAAAATGTTGATTCTGAAAGGAAAGTAAAGGTTTTCTGACAAATCTGTTGGGGTGTACTTTTTTATGCTGAGCACAGGTATGTATATATATATATATATATATATATATATATATATATATATATATATATATATATATATATATATATAATATATAAAATACACTGTATATATATCAACACAAGGACTTGATAATCCCAAACTGTTCATATATAGATTATATATATATATATATATATATATCACCATATGCAGGGTGAGGTGCACTAAACGATCTTGGCTGTGCTAGCAATCTGGTCCCTACCATGGACCGATTTTTAGAAACGATAAGTCAGGATTGCTGCACAAGAAATTTATTTCTATAAAAGCTTACATGAATATCAAAGACATCGAACCGATACCAGATGCAGCTGGCTGCGACGTTTCGGGCTTTAACAGATAACGCCCTTTCTCACAATCATATGTCTGCAACTGGTTACATACATCACACGGTATATTTACACACAAATTCATTAATTATATTTGATTAAGCTGGAATTAATTAACCCACATCTAGTAACAGGTTTTTTTAACTAATCATTTCTCCTCATTTCACGTGGTTGGAACAATCAAATGTCAACAGGTACTACTGCTTCTTCACCAAAACAAGAACAAAAAAGAGACCAAAAACATAAATAAAATAAAAAAACAACAAAAACCTTTTCCATAAAAAAGTCACTACTCCTGGAAAAAGCTTTCCCTTCACAGTATCTATAAAAAACAACAAAATGATAATAATGATGATGAGATGTAACAATGAACAAGGAGTATCACCTTTTTACAATAGTATCTAAATAAATAAGAACAAATCAAAATCAGTATTTAACCCTTTAGGCTGTACCGTGTCCAAACGGTTAATCCAATAAACTTCAATTTTTTTCAAGGCAAGCTCTCTATCTCCCCCTCGTCTATTCTTGGGTATACCGTCAATGACCATATTAATTGGAACACTGTGTGTTTTTGTTCTGTAAAATGTCTGGATAACGGAAGTTTATCCAGTTTGTCCTAGTTATGCCTAGTGATTCTATCTTTTACTTTCTGAGTTGTTTTTCCCACATAAATTAAACCACATGGGCATTTGATAATGTATATAACATAAGATGACTGGCATGTGAAATAATCTTTAATGTTATAGCCTTTATGTGGGTGACAAAAACTCTTCCCCTTTATTATACTGGTACATTGGGTACATGATAGACAAGGGTAGGACCCATAATTGGGGGGACCCAAGAATGTAGTGTGAGCAATGGGAGTGCTGTATTGGTCTGATTTGACCAGTCTATCACGTAACGTTCTACCCCTACGATATGATGGTAAGGGGGGTGGTAAAATTCAGGAATGGTGGGGTAATTTTTATTTAATATTGACCAGTGTTTTCTAATTATATTATTAATTTTATTAGAGAATGGATGGAATTGTAAGATGAAGAGCAGGCTGTGGGTTACATTTTTCTCCCTATTTTGATTCAAGTTGATACGTTCTTGCTGAACTATATCACCTGGATATCCTCTTTGACATAATCTGTCTTCCATCTCACTCAGCCGCTTCTCTCTTATATATATCTACATATATAGCAGGTATCTCGTTTCTCTTGCGGTCTTGCCAAGCTGGCCGGAGCGATTTACACAGGCTTTCCACACAGGGAGAAGTTGCCTGCCAGCTCCTGTGGGTGATCAACCCCCTCTTCCTCTCTTCTCACACACACAGAGCTGTTACAGTAGTCAATCAGAGAGACTATACTGAGCTGCAGGAAGAGCTGCAATGAATTCTGGGACATGCAGTTCCCTCAGAAAATGTCTCTATAGCCTGGTTTACAGGAAGAAACTAAGACTCCATTTTGTGTCCTGAGGGGATTTTTTCAGTCAGCCATGAGGCAGTAAAAGAGACCAGACCTGGAGGAGAGATGCTGTCTCTCAGCTGATCTTCCTGCGTGATTTAGGCCTCTGCCATCAGTCAGGACATCCAGCCTGAGAGAGGGGGATCCCAGGTGCATATCGAGGTGCACCTGCACCAACAGTAAATCGTTCCAGTGTGAGGTGACCGGTCCGGTCGCCATGAAAATCTGCCTGTTCCATGACGTTCGCTTGGGCCTTCATCTGCAGGGAACAGAGACATTGCACTACACAAGGAGTTATTTGAATGCTGTATACAGACATCATTGCTCGTAGTCATCTTGCTGACACTTGTAGTACCACAGAGATAAAGGATAAGACTATCCACTTCTGGGACACTGTATACAGATATGATTGTCCTCTCACCTTGTTGAACAAAACCCTGCCTGTCTCACTTAATAATCTGGGCCAGTTCTGTTGTTTGGCGATACTTTACAGGAGTTAAAGTGCACCAACGAAAGTGGCTAGCTGAAGACACCAAATCCTATCTTTTCTTAAAAAGGACTGAAGCTACTAGTGCCATACGGATCCACACACACATATTCAGGACTCTGCATATGCATTGGGTGTATGGGACTGTTTATCTGTAAAGTTAAGCCATTACTTGTTGATTGCAATAAGTGTGTAAAGCTGGGCCTGTGGTGTCAGGGGACAGTAGAGAGAGGCCTGACACAAGGGAAGTCATCCCTCTGCTCTCCTTCTGCCTGGCCTCATAGAACCAACCTGAGTAGAGGTAACCCAGCTTTTTTTTTTTTTTTCTTGTTTCATCAGTCTATCAATTAAGGGGTGTGGTTAATTGCTCACAGGTGCCTATTTAACTTGTTGTAGGACTCAGTCTGAGCGTGCTCAGTTTGAAGCTGTGGAGCTTGGTGTAAGTGGAGCTGGATTAAGTGGGAGTTAAAAACAAGTGTTTAAAACAGGAGGTTATAACAGGGGTCATAGTACCTGTGTAGTGTGAGTATCTGAGTGTTGTCTGAGTAGTGTGTGTGGATCATTAATACTTGTGTATTGTGTACCTGTGTATTGTCTTGTCGTGTACCTGTGTATTGTCTTGAGTATTAGTGCCAGGAAGCTAGTTGTTAGGTAATTTGGACAGGGTAAAATCCCCAAATCCTCACTAAATTTAATAGGTACGATGCCCGGCGGGTGTGGAGAGGCGACTCTTTGTACATCTTGCCGCATGTATGCATTCCTTGATCATCCGATCGAGGGCGAATACTGCTGTGCAAAATGTAAGCACATTGTTTCCCTGGAAGCCCAGGTTCTGAATCTGGGGAAGCAACTGTCAGCACTGAGAAGTCCCTCCCTACTAAAGGTGAGCCAGGAACGTACACGGCAGTTGCCGGCAGGGGCCAGCACAGAGGCGGGTGGAGACAAAGAGGTGCAGGCACTAGCAAAGAGTAGATGGGTGACAGTCAGGAGGGGTAGAGGGGGAAGTGCCAGGGAGGCCGATCCAGGACTGGAGCATCCCAATAAGTAAGCTCCATTGAGTGACATTGGTGTAACCAGTCAGGGACCAGCACTGCTGGAGATGAGGGACTCTCCTAGCTGCCAGGGGAAGAACTCCTCCAGTGAGAGTGGGGGGGGCAGCAAAGGGAAAGGAAAGACAGATTCTGGTGGTAGGGGACTCAATTCTTAGAAGGACAGAGAGGGCAATCTGTAATCAAGACCTGAAGCGCCGAACAGTATGTTGTCTACCGGGCGCTCGGGTTCGGCACATCACGGATCTTGTGGACAGATTACTGGGAGGGGCTGGGGAAGACCCGGCTGTCATGGTGCACGTTGGCACCAATGACAAAGTCAGAGGCAGATGGAGTGTCCTAAAGAACGATTTTAGGGACTTAGGAGCTAAATTGAGGAAAAGGACCTCCAAGGTAGTGTTCTCAGGAATACTACCGGTACATCGAGCCACACCAGAGAGGCAGAGGGAGATTAGGGAAGTAAACAAGTGGCTGAAGAGCTGGTGTAGTAAGGAGGGGTTTGAGTTCCTGGAGGACTGGGCCGACTTCTCAGTCGGTAACCGGTACTATAGAAGAGACGGACTGCACCTAAATGAGGAGGGTGCAGATCTGCTGGGAATGAAGATGGCCAAAAAGTTAGAGGGGTTTTGAAACTAGGCTATGGGGGGAGGGTCCAGAGACAGTGATAGCCAGCGTGGAAGATATTCCAGAGGGTAGTATTGGGGGCATTAGTGGTAGGTTAACCAAAGCACAAAAACACAAGGTGAGTATAGTAGCAAGTCCAAGTTGCAATCTTGAAACACCCAATACGAGGACAATATGCGACCGGTCTAAACTATGTGGCATGTTCACCAATGCCAGGAGCCTGGCGGGCAAGATGGGTGAACTAGAGATACTGTTGTACAAGGAGGATTTGGATTTTGTGGGAATTTCAGAGACCTGGTTCAACAGCTCTCATGATTGGCTGGCAAACATTCAAGGGTATACCCTATACCGCAAGGATAGAGAGGGTAAAAAAGGGGGAGGGGTATGCCTATATATCAAGAATAATGTACAAGTGAATGTGAGAGATGACATCACTGAGGGGGCTAGGGAGGAGGTGGAATCTTTATGGGTAGAGCTCCAAAGGGATGAAGCTAAGGGGAAAATAATACTGGGAGTATGCTATAGGCCCCCTAACCTGAGGGAGGAAGTGGAGACGGATCTCCTATCACAAATTGGATTAGCAGCAAGGATGGGAAGTGTTCTCATAATGGGGGATTTTAATTATCCAGACATAGACTGGGCAGGGGGAACCGCGCATTCATTTAAGGCTCACCAGTTCCTTAGTGTCTTGCAGGACAATTTTATGGGTCAGATGGTAGACGCACCAACTAGAAATAAAACATTACTAGATCTACTGATTACCAACAATACAGACCTGATAACAGATGTGGAAATACGGGGCAATTTAGGTAACAGCGATCACAGGTCAATTAGTTTCAGTATAAATCACACAAATAGGAGACATGAAGGGAACACAAAGACACTGAATTTCAAAAGAGCCAACTTCCCTAAACTACAAACCTTGCTAAAAGGCATAAATTGGGATAAAATATTAGGAACAAAGAATACGGAGGAGAGATGGGTTTGCTTTAAGAGCATATTAAATAAGGGCATTAGCCAATGTATCCCGTTGGGAAATAAATTTAAAAGAGTGAACAAACATCCTGGATGGCTTAACTCCAATGTAAAAATGCATATAAAAGCAAAGGAGAAGGCCTTCAAAAAATACAAGGTTGAGGGATCATCCACAGCATTCAGAATTTATAAAGAATGCAATAAGAAATGTAAGGGTGCAATTAGGATGGCTAAGATAGAACATGAAAGACACATAGCAGGTTAGAGCAAAAAAAATCCCAAGACATTCTTTAAGTATGTAAACAGTAAAAAAGGGAGGACAGACCATATTGGCCCCATAAAGAATGAGGAAGGACATCTGGTTACAAAGGATGGGGAGATGGCAGAGGTATTGAATTTATTCTTCTCCTCAGTCTTCACGAGTGAATCGGGGGGCTTCAGTAACCAAAACTGCAGTGTTTATCCTCATGACACAACACAGGAAGCACCTACATGGTTAACAGAGGACGGAATTAAAATTAGACTTGAGAAACTTAACATTAATAAATCACCGGGACCAGATGGCTTGCATCCGAGGGTACTTAGGGAACCCAGTCAGGTGATTGCCAGACCGTTGTTCCTAATTTTTACAGACAGTCTATTGACTGGAATGGTACCAGCTGATTGGAGAAAAGCCAATGTAGCACCAATATTTAAAAAGGGCCCAAAAAACATCCCTGGGAATTACAGACCAGTTAGCCTAACATCAATAGTATGTAAACTCTTGGAGGGGATGATAAGGGACTATATACAAGATTTTAGTAATAAGAATGATATCATTAGCAGTAATCAGCATGGATTCATGAAGAATCGTTCTTGCCAAACCAATCTATTAACCTTCTATGAGGAGGTGAGTTGCCATCTAGATAAAGGAAGGCCCGTAGACGTGGTGTATCTGGATTTTGCAAAAGCATTTGACACAGTTCCCCATAAACGTTTACTGTACAAAATAAGGTGCGTTGGCATGGACCATAGGGTGAGTACATGGATTGAAAACTGGCTACAAGGGCGTGTTCAGAGGGTGGTGATAAATGGGGAGTACTCAGAATGGTCCGGGGTGGGTCGTGGGGTCCCCCAGGGTTCTGTGCTGGGACCAATCCTATTTAATTTGTTCATAAACGACCTGGAGGATGGGATAAACAGTTCAATCTCTGTATTTTCAGACGATACTAAGCTAAGCAGGGCAATAACTTCTCCGCAGGATGTGGAAATCTTGCAAAAAGACCTGAACAAATTAATGGGGTGGGCTACTACATGGCAAATGAGGTTCAATGTAGAAAAATGTAAAATAATGCATTTGGGTGTCAAAAATATGAATGCAATCTATACACTGGGGGGAGAACCTCTGGGGGAATCTAGGATGGAAAAGGACTTGGGGGTCCTAGTGGATGATAGGCTCAGCAATGGCATGCAATGCCAAGCTGCTGCTAGTAAAGCAAACAGAATATTGGCATGCATTAAAAGGGGATCAACTGCAGAGATAAAACGATAATTCTCCCGCTCTACAAGACTCTGGTCCGCCCGCACCTGGAGTATGCTGTCCAGTTCTGGGCACCAGTCCTCAGGAGGGACGTACTGGAAATGGAGCGAGTACAAAGAAGGGCAACAAAGCTAATAAAGGGTCTGGAGGATCTTAGTTATGAGGAAAGGTTACGAGCACTGAACTTATTCTCTCTGGAGAAGAGACGCTTGAGAGGGGATATGATTTCAATTTACAAATACTGTACTGGTGACCCCACAATAGGGATAAAACTTTTTCGCAGAAGAGAGTTTAATAAGACTCGTGGCCACTCATTACAATTAGAAGAAAAGAGGTTTAACCTTAAACTGCGTAGAGGGTTCTTTACTGTAAGAGCGGCAAGGATGTGGAATTCCCTTCCACAGGCGGTGGTCTCAGCGGGGAGCATTGATAGCTTCAAGAAACTATTAGATAATCACCTGAATGACCGCAATATACAGGGATTTGTAATGTAATACTGACACATAATCACACACATAGGTTGGACTTGATGGACTTGTGTCTTTTTTCAACCTCACCTACTATGTAACTATGTAACCCAATTTAAAGTGTCACATTGTGCTTTATTTACTATACAAGTGTGCCTCTGCTCTTGGGGACATTCTCAGCTTTGGAATCCCCTGAAAACAGCTTAAAGTGGGGTTCCACCCAAAAAAACAAACCTATCTAAAAAATTCTAAAAAAAAAACCAAAAAAACATTTGGATATTTTTTTTTTTTTTACTTACCTCTAAATGCCTGTTGCTAGGTGGTCCATCGTAGTCTGCCTGTCCCTTAGCCTGGGCTGGTGACATCACTTCCTCCTCGGCACAGGAAGGGCTCCGCTCTGCTCCCTCCCTCCTGTCAATCATCTGGGACCCAATTCAGGTCCCAGGTGATTGAGCGGCCAATCACGGCGCACGGCGCCGCTCGCGCATGCGCAGTGGGTGCCAGGCTGTGAAGCCACAGCCCGGCGCCCACAGTTGAAATGCCGGCGCCGACGAGCGGAGGGGGGAGACGAGCGGGGCCTCGATCCCCCGCATCGCTGGACCCAGGGACAGGTGAGTGTCCAATTAAAAGTCAGTAGCTGCAGTATTTGTAGCTGCTGACTTTTATTTTTATTTTTTTTGGACGGCCCCCCTGGGTGGAACCCCACTTTAAATATAGGATTGGGAGCTATATTGCTCCTAATCTCAGTTATTGCTCTCCAGTTGATTATTTGAATATATTCTGTTAGTGTCTGTTATCCTTCCACAGAAATATTGCAGTAAAGACAATTTCTGTGCTTTATCATAACGTGTGTGTTTCTCATTGGTCATTGCACTTACACTATTGCCAGTTGTGCAAGAGGGGGCTGAGGCTGGTATTAGGGTTGAGAGGCACCGTAACAGACTGAACATACTAAAGCAGCTCCTTTGGGTGTATCACTACACATGGGGGCTCGTCCGGGATATTATATTGCTACTCTGCAATCAACTCCTCAAGACCGCACCCCTACAAGTGTCAAGATGGACCCTGCTGCTGTGACACAGTGGTGTCATGAAGAAGGCACCCGGCCAGAGTCAAGCGTAGTGGTTGAGCTCCCAGAACAGATCAACCAGGAGGTAAAGATATTGATTCCAGACCAGAAGGTGTGGTTGATTGATGTCAGACCAGACCAAGAGACCTCTCACACCCATGCACTACTAGAATGGAAGCTAAGGATCCCTGATAGTTTCCAAAGAACCAGTGTGTAGTTGGCTGACAAAACTGAGTCTCGTATATTTCGGCTAAGCACATCAGACATGTCTCCAGCAAGTTCTAGCCAAGCTGAGGCCATGAAAGAAGAAGTCCCATCCACCTCACCCTCAGCCATGGTTGGGCCAGAATTTTTCAATGCTATGGGAGATTTCATGTCAAAGTGCCAGAGGGATACGTCACTGTGCTCTAAAAGTGGGTACCAGAAACTCCGGGCCTTTTCTGGAAGACATCCAGTGTCTACAGGGGAGGACAACTTTGAAGAATAGCTTGATGAGGCCACACAATCCTTGGTTGAATGGGACATCCCTGAGACTCTTAAGAAGCAGAAGATTACAGAGAGTCTAAGGGGCCCCCCTCAGAAGCTATCCTCAATCTGAAGTTCAGTAAAAAAGATTGCGTGGCTCAAGACTACCTGAATATTCTGCAGGAGGAGTTACATATTAATGAAGCCAATACAGGTTAGTGCTTATAAATACCATTTGCATTGCCTAACTTAGGGATTTTCACCCAATGGAGACAGCAGCAGACTTAGTTCACCGATTTGAGCATACTCTCCAACGCCAAGGTGAACGCCTGCCTGAATACCTCAGATGATTGAATAGGATGTTGCATCAGATCGTATTAAAGGAGGGGATGCTACCTTCTGCCATAGATCAAGCCATAATGCAGCAGATCCTGAGAGGTGCTTCACGCTCTGATCCAGTTTGAATTTGGCTGCAGACTTCAGCCAATGCCATGTCCATGAAGTATCCTAAGCTCATTAAATTAGTGAGAGAGGAAGAAGCCATGCTGGAGTACAAAGGAAAGAGCCAGGGGTCGGGATCTGTTGTCGGAGTCAGAATGGCCAGTACAGCTGATAGTGATCCAGAGATCAGGGTTCTGAAGACTCATAAGTCACAGCTATTGGAGATGATGACCGGGTCATTGGATGTCAAGTCTGAGCCGTGCTGAAGATGCAGGTATCCCAGATGATGCTAGTGATGAACCGGCTGACAGCAAAACGTACTGAGCTGTCCGACGATGGTGCTACGGAGAAGAATGTACCCATGGTCTTGCCTGCTGCGCCCGACCAGAGGCCAACGAATCAAGTCATCGTTTAAACTTTGGAGGTGTAGGTCACTACCAGTGACCATGTGCTAGTCCACTGAAGAAGACAGAAAACTGGCGTGGACCTCAGAGAAGTGACCCAAGGATGGAGAGAAGATCTGGGTGTTCAAGAAGAACTTTCACTGATTCTGCAAGAGAACAATGGAGAACACCTGTAGTTTATGCCATTTCAGTGAGGAATGCTCACTGAAGTTGTGGCGGCATCCGGCAAGCGCAGGACCCCCACATGACAAAACCGGGGGGCAGACAAAACTCCAAAGGATGGTGGTCCCTGGGAATGGTAGTGTACGTGAGTGGAAACGTCTTGGGGGGTTGCTAGAAAAAATGTGAAGGTGGGCGGAGCTAGCCGGAGTCCAAGATGGACGTGTGAGAGCAGAGCTCCAACACCAGCGGGAACAACGCGGCTCACAGCACCTTGCCAGAGGCAGATACTAAGCCCAAACCACGGCGTTCCGGTCCGCAAGAACCCAGGGAACGCACCGAGACCATGACCAGAAGAAAAAAGGAAGGGAACCGGCCGATGAGACTGACGGAGTTTTACTCCTATGAGGCCAGGCAAGATGGCGCCGGCCCGGCATCCACGCCGACATCCGCGGCTAAAAACAACAGCAAGCAGATGAAAACCCAGAAAAGAAGCAGCCCTCCTAAAGATTCAACTTCTCCACCAGCTACCCCATCAACAGGGAGTCCAGAGAAGTCACGATTCAAGGCGGATGCCATGGATGACAGCACTGAGGTGAGCTCTCCCCCTGACTCAGGCGATGATACTAGGGAGCTGCCTGACTCCATTGATACATTCCCTACAAACGGCCAGCCTGTCATGGACACTATGTTAAAAGAAATGTTAGTATCACTGAGAGGATCACTGCACTCAGACATGATCTCCTGTATGCATAAATTCAGTAATGAGATCAAATCAGTAACCAACAAAGTGACCCATATAGAACATAAAATGGGGGAATACGCCACAACCATACATAACCTGGTAGATGCAAATGAAGCTAAAGAGGAAGACATAGAAGGGATCAAGGCCAAAATGGCGGACATTGAGGACAGATCCAGAAGGAATAATATGAAGATCAGAGGGGTCCCAGAAACGGTTAAACAACAAGATCTGAGGGACTATGCCACCCAGCTATTCACAGCCATATTACCAGATCTAACAGCATTAGACCTCACGGTGGATAGGATCCACAGGTTACCTAAACCCGCCTACCTAGGAGAAGATATACCGCGGGACGTGATCCTGCGCCTACACTTCTACCAAACTAAGGAAAGAATAATGGCGGCTGCAAGACAGAAGGAAGCGATTCCTTCGCCATACTCAAACCTGCAATTCTACGCAGACTTATCACAATACACGCTACAAAAAAGGAGAAATATGACAACCCTAACTAAAGCACTCAGAAACCACAAAATTGGATACAAATGGGGATTCCCAACCAAACTGATCGTAACAAAAGAAGGCAAGGAGTATGTGATGGACTCCTTGGCCAAAGGTATGGCACTACTTAGCTCCTGGGGGATAATCCCGGACAAACAGTCACCCCCTAGGTCAAGAAGCCCCAACACTAGCCCGGGTCCAGAATGGCGCACGGTCGATCGCAGGAATGCCCGCACTCACCACTGATACCAGCATGGGCAAGTTACATTACCAACGACCCGCGTTGGAGTACATATTTACACTCCGTTAAGTTTGTTTAAACTTACTACCCACAAGTTAATACCTGAGTGACTAAGTGTCACACTTTAACGAACCTACTAGTTGGCACACAGCCACGAATGTTGAACCTCGGTTCCTACAAGTTTTTTTTGTTTTGTTTTCTTCTCTTTTTTCCTTTTTTCTCTCTTTTTTTCTCACCCCGACAGTCAAGACCATTGCTTCACACCTGGGAGGATGTTGCATCAATCAAGAACAGGAGATCTCCAAGCACAGCAAAAAATCAATATCCGGATCAGGCATACAAGCGAAGTAAGTGCAACCTATATCATTCACCAATCACACCATCACATAAACCGAATACATGGCAGTGAATTTCCTGACCATTAATGCAAAGGGACTAAACCACCCGGCCAAGCGAAAGTCCTTATGGAAGGAAGCAATCCAAAAAAACAGCGACATCCTATGCACACAAGAAACCCACTTTCACGTTGACGCACCACCTAAATGCTCTCATCCGAGATTCCCCCATATTTTCTGCGCAAATGCAAAGACCAAAACGAAAGGGGTAATGATAGCAATTAAGGACACTATCACATTCATCCTACATAAGATCTTACTGGATCCACATGGCCGTTACATAATTATGGTGTGCGACCTCAACTCCGAAACTTTCACTTTGGCAAACATTTATGCCCCAAATGCAGGGCAATCCAAATTCCTGCACTCAGTCCTCAAGAAAATTGAACAGATACGCCAAGGAGCAACAGTGATCTGCGGAGACTTTAACATGGTGCCTGACTCTGTTCTGGACTCAACATCCAACCCTAAAAGATCTCCACCAACCCTACAACCAATACTTCGCAAGTATTCATTGTACGATGCATGGAGATGCCTTAATGCCAATGAAAGAGACTACTCTTTTTTTTCTCACTGCCATAAATCTTACAGTAGAATTGACTTATTTCTGGTAGATAAACGACTGTTGTTTAAATGTAGAACTGCCAAAATACATAGTATAGCTTGGTCGGACCATGCCCTAGTGGAACTACAAGTGGGGAAACCCTCTACAATTAAAAGCACTTACATATGGAGAGCTAATCCCAAACTGTTCCAGCATGGCCCGACCAAGACGTACATAGAACAGCAGATGAAGGAATTTTTCTCACTTAATAAGGGGTCGGTCTCAGATCCATTCACCCTGTGGAATACCCACAAGGCATTTGTAAGAGGGGTGTTGATGCAACAGGAAGCGAGGCTCAGGAGGATGAGGCAACAGCGGACAACGAAAATCATAAACCAAATTGAAATTTTAGAGAAACAAAATATGACACTTATTTCTCAAGATTTGACAGATCAACTAAATATGCTTCGCACAGAGCTTAGGCTAAATCTACTGGAGGACTTTGAAAAGGCCTCCAGGAAGCTAAAATTGACATACTACACTAGTGGTAACAGAGCAGGGAAACTACTTGCCAATCAATTAAAAGGGCACAGACATAAAACACACATACCATATATCATTCATCCAAAAACACAAATCAAACACCAACATCCACAAGAAATAGCGGATGCCTTTAGCCACTATTACGGCTCCTTATATAATCTTAAAAACGACACCACAATACCACAACCTAATACAGCAGACATTGAAACTTTCCTACAAAATATTCACTTACCCAAACTCACCGCAGAACACCTTCAGACATTGAACTCCCCTATAACAGAACCGGAAGTCAATCTCACCATTCAATCACTACCTACAAACAAATCCCCCGGACCAGATGGCTTCTCAGGGGAATACTATAAGGCCTTTCATAGTATACTAACCCCACATATGACAGAGATGTTCGGTGCTGCTGTTGCCTCCTCGTCATTCCCTCAGGAGATGTTAAAAGCAACCATAATAACATTACCTAAACCAGGGAAAGCTCCGGATTCCCCACAAAATTTCAGACCTATATCCCTATTAAATATGGATATTAAGACTTATGCAAAACTAATAGCGAATAGGTTAATGCACATTCTTCCTGAAATTATTCATATAGATCAATCTGGATTTACAAAGGGAAGGCAAACTTCAGATGCCACAAGAAGACTGATCAACGTAATCCACATTGCGAACAGATGCAAAACGCCTTCTCTGCTCCTCGCCTTGGACGCAGAGAAGGCGTTTGATAGAATCCATTGGCAGTTTCTCTCTCAGGTATTGGGGAAATTTGGGTTTGAGGGTACAGTATACTCTGCCATTATGGCCCTATACACACAACCATCAGCACAAGTTCTCGTAGCAGGAGCGCTTTCTGCCCCGTTCCAAATTACCAATGGGACGAGACAGGGGTGCCCCCTTTCCCCCCTGATCTTTAACTTATTAATGGAACCACTAGCAACCCATCTACGAACGCACCAAAATATCTCCGGGATACAGATAGGCCAAAGAAACCATATCATCAGCTTATTCGCAGATGACATCATATTAATGCTCACAAAAGCAGAAACCTCCCTACCTTCAGTCCATAAGGCCCTACAAATGTTCAACAGAGTATCGTACTATAAAATAAACGAATCTAAGTCCTATATCTTAAACCTAGGAATAACACCTCAGGTTAGTCACAAACTAGAACAAAACTTCCCATACATAGGGAAAAAGAGGGCATAAAATACTTAGGCATTATACTAACCCCTAAATCAGAAGATCTATTATCAGCCAATTACACCCCATTTCTGAAACAGCTTCCCGATAAACTAAAAATTCTGGCTAAAACTGAACTCTCGTGGCTGGGTAGACTTGCAGCTTTTAAGATGCAAATTCTACCACAGATACTGTACTTATTTAGGACCCTCCCAATACCGTTACCAAATTCTTTCTTTAATTCCCTTCAACCCATAATAAATAGATACATATGGCAAGGGAAGAAGGCAAGATGTGCATTCACTAAACTAATAAAACATAGAACAGCAGGAGGGGTGGGACATGTACACATGCAAGACTATTACTTTGCAACCATATTAGCGCAATCAAGAAATTGGATGATATCGGAGACGAATATGCCTACATTGTGGGCAGAGATAGAAAAAACCCAAATAAAAAATAAATCTTTGAAAGACTTTCTCATGACAGCCCATATGAACTTCTCCCTAGATGCAAAGCTATCCCCAACCATACTAGCAACAATAAGAGCATGGGGTTACCTTAGAAATTACCCAGATTGGACGGGAACAGTGGCTCCACTTAAGCTCCAGATCTCCGCACTCAGTAATATCATTCCAGATATTAATTTAAAGATATGGAGGATGAAGGGTATACAACATATTGAAGATCTAATGGAGGGTAATTCCATCAAAACATTCAACACGTTACAGGAGGAATTTAGTATACCACACACAGAATATTACAAATATGCACAGATTACTCAACTCCTGAAAAAACACCCCAACATATTTACCAACCTACCAACAAAGATTCTCCAATTTCTATCACAAACTACTACAAAATTAAAGGGGATATCAACTTTTTATCTGGGTCTTCAAGAAAAAAAGGTTTGTACAAAATCCCCAAACATAATAGCCTGGGAAATAGAAATGGGACAATGTTTCCCGGCAAAAAAATGGGAGATAACTTTCAATAGTATTTACAACTCCACCAAAAGCACCAATCTTAGGGAAATGCAGCAAAAAATATTCCATAAGTGGTACCTCACACCTAGTCGTATTTCTAAAATTTACCACAACTCCTCTCCTGAATGTTGGAGACGATGTGGGGAGTGCGGCACGTTATCTCACACACTATGGAATTGCCCCAAGATAAAACCACTATGGAGGCAAATAGAAAGTTTAATAAGAATTTTTTCGCAACAAACCCCTCCTTTAAGCCTATCAATGGCAATACTATCAATGAACCTAGATTCTATTCCAAACCAATCTAGAACAATAGTATCACACATATTGCTGGTAACCAGGCTTACAATTCTTAGACACTGGAAGGATATAGAACCCCCATCCATATCAGAAGTAATAACTACAGTCCACAACTACGGTACATATGAAGTTTTACACGCATCAGCTATAGGGAATTATGAGAAGATAACTAAATTATGGGCACCATGGAACTCATGGTATTCAAAGAGATTGATTTACTGAGAGAGAGATAAGTTGATTTGAACCATCTACCTAGAGGAAGCAATACGGCTGTCGGGTCAAGTTTTATTTGCATAATTGTTATTTTATTTTCTTCCTTATTTTTCTACAAGTTATCTTAAATAAATACTAAGACCAGAAGCAATTTATATACAAAGGTACAAGAAAGTATTAACTTACCAATACTACAGTAAAGTATCTGTAGTAGCTAAAAGCATTAAGAGCAAACTATAGTATACATGGCTTCATGTCGGAGGATGCGACCATAATGAGAGATCGCTCAATCCAAAGATAGAGAAGCCATGAATATCTACCACAACAGGAATATTACATATACTCATCACAATGTAAGATACAGCTATTGAAATGAGAAAAAAAAAAAAAATGTGTAGAATGCTACAGTATTATGGAAAGAAAGTTAACAATACACAATTGTATGTAACATATCTTGTACAATGTTCAATAAAAAAATATTTAAGAAAAAAAAAAAAAAAATGTGAAGGTGAGTGAAATGATATGTAAAAAAAAAAAAAAAAAAATATATATATATATATATATATATATATATATATAATATATTAAAATAAGAGTTTACTCAAATAAGGCAGGGAGTTGAACCTGTGACAGTTCTAATGTCATTGAAAAACAAAACCATAAGCCAAAAATGGGGAAAACGTGTACTAACCAAATCCAAAAGAAAAAAGTGAAATGTAATGCAATAAATGTGAGTGAATGCATTGTCCTAAGTGCCTTACCCGGTGCTAAAAGATGTGGAACAATGGAATAGGGTGCTATGTACTGGCAGTGTGAAGATGGAAGATCAATCTGTGGGGATGCACAGCACGGCGGTATCCCAACCCTCCCAGGGCAACAAGGGGAGGGGAGAAGACCCCACAGTGTGCATCGCAGCTCCCGGACATGAGGTGAGCCGTAGGCTTAAGGATCCAGATCAAGGGGCACCAACCTTGCAGGTGTGGAGATAACTAAATATTGGATTCATTTAATGAGACAAGCATAGACCAGCCTATGAAGTAAATAATTCCTTGGCAAAGTTAAAAATTGGTGAAACAAATAAAACAGACTAATGGAATTGGATGGCATGTTACAACCAACTGCAATTGTCACTTCATGTCCGGGAGCTGCGATGCACACCGCGGGGTCTCCTCCCTTACCCTTGGGAGGGTTGGGATACTGCCGCGCTGTGCATCAACGTCACGCCCCTTACACTATGCGTGCAGCATCCTCTGAGTGCCATCACGCTGCCAGTGTCTTCCATCAGCGCATACGGAGGTGGTTTTGGCCCAAAACGCTGAGAGACTTGGTCTCTCGGCTACTGGCGCCTCCCCCTCACCTTGTACGCCAGTGTGACATTTGGAGGTGATTGGCGTGCGCGCCCTCATATGTCCCATTCGGGGTCGGTCTTCCCCACAGGTTGATCTTCCCTCTTCACACTGCCAGCACATAGCACCCTATTCCATTGTTCCACATCTTTTAGCACCAGGTAAGGCACTTAGGACAATGCATTCACTCACATTTATTGCATTACATTTCACTTTTTCTTTTGGATTTGGTTAGTACACATGTTTTCCCCATTTTTTACTTATGGTTTTGCTTTTCACTGACATTAGCACTGTCACAGGTTCAACTCCCTGCCTTATTTGAGTACACTCTTATTTTCATAATTTATGTATATATATATTTTTTTTTTTCATATAATTTCACTCACCTTCACATTTTTTCCAGCAACCCCCCAAGACGCTTTCACTCACGTACACTACCATTCCCAGGGACCACTACCCTTTGGAATTTTGTCTGCCCCCGGTGTTGTCATGTGGGGGTCCCGCGAGTGCCGGATGCCGCCACAGCTCCCGGAAAAGATGCCCCTTGGGGAGCTTCCAGCTCTCATTGTTGCACTTCCATTGCATGATAGCTATGAGTATTTTTATAACCTGGGCTTATCCCCAGTTACATTTTCCTATTTCTCTTCTAAAGCATTGACCTTGAAACATAATATGTTTTATTTCAGATATACACATTGTTGCTCCTGAAGAGTAGATACAAATACTCCACGAAACGCGTAGATCCTCTGTATATGCAATGTGTAATACCGATGTAATACAGATATATGTAATATAGATGAATTATTGTGACCTATGTACCAACTTGTATGGAATCTTTTATCCTGTTGTACAATAAATATACAATTTCCTGACCCCTCACTGCTGACTGCACACTTCATTCAAAGTCCCGCCTTTTTGCCCTTTTTCATATTGACAGGGATGGAGGCATGAGACCCTACCATGTCTCTGCCTCACTCAAAGTCCCAACTTCTCCCCATTTTCGCACCAGTCCAATCACGCCCGCCTACTGTTCCAGATGCTTCTAACAGGCTTCCTACCCAGTTAGTAGGCCCTTTGTCTGTAGTGCCTGTCTTGGTGGAAGGAATTTAAACAAGAGCCCTTCTTGATTCAGGTGCTCATGTGACTTTGCTGACCAGTGACTTTTACAAGAGGTGTTGGTCGTACATACCCCTGCGAAAGTTGGACGATATAGAGATCCAGGGTGTTCAAACGGAGGATAACCCTTGTGATGGATATCTGCGGATCAAGTTGTCGTGTGATCCATTGAGGGCTGGCAAGCCTCAGGACTTTGACATTCTGGCTATTGTGTGTCCCTGGTTTCCAGGCTCCACAGAAAGTCCGCTAATCATAGGGGCCAACACAGTTCTGGTGAAGGGGCTGTTAGCCCCTGTTGTCCCCAGATGTGATTCCTTACCGTCACTGCCAGAAGAAGGGTCAGAAGTGTCTCCCTCTTCCACAGGTGATGAAGAAGGATCCATAGCAGAAGTGGAAGAAACCAATATGCAGGAGACAGAGGTAGCTGAACAGAAAGAGGAGGCTAGTGAGCCTACCGTGCCTGAGCCAGTGGAACAGAGAAAGCTAAGTTAAGCATCCTCTCAAGAGACCGACCTGTGATGTGTTGAGTGAGAGTACTGAAGAAGTTATCCTCTCCCCTCAAGGGTCTCTTGCAGAGCCTTACCTTCTCACCACAGATTTGGGAAAAGGCAATCTTAACTCACCCCTAGCACATTTAGCTGGGCCATTCCAATTAAGGTGGCCTGTAGGCAGAATAACCTTCCGTCCTATGCTCATTGGTGGGAGGTTCCTCTGACAGGTTCTTATGCAAATGCAAACTGTTTGTTTTCCCGTGTACAGTAACCTGTTTTTCTCCGCATGTATTCTAAAAGCATGTACCAGGTCAAGGACTGTTACTTCCTTTGGGGACCAAAGGTTCTTTGGTGGGGGCAGTGTGTAGTGGGTGTCTCGTTTTTCCCGCAATCCCACCAAGCTGGCTGGAGCGATTTACACAGGCTTTCCACACAGGGAAAAGTTGCCTGCCAGCTCCAGCGGGTGATCACCCCCCCTCCTCTCTTCCTCGCACACAGAACTGTTCACTCTGTAACCCTCCCCTGTGCCCCTATTGGCAGGCAGAAGAAATTAAAGGCACATTTACAGTAGCTAATCAGAGAGACTGTACTGAGCTGCCGGAAGAGCTTCAATGGATTTTGGGACATGCAGTTCCCTCACAAAACAGCTCTATAGCCTGGTATACTGGAAGGAACTAAAAAGCCCATGATGCTCTGCTGTCAGGAAAGTAAAAGACTCCATTTTCTTTCCCGAGGGGATTTTTTCAGTCAGCCATGAGGCAGTGAGAGAGACCAGACCTGGAGGAGAGATACTGTCTCTCAGATGATCTTCCTGTGTGATTCAGGCCTCTGCTGCCAGTCGGGACATCCAGCCTGAGAGAGGAGGATCCCAGGTGCATATCCAGGTGCACCTGCACCGATGGTGAATCGTTCCAGTGTAGGGTGACCGGTCCAGTCACCATGAAAACCTGCCTATTCCAGGATGTTCGTTTGGGCCTTGGTCACAGGATTTGGTGAGAGGGCATTTTTGCCCATCTGCAGGGAACAGAGACATTGCACTACACAAGGAGTTATTTGAATGCTATATACAGACATCATTGCTGGTAGTCATCTTGCTGACACTTGTAGTACCACAGGGATAAAGGATAAGACTATCCACTTCTGGGACACTGTATAAGGATATCATTGTCCTCTCACCTTGTTGAACAAAACCCTGCCTGTCTCACGTGATAATCTGGGCCAGTTGTGTTGTTTGGCCCTGCTATACAGGAGTTAAAGTGCACCAACGAAAGTGGCTAGCTGAAGACACCAAATTCTATCTTTTCTTCAAAAGGACTGAAGCTACTAGTGCCATACGGATCCACACACACATATTCAGGGCTCTGCATATGCATTGGGTGTGTGGGACAGTTTATCTATAAAGTTAAGCCATTACTTGTTGATTTGAATAAGTGTGTAAAGCTGGGCCTGTGGTGTCAGGGGACAGTAGAGAGAGGCCTGATAGAGAGAGGCCTGACACAAAGGGAGTCATTCCTCTGCTCCCCTCCTTCCGAGGGGCTCCGTGACATCAGTACAGCCACCCATTTGGTTCCACTTTTATATGTTTTATACTCCTGCACTGGGAATCAGTGCTGTCCTTATTGACTCTTGGACACTGCAAGTGGACCTTCATCTTTATAATAACCCTGTGGAAGGGAATGCATAAATTACCTTTCTGTTAGCGCAAAAGGTCCACTCGATAAGGTGAGCGGCCTAGACTCCTGGTGGTGGAACACAGTGGTGTGGATACACGAATGCTAAGTTTATCCTATCACTGCACCCTTTTTACCATCTGAATAATTTCTTTTCTGCAAGTGGGCAGTCTTCCATCTCCTCGGATTAGGACATAATTTGGGACTTTGCCTCATATGTGTTTATATTTTACGTGTTTATGGTCTACATGTTTTATTAAGCGCTGCACTGCTATATTTTGTCTGCTCTCCTCCTACCTGGACTCATAGAGCCAACCTGAGTAGAGGTAATATATATTGTTACTGTCTGTTACCCTTCCACAGAAATATTGCAGTAAAGACAATTTCTGTGTTTTATCATAATGTGTGTGTTTCTCATCGGTCATTGCACTTACACTATTTCCGGGTGTGCCAGAGGGGGCTGACGTTATTAGGGTTCAGAGGCAGAGTAACAGACTTAACATACTAAAGCAGCTCCTTCCGGGGTTTCGCTACATATACACTGAGCAAAATTATAAACACAGCACTTTTTTGTTTGCCCCTATTTATCATGAGCTGAACTTAAAGATCTATGACTTTTTCTATGTACACAAAAGGCCTACTTCTCTCAAATATTGTTCACAAATCTGTCTAAATCTTTTGTTAGTGAGCACTTCTCCTTTACCGAGATAATCCATCCACCATCTCAGGGAAGCTCATCTGCATGCTCGGTGTCCTCATCGGGGTCTGGACCTGACTGCAAAACGTCGTCGTAACTGAATTGAGTGGACAAATGCTCACATTCGATGGCATCTGGTACTTTGGAGAGGTGTTCTCTTCACAGATGAATCCCAATTTTCACTGAACAGGGCAGATGGCAGTGTGTATGGCGTTGTGTGGGTGAGCCGTTTGCTTATGTCACCATTGTCAATTGAGTGTCCCATGGTGACGATGGGGTTATGGTATGGACAGGTGTATGCTATGGACAACGAACACAGGTGCATTTTATTGATAGCATTTTGAATTCACAGAGATATCGTGATGAGATCCTGAGGCCCATTTTTGTGCCATTCATCCACAAACATCACCTCATGTTGCAGCATGATAATGCACGACCCCATGTTGCAAGGAGCTGTACCCAATTCCTGGAAGCTAAAAACATCCCTTGCATAGCCTTCATACTCACCGGATATGTCACCCATTGAGCATGTTTGGGATGCTCTGGATCGGCGTATACGGCAGCGTGTTGTGTTCCAGTTCCTACCAATATCCATCAACTTTGCACAGCCATTGAAAAGGAATGGACCAACATTTCACAGGCCACAATCAACAACCTGATCAACTCTATTCAAAGGAGATGTGCTGCACTGCGTGAGGCAAATGGTGGTCACACCAGATACTGACTGGTTTTCGGACCCCCCCGACCCCCCCCATGTATTAAAACTGCACATTTTAGAGTGGCCTTTTATTGTGGCCAGCTCTATCTCTGTGCATTCAAAATGCCATCAATAAAATGCACCTCTGTTCATTGTCCATAGCATACGCCTGCCCATACCATAACTCCACCGCCACCATAGGCCACTCGATCCACAACATTGACATCAGCAAACCGCTCACCGACACAACGTCATACACACTGTCTGCCATCTGCTCTGTACAGTGAAAAACAGGATCTATCCGTGAAGAGAACACCTGTCCAAAGTGCCAGACGCCATCGAATGTGAGCATTTGCTCACTCAAGTCGGTTACAATGACAAACCGCAGTCAGGTCGAGACCCGATGGGGACAACGAACATGCAGATGAGCTTCCCTAAGACGGTGGATGGATTATCTCGGCAAAGAAGAAGTGCTCACTAACACAGATTTAGAAAGATTTGTGAACAATATTTGAGAGAACTAGGCCTTTTGTGTACATAGAAAAAGTCATAGATCTTTAAGTTCAGCTCATGATAACTAGGGGTAAACACAAAAGTGTTGCATTTACAATTTTGCTCAGTGTGTATGTGTGTGTGTTTGTATATATATGTACATATATATATATATATATATACAGTATCTCACAAAAGTGAGTACACCCTTCACATTTTTGTAAATATTTTATTATATCTTTTCATGTGAAAACACTGAAGAAATGACACTTTGCTACAATGTAAAGTAGTGAGTGTACAGCTTGTATAACAGTGTAAATTTGCTGTCCTCTCAAAATAACTCAACACACAGCCCTTAATGTCTAAACCGCTGGCAACAAAAGTGAGTACACCCCTAAGTGAAAAAGTCCAAATTGGGCCCAATTAGCCATTTTCCCTCCCCGGTGTCATGCGACTTGTTAGTGTTACAAGGTCTCAGGCGTGAATGGGGAGAAGGTGTGTTCAATTTGGTGTTATCGCTTTCACTCTCTCATAGTGATCACTGGAAGTTCAACATGGCAAAGAGCTCTCTGAGGATCTGAAAAAAAGATTTGTTGCTCTACATAAAGATGGCCTAGGCTATAAGAAGATTGCCAAGACCCTGAAACTGAGCTGCAGCATGGTGGCCAAGACCATACAGCGGTTTAACAGGACAGGTTACACTCAGAACAGCCCTCGCCATGGTCGGCCAAAGAAATTGAGTGCATGTGTTCAGCGTCCTATCCAGAGATTGTCTTTGGGAAATAGACGTATGAGGGCTGCCAGCATTGATACAGAGGTTGAAGGGGTGGGGGGGGTCAGCTTGTCAGTGCTCAGACCAGATGCAGCACACTGCATCAAATGGGTCTGCATGGCTCTAGTCCCAGAAGGAAGAATTTTATAAAGATGATGCACAAGAAAGCCCACGGTTTGCTGAAGAAAAGCAGACTAAGGACATGGATTACTGGAACCTGTCCTGTGGTCTGATGAGACCAAGATAAACTTATTTGGTTCAGATGGTGTCAAGCGTGTGTGGCAGCAACCAGGTGAGGAGTACAAAGACAAGTGTGTCTTGCCTAAAGTCAAGCCTGGTGGTGGGAATATCATGGTCTGGGGCTGCATGAGTGCTGCTGGCACTGGGGAGCTACAGTTCATTGAGGGAACCATGAATGCCAACATGTACTGTGACATACTGAACCTGAGCATGACCCCCCCCACTTTGGAGACTGGACTGCAGGGTAGTATTCCAACATGATAATGACCCCAAACACACCTCCAACATGACCACTGCCTTTGTAAAGATGCTGAGGGTAAAGGTGATGGACTGGCCAAGCATGTCTCCAGACCTAAACCCTATTGAGCATCTGTGGGGCATCCTCAAATGGAAGGCAAAGAAGCGAAGGTCTCTAACATCCACTAGCTCCGTGATGTCATCATGGAGGAGTGGAAGAGGACTCCAGTGGCAACCTGTGAAGCTCTGGTGAACTCCATGCCCAAGAGAGTTAAGACAGTGATGGAAAATAATAGTGGCAGCACAAAATATTCTGGGCTCAATTTGGACATTTTTACTTAGGGGTGTACTCACTTTTGTTGGCAGCAGTTTAGACATTAATGGCTTTGTGTTGAGTTATTTTGAAGGGACAGCAAATTTACACTGCTATACAAGCTGTACACTCACTACTTTACATTGCAGCAAAGTGTAATTTCTTCAGAGTTGTCACATTAAAAGATATAATAAAATATTTACAAAAATGTGAGGGGTGTACTTACTTTTGTGAGATACTGTGTGTGTGTATATATATTTATTTATTTTAAAATTATGCACAGTATACAGTATTTTTTTTTTTTTTTAAGGTAATTAACAAACTTCTGGAAAAATGCTAATCATAGCACATTGTGCCAAATTGACATTTATATACAGTGCCTTGAAAAAGTATTCATACCCCTTGAAGTTTTTCACATTTTGTCATGTTACAACCAAAAATGTAAATGTATTATATTGGGATTTTATGTGATAGACCAACACAAACTGGCATATAATTGTGAAGTGGAAAGAAAATGATAAATGGTTTTAGTCAATACTTTGTAGAACCACCTTTCGCTGCAATTACAGCTGCAAGTCTTTTTGGGTAGGTCTCTACCAGCTTTACACATCTAGAGAGTGACCTTTTTGCCCATTCTTCTTTGCAAAATAGGTCAAGCTCTGTCAGATTGGATGGAGAGTATCTGTGAACAGCAATTTTCAAGTCTTGCCACAGATTCTCAATTGGATTTAGGTCTGGACTTTGACTGGGCCTGTCAGGTAATACCCTATGGAAGAAAAAATGCTGCTGGCCGAGCTGGTGCATGTCTGCATGTGCTGGTGCGCTTGCGGGCATGCAATTCTTGGCGCCGAATGGGACTAGTGCTGTCTGATCTGCAGCTTCCTGTCTGTGTCTGTGTCTGCGTCTGTGATCTATTCCTGTGTTACCCAGCTCGCCTTTAGACTCTCCATGCCTTCTGCCTGCACCTGACCCCGGCTTGTCTTTGACCTTGATTCTGCCTGCTCCTTTAAGTACCACGTTGCCAGCCTGTTACCAACCCGGCCTGTGACATGACCTGCGTTGGCTACTGCATCTGTTCCAGTATCTCCTGCCTGTGTCTGACCCGGCCTGCCTTTGCCTGTGCTCCATATGCCTCTGGGCCGATCTGCTGTCTGCCAGTCCCTGCATTCCGGTGTGTGGTGTCCAGATGTAGGTCGATCCAGTTTCCAGCCTGCCGGCTGCCCGAAACTCTCACCTTGCTGGTATTAATCCCTGTGGCATCAGGAACCCTGAAGTGGCTCTTTTGACAGCTGACCCGCCAGGCACTCATACCACTCTGCACTCTCAAGCTACCTGTCTGCTCTATCAGGGGCCATGAGTTAGTTATGTAAGGGAGGCCTTCCTCTGCATTATCAGGCTCATCTACCAGGTATGTGGGAACGTGACAGTATCAGACAGCCATGTCTGAGCCTGAGCGAGGAACCTCCCTCATTGATGAACTGTGCCAGCACCTGGCGGGTCTAACGCAAGCCATAAAAACTTGAAAGAGGGGTACACCCGACTGCAGGAACGGGTCTAAGCTCTGTCATCTCCTGCCAATCTTCAAGGCACTGCTCATCCCTCTGCTACTTTAACCAATACATCGTCCGCACCTGCAGTGGTGATGCTACCACCAGAACCAAGGGTACCTACGCCTGAAAGGTTCTCTGGGGAACGCAGCAAATACAGAGCGTTCTGCCATGCCTATGAACTCTATTTTGCCCTACAGCCACGTACCTTCCCCCTGAAAGCAACCAAGGTGGGCTTCGTCACCTCACTGTTGATGGGTGAGCCTCAAGCCAGGGTCCACCATCTTTTGGAACAGAAAGCCGCATCCTTAACGAACCGCACTACCTTCGTTGACGCCATGTTACAACTCTATGAGGACCCCCAGCAGACTGCCACTGCTGAGGCAGCATTATATTCCATTCAGCAAGGCCGCAGGGCAGCTGAGGACTGTGTGGCTGAATTCAGACGCTGGAGTTCTGACACAAATTGGAATGATGTGGCCCTCCGATCCAATTCTGATCAGATCCTCTGAAAGATGAACTGGCACGGGTAGGGGTACCTCAATCTTTGGACGCTGTTATCAACTTATTGATAAAGATCGACCGATGTCTAAGAGAACATCAATCCAAGAGATCTTCAGGACAATATTGTCTAACTTGGATGTTACCCAATGTTCCCAGCTTCCCCAGTCAGGCACCTCCAGCTCCAGAAGCTCCTGCTCCCTATACGTCTGAGCCCATGCAGTTGGGCTTGCTCCGCCCTTCTCTCACCACAGAAGAACGCCAGTGCCGATGACTATACAATCTGTGCATGTATTGTGAAGAACCTGGACATTACGTGAGATTCTGTCCAGCGAAAAAGTGTAAGTGCCTATCAATCTCTTCTACTCATGTTCCTGATTTACCCAACCAATCTTCTCATCTTGCTCTTCCCATTCTGTTACAGCTCCCAGGAAGGAGTATCCAGGTGTCCACCATAATTGATTCCGGAGCCTACAGCTGCTTCATGGACTTGTCTTTTGCAGCTAGACACCTGATTCCACTTCAAACAAAGACATGGGGACTATCTGTACATCTGGCCGATGGGTCCATCAATCTAATCAAGTCCGCTCACACAAGAAACTGTTCCCTTGTTGGCTATCATTGCCTCTTACCACCAAGACTTACTTTACCTGGATGCCATTTTTTCACCTTTATTCCCCATCATCCTAGGCATGCCCTTGCTGCAGGCCCACAACCCTCATATTGATTGGGCCACTGGGGAAATTAAATTCCCTTCAATGTATTGCCAGCAATACTGCAATACTCTACAAAAGGCCACAGGAGACCCTTCACCCTTGCTTTGTCTGGACTCTGACTCTGAGTTATGCCAATCAGTTCTAGTGGTGTATCACAATTTCCTAGAAGTATTTAGTAAGAAGGGTGCAGAGACCCTTCCTCCTCACAGATCCTATGACTGTCCTATTGAGACCCTACCAGGAGTCGACGTTCCCTTCAGGAGGATCTTTCCCTTAACTGAACTTGAACTGGGCACACTGAGAGACAACATTGATGATAATCTGGGGAAATGGTTTATTCGCCCATCCACCTCTCCGGCAGGCACAGGCATTTTCTTTGTTGAAAAAAAAAAATCACCCCTTACGCCCCTCCATAGATTATCGGGAGTTAAACAAGATTACTATCAAAAATCGCTACCCACTACCCCTGGTGCCCAAATTGTTTTAAAGGCTGGGAGCTGCGATCATCTTCATTAAGCTGGATCTCCGGGGAGCATACACCTTGATTCCCATCAGGGAGGGAGATGAGTGAAAAACAGCTCTTTGTACCGGGTATTTTGAGTACCTGGTCAAGCCATTTAGTCTATGCAACGCCCCAAACACTTTTCAGCATTTTGTAAATGATATCTTTCAAGATTATCTAGACCTGTTCATCATAGTATACTTAGATGATAGCCTTTTTTTTTTTTTTTCCTCAATGGACGACCACCGCAGGCAGGTCAGAAGTGTGTTAACCCGACTCCGGCAGCATGGCCTTTACTCCAAACCAGAAAAATGTGAATTTGAACTACAGAGCATTCAATTTCTGGGGTTGACTATCTCAGTTGAAGGAATTAAGATGGACCCCCAGAAATTCACTTATCCTAGACTGGCCAGTACCTGCAGAAAAAAAAGAAGTCCAACGTTTCATCGGATTTACCAATTTCTACCAGAAATTCATTAGGGAGTTTTCTGCCATCATTGCCCCCATCATAGAATGTATCAGGCAGGGCATCTGATCTCTCTGGTCTTCTGAAGCTCAGGCTGCCTTTGAAACCCTTAAAAAGTTGTTCACTTCTGCATCCATCTTGAAGCATCCTGACCCTGCTCTGTCATTAGTTCTTGAAGTCGATGCATCTGAAATAGCGGTCGGAGCGGTACTTTTACAATGGCAAGGGTCCAAAGCTTTACTCTATCCAGTTGCATTCTTTTTCTGTAAGACAGCAGAAAGGAACTGCGATATGGGGGACCGTGAGCTCCTGGCTATCTAGGCTGCACTGGAAAGTGGCTCAAGTATGTTCAATGACTCTGAAAAGATCACACCTCCAGACTCTATCTTGCCCTTAGGAAACTTTCTTGTGTTACAGGAAAACTTACTGTCACAGATCAAACAAGCCTCTTCTGAATCTGCCTCTTCCCCAGAAACCAGCTTAAAGGCAAACGATGGCCTACTATGGCACAAAGACAAAATCTTTGTACCTAGGGACTTAAGGGTTGCGGTATTGGAACTCTGCCATGATCACAAGCTGGCCAGACACTTTGGCGCCTTGAAGACTGCCGAACTTGTGCAACGCACATTCTGGTGGCCCCAGGTAGTAGGTGACTGTAAAAAGTATGTGGAATCCTGCACCACCTGTACTTAAAGTAAGAATAATAAAGTCAAGGCCTGGGGTTTGCTGAAGCTGTTGCCTGTTCCAGAGAGACCTTGGAGGATGATCTCAATGGATTTTATTGTGGAACTTTCCCAGGCAGAGCGCTTTACTGCCATCTTCATGGTGGTGGATAGACAAAAGTCAAAAATGGCCCATCTACCAGGTACGTGGGAACGTGATAGGGCCGTTCTAACACATGAATATGCTTTGATCCAAACCATTCCATTGTAGCTCTGGCTGTATGTGTTGGGTCGTTGTCCTGCTGGAAGGTGAACCTCCGCCCCAGTCTCAAGTCTTTTACAGACTCTAACATGTTTTCTTCTAAGGTTGCCCTGTATTTGGCTCTATTCATCGTCCCCATCAACTCTGAGCAGCTTCCCTGTCCCTGCTTAAGAAAAACATCCCCACAACATGATGCTGTCACCACCATTTTTTACAGTGGATGGTGTGTTCAGGGTATGGTGTAGTGTTATGCCCCATACACACGGTCGGAGTGACGTGAACTGCCCTGAACCCGGAAATGACATGTCGGCTCACACAAGATCCTACAACCACAAGGAAGGAGGCAAAGGAGGGCAGGCTTTATGCAGCCTGACTCCTCCTACAAATAAAGGCTGACCTGCGGTCAGCCTTATGCCCCGTACACACGGTCGGATTTTCCGATGGACAATGTCCGATCGGAGCGTGTTGTCGGAAATTCCGACCGTGTGTGGGCGCCATCGGACATTTTCCATCGGATTTTCCGACACACAAAGTTGGACAGCAGGAGATAAAATTTTCCGACAACAAAATCCGATCGCGTCAATTCCGACCGTGTGTGGCCTGTTCCGACGCACAAAGTGCCACGCATGCTCAGAAGAAATTTCGACACGGGACAGCTCGTTCTGGTAAACTTAGCGTTCGTAATGGATAAAGCACTTTCGTCACGCTGCAATGTAAAAAATGGTTTAATACAGCGCACTCTCTTCTTCTTTATAATGTGACAAGAATTAAGTCGTTTTGATGCTCATATTCACACACACTTCTCACAAACTTTTTTCGTTACTATTTATCGGGATTCCCTCAATATATTTTGATTTCTCACATCTGACAACATATTTTTTTTTTTTTTTTTTTTTACTTTAATGTAGAATCTTTTTTTGTGTTTCTCTTTTTATTTTTTATTTTTTTTTGGTGATTTTGATTTGTACTCCCGAAAATGTTTGTGTGTTTTTTGTGACAAGTTCCCACAACACCATTGATACGTTGTTCTATTTAATCTGTAGGAGAAGATTGTTTGGTGTTGTTGTCCCTTGTTAATTTCACATTGTACTTTAGAAATGTACCTGAATACTCACCAACAAACTGTCCTTTTTAGATGAAAACACACACAGGAGAGTAGAATTTACCTAAAAATATTTTATTAAGGGGTCACAACTATAAACAAAGAGGGAGGCAACGCTGGAGAAACTGCAGAAGTGGGTGAAGCCTTGGACCCCCAGGGCAGACATCAATTATTTAAAAGCAAAATTGGTGGCCTGAGGAGTCCATATCTAAGGGAGGGCAGTGTGGTCCAGAAGTCCCAGAGATCCGGAAAGCAGCAGATGACATCTGTGTCCCCAGGCCGTGGTCATACGAGAGACTGCAGCTTCTGTCAGACCAGACTGAACCCAGGGCAATCACTCTCAGGTCTTCTTTCCACGCTTCCTTCCAGCCTTTGGCTGTGGTGGTGGAGTTGTGGCAGCAGGAGGAGGAGGAGGAGGAGGATCGTCCCTCTCCATGACATCCGTCTTGTGTGTCAGTTCCCCACTCTCCCCCTTACGAAGGACTTTATAAATCAGGTCCTCAGAAATCTTGCGTTGGCCCTCCTGCATGCCCAGCAATTTGGTGGCAGCCATGCAGGCAAAGGCCTCTGCAGGACTGGGGAAGGCTCTGAGGGACGCCGAAGCCTCCTGCATCAGCCTGTACACTGAATCCTGCACAGGACTGGGAGTGGCCTTCCTGGCCCTTTTATATGGCAGGCGGAGGGGAGGGACCTGAGACTCAGTCAGGCTGCGACTTGTCCCAGGCTTCTCTTGGCTGACACTTAGCCCCGCCTCCTCCTGGCTGCCACTAATCCCCGCCTCCTCCTGGCTGCCACTAATCCCCGCCTCCTCCTGACTGCCACATTCCACAGCCTCCTCCTGGCTGAGGTCTTCCTGTGTATGAAAAAGGGACATAGTTTTAGTATTGTTTTCATCAATCACACACAATTTTTACCTCCTGACTGCTGCAAATTGAATGTTAACAAATATAACAGACTATCCTTCTGAGCCCAGCAGTTTTCATTCTTGTCCCAATTTTGGGTGCCCACTACTGTGTATTGATATGTAAAACACTTTATGAAATCAGCAAATAGTGATCAATAATAACATCTAGTAAACATCATTTCTTTATTGACCAGAAATCTGTAGAAGAATGCTATACCTGACTCCAGCTGGGCTCCTCCACTTCTTCCTGGCTGGAAGGCACAGGTTGGACATCGGAAGCCTCAGCTGGGATGGAAGGAAGCGTGGAAGGAAGAGTGGAGAGGGATTCCCTGACTTCAGTGTGGTCTGACAGAAATCGCAGTCTCTCATAGTACCACAGCCTGGGGACATAAACGTCATCTGCTGCAGCTCCGGACCTCTGGGAATCTGTGACCTTCTTGCGCTCCCTAAGATATGTGCTCCTCAGGCCCCCAATTTTGGCTTTTAAATAAGGGATGGTTGCTGTGGGGACCACCGGCTTCACCAACTCCAGCAGTTTCTCCAGCGCTGCCTGCCTCTTCTGTTTGTGGTTATAGTGGGGGTGTCTCACTTGCCACAGACAGGGCAGCTCCCTGTACTTGTCTATGAACAGGGGCAGGAAATTGTGGTCGTTGAACCCATCCATTTTCTCTGCAAGACACAACACAAGACAAACCCTAATGTCAGGCCAAACTCCCCTAATCTTGTTACAATATAGGCTTCAATTTCGAAGCAGTATAGGCCCAAGTTTAGATCCTACCTTCGTTAGCACGATCGGCGTCTCCGATGCTCCTTCCTCCGCTCACAGATCGTACGTAAGACGCGCGCGTTACGATTTATACACACTGCGCATGCGTATAACTCCGCCCGCCCCTGACGTTCTTTCTATTCTATTCCCCGCCCCTTTTCGTTCGGCGCAGTGGAGGAAGAGCACATGGCGGAGAGACAGCAGGATAGTGCTAAGTACAGCAACGAGGAGGAGGAGGAGGAAAGGCCGGAGCCTGAAACGTCCCAATCCAGAAGGAGATTAAAGGACTCAAATATGTCCTTTGGGGAGATGTTGGAGATGGTGGACATCCTGAAGAAGGCCGACTATGATGGAAAGTATGGGCCTTACCCCAACCACAATGTCCGAAAGGCCAAGATCATGGCGAAAGTGGTCAGGAGTCTGCACCGGAAATTCGGGGTACGACGATCGAAAGATGAGCTCAGGAAGCGGTGGTTGGACCTGAAATTATGAGAACATGAGCAGTACAGAAAGATCCGGAGAGTGCTGCAAAAAAGTAAGTAGTTGTGCTGTGTTCCTATTGTTCTTGTGTTTATTACGTTCGTGCTGCTCCATGTGCTTTTAGGAACTGTTGTACAGTTTAAAATGGCAACTTTCATGTTCATGGGCACATTATTCGTTCGGATCACACATTTTTCGTTGCAAATATAAAATACCATTGTTTAGCCCATATGCATTTGGCCACCATTTTGAGGCCCTATACTTGTCTTCAAAGAATTGGGTTGTGTAGATGGCTTTGTTACTAGAATGAAATGCAAACTAGATTGTGTGTAAGGAGAGGACACTGAGCAGCTGTTTTCACATCTGGACACTGGAGCACTAGTGTGGGACCCCAGAACACCCTTTTTATTAAGGGGCCCACACAGGTGCTCCAGTGTATACTATAGGGGGGTCTCCATCTGTGAAGCTTGTACAAAACAGGTAAAGTATTGCAGGTTGACAAAGGACACTAAAAAAGCTACATCTTGGAACTCTGCTAAAATAGACAATTGTACCCCACTTCCAAGCAATGCTTCATCTTTAGAGTTCTGCCATCAAATATCTGTGTGCTAAGTATACCATTTTTGTTTTACATAGGGGAGAAAAGACTCGGAGGACACCCCTCATCCGAGGAGACCAGAGCCCCTCCCCTCTGGAAGAAGGGAAAATACCAACACAAGCTGAGCAGGAGGATGAAGACGTGGTGGAAGTAGTCACCACAACAGGTGAGTGTCTGCAACCACAGGCTCAGATAAGAGATGGATGGCGGCATTTTTTTTAGACCTAATTTATTTTGGGTTTCCTCTCTTTTTAGGTGATCGTGAGGTTGTGGATGAAGATCCTTTCACATCCGAAAGTGCCCAGATCCTGATCGGGGAGATCATGGGGTGTAATTTACAATTGGAAAACATCCAGCAAAACATCAATGATGTTATTCCAAAATATAAAAACATCATTGATGTTTTGGGGCGAGTTTAAAGCCCCTCAAAATCACTTTCTTCTTTTGTCTGCTACAATGTGCGAAATGTTTTTGTGATTTTTCCCAAAGCCAAAATTGGAGGATGCACACAGTGTGCCAACATGTGCTATCTGCCATCACGGGAGATCAATGGACGCGTTTTGGGGGTGCAACCCTTCATCAATAATAAAGTAGCGGTGAGAAAGGGCTTTCTCCCCCAAAACACATCCCTTGATCCCCCGTGATGGCAGATAGCACATGTTGACATTATGAAATTTGTGTGCATCTTCCAAATTTGGCTTTTCCAGGGGTGATTTCCCCCCATCTGAACGCAATATCAAACCAAGTTCCTAAATACTCATGTCTGATATTGCCTTCAAGTTGTACCAAATGTGAACTTTGTAAGATCAAGATTTGTGTCTTTCTCGTGGGTTTTACACAGGCCTGTTTTCTATAAAATGCACATTTTGATTTTGGATAATGACACCACAAAATATGTTATACAATAAACATGTTGGTTTGTCAGAAAAACCTTTGGTAAATGCACATGTGATTGTGCTGGTATTAAAAAGATTCTTCATCAAGAATGTGTGGATTATTGTCTCACGCTACAACACTTTTGGGGTGATGTAATTGTTGTTTTATGAGAAAATGGGGGTAATTTCCTAAGGGCAAATCCACTTTGCACTACAAGTGCAGTTTCAGTGCAGTTGCAAGTGCACTTGTAGTGAAAAGTGTCTTTGCATTTAGTAAATAACAGCCAACAGTGCTTTGTAAGGTTACACAATCATGACATTTTCTGGACTCCACACATTTCTGTCAGGGTCAGCTCAAACAAACACAAGCAGTAAATGTCCACACAGAAGAGCCTGGGGGGAGATGCCTGTCAAGAACTTGAGGTCCTGCAGGCTTCTCCCTGTGGCCAAATACCGCAAGGTAGCGACCAACCTCTGCTCCGGAGTGATGGCTTGCCTCATGCAATTATCCTGCCTGCTGATATAGGGGGTCAGCGAAGCCAACAAACGGTGAAATACGGGGCCCGTCATCCTGAGAAAGTTCCTGAAATCATCAGGATTATTCTCACGGATCTCACGGAGCAAAGGCATATGACAGAACTGGTCACGCTGAAGCAACCAATTCTTGGTCCATGAACTCCTCCCCACCCTGTTCATGGACTGGACTTGTGTCAAGGTCAGGACCCCAACACCAAGCCCCCGCACAGCACGAACTGTACGAGGAGTACGCAAATGAAACATGGCTAGAAAACGGTCGGCTGCTCAGAACGAAGTAACAGAACGCACTGAAGAACAGCAAGGCCTGTGAAGAGCGACCTGAAAAACAGCAACGAGCGGACAAGATCGCACAGAAAACTCTGATACGAACTGACTGCACGCACTGAAGAGCAGATACAAACCCACAAGCACAAACTGAACGGCAGAAAACGATCTGAAAGCCACGAGTCTGAAAAAGCACGAATCGTCTCTCACCAAACTTTTACTAACACGAGATTAGCAAAAGGAGCCCAAAGGGTGCCGCGCTTGGTTCTGAACCGGCCTTTTCTAGTCTCGTCGTACGTGCTTGACGTCACCGCGTTCTTGGCGATCGGAAATTCCGACAACTTTGTGCGACCGTGTGTAGGCAAAACAAGTTTGAGCCAACATCCGTAGGAAAAAATCCAAGGATTTTGTTGTCGGAATGTCCGATCAATGTCCGACCGTGTGTACGGGGCATTCGTTTTCTGCCACACATAGCATTTTGCTTTTAGGCCAAAAAGTTAAATTTTGTTCTCATCTGACTAGAGCATCTTCTTGCACATGTTTGATGTGTCCCCCACATGACTTCTCGCAAACTGCAAACGGGACTTCTTATGGCTTTCTTCTTGCCACTCTTCCATAAAGACCAGATTTTTGAAATGCACAACTAATAGTTGTCCTGTGGACAGATTCTCCCACCTGAGCTGTGGATCTCTGCAACTCCTCCAGAGTTACCATGGGCCTCTTGGCTGCTTCTCTGATGAATGCTCTCCTTGCCCGGCCTGTCAGTTTAGGTTAAGGGCCATGTCTTGGTAGGTTTGCAGTTGTGCTGTACTCTTTCCATTTTTGGATAATGAATTAAACAGTGCTCCGTGAGATGTTTAAAGCTTGGGATATTTTTTTATAACCTAACCCAGCTTTAAACTACTCCATAACTTTATCCCTGACCTTTCTGGTGTGTTCCTTGGCTTTCATGATGCTGTTTGTTCACTAAGGTTCTCTAACAAACCTCTGAGGGCTTCACAGAACAGCTGTATTTATACATAGATTAAATTACACACAGGTGGACTCTATTTACTAATTAGATGACTTCTGAAGGCAATTGGTTCCACTATATTTTAGTTGGGGGTATTGGAGTAAAGGGGGTTGAATACAAATGCACGCCACAATTTTCACATATTTTTTTGTAAAAAATGTTTTAAACCATCTACCATTTTCCTTCCACTTCATAATTATGTGACACTTTGTGTTGAACTATCACCTAAAATCTCAATAGAATACATTTTCATTTTTGATTGTAACATGACAAAATGTGGAAAATTTCAAGGGGTATGAATACTTTTTCAAGGCACTGTAATACAAGTTGGTCAACTCATTTCAAATAGGATTTGAACAAAACCGAGTTTAAGTGGAAAATTACATCGTACCTTTTCAACCTCAAGACATAGCTTTGTTGTAGACATTTTTAGTGAAAGTTATATATGCTTTTCAGGCATTAAATTGTTAACTTACTTTATGGCTTTAAAATTCTGGGGATCGTCAGTGGGTGGAATTTATTGGACACTTTGACAGCTCACCCTAGGGTGTTACTGACAAGCCAAGGGACGTAGGGGTTTTTATGAGGGGAACCTTTAGGGGGCCAAGGTTGAAAAAAATGGGGAGGTTGACTGAAATTTGTTAAATCAGCACAGTCTAAATATACAGCATATAGAATTTTCCAGTACCACAGTTAAATGTTTTTATTACAGTTGCATATACAGTATGTTCAAATCTTGTTAGGGCAAAAGGGGTGCATTAAGCCAATGGATAGTTATGAAACAGTATTTTATAAAAGTATACTAAAAGGCAAACGTGATATGTTCATTATATGTTCTATTGTCATTACAGCATAACAAAAACACAATGAAAAATTTTGTTTATTTGATGAATATTTGCTCATTTATTTAAAATTTTAAGTATATAAAATATCTAAGCTCTTTATTTGCCTTTTCATTGTGTTACTTTGAACTGGATATGCTGAGAAAGGGGATGCATAACTTGCAAAGCATTTGGGACACTTAAAATATGAAATATTGAAACCACATTCAGAGTCTGTGCCTGAGCAGTGTGGGATTAGGTGTAATTCCCTCAATATAACATTGTGTCTTCTCTAATAAGAGAAATGATTTGTGTATGAAAATGTAATCTAAGGTCAGAGAGACAGAGACATTTTAGTAGGTGACGCAGAGTGGAGTGACACCACAATCTGAATAACTAGAGGTGTTTTTATTTTTAGCAAATTAGTTTCATATTTCTCTTATAAATTACAGTACAAATATATGGTAGTTAGAACCACATTTTTTTATAGTGGCAATAGACATTGTTTAGTATTATAATAAATTAGTTATTCATATCAATAAAATAATAAGGACAAGTGTAATGCCCCGTACACACGGTCGGACATTGATCGGACATTCCGACAACAAAATCCTCTGATTTTTTCCTACGGATGTTGGCTCAAACTTGTTTTGCCTACACACGGTCGCACAAAGTTGTCGGAATTTCCGATCGCCAAGAACGTGGTGACGTCAAGCACGTACGACGAGACTAGAAAAGGCCGGTTCAGAACCAAGCGCAGCACCCTTTGGGCTCCTTTTGCTAATCTCGTGTTAGTAAAAGTTTGGTGAGAGACGATTCGCGCTTTTTCAGACTCGTGGTTTTCTGCCGTTCAGTTTGTGCTTGTGGGTTTGTATCTGCTCTTCAGTGCGTGCAAGCAAGTTCCGTGTGACTTTAGTCACTGTATTCTTGTTCGTTCGTTACTGGTTTTCAGGTCGCTCTTCACAGGCCTTGCTGTTCTTCAGTGCGCTCTGTTACTTCGTTCTGAGCAGCCGACTGTTTTATAGCCATGTTTCGTTTGCGTACTCCTCGTAGAGTTCGTGCTGTGCGGGGGCTTGGTGTTGGGGTCCTGACCTTGACACAAGTCCAGTCCATGAACAGGGTGGGGAGGAGTTCATGGAACAAGAATTGGTTGCTTCAGCGTGACCAGTTCTGTCATATGCCTTTGCTCCGTGAGATCCGTGAGAATAATCCTGATGATTTCAGGAACTTTCTCAGGATGACGGACCCCGTATTTCACCGTTTGTTGGCTTCGCTGACCCCCTATATCAGCAGGCAGGATACCTGCATGAGGCAAGCCATCACTCCGGAGCAGAGGTTGGTCGCTACCTTGCGGTATTTGGCCACAGGGAGAAGCCTGTAGGACCTCAAGTTCTCGACAGGCATCTCCCCCCAGGCTCTGGGGATCATTATCCCGGAGACTTGTTCTGCCATCATCCAGGTCCTACAGAAGGAGTATATGAAGGTAAGATTTTTATCCTTTAATATCACACTTTATTGTATTGAATGTTTGCTAATATATTGTATTTCTTTCCTCATTCCCTAATTACCATGATTGTATTATGCTGTGAATGTCCCCTTTGTTCTCATGCATGCTGGATTTTTATGTCATTATTATTTTATGTCCTTCATACATATTTGCCCTTCAATAACCTCTCCAGCATGGTGTCTCCTGCCCTATATTCACCTCATGTAGTCACTTAACAATGTATTTTATCAGCTCCATAGTAGTGCTTTACCCCAAACACCCCCTAAAATGTTTGGAAATGTTATTTTGGATTTAAATTCAGGCAGAGGGCCAGAGGCTTTTTTTTGTGGTGTCCCCAAATTTTTGGTAACCCTCCCTCCCCCAACTGCTAAGTCAGCTGATCCCAATTCTCTATCCTCAATCATCTATCTGCTGACTTTGCCAAACCCATACACACTATACCCATCTCTTTACTGGTCAGATTTATGGATGGATTCCCCAAAGCATGTAGTGCAAGGGCCTGCCTGAATACTTTCCAATGGTACTGTTTAAAGTTCTTGTATCCTATTATGATCTTGATAGGTAATAGCAGAATGTCCAAATGTGCTCAAATGTGTACAGTGTGTATTAATATCTGTATTATGACACTTCTTACCTGTCCAGTGGACTGCCAATAGTGTAACTAAGGAGGGGCTGTTCCAAGTAATACCTTGTATTTAGGCATTCATCTCTAAATGAAGTGAAGAGGGTTACCTGTCCAAGAGTTCCTCCCCCCTCTAATGTTAGAAATGGCCCATGAGAGGGGGGGGAGGGGGAATATGATAGGTGTACCTTATACTTTGTTGTTGTTAAATTCCCCTTAATAAATGCTATCTGGAGGTTGACCCATAATGTTTGTGTCTAATCTGCTTGCCAGGTTTCTGTGAAAAAATAGTAATGTTTATTGTTTTTTCCTCAACAGTTTCCTTCCACGCCACAGGAATGGCAGACTGTGGCCTCCCACTTTGCCCAGCGGTGGGACTTTCCTAACTGCGGAGGGGCAATTGATGGGAAACACGTCCACATCGTCCCACCACCCAACTCGGGGTCGTACTATTATAACTACAAGGGGTTTAATAGTATAGTGATGTTGGCGGAGGTGTCGGCTAATTACGAGTTCTTGTATGTGGACGTGGGGAAGAATGGCCGGATGTCCGATGGTGGAGTCATCGCCCAGACGGAGTTCTACAGGCGTCTCCAGAATGGCAGTTTGGACTTGCCACCTCCAGAGGACAATGTTGAAGGTCTCCCATTTGTGTTCGTTGCTGATGAAGCATTTGCGCTGGGGGACCACCTGATGCGGCCATTCCCGATGAGGACCCTCACCCCGGAACAGAGGGTTTTTAATTACCGGCTGGCCAGAGCCCGAAGAGTGGTGGAGAACACATTTGGAATCCTGGCCAGCCGGTTCCGACTATTTCTGACACCCATCCATATGGCGGAGTATAAACTGAACCATATTATACTGGCGTGCTGTGTTCTCCATAATTTTTTAAGAAAACAATCAGCCAACTATGCTGGCTCAGTTGGGCCTGAGGCCGGAATCCCAAATACTTCCACAATGACGGCACTTGAAAGCGGCCGTCCTGGCTTGCCCTCCCTGAATGCCCGTGATGTCCGGTTACGATACCTGGAGTTCTTTGCGGGTAGGGGGGCTATCAATATGCCAGACAATATGTGACACCTTTTTCAAATAAAAAACAACCAAAAGCAATTCTTGGTGGACATTTACTGCTTGTGTTTGTTTTAGCCGACCCTGACAGAAATGTGTTGAGTGCAGAAAATGTTGTGATTGTGTAACCTTATACAAAGCACTGTTGGCTGGTACTTCCTAAATGCAAAAACACATTTCACTACAAGTGCACTTGCAACTGCACTGAACCTGCACTTGTAGTGCAAAGTGTATTTGCCCTTAGGAAATAACCCCCATTTGTGCATAAAACAACAATTACATCACCCCAAAAGTGTTGTAGTGTTGAGACAATAATCCACACATTCTTGAGTAAGGCACTTTTTTATACCTGCACAATCACATGTGCATTTACCAAAGGTTTTTAAAACAAACCAACATGTTTGTTGTATAAAATGTTTGCAGTAGCATTATGAAAAATCAAAATATCCATTTCAGATAAAACAGGCCTGTGTAAAACCAACAAGAAAGCCAAAAAACTTGAACTTACAAAGTTCACATTAGGTAAAACCTGAAGGCTATATCAGACATCAGTATTTAGGAACTGGGTTTGATATAGCGTTCAGATGGGGGGAACTCACCCCTGGAAAAGCCAAATTTGGAAGATGCACACCAATTTACGAATGTCAACATGTGCTATCTGCCATCAGGGGGGATCAAGGGACGTGTTTTGGGGGAGCAAGCCCTTCCTCAACGCTACTTTATAATTGAGGAAGGGGTTGCACCCCCAAAACGCCTCCATTGATCTCCCGTGATGGCAGATAGCACATGTTAGCACACTGTGTGCATCCTCCAAATTTGGCTTTTCAAAACATTGTAAAAATTTAAATTACATAAAACCGGTCATTTTGTGGGGTTTAAATTCGCCCCAAAACATCAATGATGTTATTATTTTTTGTAATAACATCACGTATTTGTTGCTGGATGTTTTGCAATTGGAGATTACATCCCATGATCTCCCCTATCAGTATCTGGGCACTTTCTGATGTAAATCGTTCTCTCTCCCTCACATCACGATCACCTAAAAAGAGATAAAGAACAAAAAAAAAGGTCTCAAAAATCTGCCACCAGCCATCTCTTTTACCTGAGTCTGTGGTCACAGACACTCACCTCTTGTGGTGCCAATCTCCACCACGTCTTCTTCTTCCTCCTGCTTCCAGAGGGGGGGGTCTGTGTTCTCCTGGGATGAGGAGTGTCCGAGTCTTTTTTCCCCTATGTAAAACAAAAATGGTATACTTAGCACACAGATATTTGATGGCAGAACTATAGAAATAGGAAACATTGCTTGGAAGTGGGGTACAATTGTCTATTTTAGCCGAGTTCCAAGATGTCTTTTTTTTTTATTGCCCTTTGTCAAGCTGCAATACTTTACCTGTTTGGTACAAGCTTCACACATGTAACCCCCCTATAGTATACACTGGAGCACCTGTGTGCCCCCCCTAATAAAAATGGTGTTCTGGGGTCCCACACTAGTGCTCCAGTGTCCAGATGTGAAAACAGCTGCTCAGTGTCCTCTCCTTACACACAATCTAGTTTGCATTTCATTCTAGTAACAAACCCATCTACACAAACAAATATTTGGCATCCAAGTAGGCCCCAAAAAAATGTGGGAAAATGCATATGGCCTAAACAATGGTGTTCTAGAGGCCGAACGAAAAATGTTTGATACGAACGAATAATGGGCCCATGAACATTAAAGTTGACCTTTTTAAACGTTACAATTAATAAAAGCATATGGAGCAGAACGAACGGAATAAAGCCAGAAAGAATAGAAACACAGCACAACTACTTACTTTTTTGCAGCACTCTCCGGATCTTTCGGTACTGCTCCGACTCTCTCAACTTCAGGTCCGACCACCGCTTCCTGAGCTGATCTTTTGATCTTCGTTCCCCGAAATTCCGCTCGAGACTCCTGACCACTTTCGCCATGATCTTGGCCTTTCGGATGTTCGGGTTGGGGTAAGGCCCATATTTTCCATCATAGTCGGACTTCCTCATGATGTCGACCATCTCCAACATCTCCCCAAACGACATATTTGTGGCCTTAAAACGTCTCCTTCTGGATCGGGACGTGCCTGGATCCGGGCTTTCCTCCTCCTCCTCCTACAATTAGCACGCACCTGGTGTGACTCCGCCATCATGCTCTTCCCCCACTGCGCTGAACGAAAAGGGGCGGGGAATAGAATAGAAAGAACGTCAGGGGCGGGCGGAGTTACACACATGCGCAGTGTGTATAAAGCGTAACACGCGTGCGTATTACGTACGATCTGTGAGCGGAGGAAGGAGCATTGGACGCGCCGATCGTAAGAACGAAGGTAAGAGACAAACTTGGGCCTATACTGCTTCTACATTGAGGCCTATATTGTAACAAGATTAGGAGAGTTTGGTCTGACATTAGGCTTTGTCTTGTGTTGTGTCTTGCAGTGAACATGGATATTTTAATGAGAGATACTGACTTCATGTCACTATTCATTGATATGCTAAGGGAGCTGGCCTGTCTGTGGGAGATTACCCACCTCCATTTCAAAAACCAAGCAAAGAGGAAGGCAGCACTGGAGCAATTGTGTGAAATTGTGAAGCAGGTGATCCCCACGGCAGACATCACTTATTTAAAGATCTTAATTGGTTGCCTGAGGAGCACATATCTGAGGGAGCGCAAGAAAGTCCTGGATTCACAGAGATCCGGAGCAGCAGATGACATCTATGTCCCCAGGATGTTGTACTATGACAGGCTGCACTTTCTGGCAGGCCAGACTGAACCCAGACCATCCCTCTCCAGTCTTCCTTCCACGCTTCCTTCCCCCCCGGCTGAGGCTTCTGATGCCCAACCTGGGCCTTCCAGGCCATATGTGGAGGAGCCCAGATTGAGCCAGGTATAGCATTCCTCTAAATATTTCTGCTTGTCCAATCAATGATGTTAACTAGATGTTATTTGGTAGTACTAATTTATGATTGTGATTGATGATGCAAAAACTAAAACCATGTCCCTTTTTCATACACAGGGAAGTCTCAGCCAGGAGGTGGCTGATCTGCAGGTCCCTCCACCCACCCTGAAAACAGAAAGTGGCAGCAGGAGGAGTAGCCTAGAGGAGGCAGCTATCAGATTTTTTTGGAGGGCTACAGAGGTCCTGGGAGCACCACACACCATGCAGGAGAACCTTGCGGCATTCATTGCCTATAAAATGCAGAGGATGGAGGAGGGCCAACAAGCCATGTGTCAGGCCCTCATATCAGAGGCTCTGGAGAAAGGTGTGAGGGGCCAACTTACACCTCACACACAGCTTTGGGATGGTCCTCCTCCTCCTCCTCCCTCTCCTCCAGGTCCTCCCAGTCCTCCTCCACGTCCTCCCAGTCCTCCTCCAGGTTCTCCCAGTCCTCCTCCTCCTCCAGGTCCTACTCCTCCTCCTCCTCCAGGTCCTACTCCTCCTCCTGCCACATCTCCTACTGCACAGCCACAGCCGGGAAGGAAGTGTGAAAGGAAGACCAGAGAGTGAGGACCCTGGATCCAGTCTGGTCGGCCAAAAGATGCAGCCTCTTGTGGTACCACAGCCTGGGGACACTGATGTCATCTACTGCTATCCAAGTCTCTGTGAATCCCGGACCAGACTGCCCTCCCTTACATATGGACTCCTCAGGCCACCAATTTTGAGGTTTAAGAATTGATGTCTGCCGTGGGGGTCCCAGGCTTCACTAATTTCTCCTGTTGATCCGGTGTTGCCTTCCTCTTTGTTTGGTTCTGAGCCCTTAGTAAAGGATTTTTGCTTTGAATTATACTCTCCTATGTGTTTTACTTCAAAAATGATGGTTTGTTTGTGAGGATTCAGGGACATTTCTAATATACAATGTGAAATGAACAAGGGACACCAACAACAAACAATCTCCTGGAGATTAAATAATAAAAGATATCAATGGTGTTGGGGTAACTTGCCACACAAAACACACACAAAAATATTCTGGAGTAAAAATAAAAATAACATTGAACAAAGATCAGCCTTGGAAAAAATCCAAACATTAAAGAAAAAAAAAGGCTTAAAAACCAAAAAAAAAAAAATCCAAAAAAAATATAAAACTGTCAGATGTGACAACTAATAACAATATATTGAGGGAATCCCACTAAAAAAACACAAATCAAACTTTGTGAGAAGTGTGTGTGAATATGAGCAGCAAAACGACTTAATTCTTGTCACATTATAAAGAAGAAGAGAGTGCGCTGTATTAAACCATTTTTAACATTGCAGCGTGACGAAAGTGCTGTATCCATTGCGAACGCTAAGTTTACCAGAACGAGCTGTCCCGTGTCGGAATTTCTTCTGAGCATGCGTGGCACTTTGTGCGTCGGAACAGGCCACACACGGTCGGAATTGACGCGATCGGATTTTGTTGTCGGAAAATTTTATCTCCTGCTGTCCAACTTTGTGTGTCGGAAAATCCGATGGAAAATGTCCGATGGCGCCCACACACGGTCGGAATTTCCGACAACACGCTCCGATCGGACATTGTCCATCGGAAAATCCGACCGTGTGTACGGGGCATAAGGCTGACCGCAGGTCAGCCTGTATTTGTAGGAGGAGTCAGGCTGCATAAAGCCTGCCCTCCTTTGCCTCCTTCCTTGTGGTTGTAGGATCTTGTGTGAGCCGACATGTCATTTCCGAGTTCAGGGCAGTTCACGTCACTTCCGGTTCTGGCTAGCAGAGTAGCAGCACGGTCGGCTGCAAGTATCTCCCGGTGGTCGCGGTTCCGGTAGGTGTGGGCGGGTGGCATTAACGGAGGACCCGCATTGGATGCCACCCGTCCCACTCATGAGCCGGCCCGGGCTGGGGGGGTTTAGCCTGATCACGGGAGAATGTCGGCTCAGGGGGGCCGTACTGGAGGTTTCCTCATGTTTTTTACTGCCCCCAATCGCTCCCCCTTATGCTTAGCTTTTTTACAGTGCAGTGACTCTGGAAGTTTCATCCAGCGAGGTCATAAACATTTGTTGCTGTACATTTATAAATGGCAGTACAGGTAACATTCTCTGACACCTGTTAAATAACTGTGATCAGAGCCACCTGGTGGTCTTTGCAATTCTGGCTCCCGTGCTAGCCTTGCTACAATTCCAGGGCATGCCTGTCGTGAAGTATCTGCATGACTTCATAGTCAAGGTTCTGACAAAAATAAATAAATAAATAAATAAATAAATAAATAAACATGCACTTTACGATTCCTCATGCAAATTATGATTCCTCATACAATTTTTACGGTTTCTCATGCAATTTACGATCTCATGCAATTTACAATTTCTCATGTAATTTACGGTTTCTAATGCAATTTACGTTCTCATGCAATTTACGTTCTCATGCAATTTACGTTCTTATGCAATTTACGCTTTCTCATGCAAATTACGTTCTCTTGTAATTTACGTTCTCATGCAATTTACAATTTTCTCATGCAATTTACGGTTTTCTCAGGTAAGTTTACGGTTTCTCATGCAATTTACGATTTCTCATGCAATTTACGCTTACTTATGCAATTTTCGCTTTTCTCGTGCGATTTACGGTTTTCTCATGCGATTTACGTTTTTCTCATGCAATTTACAATTTTTTCATACAATCTTACGATTTTCTCATGTAATTTACGGTTTTCTTATGTAATTTACGTTTTTTTCAGGTAAGTTTACGGTTTCTCATGCATTTTACGTTTTTCTCATGCGATTTACGTTTTTCTCATGCTATTTACGATTTCTCATGCTATTTACGCTTTCTTATGCAATTTTCGCTTTTCTCGTGCGATTTACAGTTTTCTCATGCGATTTACGGTTTTCTCATGCAATTTATGTTTTTTTATGCAATTTTATGGTTTTTCATGCATTTTACGTTTTTTTTTTCATGCAATTTACGGTTTTCTCATGCAATTTATGGTTCTCATGCAAGTTACGGTTCTCATGCAAATTCACGTTTTTCCCATGTTTCTCACGTTTCCCATGTTTCTCACGTTTCCCATGTTTCTTACGCTTCCCATGTGCCTTATGTTTCCCATGTGCCTTACGTTTCCCATGTGCCTTACGTTTCCCATGTTTCTCACGTTTTCCATGTTTCTCACGTTTCCCATGTTTCTCACGTTTCTCACGTTTCCCATGTGTCTCACGTTTCCCACGTGTCTCACGTTTCCCACGTGTCTCACGTTTCCCATGTTTCTTACGTTTCCCATGTTTCTTACGTTTCCCATGTTTCTCACATTTAAAGTCATTGTCTTACGTTCGCTGGATTTTCGTTAGTTAGTGCTTACATCCAGGATCTCTCACGTCTACAGATCCATACAGGCTGAGGTTTCGTTTTTAATTGATTGTCGTCCCACTATCTTCTCGCCTGTAGTTCATACGTCATACGTCCTCTTCACCATTACACCTTTTACTACTACCCACCACAGTCTGTGGGGACCTTAGCCTTGAGTGTTCGTTTTTAATTTCCTGTCTTGGCGCTGCAGGTTGCTCGGGCTTGCTTACTGCATACAGTAGGGTGGTGTTGTCATTAGGTTCACATTCATGCCCTGTTGGACTTGTCATTTCTGCACCCACATCCTCATTCTTATCAGGTAGTAGGGGCGTTGTTTTGTCATGGGCTGGTTGTCTGTAATGTTCTCTGCTCGCTTTTTACACAGCTGGGTTGTCCATGTTCTTCCACTGCAGGTTACCCATCACGTCTATGGGTTTATCAGATTGAGGTGATCGTTTTTAATTGGCTTGTTCGGTGGCAAATCTCCTCATCTGTTCTTACATTGCTTACATATTTCATTCAAACTCACATTTCTCATGCAATTTACGTTTCTCATGCAATTTGTTGTTTCTATGCCAACTCACATTTTCATGTTTCTCTCGTTTTTCCAGGTTTCTCATGTTTTCCCAATGGTTACTCTCGTTTCTCATGTTTCTCACGTTTTTTCATCAATTCACGTTCTCGTGCATCCGGCGTTTCTTATGCAGTTTGCGTTTTTCTTGCAGCCTCGGTTCTCATGCTGCTCACGTTTTCATCAGCTCGCGCCATGCATGTGTTTCGTTTCCTTCACGCAGCTTACGTTCCTGTCACAGGTTTCTCAGTCTGCTCACATTTCTCTCACAGGTTATGTTGCTGACCCAGTGGTGTGTCATTTCCACTCAGTTCATGGTTACTATTTTCATCATTTTGCGGGGTACCGTTCAAATGTTTTGTCTTCACGGTTGAGTTGGTTGGTTTTAATTGTCGTGGGCAGCTGCAATTCTTCTCATCCAGGTTACATTCTTATATCTCGGTTCTGTTTCATAAATTTACATCTGACGTTTCACTTCAGCACCCGGTCACGTTTTCAGGTTGCAAGTTCCAGTTATGCAGGACATGCCTCAAGCAGATGGATGTTGGGGGACTTCGCTTCTACCCCTCCTTCTCCAGCTGGTTGGGTCGGAGCACAGTAGCTCACCCTCTCACAGAACCTGGTCCATCCCAAGGCTTCATTTTTCACACTTAGCTAGCTTCAACTCTTGACCCGATGGCAGTATTTCAATGCAGTGGATTGCTTTCCCGGCTTCGGCACTGATCCCTTGCTCATCAAGCGCGAGTGCAGAGCAGGTTACCCAGCGGATTGCGGTTTCTTCCCTGTCCCAAATGCACACTACCTTTAATTTCCTAGCTACGTCCAGCCAGGAGTGGCAATAGTATAGAACTAATGATAAGTCAGCCTATGGCAGCTCCAGCAGATTCTATTGGCTCAGGGGCTTTAGTGGATTCCGGAACCTTCTTTTTGGTTTCCGGCATTTTGTGATGGAATCGGGTTTCTATTTGGCTGACGCAGCAGCCTTGATGATTAAGTCTTTATTTTGAATACCAGGAAGGCTCATGACACTGCTTGGGATGTTTTCCAAGCTTTCCGGTCAAGGTTTCCTAGTCCTGACGGTAACATCCAGTTCCTATTTGTTTTCTGTTTTTTGCCTCTTCCAAATCATATCGGCCTACAGCACTATCATGTCGTATCTGGCTGGGACTTAGCATTTCATGTTGTTGGAAGACCCCGACAGGCCTTTCTTTATTCACTGCGCACTCTATTTAAGCCATCCTCAGGGATCCTGTAGAGTAGCCCTCCTGCTGTGCTCAGCAGACTTCCCATCGTGGGTCATATTTTTCGTGACGTATCTATCATGCTCTCAAGGTCTCCTTTAGTTATCAACTTGGTGCTCAAGGCAGCGCTATAGCTGGCCTTTTGAGGGTCCTGAGGCCAGGGGAGTTGCTCTTCTGGCCCAGGGTCTCACTTACTTTTGGCCAATCAACTGGTTTTGCACCCCGGCCTTTTGTTACATTGACATGCTCGCAAGACGCAGCAATTGGGAGGCGGCACTGTTGTCAGGTTCTTGGAGCTTGGCAAGGCGTGGTGCCCGGTGTTGGTTTAAACCAGCTTGGCAGTGCTACATCTCATAAACCCAGGGATGGTCCTCTGTTGCCTTTTCCTAGCACTCCCCTCTCTGTAGCTTAATGCATACTTCATTGCCGCCCCCTTTTTGGCCAATCAGGGTCTGGGCCCTGAGGCATACTTTGGCTTTCATTCAAGGTAGGAGCAGCTTCTGGGACTTTGCGCCAGGGGGCCCCGGCCCTTATTTGATATTTGGGTTGTTTGTTGGTTGTCTTGTTTCTCTGGGTATGTCCCACAGCCACTTTTGAGATGCCACAAGCGGTTGCCAATCTGGCAGATTGTACGTTATTTCAGTGTGGATAAATCTGGTTGTTAAGCTTTCATCCTACTGGGTTATTTTTTCCCCCTTTTTGGCATACTGACCACGTGACCCAAGCACACTTCAGGTCTATGTTCTCTGTTGCTCTTTGTTCCTTTCCTGCACTATCCACAGGCTGACTCCGAGTACAAGTGTAAGGCTGACCGCAGGTCAGTCTGTATTTGTAGGAGGAGTCAGGCTGCATAAAGCTTGCCCTCCTTTGCCTCCTTCCTTGTGGTCATAGGATCTCGTGTCCCACCCACCCATTCCCTTTTTTCTTTTTCATTTCATTTCATTTCATACTTGTGTATGCCCCCTTTTAGGCATACTGACCACGTGACCCAGGCACACTTCAGGTCTATGTTCTCTGTTGCTCTTTGTTCCTTTCCTACACTATCCACAGGTTGACTCCGAGTACAAGTATTGTAGAGCAAGCTGCCCCGGGTTCTGTTCAGCAGTGAATCCTGAATCAGAACCCCATTAAGATCCATGGGAGCTGAATCTGAAAAATTAAAAACACCCATTGTCTGTGCTAATATGCAAGAAGGTGTCAATAATAGTACAAGGATCTGTTATCTTTGGAGCTTTGGAGGGGTCTGTGCTGGCTTTAAATTTTTTAAGCCGGAAATGCATTTTTCTTTTCCGGCAATTTAAACTGGCAGTGTTTACGGGTTGTAAGAGAGACTCCATGCAAACAACAGAAACAAAAGTGTGTCACCTTCTGCAGCTCTCTCGGGCCCTCCAGTCCCACGGGGAGACCCAGGTGACCAGCCGACACATCTGCCGGCAGTTCAGACAGCCAAGCAAAGCCAGGATCGGCTGTTCATAATAGTTACCCAGAAACTATGACATGACATTACTTCCTGTTTACCCGGAAACCATTGGCACAATTTAAAAAAAAATTTAAAGCATTCATAAATACAGATCTTGGTGTTTTGAATGCCTTTAAGTACAGAGGAGGGATTTGGGGTCTTATAGACCCCAATCTCTCCATAAAGAGGACCTGTCACATGCCTATTGCTGTCACAAAGATGTTTACATTCCTTGTGACAGCAATAAAAGTGATAACAACATTTTTTTAAAGCAACAGTATAAAAATTAAAATAATAAAATAAGGTCATAAATAAAAAAAATGTAAAGTGCCCCATCCTCCTTTGCTTGCACGCAAAGGTGGACTCGTGGTTTCGTTCAGCATGCACGTAAACAACGATCATCCCACACATGTGAGGTAGCACCGCGAACGTCAGATCATGGGCAGTGCTTCTAGCACCAGACCCCCTCTGTAAAGGCAATGGTCATCTTGGAGGTGTATTTGAGGTCGTTATCATGTTGGAATACTGCTCTGTGGCCCAGTCTCCGAAGGGAGGGGATCGTGCTCTGCTTCAGTATGTCACAGTACATATTGGCATTCATGGTTCCCTCAATGAGTTGTAGCTCCCCAGTGCCGGCAGCACTCATGCAGCCACAGACCATGACACTCCCACCACACAAGACACACTTGCCTTTGTACTCCTCACTAGGGATGGCCGAACAGTTCGGCCCGAGCATAAGTTCGGGTGAACTTTGGTTGTTTGGGTGTTCTGCAGAACACCGAACAATATGCAGTGTTCGGGGTAAATTCGAAAGCCGCCGGAACACCGTTAAAGTCTATGGGACATTAACATGAAAAATCAAAAGTGTTCATTTTAAAGGCTTATATGCAAGTTATTGTCATAAAAAGTGTTTGGGGACCCGGGTCCTGCCCCAGGAGACATGTATCAATGTAAAAAAAGTTTTGGTCGTTTTTTCAGTAGCAAGGATTTTAATAATGCTTAAAGTGAAACAATAAAAGTGAAATATTCCTTTGAATTTCGTACCTGGGGGGTGTCTATAGTACACCTGTAAAGTGGCACATTTTTCCCATGTTTAGAACAATCCCTGCACAAAATGACATTTCCAAAGGAAAAAAAGTCATTTAAAAGTACTTGCGGCTATAATGAATTGTCGGTCCCGGCAATACAGATAAAAGTCATTGAAAAAATTGGCATGGAATTCTCCCAGTCCTTTACCAGGCCCTTTGGGTCTGATATGAATATTAAGGGGAACCCCAAACCAAAATTTTTTTAAAAAATGCGTGGGGGCCCCCCAAATTCCATACCAGGCCCTTCAGGACTGGTATGGATATTAAAGGGAACCCCGTGCCAAATTTAAAAAAAAAATGGCATGGGGGTCCCCCTCAAAGTCCATACCAGACCCTTATCCGAGCACGTAACCTGGCAGGCTGCAGGAAAAGAGGGGGGAACGAGAGAGCGCCCCCCTCCTGAACCGTACCAGGCCACATGTCCTCAACATGGGGAGGGTGGTTTGAGGTAGCCCCCAAAGCACCTTGTCCGCATGTTGATGGGGACAAGGGCCTCATCCCCACAACCCTTGCCCGGTGGTTGTGGGGGTCTGCGGGTGGGGGGCTTATCAGAAACACTTTTTATGACAATAACTTGCATATAAGCCTTTAAAATGAGCACTTTTGATTATTCATGTTTGTGTCCCATAGACTCTAACGGTGTTCATGTGTCCTGCCAAATTTTTTGCCTGTTTGGTATGTTATGGTGCGAACCGAACCAGGGGGGGGTTCAAACCCATCCCTACTCCTCACCTGGTTGCCACCACACATGCTTGACACCATCTGAACCCAAATAAGTTCTTGTCTTCAGCAAACTGTTTGTGGGCTTTCTTGTGCATCATCTTTAGAAGAGGCTTCCTTCTGGGATGACAGCCATGCTGGCCAATTTGATGCAGTGTGCGGCATATGGTCTGAGCACTGACAGGCTGACCCCCCACCCCTTCAATCTCTGCAGCAATGCTGGCAGCACTCATACATCTATTTCCCAAAGACAATTTCTGGATATGACGCTAAGCACGTGCACTCAACTTCTTTGGTCGATTTCTGAGGGGAACCTGTTCTGTTAAACCACTGCATGGTCTTGGCCATCGTGCTGCAGCTCAGTTTTAGGGTCTTTGGCAATCTTCTTATAGCCTAGGCCATCTTTATGTAGAGAAACAATTCTTTTTTTTCAGATTCCTGCAGAGTTCTTTGCCAGGAGGTGCCATGCTGAACTTCCAGCAAACATGGAATAAGGCTATATTGGATGAAGTGCCATCATCCCTAGATAATTGTGGAAGAGAAATTCCCTCAAAGGGTGGGACTATGGTGGCACTGACATAGAAAAATCAATGAAGGTAGTATAAAATTATCGAAAGTTTATTACATAAATATAAGACAACATATTACATAAACAATGCATTAAAAGTGAATGGTTACAGACATGCATAAATCAGATTGCGTGCTTTAGTCACGTTGTCTTTAGCTTCTCTGCCTGGCATGAAACCAGGCTGTTCCTGACCGATCATGCCATGTAGCAATGGCTTAAGTCTGTTGGCCATGATTTTAGCTAAGAGTATGACATCTAAATTGAGTAGAAAAATTGGCCTGTAGCCGGGTCTTTATTTGGCTTGGGTATGATCATTATGAAAGAACCTCCATAAGGGATGATAGGGAATTCAGTGCTTCCAACAATGGTTTTATGAGAGTGGTGATGAAAGTCTTGTAAAAAAAGCATGTGGAGCCATCAGGGCCCGGGCTTTTCCCAGCTTTCAGGTCTTTAGTGACCTGTCCTAGTTCCCAAGCTTCAATAGGTCTCTCTAAGTGGTCAATGTCTTCAGATGTTATTGTGGGTATATTGGAGTCTTTAAGGTAGGTTTGAATGCTTTGTAGTCTGCTGTCTTGTATATTAACGGGTTTATGTTGACTTGGGAGATTATAAAGATCAACATAAAAGTCATGGAAGTGGCGGGCTATTTCATCAGTACTAACGTAAATTTTCCCTGCTTTATTCCGGATGCCTAAGATGTTCTGATTGGCATTGGGGCCTTTCAGGGCCCTCGCTAGAAATTTGCCCGTCTTGTCCCCATATTCATAATAGATTTTTTTTCAGCAAAATAGAGAGCCTTTAGCTTTAGCCTCCAAAATGTGCTGAAGTGACTTCCTAGCTTCTAGTAAGGCTAGGGCTGATTTAGCTCTCAGACACTATTTGTAAAGGGTTTTAAGGATTTGGATTGTTTTGGTTAATTGTTTGGTTTCCTTCTCTTTTTCCCTTTTGCGTTGGGCTCCTAGCTTGATTACTTCCCTTCTAATGGAGCATTTATGCGCCTCCCACACCATCATTGGGTCGGCCCCTGGGGTACTATTGTGTTAAAGAAAATTCTTGTAAGCGTAAGGAGATCTTGGGTAACAGCGCTGAAATAGAAAAATGCATATCCGAGAGTCTAAAGGGCTGCAAAATCTTTATTGGACAAAATTAGTACAAGAATGGGAATAAGATTTAAAATATGAGTTCTGGCTACAGGTGTGTACAATCATGTTCCATTACAGCTGTCAATTATTACACAGTACAACTATCAATTGACAGTACATTACAAGAATGATATCCACACGAACACCCCAGTAGGTAACAGTGCTGGGTCTGTTAATAACGAGGGGTTCAGTGTCCACGTATTGGGTTTGGGGTTTAGAGAAGGTAAAGGTCAGAGAATTAGGGGCATGATCCGAAATGGATTGGATCCCTATGTTGGCCTCTGAAATCATAGTAAGATTCCTCTGTGAAGTGAAGATGTAATCGATCCGTGAGTAGCAGTCCTGTGGTATAGAGTAGAAGGTAAAGTCTCTATCTTCTGGGTGAAGAAAGCACCAAGAATGAATTAGATGCATGGAATTGAGTAGCAATTTAATCCTTTTTGGGATTTTGTATGTAAAATAAATTTTGCCTGAAGAGGTATCTGCCAGGGGCTTTTAGAGGGATGTTGAAATCCCCTCCCAAAATTAGACATCTGGAAGTAAAGCCCTCAAAATCCCTAAGCATGCGCTGGCAAAAAGCTAGATGGGATGTGTTCAGGAAATAAACATTTGCTAGCGTAATGGGAATTCCGCAACATTTCCCCTTGAGGAAGAGGTACTGTCCTTCTTGGTCTGTCAGTCTGTCCGTAAGTTCAAAGGAGGCATCCTTGGTGACTATAATGGATACACCCTTAGATCATGAGTGGTGTGGTACAGGAGTCAGTGAGCCTGGGTACATGGTGTGTCTTATATTATATAACTAAATGTTATATGGAACAGAGGAACGAATATAATATAATTCTGAGCCCTCAGTCCCACTCAGTTGTCATATATAGATTAATACTAATTGCGGTAAACAGTCTAAGATCAGTGTAAGCGTAGATCATAACAGGTTAATGAATAAAATGTTTAAGCCAGAAAAAGAAAAAAAAGGGAAAAAAAGGAAAAAAAAAGTTGAATGGGCCTCAACCACAGAAAAAATTATAATCACACTCATGTTTCTTAGCACATTGCAAATGCTTCCTGCAGTGCCAGAGCAAACCTGCATTATACCACCCAGAGTTCAACCCAAGGTATTTCAAAGAAAATATATGGGGCGGAAGTTGGGACTTTAGATGAGGTACAATTAAGTGCCTCCATCCCGGTATTGGGTACAATTCAAAAGGGGAGTTGGGACTTTAAAATGAAGCATTTGGCTAGTGGAGGAAAAATAAACCATATTTGAAGTGCAATATAAAATGTTTATTGTACAAAGTAACAGACAATAAAAGGAGTATTCATTTCATATGCAGTAACACATTCATTATATATAATTATAGGAGATGTATAAATAGCATAGGCATAATACAGATTATGTACACATAGCAGCACATTATCTAATATGAATAAAAATAAAAATAGTAATAAAGCATAGTATTGTTAGCAACAATATGCATGATAATGACACATGCACCCACATAATAAATATGCATTGATTGAGTAGAAAGAATATATTAATTTTACGATGGATTTAGGAAGAACAGATGGTGCAGATGACTGTGGTTCCACATAAAATGGCTGGGGCATCAAAAAACAGGGCTCGACGCGTTTCGTGGGCATCCCCACTCATCAGGAGCCGATGCAAATAAATTTCCTATGGGATGTATATAAAATATAATGAACCACATCGTTCATACAAAAAAAGGTAAAAATAATAATAAATAAATGAACATAGGGTATATATAGTTGTTTTTGCCAAACGCACTCACCCACTCAGACAGCAAGTGCGAATGCGCAAAGGTGGGCGCACGGTAGGCCACAGATGCAAACTCTCCACGGGAGCCGAGGCGGCAACATAATGATGCAACATCGGGCAGGATGAAAAAGAAAAGAATGAGACAGGGTGCGTTCACAGAAGGGAATGTGTTGGCTTGGGAACAACAAACCTGGGAACAAAATAGTAGTATTCTGTTAGATAAATATATATATATATATATATATATATATATATATATATATATATATATATATATATATATATATAGGATATGTAGTAAGTGTTTTATACATTGAATATTGAAAAATGAGCCCAGTGAGTTCCAAAGTTAGTGATAGTCTGGGTAAATAGATATGTAAAAACTATGCCTGAGAATAGGCGACATAGGAGTGAATATAGGGATAACCCAAATAAGTGGGAGTGTAATAGTACCCAGTGCATAGAAAATGGCAAGTGTACGAAAATAAGAGAGTATGAGAGAAACAGGTGCACCAAATAAATAAGTGCATGAACCAAGGAAAAAGAAACCATGCGTGAAATGGAAAGAAAAAGAGGGGGGGAATAAAATAACCTACCCGTATGTGGCATAGAGAAGCACTAACAGCCGAACGCCAAGGTAGGGCTGGTGTGCAGTTACCCCAGAGAGTGACCGCTCATGTGAGCCGCCAACTCTAAATGGGGAAATATGTATGCCGCCAACGCCACGTGGGTGACGTGGAGGAGGAACCGCCGCACCTGAACCGAGTTGACACTCAGCTGTCAGCGCGAGAAGGCTCCTCCCTGGAGACACCGAGTGTGGAGAACGCTGAACGTCAGCACAGTGACGCCGGAAAGTGACGTCATGCGCATGGTGTCGGGTACGTGGCGCCGATGCATGGAGGGGCGTCCGCCCGATCCCCCAATCACGTAATAGATGGGGAGAAGGGGAGGACCCACTGGCGCATCGCGGCTCCCACGGAGAAGGAAGCTCATAGCCGCCCAAGCGCCCAATCAATGCACATAAAGCATGGTTGCATGCCAGGTGGAGAGTGTGTCTGGGGCATCTGTTGGAGAGAAAGCCCAATACGGCATGAAGTCAGTAACCAAGATGCTGCCAATCAAAAAGTTGAAAAAATGAATTAATAAAATAAATAATATTGATATGTCCATAGCTACAGGATGTATGTGTGTATGTAAAAAGGACAATATCCTATGCATGGTAATGCCCTAAGAGTAGGGGCAGACCTCACACAGGGATCGCAAGGGAACACTGCCGATCCCATATAACCAAAAGCTTCCATCCCGGTGTCTGTAGAAAATATATGGGGGGGAAGTTGGGACTTTAGATGAGGTACAATTAAGTGCCTCCATCCCGGTATTGGGTACAATTCAAAAGGGGAGTTGGGACTTTAAAATGAAGCATTTGGCTAGTGGAGGAAAAATAAACCATATTTGAAGTGCAATATAAAATGTTTATTGTACAAAGTAACAGACAATAAAAGGAGTATTCATTTCATATGCAGTAACACAATCATTATATATAATTATAGGAGATGTATAAATAGCATAGGCATAATACAGATTATGTACACATAGCAGCACATTATCTAATATGAATAAAAATAAAAATAGTAATAAAGCATAGTATTGTTAGCAACAATATGCATGATAATGACACATGCACCCACATAATAAATATGCATTGATTGAGTAGAAAGAATATATTAATTTTACGATGGATTTAGGAAGAACAGGTGGTGCAGATGACTGTGGTTCCATATAAAATGGCTGGGGCATCAAAAAACAGGGCTCGACGCGTTTCGTGGGCATCCCCACTCATCAGGAGCCGATGCAAATAAATTTCCTATGGGATGTATATAAAATATAATGAACCACATCGTTCATACAAAAAAAGGTAAAAATAATAATAAATAAATGAACATAGGGTATATATAGTTGTTTTTGCCAAACGCACTCACCCACTCAGACAGCAAGTGCGAATGCGCAAAGGTGGGCGCACGGTAGGCCACGGATGCAAACTCTCCACGGGAGCCGAGGCGGCAACATAATGATGCAACATCGGGCAGGATGAAAAAGAAAAGAATGAGACAGGGTGCGTTCACAGAAGGGAATGTGTTGGCTTGGGAACAACAAACCTGGGAACAAAATAGTAGTATTCTGTTAGATAAATATATATATATATATATATATATATATAGGATATGTAGTAAGTGTTTTATACATTGAATATTGAAAAATGAGCCCAGTGAGTTCCAAAGTTAGTGATAGTCTGGGTAAATAGATATGTAAAAACTATGCCTGAGAATAGGCGACATAGGAGTGAATATAGGGATAACCCAAATAAGTGGGAGTGTAATAGTACCCAGTGCATAGAAAATGGCAAGTGTACGAAAATAAGAGAGTATGAGAGAAACAGGTGCACCAAATAAATAAGTGCATGAACCAAGGAAAAAGAAACCATGCGTGAAACGGAAAGAAAAAGAGGGGGGGAATAAAATAACCTACCCGTATGTGGCATAGAGAAGCACTAACAGCCGAACGCCTTTGTACAATAAACATTTTATATTGCACTTCAAATATGGTTTATTTTTCCTCCACTAGCCAAATGCTTCATTTTAAAGTCCCAACTCCCCTTTTGAAAGGTATTTCAAAGGCAAACTTGATGAGCTTTACTTAGCCAGCAAGTCTGATGTACGTGAACAAAAAAACATGTAGATGCTGTAAAAGCCATCCCAATGTCATAGCTTGAGAATGATATAGGCACTTAGGTTGAAGCGACTGAGGAGACTAGCCTTGTACCTCAGACAAGGATGTATCAGAAAACTGAACCATGCCATCTGCTCCGTGTGGTGTAAGTGGAGTTCTTCAGCTATTAAGGGACTGAAGGATGGTGGCAGTAACAGTCAGATTGTTCATTGGTCAGTTATTAAAGAACCTAAAGGTGTGGATTACTTATGAGCTCGAAAAGCTGAAGCCTGTGGTGGAGGCAGCATACCAACGACTGGCAAAGGTAGTTAACTGCTGGTCGGATGTCTTCCACATCGGTCGAATGTTCTGCAAGAGTGGGCCCTGTTGTTTGGCGTTCCTGCTTGGGAGCCTCCCTGGCGGGTGGATTTCATCTTTTTAGAATGACGTTTCTCCGGCGATGTAAAAGGGGATCTCGGAGGGCTTTCTATGGGTGGCAGGTGGAATTCTTGGTACCATTCTGGGAGATCGATCGTGCCAAGTTAAAGTGAGTAGCAGAATTCCAGAAGGTCCTCTGGTGAGCGTAGGGAGTGCTGCTGACCGTTATGAGTTACCAGCAGAGCAAATGGAAAATGCCAGGGATACCTTAAGTCTTTCTCTCATAGTTTATCCAGGAGGGGGCGTAGAGCCCTGCAGTTTTTCAGAGTTATCTGGGAAAGGTCGTGAAAAAGCATAATTGTCTGTCCATTGAAGATAATTTGTTCATTCCTGCAGGCCTTACGCATGATGTCTTCTTTTATTGAGAAGTTTTGTAAGCAGCAAATGATATCCCGGGGCGGTATGGTATCTGGGCCTCTGGCCCTGAGTGCTCTGTGAGACCTTACAAATTCAATTTCTGTATCTTCAGGTCTGTCCAGCAGGCTATTAAATACCCTCTGTAGGGCCGGTACAATTTTCTCAGCTTCCACAGATTCTGGGATCCCCCTGACTCTGATATTGTTCCATCTCCCCCTGTTACCTAGATCCTCAAGGTGTCTGTTCATTTCTATGAAATAAAGGGAGTGTGAGGTTGTTACCTTCTCTAGTCTATGTATGGCTTTCTCCCTTAGTTTCCTAGCTGCCACAACAGAGGCCATCTTTTCTGTAGGAACTATTAGGTTGGTTATAAGATCCAAGATGGGCGCTGAGAAAGTGGATTTAATGTCTGCAGCAAAGCCAGACATGTCTGCATATGTTAGGGGGAGGTCAGGGTGGGGGATCCCCCTACCGTTATCCTCTGTAGTGGATTGCGAGTCCTCGCTGAAGGCGGCCTCCACGTGTGGCGGTGCCATCTTGCTTCCAGGCATGGTGTTCCATGAAGGCGCCTGGCTCTTAAAGAGATCTGATTTATTTCTCCCACTGTGCGCAGACGAAGAGAGGCGAGATCTAGAATATGGCGTATGATAACACTTCTTACTCATTATCCCAGGTGCAATGTGCAGAGAGACAGGTAGAAGGCTGCAGAGCTCCTTCACTGTGCTGCCATCTCCGCCGCGTGGCAAGCCATGCCCCCTTGTTGACTTATTGACCTTATTTTCCTTTACTACCTAAATATGTGAACGTTCCTTATATATTGCATTTGCATATATTCATGTCACTTGGCCTTTTCTTATACCAATGGAGCACTTAGCTCTTCCCTTTTCCCCCCTGTGTTTTTGGACATCATCCTGCCCAGTGCACCTAGGCCACCGACATGATCGGTGTAGCCTTTCAGCTCACTTATGAATGCCTATTCATTTACATCTAGGCTTTACATTCAGCCCACTGCAGTATTGTCTCCAGTGATTCCTGTGGCTGTTTCGGCCATATCTTCCATGGGTGGATCCATCCTGGCTTAATGCCATAGTGAGGCTTGGATATCTTCCAGCCCTCACTTTGATGGTGGCATACTGATGCGGCATTGTGACATCTGCAGCGGTCCAGCTTGTGACATCATCCCGCCCTTAGGGGCGGGGCTACATTGCGTGCCACTTGGCCAATTATGGCTCAGGGGGCCCTGTGTAGTGTGTTCTGGTGTTGAGAGACAGAGACAGAGAGACAGTGTCATTTGATTTAAGTTAGATAGATTAGGCAGGACAGTCAGTCAGTAAGCTGCACTTACAGTGTATTGTGTATATATATGCATCCCAGGTGTTGTATGTATATATATATATATATGTATTCAGTTTAGCTAGATCCGTTCCTGTTATTATCTTCCTACTGACAGGCAGGCCGGTGTTGTTACAGTACAGCTACCTGAAGAAAATTGCTGGTGTTCTTCTGATCCTATTAGTACCACAGTCAGGCAGCTACACTATTTACAGTTAGTTTAGTGCGTCCTCCTCACAGTGTTCAGCTAAAGCTACAAGTTAGTGTAGTGCACAGTGTTCAGCTAAAGCTACAAGTTAGTGTAGTGTGTCCTCCTCACAGTGTTCAGCTAAAGCTACAAGTTAGTGTAGTGCACAGTGTTCAGCTAAAGCTACAAGTTAGTGTAGTGCGACCTCTGCACAGTGTTCAGCTAAAGCTACAAGTTAGTGTAGTGCATTCTCCTCACAGTGTTCAGCTAAAGCTACAAGTTAGTGTAGTGCGTCCTCCTCACAGTGTTCAGCTAAAGCTACAAGTTAGTGTAGTGCGACCTCTGCACAGTGTTCAGCTAAAGCTTCAAGTTAGTGTAGTGCACAGTGTTCAGCTAAAGCTTCAAGTTAGTGTAGTGCGACCTCTGCACAGTGTTCAGCTAAAGCTACAAGTTAGTGTAGTGCGTCCTCTGAACAGTGTTCAGCTAAAGCTACAAGTTAGTGTAGTGCACAGTGTTCAGCTAAAGCTACAAGTTAGTGTAGTGCGACCTCTGCACAGTGTTCAGCTAAAGATACAAGTTAGTGTAGTGCGTCCCCTGAACAGTGTTCAGCTAAAGCTACAAGTAGTATAGTGCACAGTGTTCAGCTAAAGCTACAAGTTAGTGTAGTGCGACCTCTGCACAGTGTTCAGCTAAAGCTACCTGTAGAAAGTTGGTGGTGTTTTCCTGATCCTATCACTACCGCAGGCAGCTACATTATTTACACATTAGTGTAGTGCGACCTCTGCACAGTGTTCAGCTAAAGCTACCTGTAGAAGGTTGGTGGTGCTTTCCTGATCCTATCACTACCGCAGGCAGCTACATTATTTACACGTTAGTGTAGTGCGACCGCTGCACAGTGTTCAGCTAAAGCTACCTGTAGAAGGTTGGTGGTGTTTTCCTGATCCTATCACTACCGCAGGCAGCTACATTATTTACACGTTAGTGTAGTGCGACCTCTGCACAGTGTTCAGTTACAGCTACCTGTAGAAGGTTGGTGGTGTTTTCCTGATCCTATAACTACCTCAGGCAGCTACATTGTTTACACGTTAGTGTAGTGCGTCCTCAAAACAGTATTCGGCTAAAGCTACCTGTAGAAGGTTGGTGGTGTTTTCCTGATCCCATCACTACCGCTGGCAGCTACATTATTTACATGTTAGTGTAGTGTGACCTCTGCACAGTGTTCAGCTAAAGCTACCTGTAGAAGGTTGGTGGTGTTTTCCTGATCCTATCACTACTGCTGGCAGCTACATTATTTACACGTTAGTGTAGTGCGACCTCTGCACAGTGTTCAGCTAAAGCTACCTGTAGAAGGTTGGTGGTGTTTTCCTGATCCTATCACTACCGCAGGCAGCTACATTATTTACACGTTAGTGTTGTGCGACCTCTGCACAGTGTTCAGCTAAAGCTACCTGTAGAAGGTTGGTGGTGTTTTCCTGATCCTATCACTATCGCAGGCAGCTACATTATTTACACGTTAGTGTAGTGCGACCTCTGCACAGTGTTCAGTTAAAGCTACCTGTAGAAGGTTGGTGGTGTTTTCCTGATCTTATCACTACCGCAGGCAGCTACATTATTTACACGTTAGTGTAGTGCGACCTCTGCACAGTGTTCAGCTAAAGCTAGCTGTAGAAGGTTGGTGGTGTTTTCCTGATCCTATCACTACCGCAGGCAGCTAAATTATTTACACGTTAGTGTAGTGCATCCTCAAAACAGTGTTCAGCTAAAGCTACCTGTAGAAGGTTGGTGGTGTTTTCCTGATCCTATCACTACCGCAGGCAGCTACATTATTTTAACGTTGGTGTAGTGCGACCTCTGCACAGTGTTCAGCTAAAGCTACCTGTAGAAGATTGGTGGTGTTCTCATACTACAGGCAGGCAGTTCATTTTGCTAGCTGCAGTATATATATATATATATATACAGTCAGGTCCATAAATATTGGGACATCAACACAATTGTAATCTTTTTGGCTCTATACAGCACCACCATGGATTTGAAATACAAATAACAAGATGTCCTTTAACTGCAGACTTTCAGCTTTAATTTGAGGGTATTTACATCCAAATCAGGTGAACAGTGTAGGAATTACAACAGTTTGTATATGTGCCTCCCACTTTTTAAGGGACCAAAAGTAATGGGACAATTGGCTGCTCAGTTGTTCCATGACCAGGTGTGTGTTATTCCCTCATTATCCCATTTACAAGGAGCAGGAAAAAGGTCCAGAGTTCATTTCAAGTGTGCTATTTGCATTTGGAATCCGTTGCTGTCAACTCTCAATATGAGATCCAAAGAGCTGTAACTATCAGTGAAGCAAGCCATCATTAGGCTGAAAAAACAAAACAAACCTATCAGAGAGATAGAAAAAACATTAGGTGTGGCCAAATCAACTGTTTGGAACATCCTTAAAAAGAAAGAACGCACCAGTGAGCTCAGCAACACCAAAAGACCCGGAAAACCACGGAAAACAACTGTGGTGGATGACCGAAGAATTCTTTCCCTGGTGAATAAAACACCCTTCACAACAGTTGGCCAGATCAAGAACCCTCTCCAGGAGGTAGGTGTATGTGTGTCAAAGTCAACAATCAAGAGAAGACTTCACCAGAGTGAATACAGAGGGTTCACCACAGGATGATAACCATTGGTGAGCCTCAAAAACAGGAAGGCCAGATTAGAGTTTACCAAACAACATCTAAAAAAGCCTTCACAGTTCTGGAACAATATGCTATGGACAGATGAGACCAAGATCAACTTGTACCAGAGTGATGGGAAGAGAAGAGTATGGAGAAGGTAAGGAACTGCTCATGATCCAAAGCATAGCACCTCATCAGAGAAGCATGGTGGTGGTAGTGTCATGGCGTGGGCATGTATGGCTGCCAATGGAACTGGTTCTCTTGTATTTATTGATGATGTGACTGCTGACAAAAGCAGCAGGATGAATTCTGAAGTGTTTCGGGCAATATTATCTGCTTATATTCAGCAAAATGCTTCAGAACTCATTGGACGGCGCTTCACAGTGCAGATGGACAATGACCCAAAGCATACTGCAAAAGCAACCAAAGAGTTTTTTAAGGGAAAGAAGTGGAATGTTATGCAATGGCCAAGTCATTTAACTGACCTGAATCCAATTGAGCATCCATTTCACTTGCTGAAGACAAAACTGAAGGGAAAATGCCCCAAGAACAAGCAGGAACTGAAGACAGTTGCAGTAGAGGCCTGGCAGAGCATCACCAGGGATGAAACCCAGCGTCTGGTGATGTCTATGTGTTCTTTACTTCAGGCTGTAATTGACTGCAAAGGATTTGCAACCAAGTATTAAAAAGTGAAAGTTTGATGGATGATTGTTAATCCGTCCCATTACTTTTGGTCCCTTAAAAAGTGGGAGGCACATATACAAAATGATGTAATTCCTACACCGTTCACCTGATTTGGATGTAAATGCCCTCAAATTAAAAATTAAAGCTGAAAGTCTGCAGTTAAAGCACATCTTGTTTGTTTCATTTCAAATCCATTGTGGTGGTGTATAGAGAAAAAAAGATTAGAATTGTGTTGATGCCCCAATATTTATGGACCTGACTGTGTGTGTGTATATATATATATATATATATATATATATATATATATATATATATATATATATATATCCCAGTGAAGTAAGCAATATAATAATTAATATTACATCTGTGTATTAATTTGTCTAATCCCTATAGTTGTTAATCTGTAAGAGTCTGATAAGCACAATGATATAACAAACACCTCTGCTTAGTAAACAAGTTACATTTATTTCCCAATAAAATAGGAATGTACTAAAACAGCAAAATTAGGAAAAAACTGACATAAAGGTATTACAAGAAATTGCAGTGTTACATAGCTTACTATCAGAACACACTATACTAAACAGCATATCTCTACAACGTATAACAACAATGAAATATCAAAGATACTTATCACACATGGTTTCATCTGCTGGTTCTGGATGATAAAAGGGGTCTGGGCCACATGGAATAATAGGCGTTCAAGGGGCTACGCAAGTAAGCAGGCCAAATGATGCCATGCGGTGCTTGAGCTGGTGTGCTTGGGGGACAGGAGCCACACTGGGGCAGAGGTTCTGTCAGCTCTGCAGGGGCAGGTTCAGAGGTGGTTGACGCCACGCCAACTTAAGGCAGGAATGGTGGTTTGCGACAATGGCACCAACCTCCTCTCTGCCCTCCAACCGGGACAAATGACCCATGTGCCCTGTTTGGCTCACGTCCTTAACTTGGTGGTGCAGCAGTTCTTGGGCAGGTACCCGGGCTTACAGGATGTCCTGAGGCAGGCCAGGAAAGTCTGTGTGCATTTCCGCCGGTCATATAATGCCAGTGCTCGGCTGACGGACCTCCAAAAGGAGTTTAACCTGCCCAAGAACCGCCTAATCTGTGACATGCCCACCAGGTGGAACTCAACGTTGGCCATGCTGCAGCGGCTGCACATGCAGCAGAGGGCCATCAATGAGTACCTGTGTGACTATGGCACCAGCACAGGGTCAGGGGAGCTTGGTTTTTTTTCCCCACGGCAGTGGGCCATGATCAGGGATGCAGGCACTATCCTGTCACCATTTGAGGAGGCCACAAGGATGATAAGCAGTGACAGTGCATGCATTAGTGACACTGTCCCCCTTGTCCACCTGTTGGAGCACACGCTGCGTGGAATAATGGACAGGGCACTTGAGGCAGAACAGAGGCAGGAAGAGGAGGACTTCCTTAGCTCTCAAGGCCCCCTTTATCCAGACAGTGTTCCTGCGTGCCCGCCGATCACACAGGAAGAGGAGGAGGAGGATTGTGTCAGTATGAAGGTGGAGCCTGGCACTCAGCAGCAGTCTTTAAGGGATCATTTACAGTCCCAAGAAACACATGGACTTGTACGTGACTGGGAGGAGGTGGCTGCGGATCATGTGTGATCATGTGATCCTTAGTGACCCAGAGGACTCCGGACCGAATGCCTCAGCAAACCTACGCTGCATGGCCTCCCTGATCCTGCAAAGCCTGCGGAAGGATCCTCGTATTTGTGGTATCAAGGAGAAGGAACAATACTGGCTGGCAACCCTCCTTGATCCGCGTTAAAAGGGTAAGGTTGCGGACCTTATCTTGCCGTCGCAGAGGGAGCAGAGGATGAAACATCTTCGGGAGGCCTTGCAGAAAGGTCTGTGCAACGCGTTCCCAGAGACTGGGAGGTTACAAACTCCTGTTTCTGGACAACGTGTTGCTGAGGCTTCGGTCAGTCAAAGAAGGAGCTGTGGAGAAGGCGGCCGTCTGACCGATGCGTTCAGACAATTTTTTAGTCTGCAGCCCCAAGGTATGATCTGTTCCAGCAACCCTCGTCAGCGTCTGTGTTACATGGTGCAGGAATACCTAGGGGCAAGATCAGACTTGGACACCTTTCCCACCGAAAATCCTCTGGGTTACTGGGTCTTGAGGATGGATCACTGGCCAGAGCTTTCACAGTATGCAATTGAGCTACTGGCCTGTCCTGCATCCATCGTTCTTTTGGAACGCACATTCAGTGCTGCTGGAGGCTTTGTAACCGATCACAGGGTGCGTCTCTCCACCGACTCAGGTGATCGACTGACCATAAAAATGAATCAGTCGTGGATCACCACCAGCTACCAAGCATCTGATGCTGATGTAACCGAATAAATTTTTTTGAAATGTCAGATCCCTTCAAAGACTGCCTATGCTGATGCTGAGTGACTATCCTGTTATGCTGAGTAATTATCCTCTTCCTCCTCAATGATCATGCTGATAGCTTGTAAGAACATTTTTGGTTCTGGGCGCCGCCAGTCCCGCCACCAGTGCCTAAGGCCCAATTTTTCAGCCCCTGTTTAACAGGGGCGTGTAATTACAATTTTTGATGCAATTCTTTGCAGAAGGGCTAGTTCCTGCGCTCCAACTAGAGTATCTGTGAGAGGTTGCAGTGTTGTGGCACCATCACCAGTGCCTAATGCCGCGTACACACGAGCGGACTTTACGGCGGACTTTTCGTCGGACTTTGTTGGCTCCTTGCGCCGGACTTAAAAACGGACGGACTTGGCCACACACGCTCACTGCAAAAGTCCGCTGGTTTGGAACGCGGTGACGTATAGCACGTACGACGGGACTAGAAAAAGGAAGTTCAAGCCCCACTACGGCACCCTTTGGGCTCCTTCTGCTAATCTCGTGTTTATCTCGTGTTAGTAGAAGTTTGGTTAGAGACGATTCGCGCTTTTCACACTTCAGCTTATTTCGTTCGTTTTCTGTGGTTCAGTTTGTGCTTGTGAGGTTTGTATCTGCTTTTCAGTGCGTGTTGGTCAGTTCGTAACCTGCCTTGCAGGCCGTTCTGGTCTGCTCGTTCCTGATTTTCAGGTCGTTCTTCATAGGCCTTGCTGTTCTTCAGTGAATTTGTTATAAGTTTGTTCGTTTGAGCAGCCGACCGTTTTGAAGCCATGTCGCGTGGACGTTCTCGTTCTCGAGTTCGTGCTGCGTGGGGACTTGGTGTTGGGGTTAATACTTTGACCCGAGTCCAGTCCATGAACAGGGTGAGGAGGAGTTCATGGATGAAGAATTGGTTGCGCCAGCGTGACCAATTCTCGCATATGCCTTTGCTCCGTGAGCTCCGTGAGAATAATCCTGCGGATTTCAGGAATTTTCTCAGGATGACGGACCCCGTCTTTGAGCGTCTGCTGGCTATGCTGACCCCCTATATCAGCAGGCAGGATACCTGCATGAGGCAAGCCATCAGTGCGGAGCAGAGGCTAGTTACCACGTTGCGTTGCTTGGCGACAGGGAGAAGTCTTCAGGACTCAACAGGCATCTCCCCCCAGGCTCTGGGGATCATGATCCCAGAGACCTGTTCTGCTATTATTCAGGTCCTGCAGAAGGAATATATGAAGGTAAGTTTTATCCTTTAACATTACATGATATGTATTAAATGTTTTTTGATGTATTGTATAACTGTCCTCCTTACCTAATTGCCATGCTTTCAATATGCTGTGAATGTCCCCTTTATCTTAATGCATGCCTGTTTTAATCATTTATTGCCCTACATGCATATTTTCTTTCATTAACCTCCCCACCATGCAATCCTGGGTCCATTTATATCTCTAGCCTATAGTCCCTTCAACAATGTATATTGTCTGCTCCATTGTCTTGTTTGACCCTCCCCCACCCCTCAAATGTTTCAACCAGTCAGGTGTGTTTGTTAACCTAATTAGAACCCCTCCACCACCCCTCAAATGTTTCAACCAGTCAGGTGTGTTTCGGGCCCTAATTAGAACCCCTCCCCCACCCCTCAAATGTTTCAACCAGTCAGGTGTGTTTCAGGCCCTAATTAGAACCCCTCCCCCACCCCTCAAATGTTTCAACCAGTCAGGTGTGTTTGTTAACCTAATTAGAACCCCTCCCCCACCCCTCAAATGTTTCAACCAGTCAGGTGTGTTTGTTAACCTAATTAGAACCCCTCCCCCACCCCACAAATGTTTCAACCAGTCAGGTGTGTTTGTTAACCTAATTAGAACCCCTCCCCCACCCCTCAAATGTTTCAACCAGTCAGGTGTGTTTCGGGCCCTAATTAGAACCCCTCCCCCCACATTCAAATGTATCAATGGGCCATCAGAGGGGGTGATTAATCTTATAAGTGTGCCTTATGTTTTTCAACATTTCAATTACAAACACACATATTAATAATGTTTGACTGCTGTTGTTTACTAATGTTTTGGTGTAATCTGATATACAATTTATGTTTTAAAGTCCTGATCTTATTTTTTTTGCACTCCACAGTTTCCTTCAAGTACACAGGAATGGCAGACTGTGGCCTCCCAGTTCGCTGACCGTTGGGACTTTCCCAACTGTGTAGGGGCGATTGACGGGAAGCATGTCCGGATTGTGCCACCACCGCATTCGGGGTCTTATTTCTATAACTACAAGGGGTTCCATAGTGTAGTTTTGATGGCGGTGGTCTCGGCACATTTGGACTTTCTGTTTGTGGATGTGGGGAAGAACGGCCGGATGTCTGATGGAGGAGTCTTTGCACAGACCGAGCTGTGCCATCGTCTCCAGACCGGTGGCCTGGAATTGCCACCTGATGACGAGAATGTGGATGGACTCCCCTCAGTTTTTATTGCTGATGAAGCATTTGCTCTCAGTGAGAACTTGATGAGGCCGTTCCCCCAAAGGACACTCACCCCTGAGAGGAGGGTATTTAATTATCGGCTGGTCAGAGCAAGAAGAGTTGTGGAGAATGCCTTTGGGATTCTGGCCAGCCGGTTCCGTTTATTCCTTTCTTCTATTAATTTGGCGGACTATAAACTAAACTACGTCATCCTTGCTTGCTGCTTCTTGCATAACTTTTTAAGGAGACATTCAGCAACATATCTATCCTCTGTTGGGCCTGAGGCCAGACTGGAACAGGATAGCACTTTGACAGGCCTAGAAATTGGCCGTATTGGCTTGGCCCCCCGAACCGCACGTCAAGTGCGTGACCGTTATGTCAATTATTTTAATGGCCGGGGGGCCATTGCTATTCAGCAACAGCTATAATTTTCTTCAAAAAATTAAAAATAAAAATTTTTTCTATAAATATCTTGTTTTTATTGTTGTTTACATTTAGTTATGTCTGTCTCCTAGTGCACTTGTAGTAGTGTCAAGTGCATTTAGCTTTAGTTAATCAGGCCCACAAAAACAAACCACAAAATTTGACTTCAAGAATCAGCCACACACATTGTATTCCGTAAAAATATTTACTTTGTGCACATTGAAAGGTGCATTTTTGATAATTTTTTTTTTTTTTTTTTTTTTTTTTTTTTTAATTATTTTACGTTGTGTAAATATTTTTTTTTTTATAAAAATATTCAAGGCATATTTTCACAAATATATAGACCTTTCTATAAAAATATTTACATACACAACAGTGTTTTTATAAACCAACAAAAAAAATAAAGAACTTACAAAGTTCAACATTTAGAGAACGGTGCATGTGATGTCACCCTTGAAAATTGTTCATTTTGAATATGCTCAAAATTGAGCTTTACAAAAGGGTCAAGTCAACATGTGCTATCTCCTATCATGGGTGAGCAATGTACGTGTTTTGTGTGTGTAATCCCTTTTTTGGTTCCTCTCACCACCAAAGAATTTTCAGGATGAAGGGGTTGCAAACACAAAACAAGTACATTGCTAACCCATGATGGAAGATAGCACATGATGACACACCGTGTGCATCAGAATGTAAATTTGGGTATACCCCAAAAATGAAAATAACAATTTTTGCTAAAAAAAAACTTCCGGGGGGCGTGGCTTGACCTCGTAGAGAATGGCTGCTTAACTTCAGAGCTCCGCTGACAGGGATAGAAATCTGAATTCCAAGGACGGTCAACGGCCTCCCAAACACCCGAAAAGCGATGGGTACATCCTCCAGAACTTCTTCGACCTCCCGGTCCCGTTCTCCCCGTGAAATACCGGCAAGATCCAGTCAGAACATCCCGGAGATGTTCCGGGCACAGATGGGAACTTCGGCGCCGGCTCCCACCTCACGGAGCCAGCATCAGCATCCTCCTCACTCTAATGCTGCTGCCTCTCCATCTCACGCTGAACTCAGTGACGGGGGAATTCTCCTCACTCCTCATCAGCATCCGAGCCTGAGCGATCTCAGATCCGTGGCTGAGGACATTAAGGACACCCTGACAGCAGCAATCTCAGATTTAAAAATTGAAATCCAAGCTATTACAGGCAGAATTCAGGCGGTGGAACAAACGACTGCCCTCCATTCATCCAAGATCCGTCACCAGAATCTGGCGATTGACACACATACACGGCAATTAAGAGATGTCAATCGCCACTTGGAAGATTTAGACAATCGCGGCAGACGCCATAACCTCAGGCTGAGAGGTTTGCCTGAAACAGTGGATGCGGATCACCTTCAAAGTGAAGTTATTCATATCTTTAATAACATACTCGGCAGACCCAGAGAGGTTCCTATTGCGATGGAAAGAATCCACCGTGCCCTGAGACCGAAGGGAAAGGACTCTGACCCGCCTAGGGATGTGGTATGCTGCATTATTGACTACCGTTTGAAGGAAGACATCCTGAGGGCTGCACGTTCCCTGACCCCTTTACTACATAACGGCACAGAACTTCGTCTATTCCAGGATATATCAAATATAACCTTGCAGCGCAGAAGGGAACTGCAACCCCTTCTGTCAGTACTCCGGGCCAAGGGTATAATTTACCGCTGGAAGTTCCCTTTTGGTTTGGCGGCAACAGTACAAGGACGCTCAGCTCTCCTCAGAGTCCCTGAGGATCTACATTCCTTCTGTGACACTCTCGGAATCCCTCTCATGGAGGTCCCAGAATGGTACGCGGAATTTCGTACCCCTACAGCATCTAAAGCACCTTCCAGGAGTGAAGCAATGGAAACCCAACACACAAGCTACCGAAGACACCGTTCGCCATCGGAACCAAGAATTCTTCAACCCGACCCGCAGTCTCCTTCCATCTACAGCCCGACGAAACCTCCACGCTCCAGAAGAGCTAGAAGAGATCGGTGAACACAGATGGCATCTGCAGCATAGACTGAAAGATTTCCTCTGACTGTTCATGTGCCGTTTTTAGAGTATTGAAAGTTCATGCCCCGGCTGGTAATATGTTCCTAAAGTATTTCAATATGTTAAGTTTAGTTTAGGTAGATCATAGTTCTTACACACAGGCATATCTATATCCCCCTTAACGCTGACTACCAAAGCAGCGCTGTGTCTGCATGGTTTGTTCTGTCACACCTTACTCTCCAATACAGCCCTACACTAGCAGTTCCACCCTTCATTAGAGCTCTATTATAATTAAATTCTTATGTGACTGTATTTTCCAATCTAATGAGGTATAGGGTCATCAGAGATCTCCAATCTACTTTATCTCTCCCTCCTCTAGCTGATCGGTACACTGACAGTTTAACAGGGTTTCATCCCGCTCCGATTACACGGATTGATAATTATAAATGCAAATATGCCCTTCTCTTACACACAACAGGCTGCTAGTAATGTTCATTGACACCCCTATTTTAATCCTGTATTAACTCTCTGTTCCTCTTAGATAGCAGCTACATTATTAGGTGAATACTAGAACTACCACACAATCTTATTGCCATGACAACCAGCTGTTCATCGCTCTATTGGTTGCTGTCTTTTGGCGCGAATTCATGAGAGGAGCCAAGGTCTGAGGTAAAAAGTTCTCCCCCAACATGACTCATGCAGTCGCTCATTGGCTCTCACAAGGTTAGAGACCTGACTTGTTACCATGGTGACACACTGCAGACCTCTCTCCCCTGCCTCCACACACGCACCTCCCATAGGAGGATGCCTGTATCATCCCAGCCCGAGATAGTTGTGACACATGATTCATCTCCTTAGTAGTCCTAACATCACCTTATCTGTCATGAATTATGCAAAGATTAGGGCACTCACTACCCTGTATGATTATATAGAACTTATCCTTACGACTGCCTTTCCCTGACTAGAAAGCTGTCTACATGCCAAAACGGAACTGAAAGGCTTCTCAGATAAAGGCACTCTAATGCCCCGTGCACACGGTCGGATTTTCCGATGGAAAATGTCCGATCGGAGCGTGTTGTCGGAAATTCCGACCGTGTGTGGGCTCCATCGAACATTTTCCATCGGATTTTCCGACACACAAAGTTGGAGAGCAGGAGATAAAATTTTCCGACAACGGGATCCGTTGTCGGAAATTCCGATCGTGTGTACACAAATCCGACGGACAAAGTGCCACGCATGCTCAGAATAAATAAAGAGATGAAAGCTATTGGCCACTGCCCTGTTTATAGTCCCGACGTACGTGTTTTACGTCACAGCGTTCAGAACGATCGGATTTTCCGACAACTTTGTGTGACCGTGTGTATGCAAGACAAGTTTGAGCCGACATCCGTCGGAAAAAATCCTAGGATTTTGTTGTCGGAGTGTCCGAACAAAATCCGACCGTGTGTACGCATTAAGGGACTTTCACAGACACTGATCTTTCTCATATATTCATCCCCTCCTATCCAATGAGATATGCTCCTAATTAGCATAACGATCTACATGGATACTTCGTTTTATTAATTATTTTGACAAGCTTCTTCATAGCCTTCAGGGGTAGTTCATTATTAATTAGTTCAGGCACGGTTTATCTATCTTAAGAGATAATACTTTCTACCTATGTTGAATACTCTGATCTGCAAACTGTTCAAGTTTTCTGGCTGACTGTTTAACTGAATTATTACATAGACTTTTGCGCTATGAATATCTGCTCCTCACCAGATGTTTATTTTATGTGCTACTCATGGGGATGTTTATTTCTTTTATTTCTTTTATTTTTCTGTCTTTTTTTTTTTTTTATTCTTTCCTCTCACTTAACGATCACCAGGGGAACGATCTCACAAAATATGTCATTAACTTAATGTTTCATCTGACCATACACCTAATTTTTTATCTGCTTTTCGCAAATCTGACCCATGCTGTTTCTCCAAATCCACTGAGAAAGTTAATAGGCGGCATTCACAGCAATCTAAATGCAACTATTTCACACATGGACCGTCTTCAGTCCATGCCTTCTTCCTACATCTATCCCATATGTCAGCGGCTCTTGTCCCTTACTGACAGGTTTTACTTTTCTCTACGTTACCGTTTGGTCACCTTCCCAAACAGTGGTTTCAATTGATTACCTGATTTCTTCACTCAACCCTCCTTTAAACCACCACTGACCCATTCCGGTACCTTATATCACGAGTGCATACTCATACATAGCCTAGCGAGCAGGCATCGCTAGTCCCCGGATTACTTTTCACTACCTATAACCCCTAACAACACTACACAGTGGTCTTCACAGTTTCCTCTCCCCCGCATACCCAATATCCCTCACATCACTCTCTATTCCTGAACAATCTACTCTCATCCTGAATAGAATCTCATCACTCTCCTAGAACGCGCCTTCCACACATAAGAGCATAAGGCACAAGTCCAACTACTGTTCTTTTTCTGCCACACATACACCTGCAACGCGGACTATATTCAGTAAACACCACTCCAGTCTAACTCACAACACCTCCCAAATTACAGAATGACAACGGTCTCACACAATTCTACATCAATATCTCACCACAACGCCACTACTAAACTAGTCTCACTCAACGCACGGGGACTAAATGTCCCTGAGAAACGTACACAAGTTCTCCTTTATATGCATAAACTCAAGGCAGACATTATATACATCCAGGAAACGCATTTCAAAACGGACTCTATCCCCAAATTCTCCAACTTACGTTATCCAACAGCTTTTCATGCTACCAACAAACAATCAAAAACAAAAGGAGTCTCTATCCTTATCTCAAAACAGTGTCCACTCATAATCAAAGACACTCTAGCGGATGAAGATGGAAGATTTCTATTTGTCAAAGGTTCACTTTTCGGTAAACCTTTAACCTTAGCAAACATATACGCCCCCAACATTAAACAAGTCCCGTTCTTCCGACACACACTGCAATTGCTCGCATCGTTTCAAGAGGGTATACTATTAACTGGAGGAGATTTTAATGTTCCCTTAAACCCAATACAAGATACATCCTCGGGTGCATCCAAATTACCCTTCTCCGCGTTACGAGCAATTAAACAATGTTTTCAAGAATTGACATTACATGATGCATGGCGTACTTTAAACCCCTCAACTGAAGATTACACTTTTTTCTCCAACCCACATGGCAGTTACTCCAGACTTGACTATTTCTTTATTTCACAAAGCGATCTCACCATGCTCAAGCACACCTCCATCGAACCAATGTACATATCAGATCACCACCCGATAACCATGTCCTTGGAATTTCCATCCAAACATACTCGCTCACAAATATGGCGTCTTGATCCCTCACTGCTGACAGACATTTCAATAGTGTCTACTATACACGACAATCTAAAACTTTATTTCCAGGATAACGACTCCTTTGAAATATCCCCAATGATAAAATGGGAAGCCCACAAATGCACCATATGGGGAAAACTAATAGCTATCGCTTCCAAGAGAAGACGAGAAAGACAAGCGCATATTTCTATCCTTTCCAAACGCATACAGGATTTAGAAAAAATACATAAGAAAACTCGAGCTCTCTCCACACTTGAGGAACTTACTCAGGTGAGGACAGAGTTGAAAGAAGTGTTACATAAACAAATAAAACGCAAATACATATTATCACAAAAAATATTCTACGAACATGGCAACAAATCCGGTAAAATTCTAGCCAGAGCCCTCCGTGCAAAAAGATCATCTACAACACTTCATTCCATTAATGACCCTTCGGGTTCTAAAGTAACGTCTAATACACTGATAGCAGACCAATTTGTGAATTATTTCTCGCAGATCTATAATATCAATCCACATAAACCCATGATAAACAATGATCGTAGAACACACTTGATTAAAGATTTCCTAGCCCAACATGGTCCCAAACCCATTTCTGATGCAGAAGCATCGCATCTAGAACGTCCCATCTCTAAGGATGAACTAGAGACTGTGCTCAAACAACTCAAAACAGGCAAAAGTCCAGGTCCAGATGGCCTAACAGCAGGATACTATAAGGAATTCATTGCTACGCTTTATCCTCACTTCTTAAATGCTTTCAACTCCCTTTCATCCGAGAACCCCCCTCCCAGAGATCTTCTCACAGCCCACATAGTGGTTATTCCAAAACCTGATAAAGATCCAAATTTAGTTCACAACTACAGACCAATATCTCTACTAAATGTTGACCTGAAAATATATGCAAAAATTTTGGCTAATAGACTTTTACCCCTTCTCCCTGGCCTCATCTCCTTGGACCAAGTTGGTTTTGTCCCAGGTAGAGAGGCAAGGGACAACACCCTAAAGGCAATCAGTATTCACAATTGGCTGACTTCAAAGAAACAACCGGGATTCCTTCTTTCCCTTGATGCGGAGAAGGCATTCGACAGGGTAGCCTGGGACTACCTAAAAGAGGTCCTAACACACATTGGCATAAGAGATCGCATGCTACAATTTATTCTTGCTCTATACTCCACCCCAACTGCCAAAGTCCGGATAAATGGACACCTGTCGAGTGCCTTCTCCATATCTAACGGTACAAGACAGGGATGCCCACTCTCTGCTTATTTTTGTCTTGGCACTGGAACCATGTCTAACGCATCTAAAAAACAATCCAAACGTTAAAGGAATAACCATCGCAAAATCTACCTATAAATTAGCGGCATTTGCGGATGACATCCTACTATTCCTGACAGAGCCACACATTACGCTACCCAATCTCCTCAAAGATCTTACTCTCTTTGAAAATCTCACATATCTTAAAATTAACTTCGCTAAATCAGAGGCCTTAAATATCACTCTACCACCAGATATAGTGAAACAATGTCAAACTAATTTCCCTTTCAATTGGAAACCGAGCGCCATTAAATACCTTGGGGTCTACATTCCAACCTCGCTATTGGACTTATACAGCAAAAACTATACTCCCATTATCCAAAATATTCAAAAAGACCTCAACACTTGGTCAACGGGTTTGTTCTCATGGTTTGGCAGAGTTTCCATTATAAAAATGACTATAATGCTAAAATTTCTATACCTGCTCCAAACAATCCCAGTGTCACTACCACAAACTTTTTTCAATGCATACCGCAAATCCTGTATGAAATTCATCTGGAACGATAAGCGACCTAGAATGAGTTTCAACAGAATGACCATACCCAAAATGAAAGGTGGGTTAGGCCTACCGGATCTTCAAAAATACTATTGGGCCTGTCGACTCTCTCGAATAGTGGACTGGAATGTTCACCCTAAAACTAAAGCGTGGATCGCAATTGAACAAGCCTTCTCACAAATCCCGCTCCATAATCTACCCTGGATTCACCCTCGCCACATCTCTCCACATTGCAAACAACATCCCCTTATCGGTACAACACTGAATTCCTTTAAAAAGACATGTAAACATTTGCACATTTCCTCCTCTCCAGGCCCTCTCACGCCAATCAAACATAACCCTGACTTTCCACCAGGCATTGATGATTCTTTCCTTCATCAAATAGGATCCCAGACAAGGATGACAGCGGGAGATTTCTTCGCTAAGGGGAATATTAAACCGCTGTCCTCATTGAACTCCCAAGAAACGAATCACCAGATCCCATTCTGGTCTTATATGCAACTCAGACATTTTCTTCTTGATTCCCAAACTAGGGCTGCATACTCAAGAAACCAATCACACTTTGAATCCCATTGCTCTGCCACTGAACCACAAAGACACCTGATATCCACCATATACTTGAACCTCTTTCTCGAGCATACTCCTAAAACAAATATAGCTAGTACAAAATGGGAAAAAGATCTTTCCATCCACCTCTCTGATAAGGAATGGGAAAAGATATACTCTAACATACACAAAGGCTCCATTAATGTAACAACTCAAGAAAACGGATACAAGCTTTTCTCCAGATGGTACAAAACGCCTCTCAAGTTACACACCATTAATCCAGAGATCCCATCTAATTGTTGGAGATGTAATGACAAAAACGGATCACTCCTTCACATATGGTGGGACTGCCCTGCGATTTCTGCCTTCTGGACTAAAGTTTTTCACCTCTCCTCCCAAATCACTGCACTTCAGCTAGATTTCTCTCCAGCACAAGCCCTCCTACACCACTCCTCCCTACCGATGAAATCTTATCACAAATCCCTAGCACTACATCTAATCAATGCTGCTAAACTCTGTATCCCAGTTCTCTGGAGATCTCCCAACTCACCCACAATTGCAGACTGGTTCAAAAGAGTAAACAAAATAGCTGAAATGGAGGAACTTGTACATCAAGCACAGGATTCCTATACTAAATACAGGAACACTTGGGCCTGTTGGCTACATTTCCGCACAACATCTGAATATACCCAATTAATCAGTCAGGAATCCTCCTCCAGCACACCATAAGATACAACATACATCCCAACTGTCTATAGTCCTCCCTATAGCCGTGCATGAAACAAAATTCAGGAGGCAACTATATCATTACGCATACAGAATTCACTTCAAAAGCTCTATTATGCTTTTCTTCCTGGGACTTGGTCCTTCTGTAAAGATATTTCCCGTTAGACCCATGGCTGAGCCAGGGACGGGAAATAACTTTCCCCTACCTTCCTTTTGTACTTCTCACTATATTTTGACCACCATTTAATCGAAACTTTGCTATGTTAGGTATCTATTGTTGTATGCTATGATTATATCTCTATCTACAGACATTACCCGACTTCTGGACACCATGCACCAGGATCAATTTCACACTCTCACACAGACATAGTAATTAACGATTATTCCAAACAAAATCCAACAAAAATCTCAGACTCATATACTAAGGCTATCATAGGCAATCTATTATAATACGGTTTTTACTCCTCTCTCCCTTTTTAATCTTTTTCGCCCTCAAAAATCAACATGTTTAAAAAATGTTTTACCTGATTTAATATATGTTCTTTATATTTTCTGCCCACACTACTCTGTAATCCCATATATCCACACCCCAGATGTAATGTGTTTTTCAACAACTCCACAGTCGTAGATTTGAATACTTGTTAAAATACAACGTTGTACTCTCTGGACTGTTCCCTCTGTATAACACTGTTATCATTTTATCTCAAACCTTGCTTTTGTGTACTACTTTTCTGTATGAATTTAACTTAATAAAGCTTTATTTGGAAAAAAAAAAAAAAAAAACTTCCCAAGGAAATGAAGAACATGATTGATGTTTTTAGGCCAAACGTGATTATATTCGGCCCAAAACATCAATCATGTTCTTCATTTCCTGTTGCATGGAGTCCAGGCGAAGTTGCATGCTGTGAATTTTGTCACGCATTTTATCGATGTGGCCATTCCACAGCATTATCTGGCCAATCAGTCTTTGCGCACTGTCTGTGGTGAAGGGCTCTGCCGCTTGGCCTTCCACAACCAGAAACTCACCTAAAATGAGTGAAAAAAAAAAAGGTTTACAATATGCACGCCAAAATAGAGTAACTCAAGCTGGGGTGTCAGTCACTCACTTGGTGGGCTTGAAACCTCGCACACTTCCTCCACCTCTCCTTCCTCAAGGTCGTCGGGTGGGCGTGGTATTGGGCTGGGGCTTGGGGTATCTCCTGCCTCAGGCTGGTGACTTGGGGGGGTCCTGAGATCCTTGGACTGTTGTCTGAGTCTTTTCTCCCCTATGAGAATTGAACAAAAGGTATAGTTAAAACACACTGATATTTTAGCTTTTAATAAATAAACTTAAACGTTGGTTATGAGTTGTGGCCAATTTTTCATCATAATAAATTTTGAAGACAGGATGAACATTCCCTCTGAACAACAATTATAAACAATGCACATTTTCTGGCAAGTTTCACAGATGCAGACACCTCATTGCTCTCCTATGTGTATAACTCCTCTAAAATGTATTTATGGTCACATAGTACACTATAGTGCTCGTGAGTCCAGATGTGGAAACAGCTGCTGTGTCCTGTCCCTACATTACACTGAATCATTTTTGAAGAAGCATTATATTTTCAAACACATCTACACCACATCAACTAATTGTGGGTATTTGACAAATTAGCAAGACATAAATGTATGTCCAACCCTGTCCCATCGTATTTGGCGAAAAAATAACATCACTTTCTAAAGTATCATATATATTCTAAAGAACGGTCTTTACGAACGATGCTGAATAAAGTCCAAAAATAAGGATCAGCATGCAAGTTAAGGATCTCAATAGTAAAACACAAGTACTTACTTTTTTTAAGCAGCTTCTTTATTCGCCAATATTGTTCTGGCTCCCGACTTTTAATGTCAGACCACCGCTTCCTCAATTGTTCTTTCGTACGTTTTGTACCAAATTTTTCTTTAGGAGCGGTGACAACTGAGGACATTATTTTGTCCTTCCTCATATTCGGTCGTGTGTACGGTCCTTTTTTGCCATCGTAGTCCTCCCTTCTCAGCATGGACACCATCTCTACCGTCTCTTCAAAAGCCATGTTGGTGGCCTTATATCTCCTCCGGGATGTGGATGTTTGGGGCTCCGGGCTTTCCTCCGCGCTACTTCCACTGATTCTCTCCGCCATCTTTTACTATCTACTCCCACGGCGCAATGAAGAGTGATGGGGCGGGGCCAAATCGTACTTACGAACGTCAGGGGCGGGCGACGCAGGCGGAGCATGACACATGCGCAGTGTATATAAAGCTATTACGATGGCCTACGTATGTCCGTGCGGAAGTAGCGAGCGTCACAAACGAAGGTAAGATTAAAGTGTGTGTGTGTGTGTGTGTGTGTGTGTGTGTGTGTGTGTGTATGTGTCCCCTAGATTACAACCAAAACTAATCCTGTGATTTGTGATTGACATTTAAGTTTGGATCTTGTGTCTTGTCTTGCAGAAAAAATGAATCCCTTTAAAGAGGAAGAATTTTTGTGCCAATTTATTGAGCTCTATGAGGACAAGAAAAACCTGTGGGAGGTCAAACACCCCCTATATTATAATAGGGATGTTAGGAAGGCAACACTAGGCACACTTTTAGAGTTTGTGAAGACTCGACTCCCCCAGGCAGACCTCAAGTTTGTGGACAAGAAGATTGGTATCTTGCGAAACATGTATAAGCGGGAACACAAAAAAATCCAGGAGTCGCTCAGATCCGGTGCAGCAGCTGACCAAGTATATGTACCCAAGTTGTGGTACTACAACAAAATGCGATTCCTGGATGACCAGACCGAAGCCAGGCAATCACTTTCCACCCTTCCCCCCACCCTTCCCTCCAGCTTTCCTTCCACTCTTCCCTCCAGCCTTCCATCCACCTCCACCCCAGCTGAGGAGTCCCAGGATGAACTGGGCCTTTTCAGCATTGATGAAGTTGATGCGCCCAGCTTCAGCCAGGTATCCTTTTTTTTGTAATTTGTGATTGTGTAAATGTTATTAATGATGTTAATGTGTTAATTTTTAAAGTGCTTCATAAAAAAGGACTTCTGCACAAAGATTAATATGTAGACATATCACTAGACAGTAGTGGCCAAAAATATACTTCACTTCAGATCTTGTTGATCATCTGAAATAATGGTGGTGTCAAATAGATAGCCTTTACTATTTTGTGTAATTATATTTGAAAGTCATGAGCTGAAAATTGTGTGTGATTGCATAACACAAAATTACAACTATGTCCCTTTTTTTACACAGGATGACCTCAGCCAGGAGGAGGCCTTGCCCAGTGGGAGAGAGGAGGAGGCCTTGCCCAGTGGGAGAGAGGAGGAGGCTGTGGCTGGGCCAAGTCGAAGCCGCACAGAGTGTCAGGTACCTCCCCTCCGCATTGTCCACAAAAGGCCCAGGAGAATGACACCAACTGAGCAGGAATCCCTAGCCCTCATACGGGAAGCAAGCCCCATCCTGAGCAAACCACCCAATGCAGAGGAGGCGTATGGCACCTATATAGCAAGCAGATTGCTGGAGTTGGAAAAGGGCTAACGCCTCCTCTGTGAGGGTCTGATTTTTGAGGCTTACCAGAAGGGCTTGAGAGGGGAGCTTACTGCTACCACATATCTGGCAGATGAAGCCACTCCTCCTCCTCCTCCTCCTGCCCCAAGTACACCACCAGAGGCACAACCTACAAGGAAGGCTGCAGAGAAGCGTGGAGGGAAGGCTGCAGAGAAGCATGGAGGGAAGGCTCCACGGAAGAGTCGAAAGTAATTGCCTGGCTTCTGTCTGGTCTGACTGTGCTCCCTGTGCTCCCTATAGTCGCAAGATACCAATTTTCTTGTCCTCAAACTTGATGTGTGTCCTGGGGGACGAAAAGCTTCCCAGATTCTAAAAGTGTCTCCAGTGTTGCCTTCCTAATTTTTTTTCGAAAAAAATAAATACATTTTTGGTTACCTTACATTCTTGCCTATGTGTTTTGATTAAAAATCGCCATTTTCTTTGGGAGTAGGCAGGTACAGGTCAAAAAGACTATGGGGTTGATTTGAGAAAAGCAAATAGTCTGTGCACTTTGCAGAGGGCAGTTGCCCTCTGCAAGTGCAATTGCTCCAGAGCATCAGAAATTAGTTAAAAGCTTGACTTTGCAAAGAGTACCCAATCCTGTGCAAGGAAAATTATAAAAAAAGCATTTTTGCTTGCACATGATTGGATGATGGAAATCAGCAGAGCTGCTTCACATTTAATAAAGCTTGGGAGCAACTGCTCTTGCAGAGGGCAACTGCACTTTACAAAGTGCACAGTCTTTTTCCCTTAGTAAATCAACCCCTATGTGTGTTTTTGACAAAAGGCTAAATCATTTAGAATATCAAGTGAAAAGTACTAGTGAAAAGTTCACTTGAGAAATTGCACAGCAAGTGCACTTGTTGGAAGTGCAGTCGCTGTAAATCTGAGGGGAAGAGCTGAAATTCGGGGAAGCTCTGCTGATTTATTCAGAAAATCATGTTAAATAAAAATTATTTGCATTTTTTTGGGCTTCCTTGCATGTGCCCCTCGGATCCACAGCGAAGGCACTTCAAAATGTTCTTTCTGTGGAATTCAATGTAGAATTAGCACTTGTAGTGAAAAATGATTTTTGCCTTTGTTAAATACACCCCCCTATGTCTAATGAACAAGGGACAACAACCTCATTAAGGTTCATTAAAACAACACAAAATATGAATGTTAATTGTGGTAACTTGAAAATACACACAAAAAATGTGGTTATCATTTAACACACATTGTAAAATAGATAAGTGTTGAAATAAAAAATAATAAAAAAAAATGAGTCCAAAATCGATTTTAATTTTTATAATTTATGGAGATCTGGCTTTTACAAAATATTATATTAGTCATGGCAGGAGGATAAATCATGAAGAAAGTAGTTTGTGAGAACTCTGTGTGAATATAAAGCAGAAAAACAACTTCATTCCTCTCGCATTATCAATCCTAAAAAAAGGCTGTATTAAAAGACCACAGAAGAGGAATGTGCTAGCTTCAAGACGAAGGCTAGTTTTAGCAGACCGAGTGCTTCCGTCTTGTAATTGCTTCAGAGCATGCGTCAGTTTGAGTTCGTCGGACTAGCACACAGACGATCGGTTTGTCCGCTAGAAAGAAGAGTCCGTCGGATAAATTTTAAACAAGTTTCAAATCTAAGTCCGTCCAACTTTTGAGCAAACAAAGTCCGCTGGAGCCCACACACGATCGAATTGTCCGACGAAATCCAGTCCGCCGGGCAAAGTCCGCCGTAAAGTCCGCTCGTGTGTACGCGGCATAAGGCCCAATTTTTCAGCCCCTGTTTAACAGGGGCGTGTAATTACAATTTTTGATGCGATTCTTTGCAGCAGGGCTAGTTCCTGCACTCTAGCTAGAGTATCTGTGAGAGGTTCCAGTGTTGTGGCACCAGCACCAGTGCCTAAGGACCAATTTTTCAGCCCCTGTACAACAAGGACATGTAATTTTAATTCTTGATCTAGTATTTCACAGCAGGGCCCTGTGAGGGCTTATGCCCCGTACACACGGTCGGACATTGATCGGACATTCCGACAACAAAATCCTCAGATTTTTTCCTACGGATGTTGGCTCAAACTTGTTTTGCCTACACACGGTCGCACAAAGTTGTCGGAATATCCGATCGCCAAGAACGCGGTGACGTCAAGCACGTACGACGAGACTAGAAAAGGCCGGTTCAGAACAAAGCGAGGCACCCTTTGGGCTCCTTTTGCTAATCTCGTGTTAGTAAAAGTTTGGTGAGAGACGATTTGCGCTTTTTCAGACTCGTGGCTTTCAGATCGTTTTCTGCCGTTCAGTTTGTGCTTGTGGGTTTGTATTTGCTCTTCAGTGCGTGCAGTCAGTTCGTATCAGAGTTTCCTGTGCGATCTTGTCCGCTCGTTGCTGTTTTTCAGGTCGCTCTTCACAGGCCTTGCTGTTCTTCAGTGCGTTCTGTTACTGCGTTCTGAGCAGCCGACCGTTTTCTAGCCATGTTTCGTATGCGTACTCCTCGTAGAGTTTGTGCTGTGCGGGGGCTTGGTGTTGGGGTCCTGACCTTGACACAAGTCCAGTCCATGAACAGGGTGGGGAGGAGTTCATGGACCAAGAATTGGTTGCTTCAGCGTGACCAGTTCTGTCATATGCCTTTGCTCCGTGAGATCCGTGAGAATAATCCTAATGATTTCAGGAATTTTCTCAGGATGACGGACCCCGTATTTCACCGTATGTTGGCTTCGCTGACCCCCTATATCAGCAGGCAGGATACCTGCATGAGGCAAGCCATCACTCCGGAGCAGAGGTTGGTCGCTACCTTGCGGTATTTGGCCACAGGGAGAAGCCTGCAGGACCTCAAGTTCTCGACAGGCATCTCCCCCCAGGCTCTTCTTTGTGGACATTTACTGCTTGTGTTTGTTTGAGCTGACCCTGACAGAAATGTGTGGAGTGCAGAAAATGTTGTGATTGTGTAACCTTATACAAAGCACTGTTGGCTGTTATTTACTAAATGCAAAGACACTTTTCACTACAAGTGCACTTGCAACTGCACTGAAACTGCACTTGTAGTGCAAAGTGGATTTGCCCTTAGGAAATTACCCCCATTTTCTCCTAAAACAACAATTACATCACCCCAAAAGTGTTGTAGAATTGAGACAATAATCCACACATTCTTGATGAACAATCTTTTTAATACCAGCAAAATCACATTGCATTTACCAAAGGTTTTTCTGACAAACCGACATGTTTGTTGTATAACATATTTTGTGGTGTCATTATCCAAAATCAAAATGTGCATTTTATAGAAAACAGGCCTGTGTAAAACCCACAAGAAAGACACAAATCTTGATCTTACAAAGTTCACATTCGGTAGAACTGGAAGGTAATATCAGACATGAGTATTTAGGAACTGTGTTTGATATTGCGTTCAGATGGGGGGAAATCACCCCAGGAAAAGCCAAATTTGGAAGATGCACACAAATTTCCCAATGTCAACATGTGCTATCTGCCATCACGGGGGATCAAGGGATGTGTTTTGGGGGAGAAAGCCCTTCCTCACCGCTACTTTATTATTGAGGAAGGGGTTGCACCCCCAAAACGCGTCCATTGATCTCCCGTGATGGCAGATAGCACATGTTGGCACACTGTGTGCATCCTCCAAATTTGGCTTTGGGAAAAATCAGAAAAACATTTCGCACATTGTAGCAGACAAAAGAAGAAAGTGATTTGGAGGGGTTTTAAACTCGCCCCAAAACATCAATGATGTTTTTATATTTTGGAATAACATCATTGATGTTTTGCTTGATGTTTTCCAATTGTAAATTACACCCCATGATCTCCCCGATCAGGATCTGGGCACTTTCGGATGTGAAAGGATCTTCATCCACAACCTCACGATCACCTAAAAAGAAAGGAGACCCAAAATAAATTAGGTATCAAAAAAATGCCGCCATCCATCTCTTATCTGAGCCTGTGGTTGCAGACACTCACCTGTTGTGGTGACTAGTTCCACCACGTCTTCTTCCTCCTGCTCAGCTTGTGTTGGTATTTCCCCTTCTTCCAGAGGGGGGGGGGGGCTCTGGTCTCCTCGGATGAGGGGTGTCCTCCGAGTCTTTTCTCCCCTATGTAAAACAAACATGGTATAATTAGCACACAGATATTTGATGGCAGAACTAGAAAGATGAAACATTGCTTGGAAGTGGGGTACAATTGTCTATTTTAGCAGAGTTCCAAGATGTAGCTTTTTTAGTGTTCTTTGTCAACCTGCAATACTTTACCTGTTTTGTACAAGCTTCACAGATGGAGACCCCCCCTATAGTATACACTGGAGCACCTGTGTGGCCACCCTAATAAAAAGGGTGTTCTGGGGTCCCACACTAGTGCTCCAGTGTCCAGATGTGAAAACAGCTGCTCAGTGTCCTCTCCTTACACACAATCTAGTTTGCATTTCATTCTAGTAACAAAGCCATCTACACAACCCAATTCTTTGAAGACAAGTATAGGGCCTCAAAACGGTGGCCAAATGCATATGGCCTAAACAATGGTATTTTATAGTCCGAACAAAAAATGTGTGATCCGAACGAATAATGTGCCCATGAACATGAAAGTTGCCATTTTAAACTGTACAACAGTTCCTAAAAGCACATGGAGCAGCACGAACGTAATAAACACAAGAACAATAGGAACACAGCACAACTACTTACTTTTTTGCAGCACTCTCCGGATCTTTCTGTACTGCTCATGTTCTTGTAATTTCAGGTCCGACCACCGCTTCCTGAGCTGATCTTTCGATCGTCGTACCCCGAATTTCCGGTGCAGACTCCTGACCACTTTCGCCATGATCTTGGCCTTTCGGACATTGTGGTTGGGGTAAGGCCCATACTTTCCATCATAGTCGGCCTTCTTCAGGATGTCCACCATTTCCAACATCTCCCCAAAGGACATATTTGAGTCCTTTAATCTCCTTCTGGATCGGGACGTTTCAGGCTCCAGCCTTTCCTCCTCCTCCTCCTCCTCGTTGCTGTACTTAGCACTATCCTGCTGTCTCTCCGCCATGTGCTCTTCCCCCACTGCGCCGAACAAAAAGGGGCGGGGTATAGAATAGAAAGAACATCAGGGGCGGGCGGAGTTATACGCATGCGCAGTGTGTATAAATCGTAATGCACGCGTCTTACGTACGATCTGTGAGCGGAGGAAGGAGCATCGGAGACGCCGATCGTGCTAACGAAGGTAGGATCTAAACTTGGGCCTATACTGCTTCGAAATTGAAGCCTATATTGTAACAAGATTAGGGGAGTTTGGCCTGACATTAGGGTTTGTCTTGTGTTGTGTCTTGCATAGAAAATGGATGGGTTCAACGACCACAATTTCCTGCCCCTGTTTATTGACAAGTACAGGGAGCTGCCCTGTCTGTGGCAGGTGAGACACCCCCACTATAACCACAAACAGAAGAGGCAGGCAGCGCTGGAGAAACTGCTGGAGTTGGTGACGCCGGTGGTCCCCACAGCAACCATCCCTTATTTAAAAGCTAAAATTGGGGGCCTGAGGAGCACTTATCTTAGGGAGCGCAAGAAGGTCACAGATTCCCAGAGGTCCGGAGCTGCAGCAGATGACGTTTATGTCCCCAGGCTCTGGTACTATGAGAGACTGCGATTTCTGTCAGACCACACTGAAGTCAGGGAATCCCTCTCCACTCTCCCTTCCACTCTTCCTTCCATCCCAGCTGAGGCTTCCGATGTCCAACCTGTGCCTTCCAGCCAGGAAGAAGTGGAGGAGCCCAGCTGGAGTCAGGTATAGCATTATTCTACTGATTTCTGGGCAATAAAGAAATTATGTTTACTAGATGTTATTATTGATCACTAATTGCTGATTAAAAAAAGTGTTTTACATATCAATAGACAGTAGTGGGCACCCAAAATTGGGACAAGAATGAAAACTGCTGGGCTCAGGAGGATAGTCTGTTATATTTGTTAACATTGAATTTGCAGCAGTCAGGAGGTGAAAATTGTGTGTGATTGATGAAAACAATACTAAAACTATGTCCCTTTTTCATACACAGGAAGACCTCAGCCAGGAGGAGGCTGTGGAATGTGGCAGTCAGGAGGAGGCGGGGATTAGTGGCAGCCAGGAGGAGGCGGGGCTAAGTGTCAGCCAAGAGAAGCCAGGGACAAGTGGCAGCCAAGAGAAGCCTGGGACAAGTCGCAGCCTGACTGAGTCTCAGGTCCCTCCCCTCCGCCTGCCATATAAAAGGGCCAGGAAGGCCACTCCCAGTCCTGTGCAGGATTCAGCGTACAGGCTGATCCAGGAGGCTTCGGCGTCCCTCAGAGCCTTCCCCAGTCCTGCAGAGGCCTTTGCCTGCATGGCTGCCACCAAATTGCTGGGCATGCAGGAGGGCCAACGCAAGATTTCTGAGGACCTGATTTATAAAGTCCTTCGTAAGGGGGAGAGTGGGAAACTGACACCCAAGACGGATGTCATGGAGAGGGACGATCCTCCTCCTCCTCCTCCTCCTCCTGCTGCCACAACTCCACCACCACAGCCAAAGTCTGGAAGGAAGCGTGGAAAGAAGACCTGAGAGTGATGACCCTGGGTTCAGTCTGGTCTGACAGAAGATGCAGTCTCTCGTATGACCACAGCCTGGGGACACAGATGTCATCTGCTGCTTTCCGGATCTCTGGGACTTCTGGACCAGACTGCCCTCCCTTAGATATGGACTCCTCAGGCCACCAATTTTGCTTTTAAATAATTGATGTCTGCCCTGGGAGTCCCAGGCTTCGCCCACTTCTGCAGTTTCTCCAGCGTTGCCTCCCTCTTTGTTTATAGTTGTGACCCCTTAATAAAATATTTTTAGGTAAATTCTACTCTCCTGTGTGTGTTTTCATCCAAAAAGGACAGTTTGTTGGTGAGTATTTAGGTACATTTCTAAAGTACAATGTGAAATTAACAAGGGACAACAACACCAAACAATCTCCTCCTACAGATTAAATAGAACAACATATCAATGGTGTTGTGGGAACTTGTCACAAAAAACACACAAACATTTTCGGGAGTACAAATCAAAATCAACAAAAAAAATAAATAAATAAAAAGAGAAACACAAAAAAAGATTCTACATTAAAGTAAAAAAAAAAAATTAAAAAATATGTTGTCAGATGTGAGAAATCAAAATATATTGAGGGAATCCCGATAAATAGTAACGAAAAAAGTTTGTGAGAAGTGTGTGTGAATATGAGCATCAAAACGACTTAATTCTTGTCACATTATAAAGAAGAAGAGAGTGCGCTGTATTAAACCATTTTTTACATTGCAGCGTGACGAAAGTGCTTTATCCATTGCGAACGCTAAGTTTACCAGAACGAGCTGTCCCGTGTCGAAATTTCTTCTGAGCATGCGTGGCACTTTGTGCGTCGGAACAGGCCACACACGGTCGGAATTGACGCGATCGGATTTTGTTGTCGGAAAATTTTATCTCCTGCTGTCCAACTTTGTGTGTCGGAAAATCCGATGGAAAATGTCCGATGGCGCCCACACACGGTCGGAATTTCCGACAACACGCTCCGATCGGACATTTTGCATCAGAAAATCCGACCGTGTGTACGGGGCATTACAGTGTTGTGGTCACAACAACACCTAAGGCCCAAATTTCTGCTGATTATATAGGGCAGGCCCCTACTTTCATACTTTTTGATGCTTTATCACCATTCCTTGTTTCACAAAAAAAAACAAATTTTCTAAAAACATTTGTCATTGGGGCAAAAAGTGAGGTGAAATCTTCTGAACAGGAGCACAGAAAGCAAAACAAATGTCACAGGGGTTTTCCAAAAAGCTTAAAATAGATTTTTTGGCTGGAGCTAAACATGTTAAAAATGTACCAGTTCAAAATTACAAACAGATTCTACTTAACAACAAACCTACAGTCCCTGTCTTGTTTGCACCGCCTGTATACTGCTGTTCAGAGTATATAGGGCCTGGGGGCCCCACACCTTTCCTTTTTTAATTTGGGTGCTGGGTTCCCTTTAATATACATACAAGACACAAAGGGCCTGGTAATGGACTTGGCGGTACCCATGCCGTTTGTCTCACTGATTTTCATCCATATCGCCAGGACCCGACATTACATTAAAGCCGCAAACAGTTTTAAATGACCTTTTTTCCTTTAAAAATGACATTTTGTGCAGGGACTGTTCTAAGCACGGGAAACACGCACCATTTTACAAGCATACTATAGACACCCCCCAGGTACGATATTTAAAGGAATATTTCACTTTTTTTTTTTACTTTAACCACTTCAATACCCGGCTATTGTAATATGACGTCCACAGATGGGATCTCCCATCCTGGGTGGACTTAATATGACGGCCTCAGGTTCCCAGCCGCCTAGGGGGCGCGCGCACGCCCGCCGTGTTGCTCGGGACCCGGTGCGTGTGCCTGGCGGCCGCGATGTCCGCCGGGCACCCGCGATTGCCCGTTAACCGGGCCGGATCGTGGATCTGTGTGTGTAAACACACAGATCCACAGCCTGTCAGGTGAGAGGAGAGCGATCTGTGTTCCCAGAACAGCGGAACACTGATCGGTCTCCTCCCCTTATACGTCCCCGCCCCCTACAGTTAGAATCATTCCCTAGGTAACATAATTAACCCCTCCCCGCCCCCTAGTGGTTAACCCCTTCACTGCCTGTCACATTTACACAGTAATCAATGCAATTTTTTTTATCATTGATCGCTGTATAAATGTGAATGGTCCCAAAAATGTGTCAAAAGTGTCCGATGTGTCCGCCATAATGTTTCGGCCGAAACTAAGGAAAAAATTTGTTTTTTTTTTTAAAATTGGGATATTTATTATAGCAAAAAGTAAAAAATATTGTGTTTTTTTCAAAATTGTCGCTCTTCTTTTGTTTATAGCGCAAAAAATAAAAACCGCAGAGGTGATCAAATACCACCAAAAGAAAGCTCTATTTGTGGGGAAAAAAGGACGTAAATTTTTTTTGGGTACAATGTCGCACGACCGCGCAATTGTCTTTAAAGTGCAACAGCGCTGAAAACTAAAAATTGGCCTGGGAAGGAAGGGGGTGAAAATGCCTTGTATTGAACCGGTTAAGCATCATTAAAACCACTGCTCCCGAAAAAACATCCGTTTTTAAAAGTTTTTATTGCATTGATACATGTCCCCTGGGGCAGGACCTGGGTCCCCAAACCCTTTTTATGACAATACCATGCAAATTAGCCTTTAAAATGAGCACGTTTGATTTCGAAAGTTCGAGTCCCATAGACGTCAATGGGGTTCTAACGTTCGTGCGAATTTTCGGTCCGTTCGCAAGTTCTGGTGCGAACCGAACCGGGGGGTGTTCGGCTCGCCCCAAATGGACATGTATTCATATGTTCTCTATGACAATGAGTCATTATAGACCATATACATACTATATATCTTTTTTAGTGTTGATCCTTATCCAGCTCTCCATACTGACCTCCCGGTTCCCGAATTCAGCAACACATTTGGTATTTCCACCTTACATTGTGATTTTGTGGATGATGCAATGCCATTTGGCAGATATTGATTAACCCATACATAGGTTTCTTGGTACCTATATATTTCTATACTTGTTATTAGATATATTTCACTATATACAGTGGGGACGGAAAGTATTCACACCCCCTTAAATTTTTCACTCTTTGTTATATTGCAGCCATTAGCTAAAATCATTTATGTTCATTTTTTTCCCTCATTAATGTACACACAGCACCCCATATTGACAGAAAAACACAGAATTGTTGACATTTTTGCAGATTTATTAAAAAAGAAAAACTGAAATATCACATGGTCCTAAGTATTCAGACCCTTTGCTGTGACACTCATATATTTAACTCAGGTGTTGTCCATTTCTTCTGATCATCCTTGAGATGGTTCTACACCTTCATATGAGTCCAGCTGTGTTTGATTATACTGATTGTACTTGATTAGGAAAGCCACACACCTGTCTATATAAGACCTTACAGCTCACAGTGCATGTCAGAGCAAATGAGAATCATGAGGTCAAAGGAACTGCCTGAAGAACTCAGAGACAGAATTGTGGCAAGGCACAGATCTGGCCAAGGTTCCAAAAAATTCTATGCTGCACTTAAGGTTCCTAAGAGCACAGTGGCCTCCATAATCCTTAAATGGAAGACAGTTGGGATGACCAGAACCCTTCCTAGAGCTGACTGTCTGGCCAAACTGAGCTATCGGCGGAGAAGAGCCTTGGTGAGAGAGGTAAAGAAGAACCCAAAGATCACTGTGGCTGAGCTCCAGAGATGCAGTCGGGAGATGGGAGAAAGTTATAGAAAGTCAACCATCACTGCAGCCCTCCACCAGTCGGGGCTTTATGGCAGAGTGGCCCAATGGAAGCCTCTCCTCAGTGCAAGACACATGAAAGCCCGCATGGAGTTTGCTATAAAAACACCTGAGGGACTCCAAGATGGTGAGAAATAAGATTCTCTGGTCTGATGAGACCAAGATAAAACTTTTTGGCCTTAATTCTAAGCGGTATGTGTGGAGAAAACCAGGCACTGCTCATCACCTGTCCAATACAGTCCCAACAGTGAAGCATGGTGGTGGCAGCTTCATGTTGTGGGGGTGTTTTTCAGCTGCAGGGACAGGATGACTGCTTGCAATCAAGGGAAAGATGAATGCGGCCAAGTACAGGGATATCCTGGACGAACACCTTCTCCAGAGTGCTCAGGACCTCAGACTGGGGCGAAGGTTTACTTTCCAACAAGACAATGACCCTAAGCACACAGCTAAAATAAGGAAGGAGTGGCTTCACAACAACTCTGTGACTGTTCTTGAATGGCCCAGCCAGAGCCCTGACTTAAACCCAATTGAGCATCTCTGGAGAGACCTAAAAATGGCTGTCCACCAAGGTTTACCATCCAACCTGACAGAACTGGAGAGGATCTGCAAGGAGGAATGGCAGAGGATCCCCAAATCCAGGTGTGAAAAACTTGTTGCATCTTTCCCAAAAAGACTCATGGCTGTATTAGATCAAAAGGGTGCTTCTACTAAATACTGAGCAAACGGTCTGAATACTTAGGACCATGTGATATTTCAGGTTTTCTTTTTTAATAAATCTGCAAAAATGTCAACAATTCTATGTTTTTTTTGTCAATATGGGGTGCTGTGTGTACAATAATGAGGAAAAAAAATGAACTTAAATGATTTTAGCAAATGGCTGAAATATAACAAAGAGTGAAACATTTAAGGGGGTCTGATTACTTTCCAACCCCACTGTATACACACATAGATATAGATATATATATATATATATATATATATATATATATATATATAGATCTATATATATATATATATCTATATATATATAGATATATATAGATATATCTATATATATAGATCTATCTATATATCTATATATATAGATATATCTATATATATATCTATATATAGATATATATATATTTTTTTTTTTCTATTTAGATCTACGACTACAACCCTGCTGTAATACCCATTTTCTTCTACATTATACAATCCCTGTTTTCTGGCTGCATTCAAGGGAACCTTTGCAGTATCTGTTCGAGTTGGCCTTTGGTCATACCAGGTGCTGTGTCAGAGTAAATTAGTACTTGGGCCATTTTTTTTTCTGGTTCTGTTCACATATACGGTAATATTCTGTTTACTAATATGGATATTTACCTTGCAGAAAATTACTCATACTGTCAAATCAGGACACCTCTGAAGAAGGAATCCTGACACGTGTTAGTGTCTGTATCCTATCCTATTGCATACTTTGTTATGGCATGTCTGTAATCACTCGCTTTTTATGCATTGTTTATGTAATATGGTGTCTTATATTTATGTAATAAACTTTTGATCGTTTTAACTTCCAGTGACCAGTATTTAACACACCTGCTCCCCATTCACACCTGAGACCTTGTACACTAACGAGTCACATGACACCGGGGTGGGAAAATGGCTAATTGGACCCACTTTGGACATTTTTACTTAGGGGTATACTCACTTTTGTTGCCAGTGGTTTAGACATTAATGTTTGTGTTGAGTTATTTTGAGGGGACAGCAAATTTACACTGTTATACAAGCCGTACACGCACTACTTTACATTGTAGCAAAGGAGTGGCTGTGCATCCATAGGGGCGCACGGGTGCTGCCCCCTCTCTCCAGCCACCCCTCTAGCACCAATAGATAGATTAATGCATTGCATGAATCTTTCTATGGCCTCCACTGCCACCCCCTATTCAGGCGCCCGGCCCCTTTTTGGGCGCCGGGTGCCTGAATTACAGCAGCAGGGTTTTTTCTTTAAGCACCTGATTAGAGCCATAGGCTCTAATAGGCGTCAAAACAGGTGACCTGTGAGCGCCATGCTGGGTGCTTGCAGGTCACTCAGCTGTGTTAGAAAAGAGAATGAATAGTCGCTTTCCTAACACTAAACCGCCTCTCCATCAATCAGGTACTCAGATCTGTTACCCGTCACCTGATTGGCTGAAATGACAGGCACTGTGACTGGATGCCTATCAGGCGTTCAATCATAGAGGATGGGAAGAGAGGATGGGAGAAGACATCGAGGAGCTGTCCCACCGCCACCGAGACAGGGTAAGTACAAATGGTGGGCAGGGGGAACACTGGCAGCATTTGATATGGCACAATGGCTGCGTTTGATGTGGCACAGTGGGAGCATTTGATGGGGCACAGTGAGGCTGCATTTGATGGGGCACAGTGGGGATGCATTTGATCGGGCACAGTGGGGATGCATTTGATGGGACACAGTGAGGCTGCATTTGATGAGCACAGTGAGGCTGCATTTGATGGGCACAGTGAGGCTGCATTTGATGGGGCACAGTGAGGCTGCATTTGATGGGCACAGTGAGGCTGCATTTGATGGGCACAGTGGCTGCATAAGATGGGTAAAGTAGCTGTATTTGATGGGGCACAGTGGCAGCATTTGATATGGCACAGTGGCTGCATTTGATGGGCACAGTGGCTGTATTTGATGGGCACAGTGGCTGCATTTGATGGCACATTGGCGGCAATTGATGGGTACAGTGGCTGCATTTGATGGCACGGTGGCTGTGTTTGATGGCACAGTGGCGGCAATTGATGGGCATAGTGGCTGCATTTGATGGGCACAGTGGCCGCGTTTGATGGGCACAGTGGCTGCGTTTGATGGGCACAGTGGCTGCGATTGATGGTACAGTGAGGCTGCAATTGATGGGGTTTTTTTCAGAATTCTTCAGTTTCCCCCAAAAAATATTTTGATCACCAGCCGCCACTGTAGCAAAGTGTCATTTCTTCAGTGTTGTCACATGAAAAGATATAATAAAATATTTACAAAAATGTGAGGGGTGTACTCACTTTTGTGAGATACTGAATATGATGTTGAGGGCATGTAGCTAGAAAAAATTACTGATTGTTAAATGTGAACAAAAAGTGCCAGAAAAGGCCCGGACTGGAAGTAGTTAAATAATACCTTTGGAACCGGACCATCAAATTACTGACCGGGGCCAAGTAGAAGATCGAGGTGGTACTGAAACCCGGAGCGCTGAAAGCAACGACTATAAACTTAGGTGGAGGAGAAGTTCAGAGACCCGCAGGTTGTCTGTTACACAGCTTTATATGACACAGAAGGAGTGACCCACACCAAGAGTGGGGAGAGGCAGCCCCTGCAAGTAATCATCCAGTTTCTCCCTTCTTTGAGCTTTCCCGAAGTACAGTCCAGTACAGCTTCGATCCAGTGGGACGCCTAGGGGGTTGGTATCATCAGACCTATGACTAGGGGCAGTCCAGCAGCTGTCCTTGGAAGTTAAAGGCCGTGGCTGCGTTACAGTCGATTGCTTCTTGCCTCCTGCCATTTGGTAAGCAGGCAATCCGTATGGTGGTCGGGCACTTTCTGATTTGTGTGAAGTCACTGTGGTGGTTACCTGATCAATTTATGGACTATTGATTTAGTATTTACGGACTGATTTCACTATTTATTTTTCACATATATTTTTTTATTATTCATATTTGTGTTTTGAGCGCAGCTCCTTTTTATCTATTTATTTATTTGTGTTATCCCACTATTAACTTGCTGCTTTGATCTATTTTCTTAGTCTAGCGTGTTTTTTTATTTCAATACCTTTAGAGTCACTTTAAATTCCTTACTGTGAATAGATAAACGCTACATAAGTCAAGACTTTCTAATGGACTGAATAAGCTGGTTTCTCTTAACCAGGTATATTTACAGAGCTGTAGGACCACAATGTAGACAAACTTTTCTCCCAACTTCTCCAGTTTTTGTAGGAAGAGTTTTAAAAAATAATCAATGTACCCAAATAAATAGTTTAGTTATATGTCAAAGCACTTTACATGATCCTTCTAAAATCATTTTACATATACAGTATAATCACCAAGCACTAAGGCCTTCTCTTTTCAACCCCATCCGCTACAAATAAAGTTTTTATTTATGAAACTTTCTCATACAGTATATGAAAACAAGTACTAATGGCACTGTTAAGGAATGGAACACTTTTCACATCTATAGACGTAAAAAAAAAAAAAAAAACTTGACTAAAGAATGCATTTCGTAGCTGGCAAACATTTTTTCAAATTAAATGTATTAGGCATAATTGCTCTAGAATGATGATATTAGGCAAGAATCCAAGGTATAAAACACAGTTTCAGAAAAAAAAATAGCATGGAGAATTACAATAGCTGTCCTAATATGAAACATAATACCACAGAACCCAGTTATTGAGCTAGATGAACCAAATATTTTTTCTAAATGCCTCCCTAATCGTCTTCTGAATGAAAATTAGAGGGTACTAATCCAAACTAATTGATTGAGTTCTATTCTAAAGCTGGCCATATATAGTTACATTATTAAGGTTGAATAAAGATACCAGTCCATCTAGTTCAGCCCGTGGTGTATGTGTTTATGTCGAAAGTAAATCGCATATCTCTGTATATTGTGATCATTAAGATGCCCATCTAATAGTTTTTTTTTTAAACTATCAAAGCTCCCTGCTGATACCACTGCTTGTGAAAAAGAATTCCACATCCTTACCACTTTGACAGTTAAAGTGATTGTAAAGGTTTATTTTTTATTTTTTTAAAATAACAAACATATCATACTTACCTCCACTGTGCAGCTCGTTTTGCACAAAGTGGCCCTGAACATCCTCTTCTTGGGTCCCTCGGTGGCTCTCGCAGCTCCTCCCCGCATCAGACAACCTCATAGGAGAAGCACTCTCCTGGGGGGGTACCTTAAGGGCAGGCTCCTGAGTCAAGCATTTGCATCCATAAACATGAATGCCGGACTCAGCCCCACCTCCCCCCGGTGCCCGTGTCATTGGATTTGATTGACAGTACAGCAGCAGGAGCCAAAGGCTGCGCTGCTATCAATCTATCCAAACAAGAGCCTAGAACCCTGGGCAGAGGAAGAGCGTGTCTCCGGCGTGTGAAATTCAGGGCTTAGGTGACAGAAACCAGGAATCAGACTGAGACAGAAGTACAGTTAAATCTCACTTGTTTAATAATATTTAAAAAAAGGTAAACAGAGTAAATGTAGTCAAAACATAGCCAGAGTTCAGGAACCGAAACGGATAGTCAGACAAGCCAAAATGTCTGGCAGCCAGAGATGAGCGTAGTAGAACACAAGCAGGATCTGGAGGCAGAAGGAATGTCAGCCAAGCAAGTCTTTAACATGAACACAGGAGAGCGTCTTCAGAGATGTGACCAAGGCGAAGGCAGAGATCATCTGGGCTGGACGGCTTAAGTAGGCAGGACTGACGAGCCGGATATCAACAACAGGTGAGTCACTGTGGAGAGATAGGAGCTGGCAATTAGCCGACAGCTGAGCTGCCAGCTCAAAGAAGGAAGGGCTGAGCTCAGCCCTGACAGGACCCCCTGCTCAATGACCCCTCCCCCTTGGAGGACCACCAGGCTTGAGGGGAAAACGTCTATGAAAATTACAGAGGAGGACAGGGATGAGACCCAAGAGTGTTCCTCCAGACCAATGCACCAGGTACTGTATGCGTCCACAGAACCTATGGGAGTCAACAATGGACTGTACTTCATACTCCTCATGGTTCTCAAACTGCACAGGGTGAGGACGGGGCACCGAGGTGGTAAAGCGGTTGCAGACCAAAGGGTTTAATAAGGAGACATGAAATACATTTGAGATACGCATAATAGAAGGAAAGTCTAATGCGTAAGCCACTGTGTTAATCCTGCGAAGAGTACGGAAAGGCCCAATAAACTGAGGTGCGAACTTCAGAGAGGTAACATGAAGTCAGAGGTTGCAAGATGACAGCCAGACCCTGTCCCCAACCTGGTAAGAAGGCACAGGCAGGCGTCTGCGGTCAGCATGGAGACTGTACCTATCATTAGCATCAGCACATAGACTAGGAAACCAGAATTGTTGGGAAATGGCCCAAAAGAGTTTATTCTTCCCAGGGTGGCCAGCAGCCTTGGGAGAATGGTAAGTCTGGAGCATGGCAGTATGGAGACTCTCTGGGACAAAGCAGCGGTCACAAAGCAGTTTAGCAGGAGCATGGACCTGAGCAGCAAGAATTTTGTCACCCAAAGGAGAAGTGAGACTGGTGCGAACCTTAGCCAGAATATGATCAGGAGGAATCACAGAAACTGGAACCAATTCCATCTTGGAAGTGGAGGAAAATTGTCGTGACAAAGCATCAGCCCTTACATTCTTTGTACTGGGTAAGAATGAGACAATGTAATTGAAACTAGACAAGAAAATAGCCCATCGCACCCTTCTGGGAGAGAGGCGTTTAGCCTCAGATCCAGAATGTGAGATTCTTATGGTTAGTAATAATGAGAACCGGCACAGTGGTACCTTCGAGGAGATGTCTCCATTCTTTCAGGGCTAAAATGATCGCTAACAGCTCTAAGTAGCCACAAGGATGCATAGCGCTCTCAGAGGTAGGACGTTGAGACAGAAGGGCGCCAACTCTAGTCTCAGAAGCATCAACCTCAAGGTTAAAAGGTAACGTAGGATCAGGATGTTCCAACATTGGAGCAGAAACAAAGGCAGTAGGGATGAGCCGAACACCCCCCTGTTCAGTTTGCACCAGAACATGCAAACAGGCAAAAAATTTGTTTGAACACACGAACACGTTAAAGTCTATGGGACACGAACATGAATAATCAAAAGTGCTAATTTTAAAGGCTTATATGCAAGTTATTGTCATAAAAAGTGTTTGGGGACCTGGGTCCTGCCCCAGGGGACATGGATCAATGCAAAAAAAAGTTTTAAAAACGGCCGTTTTTTCGGGAGCAGTGATTTTAATAATGCTTAAAGTGAAACAATAAAAGTGTAATATTCCTTTAAATTTTGTACCTGGGGGGTGTCTATAGTATGCCTGTAAAGGGGCGCATGTTTCCCGTGTTTAGAACAGTCTGACAGGAAAATCACATTTCAAAGGAAAAAAAGTCATTCAAAACTACTTGCGGCTATTAACGAATTGCCGGTCCGACAATACACATAGTTACATAGTTACATAGTAGGTGAGGTTGAAAAAAGACACAAGTCCATCAAGTCCAACCTATGTGTGTGATTATGTGTCAGTATTACCATACATATCCCTGTATGTTGCGGTCGTTCAGGTGCTTATCTAATAGTTTCTTGAAGCTATCAATGCTCCCCGCTGAGACCACCGCCTGTGGAAGGGAATTCCACATCCTTGCCGCTCTTACAGTAAAGAACCCTCTACGTAGTTTAAGGTTAAACCTCTTTTCTTCTAATTGTAATGAGTGGCCCCGAGTCTTATTAAACTCTCTTCTGCGAAAAAGTTTTATCCCTATTGTGGGGTCACAAGTACAGTATTTGTAAATTGAAATCATATCCCCTCTCAAGCGTCTCTTCTCCAGAGAGAATAAGTTCAACGCTCGCAACCTTTCCTCATAACTAAGATCCTCCAGACCCTTTATTAGCTTTGTTGCCCTTCTTTGTACTCGCTCCATTTCCAGTACATCCTTCCTGAGGACTGGTGCCCAGAACTGGACAGCATACTCCAGGTGCGGCCAGACCAGAGTATTGTAGAGTGGGAGAATTATCGTTTTATCTCTGGAGTTGATCCCCCTTTTAATACATGCCAATATTCTGTTTGCCTTATTAGCAGCAGCTTGGCATTGCATGCCATTGCTGAGCCTATCATCTACTAGGACCCCCAGGTCATTTTCCATCCTAGATTCCCCCAGAGGTTCTCCCCCCAGTGTATAGATTGCATTCATATTTTTGCCACCCAAATGCATTATTTTACATTTCTCTACATTGAACCTCATTTGCCATGTAGTCGCCCACCCCATTAATTTGTTCAGGTCTTTTTGCAAGGTTTCCACATCCTGCGGAGAAGTTATTGCCCTGCTTAGCTTAGTATCGTCTGCAAATACAGAGATTGAACTGTTTATCCCATCCTCCAGATCGTTTATAAACAAATTAAATAGGATTGGTCCCAGCACAGAACCCTGGGGAACCCCACTACCCACCCCTGACCATTCTGAGTACTCCCCATTTATCACCACCCTCTGAATACGCCCTTGTAGCCAGTTTTCAATCCAGGTACTCACCCTATGGTCCATGCCAACGCACCTTATTTTGTACAGTAAACGTTTATGGGGAACTGTGTCAAATGCTTTTGCAAAATCCAGATACACCACGTCTACGGGCCTTCCTTTATCTAGATGGCAACTCACCTCCTCATAGAAGGTTAATAGATTGGTTTGGCAAGAACGATTCTTCATGAATCCATGCTGATTACTGCTAATGATATCGTTCTTATTACTAAAATCTTGTATATAGTCCCTTATCATCCCCTCCAAGATTTTACATACTATTGATGTTAGGCTAACTGGTCTGTAATTCCCAGGGATGTTTTTTGGGCCCTTTTTAAATATTGGTGCTACATTGGCTTTTCTCCAATCAGCTGGTACCATTCCAGTCAATAGACTGTCTGTAAAAATTAGGAACAACGGTCTGGCAATCACCTGACTGAGTTCCCTAAGTACCGTCGGATGCAAGCCATCTGGTCCCGGTGATTTATTAATGTTAAGTTTCTCAAGTCTAATTTTAATTCTGTCCTCTGTTAACCATGGAGGTGCTTCCTGTGTTGTGTCATGAGGATAAACACTGCAGTTTTGGTTACTGAAACCCCCCGATTCACTCGTGAAGACTGAGGAGAAGAATAAATTCAATACCTTTGCCATCTCCCCATCCTTTGTAACCAGATGTCCTTCCTCATTCTTTATGGGGCCAATATGGTCTGTCCTCCCTTTTTTACTGTTTACATACTTAAAGAATTTCTTGGGATTTTTTTTGCTCTCCTCCGCTATGTGTCTTTCATGTTCTATCTTAGCCGTCCTAATTGCACCCTTACATTTCTTATTGCATTCTTTATAAAGTCTGAATGCTGAGGATGATCCCTCAACCTTGTATTTTTTGAAGGCCTTCTCCTTTGCTTTTATATGCATTTTTACATTGGAGTTAAGCCATCCAGGATTTTTGTTCGCTCTTTTAAATTTATTACCCAATGGGATACATTGGCTAATGCCCTTATTTAATATGCTCTTAAAGCAAACCCATCTCTCCTCCGTATTCTTTGTTCCTAATATTTTATCCCAATTTATGCCTTTTAGCAAGGTTTGTAGTTTAGGGAAGTTGGCTCTTTTGAAATTCAGTGCCTTTGTATTTCCTTTATGTTTCCTATTTGTGTGATTTATACTGAAACTAATTGACCTGTGATCGCTGTTACCTAAATTGCCCCATATTTCCACATCTGTGATCAGGTCTGTATTGTTGGTAATTAGTAGATCCAGTATTGTTTTATGTCTAGTTGGTGCGTCTACCATCTGACCCATAAAATTGTCCTGCAAGACATTAAGGAACTGGCGAGCCTTAAATGAATGCGCGGTTCCCTCCGCCCAGCCTATGTCTGGATAATTAAAATCCCCCATTATGATAACACTTCCCATCCTTGCTGCTAATCCAATTTGTGATAGGAGATCCGTCTCCACTTCCTCCTTCAGGTTAGGGGGCCTATAGCATACTCCCAGTATTATTTTCCCCTTAGCTTCATCCCTTTGGAGCTCTACCCATAAGGATTTCACCTCCTCTCTAGCTCCCTCAGTGATGTCATCTCTCACATTTGCTTGTACATTATTCTTGATATATAGGCATACCCCTCCCCCTTTTTTACCCTCTCTATCCTTGCAGTATAGGGTATACCCTTGAATGTTTGCCAGCCAATCATGAGAGCTGTTGAACCAGGTCTCTGAAATTCCCACAAAATCCAAATCCTCCTTGTACAACAGTATCTCTAGTTCACCCATCTTGTCTGCCATGCTCCTGGCATTGGTGAACATGCCACATAGTTTAGACCGGTCGCATATTGTCCTCGTATTGGGTGTTTCAAAATTGCAACTAGGACTTGCTACTATACTCACCTTGTGTACACATAAAAGTTCATTGATAAAAACGGCATGGGAATTCCCTACAGGGGAACCCTGAACCAAAATTTTAAAAAAAATAATGTGGGGGTCCCCGTAAATTCCATACCAGGCCCTTCAGGTCTGGTATGGATATTAAGGGGAACCTCGGCCAAAATTTAAAAAAAAATGGCGTGGGGCCCCCCTCAAAATATATACCAGACCCTTATCCGAGCACGCAACCTGGCAGGCCACAGGAAAAGAGGGGGGATGAGAGAGCACCCCCCTCCTGAACCGTACCAGGCCACATGCCCTCAACATTGGGAGGGTGCTTTGGGGTAGCCCCTCAAAACACCTTGTCCCCATGTTGATGGTGACAAGGGCCTCATCCCCACAACCCTTGCCCGGTGGTTGTGGGGGTCTGTGGGCAGGGGGCCTATCGGAATCTGGAAGCCCCCTTTAACAAGGGGACCCCCAGATCCCGGCCCTCCTCCCTGTGTGAAATGGTAAGGGGGTACAAAAGTACCTCTACCATTTCACAAAAAAACTGTCAAAAATGTTAAAAATGACAAGAGTTTTTGACAATTCCTTTATTTAAATGCTTCTTCTTTCTTCTTTCTTCTTTCTTCTATCTTCCTTCGGTTTCTTCCTCCATCTTCTTCTTCTTCTGGTTCTTCTGGTTCTTCCTCTGATGTTCTCATCCGGCATCTTGCTCCGCGGCGTCTGCGTCTTCTTCCCGCCTTCTCCCCCGGGCCGCTCTGCATCCATGATGGCATGGAGGGAGGCTCCCGCTGTGTGATGCTTATCTCTTCATCTTCTTCTCTTCATCTTCTTCTCTTCATCTTCTCTTCATCTTCTTCTCTTCATCTTCTTTTCGGCCGCTCCGCATCCATGATGGCATGGAGGGAGGCTCCCACTGTGTGACGCTTCTCCTCTTCTGACGGTTCTTAAATAACGGGGGGCCACCTGGTGACTCCGCCCCCCTCTGACGTATATGGGGACTTGACGGGACTTCCCTGTGGCATTCCCCGTGACGGGGAAGATGAAGAGAAGAAGATGAAGAGGAGAAGCGTCACACAGTGGGAGCCTCACTCCATGCCATCATGGATGCAGAGCGGCCCGAGGAGAAGAAGGGAAGAAGACGCCGACGCCGCGATGGAAGATGCCGGATGAGAACACCGGAGAAAGAATCAGAAGAACCAGAAGAAGAAGAAGATGGAGGAAGAAACCGAAGGAATATAGAAGACAGAAGAAGCATTTAAATAAAGGAATTGTCAAAAACTGTCTCTTTTTTAACATTTTTGACACTTTTTTTGTGAAATGGTAGGGGTACAAGTACCCCCTTACCATTTCACACAGGGGGGAGGGCCAGGATCTGGGGGTCCACTTGTTAAAGGGGGCTTCCAGATTCCTATAAGCCCCCAGCTCGCAGACCCCCATAACCACCGGCCAGGGTTGTGGGGATGAGGCCCTTGTCCTCATCAACATGGGGACAAGGTGTTTTGGGGGGGCTACCTCAAAGCACCCTCCCAATGTTGAGGGCATGTGGCCTGGTACGGTTCAGGGGGGTGCTCTCACGCCCCCCCTCTTTTCCTGCGGCCTGCCAGGTTGCGTACTCAGATAAGGGTCTGGTATGGATTTTTAGGGGGACCCCACGCCATTTTTTAAAAAATTTTGGCATGGGGTTCCCCTTAAAATCCATACCAGACCTTAGGAGTCTGGTATGGAATTTAGGGGGACCCCCACATAATTTTTTTTTTTTATTTTGGTTCGGGGTTCCCCTGTGGGGAATTCCCATGTAATTTTTATCAATGAACTTTTATGTGTATTGTCGGACCGGCAATTCATTAATAGCCGCATGTAGTTTTAAATGACTTTTTTTCTTTTGAAATGTCATTTTGCTGTCAGACTGTTCTAAACATGAGAAACATGCGCCCCTTTACAGGCATACTATAGACACCCCCCAGCTACGAAATTTAAAGGGATATTACACTTTTATTGTTTTACTTTAAGCATTATTAAAATCACTGGTCCCGAAAAAACAGCCGTTTTTAAAACTTTTTTTTGCATTGATAAATGTCCCCTGGGGCAGGACCCAGGTCCACAAACACTTTTTATGACAATACCATGCATATAAGCCTTTAAAATTAGCACTTTTGATTTCTCCCATAGACTTTTAAAGGGTGTTCCGCGGCATTCAAATTTGCCGCGAACACCCCAAATTGTTCGCTGTTCAGCGAACTTGCGAACAGCCCATGTTCGAGTCGAACATGAGTTCGACTCAAACTCGAAGCTCATCCCTACTTGGAACACTGCCAAAACAGACAATTGTACCCCACTTCGAAGCAATGTTTCACATTCATATTTCTGGCCACAAATATCGGTGTGCTAAGTATACCTTTTGTTTCATTTTCATAGGGGAGAAAAGACTCGGGACGTCTGAGGACACCAGGGACCCCCCACCTACTAAAGAAGGGGAACTCAGCACACAACCAGAGGATGTGGAGGAAGGACAGATGGTTGAAATAGTGACCACAACAGATGAGTGTCTGACACCACAGATTCAAGTAATAGATGTATGCCTGCATATTTATAATACATGGTGTGTATTTTTCTTTTAGGTGATGTGCATGTTGTGAAAGAACAATCTACTCATTTCACCACTGACAGTGCACAAAGGCTAATCCAGGACATCATGTTTTGTATTCGGGATTTAGACTTCATAAAGGAAAAAACCAACTGGATTGAACAAAGAATGAAGAACATGATTGATGTATTAGGGAGAATCTATATCCATAAAATTACACCTTTTTTATTTTTCTGAAGAAAATTTAATGTTTTAATACAGTTTAAAAGCCAAATTTGGAAGATGCACACAGTGTGTCAACATGTGCTAACTGCCATCAGGGGATATCAATGTATGTGTTTTATGGGTGCAACCCTTTCCTCGCAACTCTAGTAGGTGAGCGGAAGGGGTTTCACCCCCAAAAACACGTCCATTGATCCCCCATAATGGGGGATAGCACATGTTGACATTAGGCATGGGATCAGGAGGGAAATCCCCATTTTGACTCCCAATTTCTGTGCATCTTCTAAATTTGGCTTTTACAGGGGTGACATCACCCCATCTGATGAAGGCAATATCAACACATTTTTAACACTATAATGTCTGATATTGCCTTCAGTTTTTCAATGTTGAACTTTGTAATTTCCTGAGTTGGACGGCCAGCTTCCAGGGCCATCAGTGTTCATGAAGTCTGGCCTCAGGCCCATCTGAGAATACATAATTAGGAGCATTTCTCTTTAAAAAGTTGTGCAGTATGCAGCATAACATGATGTGGTTACGTTTGTATTCCGCCATGTTTATTGCCATTAGAAATAGGCGGAACCGGCTGGCCATTATCCCAAAGGTATTCTCCACAACTATTTTGGCTCTGGCCAGCCAGAAATTAAAAACCCTCTTCTCCGGGGTGAGGGTTCTCTGGGGGAATGGCCTCATCATGTGATCACCCAGACCAAATGCTTCATCAGCCATAAAAACAAATGGGAGTCCTTCGACGTTCTCTTCCACAGGTGGCAATCCCAACTCCATCTGGGCAAAGACTCCACCATCCGACATCTGGCCATTCTTCCCCACGTCCACATATAAAAACTCATATGTAGCCGACACCACGGCCATCAACATGATACTATTGAAACTCTTATAATTAAAATAGTATGACCCCGAGTGAGATGGTGGGACGATGTGGACATGCTTCCCATCGATTGCCCCACCACAGTTGGGAAAGTGCCAACGTTAGTGGCAAATGGCAGGCCACAGTCTGCCATTCCTGTGGCGTTGAAGGAAACTGTGGAGTCAAACCAGAAAAAAAGAAATTAGTACTTTTGCACATAACATTGCAAGCAGATTAGACACAAACATTCTTGGCCAACATCAGTATAACATTTATTTTAAGGAGTATTTAAAGACAAAAACATAAGGTCAAGTTATCATATTCCTCACCCCCTCTGATGGCCCATTGGAAAAAGTTTAGGGGGGGTTCTAAATGAGTTTGGGAGCCAAAAAAAAAGCCTCCTGTACTGCCTGAATTTAAAGACGCAAATAACATTTGGACACATTTTAGGGGGTGTTTAGGGAAAAGCACTACAATGGTGCTGACAAAATACATTGTTAAGTGACTAGGCTAGGTGTGTATGGGTCCAGTATAGCATGCCGGGGAGGTTAGTGAAGGTAAATATGCATGAAGGACAAAAAAGGAGCATTAAAAGCTTCCAGAATGCATGAGGACAAAGGGGACATTCACAGCATATTACAATCATGGTAAGTAGGGAATGATGAAATAAATACAATACATTAGCATACATTAAATACATAGAATGTGATGTTATATTCCTTCTGCAGGACCTGTATGATGGCAGAACAGGTCTCTGGAATAATGATTCCCAGAGGCTGGGGGGATATGCCTGTAGAGAACTTGAGGACCTGTAGACTTCTCCGCGTCACCAAGTACTGCAACGTGGCGACTAGCCTCTGCTCCCGAGTAATGGCTTGCCGCATGCAGGTCTCCTTCTTTGTAATATAAGGAGACAGCAAAGCCAACAGATGGTGAAAAACGGGGTCCGTCATCCTGAGAAAATTCCTGAAATCATCAGGATTGTTCTCCTGGATCTCCCGCAGCAAAGGCATATGAGAGAATTGGTCACGCTGGAGTAACCAATTCTTGGTCCATAAACTCCTCCCCACCCTGTTTATGGACTGGACTTGGGTCAAAGCAAGAACCCCAACACAAAGCCCCCCGCATAGCACAAACTCTACGACAAGCACGTACCCGCAACATGGCTTCAAAACGGTTGGCTGGTCAGAACGAACTAACAGAACGCACTGAAAAACAGCAAGGCCTGTGAAGAGCGAGCTGGAAATCAGAAATGAGCAGACAAGAACGCACTGGAAAACAGATACAAACACACAAGCACAAACTAAACAGCAGTAATGGACTGAAAAGCACGAAAGCTGAAAAGCGTGAATCGTCTATCACCAAACTTCTACTTACACGAGATTATCAGAAGGAGCCCAAAGGGTGGCGCACTGGCTATTGAACTTCCTTTTTCTAGTCCCGTCGTATGTGTTGTACGTCAACGCGTTCTTGACGGTCGGAATTTGGTGTGACCGTGTGTATGCTTGAGACAAGACAAGCTTGAGCAGAATCCCGTCGGAAAAGCCATCATACCTTTTTCCGACCAAAATTCTGATCGTGTGTACGCTGCATTAGGTTGGTCAAGTAGGTGAAGATCTGCTGACTTCAATCATCCAATCATGTGCAAAAACATTGTTTTTTTTTATTTGCCTTGCATTAATTGCAAAGTGAATTTTTACCACATTCACAAATCTAAGGGAAAATTGTCTTGCAACATGAACAGCCTATTTGCCTTTATTAAATCAACATCAATGCTCCATCTTTCATTGCTTCTCTAAAACTAATGTGAAAAGAATAGAAGTTATTATTTTTAATCATGCTAATCTGCCTTAAGGGCCTGTTCACACCATAAAAACACAGTCCTGATGCGCTCCAGATGCTTTTTTGCATGCACGTTTTTGATGCGCTCCAGTGCGTTTTTGATGCGTTTTTGGTGCATTTTTGATGCAGTTCAGTGCATTACCCCCCCCTTTTTTCCCTTAACCCTAAATAAAAGCATGGGTGTTCCCGTGTTTTTTTTTGGTGCGTTCCCATGAGTTTTTTATGCTTTTTACAGTGTTCCAGTACAGTCCAGTGCAGGAAAAATGCAGCATGTTCTACTTTTTTTTCTAGAACTGGAACGCACTGGAACTGCAAGCACTGGTGTAAACTATGCCATTGAAAACCATATAACCTACTTTCTATGCGTTTTTGATGCAGAAAAAAAAATGCATTGGACTGTATATGGTGTGAACTGGCCCTAATATTAAAATAACATTTTCTGTTGATAACACTATCATAACCTCAGATCCTAAAATTAATTGCTTAGGAGTTTTGTTGTATTCAGCTCTTTTTTTACATAGTTAGTCTGGTTGAAAAAAGTTCATCTAGTTTAACCAATAAAAGGGGAAAAAAATGTTTACAAACCTATATGTGCAATCCCATACCCAGTGCCGGGACAAGGTCATTTGGTGCCCAGGTCTAAGATGGCAAACTGTGCCTCCCCCCCCCCACCAATTATTGTCATCGTTCAGACTATCTGTGCCTCTCTGGGGATTTCCGCAGGTATTCTTGCCCACTCAGAACCCTTTCTTTTTGCTAAAAGGTACTCCTCCCTTATAAAGAGCCTTTGCAAGAATGGAACATTTTGTCTCCTGCTACCCCTAACAGTGGTAGTTACTGTATGCTTTTTGCCCGTTGTATTTTACTTGGGGGGGACCTCTTTTTCTTACACTACTTTTAAACAAAGTACCCTAGAAGCCTGGCAGCCAGTCCTCCTTGCTTCCCTGTGGCTTTTCCTATGACCTTTTATGAGAATGCCCTCCTTATTCCCCCTGTCCTTCCCCGAAGACATGTCTAACTCTTTCCATATGTCTTATGGATGGGGTTGAAGATGTCATGCATGACTACCTGCCATGTATTATCTTGTTTGACTCCTCTGTCACTTGATCTATGCTGAGCGCCACTGGTCACTGATGCATTACTGACTGACCAGTAGCAGTAATTTAACCCCTTTGTGCTGCATTAGTGCCACCAATGTCAGGGTTAATTAATGCACTAATGCAGCACAAAGGGGTTATTAACTGCCACTGGTCAGTCATTAATGCATCGGTGACCAGTGGCAGTACATTAACCCCTCATGCTGCATATTACAGAAATTAAAAATAGGTAGCATTTGTAATTAATGTCCCCTCAGCCTCCTCCCCTCCCCCAATCGGATCCAGACAGTTATGAATCTGCAGATGCCCGCATCCTGCATGGCATTTGGCAAAGGCAATCATTCATTATCAGCTTAGTGCTTGCTTACTTGTGCGATACACAGGGCTTTGTTTTCTCAGAGAATAGGTGCAGGAACTCACGCTCCCTACCCAACTCCCTGCCCCCAGCCACACCTTCTTTAGAGGAGAGAAGTACTGCAGCACCAAATAACTGTAATAAATTAAGGATTAGAACTGCAAATCACACAAGGCACATGGTTCAGGAATGTGTACTGTGCAGTGGTGAGAAGTGCCTATCACGCAAGGCACAGAGAAAAAAATCAGCAAAAAGGACAGTACTTACATTCAATGCAAATCGCCCCTTGTGCTCAGGTATATGCAGCATATAGCCCTGTGTACAGAGTGCAGGGGTAAGAAATATGAAACAGTATCACATAGAGCGCAGTGGTAAAGCGTATGTAATATGCAGACCAGCATACAGAATGCAGGGCCCAGGAGTATGTAGCGCAAAACCCATTGTACAGAATACAGCATGCAGTAGTACTATCCCGAGGCCTTTAATATGTAACATACAGAAATGCATTACATACTCTTGCTCACTAAACTCTTTATGCTTTACTGTCCTCCATCCCTGGTCTTCCCCAAGCAAAAATCCCCCTTCCCTCAAGTAACCTATCCCTGTGTCCCCTCTTCCACAGCTCACCTTTGCTCCGCCTTCCCATCAACATCTCACTTCTGCACCCCTACAACCAGAGATTACACCCCCAGTCCACAACTCACCTCTGCACCCCCATCTACATTATCTCTGCACCGCCTAATCCACAGCTCTCATCTTTGCCCCCTCCCATGTTTCACTTCTGCACCCCGAGCTTCCCCCATGGCTCCCGCCTCTGCACAACCTGCCCCACCCTCCACAGCTCTCACTTTGCACAGCCTGCCTTCTGTAGCTCTCCCCTCTGCACAGAGCACCCCCTTCCCAGTTCTCCTCCCCCTCTCTGCACATATCCAACCCCCCATCCACACTTTCCCAGTTCTCCTCTATGCACACATCCCCCAGCTCTCCCCCATGTACAAATCCCCCCAGATCCCTTCTCTGCACACATCCCCACAGCTCTCCTTCATGTACAAATCCCCCCTAGATCCCCTCTCTGCACACATTCCCCCCAGCTCTCCTTTCTGTACAAATCCACCCCAGATGCCCTCTCTGCACACATCCCACCAGCTCTCCTTTCCGTACAAATCCACCCCAGCTCTCCTCCATGTACAGATCCCCCCAGATTTCCTCTCTGCACACATCCCCCAGCTCTCCTCCATGTACAAATCCCCCCAGATCTCCTCTCTGCACACATCCCTCCAGCTCTCCTTTTTGTACAAATTCCCCCCAGATCTCCTCTCTGCACGCACCCCCCAGCTCTCCTCTCTGCCAGCCCCCCCTTTCATTGTTCTCTCTGCACAAATTGCTACCCACTCTTCTATCAGCACATATTCCCCCATCCCGCACACCTTTACAGTGCACTCCTCTCTGCACAACTTCAGGCTTTGACAGACCCTCACCTCTTCCGACAGCCACCGGTCTATATGGTATGCGCAGGCTTTTTTTTTTATTCAGAGTACAGAGAGCTCCGCCTGCTGTAGCACAGAGCCGAGGAGGAGTTTCAGAGCTCCTTGGCTCCATGCTACCATATCTCGGTAGCAGCAGCAAGTGGGAACAAGCTGCCTCTGGAATCACTACAGCTGTGGCTTACAGTGCTTGGAGCCAAAGCCTGCACAAGTGCTCGAGGGCACCAGCCGTGAGTGCCCAGAGCTAACACAGAAAAGCCAGTAGAGGAAGTGAGCTGTGCAGAAAACTTCCTCTACTGGCTATGTGTTATATGACAGGTCGGAGAGGAGAGGGCTCCCAGAGGTTTCCGGAACGCAGTTCCGGCTGAAAAAAAGCTCTAGCAATACACACTTTGTTGCTGAACTTCTGCTGGTTCCTCCTCGGAGGCTGCTCTCTACTCTCCTTCTATACCGCCTCCGGCCGGAGCGACGTCAGGCTGCCGGGACAGGACTACAAAGCGCCTTCATAGGGGGAGTGAAGGGGCAGCGCTGATAGGTATAGCTGGTGCGGACTGTGTAGGCTTGTACTGGGTGCAGGAGCGCACTCGGCACATTACAGCAGTAAGGTACAGACGATTACAGTACAGCTAGTGGCGCCGGATAGGGTGTACTGTGAAGCACACTGCTGGCACTTCACCTGCGCCCCCTCCCTCCCGCAAATTGTACCACCCAGGGCATCTGCCCCTTCCACCCCTGCCTTGTACCCAGCCCTGCCCATACCCACAGTTGATCCAGAGGAAGGCAAAAAAAAACAGCAAAGCATGATCCAATTTACTCCAGCAGTGGAAAAAATCCTTCCTGGTCACCCAAGGGGCAATCAGATGTTCCCCGGATCAACTTTACCTATAACTGTTAGTATTCAGTTATATTATGTACATTTAGAAAAGAATCCGGGTCTTTTGTCAGGGAAATTGTGTGCATAATCGTACACAAAGACGTGCAAGAAAATGTGTACTCGCTAATAGGAATTCTCGCTTGACAGCTAGAGGTTCTGTAACTCGCATGCATGCGCATAGGAATTTGCGAGTGACAACTAGACATCCCTGACTCACTAATATATTCTGTGCACATACGCATGCGCATTAGCATGAACGTGCATGAGTACTTGGCTCCCTCCTGCCTATTTAAACTGGCTCCATAGACCAGAAGATTGCTGAGTGGAGGTCAGCTTCTACCGTCTGTGACCTGATCCTGTGCTTGGTCCTGTGTATACCAGGCCTGTTTGACTCTGCTCATTCCTGGTTCCTGATATCTGATTGCTGACCCGGTTTGTGACCCGACATTACCTTCTGCCTACTGTTCCGGTACCTTCTCTGCTCACTTGATACCGACCCTGGCTTGCCCTGACTCCTCTTTGGATCCAAATCTGTACCTCTGCTGCTTGGCCTTTACCGACTTCTGCCTGCCTGACCACCACCCTAAACCCTGCATTCGCATGCTCTCCAGCTTGGCTGCTGTCTGCTGTCCTGCACCTGCCCCTGTGTACCTGCATCTGCTAGTCCATAAGTCTGCCTGCTGTTCTGCACCTGTTGGCGTGTATCCGCATCAGTCAGTCCACCAACCTGCCTGCTGCTTGGCCACCTGTGCCACTTCGTGCCTTGTTATATCCTGTCACCACCAACTTAAGGAGAAACAGCTCCCGTCAGCTCGGCCTCAACCAGGTAAGTGACATATTTTTTAACGCAATATACTGAGCTGAACAGAACCAGCTGTTGAGGAAGTCTTCCACATTTACACAGCTCTTACTGTGAAGAAACCTTTTTGTATTTGGAGATTAAATCTCTATTCCTCCAGACATAAGGAGTGCCCTTTTGTCCTCTAAGATGACCTTAAAGTGAATAACACACCACCACGTTTACTATATGGACCACTTATGTATCTATACATGTTGATCATTTCTCCCCTTCATCTCCCCCTTCAGTTTCTCTAATCTTTCCTCATAGCTGAGCTCCTCCATGCCTCTTGTCAGTTTGGTTGCCCTTTTCAGCACTTTGTCCAGTTCCCTAATATCCTTTTTGTGAACTGGTGCCCACATATTTGCAAAATGGAAGGAACATGATTAATTGTTTGACCAATTTTTTACAATTAAATATGTGAAAAGTGTAACGTGCATTTGTGTTCAGCCCCTCTGAGTAAATACTTTGTAGGACAACCTTTCGCTGAAATTAGAGCTGCAAGTCTTTTTTGGGGATGTCTCTACCAGCTTTGCTTAGCGAGTGACATTTTTGCCCTTTCTTCTTTGCAAAATAGCTCAAGCTCTGTCACATTGGATGGAGAGCATCTGTGAACAACAATTTTCAAGTCTTGCCATAGATTGTCAACTGGATTTAGGTCTGAACTTTGACTGGACAATTCTAACACATGAATAAGCTTTGATCCAAACCAGGGGTTTCCAAACTTTCTAAACAAAGTGCCAGTTTACTGTCCTTCAGACTTTAGGAGGGGCGGACCATGGCCAGTGGGAGAGAACAATGTCCTATTTTTGGTATTATGGGAATTATTAGTGCCCCATCATTGGTGTCAGTAGGAGGAATAGTGCCCCATCATTGGTGTCAGTGAGAAGAAAAGTGCCCCATTGTTGCTGTCAGTGAGAGTAATAGTGCCCCATTGATAGTGTCAGTGGGAGGAATAGTGCCCCAAGGGCCAGATAAAGGCAAGCAAAGGGTCACATTTGGCCCCGGGGCCGCAGTTTGAAAACCACTTATCTAAACTATTCCATTGTAGGTCTGACTGTATGTTTAGGGTCATTGTCCTGCTGAAAGGTGAACCTCCGTCCCAGTCCCAAGTAGGATGGGCCGAACACCCCCCGTTCGGTTCGCACCAGAACATTCGAAAAGGCAAAAAATTTGTTCGAACACGCGAACACCATTAAAGTCTATGGGACACGAACATGAACAATCAAATGTGCTAATTTTAAAGGCTTATATGCATGGTATTGAAATGGAAAGACACTCCTATGAGAGAAGAAGTAACTGCACACCCCGGATAATAGTATAGAAAGAAGGGATTGTCCCCCGTGAGGGGTTTTCTAGGCAGCAAAAAAGGTAAAAAGGTACTACATGAAGTTGCGTAAATGGGATTTTTAATTATAACAAAGACACAAACAAAAAAAGCTTTAGACATAATTAGACAAAACATGAGCTGTGGTGCAGAAGATAAAAACGCCATCACTGACATGACAGTACACAATAATATACAGTATTCAAATATTGTAGATACAAATGGTACATGAATCGTGTATATGAAACTGACGCGTTTCGACCCCACCGGGTCTTCTTCAGAGGATTTTTGTGAGCTGTAGAAATATTAACATGTGTTGCAGTTCATAATTAGAAAAGAAAAAGAAAAAACAGTAATGGACATTTTCATATATAGTTACCAATCACATTGTGTTAAGCCATGTTTGATAGTCTCTAAAGGGGAACCCCCTTGCTTGATCCAAGAGTCCCCGAACGGTACACACAATCACGGGAGGGAGCCAACTGTTCATACGTGTCTTGCGAGGAGTCACACTAAAGGCAATCCCAAAAGCCTAGGGGAGTAGCAGAGGGGGATAGGCGGTGCCTGCAGTAGAGATATTATATGCTTATAGTACTCAGTATTGAGAATAGTAAATGTAGTGAATGGACGGCTAGAGAGGACGGTTGAAAAGTTTATATGTATGTGTATATATATATTGTTAACATATCTATACTCTATGTGTAATATATTTACTGTTATTTCAGCCAAATTTATCTGTGAATGGTTGGAGGGAGGGAGGAGAGAAGGGGAGAGAAATACACGGTGCGGTAAGACTGGTGAGGAAGGAGGGAAGGGGATAGGAGGAGGGGGAGAAAAAGAAAAAAAAAGGGAAGGGGGAAAGGAAGGGAAGGGAAAAGGGGGAGATGAAAAAAGGAAAAGACCAAAAGGGATCCAGATACAAAGGATTGAAAAATGGCATGGAAAATAGTGCTGGGTGTAGATTAGTGAGTATGAAAACAGTGTGTGTGTAGAAGTACCATGTGATGGAATGTGTAATGTTAAAAATAATAAAGAAGAAAAACGGGACAACCAAACCATGACAAAACACACCAAAAACACAAAGAAAATGGAAGTGCTGTGAGAGATAGGGGTGAGTAAAAGCCAATGTGAACTAGAGTGAGTTTATTACCTTGTGTATTGCAGGAAAAGTGGTTCCAGCAAGGGAAGAAAAAGTCACACTGTACATATTCCAACTGGATATATACACAGTATAGGAGAATCTACAATGTCAAAAATTATATCAGTGAGTCAATTGAATCATCCATAGTGTTGAGATGTGAAAAGACATCCATGGCGTAGAGCACACACCATGGGATCTGATGCATGTGTGGAGGTAGTCTTACCAGTCCTCAGCACAACAAGTGTGTGGACGTCCAAGTGGAACATTAGGGATTGTAGTAAGAACCCCAGATTCTAAATTACCTCAATGATGTGCGGGTGCTTCGGATCCATACTCCATAATTACCCTCCCTGGTAGGGATAGTGTCGCTTGGTGGCACTCCATGTATGGTTACCCCGGCGTTCCGGAAGAAGGGAGTCCCGGCTCTGCCGTAATTTCCGCCGCAATTGCGTAACATCATGATCTCACATGTACACGCGGGCATCGACACGTCATTCGGAAATGATCCAGGATGCCGCTTGCAGGGAATGATTACACCCCAGGTGGTGCTGCCACCTAGTAGGTCCATAGGGAAGCACAGGGCCCTTGTGCCTCCCTATCCTGCCAGGAAGACACGCTGTGGCAGAGGTTCCATACCGGATGAACTGGTGGACCGAAGGCCAAGGATCAAGCTAGTTGGGGAAAGAAGACATTAATAAAGGAATTGTCAAAAAACGTCTATTGTCTTTTTTAACATTTTTGACACTTTTTTTGTGAAATGGTAGGGGAACATTTGTACCCCATTACCAATTCACACAGGGGGGGCGGGATCTGGGGGTCCCCTTGTTAAAGGGGGCTTCCAGATTCCTATAAGCCCCCAACCCACAGACCCCCACAACCACCAAGCAAGGGTTGTGGGGATGAGGCCCTTCTCCCCATCAACATGGGGACAAGGTGCTTTGGGGGGCTACCCCAAAGCACCCTCCCAATGTTGAGGGCATGTGGCCTGGTACAGTTCAGGAGGGGGGTGCTCTTTCATCCCCCCTCTTTTCCTGTGGCCTGCCAGGTTGTGTGCTCAGATAAGGGTCTGGTATGGATTTTGAGGGGACCTACACGCCATTTTTTTTAAAATTTTGGTTCGGGGTTCCCCTGTGGGGGAATCCCTTGCCGTTTTTATCAATGAACTTTTATGTGTATTGTCGAACCAACAATTAATTATAGCCGCGAGTAGTTTTAAAGGACTTTTTTTCCTTTAGAAATGTCATTTTGCTGTCAGACTGTTCTAAACATGGGAAACATGCACCACTTTACAGGCATACTATAGACACCCCCCAGGTACGAAATTTGAAGGAATAATACACTTTTATTGTTTCACTTTAAGCATTATTAAAATCACTGCTCCCGAAAAAAGGGACATTTTTAAAAAATTTTTTTGCCTTGATAGATGTCCCCTGGGGAAGGACCCAGGTCCCCATACACTTTTTATGATAATAACTTGCATATTAACCTTTAAAATTAGCACTTTTGATTTCTCTGATAGACTTTTAAAGGGCGTTCAGCCAATGTTCAAGTCAAACTCATGTTCGAGTCGAACTCATGTTCGATCCGAACTTAAAGCCCATCCCTAGTCCCAAGTCTTTTGCAGAGCATCCCCACAACATGATGCTGCTTGTGTGTTCAGGGTAATGTGCAGTGTTAGTTTTCCGCCACATGTAGCATTTTGCTTTATGGCTAAAAACTGAACTTCTTATGGCTTTCTTTCAACAATGGCTTTCTTCTTGCCATCCTTCTATAAAGAACAGATTTCTGGAGTGCACGACTAATAGTAATCCTGTGGACAGATTCTCCCACCTGAGCTGTGGATCTCTGCATCTCCCCTAGAGTTACCATGGCTGCTTCTCTGATTAATGCTCTCCTTGCCCGGCCTGTCAGGTTAGGTGGAGGCCATGTCTTGCTAGGTTTGCAGTTATGCCATAATCTTTCCATTTTTAGATGATAGATTGAACAGTGCTCTGTGAGATGTTCAAGGCTTGGGATATTTTTTTATAACCTAACTCTGCTTTAAACATCTCCACAACTTTATCACTGACCTGTCTGGTGTGTTCCTTGGCCTTCATGATGCTGTTTGTTCATTAAGGTTCTCTAACAAACCTCTGAGGGCTTCACAGAACAGCTGTATTTATACTGAGATTAAATTACACACAGGTGGACTCTATTTACTAATTAGGTGATTTGTATGTGATGGTCTATCACATACAATCGTAATAAAATCCATTTATGTTTTTGGTTGTAACGTGACAAAATGTGGAAAATTTTAATGGGGTATGAATACTTTTTCAAGGCACTGTAGTTGCCCAATTAAACAGTGCATTGAGATTGGCTTGAAAGTTGGAGGCATCCTGTAAGGACGTTATTCCACTGCATAGCTTGGTGTCATCTGCAAAGACTAAAATGGTACTTTTAATCCCAGACCCTATATCATTTAAAGCTGAACTTCAGGATAAGAAAAATAAGAAATTAAATGTCTAAATACAAGAGATGTACATTCTTCCTTTAATCCTGGTCTGTTTCATCTAGTTCAACCAACAGAGGGAAAAAAAAAGAAAAATAGAAAATTTCATATACTCTATCCTATCCTAACCTTCATATACTCTATCCTATGGATCAAAATTCTCTGGTGTTATTACCTATAAATGTTAACAATTAGTTATATTTTGTGACAGAGAAAATTGAGTACTGTCCGTGATACATTTTTTATTTGCACTAACATACAATTTTTCAGGACAAGCTTTCGGGGGTATGTCCCCTTCTTCAAGGTCCAAGCAGTACTGATTCACAAATTTTTAAGCAGAACGTTTAAGAAAAAAAAAAAAAGAGAAAAACAAACACATACAAATCAATGGTAATAAAGATAGCAGAAAAGTTAGTGAGATAAGACAGAAGGAGAGCTATAGAATGGAGGGGGGGATACTGGTCACAGAGGGGGTCGTAAAATTTAGCATAATGTGTAAGAAAACCAATATCTAAATTCAGGCCATTATTTTTCATGTCAAAAAGAAGTATCATTCTTAGTTCAAACGTTTTCCTTTCCTGGATAGTTCTGAAATTCCCTTTAAGAACTAAAACATTGAGGTCTTCTATAGTGTGGTCCGGTTGTGAGAAATGATGTCCCACAGGTGTGTCTTCTTTATATTCTTTGATGGTATGTCTGTGCAAATTCATCCTCGCTTGCAACTTCTGTCCTGTTTCACCAACATAAGATCCTTTGCTGCACCTTTTGCATTGGATGAGGTACACAACATTACTGGAGGTACAGTTGTAAGATCCCATGAAATTGAAGGTCCCATTTGTGTGTGTAACACTTTTGGATAGATTGATCTGGTTGCATAGTTTGCAGCATTTTTTATTGCAGGGTTTGCTCCCATTATTTGTGACTTCATAATCAGAGTGAAGTTTCCTGTTGATTAGTTTGTGTCTGAGATTGGGTGGTTGTCTGAAAGCCAATAATGGGGGTTGTTGGAATATTCCTTTCAGAGATTCATCCTCTGTTATAATGGGTTGTAAATCTTTGATTATCTTTTTGATCCCTTCAAGTGCTGGGTTGTATGTGGTGACTAGAGGTACTCGGTTATTTGTTTTTTCTCTGTGTATTGGAGGAGATTTTCTCTTCGGGTTTTCAAGGCTGTGTTTATGCTGTTGTTGATGGTTTTGTCTTTGTAACCTTTCTTATGGAAGGAGTCTGCCAGTGTTCTGAGATGTTTATCTTTGTCTTCTGGGTCTGAACAAATTTGGTGGTATCTGATGGCCTTGCTGTGTATGATGGCCCGTTTAGTGTGTTGGGGGTGAAAACTGGAACTATAAAGATAGCTGCATCGGTCCGTCGGTTTTCTGTATATCGACGTGTGAAGCTTGTCATCCCTGATGTATACTGTAGTGTCCAGGAAGTTGACATGTGTGTTCGAATAGTCCATTTTTAGTTTGATAGATGGGTGAAAAGTGTTGATCAATGAGAACAATTGGTTTAGATTTTCTTCACCTTCAGTCCATATCATGAAGACATCATCAATATAGCGATAATATCTGTATGGCTTTTGTTGTATGCTAGTTCAGGAATGTGTCCTCCAGGTCAGCCATAAATAAGTTTGAATATTGGGGTGCCCTAGATGTCATTATTGAAAGTGAAGTAGTTGTGTGTAAGAATGAATTCGATGAGCTGTGTCACATCCTCAGCAGTGTATTTGTGGTTTGGTGAGGATGATAAGAATCTGTGACATGCTGCCAACCCATCCTTGTGAGGGATGTTACTGTACAAAGATTCTACATCCATAGTGACTAGAAGTGTATTTGAGGGTAATTGTTGTATATTGTTAAGCTTGTTCAGAAAATCAGTGGTTTCTTGCAGGAAACTCGCAGTGTTCATGACTAAAGGTTTTAACATGTTTTCTACAAGGCCTTAGATATGTTCGGTAAGTGTATTCATACCTGTTATAATGGGTCTGCCTGGATTTCCTGGCTTGTGAATCTTGGGCAGCATGTAGAAGTCTCCAAGTTCTGGATTATCCGGAATCGCATTGATGAGTTCTGAATGTAGGTGGCTTGGTATTGTCGCAATGAGACCTTTTAATTGCTTCGTTAAATCCTGGGTCGGATCATAATCCAGTTTTTTGTAGTAAGTAGTATTTGCCAGCTGCCTCTGCATTTGTGCATTTAGGAATGCATTCAGCTTTTTTAAAAACAATCCACTGAGCTGGCCAGAATTAGTTCTTGAGGGAGTCTTTTCCACATTTCACAGATCTTACTATGAAGGAGGCTTTCTAAATGTGTAGGTTAAATCCCTTTTTCTCTAAACGTAAAGAGAGTCTCCTTGCTTTATACGAGGACTTATAAAGCATGCTCTCATCATATGCTACATTTTATAGTGCAACAACCTTCCCTGTGGCCTACCATCTGAAAGACTGGGACCAATCCAATTTATTTTGAACTCTGCTGTGCACGTCTCTCTTTCATTATATTCCCTGTCTGCCAAATACACAGAGAATACTATTCACATTTCAAACTCTATCAGCTCAGATTAACATATCTCTCCAGTCTGACACTGCTATAAATGTCCTTGCTGATTTTTTTCTTAATACTTTTTTAAATAACAACTCAAGCCTAACTACCATCCTGAACATGATCCATATGTCTTCTTCACTTAAGTCAGCTCCTGACACTTACCTCTTCTCCTATTCTTTGCATTTTCCAAGGCTTAGTAAAAAAAAAAAAAGAAACTGTGGTGTTGCATAAGTTCCTGTACATTTGTCATTAATACATTGATCTAACGCTTTAAGGCCCCGCTCACATTATGCAAATTGGAATTACGGTAGAATCGCCATGATTCTGCACACAATTCCAAACTGTGGCAACATGTGCAACGTGTGTTTGGGTGCCGATATTCACAATGGCACCCCACACGCGGTGCGATTTTGACGTGATTGTCGCAGTACAGAATCACAAGGCAATCATGGCAAAATTTGCATTTATAAACCATGCTAAGCTTGTTATCCAAAAAGAAGCAGGAGCTTCTTTTGGGTGACAAATGTGCATAGGGCAGCCCATTGAAGTGAATGGGCCACTCTATGCATGACACAAAGAAATGCAAATAAATTACGCTTTCAGAATCGCAAATAAGAACACTCGTTCCCGAAACACACTGATCTGGGCCTTATTTGCAATAATAGTTTTTTTTTACTTATTGATTCTTAAATTATTTTGCAACAAATAGGAATAATCAGTTTGTTTTTTTTTACAATTAGTGCTAATTTTCTTACTGAGGTATAATGAAACAGATAAGGGACAAGGATAAGAGACAGGAAGATAAGGTCTTGCACACACAGGTTTCTTTTTCTTTACTTTTTTACAAACAACCTTAATATCCTATATTTCCTTGTTAGCCCTCATGCACACAGGCTGTTAAAAAAACGTTATGAAAATGCCAGTATCTTTGCAGTGACTTTTTTAAACTTTTTTCAGCGTTTTTGCAATAGCGTTTTTGAGCGTTTTTGAGCGTTTTTCCGCGTTAGCGTTTTTGAGCGTTTTTTTTTTCAAATTTTTTTTTTTTTTTTTCAATGGATCAAAAACACTAAAAAACGTTGGTGAATGACGTTTTTGAGTGTTTTTGAGCGTTTTTCAGCGTTAGAGCGTTTTTACAGCTGAAAAACGTCTTTCAGAACCCACTGGTCCTGGGTTTTTTTTACAGCTTAAAAACGCCTATGCCACTTGCAGCTCAAAAACGCCTAGGTGGGCATGAAGCCATAGACTAACATAGACAGGCCTTTTTAAGCTGCAAAAAAAGCTCAAAAAAGCAGCTGTAAAAACGTCCGTGTGCATGAGGACTAAGACTGCATATTGATTTTATTTTTTGCTAAAACCATAAAATGTGTGCTGTTGGGGTTTCTCCCCTGCTGGCCTATATGTCACTAGAGGTCAGCTGGAGGAACCACAGCACACAGCAAGGGACGCAAGCTGCAACCTTTGACGCTACTTGAATAGAGTAGAGTTGAGACTCACTGCCAGCTGGAGAGGTAAATATTCATTGTCTCCTCTTTCAATGATCAATTCTTTGGATCTTTTTGTTGACCACTCTGATGCCAATACCAGTTGAAAATATCAAGCAATACCAGCTTTGGCATTCACCTAAAATGTGCCAAGCTATCAGCACTAAAGTCTCCCACAAAATATGTGTCACAAAATTCAATGATTCACATAGATTTCACTTAGTACTTTTTACCTTCTTAGCCTTATATGCTATCATTTTTGAAACCCTAAGCCATTGTAACTATTATTATTAATTATATTACCTATATTTAATCAGTAGAGTGACTGATCTAATTAACTACTCTGATTATATCTGATTAGTATCTGATTGATACTGACAATGGTCAAGCAAGAATTTTTCTTGACCCCGACGATAATTCGGCAGATGACCCTTTGTCATAATAATGAAACAGTGACATAAAAGGAATGTGGCCCACATTTTTGTGTCTGTTACAGATACTCCTCATTTAATGACTTACCTGTTTAATGACTGCTCGGACTTACGACCAGCTCTCCCCACCTGAACGACGTGCTGTATATCATTAGTGGGAATGCTTTAGCAGTCCCACTGTTGTTATTAGTGGGAATGCTTTAGCAGTCCCACTATTGTTATTCGATTTTATTTATTTTTAATTTTAATTTTAATTTTATTCCGTACGTTTTTTGGTTCTGCGTAACTTCTGCATACTTTCAGCTATTAAAACCATTCAACTTTCAAAATGTTCATCTCTTTTAGCTGATGTGTGCTCTTTTTCAACTTTTTTTCTACCATTTATACTTTTTAAAATATTAAGCTTTTTATCACTCTTTTTAACATTGAAGTCAATGGGAGCATGCTTCAGAAACCTAAAATCTTCTTCCGCTCCCAAAAGTTTCAGCTCCATCATACTTTCACCTACAGACGCCAAACAAACTTTAAAATGTTCACAAAATATTCAGCTATCTGGCTATATCTTTTCAGTTTGATATCTTTTACAGTTTTTGAGAAAAAGCTTTTTGTTTAGAGGTCATTTCAGGAAATTTTAGCCATTAATCAGAGTGTACTGTGTTTGTTTTGTTGCCATGGTTACCAAAGCTTCTGTTATACACAGCGGGGGAGGTGGCTGGAGCATCTCAGCTCTGATTACAGAGCCCGGGGGAGGGGACAGACACACCATGTACTGATTTATAATAGAGAAATATGATGGGGAATTTTTGATAGGGCAATTCTGATGGGGCAGGTTTGATGGGGCAATTATGATGGGGCAGTTTTGATGGGGTAATTATGATGGGGCAGTTTTGATGGTGGCAATATGATGGGGCAGTTTTGATGGGACAATTCTGATGGGGCAGTTTTGATGGTGGCAATATGATGAGGCAGTTTTCATGGGGCAATTCTGATGGGGCAGTTTTGATGGTGGCAATATGATGGGGCAGTTTTGATGGGGACAATTTAAATGGAGCAGTTTTAAAGGTGGCAATATGATGGGGCAGTTTTGATGGGGGCAGTTTTAATGGTGGCAATATGATGGGGCAGTTTTGATGGGGCAATTCTGATGGGGCAGTTTTGATGGTGGCAATATGATGGGGCAGTTTTAATGGGGACAATTTTGATGGGGCAATTCTGATGTGGCAGTTTTGATGGCAGTATGATGGGGCAGTTTTGATGGCGGCCGTTTTAGCAATTCAGCACTCCCACGCATTTTCCCCAGGAAATGCATTTTCTAGTTAGTGGGACTGCTTTAGCAGTCCCACTATTGTTATTCGATTTTATTTATTTTTAATTAGTGGGACTGCTTTAGCAGTTTTGATGGTGGCAATTATGATGGGTCAGTTTTGATGGTGGTAATATAATGGGGCAATTCTGATGGGGCAGTTTTGATGGTGGCAATATGATGGGGCAGTTTTGATGGGGCAATTCTGATGGTGGCAATATGATGGGGCAGTTTTGATGGGGCAGTTTTGATGGTGGCAATTATGATGGGGCAGTTTTGATGGTGGCAATATGATGGGGCAGTTTTGATGGTGGCAATTATGATGGGGCAGTTTTGATGGTGGCAATATGATGGGGCAGTTTTGATGGGACAATTCTGATGGGGCAGTTTTGATGGGACAATTCTGATGGGGCAGTTTTGATAGGGCAATTCTGATGGGGCAGTTTTCATGGTGGCAATATGATGGGGCAGTTTTGATGGGGCAGTTTTGATGGGGCAGTTTTGATGGTGGCAATATGATGGGGCAGTTTTGATGGGGACAATTTTAATGGAGCCGTTTTAACCACTTCAGCCCCGCTCACTGTATATATACGTCATTTTTTTGAAGATGGATATCTCGGTAATGGCAGCAGCTGCTGCCACAACCGAGATATCCATCTTTTCCGTGAGCGGTTCTGTACACGATAATGGTGGTCTCAGCGGCGGGTTCGCTGCGAGATCACCGTTATCGGCGGCGGGAGAGGTGCCACCCCCCCTCCCGCCGCTCTCCCGCACCCTCCGCCGCTTACCGGAGCCGTCGGTAGCGGCGGAGGCGATTGGGTCCTTTCCCTGCTGAGGTATGGAGACTAGTGAGGCCAAGATGGCGCCTACCCGTCTCCATACCATGTGACGGCCGGAGCGACGTCATTACGACAGCTCCGCCCACTCTCTTAAAGGCACACATTTTTTTGTGTCATTTTTTTTTTTAAACGACTTTTTTTTTTTTTTTTTTTTGCATTTTAGTGTAAATATGAGATCTGAGGACTTTTTGACTCCAGATCTCATATTTAAGAGGACCTGTCATGCTTTTTTCTATTACAAGGGATGTTTACATTCCTTGTAATAGGAATAAAAGTGATCCAAATTTTTTTTTTTTAAAAACAGTGAAAAAATAAATAAAATAAAATAAATAATAAAAAAAAAAAAAATTTTTTAAAGCGCCCTGTCCCGACGAGCTCGCACGCAGAAGCGAACGCATAGGTGAGTAGCGCCCGCATATGAAAACGGTGGTCAAACCACACATGTGAGGTATCGCCGTGACCGGTAGAGTGAGAGCAATAATTCTAGCCCTAGACCTCCTCTGTAACGCAAAACATGCAATCTGTAGAATTTTTTAAACGTCGCCTATGGAGATTTTTAAGGGTAAAAGTTTGACGCTATTCCACGAGTGGGCGCAATTTTGAAGCGTGACATGTTGGGTATCAATTTACTTGGCGTAACATTATATTTCACAATATAAAAAAAAATTGGGCTAACTTTACTGTTGTCTTATTTTTTTTTTTCAAAAAAGTGAATTTTTTCCAAAAAAAGTGCGCTTAGAAGACCGCTGCGCAAATACGGTGCAAAAAAAAGTATTGCAATGACCGCTATTGTATTCTCTAGGATGTTAGAAAAAAAAACAATATATAATGTTTGGGGGTTCTAAGTAATTTTCTAGCAAAAAAAACCTGTTTTAAACTTGTAAACACCTAAAATCCAAAACGAGGCTAGTCTTGAAGTGGTTAAAGGTGGCAATATGATGGGCAGTTTTGATGGGGGCAGTTTTGATGGTGGCAATATGATGGAGCAGTTTTGATGGGGCGATTCTGATGGGACAGTTTTGATGGTGGCAATATGATGGGGCAGTTTTAATGGGGACAATTTTGATGGGGCAATTCTGATGGGGCAGTTTTGATGGCAGTATGATGGGGCAGTTTTGATGGCGGCCATTTTAGCAATTTAGCTATTCAGCATTCCCACGCATTTTCCCCAGGAAATGCATTTTCTAGTTTGTTTTTTTATTAGTGGGACTGCTTTAGCAGTCCCACTATTGTTAATCATTTTTTTATTAGTGGGAATGCTTTAGCAGCCCCACTATTGTTATTCGATTTTATTTATTAGTGGGAATGCTTTAGCAGTCCCACTATTGTTATTCGATTTTATTTATTTTTCTTATTATTCCGTACGTTTTTTGGTTCTGCGTAACTTCTGCATACTTTGAGCTATTAAAACCATTCAACTATTAAAATGTTTGTCTCTTTTAGCTGATGTGTGCTCTTTTTCAACTTTTTTTCTACCATTTATACTTTTTAAAATATTAAGCTTTTTAACACTTTTTTTAACATTGAAGTCAATGGGAGCATGCTTGAAATCCTTAAATTCTTCTTCCGCTCCCAAAAGTTTCAGCTTCTTCATACTTTCACCTAGAGACACCAAACAAACTTTAAAATGTTCACAAAATATTCAGCTATCTGGCTATATCTTTTCAGTTTGATATCTTTTACAGTTTTTGAGAAAAAGCTTTTTGTTTAGAGGTCATTTCAGGAAATTTTAGCCATTAATCAGAGTGTACTGTGTTTGTTTTGTTGGCGTGGTTACCAAAGCTTCTGTTATACACAGGGGGGGAGGTGGCTGGAGCATCTCAGCTCTGATTACAGAGCCCGGGGGAGGGGAAAGACACACCATGTACTGATTTATAATAGAGGAATATGATGGGGCAGTTTTGATAGGGCAATTCTGATGGGGCAGTTTTGATGGGGCAATTATGATGGGGCAGTTTTATTGGTGGCAATTATGATGGGTCAGTTCTGATGGTGGCAATATGATGGGGCAGTTTTGATGGGACAATTCTGATGGGGGCAGTTTTGATGGTGGTAATATGATGGGCAGTTTTGATGAGGCAATTCTGATAGGGCAGTTTTGATGGTGGCAATATGATGGGGCAGTTTTGATGGGGACAATTTTAATGGAGCAGTTTTAAAGGTGGCAATATGATGGGGCAGTTTTGATGGGGGCAGTTTTAATGGTGGCAATATGATGGGGCAGTTTTGATGGGGCAATTCTGATGGGGCAGTTTTGATGGTGGCAATATGATGGGGCAGTTTTAATGGGGACAATTTTTATGGGGCAGTTTTGATGGCAGTATGATGGGGCAGTTTTGATGGCGGCCATTTTAGCAATTTAGCTATTCAGCATCCCCACGCATTTTCCCCAGGAAATGCATTTTCTAGACAATTCTGATGGGGCAGTTTTGATGGTGGCAATATGATGGGCAGTTTTGATGGGGCAATTCTGATGGGGCAGTTTTGATGGTGGCAATATGATGGGGCAGTTTTGATGGGGCAATTCTGATGGGGCAGTTTTGATGGTGGCAATATGATTGGGCAGTTTTGATGGGGACAATTTTAATGGAGCAGTTTTAAAGGTGGCAATATGATGGGGCAGTTTTGATGGGGGCAGTTTTGATGGTGGCAATATGATGGGGCAGTTTTGATGGGGCAATTCTGATGGGGCAGTATTGATGGCAATATGATGGTGGCAGTTTTGATGGTGGCAATATGATGGGGCAGTTTTGATGATGGTAAAATGATGGGGCAATTCTGATGGGGCAGTTTTGATGGTGGCAATATGATGGGGCAGTTTTGATGGGGCAATTCTGATGGTGGCAATATGATGGGACAATTTTGATGGAACAATTCTGATGGGGCAGTTTTAAAGGTGGCAATATGATGGGGCAGTTTTAATGGGGACAATTTTTATGGGGCAGTTTTGATGGCAGTATGATGGGGCAGTTTTGATGGCGGCCATTTTAGCAATTTAGCTATTCAGCATCCCCACGCATTTTCCCCAGGAAATGCATTTTCTAGACAATTCTGATGGGGCAGTTTTGATGGTGGCAATATGATGGGCAGTTTTGATGGGGCAATTCTGATGGGGCAGTTTTCATGGTGGCAATATGATGGGGCAGTTTTGATGGGGCAATTCTGATGGGGCAGTTTTGATGGTGGCAATATGATTGGGCAGTTTTGATGGGGACAATTTTAATGGAGCAGTTTTAAAGGTGGCAATATGATGGGGCAGTTTTGATGGGGGCAGTTTTGATGGTGGCAATATGATGGGGCAGTTTTGATGGGGCAATTCTGATGGGGCAGTATTGATGGCAATATGATGGTGGCAGTTTTGATGGTGGCAATATGATGGGGCAGTTTTGATGATGGTAATATGATGGGGCAATTCTGATGGGGCAGTTTTGATGATGGTAATATGATGGGGCAATTCTGATGGGGCAGTTTTGATGGTGGCAATATGATGGGGCAGTTTTGATGGGGCAATTCTGATGGTGGCAATATGATGGGACAATTTTGATGGAACAATTCTGATGGGGCAGTTTTAAAGGTGGCAATATGATGGGGCAGTTTTAATGGGGACAATTTTGATGGGGCAATTCTGATGGGGCAGTTTTGATTGCAGTATGATGGGGCAGTTTTGATGGTGGCCATTTTAGCAATTTCGCTATTCAGCATTCCCACGCATTTTCCCCAGGAAATGCATTTTCTAGTTTTTCTTATTATTCCGTACGTTTTTTGGTTCTGCGTAACTTCTGCATACTTTCAGCTATTAAAACCATTCAACTATCAAAATGTTCGTCTCTTTTAGCTGAGGTGTGCTCTTTTTCAACTTTTTTTCTACCATTTATACTTTTTAAAATATTAAGCTTTTTATCACTTTTTTTAACATTGAAGTCTATGGGAGCATGCTTGAAATCCTTAAATTCTTCTTCCGCTCCCAAAAGTTTCAGCTCCTTCATACTTTCACCTACAGACACCAGCAAACTTTAAAATGTTCACAAAATATTCAGCTATCGGGCTATATCTTTTCAGTTTGATATCTTTTACAGTTTTTGAGAAAAAGCTTTTTGTTTAGAGGTCATTTCAGGAAATTTTAGCCATTATTCAGAGTGTACTGTGTTTGTTTTGTTGCCATGGTTACCAAAGCTTCTGTTATACACAGGGGGGGAGGTGGCTGGAGCATCTCAGCTTTGATTACAGAGCCCGAGGGAGGGGACAGAAACACCATGTACTGATTTATAATAGAGGAATATGATGGGGCAGTTTTGATAGGGCAATTCTGATGGGGCAGTTTTGATGGGGCAATTATGATGGGGCAGTTTTGATGGTGGCAATATGATGGGGTAGTTTTGATAGGGCAATTCTGATGGGGCAGTTTCATGGTGGCAATATGATGGGGCAGTTTTGATGAGGCAATTCTGATGGTGGCAATATGATGGGACAATTTTGATGGAGCAATTCTGATGGGGCAGTTTTGATGGTGGCAATATGATGGGACAATTTTGATGGGGCAATTCTGATGGGGCAGTTTTGATGGTGGCAATTCTGATGGGGCAGTTTTGATGGTGGCAATATGATGGGACAGTTTTGATGGGGAAATTTTGATGGTGGCAATATGATGGGGCAGTTTTGATGGGGCAGTTTTGATGGGGCAATTCTGATGGGGCAGTTTTGATGGTGGCAATATGGTGGGGCAGTTTTGATGGGGCAATTCTGATGGGGCAGTTTTGATGGGGCAGTTTTGATGGGGCCATTCTGATGGGGCAGTTTTGATGGGGCAATTCTGATGGGGCAGTTTTGATGGGGCAGTTTTGATGGGGCAATTCTGATGGGGCAGTTTTGATGGGGCAATTCTGATGGGGCAGTTTTGATGGTGGCAATATGATGGGGCAGTTTTGATGGCAATATGATGGGGGCAGTTTTGCTGGGGGCCGTTTTAGCAATTCAGCATTCCCACGCATTTTCCCCAGGAAATGCATTTTCTAGTTATTAGTGGGAATGCTTTAGCAGTCCCACTATTGTTATTCGTTTTTTATTATTAGTGGGACTGCTTTAGCAGTCCCACTATTGTTATTCGTTTTTTTATTATTTTTCTTCTTATTCCGTACGTTTTTTGGTTCTGCGTAACTTCTGCATACTTTCAGCTATTAAAACCATTCAACTATTAAAATGTTCGTCTCTTTTAGCTGAGGTGTGCTCTTTTTCAAGTTTTTTTCTACCATTTATACTTTTTAAAATATTAAGCTTTTTAACACTTTTTTTTAACATTGAAGTCAATGGGAGCATGCTTGAAATCCTTAAATTCTTCTTCCGCTCCCAAAAGTTTCAGCTTCTTCATACTTTCACCTAGAGACACCAAACAAACTTTAAAATGTTCACAAAATATTCAGCTATCTGGCTATATCTTTTCAGTTTGATATCTTTTACAGTTTTTGAGAAAAAGCTTTTTGTTTAGAGGTCATTTCAGGAAATTTTAGCCATTAATCAGAGTGTACTGTGTTTGTTTTGTTACCATGGTTACCAAAGCTTCTGTTATACACAGGGGGGGAGGTGGCTGGAGCATCTTAGCTCTAAATACAGAGCCCGGGGGAGGGGACAGACACACCATGTACTGATTTATAATAGAGGAATATGATGGGGCTATTCTGATGGGGCAGTTTTGATGGTGGCAATATGATGGGGCAATTCTGATGGGGCAGTTTTGATGGGGGCAATATGATGGGGCAGTTTTGATGGTGGCAATATGATGGGGCAGTTTTAATGGGGACAATTTTGATGGGGCAGTTTTGATGGCATTATGATGGGGCAGTTTTGATGGCGGTCGTTTTAGCAATTTAGCTATTCAGCAATTATTTTGGGAAAAAAAATATTTTTGAAAAAAAAAAAATATTTTTGAAAAAAAAAATCATTTTTGAAGAAAAAAAAATATTTTGAAAAAAAAAATTATTTTTGAAAAAAAAAAATATTTTTGAAAAAAAAAAATATTTTTGAAAAAAAAAATTATTTTTGAAAAAAAAATATATTTTTGAAAAAAAAATAATTTTTGGAAAAAAAAATTACTTTTGAAAAAAAAATTACTTTTAGTTTTGATGGGGCAATTCTGATGGGGCAGTTTTGATGGGGACAATTTTGATGGGGCAATTCTAATGGGGCAGTTTTGATGGCAATATGATGGGGGCAGTTTTGATGGTGGTAATATGATGGGGCAGTTTTGATGGGGGCAATATGATGGGGCAGTTTTGATGGGGGCAGTTTTGATGGTGGCAATATGATGGGGCAGTTTTAATGGGGACAATTTTGATGGGGCAATTCTGATGGGGCAGTTTTGATGGCAGTATGATGGGGCAGTTTTGATGGCGGTCGTTTTAGCAATTTAGCTATTCAGCAATTATTTTTGAAAAAAAAAATATTTTTGAAAAAAAAAAATATTTTTGAAAAAAAAAAAATATTTTGAAAAAAAAAAATATTTTTGAAAAAAAAAAAATATTTTTGAAAAAAAAAAAAATTTTTTTTTGAAAAAAAAAAATTACTTTTGGAAAAAAAAAAATACTTTTAGTTTTGATGGGGCAATTCTGATGGGGCAATTCTAATGGGGCAGTTTTGATGGCAATATGATGGGGGCAGTTTTGATGGTGGCAATATGATGGGGCAGTTTTAATGGGGACAATTTTGATGGGGCAATTCTGATGGGGCAGTTTTGATGGCGGCCGTTTTAGCAATTTAGCTATTCAGCATTCCCACGCATTTTCCCCAGGAAATGCATTTTCTAGTTTTTCTTATTATTATTCCATACGTTTTTTGGTTCTGCGTAACTTCTGCATACTTTTAGCTATTAAAACCATTCAACTATGAAAATGTTCGTCTCTTTTAGCTGAGGTGTGCTCTTTTTCAACTTTTTTTCTACCATTTATACTTTTTAAAATATTAAGCTTTTTATCACTTTTTTTTAACATTGAAGTCAATGGGAGCATGCTTGAAATCCTTAAATTCTTCTTCCGCTCCCAAAAGTTTCAGCTCCTTCATACTTTCAGCTAGAGACACCAAACAAACTTTAAAATGTTCACAAAATATTCAGCTATCTGGTTATATATTTTCAGTTTGATATCTTTTACAGTTTTTGAGAAAAAGCTTTTTGTTTAGAGGTCATTTCAGGAAATTTTAGCCATTAATCAGAGTGTGCTGTGTTTGTTTTGTTGCCATGGTTACCAAAGCTTCTGTTATACACAGGGGGGAGGTGGCTGGAGCATTTCAGCTATGATTACAGAGCCCGGGGGAGGGGACAGACACACCATGTACTGATTTATAATAGAGGAATATGATGGGGCAGTTTTGATAGGGCAATTCTGATGGGGCAGTTTTGATGGTGGCAATATGATGGGGCAGTTTTGATGGGGCAATTCTGATGGGGCAGTTTTGATGGTGGCAATATGATGGGGCAGTTTTGATGGGGACAATTTTTATGGAGCAGTTTTAAAGGTGGCAATATGATGGGGCAGTTTTGATGGGGGCAGTTTTGATGGGGGCAATATGATGGGGCAGTTTTAATAGGAACAATTTTGATGGGGCAGTTTTGATGGCAGTATGATGGGGCAGTTTTGATGGCGGTCGTTTTAGCAATTTAGCTATTCAGCAATTATTTTTGAAAAAAAAAAATATTTTTGAAAAAAAAAAATATTTTTGAAAAAAAAAAAATATTTTTGAAAAAAAAAATTCATTTTGAAAAAAAAAATCATTTTTGAAAAAAAAAAAATGTAAAAAAAAAAAATTATTTTTGAAAAAAAAAATATATATTTTTGAAAAAAAAATTAATTTTTGAAAAAAAAAATTACTTTTGAAAAAAAAATTACTTTTAGTTTTGATGGGGCAATTCTGATGGGGCAGTTTTGATGGGGACAATTTTGATGGGGCAATTCTAATGGGGCAGTTTTGATGGCAATATGATGGGGGCAGTTTTGATGGTGGCAATATGATGGGGCAGTTTTGATGGTGGTAATATGATGGGGCAATTCTGATGGGGCAGTTTTGATGGTGGCAATATGATGGGGCAGTTTTGATGGGGCAATTCTGATGGTGGCAATATGATGGGACAATTTTGATGGAGCAATTCTGATGGGGCAGTTTTGATCGTGGCAATATGATGGGGCAGTTTTAATGGGGACAATTTTGATGGGGCAATTCTGATGGGGCAATTCTGATGGGGCAGTTTTGATGGCGGCCGTTTTAGCAATTTAGCTATTCAGCATTCCCACGTATTTTCCCCAGGAAATGCATTTTCTAGTTAGTGGGACTGCTCTAGTTAGTGGGACTGCTTTAGCAGTCCCACTATTGTTATTCGATTTTATTTATTTTTCTTAATTTTCCGTACGTTTTTCGGTTCTGCGTAACTTCTGCATACTTTCAGCTATTACAACCATTCAACTATTAAAATGTTCGTCTCTTTTAGCTGAGGTGTGCTTGTTTTCAACTTTTTTTCTACCATTTATACTTTTTAAAATATTAAGCTTTTTAACACTTTTTTTAACATTGAAGTCAATGGGAGCATGCTTGAAATCCTTAAATTCTTCTTCCGCTCCCAAAAGTTTCAACTCCTTCATACTTTCACCTAGAGACACCAAACAAACTTTAAAATGTTCACAAAATATTCAGCTATCTGGCTATATCTTTTCAGTTTGATATCTTTTACAGTTTTTGAGAAAAAGCTTTTTGTTTAGAGGTCATTTCAGGAAATTTTAGCCATTAATCAGAGTGTACTGTGTTTGTTTTGTTGCCACGGTTACCAAATCTTCTGTTATACACAGGGGGGGAGGTGGCTGGAGCATCTCAGCTCTGATTACAGAGCCCGGGGGAGGGGACAGACACACCATGTACTGATTTATAATAGAGGAATATGATGGGGCAGTTTTGATAGGGCAATTCTGATGGGGCAGTTTTAAAGGGGAAATTATGATGGGGTAGTTTTATTGGTGGCAATTATGATGGGGCAGTTTTGATGGGACAATTCTGATGGGGCAGTTTTGATGGTGGCAATATGATGGGCAGTTTTGATAGGGCAATTCTGATGGGGCAGTTTTCATGGTGGCAATATGATGGGGCAGTTTTGATGGGGCAATTCTGATGGGGCAGTTTTGATGGTGGCAGTATGATGGGGCAGTTTTGATGGGGACAATTTTAATGGAGCAGTTTTAAAGGTGGCAATATGATGGGGCAGTTTTGATGGGGCAATTCTGATGGGGCAGTTTTCATGGTGGCAATATGATGGGGCAGTTTTGATGGGGCAATTCTGATGGGGCAGTTTTCATGGTGGCAATATGATGGGGCAGTTTTGATGGGGACAATTTTAATGGAGCAGTTTTAAAGGTGGCAATATGATGGGGCAGTTTTGATGGTGGCAATATGATGGGGCAGTTTTGATGGGGCAATTCTGATGGGGCAGTTTTGATGGTGGCAATATGATGGGGCAGTTTTAATGGGGACAATTTTGATGGGGCAATTCTGATGGGGCAGTTTTGATGGCAGTATGATGGGGCAGTTTTGATGGCGGCCATTTTAGCAATTTAGCTATTCAGCATTCCCACGCATTTTCCCCACGAAATGCATTTTCTAGTTTTTCTTATTATTCCGTACGTTTTTCGGTTCTGCGTAACTTCTGCATACTTTCAGCTATTAAAACCATTCAACTATTAAAATGTTCGTCTCTTTTAGCTGAGGGGTGCTCTTTTTCAACTTTTTTTCTACCATTTATACTTTTTAAAATATTAAGCTTTTTATCACTTTTTTTTAACATTGAAGTCAATGGGAGCATGCTTGAAATCCTTAAATTCTTCTTCCGCTCCCAAAAGTTTCAGTGTACTGTGTTTGTTTTGTTGCCATTTTTACCAAAGCTTCTGTTATACACAGGGGGGGAGGTGGCTGAAGCATCTCAGCTCTGATTACAGAGCCCGGGGGAGGGGACAGACACACCATGTACTGATTTATAATAGAGGAATATGATGGGGCAGTTTTGATGGGGCAGTGTTGATGGTGGCAATATGATGGGGCAGTTTTGATGGGGCAGTTTTGATGGTGGCAATATGATGGGGCAGTTTTGATGGGGACAATTTTTATGGAGCAGTTTTAAAGGTGGCAATATGATGGGGCAGTTTTGATGGTGGCAATATGATGGGGGCAGTTGTGATGGGGCAATTCTGATGGGGCAGTTTTGATGGTGGCAATATGATGGGGCAGTTTTGATGGGGCAATTCTGATGGGGCAGTTTTGACGGGGCAATTCTGATGGGGCAGTTTTGATGGTGGCAATATGATGGGGCAGTTTTGATAGGGCAATTCTGATGGGGCAGTTTTGATGGGGCAATTCTGATGGGGCAGTTTTGATGGTGGCAATATGATGGGGCAGTTTTGATGGGGACAATTTTGATGGGGCAATTCTAATGGGGCAGTTTTGATGGCAATATGATGGGGGCAGTTTTGATGGTGGTAATATGATGGGGCAATTCTGATGGGGCAGTTTTGATGGTTGCAATATGATGGGGCAGTTTTAATGGGGACAATTTTGATGGGGCAATTCTGATGGGGCAGTTTTGATGGCAGTATGATGGGGCAGTTTTGATGGCGGCCATTTTAGCAATTTAGCTATTCAGCATTCCCACGCATTTTCCCCAGGAAATGCATTTTCTAGTTTATTTTTCTTATTATTATTATTCCGTACGTTTTTTGGTTCTGCATAACTTCTGCATACTTTCAGCTATTAAAACCATTCAACTATCAAAATGTTCGTCTCTTTTAGCTGAGGTGTGCTCTTTTTCAACTTTTTTTCTACCATTTATACCTTTTAAAATATTAAGCTTTTTAACAATTTTTTTAACATTGAAGTCAATGGGAGCATGCTTGAAATCCTTAAATTCTTCATCCTCTCCCAAAAGTTTCAGCTCCTTCATACTTTCACCTAAAGACACCAAACAAACTTTAAAATGTTCACAAAATATTCAGCTATCTGGCTATATCTTTTCAGTTTGATATCTTTTACAGTTTTTGAGAAAAAGCTTTTTGTTTAGAGGTCATTTCAAGAAATTTTAGCCATTAATCAGAGTGTACTGTGTTTGTTTTGTTGCCATGGTTACCAAAGCTTCTGTTATACACAGGGGGGGAGGTGGCTGGAGCATCTCAGCTTTGATTACAGAGCCCAGGGGAGGGGACAGACACACCATGTACTGATTTATAACAGAGGAATATGATGGGGCAGATTTGATGGGGTAATTCTGATGGGACAGTTTTGATGGGGCAATTATGATGGGGAAGTTTTGATGGTGGCAATATGATGGGGCAGTTTTGATGGGACAATTCTGATGGGGCAGTTTTGATGGTGGCAATATAATGGGGTAGTTTTGATAGGGCAATTCTGATGGGGCAGTTTCATGGTGGCAATATGATGGGGCAGTTTTGATGGGGCAATTCTGATGGGGCAGTTTTGATAGTGGCAATATGATGGGGCAATTCTGATGGGGCAATTCTTATGGGGCAATTCTGATGGGGCAGTTTTGATGGGGCAGTTTTGATGGGGCAATTCTGATTGGGCAATTTTGATGGTGGCAATATGATGGGGCAGTTTTGATGGAACAATTCTGATGGGGCAGTTTTGATGGTGGCAATATGATGGGGCAGTTTTGATAGGGCAATTCTGATGGGGCAGTTTTGATGGTGGCAATTCTGATGGGGCAGTTTTGATGGTGGCAATATGATGGGGCAGTTTTGATGGGGCAATTCTGATGGGGCAGTTTTGATGGGGCAATTCTGATGGGGCAGTTTTGATGGTGGCAATATGATGGGGCAGTTTTGATGGGGCATATCTGATAGGGCAGTTTTGATGGGGCAATTCTGATGGGGCAGTTTTGATGGTGGCAATATGATGGGCAGTTTTGATTGGGCAATTCTGATGGGGCAGTTTTGATGGTGGCAATATGATGGGGCAGTTTTGATGGCAATATGATGGGGGCAGTTTTGCTGGGGGCCATTTTAGCAATTCAGCATTCCCACGCATTTTTCCAAGGAAATGCATTTTTTAGTTAGTGGGAATGCTTTAGCAGTCCAACTATTGTTATTCGCTTTTATTAGTGCGAATTCTTTAGCAGTCCCACTATTGTTATTTGATTTTATTTATTTTTAATAATTTTATTCCGTAAGTTTTTTGGCTCTGCGTAACTTCAGCATACTTTCAGCTATTAAAACCATTCAACTATCAAAATGTTCTTCTCTTTTAGCTGATGTGTGCTCTTTTTCAACTTTTTTTCTACCATTTATACTTTTTAAAATATTAAGCTTTTTATCACTTTTTTAACATTGAAGTCAATGGGAGCATGCTTCAGAAACTTAAAATCTTCTTCCGCTCCCAAAAGTTTCAGCTCCTTCATACTTTCACCTACAGACGCCAAACAAACTTTAAAATGTTCACAAAATATTCAGCTATCTGGCTATATCTTTTCAGTTTGATATCTTTTACAGTTTTTGAGAAAAAGCTTTTTGTTTAGAGGTCATTTCAGGAAATTTTAGCCATTAATCAGAGTGTACTGTGTTTGTTTTGTTGCCATGGTTACCAAAGCTTCTGTTATACACAGGGGGGGAGGTGGCTGGAGCATCTCAGCTCTGATTACAGAACCCGGGGGAGGGGACAGACACACCATGTAATGATTTATAATAGAGGAATATGATGGGGAATTTTTGATAGGGCAATTCTGATGGGGCAGTTTTGATGGGGCAATTATGATGGGGCAGTTTTGATGATGGCAATATGATGGGGCAGTTTTGATGGTGGCAATATGATGGGGCAGTTTTGATGGTGGCAATATGATGGGGCAGTTTTGATGGGGCAATTCTGATGGGGCAGTTTTGATGGTGGCAATATGATGGGGCAGTTTTGATGGTGGCAATATGATGGGGCAGTTTTGATGGTGGCAATATGATGGGGCAGTTTTAATGGAGACAATTTTAATGGAGCAGTTTTAAAGGTGGCAATATGATGGGGCAGTTTTGATGGGGCAATTCTGATGGGGCAGTTTTGATGGTGGCAATATGATGGGGCTGTTTTAATGGAGACAATTTTGATGGGGCAATTCTGATGTGGCAGTTTTGATGGCAGTATGATGGGGCAGTTTTGATGGCGGCCGTTTTAGCAATTCAGCATTCCCACGCATTTTCCCCAGGAAATGCATTTTCTAGTTTATTTTTAATAATTTTAATTTTATTCCGTACGTTTTTTGGTTCTGCATAACTTCTGCATACTTTCAGCTATTAAAACCATTCAACTGTCAAAATGTTCATCTCTTTTAGCTGATATGTGCTCTTTTTCAACTTTTTTTCTACCATTTATACTTTTTAAAATATTAAGCTTTTTATCACTTTTTTTTAACATTGAAGTCAATGGGAGCATGCTTCAGAAACTTAAAATCTTCTTCCGTTCCCAAAAGTTTCAGCTCCTTCATACTTTCACCTACAGATGCCAAACAAACTTTAAAATGTTCACAAAATATTCAGCTACCTGGCTATATCTTTTCAGTTTGATATCTTTTACAGTTTTTGAGAAAAAGCTTTTTGTTTAGAGGTCATTTTAGGAAATTTTAGCCATTAATCAGAGTGTACTGTGTTTGTTTTGTTGCCATGGTTACCAAAGCTTCTGTTATACACAGGGGGAGGTGGCTGGAGCATCTCAGCTTTGATTACAGAGCCCGGGGGAGGGGACAGACACACCATGTACTGATTTATAATAGAGGAATATGATGGGGCAGTTTTGATAGGGCAATTCTGATGGGGCAGTTTTGATGGGGCAATTATGATGGGGCAGTTGTGATGTTGGCAATATGATGGGGCAGTTTTGATGGGACAATTCTGATGGGGCAGTTTTGATGGTGGCAATATGATGGGGTAGTTTTGATAGGGCAATTCTGATGGGGCAGTTTCATGGTGGCAATATGATGGGGCAGTTTTGATGGGGCAATTCTGATGGGGCAGTTTTGATGGTGGCAATATGATGGGGAAGTTTTGATGGTGGCAATATGATGGGGCAGTTTTGATGGTGGCAATATGATGGGGCAGTTTTGATGGGGACAATTTTTATGGAGCAGTTTTAAAGGTGGCAATATGATGGGGCAGTTTTGATGGGGGCAATTTTGATGGTGGCAATATGATGGGGGCAGTTGTGATGGGGCAATTCTGATGGGGCAGTTTTGATGGGGCAGATTTGATGGTGGCAATATGATGGGGCAGTTTTGATGGGGCAATTCTGATGGGGCAGTTTTGATGGTGGCAATATGATGGGGCAGTTTTGATGGGACAATTCTGATGGGGCAGTTTTGATGGTGGCAATATGATGGGGCAGTTTTGATGGTGGCAATATGATGGGGCAGTTTTGATGGGGCAATTCTGATGGGGCAGTTTTGATGGTGGCAATATGATGGGGCAGTTTTAATGGGGACAATTTTGATGGGGCAATTCTGATGTGGCAGTTTTGATGGCAGTATGATGGGGCAGTTTTGATGGCGGCCGTTTTAGCAATTCAGCATTCCCACGCATTTTCCCCAGGAAATGCATTTTCTAGTTTATTTTTCTTTTTCTTCTTATTATTCCGTACGTTTTTTGGTTCTGCGTAACTTCTGCATACTTTCAGCTATTAAAACAATTCAACTATTAAAATGTTCGTCTCTTTTAGCTGATGTGTGCTCTTTTTCAACTTTTTTTCTACCATTTATACTTTTTAAAATATTAAGCTTTTTAACACTTTTTTTTAACATTGAAGTCAATGGGAGCATGCTTGAAATCCTTAAATTCTTCTTCCGCTCCCAAAAGTTTCAGCTCCTTCATACTTTCACCTAGAGACACCAAACAAACTTTAAAATGTTCACAAAATATTCAGCTATCTGGCTATATCTTTTCAGTTTGATATCTTTTACAGTTTTTGAGAAAAAGCTTTTTGTTTAGAGGTCATTTCAGGAAATTTTAGCCATTAATCAGAGTGTACTGTGTTTGTTTTGTTGCCATGGTTACCAAAGCTTCTGTTATACACAGGGGGGGGAGGTGGCTGGAGCATCTCAGCTCTGATTACAGAGCCCGGGGGAGGGGACAGACACACCATGTACTGATTTATAATAGAGGAATATGATGGGGCAGTTTTGATGGGGTAATTCTGATGGGGCAGATTTGATGGTGGCAATATGATGGGGCAGTTTTGATGGGGCAATTCTGATGGGGCAGTTTTGATGGTGGCAATATGATGGGGCAGTTTTGATGGGGACAATTTTTATGGAGCAGTTTTAAAGGTGGCAATATGATGGGGCAGTTTTGATGGTGGCAATAGGATGGGGGCAGTTGTGATGGGGCAATTCTGATGGGGCAGTTTTGATGGTGGCAATATGAAGGGGCAGTTTTGATGGGGCAATTCTGATGGGGCAGTTTTGATGGGGCAATTCTGATGGGGCAGTTTTGATGGTGGCAATATGATGGGGCAGTTTTGATAGGGCAATTCTGATGGGGCAGTTTTGATAGGGCAATTCTGATGGGGCAGTTTTGATGGGGCAATTCTGATGGGGCAGTTTTGATGGGGACAGTTTTGATGGTGGCAATATGATGGGGCAGTTTTGATGGGGCAATTCTGATGGAGCAGTTTTGATGGTGGCAATATGATGGGGCAGTTTTGATGGGGACAATTTTGATGGGGCAATTCTAATGGGGCAGTTTTGATGGCAATATGATGGAGGCAGTTTTGATGGTGGCAATATGATGGGGCAGTTTTGATGGTGGTAATATAATGGGGCAATTCTGATGGGGCAGTTTTGATGGTGGCAATATGATGGGGCAGTTTTGATGGGGCAATTCTGATGGTGGCAATATGATGGGACAATTTTGATGGAGCAATTCTGATGGGGCAGTTTTGATGGTGGCAATATGATGGGGCAGTTTTATTGGGGACAATTTTGATGGGGCAGTTTTGATGGCAGCCATTTTAGCAATTTAGCTATTCAGCATTACCACGCATTTTCCCCAGGAAATGCATTTTCTTCTTATTATTATTATAGCCAAATTTACCACCCTAACTCCTCCCACAGTTTTTACACTATATAGTCAAGTAATATACCGAAACGTGCGGATTATTCCTGAATGGTGTGCTATTATTTTGTGGAACGTTTCGCCAAATGGTTCACGAAATATCGTCGTTTTTGCGGCGAAATTGGTCCCATAGGAATGAATGGGGAAACTAGAGTGGGAGGTGACAAAAGCTGAAAAATCAGAACATGATTTCTAAACTGCCGCCACTCCCTCATTTTCAAGCCCACCTACACAAATCTTATATCAAAACTTTCAGCTATCCCTGCTGCCACTAAACATGTCCACGGCTAAGCCATAGTCCTGATAGTTTTCACAATATGACCATTTGTTTGCAACTCACACCGTCCATTGACATTCATTGAAACTACACTCTAGCCCCTTCAAATTTGAAGGGCAATTTCTAAACTGCGACTGTGCCTCCATTTTTAATATTTCAGAGACATACTATACATCAAAATCTAGGTCTGGGTCTTGTGATTCTCACAATATAAAGATCTTCGCTGTAGGATTTAGAGTTTTTGGGAAAAAGCTTTTTGTTTAGAGGTCATTTCAGGAAATTTTAGCCATTAATCAGAGTGTACTGTGTTTGTTTTGTTGCCATGGTTACCAAAGCTTCTGTTATACACAGGGGGGAGGTGGCTGGAGCATCTCAGCTCTGATTACAGAGCCCGGGGGAGGGGACAGACACACCATGTACTGATTTATAATAGAGGAATATGATGGGGCAGTTTTGATGGGGTAATTCTGATGGGGCAGTTTTGATGGTGGCAATATGATGGGGCAGTTTTGATGGGGCAATTCTGATGGGGCAGTTTTGATGGTGGCATTATGATGGGGCAGTTTTGATAGGGCAATTCTGATGGGGCAGTTTTAATGGGGCAATTATGATGGGGCAGTTTTGATGGTGGCAATATGATGGGGCAGTTTTGATGGGGCAATTCTGATGGGGCAGTTTTGATGGTGGCAATATGATGGGGCAGTTTTGATGGGGACAATTTTGATGAGGCAATTCTAATGGGGCAGTTTTGATGGTGGCAATATGATGGGGCAGTTTTGATGGTGGTAATATGATGGGGCAATTCTGATGGGGCAGTTTTGATGGTGGCAATATGATGGGGCAGTTTTGATGGGGCAATTCTGATGGTGGCAATATGATGGGACAATTTTGATAGAGCAATTCTGATGGGACAGTTTTGATGGTGGCAATATGATGGGGCAGTTTTAAAGGGGACAATTTTGATGGGGCAATTCTGATGGGGCAGTTTTGATGGCAGTATGATGGGGCAGTTTTGATGGTGGCCATTTTAGCAATTTAGCTATTCAGCATTCCCACGCATTTTCCCCAGGAAATGCATTTTCTAGTTGTATTGTATAGTACAGTACAGCATTTTCATTTGTGTTCTGTACTTATACAAATTAATACAACGTTATTGAGCTGGAGTTGTGTGTTAGACCTTTTTTTCACAATACAGTACAGTACAATAGGTAAAAATGCTTAAAATATTGATTTCTTGTGACCCTTTGTTTAAAAAACAATTCGTTTAACGACCTGAACTTTGGAATGTAACCTGGTCGTTAAGTGAGTAGTACCTGTATTACCTTCAAAGTGGTATCCTGCTGGTTCCCATAACACTGGTGCTTTCGTTTTGCTTATATTTAAGTGATTTCTCTCACCATCGCTCCCAACTTTCTGCAACCAAACCCCCCTGCCAGGCCTCTAGTTATGCAGGTCTGAAAGAACTAACGCATAAATAATATGCAAAAAAAATATTGGTAAATCCTCAAGTTTTTTTTTTTTTAGCCACTACTTTTCCTTTACACTGGTTTTGAAAATGCATATGCAATAATTTAGAAGTTGGATGAAAGGTATAACATTTCTGGTAGTTATATTTATTAATTGACTTCTACAAATTAAACGAAAAATAGGTGGAAACAAGGAGGCAAAGGCGCAAAGGGATTTGGTGCAAAATGAGGGATAGTTTGGAGCAATGAAAAAGGTAAATGGCTGTTCACATTGCAAGGGAATTTTGTAGTAAAGCTCTACTGAATTCTATCATGCACTCATGTGCTAGAAAAAATGCTGTTTTTTTTATATTCTTGCACATGATTGGGTATTTTTTGCAAATTTAATTTTTTTTATCACATTCACTGAGCTAAGCAAAATGTTCACTGCAAAGTGAAAATTCCCTTGCAAAGTATAAAGCCTTATTTATGTCTCACTAAACATTACAAACTTTATAAAGGGAGCTTTTTTTTTGCTTCTTTTCTTTTTGTCTACTTTATCCATGGAATTTATAAGAATAGGTTGACCTATATGAACTGAATTGAGTTGTTTAATTATTCTGTTTTCAATACTGTCATAATATCCTTATTTTTATGTTAAAAAGTAGTGGCACATTCACCCCTAAATATTTGTATTTTAGAAGTAAGCAGCAAAAGAAGATAAAATGATTTCAGTTAAGTTATAAAGTTATATGTTACTGTCAGTCCCTTTGTATGTGCTTGTATGTGAACATGTGTGTTAAAATCCCAAAGCCACATTGCCTACAAGTAACAAACCTTTGATAAACAGCCTTCCACACTAAAAGAATGTAAGGATGGGGAGAATGTTTGCAAACTCCATAATCTATTTATTGGTGTTAAACATTCAGCTCATTCCCTCCAGCAGAGTCTAACAAGCAGCCCATCAGTCAGCCACAGGCAGGAAGAAGTCTGCACACCTCTTCTAAAAACAGCTCAATAAAAGCAAAGTGTGGCAGGACAATAAATCCCTTAACGTTAGTAGAAAGACCAGCCCCAGGGCAAAGCACTGAGAGGTAAAAACTCTAAACCTCCTGCTGTTGCTGGTTTTGATTTGAAGGTAACACCAAGGAGATAAAATTGTTCTTAGGTGTCATGACCCTGTTCAATTGAACTAAAAATGGCAACAGATCATGTTGCTGCCAATGTCTTTACTTCTAGGTTCATAGTAGCCGAACAGCAAAACAAACTGCTCCCTCATGGATCATTAATTCCCAACAAGATTCATTAAAACCTAGGATCAAAAGCTGGAACTGTAGTATGGAAACTATTTTTGTGAGGATCTATGTAAAAATATATTTGATTTCAAATGCATAACTGTTTTCTTAGCACCACACTACTTGTACCTCTTAGTTTTTATTTTACTTATTTATTAATAGTCATCTCTCCTGTGCCTAGATATTTGAACCAGAGCCTAACTTTCCTGTGAAAAATCCTGGGGTCCCAGTGTCAGAATCTGTCATACCAGTTTTATGGGAGTCTCGACTCATCCTGTTAGGTTTTTAATGTATTTTATATTATAAAGCATGCAACAAAAGGAGTGAAAACACTTTAAGGTGTTTAGGATCTAAATGGTGAATGACCTCTAAAACGGCTGTAGTACATGTTTAAACAATCAGATGTAGAAGCCTGAAAGCTAAAATTAGAAAATCAAGTATTTGTAATTTTTTGTGTTTTTCACAGACAAATTGGGCCTGTTGTGATGTCTGGTTATTCTGTAACAATTGTACATAAAGCAAAAATGCATTTAATCTACAGTATATTTTGTTATCTGGTATATGAGAAATTAATAAGGGCATACATAGTTATATTTTATCCATTATAGTAACTTTTGTTCTTCCCACTTTTCTGGCTCCTTGCACCTGCCGTACATTGTTTTGCCTGCTGATTTTGTCTCCTCCTGATGTCTGCTTCTTTTACCTATGAAAGCAGATGTCCGTTTTTACAGGCCAGTATGATGGGACACTGATTGAGGAATCTATTGAGAAAATGATGTCTATTATGTCCCTATCTCTTTGTTGTGTTTTTCTCTGAAGCCCTTGGCTATTCCTGTATGCTTTCTTAGTCACTAACCTGGAGGAAGGCAGCCTGGGAAAGGTAGTAGTGAGTCAGTATTGAAACCTGAAGAAATAGCCTTCTCATCTAAGTATGTAAGCCCTCCAGCTATTGATACAATAGTATTTTTACATTACTGTCAGAAGTGCAAAAAAGATTCACATACGATGCAAAGTCAAAACTATTTTTTTTTTATGATTTTGTTTCTTTTTCATTTACTGTAAAATACTGATTTTTTTAAAATATATAAACTGAATAAATAAATAACACCATGATCATAAAACAGGCATTTAATGAAGTGGCTTAATTGGTATCATTACATACCATTAAAACTGTCCCGTACCATAGTTTGGGGTATTAGAAGCATATAACCAACTGTGCACACTGAACACCTAGAGCTCCTAGTAGGTATTTGTTCTACTATAAAAAAAAAGCATTACAGGACTATTATTATATATAATTATGCAATTAAATGGAGATAGGTAGAACAAATATATATCTATATAAAAGATTAGTAGGTAGGTCTGTACTTCTTGCAGGTTGAGCACCTGCAAAGCAGTGGACCTTTAGACATACATTATACTCTAAAGCAATATTTGCTGTTGCAGAGCTAGACAATTCTACTAAATGCCACTGCAAGAGAGAAAGAGTTACTTGATCTTCGTATATCCGGATATGGTATTCAGTAGCCCCCTATGGTCAGAGATTAGAACAGGAGGAAGCTGGGCATATCATGTCCCATATATTTATCCAGCTGCTGTCTCGATGGGGAAAACTCAGCTTAGTGCTTTGAACAAATAGAATATTGTGCTTAACCACAATAGAATATTGTATTAACCACATGTGCACCAGAATAATTTTGGAATTTCAGCTTTTGTATAGAAAGTTCTATGTATGGTGATATGTACTGGATTTATTGAAATTCTGTTTTTAGCTAAGCACTGTATGTTTCTAAGCTGACTTCATATCATAACCTAATGCAAGCTTAGCAAAACAATACCTGTCTACAAAAAAAGATCTGTTGATTTCACTCCTATGCCTGTAGTATACTTATACACATCTTAAAAATATAAATAACATTAACAAATAATAATAATAATTAGGAGCCAATTTTCCAGCTCAGCAGTTCATAGTTTCAATGGTACAGACATTGCTCCCGCAGACTACCAGTAATGTTGTCTGGCTTAAGAGATCAATTGATTTACATACCAGTAGTCCTCTCAGTTTCATAAACCAGGATAAAATCTTTTATTATTAGAGGCAGCCATGCCATTAGAAAATTAAAAAAATGGTTTAGTTTGTACTGGATTTTTTATTTCCGTATCTCCACAAAAAAATAATAATATACATAGCAACAATAATAATAATTTCTCAAAATAAAAAATTTAAAAAGTGTCGTATGGATATTAATGACTTCAGGAAAAATTATATTTATTTGTGGCAGAATGTGGATACGCTTCCTTCTGTAAGTATGGTGGAGAATAACCCATCTCCTAATGAATATCTAAACAATTACAGCTATAATGGCAATAGACCAAATGTTACAGTATCCCAAGTGAAGGCCCCAAAAAGAGATTTTAGGGCACCACAGACTGTTCAGAATAATAGAGGAAGGGGTAACAAGCAAAACCCCAAAGGAAAAAATAATGGCTCCTTTCAAACTAGGAACCTTTCAAATAATTCTGGATATAAGGATTTTCATCAGGTTATTACTCAGAACCATTATGAAGTTTTAGAAAATATGGGGAACGATTATGCTACCCAATCACCATGCCCACCTCCTTTTTTTAGGGAGAGGCATGAGGGGCCACCCCAGGGGACGCAGGGACCCATCCCTGGAGGGGTCGGCTGATGCAACCTTACTTTCCACTAAACACACAGGAATGGTGGAACCCACCAGTGTGGGAGAAACCATTCAGCCCGTCCTGATTTCCAAGGACAATGCACAAAGAGGGTGCAGGGCAGGGTGCAGAGTCGAGCAAAAAAAGATGCAGGGAAACAGACTGAGTGGCATTTATAATTTGACCCAAGTTAAGTTAACCCAGAAAGAAACTAATATTTTAAATGCAGGATTGAAATGTACATCCAAAAAAACTATTAATAAGTTTAGTGTATATATAGATATACATAATTATGTCAGAAAACCGAATATAAAAAAATTATGTTTTATCGAATAATTTCAACCTTAGGAATAAGAAAGGAATAGATACAGTTGGTGTTGACAGTGGTTTAAAAAATAGATCCCTGTTTAACCCATTTCAACCCTCAAATCACCAAGTTGAAGTTTTTAAGCATCTGGTCTTAAAAGATCTGGATGGATTAGCCCCCAAAAAGAGTTTACATCCTAACTACAGTATATCCAAGAGGGCATTAAAGCACTAGAAAATAGAAAGGATGTTATTGTCGGCCCCACTGATAAGGGAGGGAGGGCAGTGATAATGTATAAAAACTTTTATCATTCCCAACTAGTGTCTATGCTTTTGGATGATAACACATATTTTCAGTTGGATAAGGATCTGACTAATAGTTATAGGATAGATCTTTATAATTTAGTTGATCATGGCTTTTATATGAGAGTTATCACTAAAAAAGAAAAGGCTTATTTGTGCCCTTCTTTCAGCCGCATACCTACGATATACACTTTACCGAAAATCCATAAGGATGCAACAAATCCACCGGGAAGACCCACTGTTAATGGGATCAATTCTATGACATCTAGGATTGGTCAATACCTTGATAATTTTTTTACAGAGGAGTGTAGTAAACACAAGGGCCTATCTTATGGACACCACTAATTTATTACTGTTAAAAAAGGTGGTCTTCCTGAACAATGCTGAGATATTTTTGGTAACGGCTGATGTTTCATCACTTTACACAATTATCCAGCATGATGATGCATTATTAACATTGAACTGGGCTTTCTGTAAAAGGGATGACTTACCATTCATCCAAAAAAAGTGTTTAAGGATGGTTCTAGATTTCTGCTTAACGCACAATTACTTTTGGTATGCTGGCAAGTTCTACAATCAAAGAAGGGGCGTGGCAATGGGCGCAAAATTTGGGCGTAGCCTCACTAACTTATTCATGAGTGAGTGGGAGGACAAGTGGATTTTTGGTAATAGGAGGAAGGAAATCATCTTTTACCAGCATTACATTGATGACCTGTTCTTTATTTGGCAGGGATATGAATCCTCATTGATCGAGTTCTCTAACTGGTTGAACACCAATACTAATAATATTAAATTGGAGTTCTGCTGGAATAATAATCAGATTATTTTTTTGGATGTCACTGTTATGAAATGTGAAAACCTCCTGCTCACTAAGGCCTTTTTCAAAGCTATATTCCTGTTCACAGTGGCCACCATCCACTGTGGTTGAGGAACAATCCAAAGGGCCAGTTTATGCGCATCTGCAGGAACTGTTCTCGTGATGAGGATTATTTTGCTCAAGCACAACAGATTAAGAGTCGTTTTACTGAAAAGGAATATAATGTCCATGATTTGGATAAGGTTATCCATGAAGTAGGTCTGGCCCCACAGGATTCGTGTTTGCAACCCAGGGAAAGTATCAGGATAAGAAACATGAATGGTGGCTTCATAGGCAGTTTTCATGAACAATATAAGGATATCAAATCCATCTTTAGGACACATTGGGACATACTCAGAATGGACAGGATTTTGAGCAAAGCCCTTCCAGAAACTCCTCCTTTTGTTTATAGAAGAACAGCTTCTTTTGGTGAAAAGGTGGTAAAAAAGGTTCTGGATCCTCCAAGCAGGCCTCAAATGTTTTGGGATAGAGCTGCTTTTTACGCCTGCAGGAAGTACAAGGCGTGCCAACAGGTGGATACCCACATCAGGGGGCTTAGCAGTTTTAGATATACTGCTAACAGTGCTGAATTTCAAATCAAGGAATTTATTTCCTGTGTATCCACTCATATGGTGTATGCTTTGGAGTGCCCCTGTGGCCTTATGTGAGGGAACTCCTCCGCACACACAGCCTAACACCAAAAGCCCTTCGATGCCGGGAAAAAGACTGTATTCTACCCTGCACTCTCGCCCATGTGGGTTAACAACTTGCCCAGCACGGAACATCACAGATCTTTTTAAAAATAAACCTGCAGACCATAGCAGCGCGTCCGGACACAGGATGGCGCCGCCACACCACAAGGAGGAGTACAGCAAAGATTCACAGTCAGCTCCAGAGGACTCAGGTGGGGCAAAACCAGAGTAGAACACCCCCTCACCTACTCTGATATGTCTTTGATTGCTGCGGATATTAAGTCTACCTTCTCTGCAGCGATCACTGATTTAAAAACCAACCTGATGGTGCCGACAGAGAAGCTAACTTCTGCAGAGGCTGCAGGGAAACATAGAGACAAGGCCATACACAGACTGGAGAAGATTTCTGTCACCCAATCTCAACATTTCATAAAAATGAATAGGCACCTTGAGGATTTGGATAATAGGGGCAGAAGATGCAACATAAGAGTGAGGGGGATCCCAGAAACAGTGGAACCTGATCAGATTATCCCAGCACTACAGCGGGTCTTTAACAGCCTGCTAGACAGACAGGAGGATATGGACATTGACTTTGTGAGAGCACACAGGGCCTTGCGACCCAGGGGCCCTTACATGACACCAGAGACATAATATGCTGCTTGCAAAGTTTTGTCCTCAAGGAGGAAATTATGCGTAAAGCACGGAGGAATGATCACATTATATTCAATGAGGTAACCATAATGATATTTTAAGATTTATCCCAAATTACTCTCAAGAACCGGCGCCCTTTGCGCCTCCTGCTGGAGAAGCTAAGGGAAAGGGAGCTGAAATACACATGGCAATTTCCATTCGCCCTCTGTCACATAATGATAAACAACATATTCTACTCACCCCAGCTGACCTGCCAGATTTCTGTACAGCTCTAAATCTGGGTCAGACGGACCTCCTGGTGTGGTACTCTGACTTTCTATTGACACTTCTGACACTACCAGAAAGGAACCCCCCTAGATCGCTGTTTACCACCCCAGATAAAAGGCAATCAAAAAGATTGAAACATGGCTGCGGTGGAGGGTCTAAGGCAGGAACGCCTAGGATGCAAGCCGAAGCACTTGGAGACCAAGAGGACTGACACACTCACCCATCGCTCCATCTTCTCACCCTCCCCTAACCCAATCCCTCATCTGGCTGGATGACCCCGAGCCCAACGAGGAGTCATGAGACTCTGAATTTACAGAGAACTTAAGGCCTATAGTCCATTCGTTGCTTTGTTCCTTATCTTTGGGCTGGGGCCTCAACATGAAACCATATGGCCAAATGACCCAGGGGACACGCCACCATATAGGCCTTAAACAGTGCCCTTGCCTAGCAGGCTGGACTCATACCCCATATACCCAAGTTTATGTTACCGACAATGGTCGGGTGTTTAACAGTTAAAAATAACCAGTTGAAGCCCTTATGACTGTATGTGCAACAGTTGGGATACCCATTCAGGTTTAATTGTCTTCTTCTAACTGTAGTCAGAGGCGAGTTGCTATACTGTCATTTGTCATCTCCCTTCTTCCCCTCAAAGTTGCCCAGTACTCCGCTATATGGATACAGGGCATTCTAATCAAACTAAGTGATCATCTCCTTTGGGGGCAGAAGTTTACCACCCCCGAAGGAGGATTACTAATGACCTCTACTCTTGCAACTCTACTCTTTCTTCTCTCCTTCTTTCCTTTTCCTCTTTATCTCAATCTCTATTTTCCCACTTTACAGTGTAAAGTAGAATATATTGTGAGTTTTATCTCTAACATTGGTACAGTTATTGATATAGTGAAAAAAGGAGATGATTAATGCGCTACCCAAAAGAAACAAAACCAGCTGCTACAAACCATGTGACAAAAAAGGAAACAAATCTAGAATAAATTGTAGCGCTAAAAACACACATATATTAATGGTGAATAAAAAGTTCAAAGTGCATATAAAAACGTAATGTCCCAAGAAAAAAAGAAAGAAATATATAATCCAAAGGAACAGTAGTCCGCAGTGAAAATAAGTGAATAATCCGTGTATCAATCCTGTCTGCTTCTCAACCGTCAACTTGTATATCATCAACTTTAGCGAATAGATGGAATACGCTTACCAGAGAAGTTGGATTCTACTGACATGAGCATAGAATCAATGGAGCTTAATGCCACCCAGGGCAAAGTGATGAAGTGTTGGAGGCAAGGGTAGAGCCTCTGCAAGGCCGGGACGTCCCCTCTTTATCCACCGAAGCAGAGCCAAAAATGGATTCCAAAAAGCAAAGTGGATTCTCAGTTCCCCAGGATATGTGGAGAAAAGAAGGAATGCTTCCACATAGTGTGACTCTGGGTATTTTTATTCATAAAAAAACCACAATACATATAAAAGGTGATCACAAAGTAAAAAGAAGTGTATAGGGTGTGTAAAAAGCCGCCCTACGCGTTTCGGTGCAATGACCTTCAACAGGGGCATATGACAAAATTGGCAAAAGGCAAAATTGATGTAGCGTCTGAGGCGATAGCGGCATATTTTCATGAATATTACTCAAAACTCTACAACCTACCACCGCAACACAGACAACAAGACATGGAGGGAGATAGGACACAAATTATTTAAAACTACTTAAATAAAAGTGGACTTATGACTCTACAAGACGCTGACATCTCATTTCTAGAAACACTAATTTCATCCACAGAACTCAGACAAGCCATCAAACAGCTGAAATCGGGGAAGAGCCCAGGTCCAGATGTATATTCCTCCATCTATTATAAAACCTTCATAAACATCCTCACGGACCCTCTCATTCCAGCTAGGGATGAGCTGAACATGCGAACAGGCAAAAAATTTGTTCAAAAACGCAAACACCGTTAAAGTCTATGGGACACGAACATGAATAATCAAAAGTGCTAATTTTAAAGGCTTATATGCAAGTTATTGTCATAAAAAGTGTTTGGGGACCTGGGTCCTGCCCCAGGGGACATGGTTCAATGCAAAAAAAGTTTTAAAAATGTCCGTTTTTTCAGGAGCAGTGATTTTATTAATGCTTAAAGTGAAACAATAAAAGTGTAATATTCCTTTAAATTTCGTACCTGGGGGGGGTGTCTATAGTATGCCTGTAAAGGGGTGCATGTTTCCCATATTTAGAACAGTCTGACATTTCAAAGGAAAAAACTACTCACGCCTGTTAATGAATTGCCGGTCCGACAATACATATAAAAGTTCATTGATAAAAACGGCATGGGAATTCTCCACAGGGGAACCCCGAACCAAAATTTAAAAAAAAATGACGTGGGGGTCCCCATAAATTCCATACCAGGCCCTTCAGGTCTGGTATGGAAAAAAAATGGCGTGGGGGTCCCCCTCAAAATCTATACCAGACCCACAGGTCTGGTATGGATTTTAAGGGGAACCCCGTGCCAATTTTTTTAAAAAAATGGCGTGGGGTCCCCCCAAAAATCCATACCAGACCCTTATCCGAGCACGCAACCTGGCAGGCCGCAGGAAAAGAGGGGGACGAGAGAGCATCCCCCATCCTGAACCGTACCAGGCCACATGCCCTCAACATTGGGAGGGTGCTTTGGGGTAGCCCCCCAAAACACCTTGTCCCCATGTTGATGGGGACAAGGGCCTCATCCCCACAACCCTTGTCCGGTGGTTGTGGGGTTCTGCGGGCGGGGGGCTTATCAGAATCTGGAAGCCCCCTTTAACAACGGGGCCCCAGATCCTGGCCCTCCCCCCTGTGTGAAATGGTAAGAGGGGAAAAAATTACCCCTACCATTTCACAAAAAAAGTGTCAAAAATGTTAAAAATTACAAGAGACAGTTTTTGACAATTCCTTTATTTAAATGCTTATTCTTTCCTATATCTTCTATCTTCTTTCTTCTATCCTCTATCTTCCTTCGTTTTCTTCCTCCATCTTCTTCTGGTTCTTCCTCCGGTGTTCTTGTCCGGCATCTTCCTCCGCGGCGTCTTCTTCCCTTCGTCTTCTCGGGCCGATCCGCATCCACCATGATGGGAGGCTCCCACTGTGTGACGCTTCTCCTCTTCTGATGGTTCTTAAACACCCGAGGAAGAACCAGGAGAAGAAGAAAAAGGAGGAAGAAACCAAAGTAAGATATAAGAAAGAAGAAGTATTTAAATAAAGGAATTGTCAAAAACTGTCTCTTGTCATTTTTAACATTTTTGACACTTTTTTTGTGAAATGGTAGGGTACCCCCTTACCATTTCACACAGGGGGGAGGGCCAGGATCTGGGGGTCCCCTTGTTTTTTATTTTGGTTCGGGGTTTCCCTGTGGGGAATTCCCATGTCGTTTTTATCAATGAACTTTTATGTGTATTGTCGGACAGGCAATTCATTAATAGCCACGAGTAGTTTTAAATGACTTTTTTTCTTTTGAAATGTCATTTTGCTGTCAGACTGTTCTAAACACGGGAAACATGCGCCCCTTTACAGGCATACTATAGACACCCCCCAGGTATGAAATTTAAAGGAATATTACACTTTTATTGTTTCACTTTAAGCATTATTAAAATCACTGCTCCCAAAAAACATCCATTTTTAAAACTTTTTTTTGCATTGATCCATGTCCCCTGGGGCAGGACCTAGGTCCCCAAACACTTTTTATGACAATACCATGCATATACGCCTTTAAAACTAGCACTTTTGATTTCTCCCATAGACTTTTAAAGGGTGTTCTGCGGCTTTCGAATTTGCCACGAACACCCCAAATTGTTCGCTGTTCGGAGAACATGAGTTCGACTCGAACTCGAAGCTCATTCCTAATTGCAGCTATGAATTCCATGTCCAAGCCTAGAGACTTAACACCAGAATTTCTTTCAGCTCACATTACAGTGATACCAAAGCTGGGTAAAGACCCCACGGAATGTTCCAGTTACCATCCCATATCCCTGTTAAACCTGGACGTTAAATTGTTCGCAAAGATTCTCACCCTAAGACTAGGCCCACTTCTCCCGGAGCTAATAGGGCTGGAACAAGTAGGCTTCAGATAAGAGGTGGGGCTCGAAGCATATTCTGTATCGCGGAATGGAGGTACCATACTGATTTACCTTGATACTTTCCAGCCTTTCCTGCCTCCCCCCTGCCTGGTTAATGGTAAAGACTGCTGTGGGGTTTGCTAAGGGAACCTAGTTGGACTGCAAAATCTAGGAGGGAGTCCAGAAAATCCGAGGGTGAGGCTCTGGTGTAGGGGGTGAGCAGAACGCTACAATATATAAGAGACTTAAATCTGAGCGTAAGCTCGTGGCTGAAGAGAAGCGCTGCCAGCCTTTGATCTCTGACTAGTGGCGTGGCAGGGGGTATACCCCCCTTAAACAGTCTTGCTTTTTGTGCTCTCTCCTCTTCTCCTTTCTATTTCAATAATATCTCCTTTCTGTTTCAATAAGAAAACAATAACCGTATTTAATAATTACTAACGGTTGGTGATGGTGGGACTGTGCAGTGGGGTATATCTTGAATGTAGCCGTGTAAGTGGTATAAACAATAGTTCAACACTGTGAAGCATCGTGAAAATCAATATGTCAGGGAGAAGAAAGGGAGATGAACATCCCAACCAGGAAAATATGGGAACCCAATCCCTACGGTCTGCTAAGGATAAGGAGAAGGAAAAAGGCCTTCACTCCACTGTGGCGGGGCAACGGCGGCGGCAGTTGCAGCTTCCGCTAAGCTAGAGAGAATGGTCCTCGCAGCGGAGCATACTCCAAATAAAGGGGGGCAGCAAGCCCAAAATAAGTCAGCAACGGATAGGAAAAGCCAAGGACACTCGGGCTTGCCCATAGGTACCTCTAATACAAAGAATCCCTCTAAAAAAGGGTTAGGAGTCACTAGTAAAGAAATGGAGGCCTCGACTGCCCCAATCCTTACGGTAAAAGGAGAGCCCTCCTTAAAAGACATTCTCTTGCCAATAAATGCATGTAATCAATCCTTGGGGGTATTGGGAGACCAAATGAAGGATATCAAAGATATCCCCGATTTCTCCCCGGATTTACAGAAGCGCAGAGCTGAGTTTCTGGGGGTTAAACGTAGCCTCCAGAAATTCAACGTCACGTATGCTCTCCTCTACCCGGCCAGGTTACGGATAAACGCACTGGAGGGAAGCCAGATTTTTGGGTCTCCAGCCAGTGCGTTAGCATGGTTAGAGGATAAGAAAGATCAATTACCCAGGAAGTAGTGGGGGAATTTCTCTGAAATTAGTATATATGAATGGGGCACAATTTTTATTTTTATCTTAGTAATATATATGTTTATTAAATGGAGCGGGGATGGGTTGTGACACGGTAAATGGAAGTAGATTTGAGATGGGGTGTGTTTATAATAAGTTTTTTTCTGAATATATGGAGGGAGGGGGGAGGGGGACGGGGGGAGGGAGGAGGGGTGTGTTATGGATGGGTAGGTGGGTATGGGTCGGTCATTAAAAAAGCCCTGAGGGGTAACCTAGAGTGGTATGGGAAGGATGGGGGGAGGGGGGGTAATTGGGGTGGGTTGGTGAGGAGGGGTGGGGGTAAAGGGCATGGAAGAAGTAGAACACAACATAGGGTACTAAGTCTCACACTAAAGGGAGAAAATAATGTATGGCACGCTGGATTATACAATGATACGTAGGACACAGATAAAATATGGGTATAATATTAATGTTTGCAGTGAGATAATTGGTGTGATGGTTAAATATTGGGGCACGAATGCCAGGGGAAAAGAGAAGAGAGGAAATTCCCTTTTTTTTTTTTTCTCCCTCTCTTTTCTTTTTCCCGTTGCTTTTTTGTGTTAAATTGTTGTGAGTATTTTTTTTTTTTTGGATATGGAAGAGCATCCCTACACCTGGGAAAATGTGGTATAAGGAGAAACAGGGAAGGATATTGGTATTTAATATGGTATGGAGTCCTGCAAGAATATCAAGTTTAGAGGGGATTTTCCCTTCACAGGTACAAAGGGCCTATGTCTGGTCTCTCGTCAGGGCTCTTCTTTATTTCTGTGATAGCCCCACCACAGAATAATTAATGGGAGTAAAGATAGGTTCATGGAACGTCAGGGAGATGGGCACTCCTGCCAAAAAGAGCATTGGTTTTTGATATGTTAGATACTTTTAAAGTGGATATTGCCTGTCTGCAGGAGACGCACCTGACCAGGGACACCAAAATTCAAAAAAGAAATAAAAAATATGGGTGTCAGTCCCATCCGGTACACACCTCTTATTCTAGGGGGGTGATGGTGCATATTGGGAGAGGGGTAGTGTTTACCTGCAGACAGTGAAATATAGATGCTGGGGGTCGGTATATCTTCTTGCACTGCATAATAGGGAACCAATAATACATATTAGCAAACATTTATAATCCTCCACCTTTTAAATTAGAAGTCTTATATTGTTTACTGGAGTTTATAGTTGACAAACCGAATATCCCGATCATTGTGGTTGGGGATTTTAATGTGGTAATAAATAAAGAAATAGATTCCCCCCAGGAAAACAGGGACAGGGTTTGCAGGGAAATCGAATGGGCCAGTTTCTTAAAGAGGCCAGGGAAGATGCTGGCCCATATTGTTAGATCTGATCCAACCCCTCTATGATCCCCGCTATTAGATCTATGGACGGTGAGATTACATCCCAATCAGATAAAGTTAGTGAAACGTTTAAAAAGTATTATGAATAATTATATAAATCTCGGGGGACTGTGGAGGGGCGGAAAGGGATAGCTTCTTTAGGAATATAGAGTTGCCCTCCCTCTCAGGGATGGATTTTGAGGCATTAGAGGCCCCGATTACATAGTTACATAGTTACATAGTAGGTGAGGTTGAAAAAAGACACAAGTCCATCAAGTCCAACCTATGTGTGTGATTATGTGTCAGTATTGCATTGTATATCCCTGTATGTTGTGGTCATTCAGGTGCTTATCTAATAGTTTCTTGAAGCTATCAATGCTCCCCGCTGAGACCATCGCCTGTGGAAGGGAATTCCACATCCTTGCCGCTCTTACAGTAAAGAACCCTCTACGTAGTTTAAGATTAAACCTCTTTTCTTCTAATTTTAATGAGTGGCCACGAGTCTTGGTAAACTCTCTTCTGCGAAAAAGTATTATCCCTATTGAGGGGTCACCAGTCTGGTATTTGTAAATTGAAATCATATCCCCTCTCAAGCGTCTCTTCTCCAGAGAGAATAAGTTCAGTGCCCGCAACCTTTCCTCATAACTAATATCCTCCAGACCCTTTATTAGCTTTGTTTCCCTTCTTTGTACTCGCTCCATTTCCAGTACATCCTTCCTGAGGACTGGTGCCCAGAACTGGACAGCATACTCTAGGTGCGGCCGGACCAGAGTCTTGTAGAACGGGAGAATTATCGTTTTATCTCTGGAGTTGATCCCCCTTTTAATGCATGCCAATATTCTGTTTGATTTGTTAGCAGCAGCTTGGCATTGCCTGCCATTGCTGAGCCTATCATCTACTAGGACCCCCAGGTCCTTTTCCATCCTAGATTCCCCCAGAGGTTCTCCCCCCAGTGTATAGATTGCATTCATATTTTTGCCACCCAAATGCATTATTTTACATTTTTCTACATTGAACCTCATTTGCCATGTAGTCGCCCACCCCATTAATTTGTTCAGGTCTTTTTGCAAGGTTTCCACGTCCTGCGGAGAAGTTATTGCCCTGCTTAGCTTAGTATCGTCTGCAAATACAGAGATTGAACTGTTTATCCCATCCTCCAGATCGTTTATGAACAAATTAAATAGGATTGGTCCCAGCACAGAACCTTGGGGAACCCCACTACCCACCCCTGACCATTCTGAGTACTCCCCATTTATCACCACCCTCTGAACTCGCCCTTGTAGCCAGTTTTCAATCCATGTACTCACCCTATGGTCCATGCCAACAGACCTTATTTTGTACAGTAAACGTTTATGGGGAACTGTGTCAAATGCTTTTGCAAAATCCAGATACACCACGTCTACAGGCCTTCCTTTATCTAGATGGCAACTCACCTCCTCATAGAAGGTTAATAGATTGGTTTGGCAAGAACGATTCTTCACGAATCCATGCTGATTACTGCTAATGATATCGTTCGTATTACTAAAATCCTGTATATAGTCCCTTATCATCCCCTCCAAGAGTTTACATACTATCGATGTTAGGCTAACTGGTCTGTAATTCCCAGGGATGTATTTTGGGCCCTTTTTAAATATACATTTGCTTTTCTCCAATCAGCTGGTACCATTCCAGTCAGTAGACTATCTGTAAAAATTAGGAACAACGGTCTGGCAATCACTTGACTGAGTTCCCTAAGTATCCTCGGATGCAAGTCATCTGGTCCCGGTGATTTATTAATGTTAAGTTTCTCAAGTCTAATTTTAATTCCGTTCTCTGTTAACCATGGAGGTGCTTCCTGTGTTGTGTCATGAGGATAAACACTGCAGTTTTGGTTACTGAAGCCCCCCGATTCACTCGTGAAGACTGAGGAGAAGAATAAATTCAATACCTTCGCCATCTCTCCATCCTTTGTAACCAGATGTCCTTCCTCATTCTTTATGGGGCCAATATGGTCTGTCCTCCCTTTTTTACTGTTTACATACTTAAAGAATTTCTTGGGATTTTTTTTGCTCTTCTCCGCTATGTGTCTTTCATGTTCTATCTTAGCTGTCCTAATTGCACCTTTACATATCCTGTTGCATTCTTTATAAAGTCTGAATGCTGAGGATGATCCCTCAACCTTGTATTTTTTGAAGGCCTTCTCCTTTGCTTTTATATGCATTTTTACATTGGAGTTAAGCCATCCAGGACTTTTGTTCGCTCTTTTAAATTTATTACCCAATGGGATACATTGGCTAATGCCCTTATTTAATATGCTCTTAAAGCAAACCCATCTCTCCTCCGTATTCTTTGTTTCTAATATTTTATCCCAGTTTATGCCTTTTAGCAAGGTTTGTAGTTTAGGGAAGTTGGCTCTTTTGAAATTCAGTGTCTTTGTATTCCCTTTATGTTTCCTATTTGTGTGATTTATACTGAAACTAATTGACCTGTGATCGCTGTTACCTAAATTGCCCCGCATTTCCACATCCGTGATCAGGTCTGTATTGTTGGTAATCAGTAGATCCAGTAATGTTTTATTTCTAGTTGGTGCGTCTACCATCTGACCCATAAAATTGTCCTGCAAGACATTAAGGAACTGGCGAGCCTTAAATGAATGGGCAGTTCCCTCCGCCCAATCTATGTCTGGATAATTAAAATCCCCCATTATAATAACACTTCCCACCCTTGCTGCTACTCCAATTTGTGATAGGAGATCCGTCTCCACTTCCTCCCTCAGGTTTGGGGGCCTATAGCATACTCCCAGTATTATTTTCCCCTTAGCTTTATCCCTTTGGAGCTCTACCCATAAGGATTCCACCTCCTCTCTAGCTCCCTCAGTGATGTCATCTCTCACATTCACTTGTACATTATTCTTGATATATAGGCATACCCCTCCCCCTTTTTTACCCTCTCTATCCTTGCGGTATAGGGTATACCCTTGAATGTTTGCCAGCCAATCATGAGAGCTGTTGAACCAGGTCTCTGAAATTCCCACAAAATCCAAATCCTCCTCGTACAACAGTATCTCTAGTTCACCCATCTTGTCCGCCATGCTCCTGGCATTGGTGAACATGCCACATAGTTTAGACCGGTCGCATATTGTCTTCGCATTGGGTGTTTCGAGATTGCAACTAGGACTTGCTACTATACTCACCTTGTGTTTTTGTGCTTTGGTTAACCTACCACTAATGCCCCCAATACTACCCTCTGGAATATCTTCCGCGCTGGCTATCTCCGCGCTTACATTAGAGGATATTAAAACAGCAGTAAAGGAACTGGCCAATCAGAAATCCCCTGGACCTGATGGCCTCCCTGCGGAGACTTATAAAAACTATGGGGAGATATTAATACCAGAGCTTCTCAGGGTCTTTGAATGGGCATATCAGCAGGGGAAACTACCTGAATCAATGACCGAGGCCACAATCATAATGCTGCTTAAGGAAGGGAAAGACCCCTTAGAACCTGGATCTTATAGACCTATCTCTTTGTTATGCTCAGATGCAAAAATCTTGGCAAAGATTCTTGCTACCAGGCTGCAAAAAATAATTCATAAGTTAGTTCATCCAGACCAAACAGGTTTTATTCCTCAAAGATCAACAAGTGAGAATATTAGGAGGCTCTTTCTGAATTTACAAATCCCTATAGAAAATCCGGATTCTAGAGCTGTTATGATGTTAGATGTGGTGAAGGCATTTGACAGTCTCGAATGGGGATTTATTTGGCATGTACTGAAGGTTCTGGGCTTTGGCCCTTCATTCATTAAATGGGTTAAAATCCTATACAATGACCCCAAGGCAAAGATCAGAGTCAATAATGTGCTCTCTAGTGAGATTCCTCTTGAGAGAGGCACGAGACAGGGGTGCCCTTTGTCACCTCTGATCTTTGCCTTGGCAATGGAACCAGTGGCCGCCGCAGTGAGGCAAAATAAGTGTATGGAGGGCTACCGGAGGGCTAGAGAGGAGAGGGTCGCGTTATACGCGGATGATGTCCTCATTTTCCTGGGAGACATGGAGGGTTCACTTAGACAGGTGATGGATGTGTTCTCAGTTTTTGGGAGGATCTCTGGTCCCTACTAGGGATGAGCCGAACACCCCCCGGTTCGGTTCGCACCAGAACCCGCGAACTTACCGAAAGTTCGCACGAACGTTAGAACCCCATTGACGTCTATGGGACTCGAACGTTCGAAATCAAAAGTACTCATTTTAAAGGCTAATTTGCATGGTATTGTCCTAAAAAGGGTTTGGGGACCCGGGTCCTACCCCAGGGGACATGTATCAATGCAAAAAAAACTTTTAAAAACGGCCGTTTTTTCGGGAGCAGTGATTTTAATGATGCTTAAAGTAAAAAAAAAAAAGTGAAATATTCCTTTAAATATCGTACCTGGGGGGTGTCTATAGTATGCCTGTAAAGTGACGCGTGTTTCCCATGTTTAGAACAGTCCCTGCACCAAATGTCATTTTTAAAGGAAAAAATCTCATTTAAAACTGCTTGCGGGTTTAATGTCATGTCGGGTCATGGCAATATGGATGAAAATCAGTGAGACAAACGGCATGGGTACCCCCCAGTCCATTACCAGGCCCTTTGGGTCTTGTATGGATATTAAGGGGAACCCCGCACCCAAATTAAAATAAGGAAAGGTGTGGGGCCACCAGGCCCTATATACTCTGAACAGCAGTATACAGGCGGTGCAAACAAGACAGGGACTGTAGGTTTGTTGTTAAGTAGAATCTGTTTGTAATTTTGAACAGGTACATTTTTAACGTGTTTAGCTCCAGCCAAAAAATCTTTTTTAAGCTTTTTGGAAAACATAGGGAAGGGTTATCACCCCTGTGACATTTGTTTTGCTGTCTTTCCTCCTCTTCAGAAGATTTCACCTCACTTTTTTGTCCCAATGAAAAATGTTTTTTGAAAATTTGGGTTTTTTTGTGGAACAAGGATTGGAAAGCATCAGTGGAAAGGAGAAATTGTTTTCCCATATTAACTCTTACAGGAGAGAATTTCCCTTCCCAGGGGTAGATTTCATCTCACTTCCTGTTGTCTCCTTCCGTTTGCAAGTAGGAGTCGTTTGTAAGTTAGATGTTTGAAAGTAGGGTCCTGCCCTATATACTCAGCAGAAATTTGGGCCTTAGGTGTTGCTGTGGCCACAACACTGTAAGCCCTCACAGGGCCCTGCTGTGAAATATTAGATTAAGAATTGTAATTACATGCCCCTGTTGAACAGGAGCTGAAAAATTAGGCCTTAGGCACTGGTGCTGGTGCCACAACACTGCAACCCCTCACAGGCACTCTAGTTGGAACGCAGAAACGAGCCCTGCTGCAAAGTATTGCTTCAAAAATTGTAATTACACACCCCTGTTAGACAGGGGCAGAAAAATTGGGCCTTAGGCACTGGTGCTGGTGCCACAACACTGCAACCCCTCACAGACACTCTAGTTGGAACGCAGAAACGAGCCCTGCTGCAAAGTATTGCTTCAAAAATTGTAATTACACACCCCTGTTAGACAGGGGCAGAAAAATTGGGCCTTAGGCACTGGTGCTGGTGCCACAACACTGCAACCCCTCACAGACACTCTAGTTGGAACGCAGGAACGAGCCCTGCTGCAAAGTATTGCATCAAAAATTGTAATTACACGCCCCTGTTAGACAGGGGCAGAAAAATTGGGCCTTAGGCACTGGTGCTGGTGCCACAACACAGCAACCCCTCACAGACACTCTAGTTGGAACGCAGGAACGAGCCCTGCTGCAAAGTATTGCATCAAAAATTGTAATTACACGCCCCTGTTAGACAGGGGCAGAAAAATTGGGCCTTAGGCACTGGTGCTGGTGCCACAACACTGCAACCCCTCACAGACACTCTAGTTGGAATGCAGGAACGAGCCCTGCTGCAAAGTATTACATCAAAAATTGTAATTACACGCCCCTGTTAAACAGGGGCTGAAAAATTGTGCCTTAGGCACTGGTGGTGGCGCCCAGAACCAAAAATGTTCTTACAAGCTATCAGCGTGATGATTGAGGAGGAAGAGGATAATTACTCAGGGATAGTCACTCAGCATCAGCATAGGCAGTCTTTGAAGGGATCTGAGATTTCAAAAAAAATTATTCGGTTACATCAGCATCAGGTGCTTGGTAGCTGGTGGTGATCCAAGACTGATTCATTTTTATGAAGGTCAGCCGATCGACCGAGTCGGTGGACAGACGCACCCTGTGATCGGTTACCACGCCTCCAGCAGCACTGAATGTGCGTTCCGAAAGAACGCTGGATGCAGGACAGGCCAGTAGCTCAATTGCATACTGTGCAAGCTCTGGCCAGTGATCCATCCTCAAGACCCAGTAACCCAGAGGATTTTCGGTGGGAAAGGTGTCCAAGTCTGATCTTGCCCCTAGGTATTCCTGCACCATGTAAAACAGATGCTGGCGATGGTTGCTGGAACCGATCATACCTTGGGGCTGCGGACCAAAAAATTGTCTGAACGCATCGGTCAGACGGCCACCTTCTCCACCGCTCCTTCTTTGACTGACCGAAGCCTCAGCAACACGTTGTCCAGAAACAGGAGTTTGTAACCTCCCAGTCTCTGGGAACGCGTTGCACAGACCTTTCTGCAAGGCCTCCCGAAGATGTTTCATCCTCTGCTCCCTCTGCAATGGCAAGATAAGGTCTGCAACCTTACCCTTGTAACGTGGATCAAGGAGGGTTGCCAGCCAGTATTGGTCCTTCTCCTTGATACCACGAATACGAGGATCCTTACGCAGGCTTTGCAGGATCAGGGAGGCCATGCAGCGTAGGTTTGCTGAGGCATTCGGTCCGGAGTCCTCTGGGTCACTAAGGACAACAACGTCCGCAGCCACCTCCTCCCAGCCACGTACAAGTCCATGTGTTCCTTGGGACTGATCCCTTAAAGACTGCTGCTGATGCTGAGTGCCAGGCTCCACCTCCATACTGACACAATCTTCCTCCTCCTCCTCCTCCTCCTCCTCCTCTTCCTGTGTGATCGGCGGGCACGCAGGAACACTGTCTGGATAAAGGGGGCCTTGAGAGCTAAGGAATTCCTCCTCTTCCTGCCTCTGTTCTGCCTCAAGTGCCCTGTCCATTATTCCACGCAGCGTGTGCTCCAACAGGTGGACAAGGGGGACAGTGTCACTGATGCATGCACTGTCAGTGCTCACCATCCTCGTGGCCTCCTCGAATGGTGACAGGACAGTGCATGCATTCCTGATCATGGCCCACTGGCGTGGGGAAAAAAAACCAAGCTCCCCTGACCCTGTCCTGGTGCCATAGTCGCACAGGTACTCATTGATGGCCCTCTGCTGCGTGTGCAGCCGCTGCAGCATGGCCAACGTTGAGTTCCACCTGGTGGGCATGTCACAGATTAGGCGGTTCTTGGGCAGGTTAAACTCCTTTTGGAGGTCCGTCAGCCGAGCACTGGCATTATATGACCGGCGGAAATGCACACAGACTTTCCTGGCCTGCCTCAGGACATCCTGTAAGCCCGGGTACCTGCCCAAGAACTGCTGCACCACCAAGTTAAGGATGTGAGCCAAACAGGGCACATGGGTCATTTGTCCCTGTCGGAGGGCAGAGAGGAGGTTGGTGCCATTGTCGCAAACCACCATTCCTGCCTTAAGTTGGCGTGGCGTCAACCACCTCTGAACCTGCCCCTGCAGAGCTGACAGAACCTCTGCCCCAGTGTGGCTCCTGTCCCCCAAGCACACCAGCTCAAGCACCGCATGGCATCTTTTGGCCTGCGTACTTGCGTAGCCCCTTGAACGCCTACGGAGCACCACTGGTTCCGAGGAAGAGGCCATGGAGGAAGAAGAAGAGGAGGGGGTGGAGGAGAGAGGTGTGTCACAATCAGCATTTTGGAGGCGTGGTGGCGGAACAACCTCCAACACTACTGCACCTTGTCCTGCATCCTTCCCAGCTGCCAGCAGAGTCACCCAATGCGCCGTGAAACTTAGGTAACGTCCCTGTCCATGCCTGCTGGACCATGAGTCAGCGGTAATATGCACCTTACCGCTGACCGCCCTGTCCAGCGAGGCATGGACATTGCCTTCCACATGCCGGTAGAGAGCCGGAATCGCCTTCCGTGAGAAAAAGTGGCGTTTGGGTACCTGCCACTGAGGAACCGCACATTCCACAAACTCACGGAAGGGGGCAGAGTCTACCAACTGAAAAGGTAGCAGTTGAAGTGCTAGCAATTTTGCCAAGCTAGCATTCAACCGCTGGGCATGTGGATGGTTGGGAGCAAACTTCTTTCAGCGGTGCAGCAGCTGGGGCAGGGAAATTTGCCTGGTACAATCTGACGTCGGTGTACCAAAAGCAGATTGCCCACAAGTACTTGGCTGTGACACACCTAATTCTACACCTTCATTCCTCTCACTGCAGGTCTCAAAGAGGACTGAAGGTCTAGTGGGGTTGGAAATCTCAGCTGATGAGGAGCAAGGAGAGATCCTCTTTGTTCTTTGGTGTGGGTCTTTTAGATACGCTTGCCAACGAACTGCATGGCAGGTCAACATATGTCTGGTCAAGCATGTGGTACCCAAGCGGGAGATGTTTTGGCCACGCGAGATACGCTTAAAACATATGTTGCAAATAGCAGCGGTGCGATCTGATGCACTCGTCTCAAAAAAGGCCCACACCAAAGAACTTTTCGAATAATGCGCAGAGACTGCAGCGCCCTGCACATGTGGAGCTTTGGGGTGTGATGCAGTCAATGTGCTGCCCTTAGGCTGGCCCCTGGAGGGCATCCTGCCTCGTTGGTGATGTGCCGCCTCCTCCTCCTCCTCCTCCTCTCTCCTATCAGGCACCCACGTTGAGTCAGTGACCTCATCATCCCCTCCCTCCTCATCACTGGAGCAAACCTGGCAGTATGCTGCAGCAGGGGGAGCATGACTGCCAGATTGCTGTCCTTCTTGGGCACCCCCTCTGTCCGTGCTCATGTTACTGCCTTCATCGAGCTCAGTATCATCATCAGAGCCTTCCAAACGCTGGGCATCCTCCTGGAGCATGTACCCAACACTGTGGTCAAACAGTTTGAGGGACTCCTCATGAGGACATGGTGGAGCTAGGGAAGGAGTCACTGATGACATTGAGCTGAGGGAAGAGGCCGCTGCTTTGCCAGACAAAGCACCCTGGGCATGGGTGAGAGAGGATGAGGAGGATGAGGACGGCTTGGTCATCCACTCGACCAAGTCTTCCGCATGTTGCGGCTCAACACGGTGAGCTGCCGAAAAAAAGGCCAAGCGTGTCCCATGGCCACGTGCTGATGAGGATGCACCGTCTCCACGACCAGCACTAGACACAGAGCCTGCTTGCCCTCTCTTATTGGCTTGTGACTGTCTGCCTCTCCTTCTTGGCCTTCCAGACATACTAATGGCCTGTAGCTGCACTAAGCTGGGATAGAACACCTGTAATTTTCTTCAGGTAGCTTTATATACTGTAACCAGACAAGCCTGCCTGTCAGTAGGAAGATAACAGGAACGGATCTAGCTGAACACTGTGAGTAGGACGCACTGTACTAAATGTAAATAGTCTAGCTGCCTGACCGTGGTACTAATAGGATCAAATAGAACACCTGTAATTTTCTTCAGGTAGCTTTATATACTGTAACCAGACAAGCCGGCCTGTCAGTAGGAAGATAACAGGAACGGATCTAGCTGAACACTGTGAGCAGGACGCACTGTACTAAATGTAAATAGTCTAGCTGCCTGACCGTGGTACTAATAGGATCAAATAGAACACCTGTAATTTTCTTCAGGTAGCTTTATATACTGTAACCAGACAAGCCTGCCTGTCAGTAGGAAGATAACAGGAACGGATCTAGCTGAACACTGTGAGCAGGACGCACTGCACTAAATGTAAATAGCAGGAACGGATCTAGCTGAACACTGTGAGCAGGACGCACTGCACTAAATGTAAATGGCAGGAACGGATCTAGCTGAACACTGTGAGCAGGACGCACTGCACTAAATGTAAATAGCAGGAACGGATCTAGCTGAACACTGTTAGCAGGACGCACTGCACTAAATGTAAATAGCAGGAACGCATCTAGCTGAACACTGTGAGCAGGACGCACTGCACTAAATGTAAATAGCAGGAACGGATCTAGCTGAACACTGTGAGCAGGACGCACTGCACTAAATGTAAATAGCAGGAACGCATCTAGCTGAACACTGTGAGCAGGACGCACTGCACTAAATGTAAATAGCAGGAACGGATCTAGCTGAACACTGTGAGCAGGACGCACTGCACTAAATGTAAATAGTCTAGAAGATAACAGGAACGGATCTAGCTGAACACTGTGAGCAGGACGCACTGCACTAAATGTAAATAGTCTAGAAGATAACAGGAACGGATCTAGCTGAACACTGTGAGCAGGACGCACTGCACTAAATGTAAATAGCAGGAACGGATCTAGCTGAACACTGTGAGCAGGACGCACTGCACTAAATGTAAATAGCAGGAACGGATCTAGCTGAACACTGTGAGCAGGACGCACTGCACTAAATGTAAATAGCAGGAACGGATCTAGCTGAACACTGTGAGCAGGATGCACTGCACTAAATGTAAATAACAGGAACGGATCTAGCTGAACACTGTGAGCAGGACGCACTGCACTAAATGTAAATAGTCTAGAAGATAACAGGAAAGGATCTAGCTGAACACTGTGAGCAGGACGCACTGCACTAAATGTAAATAGCAGGAACGCATCTAGCTGAACACTGTGAGCAGGACGCACTGCACTAAATGTAAATAGCAGGAACGGATCTAGCTGAACACTGTGAGCAGGACGCACTGCACTAAATGTAAATAGCAGGAACGCATCTAGCTGAACACTGTGAGCAGGATGCACTGCACTAAATGTAAATAGCAGGAACGGATCTAGCTGAACACTGTGAGCAGGACGCACTGCACTAAATGTAAATAGTCTAGAAGATAACAGGAACGGATCTAGCTGAACACTGTGAGCAGGACGCACTGCACTAAATGTAAATAGTCTAGAAGATAACAGGAACGGATCTAGCTGAACACTGTGAGCAGGACGCACTGCACTAAATGTAAATAGCAGGAACGGATCTAGCTGAACACTGTGAGCAGGACGCACTGCACTAAATGTAAATAGCAGGAATGGATCTAGCTGAACACTGTGAGCAGGACGCACTGCACTAAATGTAAATAGCAGGAACGGATCTAGCTGAACACTGTGAGCAGGATGCACTGCACTAAATGTAAATAACAGGAACGGATCTAGCTGAACACTGTGAGCAGGACGCACTGCACTAAATGTAAATAGTCTAGAAGATAACAGGAAAGGATCTAGCTGAACACTGTGAGCAGGACGCACTGCACTAAATGTAAATAGCAGGAACGGATCTAGCTGAACACTGTGAGCAGGACGCACTGCACTAAATGTAAATAGCAGGAACGGATCTAGCTGAACACTGTGAGCAGGACGCACTGCACTAAATGTAAATAACAGGAACGGATCTAGCTGAACACTGTGAGCAGGACGCACTGCACTAAATGTAAATAGTCTAGATAGAAGATAACAGGAACGGATCTAGCTAAACTGAATACAGTGTATATATATATATGCAACACCTGGGATGCATATATATACACAATACACTGTAAGTGCAGCTAACTGACTGACTGTTCTGCCTAATCTATCTAACTCAAATCAAATGACACTGTCTCTCTCTCTCTCTATCTCTTAGCACACCGGAACACACACTACACAGGGCCGCCGTGCAGGCAGCCTTATATAGTGTGGGGCGTGTACTAAATCCCCTAAACCATAATTGGCCAAAGCCACCCTGGCTTTGGCCAATTACAGCTCTCTCTACTGACGGTGCTGTGATTGGCCAAGCATGCGGGTCATAGTGCATGCTTGGCCAATCATCAGCCAGCAATGCACTGCGATGCCGCAGTGAATTATGGGCCGTGACGCGCCACACGAATTTGGCGCGAACGGCCCATATCGTTCGCAATTCGGCGAACGGGCGAACAGCCGCTGTTCGAGTCGAACATGGGTTCGACTCGAACACGAAGCTCATCCCTATTCACTAGATAGAACAAGTTTGTTAATTAGTATGTTGTTGATATTTGTTGCTTGGTGTCATGCATGTATCAATCTTGCTACTGTGCATTTAAATATGTTTGGACACTTGTTTGAAAAATTCAATAAAAACTTACTGAAAAGAAAAACAGTTGAGAAAGTCTGCTCCAAAGTTTATTGGCAGTCTAAAATTTACTACAGGGTGTGGAGACAGATGAGGCAGGGTAACCTGTATCTTTCATAGACCAGAGTGTTTATAGTTTGGATATTTCTGTCCCTAGTTAGGTAAATAACACTAGGCTTATACCAAATGTACATTTCAATAGGCATTATAACCTGATCAAGCTTAGTACTCATTAGTTTGATATAGCCCTTTGTCACAAAACACCTAGGGCTAAACAGTTACACGGCTTCCATTCTAAAAATCCCTGTCTGGTGTTGTCTGTAGTCTTTTAGTCTGCCAATGGCCAGTTTAGTCTGTTTACTTAAATGTATATAACAAGATTCTGGTTTCTCAATGATGTAGGCAAGAATGTTTACACAATGAAGTAGACAGTGTAAAAAAGCAATATGTATATATAAAACAAACAAAAAAATAACATGGTACTAGTTAGTAACTTCTTAAGTTAGGTATACAATTTTTTTTTTTTATTTCCTTCAACCAGTGGGTTGAACGGAAAAAAAAGAAAAAAAAACTGACAGATCCCGACATCACACATCATTGTGCGCTCCCGAGGTGAGCTATTGTATTCTTGCAGGGGGGACTCCACCAGCCAGAATGCACTGATCAACTCTTGCAGCCACTGCCTAAGAGCCCTGATCGAATGCTAGTTTTCCAACAATATCGTTCAACAGAAGCCATTATTTCGACTTGCTTTTGTTGAACAGAGAAGAGTACGCACATACCGAAAGTCGTCTGGGTCCTGCTGAACCGTCCGGCTTTCGGTACGTGTCCACTCAGCTTTAGTTATAGGATTTGCAGAGATTCTAATGCAGTAGACATATCACCTGTATAACATTTGTAAAATTAATAATAACAATCTTTGGTAAGGTTTACAGTGACACTGTAATGTGTACTTTGATGAATAGCTACAATGTTTTCCATTTTAGTGCAAACTAGATTGTGGAGCATTGAGAAATAAAGATAAAAGAAGTCAACTTCTCTGATGATTATACTCTATTATATCTGGTATTCAACATCAAAATCTGCTATGATTTGTGGATGTTCTTCTTTTAGAAAACACAATTGTTTTAATGGGAGTCACTTCTGGGACAAGGTGTTCAGGCATCCAAGGAGAGGATGCCAAGTGTGCCCTCTCCCTGCACGTGAGCTGATATGGTTTAAAATGCACTTCTGCACGATAATGGCTGGACATATGGTAATAAATTATAGTAGGGATGAGCTAAAGATTTGATCCAAACAGAAAAGGCCCCCCCACGCATGCTTCCCCCTAACACAGAGCTCCAGGAGGCCCTCTCCTGTCTCTGCCTGGGCCCAAGCCTGGTGACAAATATTTGCACTAAGACAAGTTTGGTTGTTATTTTTCTGTTCTAAAGTTTCTACTTTAACCACTTGCCGACAGGCTCACGCCGATATATATGTCGGCGAAGAGGCACAGGTGCGCAAAACGACGTGCCCATATGTCACTCCATGATCGGCGGTTAGCCGGTGCATGCACGCCGCTGGCAGCGCGCGTGGGTCCCACGGACTTGATGTCTGCCGGTGGCCCGCGATCGTGGCAGGGAGAAGCAAAACGGGGAGATGTAAACAAGGCATTTCCCTGTTCTGCCTAGCAACATGACAATGATCTACTGCTCCCCAGTGATCGGCAGCAGTGATCTTTGTCATGTTCTAGTGAGCCCATCCCCTCTACAGTTAGAACACTCCTAGGGAACACACCTAACCCCTTGATCGCCCCCTAGTGTTTAACCCCTTCCCTGCCAGTGACATTTACACAGTAATCAGTGCATTTTTATAGCACTGATCGCTGTATAAATGTCAATGGTCCCAAAATAGTGTCAAAAGTGTCTGATCTGTCCGCCGCAATGTGGCAGTCACGATAAAAATCACAGATCACCGCCATTACTAATAAAAAAATGAATAATAAAAATGCCATAAATTTATCCCCTATATTGTAGACGCGATAACTTTTGCGCAAACCAATCAATATACACTTATTGCGATTTTTTTTACCAAAAATATGTATAAGAATACATATTGGCCTAAACTGAGGAAGAAATTAGTTTTTTTATATATATATTTTTGGGGGATGTTTATTATAGCAAAAAGTACAAAATATTGCTTTTTTTTCAAAATTGTCGCTCTTTTTTGTTTATAGCTCAAAAAATAAAAAAAAAGCTCTATTTGTGGTAAAAAAAGGACATCAATTTTGTTTGGATACAACTACAACGTCTCATGACCACGCAGTTGTCAGTTAAAGCAACGCAGTGCCATATCGCAAAAAAGAGCCTGGTCAGGAAGGGGGTAAATCCTTCCGGGGCTGAGGTGGTTAAGAACAGAAAAATAACAACCAAACTTGTAGAACCTACAGTAACTGAATGGCATTTCATTTGCTATGGCATTGTCTATTATTAATACAGCCACCAAAGTTAAAACGCAGGAGTACAATTGGGAATCAGATACAAGATGTTTTTATCCTATAACAGTAGATATTGCTCTTCCAAGACAAGATCACCAGGTATTATCTTAATAAAATATTGAAAATTATATATCTGGATGAAATATTGAAAATTGCATCAATATGTTAAAGCTTATATGAAATTTTAGAGATAGGGTTTCAGCTATTCTATTTTTTCCCCGACTGGGTCCCATTTCTGGCACCTTTTAACAGCAGTCAAAGTGCCTATTTCTTCTAATAAATTGAAATTTAACAGTTGAAAGCCAACATTTTAATCATATGTTGTTTTCTTGTATAGTATACAATAATCCAAAGAGACAACATGCTGTATAAAATTCTAACTGAGCAATATTTTGATACGTTTTGTCCTACTTTTTCATTGCGTGCTCTTTGTGGAAAACACTAAATACTGGTCTTATATGTGGTCACACATGAATCTGTGATAAAAAATTGGACTAGAGCTGTTGGGACATTGAACTTGATGGGAGGTGACTGGTTTATTAGAAGCCCTGCTGAGAGGAGCTATTAATCTCCAAACAAAAACATAGACAAGAGCCATAAATGTGCCATTTAGGAGCCTGGGAGGGCATTTTCATCCTGTCTTCTCTCTCTGAGCATGAAAAGGCCATTAATGAACTCAAGGAATACATGTATTAGCATATCACAACAAAAGAGCTGTTAGTACTAATTACAATCATAGCCCCAAACAAGCAACCTCATTGTCACATTCCTCAATGACAACACAGGATCGGCTATTATGTAAATTGCATAATATATCTTTAGCACCGGTTGCTTACTTTACTACAGGTGGGGGTATTTATATTATTCCAAGCAGCTTATTTTTACAGTTTTTTTTCACTGTTTAAAATGTTGTATCCATATTCCAAGTACAGAATTTGCATATACTTGTGTTCCTGTAAAAAGCAGGCATCATTTGATTGTTTTAAAGTGTATGTCTAGCCAAAACTTTTTAAGTTTTGTAAAGATTAGGGATAGATAGCAATCCCTGTTAGGCTTTTAAAGCTACCTACTGCAGGTCTCTGCTAGAAATATTTACCCTCATTTAATTTCATGGTGAAAACATTGACAGGAAGAAAGGACTGACTAGGGTTCTAGCTTTGCTGTAATCTACTAATGAGAAGTATTTTTATTTTTGTCTGTGCATTGAGAAATTTTGTTTCACATCCTGAGCAGTGAATGTAAATAAGGAGAAATCTCTCGAACAGAACCCCAAATAACAGAATCAACCCCCAGGCAGGCTACACAATAAAAAAAGCAGCTCAGGCTACAATACTCACCTTACAAACTGGAGCAGCCTCCCCAGCGTCATTCATCCTGGTAGACTGAGGGCATACTATAAATGAATGGGTATCATGGCCCTGCCCTCTAAAGGGCCATCAGCACAGAGCCCTTTATCCATTGACTATTTACTGTAAGCAGAGAGAATGTCATTGATGTTATCACATTAGCACTGTTCTATGTAACAGTGGAGGACCACTCCAGGCTGGAGAACAAGCAGAGAGAAGAAAGACCTAGAGCATGGGTGCTTAACCTGTGGCCCTCCAGCTATTGCAGAACTACAAGTCCCATCATGCCAAGTTTTGCAACAGCTGGAGGGCCACAAGTTCAGCACCCATGACCTAGAGTATCATGTTTCCAGCCTGAAGACATGTGAAGTAGGTAAGGTATGGGGGGCCTATAGAGAGTGTTAGGGATGATTAGGATGGCTGGAGACTAAGCTCAGAGTTGGCCGTTGAAGGTCCTGTTCTGAAAACAACCATGCTGCAAAGTAAAATATTTAGAGACTGTTACTTTAAATACACACGTATGTCTCTAAAGGCAATTAAAATAAAAGATGGGAAAGAAACGTATCCTTTCCACATTCTGAAGTTTTAGGTGAGTAGAATATAGGAATAGGTTAACACAGTCCTTCTTAGGGCATAAGATCTCTCACATACAGGACAAGGAATACATGGCAGCCTCACACAAAACAAGAGAGAAGAGACGATCTGGCACAATAAAAACAACATTTAAAGCAAATGTATTCAAAAGCACAATCCATACACTCACATGTACCCAGCAGATAAGGTGCAGTGTTTACGGCAGAGTATTGAATGTGTGAACACAAAGCAGGGTCAGTAGCAATACTAGAAATGTCCTGTGAACTTCCCCCTGAACCTTAAGGATAGCTTTCAGATGCACAACTTTCCACATCAGGGCTCAATCTGAACTGTTATAACCTCTTCAGCAGATGTCACCCTCCACTTTCTGGTATTCAAGGCTATGCGTTTCAGGGGCGTGTTTCCTTTTTTGAAGCTTCAATAAAGGGGAACACATCCCTGGAACAAATTGCTTTTATGAAGCCTCAATAAAGTGGGACATGCCCCCAAAATGCAATGCCTTAGACACCAAGAAGCGGACAGTGACAACAGCCAAGGAGGTTAGCACAGTCCGGAGTGAGCCCTGGAGTGAAACTCTGTACAGGCACAAGTGTTTAACACTTGACCTGTCTGGTCTGACAACTATCCTGGAGGTGGATAAGAAATGCTCCTGGTTTCTGCTCAGACATTCCATACTCACCCATATACACTGTACCTTACCTCCTGGGAACATAGGAGGGCATAGATTGTGCTTTTAAATTAATTTAAATTAAAGGTTGGGGTTTTTTTGTGCAAGATAATTGTGCGCTCTCTTCTTTTTTGTCTTGTTCATCTCTAAAGGCACCCTGTCACAGTTTAGCTGACCACACTGCGTGTGAATTTCATCCAGTTCCTAATGAACTGGCCAAAAGTTTCTCCAGTGGTGGCCCTCTAACACCCCAACCAATATTTTTTTTTACTTAGGAAATCAAAGGAGCCAGACAGAAAACAGCACCTGTATTTCATTGCCTGCAGCTGTTGCAGCCTCTGTTTGAGCATTCTGACAGCCACTGGAGCTGGCTGTCAAAATACAGTAGCAACAGCAGGAGATTCATCCATCTGTACTGTATAGAGTGGATGGAATAATCTGTAATCTTTTTTTAGTTCAGCCTGCAGACTGAAAAAATCTAATGGCATATGGCCAACTTTTTATTCCTATTATCAGTAATCCTGGGACACTTTCGAAGCAGCCAGCAATCGAATGTAATGTGTGTGTCAGCTGTGTTAGAAGGTATGGGTGCAGTCATATCTCATATGTTGGATGATATATTTACTATATATATATATATATATATATATATATATATATATATATATATATATATATATATATAAACAAAATCAGTGGAAAAAATTCTTCATGAAAGTCCACAAAAAAATATAAAAAAACATATAAAGAAAACATAAATCTTCCAAATATGACAGTGTCTTCCAACAAAGATTTGTGATCCTTCCTTATATTTTTTGTGGATTTTCATGAAGAATTTTTTCCACTGATTTTGTTTTTATGTTTACACTTGACACTTTGCTGGGACTGTAATTATTCACATTTTTTGTCCAGGTGGACGATTTGAATCAACACTTCTATATGTGATTTTCTATATGTTTTTTTTTGTTTGGTATGGGATTAAGAATTAGTCAATGTTTACCACTAATTACAGCGCCCCCTACACCCAATTTTTCTCATGTCAATAGGAGCACATCACCCTTTGAGGGGAGCAGCAGTTTTATATATTTGTTTATTCGTTTTCTACAGTGTGGCACGGAGTATTCACTTAATTGACATATATATATATATATATATATATATATATATATATATATATACTTATTTTAGTTTGTTCTCTGTATATTTATCAGACTTGTAGCTCCCGAAAAAGCGCTGTTAGGCGCACAACATGTCGAGCGAATAAAACTCTTTGTGACCCTCGTCTGGACTCAACCACCTCGTGTTGAAAAGTGCTATTGGTTAACATTCACTATAATTATCAATTGCATACCTATCTATTACAATCTGAGTGTTATTTGAGTCCCCAGGGTCAAACATTTTATGTAATTTAATGACATGTGTGTGTTTTTAAGTGCTGTACATAAGGTTTTTTTAACTCTATACAATTAAATAAATTTTCATATTTTTACTCTAAAAACATGTGCCTACAAAGTCCATCTTTGTAAATTTCCAAAAACATGGGTGCAGTGATGTCATCCGCTTAATCATGTAACAGTGATTGGCTGCTCTTATAGCGATAGGAAGTCTATCCTGGGGCCTTTACTACCTGATAAACCAAAAGTCCTATTCAAAGGTGTTCCTGCATTGTGGCATGAGATGGAACATAATTTGATAGATGCTCCAGTTAGGTCAATTCTCTTTAAGGGCACCTCATTGGTTTTCATCTATGTAGAAAATGTTTGGTTTGCCAGATCAGTGTAGCTGGCAATAAAAAAGTCTGCTCTTTTCAGTCCATAGCTACATCCAAAATGTACTCTATTAAATCTTTTATTACATGTGCCACCCACAATGTAGTCTACTTATTGCAATGCCCTTGTTGCTTACGATATGTGGGCAGGACCACCCAAGGCTTACATATTAGGCTAAACAAACATATTGGCAACATTATTAGAGGTTTCCCTGGCCATAGTGTGTCCACACATTATTGTTTGGTACATAATAAGAACTCCCAAAGAACATTATTTCTGGGGATACATAAATATATCCCAAATTGGTGTGGTAGTTGGATCAGGAGGGGAATTTCGCATTTAGAAACTAGGTGGATTTGTGAGTTACACGTCTTTACACGAGTGGGATGTGAATGCTTTTATTAACAACAGTTGAGCTTATTAATGTTAATCTTTTTAATTTATGTATAATTGGTTGTACATTGTAAAAGGTAAACATAGGAACAATAACGTTCAATTGATATATCTATATGGATGAGGTTGGAGACGTTTTTATGCTTTTCTGCATCTAAATTTCCTTTTTTTCCCTTCTCTTTTTTGTCCTCTAGACATCTCCAACGAGCTGGTGTGGACACAATGCAGTATTGTGCCTATTATTTCCCTTTATGTTTATGGCTGTAATTATTTATTTCCTGCCTCTAGAGGTCACTGATAATTGGTAGTGAGGTTTTGGCATCTTCTATGTATATCTATGAGGTTTGCCCTCCTCTAATATGGCTGCTGGAGACTTGTGATGATGTATTTCCTGTTCTAGGTTTTTCCTTGCATTTTAAGTGTCTCTGTTATATACAACACATGGCTTCCAGCATGCTTCATACCCCTGATGATGTCATTTTTGACTAAACATGTTGGGTGAAGCTCGAGGCCGTGATTTTACTACACATGCGTGCGCATTGCCAAGAATTATGGGATATGTGGTTTTATATGCTGATTTTCAAGCCATTCATTTGTAAGCGTTTTTAACCGATTTTAATAAATGTAGTAATCAGATTTACACTATGGGAGGTGTTATTTGCATTTTATTACATATATGATGATGTGGTATTGCTACCGAACATTGAAGGAGCGATTTGGAGGCAAATGATTGTCCCATGTGCTACAGTGCAGAAGAACAACCTGCTTAATAAAACACCATTTATGACTTTTTGTGTGATAAGCCTCAGAGTACTCTGTCTCGGTGGAGGACACAAGGTGAGAGTGGATTCACTGAGTTACTTTTCCACACTCTATTAAGTTCAGTCTTTAGAGGATTATTATTTCATATGGGGTCTTCTATCACTTCTACTAAATGTATTAATCAGTAATACACTATGGGAAACATTATTTGCATTTTATTACATGTATGATACTGCTACTGAACGTGGAGTGAGAGATCGGGAGGCAAGCGATTACCCTATGTATCCACAGTGTGAAGGAACACCTTGCTTGACACAAAAGCTGTTTGTGACTTCTCATGTACAGGTCACATATGCTCTGGTAAGCCTCAAAAAGTTTTATGTTTGTGAAGGATACATGTTAAGAGTGGAATTATAGAAAGATATAATACTGTATTTGATGTGGCAAAGTTACTTTGAATTTGTCATCATTGTTGATCCTAGGTTGGTGATGTAATAATATTTACATTATATACATTATATTTATATAATAGGTGAGCACTGCATGGTTGTTTTATTTATTTTTCATGTGGTTGTGGTAGGTGTGACACCTTTTTGTGCTAGCAAGCTTCCAGTAGAATTTCAGGGTCTCAGCAAATCTCTGCACAGAGATGTAACACCTACATAATATAAAGTACATGAAGCCACCCTGCCTTACCAAGGCCCCTTTGTTAAGTGTAGTCCCTAAAGCCCCATACACAAGGGCCAAATATCGGCTGGAATCAGCTGGTACAGTAGAAACCAGCCAACATTCGGCCCATGTGTACAGGTACTTGTCCGACAGAAGCCTATCTCATGACCGGCTTCTGTTGAATGAGCATGCTTGAAAACCAGCAGCTAATTGGCACCCAATCAGCGCTTGCAGCAAAAGGCTGTGAGAGTTGACCGGTGTGTTTTGGTGTGGGGTGGTCCCCCTGTTAGAGCACAATAGCACAGCGGGGAGATCGCTGAACTAACATTGTATAGTTAGTACGGCAATGTCCTCAGTTTTTTTCATTCAGCCCACTGGACTGAGTGAAAAAGAACTTAACGTGTGTACCAGGCATAACTCTATTTAGGGAGCTCCCATCTTGAGACATACAGTATATCACAATAAATAAATAAAATTGTAGGTAGCCCATTCCTCCTTAAGGGTACAAAGACACACCTTTAGCCCAATACGGAACAATGTTGGCTAAATTTTGCTTGTGGCCTGGCACCCATGGCTGATTCTTGTAGATGATTTAGAACTGGTAGCAGTACTATTGTTTACCTGTTGCAGTTTATATATTTTGTTTGCTTGTTAAAAATCTAAAGATTTCTGCATTTTAAAATATTCAGAGACAAAAAGTACCCTCTGAACATGTATTAAATATCTCCCAATCAGGTGAAAAGCTGCTAGATAAAAGCTGGCCATGCACTGATAGATTTTTTTGTTCAGTCTGCAGCATGGATGGACAAATCTCCCACTGTGCACACAGTAGCTACATCTGATTGCATGCAGCAGTTTTTTGACCGACAATTTTCCTCCTGACTCCTTGGATTTTTCAATCAAGGAATTGCAGATGGAAGTCAGCCAACAGAGTTACAGCTGTTTTTTTTTAAAGAATCTGGTCCAAATTTGTACAGTCTATGGCCAGCTTAAGTGGCAATCTTAAGTCTGTGACACCCAAAAACAGCCTCAGGCAGCCATTCTGCAGGGAGTCTTATCAAATATTCTCTTATCACCAGATGAATCATATCTGTCATCTAGAGGCTCTCCCCTCCTTAGATATTCTATTGTAAGCTTTGCTGAGATACATTTGGAAGTCTTAAGCCTAGTACACACTATCAGTTTTTTTTTCGTTCAGCCCAGGGGGTTGAACGAAAAAAACAGATAACTCAGGTCGGAGCCACTGTACTAAGTATGCAATGCTAGTACAGCAATACCCCCTGCTGAGCTATTGTGTTCTAACAGGGGGACTGCCCCCCCCTCCCCCACCAGAACACTCCCATTGGCTGAGAGTGCTGATCGGGAGCCGGTCGGCTGCTGGTTTTCCAGCATGCTCGCCCGGCAGAAGCCGGCCTAACCGGCTGCCATACTCACGGCCGAATGCCGGTTGGTTTTTATTGAACCAGCCAATGTCATCAAGCATTCAGCCCGTGTATACTAGGCTTTATAGTGGCCTGTAGTGTTTTTACTTGAGGGATGATCGCATTGTGCCTGTATGTCCAACCACCCAATTAAGTGCTTGGCCAGCCTAATTGAAGTTGTCTGTTAGACCATTTCATTTAACAAGTGTCTTAGTGGTTGTAATGGTTTGTTGTCTCTCCCTCATACTTTTGGGTCTCTTATATAAACAGCCTGTTTTTTTTACAATAAAATAGTCCCCAGAAGACCTATCCTGATTGATTGAAGTCCTACAGGAGACATTGTTAACATCTTATTTATTTAAGTGACAGTTTTATACCAGAAGGCGCCTGCATTCCTTTTTCGGCTACAAACACTGCCCTCTCCCCCTTGCCCTGGCAGTCAGCCCTATTCCTACACCACATAAGACCACTGTCTCAAAACTTGTCTGCTATACATCTTTGTTATGTGGTCTCTTTGGGAAAATATGCTCTACAAACACAACTACTAAGAAATGGCTTTGTAGTTAAACTTGGAAATGTAAAATGCAAGCATCTAATGAATACATCAGCATACAAACAAGGAAGCTGAGTTAAAGTGATTAGTTTGATACATTTATATTTTTTGATGCAATTACACATTTTTACATTTCATATTTTTTGATTACAGACAAATTAATTCATGGAAACCATTTTTGCATTAGTATGATTAATTTGTCTGGGCCTTTGCTGTTGCATTCTCAGCAAAGTTTTATTGTAATAATGTCCTGGTAAACAAAAAATCTGAATGAATGCAAATATATATATATATATATATATATATATATATATATATATATATATATATGTGTGTGTATATATATATATGTGTATATATATATATATATATATATATATATATATATATATATATATACACACAGCGTATATCCCTTTCATGCCTAATGCCGCGTACACACGGGCGGACTTTTCGACCGGACTGGTCCGACGGAACGAATCCGTCGGACAATCCGATCGTATGTGGGCTTCATCGGACCTCCAGCGGACTTTTTCTGTCGAAAATCAGACGGACTTTAAATTTAGAGCATGTCTCAAATCTTTCCGACGGACTCAAGTCCGGTCGAAAAATCCGTTTGTCTGTATGCTAGTCAGACGGACAAAAAAGGACACAAGGGCAGCTATTGGCTATGAACTTCCTTTTTCTAGTCCGGTCGAACCTCATCACGTTCAAACGACCGGACTTTCGAACGAACTTTAGAACTTTCGAATGGACTTTAGTCCGTTCGTGTGTGCGCAAGTCCGGTCATTCGCAAGTCCGTCATAACTCCGTTGAAAGTCCGTCGGAAAGACCGTCAGACGTTTGATGCTGAAAATTACTTAGAACTCCCAAACATTATATATGTATTTTTTAGCAGAGACCCTAGAGAATAAAATGGTGATCATTGCAATATTTTTTTTTTTACATTATTCCTTTAAAAAAAAAAAAAAAAGATCAATTTTATTGCTGTTACAAGGAACGTAAACATCCCTTGTGACAGTAATAGGCAGTGACAGGTACTCTTTATGGAGGGATCTGGGGTCTAAAAGACCCCAAATCCCTCCTTTGCACTTGACTCTAGAAAACAATACCGGTGATGCCCCGGTTTAACCCCTTTAATCCATGAATGCAAATTTGCGTATGGTCGATGCAAAGTGATTTTATATATATATATATATACACTGTACATTTACTCTTTTCAATCAAAACGGTTGCTACCACAAAGGGGTACTGCAGACCCCGGCCTGAAAAGGGCTATCAAGAAAAGACACTAGGACTTATTCAGAGCGGGGCCTAGTCATGTGCTTATGGTGTGACGAGAGGGTAAATTTGGACAGTGAAACAAGTGCTCCAAAGTAGTGTGCTGGAGGAAGTGTGCTGAGGAAAAGATTGTCAAGTTTAGAATCAACCATCTTTTGTTCTACTGAGAAGAGTATGCACAACTACTTTTACTCTACTGAGAAGTGTTAATGCAGCTACTTTTTTTCTAAGAACTATTCATCCTATGGGCATCCCATGTCCCTTTTGCCCAACCAAGTTCAATTCCCTAAAAATTTTACGCTACTTTACAGGCATACTATAGACACCCCCCAGGTACGAAATTTAAAGGAATATTTTACTTTTATTGTTTCACTTTAAGCATTATTAAAATCACTGCTCCCGAAAAAATGGAAGTTTTTAAAACTTCTTTTTGCATTGATACATGTCCCCTGGGGCAGGACCCAGATCCCCAAACACTTTTTATGACAATAACTTGCATATTAACCTTTAAAATTAGCACTTTAGATTTCTCCCATAGACCTTTAAAGGGTGTTCCATGGCTTTTTGAATTTGCTGCAAACACCCCAAATTGTTCGCTGTTCGGCGAATAAGCGAACAGCCAATGTTCGAGTCGAACTCATGTTCGACTCAAACAGATAGCCCATACCTAGTTGTAACCCTAAAAAAAAAAAGTGTAATTTATCCTTTTTCATGTTAAATACCTGGTTGATCCTGACTGTTCCTTTGTTTCCCTCTGTAATCTGACCACACTTATCATGGTTGCTGATCCATGATAGTGTGGTCAGTTTATGTGCCTCCGTCATCCTGCTCTCTCTTTAGCATCTCTGCATCTCCCTCTCTCCCTGTCATTTCCGTAGTCTGTGTGTGAGCCGATCTCCTCCCTGCCTCTTCCTTCCTCTCCTGCCTTCATTGAGTTACTATTCCCATGCAGCTGCTCTTCTTTATTAAAGCTGCAGTGTGTCCCATAGTTTATTATCTTTGGAGACAGCAGCTAACAGGACAGTTGTCTATGCTTCCACTTGGAAATCTTTTTAAAATTTAAAAAAACTACATTTAATTTAACTAAAATTTCAAAATACTAAATTAATTACTCCTGCAAAGTTTTTTTTAAATTATTATTGCTATACAGTGACATTGATTATTTGGTTATCAAGGCTAGGTTCCCTCAATCGATTGATCAAAAGAAGAATTGGTTGGTTGATCGAAGGAACCTAGACTTGATAATCAAATGAACAATGTCACGGTATAGCAATAGTTGCTCCATCAGTCGATCAACCACCCCTTCCATCGATCGACCGATCCTTTCATCAGTCAATCGACTGATCCTTCTATTGATCGTTTGACTGATCCATTCTTCCTTCTATCCTTTCATCAATCAATCGACCGATCCTTCCATGAACTGATCCTTTCATAGATCGATCGACCGTTCCTTCCATCGATTGATCAACTGATTCTTTCATCAATTGATCAACCCTTCGATTGATCCTACTGTCCAATTCTTACATAGAAAAATCTAAAAATCTGTTGATTGATCAATCGATCAATCCGTCCTAGGATTGATCCTTTCTTCCTTTGATTGGTTTACCCTTCCTGCCATTAATCAATCCTTCTTTTGATCGATCGACCGACCCTTCTTTTGTTCGACTGGTCCTTCCATCAATCTTTCCTTTCATCGATCAACTGATTCTTCCATCAATCGTTTCTTCCTTCCAACGATTGATCCTTCCACTGATCCTTCTTTACTGCGATTGATCCTTCCTTCGATTTATCCTTCTTTTAATCAATCCTTACATCCTTCAGTCAATTGATCCTTCCTTCCTTTGATCGATCCTTCCTTTATTATTCTTGTGCAAGTAATTTTTTGCAATGTTATTTATTCTTTTCCATATAGTATAATACCTGGTTGATCCTGCTTGTTCCCGTGTTCCTGTCAGTAAATTGACTTTCTGTCCTCCTGCTCTCTCTGCAGAATCTGTATCTCCCTCTCCCCCCTCCCTTTCTGTCATTTCCATGGTCTGTGTGAAGCTGATCCTCTCCCCACCCCTGTTCTCCCTTCCTGAAACTGAAACTAAAGCAGTAATATGAGCCCTTCCCTTTGAGTATGCTTGGGAATAAGACCTGAGAAAACCATGTGACTGCAGAGAAGCACTGCTGGGAAAATGTATTTAGAGATTATATTGCTGACAAAAAAATACACTGCCATTACTTTTGCCCCATTAGAGAACCTAAAATGGGTGCAGTGCATCCCTGGAAGTGGTACAGGGAGCTCAGTGCCCAAAAGAATATGGTTTGCCAGTTGCTGTGGTTTGATGCGCTGATCTCCGTGAAGTCGGCTAGAACAAGCAAGATGCACTGTAGGGCAGGTGTACTTGAATAGCACCAGGCGAACTTGGCATATGGACAATCCTGGAAACAGAACAAGGAGCCAGGCCAGGGGTCATACACGGTAAATCAGTGGCACCTGCAGATGCCAATACGCACAGGAGCTCGCCTGATACGGCCACAATGGGTATTGGCAAGATTGATAGTTCTTTGGCCATTTTCCTGACAACAGCTCAGATATAAGTAATTGCTAACACCAAAGAGAAGCAGATATAAGTACAGTAATTGCCATAGTAATTGAAAATAAGGGCTAGACTTAGTGCTTTGCAGGATATAGTCTACGGTGGCAGGGGTTGGCAGTGGCGTCACTAGGGTTGGTGTCACCTTACATAGTCAGTAAGGTTGAATAAAGACACCAGTCCATCCAGTTCAACCTGAGTGAGTGTGGGTGTGTGTCTACAATTATCCCTATTTATTTAAGGTACCCATAGAGTGCCGTAAATTTATGCAGCACTCCACACATACATCACACACTCACATCGGTCCCTACCCTTAAGGAGCCCACAATCCAAACTCACATTCATATACTAGGGCCAATTTTTGGACAGAAGCCAATTAACCTACCAGCATGTCTTTGGAGTGTGGGAGGAAACCAGAGTACCTGGAGGAAACCCACGCAGGCACAGGGAGAACATGCAAACTCCAGGCAGGTAGTGTGGTGATTGGGATTCGAACCAGCGGCCCTTTTTACTGCTAGGCAAGAGTGCTACCCACTACAGCACTGTGCTGCCCTTTACCTGGTGCGGTAAAACATGGTGTCACCCCCCTAATCTAAGTATAGTCGCCCCCTCAGTACAGACCCCCCTCTCCACTAAAAGTAGACCCCCTTCCCTCAATACAAACCCCCTTCTAGTTCATCGAGGAGGGTGTCACTAAGCACAGCATGCCCTGCCATTTTAGTAAGTACCATCAGGAGAACACCAAAGGCCTAGAATTGTTTGGTATTGAGCCCATTTCCATGCACCTACCAGAAGGTGAAAGATACTTCAAGGTATGCCAAAGGGAAACCTTTTTGATCTTTACCTTGAATTCTATGAGCCAGGACGGGCTCAATAAAGAATTGGAGGTTAATACCATTATCTAAATAGGTGTTATTGGTTGGTGTATCCACATTTGTTTTGTTTTTTTCGGGGACCCAGAGAGCTGGGCTGAGATCCCTAGTTGGAATGCAGATCTTGTTTAGCCCTGTGGGGATGACCCTGTGTGGACTATAGATCAATGCCTCTATATAGAAATCCTATTGATTTAATGCCACAGTTAGGATCAGGATATTTGCATATGCTTAGATCAATACTAAGAGCTATATATACAGTACATATATGCATTTTTTTATACATCTTTTACTGTATAAACTCATTTTATTTTTTATTTTCGTATTTGTGATTTTTATTTATTCTAGTATATACATTTAGTATTCTTGCAATTTGGAGGGTTTTTGCCTTGTTTATGAATTTTATATATAATATTAGCTATAGCAGATATAATTATGAGCTTTTTTGTATAGCTTTTTTTATATGAAATTTTTAGCATTGCTTAGGTTTATACATACTTTTTATGAATGATCCAAACATTGTCAAAGGTTTTTAGGTGATGAGCTAATGTTGTACGAAGGGGTTGAGAAAATCATTGTAACCATTTTTTTAGAAATTGTGAGTTGCCAAAATATGGTTCCTGGTGCATTCGGTAAAATTATTTTATATTGTAATTCGGTATTCTAATATATCCAAATCTCCGAATAACGAAAAATTTGTCCGAATATTAATATGAAACGAACTGCACATGTCTACTTTCAGTGATGTTGCATTTTGAATGAAAATTGCACGGTCATGCAACACTGTGCCCAAATTAATTTTTAATCATTTTCTTCACACAAATAAAGCTTTCTTTTGGTGGTATTTAATCACCACTGGGTTTTTAATTTTTTGCTAAAAAACAAAAAAATACCAAAAATTTTGAAAAAAAAAAGTTGCTCTTAGTTTCTATCAGAAAATTTGGTAAATAATGATGGGCACTGATAGGCTGCACTGATGAGGTGGCACTGATGAGGCGGCACTGAAGGGCACTGATGGGGTGGCACTGATGAGGAGGCACTAATATGCAACACTGATTGACACTGATAGGTGGCACTGATATGCAGCACTGATGAGCACTGATGGGTACTGATGGGCAACACTGACGGGCAGCACTGATGGGCGTTACTGTTGGGCACAGACTGGTGTCACTGATGGGCACAGAGTGGCATCACTAATGGGCACTGCTGGGGCTGCATTGTGATCAGTGCCCTGATTACCGTTGCACATCTTCCCTGTGAGGAGATGCCGCTGATTGGCTCTACTCACCTCATACTCTGTCAGTGTGAGGTGTGGAAAGCCGATAAACGGCACTTACTTGTTTACATATGATTGGCTGTGATTGGACACAGCCGATCACATGGGCAAAGAGCCCCCACGGGCGCACAATCATGCACAAATTTTTGTGCTTGTTCCTACTAATAATTTTGCATAAACTGTCATGATCGGCTCTTGAAAGCTGTGTACTAATAATCAGATTATCAGATGATTGATCCAAAAGCTCATTGTGTGTACTAGGCATAAGGGAGAATAGTCTGAGATTCCCCTCAGGGAATACTGAACATCAATGATAAGAGAGCTAGAGGTAGGTGTCCCTAGGAAGAGATCAATTCTAGAGAGAAGCCTATGTGTCTTATGCCCTGTACACACGGTCGGACATTGATCGGACATTCCGACAGCAAAATCCATGGATTCTTTCCGACGGATGTTGGCTCAAACTTGTTTTGCATACACACGGTCACACAAAGTCATCGGAAAATCTGAACGTTCTGAACGCGGTGACGTAAAACACGTACGCCGGGACTATAAACGGGCCAGTAGCCAATAGCTTTCGTCTCTTTATAAGTCTCATTTATTCAGAGCATGCGTGGCACTTTGTGCGTCGGATTTGTGTACACACGATCGGAATTTCCGACAACGGATTTTGTTGTCGGAAAATTTTATAGCAAGTTCTCAAACTTTGTGTGTTGGAAATTCCGATTGAAAATGTGTGATGGAGCCCACACACGGTCGGAATTTCAGACAACAAGGTCCTATCACACATTTTCCGTCGCAAAATCCGACCGCGTGTACAGGGCATTAGAGTAACAAGAAAATTGCAGTGTCATAGAATTCCTAATGCTCCATAAATCTATTTAACCACTGCAAAGTGTGGCAACAATATACAACTGTATGTATGTCCTACTGGGGACGGGGGATGTTTAGCAAGGTAGGGGATCAAATAACAATTAAAGTCCTCCAATATGAAGAGTGGCATATCAGGTTTATCAGTCAAAAAGGACACTGAGTGCCAGTTCAAACTATAGCTATGTGAGGCATGGCATGTGATTCGCTCTGCATTGCTGTGCAGATCACATGCAATGTATGTGCAATGCAAATTCAACCATACAGATTGTATAGCTGAATTTGCATCGCATTTCTACCAAAATCATGCAGGACCCTTTTTTTTGTCCTTACCATAATCTGATTGTATAGGTGTTCACACCCATGCGATTCAATTCCTGTCCAAATTAACAGTTCGCATTGCGATATGTGAACTGGTCTGGGAGTGTCATTAACTTTCTATTGACACCCGCAGCGGTTTACATAGGGAACTGCCTGCGAGTTCTATGCGATGCAGGGATCGACACTGGAATTACACAGCTGAACCAGATTTTGCACTCTCCAGTTTTAATAAATCAACCCCTAAATGTCTCAGCACTGCTGTGGAGAAGGGAATAGGTACATAAAAAAAAGCCGGAATACATACAATCAAATATAATCTGCATTGTATAAATACATATCTGCCTTCAGAATCAATGCTGGAAATAATTTCTTGACAGTCCAGGGACTTATGAATTAAAATACTTACACTCCTTTAATGGGAAGTGGAAGTTGAATGATAAGCATGACCAACTCAGGCATAACCAATGCATAGCAAAATGTCATTGGGTAAGTGTGTCTCCTGTAGGTTTCATATACCAGGATGGTATTTCCAAAGAGCTGAATTAACCATAGACAATTTGAGAGGACTGTGCAGACCCCTAACATTCCAAACACTATTGGGATAGGTGCCGTTACAAATATAGTAAGCTATCAGGGCAGGGGAGACTGGTGGGGTCACCCCTCTCAGGGCATTGTTCCAGGCAAGTATCCATTCAGTCTTCTGCATACTGTAATGCCCTGCACACACGGTCGGATTTTCCGGCGTAAAATGTGCGACCGTGTGTAGGCCCCATTGGACAGTTTTCATCGTAATTTCTGTCGCACAAAATTTGGGATCTGGTTCTCAAATTTTCCGACAACAAAATCCGTTTGCGTAAATTCTGATTGTGTGTACACAATTCCGACGCACAAAGTGCCACGCATGCTCAGAATAAATTACGAGACGGAAGCGCTCGGTCTGGTAAAGCTAGCATTCGTAATGGACATAGCACATTCGTCACGCTGCAAATTTTGAAATCTTTTAGTGCAGCACATTCTCTTCTTCTTTAGAATTCTAGAAGAATGAAGTTGTTTTGCTGCTCATATTCACACAGAGTTCTCACAAACTTCTTTCTTTATAATTTCCCATGATCTCATGAATAATATTATTTTTATTTTTTGTCCATAATCCATAAAGTTTATTTTTTTTTATTTTTTTTTTATTTGTTTTTTTTATCAATATTTGCATTTGAAATTTAATTTTTCTAGTGCTCTCCATAATATTATTTCTCGTTTTGTGTGCCAAGTTACCACAACACCATTATTATCTTGTATTTTTTTACCTCAAGGAGGTTGGTGTTGGTGTCCCTTGTTAATTTGACCTTGTATTTTTGAAATGTACTTGCCTACTTACAAACAAACTGTCCTTTTTGAAGTAAAACACATAGGCAAGTATTTTTGAAAAATAAATAGCCATTTATTCTGGGTCATAACAAAATAAAGAGGAAGGCAACGCTGGAGAAACTGGTGAAATTTGCAAAGCCTTTGTAACCCAGGGCACACATCAATTATTTTACATTCAAAATTGGTGGCCTGAGGAGTCCTTATAATAGTGAGCACAATCCGGTCCAGGACTACAAGAGATCAGGAACAGCAGCAGATGATATATCTGTCCCCAGGCTGTGGTCATACAACAGCCTGCATCTTTTGCCAGACCAGACTGAACCCAGGCCATCACTCTCTGGTCTTCCTTACACGCTTCCTTCCAGGCTGTGGCTCTGGTGTTGGAGGTGTGGCAGGAGGTGGAGGAGGAGGACCTGGAGGAGGAGGACCATGGTTCAACTCACAAATGTTGCTTTGGCTTGTGGGTTCACCCCTCAACCCCTTATTTAGGTCTTGTAAGATCACTTCCTCACATAAGAGGCCTTGGCCCTCCTCCATTTCCAGCATTTTGCAGGCTGTCATGTAGGCATAGTCCTCTTGAACACTGGGGGGGGGGTTCTGAGGGCCGCAGTAGCATTCAGAAATAGGCCAATTGCTGCCTCCTTCAGGTTACTCCTCTTCCTGGCACTTTTTTGTTGAAGGTGGAGGGAAGGGACCTGGGATTCGGGCAGGCTACTGGGCCCGGCCACCTCCTGGCTACCACTTTCCACAGCCTCCTCCTGGCTGAGACTTTCCTGTGTATGAAAAAGGGACATAGTTTTAGTTTTTTGTTCATCAATCACATACAATTTTCAGCTCATGACTGTTGCAAATTGAATGTTATTAAATAGAAAAGACTATCATTCTGACCCCAGCATTTTTCATTCTTGTCCCAATCATTTGTGGCCCCTTACTGTCTATTTATTTCCCCCACCAGGGGAAGTCACCAAAAACGAAGCAGAGGATGAGGAGGGAAACATTTTGGAAGTGAGCGAAATTGTCACCACAACAGGTGAATGTCTGTGACCACAGCTTCAGGTAAGAGATCTGTTCCTGCATATTTATAATACTGGGTTGTTTTTTTCTTTTAGGTGATGTGGATATTGTGGAAGAAGAATCTCATTTTACCAGTGAAAGTGCCCAGATCCTCATTGGGGAGATAATGGGGTGCAATCGCGATTTAGAAAATATTAAGCAAAACATCAGTGATGTTCAACCAAAAATGAAGAACATCATCTGTTTTATGGAGAATCTAAAACACACAAAAATGTAAACCTTTGTTTTTGTGTATTTTGGGTTTAAAAAAAAAATTGTTTAAGTATTTGAAAAGCCTAATTTTGAAGATGCACACAGTGTGTCAACATGTGCTATCTAACCTCTTCATTTGACCTACAGCAATGGGTACAGGCCTCTACTCACTCTGATGGGAACACCCTTGACATTGTATTCTCCTATCTATGCACTCCATGCAACTTCTCAAACAATCCTTTTCCTCTCTCCAACCATCACCTTATTAGTTTCTCTCTCCCCCTGTCTTCCACCACCTTTCCCTCCAATCGCCTAACCATCACCTGTAGAAACTTTCGCAACTTCAACTCCTCTCTACTCTTTTCTGCTACTGACCACCTCTATGACAAAATCTCTCCCCTGTCCTGCCCCAACCAAGCCACGTCCATCTACAATAAATTCCTGTCCTCCACCCTGGACAAGCTCGCTCCCCTCACTACACACAGAATCTGGCCTCGACCCCTACAACCCTGGCAAACAGATGACACTAAAATTCTCAAAAAACGTAGTCGCGCTCTTGAGCGTCTGTGGCACAAGACTAAGTCTCTCAAAGACTTCAACCAATACAAATCTGCCCTCCAAAAATACTATTCTTTCCTCCACACTGCCAAGCAAACCTATTTTACAACTCTTATTAACACCTTCTCATCCAGTCCCCGTAAACTCTTCTCTACCCTCAACTCTCTACTTTGTCCTCCACCGCCTCTACCCACTGACTTACTCACTGCCCAGGAGATTGCTAATCACTTCAAAAACAAGATTGATACAATCCGCGATGAAATCTCCACTCTACAGGTATCTCCCCCAGCTAAGACCCCATGTCAACAGGTACAACTGACACTCCCCCTATTCAAATCTGCTACTACAGACAAAGTTGCTAAACTCCTTTCTATCGCCCACCTAACCACCTGTCCCCTGGACCCTATTCCCTCTCAAATGCTACGGTCGCCCTCTGACCCCATCCTACACTCTCCAACCCACATCTTCAATCCCTCCCTCACCTCTGGCATCTTCCCCAATGCTCTAAAACATGCACTGGTCACTCCCATACTTAAAAAGCCGTCCTTGGACCCTACCAATCTTAACAACCTTTGCCCTATCTCCTTGCTCCCCTTTTCCTCAAAACTCCTTGAGCACCTTTAGTTTTAGTTTTAGTTTTACAACCAACCTCATTAGTGACCACCTCATTAAAAACAACCTTTTTGATCCCCTTCAATCTGGATTTCGCCCTTAACACTCCACAGAAACTGCTCCTTTAAAACTCACAAATGACCTACTAACTGCAAAAACCAACGGACACTATTCTGTACTCCTACTTCTGGATCTTTCAGCTGCCTTTGACACGGTTGACCACCCCCTCCTCCTCAAAAATTTTTACTCCCTCGGTCTCTGTGACTGTGCTCTTCAGTGGCTCTCATCCTACCTATCCCAACACACCTTCAGTGTCACTTACAATTCTACTTCCTCCATTCCTCTTCCCTTCTCTGTCGGGGTCCCCCAAGGTTCTGTTCTTGGACCTTTTTTATTTTCAATCTACACCTCTTCCCTGGGTCAGCTGATAGCCTCTCATGGCTTTCAATATCATTTCTATGCTGACGAAACATAAATCTATCTCTCCACCCCTCAACTCACTCCATCAGTCTCCTCACACATCACTAACTTACTAACCGACATATCTGTATAGATGTCACACCACTTCCTCAAACTCAACTTGTCCAAAACTGAGCTTACAATATTTCCTCCCCATGTGCCTCTTCCCCTGACTTCTCTGTGAAGAGCAAAGGCAAAACCATCCACCCGTCCCCACATGTCAGGGTTCTAGGTGTTATCCTGGATTCTGAACTCTCCTTTCGACCCCACATCCAATCACTTTCCAAAGCTTGCCGCCTCAACCTCTGCAACACCTCTAAACTACGTCCCTTTCTAACCAATGAAACCACAAAGCTCCTGATTCACTCCCTGGTTATCTCTCGCCTTGACTACTGCAACTCCCTCCTCATTGGCTTACCTTTAAATAGCCTATCCCCCCTTCAGTCCATCATGAATGCTGCTGCCAGACTCATCCACCTTACAAACCGCTCAGTGTCTGCTACCCCTCTCTGCCAATCCCTCCATTGGCTACCACTCGCTCAACGAATTAAATTCAAAATACTAACAATAAGTTACAAAGCCATCCACAACTCTGCCCCCAGCTACATCACTAACCTCTAGTCTCAAAATACCAACCTAATCGCCATCTCCGTTCCTCCCAAGACCTCCTGCTCTCTAGCTCCCTCATCACCTCCTCCCATATCCGCCACCAGGACTTCTCCCGAGCCTCACCCATCCTCTGGAATTCCCTACCCCAATCTGTCAGACTGTCTCCAAATTTATCCACTTTTAGGCGATCCCTGAAAACTTTCCTCTTCAGAGAAGCCTATCCTGCCTCCATCTAACAACTGCAATATTTTCTCCATTAGCTCATCCCCCACAGCTATTACCCTTTTGTATAACTTGACCCTTCCTCCTAGTCTGTAAGCTCTAACGAGCAGGGCCCTCTGATTCCTCCTGTATTGAATTGTATTGTACTTGTACTGTCTGCCCTAATGTTTTAAAGCGCTGCCTAAACTGTCGGCACTATGTAAATCCTGTATAATAATAATAATAATATCTGCCATCAGGGGATATCAATGTACGCGTTTTGTGGGTGCAACCCCTTCCTCGCTACTAAAGTAGCTAAGAGGAAGGGGTTGCACCCCAAAACATATCCATTGATCCCCCCATGAAGGGAGCTAGCACATGTTGACATTAGGCATGGGATCAGGAGGGAAATCCCCAGTTTGAATTCCAATTTGTGTGCATCTTCAAAATTAGGCTTTTACAGGGGTGACGTCACCCCATCTGATGAAGGCAATATCAACACATTTTGGACATACTAATGTCTGACATTGGCTTCAATTTATGAAAGTAGAACTTTGTAAGTTCCTGAGTTCTATATGTTAAGTTTTGAAACATGCCTGTTTAACCAAAAAAGGCTATTTCTAATTAATGTTACAAAAAATAATGTTATACACCAAAGATGTTGGTTTGATCAAAAACACTTTTCTAAACGCACATGTGAATGTGCTTTGAGTAAAAAGTTTTCGACTCAACAATGTGTGGCTTTTTCTTTCAATGATCAAAAGCAGATTTTGGAGTAAAAGTTGGTGTTTACAGTGGCAATGGGGGTTATTTACTAAAGGCAAATCCACTTTGCACTACAAGTGCAGTTTCAGTGCACTTTTAAGTGCACTTGGAGTGCAAAGTGGAATTTGCTTTAGTAAATAACACCCACAGTGCTTTCTAATTTGCCTCAACCACGCCATTTTTATGAGTCCACAAAATTCATTCATGGTGCTGAAAATGATGAATATTTTTCTCAGTAATGCATTACATACATTAACAACAAAAACAAGGTGTGTGTGTAGCAGACCCACAACATAATAATAGTTTGCTGAAGAAGAGATTGTCACCTCATGTATCAAAAAAATTACATTTGCACTATTGAAGTAAATGTCCAAAAAGAAAAGCCCATTGTAAAACCTAGGAGACAGCTAAAAGAAACCTAGGCAGTAAATCAAAGGAAATCTTCTTTCAGTCTAAGTTCAACAATTTAGGATAACATTTTTCTTAAACAGTTTCTGGCATATCAATGGCCCCCCTATCTGCAAAGTACTCAACATTCTATCTTACTTCGCGGGCGCTTTGGGGGGGCAAGCCAGGACGGGCAGCTTCAAGCGCCGTCAGGGTTTCTTGTTGAAGTTCGGCCTCAGGCCCAACTGAGGCCACATAGTTTATTGAATTTCTCCTTAAATAGTTGTGCAGAATGCAGCATGCAAGGATTATATGGTTACGTTTATATTCCGCCATGTTGATTGGTGTAAGGAATAGGCGGAACCGGCTGGCCACTATCCCCAAAGCGTTCACCACCACTCTTCTGGCTCTGACCAGACGGTAGTTATAAACCCTCTGGTCCAGGGTGAGGGTCCTCATGACTTCAAAATGGTTGGCTGGTCAGAACGAACTAACAGAATGCACTGAAATACAGAAAGGCAGGACCTGAAAATCAGATACAAGCGGACAAGCATAGGCGTGCGCATGGGGTGTGCCGGGTGTGCCTGGGCACACCCTAATCACCCCCTGCTGTGTCCAGAGATTTGCCCCAAAATGCTGCATCCAAGAGAGTGTGTGGCCCGCGCTGCCTGTGAAACAGTTTCACAGGCAGCAGATCGTGTATGAAAGTGTCAGATAATGACACTGCATGCAGGGAGAGACACCAGCTGTCAAAATGTCGGGGTGATGTCGGGGGTGGGCTGGACAGAACGGCCATCAAACACCAGCCAATGGGATGGGGTCTGGGCGGGCCGCTACATTTATGTGGCTCCGCCCCCTCTCTGAAGCAGCTCAAACATTGGCTGGTGTTTATAGCGCTTGGTCCCGCCCACTCCCGACATCGCGGCTGAGTTGTAAGTCATCACAACTCAGCCGCGATGTCGGGGGTGGGCGGGATCAAGCGCCAACACCAGCCAATGATTGGGCTGCTTCAGAGAGGGGGCGGAGCCAGAGAAATGTAGCGGCCCGCCCAGACTCATCCTATTGGCTGGTGTTTGGTAACTGTTCAGTCCCGCCCACCACCAGCATCACCGCTGACTTTTAACAGCTGGTGTCTCTCCCTGCATGCAGTGTCATTATCTGACAGTTTCATACACTGAACAGCTCTGGCAATTCTCACGATCTCCCGAATGTGAAACTCCCCCTCTCTCCTATCTGTGCCACCCAATGCTGCCTATCAGTGCCAACCAATGATGCCAATCAGTGCCAACCAATGCTGCCTATCAGTGCCAACCAATGCTGCCAATCAGTGCCAACCAATGCTGTCTATCAGTGCCAACCAATGCTGCCAATCAGTGCCAACCAATGCTGCCAATCAGTGCCAACCAATGCTGCCTATCAGTGCCAACCAGTACTGCCTATCTGTGCCAGTGCTGCTTATCAGTGCCAACCAATTTTGCCTATCAGTGCCAACCATTGTAAACCAGTGCTGCCTATCAGTGCAAACCAGTGCCGCCTATCGGTGCCAACCAATGATGCCAATCAGTGCCAACCAATGCTGCCTATCAGTGCCAACCAATGCTGCCAATCAGTGCCAACCAATGCTGTCTATCAGTGCCAACCAATGCTGCCAATCAGTGCCAACCAATGCTGCCAATCAGTGCCAACCAATGCTGCCAATCAGTGCCAACCAATGCTGCCTATCAGTGCCAACCAGTACTGCCTATCTGTGCCAGTGCTGCTTATCAGTGCCAACCAATTCTGCCTATCAGTGCCAACCATTGTAAACCAGTGCTGCCTATCAGTGCAAACCAGTGCCGCCTATCGGTGCCAACCAATGCTGCCTATCAGTGCCAGTGCTGCTTATCAGTGCCAACCAATGCTGCCTATCAGTGCCAGTGCTACTTATCAGTGCCAACCAATGTTGCCTATCAATGCTAACCAGTACTGCCTATCTGTGCCAGTGCTGCTTATCAGTGCCAACCAGTGCTGCCTATCAGTGCAAACCAGTGCTGCCTATCAGTGGCAACCAATGCTGCCTATCAGTGCCAACCAATGCTGTAAATCAGTGCCAACCAATGCTGTCAATCAGTGCCAACCAATGCTGCCCATCAGTGCTGCCCATCAGTGCTGCATATCAGTGCCCATCAGTGCTGCATATCAGTGCCAATCAGTGCTGCCTATCAGTGCCAATCAGTACTGACAATTAGTGCCCATCAGTGCTGCCAGTCAGTGCCCATCAGTGCTGCCAATCAGTGCCAACCAATGCTGCCTACCAGTGCCAACCAATGCTGCCAATCAGTGCCAACCAATGCTGTCAATCAGTGCCAACCAATGCTGCCTATCAGTGCCAACCAGTACTGCCTATCCGTGCCAGTGCTGCTTATCAGTGCCAACCAATTCTGCCTATCAGTGCCAACCATTGCAAACCAGTGCCCATCAGTGCTGCCAATCAGTGCCAACCAATGCTGCCTACCAGTGCCAACCAATGCTGCCAATCAGTGCCAACCAATGCTGTCAATCAGTGCAAACCAGTGCTGCCTATCAGTGCCAACCATGCTGCCTATCAGTGCCAGTGCTGCTTATCAGTGCCAACCAATGCTGCCTATCAGTGCCAACCAGTACTTCCTATCTGTGCCAGTGCTGCTTATCAGTGCCAACCAATTCTGCCTATCAGTGCCAACCAGTGCTGCCTATCAGTGCAAACCAGTGCTGCCTATCAGTGCCAACCAATGCTGCCAATCAGTGCCAACCAATGCTGTCAATCAGTGCCAACCAATGCTGCCTATCAGTGCCAACCAGTACTGCCTATCCATGCCAGTGCTGCTTATCAGTGCCAACCAATTCTGCCTATCAGTGACAACCATTGCAAACCAGTGCCCATCAGTGCTGCCAATCAGTGCCAACCAATGCTGCCTACCAGTGCCAACCAGTGCTGCCAATCAGTGCCAACCAATGCTGTCAATCAGTGCAAACCAGTGCTGCCTATCAGTGCCAACCATGCTGCCTATTAGTGCCAGTGCTGCTTATCAGTGCCAACCAATGCTGCCTATCAGTGCCAACCAGTACTGCCTATCTGTGCCAGTGCTGCTTATCAGTGCCAACCAATTCTGCCTATCAGTGCCAACCAGTGCTGCCTATCAGTGCAAACCAGTGCTGCCTATCAGTGCCAACCAATGCGGCCTATCAGTGCCAACCAATGCTGTAAATCAGTGCCAGCCAGTACTGCCTATCAGTGCTGCAAATCAGTGCCCATCGGTGCTGCCTATCAGTGCCAATCAGTGCCCATAAGTGCTGCCCATCAGTGCTGCCAATCAGTGCACATTAGTGCTGCATATCAGTGCCCATCAGTGCTGCATATCAGTGCCCATCAGTGCTGCCTATTAGTGCCAATCAGTGCTGACAATTAGTGCCCATCAGTGCTGCCTATCAGTGTCACCTACCAGTGCCCATCAGTGCTGCCAGTCAGTGCCCATCAGTGCTGCCTATCAGTGCAGCCTATCAGTGCCCATCAGTGCTTCCAATCAGTGCTGCCTATCAGTGCCAATCAGTGTCCATCAGTGCTGCCAATCAGTGCTGCGAATCAGAGCCTATCAGTGTCCATAAGTGCTACCAATAAGAGCCCATCAGTGATGCATATCAGTGCCCATCAGTGCCACCTATCAGTGCCAATCAGTGCCCATTAGTGCCAAACAGTGCTGCCTATCAGTGCCACCTATCAGTGCACATCAGTGCTACCAATTAGTGCCCATCAACGCTGCCAATCAGTGCAGCCTATTAGTGCCCATCAGTGCTGCCTATCAGTGCCCATCAGTGCTGCCTTAGCAGGGATAGTGGAAACCCCTCTACAGATAATTGCAATACAAATTACCTTCGAGTGCAACAACTTTTTAGTTGGGAGGTTCACACCATTATAGCACTTTGGATTTTTGATTTTTTAGAGTGTTACACCTAATTGTATATGTTTTAGTTACAGTTATAATGTGAATTATTGCACTTGAAGTTAATTTCCCACCACCCCTGCTAAGTCCATGTCTTTATGGACCTTGCTTTTTGCACTGGTGCGCAGTCATGTTGGAAGGGGTCATCCCCAAACTGTTCCCTCAAAGTTGAGAGCATGAAATTGTCCAAAATGTCTTGGTATGCTGACGCCTTAAGAGTTCCCTTTACTGGAACTAAGGGGCCAAGCCCAACCCCTGAAAAACAACCCCCCACCATAATACCCCCCCACCATAATCCCCCCTCCATCAAATGATTTGGACCAGTGCACAAAGCAAGGTCCATAAAGACATGGATGAGCGAGTTTGGGGTGGAGGAACTTGACTGACCTTCAAAGAGTCCTGACCTCAACCCCATAGAACACCTTTGGGATGAATTCGAGTGGAGACTGCGAGCCAGGTCTTCTTGTCCAACATCAGCGCCTGACCTCACAAATGCCCTTCTGGAAGAATGGTCAAACATTCCCATAGACACACTCCTAAACCTTGTGGACGGCCTTCCTAGAAGAGTTGAAACTTTTATAGCTGCAAAGGGTGGAGCCAACTCAATATTGAACCCTACGGACTAAAACGGCATTAAAGTTCATGTGCGTGTAAAGGCAGGCATCCCAATACTTTTGACAATATTTATATATGTATGTGTGCTTGAGCTTTCGGGTGCACACCCTAATGCAATAGGCTGCGCACGCCTATGCGGACAAGAATGCACTGAAAATCAAATACGTAATATAAATACGAACCCACAAGCACAAACCAAAGAGCAGTAACGATCATAAAAGCAGGAGGCTGAAAAGCGCGAATCGTCTGTCACCAAACTTCTACTAACAAGAGATTAGCAGAAGGAGCCCAAAGGGTGGCGCACTTGGTATTGAACTTCCCTTTTCTAGTGCCGTTGTACGTGTTGTATGTCACCGCGTTCTTGACGTTCGGAAATTCCGACAATTTTGTGTGACCGTGTGTATGCAAGACAAGTTTAAGCGAACATCCGTCGGAAAAAATCCATGGATATTGTTGTCAAAATGTCCGATCAATGTCCGATCGTGTATACGGGGCATAAGAGGTAGGCTCTGTACAAGGTGGAGGGAGCCAGCTCTGAAACTCAGCAGATCCGGGAGTAGTCGGATACATATAGCTCTGGAGCAACAGGTAGAGTAGTAGAACAAAAAAAGACACAACAATGCCACAGTAATAGTAATCCAGCCAACATGGGATAAGATTCAGCAAAGGACTTTGTACTGTGCAGTCCTCTTGGCATGCATCCCCCATGTCCTCCTGGACAACAAACTCAGCAGAAAGTGCCTGATGTGTGCCCCATGCCCTGCTGTGTGCCCCATGATGTGCCCGGTGCCCTACTGTGTGCCCCATGATGTGCCCTGTTCCCCATGTTGTGCTGTGTGCCCCATGACGTGCCCTGCTGTGTGCCCCATAATGTGCCCTATGCCCTACTGTGGGCCTCACGAAGTGCTCTGCTGTATGCCCTGTGATGTGCCCCATGCCCTACTGTGTGCCCCATGATGTGCCCCATGCCCTACTGTGTGCCCTGTGATATGCCCTACTGTGTGCCCTGCGGTGTGTGCCATGATGTGCCCTGTGCCCTACTATGTGCCCCATGCCCTACTATGTGCCCCACTGTGTGCCCTACTGTATGCCCATGATGTACCATGTGATGTGCCCTACTGTGTGTCCTGTGACCTGCAGTGTGCCCTATGATGTGTCCCGCTGTGTGTTCCATAATGCACCATGCTGTTGTACCCCCCCTGTAATGCGGTCTGCTGTGCCCCATAATATGCCATGTTGCCCCCTAATGTGCTCTGCTGTGTCCCATAATGTGCCCTCATACCCCCGTGTAATATGCCCTGCTGTGCCCCATAATGTGCCCTCTTGCCCCCCATGTAATAGGCCCGATAATGCGACCTGCTGTTCCCCACTCTGTAATGTGCCATGCTGTGCCCCATAATGTGCCATTCAGCTCCCCCCTAAATGTGCTCTGCTGTGCCCCATGACGTGCCCTCATGCCCCATGTAATATACTCTGCTGTGCCCCATAATGTGCCCTCCTGCCCCATGTAATGTTCTCTGTTGCACCCCATAATGTGCCCTGCTAGCCCCCCCCGTAATGTGCCCTGCTGTGCCCCATATTGTGCCCCTCTGCCCCCCAAGTAATGTGCCCTTCTGCGCCCCATAACGTTCCCTGCTGCACCCCCATGTAATGTGTCCTACTATACTGCCTCTTAATGTGTCCGGTTCGCCCCATAATATGCCCTGCGGCTCCCCATGTAGTGTGCCACCTGCAACCCCATATATTGTGCCCTCCTGACCCCCCATGCTCTGCCCTGCTGCCCCCTGTGTACTGTGCCTGTTTGACCCCCAATGCTCTGCCCTGCTGCCCCCTGTGCACTGCTTATTCCATAATTGACCATCTGCTCAGAATGATGCAAGCACAGGTTTTATATTGAAAAGGTACGTTTTAATATGTATTCCATTTTTTATACTATTTCTAAAAATAATTGTTATATCAACAGCTCGCTTTTCATATCAATGTCCCGTGAGCTGTAGAACTGAACATTATTTCAAGGATTCCCTGAGATCTAAAATTTTTTGCCAAGAGTTCCTTGGTAAAAAGGTTGGGTCTCCAGCTTTAAGTCTCCGCTTCTCTAGACAGTCAGCCTCCTCAGCCCTGCCTCACCCTCTTCAGTCTGTCATGAACCAAATACTTTTAATCCCACAGAGGATGTGTCCACGCAGTGCAAGCTTGGGGGGTGGGACAGCAAATTTACACTGTTATACAAGCTGTACACTCACTACTTTACATTGTAGCAAACTGTCATTTCTTCAGTGTTGTCACATGAAAAGATATAACAAAATATTTACAAAAATAGGAGGGGTGTACTTACTTTTGTGAGATACTGTATAATGCATGCATATTCTTAGCCCCAAGTGCATAACTTTACATTTCTGAACATTAAACCTTATTTGCCAAATAGTTGCCCAATTAAAAAGTGCATTGAGGTCAGCTTGTAAGTTTAAGACATCCTGTGAGGACGTCATTCCACTGCATAGCTTGGTGTCATCTGCACATACTGAAATGGTACTTTTAAACCCAGACCCTATATCATTTATAAATATATTAAAAGGTAAGGGTCCCAACACTGAACCTTGGGGAACACCACTAACAACCTTAGACCATTCAGAGTATGAATCATTAACCACTACTCTCTGAATTCAGTCTTTTAGCCTGTTTTCTATCCATTTACAAACCGATTTTTCCAGGCCTGTAGACTTTACCTTACACATTAGCTGTGTGGGGAACTGTGTCAAACGCTTTTGCATAATCTAAGTATACTATGTCCACAGCCACTCCTTTGTCTAAGGCAGTGTTTCTCAACTCCAGTCCTCAAGGCGCCCCAAGAGGTCATGTTTTCAGGATTTCCCTCAGATGAAACGGCTGTGGTAATTACTAAGGTAGTGAAACTGATCAAATCACCTTTGCAAAATAATGGACAGCCTGAAAACATGACCTGTTGGGGCACCTTGAGGACTGGAGTTGAGAAACACTGGTCTAAGGTTTTACTTACAGTGGGGCAAAAAAGTATTTAGTCAGCCACCAATTGTGCAAGTTCTCCAGACAATCACATTGTCTGATTTTTGAAAGAATTTATTTGCAAATTATGGTGGAAAATAAGTATTTGGTCACCTACAAACAAGCAAGATTTCTGGTTCTCACAGAACTGTATCTTCTTCTTTAAGAGGCTCCTCTGTCCTCCACTCATTACCTGTATTAATGGCACCTGTATGAACTTGTTATCAGTATAAAAGACACCTGTCCACAACCTCAAACAGTCACACTCCAAACTCCACTATGGTGAAGACCAAAGAGCTGTCGAAGGACACCAGAAACAAAATTGTAGACCTGCACCAGGCTGGGAAGACTGAATCTGCAATAGGCAAGCAGCTTGGTGTGAAGAAATCTGTGGGAGCAATAATTAGAAAATGGAAGACATACAAGACCACTGATAATCTCCCTCGATCTGGGGCTCCACGCAAGATCTCACCCCGTGGGGTCAAAATGATCACATGAACGGTGAGCAAAAATCCCAGAACCACACGGTGGGACCTAGTGAATGACCTGTGGAGAGCTGGGACCAACGTAACAAAGGCTACCATCAGTGACACACTATGCCACCAGGGACTCAGATCCTGCAGTGCCAGATGTGTCCCCCTGCTTAAGCCAGAACATGCCCGGGCCCGTCTGAGGTTTGCTAGAGAGCATTTGGATGATCCAGAAGAGGATTGGGAGAATGTCATATGATCAGATGAAACCAAAATAGAACTGTTTGGTAGAAACACAACTCGTCGTGTTTGGAGGAGAGAGAATGCTGAGTTGCAACCAAAGAACACCATACCTACTGTGAAGCATGGGGTGGCAACACCATGCTTTGGGGCTGTTTCTCTGCAAAGGGAACAGGACGACTGATCCGTGTACATGAAAGAATGAATGGGGCCATGTATCGTGAGATTTTGAGTGCAAACCTCCTCCCATCAGCAAGGGCATTGAAGATGAAACGTGTCTGGGTCTTTCAGCTTGACAATGATCCCAAACACACCGCCTGAGCAACGAAGGAGTGGCTTCATAAGAAGCATTTCAAGGTCCTGGAGTGGCCTAGTCAGTCTCCAGATCTCAACCCTATAGAAAACCTTTGGAGGGAGTTGAAAGTCCGTGTTGCCCAGCGACAGCCCCAAAACATCACTGCTCTAGAGGAGATCTGCATGGAGGAATGGGCCAACATACCAGCAACAGTGTGTGACAACCTTATGAAGACTTACAGAAAACGTTTGACCTCTGTCATTGCCAACAAAGGATATATAACAAAGTATTAAGATGAACTTTTGATATTGACCAAATACTTAATTTCCACCATAATTTGCAAATAAATTCTTTCAAAAATCAAGAACAGGAAATGGAGTACCAAATCTCACCACAGGATGGACTGTGGAGATTTCATAGGTAGAGCAGTGCCAACGTCCTAAATCTACAAATTCTCAAAAGTACACCCAAGGGAGTACTTTGTTGTTTCCCTCACACATGTAGTGTTGCCACAATTCTACCACCCCTTAAGCTTTACATAACTTTTTCTCGGCAGCCGGGACTTTCCATTCTACCGCCTTCCCGGGAATTACACCTCTTATGGCTTTCTTACCAGACGTGTCCCCGCATGTGAGTGCTTGTCACCTGATGCTTGTTGGCTGTCAGGTCCACTGGCTGGCTTCCTCATGGTGTTCACGAATATTGATTGAGACTCGTTACTAACAAGGTTTAAAGTTAATATTAACATTTTGTATTATTTTGGTGTTTGTCTTCTCTCTCTCTTTCCCAATTACAGGTGACTCAAACGGGCTCCTGAAGAAGCATTCAATTGCGAAACTTGTTGAGCTACATTAGTTTGATGTCTCATAGGCTGAACAGAGGGCTTTGTCTCCCCCTGTTTTAAGGGATACCCTTCTGTATGCTTTGACCTATGTTTGAGAGAGTACCAGCTATTGCTTTGCAATGTATTGCAATGTTTTAAAATGTTTGTGTTTTTCGTTTTTTTTGTACTTTTTGTATAATAAAATACTTATATTGAATTTTATGATTGGTGCCTACAAAGTCCATTTTTCCACTCCCTTGGGTGTACTTTTGAGAATCTTTCAAAAATCAGACAATGTGATTGTCTGGATTTGTTTCCACATTTTGTCTCTCATAGTTACAGGCCTCTCTCATCTTTTTAAGTGGGAGAACTTGCACAATTGGTGGCTGACTAAATACTTTTTTGCCCCACTGTACCTCCTCACAAGAAGAAATCATCAGATTTGTCTGACAATTTCTGTCTTTCATGAATCTATGCTGTCTTTTGCTTAAAATATTTTTTTTCCAACAAGAACTCATCTATGTTATCTTTTATTAAACTTTCCAGTATCTTCTCAACTTTAGAACTTAAACTAACATGTCTATAGTTACTTGGTAAAGACTTTGATCCCTTTTTAAATATAGTCACCACATTGGCCTTACGCCAATCCAGTGGTACTATTCCAGTCCTTAAAGAGTCCCTAAAAATTAAAAACAATAGCTTCGACAGAGCTCAATTCTTTAAGGATTCATGGGTGTATTCCATGTAGACCTGGTGCTTTATTCACCTTTATGCTGTCTAAATATTTCTGGACCACATCAGTTTGGAGCCATAGTGGATCGTTTGGGACTGTGTCAATACCATTCCCATTATCGCCATGAGCTCCCCATGCTCCTTTGTATACACAGATCTGAAGAAGGTATTTAATCACCTCAATACTGGGCACTTTCGCCCCGTTCCTTCCCAGACCAGTTTTCAGCTTTCAGCACTCTCGCACTTTTAATGACAATTACTCAGTCATGCTACGCTGTACCCAAATGACATTTTTATCATTTTGTTCGCACAAATAGAGCTTTCTTTTGATGGTATTTATTTACGACTCCATTTTTTTTTTTTTGTGATATAAGCGCAAACAGAGCGGAAATTTGGAAAAAAAACAATATTTTCTTCTTTCTGTTTTAAAAGAAATCCAATAAAATCGAATTTTGGCATAAATTTAAGCCAAAATGTATTCTGCCACATGTTTTTGATAAAAAAAATCCTGTTAAGTGTATAATAATTGGTTCGTGTGATCACGGACATGTACGCAAATGATCATGTACAGATGTGCGCAGGTGATCCCGGACATATGTGTGCAGATAATCATTGGGACATGTGATTTTAGTGGGACATATGTGGGGGACAGCTTTTTTTATTATTTGAGGACACGTGTTTTGGGGATATGTGTTTTGGGGACATTGTGTGGGGACATGTGTGTTTTACATTATGTGGGGACATGTGTGTGTTTTACATTGTATGGGGACATGTGTGTTGACACTAGGTTGGTGATCCAGTGAGTAAAAAGCTGTAAAAAACAGCTCATACTCACTGATCATCAGCCGGCTGCAGTGATCCCTTCTTCTCTCCTCAGCGACAACTTCCGTGTGAGGAGAGGAGAGCTGATCACCTAGCAACCGGCTGTGTTTACGTCACATGATGGCTGTGATTGGACACGGCCGTCATGTGATCAGGAGGGTCAATCACAGAGCCCTCCTGCCGATCGGAGATGCGCCGTGTCGGGGTGACACGAGCACATCGGTATTGCGCGCGCGATACCGCTCCTTCTGAGGGACGTTCCTGAACGTCCACTCAGAAGGAGAGAGCGCCCACCCGGCTGTTTATGTACATTGGCCGGGTGGGAAGTAGTTAATAAATTTGCCTTCTTTTTGTCCCCAGTCACCCACTCCAGATTATTTTGTAAAGGGCCAACATGCTCAGACCTGACCTTTTTACTATTATTATATTTGAAGAATGTTTGTGGGCTTGTCCTACTAACTTTTGCAATCTGTCGTTCGTTTTGAATTTTTGCGACCTTTATTCATTCAATATTTAAACAATGATAGTGTTCCTTCATTTTTGTATTTTTTAAAAGCTCTTTTCTTGTTATTTATAGCTTTTCTAACTGTGGCCGTGAGCCACATACACTGAGCAAAATTATAAACACAACGCTTTTGTGTTTGCCTCTATTTATCATGAGCTGAACATCTCCTTCACATAGAGTTGACCAGGTTGTTGATTGTGGCCTGTGGAATGTTGATCCATTCCTCTTCAATGGCTGTGTGAAGTTGCTGGATATTGGCAGAAACTGGAACACGCTGTCGTATACACCGATCCAGAGCATCCCAAACATGCTTAATGGGTGACATGTCCGGTGAGTATGCTGGCCATGCAAGAACTGGGATGTTTTCAGCTTCCAGGAATTGTGTACAGATCCTTGCAACATGGGGATGTGCATTATCATGCTGCAACATGAGGTGATGGTCGTGGATGAATGGCACAACAATGGGCCTCAGCATCTCATCACAGTATCTCTGTGCATTCAAAATGCCACCAATAAAATGCACCTGTGTTTGTTGTCCATAGCATACGCCTGCCGATACCATAACCCCACCGCCACCATGGGCCACAATGTTGACATCAGCAAACTGCTCACCCGCACAACGCCATACACGTTGTCTGCCATCTGCCCTGTACAGTGAAAACCAGGATTCATCTGTGAAGAGAACACCTCTCCAAAGTGACAGACGCCATTGAATGTGAGCATTTGGCCACTCAATTCGGTTACGATGACAAACTGCAGTCAGGTCGAGACCCCGATGAGGACGACAATCATGCAGATGAGCTACCCTGAGACGGTTTTTGACAGTTTGTGCAGAAATTCTTTGGTTATGCAAACCGATTGTTGAAGCAGCTGTCTGGGTGGCTGGTCTCAGACGATCTTGGAGGTGAAGATGCTGGATGTGGAGGTCCTGGGCTGGTGTGGTTACACGTGGTCTGCGGTTGTGAGGCCGGTTGGATGCACTGCCAAATTCTCTGAAACACCTTTAGAGATGGCTTATGGTAGAGAAATGAACCTTGTAATTCAAGGGCAACAGCTCTGGTGGAAATTCTTGCAGTTAGCATGCCAATCGCACGCTCCCTCAAAACTTGCAACATCTGTGGCATTGTGCTGTGCGATAAAACTGCACTTTTTAGAGTGGTCTTTTATTGTGGCCAGCCTAAGTCACACCTGTTCATTAACCGTGCTGTCTAATCAGCATCTTGATATGCCACACCTGTGAGGTGGATGGATTATCTCGGCAAAGGAGAAGTGCTCAGTAACATAGTTTTAGACAGATTTGTGAATAATATTTGAGAGAAATAGGCCTTTTGTGTAAATAGAAAAAGGTCTTTAAGTTCAGCTCATGATAAATAGGGGCAAACACAAAAGTGTTGCATTTATAATTTTGCTCAGTGTAGGTTTTATTTTTAGCCTTTTAAACTTATTGCCCATGGGAATATACAGCCTTCTTGTCCACATCAGTGCTTCTGGAATAATGGTCAAACATTCCCAAAGACACACTCTTAAACATTGGGGACAGCCTTCCCAGAAGAGCTGAAGATGTTATTGCTGCAAAGGGTGGGCCAACTCAATTATGAACCCTATGGATTAAGACTGGGATGCCATTAAATTTCATGTGCATATAAAGGCAGGTGTCCTAATACTTTTGGTTATATAGTGTATTTTATAGTGTGTTCACATACAGTCTTTTTAAAGAATTCCCATTTCTGTTGTGTGTTCATCGATGCCAATTATCCCTCCCAGTCTAAGTCTTGGAGAGAAGCCCCCATCCTTGGAAAATTTGCTCTCTTAAAATTAAGTGTTTTTATCTGTCCAGTATGTGTTCATTGATTACAGCTAACATTAAATAAAATCATGTTATGGTCACTGCTACTAGAAGAAGGAAGGAGGGAATCCCCAATGCCGCACATCCACGGGGTTGTATGATAGTTGTATGATAGTTGTATGATAGTTGTATGATAGACAACCTCAGCCTGAGTTCCCACCAGGCCACGCCTCCAACTCATTTAGCTCCTCCTGTTGAAGCTTAGTCATGGGGAGCTCCTACCCAGATGTACTTTTATATGAACATTAGTATTAAGCTCTGCATGGTTTGAGATAACCAGGTCCAACAGAGCATCATTCCTAGTCTGGGTTCTTTGAACTGCACATAAAATTTTCTTGTAGTAGGTTTATACATTTTTTTTTCAATTTCATTTCACTGATAGTATGGGCTAGGAAGGCAGTAGAGTGAGACTCAGCTATCAGGGGTGTCCTTTTATCGTCCAGGTTGCTAATGCAACTTTCTGCTTCTGTAGTGTACTCTTGCATTTTTTTGTAAGTGGCATAGTAAAGAAATATCTTCTTTTAGACCACCCAATTAGTCTTTACCCAGATTAACATTAATTAATCTTTAACCATATAATGATGTATATTTATGCACTGCCTTCAGAATTTCTCCTAATGTAGGTTGCTCTTCCCTCTCTGCCATCTCGGCAGGCTCATCTGTGTGTTCATCTTCAGTGGCCTGGATGGCGTCTAGGTCTGGGCTCTGTATATTAGTGATATCAATCAGCATATCAGATCAGCCATCCCTGCTCTAACCTGATGTCTACAAGGAGGATATGTAGCTATCCGGTTCCTTTCGCCCCTGCCTCCGGGGAGTCTCTCTCCGGGAAAGCCCCCCTGACTTAGTATTCAAGGGTGGCTTTGGCTGCCTTAAAAGAATGGGGTCTGTCAGGCCTTCTGGCTAGGCAGACCATGTTAACCTATGTCCCCTTCAGGAGCCTTGCGGGATGCAAGGGGCGGGGGTCAGGGTAGAGGTCCTACCCCTTCGGGGGGTGGACTAAAGCACACCCTTAAGTGCACTTTTTAGTGTGTGTTTCACATGCACATTTTTTTGTTAACTTGCAAGTTTTTCCGTTCTAGGTTTTGCACCACTGCGGACAAGAAAAGAAAGAAAAAAAATCCCCTGCCTCTGTGTCAGCTTGTCCCTATGCTTGCGTACCAGACATTTTCTGGGTATAAAATAGAATGCCCCAAATGCATTCATTACCCAACTGGCGAGAAGCCTTCCCCCTTTTTCAGACTGCATCCTTGGTTTTATCCGAGCCACAAGGAGTCCTTTGAGGAAATGTCAAGGTTGTGCCCTATTGGGACTTTTGAGCCATCGCTTCTTCATTGGATTTTCTGGCCATCATGTGAATAATGTTGGTTAAATAGGTATCAGCAGGATCCCGAGGGGCAGAGGAAGCGAATGTTGGCAGCTGGGAGAAATAAAGATGCCAGGGAGAGGGTCGATGTTCAGATCAGTTCAGGGAGCCCCATGAAGCACATCTGCTCCCATTGCCTGGGTGGCTATGCCCCTTAATTTGTGTCTTTAATACCTTACTTGAGTTCAGCTTTAATTCATGTTGAAGAGTAGGTTTAAGTAGTAGGACTGTTCTATACATAACCCAAGAAGGAAATTGACAAGCAGTTTAAACCAGTGGCTAACAAGGGAGAACCACACTAGATGAAGGATAAAGTAAATTTACATTGATTTTATTTATATTCCTACATTATGAATATTCTTATCAGCAAGTAAAGGATGTGAAAGAAAATCTCACTATCACAAGGTGAATCTGCAGGTAATTAGATGTAAGGATATAGATAAAGCTTTCACCTTACAGTGCAAGGTGATCTTCAGTATTACACACAGTGTATATTATACAACCTATCTAGCTTATTGTCTGTCAGTTCTCCAGCTGAACTTGCTGCTAATTTTGACTTAGTTAGATGTGCTGTGTAACTTTGTCTGCAAGTGACGGCATTTCTTAGGCAGGCAGGAGGCAGTGGGGGTTTAGGTTTCTTCCAATGTTTTCTCATATATCTATGCATTCCCAGTCTGACTACTATGCACTTTTTGGCTGTGGACATTGAAATGTATATAAATACATAGATAGATGGACTGATACAAATCCGAGGGAGGGCATCAAAAGGAAATTTAGTAAAGTTAAAAGGCAATTTAAAAGATAAGAAATCATATATTAGAACACATAGACGGGTGCACTTCACTTATATAAAGTGAGGCAGAGGATTAGGAATGCTGAAATGACACATTTGTGTTTAATTACACCTCATGCACATGTTAAGATATTTTATAGTTAACTACAAGTCAGGGCTTAATAATCTTGATAAAATTATCCCACTAAAAAATAAAGGTGCTGTTATCACTTAAACAGTTCAGTTGTATTTATTATCATGCTGCATCACACTAAAATATTTTACTTTAGTGTATATTTCTTAACATAAAATGACCAATATATTTTAACAAAAGGCTTATGTGCCGGTACACATGCGTTTTCTTGATGCCTTGTATCAAATTATACAAAATGATTAAAAAACCCTTCAGTGTTATATAATAATGTCATACATACAGGGCTTTTATTCAGCAGGAATGCAGTTTCGGCACCTCCAGCACTGAATGCATGTAATGGCAAGGGGTGCTGAGGTGTGCTGGAGGGTCCATGGCTACTGGGGGATCTATTGTTCCTGAAGATCTATTTTTACATAACAGTCTATTGTTGATGGGGTGGTCTATTATTGTTGCTGGTGGGGGATCTATTGTTGGTGGGGGGGGTGCTTATGTTGCTGGGGGGTCAATTGTTGCTGGAAGGGATCTACTATTCAGAGAGGGGTCTATGTTTGCTGGCCATTGGGGATCTATTGTTGCTGGGGGTATATATTTTTGCGTGGCAGTCTATCGTTGCTGGTTGGGCTTATGTTGCTTGGGGGTCAATAGTTGCTGGAAGGGATCTACTGTTGAGGAAGCAATCTAATGTTGCTGGCTGCTGGAGAGTCTATTGATGCTGGTCTGGCTGCTGGGAAATCTGTTGTTGCTGCCCTGTCTATTGTTGTTGGGGTCCATTGTTGCTGGAAAGGGTCTATTGCTGCTGGCTGCAGGGGATCTACTTTACTGCTTTTCTTGTTGTCATTAACAAATTCCATACAAATGACTTAACACCACAAAATTATACTTTGTTTTGTATTCTCTAAAATACACTGGGAGGTGGGTATGGGGTGGAACCAAGGCATGGTGCTCGTAGGTGGGTAGGGGGCGAAGACAAGAAGTGACTGTCTTATTCTCTGAGGGGGTGTCAGGCCCCCTGATCTAAGTGAAGCTGCTTCACCTCTGACTGTCCTCTTGTGATGAATCTCCCTCCCCTCTCAGAGCTCTGCTGTATTGTAGACTTTTGGAGGCTGATATCAAGTCTACTTACACTGTTTGCATTAAAAAAACAAAAACAAAAACATTTTAACCACCTCAGCCTCAGACGGTTTTACCCCCTTCATGACCAGGGCATTTTTTGCTATTCAGCACTGTGCTACTTTAATTGGCAATTTCATGGTCATACAATACTATACGTAAATAACATTTTTATCATTTTTTTTCACACAAATAGAGCTTTATTTTAGTGATATAAATGAAAAAAAGACCAGATATTTTGAAAAAAAATAAGATATTTTCTACTTTCTGTTATAAAACATATCCAATAAAATAAAATGTTGTTATAAATTTAGCCCACAATGTATTCTGCTATATGTCTTTGGTAAAAAAATAAAATTGCAATAAGTGTATATTAATTGGTTTGTGTGAAGGTTATAACGTCTACAAACTATGGTACAGTATATGTATAATAGATTTGAAAAATTATTAATTCTGATGTACTATCAGCTTATCTCATTTCTTAAGGCCCTAAAATAGTAGGAACCCCTTTTTTGAAAGTAGACAGTTTGAGGAACTTGGTAAGAGGCATGGCACGTTTTTCAAAGTTGTAATTTTTTAGTCACAATTTTTTTTTAGTTAAGAAATTGAATAAAATGTGGCTTTTTTTTCACAATTTTTTTTTTTCAAAAAATTTTTTATTGAGAAAAAAAAGATAAGGTTTGATGTACAAGAATTGTGGCAAGCATAGCTTAATTATATCAAGGTTACAGTAATGGTGCAGAACATCAGATATATACCAGTAGGTACAGCACTGGTCTTTCTCCATGTTCCCAGACAGGAGGCATAGAGATGGAGGGGGATGGGGGGAGGAGGGGGGGAGTGTAAAGATGAGGGGAGGGGATAAGTAAGCAGAGGGCTGTTGCAAAGTTTTAGAAAAACAAAAAGGTGATAAGTTTATCCGTGACTATGTCTAGACGCAGAGGGCTCAGTTCGTTCCAGGAAAAGGGCGGCCTTTACCCGACACCTTACTATGTGATCAGCTGTCAGCCAATGACAGCTGATCACATAATGTAAACAAAAGCTCGGTAATCGGTTTCTTTTTCTCCTCATGCTGACAGCGTGAGGAGAAAAAAAAGCCAATCACCGGCTTATGTTAAAGGGACATCGGTCCCGAAGAGGAAGGAGGCACATATGCCTCATCTGGGCCTGCCAGTGCCATCTGTCATTGCCACCTGCCAGTGCCCACAGAGCCCAGCAGTGCCACCTATGAATGCCCAAAAGTGCCACCTATGAATGCCCACAAGTGCCACCTATGAATGCCCACAAGTGCCACCTATCAATGCTCACCAGTGGTGCCAATCAGTGTCACCTATCAGTGCTGCCATCAGTGTAAGCAATCTGTGCCCATTATTGCCACCCATCAGTGCCCATCACTGCCACCCATCAGTGCCCATCACTGCCACCTATCGGTGCCCATCAGTGCCACCTCATCAGCGTACATCAGTGAAGGAGAAAAATTACCTGTTTGCAAAATTTTATAACAAAATATAAAAAATATATACATTTTTTTTTTTTAAATCGTTCTTTTTCAATTTTTTTAACAAAAAATAAAAACCGCAGAGGTGATCAAATACCACCAAAAGAAAGCTCTATTTGTGGGGAAAAAAAAGATAAAAATGTCATGTGTGTACAGTGTTGGATGACCACGCAATTGTCATTCAAAGTGCGACAGCGCTAAAAGCTGAAAATTGGTCTGGACAGGAGGGGGGTTTAAGTGCCCAGTAAGCAAGTGGTTAAACCAGGGGATGTGCTTAGCACATCAAGTGCAGTGGAGCGTGGAAGGGTGAACAATCTGTTAAACAAAGAAACAGTATCGTTACTAGGGATGAGCCGAACACCCCCCGGTTCGGTTCGCACCAGAACCTGCGAACGGACCGAAAATACCCGCAAACTTTAGAACCCCATTGAAGTCTATGGGACTCAGTATCGTAACTAGGGATGAGCCGAACACCCCCCGGTTCGGTTCGCACCAGAACCTGCGAACGGACCGAAAATACCCGCAAACTTTAGAACCCCATTGAAGTCTATGGGACTCAAACGTTCAAATCAAAAGTGCTAATTTTAAAGGCTTATTTGCATGGTATTGTCCTAAAAAGGGTTTGGGGACCCGGGTCCTGCCTCAGGGAACATGTATCAATGCACGGCCATTTTTTCGGGAGCAGTGATTTTAATGATGCTTAAAGTGAAAAAAAAAAGTGAAATATTCCTTTAAATATCGTATCTGGGGCGTGTCTATAGTATGCCTGTAAAGTGGCGCGTGTTTCCTGTGCTTAGAACAGTCCCTGCACAAAATGAAATTAAGGAATAAAAGTCATTTAAAACTGCTTGCGGCTTTAATGTAATGTCGGGTCCCGGCAATATGGATAAAAAACAGTGAGACAAACGGCTTGGGTACCCCCCTCCCCCAGTCCATTACCAGGCCCTTTGGGTCTTGTATGGATATTAAGGGGAACCACGCACCCAAATTAAAAAAAGGAAAGGCGTGGGGCCCTCAGGCCCTATATACTCTGAATGGCAGTATACAGGCGGTGCAAACAAGACAGGGACTGTAGGTTTGTTGTTAAGTAGAATCTGTTTGTAATTTTGAACTGGTACATTTTTAAAGTGTAGCTCCAGCCAAAAAATCTATTTTAAGCTTTTTGGAAAACATAGGGAAGGGTTATCACCCCTGTGACATTTGTTTTGCTGTCTGTGCACCTCTTCAGAAGATTTCACCTCACTTTCTGTCCCAATGACAAATGTTTTTTGACAATTTGGGGTTTTTAGTCAAACAAGGATTGTTGATAAAGCATCAGTGGAGAGGAGACACTTTTTCCCATATTAACTCTTACAGGAGAGAACTTCCCTTCCTAGGGGTAGATTTCATCTCACTTCCTGTTGTCTCCTTCTGTTTGCAAGTAGGAGTTGTTTGTAAGTTGGATGTTTGATAGTAGGGGCCTGCCCTATATACTCTGCAGAAATTGGGTCCTTAGGTGTTGGTGTTGCCACAACACTGTAAGTCCTCACAGTTACTCTTGGTGGGCGCAGGAACAGGCCCTACTGTGAAATATTAGATCAAGAATTGTAATTACATGCACCTTTTGAACAGGAGCAGAAAAATTGGGCCTTTGGTGGTGGTGGTGGTGGTGGTGGTGGTGCCACAACACTGTAAGTCCTCACAGTTACTCTTGGTGGGCGCTGGAACGGGCCCTGCTGTGAAATATTAGTTCAAGAATTGTAATTACATGCACCTGTTGAACAGAAGAAGAAAAATTGGGTGTTTGGTGGTGGTGGTGCTGGTGCCACAACACTGCAACCCCTCACAGATACTCTAGTTGGTGCGCAGGAACGAGCCCTGCTGCATAGTATTGCATCAAAAATTGCAATTACACACCCCTATTAAACAGGGGCTGAAAAATTGGGCCTTAGGCACTGGTGCTGGTGTCACAACACTTCAACCCCTCGCAGATACTCTAGTTGGAGTGCAGGAACGAGCCCTGCTGCAAAATATTGCATCAAAAATTGTAATTACACGCCCCTGTTAAACAGGGCTGAAAAATTGGGCCTTAGCCACTGGTGGCGGTGCCCAGAACCAAAAATATTCTTACAAGCTATCAGCATGATCATTGAGGAGGAAGACGATAGTCACTCTGCATAACAGGATAGTCACTCAGCATCAGCATAGGCAGTTTTGAAGGGATCTGACATTTCAAAAACAATTGTTACATCAGCATCAGGTGCTTGGTAGCTGGTGGTGATCCAAGACTGATTCACTCATTTTTATGAAGGTCAGTCAATCGACCGAGTCGGTGGACACACGCACCCTGTGATCGGTTACAAAGCCTCCAGCAGCACTGAGTGTGCGTTCCAAAGAACGCTGGATACAGGACAGGCCAGTAGCTCAATTGCATACTGTGCAAGCTCTGGCCAGTGATCCATCCTCAAGACTAGGGATGAGCTTCGAGTTCGAACATTGGCTGTTCGCAAGTTCGCCGAACACCGAACAATTTGGGGTGTTCGCGGCCAATTCGAATGCCGCGGAACACCCTTTAAAAAATCTATGGGAGAAATCAAAAGTGCTAATTTTAAAGGCTTATATGCAAGTTATTGTCATAAAAAGTGTTTGGGGACCCGGGTCCTGCCCCAGGGGACATGTATCAATGCAAAAAAAAGTTTTAAAAACGGACGTTTTTTCAGGAGCAGTGATTTTAATAATGCTTAAAGTCAAACAATAAAAGTGTAATATCCCTTTAAATTTCGTACCTGGGGGGCGCATGTTTCCCGTGTTTCCCGTGTTTAGAACAGTCTGACAGCAAAATGACATTTCGAAGGAAAAAACTCATTTAAAACTACCCGCGGCTATTAATGAATTGCCGGTCCGACAATACACATAAAAGTTCATTGATAAAAACGGCATGGGAATTCCCCACAGGGAAACCCCGAACCAAAATTAAAAAAAAAAAAAATGACGTGGGGGGTCCCCCTAAATTCCATACCAGGCCCTTCAGGTCTGGTATGGATTTTAAGGGGAACCCCGCACCAAAAAAAAAAAAAAAACGGCGTGGGGTTCCCCCAAAAATCCATACCAGACCCTTATCCGAGCACGCAACCTGGCAGGCCGCAGGAAAAGAGGGGGGATGAGAGTGCGGCCCCCCCCCTCCTGAACCGTACCAGGCCACATGCCCTCAACATTGGGAGGGTGCTTTGGGGTAGCCCCCCAAAACACCTTGTCCCCATGTTGATGAGGACAAGGGCCTCATCCCCACAACCGTGGCCGGTGGTTGTGGGGGTCTGCGGGCGGGGGGCTTATCGGAATCTGGAAGCCCCCTTTAACAAGGGGACCCCCAGATCCCGGCCCCCCCTGTGTGAAATGGTAAGGGGGTACTTACCCCTACCATTTCACTAAAAAAGTGTCAAAATAGTTAAAAATGACAAGAGACAGTTTTTGACAATTCCTTTATTTAAATGCTTCTTCTATCTTCCTTCATCTTCTTCTTCTTCTGGTTCTTCTGGCTCTTCTGGTTCTTCCTCCGGCATTCTCGTCCAGCATCTTCTCCGCGGCGTCTTCTATCTTCTTCTCCTCGGGCCGCTCCGCACCCATGGCATGGGGGGAGGCTCCCGCTCTTCTCTTCATCTTCTTCTTCATCCTCTTCTCTTCTTCATCTTCTTCATCTTCATCTTCTCTTCTTAATTTTCTTCTCCGGGCCGCTCTGCATCCATGCATGGAGGGAGGCTCCCGCTGTGTGATGGCGTCTCCTCGTCTGACGGTTCTTAAATAATGGGGGGCGGGGCCACCCGGTGACCCCGCCCCCCTCTGACGCACGGGACATGACGGGACTTCCCTGTGGCATTCCCCGTGACGTCACAGGGAAGTCCTGTCAAGTCACCGTGCGTCAGAGGGGGGCGGGGTCACCGGGTGGCCCCGCCCCCCGTTATTTAAGAACCGTCAGACGAGGAGACGCCGTCACACAGCGGGAGCCTCCCTCCATGCATGGATGCGGAGCGGCCCGGAGAAGAAAATTAAGAAGAGAAGATGAAGATGAAGAAGATGAAGAAGATGAAGAAGAGAAGAGGATGAAGAAGAAGATGAAGAGAAGAGCGGGAGCCTCCCCCCATGCCATGGGTGCGGAGCGGCCCGAGGAGAAGAAGATAGAAGACGCCGCGGAGGAGATGCTGGACGAGAACGCCGGAGGAAGAACCAGAAGAGCCAGAAGAACCAGAAGAAGAAGAAGATGAAGGAAGATAGAAGAAGCATTTAAATAAAGGAATTGTCAAAAACTGTCTCTTGTCATTTTTAACTATTTTGACACTTTTTTAGTGAAATGGTAGGGGTAAGTACCCCCTTACCATTTCACACGGGGGGGCCGGGATCTGGGGGTCCCCTTGTTAAAGGGGGCTTCTAGATTCCGATAAGCCCCCCCCGCCCGCAGACCCCCACAACCACCGGCCACGGTTGTGGGGATGAGGCCCTTGTCCTCATCAACATGGGGACAAGGTGTTTTGGGGGGCTACCCCAAAGCACCCTCCCAATGTTGAGGGCATGTGGCCTGGTACGGTTCAGGAGGGGGGCCGCACTCTCGTCCCCCCCTCTTTTCCTGCGGCCTGCCAGGTTGCGTGCTCGGATAAGGGTCTGGTATGGATTTTTGGGGGAACCCCACGCCGTTTTTTTTTTTTTTTGGCGCGGGGTTCCCCTTAAAATCCATACCAGACCTGAAGGGTCTGGTATGGAATTTAGGGGGAACCCCACGTCATTTTTTTTCTTAATTTTGGCCGGGGTTCCCTTTAATATCCATACCAGACCTGAAGGGCCTGGTATGGAATTTAGGGGGACTCCCACTTCATTTTTTTTTTTAAATTTTGGTTTGGGGTTTCCCTGTGGGGAATTCCCATGCCGTTTTTATCAATGAACTTCTATGTGTATTTCGGCAATGCAATAGCCGCGGGTAGTTTTAAATGACTTTTTTTCCTTCGAAATGTCATTTTGCTGTCAGGCTGTTCTAAACACGGGAAACATGCGCCCCTTTACAGGCATACTATAGACACCCCCCAGGTATGAAATTTAAAGGGATATTACACTTTTATTGTTTGACTTTAAGCATTATTAAAATCACTGCTCCTGAAAAAATGGCCGTTTTTAAAACTTTTTTTTGCATTGATCCATGTCCCCTGGGGCAGGACCCAGGTCCCCAAACACTTTTTATGACAATTACTTGCATATAAGCCTTTAAAATTAACACTTTTGATTATTCATGTTCGTGTCCCATAGACTTTAACGGTGTTCGCGTGTTCGAGCGAACTTTTTTCCTGTTCGCATGTTCTGGTGCGAACCGAACAGGGGGGTGTTCGGCTCATCCCTACTCAAGACCCAGTAACCTAGAGGATTTTAGGTGGGAAAGGTGTCCAAGCCAGATCTTGCCCCTAGGCATTCCTGCACCATGTAAAACAGACGCTGGTGATGGTTGCTGGAACCGATCATACCTTGGGGCTGCGGACTAAAAAATTGTCTGAACGCAAAGGTCAGATGGCCACCTTCTCCACCGCTCCTTCTTTGACTGACCGAAGCCTCAGCAACACGTTGTCCAGGAACAGGAGTTTGTAACCTCCCAGTGTCTAGGACCGCATTGCACAGACCTTTCTGCAAAGCCTCCCGAAGATGTTTCATTCTCTGCTCCCTCTGCGACGGCAAGATAAGGTCCGCAACCTTACCCTTGATACCACGAATACGAGGATTATTCCACAGGCTTTGCAGGATCAGGGAGGCCATGCAGCGTAGGTTTGCTGAGGCATTTGGTCCGAAATCACTAAGGTCACTAAGAACAAAATGATCCGCAGCTACCTCCTCCCAGCCACGTACAAGTCCATGGGTTTCTTGGGACTGTAAATGATCTCTTGAAGACTGCTGCTGATGCTGAGTGCTAGGCTCCACCTCCATGCTAACACAATCCTCCTCCTTCTCCTTGTCCTCTTCCTGTGTGATCGGCGGGCACGCAGGAACACTGTCTGGATAAAGGGGGCCTTGAGAGCTAAGGAAGTCCTCCTCTTCCTGCCTCTGTTCTGCCTCAAGTGCCCTGTCAATTATTCCATGCAGCGTGTGCTCCAGCAGGTGGACAAGGGGGATAGTGTCACTGATGCATGCACTTTCACTGCTCCCCATCCTCGTGGCCTCCTAAAATGTTGACAGGACAGTGCATGCATCCCTGATCATGGCCCACTGGCATGGGGAAAAAAAACAAGCTCCCCTGACCCTGTCCTGGTGCCATAGTCGCACAGGTACTCATTAATGGCCCTCTGCTGCGTGTGCAGCCACTGCAGCATGGCCAACGTTGAGTTCCACCTGGTGGGCATTTCACAGATTAGGCGGTTCTTGGGCAGGTTAAACTCCTTTTGGAGGTCAGCCAGCCGAGCACTGGCATTATATGACCGGGAGAAATGCACAGACTTTCCTGGCCTGCCAGGACATCCTGTAAGCCCGTGTACCTGCCCAAGAACCGCTGCACCACCAAGTTAAGGACGTGAGCCAAACAGGGCACATGGGTCAGTTGTCCCTCTCGGAGGGCGGAGAGGAGGTTGTTAGAATCTTTGCCCCAGTGTGGCTCCTGTCCCCCAAGCACACCAGTTCAAGCACCGCATGGCATCTTTTGGCCTGCGTACTTGCGTAGCCCCTTGAACGCCTACGGAGCACCGCTGGTTCCGAGGACAAAGCACAGGAAGAGGCCATGGAGGAAGAAGAAGAGGAGGGGGTAGTAGCATTTTGGAGGCATGGTGGCGGAATGACCTCCAACACTACTGCACCTTGTCCTGCATCCTTCCCAGCTGCCAGAAGAGTCACCCAATGCGTCGTGAAAGATAGGTAATGTCCCCGTCCATGCCTGCTGGACCATGAGTCAGCGGTAATATGCACCTTACCGCTGACCGCCCTGTCCAGCGAGGCCAAGAAATTGCCTTCCACATGCCGGTAGAGAGCCGGAATCACCTTCCATGAGAAAAAGCACGTTCCACAAACTCACGGAAGGGGGCAGAGTCTACCAACTGAAAAGGCAGCAGTTGAAGTGCTAGCAATTTAGCCAAGCTAGCATTCAACCGCTGGGCATGTGGATGGCTAGGAGCGAACTTCTTTCGGCGGCACAGCAGCTGGAGCAGGGAAATCTGCCTGGTACAATCTGACATCGGTGTACTGATAGCAGATTGCCCACAAATACTTGGCTGTGACACACCTAATTCTACATCTTCATTTCCCTCAGTGCAGGTCTCAGAGAGGACTGAAGGTATAGTGGGGTTGGAGATCCCAACTGATGAGGAGCAAGGTGAGGTCCTCTTTGTTCTTTGGTCTGGGTCTTTTAGGTATGCTTGCCAACGAACTGCATGGCAGGTCAACATATGTCTGGTCAAGCATGTGGTGCCCAAGCGGGTGATGTTTTGGCCATGTGAGATACGCTTGAGACATATGTTGCAAATAGCAGCGGTGGGATCTAATGCACTCCTCTCAAAAAAGGCCCATACCAAAGAACTTTTGGAATAAGCTCTGCTGTGTGATGCAGTTAGTGTGCTGCCCTTAAGCTGGCCCCTGGAGGGCATCCTGCCTCGTTGGTGATGTGCCTCCTCCTCCTCTCCCCTATCAGGCACCCACATGGAGTCAGTGACCTCACCATCCCCTCCCTCCTCATCACTGGAGCAAAGCTGGCAGTATGCTGCAGCTGGGGGAACATGACTTCCAGATTGCTGTCCTTCTTGGGCACGCCCTCTGTCTGGGCTCACGTTACTGCCTTCCTCTAGCTGAGTACCATCATCGGAGCTTTCGAAACGCTGGGCATCCTCCTGGAGCATGTACCCAACACTGTGGTCAAACAGTTTGGGGGACTCCTCAGGAGGACATGGTGGGGCTAGGGAAGGAGTGACTGATGCCATTGAGTCGAGGGAAGAGGCCGCGTTGGCAGCTGCTTTGCCAGACAATGTACCCTGAGCCTGGGTGAAAGAGGATGAGGAGGATGAGGACGGCTTGGTCATCCACTCTACCAAGTCTTCTGCATGTTGCAGCTCAACGCGGCCAGCTGCCGAAAAAAAGGACAAGCGTGTCCCACGGCCACGTGCTGATGAGGATGCACAGTGTCCACGACCAGCACTGTTGCCTCTAGCCACAGAGCCTGCTTGCCCTCTTTTATTGGCTTGTGACTGTCTGCCTCTTCTTGTTGGCCTTCCAGACATACTAATGGCCTGCACTGCAGTGAGATGTAGCTGCACAAAACTGGGATGTATATATATATATATACTGATTATACAGCAGCTAGCAGAATACCTGCCTGTGATATTAATAGGATCAGAAGAAGCACACCAGCACTTGTCTTCAGGTAGCTATAGGTGCAACTGTGCAGGGTACACAGTACACTAACTGGAAATACTTCAAGCTACCTGCCTGTGGTATTAATAGGATCAGAAGAAGAACACAAGTACTTGTCTTCAGGTAGCTATACTGTAGGTGCAACTGTGCAGGGTACACAGTACACTAACTGTAAATACTTCAAGAGCCTGCCTGTGCTATTAATAGGATCAGAAGAAGCACACAAGCATTTGTCTTCACGTAGCTATAGGTGCAACTGTGCAGGGTACACAGTACACTAACTGTAAATACTTCAAGAGCCTACCTGTGCTATTAATAGGATCAGAAGAAGAACACAAGCACTTGTCTTCAGGTAGCTATACTGTAGGTGCAACTGTGCAGGGTACACAGTACACTAACTGTAAATACTTCAAGAGCCTGCCTGTGCTATTAATAGGATCAGAAGAAGCACACAAGCACTTGTCTTCAGGTAGCTATAGGTGCAACTGTGCAGGGTACACAGTACACTAACTGTAAATACTTCAAGAGACTGCCTGTGCTATTAATAGGATCAGAAGCACACAAGCACTTGTCTTCATGTAGCTATAGGTGCAACTGTGCAGGGTACACAGTACACAAACTGTAAATACTGTAAAAACACCTGCCTGCCTGTCAGTATATTAGGAAGAGAATAACAGGAACAGATCTAGTTAAACTGAATACAGTGTGTGTGTATATATATATATATATATAGAACACCTGGGATACATATATATATATACACAATACACTATAAGTGCAGCTAACTGACTCAACCTGCCTACTCTACCTAACTTAAATCAAATGACACTGTCTCTCTGTCTATCTATCTCTCTCTGAAACCACAACACACTACACAAGGCCGCCACGTAGACGGCCTTATATATTGTGGGGCGTGTACTAAACCCCCTGAACCATAATTGGACAAAGCCACCCTGGCTTTGGCAAATTACGGCTCTCTGTACACACAGCGCTGTGATTGGCCAAGCATGTGGGTCATAGTGCATGCTTGGCCAATCATCAGCCAGCAATGCACTGCGATGTCGCAGTGAATAATGGGCCATGACGCGCCACTCAAATTCGGCGTGAACGGCCCATATCATTTGCAATTCGACGAACGATCGAACAGGCGATGTTCGAGTCGAACATGGGTTCGACTCAAACTCGAAGCTCATCCTTAATGGTAACCAGCCTTAAGCTTGCGTTGCCTTGGCAGAATCCATGGTGCAGGAGAGCATCCTGTAGTTTGGTCATAGTGTGTGAGTCCCAAGGTTGGAGATTTTGGAGGATGGCCTCGCATTAGGGGTAGGAGGGGGTGCTTGTGTGATTATACCCCAATTGTGGAGCAACCCTTCCTTGGGTGTCATAATGGGCACTTGTTGGTTGCGGTGGGTTACGAGCAATTTTGTGGGGTGACCCCATTTGTAGGTGATCTTGTGTTCGCTTAGTATAGAAGTGACCGAAGTGAAGGCTCTGTGCGCCTGGGATGTAGCAGCTGATATGTCATTGTAGAGAGACACTTTATTGAAAGAATCTGGTACAGAGCGCATGGATCTTGCTTTGCGCATAATTTCTTCCTTGACATGAAAAAAATGTACCCTTGCCGACATGTCTCTGGGGACAGAGGCTGGAAGGTTTGTGGATCCTATGTGCACGGTCTATGAGCATGTCCTTTGTTGTTAGTGACGGAACAAGCGTGAGGAAAAGATGGCGTAGGTATGGTATTATTTCCGTGGCTGCTAGGGATTCAGAGACCCCTCTGAATTTAATATTGTTCCTTCACAAGCGATCTTCAAGATCTGCAATTTTTAAGTGAAGCTGATGAACAGCAGCGGCTTGCTCATCTTGTATATCTACCATAGCATTATGTGCTATAGTGGCTTCAGAGAGGTGTTGCTCGATATGATCAGTGCATTGCTCTAAGAAATTAACCTTGTCTTGTATCTGATTTATTGAGATTTTTAGCTCTCAGTGTAAGTCTGTCTGCAGGGACATCAGCATGGCCTTAAGGGAGTGCTCAGAGGCAGGGTTGTCTGTTGTGAGGTATGCTGCCAGGGGTTGTGAGGCAGTCTGACCTGTTGTGGAACTACAGGTCCCAGCGCCATGTTGCTTTTTAGTAGGAGGCTGCTTGTCAGGGGATTGTGCAGGGAAGTCTGCAAGCCTCTTTCTTCTGTCTCCTGGGGAGGAGAGTTGCTCTGCCGTCTGGTCCATGGCGTCCTCCACCTCAGGATGTGGAGAAGGAGCCGCAGCGTGGCTGTTTGGCGGCCGCTCCAGGTTTCCCTGCTCCCGGCCAGCACCATCTTGGTGTCCCTGCTGTGCGGGCTTCATATAGAAATCGAGGAGTCTGCGGGGTCCCTGGGGCTTGGTTTTCTTCCAGGACATAGTCCGGGGGATGCCCTGTATGTGGTCTTCTGTTCAGGAGGGTGTCTTGCAGGTGGATGTGCTCGGCTGTGCTGTGGAGGAGTGGAGCAGTGCTCTCAGGCAGCCATCTTCATCAGCAGCCAGACAATTTTGTTTTTACATACTGTCACCAGTGCAGTACAGCATCATCATATGACTGATGTGGTGGTGATCAGGGACACTGACTGATGACAGTATGTAAAAAAAATATATATATTCATCAATTTTATATATATATATATATATATATATTTATATTTTATATATTTTTTTTTATATTTATATATATTTATATATATATTTGTTAAATCTTTTAAACTTTTTTTTTTAATTTTCTAATTTTGTTTTACATTTTTACTAAAGTGTTTTTACATACTTTCATCAGAGTAGTTCAGTTTCACCATTGTAACACTTTAGCACTCTGAGGGGGTGATCAGGTACTCCAGACTCTGGAGGAATACAATAATCTTGAGATCCAGCCAAATGCCTTACAGGCAGCTCTTAGCACACTAGCTAGTCACTCCTGCACACTTTCCTGCTCTGGCTCCAGTGAGGGGGCAGTGAAGCTCGAGAACTTAGTGATCAGTGGTCAGGTGATCGCTTAGTTCTCAGGCTTAGAGGCGGTGGTGGATATCTTGCAGCTTTGGACCGATACTGCAGCAGGTAGGTAAGTATATATATTTTCCAAATTTTTGATTTCCGAACTTCTCTTTTAATGATGCATTAATGATTACACAGCCACGTTCATTCATGATTTTTTAATCTGCATAGAGTTTTGCTTTAACCAATATTGCTGTTTTGTTTAAAATGACACAAATCATATCCACAGTTTTCTATATTTATGAAATTGTTTCTTACGGTGTTTTTATGCCTCCACCGGAGCATGCAAGAGAGGGTGGATATATTCCTACATACAGTGACGATGGAGAACTAACACTATCCTCTAACAGGAAGTCAGATCATTTATAATTGTAATTTGTAAACTGTATATTTGTAATGAAATACATTTATTAATATCCATTGTGGTGTCATGCACTTTTATTAGCACTCACAGTTCTGTAAGGATTTTTTAGCATTGATGATATTGTATTGTGGACTCTGGTTTGTAATGAGTCAACCAAGCATATATAAGGTAATACCTCAGCCTTGTCCAGCTGTATTGGATGGATGGTCTATAGACTCCCCATCACCGGTTCGATGGAGAAGTTCCACTTTATACAAACAAACCCTCAATGAGCAGCAAACGTCAAAAAGGAAGGCCGCTCCCTAACATATATGTAGAGAATAAACGGCCACACATAGTGTGAAACTGTATAAAAGGCATTTTATATTAAAAACACAAACACTAACACAAATCCACTTGAATAGCGCTTCAAAAATCCAAAGATGCATCAGAAAGGGACTGCAATGGCTCCACGAGCGTCACCAGATGCGTGTTATCCTATTAGACATCATCTGGGGTGTGAAGTGGTGGATTTTACTCCTTGGTGGTGGATTGCACAAACCAGTGACAAGTACCATATTTTTCACTTAATAAGACGCACCTAGGTTTTAGAGGAGGAAAACAAGAAAAAAAATATTCTGAATCAAATGGTGTACTGAAATAATTACCAGTGCCCATGAAATGCAGCCTGACCTGTGCCAAAGAAATGCAGCCTTACCAGTGCCATAAATGCAGCCTGACCTGTGCCAAAGAAATGCAGTCTTACCAGTGCCATAAATGCAGCCTTACCAGTGCCATAAATGCAGCCTTACCAGTCCCATAAATGCAGCCTTACCAGTGCCATAAATTAAGCCTTACCAGTCCCATAAATGCAGCCTTACCTGACATCATCACATCTGCCTGACAGAAGACAGAGCAGCCCCGGGGGCTTGGGATATCTGTCCTCCACTCTCCTGCTTCTCTTCTGGTACTAACATGGTGGTGGGGGCTGTGGTGGCAACGGCGGCAGTGCCTGGTGTATATTCGCTCCACAAGATGCAGAGACTTTTTACCCCCATATTTTTTGGGGGAAAAATGCATCTTATGGAGCGAAAAATACGGTATTTTCTCTATTGTGCCTTCACATGGGTATTTTGATCTTCATCTCAAGGATTTCAATTTCTTGGTGGATTATCTTTCATTGAACTTTTATTTGGAAGTCATTGAATTTTATGCATTTATCATTTTTACATTATTGATCACAGCATGGCATTCATCATTTTATTTTGTTGTTGGACTTTACCTTTTGTCATTTGTGTGCATATTCACAGTTTTATGACTTTATTGTCATACCAATTAATTTAATATTTGTTCATTGCATGGTATTATTTTTTCACTTTTTACACTATGAGCGCTGCACTATTTTTATATTTTACCTGTTTACACAATTTGTCTAGTGAGTGACAGCTGCTTTCTATTTCATCTCAGAGAGCAGTTTTTTTTTTTTATTTAATTATATTGTATTTACTTGGATATAAAACTGGTTGCAGGAGCGCATCCAGAAAGTAGTGATAAATGTTATATTTTCTGAATAGTCTAGAGTTTTAAACAGGGTACCCCAGGGCTCGGACCTGGGTCCAATTCAATTTAACTTGTTCATAAATGATATATAGGTTGGAATCAACAGTTGAATCTCAGTGTTTGCTAACAATACAAAGCTGGGGGTGTGGCTTAGCGAGCGACCGAGATGGCAGCACACTAGCGGAGCTCCGTGAACGTATACAGCCGACAGCATTCTTTCCAGCTTACCTGGGTCAGGAGATGGGCAGACTGACTCACCAGACCTCTCACCCCAAAACACGCCGTACCCCAGCCTCTACTTCAAAGAAGCACCTCAGAGCTACTCAAAGCTAAACCCGCGGATCGAGGCAGCATGGCGGGACACAAGATGGCGGGCGCCCAGCAGGAGGAAGATGACTTCAGCGAGGACTCGCAATGCGCTCTGGAGGAAACAGGTAGGAGCGGGACTCGCTCTCACAAACCCCTCACTTACGCCGACATGTCTGTCTTTGCAGCAGACATTAAGGCAACGTTCTCAGCAGCCATTACAGACTTAAAGTCTAATCTGCTAGTGCTGTCTGACAAGATGGAGGCTGTAGAAGTACAGGACAGACAAAGAGACAGAGAACTGGTCCGATTAGATAAGATTGCAGATTCACATGTGTCTCACTTCATTGAAATGAACCGACACATAGAGGACCTCGACAACCGAGGAAGGAGAAATAATATCAGGGTGAGAGGGATACCTGAGTCAGATGACAATGATCAGATAATTCCTGCACTGAAGCAAGTGTTTAACAGTCTGCTGGAGAGACAGGAGGATTCTGACATAGAATTTGTCAGAGCACACAGAGCCCTCAGAGCCAGAGGCCCACATACTGCTCCCCCCAGAGACATAATATGCTGCTTACAGAGTTTCCCTCTTAAGGAGGATATAATGAGGAAAGCGAGGAGGAATAACCACATCATTTTTAATGGGGCAAACATAATGTTATACCAGGACCTTTCACAGATCACACTGAGGAACCGCAGGGCCCTGCGACCCCTTCTGGATATATTAAGGGAAAGAGACATAAAATACACATGGCGCTTCCCCTTTGCGCTTGTAATTACAATCTCAGGAAAACAGCTTGTGTTACGCACACCAGAGGATTTCCCTGATTTCTGTGCAGCCCTGGACTTAGATCTGATTGATCTACCCGAATGGTACCAGGAGTTTACTTTACCCCCTCACACCAGAAGCCCCCCAGGTTCCCCCTTGTCTACTCCGGATAAACAACTCTCTAAGAAAATGAAACAAGGAAAGGGAAGAGGATCAATAAGGGGGACCCCTGCACCACGCTCCACACCATCCAGGTTTCGCAAGCTGAACTGACCTAGAGCCCTTCCCACCAGAACCTACCCAAAGGTATCCTACACCAAAAATTGAGCAGGAAGTTACATTCTCACTGCAGATCAATTTCCCCATAAATGGAGATGCATGGACACAACAAGATCCACGTCAAACATCGCAGTCATCGGCTAAAGCAAACATAACCAAGTTTAAGTTCACACGTTAAGTTAACTTTGGCACACTGCAATTAAGGCCTAGATGACATCCACTACATATTATTTCTTAAGAAAACATGACTTGAAACCAAACTAAAAGATAACCTACAAATTTGTGTATCCTATGCCGAACACTCTCATAAGGTGGAATACAAATCCAGCAACACAGCAACACAGGCAACAATAGACCACAGGTCAGACAAGCAGATTCGTCTACCCAAACTCACGAAAACGCAGACACTATTCCCTGAACTTTGACAGCTACCAGACACGGAAGTCCATGGATGTTACAGACAATACTCTCTATTCATGGGAGATCTAAAGGATCTAAAGGATCAGGTTCTGAATTGGGAAGTTATTTCCAGACCCAAATCCAAATGTTGCCTTAAAGAGGCTGAGCCGTTCTCTTTTTTCTCCGTTTTTTTTTTGAACTGCCAGTTAACTAGTCTAAAACAAGTTTTTCAATTTTTTCTTTACGGGCGCTGACTTTCCACGTACCCACAAAAGTATATCTGAGCCAAGTTTATAGGCTCCGATACACTACTTAGTCACTTTAGTACAGTGTGTTAATTGACTAAAGTTAATAACTTTACTCTGTTAGGAGGTGAATTCACCTCTGATATTTACTTTTTCATCTTCTAACTTCTCTTCCTTCCTCCTTCTCCCTCTTTATCTCTCCCCCTTCTCACCACCCAGCTAACAAATACCGCACTAAGGTGGAGATTGGTCGTTAACAGATATTACAGACAAATTTATTTCAGAACTCACATACGGTCTTCAACCATCCAAATACACTGATGGTCTACTCAGCATTGGGGAAATCCCCCAAAGTGATCTCACACAACATAAGAGGGCTCAATGTCCCTGAGAAAAGGTCAACACTCCTTCGGGAACTGAAGAAAGGTAAGCCACACTTTGTCTTCCTCCAAGAGACCCATTTTAAAACAGGGCACATACCAAAACTCACCAATACCTACTTCACAGAGGCGTACCATGCGACAAATGACACAGCTAAAACCAAGGGAGTCTCGACTCTGGTGAGTAAAGATGCCCCATTCACCCTTAGAGAAAGTCTCATAGACCCAGAGGGTAGATACATATTTCTTAAAGGTACATACTTTGATAGACCCATCACATTAGCGAACGTTTACTTCCCTAATTCAGGCCAGGTTACCTTCTGCCAAAAAATAGTTCGAGCACTGACAGGGTTCGCAACAGGATTACTCATTTTAGGTGGAGACTTCAATGTACCACTAAATCCAGTAGTTGATTCCTCCTCGGGGAAATCCTGCATTAACCACTTGCCGACCGCCTACCGCATATATACTGCGGCAGAGCGGCACGGGCAGGCAAAATCACGTACCCGTACGTGATCTGCCTCCCGCGGGCGGGGGGTCCGATCGGACCCCCCCCCGGTGCCATCGGCGGTCGGCATCTGACTGGGAGCGTCGGGAGGCGAGGGGGAGACCATCCGATCGTGGCCCCCCCCTCGCGATCGCTCCCAGCCAATGGGAATCCTCCTCTGCCTGTGTGTCGTTTCACACAGGCAGAGGATGTGATGTCATCTCTCCCCGGTCTGGCAGTTTCCGTTCCAGCGCCGAGGAGAGATGACAAGTGAGTGCACAACACACACACACACACAGTAGAACATGCCAGGCATACTTTACACCCCCGATCCCCCCCCGATCGCCCCCCGATCCCCCCCCAATCACCCCCCCCCCCTGTCACAAACTGACATTAGCAGTATTTTTTTTTTTTTTTTTTTTTTTTTTTTTCTGATTACTGCATAGTGTCAGTTTGTGACAGTTAGTGTTAGGGCAGATAGTATTACCCCCCTTTAGGTCTAGGATACCCCCCTAACCCCCCCTAATAAAGTTTTAACCCCTTGATCACCCCCTGTCACCAGTGTCGCTAAGCGATCATTTTTCTGATCGCTGTATTAGTGTCGCTGGTGACGCTAGTTAGGAACGTAAATATTTAGGTTCGCCGTCAGCGTTTTATAGCGACAGGGACCCCCATATACTACCTAATAAATGTTTTAACCCCTTGATTGCCCCCTAGTTAACCCTTTCACCACTGATCACCGTATAACCGTTACGGGTGACGCTGGTTAGTTCGTTTATTTTTTATAGTGTCAGGGCACCCGCCGTTTATTACCGAATAAAGGTTTAGCCCCCTGATCGCCCGGCGGTGATATGCGTCGCCCCAGGCAGCGTCAGATTAGCGCCAGTACCGCGAACACCCACGCACGCAGCATACGCCTCCCTTAGTGGTATAGTATCTGATCGGATCAATATCTGATCCGATCAGATCTATACTAGCGTCCCCAGCAGTTTAGGGTTCCCGAAAACGCAGTGTTAGCGGGATCAGCCCAGATACCCGCTAGCACCTGCGTTTTGCCCCTCCGCCCAGCCCAGCCCAGCCCACCCAAGTGCAGTATCGATCGATCACTGTCACTTACAGAACACTAAACGCATAACTGCAGCGTTCGCAGAGTCAGGCCTGATCCCTGCGATCGCTAACAGTTTTTTTGGTAGCGTTTTGGTGAACTGGCAAGCACCAGCCCCAGGCAGCGTCAGGTTAGCGCCAGTACCGCTAACACCCACGCACGCACCGTATACCTCCCTTAGTGGTATAGTATCTGATCGGATCAATATCTGATCCGATCAAATCTATACTAGCGTCCCCAGCAGTTTAGGGTTCCCAAAAACGCAGTGTTAGCGGGATCAGCCCAGATACCCGCTAGCACCTGCGTTTTGCCCCTCCGCCCGGCCCAGCCCAGCCCACCCAAGTGCAGTATCGATCGATCACTGTCACTTACAAGGCACTAAACGCATAACTGCAGCGTTCGCAGAGTCAGGCCTGATCCCTGCGATCGCTAACAGTTTTTTTGGTAGCGTTTTGGTGAACTGGCAAGCACCAGCCCCAGGCAGCGTCAGATTAGCGCCAGTACCGCTAACACCCACGCACGCAGCATACGCCTCCCTTAGTGGTATAGTATCTGATCGGATCAATATCTGATCTGATCAGATCTATACTAGCGTCCCCAGCAGTTTAGGGTTCCCAAAAACGCAGTGTTAGCGGGATCAGCCCAGATACCTGCTAGCACCTGCGTTTTGCCCCTCCGCCCGGCCCGGCCCAGCCCACCCAAGTGCAGTATCGATCGATCACTGTCACTTACAAAACACTAAACGCATAACTGCAGCGTTCGCAGAGTCAGGCCGGATCCCTGTGATCGCTAACAGTTTTTTTTGTAGCGTTTTGGTGAACTGGCAAGCGCCAGCGGCCTAGTACACCCCGGTCGTAGTCAAACCAGCACTGCAGTAACACTTGGTGACGTGGCGAGTCCCATAAGTGCAGTTCAAGCTGGTGAGGTGGCAAGCACAAGTAGTGTCCCGCTGCCACCAAAAAGACAAACACAGGCCCGTCGTGCCCATAATGCCCTTCCTGCTGCATTCGCCAATCCTAATTGGGAACCCACCGCTTCTGCAGCGCCCGTACTTCCCCCATTCACATCCCCAACCAAATGCAGTCGGCTGCATGAGAGGCATTTTTATGTCCTCCCGAGTACCCCTACCCAACGAACCCCCCCAAAAAAGATGTCGTGTCTGCAGAAAGCGCGGATATAGGCGTGACACCCGCTATTATTGTCCCTCCTGTCCTGATAATCCTGGTCTTTGCATTGGTGAATGTTTTGAACGCTACCATGCACTAGTTGAGTATTAGCGTAGGGTACAGCATTGCACAGACTAGGCACACTTTCACAGGGTCTCCCGAGATGCCATCGCATTTTGAGAGACCCGAACCTGGAACCGGTTACAGTTATAAAAGTTAGTTACAAAAAAAAGTGTAAAAAAAAAAAAAAACACAAACAAAAATATAAAATAAAAATAGTTGTCGTTTTATTGTTCTCTCTCTCTCTATTCTCTCTCTATTGTTCTGCTCTTTTTTACTGTATTCTATTCTGCAATGTTTTATTGTTGTTATGTTTTATCACGTTTGCTTTTCAGGTATGTAATTATTTATACTTTACCGTTTACTGTGCTTTATTGTTAACCATTTTTTTGTCTTCAGGTATGCCATTCACGACTTTGAGTGGTTATACCAGAATGATGCCTGCAGGTTTAGGTATCATCTTGGTATCATTCTTTTCAGCCAGCGGTCGGCTTTCATGTAAAAGCAATCCTAGTGGCTAATTAGCCTCTAGACTGCTTTTACAAGCAGTGGGAGGGAATGCCCCCCCCCCCCAACATCTTCCGTGTTTTTCTCTGGCTCTCCTGTCTCAACAGGGAACCTGAAAATGCAGCCGGTGATTCAGCCAGCTGACCATAGAGCTGATCAGAGACCAGAGTGGCTCCAAACATCTCTATGACCTAAGAAACCGGAAGCTACGAGCATTTTATGACGTAGATTTCGCCGGATGTAAACAGCGCCATTGGGAAATTGGGAAAGCATTTTATCACACCGATCTTGGTGTGATCAGATGCTTTGAGGGCAGAGGAGAAATCTAGGGTCTAATAGACCCCAATTTTTGCAAAAAAGAGTACCTGTCACTACCTATTGCTATCATAGGGGATATTTACATTCCCTGAGATAACAATAAAAATGATTTAAAAAAAAAAAAAATGAAAGGAACAGTTTAAAAATAAGATAAAAAAATAATAATAATAAAGAGAAAAAAAAAAAAAAAAAAAAAAGCACCCCTGTCCCCCCTGCTCTCGCGCTAAGGTGAACGCAAGCGTTGGTCTGGCGTCAAATGTAAACAGCAATTGCACCATGCATGTGAGGTATCGCCGCGAAGGTCAGATCGAGGGCAGTAAGTTTAGCAGTAGACCTCCTCTGTAAATCTAAAGTGGTAACCTGTAAAGGCTTTTAAAGGCTTTTAAAAATGTATTTAGTTTGTCGCCACTGCACGTTTGTGCGCAATTTTAAAGCATGTCATGTTTGGTATCCATGTACTCGGCCTAAGATCATCTTTTTTATTTCATCAAACATTTGGGCAATATAGTGTGTTTTAGTGCATTAAAATGTAAAAAAGTGTGTTTTTTCCCCAAAAAATGCGTTTGAAAAATCGCTGCGCAAATACTGTGTGAAAAAAAAAAATGAAACACCCACCATTTTAATCTGTAGGGCATTTGCTTTAAAAAAATATATATAATGTTTGGGGGTTCAAAGTAATTTTCTTGCAAAAAAAAATTATTTTTTTATGTAAACAATAAGTGTCAGAAAGGGCTATGTCTTCAAGTGCTTAGAAGAGTGGGTGATGTGTGACATAAGCTTCTAGATGTTGTGCATAAAATGCCAGGACAGTTCAAAACCCCCCCAAATGACCCCATTTTGGAAAGTAGACACCCCAAGCTATTTGCTGAGAGTCATGTTGAGTCCATGGAATAATTTATATTGTGACACAAGTTGCGGGAAAGAGACAATTTTTTATTTTTTTTATTTTTTTTTGCGCAAAGTTGTCACTAAATGATATATTGCTCAAACATGCCATGGGAATATGTGAAATTACACCCCAAAATACATTCTGTTGCTTCTCCTGAGTACGGGGATACCACATGTGTGGGACTTTTTGGGAGCCTAGCCGCGTACGGGACCCCGAAAACCAAGCACCGCCTTCAGGCTTTCTAAGGCCGTAAATTTTTGATTTCACTCTTCACTGCCTATCACAGTTTCGGAGGCCATGGAATGCCCAGGTGGCACAAAACCCCCCCAAATGACCCCATTTTGGAAAGTAGACACCCCAAGCTATTTGATGAGAGGTATAGTGAGTATTTTGCAGACCTCACTTTTTGTCACAAAGTTTTGAAAATTGAAAAAAGAAAAAAAAACATTTTTTTTCTCGTCTTTCTTTATTTTCAAAAACAAATGAGAGCTGCAAAATACTCACCATGCCTCTCAGCAAATAGCTTGGGGTGTCTACTTTCCAAAATGGGGTCATTTGGGGGGGGTTTGTGCCACCTGGGCATTCCATGGCCTCCGAAACTGTGATAGGCAGTGAGGAGTAAAATCAAAAATGTACGCCCTTAGAAATCCTGAAGGCGGTGCTTGGTTTTCGGGGTCCCGTACGCGGCTAGGCTCCTAAAAAGTCCCACACATGTGGTATCCCCGTACTCAGGAGAAGCAGCTAAATGTATTTTGGGGTGCAATTCCACATATGCCCATGGCCTGTGTGAGCAATATATCATTTAGTGACAACTTTGTGCAAAAAAAAAAAAAAAAAAAAAAATTTGTCACTTTCCCGCAACTTGTGTCAAAATATAAAACATTCCATGGACTCAACATGCCTCAAAGCAAATAGCTTGGGGTGTCTACTTTCCAAAATGGGGTCATTTGGGGGGGTTTTATGTCATCTGGGCATTTTATGGCCTTCAAAACTGTGATAGGTAGTGAGGAGTAAAATCAAAAATGTACGCCCTTAGAAATCCTGAAGGCGTTGCTTGGTTTTCGGGGCCCCGTACGCGGCTAGGCTCCCAAAAAGTCCCACACATGTGGTATCCCCGTACTCAGGAGAAGCAGCTAAATGTATTTTGGGGTGCAATTCCACATATGCCCATGGCCTGTGTGAGCAATATATCATTTAGTGACAACTTTTTGTAATTTTTTTTTTTTTTTTTTTTTTTGTCATTATTCAATCACTTGGGACAAAAAAAATGAATATTCAATGGGCTCAACATGCCTCTCAGCAAATTCCTTGGGGTGTCTACTTTCCAAAATGGGGTCATTTGTGGGGGTTTTGTACTGCCCTGCCATTTTAGCACCTCAAGAAACGACATAGGCAGTCATAAATTAAAGGCTGTGTAAATTCCAGAAAATGTACCCTAGTTTGTAGACGCTATAACTTTTGCGCAAACCAATAAATATACACTTATTGACATTTTTTTTACCAAAGACATGTGGCCGAATACATTTTGGCCTAAATGTATGACTAAAATTGAGTTTATTGGATTTTTTTTAGAACAAAAAGTAGAAAATATCATTTTTTTTCAAAATTTTCGGTCTTTTTCCGTGTATAGCGCAAAAAATAAAAACGGCAGAGGTGATCAAATACCATCAAAAGAAAGCTCTATTTGTGGGAAGAAAAGGACGCAAATTTCGTTTGGGTACAGCATTGCATGACCGCGCAATTAGCAGTTAAAGCGACGCAGTGCCGAATTGTAAAAAGTGCTCTGGTCAGGAAGGGGGTAAAACCTTCCGGGGCTGAAGTGGTTAAGTATAGCGCCCTTAAAAGAATTAAAACACTCCTCAACTCACTACAATTAATAGACACATGGAGATTCCTCCACCCAGATACTAGGGACTTTTCTTGTTTCACGGCGCCACACAACAGATACTCAAGTATAGACCTACTGTTCATTACTCAAAGGGACCTACCAAATGTAATTGACGCCCAAATAGGAGTTCAAGTACTGTCTGACCATGCACCGATATCCCTGACACTAGACTTAAGCACTCCAGCCTCCAGATCTAATATATGGAGACTCAACCCCTCACTCATAACAGACATAGAACTACTGCCCAAAATAACTGCGACACTGTCTGAATATTTCAGACACAACAGTACCCCTACAATGAACCCCATGACAACATGGCAGGCACACAAATGCTGTATTAGAGGGGAACTAATTAAACTGGGAGCCCAAAGAAAGAAAAAACAGGAACAAGAAATTAATACACTGATAAATAAAATTAATACCCTGGAAAATAGCCATAAACATTCCCTATCACTACAAACAGCTAAAGATCTCCTTGACGCCCGCAAGACATTGCAACAAATATTTGAGCACAAATCGAAAAGAATGCTGTTCTTCAAAAAAGCTATATACTATGAGTCAGGTGACAAAACAGGCAGGCTACTATCCAGAGCATTGAAAGAAGCTAACTCAAAAAACCACATAGCAGGAATCAGATCATGAGAAGGGACATTAGCTATAACTACAGAAGCAATAGCGACACAATTCCAACAATTTTACACGGAACTGTACAACTTACCTACTCAACATAAAACATCTGACATAAAAACAGACAGAAGGACAACTATACAAGACTACCTTATTAGGAGTGAAATACCCAGATTGGGGGACACAGAGACATCCCTCTTAGAGGAAGAAATCACAGAAACAGAAATTGAGTCAGCAATAAAAGATCTCAAACCAGGGAAAAGCCCGGGCCCACACGGCTTTACCTCAATTTATTATAAAACATTTAGTAATATTCTAACAACCCCCTTACAAAAAGCTTTAAACGCCTTAACTTCCACTTCCCAGGTATCAACCGAATTTCTAGCAGCCCATATTACAGTAGTACCAAAACCAGGAAAAGACCCCATGGAGTGCACAAGCTACAGACCCATTTCCTTACTAAATTTAGACCTTAAAATTATGGCGAAAGTGTTGGCAAACAGATTAAGATCAATACTACCCTCGCTAATAGGCCCAGAACAGGTGGGCTTTATGCCCAATAGAGAGGCTAGAGACAATGTGATCAAGGCCCTTTTGTTGTCACATGCAGCACACAATGGAGGCTGTGAGGGCCTTCTCCTGTCCACGGACGCGGAGAAGGCCTTCGATAGAGTCTCATGGGATTTTATGCTAGACACGTGCAAATACGTGGGTCTAGGCCCCCGCATGTTGATGTGGATATCAGCCCTATATGACAAATAGGGATGAGCCGAACACCCCCCTGTTCGGTTCGCACCAGAACATGCGAACAGGAAAAAAGTTCGCTCGAACACGCGAACACCGTTAAAGTCTATGGGACACGAACATGAATAATCAAAAGTGCTAATTTTAAAGGCTTATATGCAAGTTATTGTCATAAAAAGTGTTTGGGGACCCGGGTCCTGCCCCAGGGGACATGTATCAATGCAAAAAAAAGTTTTAAAAACGGACGTTTTTTCAGGAGCAGTGATTTTAATAATGCTTAAAGTCAAACAATAAAAGTGTAATATCCCTTTAAATTTCGTACCTGGGGGGTGTCTATAGTATGCCTGTAAAGGGGCGCATGTTTCCCGTGTTTAGAACAGTCTGACAGCAAAATGACATTTCGAAGGAAAAAACTCATTTAAAACTACCGCGGCTATTAATGAATTGCCGGTCCGACAATACACATAAAAGTTCATTGATAAAAACGGCATGGGAATTCCCCACAGGGAAACCCCGAACCAAAATTAAAAAAAAAAAAAATGACGTGGGGGGGTCCCCCTAAATTCCATACCAGGCCCTTCAGGTCTGGTATGGATATTAAGGGGAACCCCGGCCAAAATTTTAAAAAAGAATGACGTGGGGTTCCCCCTAAATTCCATACCAGACCCTTCAGGTCTGGTATGGATTTTAAGGGGAACCCCGCGCCAAAAAAACAAAAAAAAAAACGGCGTGGGGTTCCCCCAAAAATCCATACCAGACCCTTATCCGAGCACGCAACCTGGCAGGCCGCAGGAAAAGAGGGGGGGACGAGAGTGCGGCCCCCCCCCTCCTGAACCGTACCAGGCCACATGCCCTCAACATTGGGAGGGTGCTTTGGGGTAGCCGTCTTTTTTTTTAATTTTGGTTCGGGGTTTCCCTGTGGGGAATTCCCATGCCGTTTTTATCAATGAACTTTTATGTGTATTGTCGGACCGGCAATTCATTAATAGCCGCGGTAGTTTTAAATGAGTTTTTTCCTTCGAAATGTCATTTTGCTGTCAGACTGTTCTAAACACGGGAAACATGCGCCCCTTTACAGGCATACTATAGACACCCCCCAGGTACGAAATTTAAAGGGATATTACACTTTTATTGTTTGACTTTAAGCATTATTAAAATCACTGCTCCTGAAAAAACGTCCGTTTTTAAAACTTTTTTTTGCATTGATACATGTCCCCTGGGGCAGGACCCGGGTCCCCAAACACTTTTTATGACAATAACTTGCATATAAGCCTTTAAAATTAGCACTTTTGATTTCTCCCATAGACTTTTAAAGGGTGTTCCGCGGCATTCGAATTTGCCGCGAACACCCCAAATTGTTCGGTGTTCGGCGAACTTGCGAACAGCCAATGTTCGAGTCGAACATGAGTTCGACTCGAACTCGAAGCTCATCCCTAATGACAAACCATCAGCTAAGCTGAAAATCAATGGCTCGTTGTCAGAGAGGGTCTTGATCACAAATGGTACGAGACAGGGATGCCCATTGTCCCCTCTACTATTCATACTCTCCCTAGAACCATTTATTAGAATGATAAATCAAGATAAATCTATTACAGGATTCGAAGTTGCGAATAAAGAATACAAGATCGCGGCATACCTGTTTTTCCTGTTTTTCTTAACTAAACCACACGTAACAATGCCAAACCTGCTGAAACAATTTACCGAATACGGCTATCTCTCAAATTTTAAAATAAATTACACAAAATCGGAAGCAATGAGTATTTCCCTACCTAATGAACTACTGAATAACACCAAAACCAATTGCCCCTTTAGATGGGAAACGCACTCCCTCAAATATTTGGGAATAAACTTAACACCAAGATTAGCATCCCTATATGAACATAACTTTCCTGCTTTACTACAAGAAATAAAGAAAGACCTAAAAACATGGAACAACAAATTCTTCTCATGGTTCAGGAGGGCGGCGATATTAAAAATGGTTATTCTTCCCAGATTGCTCTATTTACTCAGATCCCTCCCTATCAAAATACCCCAATCTTTCTTTAAGGCTTTACAATCTATACTGTTACAATTCCTCTGGGGACACAAAAAAGCCAGAATCAAATTCCAACTCCTCACTAGACCAAAAGAACAAGGGGGTATGGGCATACCAAATTTCTACAAATATTATCTTGCTTCACACCTCACAAGGGTGATAGACTGGCATTGCCATACAGAATCCAAAGACTGGGTCTTGTTAGAGGCCTCACTGTACCAAACTCCTTTGAAATTCTCCTCTTGGATACCTTGGAAATCCCACAACAAGCAAATTAGAAAACACCCATTGACAGGTACTACACTACACCTATTTCAGAAAATAGCTAACACTACTGAATTGACATCAGTTCTCAGTCCACTCTCTCCAATGATGGACAATCCTGACTTTACACCAGGACTTAAGAATAAGACCCTACAGACCCCAACTGGTAAACCACCTCTACTGGCACGGAATTGCATACATAAAGGCAACATTAAGGATTTTGCAACACTCAAGACAGATAATGGCCTTATGGGACTTCCCTTATGGGTATACTTTCAAATACGCAGCTATATAACGAACAAAACAAGAAAACCCACACTCTTCCGACGATTAACGGAGTTAGAGGAAATTTGCTTACAAGGCACACAGTTCAGCAGAGCGACTTCTATTACTTACACCTTGTTACAAGAGTCTAAAGAAACTACAGAGGACAGATTTAAAGCTGCTTGGTCTAAAGCATTACAAGTAGATATCACTGACAAACAATGGAAAGTAGCATGCATCATGTCACACAAATGCTCAATAAGTACTAAAACTCAGGAAACATCATACAAACTATTGACACACTGGTATGCTACACCTGACAAGCTTAAGAAATGGTTCCCTCACACATCAGACAGGTGCTGGAGGTGTGAGGATGAAAGGGGGACCCTGCTACATATCTGATGGGGATGTACCCTGATCAGTCCATTCTGGCACAGAGTAAAGGAACTAGTGAAGCTAATCACGGAGACGAGTCTTGAACTGAATGCGCCTTGCTGTCTACTTCACATATCAAATTTTCCTCTTAAAAGATACAAAAAATCACTGACAAAACACCTACTCAATGCGGCTAAATCTTTAATACCGCTCAACTGGAAAACTAAGAGCCCCCCATCCATACAAAACTGGTTAAAAAAAGTAGATGAAATTCGATACATGGAAGACACCCTGGCCCAATACACTGACAGAGCAGAGAAATTTCAAAAGACATGGTCTCCGTGGTTCGCTTTTAAATTCTCCAAGACATATGAAGAGTTAATGACACAGTGAAAAACTAAACTGCACTTAGAAATACAAGAGGAAGATAATCCATGATGACCACTCTCCACCGGACTGCACTGATAAAAAGAATAAGAAGCAATAACAGAATGTATAACAAGTTCTTCCTACATCCCCCTTATTACCCCTATACCTTTTCTATTCTTCTACCTGTTCTATTAATTTCCATGTTTTCAAATCAAAGCTGACTGTAAAAGCAGAATTTCAGATGTGAATAATAAGTACTATATGATACTACATAATATATAACAACGCTATAATATAAGTTAAATACTAAACAACCGAGAATTACACTGACTGAGCATAGTTGGAAATAATGGTAAACAACAATGTAGTAAAGATTAGCAATATGTTTATGTACTGCTTTGACACTGGTAAATGGCTTTGATTGTAAGTTGTATTAAACTTTCAAATAAACTTTTTGATGATAAAAAAAAACAATACAAAGCTAAGCAGGGCTATAACTTGAAAACAGGCTATAGCAACTTTACAAGAAGACCAACTTAGAATAGGGGGGTGAGCAACTATATAGCAGATGTGGTTTAACATTGAAAAATATAAAGCAATCCCCCTGGGAGCTAAAAATATGGATGCATGTTATTCACTAGAGGGAGAACCTCTGGTTGAATCGAGAATAGAAAAGGACCCGGGGGTCCTGGTAGATCACAGACTCAGCAATATCTTGCAATACCAAGCTACAGTAAGCAAGACCGAATCACTAATAGCATGCTTTAAAAAGAGAGACATAAATGAGATAAAACTATAATTTTACCACTTTACAAACCTTTTGTTCAACCACATCTTGAGTATGCTGTCTGGTTCCGGTCACCAATCCCCAGGAAGGATGTGCTTGAACTAAAGATAATCCAGAGAAGGGAGCTGGAGAACCATAGTTATGAGGAACACTACATGTATTCTCCCCGAAGAAGAGACACTTAAAAGGGGATATGCAAAATACTAATCTTTGAATGGTGACTCCAGCATCAGAAGGAAACTTGTTAACCTAAGTACTCTAAAAAAGACATGCAGCTACACAAATGAAGTTGGATGGGAAGTGGTTAAATTTTAAACTGTGTAAGAGGCTCTTTATTGTTAGAGAAGCGAGGATGTGGAACTCCCTTCCTTGGTTGGTGGTGTTGGCAGGGAGTGTGGATAAATTTAAAAAACTTTTTAGCAGAGAGAATGTCCGTAAGCCGCACATCAAAAAGCAGACCGTGTGCAGGAATGAATGGCATGAATAGCAACCTCAGCCCGGGCCTATCCCCATGATTATGCTCCGAGAAGCGGTGCAAAACATGTTGGGGTGTGGCCTGGTCGGAGCCTAGGCTGAGGCTGCCATTCATGCTATTCATTCCTTCACACAGGTCTGCTTTTTGATGTGCGGCATTCTGGTATATTGAAGCCTGGAGCAGTGACAAGCTCCCATCCCAGACAGCACTCACTGCAGTTTAGCTTTGCACTATACCTCCCACCTGAGCGGCACCTAATTTTTACTTTTAGGTCAAATAACATTTGTTGTGTTTCCTAGCTAGCTCATTGTACAGGGATTTGGAAAACAAGCAAGGGTGTGCAAACCCACATACCGAATAAGCCACAGGTTTAAAACCAAACTTTTATTAGAGCTACTTAAAAAAGGGCATTATCAGTGCGAGAGCTCCAACATGGCCGCTTGAGCCAGGAGCTCCGCTCCACCCTGGACCGCCGAGCCGCACTTCAGCCGCCTCAGCCCACTACAAGGCTACACAACACCCCACCCGAGCAGGGGAACCTCGGAGGAACCGGCGGGGATGTCCGGTCCGCCAGCGAGACGTGATCTCGGCCCCCAATTTGCCTCAGCAGGTGCGGACAGGAGCACCAAGATGGCCACCAGCACGGACGGGCTGCTGCAACATGCAGGCCTCCACTCAGGGAACCAGGAGCACAGGCCAGTACTATCTCCTCCGACCCTGACCTATGCACAGGCTGCACAGGGACCCCCCCCAACGTCCCAAATACCCCTGCAAGGCCCCATGAAGCTCCAGGCCACAGTAAAGGCCTCCACAGAGCAATTGAGCCACACTCAACAGGAACTGTACCCACAGGCCCTTCCTGCACAGGCCCAACTCCCTCCGCCAGTTAACCAGCTATCAGGCTTCTCAGTTACTGACCTCTCAGCGATGCAGGAAGACATGTTTGCTAAATTTTCATCCCTATTAGAGAAAGGGCTGGCCAGCACAGCAAATCAGATTACCAACACTATTAAAGCAGACCTGTCCAACTTAGGCTCCAGAATTGAAGCCATTGAGGATAAAGTAGAATGCACAGCTGCCAGAACCAACCAAAACGCAGCACACCTCCAGACCATTCAAGAACAATTAGATGTGGCCCTCTCTAGGATCGATGAGCTTGAAAATAGGTCCAGGAGGTATAACTTCCGAATCAGAGGCCTTCCGGAAACCTTCACAGACATCCCATCCACGGTACAGGACATTATTTCTGACCTTATTCCTAATATACCACCCCAGCATCTTGAACTGGACAGAGCACACAGGTCCCTTGGACCCCCCAGACAAGATGGCTCCCCAAGGGACATAATTGTCAAGCCGCACTTCTTTGCAGTAAAGGAAGAGGTCATGCGACAATCACGTCAAAATCCTAAGCTGCAACACCAGGGTCATCAGATCCAGATTTTTGCTGACCTAGCTCCTTCAACCATTCAAAGACGTAGGACGCTGAAACCCCTCCTTACGGTCCTCTCTCAACAGGATATCAAATACCGCTGGACCTTCCCCTTTGCTGTAAAATTTGCTATTCAGGGCAAGACCCACTCCTTCGCCAGTCTCCCGGAAGGTGAAAGACTGTTTCTCTCCCTTAAGCTAATCTCACAGGAGGCCCCAATGGACTTTTCTTCATCTTCCTCGGGTTCCACTAAGCGTCCTCCTCCAGGCAGCCCCGTATCTCCACTTTGGCTGAAGGGCGCTTCCAAGAAGAGCAAGGATGGGAGACAGCCGTAAGGGTCAGCTAGCTCATCAATCTCCTTTTGTCCCTTCAGGGACGTCTTTGGGCCAGTTGCCCTCCCAGTTGATGGAGCAGGAGCTCCAAACCTTCTCACGTCTTATTGAAGTGGAAGAACCCACAACTAGATTCATATTTAGTTATATAGTTTTGCACCTCATTACCCACCAGTGTAAACCTACTTCGACAGCAGAGGTCCGAAACCACCATCTACCAACTTTTTCTTCAACCGGCACCCTCCAAGAGCCATCCGGCTAAGTTTGCAACCTGCTCAGAAGAAGATGATTCTCTCAGAAAATATGCTCCTCCAGGAAGACCTGGGTTCCTCTCACATAAAGGAATGATTATTGGACTAGATTTCATGTGTTAATTATTTTAGGTAATTTCCTAGTTCAGTTAGGAGTCACGGTTTGTCTGAGCTACCCATATAACTTTTCCACTTTTGGAGGGTGGTTCCAATAGTTAGGGTACTTTGGCCACCCCTGGTTCCCCGGGACCCCCCAGGAATTCCCTCTACTCTAGTTCGATAGGGGGCAGGGGGGCATAGGAAGGAGGGAAGGGGGTGGGATTGACCGGTTTCAGGTTTTTTTTTTGGTTGAATTTCTATACAGGCGTTTAGAGCCGGGAAAAACGGGCTGACTTTGTAGTTATTATGTTTTCCACATAAGTGTGTATATATTCAGGTTCAAATTTGACATAACAAGGGTCCGGGGTGGAACCCTTGTGCCTCCACTCGATTCCAAAGAACCAATGGTGTCCTTTGGTGTCGGAACTTCAGACGTCCCTTCGGGCGGCCTGAATTTGATTGTTGGGGCTATAGCGGATTTGAATTCGCGTAACCCCAAGGGTACTTTCAAGGTACCCATATCTGTGTTTATGTTCTTGTTTGTCAGTAAGTCTTTTCTCTCTTTCTTCCCCAACTCACCCCTCTTCTTTTTTCTAGCCATCCCATGGGGGGTTTCCCCTCACGCCCCAGAGACGGTCTTGAGAGATTTCCACATAACTTGGCTTAAATCCAGAAGTAGAAGACTTCCAAAGGTGAGTGACTGCTTGATTATTGGCGTCTATCCCCTCTGCTCTTATGACTGACTCGAATGTGAAGGGTAATGACCTCAAGGTAGCTTCACATAACGTACAGGGCCTAAATTCTCCTAGGAAAAGTAGACTAGCCCTGGACCATTATAAATCCCTAAGAATTGACGTGGTGCTTCTGCAAGAAACGCACTTCCAAATCCGGTACACCCCCAAGTTCCTCCATGCACACTTTCCAACATTTTATTTAGCGAATGTCCCTAATAAGATGAAGGGGGTGGCTATTCTCTTCTCCAAACACAGCAAATTTTCACATCTATCTCACTATAGGGATCCAGAGGGCAGACTCATTCTGGTGAAGGGCACCCTGGAAGGAGTTTTATACTCTTTTGTTTCTTACTACGCCCCGAACAAGGGTCAAGTGTCTTTCTTCCAGGACCTATTCACAACTTTGGAACCACTCCTGGAAGGTAAAGTTATCCTGGGTGGGGACTCAAATGTGGCGTTTGATCAGGGTCTAGACAAAACTAAGCCCCCCAGGTCTTTACCAGCTTACACGCCCCACGAAACTAAGCACCAGGATCGCCAAAATAGTCCACTCTCAGGGTTTGGTAGACATCTGGAGGGAACTGAACCCCAGTAGAAGGGATTACACGCACTTTTCAGCACCCCACCAATCATACGCTAGAATTGACCACATCCTCACTCAGACAGCCCTCATTCCCCTGTCAACAAAGGCAGCAATATTAGACACTGCATGGTCCGACCATTCTTTGGTTCTCCTTACCCTGAGAAATGTTCTTTCTGGGAGAGGAGGTTTCTTTTGGCGTTTAAATGAATCCCTTCTAGCTGAGCCTAGCCTTGTCAAGGAAATAGCGAAATCCATCAAAGAATATTTTCTCTTAAATGATGTTGATAACATTTCCCCTGAGACCCTGTGGGCAGCCCATAAGGCAACCGTCCGAGGAGTTATAATAAGGTTAGCGACCCAATTTACGAAGGAGCAATTGATCGATATTCAAAGACTTGAAAAATCCTTCCTCCAACTAATAGCTGAACACAAAAAACACCCGTCTAGGACCCTTTTAGGTAAACTTGACGCCACCAGACTCGAGCTGAATCTCGCTTTAACGGCTAAAGCAGAGAAAAATCTTAGATGGAGTGGAGCCAAATTTTACTGCCACAAAGACAGATTTGGCTCGATGCTGGCCTCTAAACTCACACCTAAATTTCGCACTCTCTCCTTCCCTAAATTGAGGATAGCAGGACAACCTCCAACAGCTAATCCGAACAGAATAATGTCTGCCTTCCACGATTTTTATGCTAAACTCTACAATCCACCTCAATCTGAGAATGGCCCCTTAACCACTGAGTTCCTACAGAATTTACAACTTCCCTCACTCTCCAAAGAATGCAAAGACTTAATGGAAGGAGCCATCACTGAGGTTGAGATTAGGGCGGTAATTAAAGGTCTTAAATCCGGCTCAGCCCCAGGGCCGGGTGGCCTCTCGGTCCCCTATTATAAAGAATATAGCGATATTTTAGCCCCATACCTGGCAAAGTTTTTCAATTTCAAAAAGACAGGATCCCCCCTGGACCCCCAACTGAACACAGCATTTATCTCAGTGATCCCCAAACCTAACAAAAACCATGAGGAAGTTGAGAATTACAGGCCCATATCCTTAATTAACAATGACCTCAAAATTCTAACAAAAATCCTAACCAACCGCCTCTCCTCTTTCATCAAGCTTTATGTAGGATCAGGCCAGTTTTATCCCCGGTAGGCAAGGGCCTGACCAAATCAGGAGAGCAATAGATATCGTATCCATTCTCCAATCTAACTGGGAAGGGGGGCAGAAACAGGAAGGTATGATCCTCTCGCTAGATCTTCACAAGACTTTCGACTCGATCGAATGGCCTTATCTTTTCTCCTTATTGGAGAAATGGGGTTTCGGGCCCAACTTTTTAGGGACCCTTAGATCGTTATACTCCACCCCACAAGCGGTGATTCGCTTACAAGGCCAATATTCTAAACCCCTAACCATAGCTAGAGGCACTAGGCAGGGATGCCCACTCTCCCCCCTGATTTTTGCTATTGCAATTGAAACGTTAGCAATAGCAATAAGAGCAGATCCCAACATTCAAGGGGTCTCCTGTGGGGACCAGGTCCACAAATGTGGGTTGTTCGCGGACGATATGCTCCTTTTTATCACGTCCCCAACCACCTCCCTTCCAAACCTATGCAGACTCCTGAAAGAGTTTTTGAAGATTTCAGGGTTAAAGGTCAATTATGCCAAATCTTCAGCCTTAAACATCTCCCTTAATCCAGCCATGATGGCATCCCTGCAGAGTGCCTTTGAATTTAAATGGAGTGACTCCTACATCCATTATTTAGGGATAAAGCTCACAGCTAAAACAGAACTTCTTTTTTCAGCCAACTTCCCTCACACATACCGTAAACTCGAGGCTGACTTAGGCAACTGGGCTAAAGGGGGTTTATCCTGGTTAGGGAGGATTCATGCAGTCAAGACGACTTTGCTGCCAAGACTCCTCTACCTCTTCAGAGCCCTCCCAATAAACATCATTAAAGAGCACCTGAAATCGTTCCAAAGAAAGATAATTAAATTCATCTGGGGAGGGAAAGGGTACAGATTCCAACAGAGCACTTTATACTTATCCAGACCACAAGGGGGATTAGGTCTCCCGCAGCTATTTTGGTATTACCAATCGGCCAGGTTAGCCCAGATCTCGACGGTATATGCGAAGGCTGAGAGACCAGATTGGATACAGATAGAGAGACAGGCAGTACCCTCTTACACAATAGACTTCCTTTTGTGGGCCCCCCCCCCCGAAAAAATGTCCACCTATTCTTTCCCCTATCCTTTCTCAATCTTTTAAATTGTGGGATACTCTGAAAAATTTACAAACCATAACTTCCTACAGACACCCCCTAGCTCACATTTTTAATAATCCTGACTTTTCCCCGGGAATTGACATCAAAGCATTCCGCTGGTGGTTGGACAAGGGGATGTATCGGATTGGACACTACTTCACTTCGGTGGGGCCTATCTCTAAGGCTTTCTGCGTAAGTCAATTGGAGATGCCTAGCTCTGAGAGCTTTCGTTTCCAGCAAATTAGACATTTCCTCACTCATATGGGAAAGGACAAATCATCAACCCACACATTCACCCCTTATGAAATATGGTGTGGTCGGTCTACAGAGCAGAGGGGTGGAATCTCCATCATCTACCAGTCACTTTCTAATCAAACCGCAAAGACCCCATACATGTCCGCATGGGAGTCAGACTTATCCTTAAAGTGGGACCTAGAGAAATGGAGGCTCGCCTTTAGTAGGGCATATAAGGGCATTTTGAACATCTCATTGATAGAGTCCAGTGTAAAGGTCTTCACAAGGTGGTACCTTCCACCGAAGAGACTAGCCAAAATGTTCTCCTCAACAGACCCAAGGTGTTTTAGGGGTTGTTTACTCAGGGGCTCCTTAGCCCATATTTTTTGGGAATGTCCATGGTTGAGGTCTTTCTGGAACAGGATTTTTCACCTGATCAGAAAAATAACTGAAGTCCAGATCCTGAGGACCCCCGCCTTAGCGCTTCTAAATGATCATTTACCTAAAACCCCGAAACTTGCACGTAAATTGATACACTTCATTTCTCTAGGAGCTAAGCTCACCATTGCCAAGGCATGGAAACAACCCAAGGTGTCCTTCAAAGCGGCTATCCGCAAAATTTCCTGGATCATGGCCCAAGAGAAGCTTGCCAGTACCCTGAACAACACCAAAGAGAAATTTGAAGCTATTTGGGAACCCTGGGCGAAGTTCATGGGTATCTCCTTGATTCCAGGTGTTCAACCATAAAGCGTCTGGCTGTCTCGGGATCTGTGGGGACTCCTCCCGTGGATTGGCTTCCGACTACTCTGTCTTCTCTTTCTTTCTCCCCCCTCTCCTTTCAACTTTATTCTTTTTCTCCCATTTGTCACTTTTCATGTTTATCTATCAAGACGATGATTGTTTTTTTTTTTCTTTTGACCAAACAGCAGTTGGGTCCCCAAAGGAGTTTATCTCAGGGGAAGCATACGACGTAGGTTTTTGCTTACTTGTTCGATGTCAGAGTTTTATTGCGTTAACTAATGGGGTGCAAGGGGGGGATTGAAGTGTTCCGTTCGGGCACAGTGTGTTCCCTATTGGGGTGCAGGCGGTCTCTCCTCCCTCCCCTTCTCCCAGTCCTCTCAAGTTTCAGGGTTCTCTACTCTTAGTGAAAGGGTTATGGTTTATATTGGTATTCATGTATGGTCACAGACCAGAGTTATATTTAAAACTACTGTCGTCAGTTGAATTTGTAGCCCCAAGGGGGTCCGACTTGTTCTGATTCATATATACTTACTTAATGCTTGTGATTTGTATACCTTCTCTTGATGAAAATCAATAAAATATTTTGAAAATAAAAAAAAAGGGCATTATCCAACTGAAACTGTGTGTGTTTAATACTTATAAGTGGAGGCTGGGGCTCTAACACACTCTCTAAATAAAGCCTCTCAGCATTGACTGTGGCTCATTATTCTGGTAAGTTTATTTATGTCTCTGAAGTACAGCTTTGTGAGTTAATTTGCAGTGTTGCAGAGACATAAATACAAAGAACTGAGGCTCTAACACACTCTTTAGATAAAGCCTCTCAGCACTCACTAAGGTTTATATATCCCAGTCAGTTTATTTACGCTAATGCTTACTCCCCTTAAGCACCAGATTAAAGCTCATTTATAGAGAGGCATAAAGTGTCTCCAGTTCTCCACTTCTAAATGGAGTCTGGGGCTCTAACACACTCTTTAGATAAAATCTCTCATCACTGTCTATGACTCATATATTCTGGTTAGTATATTTATATCTCTGCAAAGTAACTTTCAAAACTGTACATCAGTATTGCAGAGGCATAAACACAAAGGGCTGAGGCTCTAACACATTCTTTAGAAAAAGCCTTTCATCGCTGACTGCAGCTCATATGTTCCAGTCAGTTTATCGAAATCTCTGCAGATTAACTCACAAAGCTGTACATCTGTATTGCAGAGACAAAATACACAAAGGGCTTACCACATTTCACCCTTGTGTAATCAATTAGGCCTTTAGCTCTAGCTAGGACACAGAGAATAGTGAAGGGCTTAACTAGCTTTCTAAAGCCCAACACGTCAACTGGTCCAGACGCTGCCCAAATTTGCACTAATGATTATTTTCCTCAGGCACCAATTAGAACTCACATTATAGAGAGGCATGAAGAGTCCCCGGTCATCCACTCAAAAAGCCATGTGTTTACCAAAACCAAAATCATGCCAGTGATAAATCAAAGAACCCAACATGTTTCACTCCCAAAAGGGAGAGCTTCGTCTGAGGTGCAGCAAAGTGAAATAAAATAGTTCAGAGGCATGTGTGTGCCATCACCACATGGGCAAACAGCAAAATGGCTTGTAGACAAAGAAGAATGATAACTGCCAGGACTTCGCCATCTTGTGGACAAAACGGAAAAGGCTGTCTATCAGAAGTGTTATTTTTGTCAACAAAAACATTTTGCCATCATTTTTGTCAGCGGCTTTTTTTACAGTGACGAAAACTAAACTAAAAGTACAGCACATTTTTATCAACTGACGAAAACTATGACGAAAATTAAATTCGTTTTTGTTAACGAACGAAAATGGGACGTTAATGGCAAGGAGGGACGTTTACCCTCATGAACTACTGTATTTATCGGCGTATGACACAGTGCGTGCGTGTTATACGCTGATATTTGTTTTTTACCAATGGGGGCAGGGATCGGGCGGTCCGCCCTGGGTGCCACCCATTGGGGTAGTGGTCAAGCCAGCCGCCCAGCCTCTCCTGGCCCTTGGACAGCACTGCCTGCAAAGTCTAAAGTTAGGAAAAAATCACTGCCAGCCCCTTCTCCTACACCGCTCCTCCTTCTGTGTCACTCTCATTGTAAATTGAAGCTTCTAAATACCTCAAAAGCTTCGTTCTCATTGGCCACTCTCCTCCTCCACCCCCAATCTAAAGTGTTGCTTTAGATTGGAGGTGGAGAGCGGTCACATGACCATCCATGAATCATCAGAGGAGAGCAGTCATGTGACCGGGTCCATGCAAGAACAAAACTATTGAGGTATAATAAGAGATTTTGATTTACAATGAGAGTGACACAGGAGGAGCTGTGTATGAGAAAGGGCTGGCAGTAATTTATTCTTAACTTTAGAGTACGCTGGCAGTGCTGTCCCAGGAAACTGAGGGTCTCCTGGGAGTGCAGGGGGGCTGTGTATTGTGGGGGGCTGTGTATTGTGGGGGCTGTGTGTTGTGCAGATGGTGGGGGGCTGTGTATTGTGCAGAGGGCGGGGGGCTGTGTATTGTGCAGAGGGTTGGGGGGATGTGTATTGTGCAGAGGGTGTGAGGCTGTGTGTTGTGCAGAGGTTGAGGGGCTGTGTATTGTGCAAAGGATGGGGGGCTGTGTACTGTGCAGAGGATGGGGGGCTGTGTGTTGTGCAGAGGATGGGGGCTGTGTGTTGTGCAGAATGTGGGGGGCTGTGTATTGTGCAGAGGGTGGGGAGCAGTGTACTGTGCACATTCAATTTTAGTTGACTAAAATGATTTTATTCAACTAAAATGTACTGGAGATTTAGTCGACTAAAATACGATGACTAAAATGGGACTAAAACTAAAATGGCATTTTAGTCAAAGACTATGACTAAAACTAAAACACTTGTAGAAGACTAAAATGGGACTAAAACTAAAATGCCTATTTAGTCCGAAGACTAAAACGAAATCAAAATTTAGTAACACTGTTAATATATTCTATATTTTCCCCAATGTCAGGCGAAAACTAAAACTTATCAGATTTCTACACTGAGATCCTCAAGTTAATCAAGTTTCAGACTAATGTCAGCTTACAATAAACAGTCACACTTCTGCCTGTCCCACCACAAAATAAACACAGTACATCTGTTTCTATCATAGGATAAAGACATAAGTTGAGGATCTATTCACGAACAAATGGAAGGTAAGTAAACCCCTCATTCAAACTCCAGGGTTCATTTTGCTTCTGCCTTAAGTGATTTTTGTCCAGATCACCTTTTCTCTGTCCTAAGCAGAACTGTTGGATAACCCAGAACTTCAGGCAATTGACTTTGCCATTATGTTCATGCCACACATGTCTGGCAATCAGCCTGTCCTTTAATGTCACATCTTTGACATGCTCCAGTACATGTTACCTAAACTGTCAAATAGTTTCCCCCACGTATAACAGCAGGCATTAACCCATATAAATAACCTCCTCTGAGTTACAATTGTAAAATTGTACAATTGTAAAACAATGAAATATTAACCATCTCACCATTTATAGGGTTCATAAACTCCATAACTGCTGGGATATACAGTATGTGCATGCTTTACAGTGTCCACATGTTAAACTGCCCCAATGTATTTCATGTAGCCATGTTGGGGTGGCCAGTGGCTGACATTTTCTTTCAAAAAGGGTTAGACTTTATTACTTGAAAGTTTCTATGTTTAACCTTTCAGATATGTGGATATGGTACAATAATTTCAGTCCACTCGAGAGTATAATAATAAAAGGAATTTACTTATCATGGTGTTCCTTTAGCTTGGTTTAAAGAGGTATTACAGATGATAAAAATGGGTAAATATGGCATATTCAATCCAGGGGGAGTTCCGCAACTTCATCTGAAGTCCCTGGAATTGATGATCCCATCATGATTCAGTCTTGTCTTCTGCAATCCTAAATCGAACTCCAACGGTCTTATGTTTTCCCAGACATATATGTAGCACCCTCTACTTAGGTAGGTGCTAGAACAGGATTTTTTGTGTGATAGGTAAGGTAAATGTAGGCAGGCCTGGCTAACAGCCAGGCCTGTTTGTTTTTATATTGGCTGGGAGTGGCTCAGAGCAGCAGCTGGTGACTCACAGGCAGCATCACTAAGACCTCCCTCTTCTTTCTAGAGCCTTCTAGAATGTACTAGAGAGAGAGGGAGAGGAGAGGTGGAGCTGCCTGGGGTACTCTAAGGACCCCTGACCAATTCCCAACTTGGATTGGCAGGGGGCAGGCTTCTTTAAGTACCTGGGGTCAGCCCAGCTGGGGAGGAGTTCAGTGGCATTATTCACAGCTTGAAGATGGAGTGCTAGGCTGTTGGGGCCTTGGAGAGAGCTCCCAAGTCTGGGGGGGGGGGGGTGACCGTGGGCCCGGTTCTAGACAGGAGGCACAGAAGGAGCAAAGAGGACATCAGGAGCTAGCATTGCCAGGCAAGTCTTCGGGGAGAAGACACTGGTCGCAGTCAAGTGGGCTGGTGAGTGACAAGCACAGTCAGGAGGACTGGGGAGGCACGTCTGAGAAGACTCGAAGCATGCAGTCTGGGATGGGTGCAGAGCCAGTGCAGTGAACTGTGTTGTCAGGGGCAGTGGAGAAAGGCAGCGGCAGCCAGGAGGGCTGGCAGGGCCTGAAGATGGGTTACTGGGCTTAGTAACCAAAGATAGGACAGCTAGCACCAAAAATTTCTATTTTCTTGTTACATTATAGGGGCCCGCGGTCATTGCCTGCAAAAGGCAGTTGCTGAGGCCTGGCTAAGACAGAGTCAGGCCTAACCATTTTGTGTTATCTGATCCTGAGAGCTAAGAGTTGTGCAGGAGGAAGCAAGAGGAATAATCTACAAGCAGGGAAAGTGCTGGAGGAGACTGAAGTAGTAATATGTACAGGGAGTGTACATAGTTTGTCCCTATTGATTGTTCTAAAATTCACCAATTGATTGTTCTAAAATTCACTGGGCATCCTATATATTCCTTTACCCATACAAGTTTTATAACCTCAATAACACACAAAAAAACAAAGCTCATGGACTGTTCGTTGTCTTGGAGTGTCTGGGTAATTAATGCCAGGCTGGGGGTACCGCTACATATATATAGATATATACCAGCCCAAAAACTAGTTAAAACTGGTTTGAGCCACAACATAGAGTAGAAAGGCAAGAGGTTCCCATCTTCCAACAGAATAATGAGACCATATGTCTCAGTATACCTGAGACCATATGTTTCAGTATAAATTAGACCTTCTATAAGTGATCAAGGGGTTCTTGGGGAATATACCTGACAAATTCCTATCATCCAAGAGGACATGCCAGTATCTCCTGATGATATCATAAATCTGACCTGATTGTCTAGAGTAAGTTCCTATTATGCGTGTACCTCCTGCTTCATCTTCTCGTTTCTTTTTGGGAACCAAGAGGGATTCTCTTGTGGTATCATTCACTTTACCAAAGGATCATTTGAGATCACTCCATTTGTAGCCTCCCCTCTTATATCTGTCAAATAGCTGTGCATTTTCTGTCCTGAAGGCATCAACTGTAGAGCAGTTTCTCCTTGCCCTCACGAACTGACTTGTTGGTTTGCCTTTTTTTGAGAGAAGTGGGATGTTGACTATTCCAGTGGAGTAGGCTCTTCTTGGAGGTGGGTTTACGATATATGGTGGATACATGGTCAGCAGGGATGAGCTTCGAGTTCGAGTCGAACCCATGTTTGACTCGAACATCATGTGTTCGACTGTTCGCAGAATTGTGAACGTTATGGGCCGTTCGCGCCAAAGGTTCGTGTCTCAGGCCATAATTCACTGCGGCATCGCAGTGCATTGCTGGCTGATGATTGGCCAAGCATGCACTATGACCCGCATGCTTGGCCAATCACAGCGCCGTCTGCACAGAGAGCCGTAATTGGCCAAAGCCATGGTGGCTTTGGCCAATTATGGCTGAGGGGGTTTAGTACACGCCCCACACTATATATATATATATAAGAATTAGACAGAGAGAGAGACATAGTGTCATTTGATTTAAGTTAGATAGAGTAGGCAGGCGAGTCAGTTAGCTGCACTTACAGTGTATTGAGTATATATATGCATCCCAGATGTTATATATATATATATATATATATATATATATATATATATATATATATATATATATATACACTGTATTCAGTTTAGCTAGATCTGTTCCTGTTATTCTCTTTCTAATATACTGACAGGCAGGCAGGTATTTTTACAGTATTTACAGTTAGTGTACTGTGTACCCTGCACAGTTGCACCTATAGCTTCCTGAAGATAAGTGCTGTTGTTCTTCTTCTGATCCTATTAATACCACAGGCAGGCAGGTTGAAGTATTTACAGTTAGTGTACTGTGTACCCTGCACAGTTGCACCTATAGCTACCTGAAGACAAGTGCTGGTGTTCTTCTTCTGATCCTATTATTACCACAGGCAGACAGCTTGAAGTATTTCCAGTTAGTGTACTGTGTACCTTGCACAGTTGCACCTATAGCTACCTGAAGACAAGTGCTGGTGTTCTTCTTCTGATCCTATTAATACCATAGGCAGGCTGCTTGAAGTATTTACAGTTAGTGTACTGTGTACCCCTGCACAGTTGCACCTATAGCTACCTGAAGACAAGTGCTGGTGTTCTTCTTCTGATCCTATTAATACCACAGGCAGGCAGGTTAAAGTATTTACAGTTAGTGTACTGTGTACCCTGCACAGATGCACATATAGTTACCTGAATACAAGTGCTGTTCTTCTTCTGATTCTATTAATACCACAGGCAGGCAGCTTGAAGTATTTACAGTTAGTGTACTGTGTACCCTGCACAGTTGCACCTATAGCTACCTGAAGACAAGTGCTGTTGTTCTTCTTCCGATCCTATTAATACCACAGGCAGGCAGCTTATAGTATTTACAGTTAGTGTACTGTGTACCCTGCACAGTTGCACCTATAGCTACCTGAAGACAAGTGCTGTTGTTCTTCTTATGATCCTATTAATACCAAAGGCAGGCAGCTTGAAGTATTTACAGTTAGTGTACTGTGTACCCTGCACAATTGCACCTATAGCTACCTGAAGACAAGTGCTGGTATTATTCTTCTGATCCCATTAATACCACAGGCAGGCAGCTTAAAGTATTTACAGTTAGTGTACTGTGTACCCCTGCACAGTTGCACCTATAGCTACCTGAAGACAAGTGCTGGTGTTCTTCTTCTGATCCTATTAATACCACAGGCAGGCAGCTTGAAGTATTTACAGTTAGTATACTGTGTACCCTTCACAGTTGCACCTATAGCTACCTGAAGACAAGTACTGTTGTTCTTCTTCTGATCCTATTAATACTACAGGCAGGCAGCTTGAAGTATTTACAGTTAGCGTACTGTGTACCCTTCACAGTTGCACCTATAGCTACCTGAAGACAAATGCTGTTGTTCTTCTTCTGATCCTATTAATACCACAGGCAGGCAGCTTGAAGTATTTACAGTTAGTGTACTGTGTACCCTGCACAGTTGCACCTATAGCTACCTGAAGACAAGTGCTGGTGTGCTTTATCAGACTGCATCACACCGCAGAGCTCCGCATGTGTTATTCCAAAAGTTCTTTGGTGTGGCCCTTTTTTGAAACGAGTGCATCAGATCCCACCGCTGCTATTTGCAACATATGTCTCAAGCGTATCTCGCGTGGCCAAAACATCACCCGCTTGGTCACCACATGCTTGACCAGACATATGTTGACCTGCCATGCAGTTCGTTGGCAAGCGTACCTAAAAGACCCACACCAAAGAACAAAGAGGACCTCTCCTTGCTCCTCATCAGCTGGGATCTTCAACCCAACTATACCTTCAGTCCTCTCTGAGACCTGCACTGAGAGGAATGAAGGTGTAGAATTAGGTGTGTCACAGCCAAGTACTTGCAGGCAATCTGCTATCGGTACACTGATGTCAGATTGTACCAGGCAAATTTTCCTGCCCCAGCTGCTACACCTCCGAAAGAAGTTTGCTCCCAGCCATCCACATGCCCAGTTGTTGAATGCTAGCTTGGCTAAATTGCTAGCATTTCAACTGCTGCCTTTTCAGTTGGTAGACTCTGCCCCCTTCCGTGAGTTTGTGGAATTTGCGGTTCCTCAGTGGCAGGTTCCCAAACGCCACTTTTTCTCATGGAAGGCGATTCCGACTCTCTACCGCCATGTGGAAGGCAATGTCTTGGCCTCGCTGGACAGGGTGGTCAGCGGTAAAGTGCATATTACCGCTGACTCATGGTCCAGCAGGCATGAACAGGGACGTTACCTATCTTTCACGGTGCATTGGGTGACTCTGCTGGCAGCTGGGAAGGATGAAGGACAAGGTGCAGTAGTGTTGGAGGTTGTTCCGTTACCACGCCTCCAAAATGCTACTACTGGTGATTCTGACACACCTCTCTCCTCCACCCCCTCCTCTTCTTCTTCCTTCATGGCCTCTTCCTGTGTTTTGTCCTCGGAACCAGCGGTGCTTCGTAGGCATTCAAGGGGCTACGTAAGTACGCAGGCCAAAAGATGCCATGCGGTGCTTGAGCTGGTGTGCTTGGGGGACAGGAGCTACACTGGGGCAGAGATTCTTTCAGCTCTGCAGGGGCAGGCTCAGAGGTGGTTGACGCCACGCCAGCTTAAGGCAGGAATGGTGGTTTGCGACAATGGCACCAACCTCACCTCTCCGCCCTCCGACAGGGACAACTGACCCATGTGCCCTGTTTGGCTCATGTCCTTAACTTGGTGGTGCAGCGGTTCTTGGGCAGGTACCCGGGCTTACAGGATGTCCTGAGGCATGCCAGGAAAGTCTGTGTGCATTTCCGCCGGTCATATAATTCCAGTGCTCGGCTGGGTGACCTCCAAAAGGAATTTAACCTGCCCAAGGACCGCCTAATCTGTGACATGCCTATCAGGTGGAACTCAACGTTGGCCATGCTGCAGTGGCTGCCCATGCAGCAGAGGGCCATCAATGAGTAGGGATGAGCTTCGAGTTCGAGTCGAATAGCGAACAATTTGGGGTGTTCGCGGCAAATTCGAATGCCGCGGAACACCCTTTAAAAGTCTATGGGAGAAATCAAAAGTGCTCATTTTAAAGGCTTATATGCAAGTTATTGTCAGAAAAAGTGTTTGGGGACCCGGGTCCTGCCCCAGGGGACATGGATCAATGCAAAAAAAGTTTTAAAAACGGACGTTTTTTCAGGAGCAGTGATTTTATTAATGCTTAAAGTCAAACAATAAAAGTGTAATATCCCTTTAAATTTCATACCTGGGGGGTGTCTATAGTATGCCTGTAAAGGGGCGCATGTTTCCTGTGTTTAGAACAGTCTGACAGCAAAATGACATTTTGAAGAAAAAAACACATTTAAAACTACCCGCGGCTATTGCATTGCCGACAATACACATAGAAGTTCATTGATAAAAACGGCATGGGAATTCCCCACAGGGCAACCCCGAACCAAAATTAAAAAAAAAAAATGATGTGGGGGTCCCCCTAAATTCCATACAAGGCCCTTCAGGTCTGGTATGGATATTAAGGGGAACCCCAGCCAAAATGTAAAAAAAAAATTGACGTGGGGTTCCCCCTAAATTCCATACCAGACCCTTCAGGTCTGGTATGGATTTTAAGGGGAACCCCGCGCCAAAAAAAAAAAAAAAACGGCGTGGGGTCCCCCCAAAAATCCATACCAGACCCTTATCCGAGCACGCAACCTGGCAGGCCGCAGGAAAAGAGGGGGGGACGAGAGTGCGCCCCCCCCCTCCTGAACCGTACCAGGCCACATGCCCTCAACATTGGGAGGGTGCTTTGGGGTAGCCCCCCAAAACACCTTGTCCCTATGTTGATGAAGACAAGGGCCTCATCCCCACAACCCTGGCCGGTGATTGTGGGGGTCTGCGGGCGGGGGGCTTATCGGAATCTGGAAGCCCCCTTTAACAAGGGGACCCCCAGATCCCGGCCCCCCCCTGTGTGAAATGGTAAGGGGGTACTTACCCCTACCATTTCACTAAAAAACTGTCAAAAATGTTAAAAATGACAAGAGACAGTTTTTGACAATTCCTTTATTTAAATACTTCTTCTTTCTTCTATCTTCCTTCATCTTCATCATGTCCCGTGCGTCAGAGGGGGGCGGGGTCACCGGGTGGCCCCGCCCCCCGTTATTTAAGAACCGTCAGACGAAGAGACGCCGTCACACAGCGGGAGCCTCCCACCATGCCAGCATGGCTGCGGAGCGGCCCGGAGAAGAAATGAAGAAGAGAAGAAAGAAGAAGAGAAGAAGATGAAGAAGAAGATGAAGAAGAGAAGAAGATGAAGAGAAGAGCGAGAGCCTCCCCCCCATGCCATGGGTGCGGAGCGGCCTGAGGAGAAGAAGATAGAAGACGCCGCGGAGGAGATGCTGGACGAGAACGCCGGAGGAAGAACCAAAAGAGCCAGAAGAACCAGAAGAAGATGAAGGAAGAAAGAAGAAGCATTTAAATAAAGGAATTGTCAAAAACTGTCTCTTGTCATTTTTAACATTTTTGACAGTTTTTTAGTGAAATGGTAGGGGTAAGTACCCCCTTACCATTTCACACAGGGGGGGGGCCGGGATCTGGGGGTCCCCTTGTTAAAGGGGGCTTCCAGATTCCGATAAGCCCCCCGCCCGCAGACCCCCACAACCACCGGCCAGGGTTGTGGGGATGAGGCCCTTGTCTTCATCAACATGGGGACAAGGTGTTTTGGGGAGCTACCCCAAAGCACCCTCCCAATGTTGAGGGCAAGTGGCCTGGTACGGTTCAGGAGGGGGGGGGCGCACTCTCATCCCCCCCTCTTTTCCTGCGGCCTGCCAGGTTGCGTGCTCGGATAAGGGTCTGGTATGGATTTTTGGGGGGACCCCACGCCGTTTCTTTTTTTTTTTTGGCGCGGGGTTCCCCTTAAAATCCATACCAGACCTGAAGGGTCTGGTATGGAATTTAGGGGGAACCCCACGTCAATTTTTTTTAAAAATTTTGGCTGGGGTTCCCCTTAATATCCATACCAGACCTGAAGGGCCTTGTATGGAATTTAGGGGGACTCCCACATCATTTTTTTTTTTAATTTTGGTTCGGGGTTGCCCTGTGGGGAATTCCCATGCCGTTTTTATCAATTAACTTCTATGTGTATTGTCGGCAATGCAATAGCCGCGGTAGTTTTAAATGTGTTTTTTCCTTCAAAATGTCATTTTGCTGTCAGACTGTTCTAAACACGGGAAACATGCGCCCCTTTACAGGCATACTATAGACACCCCCCAGGTACAAAATTTAAAGGGATATTACACTTTTATTGTTTGACTTTAAGCATTATTAAAATCACTGCTCCTGAAAAAACGGCCGTTTTTAAAACTTTTTTTTGCATTGATCCATGTCCCCTGGGGCAGGACCCGGGTCCCCAAACACTTTTTATGACAATAACTTGCATATAAGCCTTTAAAATTAGCACTTTTGATTTCTCCCATAGACTTTTAAAGGGTGTTCTGCGGCATTCGAATTAGCAGCGAACACCCCAAATTGTTCGCTGTTTAGATAAAAAAAACAAAAAAACTATGTAACTTGCGAACAGCCAATGTTCGAGTCAAACATGAGTTTGACTCAAACTCGAAGCTCATCCCTACTGCTCACCATCCTCTTGGCCACCTCAAATGGTGCCAGGACAGTGCATGCATCCCTGATCATGGCCCACTGGCGTGGGGAAAAAAAACAAGCTCCCCTGATACTGTCACAGGTACTCATTGATGGCCCTCTGCTGCTTGTGCAGCTGCTGCAGCATGGCCAACGTTGAGTTCCACCTGGTGTGCATGTCACAGATTAGGCGGTTCTTGGGCAGGTTAAATTCCTTTTGGAGGTCACCCAGCCGAGCACTGGCATTATATAGCCTGCGGAAATGCACACAGACTTTCCTGGCCTGCCTCAGGACATCCTGTAAGCCCGGGTACCTGCCCAAGAACCGCTGCACCACCAAGTTAAGGACGTGAGCCAAACAGGGCCCATGGGTCAGTTGTCCCTGTCAGAGGGCGGAGAGGAGGTTGGTGCCATTGTCGCAAACCACCATACCTGCCTTAAGCTGGCGTGGCGTCAACCACCTCTGAACCTGCCCCTACAGAACTGACAGAATCACTGCCCCAGTGTAGCCATTGTCCCCCAAGCACACCAGCTCAAGCACCGCATGGCATATTTTGGCCTGCATGCTTGCGTAGCCCCTTGAATGCCTACGGAGCACCGCTGGTTCCAAAGACTAATCAGCACAGGAAGAGGCCATGGAGGAAGAAGAAGAGGAGGGGGTGGAGTAGAGAGGTGTGGCAGAATCACCACTAGTAGTATTTTGGAGGCGTGGTGGCGGAACAACCTCCAACACTACTGCATCCTTCCCAGCTGCTAGAAGTGTCACCCAGTGCGCAGTAAAAGACAGATAACGTCCCTGTCCATGCCTGCTGGACCATAAGTCAGCGGTAATATGCACCTTACCACTGACCGCCCTGTCCAGCGAGGCCAAGACATTGCCTTCCACATGCCGGTAGAGAGCCGGAAACACCTTCCATGAGAAAAAGTGGCGTTTGGGAACCTGCCACTGAGGAACTGCACATTCCACAAACTCACGGAAGGGGGTAAGGTCTACTAACTGAAAAGGCAGCAGTTGAAGTGCTAGCAATTTAGCCAAGCTAGCATTCAACCGCTGGGCATGTGGATGGCTGGGAGCAAACTTCTTTCAGCCGTGCAGCAGCTGGGGCAGGGAAATTTGCCTGGTACAATCTGACGTCGGTGTACGTACTATATAGCAAGTATAGCAAGTACTTGGCTGTGACACACCTAATTCTACACCTTCATTCCTCACAGTGTGGGTCTCAGGTATAGTGGGGTTGGAGATCCCAGCTGATGAGGAGCAAAGAGAGGTCCTCTTTATTCTTTGGTGTGGGTCTTTTAGGTACGCTTGCCAACGAACTGCATGGCAGGTCACCATATGTCTGGTCAAGCATGTGGTGCCCAAGCGGGAGATGTTTTGAGACATATGTTGCAAATAGCAGTGGTGGGATCTGATGCACTCATCTCAAAAAAGGCCCACACAAAAGAACTTTTGGAATAAAGCACAGAGACAGCAGTGCCCTGCACATGCGGAGCTCTGCGGTGTGATGCAGTCGGTGTGCTGCCCTTAAGCTGGCCCCTGGAGGGCATTCTGCCTCGTTGGTGATGTGCCTCCTCCTCCTCCTCTCTCCTATTTGACACCTACGTGGAGTCAGTGACCTCATCATCCCCTCCCTCCTCATCACTGGAGCAAAGCTGGCAGCATGCTGCAGCTGGGGGAACATGACTGCCAGAATGCTGTCCTTCTTGGGCACCCCCTCTCTCTGGGCTCACGTTACTGCCTTCCTCTAGCTGGGTACCATCATTGGAACCTTCAAAACGCTGGGCATCCTCCTGAAGCATGTACCCAACACCATGGTCAAACAGTTCGGGGGACTCCTCAGGAGGACATGGTGGGGCTAGGGAAGGAGTGACTGATGCCATTGAGCCAAGGGAAGAGGCTGCGTTGGCAGCTGCTTTGCCAGACAAAGTACCCTGAGCCTGGGTGAGAGAGGATGAGGAGGATGAGGACGGCTTGGTCATCCACTCTACCAAGTCTTCCGCATGTTGCGGCTCAACACAGCCACGTGCTGATGAGGATGCACCATCTCCATAACCAGCACTGTTGCCTCTAGACACAGAGCCTGCTTGCCCTCTTTTATTGGCTTGTGACTTTCTGCCTCTCCTTGTTGGCCTTCCAGACATACTAATGGCATGCAGTGAGATGTAGCTGCACATATATATATACTGATACTGCAGCTAGCAGAATCAACTGCCTGCCTGTAGTATTATTCGTTTGAGAACACCAGCAATTGTCTTCAGGTAGCTTTAGGTGCACACTGTGCAGAGGACGCAGTACACTAACTATAAATACTGTAGCTGTCTGCCTGTTGTATTAATAGGAGCAGAACAACAACAATTGTATTCAGGTAGCTTTAGGTGCACACTGTGTAGAGGATGCAGTACACTAACTGTAAATACTGTAGCTGCCTGTGGTATTAATAGAGGATCAGAAGAACACCACCAATTTTATTCAGGTAGCTTTAGGTGCACACTGTGCAGAGGACACAGTACACTAACTGTAAATACTGTAGCTGCCTGCCTGTGGTATTAATAGGAGCAGAACAACAGCAATTTTATTCAGGTAGCTTTAGGTGCACACTGTGCAATGGACGCAGTACACTAACTGTAAATACTGTAGCTGCCTGCCTGTGTTATTAATAGGATCAGAAGAACACCACCAATTGTCTTCAGGTAGCTTTAGGTGCAAACTGTGCAGAGGACACAGCACACTAACTGTAAATACTATACCTGCCTGTGGTATTAATATAGGATGAGAAGAACACCACCAATTTTATTCAGGTAGCTTTAGGTGCACACTGTGCAGAGGACACAGTACACTAACTGTAAATACTGTAGCTGCCTGCCTGTGGTATTAATAGGAGCAGAACAACAGCAATTGTCATCAGGTAGCTTTAGGTGCACACTGTGCAGAGGACGCACTACACTAACTTGTAAATACTGTAGCTGCCTGCCTGTGGTATTAATATAGGGTCAGAAGAACACCACCAATTTTATTCAGGTAGCTTTAGGTGCACACTGTGCAGAGGACGTACTACACTAACTGTAAATACGGTAGCTGCCTGCCTGTGGTATTAAAAGGAGCAGAACAACAGTAATTTTCTTCAGGTAGCTTTAGGTGCACACTGTGCAGAGGACACAGTACACTAACTGTAAATATTGTAGCTGCCTGCCTGTGGTATTAATAGGAGCATAACAACAGCAATTGTCTCCAGGTAGCATTAGGTGCACACTGTGCAGAGAACGCACTACACTAACTGTAAATACTGTAACTACCGGCCTGTGGTATTAATAGGATCAGTAGAACACCACTAATTTTCTTCAGGTAGCTTTAGGTGCACACTGTGCAGAAGACATAGTACACTAACTCTAAATACTGTAGCTGCCTGCCTGTGGTATTAATAGGAGCAGAACAACAGCAATTGTCTCCAGGTAGCTTTAGGTGCACACTGTGCAGAGGACGCACTACACTAACTGTAAATACTGTAGCTCCCAGCCTGTGGTATTAATAGGATCAGAAGAACACCACCAATTTTATTCAGGTAGCTTTAGGTGCACACTGTGCAGAGGACGCACTACACTAACTGTAAATACTGTAGCTGCCTGCCTGTGGTATTAAGAGGATCAGAAGAACACCACTAATTTTCTTCAGGTAGCTTTAGGTGCACACTGTGCAGAGGACGCACTACACTAATTTGTAAATACTGCAGCTGCCTGCGGTACTGTACTAATAGGATCAGAAGAACACCACCAATTTTCTTCAGGTAGCTTTAGGTGCACACTGTGCAGAGGACGCACTACACTCATTTGTAAATACTGCAGCTGCCTGCGGTACTGCACTAATAGGATCAGAAGAACACCACTAATTTTCTTCAGGTAGCTTTAGGTGCACACTGTGCAGAGGACACACTACACTAACTGAAAATACTGTAGCTAATAGGACTAATAGCATCAGAAGAACACCAGCAATTTTCCTCTGGTAGCTGTAAATACTGTAAAAACACCTGCCTGCCTGTCAGTAGGAAGAGAATAACAGGAACGGATCTAGCTAAACTGAATACAGTGTATATATATATATATATATATATATACACACAACACCTAGGATGTATATATATATATATATATATATATATATATATATATATATATATATATATATATGATACACTGTAAGTGCAGCTAACTGACTCGCCTGCCTACTCTATCTAACTTAAATCAAATGACACTGTCTCTCTGTCTATCCATCTCTCTCTCAACGCCGGAACACACTACACAGGGCCGCCGTGCAGGCGGCCTTATATAGTGTGGGGCGTGTACTAAACCCCCTGAGCCATAATTGGCCAAAGCCACCCTAGCTTTGGTCAATTACGGCTCTCTGTGCAGACGGCGCTGTGATTGGCCAAGCATGCGGGTCATAGTGCATACTTGGCCAATCATCAGCCAGTAATGCACTGCGATGTCGCAGTGAATTATGGGCCATGACGTGGCACTCGATTTTGGTGTGAACGGCCCATAACGTTCGCAATTCGGCGAACGATCGAACGCATGATGTTCGAATCGAACATGGGTTAGACTCAAACTCGAAGCTCATCCCTACTGACCATGTATCCACCATATATAGTAAACCCACCTCCAAGAAGAGCCTACTCCACTGGGATAGTCAACATCCCACTTCTCTCAAAAAAAGGCAAACCAACAAGTCAGTTCACAAGGGCAAGGAGAAACTGCTCTCCAGTTGATGCATTCAGGACAGAAAAAGCACAGCTATTTGACAGATAGGAGAGGAGGTGATAGGGAGAGGAGGCTACTGGGGAGAGAAGCATGGTGGATTTTTAGATTGAAAACTAGATCGCCTCGGGGGTTAAACCTGAGTTGGGATCTGGACTTGCACTTACATTAAGCATGCCTCCCCCCAGAACCTCCTGTCTCTTTCTTTCTTTCCCTCCTCTGGTGTCTTTTTTCACATACCTGGATTATTATTTTTATTTTTTACCTTTTGTATCTAATGTTTTTTGTATCTCATGGTGTGTTTTAATTATGTATATGTGCATGAGTGCATGCATGAGTGTGTGCACACGTGTACTTATTATCACTATAAGGTGTGTGATAAATAGTGGCATACATATGGATCACCCAATATGCAGTATAGCCGATTCCCCTTTTTTGGATAATTGCCTGCAGTCAATTAAGACAATTAATTGGTGGAGCCAGTGATCCTTGGAGCTACTATTTATTTCAAAATTTATTGTCTGTAATGTGGTTATGACTAAGGCCTTATAGGCTGAAACGCATCAACTGTTCTCATTTGCATTTGGTTACATAGTTACATAGTTACATAGTAGGTGAGGCTGAAAAAAGACACAAGTCCATCAAGTCCAACCCATGCGTGCGACCACGTGTCAGCACTACATTGTATATCCCTGTATGTTGCGATCATTCAGGTGATTATCTAATAGTTTCTTGAAGCCATCAATGCTCCCCGCTGAGACCACCGCCTGTGGAAGGGAATTCCACATCCTTGCTGCTCTTACAGTAAAGAACCCTCTACGTAGTTTAAGGTTAAACCTCTTTTCTTCTAATTGTAATGAGTGGCCACGAGTCTTATTAAACTCTCTTCTGCTAAAAAGTTTTATCCCTATTGTGGGGTCACCAGTACAGTATTTGTAAATTGAAATCATATCCCCTCTCAAGCGTCTCTTCTCCAGAGAGAATAAGTTCAGTGCTTGCAACCTTTCCTCATAACTAAGATCCTCCAGACCCTTTATTAGCTTTGTTGCCCTTCTTTTACCCGCTCCATTTCCAGTACATCCTTTCTGAGGACTGGTGCCCAGAACTGGACAGCATACTCCAGGTGCGGCCGGACCAGAGCCTTGTAGAGTGGGAGAATTATCGTTTTATCTCTTGCGTTGATCCCCCTTTTAATGCATGCCAATATTCTGTTTGCTTTATTAGCAGCAGCTAATTCCCCCAGAGGTTCTCCCCCCAGTGTATAGATTGCATTCATATTTTTGCCACCCAAATGCATTATTTTACATTTTTCTACATTGAACCTCATTTGCCATGTAGTCACCCACCCCATTAATTTGTTCAGGTCTTTTTGCAAGGTTTCCACATCATGTGGAGAAGTTATTGCCCTGCTTAGCTTAGTATTGTCTGCAAATACAGAGATTGAACTGTTTATCCCATCCTCCAGGTCGTTTATAAACAAATTAAATAGGATTGGTCCCAGCACAGAACCCTGGGGAACCCCACTACCCACCCCTGACCATTCTGAGTACTCCCCATTTATCACCACCCTCTGAACTCGCCCTTGTAGCCAGTTTTCAATCCATGTACTCACCCTATGGTCCATGCCAACGGACCTTATTTTGTACAGTAAACGTTTATGGGGAACTGTGTCAAATGCTTTTGAAAAATCTAGATACACCACATCTACGGGCCTTCCTTTATCTAGATGGCAACTCACCTCCTCATAGAAGGTTAAAAGATTGGTTTGGCAAGAACGATTCTTCATGAATCCATGCTGATTACTGCTAATGATATCGTTCTTATTACTAAAATCTTGTATATAGTCCCTTATCATCCCCTCCAAGAGTTTACATACTATTGATGTTAGGCTAACTGGTCTGTAATTCCCAGGGATGTTTTTTGGGCCCTTTTTAAATATTGGTGCTACATTGGCTTTTCTCCAATCAGCTGGTACCATTCCAGTCAGTAGACTGTCTGTAAAAATGAGGAACAACGGTCTGGCAATCACTTGACTGCGTTCCCTAAGTACCCTCGGATGCAAGCCATCTGGTCCCGGTGATTTATTAATGTTAAGTTTCTCAAGTCTAATTTTAATTCTGTCCTCTGTTAACCATGGAGGTGCTTCCTGTGTTGTGTCATGAGGATAAACACTGCAGTTTTGGTTACTGAAGCCCCACGATTCACTCGTGAAGACTGAGGAGAAGAATAAATTCAATACCTTCGCCATCTCCCCATCCTTTGTAACCAGATGTCCTTCCTCATTCTTTATGGGGCCAATATAGTCTGTCCCCTTTTTTACTGTTTACATACTTAAAGAATTTCTTGGGATTTTTTTTGCTCTCCTCCGCTATGTGTCTTTCATGTTCTATCTTAGCCGTCCTAATTGCACCCTTACATTTCTTGTTGCATTCTTTATAAAGTCTAAATGCTGAGGATGATCCCTCAATCTTGTATTTTTTGAAGGCCTTCTCCTTTTCTTTTATATGCATTTTTACATTGGAGTTAAGCCATCCAGGATTTTTGTTCGCTCTTTTAAATGTATTACCCAATGGGATACATTGGCTAATGCCCTTATTTAATATGCTCTTAAAGCAAACCCTCCGTATTCTTTGTTCCTAATATTTTATCCCAATTTATGACTTTTAGCAAGGTTTGTAGTTTAGGGAAGTTGGCTCTTTTGAAATTCAGTGTCTTTGTGTTCCCTTTATGTTTCCTATTTGTGTGATTTATACTGAAACTAATTGACCTGTGATCGCTGTTACCTAAATTGCCCCGTATTTACACATCCGTGATCAGGTCTGTATTGTTGGTAATCAGTAGATCCAGTAATGTTTTATTCCTAGTTGGTGCGTCTACCATCTGACCCATAAAATTGTCCTGCAAGACATTAAGGAACTGGCAAGCCTTAAATGAATGTGCGGTTCCCTCCGCCCAGTCTATGTCTGGATAATTAAAATCCCCCATTATGATAACACTTCCCATCCTTGCTGCTAATCCAATTTGTGATAGGAGATCCGTCTCCACTTCCTCCCTCAGGTTAGGGGGCCTATAGCATACTCCCATTATTATTTCCCCTTAGCTTCATCCCTTTGGAGCTCTACCCATAAGGATTCCACCTCCTCTCTAGCTCCCTCAGTGATGTCATCTCTCACATTCACTTGTACATTATTCTTGATATATAGGCATACCCCTCCCCCTTTTTTACCCTCTCTATCCTTGCGGTATAGGGTATACCCTTGAATGTTTGCCAGCCAATCATGAGAGCTGTTGAACCAGGTGTGGCTTGTCAATAAATATTACACTTTTTAAGAGCAATCACCAGAGTACGGATCATCTTTTCCTTATCTCCCTTCTCAGCCAGCAACTGTGGATCGAGCACCCGGGATCTCTGCTTTCTATGTGATGTATGGGTAGCAGCACTGACTTTTTTTTGTTTACACCCTGGCTCTCTGTACAGACGGTACTGTGATTGGCCAAGCATGTGGGTCATAGTGCATGCTTGGCTAATCATCAGCCAGCAATGCACTGCGATGCCGCAGTGAATTATGGGTCGTGGCGCGCCACTCAAATTTGGCGCGAACAACCCATATCGTGCGTAATTCAGCGAACGAGCGAACATACGATGTTCGAGTCGAACATGGGTTTGACTCGAACACGAAGCTCATCCCTACTGGGATGTAGTGAGGCAACAGTTCTGGGGGTATCTGGGTTGTAGAGAAGTTACAGTGTGGGGGGCATCAGGGGAAAGGGTAGAGGGGTCACTGTGCTGGGGATATCTAGGAGGTAGAGAGGTGACAGTGTTGGGGGTATCTGGGATATAGAGGGGTTACAGTGTTGAGGGTATCTCGTATGTAGTGAGGCCACAGCTCTGGGGGTAGCTGGGGTGTAAAGGGGTCACAGTGATACTAGAGGTATTTAGCGTGAATATGCTAACAGTGCAGGTGGTATTTGGGATTTAAACAGGTCACAGTGCTGGGTATATATTGGGGGGGGGGGGGTGACACCATGTTTTACTGCACCAGGTGACACCAACCCTAGTGATTCCACTGATCGACCAGTGTCTATATTTAACCTTATCCACCATGTAACTATATATTTACACAAAAATAAACATTTGTTAATATTTTTAAACATTTCAAAAAGTTATACACAGCTATTCATTGAAAAGCAAGCACTTAATAAGTACCTGACCCTGTATTTATGATCACATATTCCTCCGTGTTGATGAGGTAATATTTATTAAAGATCATCAGAATCCAGAAGATTTCAGGTATGTTAGATACCTCATTCCTCACCTTAGGTGTGGGTATATGTGAAAATAGGAATGAACCTAAGGTTCAGTTCAAACACCAGTTTGGACTGAACATTGGCTGTCTAAACGTTTGGCTGGAATTGAACGTCATGTGTAATATTGTTTTACTACTGCTGTTATACATGACAGCCTCCTGATGTCAATAGTTGTTAAGGACCTTAAAGTGATTGTAAAGGTTTGCTTTTTTTTTTTAAATAACAAACGTGTCATACTTACCTCCACTGTGCAGTTCGTTTTGCACAGAGTGGCCCCGAACACTGACTTCTGGGGTCCCTTGGCAGCTCTCGTGGCTCCTCCTCTTATCAGATAACTCCCTGGGAAAAGCACTCTCCCAGGGGGGTTACCCTGCGGGCGCGCTCCCGAGTCCAGCATTTGCATCCATAGACACGAATGCCGGACTCGGCCCCGCCCCCCAGTGCCCATGTCATTGGATTTGATTGACAGCAGCAGGAGCCAATGGCTGCGCTGCTATCAATCTATCCAATCAAGAGCTGAGAACCCCGGGAAAAGGAAGAGCGCGTCTCCACCAGGTGAAATTCCAGGGCTCAGGTAAGTAAAACAGGAGGGGCTGGGGGGCCGGTGACTGCCAGGTGTTTTTTCAACCTAATGCATAGGATGCATTAAGTTGAAAAAAGACGAGGGTTTACAACCCCTTTAACAACTAGTGACCTCACATGGCCCCACTCAATTACATGACTATCATGAAAGAAAAAGTCAGGGATAATTAAAAATAAACAAAAAGACGTGGGCGTTCTCCCCTAATTCATACCAATACAATGCCTTCAGGTCTGGTAATAATTTTAACACCATCTGCCACCATTTTTAGCACCATCTGCCTCGGTATCTGCCTTCTTCGGCGGCACATCCGCACCTTGGTGAGTATGATTGTGATTTGATTTGGGGTAGGTCCAGAGACGCTGCCGTATCAGGTCCGCGGGACGAACACATTGTTACAGTCGTAAAATCGGTCCTGTCTTGCACGGGTGTGTCGGGTCCGGCAAGCAGTTCTGCGTCATGAATTTATAGTTTTTCCTCGCTTTAGTCCCTCCCGATTGAGAGATGATTGACAAATTCCATCGGGTTGACGTTGTGGCACAGGGCAAAAAATCTAAGCAGCTTCCTCGGACATTCAAGAACTGGCTGCAGGCGTTTTGTGCTTACGCCAGAGTGCTTTGCGAGTGCTTTCCGGAGTTAGCTGCATCACTCTTTTGCTATCTTGATCTCATTTGGGGTGCCTACAAAGTGTACGGGGTCAGTGTTGGTTCCACTAAACGACACCCAGTTTCGCCAAAAAAAAAAAAAAGGCATCCAGGAGGGAGTTCCACTTTGATTGTCAGGACGGTAGCCTGTGGTTATTGCTCATGTGCCCCCACAGGCCTTCGTCCTTCCAGTCTGCAGCCGGTGCTCCCTCCGGAGCATCGGCTGCCTCCTCCCCAAAAAAAAAAAAAAAAAAACATAAAAAGGGCTATGCTGGCTGTTCAACGAGAGCCACTGCAAGTGGTACACCATGTTTTGCGGAGGTGCTCACCCAGCCAGCCGGTACTCCCGAAAGGAAATATAACCTCTTTCCTGGGCTGGGGGCCAAGCCTGACATTTCTAAACTGGGGGACCCCAGTGATTGTCTCAGAGATGCTTCCCTGGCTAGACCGGTACCCCCCCTTCATAGAGAGGCCTTGATCTCGACGGATGTTTTGGACCATGGTTTTTGGATCCCCTTACTCAGCCAGCAGTGAGTGCCAGCAGCTCCTGTCTGTTTTTCAGGACACCTGCGAGCGTTTTTCCATCCCGCTGTCAGCTGACAGCGGGATGAGGGAAAGAGGGCCCTGTGACAGTTCTGGCCTTCTTGGGTATCGAAATAGACACCGTGGAGATGGTTTTCAAGCTGCCCAGTGACAAGCTAGCCAAGCTACTCTCCCTGGTCCGCTTGCCAAAAGGGGAAAAAAAAAACTGCAGTTGAAACAACTTCAGTCTTTGCTGGGTCACTTGGTCATTGCCTGTCGCGTCATCCGCATGGGAAGGGCTTTCTGTGGATGCCTGGTGTGGGCCACAAAAGGGGTGGCTGCCCCCCCTCCACAGTCACTTCCGCATCACCAAGCCCGCGCGGGATGACTTGGGGATGTGGCTATCCTTTCTCCAGTTCTACAATGGCTAGTCATGTTGATGGAGGAGGTACCAAATTCACAGCTCGAGCTATACACTGATGCAGCAGGCCCCTGTGGTTTCGGTGGCTTTTTTCCAAGGGGAGTGGTCTGCTGAGTGTTGGCCGGCCTCATGGGCCTGCATGGATCTTTTGCGCAACCTCACACTGCTGAAGCTCTTTCTGATTATTGTCGCCATTGAGCTGTGGGGCAAACGGTTGCGCAATCACCAGGTGGTTTTCTGGTCTGATAGCATGAGCGTGGTGCAGGTTGTTAATAAGCAGTCTGCCAGACCCCCCCCTATCATGTCGTGGCAGCGTTTTTTGGTTTTAAAGTGTCTTCAGGTTTAACATATGTTTTAGAGCTAGGCATGTCCCTGGAACTGCTAATGATATTGCCGGTGCTCTTGCTCGATAGTTTCTGAGCCCTTGCCCTGTTGGCTTCCCTGAAGGGCCTCCCCTCTCAGGCCTACTTGTGGAACCTCGTTTCTGATGTTTGCTAGACCTCCTCCAGATGTCGTGTGTGGGACGAATGGGTCCAGGTGTCGGGAAGGTGAGTTTTTCATCTCGTCTTCAAAGGAAAGACGTGTGGCTTTATTTTCTTACCTTGTTCATTTACTTCAAAAAGGTTCTTTGGGATCCACGGTTTCATCAGCTATGTTTGCTTTGTCTTTCTGGTTTCAGCTCTCTGGGTGGGAGGACATCACAAACGCGTTCCCTGTCCGTCGGCTCCTGCGGGGTTGGAGACGTGCAACCCATTCCCCCGACTCCCGGTTTCCCTCATTATTCTTTCCGGTATCCTTTCCCTGTTGCCGTCCGTTTGCTTCTCCCGTTCGAGACCCTTCTTTTCCAAATGGTTTTCTCGTGGGCGTTTTTCGGGGCTCTTCGCATCTGCGAACTGGTTTTGAAATCCACCTCCTCTGCGGGCGGCGTCCTGGCAGAGGTCGTCGGTTTCTGTTGCGCACATCAAAAACCGACAGTTTTGGCAAGGCAGAAGGGTTGTTTTGTACCCTTGCGGGGGCCCATTCTGCCCTGTTTTTGTGGCCTACCCCTTCCTGTCCTTACGCTCCTGTACCCTATTTTTCTTTGTCCACGCCAATTCCTCCTCTCTCTTGGCAGGGTCTAATTTCTTCGGGTTTTTTTGTTGCTGCCTCGAAAAACTAGGTCTCCCTTCACGTGACTTTGCGATCCACTCCTTTTGAATCGGCGCTGCCACCGCGGCTTCGGGTATGGGTTTTTTCTGATACTGGTTTCAGAATTAGGGTAGGTGGGAATCGTCCCCTTTTTCCTTGTATGTCCGCCCACACCTGTTGCTTTAAATTTCAGATCGTTGCCCAGCCATAGTATGGATCGTGGAAGATCCCTTCATTTAGTGGGCCGCTCGTTGGGTGGAAGTTCGGAGCTACGGGAAGAATTAGGGTTTTACCTATGATCTCACCAGGATTCGTTGGCTTGGGCTTCGCGGTTTATGCTGGCCTCAGGTCCTTCCAGAGTGTTTACGCCTTCAGTCCCACGTGTCTGGCCCCCATCATCCTGATTCTTCACGCTGGGGGGAATGATGTGGGTTATACACGTTCTGTGGACCTGATCTTTGCCATCAAGCGGGACATTGCTCAATGCTATGCTGTTTACACCAATTTGGTGTTCATCTGGTCGGAAATTGTGCCTCGCCTGCTGTGGGCCAGGGAATTACCTGGCCCCCGGCTAGAACGCTTCCGTCAGACAGTGAACGCTCAGGTCGCCTGAGTTTGTTCGGCAAATGGGGGGGTTCGTCATCCGTCACAAGGATCTGGAGGGTAATAATGATGATCTGTTGAGACCGGATGGCATTCACCTTAATGACTTAGGGTTGGACATATTCAACCTTGGCCTGCAGCGAGGGGTGGAACAGGCACTGGCTGCGGTGGGGCGCTCGTCAGTTATTAACTGACGGGCAGTTGGCGGTTTTCTTGGTCTTGCCGTGCCGAAGGAAACCCCCCGGGCATAACAGTGATGTGAGTTGTATACTTATTTTTTTTTGCCACCTCAGTGATTTTATTCGAGACTATATCCACTTTTTCAGTGTCGTCAGTGTCTCTGCTTTTTTCACATCATTTGTAGCTTTTTTTACAGATATACATAACTTTTATTAATCAATACAAAAATCCGCATCCAAAAAAAAGGTTTTTTACCCTTTCCCCTCCCCCCCTCCCATTCTCCCCCCCCCCCCATTCTCCCCCCCCCCCTCCTCTGTGCACCTTAGTCGATATTTCTCTTTTTAATCAACTCTAGTTCTCAAGCCTTCAGTAATGCTCCATAATTTCTTGAAATCCTTCCAGTTTTGCCAGTTATTCCCCCCTCCTGCTAATTTAGCTTCTTTCCCAAATCCTCTTTCTTCCATATATCTAATACCTTCCACTACATCAACCCACTCCCAGATGGACGGGCACTCTACCTTCTGCCATTTTTTTGAGATGGTATTTTTAGCTGCATTCAGCAGGTGTGGAACTAGGGTGTTTTTATACTTCTTTACCTCCCCTCCTATTCCGTGATGTAACACTGTCCAGGGGTCTGTTTTAACTTCTGTCTTTGTTATTTCTTTAATAATCGCCAAGATTTTTACCTAGTAACCTTTAATTTTAGGGCACTCCCACCATATGTGGGCCATGTTTCCTAAGCCTTTACACCCCCTCCAACACTATGATGTTTTGTCTATTTGGTATTTGCACGCCTTATCCGGGGTAATATACCAACCTATTAGAATTTTATAGTTCATTTCGGCAACACTGGTGTCAATCGATGAACCGTGGGTCAGTTTCAACACTCTCTTTAACCTAGTACTATCTAACTGTAAACCTAATTCTTTTTCCCATTTAGTAATAAATGGTGGTACCTCCCTACCACCCGTCTTCAATCCCATTTTATAAATTTTTGAAATTATGCCTTTGGTAGTGTTCATCAAACATATCTTTTCCAACTCTGTTAACTCCTCCCTTGACCTTATTGGGTGCGGTAAGTGATTGACAAAATGACTTAACTGAAGATATCTCCAATGGTCTAAGACCCATGTGTCTGTTTTATGTTTCAATTCCTGAAATGTGACAATCTTCCCATCTTTAATTATGTCTCCCAGTTGTACCTTTTCATTTTTAATCCAACTCCCCCAATTTCCTTTTTCCCCGGTGCAAAAAAATAATTTTCCCATAGTGAAATTAGAGGAGAATTATATGTTTTATTTACGTGTTTATATATAGTGTCCCATGTTCTAAGAACCACCTTTGTCAGTGAATGTGTGTTGACATCTAGTACTCTATAGTGTGGAGGGTTCCAAATCGTGTGTTCTAAGTGTGCTTTACTCAAACTATTCTCTATATTCACCCATCTTTTCTGTGTATTTTCTTGAAACCACTCTATCGCTCTTGACACCAGTGTTGCCTTATAGTACCCCTGGATATCGGGCATCGCCAGACCCCCTCTCTCCTTCTCCTGCTTTAGAATGTCAAATGACACTCTTGCCCTTCTGTTTTTCCAGACAGTTCTCATGATAATTGATTTAAGTTTTCTAAAATAGTACTGTGGGATATCTAATGGGAGCATCTGTAATTAAGTGACTTTAGGTAGTATTATCATCTTAATGGCATTGATGCGTCCAATCCATGAAAGCGGTTTGCTTGTTATCTTTTTGCTCTGAGCTTTTATTTCATCTAATAGTGGGATAAAATTTAATTTAAAGATCTTCCCCAGTGAGTTTGCCAGTTTTATGCCCAAATAGTTTATTTCTTTTTTCCAAATAAATTTGAATTCCTGTTTCAGCTTACTTTCCTCTCTCTTACTTAAGTTTATATTCAGGATTTCCGATTTTGACGCGTTTATTTTGAAGTTTGACACGTCTCCATACTGACTCAAAACTCTGAGGATATTTGGCATTGTGATTCTCGGGTTGGTTACAAAAAGCAGAACGTCGTCGGCAAAAGCCGCGACCTTATGCTCCTCATCCCCGAATATCTGGATCCGCCCTTATTACTGCCAACAGTGGCTCCAAGGATAGGACAAAGAGCAAGGGGGACAAGGGACACCCTTGTCTCGTCCCATTCTCCATTTCAAAAACCTTTGATGGGGAACCATTAATTCTTATCGAGGCCGTGGGATGATTATACAGAGTCCTTATCCTATTAATCATTTTCGGGCCCAGTCCCATACATTTCAGAGTTTGGAACATGAACCCCCAGTCTACTCTGTCAAACGCTTTTTCCGCGTCTATAGACAAGAGTAGACCTGGGGGTCCCCTGTCCTTAATATGCTGAAGCAAGAGAAGCGCTCGCACGCCATTGTCTCGCCCTTCTCTTTTTGGGGTAAACCCCACTTGATCTGGGTGTATCAAGTCTCTGAGTGTCTCTTTTAGCCGGTTTGCTAAGACTCTGGCATATAATTTTACATCCGTATTGATCAACGATATTGGCCTATAACTAGAACATATCGTAGTATTTTTCCCCTCTTTTGGGATAACCGTGATCTCCGCTTTGAGCGCATCTCTGCTCAGCTCGAAGTCATTACCCAACCCATTCATGTACTCACAGAGTCTAGGGGATAATATTTCTTTAAATTTTTTATAGTAAATATTGGTAAATCCATCCAGACCCGGGCTTTTACCTGGAGCTGATTCAGAGAGCGCTCTATTAATCTCTTCTATCGTTATCGGGCTTTCTAAGATATCTTTATCGTTCTCAGTGATCTTTGGAAGGTTCGCTTTATTAAGAAACTCTTCTATCTTCCTATCTTGTGCCCCATCTTGCCTTGTACATTTAGGTAGTGAGTATAGCTCCCTATAGTACTCCCTAAAGGATTCCCCTATTTCTCTCGTTGTATGGAGCATTACTCCTTTACTATTTTGAATTTTTTCTATGTAGTTTCTAGCTTTTTTCCTTCTTAATATTTTTGCTAGTGATCTACTGCTCTTGTTTCTACTCTGGTATCTTTCTTTTGCTACCTTGAAAAATGCCTTTTTTGTTTCTAAGTCTATATGATCTTTTAATTCCTCTCTTTTCTGAGTTAATTTTTGGAAAACTCTGTTCCCTTGGCCCGAGCCCTTCTTATGTTCCTGCTCTAATTTATATACTTCCTCAGTTAGTTTTTTAATTTGCTCCTTTGCTTTCTTTTTCCCCGTTGCCCCTATCTTCATTAATATCCCCCTTATGTAGGCCTTGTGGGCCTCCCACAAGGAGGACCCAGTGATCTCTCCTGTATCGTTTAATAGAAAATATTGTTTTAATTCCTGTTCTATTTTCTCTACATTTTCTGCTTCTTGAAGAAGATCTTCGTCTAATCTCCAAGTTACTGGGGTTCTCTGATTTTCTGAGACATACATTTCCATACTAACCGGAGCATGGTCCGACAAAGTAGTCACCTCTATCCTAGACTCCACCACTCTGTCCAGTAATACATGCTCTATCAGTATGTAATCCATTCTAGAGTACGTCCCGTGCGCTGAGGAGTAGAACGAGAAATCTTTCTTGTTTGGGTTCTTAACCCTCCATATATCCACCAGTTGACATGAGTGAAGCTTCCGTTTTAACTTCCTTAGCCTCTCGTTCATTGTCCCCAGCGCACCCGACGTACTATCTACCTCTGGTACCATACACATATTAAAGTCACCCATCATTATCAGACCTGCCTCTTTAAACTCCATCAATTTTTCCAATATTTTCATTAAGAAAGCACTCGGCTTTTGGTTCGGAGCATAAATATTGGCCAGTGTGCAGCTCCAACCCTCCAGGGAGCCCTTCAGGAATATGTACCTCCCTCCCGGGTCCGTTAATCTCTCATCTACCTTAAAATTTACCCCTTTTGCTATTCCTATTGCCACTCCTCTTGCCCTTGATGTAATTGAATCCCCATAAAACCAACTTGGATAGGCATTTGACCATATCCTACTCTTAGAGCAGGATGTCAAATGGGTTTCCTGGAGAAATACTACCCCCGCTTTGTATCTCTCCAGTTCCTTCAATATCTTATATCTCTTCGAAGGCTCATTAAGACCCTTTACATTATAGGTCATAAAATTTAACTTCCTCATCCGTTTTCACTCTTTTGTTGGACCTGCATTACTGAACTACTCCGAACTTTTCCCTTTTTTACTTTCCTCTTTCCCCTTCCTCTTTCCCTTTTACTTCCTTGTACACAGAGTTTCCCCATCCCCTCACCCTCTCCCACCCCCCCCACCCCTCCCCCCAGCCAACTCCTGGCTCCCCATTCGCCAGGCACCATGGATACCATGAAGCCTATACGAATCGACTGTTTGAGGTGGGAGCACGAGCGTGTCCCCTACTCCCCCTTGCTTGATGTTTTTAGCAAAGAGGGGGGAACCAGTTACAACGGAAAAAACTCCTCCCCCATCCCGCCCCCCCCCCTCTTTTTCTCGTCACCCCCCCACCGCCACCCCCCCCCCCCGGGTCACCCCTCCACCCAACCCGGCAAGTCCAGCTCTTTCATGTCAAGTCTGTCACAAAAATCCTTTAATTCTTCGGGAAACCTCAATCTTGCTGATCTTCCATCTCTAAAGCCCATTAGGCACGCCGGGAACCCCCAACTATATTTTATGTTTAACTCTCTCGTCGTCTAATAAGGGCTTCAGGAGCTTTCTCCTTGCTAAAGTTTCGGGGGCGAGATCTGTATATACTTGGATCTCTGACCCTTCGAATTTTAGCGGGGGTTTGCCTCTCATTTTGGATATAATTGCCGCTTTGTCTTCATAATATCTGAACCTGATTATAACATCTCTCGGCCTCTGGTGGTCCGAATTAAATATTCTTCCCACACGATGAATCCTTTCAATTTTTGGGAATTCCACTACCTCTTCTCCCAGCAGCGGGCCCAATATCAGAGGGACTACCTTCTTCAGGTCTTCTCCTTTATTTTCTGGGACATAACGAAGTCTTATATTTTGTCTTCTATCCCTGTTTTCTTGGTCCTCGATTTTATATAGGATTTTCTGCTGATTTTGTTTGGAAGTTTTAATTTGTTCTTTGAGGTTTATTATCTCTATTTCTAGCTCCTCCGTTTTTCGCTCCGTAAGTTCTACTCTTTCTAACAGGCTTCCTAGGTCTGCTCTCACCAGGCCTATCTCTGTTTTAATTGAGATCTCAAGCTTTTGGAGCATATCTCCCATTTCCTCTTTTGAAAGCATCTGAGCGCTTGTCCTTCTCTCTTCTACCCGGCTTGTGTCTCCTTCACTTTCCATTAATGAGTTCTCCCTAGACTGGGCCTTCTTGTCCCATGTTTTGTTTGGGGTTCCCCCTCTTCCACCTCCTTGGGCTCCTTGCTCCCCTCCTTTTGGGCTCCCACCTTGGGCCATAAACTGTTTTATTGAGCTTCCGGCTGACTTATCCTTCGGGGTTTTAGGTGCTCCCCCTTTTCCTGCTTTAGTTGCTGCTTTATTCATTGCTCCCTTCTTTCTCAGTCCTCCTGTTTGTTTCCCCAGGTTTGAATCTTATTTCCTCCCTCCACCTGTGAGGTACTATTCCTTCGGGAGAGCTAGCTCAGGTGAATTGTTATTATGGAACAGTTTCAGCCTATCTCTTCTCCTTTCTTATTTGAGCTCGGTTAACCAGGGGGGGGGTAATACCTCTTTGGCCAGGACCCAGGCCCTCCCTGCACACGTATCTCAGGGAAACCTCTATTTGAGTATCTTCCCCCTGCGATCTTTTATTTGCCTTCCAAATGAATATAGTTTGCGTTCTTCTTCTTTGCATTTATCCTCAGATCTTTTTTGATTGGTACATTACTTTACACTCTTGTTTAGAAAATATCACAGTATAAGCTGAGATTACTTCCATGTATATATATATGTATATACGCCTCCTCTTCCTCCCCCTCTTCTGTTTACTCCAAAACTTTCACAGTAGCCCTGTTCCTCCCTTGCAGGCTCAAGCAGGCTTCATTTTTCCATGCAACAATTGCATCTAATTTTCGGAAATCAGGCAGTGTAATAGTGTGTCCCATATCCCATGGGTAGGGAAGGAAACAATGCAGATAAAAAGCAAACTGTTCCTACTTTACCAATCCCAGACTCGGCGGGGGTTCGTGCGGGTTCCACAGTATCTGATGATAGACCGGGGGGGAGGGGGGGACCGCGGGGAGGGGACACCGACCAAACCCTCTCTCAGGCGCCGTCAGCTTTCACTCGGCACCTCCTTCTGTAGCTCCGCAGCGGTACATGGAGCTCCCTCTCCTCCTCTCTCGGTGGGTTCTAGAGTCTTCCGATGCGGCTTTCGGGGTGGTGATCGGGGGTCTTCCACTACGCACTATAGCCGTGCATAGCTCTCCATGTGTGGCGGCGGAATAGCACGCGCTTCCGGGATCCCAGGAGCGTCCGCTTCTCTGGCAGACACTCTCACCTCCCTCCCTCCATGATGCGCACTACGTCATCACGTACGTCTCCGCCCCCCCAGAATGGGGGGGTTTCTAGTTGTATACTTATAAGAAAGAATAGAAGGATAACAGGCTGACACTCACCGGGTGGTCAGTAAGCCAAAAATAGATGCATGAGCTGTCTGTAGCGAGGTATAATAAGAGGCATGTAGCATCAATGAGGGATACAGGGGTAGTCCTAAATTCAAATGTTGAACATTGAGGTTTTGGGGTTACAATGATGCTGGGTGGAATACATGCATAGCAGCCTAGTCTAAAAATTAAAAACATGGATGGAGTCAGAGTTCCGAAGGCCAGAGGCCAAACAGGGTGAATAGAGAAGGACAGAAGAGAAACACATAGAAGAAGTTGATAAAAGGTCAGAGAGGCAAAACAGCCCTGCAAGACTAGTAGGGGTGTGTGGACACAAGAGGGGGAGGAGGCAAGGCACATATAGGGTGGTAAGGGAATTCACATCCCTGCATGGCTCGCAGGGACATGTTGACACATAAAGGAAAGGGGTTGCAAGAGGCAATGGAAGGCACATCACTGCACTGATCGCAGGGGCACACCGACACAGAGGAAAAAAGAGGCACACTGACCTTCAGAGGGATGGTCCATCCACGCAGCTCAGCAAAGAGAGTCAGTTCGTGCTCGGACAGCGGTCCCATCAGGGCTGCTATAAGAGCTCCCCAACCCGGATGTCAGAGCACGCCGCCATGGGCGGCATCTGACATGACCGGGTCTGTTTGCCCGCACTGCGCAGGTGCACGGGACCAAAGGGAACAACGATCCTAGACATACAGTGCAAGCAGAGACACAGAGAACTGCCAGGGCAAACACATTTCCGCCGAGGGGAGAGAAGACAAGGATTCTGCAAGGCACCAGAACCGCTGAGGAGGGGGGAGAGCGAGTCCTCTTGAACAGCAATAAATAAAAAAACCTAAATATGGATACAAATAAACTGTAGAGAAATTACTATATATTTCTGGGGAAATCACCCCAGGACTGTCACCAATCCTAACACAAATAAACAGATCATTCACAAGGTGAAGCGTCAATGGGACAATACAGTGATAATAAGGGGGGTATCAATTTCCAACAGGGCAAAGGGGATGTGGGGGAGGGAGGGGGGAAAAAGGAAGGGGAGAGGTAAAGATAGGGGAGGGGGAAGAAGGGGGGGAAGAGAGGGGATGGAAATCGAGGGAAAGGGGGGGGAGGGAGGGAAGAAGGGGGGATAAAAAGGGAAGGGGGGAGGGGGAGGGAAGGGGGGAGGGGGAGGGAGGGGGGGAAAGAGGGGAGGGAGAGGTGTCTTCGAAGAATCAAAAAGAGATTCACAAAAAAGGTTTGTAAGATACCATTTCGTTGAGGCCAGGAGGGAAAGTGGCATTGAGCCGTTCTATCCATAAGGTTTCCCTCTGGAGGACTGTACGGTCCCAATCACCTCCCCTGGGGTTGGGTTGCACCACCTCAAGGACTAAAAATTGAACAACAGAATTATCAAATCTATGATATAGTCCAATATGTCTGCCGATCGTGGTTAGTTTACCATTCTCGGAATAATAATAATAATAATCACCAATCCTCTGTCTGAATTCTCGAATGGTCTTTCCAACGTAAAAAGCTTTACAGATACATAACATTAAATAAATCACACCTCTCATACCGCAATCTGCAAAGGTTCATGGGACAAAGAATTCTCCGTTGGGTAAAATGAACTGTTTTCCCTCGCGAACCCAGGGACAGCGGGGGCAATCCCCACATCTAAATGTACCATTAGGTCCTATCCTAGGGGTTTTTTCAGAGGTGTAGTGGCTGGAAGTCAGTTGGTCCTGCAGGGAGCAAGCCCTGCGGAACACCAATTCCGGAACAGACTGTACATATTTGCCTAGGATATGATGCTCAGCCAAGAGATGCCAGTTGTTAGATAGGATGTTACAAAGTATGTTATGGTGTGCTGAATAAGTAGTAATGAACCATTAGAGCGGGGGGGGGGTTTGACGGTTGAATAATGATGGAAAATTGGAAGTAGGCTTGTCTGTCCAGCACTTATGGTAAGGACAGGCCCCACTTCCCTCTTTTGGTTAAGTGCTCACAGTACGACTGTGACTGGCACTGGTTAAATATGTTCACATATTATGTGTTGTAATTTAATAAAGGTGTGGCCTTGCCCTTTCCAACCTAATGGTTGTAAGTGTCTTATTTAATAGAGTAAAGGGCAAGGTTGGTGGGGGATTTGAGCCCTTGGTGTTACGTTAGGTGGGACCTAAGCCCATTGCGCCTCAGCAGTCATGTGTGGTGAGAAGGTTTATATGCAAATGACTAGTCTTTGACAGTAGCTGTACATGTTACAGATATTTCTTTTTAATTAATTAATTACCTTAAACCTCTATAAAACCCCAAATCAAACACTGAATGTATTGCAGCTTATCAATCCTTAAATGTGATGCTTGTCTTCTTTTTTTAAGGCTTTTTCTCCTTTATTTTCCCCTGGTGATCCAACCAGTAACACACTTCCTGTCTATGGGTGGCTACAGAAAGCAGCATTGTTAACCTTGGAAGATGATGCTTTTAGATGCACTAGATGTTAGATGGACATGACTAACAAATTAAGGCTACTTTCACACTGAGGCGCTTTACAGGCGTTTTAATGCTAAAAATAGCGCCTGCAAAGGGCATGTAAAGTGCCTCTCTTGTCACTCAAGTGTGAAAGGACGTTAAAAAAAGTTTTGCAAGCAGCATCTTTGGGGTGCTTTAGAAAAGCCCGGCCCCTTGAAATCAATGGGCAGCGCCTGCAAAGCACTTCGGCAGCTGCGTTTTGCGGGCGCTTTTAACCCCATCATCGGCCGCTAGCGGGGGTTAAAAGCACTCCACACAACGCTAACACAACGATAAAGCTCACCGATGCCCCTCCCCCTGCCCCAGTGTGAAATTGTCCTAAGACCCCTTTCACACCGAGGGCATTTTGCAGGCGCTATAGCGTTAAACATGGCGCCTGTAATCCGCCCTCAAACAGCTGCAGCATTGTCTCCAGCGCTGCGCTGGCAGGACGGGAAAAAAATTCCTACCAGCAGCTTCTTTGGAGCGGTGAGGGAGCGGTGTGTTTACCGCTCCTCCACCTCTGCTCCCCATTGAAATCAATGGGGCAGCACTGGGATACCGCTGGCAAAACGCCGCTATTGCGGCGCATTGCGGGCAGTTTTAACCCTTTCTCAGCCGCTAGCGGGGAGTAAAAGTTCCCCACTAGCGGCCAAAATGTGCCGCTAATCCGACGGTAAAACGCCGCTATAAATAGCGGCGTTTTACCGCCGACGCTATGGGCGGCCCGGTGTGAAAGGGCTCTAAAGGTAAACGTCTGCTAACACTTTTATAAGCAGTTGCAGCAACAGTTTTTTTTTCTTAATTTTGGGATAAAAATTATATAAATGAATAAAATCTAATCATTGTAAGCACCCCAGAGTGTGAAAAGGTTTGTATAAACCCTCTAAATGTCACTTTAGCTTGACAGCCTGGATTGTTAAAGGAAGTCGAGAAATAACAGACGTATTGCCCAGATGATAATAAAGGGAAAAAAAAAGTAATGCAGCCGCAACATCTAATATTTGGTAAGCTACAATATTATACATTTTTGTTTTTGGATTTAATACAGCTTTACCTTGGAGAGTGAAAAAAGCATATTATACCTCTCTACAATAGGACAATATAGTAAATTTCAACAAGATCCACTGTAGACTGTGGCTGTTAGAAACTCAAGGTAAATAGGTGGGGCTGTTCCACGTTGTTTAATCACTTGACATCCGGATGATTTACCCCCCCTTCATGACCAGGCCATTTTTTGCGATATAACACTGTGTTAATTTAACTGACAATTGGGGGACAATTTCCCACAAAGAGAGCTTTCTTTTGGTGGTATCTGATCACCACTGCATTTTTTATTTTTTGTGCTATAAACAAAAAAAGACTGACAAGTTTGAAAGAAAAAAAAAAACAATATTTTTTCCTTTCTGCTAAAAAACAAATCTTCTTCTACCTCCAGCACAATCTTGCTTGTAGAACTACATCTCCCAGGACCAGCTAGCACTAACAAATTGATCCAGCACAGACTCCGTCAGATCCATAGAAAATGCCCTTTACAGGCAGGGACGGCGGGCCCCTTTGATAGTGTAGCAGAAAAGAGGTCTTAGCTGTCCTATTCATGTGTTTACTGATCCCAGTACCACCACTTCAGGCACTGTCAGCCCACCTGGCAGCAGCTGCTCCTTTCAATAGACCTCTTGGCTACTTCTCCACAGTCCTCCCAGACTGACTCTGCATCCATCCTAGACTGCTTGCACCCAGTCCCTTCAAGTATGGCTCTCAGTCCTCTAAATGTAACAGTCACCAGCACTCCTGGCTGTCTTTCTCCCTGGAGATTTGCACAGCAGTGTTCTCCTGCTGTCCTCTCCTTGCTCCTGAGCCTCCTGGTCAGAATCCCTCCACGTGTCATGAAAAGGGGCCCTTCTGCACCCCAGCCCAGGCATGAGTTCATCCCCTCCAGACTAGGGGGCTACTCTCAAAGGCCTCTGACAGTATAACACTCCACCTCCATCTTCCACCCAAACTCACACTGCCCCAGCTGGGCTGACCCTGAGTATTCGAGGGGGCCTGTTCCCTGCTGACCCATCTGTTGGGGATTGGTCAGGGCTCTCAGAATACTCCAGGCAGCTCCTGCTCCCCTCCATGCCCATCCCTCTGGAATCTTCTGCTAATTTCCAGAATTTGGGGGAGGTATTTGAGATTACTGCCTGTGAGTCATACCAGCCTCCCTGAGTCACTCAACCCTGACCAAGAAAAACACATAGGCTTGGCTGCCAGCCAAGCCTGAATTTACCTACACTAACAACCAAAACTAACACTAGCACACTAGCAACGCTAGGGGGTGCTACAGTGGTCAAGGGCACACATTATAATGCTGTTTTAATACAACTGACTTTTTGAAGGTGTGAATTGAACTCATACAATTTATAGCTGTTACAGACTTTATAGCATCACAGTGATTGCATAATTTAATTAGAGCTGCGTGATTTAACAAACCTTCCCACCGTCCATCATGTTTTTAGGCAATATCTTTTTTTTAACATTCTATGTGTATTGGATTAAGGTACACGTATGGCTATAAATGGCAGGGTATGTTTCTGACACTCACTAAACTAAGAAAGTTAGGGGTGGGGCCCCCCACCCCAAGGCACCTTGTCCCCATGTTGATGAGGACAAGGGCCTCTTCCCGACAACCCTGGCCGTTGGTTGTCGGGGTCTGCGGGCAGGGGGCTTATCGGAGTCCGGGAGCCCCCTTTAATAAGGGGGCCCCCAGATCCCGGCCCCCAACCCTGTGTGAATGAGTATGGGGTACATGGTACCCAAACCCATTCACCTAGAGAAAAATGTGTCAATAAAAAACACAGTGCACGGGTTTTTAAAGTAATTTATTAGGCAGCTCCGGGGTCCTCTTCTGACTTTGGGGGTCCTCTTCCGACTTCGGGGGTCCTCTTCCGACTTCGGGGGTCTCTCCGGCGTCTCCTCCCGGTGTCCTGATCTTCTGCCGGCTCCTCCGCTATCTTCTGCAACTCAATTGCTAGTGGTGGCCCGGACTTCTGCCTTCTTCTTTTCTTCCAGAGATGTTGACACGACGCTCTCTCCAGCTGGAATGGTCTCTGAACGCTCCGCAATGGACTTATATAGGCGGTGACCCCGCCCCCTTATGAGGTCACTGTCCCGGGGCATGCTGGGACTGTGCCGTCATAAGGGGGCGTGGTCATCACCCAGTGACCACACCTCCTAAAACGTCACAGTCCCAGGATGCCCAGGGACCGTGACGGCATAAGGGGGCGGGGTCCCCGCCTATATGAGTCCGTTGCGGAGTGTTCAGAGACCATTGCAGCTGGAGAGAGCAACGTGTCAACATCTCTGGAAGAGAAGAGGGAAGAAGACGATCCAGAAGTCCGGGCCACCGCTGGCAAAAGAGCGGCAGAAGATAGAGGTGGAGCCGGCAGAAGATGCGGACACCGGGAGAAGACGCCGGAGAGACCCCCGGAGTCGGAAGAGGACCCCCGAAGTCGGGAGAAGACCCCCGAAGTCGGAAGAGGACCCTCGAAGTCGGAAGTAGACCCCGGAGCTGCCTAATAAATTACTTTAAAACCTGTGTACTGTGTTTTTTATTGACACTTTTTTCCCTAGGTGAATGGGTAGGGGTACCATGTACCCCATACTCATTCACATAGGGTGGGGGGCAGGGATCTGGGGGCCCCCTTATTAAAGGAGGCTCCCGGATTCCGATAAGCCCCCTGCCCGCAGACCCCGACAACCAACGGCCAGGGTTGTCGGGAAGAGGCCCTTGTCCTCATCAACATGGGGACAAGGTGCTTTGGGGTGGGGGGGCCGCAGGGCGCCCCCCCCCATGCCCCAAAGCATCCACCCCCCATGTTGAGGGCATGCGGCCTGGTACGGTCCAGGAGGGGGGGGCACTCGCTCGTCCCCACCCACATTCCTGACCAGCCGGGCTGCGTGCTCGGATAAGGGTCTGGTATGGATTTTGGGGGAACCCCAATGCCGATTTTTCGGCGTAGGGGGTTCCCCTTACAATCCATACCAGACCTAAGGGCCTGGTATGCCCCTGGGGGGAACCCACGCCAGTCTTTTTATTTAAAACTTGGCGTGGAGTTCCCCCTTCTGATTCATACCAACTACTGTATGTTTTCATTTGTTAATGCCAAAAATGTGGCAAAGTCGTACAAAGTAGTACTGCTCCCAAATCGCTGTAAAATCGCGGCAAATAGCGGTAAAATCGCGCGACTTTGAAGTCGTACAAGTGTGAAAGGGGCCTCAAACGCACATGTTGCTATCCCACAGCCTTGAGGTAAGAGGCCATCCATCATCACAGTGCACAGCACGGAAGGGTGTTACCAGTAAAGAAAGGCACACTGCACTTTATATGGTGTTTACACAGAAGAAAGGAAGTCACTTTATCCTTTATTTTTTGTTTATCTCACGGAGCACTTTATTATCTAGTACTTTTTTGGAAGATTGCGAATCACTCTTCAGAGGACTGTGAATTGCTTTTCAGAGGACTTTGTCATTATTTTTATTTTTTTTCACTTGTTTTCGTTGTTTATTAATTGTTTACAAATATAGAACATTAACTCATTATTCATTCATCTATATATGGTATATATATGGCACATATTGATTTATTATCAGTCATTGTCCATTGTACATGTGGATATATTAGGTAATTTACCACATATTATTCACAGTATATCATCACTCCAACAGCGCAACACTATGTTTTACTTTATTATCTAGTACTTTTTTGGAAGATTGCAAATCATTCTTCAGAGGACTGTGAATCACTTTTCAGAGGACTTTGTCATTTTTTTTATTTTTTCTCATATTTTCGTTGTTTACTAATTGTTTACAAATTTAGAACAATAACTCATTATTCATTCATCTATATATGGTATATGTGTGGCACATATTGATTTACTATTAGTCATTGTCCATTGTACATGTGGATATATTAGGTAATTTACCACATATTATTCACAGTATATTATCACTCCAACAGTGCAGCACTATATTTCATTGTTAATTTTCCTTGTGGTTATGGTATGACCTCTCAGTGCTTTGCAGCAGTTATTTAGTTGTATTTTGTTTCTTTGATACAGCACGGGAATACTTACTTGATAATCATAGGTCTAGTGCTGAGCATTTTGCTGGGTCTTTTTGTGCAAATAAATAAAATTAAAACACAAACACATTTTTGTAAAAACAAATTAAATATTTTAGGGCCTCATGCACATATGACATTTATACTGCTGCTTTTAGGGGCGTCAGGTGTTTTTTTTCCTGCTTCAAAACTCCCCTGCATGTTAGCCTGTGTCCATGCACACATAGGCTTATAGCAGTGTATAGTGGCAGTAGAGTTTAGAGGCAGGAGAAAAAAAAAACACTGCCAGTGGCAGTAGAGTTTTGACAGAAAAAAGTTTGCCGTTTGTATTTGCGTCTGATGTTAATGCCAGGCTCATTTCGCACTTGTGTGTTAATTCAAATTAATGGCCAGAATAGATTATGGTAAGTGAAGGCCTGTAAATGCCTAAACTCTTGTAAAAAAAGGCACGTTTTTCTGCCAAAATGCTGCTGCCAGGAGGAAAAGTGTTCTCAAAACATCCTGTGTGCATGAGGCCTAATTACTGTATTTAATGGCGTATAACACTCACTTTTTCACCCTAAAAATTGGGTGCAAATAGCATGTGCGTGTTATACGCCAATACTTCAATTTTAGATGCCTCGGAGGGGACAGGGAGGGGGGCGGGATGAGCACTGTCAGATTACATACAGAATCTCCTGTTTACTTGGCGGCCTCTGTAATAGGAAGTCCCGTCTCCTGGGCCACCATTGGACCACTGTTCTGTCTATCATAGGAGATTCTCACTGTATATAATCTTTCGGCGCTCGTCCTGCACCCCTCCCTGTCCCCTCTAGGCTGCAAATGGGCATCAATCAGGCTGCACTGATGGAAATGGTGAGGCTGCTGCATTGATGTGGACTGATGAGGTTGCGTTGATGAGACTGCAGATGGGCATTGATGGGGCTGCATTGGTGGCAATGGTGAGACTGCAGATGGGCACTGACCCTTATTTTGCTTCAAAGTTCCTTATTTAAAATTTAATTTTTTTTTCCCTGAAACTTCCCTCTTAAAGTTAATGTGCATGTTATACACCTGTGCATGTTATACGCCGATAAATACGGTACCATTAAATGTGCCAGTTTAAGCAATAATAACCCCTGGCATCAGTGCCAGTTTCTGCAACAATAATCCCCAACAGTGGTGCCAGCTTATGTAATAACCCCCAGTATTGATGGTAGTTTCCATAATAACCACCAGCATAAATGCCAGTCTACGGAATTGTAGCACCCTCTACCTGAAGGTAGGTGCTAGAATAGTATTTCTATAGCTTAGGGTCCTAACACAGGTAAATTTGGCCAGGCCTGTGCTTTAGGCTGGGTCTGGTTGTTTTGATTTGGGACTGAGAGTGTTCAGTGCAGTGGTAGGTGTGGCCACCTGTACTCTGACTCAGAGGAGTCTCCCCTGCTTTCAGAAGGATTGTTCTGAAAGAGGAGTTGGAGCTGAGGTTTGAGTGGCAGGCAGCTCATGTGAGGAGCTCTGACCAATTAACCTCTGGTATTGGCAGGGGGCAGGCTTCCCATATAAGCTGAGGTCACATACTGCCAGGGAGGAGTTCTTGAGAGCAGGAACAGACAGAATGTACTGTTGAGTTGCTGTTCCGGGCGTCCCCACGTGGGGATGCACCGAGCGTGGAGGGGGGATGGAGGAACCGCTAGGAGGGAGTCCTAGATAAAGATCTTTATCTCTAAGAAGTATCAAGCTGCTGTGACCGGGGAATACAGGACTTGCATGCTGGAGAAGATCAGTATGGAGGAATTAACAATCAAGCGGAGGAGAGTAGAGCAGCGTTCTGTGACCGGGGACACAGAACTATTATCCTCTTAAAGAAAGGTCAGTGCAGAATGCTGTGGCCGGCGAACGCAGCATTGATAGTTATGGACGGGCTGAGAGCAGTAGTCCGCACATTACCATGTGTCAGGCCGTCGTGGAGTGGTTATGCATGGTCTGTCTGGGATGTCACAGACCTACAGCTGGACTCAGCGCATGGGCCCGGTGTGGACACTGCGGGGACCCACTGACTCGTCTGGGACCGGTACAGCAAGAGGTTTGGTATTACTCCACCAGCTTGATAACTGGACTTTGTTTGCCGCAGATCCAGGTGACCCAGAAGGCCGGAGAGGGCCGTGCGTCACCCACCCCTGTGGTGAAGGAGCTCTCGTCTGGCTTGTTTGTTTCGGAGCTCTCAGAGGCCAAGACCGAAGGAAATGTTGAGGAGGCCCGTGGTCTGGCCAGGGGCCTGGAGGATGCCAGTGCCGGCCTCAAGTAAGTCCTTTGCGGACTGTTTGGTAGGAGCCTAGGCTGCAGGAGGGGGATCCCTCGGGTGAGCCGGACAAGGTGAGCAAGGGCCAGGCTGTGAACTGGGGTTCTCCCCAAATGCGGGAGAAGTATGGATCTGTGGAGAATCTATTCGAGTGGTCCTCCCCAGAGGAAGGCTCATCTAGTGATGAGGACCTGTGGGTCCTAGGTGATTCTCCATCCCCTGGAGCTTCAACAAAAGCAGCGAAGGAGTCACCCTGTCCAGCACAAACCCCAGTCCAACCTCACAGAATTTTCACTAGTTCACCAAGCGTTTCTTCTGAAGGAATATCTATGTACCAACAATGGGTCAGCAGGGCCCCTGACTCCTGTGTTTTGCCTGGCTGAGGGAGGCCCAAAGAATTTCCTAGACTTTCCCGGTTCCAGAGGGAGGTACAGTGGAGAGTTGCTCGGGAGTGGGGCCTGGACTACCCTTATGTTCCGGATCATGTCATTGAAGTTGTTGAAAACTCCTGGGAGCAGTGGGAGAATGACATGATCTGGGACTACCTATATGTCCCAAAACCAAAGCGGGTACCAGAGAGTGAGGTCTGGGTCCGCTTTAAGGACATACATCGAGACTGGAAGCTCAGGCGGGCTATTTATAAAGACAAAGTGCTGGTTGTAAAAGCAGGACAGAACACCCGCAGCTACTCCATCTCGGTCAGAGGCGAGGGGGACAGTCGGAAGAGGTTGCCGGACCCGAGGTACTACTTATGATGTGAGACTGCTGTTGTGTAGTCACAGGTGGGATATTGTACCTTTTTGGACTGCTGGATTGCAGCCGGGTTAGGGTGGGCTTTCCCAATGACTGTCTTTAATGCAGAATGTCTGCCACTCAGGGTGCCTGACAAAGACAATGTCATGGACACTAGAGTGTGCTGTCCCTGCTCAACCCCTTGTCACTTGCTGAAAAGGAGGACTCCTTTGCTTTGAAGCCTCTACTTTGCTCAAAAAGGACTCCTTGTCTAGGAGCCAAACAGAAAGTTTATTTGCCTATGGGCACATGTACTTAACTACTGGCGTGTCTGTCTAGGCTGCACTCTGCAGGAGGTCTTTCAGACTCATTTTGAAGGACTGACAGCCAGGGGACTGTAACCCCCTCTGTTTGGTGAAGTGTTGATTTAGTTAAGTTTTATAGTTAGTTTTGTGTTGTTATGTCTTCTTTTAGGAAAACCCTGGGATGTGACGGCTGTACATCCCCACCATTGGAACAGATAAAGACCTGTGGTAAACAGAGTATTAGTCCTAAGGGAGCAGTGTTCTGGTTCCACTTGTATGTCACATTGGTAGCAGGGATGTGTAGTTAGAATGTATAGAGTGTGCAAATGTATATGTGTCATTTTTGTAATTTTATACAATGTTACCCCTTCCAAGTTTGTTTCCTTATTCCCCATCCAACTACATTGATATGAGATGCCTTTTCTCCTTAGTTAAGGAGGTATTTTGCAAATTAATTTTCCTACAACTGAGGACAGTTGTGATTTTTGTGGGGGGGGGGTGAATGTTGCACCCTCTACCTGAAGATAGGTGCTAGAATTTCTATAGCTTAGGGTCCTAATACAGGTAAATTTGGCCAGGCCTGTGCTTTAGGCTGGGCCTGGTTGATTTGATTTGGGACTGGGAGTGTTCAGTGCAGTGGTAGGTGTGGCCACCTGTACACTGATTCAGAGGTGCCTCCCAAGCTTTCAGAAGGATTGTTCTGGAAGAGGGGTTGGAGCTGACGTTTGAGTGGCAGGCAGCTCAAGTGAGGAGCTCTGACCAATTACCCTCTGGTATTGGCAGGGGGCAGGCCTCCTATATAAGCTGAGGTCACATGCTGCCAGGAAGGAGTTCTGGAGAGCAGGAACAGACAGAATTTAGTGTTGAGTTGCTGTTCCGAGCGTCCCCACGAGGGGATGTGCCGAGCACGGAGGAGGGATGGAGGAACTGCTAGGAGGGAGTCCTAGATAAAGATCTTCATCTCTAAGAAGTATTAGGCTGCTGTGACTGGGGAACACAGGACTTGCATGCTGGGGAAGATTAGTACGGAGGAAGTAAAAGTCAAGCGGAGGAGAGTAGAGCAGCATTCTGTGACCAGAGACACAGAACTATTATCCTCTTAAAGAAAGGTCAGTGCAGAATGCTGTGGCATTGATAGTTATGGACTGGCTGTGAGCAGTAGTCTGCCTATTACCATGTGTCAGGCCATCGTGGAGAGGTACAGAGTATCTCTGGTCTGGTTAGCATAATGGTAATACCTTCCAAAAGACTGTGTGGCTGTCTGATTCTCTGGGCCATCGGGGAGAGGCTGTGTAGGCTTCTGGCTCTTGGATTCGCATAGGCAATACCATTATGGTCTGCAAGGAGGAATTATTCAGAGTGATTCTTTCTTGTCCCAATGGTAGTGAAGAAATAGGATGTCAGTAGTTTTGCAGTAAAGGACTTGTACAAGGAAAGAAGGAGCAACAGTCTGCAGAAAAGTTATTCAAAGGAAGGAGACTGGGGTGCAAGGTGTGTATCCAGTTTTTGCAAGGCCACTGAATAACTTCTAATAATGTGCTAAATGCTATGGGCATCTCATATCGTCCTTTCCCCAATTCAAGTTGTATCCTGCAATAATTGCTTTTCCATACTAAAGAAATACGTGTGCCACTCCACTCAGCAGGGCCAGTACCCGGGTACTCCTCTGCCAATCTATACACCTGGGCTGTCTGGGGGGTCTCTCTTACCAAAGCAACTTTAGCGTGTGTGCCACTCAACTCAGCAGGGCCACCAGGTACTCCAGAGTCCACCGTTCCCAGCCGCCAAAGTTGCCACCATGTCAGTACAGGCTGAAGCAGCTTCCAATCTAGTCCTCACGTCAGTATCCGGCTCTCTCTCTGCACAACTCCGCCCTTGCCATTTATAAAGTGCACCAATGCTGGGGCAAGGTCATCCAGTGCCCAAGGCAACTGGGCCCCCCCATCCTCACCCCCATATACCCCCTTCCAGCACAAATACCCCCTCTCATCACAAATCCTCACTCACCATATCCCCCTTCCAACATAAATCCCCCAAAACCCCTCCTTCGTTCGCAAATTCTCTTACCCCCCAATCCCCTCTCTTAGCAAAAATCCTCCCTCTCAGAACAGACCCCCCTCCATCTCCCCCTCCCAGCATAAATCCCCCCTCTCAGCACCAAGTCCCCCTCAGAAAAAACCCTTGCCTCCACCTCCCCTTTCCCAGCACAAATCCCTCCTCTCAGAACAAATCCTCCCCCATTTCTCCCTCCCAGCATAAATCATCCCTCTCAGCAAAAATAACTCCTCCTTACACAAATTCTCTTACCCCCTAATTCCCTCTCTCAGCACAAATTTTCACCGCCATATAAGCCCTTCTAGCACAAATCCCCCCAGCACAAACCCTTGCCTTCATCTTCCCCCTCCCAGCACACATCCTCCCCCCATATTCCGGTATAAATCCCCCAAACTCCTCCTTCTCCTCCTTCTTACACAAATACTATTACCCCCCAAATCCCCCCCCCCCATATTCCCCATTCTGGTATATATCCCACCCAAACCCCTCCTTCTTACACCCAAATCCTTAACACCCCCCCCACCAATAAAAATGTTCTCACCTCCGAATTCTCCTCAGCAAAAAATCCTCTTAATCCCGCCAAGCATAAATATTCCCTCTCCCTCCTCTTCTAGCACAACTCCTTTTATTCCTGCCCCCAGCACAGACTTCAGACACTAGAACCTCATTGCCGAGAGATCTCCTTCTTCCCGGGCTCCTTCTCCTGTTCTATCAGACCAGCCTGCTATGCTGTGACTTGTAGTGCCCTAGACTACGGGGGACTGAACAATGGCAGCCCACTATGCCTGGATTTGTAGTGCCCTCTGTGGGGGACTGAGGATTCCTCAGTCCCCCCACAGTCTAGGGCACTACAAGTCCCAGTATAGAAGGCAGTCATATCTCAGTCCCCCACAGAGGGCACTACAAGTCCCAGCATAGCGGGCTGCCATCAGTCCTCCAAACACACCATGAAGAGACTGCAGCAGCAGCCTTCCATCCCCATACACTCACACCCTGGCTGCCATACACCATCACCCTCCCCACCTCCCCTTACTTTAGAGTGCACCTGGTGGTCCCCCTCCGGAGTCTGGGCGGCATGTCTCAATGCAGTTCGGAAAGAAAGCCCTCCCGCCGCCGGAGCCATCATCAGCGGCGGAGGCGATCGGGACCTGTCTGTGGCTGGGTATGAAGACGAGTAAGGGGAAGATGGCCCCACCCGTCTCCATACTATAGCAGGGCGTAAGCGACATCAAAACGTCACTTCTGCTCATACGTCTTAAAGGGCCATTTTTCTGTTGTCATTTTTTCAAATAACAACATTTTTTTTTTTAATTGCATTTAAGTCCTAATATGAGATCTGAGGACTTTTTGACCCCAGATCTCATATTTAAGAGGACCTGTCATGCATTTTTTCTATTACAAGGGATGTTTACATTTCTTGTAATAGGAATAAAAGTGACCCATTTAAAAAAAAAAAAAAAAAAACAGTGAAAAAATAAATAAAATCAAGTAAAATAAATAAGAAAACATTTTTTTTTTTAAAGCACCCCGTCTCGACGAGCTCGCACACAGAAGCGAACGCATACGTGAGTAGCTCCCGCATATGAAAACGGTGGTCGAACCACACATGTGAGGTATCGGCGCAATCGTTAGAGCGAGAGCAATAATTCTAACCTCCCCTGAAACTCAAAACATGCAACCTGTAGAATTTTTTAGACGTCGCCTATGGAGATTTTTAAGGGTAAAAGTTTGACGCCATTCCACGAGCGGGCGCAATTTTGAAGCGTGACATGTTGGGTATCAATTTACTCAGTGTAACATTATCTTTCACTATATAAAAAAATTGGGCTAATTTTACTGTTGTCTTATTTTTATATTCAAATAAGTGAATTTTTTCCAAAAAAAGTGCGCCTGTGCAAATACGGTGTGACAAAAAATATTGTAATGATCGCCATTTTATTCTCTAGGGTGTTAGAAAAAAGAATGTATAATGTTTGGGGGTTCTAAGTAATTTTCTAGCAAAAAAACTTGTTTTTAACATGTAAACACCGAGTCTGAAAAAGTGGCCTGGTCTTTAAGTGGTTAAGCACATGAGCCAGTTCACACTGACACAACATTAGAAATAATCATCTACCAGCCCAGATAATGCTTAGTAAATTTATTGCTCTCTGCTCATTCACTTGCTCTCAGGTTCCTCTCAGGTATCAGCGCCTACAGCACTCTCCTTTCCCATCCCGCCTCCCGGCCTCTGGATGACGTTATGAAGGGTGGAACTAGGAAACACTGGCTGACAGGAAATGTGTTAGCCCTACACTTACACGGTGCAGGAACACACTTGGCACACTGGCACCGCTTCAGGCAGCTATGCAAGTATCATACTGTAGCAGCAGCCGGTGAGAAGCATTGTGTACTGGGCCATGTTTAGCAATATTTTAGCAGCACACTGTCAGCACTCAGAACCAGTGCGGCTTTTTTGCGGGGCATCAGAGCGGCCTGGGAAGCAATTGCCTCCCTGCCCCTGGCCGAGTCTGCCACTGTTTTAGAGTAAAGGAAAAGCCAGGTTTTCCAAGGATGAAGTAGTCAGAAAAAGATACAACAGGTAGTCAGCAGTACACAGAAAGGACAACAAGAACAGCAACTAGAGCAACTTGTGGATGGCAGTACCCAGGTTACAAAGAAGGAATGATAGCAGAGAACAGCATAAAGCTCAACAGCAGGTCACCTCTGACCAAGTGTCCTGTATCCACCAATGCTACAGGTGAAAATGCCTGTTGCAAATGATCAGTGATTGCCTGGCTGGCAGAGCCAACCATTGGGTCTTGACATATCACAGTCTATGTATAACTTTCTGTAAACAAATTCACCAGTAGGGCAGTATCAAAGTGAACAACTTTTACCCTAATTTGGAAAGAAACTCATCAAAAACAATTACCTCACTACATGCTGTATAAGAGGTCAATAAGCACTTTAAGGAGGTTCTGATGAGGCCCCTGATGCAGCTCTATTGGATAAAACATGTAGGGTGAAAATGTTATCTGTGACATCAGATACAGCATGCAATATTCTGATATTATATGGTTTTAAAGTGGATGTAAACTGGATTCATGAAATTTGAGCTGGGCACATACAATATCTCACAAAAGTGAGTACACCCCTTACATTTTTGTAAATATTTTATTCTGTCTTTTCATGTGACAACACTGAAGAAATTACACTTTTCTACAATGTAAATAGTAAGCGTACAGCTTGTATAACAGTGTAAATTTGCTGTCCCCTCAAAATAACTCAACACACAGTCATTAATGTCTAAACCGCTGGCAACAAAAGTGAGTACACCCCTAAATGAAAATGTCCAAATTGGGCCCAAAGTGTCAATATTTTGTGTGTCCACCATTATTTTCCAGCACTGCCTTAACCCTCTTGGCATGGAGTTCACCAGAGCTTCACAGGTTGCCACTGGAGTCCTCTTCCACTCCTCCATGATGACATCATGGAGCTGGTGGATGTTAGAGACCTTGCTCTCCTCCACCTTAAGTTTGAGGATGCCCCACAGATGCTCAATAGGGTTTAGGTCTAGAGACATGCTTGGCCAGTCCATCACCTTTACCCTCAACTTCTTTAGCAAAGGCAGTGGTCATCTTGGAGTAGTATTTGAGGTCATTATCATGTTGGAATACTGCCCTGCGGCCCAGTCTCTGAAGAGAAGTGATCATGCTCTGCTTCAGTATATCACAGTACACATTGGCATTCATGGTTCCCTCAGTGAACTGTAGCTCCCCAGTGCCAGTGTCTTGCCGAATAAGTTCCCTCGGTGGATAAGTTCCCCCCTGTACTGCGCAGGCACAGCGCCTGCGCAGTACGAACTACCAACAGCCGCCGGAGATAGCCGAAGCTCAAAATCCACAATCAGCTGTACACGGCGCCTGCGCTCTGGGTCCAGGTTCCTTCCCTACCATCCAAGCGGACCTAGAGGGGGAATCTAAAAGAGCAGAGCGCAGCGAGGCCGTGCCCGAAGCGTGGCGAGCGCAGCGAGGCCGTGCCCGAAGCGTGGCGAGCGGAGCGAGCCCGCGAGGGGCCCTCTTACAGGCGCCGTGTACAGCTGATTTGGACCTATTCCCCTTCGGCTATTTCCGCCGGTTCCTACTGCTCAGGCGCAGCGCCTGCGCAGTAGAGGGGGGTCCTTATCCGCCGAGCGGAACTTATTCGGCAGAACACCGGCAGCACTCATGCAGCCCCAGACCATGACACTCCCACCACCATGCTTGACTGTAGGCAAGACACACTTGTCTTTGTACTCCTCACCTGGTTGCCACCACACACGCTTGACACCATCTGAGCCAAATAAGTTTATCTTGGTCTCATCAGACCACAGGACATATTTCAGTAATCCATGTCCTTAGTCTGCTTGTCTTCAGCAAACTGTTTGCAGGCTTTCTTGTGCATCATCTTTAGAAGAGGCGTTCTTCTGGGATGACAGCCATGCAGACCAATTTGATGCAGTGTGCAGTGTATGACATGAGCACTGACAGGCTGACCCCCCACTCCTTCAACCTCTGTAGCAATGCTGGCAGCACACATCTATTTCCCAAAGACAACCTCTGGATATGATGCTGAGCACGTGCACTCAACTTCTTTGGTTGACCATGGCGAGGCCTGTTCTGAGTGGAACCTGTCCTGTTAAACCACTGTATGGTCTTGGCCACTGTGCTGCAGCTCAGTTTCAGAGTCTTCGCAATCTTCTTATAGCCTAGGCCATCTTTATGTAGAGTGAGCGCAATAACACCAAATTTAACACACCTGCTCCCCATTCACACCTGAGACCTTGTAACACTAACGAGCCACATGACACTGAGGAGGGAAAATGGCTAATTGGGCCCAATTTGGACATTTTCACTTAGGGGTTTACTCACTTTTGTTGCCAGCGGTTTAGATATTAATGGCTGTGTGTTGAGTTATTTTGAGGGGACAGCAAATTTACACTGTTATACAAGCTGTACACTCACTACTTTTCATTGTTGCAAAGTGTAATTTCTTCATTGTTCTCACATGAAAAGTTATGATAAAATATTTACAAAAATGTGAGGGGTGTACTCACTTTTGTGAGATAGCTTGTGTCCAGTAGCTGTCTGCTGCTCTGTTCTTCTGTTATTAGCCTGATAACTCTCAAATTCTCAAACTAACAAATTCTCAGACACATGAGATAAAAGCAGCCTGAGTTTTGTGTTGGGGAGGGAGCTATAAATAGATTAACGGACAGCTTGCCATGTCGCAGAACACCTCTGTGAGTCTCTGCCTATGTGGAGAGGGGGTGTGTGCCTTTCCTCCAATCAGCTGTCTTGGCTGTCTTGGCTGTGTGCCCAGACTTCACACTCATGTTAAACAGGAAGAGAAATTCTACTAACACAATGTGCACTTTCTAAACAGTGTATAAAGTTGACGACAGCAGCTATACATGTAAAACTTATGTAGGGAGATTGTTTGTTTGATCTCTGTGTATCATCTGAGGCTGTTCACTTCACTGGTTATATGTGAGGGTTCACATCCACTTTAATATTTCTGAGAGATTTTACATATATAAAGAATGTATTTTCCGCGTTATACAACTTTTCTTCCTAAATAATGTGGTGTCTTTGTAAAAGTATACAACTTTATTGTGTAGGTCTTCTACAGATTGCTACATACAGTGTAAAACCATGGAAACTTGCAGGAGAAGATTGAGATGTACTGAACTGCTGTCAGGCCTGAGTCCAGGGTAAGTAAAACTGAGATGCCCTTCTGCTCTCTTGCTGTGTCTTGTAGTCTGATTTTTGGTGTGAGAAGTTTGTTCTGTTAGCCATGTTGTCAGGAGATCGGGAGCGTCTCCGCTCGCCGAGCTTCGGTGCGCATGCGCGGCGGACTGGCGCTTCGCCGCACACCCATCCGCGGCCTGATGGTGCGGCGCGTGCGGGTGCACGGCGGTCCCCGTGTGCGCGCCGTCGCCCAGGCGGGTACCCGGTAGCGCGTCACACTGACGCGCTCGCCGGGGGGGAGACTATTTCTGACGCCGCCAGAGCCCAGTCGGGTTGCTGGTTCGTCGTCAGCTCTCCCCTGATCTCTTGTCCCCAGTGAAACCTGTGTTTATCTGTCTGCTGAAAGTGTACCGAACCCCTGGCCTGTTTAACCTCTACTCTGCTGATTGCCTAATACCCTGACCTCTGCCTGCACAACGGACTTGCCTATGCTGATTGCCTGATACCCTGACCTCTGCCTGTATAACGGACTTGCCTATGCTGATTGCCTGATACCCTGACCTCTGCCTGTATAACGGACTTGCCTATGCTGATTGCCTGATACCCTGACCTCGGCCTGTATAACGGACTTGCCTACACTGATTGCCTGATACCCTGATCTCTGCCTGTATTACGGACTTGCCTATGCTGATTACCTGATACCCTAAACCTCTGCCCGTATTAACGGACTTGTCTCTGCCTGATACCTGGTCCGGACCATTGGTCCCATACGGATTCCAGTGCACCAGATCTCCATCTACGGATCTCCTGCCTGCCGGAAGCCCGTGCCTCCGCGTGCCCCCAGCTCTCTGTACCCACTTTGGTGGTCTGGGTGCGCGTGGTCGCAAGGGTAAGCCGCTCTCGGCATCTCGGCCTCGGTGAGTATTAGTCCGTGACAGTACGAATCAGCCAGATGTCCGAGGCCGACAGAGCGCGCTTTCCTCTGGAGATCCTGTGCCGACTCAGTGCAAAAGTTACAGGAAGGTTATACCCAAATTGATAACCGCCTTCAGCAGATCACAGGGTCACTGCCCTCTGCAGCCACAGCTCCCGCACCCAGCAGTGGGGGTTCGCTCCCTCAGGCTTCCGCCAACCCCACCGTCGTCATGGCACTTCCGGAACCCAGGGTTCCCACACCGGAACGGTTCTCAGGGGACCGCAAGAAGTTTAGGGCCTTCAAAAACGCATGCTCCCTCTACTTCGCCCTCCAACCGAGAACCTTTTCTTCAGAAATTGTTAAGGTGGGATTTGCAATTTCTCTTCTGTCTGAAGAACCCCAAGCTTGGGCCCATGGCTTGATGGAACAGAGCAATCCTGTTCTTGATACAATCGAGGCCTTCTTTGAGAGTATGTCTCAGCTCTATGACGACCCGCAACGTATGGCTACAGCTGAGGCCATTCTGCACCATCTGTCCCAAGGAAAAAGACCCATCGAAGACTATACGGTGGAATTCCGTAAATGGGCGGCCGATACAAATTGGAACGAGCCGGCTCTACGCTACCAGTACCGCCAAGGCTTGTCCGAGGTACTCAAGGACGAATTAGCTAGGATGGAAACCACTGCTTCCCTGGAAGAACTCATCCAAGCGGCTACAAAACTGGATAGACGACTGCGGGAGCGACACTCAGAGCGCTTCCAAGGTCTACGCCCCACCTGGGCGTTACCAAGACCCCACTTAGCGCAGTCTCCGACCTCAACTCCGGCTGTCACTGCACCGGTCCCTGAGGTCGAACCGATGCAGCTCGGCCTGGTTTGGGGCCCGCTAACCTCTGAAGAGAAGCAACGCAGACGACAGTCCAACCTGTGTCTCTACTGCGGAGGAGCCGGACATTTCCTGCACAGCTATCCAATCAGGCCCAGTAAGTCCTCTCAGCCAAATGTATTGAACTATCCAAACAATAGTATCCCAAAGACTTATGTGATGTTGTTTATCTCCCTACAGCTTCCGGGAGGGGAGACCCGCTTGCAGGCCATCATTGATTCCGGAGCATGCAGTTGCTTCATAGTTTCTGCCTTGGCGCACAGTCTGAACATCCCTCTGCAAACCAAAGATCAAGGCCTACGGGTACATCTGGCCAATGGATCCCTTCTTCGCTCAGGACCCATTACCCAGGAAACCCAACCCATTCCGGTAACCACTGATTCCGGCCACCGGGAGTTTTTACGGCTCGACCTGATTCACTCACCCATCTTCCCAGTTATACTAGGCTTGCCCTGGTTACAGGCTCACGACCCACAAATTAAATGGAGCACTAAGGCGGTATCCTTCCCTTCTCAGTATTGCTCCCAACATTGTCTTCTCACGGCTCCTAAAGTTTGTGCTACGATTGCTGCTCCACCAGGCAACCTTCAGCATGTTCCCTCCGAGTATCTTGAATTTCAAGAAGTCTTCAGTAAACAGATGGCTGACCGCCTACCCCCCCATCGTTCCTATGACTACCCAATCGACCTCCTGCCTGGGTCCGAGATCCCATTCGGTCGGATATTCCCTCTCTCAGAAACCGAGCTAGAAGCTCTTAAACAATATATAGACGAAAACCTCAAGAAAGGCTTCATCCGTCCCTCATCCTCACCTGCTGGAGCAGGTATCTTTTTCATTGGGAAAAAAGATGGTACCTTAAGACCCTGTGTAGATTATCAGCAGCTCAACAATATCACTGTTAAGAACCGGTATCCTCTACCCCTCATTCCCGAGCTGTTCCAACGGTTCAGATCAGCTAAGGTGTTCTCGAAACTTGACCTCCTGGGGGCCTACAATCTTGTCAGGATTAGGTCTGGGGACGAGTGGAAGACAGCTTTTAGGTCCAGATTCCGGCATTTCGAGTACTTAGTGATGCCATTCGGACTCTGTAATGCCCCGGCCACCTTTCAACATCTGGTGAATGACATATTCTGAGAATACCTGGATGATTTCCTTGTTGTATACCTGGATGATATTCTTATCTTTTCCCCCACTCTGGAGATACACAAAGGACATGTAAGGAAGGTTCTTACCATACTTAGACAGCACAAGCTATACCTGAAAGCTGAAAAGTGCGAATTCGAAAGGTCGACCATACAATTTCTGGGGTTCATCCTTTCAACCAATGGGGTCGCAATGGACCCACAGAAGATTCAGGCAATCCAGGAGTGGCCGGCTCCTTCTAACAAGAAAGGGGTACAGAGGTTTATCGAGTTCGCTAACTTCTACCGAAAGTTTATTGTTGGATTCTCTGCTATTGTGGCACCCATCACCCAACTAACCCGGCAGCACAGTTCTTTCCAGTGGTCCCCAGCTGCTCAAGAGGCTTTTTTAAAATTAAAGAAGTTGTTCAGCTCCGCCCCGGTTCTTTGTCATCCTGATCCGACTCAACCTTTCGTACTAGAGGTAGACGCATCCGAAATCGCAACTGGAGCAATTCTCTCCCAGAGACAGGGACCTAAGGCCATTCTACATCCTGTAGCCTTCGCTTCCAGGAAACTCAGTCCACCAGAACGCAACTATGATGTGGGTGACAGGGAGCTGCTGGCTATAAAATTTGCTTTAGAGGAGTGGAGGTATTTGCTGGAGGGTGCAATACACCCGGTTATGATCTTTACGGATCACAAAAATCTAGAGTACCTCCAAACAGCAAGACGACTAAAACCCCGCCAGGCCCGTTGGGCCCTCTTCTTCTCTCGTTTCAACTTTCACATAGCCTACAGACCTGGAGCAAAAAACGGGAAGGCCGACGCACTCTCTCGGATGTTCTCCGCAGACTCTCAAGCATCAGCACCAAGCACGATCCTCTCTCCGCAAATCTTCCTTGGATTAACTCAGGCGGACTTAATGTCATCCATTAGGTCCTCATCTAGCTCGTGTACTGAACCAGTAGTACACTCCTTGAGGAAACATGGGGATCTTTTTTGGATTCGGGAAAAAATATTCGTACCACAAGTGACACGTTCCTTAACCCTTAAAATGTGTCATGACCATAAGATAGCAGGACACTTCGGAATTAAGAAGACGTCGGAGCTTCTTTCTCGCTCCTTCTGGTGGCCTGGATGGAGACGAGACTGTAAGGAGTATGTGGCATCCTGCTCTCTGTGCCAGCGCAACAAGGGCCAAAACACTAGGTCCTGGGGCTTGCTCAAACCATTACCCATCCCGGAACGACCATGGGCTGATGTGTCCATGGATTTTATTGTCGATCTGCCAACCTCAGAAGATTTTTCTACCATCCTTGTCGTTATCGACCGTCTCTCCAAGATGGCCCATTTCTTACCCATGAGGGGCACTCCCTCCGCCGTAGACACAGCCAATGTTTTTCTGAAAGAGGTCGTTAGGCTCCATGGTGTACCAAGGAGCATTGTGTCGGATAGGGGCGTGCAATTTATGTCCAAATTCTGGAGGGAACTCTGCAAATCCCTGGGCATCAAAGTTTGTCTCTCTTCAGCTTATCACCCCCAAAGCAACGGTCGGACGGAGAGGACAAACCAAACGTTGGAGCAATACCTCCGTTGCTTTTGTTCAGGTTCCCAGGATAATTGGGCGAGTCTTCTTCCCTACGCTGAATTTGCGTATAATAATTCAATTCATGCCTGTCAGGTCCCACACTTACCAGACAGGTGAGTCCGCTTGGGCAGAGGGTAGGCTCCCTTACGTATCCGATTCGGGACCCCTGATAGAGTAAACAGGAAGTGGTATGAGGGCCTGATGTGGAGTCCTGGAGCAGAGTGGTTTTACAGGCAGCTGGTAGAGCTTCAGGAAGGCTGGAACTGATGCTAAGCAGGAGCTTATCAGGCTGGTCACACACAGGCAGAGGTCGGCAGCAAGCTGGCAGCAACGGTACAAGTGGAGCAGGCAGTACCAAGGTCAAACAAGCCGGGGTCGGGTTCAGGCAGCAATCAAGGGAGGTCCAAAGGCAAGCCGGGTCACAATGGGTCAAACTTCAGGAATACAGGAACACAGAGAGGATCACAGGAACGAGACACAGAGCTGTTGATCAGGCAGCACCGAACAGGGACAGAGGCAGACTTAAATAGGCTGATTGGCGCCAAGACGCTACGCTCGTGCGTACGCCGATGCGCCGCGCGCCCGCCCAACACACCCGAGCGTGCTCCCGATGCCGGCGTGCACGCCAACGCCACCGGGCACGCCTGCGGTAACGCTCATAGGCGAACGCGCGTACGCACATCCACCTGGACGCCACCCTGCACGCCACTGCTGGTCAGACCAGACACGCCAGCGCCCCCAGGAACACGCGCCCTAGCACGCACGGAGACACGAGCACCAACGCGCCCCAGCACACACCTGCGCCCAACCAGGTAACCTCTCTGACAGTGCCCCCTCCTCAAGGGCAGACTCCTGATGCCCAGCTGGGCCATCTTTGCGGCATGAGAAGTTTTAAAAGACTGAAGAAGTTCTCTGGCATGCAAGTTACTTTCTGGCTCCCATGAATTGTCTTCGGGTCCATAGCCCCTCCATTTTACCAGAAATTGAATCTGATTGCGTCTTCTTCTGCAATCTAAAATTGCCTCCACCTCGAACTCCTCCTCACCGTTAACCAAGATAGGTTTGGGTGGCCCAATACTACGGCCAGAAAAAGAGTTGGGGGTAACCGGCTTCAAGAGGGACACGTGGAAGACTGGGTGTATCCTCAAGGTGTTAGGAAGGTCAAGTTCATATGCCACATTGTTGATTTTTCTTTTAATCGAGAAAGGACCCAAGTATTTAGGACCCAGTTTTTTGGACGGACAGGCCAACTTAAGGTTAGCAGTAGATAACCAGACAGAATTGCCCGGTTCCAGAACAAGTTCTCCCCGTCTCTTCCTGTCAAAAATTCTCTTGTAATCTTCTTGAGCTTTAGTCATGGTATCCTGCAGCAATTTGTTATTGTTTGAGAAAAAGTCCAAAGTTTCGGATACTGCAGGAACAGGGCACTCGGGAATAGATCCAGGCAAGAAAGATGGGTGGAAATAGTTGGCATAAAACGGTGACTGATTGGTAGCTGAGTGTAGTGAGTTGTTGTAAGAGAACTCCGCGATGGGAAGCAGGGAAGCCCAGTCATCCTGGGAGAATGCAGAGAAACAGCGGAGGTACTGCTCTAAGGTTTGATTCGTTCTCTCGGTTTGTCCATTTGACTGGGGATGATAGGCCGAAGAAAATGATAATTCGATTTCCAGGGCGCCACAAAGGGCTTTCCAGAATCTGGAGGTAAACTGGACGCCTCTGTCAGAAACTATATTGGTTTGTACTCCATACAGTCTGACGATCTCCTTAATAAAGATGGTAGCAGTCTCCATAGCCGAAGGGGTGCCCTTCATGGGGAGGAAATGGGCCATTTTAGACAGCCTGTCTACTACAACAAAAATGGAAGAAAAACCTTCTGATGGAGGGAGTTCAACAATAAAGTCCATTGAAATCATGGCCCATGGTCTCTCTGGGACTGGTAATGGTCTCAACAGACCCCAAGCTCTTGCCCGGCTACTCTTGCTTCTGGCGCAAGTATTACAGGACTCAACATATTCCTTGCAATCCTTGGTAAGGTGGGGCCACCAAAAGGTGCGTTGGACAAGATCAATTGTCTTCCGTGTGCCGAAGTGACAGGCCAGTTTGTGATCATGGCATAAGCTTAATACCCGTACCTTTAGCTCCTCAGGGACCACAATTTTATTTTCATACCAGAACAACCCATCTTTGGTACAAGCTCCAGCAGGTGATGACATTCCCATAGAGGATCGTCTGATCTGAGAGATTAGATCCTCCTGTAAGATCAGGAAATTCCCAGAGGGGAGAATGGTGTCTGGAGACAGGGTCTTCTCTGAATCAAGAAACATTCGGGAAAGGGCGTCGGATTTGACATTCTTGGATCCGGGTCTGTAGGTAATATGAAAAATAAATCGGGAAAAAAAAAGTGCCCATCTGGCCTGCCAGGGTTTCAGTCTCTTGGCTGTCCTTAGGTATTCTAGGTTTTTATGGTCCGTGTAGACCAAAATGGGGTGAGCTGCACCTTCCAGGAGATAGCGCCATTCCTCCAGAGCTGCTTTAATGGCTAGAAGTTCCCGATCTCCCACGTCATAATTTCTCTCGGAAGGGGAGAGTTTACGTGAGAAAAATCCCACAGGGTACAGGAGTGCTTTGGCACCTTGTCTTTGTGAGAGTACGGCTCCAACCGCGACTTCGGAAGCATCCACTTCCAAGACGAAAGGTAAGGCAGGGTTGGGATGTTTGAGGATAGTGGCTGACGTAAACAGAGCTTTGAGTCTTTCAAAGGCCACTTGCGCCTTGGGGGTCCAGCAGAACCGGGTTCCTTGTTTGATAAGTTCTGTAATAAAACGAACGCTGTACTCCTTTCTTGTCTATAGGTGCAGGCCAATCCAAGATAGCGGATACTTTTTGCGGATCCATTTTGATACCGTCAGGGGAAATGACCAAGCCTAGGAACTGGATGGATTGGCGCTCAAACTTGCATTTTTCGAGTTTGGTATAAAGCCCATGTTGTCTAAGCCGGGTAAGTACGTGTTTGCGGTGGTCAGTCAGGGAAGCAGAGAAAACCAGGATATCGTCTAGATAAACGATGACATATAGGTCCAGAAAGTCCCGAAAGACATTGTTGACGAAGTGCTTGAATGTGGCTGGCGCATTGCACAGACCAAAGGGCATGACGAGGTACTCGTAGTGCCCAAATCGAGTACGAAAGGCCGTCTTCCATTCGTCCCCTCTCTTATGCGGATCAAATTGTAGGCTCCACGGAGGTCCAGCTTGGTGAAGACGGTAGCAGATCCTAATCTCTGAAACAATTCGGGAACCAGAGGTAGTGGGTATCTGTTTTTTACAGTAATTTTATTGAGCTCCCGGTAATCGATGCATGGACGTAAGGAGTGATCCTTTTTCTCTACGAAAAAGATGCCTGCACCTGCTGGAGAAGTGGAGGGACGAATGAATCCTTTCTTCAGGTTTTCGTCTATATAGACTTTCAAAGTGCCCAGCTCCTGCTCAGTTAAGGGAAAGGAACTTCAGTTCCCGGTAAGAATTCTATCGGGCAATCATAGGGTCTGTGTACTGGAAGAGTTTCTGCCCCCTTTTTGCTGAACACATCCAGGAAATCCTGGTAAGGTTCAGGGAGATATTGGTAGGACTTGGTTTCTGAATCTAGGTACAGGCATTGAGAGGATGCCATAGGGGTTTCTTGTAAACAGTGTTGCTTGCAATATTCAGATGAAAACTGGATCTTGCCCGTGGACCAGTTGATACTAGGATTGTGAGCCTGTAGCCAAGGCATTCCTAAGATAATTGGGAAGAGGGGAGAGGAGATGACATCCAAGCGTAAAACAAAAGAGAGGGTCCTAGTGTTAGAGTACCTAATATACAGGGTGACTCTGTAGGTACTTAAGATTTGCTTGTGCCAACGTCCCGAATACTGAATTGGATTTATCAAAAGACTAAAAACTTCAATGGGACTTTAAAGGCACAACTGTAGTGAGCTACACAGCGTATATAAAAAAATCAAATTTTATTAATGGTATACAAGAGAACAAAAAGAATAAACAAAACAATATTAAAAACACATCGGATTTGGACATACAACGCATATCATAACACCATCTTAAGGATCCTATCCTGCCGTTTAGTGTGTATTTCTATATGGTATACAATTCAAGCACAATCCCAAAAAAAGGGGAAAAAAAGAAATTATATATGAACTTCCCCTAAAGAGGTTGAGATTGGGGGAGCACTGCAGGTCTGGTATTCCCAAAGAGGTGTGTTCTCCAATTGCTCTACATGTTTCACGTTAACAGGGAACGCTTCTTCAGGAGCTAGAGGTTCAAGTAGGTGTGTAAAAAGAAAAAATTGTTCACACAGATAAATTTAATCGGTAAGTCGCAAACAGCGATCGAGGTATGGATATTAGTAAAAATCAAGCAAGCAGCAAACGGACACCAGGGCCTCCCAGATATGTCACATCACATAGTTGTAGGTGGGGAGAGCTTGTATATGCTACAATTCCCACAATAAGGAAAGGAGAGAGATCTGGGAGTGCTCCGTCCTGCTGAGTAGTTGCCTGTTGTATGTCTCACAACAGGCAACTACTCAGCAGGACGGAGCTGATTTTTTTATATACGCTGTGTAGCTCACTACAGTTGTGCCTTTAAAATCCAAGCGTAAAAGTTCCTGGTGTTCCGGGCCAATGGTGGCCAGTAGAGGAACAGTTTCCTGGGTAACAGGGCCGGAGCTCAGAGTGGAGCCATCCGCTAAGAAAACTGCTAATCCCTGAGATTTGGTTTGAGTAGGAATATGATGGTCTTTAATGAAGGTCCGGTCAATGAATACGCTACATGCTCCCGAATCAATGATGACCGGTACTGGGATGTTCCTTCCAGGTAACTGTAATACAACGGAAAGTGTTAAGTGGTTACCGGATCTAGGTAAAACAGGTGCACACAACGAAGAGGACGGTAGACACTTATGTCTCTTATTGGGACATGCTCTTGCAAAGTGTCCAGACTCTCCGCAGTACAGGCACAGGTTGAGAGTGCGTCTGCGTGTCTTCTCTTCTGGGGTCAGAGAGGGACGGAGCAGTCCCAGCTGCATGGGCTCAGGAGCCTCCTGGGTTGGAACAGACGAGACAGGTGGAGCTTGGTTCGGGGCACTGGGAGCCCTGGGTAACATCCAAGTGAGGCGTGGGTGGCCAACGGACCTCTCAGAACGTCTTTCTCTGAGGCGGCGGTCAATTTGGATTGACAAGTTGATAAGATCCTCAAGTGTCTGAGGTAACCCTACCCGTGCCAATTCGTCCTTAAGAGGGTCCGACAATCCCAGCCGGTATTGGTGACGCAAAGCCGTGTCATTCCACTCCGTATCAGAGCTCCAACGCCTAAACTCTACAGCGTAATCTTCGGCCGCTCTGCGGTCTTGTTGAAGGGAGTGCAAGGCGGCTTCTGCTGTGGCTGTTAACTGGGGATCCTCGTACAACTGGGACATTGCTATGAAAAAGTCATTCAAGGAATCCAAAGATCTGGCCTTTTGCTCAAGCAGGTGGTGGGCCCAGGTCTGAGGCTCGCCGGACAGCAGAGATATGACGAACCCCACTTTAGTGGCTTCCAGGGAAAACGTACGGGGTTGTAGAGCACAATAAAGTTCGCATGCGTTGCAGAACGCCCGGAACTTGCAACGATCTCCGGAGAATTTTTCGGGTGTAGGTACCCTGGGCTCTGGTGGGAGCATTACTACAGAGGGAGCTGAGGCAGGATTAGCAGGTGCTGTTCCCGAAGGGGAGGCTGAGAGGGCCTGGACCTGTCCCTCCAGTCTGGTATAGCCCTCCTGTAGACTTTTGACGCCTTGGGTGAGGCCCGCTAGGTGCCTGCAAAGTTCATCCATGGGGGAGGCCCCCTGCCCGGACTCAGTCATGGCTGCCTGATACTGTCAGGTCCCACACTTACCAGACAGGTGAATCCGCTTGGGCAGATGGTAGGCTCCCTTACGTATCCGATTCGGGACCCCTGATAGAGTAAACAGGAAGCCAACGAATGTGGAGTGGTATGAGGGCCTGATGTGGAGTCCTGGAGCAGGGTGGTTTTACAGGCAGCTGGTAGAGCTTCAGGAAGGCTGGAACTGATGCTAAGCAGGAGCTTATCAGGCTGGTCACACACAGGCAGAGGTCGGCAGCAAGCTGGCAGCAACGGTACAAGTGGAGCAGGCAGTAACAAGGTCAAACAAGCCGGGGTCGGGTTCAGGCAGCAATCAAGGGAGGTCCAAAGGCAAGCCGGGTCACAGCGGGTCAAACTTCAGGAATACAGGAACACAGAGAGGATCACAGGAACGAGACACAGAGCTGTTGATCAGGCAGCACCGAACAGGGACAGAGGCAGACTTAAATAGGCTGATTGGCGCCAAAACGCCGCGCTCGTGCGTACGCCGATTCGCCAAAGCGCCGCGCGCCCCCGCACACGCCCGAGCGCACTCCCGACGCCGGCGTGCACGCCAACGCCACCGGGCACGCCTGCGGTAACGCTCATAGGCGAACGCACGCTAGCGCGGACGCGCGTTAGCGCGCATGCGCATACGCACATCCGCCCGGACGCCACCCTGCACGCCACGGCTGGTCAGACCAGACACGCCAGCGCCCCCAGGAACACGCGCCCTAGCACGCACGGAGGCACGAGCACCAACGCGCCCCGGCACGCACCGGCGCCCAACCAGGTAACCTCTCTGACAATGCCTCTACCAACCAAACACCCTTCTGGGCAAATTTTGGGTTCCATCCTACATTCTTCTCCAACGACATTCCCGAAATGACAGTCCCTGCAGTCCAGGACAGGATAACATGGTTGCAATCCAACTTTCAGAGAATCCAAGATATGTTACACAAGGCGCAAGAAGACTACAAGAAACAGTACGATCGGGGCAGAAGGGCAAACCCAAAGTTTGACTTGGGAGAAGAGGTCTGGCTATCCACCGCTAACCTTAAATTACCGCTGCCATCTCGAAAACTTGGACCCAAGTTCATTGGTCCTTTCCAAGCCAAGAGAATCATTAACCCGGTGGCTGTTGAGCTAGCACTACCCAAGACATATCGGATTCACCCTGTCTTCCACGTGTCATTATTGAAACCTGTGGTACCTAGCCCTTTTCCGGGGAGAGGAGAGCCTCCTCCTCCGCCAATCAAAGTGGATGGCGAAAATGAGTTCGAGGTGGAGTCCATCCTGAGCTGCAGAAAAAGGGGCAGGCAACTACAGTATCTGATCCAGTGGAAGGGCTACCCACCAGAAGATAATTCTTGGGAACCCGCTAGGAACTTGCATGCTCCACGGCTAATCCAAACCTTCCACCAAGATCATCCAGAATTGATGGCTAGCCTGGGCGTTCAGTGTCCGCCCTTAGGAGGGGGGCACTGTCAGGAGATCGGGAGCGTCTCCGCTCGCCGAGCTCCGGTGCGCATGCGCGGCGGACTGGCGCTTCGCCTCACACCCGTCCGCGGCCTGATGGTGCGGCGCGTGCGGGTGCACAGCGGTCCCCGTGTGCGCGCCGTCGCCCGTGCGGGTACCCGGTAGCGTGTCACACTGACGCGCTCGCCGAGGGGGAGACTATTTCTGACGGCGCCAGTGCCCAGTCGGGTTGCTGGTTCGTCGTCAGCTCTCCCCTGATCTCTTGTCCCCAGTGAAACCTGTGTTTATCTGTCTGCTGAAAGTGTACCGAACCCCTGGCCTGTTTAACCTCTACTCTGCTGATTGCCTGATACCCTGACCTCTGCCTGCACAACGGACTTGCCTATGCTGATTGCCTGATACCCTGACCTCTGCCTGTATAACGGACTTGCCTATGCTGATTGCCTGATACCTTGACCTCTGCCTGTATAACGGACTTGTCTATGCTGATTGCCTAATACCCTGACCTTGGCCTGTATAACGGACTTGCCTACACTGATTGCCTGATACCCTGATCTCTGCCTGTATTACGGACTTGCCTATGCTGATTATCTGATACCCTAAACCTCTGCCCGTATTAATGGACTTGTCTCTGCCTGATACCTGGCCTGGACCATTGGTCCCATACGGATTCCAGTGCACCAGATCTCCATCTACGGATCTCCTGCCTACCGGAAGCCCGTGCCTCCGCGTGCCCCCAGCTCTCTGTACCCACTTCGGGGGTCTGGGTGCGCGTGGTCGCAAGGGTAAGCCGCTCTCGGCATCTCAGCCTCGGTGAGTATTAGTCCGTGACACATGTGTTCCTCGTATTCATCCTCTGCTCCCTCTGCGAGGGGCTGGATGAGTTCTGCAACCTTACCCTTGTAATGTGGATCAAGAAGGGTTGCCAGCCAGTAATGATCCCTCTCCTTGATACCACGAATCCTAGGGTCCTTTCTCAGGCTTTGCAGAATCAGCGAGGTCATGCAGCGTACGTTTGCAGAGGCATTCGATTCTGAGTCTTCTGGGTCACTAAGGATCACATGATCTGTAACAACCTCTTCCCAGCCACCTACAACTCCTTGGGTTTCTGGGGACTGAAAACCATTCCTTGAAGATTGCTGCTGAGTGTTATCCTCCACGTCCATGCTGACACAATCCTCCTCCTCTTCTTCCTGTGTGTTTGGCAGGCACGCAGGAATACTGTCTGAATAAAGGGGGCCTTGAGAGGTAAGGAAGTCCTCCTCTTCTTCCTGCTGTTGTGCCTCAAATGCCCTGTCCATTATTCCACGAAGCATGTGCTCCAACAGGAAGACAAGAGGGACAGTATCACTGATGTATGCATTGTCACTGCTCACCATCCTTGTGGCCTCCTCAAATGGGGACAGGACAGTGCATGCATTCTTGATCAGTAGCCACTGGCGTGGCGAAAAGAAGCCAAGCTCCCCCGACCCTGTCTTGGTGACATACTCACACAGGTACTCATTGATGGCTCTCTGCTGCGTGCGCAGCCGGTGCAGCATTGCCAACATTGAATTCCACCTGGTGGGCATGTCACAAATGAGACGGTTGGTGGGTAGGTTGCATTCCCTTTGAATGTCAGGCAGCCGAGCACTGGCATAGTATGACTGGCGGAAATGACCACAGACTTTTCTGGCCTGCCTCAGGAGATCCTGTAAGCCTGGGTACCTGCTCAAGAACCGATGAACCACCAAATTCAGGACGTGTGCCAAACATGGGACATGGGTCAAGTGTCCCTGTCGGAGGGTGGAGAGAAGGTGTCATGAGAGGGTTTACCCGTTGGTGGCGCTATCGGCCTCTTGGATCGCAGTACCAGTGTCCACCAGCGGGTGTCTTCCAACACCTGGGACCTGCAGTAAGAGGTCTCTCCTGCTGGTGGCACTGTTGCATCCTTGGGCCGTAGTACCAGTGTCCACCAGCGGGTGCACTCCGGCAGTGTGGAGCAAACAGCACACTCTGCGATCAGCTGTGACATGAGGTCAATTACCACAGCCTTATAAATACCCGGCAAGCCCTCATAGGCTTGCCTTGGTATCTTCCTCCCTTGCGCCCTGATCTGTTAGCCTGTAAACCTGTATCGGACCCTGAACCTGTTCCTGAGCCTGTATCCTATCCCATCCATTATCTCCCTTTCCCAACCTGCCCTTGTTCAGTTGCTGATCTCCTGTGTATGACCTTGGCTTGGCTACGTTTATGTTTCTGGTATATCCCTTGTTCCTGCTGACCTGCTGTGTATGACCCTGGCCTGGCTGACATCTGTGATTCCGGTATTGCCCCTTGCTGTATATATTATCTGTTGTCTGTGGGTTTCTGTCGGTTGGTTGAGCACTATTTATATTTGGGGTGTTTGTTTGTTTATATTACTTATCTTAAATAAACATTCTTATTTCACTTTACATGCGTTTTAGTTTCCTCTTTGCAGTCCACACAATCTGGTCACACCTGTTCATGACAGTATACCAAGGCCATCTCTGACCAGAAGTGGCTGCACAGGGGAACCATCTCGGTTCTGTTGCACATTACTGGGATGAATTCAGATATAATTGCTTATTATGCTCTGCTGGCAACAGAGAGTTCTGAATATCTCCGCCAGACATTGGAAGGGTGGTCCAGTGATCAGCTGCTGGAGATTATCCATTTAGCTCACTCTGTGGTCGATCAGGGCAGTATACGGTTTGAGGATGTACAGCCTTTGATTGGAATGTGTACAGAGCTGGCTCTGCCTTGTATCCCAAAGGGCCATGATGACTTTTCTCCCCCCTTCAGCATTAACTAGGTTGCGTCCTTAGTATGGCTGTTGAAGGATGACTCTGCATCCTTTTTTGAGCATTATTCGGTTTGTCCCAAACAGTTGTTGAAGGATTGTATAGATGAAGTGCAGTCGCTGGTCAGACAGAGGGAATGTGAGGCCACTTTTGTGCTACCTGTACTTCAGGCATGGTTAGACCTGTTATGCCCAGCTTCGGTCAGCTCTCCACAAACCAGACCTGCTACTAAATACCTGCCTGCTCAGATGTCCTTTCTCCCATCACCCCTGGCAACCTCAGCTGCAGTCCAATATACCCTGCTCCCCACCAAGTATCAATGCCCTGTTTCTACTTCCTGCACCTATCCTGCCTTTAACCCACCTGCCTCTTCTCTAATACCTGCAACTTCCCCACAAGAACTCCCTCTGGCCGCTGTTCCCCCTTCCTTGCCATATCCCAGCCCTTCCTTTCAGTATGCCTCACCTCCTGTCTACAGTCCTACAGCCACCTACAGATCTCCAGCAGTTAAGCCAAAGAAGAAATGGAAGTTCTTCCCCATTCACACAATCCTGCCAGTAACCCAACCTGCTCCCACTTTCCAGTCTGATGTTCCAGCTTCCCAGTCTGATGTCTTGATGCCTGCCTATCAGCCTGATGTTTCAGCTTCCCAGCCTGATGTTCCAGCTTCCCAGCCTGATGTTCCAGCTTCCCAGCCTGATGCTCCAGCTTCCCAGCCTGATGCTCCAGCTTCCCAGCCTGATGTTCCAGCTTCCCAGTCTGATGTTCCAGCTTCCCAGTCTGATGTTCCAGCTTCCCAGTCTGATGTGCCAGCTTCCCAGTCTGATGTGCCAGCTTCCCAGCCTGATGTGCCAGCTTCCCAGCCTGATGTCTCGATGCCTGCCTACCAGCCTGATGTGCCAGCTTCCCAGTTTGACATGCCAGCTTCCCAGTTTGACGTGCCAGCTTCCCAGTTTGATGTGCCAGCCTCCCAGCCTGATGTCTTGAAGCTTGCCTTCCAGCCTGATGTCTTGATGCCTACCTACCAGTCTGATGTGCCAGCTTCCCAGTTTGATGTGCCAGCTTCCCAGTTTGATGTGCCAGCTTCCCAGTCTGATGTGCCAGCTTCCCAGTTTGCTGTGCCAGCTTTCCAGCCTGATGTCTTGCAGCTTGCCTTCCAGCCTGATGTCTTGAAGATTGCCTCCCAGTCTGATGTGCCAGCTTCCCAGTCTGATGTGCCAGCTTCCCAGTCTGATGTGCCAGCTTCCCAGTCTATTGTCCCTGTGCCTGCCTTCCAGCCTGATGTCTCAGTGCCAGCTTCCCAGACGGATGTGCCAGCTTCCCAGACGGATGTGCCAGCTTCCCAGTCTGATGTGCCAGCTTCCCAGTCTGATGTGCCAGCTTCCCAGTCTGATGTCTTGCAGCTTGCCTTCCAGCCTGATGTCTTGAAGATTGCCTCCCAGTCTGAAGTGCCAGCTTCCCAGTCTGATGTGCCAGCTTCCCAGTCTATTGTCCCTGTGCCTGCCTTCCAGCCTGATGTCTCAATGCCAGCTTCCCAGACTGATGTGCCAGCTTCCCAGACTGATGTGCCAGCTTTCCCAGACTGATGTGCCAGCTTCCCAGCCTGATGTGCCTGCTGCCCAGCTCGAAGTGCCCATGCTCGCTGCCCAGCCTGATGTGCCTGCTGCCCAGCCTGATGTGCCTGCTGCCCAGCTCGAAGTGCCCGTGCCCGCTGCCCAGCCTAATGTGCCTGCTGCCAAGCTCGAAGTGCCCGCTGCCCAGCCTGATGCGCCTGCTGCCCAGCTCAAAGTGCCCATGCCTGCTGCCCAGCCTGATGTGCCTGCTGCCCAGCTCGAAGTGCCCATGCCTGCTGCCCAGCCTGATGTGCCTGCTGCCCAGCTCGAAGTGCCCATGCCTGCTGCCCAGCCTGATGTGCCTGCTGCCCAGCTTAAAGTGCCCGCTGCCCAGCCTGATGTGCCTGCTGCCCAGCTCGAAGTGCCCGCTGCCCAGCCTGATGTGCCTGCTGCCCAGCTCGAAGTGCCCATGCCCGCTGCCCAGCCTGATGTGCCTGCTGCCCAGCTCGAAGTGCCCATGCCCACTGCCCAGCCTGATGTGCCTGCTGCCCAGCTCGAAGTGCCCATGCTCTCTGCCCAGCCTGATGTGCCCGCTGCCCAGCCTGATGTGCCTGCTGCCCAGCTCGAAGTTCCCGTGCCCGCTGCCCAGCCTGATGTGCCTGCTGCCAAGCTCGAAGTGCCCGCTGTCCAGCCTGATGCGCCTGCTGTCAAACTCAAAGTGCCCATGCCTGCTGCCCAGCCTGATGTGCCTGCTGCCCAGCTCAAAGTGCCCATGCCTGCTGCCCAGCCTGATGTGCCTGCTGCCCAGCTCGAAGTGCCCATGCCTGCTGCCCAGCCTGATGTGCCTGCTGCCCAGCTCTAAGTGCCCATGCCTGCTGCCCAGCCTGATGTGCCTGCTGCCCAGCTCGAAGTGCCCATGCCCGCTGCCCAGCCTGATGTGCCTGCTGCCCAGCTCGAAGTACCCATGCCTGCTGCCCAGCCTGATGTGCCTGCTGCCCAGCTTGAAGTGCCTGCTGCCAAGCTCGAAGTGCCTGCTGCCCAACCTGATACGCCTGCTGCCCAGCTCGAAGTGCCCGCCGCCCAGCTTGGTATGTTTCTGACCGCTGTCATCTCGGATGTGCCCGCTGGCATCTCGGATGTGCCCGCTGTCATCTCGGATGTGCTTGCTGCCTGCTCGGATGTGCCCGCTGTCTTCTCAGACGTACCCACTGTCCAGTTTGATGTACCTGATGCCCAGCCTGATGTGCCCTTATCTGTTCGGTTGGAGGCCATGAACTTTGGACAATTGCACCTTGTTAGAGCGTCCGGAGGCTGCTCCTTTAGGGGGGGTACTGTCATGAGAGGGTTTACCGATTGGTGGCGCTATGGGCCTCTTGGATCGCAGTACCAGTGTCCATCAGCGGGTGTCTTCCAACACCTGGGACCTGCAGTAAGAGGTCTCTCCTGCTGGTGGCACTGTTGCATCCTTGGGCTGTAGTACCGGTGTCCACCAGCGGGTGCACTCCGGCAGTGTGGAGCAAACAGCACACTCTGTGATCAGCTGTGACATGAGGTCAATTACCACAGCCTTATAAATACCCGGCAAGCCCTCATAGGCTTGCCTTGGTATCTTCCTCCCTTGCGCCCTGATCTGTTAGCCTGTAAACCTGTGTCAGACCCTGAACCTGTTCCTGAGCCTGTATCCTATCCCATCCATTATCTCCCTTTCCCAACCTGCCCTTGTTCAGTTGCTGATCTCCTGTGTATGACCTTGGCTTGGCTACGTTTATGTTTCTGGTATATCCCTTGTTCCTGCTGACCTGCTGTGTATGACCCTGGCCTGGCTGACATCTGTGATTCCGGTATTGCCCCTTGCTGTATATATTATCTGTTGTCTGTGGGTTTCTGTCGGTTGGTTGAGCACTATTTATATTTGCGGTGTTTGTTTGTTTATATTACTTATCTTAAATAAACATTCTTATTTCACTTTACATGCGTTTTGGTTTCCTCTTTGCAGTCCACACAATCTGGTCACACCTGTTCATGACAGAAGGTTGGTGCCATCGTTGCATACAACCATTCCTGGTTGAAGCTGGCATGGCGTCAAGCACCTCTGAGCTTGCCCCTGCAGAGCTGAGAGAATCTCTATGCCAGTGTGGCTCCTGTCCCCTAAGCAGACCAACTCAAGCACCGCATGGCCCTGTGCTTGCGTAGGCCCTTAAACGCTTATAGAGCAACGCTGGTTCAGAGGATAAATCTGCAGAAGAGGCCATAGAGGAAGAAGAAGAGGAGGGGGTAGAGGAGAGAGCTGTGGCAGAATCACCACTAGCATTTTGGAGGTGTGGTGGCGGAACAATACTGAACCCTGTCCTGCATCCTTCCCAGCTGCCAGCAGATTTAATCATTGCACCGTGTAAGAAAGGTAACATCCCTGCCCATGCCTGCCAGACCATGAGTCAGCAGTAATATGCATCTTCCTGCTGACCGCCCTGTCCAACGAGGCCAAAACATTGCCTTCCACATACCGGTATAGAGCCAGAATGGCCTTCCGTGAAAAGAAATGGCGTTTTGGAACCTGCCACTGAGGTACAGCACATTCCACAAATTCACGAAAGGGGGAAGAGTCTACCAGTTGAAAAGGCAGCAGTTGCAGTGCTAGCAATTTGGCCAAGCTAGCATTCAGACACTGAGCATGTGGATTGCTGGGACCGAATTTCTTTTTACGGTTTAGCAACTGGGGTAGAGAAATTTGCCTGCTAAAATGAGATGGAAGTGTACTGATAGCAGATTGGATGCAAGCACTTGGGACACCTATTGCTATACCTTCATTCCTCTCAGTGCAGGTTTTTGAGAGGACTGGAGGTATAGTGGGGTTTGAGATCCCAGATGAGGAGCAAGGAGAAGTCCGCCTTTTTCTTTGATGTGGGTCTTTCAAGTGCTGTTGCCAACAAAGGTCGTCATATGTCTGGTCAAGCATGTGGTGCTCAAGCGGCTGCTGTTCTGGCCACGCTTGATCCGCTTCAGACATAGGTTGCAAACAGCAATGGTGTGATCTGCTGCACACGTGTCAAAAAAGCCCCACACCAAGGAACTTTTCAAAATCAGCGGGGAGTCAGCAGCTCCCTGCACCTGCGGAGCTCTGCGGTGTGATGCAGTAGGGTGGCTGCCCTTAAGCTGCCCCTTAGAAGACATCCTGCCTCATTGGAGTTCTGCTCCTCCTCCTCTTCCTCCTCCACCACCCAAGTAGAGTCAGTGACCTCATCATACCCTCCTTCCTCATCACTGGAACAAACTTGGCAGTATGCTGCGGCTGGGGGAACATGACTGCCAGTTTCTTGTCCTTCTTGGGCATCCCTACTCTCTTCCTCAACCTGGCAACCAACATTGGAGCCTTCAAATCACTGCGCATCCTCCAGCAGCTTATACCTGACACTGTGGTCGAATAGTTCCGGGGACTCCTCCATGCATGATGGTGGGGCTACGGAAGGAGTGACTGTGGACAAGGAGCCGGTGGAATAGGCCGCTTTGGTAGCTGCATTGGAATGCAAACTACTCTGAGCCTGGGTGACAGAGGATGAGGAGGATGAGGACGGCTTTGTTATCCACTCCACCAGCTCTTCTGCATGTTCAGGCTCAACAACACGGCCAGCAGCAGAAAAAAAAGACAAGCGTGACCCACGGCCACCTGTAGAGGATGCACAATGTCCACGACCAGCACTGTTGACTGTAGACACAGAGCCTGCTTTCCCTCTTTTCGTGGCCTGTGAGCGTCTGCCTCTCCTTGGTGGCCTTCCAGACATAATGTATATTTTTGTTTTGCAACACCACACTGCACTGTATTGTGTACTGTGTACACCACCAGAAAAGTAGTAGCAACTGCACTATGGCTGCACTGTATTGTGTAATGTGTACACCACCAGAAAAGTAGTAGCAACTGCACTCCGACTGCACTGTATTGTGTACTGTGTACACCACCAGAAAAGTAGTAGCAACTGCACTACGGCTGCACTGTATTGTGTAATGTGTACACCACCAGAAAAGTAGTAGCAACTACACTCTGACTGCACTGTATTGTGTACTGTGTACACCACCAGAAAAGTAGTAGCAACTGCACTACGGCTGCACTGTATTGTGTAATGTGTACACCACCAGAAAAGTAGTAGCAACTGCACTCTGACTGCACTGTATTGTGTACTGTGTACACCACCAGAAAAGTAGTAGCAACTGCACTACGATTGCACTGTATTATGTAATGTGTACACCACCAGAAAAGTAGTAGCAACTGCACTACGGCTGCACTGTATTGTGTACTGTGTACACAACCAGAAAAGTAGTAGAAACTGCACTACGGCTGCACTGTATTGTGTACTGTGTACACCACCAGAAAAGTAGTAGCAACTGCACTACGGCTGCACTGTATTGTGTACTGTGTACACCACCAGAAAAGTAGTAGCAACTGCACTATGGCTGCACTGTATTGTGTAATGTGTACACCACCAGAAAAGTAGTAGCAACTGCACTCCGACTGCACTGTATTGTGTACTGTGTACACCACCAGAAAAGTAGTAGCAACTGCACTACGGCTGCACTGTATTGTGTAATGTGTACACCACCAGAAAAATAGTAGCAACTGCACTCTGACTGCACTGTATTGTGTACTGTGTACACCACCAGAAAAGTAGTAGCAACTGCACTACGGCTGCACTGTATTGTGTAATGTGTACACCACCAGAAAAGTAGTAGCAACTGCACTCTGACTGCACTGTATTGTGTACTGTGTACACCACCAGAAAAGTAGTAGCAACTGCACTACGACTGCACTGTATTGTGTAATGTGTACACCACCAGAAAAGTAGTAGCAACTGCACTACGATTGCACTGTATTGTGTACTGTGTACACAACCAGAAAAGTAGTAGCAACTGCACTACGGCTGCACTGTATTGTGTACTGTGTACACCACCAGAAAAGTAGTAGCAACTGCACTACGACTGCACTGTATTGTATTGTGTAATGTGTACACCACCAAAAAAGTAGTAGGAACTGCACTATGGTTGCACTGTATTGTGTACTGTGTACACCACCAGAAAAGTAGTAGCAACTGCATGACCAGTGTAAACCAAATGTCCTCTACATTCAGTCACTGTGATACTCCAACCCAATACCTTACCCTCCTAAAATAATGAGACCACACCTTTTATTTGTTGGAGTAAAATGGTCATAACAGCCTCTTTTATTAAACAATTCCAAATAAATAACTCCAATAAATAATAATAACATAACCTGTTAACCCCAGTCTGATGGTCTCTGACGGTGACCCATTTTTCAAATACATAACCACGTATACCATCGTATAACACCAACGCACTGCGGTACCATTACCAAACTAATAGGCCTCCAGCTGTAGCCGCTCGGAGACAACCCCTTCCCGCAGCGCCACAAAATCCAGTATTCCATTCACCGTTCAGGAATACACCGGAGGGGCACATGCTAACGATGAGCCCCCCCACCCCTTTTGTTCCTTACTTTTACTGTCCCTGTCAAAGACCACCAGAAGAACACAGCCACAGCCCGAAAGCGTGACAACCTTACACTTGAGGGCCCCTCCACACCCTCAGGGCCTGTTGTGTCCTGCAAACCCATGGACCCTAAGTCAATCCCTACATCGGAGAGATGAACACCATCTCTCCGTAAATAGAGACCCACATTCGTTTCCAGCTCTCTGTGCCGTATAACAATACCTCCATTCTGCACCACAAACCTCCCCACTACTTTATTGATTTGTATACGGGTCTTATTAATGCTCACTACTGACCTAGCCCACCGCCATGTTGTGTGAGCCACTATGTCAGACCATACCAAAAGGGTGCCCGGAAGTTTTATGCGCAACTGCAAAAAATCCCTTTTTATGTCTGCAAGAAGGTCCCTGACTGACCGAATCCCCAAATCATTCCCACCCGCATGAATCATCAACACATCCAGAGGTCTGTCCAGCCTTACATACCTTTCCACTTCCAGCAACACTCTACCCCACAACATCCCTGGTCTACCCAACCAGAGTATGTAAGCCTCCCTCCTGGAAATCCCCAATTGTCTGCCATCTGGATGTTTGTCACCTCTCCTGGCCCCCCAACAAACATAAGAGTAACCTATGATCCAGACGAGGCGTACTGAACCTCCATCTGAAACGAAAAACAAAACACAAAGATAGCAGTACACCCGTTCCTAACACTAAAATAGTACAAACAGTTAAACCACACTCAAACCCCCCATTATTCATTTTATTGCACAACCAAGTTAGGTCTACTATATGACCGGAATCTCCTGGACTCCCATCTCCCAATTCTGCGAACAGCAGCCTCATCCAAACCGCATCTGGCAGCTTCTGTAGCTGCCCCTATGCGAAAGGAGTGTGAAGCGTACTCCGCCTGGTCCAACCCAGCCCTTTTTAAACATTTCCTAAAAATCGATATAATTTAAAATGTGGACAAATAAGACCCATCCTCATGCCTCAAGAACGCAAATAGGGACACATCCACCCCTTTTCCTAGCTGGTCAGTTTTTGACCTCCGCAACCGCAAACACACCCTATACGTCTCCAACCTCACATCCTGATCCAACAAACCCCCCACCAAATACTTAGATGGGCTAACTAACTCTCCTATCCTAAACGCCACATAAAAGGCCAGCGAAAACGCTGCCGTAAACAACAAAGTTTCATAATGCGATATACATACGTACCTCAATCACATATCAACATCAAATTCGCGAACGTAACAGGCCGTCTTGTGTCCCTTTGTTTATGCTGCTTTCGATAACATTTCAAGGCCTGTCGTACCCAAAAATCCTTAGTCCAATCTTCCCCACCCAATAATTTGAACAGAAATGACAATCCCGCCAATTTCTGATCAATAGACGATACCGCACACCCCCTTTAAATGTTCCTCGCTACCCAGTACAACACCAGTAACCGCCTTTCTGACCCGATTGTCACTGCCCCAGCTTCTTGCACCAGAACCGACCATTCTTTCCATACCTTCCTGTAGGCTGTCCAAGTGGAATCACTTACTGACTGCCGAATCCATCCCGTGGTGACTCCAAGGGCAGCTCCCAAATCCAATCCGGGCAAGGAACTCCTTCCTTGTCTGCTCCAGGAGCCAGCTCCCTGAACTTGTCCCACTGAAACCAAGACAAGGAGTCAGCCAGCGAATTGTCAATACCTGGGATGTGCACCGCATCAATAAAATATTCAAACGCAAGCACCTGAACACCAGCTGTCTCAGCAGCCGTATAACCGGCTGCGAAGATGCTGACATGCGATTAACCACCTGCACTACACCCATGTTGTAACAATTTATCCTCAGCTTTAAATTCCGGCATGCCTCTCCCCATAGTTCCAAGGCCAGCACCACCGGAAACAGTTCCAGCAGCACCAAATTTCCGAGGAACCCTGCCCTCTCCCAGGACTGTGGCCAGGGCTCCGCGTTCCATCACCCCTGAAAAATGCGCCATAGCCCGTGGAGCCCGCCGCATCAGTGACCAATTCCACATCGAAATTGCTCACCGGGCCAGACATCATAGTTACATAGTTACATAGTTACATAGTAGGTGAGGTTGAAAAAAGACACAAGTCCATCAAGTCCAACCTATGTGTGTGATTATGTGTCAGTATTACATTACATATCCCTGTATATTGCGGTCATTCAGGTGATTATCTAATAGTTTCTTGAAGCTATCAATGCTCCCCGCTGAGACCACCGCCTGTGGAAGGGAATTCCACATCCTTGCTGCTCTTACAGTAAAGAATCCTCTACGTAGTTTAAGGTTAAACCTCTTTTCTTATAATTGTAATAAGTGGCCACGAGTCTTATTAAACTCTCTTCTGCGAAAAAGTTTTATCCCTATTGTGGGGTCACCAGTACAGTATTTGTAAATTGAAATCATATCCCCTCTCAAGCGTCTCTTCTCCAGAGAGAATAAGTTCAGTGCTCGCAACCTTTCCTCATAACTAAGATCCTCCAGACCCTTTATTAGCTTTGTTGCCCTTCTTTGTACTCGCTCCATTTCCAGTACGTCCCTCCTGAGGACTGGTGCCCAAAACTGGACAGCATACTCCAGGTGCGGGCGGACCAGAGTCTTGTAGAGCGGGAGAATTATCGTTTTATCTCTGCAGTTGATCCCCCTTTTAATGCATGCCAATATTCTGTTTGCTTTATTAGCAGCAGCTTGGCATTGCATGCCATTGCTGAGCCTATCATCCACTAGGACCCCCAAGTCCTTTTCCATCCTAGATTCCCCCAGAGGTTCTCCCCCCAGTGTATAGATTGCATTCATATTTTTGACACCCAAATGCATTATTTTACATTTTTCTACATTGAACCTCATTTGCCATGTAGTCGCCCACCCCATTAATTTGTTCAGGTCTTTTTGCAAGATTTCCACATCCTGCGGAGAAGTTATTGCCCTGCTTAGCTTAGTATCGTCTGCAAATACAGAGATGGAACTGTTTATCCCATCCTCTAGGTCGTTTATGAACAAATTAAATAGGATTGGTCCCAGCACAGAACCCTGGGGGACCCCACTACCCACCCCTGACCATTCTGAGTACTCCCCATTTATCACCACCCTCTGAACACGCCCTTGTAGCCAGTTTTCAATCCATGTACTCACCCTATGGTCCATGCCAATGCACCTTATTTTGTACAGTAAACGTTTATGGGGAACTGTGTCAAATGCTTTTGCAAAATCCAGATACACCACGTCTACAGGCCTTCCTTTATCTAGATGGCAACTCACCTCCTCATAGAAGGTTAATAGATTGGTTTGGCAAGAACGATTCTTAATGAATCCATGCTGATTACTGCTAATGATATCATTCTTATTACTAAAATCTTGTATATAGTCCCTTATCATCCCCTCCAAGAGTTTACATACTATTGATGTTAGGCTAACTGGTCTGAAATTCCCAGGGATGTTTTTTGGACCCTTTTTAAATATTGGTGCTACATTGGCTTTTCTCCAATCAGCTGGTACCATTCCAGTCAATAGACTGTCTGTAAAAATTAGGAACAATGGTCTGGCAATCACCTGACTGAGTTCCCTAAGTACCCTCGGATGCAAGCCATCTGGTCCCGGTGATTTATTAATGTTAAGTTTCTCAAGTCTAATTTTAATTCCGTCCTCTGTTAACCATGTAGGTGCTTCCTGTGTTGTGTCATGAGGATAAACACTGCAGTTTTGGTTACTGAAGCCCCCCGATTCACTCGTGAAGACTGAGGAGAAGAATAAATTCAATACCTCTGCCATCTCCCCATCCTTTGTAACCAGATGTCCTTCCTCATTCTTTATGGGGCCAATATGGTCTGTCCTCCCTTTTTTACTGTTCACATACTTAAAGAATTTCTTGGGATTTTTTTTGCTCTCCTCCGCTATGTGTCTTTCATGTTCTATCTTAGCCATCCTAATTGCACCCTTACATTTCTTATTGCATTCTTTATAAATTCTGAATGCTGTGGATGATCCCTCAACCTTGTATTTTTTGAAGGCCTTCTCCTTTGCTTTTATATGCATTTTTACATTGGAGTTAAGCCATCCAGGATGTTTGTTCGCTCTTTTAAATTTATTACCCAATGGGATATATTGGCTAATGCCCTTATTTAATATGCTCTTAAAGCAAACCCATCTCTCCTCTGTATTCTTTGTTCCTAATATTTTATCCCAATTTATGCCTTTTAGCAAGGTTTGTAGTTTAGGGAAGTTGGCTCTTTTGAAATTCAGTGTCTTTGTGTTCCCTTCATGTCTCCTATTTGTGTGATTTATACTGAAACTAATTTACCTGTGATCGCTGTTACCTAAATTGCCCCGTATTTCCACATCTGTTATCAGGTCTGTATTGTTGGTAATCAGTAGATCTAGTAATGTTTTATTTCTAGTTGGTGCGTCTACCATCTGACCAATAAAATTGTCCTGCAAGACATTAAGGAACTGGCGAGCCTTAAATGAATGCGCGGTTCCCTCCGCCCAGTCTATGTCTGGATAATTAAAATCCCCCCTTATGATAACACTTCCCATCCTTGCTGCTAATCCAATTTGTGATAGGAGATCCGTCTCCACTTCCTCCCTCAGGTTAGGGGGCCTATAGCATACTCCCAGTATTATTTTCCCCTTAGCTTCATCCCTTTGGAGCTCTACCCATAAAGATTCCAGCTCCTCCCTAGCCCCCTCAGTGATGTCATCTCTCACATTCACTTGTACATTATTCTTGATATATAGGCATACCCCTCCCCCTTTTTTACCCTCTCTATCCTTGCGGTATAGGGTATACCCTTGAATGTTTGCCAGCCAATCATGAGAGCTGTTGAACCAGGTCTCTGAAATTCCCACAAAATCCAAATCCTCCTTGTACAACAGTATCTCTAGTTCACCCATCTTGTCCGCCAGGCTCCTGGCATTGGTGAACATGCCACATAGTTTAGACCGGTCGCATATTGTCCTCATATTGGGTGTTTCAAGATTGCAACTTGGACTTGCTACTATACTCACCTTGCGTTTTTGTGCTTTGGTTAACCTACCACTAATGCCCCCAATACTACCCTCTGGAATATCTTCCGCGCTGGCTATCACTGTCTCTGGACCCTCCCCCCCATCGCCTAGTTTAAAAACCCCTCTAACTTTTTGGCCATCTTCATTCCCAGCAGATCTGCACCCTCCTCATTTAGGTGCAGTCCGTCCCTTCTATAGTACCGGTTACCGACTGAGAAGTCGGCCCAGTCCTCCAGGAACCCAAACCCCTCCTTACTACACCAGCTCTTCAGCCACTTGTTTACTTCCCTAATCTCCCTCTGCCTCTCTGGTGTGGCTCGATGTACCGGTAGTATTCCTGAGAACACTACCTTGGAGGTCCTTTTCCTCAATTTAGCTCCTAAGTCCCTAAAATCGTTCTTTAGGACACTCCATCTGCCTCTGACTTTGTCATTGGTGCCAACGTGCACCATGACAGCCGGGTCTTCCCCAGCCCCTCCCAGTAATCTGTCCACAAGATCCGTGATGTGCCGAACCCGAGCGCCCGGTAGACAACATACTGTTCGGCGCTTCAGGTCTTGGTTACAGATTGCCCTCTCTGTCCTTCTAAGAATTGAGTCCCCTACCACCAGAATCTGTCTTTCCTTTCCCTTTGCTGCCCCCCCACTCTCACTGGAGGAGTTCTTCCCCTGGCAGCTAGGAGAGTCCCTCATCTCCAGCAGTGCTGGTCCCTGACTGGTTACACCAATGTCACTCAATGGAGCGTACTTATTGGGATGCTCCAGTCCTGGATCGGCCTCCCTGGCACTTCCCCCTCTACCCCTCCTGACTGTCACCCATCTACTCTTTGCTAGTGCCTGCACCTCTTTGTCTCCACCCGCCTCTGTGCTGGCCCCTGCCGGCACCTGCCGTGTACGTTCCTGGCTCACCTTTAGTATGGAGGGACTTCTCAGTGCTGACAGTTGCTTCCCCAGATTCAGAACCTGGGCTTCCAGGGAAACAATGTGCTTACATTTTGCACAGCAGTATTCGCCCTCAATCGGATGATCAAGGAACGCATACATGCGGCAAGATGTACAAAGAGTCGCCTCTCCACACCCGCCGGGCATCGTACCTATTAAATTTAGTGAGGATTTGGGGATTTTACCCTGTCCAAATTACCTAACAACTAGCTTCCTGGCACTAATACTCAAGACAATACACAGATACACAATACACAAGTACTAACGATCCACACACACTACTCAGACAACACTCAGATACTCACACTACACAGGTACTATGACCCCTGTTATAACCTCCTGTTTTAATCTCTTGTTTTTAACTCCCACTTAATCCAGCTCCACTTACACCAAGCTCCACAGCTTCAAACTGAGTCCTACAACAAGTTAAATAGGCACCTGGGAGCAATTAACCACACCCCTTAATTGATAGACTGATGAAACAGAAAAAAAAAGCTATTTAAAAAGTGACAGCAAAAGGCAAATTAAAAACTAAAAGGAAAAGTCCCCAAAATGCAACCCAGCAAACACCAACAGACAGCAGCAAACACACACCAACAGACAGCAGCAAACACACACCAACAGACAGCAGCAATACACACACCAACAGACAGCAGCAATACACACACCAACAGACAGCAAACACCAACAGACAGCAAGACTTGTATACTCTAACACTTGTTTTTAACTCCCACTTAATCCAGCTCCACTTACACCAAGCTCCACAGCTTGAAACTGAGCACGCTCAAACTGAGTCCTACAACAAGTTAAATAGGTACCTGGGAGCAATTAACCACACCCCTTAATTGATAGACTGATGAAACAGAAAAAAAAAAAAGCTATTTAAAAAGTGACAGCAAAAGGCAAATTAAAAACTAAAAGGAAAAGTCCCCAAAATGCAACCCAGCAAACACCAACAGACAGCAGCAAACACACACCAACAGACAGCAGCAAACACACACCAACAGACAGCAGCAATACACACACACCAACAGACAGCAGCAATACACACACCAACAGACAGCAGCAATACACACACCAACAGACAGCAAACACCAACAGACAGCAAGACTTGTATACTCTAACACTTGTTTTTAACTCCCACTTAATCCAGCTCCACTTACACCAAGCTCCACAGCTTCAAACTGAGCACGCTCAAACTGAGTCCTACAACAAGTTAAATAGGCACCTGGGAGCAATTAACCACACCCCTTAATTGATAGACTGATGAAACAGAAAAAAAAAAAAAAAAAAAAGCTATTTAAAAAGTGACAGCAAAAGGCAAATTAAAAACTAAAAGGAAAAGTCCCCAAAATGCAACCCAGCAAACACCAACAGACAGCAGCAAACACACACCAACAGACAGCAGCAAACACACACCAACAGACAGCAGCAATACACACACCAACAGACAGCAGCAAACACACACCAACAGACAGCAGCAATACACACACCAACAGACAGCAGCAATACACACACCAACAGACAGCAGCAATACACACACCAACAGACAGCAAACACCAACAGACAGCAAGACTTGTATACTCTAACACTTGTTTTTAACTCCCACTTAATCCAGCTCCACTTACACCAAGCTCCACAGCTTCAAACTGAGCACGCTCAAACTGAGTCCTACAACAAGTTAAATAGGCACCTGGGAGCAATTAACCACACCCCTTAATTGATAGACTGATGAAACAGAAAAAAAAAAAAAACTATTTAAAAAGTGACAGCAAAAGTCAAAATAAAAACTAAAAGGAAAAGTCCCCAAAATGCAACCCAGCAAACACCAACAGACAGCAGCAATACACACACCAACAGACAGCAGCAATACACACACCAACAGACAGCAGCAATACACACACCAACAGACAGCAGCAATACACACACCAACAGACAGCAAACACCAACAGACAGCAAGACTTGTATACTCTAACACTTGTTTTTAACTCCCACTTAATCCAGCTCCACTTACACCAAGCTCCACAGCTTGAAACTGAGCACGCTCAAACTGAGTCCTACAACAAGTTAAATAGGTACCTGGGAGCAATTAACCACACCCCTTAATTGATAGACTGATGAAACAGAAAAAAAAAAAAGCTATTTAAAAAGTGACAGCAAAAGGCAAATTAAAAACTAAAAGGAAAAGTCCCCAAAATGCAACCCAGCAAACACCAACAGACAGCAGCAAACACACACCAACAGACAGCAGCAAACACACACCAACAGACAGCAGCAATACACACACACCAACAGACAGCAGCAATACACACACCAACAGACAGCAGCAATACACACACCAACAGACAGCAAACACCAACAGACAGCAAGACTTGTATACTCTAACACTTGTTTTTAACTCCCACTTAATCCAGCTCCACTTACACCAAGCTCCACAGCTTCAAACTGAGCACGCTCAAACTGAGTCCTACAACAAGTTAAATAGGCACCTGGGAGCAATTAACCACACCCCTTAATTGATAGACTGATGAAACAGAAAAAAAAAAAAAAAAAAAAAAGCTATTTAAAAAGTGACAGCAAAAGGCAAATTAAAAACTAAAAGGAAAAGTCCCCAAAATGCAACCCAGCAAACACCAACAGACAGCAGCAAACACACACCAACAGACAGCAGCAAACACACACCAACAGACAGCAGCAATACACACACCAACAGACAGCAGCAAACACACACCAACAGACAGCAGCAATACACACACCAACAGACAGCAGCAATACACACACCAACAGACAGCAGCAATACACACACCAACAGACAGCAGCAATACACACACCAACAGACAGCAAACACCAACAGACAGCAAGACTTGTATACTCTAACACTTGTTTTTAACTCCCACTTAATCCAGCTCCACTTACACCAAGCTCCACAGCTTCAAACTGAGCACGCTCAAACTGAGTCCTACAACAAGTTAAATAGGTACCTGGGAGCAATTAACCACACCCCTTAATTGATAGACTGATGAAACAGAGAAAAAAAAAAAATAAACTATTTAAAAAGTGACAGCAAAAGGCAAATTAAAAACTAAAAGGAAAAGTCCCCAAAATGCAACCCAGCAAACACCAACAGACAGCAGCAAACACACACCAACAGACAGCAGCAAACACACACCAACAGACAGCAGCAATACACACACCAACAGACAGCAGCAATACACACACCAACAGACAGCAGCAATACACACACCAACAGACAGCAAACACCAACAGACAGCAAGACTTGTATACTCTAACACTTGTTTTTAACTCCCACTTAATCCAGCTCCACTTACACCAAGCTCCACAGCTTCAAACTGAGCACGCTCAAACTGAGTCCTACAACAAGTTAAATAGGTACCTGGGAGCAATTAACCACACCCCTTAATTGATAGACTGATGAAACAGAAAAAAAAAAAAAATAAACTATTTAAAAAGTGACAGCAAAAGGCAAATTAAAAACTAAAAGGAAAAGTCCCCAAAATGCAACCCAGCAAACACCAACAGACAGCAGCAAACACACACCAACAGACAGCAGCAAACACACACCAACAGACAGCAGCAATACACACACCAACAGACAGCAGCAATACACACACCAACAGACAGCAGCAATACACACACCAACAGACAGCAGCAATACACACACCAACAGACAGCAAACACCAACAGACAGCAAGACTTGTATACTCTAACACTTGTTTTTAACTCCCACTTAATCCAGCTCCACTTACACCAAGCTCCACAGCTTCAAACTGAGCACGCTCAAACTGAGTCCTACAACAAGTTAAATAGGCACCTGGGAGCAATTAACCACACCCCTTAATTGATAGACTGATGAAACAGAAAAAAAAAAAAAAGCTATTTAAAAAGTGACAGCAAAAGTCAAAATAAAAACTAAAAGGAAAAGTCCCCAAAATGCAACCCAGCAAACACCAACAGACAGCAGCAATACACACACCAACAGACAGCAGCAATACACACACCAACAGACAGCAAACACCAACAGACAGCAAGACTTGTATACTCTAACACTTGTTTTTAACTCCCACTTAATCCAGCTCCACTTACACCAAGCTCCACAGCTTCAAACTGAGCACGCTCAAACTGAGTCCTACAACAAGTTAAATAGGCACCTGGGAGCAATTAACCACACCCCTTAATTGATAGACTGATGAAACAGAAAAAAAAAAAAAAGCTTTTTAAAAAGTGACAGCAAAAGGCAAATTAACAACTAAAAGGAAAAGTCCCCAAAATGCAACCCAGCAAACACCAACAGACAGCAGCAAACACACACCAACAGACAGCAGCAAACACACACCAACAGACAGCAGCAATACACACACCAACAGACAGCAGCAAACACACACCAACAGACAGCAGCAATACACACACCAACAGACAGCAGCAATACACACACCAACAGACAGCAGCAATACACACACCAACAGACAGCAGCAATACACACACCAACAGACAGCAAGACTTGTATACTCTAACACTTGTTTTTAACTCCCACTTAATCCAGCTCCACTTACACCAAGCTCCACAGCTTCAAACTGAGCACCCACCACACCGCCCTCCCGTTGTACATGGCTAAAAACTCATACCAAACTTCAAGTCCTCTCTGTGTTCCCTTGTCAGGCGAATAAAATGAGTTTGGACTTTTACCCCCGCTGTAGCTGCCGACAGCCGTCGGCAAAAAACCCTCCCCATAGGAATAATTCTGCAGGCGAAATTCAACTTACCCAACAATGATTGCAGAGCCCGTAACTGAACCTTCTGCTATCCATGGATCTCCCGAATTTCCCTCTGCAAATCCTCCAACTTACCTCTGGGGAAGCGGCACTCCATCGCAATTGAGTCTTTCACTATCCCCAAAAAACTAATTTCTGACGATGGGCTTTCCGTTTTCTCAGCCGCCAGAGGCACTCCAAAACTGCCTGCGATGTGCTGCAACGTGGAAAGCAGAATCGCACACACAGCGGAAGCAGGGGGGCCTATAAACAAAGAATCGTCGAGATAGTGTATGACTGAGTCCAGGCCTGAAACCTCCCTAACCACCCATTCCAAAAACGAGCTAAACGCCTCAAACATGGTGCAAGAAACAGAACAGCCCATACAACAGCAACCATTTGTCAACACAAAACTTCTCCTGCCAGTGACATTCCAGCAGCCGGAAGCTCTCCGGATGCACTGGCAACAAGTGGAAGGCCGATTCTTCATCCGATTTTGCCATGAGTGCACCTTGACCGTACCTCTTCACCCACTTGACCGCCACATCAAATGAAGTGTAGGACACCGTGCATTCTTCAGGGTCAATGAAATCATTGACTGAACCCCTCTTTGGGAAGGACAAGTGGTGTATCAATCGGAACTTATTTGGTTCCTTCTTGGGCACCACCCCCAAAGGTGACACCACTAAGTCTGGCCAAGGTTTTTTGGCAAACGGCCCACCCATGCGCCCTAATGCCACTTCCTTGTTTAATTTTTCCGTAACCACATCCTGATGCTGCATTGCAGATTTAAGATTCCGTGCCATTGGCGGAACCGTCGCCAATGAACAGAGGATCCTAAAACCATCCGTGAACCCCGCCGCCAAAAACCTCGCTGCTCCCCGATCCGGATACTTACTTACTTAGAAAAGACAGCATCTTTTCCACCTTCACCGGCGTCGTCCCTCTTTTGAGTAGAGTCACTGGCACGCTTCCCTCTCTTGAAACATATAGACAGCGTATGGGCTCCCCCACACCCTGAGCACTCGTGCTTGAACTTACAGGCCCCCCAAATTTACAGGAGCCTTCATTATATTGCCAGCACACACCCCACTTTTCCAGCCGGCAGTCCCGAGGAATTAGTACCCCCGGCCCCCCCCTGAAAAAACGGAGGCAGGGCCCGCGCTGAGGACATAAGCCTCATCCAGAGGCTAATATCTTTGTGATCCCAGCGTAATGACGGGCGGACAGCTCTTCGTTGTCTGAACTGTTCGTCATAACGCAACCAAGCCGACCCCCCGTACACCCTATGCGCCTCACCAATCGCGTCCAATTAACAAACCAAGCCAATTAACAAACTTACGCGGGATTAGCCGGTACCTCCTCTTCTCCTCATCCTCCTTCTTTGAATCCACAGGTTTTACCCTATTCAAATTAAACTTTTCCAAAGGCAGTAGCGAAAATATCTCCACATATTCACCCTTGTGAATCTTGTCACGAACTTCCTGTTTCAGGTGGGCGCCCAAAGCAGACATAAATTTCACATTTTGCCGCGTCTGCAATCCTGACCACGTCAGTCCTCTCTGTGGCCCCCTTTTCCCCTGTCTTCTTGGTTCCTTCCCCAGACTGGCTGGGGGCCACACTCGCCGGCGTCACCCCCCCGGCACCTCCAGTACCCACATCTACCGAACCACTCAGTGCTGTCCATGGGGCCACTTGGGGTGGCTGCCCCTGTCCCTCATCAAATCTACCAAGTAGTGCCCGCAGCCCCTTCAATAAATCAGACAGCTGCGTACTGGACCCCGCACTGGCAGGCATATTCCCCGCCAATTGCTGGTCTGGCAGGACCCCTCCTGATTGTACCCCAGCACCGCCTGGCCCTATCGAACCCGCTGTAACCACCCCCAACAAATCCTGCAAAGCATCAGATAAATACAAGTTAGTGTTTAACTTACTGGGCTGACCGGGAACTCGCCCCACAGCCGCCATGCTGGTCTCCCTCCCTGGCACTTGTTGTTTTTCCACTCAGACACTTCTCCTTCTGACCGTTCATCCCGCTCCAGTATGGGCGGCGTTGCAAGCCTCCCAGGAGATGATGCCCCTGAGGTCGTATTGTGGAATATTGGAGGGGCCCTCGTCACCCCCGAAACTCCGCCTCCTGCAGACAGGCACCGCTGACCTGACCTGGCAGCTCCCTGGCTGGCGATCTGACGTCCCCTACCATCAGACAGGCATCTATTACCTGACCTGATGGCCTCCTGGCTGGCATGTGTGAGTTCATCTCCTTCATCTTGTCCTGCAGCATGCCGTTCTGGTAGGCCCCGCCCCCTCCCGATTCTTCTGGTCAGCCTGGCTTCTCCTGCGCTGATCCTCCTCATCTCCCCTTCCTTCCTCGCCCCCCTTGACTGATCGCTGCTCAGAGGGGGGATGTTCTGCGAAGTGACCCACGATCCTTAGGCGGGGAACCGGCGCCAGTACGGCCCATGACCCCGCCCCCGAAACCGGCCGTCGGCGTGTAGACCGCCCGGGGGCTGCTGCTAGTTCCTGCTGCTTTATTTTAGCCGGGGAGACCGAACAATCCTCCACGGACTTCTGGGGAGCCGAACGGGCCGAGGTGCAGGCCCTGGTAAGAAGCGCGCCGGAGGTTGGTACCTCCGCGCGCGATGGGACACCTCACCTGAAGTGGATCCGCCCGCTTCATCCGCAATAAGGTCCCCGACCTGACTCCGGACCTTTTTTAGCTGCTGCCCTCCTTAGCCTTGCCAGGATCAAATCTATGATGGCCATTGTGGAGGAGCAGTGACAAAAAACTGCCTCCTCCATCTAAAACTTCCTCACACTGATCCCTTGCTCCACCCCTCCTATAAATATAACTCCTCCCCCTTCCTTCCAAAAGACTGCTTTCTTACCTCCCCTTTCTTACCAAATTTTCCTTCAATATTAACCCCTTCTGTGTCTCCCTTGGCCACACTGTCATGCCCGGCCCTACACTACCCCTCCATTTTCGCTCCGGGCCTCACTCTACGGTTGCACTGTATTGTGTACTGTGTAGACCACCAGAAAAGTAGTAGCAACTGCACTATGGCTGCACTGTATTGTGTACTGTGTACATCACCAGAAAAGAAGTAGCAACTGCACTATGACTGCACTATATTGTGTAATGTGTACACTACCAAAAAAGTAGTAGCAACTGCACTACAGCTGCACTGTATTGTGTACTGTGTGCACCACCAAAAAAGTAGTAGCACTACGGCTGCACTGTACAGAAAAGTAATAGAAACAGTACACCATGGAATGCACTGTAGATATAGGCTACACTGGATGCAGAGTATATATAAACTGCTCTCCTAATACTAACAAACGATCTACTAAAGGCCAATACTAAGGGACACTATTCTGTACTCCTACTCCTGGACCTCTCTGCTGCCTTTGATACGGTTGACCATCCCCACCTCCTCAAAAAACTCCATGCCTTTGGCCTCCGTGACTGTACTCTTTGCTGGTTCTCTACCTACTTATTAAACCGCACCTTTAGCGTTACTTTCTATTCTACTTCTTCCTCTCCTCTTCCTTTCTCTGTTGGAGTCCCCCAAGGTTCTGTTCTTGGACCCCTCCTTTTTTCAATCTACACTTCCACCCTGGGTTAGCTGATAGCCTCCCACGGCTTCCAATACCAGCTCTACGCTGACGACACTCAAATCTATTTCTCTACCCCTCAACTCACTCCATCACTTTCCTTGCGTATCACTAATTTTCTATCAGATATACAAACTTAATTTATCCAAAACTGAACCTATAATTCCCCCCCCCCACATGCCCCCTCCCCTGATCTCTCTGTCAAAATCGATGGCACAATTATCAGCCCATTCCCACATGCCAAGGTTCTAGGTGTAGTCCTGGACTCTCCTTTAAGCCCCGCATCCAATCATTCTCCAAATCTTGCCGCCTCAACCTCCGCAACATCTCCAAAATATGCCCCTTTCTAACCAATGACACCACAAAGCTCTTAATTCACTCCCTAGTCATCTCTCGCCTTGATTACTGCAACTCCCTCCTCATTGGCTTACCCCTTCATACTCTATCCCCCCTTCAATACATCATGAATGCTGCTGCCAGACTCTTACTAATCGCTCTGTGTCTGTTACTCCTCTCTGTCAATCCGTCCACTGGCTTACAACTGTATTTTCATTTTGTCCATCTGATCATCCCCCACAGCTACTACCCTTTGTTCCACTTAACCCTCCCTTCTATATTGTAAGCTCTAACACGAGCAGGGCCCTCTGATTCCTCCTGTATTGTATTGTAATTGTACCGTCTTCCCCGATGTTGTAAAGCGCTATATAAATGCTGTATAATAATAATAATATATATACTAGAATATATATATATATATATATATATATATATATATATATATATATATATATATATATATATATATATATTAATACACTGCCTGAAGTAAAGTAGAAATAGTACACCATTGAATGAACTGTAGATATAGGCTACACTGGATGCACAGTATATATATATATATATATATATATATATATATATATATATATATATATATATATACTAGACTGTATATATATATATATATATATATATATATATATATATATATTAATACACCTCCTGAAGTACATTAGAAATAGTACACCACAGAATGCACTGTAGATATAGGCTACACTGGATGCAGAGTATATATATATATATATATATATATATATATATATATATATATATATATATATATATATATACCGTATCTCACAAAAGTGAGTACACCCCTCACATTTTTGTAAATATTTTATTATATCTTTTCATGTGACAACACTAAAGAAATTGCTACAATGTAAAGTAGTGAGTGTACAGCTTGTATAACAGTGTAAATTTGCTGTCCCCTCAAAATAACTCAACACACAGCCATTAATGTCTAAACCGCTGCCAACAAATGTAAGTACACCCCTAAGTGAAAATGTCCAAATTGGGCCCAATTAGCCATTTTCCCTCCCCGGTGTCATGTGACTCATTAGTGTTACAAGATCTCTGGTGTGAATGGGGTGCAGGTGTGTTAAATTTGGTGTTATCCCTCTCACTCTCTCATACTGGTCACTGGAAGTTCAACTTGGCACTAGTCTAACTATATATATATATATATCAAATACAATGCCACTAACTGAATAACCTACCTGCTTAATCTAAATCACACTATCTCTCCGTCCACGCCAACAACACTACACAGGGCCACCGTGTAGGCAGCCTTATATAGTGATGGGCGTGGACTTAATACCCCTGAGCCATGATTGGCCAAAGGCAGGATATAAATCCTGTATAATAATAATAATAATAATAATAATAATAATAATAATATTAATAATAATAAGAGAATCCCCTGAAATGCTTTTTTGAGCTCCTGCATTAAGTATTCTGTTTTTGACAGGCAGTTGTGGTTCTTACACTAATGATTGTTATATATCACTACTGGAACTAGCTTGTGCCCACTAGTTAAACTACTCACTACATGGTATGTATTTAACAGATGAACTACAAAAAAATGAACACCCTTTGAAATGTAAACAAAATGTATAACTATAATATTGTGAGTTAATATAACAAATCATTATTCCATGGTTGGGTACATACAAGATTGCATTATAATATTTGTTTAATTGCCCTATGTACCTTAGCAAGCAACCCATGAACAGTGTTTTATATTATATGAAGCATGTAGGGCAAGATAGGGTCTTTAATCTCCACAATCATTACTCCAACAAGAGCATTGTGTGAGGTTTGCATGATGGATTTCTGTTGGGTTCCCAGCCATAGGTCCTACCCTGTATGTAAATCAGGGCATATTATGAGCTTACCAGAGGTTTAGATACTAAACAGAGTGTTTTTTGTAATTCCTTGGACTCCGAACTCCAATATAAACAGATTTGTGTTTGTATTTGTTTTTCTTGTGCCTTTGGTCCCTGCGAGGAAGGAGAGGGGAGGGGTAGTCTTAGATTCACATCCCTTTGATAAAAATAGCAGACACAAAACAGTTTTCCCTACTTTTGAAATAAAGTATCAAGCTTGTGGGACAAAAAAAATGCAAATCCAGCTGTTAGCTTTACTATGTTGAATTATTTTTGTTTGCCATAGTTGCTATTACGTGTGGATAGTGTAGAGAGATTTTGAGGAAGATTCTGAGATATGGGCAAAACAAAAATAGGGACAATTTGGCATCAAAAACGCATTATTAATTCAAAGTTATAGAAAGTTGGGCCTGCCAGTTTTTTATAAACTTTAAAGATAACGCTATTATTACTATCATTACTATCACTTACTATCATTAGATATACTGTATTGTTTCAAATACTGGGCAATTCAGCATTTGCTTCTTTTTCATAAAATAAGTGAATATACTGTATGTTATTCAGCACAACACTGCAACTATGATTCTTATAAAAGACCATTCTTTCTTTTGCTTGGAAATTGAAGTACTATTTCTAAAGTCGTATATCCGGAGGTCTGGTTTGTATTTTAATCTTGTAGTGGCTTAGCTGAAATGGACATCACACACTGACATTTCACATACTGACCATACAAAAATAACCCTTTTTATTAGGATCTATTAGGATTCACACATAGGGGTATATGAACTTTAATTTCTAATTCACACAAATTAGATCCAAAATATGTTCCTATGGTAAATATCCCTTTCCTTGCATATGTAAATTAGTATGTACACTTATAAAACTGCATAATGCTTAATTGTTTATAATTCTTTAGGAAGTTGCCAGATTTTATCAATAGCTTGATTAAAATATACTTCTCATGAGAAAATTATGTTGTCTGCCATTGCTGTCCTCTCTTTTAAAGAATGTTTAATAGTTTCTTGGCTGCCATGTTGATCACTGATCTGAAAGTATAGTGGTGGGATATTTAGACAACTGTCTGACTTACATCATGCTTCTTCTGTGACTCAAAAGTTTTAAAGCAGAAAAGACAATATATCCTGAAAGAGGTCAGCACTGACAGCACCTAGACTTCTGGCTGATATAAAACTGTACTATAATTCTTTATGTGGAAAGTTTCTGTTAGAAGATAAAAAAACGGTAAGCCGAGCACTGAATGTAAAACTAGATAGTACATTTTGACTTTTACTAAAGTATTCTATTCACCTAGAATTTGCCACAACCTGTAGTCAAGTTTTAAATCTTTGCAAGTCCTGTACACATTCCTAAATAAAATAACTGTTTTTTTTCACAGTTTAAGGTCAGCAACATAAAATTGCTGCAGACTTAACATTTGAACACACCTTTACCCTTGCTGTCCAAAGTCCTGCATCTCTGGTTTTCAGAGTGAGATGTGCCAGCAGCAGAATAGGTGTTAAAGCCAATGTTGGGACAAGGTCAACCAGTGCCCAAGGTGATGATGGAATACTGAACCTCCCGGCACCCCAAATCCTCCTCACCTATTTATCCCTGCCCACTTTGGGTGGAGAAGGGGACAGGGCCAATAGTGGCAAATACCAAAATGTTTGTAATCAGTTGGGCCATGGAATTAAATAGTACCTGTGATTTTTTTTTTTTAATCAGTGCACAAATATGGGTCTGAAATGAATAAATGTCCCTGAGTTGATGTTTGACTGGAATGAAAAAATGTCTCTGAGGCAGTGGCATCACTGAAAGGAAAAGTGTCCTTGGATCAGTGGTGTCAATGAAAACAAAAAATGTCTCTATGTTGGTAGTGTCACTGGAAGAAAAAACATTAAAATCACTAGCTCCACCCCTCCAATAACAGAGCTCTTCCACTAACCCTGACCCCCCTTCCACACTACCAAGCTTTCCATCATCCTCCCCCCAATACAGAGCTAACTCCTCCTCACCCCCAGTAGAGAGCTCCTCCACCGACACCCAGGTATTTACCTAGTTCACAGTGCAGAAGGAGTAGCTGCCAGGATCCTGGGTTGGCATGGTAACTAGGGTTGGGCTCAAGGTTTGGTCTGAACATAAGAACACTTTCCTGTTTGGTGGGAGCCAAATTTTATGCATAAAAGTGGAATTACTTCTGCTATTACACACGACAACCTCCTGCCGTCATGGTTGTTAAGTAAGCCAGTAGGTGCAGGCACGGTGAGTCCTTAACAACCAGTGACCCCACTGATCCCATTCACCTACATGAGCAGGAATCCTATAAATCTAATAAAGGAATTGTCAGAAACTGTGTGTGTGTTTTTATTTATTTTTTACACTTTTTTTGGTGAATGGGTAGGGGTACAATGTACCCTATACTCATTCACATGGGGGCCCCCCTGTTAAAGGGGGCTTCCAGATTCTGATAAGCCCCGTGCCCGCAGACTCCCACAACCACAGCCCAGAGTTGTGGGGATGAGGCCCTTATCCCCATCAATATGGAGACAAGGTGCTTTGGGGTGAGGGGCAGAGCCCCCAAGCACCCCCCTATGTTGAGGGCATGTGGCCTGGTATGGTTTAGGAGTCAGGGGTCGCACGCTCGGACAAACCTCTAATGGGGTTGCCTAATTGTAAGCATACACTGCACTTTCTACATGAATAGAAACCAGTACATTGCCAGAACATAGATTTCCTAACTGGAGGATCAAGAACTTTGTGTACAATCCTGTCCCCAAAATTGGGTGCTTTCCGATAGATGAACGGCGATACATTCTGTAGAACTCTGTCCAGACACAGAACATACCAGTGACGTCTGAAAATGTTTTCGATTTCTTTGTATTGTATGTGGAAATCAGAGATGAAGCCCCATTCTTGTCTGGGATTCGGTTGTCGCTCTCTATCGTTCAGACACACATCACGTGGTATCTCAGCTACTTCTCTCACTATGTTATCTAGGTGTTGTTCTTTATAACCCTTTTGAAGGAATCTATCTCTAATAACCTTAGTGTGAATACAAATGTGTGGGACCTCACTTCCTGGCTGAACTTTCTTTTACTCTATACGGACTGAGGAATTTAGCATCAACGTTCACTATAATGCCACTTTCATTTCTGCACTGACACATGCATTGATGTTATAGTATTTTCATGCAGCGCTGCCTTATATTGTTTTGATTTATGTATCTATGTGTTAGTAGTACGTGTGAATGGTAGCAGCTCTATCCTTAATTGCCTCTGGTTGTAAGGGAGGAGTAGTTTAGTATACCTTCCCACGGTTTAATCTCGCTTTATTCCTGAGCGCTTGGTTCTGGGGAGGGCCTTCATTTTGCATTGTTTACAAGACAGTTGACAGCTGATGATTCATCCATTGTTAGGGATGCCACAGCCAGCTTCCCAGCCCACTCCTTAACGACCAGCTATTCACTGTGCCGTGAGTGGGCAGAGCTTTGCCCAATCAGGGCTTAGAATGCACTGTGCAGTGTGCAGGGCATTATGGGGCGTGTTTGGTGGGCGAACATTCCACCGAGTGCCCCGCAAATTTGGGTGTTCACCAAACGGGCGGACGGGCGATGTTCAGGGCAAACTTATGCTTGGTCCGAACCAGAAGGGAAAAGGTTACCACTCCAGGTTGGTGTGTTAAGAATGACACTATCCTCAGGGTGGAAGCAGCAGGTGCAGGCTAAGCATGTAGCAATGAGGAAGGAAGATCTGGACAGCTGCACTCCAATATAAACGCCTTTATTGTATAAAATAACAAAAGTTCAAACAATGGCAGGGTAATAAAGTATAAATTTACCAACGCGTTTCACACTCTCAATAGGGCTTTAGTGCTTAGTCATAGCTACACAACTACAAAGTTTTGCCACAAATATATACTAATGTAACATAAATCATGTGATCAATTAAAATGTATTGATTAAAGGGAGTTGATTAATTAAGTAGCAAACAAGTGTGATTTATGCCCTGTACACGGAAAATGTGTGATAGGACCTTGTTGTCATAAATTCCGACCGTGTGTGGGCTCCATCACACATTTTCCATCGGAATTTCCGACACACAAAGTTTGAGAGCTTGCTATAAAATTTTCCGACAACAAAATCGGAAAATTCCGATCGTGTGTACACAAATCCGACGCACAAAGTGCCACGCATGCTCAGAATAAATTAAGAGACGAAAGCTATTGGCTACTGCCCCATTTATAGTCCCAAAGTACGTGTTTTACGTGAATGCATTTAGAACGATCGGATTTTCCGACAACTTTGTGTGACCGTGTGTATGCAAGACAAGTTTGAGCCAACATCCGTCGGAAAAAAATCCATGGATTTTGTTGTTGGAATGTCCGATCAATGTCCGACCATGTGTACAGGGCATTAGAAAGGAGAGGCACACATATATCCGGGAGAAAAACACGGAAAAACTACCATGTGTATATATATATAAATATATATACGTATGTATATATATACACATGGTAGTTTTCCGTGTTTATATATATATATATATATATATATATATATATATATATATATATAACCAAAAAATATAACAAAATTTAGACAAATCAAAAAATTTAAAATATCAATTATATATAGCCGGAACTCCTGGATAATTGAGCATGTATTGTGCTTTAAAAATATTTATATATATGGATAAGAAACATAAAGTGCATTTGTGTGTAGGAAATAGATATACGTGTGTAATAATAAACATCAAGAATGCAACATATATAGAAATAGGGTGAGAGGGGTGAGTGGCGCTACCTGTGTGCCAAATAGAGATCTACTAGATCATTGTTTAGTGGCTACGTAGTTAAAAAACACAGTGATATTGTGATAATAATTACAACAAAACAGTTAGCAAAAAAACGGTAGTGTGATAATTATGGTAGCTCGCCTACACCAGTAGGTAAATGCTAAAGCCCTCTGAGTGTGGGCAACAATCCTACACAGGAAAACTTATCATCAAAAATTTAATTAACCTTTATAAATTAGTGGATCCCATAATACTTTGTACAAATGATAATGAATCCTCTCCTTATATCAATCCATAGAAAATCCAAACATATGTTGCATGACAGTAGAGTGATCGTCTGCTTATAACAGTACATATAGTGTCCAAACCCTAAATTCAAAATGTATGTAGACCCAGAAAACAAAAAACGAAAAACAAAAAACAGAAAAAATACAAAAAAACCACCAAATTTAAAACCGTATGCAAAAAACACATAGGTGCATTCATATGGTGTCCAAACCCTGAATTCAAGATGTATATAAACCCAGAAGGCAAAAAAAAAAAAAAATGCAAGAAATCGCACCAAAAAACAGAAAAAATGCAAAAAATTGCACAAAAATGCAATTTATCGCACCGTATATAAAAAAAACACATAAGTGCATTTATCCCAGTGAAAGTGACTGTTGTAGTAAATGTAAATATTCTTAATCCTCATAAAAAAGAGAAATTGGCTCCCATAGTGCAGTATTTCCAAAACATCAGTTTATTAAAACATTTTTGTAAAAATATATAAAAGCAAACAGACAAAAAATGCAGTTCATACAGTGTAATTCCTAATCCCATAAGGGGCTGCACTTGTCGGTACAGAGCATAAGGTGACCGAGCTATGGGTGGGCAGCGTGCACTCCACCTGTGTTCCACCCACTCACTCACTCACTCACTTTCCTGGAAGTCACGTGATGTGCATAGTGACGCCGTACACGTTTCGTCATAGACGTCTTCAGCAGTCTTTGGCTTTAGCTTTTGCAGTCTTTGCAAAATTTAACCATAATGGTTGTATTGTACAAAAACAATCAATAATATTATTGTCTTAAGATCGCATTTAAGAGGGCAAAAAAATGAAACATCAAAAAGTAAACACTTAAATCCAACTAAATGAAATCAAATTAAATTAAATAACGAAAAAGATGGTGTAAAATTTGCATCTAAGAAATGCGATCCAAGGGGAATGGACTGAGTGAACTGGAATAAATAAAAGCACATAAACTAGTCAATGCATTCAGATGGATTACTCCTGAAAATACAGATAGCTACTATACCTAATCATAATAATGGGAAACATCCCACTCCCCTTATAGGAGTCACTATCGTCTCAATACCTTGTATAGACAGACTAGAAATATCCTTATTGTGAATCAAATTCCAATGTTTAGCCACATTAGTAGACTTGTTTTTTCTCGATATCATACAGATGATCGCAAAGCCGGTCTTTCAGCCTGCATGTTGTGCGACCTACATATTGGATGCAGCATGATTCACATGTAATAACATAAATCAAGAATTTGGTATTACAATTAATAAATGATGAGATCTCAAAAGTTCTGCTTGGTCCGAACCACTCGCCCAACACTATTTAAAAAGGTGTTTTGGTGTGGCAGTGTGGGTTTAACGTGTATATACATACATTTTTTGTATTATGTATTATGTATTAAATTACATTTTTACATATTTTTACATATACTTTGAAACAATTACATTTGTTATTAACATTAGATTCATTGTAAAATAAATAAATAAAAACCAAGCGCTTATGTGGATAGATATGTGTGATATAAATAAATTGTGCTTAAAAATATATATATACCAATATAGTTAGTGCTATGAAAAAATCAGTAAATTAAAGCTGCTATCAATATAGGGTGATCAGATAACCAAACAAATAGTACTAAGTATAAAACTGATGCGCTTTAAATAAATAGTGCACAATATGCTGCTGCGACTAAGCTTAAATCCAGGAATAAAAAATGCATACATGTGAATAAAATAAATAAATAATTATGCTGCTAATACATGTGTTAAAATTGCCAAAATAAATCTTCAAATTGGTGATGTGACGGTGAATATAAATAAAATAATAATGACACTCTGAGTACAATGTCCAGGCAGAGATAAATAGTGGGGGAAAGTAAAAATAATTAAACAGTTCCTTCCCTTAATCCAGATTGATTGACTCACTGGGTTAGATCGTTTGTATCAGGATATTTAGTTTTTCTTGCATCCCACTTTAGCCATAATACTACTGGTGATTCGGCTCTCAGGATAAAGGTTTTATGCAAAGCAAGCAAAGAAAAAATAGATCATTGTGCAGTGAACTTACTAGATAGTACATAAGCAAAACAGGGACAAGAGATACACTCACAAACTCCCGGTCTATTAGAAGCATTCAAATATGCAGATTGCAGTCAGCCGCTGTGGACGAGGTTTCCCATAGAGAAACAGCTGCTGTTAACCTTCAGGTGTATTGCAGCACTGAACGTCCTAAGCTCCTCCCACGCGTTACATCACTGACACGTGACATTTTCAAGGATCCTTGATCCTTGAAAAACTTTTTCAATCTTCTTGTCTGGACTACATTAGAAAATAATGAATTCTATACAATCTGTGGTTTCTAAGCAATGTACTTGCTGTGCAGAGGACACAAGTCATCCAGATCCAACCATGCTGACTGCAATAAAAATACATACATTAGGTGTGAAACATATATAAACACACTGAGCAGGCTTGGTGCTGGTAAAGATTAATATTTATTGAGTAAAGCTGTCTGGTTTCTCATTGCATTATATGATGTGTGAGTTATGGATATGAAATGAACACTATACTAAAATGGAAACCATGTCTATTATCTGGTTCTCCAATAAATCTCTGTTGAACATGATTTTAAACTTACAAAATGACATTGCTGCCTCTATTATAGTTTTTTTATTTCTATAGCACTGTTATACTTCTAGAGCAGTGGTCATCAACCCTGTCCTCAGGGCCCACTAACAGGCCAGGTTTTATGTATTACCTTGGGTAGATGCAGACTAGAATGCTGCAATCACTGAACAGCAAACTATATCACCTGTGATGTATTTCAGTTATCTTGCAAACCTGGCCTGTTGGTGAGCCCTGAGGACAGGGTTGATGACCACTGTTCTAGAGTATAGGAAAAACACACAATCAACTTACCACTGTAGGTTGACTGTGTGTTTTTCCTGTAATCTAGTGCTATAGAAAAAAAACCAATAATAGAGGCAGCAATGTCATTTTGTAAGTTTAAAATCATAAATATATAGTAAATAGTAAACTTCATACTAAGCAATAGAATCAGAGGTAGAACAAAACCAAACAATAGTGTGGCGCTAATAACACTACAATAAATATCTTACATGCACATAAATATTATACAAATTCATTGTCAATTTGCATCAAAGTCTCTTGTGTGAATTTTTCAATGGTATTTAATTATGCACATAAGCTCATGTTCACTCCACTTTTCCACCCTTTGTATAACACCACCACTAGTTGTATTTATTGTTGGAATACATAGTTTAAGTATTTTTTTGCAATAGATGGAAATGTTAAAAGTTTTTAGTTGCATCTAGGACTATACTCTATGTCTTCTTCTGTTATAATAAATTACATGTTTCCTGTCTGCAGTTAAGCAGCAACGCCCATGTGGACTGTGAACTGTCTGTTCTGTAGGGCTATATACAGAATTTCTAACATATTATGGGGTATGTGCATCACAGCGTGGGTATGGGTATCACAGCGGCTGACTGCAATCTGCATATTTGAATGCTTCTAAAAGACCGGGAGTTTGTGAGTGTATCTCTTGTCCCTGTTTTGCTTATGTACTATCTAGTAAGTTCACTGCACAATGATCTATTATTTCTTTGCTTGCTTTGCATAAAACCTTTATCCTGAGAGCCGAATCACCAGCAGTATTATGGCTAAAGTGGGATGCAAGAAAAACTAAATATCCTGATACAAACGATCTAACCCAGTGAGTCAATCAATCTGGATTAAGGGAAGGAACTGTTTAATTATTTTTACTTTCCCCCACTATTTATCTCTGCCTGGACATTGTACTCAGAGTGTCATTATTATTTTATTTATATTCACCGTTACATCACCAATTTGAAGATTTATTTTGGCAATTTTAACACATGTATTAGCAGCATAATTATTTATTTATTTTATTCACATGTATGCATTTTTTATTCCTGGATTTAAGCTTAGTCGCAGCAGCATATTGTGCACTATTTATTTAAAGCGCATCAATTTTATACTTAGTACTCATTGTAAAATAACCTATGTGATTCTACCAAAACATTATGCTAACAGATTTAGAGGGTTGTTAGCAAAGATGCATCAACAATAAATTGAGACCTGGGTCTCGCAGTATAGATAATCTCAAATTAAACCTCCTGCTAAGTAGTTTATAAGTTGTCCTAGATATAGCACACAGGCCCAGACTGTGAGAAAAAATAGGCCTGGGCATTTTAGACTGAGCAGCAAATGGCATATTTACTGGCACCTTCCCCAAGCTCCATCCTAATGGAGGCGAGGGGGACTGGGAAAGAGCACAGGGGGATCGTAGAGCATGGGGGGGTGGAGAGCATGAGGGGATGGCATAGGGGGGTCTGGAGAATGTGGGGGAGTGAAGGATACTGTGGGGGGCTGGTTAGCATGGGGGGCTGGAGAGCACAGGGGGGCTGGATAGCACGGGAGCACGGGGGCAGAGAGCACAGGGGAGCTGTAGAGCACTAGGGAGGGCTGTAGAACACTGGGGGGGTAGTTGGGAGCATGGCGGGAGAGAGCACTGGGGGGAGTCTGAGAGCACAGGACTAGGGGGCTGAAGAGCATGGGGGGAGCTGAGAACACTGGGGAGGCTGGAGAGCACAGGAGGGTGGTGGGGAGCCTGAGAGCACAGGGGGAAGTCAGAGAGCACTGGGGGGGTGGAGAGCAAATGGGTGGGGGGAGCTGGGAGCACAGGGTGGGGCTGAAAGCATGGGGGGCTGGAGAGCACAAGGGGAAGTCAGAGAGCACTGGGGGGTGGAGAGCACATGGGGGGAGCTGAGAGCATGGGGGAAGCTGAGAGCACTGGGGGGAGCTGAGAGCACTGGGGGAGCCTGAAAGCACTGGGGGAGCCTGAAAGCACTGGGGGGAGCCTAAAAGCATGGGGGGGAGCTGAGAGCACAGGGAAGGGGAAAATGAGAGCACATTGTATGGGGCCTTTGAGCACTAGGGGGAGCAGAGAGCACTGGGGGTTGGAAAGCACAGGCAAGGCGAAGAGCACTGGGGGGGCTGGAGAGCACTGGGGGGCTGGAGAGCAAGGGGGCACTGGGGGAAGTCAGAGCACTAGGGGGTTGGAGAGCACATGGGGGGACCTGAGAGCCTAGGGGGGTCAGAGCATTTGGGGGGTGGAGAGCACATGGGGAGGGGACCTGAGAGCCCAGGGGGGTCAGAGAGCACTGGGGGGGTGGATAGCACATGGGGGGACCTGAGAGCCCAGGGGGGGTCAAAGAGCACTGGGGGGGTGGAGAGCACAGAAGGGGCAGCGGAAAGTAGCTGGATGGGAGGGTATAGAAGAATCAATCTCTCCATCTTCTTCCTGCAGCCTCTGAATGCATGTGGGAGAGAGAGGAGGAGAAGCAGGCTTTAAGAGGCTGCAGAAGTAGAATAGAGAGATTGATTCTTCCATGCACTGCTCCTCCTATCCAGGCGCACAGGGAGCTTACCTTCTTTCTGGTCCGGTGTCTCCTCCAGATCCCCTCCCATGTCATGGTCACAGATGACTTGTAGTTTCTGCCTCCCCGGCCTGACGGCGGAACGGAACTGGCCAGCTGGCCACAGAGAGGCCAGGTGAGTGACAAGGGCTCAAGGAGCAGCCCAGCTGCTTTGGCCATGCCAGCACTGTGCCCTATGGCCAGTCCGGGCCTGATAGAACATGAGAAGGCGAGGGCTACATTCTGTGGGATTTTTTTAGGTTTAGGTTATGGTCTATTTTCACTGTGTAATTTGTCACTTTTTCTCCTGCTGGTTTAGGACTATAAAATAATTATAAAATAATTATTTTTGTTTATTGAATTGTCTTTAGTGTTCTGTACAATTATATTTTGGGATCCAGCCAGCACACTAGTAGTGCGTAAAATTTCACATAGTTTAAGAAATGGGTAGCCGTGATAATATGCAGTCAATACATTTTTTATTACTGTACTGTGCACACATAGAGAAGACTGTTACAAATATGCCACGTTCATTCACTATCTAATGTTATGTTCTCAGCTAATAAGGAGCCATTTCTTGTCAAAACAGATCAGGGTTAGATGCAAGGAGCTTCCCTTAGGCTGGATTCACACCTATGCATTTTTAGTGCTTTTTGCATTTTGCAGATTTGCACCACAGTCCATTTAACATGGTTTCCTATGGAACACATTCTGTAGTGCAAATCTGCAAAATGAAAAAAGCACTAAAAATGCATAGGTGTGAATCCAGCCTTACACTCTCTAAAATTCACTGCACCTGTAAAAAGCTTAAAAAAAAAATCTTAACTTTACTCTAATTCACATCCCACTTAAGTCTCCTTGTCTACCAACAGATTGTGTTTTACATTGTACAAAGCCCAGATTTCTCCACCAATACCACATCCCCACAGGATATATTCAATCTCACCAAGAAATTGTTACATCACCCTCCGTATTAACTGTATAATCACACTGACTGAGTATTTTGGACTGGCGTACATTTTATAATTGTATCTTTGTATATTTTTATTGTATTTTAAGGTATATTTTCTTTGTTATGAGCAATAGCATTTTAGCAGCTACCAGGAATATGTATAAGCAGTACACTTGATACGGCTGTTCCAGATCAAATATATCAGACCCACCACTGGTAGGTGGTCTGCTATTGGAAGGGAACAGTTCAATTTTATTTCATTTGCTTAACAACTCTATAATTTTTTTTTTTTTTTTTTCAAGCACTATGTGTTTTTTACATATTGGTGAATATTTCATTCACTTGTAGCGCTGTTTAATACCTCCTCTTTTTTCCTAAAAGAAAAGGGAGGTATATATATCTCCTCTTGTCTTTGTTTTTATAATAGCACCTTGAAGTGCATAGATCAACACTATTATATCCATTTTTGAGCACTGGGATCAGAGTCCCTTCACTATCTCTGATATCTAAACTGATCCCCACAGGATAGGGGATCTGGCCCCCACAATCATGCTGTTGCTGTTGATAGTTTGTCCACAGAGTCTTTTAGCTTTATCCCTTCTGGGACATGCAATGAATACATACTCTTCTGTGGCAATTGCCTACTGAAAGGCTACAAATAACAATGACTAACTGTAAAATTTGAAACATATTATTCATGATAGAAGAGCACTCAAGCTCATCTCAGCAGAAATCACAATAATTAGGATACATATTAACTTCAGTTTGAGATTTTGTTCCTCAGCAGTATCTCATTTGCACATTCCTGTGGTTGTCTTGCATTCATTCCCTCTAAACCTGCCTACAGACTTCCAGGTGAAAAAACACAGTTGAAGGATGGTTTTGCACCGTTGAAGCCCTGATTTTCAGTCTACAGCTTTTCTCTAGTACAGCAGTCCAATTTTCTTCATGGGGTGGTCTACAACTTTTTCACTCTTCTTGTCTGGACTACATTAGAAAATAATGAATTCTATACAATCTGTGGTTTCTAAGCAATATACTTGCTGTGCAGAGGACACAAGTCATCCAGATCCAACAATGCTGACTTCAATAAAAATACATACGGTACATTAGGTGTTAAACATATATAAACACACTGAGCAGGCTTGGTGCTGGTAAAGATTAATATTTATTGAGTAAAGCTGTCTGGTTTCTCATTGCATTATATGATGTGTGAGTTATGGATATGAGATGAACACTATACTAAAATGGAAACCATGTCTATTATCTGGTTCTCCAATAAATCTCTGTTGAACATGATTTTAAACTTACAAAATGACATTGCTGCCTCTATTATAGTTTTTTATTTGTATAGCACTGTTATACTTCTAGAGCAGTGGTCATCAACCCTGTCCTCAGGGCCCACTAACAGGCCAGGTTTTATGTATTACCTTGGGTAGATGCGGACTAGAATGCTGCAATCACTGAACAGCAAACGATATCACCTGTGATGTATTTCAGTTATCTTGCAAACCTGGCCTGTTGGTGAGCCCTGAGGACAGGGTTGATGACCACTGTTCTAGAGTATAGGAAAAACACACAATCAACTTACCACTGTAGGTTGACTGTGTGTTTTTCCTATAATCTAGTGCTATAGAAAAAAAAAACAATAATAGAGGCAGCAATGTCATTTTGTAAGTTTAAAACATATAAATATATAGTAAATAGTAAACTTCATACTAAGCAATAGAATCAGAGGTAGAACAAAACCAAACAATAGTGTGGCGCTAATAACACTACAATAAATATCTTACATGCACATAAATATTATACAAATTCATTGTCAATTTGCATCAAAGTCTCTTGTGTGAATTTTTCAATGGTATTTAATTATGCACATAAGCTCATGTTCACTCCACTTTTCCACCCTTTGTATAACACCACCACTAGTTGTATTTATTGTTGGAATACATAGTTTAAGTATTTTTTGCAATAGATGGAAATGTTAAAAGTTTTTAGTTGCATCTAGGACTATACTCTATGTCTTCTTCTGTTATAATAAATTACATGTTTCCTGTCTGCAGTTAAGCAGCAACGCCCATGTGGACTGTGAACTGTCTGTTCTGTAGGGCTATATACAGAATTTCTAACATATTATGGGGTATGTGCATCACAGCGTGGGTATGGGTATCACAGCGGCTGACTGCAATCTGCATATTTGAATGCTTCTAATAGACCGGGAGTTTGTGAGTGTATCTCTTGTCCCTGTTTTGCTTATGTACTATCTAGTAAGTTCACTGCACAATGATCTATTTTTTTTTTTTCTTTGCTTGCTTTGCATAAAACCTTTATCCTGAGAGCTGAATCACCAGCAGTATTATGGCTAAAGTGGGATGCAAGAAAAACTAAATATCCTGATACAAACGATCTAACCCAGTGAGTCAATCAATCTGGATTAAGGGAAGGAACTGTTTAATTATTTTTACTTTCCCCCACTATTTATCTCTGCCTGGACTGTGAACTGTCTGTTCTGTAGGGCTATATACAGAATTTCTAACAGGTTATGGGGCCAGACACCCACCCAGGCATAGCCCAGAGAAAAGCTGAGAACCCAGTCAAAGCCAAGTTATAGCCAGCTCCAGCAGATAAGAGCAAAATACACAACAGAAATAAGACTGCAAATGAATAACAGAAAACGGCCAGTAACACAGCTGCAACAAAGCTTTTATTTTACAAATCTGACAAACCAGAACTACCAGTCTTGGAAATTCAAGATGAAAATGTTGCTAATAATAGAAGGCACGTGGAAGTCAGACCTGAACATCCTTCAGATGAGTGGATAGAGAAAGATCAAAAAGATAAGTGCACAATCTCTCTTAGCATAGAAGATGATCAAATCATACATATATGTAATGCCCTGTACTCGGATTTTCCAACAGAAAATGTTTGATGGGAGCTTGTTGTCGGAAATTCCTAATGTGTGTAGGCTCCATCGGACATTCTCCATCGGAATTTTCCATCACACAAAATTTTATCGTGATCTCCATAATTTTTTCTTTCGTTTTGTGCCAAGTTACCACAACACATTATTACCTTGTATTTTTTAACCTCAAGGAGGTTGGTGTTGGTGTCCCTTGTTAATTTGACATTGTATTTTTGAAATGTACCTGCCTACTCACAAACACACTGTCCTTTTTGAAGTAAAACACATAGGCAAGTATTTGTGAAAAATAAACAGCCATTTATTATGGGTCAAAACAAAATAAAGAGGAAGGCAATGCTGGAGAAACTGGTGAAATTTGCAAAGTCTTTGTACCCTAGGGCAGACATCAATTATTTTACAGTCAAAATTGGTGGCCTGAGGAGTCCTTATAATAGCGAGCACAATCCGGTCCAGGACTACAAGAGATCAACAACAGCAGCAGATGACATATCTGTCCCCAGGCTGTGGTCTTACAACAGCCTCTGTCTTTTGTCAGACCAAACTGAACCCAGGCCATCACTTTCTTGTCTTCCTTTCATGCTTCCTTCCACGCTTGCTTCCAGGCTGTGGCTCTGGTGCTGTAGTTGTGGCAGGAGGTGGAGGAGGAGGACCATAGTTGAACTCACAAACGCGGCTTTGGCTTGTGAGTTTGCCCCTCAACCCCTTATTTAGGGCTTGTAACATAACTTCTTCACATAAGAGGGATTGGCCCTCCTCCATTTCCTGCATTTTGCAGGCTGCCATGTAGGCATAGTCCTCTTGAATATTGGGGGGTTCTGAGGGTCGCAGTAGCCTTCCGAAATAGGCCAAGTGCTGCATCCTCCAGGTTACTCCTCTTCCTGGGACTTTTTTTTGGAAGGTGGAGGGGAGGGACCTGGGATTCGGGCAGGCTACTGGGCCCGGCCACCTTCTGGCTGCCACTTACCCCCACCACCTCCTGGCTGCCACTTTCCACAGCCTCCTCCTGGCTGAGACTTTCCTGTGTATGAAAAAAGGAAATAGTTTTAGGTTCATCAATCACACACAATTTTCAGCTCATAACTATTGTAAATTGAATGTTAATAAATTGAAAAGACTATCATTCTGACCCCAGCATTTTTCATTCTTGTCCCAATCATTTGTGGCCACTACTGTCTATTGATATGTAAAACACTTTGTAAAATCAGAAATTACTGATCAATAATAACATCTAGTTAACATCATTAATTATTTGTCTAGAAATATGTTGAACAATGCTATACCTGGCTCAAGCTGGGCTCCTCCATTTCTTCCATTTCTTCTTCTTGGCTGGAAGGCCCAGGTTGGACGTCAGAAGCCTCAGCTGAGGTGGAATGAAGCCTTGAAGGAAGACTAGAGAGTGCTGGCCTGGGTTCACTGGGTTCACTGGGTACTATGACTGCCTGCCAGAAATTGCAGTCTGTCATAGTACCACAGCCTACATAAATGTAATTTGCTGCAGCTCCTGATCTCTGGGAATCCTGGACCTTCTTGCGCTCCCTATTATAAGTGCTCCTCATGCCACCAATTAGGGCCTTCAAATAGGGGATGTCTGCCGTGGGGATCACCAGCTTCACAAATTTCAGCAATTGATCCAGCGCTGCCCTCCTCTTTGTTTTATTGTTATAAAAGGGGTGGTTTACCTGCCACAGACAGGGCAGCTCCCTGTACATATCAATGAATATGGGGATAAAGTCGTGATCATTTAATAGATCCATTTTCTCTGCAAGACACAACACAAGACAAACCCTAATGTCAGGCTAAACTCTCCTAATCTTGTCCCAATATAGGCCTCAATCTAAAAGCAATATAGGCCACTGATGCACCAAGTTAAAATTGTACCGTTGTTCTAACAATCGGCACTTCTGATACTCCTTCCTCCTCTCACAGATTGTACGTACGACGCACGCGTGTTATGCTTTATATACACTGTGCATGCGTGAAACTCCACCCGCCCCTGACCTTCTTTCTAGTCTATTCCCCGCCCCTTGTCTTTCGGCGCAGTGGGAGAGCACATGGCGGAGAAAAAGCAAGTGCATGCAGAGGAGAGCAGCAACGACGAAAGCCCGGAGCCACAAACGTCCCGATCTCAGAGGAGATTTAAGGCCTCAAATATGTCCTTTATAGAGATGGTGGATCTGGTGAACATCTTGAAAAGGGGCCGATGGGAATGATGGGAAGCATGGACTTTACCTAAAACCCAAATGTCAGAAAGGCCAAGATCATGGCTAAAAATGTGAAAAGTCTGCACAGGAATTTTGGGGTACGACGATCCAAGGATCAATTGAGGAAAAGCTGGTCAGACCTGAAATTGAGGGAGCAGGATCAGTACAGAAAGATCAAGAGAGTTCTTCAAAAAAGTAAGTAGTTGTCGTGTATTTCTATTATTATTATTACTTGCATGCTGCTCCATGTGCTTTTCTTTACTGTTGTACAGTTTAAAATGGCAACTTTCAGGTTCGTGGGCACAGTAATCGTTTGTAGTAAACATTGTTTCTTCGCCCACTAATACGATGTTTTTGGCAGATACAGGTTAACTACATTTGTTCAGGCCTATTTGTATTAAAAGAAGTTTATGACATTGTTGTCTAGATGGGTTTGTACTAGAATGAAATTTCATTCAGTGTAAGGAGAGGACATTCAGCAGCTGTTTACACATCTAGACGCAGGCGCACTAGTGTGGGACACCAGAACAAACTTTTTAGGGTGTCCCACACAGGTGCTCCAGTGGATACTAGGGGTGTCTCCATGTGTGAAAATTGTACAAAAAAGGTAAGTATTCCAGCTTTAGAAAGGGAAAAAAATAATGTCTTCAGCTTGGAACTCTGCCAAAAAAGACAATTGTACGACACTTCCAAGCAATGTTTCATATTCCTATTTATGCTCTCAAATATCTGGGTGCTAAGTATACCTTTTTTTTATTCACATAGGGGAAAAAAGACTCAGGACATCTGAGGACACCAGGGACCCCCCACCTCCGAAAGAAAAGCAAATCCCAACACCACAACAGGTGAGTGCCTGAGACCACAGCTTCAGGTAATAGATGTATGCCTGCATATTTATAATACATGGTGTGTTTTTTTTAATTTTAGGTGATGTGGATGTTGTGGTAGAAGATTTGCATTTCACAAGTGCAAGTGCACACATTCTCATCGGGGAGATCATGGTGTGCAACCGTGATTTACAAAAGATCAAGGAAGACATTAATGATGTGGAAAAAAGACTCAAAAACAAAAACAATCTAAAAAAAACCCAAAATTCTTCTAGTTTATTTTTATTTTTATTTTTACTATTTTCACACATTTTAACCACTTCAGCCCCGGAAGGTTTTACCCCCTTCCTGACCAGAGCACTTTTTACAATTCGGCACTGCGTCGCTTTAACTGCTAATTGCGCGGTCATGCAATGCTGTACCCAAACGAAATTTGCGTCCTTTTCTTCCCACAAATAGAGCTTTCTTTTGATGGTATTTGATCACCTCTGCCGTTTTTATTTTTTGCGCTATACGCGGAAAAAGACCGAAAATTTTGAAAAAAAATGATATTTTCTACTTTTTGTTCTAAAAAAAATCCAATAAACTCAATTTTAGTCATACATTTAGGCCAAAATGTATTCGGCCACATGTCTTTGGTAAAAAAAATGTCAATAAGTGTATATTTATTGGTTTGCGCAAAAGTTATAGCGTCTACAAACTAGGGTACATTTTCTGGAATTTACACAGCCTTTAATTTATGACTGCCTATGTCGTTTCTTGAGGTGCTAAAATGGCAGGGCAGTACAAAACCCCCACAAATGACCCCATTTTGGAAAGTAGACACCCCAAGGAATTTGCTGAGAGGCATGTTGAGCCCATTGAATATTCATTTTTTTTGTCCCAAGTGATTGAATAATGACAAAAAAAAAAAAAAATTACAAAAAGTTGTCACTAAATGATATATTGCTCACACAGGCCATGGGCATATGTGGAATTGCACCCCAAAATACATTTAGCTGCTTCTCCTGAGTACGGGGATACCACATGTGTGGGACTTTTTGGGAGCCTAGCCGCGTACGGGGCCCCGAAAACCAAGCACCGCCTTCAGGATTTCTAAGGGCGTACATTTTTGATTTTACTCCTCACTACCTATCACAGTTTTGAAGGCCATAAAATGCCCAGATGACATAAAACCCCCCCAAATGACCCCATTTTGGAAAGTAGACACCCCAAGCTATTTGCTTTGAGGCATGTTGAGTCCATGGAATGTTTTATATTTTGACACAAGTTGCGGGAAAGTGACAAATTTTTTTTTTTTTTTTTTTTTTTTGCACAAAGTTGTCACTAAATGATATATTGCTCACACAGGCCATGGGCATATGTGGAATTGCACCCCAAAATACATTTAGCTGCTTCTCCTGAGTACGGGGATACCACATGTGTGGGACTTTTTAGGAGCCTAGCCGCGTACGGGACCCCGAAAACCAAGCACCGCCTTCAGGATTTCTAAGGGCGTACATTTTTGATTTTACTCCTCACTGCCTATCACAGTTTCGGAGGCCATGGAATGCCCAGGTGGCACAAAACCCCCCCCAAATGACCCCATTTTGGAAAGTAGACACCCCAAGCTATTTGCTGAGAGGCATGGTGAGTATTTTGCAGCTCTCATTTGTTTTTGAAAATAAAGAAAGACGAGAAAAAAATTTTTTTTTTTCTTTTTTCAATTTTCAAAACTTTGTGACAAAAAGTGAGGTCTGCAAAATACTCACTATACCTCTCATCAAATAGCTTGGGGTGTCTACTTTCCAAAATGGGGTCATTTGGGGGGGTTTTGTGCCACCTGGGCATTCCATGGCCTCCGAAACTGTGATAGGCAGTGAAGAGTGAAATCAAAAATTTACGGCCTTAGAAAGCCTGAAGGCGGTGCTTGGTTTTCGGGGTCCCGTACGCGGCTAGGCTCCCAAAAAGTCCCACACATGTGGTATCCCCGTACTCAGGAGAAGCAGCAGAATGTATTTTGGGGTGTAATTTCACATATTCCCATGGCATGTTTGAGCAATATATCATTTAGTGACAACTTTGCGCAAAAAAAAATAAAAAAAATAAAAAATTGTCTCTTTCCCGCAACTTGTGTCGCAATATAAAATATTCCATGGACTCAACATGACTCTCAGCAAATAGCTTGGGGTGTCTACTTTCCAAAATGGGGTCATTTGGGGGGGGTTTGAACTGTCCTGGCATTTTATGCACAACATCTAGAAGCTTATGTCACACATCACCCACTCTTCTAACCACTTGAAGACAAAGCCCTTTCTGACACTTATTGTTTACATAAAAAAATTAATTTTTTTTTGCAAGAAAATTACTTTGAACCCCCAAACATTATATATTTTTTTTAAAGCAAATGCCCTACAGATTAAAATGGTGGGTGTTTCATTTTTTTTTTTCACACAGTATTTGCGCAGCGATTTTTCAAACGCATTTTTTTGGGAAAAAACACACTTTTTTACATTTTAATGCACTAAAACACACTATATTGCCCAAATGTTTGATGAGATAAAAAAGATGATCTTAGGCCGAGTACATGGATACCAAACATGACATGCTTTAAAATTGCGCACAAACGTGCAGTGGCGACAAACTAAATACATTTTTAAAAGCCTTTAAAAGCCTTTACAGGTTACCACTTTAGATTTACAGAGGAGGTCTACTGCTAAACTTACTGCCCTCGATCTGACCTTCGCGGCGATACCTCACATGCATGGTGCAATTGCTGTTTACATTTGACGCCAGACCAACGCTTGCGTTCACCTTAGCGCGAGAGCAGGGGGGACAGGGGTGCTTTTTTTTTTTTTTTTTTTTTTTTTCTTTATTATTATTATTTTTTTATCTTATTTTTAAACTGTTCCTTTCATTTTTTTTTTATAAATCATTTTTATTGTTATCTCAGGGAATGTAAATATCCCCTATGATAGCAATAGGTAGTGACAGGTACTCTTTTTTGCAAAAATTGGGGTCTATTAGACCCTAGATTTCTCCTCTGCCCTCAAAGCATCTGATCACACCAAGATCGGTGTGATAAAATGCTTTCCCAATTTCCCAATGGCGCTGTTTACATCCGGCGAAATCTACGTCATAAAATGCTCGTAGCTTCCGGTTTCTTAGGTCATAGAGATGTTTGGAGCCACTCTGGTCTCTGATCAGCTCTATGGTCAGCTGGCTGAATCACCGGCTGCATTTTCAGGTTCCCTGTTGAGACAGGAGAGCCAGAGAAAAACACGGAAGATGTTGGGGGGGGGGGCATTCCCTCCCACTGCTTGTAAAAGCAGTCTAGAGGCTAATTAGCCACTAGGATTGCTTTTACATGAAAGCCGACCGCTGGCTGAAAAGAATGATACCAAGATGATACCTAAACCTGCAGGCATCATTCTGGTATAACCACTCAAAGTCGTGAATGGCATACCTGAAGACAAAAAAATGGTTAACAATAAAGCACAGTAAACGGTAAGGTATAAAAAATTGCATACCTGAAAAGCAAACATGATAAAACATAATAACAATAACAATAACAATAACAATAACAATAACAATAAAACATTGCAGAATAGAATACAGTAAAAAAGAGCAGAACAATAGAGAGAGAATAGAGAGAGAGAGAACAATAAAACGACAACTATTTTTATTTTATATTTTTGTTTGTGTTTTTTTTTTTTTTTTTACACTTTTTTTTGTAACTAACTTTTATAACTGTAACCGGTTCCAGGTTCGGGTCTCTCAAAATGCGATGGCATCTTGGGAGACCCTGTGAAAGTGTGCCTAGTCTGTGCAATGCTGTACCCTACGCTAATACTCAACTAGTGCATGGTAGCGTTCAAAACATTCACCAATGCAAAGACCAGGATTGTCAGGACAGGAGGGACAATAATAGCGGGTGTCACGCCTAAATCCGCGCTTGCTGCAGACACAACATCTTTTTTGGGGGGTTCGTTGGGTAGGGGTACTCGGGAGGACATAAAGAAAATGCCTCTCATGCAGCCGACTGCATTTGGTTGGGGATGTGAATGGGGGAAGTACAGGCGCTGCAGAAGTGGTGGGTTCCCAATTAGGATTGGCGAATGCAGCAGGAAGGGCACTATGGGCACGACGGGCCTGTGTTTGTCTTTTTGGTGGCAGCGGGACACTACTTGTGCTTGCCACCTCACCAGCTTGAACTGCACTTATGGGACTCGCCACGTCACCAAGTGTTACTGCAGTGCTGGTTTGACTACGACCGGGGTGTACTAGGCCGCTGGCGCTTGCCAGTTCACCAAAACGCTACAAAAAAAACTGTTAGCGATCACAGGGATCAGGCCTGACTCTGCGAACGCTGCAGTTATGCGTTTAGTGTTTTGTAAGTGACAGTGATCGATCGATACTGCACTTGGGTGGGCTGGGCCGGGCCGGGCGGAGGGGCAAAACGCAGGTGCTAGCAGGTATCTGGGCTGATCCCGCTAACACTGCGTTTTTGGGAACCCTAAACTGCTGGGGACACTAGTAAAGATCTAATCGGATCAGATATTGATCCGTTCAGATACTATACCACTAAGGGAGGCGTATGCTGCGTGCGTGGGTGTTAGCGGTACTGGCGCTAATCTGACGCTGCCTGGGGCTGGTGCTTGCCAGTTCACCAAAACGCTACCAAAAAAACTGTTAGCGATCGCAGGGATCAGGCCTGACTCTGCGAACGCTGCAGTTATGCGTTTAGTGTTTTGTAAGTGACAGTGATCGATCGATACTGCACTTGGGTGGGCTGGGCCGGGCGGAGGGGCAAAACGCAGGTGCTAGCAGGTATCTGGGCTGATCCCGCTAACACTGCGTTTTTGGGAACCCTAAACTGCTGGGGACGCTAGTATAGATCTGATCGGATCAGATATTGATGCGATCAGATACTATACCACTAAGGGAGGTATACGGTGCGTGCGTGGGTGTTAGCGGTACTGGCGCTAACCTGACGCTGCCTGGGGCTGGTGCTTGCCAGTTCACCAAAACGCTACCAAAAAAACTGTTAGCGATCGCAGGGATCAGGCCTGACTCTGCGAACGCTGCAGTTATGCGTTTAGTGTTTTGTAAGTGACAGTGATCGATCGATACTGCACTTGGGTGGGCTGGGCTGGGCGGAGGGGCAAAACGCAGGTGCTAGCAGGTATCTGGGCTGATCCCGCTAACACTGCGTTTTCGGGAACCCTAAACTGCTGGGGACGCTAGTATAGATTTGATCGGATCAGATATCGATCCGATCAGATACTATACCACTAAGGGAGGCGTATGCTGCGTGCGTGGGTGTTAGCGGTACTGGCGCTAATCTGACGCTGCCTGGGGCGACGCATATCACCGCCGGGCGATCAGGGGGCTAAACCTTTATTCGGTAATAAATGGCGGGTGCCCTGACACTATAAAAAATAAACGAACTAACCAGCGTCACCCGTAACAGTTATACGGTGATCAGTGGTGAAAGGGTTAACTAGGGGGCAATCAAGGGGTTAAAACATTTATTAGATAGTATATGGGGGTCCCTGTCGCTATAAAACGCTGACGGCGAACCTAAATATTTACGTTCCTAACTAGCGTCACCAGCGACACTAATACAGCGATCAGAAAAATGATCGCTTAGCGACACTGGTGAGGGGGGGTGATCAAGGGGTTAAAACTTTATTAGGGGGGGTTAGGGGGGTATCCTAGACCTAAAGGGGGGTAATACTCACTGCCCTAACACTAACTGTCACAAACTGACACTATGCAGTAATCAGAAAAAAAAAAAAAAAAAAAAAAAAATCAATACTGCTAATGTCAGTTTGTGACAGGGGGGGGGGGTGATTGGGGGGGGATCGGGGGGCGATCGGGGGGGGGATCGGGGGTGTAAATATGCCTGGCATGTTCTACTGTGTGTGTGTGTGTTTGGTGCACTCACTTGTCTTCTCTCCTCGGCGCTGGGACGGAAACTGCCCAGCCGAGGAGAGATGACATCACATCCTCTGCCTGTGTGAAACGACACACAGGCAGAGGAGGATTCCCATTGGCTGGGAGCGATCGCGAGGGGGGGGCCACGATCGGATGGTCTCCCCCTCGCCTCCCGACGCTCCCAGTCAAATGCCGACCGCCGATGGCACCGGGGGGGGGTCCGATCGGACCCCCCGCCCGCGGGAGGCAGATCACGTACGGGTACGTGATTTTGCCTGCCCGTGCCATTCTGCCGCAGTATATATGCGGTAGGCGGTCGGCAAGTGGTTAAATATTTTTTAGAAAGCCAAATTTTGAAGATGCACACAGTGTGTCAACATGTGCTATCTGCCATCACAGGATATCACCCACAGTACTTTATAATTTGCTACAATCATGCCATTTTCGTGACTCTGCAAAAATTAATTCATGGTGCTGAAAATGATGTATATTTTTAACAGTAATGCATTACATACATTAACAACAAAAACAAGGTGTGTGTGTAGCAGACCCACAACATAATAATAGTTTGCTGAAGAAGAGATTGTCACCCCAAATAAATTATGTTTGCATTATTGAAGAAAATGTCAAAAAAAAAAAGCCCATTGGAGAACCTAGGAGACAGCTGAAAGAAACAAAAGCAGTAAATCAAAGGAAATATTATTTCAGTTTAAATAAAAATAATGTATTTTTAAAATGTTTATTAAACATTTTCTGCCATATCAATGGCCCCCCTACCCGCAAAGTACTCCATATATTTTATACGGACCTCGCGTGCGCTTTGGGGGGCAAGCACTGAAAACCAGATATGAACCCACAAGCACAAACTGAAGAGCAGTAATGATCGGAAAAGCACGAGGCTGAAAAGCGCAAATAGTCTCTCACAGTGGCGGCCTGTCCATAGGGGGCGCCTGGGCGCCGCCCCCCCAAAGCTAGTGACACAAAAAAAGTTCTTTAAATTTACTGTGGTCGGGCGCCAGCCACATTGCACTATAGAAGCGTCATGCCAATGCAATCCCGTGATTGCAGGCGAGACGCTACATTTGCTGGGTTTTGTGTTGCTTTGTGGCGCAAAGCTAAGCGCCTCTCCACTCTCATTGGTTCAGACTTCTGTCTGTCTGCCTATCTGACCATTAGCACCGCTGTAGGACTTGAGCTGTGCTTTAGCCCGGACAGCTGTGTCACTCTTACTTTCGGTTTCTATGCCAGTGAGAAGTCGGCTCCATGAAGCAAGAATCAAGGTAATGTGATCTGACTATCGATCTGTCTGTCTGTGTACTGATCTGTCTGTCTGTGTACCTATCGATCTGCCTGCCTATCGATCTGTCTGTCTGTGTACCTATCGATCTGCCTGCCTATCGATCTGTCTGTCTGTGTACCTATCGATCTGCCTGCCTATCAATCTGTCTGTCTGTGTACCTATCGATCTGCCTGCCTATCAATCTGTCTGTCTGTGTACCTATCTGCCTGCCTATCGATCTGTGTACCTATCGATCTGCCTGCCTATCGATTTGTCTGTCTGTCCATCTGTCTGCCTATCGATCTGTCTGTCTGTGTACCTATCTGCATGTCTATCGATCTGTCTGTGTACCTATCGATCTGCCTGCCTATCGATCTGTCTGTCTGTGTACTGATCTGTCTGTCTGTGTACCTATTGATCTGCCTGCCTATCGATCTGTCTGTCTGTGTACTGATCTGTCTGTCTGTGTACCTATCGATCTGCATGTCTATCAATCTGTCTGTCTGTGTACCTATCGATCTGTCTGTCTGTGTACCTATCGATCTGTCTGTCTGTGTACCTATCGATCTGCCTGCCTATCGATCTGTCTGTCTGTGTACCTATCGATCTGCTGCCTATCGATCTGTCTGTCTGTGTACCTATCGATCTGCCTGCCTATCGATCTGTCTGTCTGTCCGTCTGTCTGCCTATCGATCTGTCTGTCTGTGTACCTATCTCCCTGCCTATCGATCTGTGTACCTATCGATCTGCCTGCCTATCGATCTGTCTGTCTGTCCGTCTGTCTGCCTATCGATCTGTCTGTCTGTGTACCTATCGATCTGCCTGCCTATCGATCTGTCTGTCTGTCTGTCTGTCTGCCTATCGATCTGTCTGTCTGTGTACTGATCTGTCTGTCTGTGTACCTATCCGCCTGCCTATCGATCTGTGTACCTATTGATCTGTCCGTCTGTCTGCCTATCGATCTGTCTGTGTACCTATCTGCCTGTCTATTGATCTGTCTGTGTACCTATCGATCTGCCTGCCTATCGATTCGTCTGTCTGTGTACCTATCTGCCTATCAATCTGTTGTCTCTGTAGGCCCTATCAAGGGCGAGTGGCGGTGAAGGGGGGGGTGTTGTTGGTTGGGGCTATGTTTGCGCCCCCCCCAAAAAAATTGAGCACCAGCCGCCACTGGTCTCTCAACAAACTTCTACTAACACGAGATTAGAAAAAGGAGCCCAAAGGGTGGTGCACTTGGTATTGAATTTCCCTTTTCTAGTGCCGTTGTTCGTGTTGTATGTCACCGCATTCTTGACGTTCCGAATTTGTGTGACCGTGTGTATGGAAAACAAGTTTGAGCCAACATCCGTCTGAAAAAATCCATGGATTTTGTTGTCGGAATGTCCGATCGTGTGCACGCGGCATAAGTGTGAAACTTCTAAAGAAATGTGGGATGGATTACAAAAGGTGCGTGAAAGAGCTAATCTCAGCAATAAACTGTGTTTGATTAGAAAGCTATAATAAACCAAGCTGATGAAAGGCCAGAATATGCTGGATTACATAAGGCACATCTTGGAAATGGTTGAACGCCTGACAGGTATAGGAGAATAAATAAAGATTTTGTCAGAGCACAATAGTGCTTACCAGAAAGTTATGAAACGCGAATGGCGACAAACTTTGACCCTTTAAAATCTCCATAGGTGACGTTTAAAAATTTACAGAGGAGGTCTTTTGCTAGAAATATTGCTCTCGCTCTAATGATCATGGTGATACCTCACATGTGTGGTTTGAACACCGTTAGCTTGACTTGCATATGTGTTTGCTTCTGCGCGCTAGCTCTGGGGGACGGGGCGCTTTAATCTTTTTTTTTTCTTATTTACAGTATTTTACTTTTTCTTTATAGCACCCGTAAAGCACCTGAAAAAAGCCTCAGCTGCAATCCCAGTGTGAAAGCCCGAGTGCTTTCACACTGGGGCGCTGCACTGGCAGAACGTCAAAAAAAGTCCTGCAAGCAGCTTCTTTGCAGCTCTGTAGGAGCGGTGAATACACCACTCCTAAAGTGCCCCTGCCCATTGAATTTATTGGGCAGCGCCACTGCAGCACCACTTTGGTTTTAACCCTTTTTTGGCCACTAGTTGGGGTTAAAAGCGCGCCGATACTGGCCGAAAAGCTCTGCAAAAATGACGTTAAAGCGTCACTAAAAATAGCGGTGCTTTACTGCCGATGCCCGGGCGCTGACAGTGTGAAAGTGCCCTAAAATGCAGTAAAATAAATAAATGACTTAAGAAAATCTCCTTTAACACCATTGGGTGGAAGTGACGTTTGACGTCACTCCTGTCATCCAATGTTATGGAGCCGAGCTGGGGCCATCTTTCCCTCACTCGGCTACCATCAGTGAGGTAGGGGAGAAACCACTATTGGCAGAAAGAGTACAATCCGTAATTTAGGAATATATCGGGGTTATGGCAGCTATCTGCTGCTATAAACCCAGTATTCTACATACAAATACTGATGTACAACGATGGCAGGCAGTCCGGAAGTAGTTAAGGGCGAGCTTGTGGATGAATACAAGCGTAAAACAGAAAGCATTAATCATGGTGGTGCTTCTGTCACAGAGTCTGCTTTAAAGATTAAAAAAAAGGAATAAAAACAGCAACACGCAACAAGACTGTTTTCTTTACTATCAAAGCAAAGTAACAGCAGAGCTAAGAAACCTCTGGATTTAATTCATTCAGATCTTTGCGGGCCAATGGAAAAAGTGGCTCCAGGGAAGAAGAGGTATTTTCTCACTTTTATAGATAATTACTCCAGGTATACTACACTATGGGGGTGATTTACTAAGAAGAAGGCACTGCACCAGTTCATACATTAATTGGTGCACCGGAAAAGTCATTAATTGAACGTGCGAACCTGCGGACATTGAAGCGCAAATAACAATAATAAATACCTGCATATGTAAACTGCAAATGGCTCTAGAGTAACTGCGGTTTTCTCATTGATAATAGCGCACGCCCAATACAATTGGTTAATTTTATCTCATTGGACATGTCTTGTTAGGCAATTAGTAGGTGTACTCAGTTAATTAACCCTTTTGATGCTAATCTCTTGTACAAAAGGTTTTATTGAAAATATATATCAACAGAAAAGTGCAAAACAATGATGGATACATCATGAATTAACTGGTATAAGGCTGCCGACATCCGGCGGGTGGAGCTATTGATCAAAGATTTAAGCCTGGACTCAGGCGATTCAATGCCGAGGCCAGACGACATACCAAGGCATATCTACATCTCGCGTATTCTGGCGCAGCGGTATGATGTCAGTACGTATTAAACATACATGAATAACTAAAAAATACAATGCGAAATGTTGTTGCAATACATAACTTTACATGAAGAAATATAAAAAAAAAAGGTAGGAAAAAAAAAATATATAAAATAAAGAAAAACATAAAGAACCAGTAATAAATTCAGATTAAATTGAATAACCTCAGAGAGGATAAAATACCTCTGAATGTAATAATTTGTTTCTTATATTAATTTTCTGATCATTGTAGAATTAAGCCCGAGGGCCTGAATAAAGAGAAGGAGAGAGAAATTGAAAGTAGGAAAGGAGGGGGGTAGAAAGAAGAGAAAGGAAGGAAGGACCCTGGGGTGGGGGGAACGAAGCCTAATTATAAGGAAAGGAGCGTTAGATGAAATCTTGATGGGCGATTGTAAGTCACCAAGGGTTGCCATATCCTGAGGAACTCATCATGATTGTCCAGCAATATGGCCGTAAGTTTTTCATTTACCATGATATCATTCACGGTATTTTTAACTGCTTAAAAACTAAGGTTCGGGGTTTTCCAGGCTCTTGCTATGGTGAGTTTAGTAGCAGTGAAAATCTGTGTTGCTAACTAACGTTCAGGACGAAGAAGTTCTGCAATTGGTTTCCATAAAAGAGCTTCAAAAGGATCCCGCTTTATGTTAGTATTAAAAAGATTACGTAATAGTGTAGTCTGCAGACCCTGGGACAGGTCCACCAAATATGCACCATCGTGCCTTCCTGTGAGCATCCGCGAAAACAGAGGGGGGAGTAAGATGGGATGAAACTTGCTAATCTAGCCGGAGTATAATACCATCAATAGAAGACTTTATACGCATTCTCTAAAAAGAGAACATTCTTGGAACATTTAGTAGTCATACTATGCCAGTCCTCCGGGTCTAATTGTTTCCCGAACTCAGCCTCCCATTGGAGTTGGTAGGGTCTCAATGGTGTTGTCTTAGAATTAATTATAGCGGTATATATTAGAAAAATCAAACCCGAGGATTGGGGGCGTAATCTACAAAGGCTTTCAAATGGTGTCATGACAAAGGGGGCAGAATGGGATGTTGTAAGTTGTCTGAGAAAATGTCTAATTTGCAAGTAACTGTAATGCTCCCTAAGGGGGATATCATGTGAAGAACGTAAGGCCGCGAAAGAGATGATCTTGGTTGGGGTGAAAAACTAATGGATATCTATGAAGCAATTATCGGACCACCACTTAAATTGCAGCGGATTATCACAACCTGGTTGAAATAAAGGACAGTGGAGGAGACGGAGTAACGGGAGATGAGGAGAAATTAGGCCTGCTGAGTATTTAACCCCATCCCATAATTTGAGGGAATGAGCCAAACAGGGACCTATGGTAGGGGGGCGATGTGCTTTAGGAAGCCAAGGAAGAGAAGCTAGAGGTGTTGGGTGTGCGTTGACCAAATCAATGGTGGCCCATAGTGGCATTTGTTGCTTTGCATGAAGGTGAGATAATGGGGAGATGCCCGCTGCTATATAGTATGCTTGCAAGTTAGGAACTGAAAGGCCACCATTGACTCTGCTTGCGTAAAGCACTTGTCTCTTGATCCTGGGCCTCTTGTGGCCCCATATAAATTGCATAATTTTACGTTGGTGTATTCGAATAATATGGGGAGGCACTTGAACTGGCAAAACTCTAAAATAATAGAGCAATTTAGGGAGGTATGTCATGCGTACCGACGCTATTCTGCCGAACCACGAAATCGGGAGTGTGGACCAAGAGGCAAGCATAGCCTCCAGCTTTCGGAAAAGCGGAGGAAAATTAGCCTGATATAATCCCGAATATTTCGGGGTAAGTTTAATACCCAAATAGGGTAAAGAGGATAACCACTGAAACGAAAATGCCGACTGCAGGGCTTCTACTACCGGGGGCCGAAGGTTAATAGACATCGCTTTAGATTTAGCCAGATTAACTGAAAGGCCCGAAAACGAGGCAAACGAGTCTAAGAGAGAGAATAAGTTGGGGAGGGAGATTCTGGGTTGAGTAATGGTTAATAAAATGTCGTCCGCAAACAGGGACAGCTTGTGTGCGGTGCCTGCTATTTCTACTCCTGAAATATCTCGGTGAGAGCGTATGGCCTCCGCAAGGGGTTCAAGTGCTAGTATAAATAGGAGAGGGGAGAGCGGGCACCCCTGCCGTGTTCCCCTTTTAATAGGGAAAGTAGATGATTCATATCCATAATACCTCACTTTAGCCTGAGGGGATTGATATATTGCTGAGACCCAACCCAAAAAGGAGGTGCCAAAACCATAGTGTGTAAGGACCTGTGTCAAATAGGGCCAGGATAAAGTATCGAAAGCTTTATTAACATCTAATGAAAGAAACATTGTACCCAGGGACCTTTCATGCACTATATGTTGGATCTGGAAGAGTGGTCGAATGGCGTCACTTGCCTGTCTGCAGGGAACAAATCCCACCTGGTCTTTTTTTTTTAGGCGCGGTAGGAAGGAATTCAAACGGTTGGCCAGAATTTTCGTCAATATCTTCATGTCAATACTGATTAAAGAGATTAGCCGAAAATTTGCCCAGGAAGAGTGATCTTTGTCTGGCTTAGGGATCATCACTATGTTGGCAGTTAGCAAGTATGGCGTAAATGAATGACCTCCTTTGACCGAGTTATACATAGTCGCTAGGTGTGGGGCCAGGACCTCTGCAAATTTTTGATAATACAAAGCAGTGAAGCCAACCGGACCTGGCCTTTTGCCCACTTTCAGTTCCTTAATGCACTGAAGAATCTCAGAGACCTGTATATCTCGGTCCATTAGGGAGATATGGGGATCCGATAGGGAAGGTAAAGATAACTTACTTAAAAAATCATTCAGGCCCTGTGTTGAAGAATGATTTAGGGGGAGTAGAGTTTAGTAAGGCGGTAATGGAATTCTTCCAAAATCCGCTGAGGGTTTCCCGTAAGAATATTATGATGGGTGCGTAGGTTTATGGGAGTAAATTTCGGGATAAAGGTTCGCAGTCTGTTAGCCAACTGCGCATTTGGTTTGTTTGCCTTAGAATACCATTTCTGGCGGGCCCAACGTAAGGTACGGTCCGCATCATCTGTCAGACATAGATCCAAGTCTGTACGGGCCTTGTCTAAAGCTCTGCGGTTGGCAGGGGTGGGGGATAATTTAAAGGCCGTCGAGCAATCCTCTAATGTCTGTTCTAACTTACCTCAGGCCTGAACTCTGTCCCTCTTGCGCTGGGACGCTATTCGAATAACGCGACCCCGGATGACCGGTTTATAAGCCTCCCATAATGTTATTGGGGATGAGACCGAACCTGCATTAAGTCTAAAGTATTCCATAGTAGCTTCTTTAATTTCACTGAGGATTGGTTTGAAAGATAAAAGTGAATCATTCATCACCCAGGGAGCTTGTTGTGGATTGTTGAGTAGAGTACGACATACAGTTAGAACTGGATCATGATCTGACCAAGGGACTGCTAGAATCGATACCGACTCTAATAAGGGAAGGTGTTTCCATAACATAAACAAATGGTCGATTCTAGAGTGAGAGTGGTGAGGATGAGAATAGTGAGTGTAGTCCCTGCCCATGGGATGAAACTCTCGTCATAGGTCTACTAGGTCCAAGTTTTGTAGGGCCCGCCAGAACTTTTTTGCCGCAGGAGGGGGGCTTTGTGATCCGCCGGGTATTTATCAAGGGCCGGATTGAGCATCACGTTCGAATCAGCCGCCAACAGGAGGGTGCATCTTTGGTGGACCTGTAACAAGGAACAAACATGAGACAGAAATGGGCCCGGATTTTCGTTTGGGGCATAATAGGTCATAATGGTTACTTCATAATCCTGAACAGAACCCTGTAAGAGAAGATATCTGCCATTAGGGTCAGCTATATGTTTATTGCAGATAAATGGGACAGATTTTCCTATAGCTATAAGAACCCCTCTCTGTTTAGTAGGACCATTAGCTTAATATACTTGGGGATAATTTGCTGCAAAATATTTGGGGCAGGAAGAAGAGGAAAAATGAGTTTCCTGTAAACAGGCTATATCTATCTTTTGTTGCTTAAGGTATTTAAAAACTTTAACTCTTTTTTGTGGGGAATTCATGCCCTGAACATTCAGGGACAGCCAATGAAGAGTCATTGGGATTGAATTATAACGCTATGGACTACTCCATCCGCACACCCCAGGGGCCAAGGGAAAAGTGAAAGGGAGGGGGAAAGAAAAGAGAGAGAAAAATAGTAAGAACAGAGAAGAACATAAGATATGAGAATACCGAGATAAACTCTAATTAGAATATGTAGTGGATACATTGACGTATCACGCCATGGGCAGCAAGGCCCACAATAAGGTGGGACCATAGCCAAGACAAAAATTTTAGCCATGTGCCAACCCATGGGGGGAGCAGTGGTCCGTTGGAACCACCGGCCTATAATGTAGATAATTCAAACAGACTAAGTAAACTTGACATAAATTTTAAACAATACTTAGAGATAGCAACTAAACAAACAACATTGGATGAGTTACAGTATGAGAACCTCAGAGCCATATTGGCAGTTTGAGGGTGTGGATGCAGGGGCCCCCTTGCCCCCCAGGGACGACAACCACAAGACCGCCCCCCCAGAGGACGGGGCGGAACCCCACACCCAATTCCAAATGCCATCCCCGTCACCCCACTGAACAGGAGCAAGGGGGCTCGGCGAGTGAAGAAAACTAACATACATCCTGAATAACCATCAGTGGGGGTTTGTCCCTGGCCAAAAACCACCTGCCCTTTAACCCCCACCCCACCAGGACTTAAAAGTAATTTGTTTATGCCTGATGAATCCTCTTCTCCATGAGGGCCATCAGCAATGTAGAGGTGGTACAGGGGGCAAACTATTGTCAGAGACCCCTCAGGGAGTTTCATGTGGGGTGGTCCACGCCCAAGACCGCCATCTCACAGGTGGGGCAGTCTACAATAGGGCAACGACCCACCCAGCAAATCTTCAGTCAGTTCAAGTGGGCAGAGGTACGGCAGGGGGACGTCCTCCAAAGAAAACAACTGAAATCCTCCAGTTAGGTTGCAAGGTAGAAATCAGAACACTAACAGTCATTGACACCCCGAACCAAACGGCCAAGAAAAATGAACTGCACATCATGAAGAAATGGGACTTATCATCCGTTATTAGCTTGATGGAATCTTTGGGCCTGCAGATCACGCAGCGCCTGGGATCCAGATTGTGAACGTTGTGACGCTTGAGGAGGTTTACGAGGGGGCCTAGAGGGACCTGGTTGAGAATTGGAAACCTGGGCATCAGGTTGAGACAGAGGAATATCCAATTGCAGATCCTGGAGATGTTGCTTTAGGCCTGATGGGGAGGTGGCATTGAACTGACGACCTTGGTGGGAGAAAGAAAGCTTAAAGGGGAACCCCCATCTGTACTTGATCTGATTGGATTGTAGAACTTGGAGATAAGGCTTGAGACCTCGTCGCCTGGCAATGGTGACCGGCGAGAGGTCCGCAAATATTTAAAGGTGGTTGCCTTGAAAAGAGATATCCCTTTGTTCTCGAGCAGCTTGTAATAGCTTCTCCTTGGTTCTATAGTAGTGGAATTTGATAATAACGTCCCTTGGGGGACCTTCGGAAGGCTTAGGGGCCAATGACCGGTGTATGCAGTCAAACTCTAGCCTTTGCACCGGAATCTCAGGGGCCAGTTCTTGGAAAAAAAGCGGTGGCTGTTCCTTGCAGGTCCGTGATCATTTCAGGAAGTCCGCGGATACGAAGGTTATCCCTGCGGGCCCTGTTTTCCGCGTCCTCTAATTTATCTCTGAGAACGTCCAGTTCTGCGGACATTTTGTCCACCTCCTCTTCATGACCCTCCAACACGGTGGTAGCCAGGTCCATGCGGTGTTCTAATTGATTGGTACGGTGGCCTATCTCTTTAAGGCCTCGAACCAAGTCCGAGGAAAGCTTACGGGAGGCGGACGTTATCTCATCTCTTACAATGCTATGGAATTTGGCTAGCATAGCATCAGGATCAACAGGATGGGGACTTATGCGCTCCGTGGGGAACAGATGAAGGCTTTCAGCAGGGGATCCTTGTCCCAAATCAGAAAGTTGTGTATCATCATCAGGTTCTGGAGGCTCGGGCGCCATTTTAGATCTGCCTTTGCCTGGGGCCGGGGATTTGTTGCTGCTCTGCCTGTTTTTTAGCTTGTTTTTTGTAGAGCGGTACATTACCGCTTGCGGCTCCAGGTAATCCTCTGACCTTTGTGGTAAAGTAATCTCCCCCTTGTGACTTCTATGTCAGATTAGGCTGGGTATTTGCTTCCGACGGCGCGGAGCGGAGGAATCAAATATCCATTTCCTTCGCTCACGCGTATGTCCCCCTCTCGGACAGTGTCTTACATAGCAAAAGAAAGGGATCCTTTAAATTTGATGAAAATTGTTGTTCAGTAGCTCTGTGAGCCTATGTAGTGCTTGTAAGGGGGTGATTGATTATGGCAAATGATGTTTAAAGATTCGCGAAAAAAAAGTGGGCAGCCAAGTCACAGTAAAAGAAAGAGATTTTTAGAGTCCCTGTCCCAGGAGTACCAAGATGGCCACCTCCCTCCAGGAGTAGGCCGAAGCCGCGGACTTTTCTAAGGAGCGGCCGCCGGATGTGTAAAGACAGCTCTGTTGAGGCCCAAAACCCCCAGCCAGGGACAGATGCCAGTACTCAGAGGGACAGGTACCCTTAGGATTGTCTCTCGAGGGGCGATAGTACTCACTGCGGTCCGGGGGGGAGGCCTGTAGATCTATTGCTGAGGCCGGAGGCCTCCAGGAAACATCCAGCCACGGAGCGGAGCGAATTCTCACTCCGTTTTTCGGCTATTATTGTTGCCACTACCCTCCGGAGGTGGGGTATCCCACAGCAGAGGTCCGGGTACCCTCTCCCTAGGTGGATTGCTGCCGTAAGAAGTGAAGGGACACCAGTTGATGCTAATCTCATTCCTATCACTTCTAATATATCTTTGAAATGCGTTTTTTTCTTTTTTTACCCAAATCTTTCAATACATTACAAAGAACATAGAAGTGTTTCTAAACCCAATAAATTAATATTTTCAGATCTTGATCTTTAACCACTTCAGCCCCGGAAGGACTTACCCCCTTCCTGATCAAGCCCTTTTTTTGTGATTCGGAAATTTTGCGGTCATGCGACGTTGTACCCTAACAAAATTGACGTCCTTTTTTTCCAACAAATAGAGCTTTCTTTTGGTGGTTTTTAATCACCTCTGCGGGTTTTCTTTTTTGTGCTATAAACAAAAAAAGAGCGAACATTTTGAAAAAAAAACAATATTTTTTACTTTTTGCTAAAATAAATATCCTCAAAAAATAGAAAAGAACAAATTTCTTCCTCAGTTTAAGCCAATATGTATCCTTCTACATACTTTTGGTTAAAAAAATCGCAACAAGCGTGTATTGGTTTGGTGATTGGTTTGCACAAAAGTTATCGCGTCTACAAAATAGGGGATAGATTTATGGCATTTTTATTATTATTTTTATTTTAGTAATGGTGGCAATCTGCGATTTTTATCATGACTGCGACATTGCGGCGGACAGATTGGGCATTTTTGACACTATTTTGGGACCATTGGCATTTATACAGCGATCAGTGCTATAAAAATGCATTGATTACTGTGTAAATATCACTGGCAGGGAAGGAGTTAAACACTAGGGCGCAATCAAGGTGTTAGGTGTGTTCCCTGTGCGTGTTCTAACTGTAGGGGGCATGGGCCCACTAGAACATGACAAAGATTACTGCTCCCGATCACTGGCAGCAGTAGATTCCTGTCATGTTGCTAGGCAGAACAGGGAAATGCCTTGTTTACATAGGCATCTCCCTGTTCACGATCGAGGGACATAGAGTCCGCAGGACCCGCGGGCACGCTCCCACGGCGCGTGCACCGCCAATGACACAGCAACGTACGGGTACATTGTCTTGCGCACCCGTGCCACTTTGCCGATGTATATCGGCGTGAGCTGGTCAGCAAGTAATTAACCACTTGACCACTGGGCACTTAAACCCCCTTCCTAACCAGACCAATTTTCAGCTTTCAGTGCTCTCACACTTTGAATGACAATTACTCAGTCAGGGAACCCTCTACCCATATGAAATTTTTGTCCTTTTTTTCACACAAATAGAGCTTTCTTTTGGTGGTATTTAATCACTGCTGGGTTTTTCATTTTTTGCGCTATAAATCAAAAAATACTGAAAATTCTGTAAAAAAAAAAATTCTTTCCGTTAAAATTTAGCAAATTAGTCATTTTTCTTCATAAATTTTGTCCAAAATTTATACTGCTACATATCTTTGGTAAAAATAATCAAAATTGGTGTATATTATTTGGTCGGTGAGAAAGTTATAGAGTCCACAAGCTATGATGCCAATCTCTGAAAATTGATCACATCTGAAGTACTGATGACCTATCTAATTTCTTGAGACCCTAACAAGCCAGGAAAGTACAAATACCCCCCAAATGAGCCCTTTCTGGAAAGTAGACATTCCAAGGTATTTAGAAAGAGGCATGGTGAGGTTTTTGAAGTTGTTTCTCACACACAGCATATGCATACCACACATGACACCCCAAAACACATTCTGCTACTCCTCCTGAGTATGGCGATACCCCATGTGGAAGACTTTTACACAGCGTGGCCGCATACAGAGGACTGACATTCAGGGAGCACCAGCAGACGTTCTAGGGGCATAAATTTCAAGTCTAATTTGACTATCTGTTTACACTTTGAGGCATTGTAGTAGCATGGATGCCAACTGATGTGGCATGGATGAGCCGTGGATGTGGATGGCTGGGTATGGATGGGATGGCTGAGTATGGCTGTGTGGGTATGGCTGAGTGTGAGTGGGATGACTGGGTATGGCTGAGTATAGATGGGTATTGCAGAGTATGGATGGATGGATGAGTATTGCAGAGTATGGATGAATGGATGGATGAGTATTGCTGTGTATGGATGGATGGATGAGTATTGCAGAGTATGGATGGATGGATGAGTATTGCAGAGTATGGATGGAAGGATGAGTATTGCAGAGTATGGATGGATGGATGAGTATTGCAGAGTATGGATGGATGGATGAGTATTGCAGAGTATGGATGGACGGATGAGTATTGCAGTGTATGGATGGACGGATGAGTAGTGGCAGAGTATATTGACAGAGTATTGCAGAGTATATTGGCAGAGTATTTTGGCAGAGTATTTTGGCAGAGTATATTGGCAGAGTATTGCAGAGTATATTGGCAGAGTATTGCAGAGTATATTGGCAGACTATTGAAGAGTATGTTGGCAGATTATTGCAGAGTATATTGGCAGAGTATTGCAGAGAATATATTGGCAGAGTATTGCAGTGTATATTGGCAGAGTATTGCAGAGTATATTGGCAGACTATTGCAGAGTATATTGGCAGACTATTGCAGAGTATATTGGCAGAGTATATTGGCAGAGTATTGCAGAGTATATTGGCAGAGTATTGCAGCTGGAATGGGCACTGAGCAGCGCTGTGGGCACTACACATCCAACCCACAGCAGTGCTGCAAACAATCTCTCCCGGACGTGACGCTGGTTTGTTGTTGTGATCGCTCCGTCATTTGACAGAGCAATCACGTGGTAAACGGCCGCTATCATCAGCCAGTTACTGTGATCCGTGTTGCGCCATGTCTTCCAGACCTGGCGGTCACGGATATTTCCGGGTGCACGCCCCAGGGGGCACGCGAGAGCAAGATTCTGGGAGGATGTCCATGGACACCCTCCCAGAATAAGCCGACCGCGCTGTAGCCGTCTTTCGGCTATGGCCTGGTCTGCATGTGGTTAAAGGTGACCATACACTGCAATCAGTTAGATCTTAAATAAATTAGATTTAGTGCAAGAGCCTGTTTGATTTCCTATATTTTGAATTAAGTGTTCAAATGCATTTTCCTATTACCTAATTTGCCTAAATATCGAGTTGTACAGAGATTGGGCAATCAGATTGCATAGTGCATGACCATCATAAGTGCCAAATTTGGAATGTAGATGTGCCATGACCCACTTGTATTTTCCTAACAATATTTCTTGAGCACTATACAAGGCACATGAAAAATCACCTTTTTTAAGACATGCTAGAGTGACCAGGAATCTATGGCTCTCCAGCTGTTGTGGAACTACACATCCCATGAGGCATTGTAAAACTCTGACATTCACAGACATGACTAGGCATGATGGGATTTGTAGTTCCTGAACAACTGGAGTCCCGTAGTTTGACGACCCTTGTGCTAGACCATTATTATGCCTCCAGAATTGGGAGTGTAGCATCTACCCAACTTCTCTCTGCTGGTGGACACAAGAACCTAGATCTATAGATATTTAGATACATCTCTATATACACACATGTACAACAAAGAAAAAAAATGTTTTGCCCACGGGGCTTTTAGAGTCAGACCTCAGACAGTAAATGTAAAAATATGATTTTTTTTTATTATCATACAGTTAAAAACATATGTACCACAATTATAAAGAAGGCATAAATGATGAACATGAATGGTGCTGCATAGAGCTCATATGGAAAAATTAGATATGCGGGACCTGAAAGCACCATACAGACCCCCCAATTGATCTAGAGCTGCTGCGTGAATGATCTCTACGCATTTCGCAAGGTAATTCTCGCTTCCTCAGGAGAGGCGCAGGTAGGTATCTGGAGATAAAAATGAATCAATGAATGATAACAATAATAAACAAAAAATAAATAAAAAGGGAGGAAAGGGCAGGATGAGAACCATGTATGTATGAGTTTATCTCAATATCTGTAACTCACAGGTAGTGCCAAATGCTGGTCAACTCTCGCTGGAAAGGTAATCTGGTTGGATAAAGAAGGCACTCTTATGTGTAGCAATATATATGGTAACATACAGAGGGTCTCCACCGGGCGTGTCCAGAACTGAACTCCTTTTACACACACACATGTCCCTGAGCATGCCCAGAACTACCCAAATGCAGCTAGCACAAAATAAGCCACCCCCCTGTCCAAAATTAAGCACATCATCCAGCATGCTACAATATTACAGATGGGACAAACACACCCTGGTCCAGGGGGGGGGGGGCAAACAAAGAGCCTAACATGGGCAAAAGTTATACAACAAATACTATTGCAGTCTATGGGAACTGACTTGTTAATTTTATGAGTCTCCACTTGCCTGGCTGATATTCTAGTTATTGGCCTTAAAATGGGTATGGGGGCCCAGGTCCCACCCTGAGGGACATATATCAATGTCACCAATTTGGACAACCCCAAAAACAAAACAAGGAGAAGTGCCTTTAAAAATGCAAAATTTCTTAACAGCTAGTAACTTGGGGGGGCTTATTCTGCCTGTAAAGTGGTGCATCTGTAGCATGTATCCAAAATGCTGCTTCAAAGATGTACGGCTTTAGAGAAAACTTACAAATTTACATTTGTAAGCTGCAGATGCAATATTTTAACCCAAAACAAAAAATAGCCTGCTCTACCAATACATACAAGGCAATTTGGGTCTGTTAAGGCTTAAAATGAGAACCGTTGTTTAACAGAGATATTCCTGCGCTATCAAGTATGGAGATGGCTAGGGGTGGAAAAGTACATGCACCTATTCGGGTAAACACCTGACCTTTATTGATAATATATATGGATAAATGGTGCAGCGCTAATCCTGTATGTAAAACCTCTGGTGGTTTAAAAATAGGTCATATTGTATGTCACTACAGTGTATATAAAAAATAAAATAAAAATAATTAATATTCTAGAAAACCAGTGGGGTATTCCTACAAATGGTGTGTCTCACTAAACTAAGTAAATAATAAAAATGTTAGTGTAAATAAAATACCATAAGATGTGTGTTGAAAACTTAGATCACCATAACAATATCTGGTTCGACATAAGTGACAAAAACCAATTTTAAATAAAGTGCAGTGTGATTTGTACTAAATACATAACAATCCAAAAGTGACAATGTGCATTGTGCAAACACTGTGCATAATATAAATGGCTACACCACACAATAACTTGCGGTGTTAAACGACAAACCTTCATATAAAGTGCAAATGTGCAAAAAAAGACCAAAAACCTCCAAAGTATATAGTCATAAAATATTAGTAAATATCCCAAAGGTTATGATGCATAAAAAAGAATTGATGCATAAAAAAGAAATTTCACACAGAAAAAAACGTCCTTATTCATGATGAAATCTGTGACAGTAAAGTGCTACCATGCGCATGTGGCAGTTGGGGTGCCTGGTGACTCAAATCTCATGCAGCTTCGTGTGCAAACACTACAGTGGGTAGTGGCCCCTTACCTTAAAGTAATGGGGCAACAGCATATGACCAAAAAGGCTCTTTTTCTCTTCCACCTAGGGGCTCCTGTGCATTCCTCACCGTCCTAGGGTAAGGCTCCCTCAGATGTGATGCAGGAAGGTATTTGTAAATAAAGTAGAGTAGAAAAGAACCCAATAGTGTAATTCCGTTTTCTTAGGTAACTTGTTGTTTATTAGGCAAAGTTAGGCAAATGTTACATAAAAATAAAATTAGCATTAGATTGATACCAAAGAGAGATATAAAGGAAAGGAAAATACAAGAAAATATTTGGGTAAAGATCTTATTTTCTCGTATTTTCCTTTCCTTTATATTTCTCTTCATATACTTCCCTTTATCACTGATTTGCAACATAGGGAAGTATTTAAAAGCTCCTACAGGATTAGCCTCTCTTCTTATTTTAACCGAGGTTAGAGACTATTTTAACACAATTCATTTTGATTTTTTATACACCTTTTTATATATATTTTTTATACATATAATAAAGATACACAATTCTGTTATTAATAAATTTTAGGCCCTTTGGTATCAATCTAATGCTAATTTTATTTTTATGTAACGTTGTTTCTTATATATATATATATGCTTTTATATATTTAATTTATTCATTATGTACATCTAGCATGTTATCAGTGTTTGCTGCCTCTCTCTTCCTTCGTTTCTAGTATCATATTTATCTATATTATCGTGTCACAAGCTCTGCCCGATTTAAACTTATCTAGGGCATTATCAGACCATCTACATCATCCCGCAGGCAATCCTATATCTGTAGCTCAAATCGCAATTCGACCCCCCCCCCGCTCGGCTTCTATCATTAGAAGCTATTCCTGTCCCCCTCTGCTGACAGTACAAGCGGCATTGAACTAGCTGACAGCCCTTATTGGCCAGTAATAGTCAGCTGACACACATGATAAACGGAATCTGAGCTTCAAAAAACCTCTAGGAAAATAACCACCGTAACACAACATATCAAACTTCGGGAAAATGGGCGCTCATTGCTGGCCAATATTAAACTATTTAAGGACACTGTTACAGCCTATACTTATCCCCTGAAGAAGTCACGTGTGGTGTGACGTCACGCGTAGGGACGGGATAGGCTGGATACACTGAGAGAAGGGTACGAGCTCTCTGCTCGTTGGATACAAACATTGTATTACTCAATTGCTAATGTGAGTACCTGTTTCTTTGCCTAATAAACAACAAGTTACCTAAGAAAACGGAATTACACTATTGGGTTCTTTTCTACTCTACTTTATTTACAAATACCTTCCTGCATCACATCTGAGGGAGCCTTACCCTAGGACGGTGAGGAATGCGCAGGAGCCCCTAGGTGGAAGAGAAAAAGAGCCTTTTTGGTCATATGCTGTTGCCCCATTACTTTAAGGTAAGGGGCCACTACCCACTGTAGTGTTTGCACACGAAGCTGCATGAGATTTGAGTCACCAGGCACCCCAACTGCCACATGCGCATGGTAGCACTTTACTGTCACAGATTTCATCATGAATAAGGACGTTTTTTTCAGTGTGAAATTTCTTTTTTATGCATCAATTCTTTTTTATGCATCATAACCTTTGGGATATTTACTAATATTTTATGACTATATACTTTGGAGGTTTTTGGTCTTTTTTTGCACATTTGCACTTTATATGAAGGTTTGTCGTTTAACACCGCAAGTTATTGTGTGGTGTAGCCATTTATATTATGCACAGTGTTTGCACAATGCACATTGTCACTTTTGGATTGTTATGTATTTAGTACAAATCACACTGCACTTTATTTAAAATTGGTTTTTGTCACTTATGTCGAACCAGATATTGTTATGGTGATCTAAGTTTTCAACACACATCTTATGGTATTTTATTTACACTAACATTTTTATTATTTACTTAGTTTAGTGAGACACACCATTTGTAGGAATACCCCACTGGTTTTCTAGAATATTAATTATTTTTATTTTATTTTTTATATACACTGTAGTGACATACAATATGACCTATTTTTAAACCACCAGAGGTTTTACATACAGGATTAGCGCTGCACCATTTATCCATATATATTAAAATGAGAACCCCCACGTGAAAAATACCACCCCAAACTAACAAACTCCTAGCCAAACACACAGCATGCCAGCCCTTAAAAGGGGGTGGATGCTAGGGGGCAGGAGGGGCTTGGGCACCCCAAAAGTCAACCACCGTGTTTCCATGTTCAGGGAGACAAGGACCTCTTCCACACAACCCTAGGCTGGGGTTGTGGGGGGCTGCAGATAGGGGGCTTTACAGAATGTGTAAAAACCCCTTTAAACTAGTGGGTACAAGGTGCTTTGTGGTTGGTATTGGGCTGACCCCAACATGCCCCAAAGGCAGCCAGCTATGTTAAGTGCATGTGGCCTTGTATGGTTCAGGAGGGGGTTGGGCGATTGCTCTTCTTGCCCCTTTCCTAACTGTTGTATGCTCTGAAAAAGGATGTGGTTTGAATTGGTGAAGGCAGCTCACAGCCTTTTGAGAATAGAGTGGAGTTCCCCTTTAAAAGCAAAAGTTAGCCCATAGAAATCCAAGGGGTTAGAGGGGGAGATAAGAGCATTGTAGAATGGAGTGTGGAGTTCCCCTTTAAAAGCAAAAGATAGCCCATGGAAATCCAAGGGGTTAGAGGGGGGAGACAAGATACCGTGCGCCATGTCCACATTGGCACACAGATTGCATCCTCCCGTGCGCCGAAATCACCATAGTAAATGGGGGATTTGCGCTCTGTTACCGACGCACCATTTCGTAAATATGGAAATGTGTGTTGCGCCTCTAATGATGGCGCATGGCTTTTGTAAATCACCCCCTATATCTGTTACACAGCAAAAGTGAAGTAGTAGAGAAACTTGAACAGTATTTGGCTCAAGTAATGTAGCAAAATGCTGAGTGTATTGGGAAACACAAAGGATTTGAATCTACAGGTGTTAACACACAGGCAATTCTCAGAAAGCATGGCATAATATTTCAAATTACTGTACCATACAACCCAGAACAAAACAGTATTGAAGAAAGAATGAACCATACTCTATGTGAGAGTGGAAGAACTATGCTGTTGGATAAGCCAGCCACATACTGGGAGGAAGCAATTATGACCACATGCTATCTCCAAAATTGACTACTAGTACATTCAACTGAGAAAACTCCATATGAACTGTGGAATGGAAATGCCCCGAATTTGAACCATCTAAAAAAATTTTGCAAGCAAAGCCTATGTGCACATCCCAAAAGAAAAACATACAAAATAGGATGCCTGCACAATGGAAGGTGTACTTGTGGGGTGCAGTAGACATGTGCAATTTGTTTCGTTGCAAATTGAAATTTGGACAAATTTTTGTTTTTCGGTAATTCAGATGTATTATGCCCTGTACACACGATCAGACATTGATCGGACATTCCAACAACAAAATCCATCGGATTTTTTCCGACGGATGTTGGCTCAAACTTGTCTTGCATACACACGGTCGCACAAAGTGAAAATCGGAAAATCCGATCGTTCTGAACGCGGTGACGTAAAACACGTACGTCGGGACTATGAATGGGGCAGTAGCAAATAGCTTTCCTCTCTTAATTTATTCTGAGCATGCATGGCACTTTGTGCGTCGGATTTGTGTACACACGATCGAAATTTAAACGATCTGATTTTGTTGTCGGAAAATTTTATATCCTGCTCTCAAACTTTGTGTGTCGGAAATTCCGACGGAAAAAGTCAGATGGAGCCCACACACGATCGGAATTTCCGACAACACAATCCAATCGCACTTTTTCCATCTGAAAATCCGACCGTGTGTACAGGGCATTAGAATTTCCGAATTAGACTGCTTTCACACAGAGCTAAAAATAGCGCCTGCATAGCGCCTGTAAAGAGCCTCTCCTGTCTCTCCAGTGTGAAAGCCTGAGTGCTTTCACACTGGAGCGGTGCACTTGCAGGACGGTAAAAAAAGTCCTGCAAGCAGCATCTTTGCAGTGCTGTAGGAGCAGTGTATACACATGCTCCTAAAGAGCCCCTGCCCATTGAAATCAATGGGGCAGTGCCGCCAAACGCCGGCAAAGCGCCACTGCAGTGGCGCTTTGCGGGCGGTTTTAATCCTTTTTTGGCCACTAGCAGGGGTTAAAAGCGCCCTGCTAGTGGCCGAATAGCGCCGCTAAAATGACGGTAAAGCACCGCTAAAAATAGCGTCGCTTTACCGCCTCCGCCACCGACGCCTCGGTGTGAAAGCACCCTTACAAAAGTACCAAATTTCAATGAATCCGAAAAAATGGAAAAAAATATTCGGACGGAATTCAAATTCAAATCGGTTCTAATAGTTTTCAAAGCAATTCGAATAGTTTTATGGTACAATTTTTTAAATTAAAATGTATGAGAAGTAAGAATAACTGTAATGATCCCGCGCAGGGGATATGAGCAGTAAGCATAACATGGTACAACATAATAATACACATTGGGAACATGTTTGGTAGAAAGAACTGTCGAACATCAATAACCCTCCGGCCAAGGCCGAGGGTCAACATAGGGTGACTGAGATTAATTGCTCAGGGGTTGGGGTGTGAAGTAGTCCACAATAATTTCGAAAAAACAAAACTTGGATCGAGGTCATACGAGCAAGCAAATAAAAAAGGGGGGGGCATATGGCAAAGGAGGGACGCAAGAGATGAGAAGGAAAGACAGAGAAGGAAAAGGAGTTGCAGAATATTTAGGAAAGAGAACAGGCAGAGGAGGTCAGTTAGAGAGGCCTAGGCTGGTCGGATGCAAAGTAGGAAGAGCGTAGGACCACCACAGGCCTCATACCTTGAGCAATTTGGTGTTGGAGTCATGGAGAATACTAGACATCTTCTCATTAATCATGAGAGTAGTTAAGATGCTCTTCACCTCCGCAAATGAGACAGCTGGCCTCTTCCAGGCCTTTGCTATTGCACGCTTTGCAGTGATAAACAAATAGGTGGCCAATTTCTGCTGATAGGAGAAGAGGCCTGGGACCGGGCAGTGGAGTAAGGCCAACTTGGCATCATTGCGGGTAGACACATGGAAGAGAGTAAACAGAAGACCAAATACCCTTGACCAGAATCCCACTAAGCGGGGGCAGGACCACCAGATATGAAGTTCAGCTCCACGCTGACCACAGCCCCAGGAGCATCTATCACTGTAGGATGGGTTTGATTTGGCAATATGGGTTGGAACCCAGTACCAACGGAGGAGTACCTTATAGGCTGCCTATAGGGTAGCCGTGTTAACCACTTAAGGACCGCCTCACGCCGATGTACGTCGGCAAGACAGGGTACGTGATTTGCCTCCCGCGGGTGGGGGGTCCGATCGGACCCCCCCCCGCCGCCCGAGGCGGTCCCGTTCTGTCCCCCGGCGATCAGAGACGAGGGGGAGGCCATCCGTTCGTGGCCCCCCCCTCGCGATCGCCGCCGGCCAATGAGAACACTCCTTTGCTGCTGTATGCTAAACAGCAGCAAAGGAAGTGATGTCATCTCCCCTCGGGTCGGTATTTTCCGTTCCGGCCCGAGGAGAGAAGACATCTATGTGAGTGCACCAACACACACACACACAGTAGAACATGCCAGGCATACAAAACACCCCGATCCCCCCCCAATCACCCCCCCCCCCCGTCACAAACTGACACCAGCAGGTTTTTTTTTTTTTTTTGTTTGTTTTTTCTGATTACTGCTAGGTGACAGTTTGTGACAGTTACAGTGTTGGGACAGTTACTGTTACCCCCCTGTAGGTCTAGGGTACCCCCCTAACCCCCCCTAATAAAGTTTTAACCCCTTGATCATCCCCTGTCACCAGTGTCGCTAAGCGATCATTTTTCTGATCGCTGTATTAGTGTCGCTGGTGACGCTAGTTAGTGAGGTAAATATTTAGGTTCGCCGTCAGCGTTTTATAGCGTCAGGGACCCCCATATACTACCTAATAAATGTTTTAACCCCTTGATTGGCCCCTAGTTAACCCTTTCACCACTGATCACCGTATAACCGTTACGGTTGACGCTGGTTAGTTCGTTTATTTTTTATAGTGTCAGGGCACCCGCCGTTTATTACCGAATAAAGGTTTAGCCCCCTGATCGCCCGGCGGTGATATGCGTCGCCCCAGGCAGCGTCAGATTAGCGCCAGTACCGCTAACACCCACGCACGCAGCATGCGCCTCCCTTAGTGGTATAGTATCTGATCGCATCAATATCTGATCCGATCAGATCTATACTAGCGTCCCCAGCAGTTTAGGGTTCCCAAAAACGCAGTGTTAGCGGGATCTGCACAGATACCTGCTAGCACCTGCGTTTTGCCCCTCCGCCCGACCCAGCCCAGCCCACCCAAGTGCAGTATCGATCGATCACTGTCACTTACAAAACACTAAACGCATAACTGCAGTGTTCGCAGAGTCAGGCCTGATCCCTGCGATCGCTAACAGTTTTTTTGGTAGCATTTTGGTGAACTGGCAAGCACCAGCCCCAGGCAGCGTCAGGTTAGCGCCAGTACCGCTAACACACACGCACGCACCATACACCTCCCTTAGTGGTATAGTATCTGAACGGATCAATATCTGATCCGATCAGATCTATACTAGTGTCCCCAGCAGTTTAGGGTTCCCAAAAACGCAGTGTTAGCGGGATCAGCTCAGATACCTGCTAGCACCTGCGTTTTGCCCCTCCGCCCAGGCGAGCCCAGCCCACCCAAGTGCAGTATCGATCGATCACTGTCACTTACAAAACACTAAACGCATAACTGCAGCGTTCGCAGAGTCAGGCCTGATCCCTGCAATCGCTAACAGTTTTTTTGGTAGCATTTTGGTGAACTGGCAAGCACCAGCACCAGCCCCAGGCAGCGTCAGGTTAGCGCCAGTACCGCTAACACCCACGCACGCACCATACACCTCCCTTAGTGGTATAGTATCTGAACTGATCAATATCTGATCCGATCAGATCTATACTAGTGTCCCCAGCAGTTTAGGGTTCCCAAAAACGCAGTGTTAGCGGGATCAGCCCAGATACCTGCTAGCACCTGCGTTTTGCCCCTCCGCCCAGGCGAGCCCAGCCCACCCAAGTGCAGTATCGATCGATCACTGTCACTTACAAAACACTAAACGCATAACTGCAGCGTTCGCAGAGTCAAGCCTGATCCCTGCGATCGCTAACAGTTTTTTTGGTAGCATTTTGGGGAACTGGCAAGCACCAGCCCCAGGCAGCGTCAGGTTAGCGCCAGTACCGCTAACACCCACGCACGCACCATACACCTCCCTTAGTGTTAGTGGTATAGTATCTGATCGCATCAATATCTGATCCGATCTGATCTATACTAGCGTCCCCAGCAGTTTAGGGTTCCCAAAAACGCAGTGTTAGCGGGATCAGCCCAGATACCTGCTAGCACCTGCGTTTTGCCCCTCCGCCTGGCCCAGCCCAGCCCACCTAAGTGCAGTATCGATCGATCACTGTCACTTACAAAACTCTAAACGCATAACTGCAGCGTTCGCAGAATCAGGCCTGATCCCTGCGATCGCTAACAGTTTTTTTGGTAGCGTTTTGGGGAACTGGCAAGCACCAGCGGCGTAGTACACCCCGGTCGTAGTCAAACCAGCACTGCAGTAACACTTGGTGACGTGGCGAGTCCCATAAGTGCAGTTCAAGCTGGTGAGGTGGCAAGCACAAGTAGTGTCCCGCTGCCACCAAAAAGACAAACACAGGCCCGTCGTGCCCATAGTGCCCTTCCTGCTGCATTCGCCAATCCTAATTGGGAGCCCACCACTTCTGCAGCGCCCGTACTTCCCCCATTCACATCCCCAACCAAATGCAGTCGGCTGCATGAGAGGCATTTTTATGTCCTCCCGAGTACCCCTACCCAACGAACTCTCCCAAAAAAGAGGTAGTGTCTGCAGCAAGCGCGGATATAGGCGTGTCCCCCGCTATTATTGTCCCTCCTGTCCTGACAATCCTGGTCTTTGCATTGGTGAATGTTTTGAACGCTACCATACACTAGTTGAGTATTAGCGTAGGGTACAGCATTCCACAGACTAGGCGCACTTTCACAGGGTCTCCCAAGATGCCATCACATTTTGAGAGACCCGAACCTGGAACCGGTTACCGTTATAAAAGTTAGTTACAAAAAAAGTGTAAAAAAAAAAAAATATATGAAATAAAAAAAAATAGTTGTCGTTTTATTGTTCTCTCTCTCTCTATTCTCTCTCTCTATTGTTCTGCTCTTTTTTACTGTATTCTATTCTGCAATGTTTTATTGTTATTGTTATTGTTATTGTTATTATGTTTTATCATGTTTGTTTTTCAGGTATGTAATTATTTATACTTTACTGTTTACTGTGCTTTATTGTTAACCATTGTTAACCATTTTTTTGTCTTCAGGTACGCCATTCACGACTTTGAGTGGTTATACCAGAATGATGCCTGCAGGTTTAGGTATCATCTTGGTATCATTCTTTTCAGCCAGCGGTCGGCTTTCATGTAAAAGCAATCCTAGCGGCTAATTAGCCTCTAGACTGCTTTTACAAGCCGTGGGAGGGAATGCCCCCCCCCCACCGTCTTCCGTGTTTTTCTCTGGCTCTCCTGTCTCAACAGGGAACCTGAGAATGCAGCCGGTGATTCAGCCAGCTGACCATAGAGCTGATCAGAGACCAGAGTGGCTCCAAACATCTCTATGGCCTAAGAAACCGGAAGCTACGAGCATTTTATGACTTAGATTTCGCCGGATGTAAATAGCGCCATTGGGAAATTGGGGAAGCATTTTATCACACCGATCTTGGTGTGGTCAGATGCTTTGAGGGCAGAGGAGAGATCTAGGGTCTAATAGACCACAATTTTTTCAAAAAAGAGTACCTGTCACTACCTATTGCTATCATAGGGGATATTTACATTCCCCGAGATAACAATAAAAATGATTAAAAAAAAAAAATATGAAAGGAACAGTTTAAAAGTAAGATTAAAAAAGAAAAAAAATTATAAAGAAAAAAAAAAAAAAAAAAAAAAAAGCACCCCTGTCGCCCCCTGCTCTCGCGCTAAGGCGAACGCAAGCGGCGGTCTGTCGTCAAACGTAAACAGCAATTGCACCATGCATGTGAGGTATCACCGCGAAGGCCAGATCGAGGGCAGTAATTTTTCCAGTAGACCTCCTCTGTAAATCTAAAGTGGTAACCTGTAAAGGCTTTTGAAGGATTTTAAACATGTATTTATTTTGTTGCCACTGCACGTTTGTGCGCAATTTTAAAGCATGTCATGTTTGGTATCCATGTACTCTGCCTAAGATCATCTTTTTTATTTCATCAAACATTTGGGCAATATAGTGTGTTTTAGTGCATTAAAATTTAAAAAAGTGTGTTTTTTCCCCAAAAAATGCGTTTGAAAAATCGCTGCGCAATTACTGTGTGAAAAAAAAAATGAAACACCCGCCATTTTAATCTGTAGGGCATTTGCTTTAAAAAAATATATAATGTTTGGGGGTTCAAAGTAATTTTTTTGCAAAAAAAAATAACTTTTTCATGTAAACAATAAGTGTCAGAAAGGGCTTTGTCTTCAAGTGGTTAGAAGAGTGGGTGATGTGTGACATAAGCTTCTAAATGTTGTGCATAAAATGCCAGGACAGTTCAAAACCCCCCCAAATGACCCCATTTTGGAAAGTAGACACCCCAAGCTATTTGCTGAGAGGCATGTCGAGTCCATGGAATATTTTATATTGCGACACAAGTTGCGGGAAAGAGACAAATTTTTTTTTTTTTTTTTTTTTTGCACAAAGTTGTCACTAAATGATATATTGCTCAAACATGCCATGGAAATATGTGAAATTACACCCCAAAATACATTCTGCTGCTTCTCCTGAGTACGGGGATACCACATGTGTGAGACTTTTTGGGAGCCTAGCCGCGTACGGGACCCCGAAAACCAATCACCGCCTTCAGGCTTTCTAAGGGCGTGAATTTTTGATTTCACTCTTCACTGCCTATCACAGTTTCGGAGGCCATGGAATGCCCAGGTGGCACAAAACCCCCCCAAATGACCCCATTTTGGAAAGTAGACACCCCAAGCTATTTGCTGAGAGGTATAGTGAGTATTTTGCAGACCTCACTTTTTGTCACAAAGTTTTGAAAATTGAAAAAAGAAAAAAAAAATGTTTTTTCTTGTCTTTCTTCATTTTCAAAAACAAATGAGAGCTGCAAAATACTCACCATGCCTCTCAGCAAATAGCTTGGGGTGTCTACTTTCCAAAATGGGGTCATTTGGGGGGTTTTTGTGCCACCTGGGCATTCCATGGCCTCCGAAACTGTGATAGGCAGTAAAGAGTGAAATCAAAAATTTTCACCCTTAGAAATCCTGAAGGCAGTGATTGGTTTTCGGGGTCCCGTACGCGGCTAGGCTCCCAAAAAGTCCCACACATGTGGTATCCCCATACTCAGGAGAAGCAGCTAAATGTATTTTGGGGTGCAATTCCACATAGGCCCATGGCCTGTGTGAGCAATATATCATTTAGTGACAACTTTATGAAAAAAAAAAAAAAAAGTGTCACTTTCCCGCAACTTGTGTCAAAATATAAAATATTCCATGGACTCAATATGCCTCTCAGCAAATAGCTTGGGGTGTCTACTTTCCAAAATGGGGTCATTTTGGGGGGTTTTGTGCCACCTGGGCATTCCATGGCCTCCGAAACTGTGATAGGCAGTGAAGAGTGAAATCAAAAATTTACACCCTTAGAAATCCTGAAGGCGGTGATTGGTTTTCGGGGCCCCGCACGCGGCTAGGCTCCCAAAAAGTCCCACACATGTGGTATCCCCATACTCAGGAGAAGCAGCTGAATGTATTTTGGGGTGCAATTCCACATAGGCCCATGGCCTGTGTGAGCAATATATCATTTAGTGACAACTTTTTGTAAATATTTTTTTTTTTTTTTTTTTTTGTCATTTTTCAATCACTTGGGACAAAAAAAAAAAAATATTCAATGGGTTCAACATTCCTCTCAGCAATTTCCTTCCTTGGGGTGTCTACTTTCCAAAATGGGGTCATTTGGGGGGGTTTTGTACTGCCCTGCCATTTTAGCACCTCAAGAAATGACATAGGAAGTCATAAACTAAAAGCTGTGTAAATTACAGAAAATGTACCCTAGTTTGTAGACGCTATAACTTTTGCGCAAACCAATAAATATACGCTTATTGACATTTTTTTTACCAAAGACATGTGGCCGAATACATTTTGGCCTAAATGTATGACTAAAATTTAGTTTATTGGATTTTTTTTATAACAAAAAGTAGAAAATATCATTTTTTTTTCAAAATTTTCGGTCTTTTTCCGTTTATAGCGCAAAAAATAAAAAACGCAGTGGTGATCAAATACCATCAAAAGAAAGCTCTATTTGTGGGAAGAAAAGGACGCATATTTCGTTTGGGTACAGCATTGCATGACCGCGCAATTAGCAGTTAAAGCGACGCAGTGCCAAATTGGAAAAAGACCTCTGGTCCTTAGGCAGCATAATGGTCCGGGGCTCAAGTGGTTAAAGGAGCATTTCGCAATATTAGACCAGGCTTTGCTCCAATCCACCAAATCAATGGGGGATAAGCCCCGCTCCCATTTGGGGACATAAGATAAGGAGGTTGTAGTCCCACTTGAGTTAAGGGAGGAGTAAATCAAAGATATGGTGCCAGGAGATCCTGGAGAGTGTTGACATGTTTGTTCAAAGGCCAATTTCTGGTACGGAAAAGAGTCATTGCGTCTGAGAGAGGAAATCCAGTGTTGTAATTGGAGATAGAGGAAGAATTCCACTGGGGGAGCTTCATGAGTCTCTTGGATTGAAGCCCACGAGGGGAAGGTGCGGGTTCCAAAAAAATGTCGGACCTGAGAGAATCCATGGGCTGACCACCAGGAAGAAACATGAGGTTGTGCAGTTTGAATAGTTTCCAAATTAATTTCGAACAGTTTTCGACTTTGAATAGTTTTTGAATTCTAATAGTTTCCCATTCTCCAAAGAGAATAAAAAAGAATAGAAAATAAAGGAAGAGAATAGAAAAAAATGTAATAGAATAGAAAAGAATATAACAGAAAATAAAAGAATAGAATATAATAGAATAGAATTAACAAAATAGAATAGAGTAAAAAAGAATTGAATAAAATAAAAAGAATATTACCACCTTCTGCAATTTGAATTTCAAATAGAATAAAATTGAATTTAAATACATAAGAAAAGAAAACAATAAAAAAGAATAGAATACAAAAATAGAATAGACTATAATAGAATAGAAATAAAATATAATAAAAAAAAACAATAGAATAGAAAAGAAAGAATATAACCATTTCCCAAAATTCTAATAGAATCAATTTGAATTTGAATAGAATAGAAAAAAATTATTAGAACAGAATAGAAAATAACAGAATAGTATAAAAAAAAACAACAGAAAAGAATAGAAAGAATATAACCATATTCCAAAATTGGAATTTGGAATAGAATAAATTTGAATTTGAATAGAAAAGAATAGAATATAAAAGGATAGAATGTAATAGGATAGAATAGAATAGAACAGAATAGTAAATAAAATAATAGAATATAAAAGACTATAACAGAAAATAAAAGAATAGAATATAATAGAATAGAAATGAACAAAATAGAATAGAATAAAAAATAATTGAATAATATAAAAAGAATTTTACCATCTTCTGAAATTTGAATTTCAAATAGAATAAATTTGAATTTCAATACATAAGAAAAGAATAAAAAAGAATAGAATAGAAAAAAAATAGAATAGACTATAATATAATAGAAATAAAATATATCTATAAAAAAACAATAGACTAGAAAAGAAAGAATATAACCATTTCCCAAAATTCTCTTAGAATCAATTTGAATAGAATAGAAAAAAAAAATAGAAGAATAGAAAATAACAGAATAGTATAGAAAAACACAAAACAACAGAATAGAGTAGAATAGAAAGAATATAACCATCTTCCAAAATTCAGATTTGGAATGGAATAAATTTGAATTTGAATAGAAAAGAATGGAATATAAAATGATAGAATATAATAGGATAGAATAGAATAGAAAATAATAGAAGAGAAAAGAATATAATAGAATAAACAAATAGAAAACTAATATAATTAAACAAAATAGAATAGAAAGAATATAACCATTTCCCAAAATTCACATAGAATCAATTTGAATTTGAATAGAATAGAAAAGAATAGATTAGAATAGGAAGATGGTTATATTCTATTCTGTTGTTTTTTTCTACACTATTCTGTTATTTTCTATTCTATTCTAATCTATTCTTTTATATTCTATTTAAATTCAAATTTCTATTCTATTGTTTTTTTATATTCTTTTCTATTCTATTCTTTTCTATTTGAATTTCAGAAGATGGTTATATTCTTTAATTTATGCTATTCTTTTTTGTTCTAATCTATTTTGTTCTTTTATTTACTATTCTATTGTTCTGTTTTACTCTATTATATTCTATTCTTTTATTTTCTGTTATATTATTTTCTATTCTATTTTTTTATATTCCATTCCTTTATTTTCGATTCTATTTTATTCTCCTTGGACATTGGAAAAGCATTCGAATTTGAAAACTATTCGAATTCGAAAACTTTTTGAATTCAAATTCGAAAACTATTTGAATCCAAAAACTATTCAAAATTGATTTGAGAAAATATTTGAATTTTTGAAATTCTGATTCAAATCGATTTGAATACAAATAAACAAAACAAATTCCAAAAATTAATGAAATGGGTTAAAAAAATTTAACTAAACTAATTTATGTAAATAATGAATTGAAACAAAACTAAACAAATGTTTTCATGCTGCACATGTCTAGGGTGCTGTCAATCTTAAAAGGGATACAGAACTCTACACCAAGACACAAACAAGGTAACCATTAGGGGTGGGCTGAACGGACCCCTGTTCGGATCACACCAGAACTTTGGAACACTGCAAAAGTTCAGACCCGAATAACGAACCCCATTAAAGTCAATAGGATCCAAATGTCAAAAATCAAAAGTGCCTATTTTGAAGGCCTATATGCAAGTAATTGGGCATACAATAGTTATAGGGGTCTGGGTCCTGCCCTGGGGGACATGTATCAGTAAAAAAAAATTAGTGAAAAACGTCATTTTTAAATGAGCAGTGATTTTTTTCATTTTTAAAGTGAAAGCATAAAAATGAAAAATTCCTTCCAATATAGTGCCTGGGGGAGTCCCCTTAGTCTACCTGTAAAGTGGCAGATCTGTACCATGTCTAGAATCTGCTGCAGCAATAATTGCATTTATAAAGCCAAAAAAAGACGTTTTCCCTGCAAACAGCCTTTATTTTGCTCAGCAATAGCTGGGGAGCCAGTGTGTATGATGAGGCCACAATGCACTGGAAACAAGATTAGAGATTTTTTGGATACATTCTGGTGTCACTTTGACTTTGAATAGAAGTAACGAGTGCGTAAAAATTGGTCTTTGGGTGTCGGTGGCGCGTTCCCACCATAACCCTACAGAGGTACTCTTAATGAAAGCAAATTGGCCTTGCTGTAAAAAATTGCAATGATATACACCTGTCTAACAGGTGCAGAAAAATTGGTCTTTGGGTGTCAGTGGCGCCTTCTCACTGTAACCCTATAGAGGTGCTCTTGATGAAAGCAAGAATTGGCCTTGCTGCAAAAAATTGCAATAATATGCACCTGTCAAACAGGTGCAGAAAAATTGGTCTTTGGATTTCAGTGGCGCCTTCCCACCGTAACTATGTAGAGGTACTTTTGATGAAAGCAAGAATTGGCCTTACTGTAAAAAATTGCAATGATTTGCACCTGTGAAACAGGTGCAGAAAAATTACTCTTTGGGTGTTGGGGGCACCTTCCCACCGTAACCCTAAAAAGGTCCTCTTGATGAAGGCAAGAATTGGCCTTGCTGTAAAAAATTGCAATGATATGCACCTGTCAGACAGGTGCAGAAAAATGGGTCTTTGGTTGTCGGTGACGCCTTCCCACCGTAACCCTATAGAGCTACTCTTGATGAAGGCAAAAAAAATTGCAATGATATGCACCTGTCAAACAGGTGCTGAAAAATTGGTCTTTGGGTGTTAATTGTGCCCATGAAACCTATACCAAAAACATTCTTCCAGATGAAATGAACACCCTCAAAGCTAGGCAGCTTTGAAGTCCTGCAAAGGCACGCTGGATGCAGGGCAGCCCAATAACTCAATAGCATACTGGGCAAGTTCTGGCCAGTGGTCTATTTTCATGACCCAGTAAGTCAGTGGATCGTCAGCTGGAAAGCTCTCCATCTCTGTTTTGGCCCCAAGGTAATCGTCCACCATGTGATGCATACGCCGCCGATGGGATGTGGAAGCTGACAGTCCTGCATGGGAAGGACTAAAAGAATTCCAAAATGCCTTACTTAGGCGGACATCTTCTCCAACGCTCCTCTCTTGACCAACAGAAGACTCAAAACTACATTTTCCACGACACTGTAACCTACTGGAGTCAGGAAAAACGATCAACAAAATCCTCTTTAACGTGTCCTCAAGAGATTTTATATACAATGTGTTTTCTTCTGTGCCATATATGATTAAATGAAACGTAAAAGAAACAGTTTTTAATTCTAAAAATTAATAACTTTCACCCATTAAGGTGAACCCTTCATTAAAACAAATATATATATAGTGAACATCAAGTGACAAGTGAAAAAGATATATATAAACACTGTACTCAACTGAAAAAGTATATTAATCTTTGCATAAAGAGTAACAGAAAAAAATTATTTTTATAGTGAAAATAAAAATAAAAATAAAGTCTTTGAAACGTGATGTCTTCCACCACACCCAGGTGTTAAGTGAGTCCACTCCCTATAGAAATTCACTCACCAGCTCCAATTGCCCACACTCTCGTGTAAGGTTATAATGCTTTTGGTACCCAAACAGGAAGGGTCACAGCGACAAATCTCACATACAAATATAAGTGCAGGAAACGTTCCACATGTGAATGAAAAAACGTGCTCCAATAGTGTAATTCGCATAACTAGTTTAATGAAAAACACACATAAAACTTTAATGTTTAAACTCACACTTTCAAAATTCAAAATACGCTGAAACACTTCCACAGCACACTGAACTCCAATGCACAGCACAGCAAACTAATGGATATCAACGCTAGGGGTATCGGTCACGGCGGACCCGAGGTGTGCAGGCATCTGCCCGCTTCTCTCACCTACTCCACGCTATACAAGCCGCGATGACAGATCCCCCTTCCTGGTAAGCTGAAGAACGTCACTCATCACTGGTGCTCACCCTCATACGGCCACGCCCCGACATGTTTCGTCACAACAGTGACTTACTCATGGGATTGGCCGCCCAGGACGACAATCATCCCTTATGTACATTCCTATCATCAGCTGATAGGGAAACATCCAGCGTGCCTGCGCACTACTCGTGTCCCCGCAATCGCGAAACCCCCCATTGCTAAGAGACAGTATTCACTGTAACACATGTAGTACATTGCAGGTATCAAATAGTTTTCAAATTCAAGGCACAGTTCTACAACCTTTCTTATGCACCGGCTCTTTTTTAAAACTGCTTACAATTTCCTATATGCGTCATATATTCCCATATATTTGTTTATTGAACCCTGCATAGCACACACATGATATTTATTTCCAATCAGGGTTTAAACATTGCTTATAGAATTAACTCTTAATTAAAACAAAGAGAAGACTAAATAATAAAACATTATATAAAATGTGTTAAAACATATTAAAAAATATTTCGAAAAATGAATGAATGATCCCTATGTGTATGGGGAGGCTGGAATCTCCCTAACCAATAAAGTCGCAGTCTTTCCCTACTTAGACTGACAGTCTCTAATATAAAAGTTACACATATATAGAGATAAAGTACATTGGTTCTTATAAAGCATACCAACCCTAATAATTCCTGCGAAAGGATGTATATAATGGGGGTGTAGAAATCAATTAGGCCTACCTCAACAACCATTCGTAGGTGATAACCACATCCCATCCATTATCTCCCCCTCTGTTTGAAACTACTTCTGCCAGTCATTTTGGTTATTTTATTAAAAAATCCTTCCGTCACTTACATCTTATATATTGATGATTGTCTGATGCACTGATTGTCACTGATGAGGCTGTAAACAATGTACTCACTGTGCTATGTCAAATTTGCCAGTTATCTGCTCTCCTTTTCTCAGACAGAGACAGCTTCTGAGGAAAGGAATGCCGATAAATGGCAAGTCTGTTTACATGTAACCAGCTGTCTTTGGACACAGCTGATAACATGGTAAAGGGCCGCTGTGATTGGCCCTTTACTGTGATCTGTGATAAGCGGTGACCAAAAGAAACAGCGGTCACAGAGCGTGCCTCATGCGCACTTCAGGAGGCACATGGGAGGCACGCATGTGGAATGATGTCTTAGAAAATCCTCCCAGAACTGAAGAGCTGTGCAGTAGCCATCTTTCAGCAATAGCGTGGGGGGGTGTTAATAAGGGGGATGGAGGACCACAGCTATGTGGATCTATTACATAGATTAAAGTCATTCACTTTGGAGAAGTGGGCATATGAATACAATGTATAAATATATCAGAGGTGACTATAGAAACTGTAATAAACTGTTTGCTCTAAGGTCCTTGAGGAGGACACGCAACCATGATTTGAGGTTAAAAAAAAGGAGGTTTAAACATAGATTGCAGAAGAAGTATAGTGGCATATGCTCCATTGATGCAAAGTGTGCTGGGCCACTGTGCCCTCACATATTGCTCAACAAAAAATATACAGAAAGACCGTCACCAAAAGGTGCCTATCAATATTTCCCTACAATTTACATCTTTATGATTACATATACAGTATGGATTGTTACAAATGTTTTATAATCAAGTGTAAGTTTATGTATATTCCTTAATATACTTCTAGATTGATACCTGGCTTGGTGTTTCCCAAACATACCAATTGGTGGATCAAACACCCTCTAAAGGGGCCTTCCTTGTACAGTGGAGGGATCTAGTCCTGGACATCCTTGAGTGGAATAGTCCCTTTAATAGCTTTGCTATCTATACATCAGAAGAGTTGTTTACTTCCACTAAGGGGCAGCTATGTGGTGGGATTTACCTGGTCCTCCTTGTAGGAAGATGCTGAATAACGAAGAGTTGACATAAGACATAATTTAGAAGGTGCATCCCGAGTACTGTGTTATTGCATTATAACATGTTATGTGGTGTTGCATCCACGTGGTGCAAGTGGCACCAAACACTGGATGGGAAGGAGGGGAAGAGACCCATAAGAAGGGAGGGGAGTGGAATACATATTAAAAGGGCTTAATTGTGCATGGTTTATATGACCCTGGGACCAACGAGGGATAGAGTGGATATTTGCTATACAACAAGGATGTAGGTAACAGTTCATTTCTACCGGGATAGATATGTGGATATGTGATGATTCTGGACATTGGTATATACTATAGTTTATATAGCAAATGATAGGTATGGAAAATTAATATTTGATATTTTAATAGATCCCACTGTGGTTGCATTTGCATAGGGACGGCAAATACTTCTTTATGTTATTTATTGTGGTTTACTAATTAAAGGTTATTGAGGTACGCTAGTGACACCTCACATGCTTTCATACAGTATGTGGGAAACTAAGGTGGAATCCTGTATGGGTTTTCCAGGCCACCTTTTCAGTGTAGGATCTGAACCAGGTTTTGTTTCCCACTTGTGACCAGCAGCAGGTGAGATAAATAAGGAGGGACTTGAGCAAGAGGCTGCTCTAGCCTGGGACTCAGGAAGCTATCTGAGATAGAGCCACATGTGGAAATCACTCTGTAAGAGAAAGAAGAAGGTTTACAAAACATTTTTTTTTTGGTGACTTGGAGAAGCCCTTCATCTGTGAGAGAGGAATCTGTACTGCTTAGTTAGTGCTTGGATGGCAAAGGTTTATTTTCATTTTTTTTTGTTTTGTGTGCATCCTTTTAGTAAAACTGACTATAAGTCCGAATTTTAACTGCTTCCTTCCGTATAGTGAAATGATGGATTGGAGCACTCTCGTTCTATGATGACAACATATGACGTTCTCCCATTTTCATAACAAGAGGAATAAGAGGGCTGTGCTTGTTATAGCTTATAATCTAAAAGGGAGAGTAAGGTGATATAAAAGGAAATAACTGTGGGAGTTGAGCTGATGGAGAAAATAAAATAAAAGTTATTAGGTGGAGGCAGGATAGGCATCTCTAACTAGAAGTTTTTTCAGGGTTCGCCAAAAAGATTGCCAAAAAATGGACAGTATAGCAGAAGATAGTAGGACAGATTGGGGTAAGGAGTCCCAGAAGATGGGAGAGGCTAGAGAATACCTAGAGGCAAGCATGGAAGGAGGTGATGAGGGAGTTAGAGAGAATGAGATCTTGGGTGTGTATTGCTTATTCATCACTGCCTCATGCTATACTAAGTAAGTAAACTCAGATTTTATTTAGTCACACCTTTTTAAGTCATGTCCAATATTCAATGCAATGAAAAACATGCCCACTCTTTGCTGTGGTGTGGTGTGCTGTGCATGCTACATTTATTTGTTCGCAGTTGGAGAGGCCCAGCTCATAATCTTGCACACAGGACCACTGTTTTCAAAAAGTTTTACTACTTTACTATACATTACTTGTATAAGCTCATACTGAGTGATGGAAAATACAAAAGGTCAATTAAAAATGAGCTAATCCTGAAAATAGATCTTGCTGCAATAATATTAAATTTAAAGGGATTGCTGAATTGATTCCCTGGCAGAAATATCTTCAACAAACAGTTGCTACTTTACCATCATCAGCAACCTCTCCATTGAGATCATAGACAGGGCATATCGACTGCCAAACCTCCACATCACTTTTACCATGTAAAGAAGCAACCAATGAAGATAGCAACCATCTCCCTATTGCATAAACCATATAAGGGTCACACTGTATGCAATGATTCTAGCCAGAAAACAGGTACTTTCACTTACCAAAGCCTAATGCTGGCCATACACTATACGAAAAATCGGCCGGAAAATCGTTCATATAGACACTGCGTTTGTTTTTCAGCAAGTTAATGGGCACAAATCGATAATCGTTTGTGACGTTTTTGTGGAAAAAAAACGAACGGCAAGTTTGGAAAATTTCTGCCGAACGTACGATAAATTGCAAGGTTAAAGTGTTTCCCGTCCGAACTGTCTGCACTAGGTATAGGTAAAAAAACGAACAAAAAATTATTTATTTTATTATGTCCATTGAACGATTTATCGGCCATTACATGATGGCACGATCGTTTGCGGTCACGGTCGAACGTTCGTTTTTCGAAAATGCGTTTGGCCGATTTTTCGTATAGTGTATGGCCAGCATTAGACAATAGCTAAATACCCTATGGAGATACCCAAAGTGGTGATTACTAAAAATTGGGATACCCCCGCTGTTTTCATTAAAGAAACTGGCTTTTTGCTTTTGAAAAAAAATGTAAACCCTCCCCAATGATAACAATGACAATGACAGTAAATGCTCTCTTGACAGATCATCACCTGAGTGAGTCTATACTTCTGTCAATACAGCTTACCTTGATAACTTTAATTTGCCTCTAAGCACTAATAATGCTTTACTAACAACTATGGGCATTTGTCATGGAGTGTACTCCATTGTTCTAATTTTCATCTTTCACCTTATATTTACACAACAATGGCAAAATCAAAATATAACGATAAAAACAAAAAGTGAAGCCTGAAACTTAATGCCTGGTAATAATGAAGTATTAATTAGACCACCGATTTGTCAATATCAACAAGAAACAAGGCAATAGGAAACCATATTGGTAACCCTAGTAAGAAGTTGCATAAGGAGGACCAGCCACGGTGTGCAAATATAGAAAAACTGTATTTGAAAAAATACTCACAATTGAAATAAATTATGTCCGACAGATGGACAGTAACCCCCAAAAAAACCCCACAAATTTAAAAACACAATAATGAGAATGTTGTCACAATAGACGCCATAAATGAGGCCCCATGCACACACTCATGTACACACAGATCAGATTGAACTGAACAGGCCTTTTGTAAGGTTAACAGAGCTTGAGTAATGGAAACTGGGATTTAAAGGCATACATGCCCAAGTATAGGGCTTGTGTATGACAGTGAGTGCACTGTGGCATTAAACACATTCATCTATACCACCCAGAATCACAGAGCTTTTTTTTGTTAGCTTCAAAATGGAAAGAGCTAGTATCCAGGTAGTCAGCTGCTGTTTGATAATCTAAGTAGGGATGGAGGCAGGGGCGTTGCTAGGTCTACAAAATATCTGGGTCTAGAGCCCATAGTAGCGAAGTAAAGAGTCATACGCTTGAGCGGGCATACACATGCATATGTGGAATTCCGCAAAATGTAATGCAATAGGTGTATCTTCATCTTGCTTAATGCTCTTTATGTGTTTGCCGAAGCTGATATGGAGCTGACGCTTTGTTTTACCTACATACATCTTTTTGCATGGGCACTCTAATATATACAGAACCCTAGTTGTAGCACAGTTAATAAACTGTTTGATTTCATAACTTCGTAGACCATCTGAATCAGCGAACACATTAGAGCGATCTACATATCTGCACATTCCACGGTAATCACAGGGGTACATTCCTTTCAATTTAGGTAGATCAGTAAGCCAGTTCCTTTTTGGTGTTCTGACAAACTCGGATTTGACTAAAGTGTCATTCAAATTCCTTGCTCATTTTTCCACCATATGTGGTCTTGAGCCTACTATGGCCTCCAGATCATTCAAACACGTCAATATATGCTATTGGTTTTGTAGGATCTTGCTCATTTCATCCAACTGGGCACCATATTGAGTAATGATCCTCAATGGGCCTTCTGAAGTGGCAGTTGGAACAGCATGAGACGCAAGGAGATCCATTCTAGTTCTTTGCATGACAATTTTCCTAGCCCTCCTAAGGGTACGAGGGAATAGCCCCTTTCCGTAAATCTTTTATACAGGTCATCCGCTTCATGCCTGTAGTCATCATCCTTGAAGCAGTTCCTCCTTATCCTGAGGAACTGTCCAACTGGGATCCCATAAATCAAGGATTTCGGATGGTGGCTACCAACATAAAGGAGGGTGTTAGCCGCTGTTTTCTTCAGGAAGGTGACCAGCTTCCCCTCCTCCAACCTAATGGTCAAGTCTAGAAAGGAGATCTCACAAGGGTCCACCACATGTTTTGAGTATTTTGACCTAGTTCCTCCATAAACTGTAACACGTCTGCTCTGGAGACATCCCATACCATCAATACATCGTAGATGTACCTTAACCATGTGTTTTATTCAGGACATCTCCTGTGTCTCTAACGTAGGACAGCAGATCACAGACTAATTCCTTGATAAGGGAGTCCATATATTTCCCTACCCTTTCAAGGGGCCCCTTATTGCTGAGGCAATTAGCCTTCCTGGGGGTTTCTCTCATCCTTATGTATCTTCGGGATGAAATAGAATGTAGGAATATTAAAATCCTCCACCCTCAGTAAGCCAAGTTCTTTCTTAGTTAGAAGGCTAGCATCATAAGCAAAATATAGTTTGTCATTGATCAAATTGACAAGTTAGGAAAATGGGTTAAAGTACAACTTTTTATAGGTAGATATATCAGCCAAGAGGCTTCCTACCTCATTTTTATATTGGTCCTCTGATAACAAAACCACATTTCCCCCTTTGTCACTTTTCTTGACTACCAGCCTGTCTGTCTCCTGGAGTTCTCTTAGCGCTAAACTCTCATCTGTGAAAAGATTATCTGTGGCGCTTCCTGTCCAGTTAACCCTCTTAATATCATCCTGCACCAGTCCAGAAAAACACCCATCCACTTGTTCTTCCTGAATTGAGGCATTGATGTCGATCTGATCTTAAGATTGGACTTCCTTCTCCAGTAGTCACCTGGATTTGGTTCCTCCTCCTACGAGGTTTCTCCACCCTCCTCCATCAGCTGGTCTAGTGCCTCTTCATCAGTCTCATCAATTTCTTCCATAGGAAGGTCTTTTACTTGCCCTCCTGAGTATATGAGCTTATAATAGACCCGCCTCAAAAACAGACATACAGTAGATCTTTGTAGACCTCAAAATGCTCCATGTTAGCCATTGGTGAAAAAGACAAGCCTTCTCTAAGTAGATCTAAATTTCTGTCTTCGAGGTTACAGTCAGATAAGTTGATTACCTTCATATCCCTGACATTGATGTTCTTTCCTTTGGAATCGGCCCCAGTATATAATCGTCATACCTCTGACTCCTGGTTCTTGCCTGATCCGCTTTTCTGGATTTGCCTCTTTTGGCTTCCCCCTTCCTTTTCCTCCTTCTATTCCTTCTGGTTTGACTCCTTTAAGGATCCCCCTGGGTGAGGGGGGTTCTTCCTTTCTCTGTAAATCCTGATCTAAAAAACTGTTCGTCTTCCTCACTACCTGAAGATGTAAATCCTGAATTGGATCCAGTTTGTGAGTTGAATCTCTGCCGTCTGGATTTACTTCTACCCCCTGGGGGTAAGATCAAAGATCTCACCCTTCGCCCAATTGTCCAAGTCTCTTTTAACTTTGGACTGTTTTGCCGATTTTAGATTTCTTTGTACTTTAGCGATCTCTTTTTTAGGAGATTGTTACATTTCTCAAAATCAGGTTTATCTTTAAAGGGTTTGAGTTTGCTTCTACTCTCATCAATTTGGATCTGGATTGTTAACAGCTGTTCTTTTTCCTCTTCTACTATGAGTTTCATTAGGTCTAGTCCATGATCAATACACTGTCTCCTCCACTTCTCGAGAATTCTCTCTGTCTGCTAATGAGTAGCTGGAATAACTCTCTCACTTAGCCCCCTTTGAATGATCTTATTACTGATGTAAGACTCAAGTAAGAGAATATCCCACTTTCTGTTGAGCGATTTAATGATGAGCTTTTTATGTTTCTTAAATAATGGTTTCATGTCATCACTCTCTTGGGTCTCAGTTTAATTGATTTTACAATCAAAAATTGCCCTAATTTTGGCATCAAATTCTTCTCCTATTACAAACGCCATAACCAAATGCACAAGAAATTAACAATAAATATCACACAAGAACACTACCAGTGGGATTGTCTGGGGGGTACAGATCCTTTTATAAGGCCCACTATAGGAACTGATCCATGGGAGATCAGACATGTGAAGTTTAAATATAAAAATAAAAACAAAAAGCGGAGCCTGAAACCCAATGCCTGAGGAAGTATCAATTAGACCATGATTCATCCATAGGATTGTTACCTCCACAACTGATCAATATCAACAAGAAACAATGCAATTGGTAACCCTAGTAGGAAGTTGCATAAGGGGGACCAGCCACAGTGTGCAAATATAGACACATATATTAGCAGCAATCAGCTTTCCTTTAAATAGCCCTTAATAGCCCTCAAAGTAGAAAAGAAAAGTTGCCACTAAATGACATTGCCCTATCAGCTTGTGTTTTTTTATTTTTTTATTTCAATGGGATGCCCCCAAAATGCATACCAGACCCTTATCCTTGATGAGTATCTGGTATAGATTTTAAGTGGAACCCAATGGAAAAGAAAAATAAATAAAACAGCATAGGCATTCAGCAATGTAAACACCTTGAAAATCACAATGAATGCCAATTCTGATGACTAAATGATACAAAACATTGTTGACATCGTTGATCAAATATAACCATGGCAATAATTAGTCAATGACATCAGTCAGCATCCCCAAGGATTTGTCATCAATTGCTAGGATGCAGACAGCTGCCAGGGACCTAGCAACCAATGAGGCATTTAGCTGTCACATTTAAGCTGACCATAAATAACTGTTAGGGATGAGCTAATGGAGAAAGTAAAAATGCAGTTTATTAGCAGCATAATAGACCTTTTGAAGAGATGGGTTTTCATGTATTGCCTAAAGGTGGACAGAGTAAGAGATAGTCGGAAAGTTTAGGATAAAGAGTTCCAGCAGATAACAAAAGACACTGGAGAAGTCCTGTAGGTGAGCATGAAGGAAGTGATAAAAGAGCTGTAGAGCAGTTCTTGGGAGAAACAAATGGAACTGGTATTTTAAGACTAAGTTGGTACTTGTGGGGTTGAAAGGAGATATCAGAGTCCATGATTATATCTAGCACCCAGGCATAAGGGGAGAGACTAATAGGTGTGCCATTGATCTCAGTGGAGAAGCCTGGAGAGGGTATACAGGGAGGAGGAAATATTTTGAAAAGGTTTTGAAAAGACTGAGTTTGAGAAAGTGGTGTGACATCCATAATAAAAAGTCAGTTAGTAAATTAGTGATCAGTTCCATCAGCATAGAAATGGTATTGGAAGCCATGGGAGGTTAATATCTGACCCAAGAAGAAGATGTGGATAGAGAGGAGAAAAGGTTTGAGGACTAAACCTTGGGGACTCTTGTGAAAAGAGGAAGAGGAGAGGAGGAGGTAGAGTTGTAAGGTATCCCAGCCCCAATTATGTGCTGAGATAGATAAGAGGAGAACCAGCAAAGAGCAGAGTTAGGGAGGCCATGGACTGGGCATTTTTAAAATGGTTGTAAAGTAAATAAGCAAAATAACAAACATGTCTATACACGTGCTCTGTGCGGTAGAATTGCATAGAGCAGCCCTGATCCTTCTGTTCTTGAGTCCCCCGCCAGGTCTTCTGGCTCCTCCTCTCTTGCTGGTGCCCCCAATAGGAAGCCGATTCCCATGGGGGTACCTGTATGGGCTCGCTCCCGAAACCCACTTCTGCGTCCATTGCCACAGACAGCGGGACTTGTCTCTGCCCCTTGTCCCTCATCACTGGAGTTGATGGACAGGGGCAGGAACCAATGGCTCTTGCTGATGTAAATCTACCCAGTGAGGAGGGATAAAGACAGGTGGGGGAGATATCTGCACAGTGGAGAACTCATTAAACATTGCCTCTTCTTTTTGAAGTGATTGGAAGGTATATGGATTGGTGGGAAAGATTTAATGGGGACTGAAAGAGAGGGGATTAATGACAGTGATAAAATAGATCTGTTTGGCAGTGTGGAGGCAAGAATTTTTGTATTTTTGGAGGGTATATTTATACAGGATGAAGTCTTGCTGGGACTTAGTTTTATGCCACAGACTCTCAAGAGTGTAGCTATGTTTTTTGAGACTTCTGGTATTGTCTGTTTGCCATTATTGTAGCAGTTAGGGCCTTATTCTGTGTGTGTGGTGAGAGGAGCAAAGTGTCCAGGAAGGATGAAAGTGAAATGCTGTAGACAGAAGAGGCCAAATCAAGGCAGGGCAGGGGTGAGATAGTAAGGTAAGGTAGTGAGCAGAGAGAGGAAAATAATGTAATGGAAATTTGTACGTTCTGTATATAATTGTATTGTATTTTGTATGTATTGCACACTGCCCTCACTGTGCACACAAAACTAATAATGTTTTCAGTACATGTTTACATTCTTTCGAGTCCTGATTAGAATTAGCTTGCCCATGTAACGCCCCTTGGTACCATAAACGTAAAATTGTAATATTAATGTGACACCTACGTAATCATGTGTATAAAAACCTTCAATTGTGTCATATTAAGGCAGAACAGTTATTTGGAAAGATGCTGAGTGTATCTTTTGTGTCTGTTCCCTACTGCAGTAGTTATTATTAATTTGGAACCACTAATTAATATGAGGATAGGAGTTGCCTATCATCAATTTAACCAAGTCAGCATGGCGAGCTTTGGCTTAGGAGGGGATTCCAGGTGACCCTGAGTATCCGAAACGAGGAGCTTGAGACGATCTGGGAATTTCTGATAATCAGCCAGCTGAGGTAAGCCTTTTGCTTACATTTGAGTTATCAGACTTCCTTGATCGGTAAGGCATTTTCGGGACAAAGGGTACCTATTTTACTCCCCTTAATCTAACTGTATTGATTGGTGGTTATATGTTATGTTGTCCCTGTCTACTGTCCATCGGAGTGTTATAGATAAGAAAGGGAAGAATAGTGCTGTTCACAGGTATATGTAGTACATCTGCTAGATAAAGTAGTTTAGAGGCAAGAGGGTATAGGCACATGTAGAGAAGACTGGCCAGTCATTATGGGCATTGAATTAATTAAGGGAATGAAGGGTAAGAGACCCTCAAAAATGCCCAGCGCAAGAGGAGCGCTATATATGAACCGAAGGTGCGGTTCCGCCTATACTGAGCCCCTAAATTAATGGTTAAAGTGGACAGGGATCCACAATGGGTAACTGGGTTACCAAGGTCCACAGGGACTAAGAATCATGCAGAGTAAACAGCTAGAGAAACAAATGGAACTGGTATTTTAAGACTAAGTTGGTACTGTAGCTCGGGGCAAAGTGGATGGCTTTGTGGATGCTTTTATAGCTTATTTCTAGTATTTTGGGTTTTATTTGTTAGGTGAGCAGACACTGAACAGTTGCTAAGGTGAATGATTCTATCAACAGCATTCATGGTGGACTGAAGGGGGGGTAGCCTATGTAAAAGTAGGCCAATGAGGAGGGAGTTGTAATATTTGAGGGGAGGGAGAGATAACTAGGAAGTGAATTAGTAGCTTTGTGGTGTTATTAGTTAGGATAGGGCATTTTTTGGTAGATGCTACAGAGGCTCATACAGCAAGATTTGGACAGTGATTGGATGTGGGGTTGAAAGGAGATATCAGAGTCCATGATTATATCTAGCACCCAGGCATAAGGGGAGAGACTAATAGGTGTGCCATTGATCTCAGTGGAGAAGCCTGGAGAGGGTATACAGGGAGGAGGAAATATTTTGAAAAGGTCTTGAAAAGACTGAGTTTGAGAAAGTGGTGTGACATCCATAATAAAAAGTCAGTTAGTAAATTAGTGATGAGTTCCATCAGCATAGAAATGGTATTGGAAGCCATGGGAGGTTAATATCTGACCCAAGAAGAAGATGTGGATAGAGAGGAGAAAAGGTTTGAGGACTAAACCTTGGGGACTCTTGTGAAAAGAGGAAAAGGAGAGGAGGAGGTAGAGTTGTAAGGTATCCCAGCCCCAATTATGTGCTGAGATAGATAAGAGGAGAACCAGCAAAGAGCAGAGTTAGGGAGGCCATGGACTGGGCATTTTAAAAATGGTTGTAAAGTAAATAAGCAAAATAACAAACATGTCTATACACGTGCTCTGTGCGGTAGAATTGCATAGAGCAGCCCTGATCCTTCTGTTCTTGAGTCCCCCGCCAGGTCTTCTGGCTCCTCCTCTCTTGCTGGTGCACCCAATAGGAAGCCGATTCCCATGGGGGTACCTGTGTGGGCTCGCTCCCAAAACCCACTTCTGCGTCCATTGCCACAGACAGCGGGACTTGTCTCTGCCCCTTGTCCCTCATCACTGGAGTTGATGGACAGGGGCAGGAACCAATGACTCTTGCTGATGTAAATCTACCCAGTGAGGAGGGATAAAGACAGGTGGGGGAGATATCTGCACAGTGGAGAACTCATTAAACATTGCCTCTTCTTTTTGAAGTGATTGGAAGGTATATGGATTGGTGGGAAAGATTTAATGGGGACTGAAAGAGAGGGGATTAATGACAGTGATAAAATCGATCTGTTTGGCAGTGTGGAGGCAAGAATTTTTGTATTTTTGGAGGGTATATTTATACAGGGTGAAGTCTTGCTGGGACTTAGTTTTATGCCACAGACTCTCAAGAGTGTAGCTATGTTTTTTGAGACTTCTGGTATTGTCTGTTTGCCATTATTGTAGCAGTTAGGGCCTTATTCTGTGTGTGTGGTGAGAGGAGCAAAGTGTCCAGGAAGGATGAAAGTGAAATGCTGTAGACAGAAGAGGCCAAATCAAGGCAGGGCAGGGGTGAGATAGTAAGGTAAGGTAGTGAGCAGAGAGAGGAAAATAATGTAATGGAAATTTGTACGTTCTGTATATAATTGTATTGTATTTTGTATGTATTGCACACTGCCCTCACTGTGCACACAAAACTAATAATGTTTTCAGTACATGTTTACATTCTTTCGAGTCCTGATTAGAATTAGCTTGCCCATGTAACGCCCCTTGGTACCATAAACGTAAAATTGTAATATTAATGTGACACCTACGTAATCATGTGTATAAAAACCTTCAACCGAAGGCGTGGTTCCGCCTATACTGAGCCCCTAAATTAATGGTTAAAGTGGACAGGGATCCACAATGGGTAACTGGGTTACCAAGGTCCACAGGGACTAAGAATCATGCAGAGTAAACAGCTAGAGAAACAGCTATCTATGTGAGCAGGATGGATCAAGGGTGACAATAACACTAGACAGAAAGGGACATTTTCATGTTAAGTTGTGGGATGAATTTGGGGTCAGGCACTACAACTAGTAAAATCAGAAACAGAGAAATGAGAATTAAAACAGAATTCTTTATATGTTGTCAGAGAGGGAAGATGGGATGAGCACTCTGGCTGCCCGTCTGATCATAGGATCATAGAAGCTAGATATAAAGGATATATGAACAAAATAAGGAATGCAGAATTTAAGACAGGGAAATATTAATGAGAGTTAAAAGAAAATGAGAGAATGATATGCATGTGTTGTGTACAAATGGGAAAAATGTAAGCGATTTTAGAGAGATATTGGTGTAAGTATGTGCGAATGCTGGGACCTTTAGTTCTATTGCTTGTGTGTGTCATGTACGCAGATGTGACCCCCTCCTTTGTTCTCTCCTGAAAGAATGTGGCTGAGATGAGAGGTCAGTAATAAGCTGGAAGGACACCATGCCAATTCCAGTTTTTTAGACAAAACATTTATAACAAAATGTGCCGGGTTAATTAACCACTAGGCGCCCGCGCTATAGCCGAAAGACGGCTACAGTGCGGACTCCAATTGCCGGGAGGGTGTCCCTGGACGTCCTCCTGTTTACTTCCGCATTGCGCGCTCCCACGGGCGCGCATCGCGGAAGTTTTGTGCTGGCCGTGTCCCTCGGACACAGCCAGTCACAGATCGCCATAAACGGCCAATGACAGTGGCCGTTTACAGTGCGATCGCTCTACCAATGAGAGAGGATCTCATATATAAACATATGAGATCATCTCTCATCGCCGGCTCTCCCTCCTCACACAGAGACAGCGTGTGAGGAGGGAGAGCGGAACCGCTGCGGCGGTAAGTGTAAAAAAAAAATAAAAAAATAAAAATAAAAGTGTCCCCACTGTTATCTGTCCTGCCATCTGCCCCTGCCAACTCTCCTGCCATCTGCCCCTCCCAACTGTCCTGCCATCTGTCCTGCCATCTGCCCCTGCCATCTGCCCCTGCCATCTGTCCTGCCATCTACCCCTCCTATCTGTCCTGCCATCTGTCCCTGCCATCTGACCCTGCCATCTGACCCTGCCATCTGTCCCCAGTACCATCTGTCCCCAGTGCCATGTATAAGTGCCATCTGTCATCAGTGCCACATAGTGCCATTTGTCATCAGTGCCACGTGCCATCTGTCATCAGTGTCACGTGTCATCAGTGCCACGTATCAGTGCCATCTGTCATCAGTGTTATCAGTGCCACGTATCAGTGCCATCTGTCATCAGTGTCATCAGTGCCACGTATTAGTGCCATCTGTCATCAGTGCCACGTATTAGTTCCATCTGTCATCAGTGCCATGTATTAGTGCCATCTTTCATCAGTGCCACGTGTCATCAGTGCCACATATTAGTGCCATCTGTCATCAGTGCCATTTGTCATCAGCGCCACATGTCATCAGTGCCACATATTAGTGCCATCTGTCATCAGTGTCACGTATCATCAGTGCCACGTATTAGTGCCATCTGTCAGTGCCACGTATTAGTGCCATCTGTCATCAGTGTCACGTATTAGTGCCATCTGTCATCAGTGCCATGTATTAGTGCCATCTGTCATCAGTGCCACATCAGTGTCAGTGCCACGTATCAGTGCCATCTGTCATCAGTGCCACATCAGTGCCACGTATCAGTGCCATTTGTCATCAGTGCCACGTCAGTGTCACATGTCAGTGTCCTGGTGCTCCAGGGCCTTCAAAAGTGTAATAGGTAGTTAACAAGTTAGACGTGTCATTTATGCTCCTAGAACATGTGATGGTGCTCCCTGCATGTTGGGCCTCTCTATGTGGCCAGGCTGTGAAAAAGTCCCACACATGTGGTATCGTAATACTCAGGAGGAGTAGCAGAATGTATTTTGGGGTGTCAATTGTGGTATACACATGCCATGTGAGAGAAATAACCTATTACAATGACAATTTTGTGGGGGAAAAAAAAAATCTTCATTTTGCAAAGAATTGTGGGAAAAAATGACAACATCAAAAACCTCACCATGCATCTTACTAAATACCTTAGAATGTCTACTTTCAAAAAAGGGGTCATTTGGGAGGTATTTGTACTTTCCTGACTTGTTCGGGTGGCAAGAAATGAGATAGGCCACCAGTACATCAGATGTGATCAATTTTTTATGATTTGCACCATAACTTGTAGACTCTATAACTTTCACAAAGACCAAATAATATCCACTAATTTGGGTTATTTTTACCAAAGATATGTAGCAGTATAAATTGTGGCCAAAATTTATGAAGAAAAATTACTAATTTGCAAAATTTTATCACAGAAACAAAGAAAAATGCGTTTTTTTTCTAAATTTTCGGTCTTTTTTCATTTATAGCGCAAAAAATAAAAAACCCAGAGGTGATCAAATACCACCAAAATAAAGCTCTATTTGTATGAAAAAAGGACAAAAAATTCATTTGGGTACAGTATTACATGACTGAGTAATTGTCATTCAAAGTGTGAGAGCGCTGAAAGCTGAAAATTGGTCTGGTCACGAGGGGGGTTTAAGTGCCCAGTTGTCAAGTGGTTAATCTAATGGTAAACAATGTGATCACAATTATTTTTTGAATCTGTTTTCCAGACATGGTAAAATGAAGGTTACATTTAACCGTGTATTACACAAATTGAATATCCTTTGATAGTGGAAACAGTGCATTTAAAAAAGGGAAATTAAGTAAAATTAAGTAATAATGAGTATTAATTTCTAATATGAGTTTAACAATTTTATTAAAATAGATATATTGAAACTGATTTAGACAACCTTTGGTTGGATATGAAATCCAGGTTATTGGGGAAATTTGTAAAAATGGGATTAGTTTAGATCAAGATAACAATTTTGTAATTTTACATTTATTTAATAAGCCCTTATTGAGAGAAAAAAAAATAAGATGAGGTTGTTATTTGGAATACAGCTCCCTTAATATTTAACAAGCCAAGATGGATGGGATACATAAGAAGTTTTTCTACAAAAATGAAATTTTAAGGTTTTTGATAATAACTTGATGTGCGGTCCATGATGTGAGAGTAATAATAAATAAAATGTAAATATAACAGACCCATCACATCAAGTCCACACACCCTGTTAGGATAGATGCCACCTGCAGCCAGTTGTTTTATCGTTTTTGATGCTTTCTGGCCCATCAAACAGATTGTTGATCCTTTTGTTTGTATTTATTTTTATTTTTGAAATCCAAAGCAGAATGTGTGGATTGTGAAATGATGTGCTCCTTTTCCCTGTAAGTGCAGTGGTATAAGCAGAAGAATATTTTGGATTTATGGGCATCTCTCCATGACCGCAGGGTATTGTTATCATTTATTATAATATTGCCAGGAAAAAGTTGTCTTTTGAAACATGAAACTGGAGTTCCTACACAAACAGCGTGATAGAAAACAAGTCATTGTAATATATTTATGCAAGCTGGACCCAGTAATGAATGGTTCATCCCGATATATCAGAGCTGTAGCTTTATGCAAAGGTGCTATTAGACAAGGTTAGATATTGTTTTAGTCAAACATTACATTTTTAATGGTCTGACATTCTGCACAGCAAATATACAGCTAACTAAATGTTTGTCTAATGAAAGGTTTAGAATATGAGTTTGTTTGTGTACAAATCTAACAATGAAAAACGCGTACATTTATTCAAAAGAAAGGAAAAACCACATGTGTTAAAATGATGGTGTAGGAATCAGCTGCTGTGAGCCCAGTGCAGGACACACTCCCTGAAGACCCAGATATTAAATTTTTGTAGATTTGAGTATGCAGTTTATCACCCAGAAAGATACTCTGTATTCAAAGTCATTGGATCCTTTTTTCCCCAGCTCAAGAAGCAGAGCTCCATGTTTTAGCAAAGCCTGTGAGCTATAAAAAGAATGTATATTTATATAGATAGTCAAGATATAGAGAGCTTTTGGTTCCATTTGAAGGGCCAGAAGTTTGTTTTTACTTCGGCAGGTAAATCAATCAAGCATGCCAAGTTAATTTGATTGGCTGTTTTCAGCCTTCCAGCTTCTTGCTGAGGTAGCCATATTAACTTTCACACATGGAAGCAGACCAGGTGACTAAGGATGCTGCATTTACAGCCCCGGACACTTGATGGGTCTGTGCAACTCACAGATTCCACCCTAGTTCTGGCCCAGTATAGATGGGGTTAATAATTCAACTTAAAGGACCCCAGAACGAGAAGAACAAGTGGTCCACAGCAGAGGCGGCTCTCTAATTAGGCGAAATAGGCGGTGGCCTCAGGCCTCGCAGTCATAGGGGCCTCGCACAGCTGGCTAGTTTACCTAATTAGAGAACCGCCTCTTTCAGCAGCAGAGATCTCCGTCCCGAGTCCCCTCGCCCTGCTACAGGGAGAGATAACAGGCGGCAAGTGAGACGTGTGATCGGAGCTCACATACATCTCCGGATCACAGACAGGGAGAGCCGCTCAGTAGAGCTCTGACAGATCTCCCCCCTCCCCCTGCTGCCCGTACAGCCAGACAGAAGAGGAGAGAGAGCTTCTGCTCCTCCTCCTCCCGCCCTCTCCTCCTGTGTCTGCCCCGCCCACTCTCCTCGGCAGGGAAGATTCAAGCTGGAGCCCAGCAAAGAGAAAAGGACAAGGGGAGTCTGATCCATCCATCCATCCATCCATCCATCCATCCAGTCCCTCCTGCCTCCCAGTGAGTACACTGATGTAGGGGATGCTCTTCCTTCCCTTCTTTCCCCATCCCCCTCTCCTTCTTTTTCTTTCTTTCTTTTTCTCTTTCTCTTTCTTTTTCTTTCTTTCTTTTTCTCTTTCTCTTTCTCTTTCTTTCTTTCTTTCTTTCTTTTTCTCTTTCTTTATTTTTCTCTTTCTCTTTCTTTCTTTCTTTTTCTCTTTCTCTTTCTCTTTCTTTCTTTCTTTTTCTCTTTCTCTTTCTTTCTTTCTTTTTTTCATTCTCTTTCTTTCTTTTTCTCTTTCTCTTTCTCTTTCTTTCTTTTTCTCTCTCTCTTTCTCTTTCTTTCTTTTTCTTTTTCTCTTTCTCTTTCTTTCTTTTTCTTTTTCTCTTTCTCTTTCTTTCTTTCTTTTTCTCTTTCTCTTTCTTTCTTTCTTTTTCTCTTTCTCTTTCTCTTTCTTTCTCTTTCTTTCTTTTTCTTTCTCTTTCTTTCTTTCTTTCTTTCTTTCTTTCTTTCTTTCTTTCTTTCTTTCTTTCTTTCTTTCTTTCTTTCTTTCTTTCTTTCTTTCTCTTTCTTTCTTTCTTTCTTTCTCTTTCTTTCTTTCTTTCTTTCTTTCTTTCTTTCTTTCTTTCTTTCTTTCTTTCTTTCTTTCTTTCTTTCTTTCTCCACCCATCCCCCTTTTTTTCTCTCTTTGTGACAGCCTACCAGAATAGGTAGGATCTGTGAGAGCAGCTTCCCTGTGCAGCTCTGTTTGAGGAAAATATATCTTGATTATGCCCACTTACCTACCCCCTGTACTGTCCACTCCCCTATATCTTTCTTTCTTTCCTTCCATCTTTCTTTTTTCTCTTTCTTTCCTTCCATCTTTCTTTTTTCTCTTTCTTTCCTTCCATCTGTCTTTCTTTCTATTTCTTTTCTTCTGTCTGTCTTTCTGTCTCTTTCTTTCTTTCTTTCTTTCTTTCTTTCTTTCTTTCTTTCTTTCTTTCTTTCTTTCTTTCTTTCTTTCTTTCTTTCTTTCTTTCTTTCTTTCCTTCCATCTGTCTTTCTTTCTATTTCTTTTCTTCTGTCTGTCTTTCTGTCTCTTTCTTTCTTTCTTTCTTTCTTTCTTTCTTTCTTTCTTTCTTTCTTTCTTTCTTTCTTTCTTTCTTTCTTTCTTTCTTTCTTTCTTTCTCCACCCATCCCCCTTTATTTCTCTCTTTGTGATAGCCTACCAGAATAGGTAGGATCTGTGAGAGCAGCTTCCCTGTGCAGCTCTGCTTGAGGAAAATATATCTTTATTATGCCCACTTACCTACCCCCTGTACTGTCCACTCCCCTATACTGTACCCTCCTAATACAGTTCATAATACAGTGGGGCCTCATGTCTAAGTTTTGCCTAAGGCCTCACAAAGTCTAGAGCCGCCTCTGGTCCACAGGGGGCAACTTCTTATGAAACAGGACTTTGGAAAAGGCGATCATTTAGGTCTGCCAGCCACTCTTTTCCCTCCAGTTTGACACATGGACCGTGTCATCAGTCACAAGCAGTTATGGCTGCCTCAGTAAATGAGCGTGGAATAGAACCAGGGTTCTCCACAGTTGTTTTTATAACATACCACTTCTTGTTTTACCTGTTACCAAAGGTGTTACCAAAAGCTGAACATCCCTTCCAGAGATTACAAAAAGATATATCCAGATGCCCAAGTTAGGATCTTACAACTATGAATTTTGTCTGTATGGACATGTTTTTTGGATGTCCAGTGGCAAATGCTACTGCAAAGGCCACAGTAAAAAGTGTTATCAGAAGTAGTTTGTAAGTACAGAGTGCAGAAAGTACAGAGAGTAACAGAGGAAATCATTTTTATAGGAGAGTCCTTACTAGAAGTTTTGAGGTTTTATTTTTACACCCCCTACTGTCTACAATGTAGCAGACAAAGTAGAATAAGAAACTAGAAAACTTTTGCCTGAATGTTTTCTTATATTTTATGAAGCCCCTAAAGGGGATATTGGACTCTCTCCCTATGAGATTTGGTTTGGGAGTGTAATACTCACTTGCTTATACTTTGTCTCAGCAGCTGAAATCCTCCATTTGGATCTCACAGAGAATGTTGCTGATCTTTTAAGGTTTTTGACAAACTCATTTATGTGTTTTCTCCCCAATTCCAGATCCTAAAAGTTTGGAAGGATCTAAAACTAAAGCCAGGTGACTTGTGAATTGTTAAGAGACATTTATATATAAGGAAATGCTTGGATACTCAATACAGCATCTATTTCATGTAAAGTTAAAACTTGAAGGAAAAGTCACCTGGATCCACACCAGACACTGCAAAAATGACTAGATTAAAGAAATCTCTGTGTTTAATTTGTTTCCCTCTTGTGATCACAGTATAGGGTATTTTTGATTCAAATACTTTAATTGTAAGGGATATATATATTTGAAAAGTAGTTTAGCCATGTTGAAGTCATATTTGTCTTTTGTACGTCTTCCATTTTATGTAGAATTGTCTGTGTTTACATACGCCGATAATTCAGCATGCCAACAATTCAGCTAGATGGCCATTCTGGCCACAGGAGTGTACAGCCAGTACTCTGTAAAAATGTCTTATCAATCATTTGTTTTTCACAATGAAAAGTCATTTTGTAATGAAAAAGTTGCTCAGCTGTTATTTTCTCCACAATGGAGTTTTCTGCCACTTTGGCCAGGACTACCTCCACCTAAGCGTGTGGAGGTTCCAGGTTAAAGGTGATAGCAGGTATGGTTAGTGATCAAAATATTTATCAAAAGAGGGGAGACCGTAATGGAAATTTGTACATTCTGTATATAATTGTATTGTATTTTGTATGTATTGCACACTGCCCTCACTGTGCACACAGAACTAACAATGTTTTCAGTACATGTTTACATTCTTTCGAGTCCTGATTAGAATTAGCCTGCCTATGTAACGCCCCTTGTTACCATAAACATACAATTGTATTGTTATTGTGATACTTACGTAATCATGTGTACAGTATAAAAACCTTCAATTGCATCATATTAAGGCAGAACAGTTATTTGGAAAGATGCTGAGCGTATCTTTTGTGTCTGTTCCCTACTGCAGTAGTCATTATTAATTTGGAACCACTAATCAATATGAGGATAGGAGTTGCCTATCATCAATTTAACCAAGTCAATAATTATTGGAGAGGTTGCAAGCAGTGCAAAAGTAGGAGAATACAAGGTCAAGGGAGTTGTCATCAGAGTGTTGTGTAAAATGTAATGCAATGTATAGTTATGGTAATGTTTATATTACTGGTTAATATACTGCCATCTTGTAGTTATTTCAGGATTGTTGCACCTGTCTTTCTGTCTTTCCCTTCTAGTCTCTCTGTCCCTCCCATTCTGTGATCTACTTCCTTTTCTTGCTCCTTCACTCTGTCTCATGAGGAAGAAGATTGCCACGTCTGTATAGACCTTATGCAATCTGCTCGCATCTAGGAATACAATACCATGTTTTGACCTGCAAATACTGTGTTTCAGTCGTCCACTGCATCCTGTTGTCTGCTGTAACTGCTGTAGTAATAAAGATCGCGTGGATGGAAAATACGTGTTTGGTGAGTTCAGCTATCTGATAAAGACTGTCCACGGTGATTATATCTGCTTATAGAGCCCAGGCATAAAGGATGAGCCGACCACCTCCCCCGGTTCGGTTTGCACCAGAACATGCAAACAGGCAAAAAATTTGAGCGAACATGCGAACCCTATTAAAGTCTATGGGACACAAACATAAAAACAATCATTTTTTCAGGAGCAGTGATTTTTAATAATGCTTAAAGTGAAACAATAGAAATGAAATATTCCTTTAAATATCATGCCTGGGAGGTCCCCTTAGTCTGCCTGTAAAATCAATGAAAAACTTTGGGTCTGGTATGGATTTTAAGGGGAACTCCATGATAAAAGGGAAACTCCATGCCAATATTTAAATAAAAATTGGCGTGGGGTCCCCCCCAAAATCCATACCAGACCCTTATCCGAGCAAGCAGCCTGGCAGGCCAGGAAAGACGAGTGAGCCCCCTTCTCATGAACCATACCAGGCCGCTTGCCCTCAACATGGGGAGGGTGCTTTGGGGCAGGGGGGCTCCCCCCACCCCAAAGCACCTTGACCCCATGTTGATGGGGGTCTGCGGGTGGGGGCTTATCGGAATCTGGAAGCCCCCTTTAACAAGGGGGCCCCTAGATCCCCCCTATATGAATGGGTATGGGGTAAATTGCAGATCTCAGTGCATTATGGGATACTCAGTGGCGCTCTAATTTACCACGAACGCCCCATATGTATGTTTGTTCTGCGAACAAACGAACACCCAATGTTCGAGTTGAACTTACATTCAACTCCAACATCGGGACCATCCTTAATATTCGCTAATGTCTTCCTGTTTCTCCTCCCGGCCAATCAGGAAGTGGGTCTTGAGACCTGATTGGCCGCGAGTGCTAAGACCTGATTGGCCGTGAGTCCTTCGTCCTGATTGGCCGGGAGGAGAAGCGACCGCTGGGACCCGGGAGCAGATGCAGGGGGAGGGGAGCTGTGACCTGAATGGGGCAAGTGTGGGGATTCCGGGGGGCCTGGCTGGTGACAGGCAAGCGAGCGAGCGCCGGGGAAGGATGGGTCGTGGTTGTTTGGTTGGCTGGCTGGCTGGGGGGGGGGGTGGCTGGCTGGCTCGGGAGGCTGTAAGTGTTATTTAAGTATTTGAATTTGACTTGGTATTGGGTTCTTCCACTCTCCTTTACAGCAGCACTTAGACTGGTTTCATCAATCGGGGCAGAACTAGCAGCCATTCAGGTGTGCTGCAAACATGTGCTGACAGTAGCTAACAATGAGAGAGAGGTTGGCTTATGTGGCTCAGTTACTGTCCAATAGGGATGAGCCGAACACCCCCCTGTTCGGTTCGCACCAGAACTTGCGAACAGGCAAAAAATTTGTTTGAACACGCGAACACCGTTAAAGTCTATAGGACACGAACATGAAAAATCAAAAGTGCTAATTTTTTTTTTTCCAAAATCTTTTTATTGGTTTTTAAAAAGAGAAACAAAAACAGATAAAGAGAAAAAACAGTTAAACATACATTGGTCTAATATGATGTCTATGTGATCCTTGCAGGAATCACGCTGTCACCTTATTCATGAAAAATATATTATGAAATCAGTCATGGCGGTACAGTTTACTGGGTCATGAGGTGGTGCTATGTGCAGTTGTACATGGTAAAATAGCATATTGTAGATTATTGTGTACACCTGGCACCCGCTTGGGAGCTACTTTGTGATTGGGGTCTACTGAGAGGCCTCTGAAGCGGTGGAGGGATCTGCCAGCCACTTAGACCAGACTTTGTTATATTTGTTGGGGCAGCCTCTGTTGTCATATGTGTCTTTATACAGAGGTAAGCTATTGTTGATTAATTGTTTCCACAGGGAGAGAGGAGGGGGGGTTGGTTTGCGCCAACTAAGTGCTATAGCTTTACGGGCATAGAACAGGAGCAATCCCACCAGTGTGCGTCCCGCCACCGTAGGAATTAGTTGTTCTACCAGGCCTAGTATGCAGATTGACATTGATGGTTGTAGTGGCACAGAGGTGATTTGTGTGATAAAGTCCAATATCTCCCTCCAGTATCCGACAATTGCCGGACAGGTCCAGAAGATGTGGGTGAAGTCCCCAGGAGTCCCACCACATCTCCAACATCCGGGAGGGGAGTCGGGGTTCATTTTGTGTAGTCTGTGAGGGGTAAAATATGCCCGATGGACTATCTTGAATTGGATCAGGCGATCTCTCAGAGAGACCAGGGAGCTAAATGGGAAATCCCATATGTCATCCCAGTCATCGTTGTCAAAATTGGGGATGTCATGGGACCATTTAGATCTTAGCTTTTCCATAGTCGGGAGGGAGGTGACAGTCAGGTGTGAATATAATTGAGAAGTGGGTTTTTTCGCACAATCTGATCTAAGAAGGTCCTCCAGTGAAGATTGGACTAGTTGAGGAGGGGAGTTGGAGAATTGGTGACTGAAGGCATGGGAAAGTTGAAGGAATCGGAAAAAATAGGACTGTGGTATATTAAAATCGGAGTTTAGTTTGGAGAGCGGGACTAGGGATTGATTGGAGATAATCTGTGCCACCGTTTTAATGTTAAATTTGGTCCAGGCATGAGGCTCAGGTAGTTTATAGATGTGCTCCAGGGTTGGGTTTATCCAAAGGGGAGCATTGGGTGAGATTGCCTGTTGAGGGTATTTTTCTAATTTGAGACCTGCCCCCCATGCATGCAGTGTAGTGCGCATGGAGGGTGTCAGTGGATAAGGGGCTCGAGGGCCTCGAAAAAGCAAAAATTTGAGCGCCTCTAGGGATCCCAGCACTGCCGTCTCGACCTGGGTAGCTGGGTTGGAGGTGTCCGGATTGAGCCACCAAGCAGCTGTTACTAGCTGGGCGGCCAGATAGATCCGGACACGCCAAGCCACCTTGGGAGGTCGGGCGTATCAGTGTTGACCAGCTGTATCTGGGGGATTGGGACCCCCATAGGAAAGAGGCGAGGAGGCGATGTAGTTGTTTGAAAAAGGATTTAGGAATCCACTGTGGAGAGTGACGAAATAAGTATGTAAATTTGGGGAGTATTTTCATTTTAAACAAATTAATGCGTCCCAACAGTGAAAGAGGCAACGATTCCCACTCCTTCAGCCGTTGCCGAGTCTCCTGAACCACCGGGGACAAGTTGAGGGGTAAGAACTCAGAAGCCTGCCTGGAGACCACCACCCCTAAGTATTTAAAATTCTCGACCCATTGTAGAGGGATGTCCGTGGGAGCTGTGTCACGGGCTGCAGGATCCACGGGGAACAGGAGAGATTTTGTCCAGTTAACCCTGAGGCCCGTGACAGAGGAGAAGGAGTTGAGGACCTGTAGGGCTCCCTCGAGTGATGGACCCGCGTCATTGAGGAAGAGTAGGAGGTCATCCGCATACAGGGCGACCCTCTCCTCCAGCCAGCCAACCCGCAATCCCCTAATGTGAGGAGAGGTGCGAAGGGCCTCAGCAAGTGGCTCCATCGCGATGGCAAATAAGGCTGGAGAGAGAGGGCAGCCCTGCCGCGTGCCCCTGGACAGATGGAAGGACCGTGACAGGCCCCCTCCCAGCTTAATAGCCGAGGTGGGGTCACGGTAGAGGACCTTCATCCATTCAATGAAGATCAGGGGGAACCCCATCCTGCGGAGGACCTCCCAGAGAAAAGGCCACTCGACTGTGTCGAAGGCCTTCTCAATGTCCAGAGAGGCCACCACTCTAGATCCTTCATTGAGATGTTGTGCGTGTATGTTGGTGAACAGACGCCTCAAGTTAACGTCTGTTGCTCTATTGGCCATGAAACCAGTCTGGTCAGTCTCAATGATAGATGGTAGTAGGGGCTGTAGTCTCGTGGTTAGTAATTTGGTGAGGATCTTGAAGTCTGTATTAAGTAGGGCGATTGGTCTGTAGGAGGCACAGGATGTGGGGTCTTTAGACACTTTATGAATGAGAATGACATGGGCATGGCCCATGGAAGCTGGGAGGGCACCATCAGTCAAACATTGGGAATAGAGCTGGGCCAATTTGGGGGCCAATAGGTCCCCATGAGTTTTGTAGAACTCAATGGGTAGTCCATCTGGGCCCGGAGACTTTCCCGCGGGAAAGGACCTAATCGCTTTCAGTACCTCCTCCGGGGTAATCGGCCTCACTAGGGATTCTCTCTCCCCATCAGACAACCAGCCAAGTGCCAAGGGGTCCAGCCAAGGTGCGAGGTCCCGCGACTGGAAGTCCGATGGTAGCACTGAAGTATAGAGAGAGCTGTAGTACTGACGGAAGGCTTCAAGTATGTCTGGCAGGGAAGAGGCCGATCCTCCCGAAGGGGACACCACACTAGAGATCACCGTCATTGGTCTGTCATGTTGTGCAAGCATCGCCAGAAGGCGACCGTTGCGGTCTCCTTGTTCAAAGAACCGTTGTTTGTTGCGGTAAAGGTCAAGTCTGGTAACTTCGGTGAGGTGGAGGTGTAGCTCACGTTTTGCTGCATTGAGGGAGTCAAAGTGTGCGTCAGTGGGGTCAGCTGCATAGATGTCTGATTGGGATTGCGCAGTGGTCTGTAGGGCAGTAGTGGTAGCCGCTTGTTCTCTCCGGATCCCAGCAATAGAAGAAATGTATTGCCCTCTAGTAAAAGCCTTAAAGGCATCCCAGGTCACCGCTGTGGAGGAGGATCCCGTATTAAGGTCCCAGTATTCCACTAAGCGTGGTGGAATGGTGTCTGCCAGGTCAGCATGAGAGATCCAATGGGTCCCCAGGCGCCAAAGGGAGGAGGAACGGGAGGACGGGGAATTACGGGAAGGAGTAGGGGGCAGTGATCTGAGAGTCCGCTGGGCAAATATGAGGCATCAAGTACATCTGTCAGCATAGTCGGGTTGGCAAAGGCGAGATCGATGCGGGAGGAAGTTTTATGTGTATTGGAGAAACAGGAGTATGCTCTGGTCGTGGGATGTTTCCATCTCCACACCTCAGATACACCTAGCGCCTCCGCCCATGAGACCAAGTCAGTAGAGAATTGTTTGGGGGGGGTAGGTCTGTCCAGGTCCGGGGCCAGAATGGCGTTGAAATCACCCATTAATAATAGTCTAGCAGGGCAGTATGGAGTGATTTTCTCTAAAATGGTGTATAAGGTGGAGGAGGAAAAAGGAGGGGGGATGTATACACCTACTACAATATACCGGACACCCCAGACAGTGAACACTATTAGTACATATTTACCCTGGGGGTCAGTGTGAACATGTTCCATCACACATGGGAAGGATTTACTAATCAGGATTGTGACCCCTCTGGCATATGTGGAATAGGAAGCATGGAAGGCTCTCTGAATCCATGGCTTTTTCAGCGCCAGTAGTTTGCTGCCCATAAGGTGCGTTTCCTGTAAAATTACTATGTGCGGGGAGTGCAATTTGAGGTACTTGAAGAGTACCGCTCTCTTAAATTTAGAATTGAGCCCCCGGACATTCCAGGACAGCGCACTGAAGGTGGGGGCGTCACGTCCTGTCATTGTGCGGAGGTCTGGCGGGGGAAGAAAGGAGGAGTGAAGCAGGTGCACGTGCACAGCTCAGGAGCAGCAAGGACCCAGGGAGCCTGTACCAGGTGGAATTATGACCTATGGAAGACCAAATAGACAAACGAACATGAATAGATATAACACTGATAAACAATACCCGTGATGACACTGAGGTGTCAAACCTGCCCTCATCTGATGACATCCCCAGAAAATTTGGGGAGTGATCAGATCTGGCCTATACCCAAAACTCAAAAACAGTAAACCCTTAAACTTTAATTAGCAACAGTTCAGTGTTGTGTTCCAACACTTGTGGAAGCTCTTAGGTAGGGGAAGCAGGTTCCAGACAGTAGCACAGTCAAAAAAAAAAAAGGAGAAAAGAAGAAAAACAAAATTGGTGGTTGCCGTTGGAGCTCCGCAGACAGGAGCGGATGGTAGTCTATGTAACAAAGGGCGTTGAACAACCAATTGGGGTAATGGTGAATTAGAGCAGTGAGAAAAGACTTAGGGATGGATGGTGCATAATACTGTGAGTCAACATGGGACAGGAGGTAGTCCTGTTCAGGGGGATTGTGATAGTTAGCTGCTCCCAGTATGTTGTAATCAACTATGGTTCCATGGTAGTATGTTGTCAGCGGGTATCTAGCCATGCAGCAGCAGCCTCCGGGGTGTCGAAGAAACGCGTGTTGTCACCATCAGTGATACGCAGCCTGCTGGGATATAATAGACCAAAGCGTATTCCCTTTTCTCTGAGCCGACATCTCACATCCGTAAAGGACTTGCGGCGTTGCTGTACTTCCTGAGAGAAGTCCGGGAAAAAGAGCAGTTTGGTATTTTCGTATTTAATTTCAGGCATGGTGCGCGCTGCTGCCAGAATGCGATCCCGGTCGCGGTAATTTAATAGCCGCAGCAGGAAGGGGCGAGGAGGGGCCCCTGGTCTTGGAGGGAGCGGTGGGACCCTGTGGGCTCTTTCCACCACGAAGGTGGGAGGCATATCACCCAGGCTGAACAGAGTGGACAGTAGTTGTTCAGTAAACTCAGCTGGTCTGGGACCCTCAGCTCTCTCAGGTAATCCAAGTATGCGGATGTTATTCCGCCTGAGGCGGTTCTCAGTGTCTATAGCACGCTCCTGGAGCGCCTTCACTTGGAGCTGCAGGGCCCTCACCTCCCCAGAATCTGCCCGGACTGTATCCTCCACCGTGGAGACTCTGTCCTCCACCTCTGCGATACGGGACCGGAATTTGTCCATATCCTGACGGATGAGACCGACATCTATGGTCAGGAAGTCGATTTTGGTTGTCAGAGTTTCCTTGCACGCTGTAATGGCCGCCAGATTATCCGCCCCCGTGGGGGCCACCGCCGTCCCTGGCTCCACCTGCGAATTCGCCGCCATAGTGGCAGCGGGCCGCCTCGTAGAGGATTTGGTCACCGGTGGGGGGGTACGAGAGGCCTTCGGACCAGATTTTGTGTAGCGGGTCCTAGGGTGACCCATCCGAGGTCCGCCCCGCGATGAAGGAGGTTCCTAGGGGGATGACGATGCCGCCGCTCGTCCCGTGGATCAGGGCACCCGAGCGCGGAGGATGTACGTGGCCTCGTAGGCCGCAAGATGGCAGCGGGTCACTGCTGTGTGGAGCCAGCCGCGGGCTGTGTATCAACACCACCGGCCGGGATCCGCAATTTGGGCTGGGATTGATGCAGGGGGTGCCCAGGAAACTATAGGGCTGATCTGGAGTCTCACCGGAATGTTCACTGCTGAGGATGGCTGTAGATTGAGTCAGGATGTGCAGAGCTCCACAGCAGCACGTCTGGCTTGTCTCACACGCCCCGTGCTGTTTTGCTGGGGCACAGATGATCGCACAGGGATGGCAGTGCTATATCGCTGGGGCACAGATGATGACAAAGGGATGGCAGTGCTGTATTGCTGGGGCACAGAGAAATCAATGCTGTATTGCTGGGGCACAGATGATGGCACAGGGAAGACAGTACAGTATTGCTGGGGCACAGATGATGGCACAGGGAAGACAGTACAGTATTGCTGGGGCACAGATGATGGCACAGGGAAGACAGTACAGTATTGCTGGGGCACAGTACCTGAGTGTGGAGGATGTGTCTGTTGTAGTAGGCCACAAGATGGCGGCGGATCTCTGAGGTATAATGTTGGCCACGGCCCAATGGGGACACAAATCGGCCACAATTTATGCTGGGTCTGGTGGGGATGCTCTCCGGTGATTGTTAGGGAGAGTTTGGAGGCTCTCCAGGTTGTATTTCATGCAGGATGGCGATGGATTTGATCAGCAGGCCGTGGGCGCCCGGAATCAGCCTGTATGGATTCTCAGGTGGCCGTTCAGGCCCCCCACACAGTCCAGCTGTCTCCCAGTGATAACCTCCAGCTATGTGTGCTATTCAGCTGCCTCTCACCCCGCGGATCGCGGCACTCCAGCCCGGGGATGACGGAGGCTCCGTAGGCCTCAAGATGGCAGCAGGTCTCTGAGGTATAGTGTCAGCCACGGCCCGATGGAGACACAATCGGCCACAATTTCCGCTTGGGCTGGTGAGGATGATGTCTGGTAACTGTTAGGGAGCATTTGGAGGCTCTCCAGGTTGTATTACATGCAGGATGGCGACGGATTAGATCAGGATCGGCGGAGCTCCAGAGCAACACGTCTTTCTCCCACTACATCCGGACACGCCCCCCCCAAAAGTGCTAATTTTAAAGGCTTATATGCAAGTTATTGTCATACAAAGTGTTTGGGGACCTGGGCCCTGCCCCAGGGGACATGGATCAATGCAAAAAAAAGTTTTAAAAACGGCCGTTTTTTCAGGAGCAGTGATTTTAATAATGCTTAAAATGAAACAATAAAAGTGTAATATCCCTTTAAATTTCGTAGCTGGGGGAAGTCTATAGTATGCCTGTAAAGTGGCGCATGTTTCCCGTTTTTAGAACAGTCTGACTGCAAAATGACATTTCAAAGGAAAAAAAGTCATTTAAAACTACTCGCGGCTATTAATGAATTGCCGGTCCGACAATACACATAAAAGTTTACTGATAAAAACGGCATTTTAATTCCCCACAGGGGAACCCCGAACCAAAATTTAAAAAAAAAAAGACGTGGGGGTTCCCCCTAAATTCCATACCAGGCCCTTCAGGTCTGGTATGAATATTAAAGGGAACCTCGGCCAAAATTTAAAAAAAAAAATGGCGTGGGGTCCCCCTCAAAATCAATACCAGACCCTTTAGGTCTGGTATGGATTTTAAGGGGAACCCCGTGCCAAAATTTTTAAAAAAATGGCGTGGGGTCCCCCTAAAAATCCATACCAGACCCTTATCTGAGCACGCAACCTGTCAGGCTGCAGGAAAAGAGAGGGGGATGAGAGAGCGCCCCCCCTCCTGAACCATACCAGGCCACATGCCCTCAACATTGGAAGGGTGCTTTGGGGTAGCCCCCTGTGACAGACCTAGCCGGGAGAGAGACTTTTGGAGGGGACTGAATGCTAGCCTCTTTCCGTCCGATCATGGGCCCTGGCATTTGGGGGAACGGTGCACTTTGTGAGCTGTATGCCTGGGGACCCTTGAGGCAGTATTACTGTGGATTCGGGTCCTGGTCCCCCAGGACACACAGACACTGGGGACCCTGGATTTGCCATATTACAAATAGTGGCTGATTCATAATGCTGGGAAAAATACTGTTAGGAGATGCTGATGTCAATTACAGCACTTGTCTGTCTGTTGCCTGCTAGAATGTGTATTGTAAATCAGTCTAGTATGGGATCTAAGAGTCATTAGATCCCCATTGTTGTTTGTGTTAATTAACTCTGCTATTGTGATAATGTTGATTGGGTTTTCTGAGCTACAAGACGGCCAGTCTGGCCTAAAGGTCATGTCTGAGTCATCTAGGCTGTCTAAAGGGATTAGTTAATTAGCCCATGTTAATTAGGTTAATTAGGTTACAGGTGTATTGTTAGAGTAATATGAGCACCTCCTATTTCCTGTATAAAAGAGACTGTATTCCTGTCAATAAAAGAGATTCCTGGTTGAACTTATATACAGCCTGCCTGGTGTTTGTTCTGAGCTACACAACTGTATTAGAACGGCACATAGCTGTAGTTCTAGTCCGAGAGCATCAGATGACCGAACCATCAGATGTTGCGATCTGCAGTCTGATTCTATAGCTGCAGAGGAGTGTCGGGAGAGTGGAATCAAGTGAGCAAGGGGCTCATTACATTGGTTGGCAGCCGTGGGATTTGCTCTCCAGTTACTGGGACACTCCAAACCAGCCTGCAGGAGAGCCACACTGAAAGACTTACTTGAGAGCCACAGAGGGACCGGTGGGATCGTGCTTCCTTGCTGTGAACACATCCAAACCCTTCACCTGGATCCAAGGTTCGCATAGCAGTAGAGGAGAGGTACAGATACGTCGTCATTGAAGAGGAATTCAGAAGAAGGTTGCGAGAGATGCAGATACAGCACAGAGGACCAGTATCAGAGCAGGTCCTGCTGGAATGGTTTGATTTTATCCGCTGCGAACTCTGGAAGGAAGCGCTAGCCCGTGAGCAGCGACACCAGGGAAAAGTTCTCCCCTCCATCCATGTAAGGTACTGGTCGCAGTATGAAGTGCGAATGCTGTTATTGGAGGAACAGCAAAACCAGGAGTGGACAACCGAGTTAAGCAGGCTGATCCAGGCAGAAATGCGGTTGGACGAGAGCTACAGAGCCCTCCGGTGGTATGTAGCCCAAGTGTGCCCGTGGACAGTGGATGACAGCCCCACGGAAGGCTTTGACTAAGATGGCCTGGGATTGTTATACTGGAGGCTGTCCGGGGACCCTGACTTTGGGAGTGATCGGGAGTGGTGTTGGAGGAAATAATGGAGCACAGAGAGCGAAGACTGAATGTCTCAGAAGTGCACTGGGCACAGGAAGATTTGGAGTTTCTGGCCGTTCAGGAATGGGAGCTTGAGATTGCCTACAGACAGCTGCTAGACTCTGCTCAGCAGCTGGGTGGGGCTCCCTTTGCCTGGGACTATCAGGAAATACCAGTTGACAACTCTGAAATCCTGGCTGAAGAGTTCACAATGTGGCAGAGTAACAGTGTGCTTTGCCAACCTGCCCCCGCAGCTATGGAGGCGGAGGTCTTATGGCGGATGCAGCAAGTGCTGACTGACCTTGATGAAGCTGTTTCTGCATTGGATGATCTTGGATGGAGGAATGTGCCTGTCCAGCAGAATGCCAAAAAATCGGCAGTGGAAAATCTGGAGATCGCTATCTCCAAAGCTGAAGTACTGACAATGAGGCAGAGCTCTGCTAACTTCTGCTCAGCACTGATAGCATCTTCTGGGTTCCAGGGACAGGAGATGGTGAACCTTTATCCCCAGACACCAGTTGCAGAGACAGGGGATTTGATAGACTTTTCTGCTGAGGAAGAACAACCTGGTGAGCCTCCAGCAGAAGAAGAGCTGTTATTAGGGCCAAACTTCACTGTGCTCTGCCCAGCACCAACAGAAGTATCTGTGAAGTTAAAAGGAACTTCCCCAGCTGAAGCGCTGGCAACCGGACAGAGGGTCCAAGATCTCTGCCCTACACCTGCGGCAGTTCCGGATGCTCAGGGTGAGAAGGAGGTGGTCACTTCCCAGCAGCAGATCAGGATACAGGGGGAGAAGGGAGAGGAGGTATTTGTCGTCCCTCCCCAACAGTTGGCCAGGGTGGAGGAAGTGGTCTTTCCCCCCCAGCAAAAATCTGTGCACCTGGGAGACAGTACCACATACATATCGTCCCAACATCCAGATGAGGGAATGGAAAAGGAAGCAGCCGGCTCACCTCCCCAATGGCAGCTACACAGTTTGGGTGTGGAGGAAGCCAGCCTCCTGCCCCAACGGTTAGCTGGAGCAGAGGATGCGGAGTCCCCAGCAGAAGTGCTGGCAACAGGGCAGAGTGCTACCAACCTCTGCCCAGCACCGGCAACAACTACAGAGTTCCAGGGAGGCGGGGCAGTCAGCCTCCCTCCCCAACAGTTAGCGGGAGCAGATGGTGTGGGGTTTCCAGCAGAAAGGCGGGCAACAGGGCAGAGTACTGCTGGACTCTGCCCTCAACTAACAGAGGATGGATTTCCTGTGAAGGTGGATGGGACTTCAGTCTCCACCTGTATACCCCAGGGATTCTGGGCAGCCGGCCCAGATCCCCAACAGCATGATGGAGTGAGCCCAGACACCCTGTCTTCTCTCCAGTGGCAGAAAGGACTCCAGGGAGAAGGGGCAGTGCAGGCCTCTCCCCAGCGGCAGATATGTTCTCTGAGAGAGGCAGAGGTTGGCTGGGTGAGTAATGCTTTGTTTGGAACAATTTGTTTGGGGTACTGTGTGGGTCCAGGCATTAGAGGACTGGAACTACTGACTAACTTTAGAGTCAACCCATCTGGGGTCTCCTCCTGTGTTAGTCTCCTGTGACAGACCTAGCCGGGAGAGAGACTTTTGGAGGGGACTAAATGCTAGCCTCCTGCTGATCGATCATGGGCCCTGGCATTTGGGGGAACGGTGCTTTTTGTGAACTGTATGCCTGGGGACCCTTGAGGCGGTATTACTGTGGAATGGGTCCTGGTCCCCCAGGACACACAGACTCTGGGGACCCTGGATTTGCCATATTACAAATAGTGGCTGATTCATAATGCTGGGACAAATACTGTTAGGAGATGCTGATGTCAATTCCAGCACCTGTCTGTCTGTTGCCTGCTAGAATGTGTAATGTAAATAAGTCTAGTATGGGATCTAAGAGTCATTAGATCCCCATTGTTGTTTGTGTTAATTAACTCTGCTATTGTGATAATGTTGATTGGGTTTTCTGAGCTACAAGATGGCCAGTCTGGCCTAAAGGTCATGTCTGAGTCATCTAGGCTGTCTAAAGGGATTAGTTAATTAGCCCATGTTAATTAGGTTAATTAGGTTACAAGTGTATTGTTAGAGTAATATGAGCAGGAGGTCTGCACCTCCTCTTTCCTATATAAAAGAGACTGTATTCCTGTCAATAAAAGAGATTCCTGGTTGAACTTACATGCAGCCTGCCTGGTGTTTGTTCTGAGCTACACAACTGGATTAGAACGGCACATAGCTGTAGTTCTAGTCCCAGAGCATCTGATGACCAAACCATCAGATGCCGCGATCTGCAGTCTGATTCTATAGCTGCAGAGGAGTGTCGGGAGAGTGGAATCAAGCGAGCAAGGGGCTCGTTACACCCCCCAAAACACCTTGTCCCCATGTTGATGAGGACAAGGGCCTCATCCCCACAACCCTTGGCCGGTGGTTGTGGGGGTCTGCGGGTGGGGGGCTTATCGGAATCTGGAAGCCCCCTTTAACAAGGGGACCCCCAGATCCCGGCCCTCCTCCCTGTGTGAAATGGTAAGGGGGTACAAAAGTACCCCTACCATTTCACAAAAATACTGTCAAAAATGTTAAAAATGACAAGAGACAGTTTTTGACAATTCCTTTATTTAAATGCCTATCCTTTCTTCTATCTTCTTTCTTCTATCTTCTATCTTCCTTCGGTTTCTTCATCCATCTTCTTCTTCTTCTGGTTCTTCTGGTACTTCTAGTACTTCTGGTCAAAATAAAGCAGTATATTTTATGTAATTTGTATTTCCTTTTTATATTATACCTTTGGAGGCACACTCAAAGTCCCATTATCAATATATCTTGAGTTTTGTCCCTTATCTATTCCCGTTTTAAGCTGCTGACTAGTAATATACATGCACAATACTGCTGCATGTTTGTCTTGAAGCAAGAAACACAAGTAAACCTAATTAATGTAGAGATTTAATGATCATAACTGAAATGTTTTTCCTCCTTTGTAATAATAGTAGAGTGTTAGGCTGTTTTATTTCATACAGTAAATGGACATATACACATAGCTGGACAGCAAAAATACATCAAAGATAAAAGCATTATTTCAGCCTAAAATGCCAAATTTTACTACAGCTTAAACAGAAGAGAAGATGATCACAGATAACATTTAGACAGTGACAAAACACAGAGTTTTACAGATAAATGGCAATGGAAATGTACAGTATGTATGCTTAACTTTTATTATTTATTTTGGTACCACATAATAGCAAAATATTACTTATATAATCTAGAAGCGGTGGGCTGTTTAAAAGGAAAAGCACCCAGAGTTTATCTCTGAGAAAATATGAACTAAACATGCTGCAAAGTATCATAGTGCAGATAGCAGCAAAGATAGATGGGACAACCGACAGGAAGGCAGCTTACTAATAAATAAATACACCAGACACAAAGCTTGGATAATAACTGGCCACGGCCATTTATTGCTGGTTTGAAAGATAAGATATATTGAATAAATAAATAACATTGCAAGAAATGACAACACTCAATGCCGCTTAGCCACCACAGCTCAAGCTGCATCATAAATAATTCAAAATTTTAAACTTCCCGAAGATACTCAACTTCCACTTATAACACTTTCAGACGCAGTCATTAAAAATCAGGCCAACTTGCATAGTATTTCAGCTGTCCCCCTTGACTTTAAGGTGACACCACCACACAATATCAGCCGCAACAAAAAAAAAATAATTTTAATTTTGGGTGGGAGGGCGGGAAGCACCACGGCTGTGCCTTCTGAGGCAAATGAGCCCCAGTCACGGAACCCCCTTTATATAGGCAGGCTCAGGAGGTTCTGAAATATTCTGAGGCAAGAGTCACATGGCCTAACCTTAGAAAGCCATGTGACCTCACCTCAAGCCAACCAATCCTAACCAGGCTCTCTGCATGCCTGAATATACTGCGGCAAGACTCACATGGCCTAACCCCTATAGGCCATGTGATCTCACCTCAGGCCACTAAACCTAAACAAAGCTCCCTACGCACCTCAGGCTTGCAGGGGGGAGCCTTGAAACTGCTTTCTGCCATAATCCCATGAGGAAAGGGGGGTTCCTAGAAACCTCTTTCTTTTCATTTTACATGTACTTATCAGCATTCAGACTTTAGAGAGATCAGGAGCAGCAGCAGATGGCATATATGTCCCAAGGCTGTGGTCTTACAACAGCCTGCGTCTTTTGCCAGACCACACCTAACCAAGGCCATCACTCTCTACACTTCCTTCCACACTTCCTTCCAGGCTGCTGTGGTGGGTTGGGTGGCTGTGGTGGTGTTGGTGTTGCTGGAGGTGGTGGTGGTGTTGCTAGAGGTGGTGGAGTAATATGGTCTAGCTTTTATTGGTGAGTTGGCCCCTCACCCCCTTATTTAGGGCCTGAAGTATGACTTCCTCACAGATGAGGCGTTGGCCCTCCTCCATTCCTTGCATTTTAATGGTCGTCATAGAGCCAAATGACTTGTGGACATTAGGGGTGGTTGTGAGGACTGCAGTAGCCTGCTGTATCAAAGCAGTCGCTGACTCCTCCCGGTTTCTCGCCTTCCTGGTCCTTTTTGTTGGAAGGCGGAAGGGAGGAACCTGGGATTCGGTCACGGCCACTTCCTGGCTGTCACTTTCCACGGCCACCTCCTGGCTGCCACTTTCCACGGCCACCTCTTGGCTGCCACTTTCCTGTGTATGAAAATGGGACATAGTTTTAGGTTTTTGGTCATCAATCACACACAATTTTGAGCTCATGACTGTTGCAAAAAATCCCAAGAAATTCTTTAAGTATGTTAACAGTAAAAGGAAGGACAGACCATATTGGCCCCATAAAGAATGAGGAAGGACATCTGGTTACAAAGGATTGGGATATGGCAAAGTTATTGAATTTATTCTTCTCCTCAGTCTTCACGAGGGAATCAGGGGGCTTCAGTAACCAAAACTGCAGTGTTTATCCGCATGACACATCACAGCAAGCACCTCCATGGTTAACAGAGAACAGAATTAAAATTAGACTTGGGAAACTTAACATTAATAAATCACTGGGACCAGATGGCTTGCACCCGAGGGTATTTAGGGAACTCAGTCAAGTAATTGCCAAACCACTGTTCCTAATTTTTACTGACAGTCTACTGACTGGAATGGTACCAGCTGATTGGAGAAAAGCCAATGTAGCACCAATATTTAAAAAGGGCCCAAAATACATCCCTGGGAATTACAGACCAGTTAGCCTAACATCAATAGTATGTAAACTCTTGGAGGGGATGATAAGGGACTATATACAAGATTTTGTAATGAGAACGGGATCATTAGCAGTAATCAGCATGTATTCATGAGGAATCGTTCTTGCCAAACCAATCTATTAACCTTCTATGAGGAGGTGAGTTGCCATCTAGATAAAGGAGGGCCCATAGACGTGTTGTATCTGGATTTTGCAAAAGCATTTGACACAGTTCCCCATAAATGTTTACTGTACAAAATAAGGTCTGTTGGCATAGACCAAAGGGTGAGTACATGGATTGAAAACTGGCTACAAGGACGAGTTCAGATGGTGGTGATAAATGGAGAGTACTCAGAATGGTCAGGGGGGGATAGTGGGGTCCCCCAGGGTTCTGTGCTGGGACCAATCCTGTTTAATTTGTTCATAAATGACCTGGATGATGGGGTAAACAGTTCAATCTCTTTATTTGCGAATGATACTCAGCTAAGCAGGGCAATAACTTCTCTGCAGGATGTGGAAACCTTGCAAAAAGAGCTGAACAAATTAATGGGGTGGGCAACTACATGGCAAATGAGGTTCAATGTAGAAAAATGTCAAAAAATACATTTGGGTAGCAAAAATATGAATGCAATCTATACACTGAGGGGAGAACCTCTGGGGGAATCTAGGATGGAAAAGGACCTGGGGGTCCTAGTAGATGATAGGCTCAGCAGTGGCATGCAATGCCAAGCTGCTGATAACAAAGCAAACAAAATATTGGCATGCATTAAAAAGGGGATTAATTCCAGAGATAAAATGATAATTCTCCCGCTCCACAAGACTCTGGTCCGGCCGCACCTGGAGTATGCTGTCCAGTTCTGGGCACCAGTCCTCAGGAAGGATGTACTGGAAATATAACGAGTACAGAGAAAGGCAGCAAAGCTAATAAAGGGTCTGGAGGATATTAGTTATGAGCAGGGATGAGCCGAACACTCCCCTGTTCGGTTCGCACCAGAACATGCGAATAGGCAAAAAAATTTGTTCGAACACGCGAACACCGTTAAAGTCTATGGGACACAAACATGAGTAATAAAAAGTGCTAATTTTAAAGGCTTATATGCAAGTTATTGTCATAAAAAGTGTTTGGGGACCCGGGTCCTGCCCCAGGGGACATGGATCAATGCAAAAAAAAGTTTTAAAAACAGCCATTTTTTCGAGAGCAGTGATTTTAATAATGCTTAAAGTCAAACAATAAAAGTGTAATATTCCTTTAAATTTTGTACCTGGGGGTGTCTATAGTATGCCTCTAAAGGGGCGCATGTTTCCCATGTTTAGAACAGTCTGACAGCAAAATGACATTTCAAAGGAAAAAAAGTCATTTAAAACTACTCGCGGCTATTAATGATTTGCCGGTCTGACAATACACATAAAAGTTCATTGATAAAAACTGCATGGGAATTCCCCACAGGGGAACCCCGAACCAAAATTAAAAAAAAAAATGACGTGGGGGTCCCCCTAATTTCCATACCAGGCCCTTCAGGTCTGGTATGGATATTAAGGGGAACCCCAGCCAAAATTTTTTTTTAAAATGGCGTGGGGTCCCCCTTAAAATTTATACCAGACCCTTCAGGTCTGGTATGGATTTTAAGGGGAACCCCGCGCCAAAATTTAAAAAAAATGGCGTGGGGTCCCCCTAAAAATCCATACCAGACCCTTATCCGAGCACGCAACCTGGCAAGCTGCAGGAAAAGAGGGGGGACAAGAGAGTGCCCCCCCTCCTGAACCGTACCAGGCCACATGCCCTCAACATTGGGAGGGTGCTTTGGGGTAGCCCCCCAAAACACCTTGTCTCCATGTTAATGGGGAGAAGGGCCTCATCCCCACAACCCTTGCCCAGTGGTTATGGGGGTCTGCGGGTGGGGGGCTTATCGAAATCTGGAAGCCCCCTTTAACAAGGGGACCCCCAGATCTCGGCCCTCCCCCTGTGTGAAATGGTAAGGGGGTACAAAAGTACCCCTACCATTTCACAAAAAAAGTGTCAAAAATGTTAAAAATGACAAGAGACAGTTTTTGACAAGTCCTTTATTTAAATGCTTCTTCTTTCTTCTATCTTCTATCTTCTATCTTCTATCTTCTATCTTCTTTCTTCTTTCTTCTATCTTCCTTCGGTTTATTCCTCCATCTTCTTCTTGTTCTGGTTCTTCTGGTCCTTCCTCCGATGTTTTCATCCAGCATCTTCCTCCGCGGCGCCAGCGTCTTCTTCCCTTCTTTTTCTCGGGCCGCTGCGCATCCACCATGATGGGAGGCTCCCGCTGTGTGACGCTTCTCCTTATCTGATGGTTTTTAAATAACGTCCCCTCTGACGTCATGGGGAATGCCACAGGGAAGTCCCTGTCAAGTCCCCGCGTGTCAGAGGAGAAGCGTCATACAGCGGGAGCCTCCCTTCATGGTGGATGAGGAGCGGCCCGAGAAGAAGAAGGGAGGAAGACGCCGGCGACGCGGAGGAAGATGCCGGACGAGAACACCGGAGGAAGAACCAGAAGAACCAGAATAAGAAGAAGATGGAGGAAGAAACCGAAGGAAGATAGAAGAAAGAGGATAGAACATAGAAGAAAGAAGAAGAAGCATTTAAATAAAGGAATTGTCAAAAACTGTCTCTTGTCATTTTTAACATTTTTGACACTTTTTTGTGAAATGGTAGGGGTACTTTTTTACCCCCTTACCATTTCACACAGGGGGGAGGGCCGAGATCTGGGGGTCCCCTTGTTAAAGGGGGCTTCCAGATTCTGATAATCCCCCCACCCGCAGACCCCCACAACCACTGGGCAAGGGTTGTGGGGATGAGGCCCTTGTCTCCATCAACATGGGGACAAGGTGTTTTGGGGGGATACCCTAAAGCACCCTCCCAATGTTGAGGGCATGTGGCCTGGTATGGTTCAGGAGGGGGGAGGCGCTCTCATCCCCCCTCTTTTCCTGTGGCCTGCCAGGTTGCGTGCTCGGATAACGGTCTGGTATGGATTTTTGGGGAGACCCCACGCCATTTTTTAAAAAAAATTTTGGCCGGGGTTCCCCTTAATATCCATACCAGACCTGAAGGGCCTGGTATGGAATTTAGGGGGACCCCCACGTCATTTTTTTAAAAATTTTGGTTCGGGGGTTCCCTTGTGGGGAATTCCCATGCCATTTTTATCAATGAACTTGTATGTGTATTGTCGGACTGGCAATTCATTAATAGCCGCGAGTAGTTTTGAATGACTTTTTTTCCTTTGAAATGTCATTTTGCTGTCAGGCTGTTCTAAACACGGGAAACATGCACCCCATTACAGGCATACTATAGACATCCCCCAAGTATGAAATTTAAAGGAATATTACACTTTTATTGTTTCACTTTAAGCATTATTAAAATCACTGCTTCTGAAAAAACGGCCGTTTTAAAACTTTTTTTTGCATTGATCCATGTCCCCTGGGGCAGGACCCAGGTTCCCAAACACTTTTTATGAGCCTTTAAAATTAGCAATTTTGATTTCTCACATAGTCTTTTAAAGGGTGTTCCGCGGCTTTCGAATTTGCCACGCTCACACCAAATTGGTCGCTGTTCAGCAAACTGGCGAACAGCCAATGTTCGCGTCAAACATGAGTTTGATTCGGACTCGAAGCTCATCCCTGGTTATGAGTAAGGATGAGCCGAACACCCCCTGGTTCGGTTCGCACCAGAACTTGCGAACAGACAAAAACTTCGCAAAAACTTTAGAACCCCATTGAAGTCTATGGGACTCGAACGTTTGAAATCAAAAGTGCTCATTTTAAAGGCTAATATGCATGGCATTGTCCTAAAAAGTGTTTGGGGACCTGGGTCCTGCCCCGGGGACATGGATCAATGCAAAAAAAAGTTTTAAAAACGGCCATTTTTTCGGGAGCAGTGATTTTAATAATGCTTAAAGTGAAACAATAAAAGTGTATTATTCCTTTAAATTTCGTACCTGGGGGGTGTCTATAGTATGCCTGTAACTATGCCCGTGCTTAGAACAGTCTGACAGCAAAATGACATTTCAAAGGAAAAAAAGTCATTTAAAACTACTCGCGGCTATTAATGAATTGCAGGTCCCGTGTCTCCTGACAATACACATAAAAGTTTATTGATAAAAACGGCATGGAAATTCCCCACAGGGGAACCCCGAACCAAAATTTTAAAAAAAATTACGTGGGGGGTCCGCCTAAATTCAATACCAGGCCCTTCAGGTCTGATATGGAAATTAAGGGGAACCCTGTGCCAAAATTTAAAAAAAAATGACGTAGGGGTCCCCGTCAAAATTCATACCAGACCCTTCAGGTCTGGTATGGATTTTAAGGGGAACCCCGCGCCAAAATTAAAAAAAATTGGCGTGAGGTCCCCCCAAAAATCCATACCAGACCCTTATCTGAGCACGCAACCTGGCAGGCCGCAGGAAAAGAGGGGGGGACGAGAGAGCGACCCCCCCCTCCTGAACTGTACCAGGCCACATGCCCTCAACATTGGAAGGGTGCTTTGGGGTCCCCCCTAAAGCACCTTGTTCCCATGTTGATGGGGACAATGACCTCATCCCTACAACCCTGGCCGGTGGTTGTGGGGGTCTGTGGGCGGGGGGCTTATCGGAATCTGGAAGCCCCCTTTAACAAGGGGACCCCCAGATCCCGGCCCTCCCTCCTGTGTGAAATAGTAAGGGGGTACAAAAGTACCCCTACCATTTCACAAAAAAACTGTCAAAAATGTTAAAAATGACAAGAGGCCGTTTTTGACAATTCCTTTATTTCTTCTATCTTCTTTCTTCTAACTTCTTTCTTCCTTCATGCTTCGGTTTCTTCCTCCATCTTCTTCCTCTTCTGGTTCTTCTGGTTGTTATGGTTCTTCTGGTGGTCTCGTCCAGCATCTTCCTCCGCGGCGCCTCCTTGTCTTCATCTTCTTTTGTTCATCTTCTTCTCGGGCTGCTACGCATCCACAATTGGATGGAAGGCTCCCGCTGGTTCTTATATAACGGAGGGTGACTCGGTGACCCCGCCCCCCTCTGATGCACGGGGACTTCCCTGTGGCATTCCCTGTGATGTCAGAGGGGGGCGGGGTTACCCGTAACATAGCAGTATTTACGTTTTTGTCAAGTATTTGTCAAAACAAAACGTCACATTATTACGTCTGAGGCGACGGAGGAAACAGGGGCAGCCCAGCCTTCCAGAACGCCAAGGTGGCCACAGAAGGGCCGCCACAGGCAGCTCATTGGCCCCCTCCTGAGGGGAACTTATAGAGGCAGAAGCACACATCTGTGTCAAGTCTGTAGTGTGAGGCCGGGTTGCTGAGAGGGCGCCCCTTGCGGCTGAGTGCAGCACGTCCCTGGATTTGGGTACGTATACAAGGCACAGGAACACAGGAGCTGTTTGATAATCCAGCAAACTGCAAGTGTCAGTGGCAGGTTTAAATAGGCCAGAGGGGTGTGCCTACAAGATCAGGGCGTGCTCACTAGACTCGCCTGCCACCATGACGGTTACTGGCGGAATTGCCCACAACACGGCCATTTCCCTGACATTGCCCCCCCAAGGGGCAACCTCCGGATGCCCAACCGGGCCCATCTTTCGGGGTAACGAACTCGGAATCTCTGCAAAAGTCTAGGAGCATGTATATTGGCTGCAGGTTCCCAAGAACTTTCTTCTGCTGGGTAACCCTTCCACTTTATAAGAAATTGAATGATCCTACCTCTCCGGCGGCAGTCCAGGATGGCCTCAACTTCATACTCTGTTTCATCTCCCACAGAAACTGGAGGCGGAGGATCTTCTTTCCTTCCTGAAAAAGGACTAGAGATAACAGCTTTAAGTAAGGAGACATGAAACACAGGGTGCACTTTATAAGAACTCGGGAGTGACAGTTCAAAGGCTACTGGATTGATCTCCCGTCTAATCTTGAATGGGCCAATAAATCTTGGTCCCAATTTCCGGGAGGGACAAGGAAGTTTAAGATTTGCCGAGGAGAGCCAAACCTCATCTCTAACCTTAAAGCTAGGGCTCTCCCCCCTCTTTTTGTCATATTGTTTCTTGTAGTTCTCTTGGGCCTTTTGCATGGTTAACCGGAGAGTTTGAAAGTTAGTCTGAGTGGATTTTATCCTGTCTTAAACTGCTGGAACTGAGGTCTCTGGAATGACATTAGGTAGAAATGAAGGATGGAACCCATAGTTGGCCCAAAACGGTGATTGATCGGTGGTTAAGTGTACTGAGTTATTGTATGCGAACTCCGCACAGGGGAGTACCAAGTACCAGTCATCCTGGGAAGTGGAGCATAAACAGCGTAAATATTGTTCTAAGGTCTGATTAGTCCTTTCAGTCTGACCGTTGCTCTGGGGTTGATAGGCAGATGATAGGCAAACTTCAATAGACAAAACTTTGCAGAGCTCTTTCCAAAATCGGGAAGTAAATTGGACCCCTCTATCAGACACAATGCTGTCAGGAAGGCAGTGAAGTCTGACTATCTCTCTCATGAAGGCCTTTGCTGTGTCTGCAGCGGAAGGAGTACCTATCATAGGCACGAAGTGTGACATCTTGGACAGACGGTCTACAACAACTAGAATCGTTGTGAATCTTTCAGAGGGTGGCAGCTCTACTATGAAGTCCATAGATATATTCCTCCATGGTTGTTCTGGTACCGGCAAAGGACGTAGCAGACCCCAAGACTTAATGTTGGACCCCTTGTTTCGCTGACAGGTAGTGCAGGAGCTTACATACTTTTTGCAATCAGTTTTCAAGGTAGGCCACCAAAAGGATCGCTGAATAAGATCTATAGTTTTCCGTACACCGAAGTGGCCAGCAAGTTGATGATCATGTAAAGTTTGTAAGACCTGGATTCTGGCTTGTTGTGGGACAAAGATCTCGTCCTGATACCAGAGATACCCCCCTGGCTTCTTAAAGAGGAAGTCTCTGGTTCCTGGCATTGGCGGGAGGCCTGTTCAAGAGAAGACCTTAGATCAGGTTGAATCAAAAGAAAGTTCTGTGAAGACAAGATTGTACTGGATGTTGTTTCTTCTGGGGTATCAGGAAACATTCGGGATAAAGCACCGGCCTTGCCGTTCTTGGAGCCAGGGCGGTAGGTGATGTGAAAGTTGAATCGTGAAAAGAACAGAGCCCAGCGAGCTTGATGGGGTCTCAGGCGTTTGGCAGTGCGGAGGTACTCAAGGTTTCTGTGATCGGTGAATATCATTATTGGGTGCGTGGCTCCCTCAAGAAGGTATCTCCACACTTCTAAGGCTGTCTTAATGGCCAGAAGCTCACGATCACCTACGTCGTAATTCCTCTCGGGCTGGCTCATTTTCCGGGAGGAGAAGGCCACAGGGTGCAGCAGCGACTTGGGTCCCAGGCGCTGTGAATGTATTGCTCCTGTAGCTACCTCTGAGGCATCGACCTCTAAAATATAGGGCAGGGCAGGATCAGGGTGTCGAAGAATTGGTGCAGAAGTAAACAAAGACTTCAGTTTCTCAAAGGCAGATTGGGCTTCGGAGGACCACAGGAAGCGAACATGTAGGCGGGTTACTTGGGTTATGGGCGAGATGATGGAAGAAAAGTTCCTTATAAACCTTCTATAGAAGTTTGCAAACCCTACAAACCTTTGTACACCCTTCTTGTCTGACGGAGTTGGCCAGTCTAGGATTGCCTGCACTTTCTGTGGATCCATAGCTACACCACCGGTAGAGATGATGAGCCCTAGGAATTGTATGGATTTCTTTTCAAAGTCACACTTTTCTGCTTTCGCGTAAAGTCCGTGTTTTCTTAGTGTGAGTAATACTGTCTTTACGTGAGTCCGATGGAGCTCCAAGGTGGTTGAGAAGATAAGGATGTCATCCAGATAGATGATGACGAAGTAGTCAAGATATTCCCGGAAGATGTTGTTTATGAAGTGCTGGAAAGTAGCCGGGGCATTACAGAGCCCAAACGGCATCACCAAATACTCAAAGTGCCTGAACCTCGTTCTGAATGCCGTCTTCCACTCATCGCCCTCACGGATGCGAACGAGGTTGTAGGCACCCCGGAGGTCACGTTTGGTGAACACTTGGGCTGAACGAAGTCTCTGGAAGAGTTCGGGGACCAGTGGGAGTGGATATCGGTTCTTTATGGTGATTTTATTTAATTCCCTATAGTCCACACATGGTCTTAGAGTCTTATCTTTTTTTTCAACAAAGAAAATGCCGGCACCGGCAGGAGAAGAAGGACGAATGAAGCCCTTTGCCAAATTTTCATCTATGTACTGTCGTAGTGTCCCCAATTCCACTTCAGAGAGGGGGAATATACGTCCAAATGGAACTTCGGCCCCTAGAAGCAGCTCGATAGGACAATCATATGGCCGATGTGGTGGTAGAACCTCTGCCTTTTTCTTATCAAAAACGTCCAGGAATTCATGGTACGCCTGGGGTACATCCTGGTTGGTGGAGGATACCGACTGGACTGTCAGACAACTGGTGGTATCTCTGGATTCAGGGATTAGGCAATGTTGTTGGCAATAGGGGGAAGTGAACAGGACTTCCTTCTTGATCCAATCGATCTGGGGGTTATGGGCTTGGAGCCAAGGGATACCCAAGATAATTGGGGACATAGGTGAACTCAAAACGTCAAAATGTATGAATTTCCGATGGCCATCGGGAGAGGTAATAAGGAGAGGAGAAGTCTCTTGAGTAACAAGGCCGGAGTTAGGTAGGGTGCCATCTGCTAAACGGACTTCCAGACCACGTTTCTTGTGGAGGAGGGGCAACCTAAGGTTCCTTGCCAAGTTCAAGTCCATGAAGCAACTGCATGCTCCAGAGTCGATTATAGCCTGGAGCCGGATCTCTTCTTCTCCCAACTGCAGTAAAATGGGAAGAACGAGTTGTGAGGGAGAAGTCCCAGAAACCTGGAAATATGCTGGAGAGTAGGTAGGTGGCTTCTTGAACTTCCTGGGACAGTCGCATAGAAAATGTTCATTTCCTCCACAATAGGGGCAAAGATTGGCTAGGATATGACGACGTCTTTCATCAGGAGTTAGTGCGGAACGTAACAGGCCAATCTGCTTGGGAACTGATCCAAAGGTGGGTGTACTGGCGGGTCTGCAGGTTCGTGATCGTTCAGACTGTCTCTCCCGCAAACGTCGATCCAGTTGGATGGATAAATGGATGAGACCCTCGAGTGTAGTGGGAATCTCGATCCTGGCCAACTCGTCCTTGAGGGATTCGGAGAGTCCTAGACGGAACTGGTGTAGTAAAGCTGCCTCATTCCAGGCTGTGTCTGCGGACCACCGCCGGAAGTCCAGGGTATAGTCCTCTACTGGTCGCCTACCCTGCTGCAGAGAGTGCAGAGCGGCTTCAGCGGTGGCAGTACGCTGGGGATCCTCGTAAAGCTGAGGCCTGAGGTTCATCGGACAGCAAAGAGATGAGGAACCCGACTTTAACAGTCTCTAAAGCAAAAGTCCGGGGTTGCAGGGCTAGGTACAATAGACAGGCAGTCTTGAATGATCTGAACTTTTTCCGGTCTCCGAAGAATCGCTCCGGAACAGGAACTCGGGGTTCTGGAGGCGGGAACATCATCAAGGGAGCCGCAGAGGTTTGTTCATGAGCAGGTGACTCTGACAGGTGTTGCAACTTATCCGTTAGTTGCAGATAACCTTCCTGTAATTTCTGAACTGCTTGGGTCAGAGTGATGGCTTGTTGGCACAAAGTCTCTAATGGGGACGCACCTCCGCCGGCCTCAGTCATGGCTGGATTATACTGTCAAGTCTGTAGTGTGAGGTGGGGTTGCTGAGAGGGCGCCCCTTGCGGCTGAGTGCAGCACGTCCCTGGATTTGGGTACAGGGAATGCGATGCACAGAGGTGCACGGGTTGCCAGGAATACTGCAAGCTGGCTGGTTGGCTCTAAGTAGCTAGAGTGTGTTGTGGCAGCCGTGCGGAGAGAAGTCTTGAACGGTAACAGCAGGGTAAACCAGGAACAGGGTCCGCAGCCAGGCCAGGGGTCAGATACCAAAAGACAGTCCGAGAGAGGTACAGGAACAAGCCGGGTCATACACAGAGGGCAGAAGATCGGAGAGTAGTCAGCCAAGCCGGGGTCAGAGCGAGGAGATAAACAGGAACACAGGTCAATCCGGGCAGAGGTCAAGCAGGGGTCTTCAGAGTATACAAGGCACAGGAACACAGGAGCTGTTTGATAATCCAGCAAACTGCAAGTGTCAGTGGCAGGTTTAAATAGGCCAGAGGGGTGTGCCTACAAGATCAGGGCGTGCTCACTAGACTCGCCTGCCACCATGACGGTTACTGGCGGAATTGCCCACAACACGGCCATTTCCCTGACAATCTGTTACCCATTTTCAAATTAGTTACTAAGGTACTTAAGATATACCCCCACCAGAAGTCCTCAGACCTCGCCCGGGGAGAACACACATATATGCTTTGCAAGATGGATGGGTAAGGACAGACATTAGTGTGCTGCTGGGTTTCATTATTGAAAAAATCTATTACTGTTTAGTTTATTACAAATCTCTTCAACACAGATGCAGTAGTTATACTCTTATGATCTGAACACACAATTACTTCAACAATGCAATAAGGTATTCATTATTTTATTTTTAATCTCCTTTACTTTTTGTTTATGCAATACATGGTTACTCCATAGCACTCTTTGTAACACTCACCTTCACTAGGCATCCTCTCGTCCTTTTGGTTTGGATGCATTAGTATCACAACACGTATTTTGTTTCATTCATTGTAAACCTTATTGAATACAATACACTTGTAAGTTTTTGTCACTTTTTTAACATTCCTATTTTATTTATTTTTATTTTTCACTTGTGTTTGCCTGTTTTGTGGTATGGGCACGAATTGCTTATGTGCACATGTTCAACTTATATTAGATTTAATACACATATATTTTCCATACTACACCCTTTTTTATGACATGCATCTTTTCTAATGGATTACACTCATTTGGCCGCCATAAGCGGTAACCACACACACACACATGCACCTATTTTCTCTTGCCGACACAATATCATTGTGTCACTCCTGTTTATAACATACCCAGATCATCTGTTGTATGCCTAATACTAAGATGATTGTGGGAACAACGCATAATTCACCATCGCAACCAAATAGAAAATCATATACCATGTACGACGTGACATGGTTTTTCCTATATAGGGATTGGATATAAACTTCCCAACCCCCCTATGGAGAAAAAACCTAGATTATATACTAAGCTAACATTGAAACAACCAAGGCAGCGCACGGAGGGGGACTCCTTTCATTAAGATTTTCGCCCTCTCACAATGTCCTAAAAAACTACCCTTGCCTTTTCGGTATGCTAATTATGTATAATTACAATTTTCAGGTGCTCCTGCCCATTTGGTTCCCCGTTGGGGGGCCGTTAAACATGTGACCACTTGTAAGCCTCACAGATCAGGGTCGCCCCCTTGGGTTGAAAGGCATGGACAGGCTCTCAGATGGTCCGGGATCGTACTTGAGAGGATTATTTGGTTTTTAAAGAAGTCTCTGGTTAAGCGAGCCTTCCTGGCGGAAAGGGTAAATACACTGAGATTACATAAATCAAACACAAAAAAATGTAGACGCAATAAATGATACTGTATTGGATATTAAATTACATGACAATTAGAATATTGAAATCTGTCCTCTTGATGTATTTATAGAAATGTAAGGACCCCCTGAAGAAGACCATAACCTTTGAGGTCGAAATGCATTGGGGCATTTCCATACATCGGATAGTGCAATTTCAAGTGTAACAATGTATCACTCTTGATGTATAACCTTTCCTAGCCTAATTTGTCTTGCCTGGTATATACCAGAGCTCATATTTTAAATTAATTTTTTATAAATGTTTTGTGTCTAACCATCCTTTGAAATAATAGTAATAAAAAATCTGTGATTTTTTTACAAAATATTTGACTCCTTTTTGCTGCTAAAAAAGCCCCGTGGGGAACTTTCCACTTTTTTCTTTTCAAAGATTGTAATTGGGGTGTGCAGCCCTCTCAGACTCTCATATATGTGTTGCTCTATGATATTATACACAACAATGTGTGGCTTCTTATTTCAATGCTCAGTACCAGTTTTTGGAGTAAGTTGATGTAGTTACAGTGACAATGGGGATATTTACTAAAGGCAAATCCACTTTGTACTATAAGCGCACTTTCAGCGCAGTTTCAGTGCACTTTCAAGGGCATTTGTAGTGCAAAGTGGATTTGCCTTTAGTAAATAACCCCCACAGTGCTCTAAAATTTGCTACAATCAAGCCATTTTAGGGACTGCAAGCAGTTAATTCATGGAGTTGAAAAGGATGATTACTTTTATCATTAATGCATTACATACATTAACAACAAAAACAAGGTGTGTGTGTAGCAGACCCATACCACAACATAATAGTTAGCTGAAGAAGAGATTGTCACCTCATGTATCAAATAAGTTACGTTTGCACTATAGAAGAAAATGGCCAAAAATAAAAGGCCATTGGAGAACCTAGGAGACAGATAAGAAACACAAGCAGTAAATCAAATGAAATATGAGTTTAGTTTATATATATTTTTTTTATTTAAACATGTTTATATATTCTCTGGCATATCAATGGCCCCCTAAGTGCAAAGTACTCTAGATACTTTTGGTGAACTTTGCAGGCACTTTGGGGGGGCAAGCCAGAAAGGCCAAGTTCAAGAGCCGTCAGAGTTGTTTGATCTGGTAATAAGCTGGCCTCAGTCCCAACTGAGGCCACATAGTTTGATGCATTTTTTCGCAAAAAGTTAAGTAATATGCAGCATGCAAGAACGATGTGATTGATTTTATGTTCTGCCATGTTGATAGCTGTGAGAAATAAGCGGAACTGGCTGGCCATTATTCCAAAGGCATTTTCCACCACTCTTTTGGCTCTGGCCAGGGTGAGGGTCCCCATTGAGAATGCCCGCAGAAGATGGTCCCTCAGCGCAAAAGCTTCATTCGCAACAAAGACGAACGGGAGTCCCGCCACATTATCTTCAGGAGGTGGCAAGCACAAGCTCTCCATTCTGGAGCCATCTGAAGAACTACGTCTGGGCGATGACTCCACCATCCGACATCCGGCTATTTTTCCCCACATCCACATACAGGAGCTCGTAAGTCGCCGACACCACCGCCAACAACATTATACTATTATACCCTTTATAATTATAATCTTATGACCCCGAATTTGGGGGTAGGACAATGCGGACAAGCTTCCCATCTATTGCCCCACCGCAGTTGGGGAAGTCCACTGCTGGGAGGCCACAGTCTGTCATTCCTGTGGGTTTGAAGGAAACTGTGGAGTCAAACAAGAAAAAAAAATTAGTACTTTTGCACATAACATTGCAAACAGATTAGACACAAACATTCTTGGCTAAAATAAGTATAACATTTATTGAAATGAGTATTTAAAGACAAAAGTATAAGGTCCACTTATCAGATCCCCCCCCCCTCTGATGGCCCATTGTAAAAATGTTTTAATTAGCATATTACAATCATGGTAATTAGGGAATGATGAAATAAATACAATACATTAGCAAACATTAAATACATAGAATTTGATGTTAAAGGATAAAACTTACCTTAATATAGTCCTTCTGCAGGACCTGAATAATTGCAGAACAGGTCTCTGGAATAATGATTCCCAGAGCCTGGGGGGAGATTCCAGTCGTAAACTTGATATCCTGGAGACTTCTCCCCTTTGCCAAGTACCGCAAGGTGGCGACGAGCCTCTGCTCGGGAGTGATGGCTTGCAGCATGCGGGTGTCCTGCTTCGTAATATAAGGGGACAGCAAAGCCAACAGATGCTGAAAAACGGGGTCCATCATCCTGACATAATTCCTGAAATTCCTCTCCCGTCTGTGGTATGGAGCTGAGTGAGGGGAACATTGCCCCCATCCATCTCCATACCATTGGAGGGCGGTAGCGACGTCAAAAGGTCACTTCCGCCCATAGTTCTTAAAGAGACATTTTCATTTTATTTTTCAAACAAATTTATTTTTTGTGCATTTTATTGTAAATACGAGATCTGAGGTCTTTTTGACCCCAGATCTCATATTTAAGAGGTCCTGTCATGATTTTTTTTATTACAAGGGATGTTTGCATTCCTTGTAATAGGAATAAAAGTGACACAAGTTTTTTTTTGAAAAAAGAACAGCGTAAAAATAAAAAATAAAAGGTCAAATAAATAAGAAAAAAAAAATTAAACGTGCCCTGTCCCGCCGAGCTCGCGTGCATAAGTGAACGCATACGTGAGCAGTGCCCACATATGAAAATGGTGGTCAAACCACACATGTGAGGTATCACTGCGTTCATTAAAGCAAGAGCAATAATTCTAGTATTAGACCTCCTTTGTAACTCAAAACATGCAACCTGTAGAATTTTTTTAAATATCGCCTTTGGAGATTTTTAAGGGTATAAGATTGTCACCATTCCATGAGTGGGCGTAATTTTGAAGCGTGACATGTTGGGTATCAGTTTACTCGGCATTACAGTATATTTCACAGTATAAAAAAAATTGGGCTAACTTTACTGTTGTCTTATTTTTTAATTCAAAAAAGTATATATTTTTTTTAAAGTGCGCTTGTAAGACCGCTGCGCAAATATGGTGTGACAGAGAGTATTGAAACGACCTCCATTTTATTCTCTAGGGTGTTCGAAAAATAATAATAATGTTTGGGGGTTCTAAGTAATTTTCTAGCAAAAAAACTGTTTTTAACTTGTAAACACAAAATCTCAAAACAAGGCTCGGGGCTGAAGTGGTGAAAAGTGCACTGAATACACCATCTGGCTGCAGCAACTGATCGGTAAAAGACTTACAACTTGTTCATTTAACAGAAGTCGAACTAATGATCAACTTCTGTTGAATAGGGATGGACACACACTGATCAAAATTCTTCCATTCCCTGCTGAACTGGCTGCATTACAATCAATTTATGGCTAATATATCTTAAAGTGGTTGTAAACCCTTACATTTGCCCACTGAAGTAACTAACCTCAAGTTATGCACAGAGATTAAACAACATAAGTTGTACCTGTTTATCTGCTGCCCTCTCTCCTCTACAACTTTCAAAGTACAGAATTTACACAGCATTTCTGGCATGGGGCAGGGATCTGATGTCACCTTAGTTGAGGTAATGGACAGAGTGCCCTATACATAGTCTAATAGCGAAACATGCCCAGCTGACAATGCTGTCAAAGTGAATGCTTACAATCACTTTAAAAAAAGATAGGTTGTTCAAACCTACAAACTGAAACACAAAGTTCTCATGAAAAGAGTCAAGGTGAACCTTTAAGAGCTCCACATACTTATTTGTTATGACATGGGTCAATGGCATTCTCCAAGTAATTCTTCAGTTCGAGTATGCTGATAGGTGTTCTTCCTGGATATGTGTAGTAGCACATAACAGCCAATGAGATCTTTTTAATTTACCCCAATCTGATTAGGCCTTAAGTATGCTGTTGGCTTTTTCAGTTCATATTATTAGTCATTATTAATTATCACTTATTTTGATCTGTTCTTTAGCGCAATCTAGTACTGTGTGTGACACTGCACAGTAAATTGAACTATTTAATGGAGGCATGTTAAAAGTTTGTAGCTTAAGTGATACCATGTATTGGCTAACTTACAATATAATAACAATGTAAGAAAAGCCAAGTACTATGTATGGAGTTGGGTAGCTTGAAGCCTAACTCCACATTTAAAGTGTGATTAAACCCAGGCTATGAAAAACTCCCATTACATATTATATAACAGAATGTGCATTTTCACAAAGCCAATAAAGCAGTCCTCTGCTGAGCATGCTCATATTACAGTTCTATTCTAAACTCTTTATTTCCTCCTTTTTCTTATCTATGCAGCTCACATATAAAGTCCCACATGTGGGAGTATACACAGTGGTAAATGACACTCCCCTCCCACCCTCATACTCCAGCCTTGGATGCAGATTCCATCTGAACAAAATGAAAGCTAATGTCAAACATCTTTGCCTACACCATGTTAATGCTTAAAAAAATACACATTTGATGTTCAATAAAGGTTGATAGGGAGCTATAAAACAGTTTTTCTATTATTTATAATTTAATTTGAATTGCTCTCCAAAAACAATTTACTCTTTAGTTATGCGACTGACACAGCACCAATCAGGGATGGCCAGACCCAGACTCACACTGTTGAGTGCATATATCAGTAGAGTAAAAAAAATAAAATAAAACAAAATTTACCCCAAAACATTTTAGTTTCCCTTTCAAAGCTCTTACTTACAGGCAGGGGCATTGCTAGGTCTGCAAAAGATCTGGGGCTAGAGCCCATAGCAGCGGTCACCAACCTTTTTGCATGCCCGTGCGGGGGGGAGGTATACCAGTGGTAAGCAATTTGGTGTTGGCGCTTCAATCAGCATGGCATAATATTTGATATGGTGTCAGGGTGATTGAAATGCATTATTTCTATTGTTACATTCTAATATATAATGAAGTGGTTTAACTCACCATACTGCAGAATTAGTGGGAGCCCTTGGCATGTCACTTGCCACATCTCCTGCCACCAAATGCAGCGTGTCACTTGCCACCGTCGCCTGTCACCAAATGCAGCGTGTTACTTGCCACCATCACCTGCCACTAGATGTGAATTGTCACTTGCCACTTTCACCTGGCAGCAGATGTGGATTGTCACTTGCCAAGTCACCTGCCACAATTTGCAGATTGTCACTTGCCACGTCACCTGCCACCATTTGCAGATTGTCACTTGCCACGTCTCCTGTCACCATTTGCAGATTGTCACTTGCCACCATTTGCAGATTGTCACTTTCCACGTCTCCTGGCAACATTTTCAGATTGCCACATCTCCTGCCACCATTTGCAGATAGTCACTTGCCATGTCACCGACCACCAGATGTGGGTTGTCACTTGCCAACTGATGTGGATTGTCACTTGCCATACCAGCCAGTGCCACCAAATGTGGCGGGCAGTGAAAGATGATGACATCTCTCTGCTGCTCGCCACACCTCGCTCCCAAATTGAAGAGGCCTGGCTGTGAAGAGCTCTGATGTTGAGCAGGCGGAGAGAGATGTCATCTCTGCTCATCCGCCCGCTCGCTTCTCTTCTCTCCTCCGCCTCTCTCATGCAGCCAGCCTGCCTGCCACAGCAGCTGCAACCTGCTGGTTAGGCAATGACCCTGTGGCAAGAGACTCGGGGCTATGGTCCCCAGATTGGGGGCTATAGCCCCAATAGCCACCCCCTAGCGACGCCCCTGCTTACAGGCCTATGTTAAGTAATTATTTCTTATATTTGATACGGCTTATTATTTCAAGCATCTGCAATACCTCTACTTTTTAAACTTCCTTTAGGATGAATGCAAAAAATCATCTTTAGTAAATCATATATGTACAGTATATATATTGCAAAACGATAAAAAGCCCTAATAGGGTATTTTTAATTTAATTATAAATAAATGGGCCAGCTATTAGGAATGAGTTTGATAAAAAAAAATAGCAGCAAGCACTATAGGTCTTGATACTAACCCAAAATACAGTAAATTTAAAGTGATACTAAAATCTCCCTTTTTTTGCTTATAAATAACAAACATGTCATACTTACCACAAAACCACTGCACAGAGCAGCCCAGATTCTCCTCTTCTCAGGTCCCTCGCCTGGAACTCCTGGCACCTACCTCCTGCCAAGCACCCCCATAGCAAACAGCTTGCTATGGGGGCACCCGAGCCAAGCTGCTGCTCTGTGTGTCCATTTTGGCACAGAGCCATGGCTCGGCCCCGTTCTCTCTCTCCCCTTATTGGCTAACTGACTTTAATTGACTGCAGCAGGAGCCAATGGCACCCGCTGCTGTGTCATAGCCAATCAGACAGCCGCGTCTCTCATGCAACATCGCTGGATAGAGATGGGGCTCAGGTAAGTATTAGGGGGGCTGCTGCACACAGAAGGTTTTTTTCTCTTAATGCATGGAATGCATTAAGAGAAAAAAACCTTCTGCCTTTAGAACCACTTTAAAATAGGTGCAGAGCTCGTGAAAAAAACTATATGCAGATCAGCTGGGAATGAAGATGGCCAAAAAGTTAGAGGGGTTTTTAAACTAGGCAATGGGGGGAGGGTCCAGAGGTAGAGACAGTCAGCGCAGAACATATTCCAGAGGGTAGTATTGGGGGCATTAGTGGTAGGTTGACCAAAGCACATAAACCCAAGGTACAGTAAGTATAGTAGCAAGTCCTAGTTGCAATCTCAGAACACCCAATAAGAGGATAATATGCGACCAGTCTAAACTACGTGGCATGTTTGTTCACCAATGCCAGGAGCCTGGCGGACAAGATGGGTGAACTAGAGATACTGTTATATGAGGAGGATTTGGATTTTGTGGGAATTTCAGAGACCTGGTTCAACAACTCTCATGATTGGCTGGCAAACATTCAAGGGTTTACCCTTTATCACAAGTATTGAAAGGGTAAAAAGGGGGAGGGGTATGCCTATATATATCAAGAATAATGTACAAGTGAATGTGAGAGATGACATCACTAAGGGAGCTAGGGAGGAGGTGGAATCCTTATGGGTAGAACTCCAAAGGGATGAAGCTAAGGGGAAAATAATACTGGGAGTATACTATAGGCCCCCTAACCTGAGGGAGGAAGGGGAGACAGATCTCCTATCACAATTTGGATTAGCAGCACGGATGGGAAGTGTTATCCTAATGGGGGATTTTAACTATCCAGACATAGACTGGGCGGAGGGAACCGCACATTCATCTAAGGCTCGCCAGTTCCTAAATGTCTTGCAGGACAATTTTATGGGTCAGATGATAGACGCACCAACTAGAAATAATCTGGATCTACTGATTCTGGATCTACTGATTACCAACAATACAGACCTGATCACGGATGTGGAAATACGGGGCAATTTAGGTAACAGCGATCATAGGTCAATTGGCTTCAGTATAAATCACACAAATAGGAAACATAAGGGGAATACAAAGACACTGAATTTCAAAAGAGCCAACTTTCCTAAACTACAAACCTTGCTAGAAGGCATAAATTGGGATAAAATCTTAGGAACAAAGAATACGGAGGAGGAATGAGTTTGCTTTAAGAGCATATTAGATAAGGGCATTAGCCAATGCATCCCATTGGGTAATACATTTAAAAGAGCTAACAAAAGTCCTGGATGGCTAAACTCCAATGTAAAATTGCATACAAAGCAAAGGAGAAGGCCTTCATTAAATACAAGATTGAGGGATCATCATCAGCATTTAGACTAAGGACGGCTAAGATAGAACATGAAAGACACATAGCGGAGGAGAGCAAAAACATCTGGTTACAAAGGATAGGGAGATGGCGAAGGTATTGAATTTATTCTTCTTAGTCTTCATGAGGGAATCGGGGGGGCTTCAGTAACCAAAACTGCAGTGTTTATCCTCATGACACATCACAGGAAGCACCTCCTTGGTTAACAGAGCACAGAATTAAAATTAGACTTGGGAAACTTAACATTAATAAAATCATCTTTTTATTACTATTACTAATTACTATTACTAATTACTATTACAATTACTATTGCGACAACACATCATCAGTAGGGTAAAACTAACCTGTCTCACAACGGTCTAATACCAGCTCACGTTCCCTATTAGCGGGTGAACAATCCAACGCTTTGTGAATTCTGCTCACAATGATAGGAAGAGCCGACATCGAAGGATGGTACTTAGGGAACTCAGTAAAGTAATTGCCAGACCATTGTTCCTAATTTTTACTGACGGTCTACTGACTGGAATGGTACCAGCTGATTGGAGAAAAGCCAATGTATCACCAATATTTAAAAAGGGCCCAAAATGCATCCCTGAGAATTACAGACCAGTTAGCCTAACATCAATAGTATGTAAACTCTTGGAGGGGATGATAAGAGACTATATACAAGATTTTATTAATGAGAACGGTATCATTAGCAGTAATCAGCATGGATTCATGAAGAATTGTTCTTGCCAAACCAATCTATTAACCTTCTATGAGGAGGTGAGTTGCCATTTAGATAAAGGAAGGCCCATAGAAGTGGTGTATCTGGATTTTGCAAAAGCATTAGCACAGTTCCCCATAAACATTTACTATACAAAATAAGGTCCATAGGCATGGACCATAGGGTGGGTACATGGATTGAAAACTAGCTACAAGGGCGAGTTCAGAGGGTGGTGATAAATTGGGAGTACTCGGAATGGTCAGGGGTGGGTAGTGGGGTCACGCAGGGTTCTGTGCTGGGACCAATCCTATTTAATTTGCTCATAAATGACCTGGAGGATGGAGTAAACAGTTCAATCTCTGTATTTGTGGACGGTACTAAGCTAAGCAGGGCAATAACTCCTCCACAGGATGTAGAAACCTTGCAAAAAGATCTGAATAACTTAATGGGGTGGGCAACTACATGGCAAATGAGGTTCAATGTAGAAAAATGTAAAATAATGCATTTGGGTGACAAAAATATGAATGCAATCTATACACTGGGGGGAGAACCTCTGGGGGAATCTAGGATGGAAAAGGACATGGGGGTCCTAGTAGATGATAGGCTCAGCAATGGCATGCAATGCCAAGCTGCTGCTAACAAAGCAAACAGAATATTGGCATGCATTAAAAAGGGGATTCATTACAGAGATAAAATGATAATTCTCCCGCTCTACAAGCCTCTGGTCTGGCCACGCCTAGAGTATGCTATCCAGTTCTGGGCACCAGTCCTCAGCAAGGATGTACTGGAAATGGAGCGAGTACAAAGAAGAGCAACAAAGCTAATAAAGGGTATGGAGGATATTAGTTATGAGGAAAGGTTGCGAGCACTGAACTTATTCTCTCTGGAGAGGAGAAGCTTGAGAGGGGATATGATTTCAATATACAAATACCATACTGGTGACCCCACAATAGGGATAAAACTTTTTTGCAGATGGGAGTTTAACAAGACCCGTGGCCACTCATTAAAATTAGAAGAAAAGAGGTTTAACCTTAAACTACGTAGAGGGTTCTTTACTGTAAGAGCTGCAAGGATATGGAATTCCCTTCCACAGGCGGTGGTCTCAGCGGGGGTCATTGATAGTTTTAAGAAACTATTAGATAAGCACCTGAACGACAGTAACATACAGGGATATACAATTTAATACTGACATAAAATCACACAGATAGGTTGGACTTGATGGACTTGTGTCTTTTTTCAACCTCACCTACTATGTATAATTAACAAATACATGCACAAAGATATAAGAAATATAATAGAAAATGTTTTTTTGTGTAAGAAAAACCATGACGGTTAAATGAAAAATCCATATACTGGATGGAAAAGTCCACTTCAATAATTGTGTAGAAATATGAATAAAATGTCCCAAAATCATACAGGTGATGAGTCTTCTGAAAATGATGGGCTCCCCTTTAAGGGGTAGCAGAAAAAGCCTCTACCAAAGCACCGCTTGTGTGTATAAATCCACCTTACCAAATAATGAGACCACCTATAACTGATGGTCAAGAAGACATGTTCTGTGTATAATCACTGTGGCAAGGGAATCACTGGAGCTCCAAAGACCTTCCATGTAACACTCTAAAATATCCACCGAAAAGGTCAAGGAAAATGGAAAAAGACTCTCATAGTGTAGTAGATAAGTAAACCGGTGGTTGTAAACCCCATTCACGAAATTTAAACTAAGCACATATATCAGTAGTGTTTACTTGTCTCTCTTCAAAGCTCTAAGTGTTGTTTCTTTCTGGTGCTTCCTTCCTCTGTTATTAGCATGAGTCACTTCTGACAATTTCCTCGACACATGAGATAACATGAGCTAAAAATTGGTGTTGGGCAAGCGGTTCAGGCCAAGCATATATATTCGGCCCGAACATTGGCTGTTCACTCGTTAGGCAAACATCTAAATTGTTAGGGCATTTGACCGTTTGTTTGGCCCGCTAAATGCCCCACAATGCATTCCGGGACTGTCGGGATGTATATGCCCATGAATATATTAGGCTATACAAGGAGGCACTGCACTTGTTAGGAGCATCTCCTAATATGTTTTTAAAATAACTGAATGCTCTATATCCGTTACAACAACATCCGTTACAACAAGACCACTTACTGTTATCTCACATATATATTATTCTTATTATTATAGCCAAATTTACCACCCTAACTCCTCCCACAGTTTTTACACTACATAGACAAGTAATATACCGAAACGTGCGGATTGTTCCCGAATGGTGTGCTATTACTTTGTGGAACATTTCGCCGAATGGTTCACGAAATATCGTCGTTTTTGCGGCGAAATTGGTCCCATAGGAATGAATGGGGAAACTAGAGTGGGAGATGACAAAAGCTGGAAAATCAGAACATGATTTCTAAACTGCCGCCACTCCCTCATTTTCAAGCCCACCTACACAAATCTTATATCAAAACGTTCAGCTATCCCTGCTGCCACTAAACATGTCCACGGCTAAGCCATAGTCCTGATAGTTTTCACAATATGACCATTTGTTTGCAACTCACGCCGTCCATTGACATTCATTGAAACTACACTCTAGCCCCCTCCAAATTTGAAGGGCAATTTCTAAACTGCGACTGTGCCTTCATTTTTAATATTTCAGAGACATACTATACATCAAAATCTAGGTCTGGGTCTTGTGATTCTCACAATATAAAGATCTTCGCTGTAGGATGTATAGTTTTTAAAATACGGCCATTTGTTTAGAGGTCATTTCAGGAAATTTTAGCCATTAATCAGAGTGTACTGTTAGTGTTTGTTTTGTTGCCATGGTTACCAAAGCTTCTGTTATACACAGGGGGGAAGGTGGCTGGAGCATCTCAGCTGATTACAGAGCCCGGGGGAGGGGACAGACACACCATGTACTGATTTATAATAGAGGAATATGATGGGGCAGTTTTGATGGGGTAATTCTGATGGGGCAGTTTTGATGAAGCAGTATTTGGGAAGCATAAACAGGGCATGAGCGTTGCTAGGAAACAGTGGTTGTAAACACAAGATGCTGAGACACTCCAAATGCATGTGACTTCATCTGCTAGACTTGATAATGCTTGTAGACTCCTCCCACAGTGTTTACACTACAGAGACAAGTAATATACCGAAACGAGCGGATTGTTCCCGATTGGTGTGTTATTACTTTGTGGAATGTTTTGCCGAATGGTCCACGAAATGACGTTTTTGCGGCGAAATTGGTCCCATAGGAATGAATGGCGAAATGTTCAAAACTAGAGTGGGAAGTGACAAAAGCTGACAACCCCATGATCAGCCAAAACATTATGACCACCCCATGATCAGCCAAAACATTATGACCGCCCCATGTAAAAAAAAAAATATTTTTGAAAAAAAAAAAAAATTTTGGAAAAAAGTAAAAAAATAATTTTTGAAAAAAAAAATCATTTTTGAAAAAAAAAATCATTTTTGAAAAAAAATATATATATTTTTGAAAAAAAAAATATTTTTGAAAAAAAAAAAATATTTTTGAAAAAAAAAAATATTTTTGAAAAAAAAATTTCTTTTAAAAAAAAAAATTATTTTTGAAAAAAAAATTTCTTTGAAAAAAAAAAATATTTTTGAAAAAAAAAATATTTTTGAAAAAAAAATTACTTTAAAAAAAATAATAATTTCGAAAAAAAAATTATTTTTGAAATAAAAAAATTCATTTTTGAAAAAAAAAATTACCTTTGAAAAAAAAAATTACTTTTGAAAAAAAAAATCATTTTTGAAGAAAAAAAAATCATTTTTGAAGAAAAAAAAATCATTTTTGATTAAAAAAAATTCATTTTTGAAAAAAAAAATTACTTTTGAAAAAAATGTTCAGCTCTTTCAGCGAATGATGGAACTTTTTTACTACTATTTATACTTTTTAAAATATTAAGCTTTTTAACACTTTTCACAGTTACTCAAGCCACTCCACCCCACCCAGTTACTCCGCCCACTCCAGTTGTAGAGGCAAGAACACTTTCACAATTTCCCCAGAAATTGTACCTTTTCTAGTTATTAATATTTTTATTATTCATTAATATTTTTTATACATATAGTTAGTATTCCTTAGTTGGAGAGAGGTCCTTCCTTTTTTTCCTGAATATTATACAAAATTGCATATTTTTAGGGGCACAACGGACCCATATTTAGGATTTTCTAACAAATTGAGATTGACTCATGTATGGTGACCATAAGATCAGATTTCTATAGATTTCTATAGTATGAACCATGGTCCGTTGTGTAGGAAATTAACCTGAACCGCCTCACATACCCTCTAGATGGTGTTAGTAATGCACCAGCATCCATGACAATACACACCTGTTTCACCTGAAATCATGGCCAGTATACAGTGCCTTGAAAAAGTATTCACAGCCCTTGATATTTTCCACATTTTGTCATGTTACAACTAAAAACGTAAATATGTTTTATTGGGATTTTATGTGATAGACCAACACAAAGTGGCACATAATATTTAAGTGAAAGGAAAATGATAAAAGGTTTTCAAATTGTATTTACAAATAAATATCTGAAAGGTGTGGCATGCATTTATATTCAGCCCTCTTTAATCTGATACCCCTAACAAAAATCTAATGGAACCAATTGCCTTCAGAAGTCATCTAATTATAAATAGAGTCCATATGTGTGTAATTTAATCTCAGTATAAATACAGCTGTTCTGTGAAGCCCTTAGAGGTTTGTTAGAGAACCTTAGTGAAGAAACAGCATCATGAAGACCAATGAAAATACCAGACAGGTCAGGTTGTTATAAGTTATAAAAAAATATCCCAAGCTTTGAACACTTCACGGAGCACTGTTCAATTCATCATCCGAAAATGGAAAGAGTATGGCACAACTGCAAACCTACCAAGACATGGCCGTCCACCTAAACTGACAGGCCATACAAGGAGAGCATTATTAGAGAAGCAGCCAAGAGGTCCATGGTAACTCTGGAGGAGCTGCAGAGATCCACAGCTCAGGTGGGAGAATCTGTCCACAGGACAACTATTAGTCATGCACTCCACAAATCTAGCCTTTATGGAAGAGTGGCAAGAAGAAAGCCATTATTGAAAGAAATCCATAAAAAGTCCCATTTGTAGTTTGCGAGAAGCCAAGTGGGGGACACAGCAAACATGTGTAAGAAGGTGCTCTGGTCAGATGAGATCAAAAGTGAACTTTTTGGCCTAAAAGCAAAACGCTATGTGTGGCAGAAAACCAACACTGCACATCGCCCTGAACACCCCATCCCCGCCATGAAACATGGTGGTGTCAGCATCATGTTGCGGGGATGCTTTTCTTTAGCAGGGGCAGGGAAGCTGGTCACAGTTGATGGGAAAATGAATGGATCCAAATACAGGGCAATCTTAGAAAAAAACCTGCAAAAGACTTGAGACTGGGGTGAAGGTTCACCTTCCAGCAGAACAATGACCCTAAACATACAGCCAGAGCTACAATGGAATGGTTTAGATCAAAGCATATTCATGTGTTAGAATGGCACAGTCAAAGTCCAGAACTAAATCCAATTGAGAATCTGTGGAAGACTTGAAAACTGATATTCACAGACGCTCTCCATCCAATCTGACAGTGCAAGGAAGAATGGGCAAAAATCTCACTCATAGTTACATATAGTTACATAGTTACTTAGTAGGTGAGGTTGAAAAAAGACACAAGTCCATCAAGTCCAACCTATGTGTGTGATTATATGTCCGTATTACCTTGTATATCCCTGTATGTTGGGGAAGGGAATTCCACATCCTTGCTGCTCTTACAGTAAAGAACCCTCTACGTAGTTTAAGGTTAAACCTCTTTTCTTTTAATTTTAATGAGTGGCCATGAGTCTTGTTAAACTCCCTTCTGCGAAAAATGTTATCCCTATTGTGGGGTTACCAGTATTGTATTTGTATGTTGAAATCATATCCCCTTTCAAGTGTCTCTTCTCCAGAGACAATAAGTCCAGTGCTCGCAACCTTTCCTCATAACTAATATTGTCCAGACCCTTTATTAGCTTTGTTGCCCTTCTTTGTACTTGTTCAATTTCCAGTACATCCTTCCTGAGGACTGGTGCCCAGAACTGGACAGCATACTCTAGGTGTGGCCAGACCAGAGTCTTGTAGAGCGGGAGAATTATCGTTTTATCTCTGGAGTTGATCCCCTTTTTAATGCATGCCAATATTCTGTTTGCTTTGTTAGCAGCAGCTTGGCATTGCATGGCATTGCTGAGCCTATCATCTACTAAGACCCCGAGGTCCTTTTCCATCCTAGATTCCCCCAGAGGTTCTCCCCACAGTGTATAGATTGCATTCATATTTTTGTCACCCAAATGCATTATTTTATATTTTTCTACATTGAACCTCATTTGCCATGTAGTTGCCCACCCCATTAATTTGTTCATATCTTTTTGCATGATTTCCACTTCCTACGGAGAAGTTATTGCCCTGCTTAGCTTAGTATCATCCACAAACACAGAGACTGAACTGTTTACCCCATCCCCCAGGTCGTTTATGAACAAATTAAATAGGAATGGTCCCAGCACAGAACTCTGGGGGACCCCACTACCCACTCCTGACCATTCCGAGTACTCCCCATTTATCACCACCCTCTGAACTCGCCCTTGTAGCCAGTTTTCAATCCATGTACACCAAGAGTTTACATACTATTGTTGTTAGGCTAACTGGTCTGTAATTCCCAGGGATGTATTTTGGGCTTTTTTTAAATATTGGTGCTACATTGGCTTTTCTCCAATCAACTGGTACAATTCCAGTCAATAGACTGTCAGTAAAAATTAGGAACAATGGTCTGGCAATTACTTGACTTTGTTCCCTAAGTACCCTCGGGTGCAAGCCATCTGGTCCCGATGATTTATTAATGTTAAGTTTCCCAAGTCTAATTGTAATTCTGTCCTCTGTTAACCATGGAGGGGCTTCCTGTGATGTGTCATGAGGATAAACACTGCAGTTTTGGTTACTGAAGCCCCCCGATTCCCTCGTGAAGACTGAGGAGAAGAATCATTTCAATACCTTCGCCATCTCCCCATCCTTTGTAACCAGATGTCCTTCCTCATTCTTTATGGGGCCACCCTTTTTTACTGTTTACATACTTAAAGAATTTCTTGGGATTTTTTTTTTGCTCTCCTCCGCTATGTGTCTTTTGTGTTCTGTCTTAGCCATCCTTATTGCACCCTTACATTTCTTGTTGCTTTCTTTATAAAGTCTGAATGCTGATGATGATCCCTCAACCTTGTATTTTTTGCTCCTTTGCTTTTATATGCATTTTTAAATTGGAGTCAAGCCATCCAGGACTTTTGTTCACTCTTAAATTCCTTTGCTTTTATATGCATTTTTAAACTGGAGTCAAGTCATCCAGGACTTTTGTTCGCTCTTTTAAATTTATTACCCAATGGGATGCATTGGCTAATGCCCTTCTTTAATATGCTCATAAAGCAAACCCATCTCTCCTCCATGTTCTTTGTTCCTAAGATTTGATCCCAATTTATACCTTCTAGCAAGGCTCGTAGTTTAGGGAAATTGGCTCTTTTAAAATTTAGTGTCTTTGTATTCCCCTTATGTTTCCTAATTGTGTCATTTATACTGAAGCCAATTGACCTGTGATCGCTGTTACCTAAATTGCCCCGTATTTCCACATCCGTGATCAGGTCTGTATTGTTGGTAATCAGTAGATCCAGTAACGCTTTATTTCTAGTTGGTGCGTTTACCATCTGCTCCATAAAATTGTCCTGCAAGACATTTAGCAACTGGTGAACCTTAGATGAATGCACAGTTCCCTCCGCCCAGTCTATGTCTGGATAGTTAAAATCACCCATTATGATAACACTTCCCATCCTTGCTGCTAATCCAAATTGTGATAGGAGATCTGTCTCCCCTTCCTCCCATAGGTTAGGGGGCCTATAGCATACTCCCAGTATTATTTTCCCCTTAGCTTCATCCCTTTGAAGCTCTATCCATAAGGATTCCACCTCCTCCCTAGCTCCCTTAGTCATGTCATCTCTCACATTCACTTGTACATTATTCTTGATATATAGGCATACCCCTCCCCCTTTTTTACCCTCTCTACCCTTGCGATAAAGGGTATACCCTTGAATGTTTGCCAGCCAATCATGAGAACTGTTGAACCAGGTCTCTGAAATTCCCACAAAATCCAAATCCTCCTCATATAACAGTATCTCTACTTCACCCATCTTGTCCGCCAGGCTCCTGGCATTGGTGAACATGCCACGTAGTTTAGACCGGTCGCATATTATCCTCTTATTGGGTGTTCCGAGATTGCAACTAGTACTTGCTACTATGCTTACCTTGGGTTTATGTGCTTTGGTCAACCTACCACTAATGCCCCCAATACTACCCTCTGGAATATGTTTCGCGATGACTATCTCTACCTCCGGACCCTTCCCCAGATCGCCTAGTTTAAAAACCCCTCTAACATTTTGGCCATATTAATTCCCAGCTAATCTGCAACGTCCCTTCTATAGCACCGGTTATTGACTGAGAAGTCGGCCCAGTCCTCCAGGAACCCAAACCTGTCCTTACTACATCAGCTCTTCAGCCACTTGTTTACTTTCCTAATCTCCCTCTGCCTTTCTGGTGTGGCTCAATGTACCAGTAGTATTCCTAAGAATACTATCTTGGAGGTCCTTTTCCTCAATTTAGCTCCTAAGTCCCTAAAATCATTCTTTAGGACACTCCATCTGCCTCTGACTTTGTCATTGTTGCCAACGTGCACCATGACAGCTGGGTCTTCCCCAGCCCCTCTTAGTAATCCACCAGATCCGTGATGTGCTGAACCCGAGCGCCCAGTAGACAACATACTGTTTGGCGCTTCAGGTCTTTGTTACAGATTGGCCTCTCTGTCCTTCTAAGAATTGAGTCCCCTACCACCAGAATATGTCTTTCCTTTCCATTCGCTTCACCCCCACTCTCACTGGAGGAGTTCTTCCCCGGGCAGCGAGGAGAGTCCCTCAGCTCCAGCAGTGCTGGTCCCTGACTGGTTTCACCAATGTCACTCAATGAAGCGTACTTATTGGGATGCTTCAGGCCTGGATCGGCCTTCCTGGCACTTCCCCCTCTACCCTTCCTGACTGTCACCCATCTACTCTTTGCTAGTGCCTGCACCTCTTTGTCTCCACCCGCCTCTGTGCTGGCCCCATCTGGCACCTGCCGTGTACATCTCTAGATGTGCAAAGCTGGTAGAGACATACCCAAAAAGACTTGCAGCTGTAATTGCTGCCAAAGGTGGTTCTACAAAGTATTGACTCAGAGGGGCTGAATACAAATGCATGCCACACTTTTCACATTTTTATTTGTAAAAAAAATTTGAAATCAATTTATCATTTTCCTTCTACTTCACGATTATTTGCCACTTTGTGTTGGTCTATCACATGAAATCCCAATAAAATACATTTACGTTTTTGGTTGTAACATGAGGTTAACTGGATAAGGAGAGAGGAGATACCAAACGGCATCTGAGTGGCGACCATCCTTAAAGAGGAAGTAAACCTCAATGGGGTTTACTTCCTCTTTTGCTCCCCACAAGGCCTGCAAATTAAAAGCATACTAGCCCATTATATGGCACTTACCTGCAAACAAAGCCTGCCCTGTCCACTGTGCAGGCCGCATCCATCCCCCCCCCCTTCCTTCCGGGACCACGGACTCCTGTTCTGTGACTGGCCGGAGCCGCGTGACGTCATTCCCACGCAAGCGCGCAGGAGCCGTTAGTCACGGCACACACTGAAGAAGAAGCGGCACGGTGGTCCGTTTCTTCACACTGCATGCACCATTGACAACATCAACGCACTACAAGTGAAATACCTCCTAAACGGCGCACGTTTAGGAGATATTTCCACTACCTATAGGTAAGCCTTATTCTAGGCTTACCTATAGGTAAATGTCACACAAAAGGGTGTACAACCACTTTAAGCCTGGGTTCACAAATATGCAAACACAGACATTGCATTGCTGTGCCGATCACATGTGATGTCTGTGCAATGCAAATTCTGCCATACAGTTGTATGACTGAACTCGCATTGGATTTGCAGAAAAAAAGGAGCAGGAACCTTTTTTTTCCCCACCAATCTGGGGGTGTCAATAACTTTGTATTGACAACCACAGAGGTTCGCAGAGGACAGTGTGAACTGCCTGCGAGGGAGATGTGAATTCAGAACCGGCACTCGAATCGCGCTGGTTTCCACATCCCATATGTGTGAACCTGGGCTCAAGGAGTCCACACATCTGATTACCCCTGAAATTTGGGAACAGGTGTTTCTAGACCTATAACATAGATCTAGGCAACAGGTAAGGGGCCACTCTTATATTTTCACTAGCTGGTGGAGCACAGGAGAAGATACAGCAAGCACTTACAGCACTGGGATTTGGGTTTTAAACACCAGTAGAATATTGGATGTAGATTTTCACAGGTGAAGGCTATACCTAATGGTGGAATTCACACCCATAAAAGAGACACAGCGAGTGGAATATTTCACTGATTGAACATTTTCAATACACTATTACCTAATAGTGCTGTTTGGACTTTTCAGCACTGGACATTTATTGTATTTTTTTTAGGATCACTGGATTTTATTGAAGTTTTTTATGAGTATTAGTACTATTAGTACTATTTAAATAGTTCATTTCTTCTAACTTTTTGGATGTGTATATAGTATATAGTATTTTTTATTTGATTGTATATCACAGCAGTGCAGCACTCTTTATTTACAGTATATATTAGTTCTTAAACAGGTACCCAGGGTTGGAAGATCTGCTTAAGCAGGCCAGAAGAGTCTGTAGCCATTTCAGATCGTCATACACAGCCAGTGCTCAGTTGGCTGAAATTCAGCTGGAATTCCACCTGCCTGTAAAATTGATTGATTTGTGACATGCCTACCAGGTGGAACTCAACTTTAGCAATGCTGCAGCGGCTGCACATGCAGCAGAGGGCTGTCAATGAGTACTTGTGTGAGTATGGCACAAGGACAGCTTGGCTTTTTTTTCCCCATGCCAATGGCTGCTTATAAAGGATGCTGTCATACTGTCATCATACTGTTATCATTTGAGGAGTCAACAAGGATGGTGAGCCATGACAATGCATGCATTAGTGACACAATCCCTTTTGCATTCCTGCTGGAGCAGCCTCTGCTTGGCAAATATTAACAGGGCACTCAAGGCAGAGCAGCGGGAGGAAAAGGAGTTCCGGCTTTATGCAGACACCATTCTTGCAACGTCACAGAACACACAAGAGGATAGGGAGGAGGAGGATTCTGGCAGTTATGGAGGTATTAAAGCAAAGGAAGACATACATTAAACCTTAAGAGATGGTTTTCCATCCTCAGGACTCTTGGGAGTAATACATGGCTGGGAGGAGGCAGTTCCAGATACCGTTATTCTCAGTGACCCCGAGGTCTCTGCTTCCCATGCCTCTGCAAACTTGCGGTGCATGGCCTCTCTCATTCTTCAAAGCCTGCGAAAGCACCCGAGAATTTGTGGCAGCAAGGCGAAGGATCACTATTGGTTGGCAACACTCCTTGACCACCGTTACAAGGGGAAAGTCTCAGAACTTATCCCATGCCCACAGAGGGAGCAGAGGATGAAATATCTTGAGAACACCTTAAAGAGGAGTTTATGTAATGCCTTTTCAGAATCTGGTAGGTTACAGTCTCATGAAGAAGCTAGTTTTGAGGCTTCTTTTGGTCAAGAGAGAAGTGATGGAGAAGGGGGCTGCCTCACTGATGTGCCCAGGGCTGTCAGCTTCCACATCCCATCGGCAGCGTCTGCATCATATGGTGGGAGATTATCTAGGGGTGAAAACAGACATGGAGAGATTTCCAGTTGACGATCCACTGGGCTACTGGGTCTTGAGAATAGATCACTAGTCAGAACTTGCCCAGTATGCAATTGAGCTGCTGGGCTGCCCTGCATTCAGCATGCATTCCGAAAAGGCATTCAGTGCTGCCAGAGGTTTTGTGACAGATAAAAAAGCGCGTCTGTCCACGGACTCCATTGACTGGCTGACATTTTTCTAAATTAATTAGTCCTGGATTAGCAGCAGCTCTCAAGACCCTGATGCTGATGTTGCCAATTAAGTGTTTTTGGGATGTACAATCTTTGCAAGACTGTCTAGGCTGCCTAGCTTTGTGGGTGTTGCTATAAAACCTTTCTTCAGGGGTAATCAGAGTACAACCCGGTGTTCCTGCTGTATCCATGCCAAGGGCAAGGGAAGATGTACAATATACTCTCCGAGGTAGTGTACCTTGCTGAGTACAATTTAACCTGATGCTAAAAACAGTGCATCATTAGACATGTGATACCAGCACCAGTACCCTGGCCTCAAGTATTTTTAACTTTGTTTAGGACCAGGTGGGACACTACCCCTGGAAATCCATTAGACATGACCCCTTCCTTGATATGTTACATAGTTACATAGTTACATAGTAGGTGAGGTTGAAAAAAGACACAAGTCTATTAAATCCAACCTATGTGTGTGATTATATGTCAGTATTACATTGTATATCCCTGTATGTTGCGGTCAGTCAGGTGCTTATCCAATAGTTTCCTGAAACTATCGATGCTCCCCGCTGAGACCACCGCCTGTGGAAGGGAATTCCACATCCTTGCCACTCTTCCAGTAAAGAACCCTCTACGTAGTTTAAGGTTAAACCTCTTTTCTTCTCATTTTAAGAGTCTATGGTATGCCTGTAAGGGGCGCATATTTCCCGTATTTAGAACAGTCTGACAGCAAAATGACATTTCTAAAGGAAAAAAAGTCATGTAAAACTACTATCGCTAGAGCTGGCTATAATGAATTGTCGGTCCAGCAATACACATAAAAGTTCATTGATAAAAACGGCATGGAATTTCCCCACAGAGAAACCCCAAACCAAAATTTAAAAAAAAATGCGTGGGGGTCCCACTAAATTCCATACCAGGCCCTTCAGGTCTGGTATGGATATTAAGGGGAACCCCGCGCCAAAATGTAAAAAAAAATGGCGTAGGGGTCCCCCTCAAAATCCATACCAGACCCTTTAGTTCTGGTATAGATAGTAAGGGGAACCCCATGCCAAAATTAAAAAAAAATGTTGTGGGGTCCCCCCAAAAATCCATACCAGACCATATCCGAGCACACAACCTGGCAGGCCGAAGGAAAAGATGGGGGACGAGAGAGCGCCCCCCCTTCTGAACCGTACCAGGCTACATGCCCTCAACATTGGGAGGGTGCTTTTGGGTAGCCACCCAAAGCACCTTGTCCCCATGTTGATGGGGAGAAGGGCCTCATCCCCACAACCCTTGCCTGGTGGTTGTGGGGGTCTGCGGGCGGGGGGCTTATCAGAATCTGGAAGCCCCCTTTAACAAGGGGATCCCCAGATCCAGGCCCCTCCTGTGTGAATTGGTAAAGGGGTACAAAAAAGTGTCAAAAAGGTTAAAAAACATAAGAGACGGTTTTTGACAAGTCCTTTATTAATCTCTTCTTCTTTCATCTTCTTTCTTATAGTCTTCCTTCGGTGTTCTTCATCCTCCATCTTCTCCATCTTCTTCTTCCTCCGCTCTTCTCGTCCCGCATCTTCCTCCGGTTTCTTCTCCACTCTGTTTGCACGATCTGCCTCAGTGGGAGTCTTCCACCGTGTGACACTTCGGTTCTTCTGACACTTCTTATATAACGGAGGGCGGGGCCACCCGGCGACCCTGCCCTCCTCTGACGCACGGGTACTTCACAGGGACTTCCCTCTGGCTTTCCCCGTGTTGTGAGAGGAGGGTGGGGTCACCCGGTTAGGTAAACATTATCTGTCACAAAACCTCTGGTGGCACTGAATGCCCTTTCAGAAAGCATGCTGGATGCAGGGCAGCTCAGCAGCTCAATTGCATACTGGGCAAGTTCTGGCTAGGGGTCTATTCAGCCTGCCCATACATGGTTGGAATCTCAGACAGTTCCTGCTGTACTGTGTATGGCCAACTTTAGTCAACCCTTATATGAACCATATTGTACTATCTCACTGCCCTCTTTTGCAAAATAGAATTCACCCAAAATATGGAAAACATGTAAAAATCATTTAATTGCATTTGTGCTAGAGCATGCCCTCGTGTTACTATGCTCAATTAACAAACCATAGAAGCTGATAACAATAATATAGTTTAAAATGACCAAACAGTTTAGTTGTATAATTTTATTAACATTTTGCATAATTTATGCAATGGAATTCTTTAACCAGTTCTAGAGGCTGTATATTTATCAGTCTGTCAAGCATCATTATATTTACTACGGTCCTTTTGGCACCTAGCAAAAAGCTGATATTTTTATGGTTTACATTGGTTTTCGACACAACTGAAAACCCAAATATTGACAGAAAACCATTATATGACTAAGCATACCCAGGAGTGTGTGTGTGCTTTAGCTCCCCACTCTCTCTTGGCAGCTCTTTGCTTGCCCTCTTCACTATTTGACATTGTATATTTGTCCACTCATCATTCACTGCACATTGCTCACGCTCCATATGAGAAAAATTCTCTACTGCTCACCTCCTAGCCAAGTGCTTCCATCTCAGCCTTGTACGCTCACACACCAGTAGGAATCAATTCCACTCCTGTACAGTGTTACCTACAAATGTTTTACCAGACTTAAACAAGGACAAAACAATTATATCTTTTAGATGCATAGATGAAAGAAGTGCAGGTATCTGACCCATACAGCTAAAGCCTAAATTTATTCAAAGATAAAACACAAGGCACAACACTTAGGCTTGCTATAGATGGTTCAAATCTCGGCTGGTTGAGCAGGAACCAGCCAAGATTCAAACCGTGTGTGGGCAGGCTGAATGTACCAAGTTTGACACGTACCTTGCCTGACGTGCGGAGGGAGACCTCTCGTATGACTCTGGTTCCGGGATCACTGGAGTGGGAACAGTGACCCTCGGATCACAGCGGAGTAGGAGAGCCTGCAGGATCCACTTGACTGAAGATGAAATAAGCTTGGCAGAGACAGGAACAGGCTTGATTGCTGCGGATGCAGGAACGCTGAGAAGTAGCAGGCAGGTGCGCACAGATGCAGGACTGTAGGCAGGTGCGCACAGATGCAGGACTTGTAGGCAGATGCACACAGATGCAGAACTTGTAGGCAGATGCACACGGATGCAGGACTTGTAGGCAGATGCACACGGATGCAGGACTTGTAGGCAGATGCACACGGATGCAGGACTGCAGACAGAAGCAGGGTCAGACAAGCCAGGTCACAGCAGCTGATCAATCAGCCAGAAGCAGCAGGCAGAGAATGGTCAAGTCCAGGCAGAATCGGCAACAGGAGATCATACAAACAGGAACACAGAGCAGGTCAAAGGCAAGCCAAGGGGTCAGGACTGGAGACAGCAGCGAGGTCAGGAGAAGCCGGGTAACACTGGAGCAGATGCGGGTTCAGGATCAGGTACAGGATGAGCTGCAGATCAGACAGCAAGGATGCATTCTGAAGAGGCCCCTTTTAACGATCACTGGGCGCCAAAGCTGTGTTAGTGTGCGTGCGTCTGCGTTCTGCGCATGCGCATTGGCACGTGTCTATTCACTGCTGAATGCCTATGGACTGGAACACGTCCCAATGGACCCGTGCGCCCGCGGCCAGTTGAAGAACCATGCGCAGTACGTCCATGACATTGCCCCCCCTTAAAGGCCACCTCCGGGTGCCCAACAGAACTCTTTTCTGGGGGTGACTGTGAAAAAACGCCCGGCTCAATCTTGGAGCGTGAACATCCTGCTGAGGTTCCCACAAGTTCTCTGTTCCGGGCCATACCCCTTCCATTTGATGAGGTACTGTAGTTGATTACCCCTTCTTCTGCAATCAAGGATAGCCTCCACTTCAAATTCCTGGTCCCTGTCGATAATTATGGATTCTGGAGGGCCGGAACCCCTGTCCGGAAAGGGGTCTGGTATCGAGGGCTTAAGTAAAGACACATGGAAAACTGGGTGAACCTTGAGTGAGTCTGGTAAGGTAAGTTCATAGGAAACTTTTCTTTAGTTTTCTTTTAACTGGAAAAGGGCCAATGAATTTAGGTGCCAGTTTCTTTGAGGGACAGGCCATTCTGAGGTTGGTAGTTGACAACCATATTTGGTCACCTGGCTAGAGAGATAATTCACCTCTTCTTTTCCGGTCGTAAGTTTTCCTGCTGGTTGCTTGTGCCTTGACTATAGTTTCTTGCAGAAGTTTGTTGTTTTGTTTCAAGAAGTCAACAGTAGACTGTACCGCTGGGACCGAAGACTCTGGAACAATGTCAGGTAAGAAGACTGGGTGAAACACATAATTAGCAAAACATAGGGACTGGCCTGTAACAGAATGGCTGGCGTTGTTAAAAGCGAACTCCGCTAGGGGTAAGAGTCCTACCCAATCGTCTTGAACAAATGAGGTGAAGCACTGGATATATTGCTCGAGGGTCTGGTTTGTCCTCTCAGTCTGGCCATTAGTCTGCGGGTGGTAAGCAGAAGACATAGATAGATCAATCTTAAAACTTTACATAATGCTCTCCAGAAATGAGAAGTGAACTGGACTCCCCTGTCTGATACTATGTTTGTTGGAATTCCATGTAACCGGTCAATTTCCCTGATGAAAACCCGGGCAGTCTCCATGGCGGAGGGTGTGTTTTTCAATGGTATAAAGTGGGCCATTTTCGACAAACGATCAACGACTACAAAGATAGCTGTGCATCCTTCAGACAGGGGTATTTCTATTATGAAGTCCATAGCAATGATGCTCCATGGACGGTCAGGGATTGGTAGTGGTCTGAGAAGCCCCTAAGACTTAGTTCTAGTGTACTTGTTCTGAATACAGACAGTACAAGACTTGACATACTCTTTGCATTGTTTCTCAAGGTTCGGCCACCAGAACATGTGCTGAATCAGCTCCAGAGTCTTGTGGACCCCAAAATGGCCAGCCAAAGGATTATCATGGCAAAGACTGAGTACCTTTGTCTAGAAAGTCTCTGGTACAAAAAATGTTATTCCCTTTCCAAAGTAACCCATCCCTGGGCAACAGGGTGACTCCTGGAGGACTGGATATTCCCGCTGAGGCTTGTCTTAGGCTGGGCATCAAATCAGACTGAGGGAGAAGGAAGTTGTTGTGGGATAAGATGGTATCAGGAACTGAAGTTTCTTTCGGATCATCGAACATACAAGAGAGGACATCTGGTTTGACGTTTTTTGACCCTGGCTGGTAGGTGATATGGAACAAGAATCTGGAGAAAAATAGCGCCCATCGTGCTTGACGCAGCTTCAGGCGCTTGGCAGTTCTTAAAAATTAGCAGATTCTTGTGATCGGTGTATATGAGTATGGGATGTGCTGCCCCTTCAAGCAGGTACCTCCACTCTACGAGCGCAGTCTTGATAGCCAGGAGTTCCTTATCACCCACATGGCGCTGGGAAATGACTGCTCCTACTGCCACTTCTGAGGCTTCCACCTCGAGTAGATAAGGTAAGGAAGGATCCGGATGACTCAAGATGGGGGCAGAGGTAAAAAGTCCTTTCAAGGTGGTAAAGGCCTTCTAGGCCTCGGAATTCCAATGGAACCGGACATTTTCCTTAGTCAGCTGTGTGATTGGGGAAATGATGTTGGAGAACACCTTGATGAACCTGCGGTAAAAGTTTGCGAATCTGACAAACCGATGTACCCCTTTTGCTGTCTGATGGTGCAGGCCAGTCGGGGACAGCAGACTTTCTGCGGATCCATCTTGAACCCCTCAGTGGAGATCACCAGACCCAGGAACTGAATACTCTGCCGCTCTAATTCTCATTTTTCAGGTTTAGCATATAGTCCGTGGTGGCAGAGTCGGCAGAGTACAGTCTTAACGTGCTTTCGGTGCTGATACAGGGATGAGGAGAAAATCAAGATATCATCCAGATAGATGATCACATAAATGTCTAGGCAGTCTCTGAAAATATTATTCACAAAGTGCTGAAAGGTCGCAGGGGCGTTACACAGGCCGAAGGGCATCACTAAGTACTCATAGTGGCCGAATCTAGTATGGAAAGCAGTCTTCCACTCATCCCCTGCACAAATTCGCACCAAATTGTAGGCCCCTCGCAGGTCTAGCTTGGTGAAAACAGCTGTGGTACGTAGTCTTTGGAGGAGCTCGAGTACCAGAGGCAAAGGATACCGGTTCTTTACCGTAACTTTATTCAACTCCCGGTAGTCCACACAGGGCTTTAAGGTACGATCTTTCTTTTCAACAAAAAAGGCTCCTGCCAGAGAGGTAGATGGTCTGATAAATCCTCTTTTCAGGTTCTCATCCACATATTCTTTCAGTACCTCCAACTCCCACTCAGACAGAGGAAAGATTTGTCCGAAGTGAATCTCCGCCCCGGGCAGTAACTCATTCAGGAAGTCATAGAAGCGGTGTGGAGGGAGAGTCTCAGCCCCCCGTTTACTGAAAACATCCAGAAACTCATGGTATGGTTCAGGCACTAATGAACGTACCTCCGGGTCGGGTTCCATACATAATAGGGGGCCCGAAGCTCTGGTAGGAGTGGGCAGGCAATGTTCCCGGTAGTAAAGAGATTGGAACTTGATACTCCCAGAACCATAGTCAATTTGCGGGTTATGGGCCTGAAGCCAAGGTAGTCCTAGAATGACTGGGAATAGTGGGGATGCAATTGCATCCAAACTCAACAGTTCCTTGTGGTCAGTGGCAGAGATTACAGGTAAAGGAGGGGTCTGCTGGGTGACCAGACCTGACTTGATGCGGGACCCGTCTGCTAGGAAAATGGAAAGTCATTGAGCCCTGGGTTGGAGGGGAATGAGCTATTAACAAGCAAAGTTTAGGTCAATAAAACAACTGCAAGCCCCAGAGTCAATAATTGCTTTGACCGAAACAGTCCTTCCTGGAAATTGGAATATGATGGGGAGAACCAGATGTGTAGTGCTGGCAACGGGTGCGAGATAACTGGGCGAGGATATGGATAGGCACCTCCGGAGCTTTGCTGGACAGGCGTATACATAGTGGCCGGCTTCCCCGCAGTACAGACAAAGGTTATTCTGCTGCTGGCGTAACCGTTCCTCGGGGAACAGAACGGGCCTTATTAACCCCAGCTGCTTAAGTCCGAGGGGTTCTGAAGTCCATTTGTTAGGTGCAGCATGGACTGGGGTAGCGTGGAAGGAAGCAGGACGAGTGGAAGCAGGCACTCGGGGTAGTGTCCTGGTGGAGTAGGTCTGCTGGGCTGCTCTCTCTGCCTTACGCTCATGAAAGCGTCGATCCATCTGTATAGTCAGGGAAAACAAGGCTTCCAGGGAGCTAGGTATACTGACCCGGGCAAGTTCATCTTTTAATTCTTCGGACAGGCCGAGACGGAACTGATGCCACAGGGCTGCACTATTCCACTGGGTATCTGCGCTCCAGCATCTGAAGTCCATAATGTAGTCCTCGACCGCTCGGCGGCCTTGCTGGAGCGCATGAAGGGCAGCCTCTGCAGTGGAAGAACGCTGCGGATCATCATAAAGTAAGGACTTGGCGTTGAAAAAAGTTTGCAAAGAGTCCAGTACAACATGGCGACCCTCAAGCAGATGATGGGCCCAGGACTGAGGTGCTCCTTGTAACAGAGAAATAATGAACCCCGCCTTGGTGGTCTCTTGGGTGAATGTCCGGGGCTATAGAGAGAAACACAGTTTGCAGGCATTGCGGAATGCCCAAAATTTATTCCGGTCCCCAGAGAACTTCTCCGGGGTAGGGACCCTTGGTTCAGGAGAACACATCATTGCTGCAGGTGTGATGAAGGTCTCTGAAGGTGACCGGTCAATAGCAGGGTTAGCGGAGGTACACAGGAGTGTAACTCGCTCTTCCAGATGCTTGTAACTGTCCTGGAGAGATTCCACCACTTGAGCAAGAGCGGAGAGGTGGCAGACTTCATCTGTGGGAGAGGTCCCTCTTGCAGGCTCAGGCATGGCTGTCTGATACTGAAATGTACCTTGGAGGTGAGCCTGACGTGCGGAGGGAGACCTCTCGTACGGCTCTGGTTTCGGGATCACTGGAGTGGGAACAGTGACCCTCGGAGCACAGCGGAGTAGGAGAGCCTGCAGGATCCGCTTGACTGAAGATAAAGTCAGCTTGGCAGAGACAGGAACAGGCTTGATTCCTGCAGATGCAGGAACACTGAGAAGTAGCAGGCAGGTGCGCACAGATGCAGGACTGTAGGCAGGTGCGCACAGATGCAGGACTTGTAGGCAGATGCACACAGATGCAGGACTTGTAGGCAGATGCACACAGATGCAGGACTTGTAGGCATTCCTCGTGACGTCAGAGGGGCGGTAACCCTTCCCCCTCTGACTTCACGGGGAATGCCACAGGTAAGTCCCCGTCAAGTCCCCGTGCGTCAGAGGGGGGTGGGGTCACCGGGTGCTCCGCCCCCCGTTATTTTAAGAACCGTCAGAGGACAAGAAGCTTTACACAGCGGGAGCCTCCCTCCATGCCATCATGGATGCGGAGCGGCCCGAAAAGAAGATGAAGACAAGAAGATGAAGAGAAGAAGATGAAGAGAAAAAGATGAAGAGAAAAAGATGAAGAAAGAAGCGGGAGCCTCCCATCCAATCATGGATGCTGAGCGGCCCGAAAAAGAAGAAGATGAAGAGAAGAAGATGAAGAGAAGAAGATACCGTGGAGGGAGATGCCGGACACGAACACCGGAGAAAGAAGCAGAGGATCGGAGGAAGAAGATGGAGGAAGAAACCGAAGGAAGATAGAAAGAAGATAGAAGATGGAAAAAAAGAAAGACTTTAAATATAGGAATTGTCAAAAACGGTCTCTTGTCATTTTTAACATTTGCGACAGTTTTTTTGTTAAGTACAAGTACCCCCTTACCATTTCACACAGGGAGGGGCCGGGATCTGGGGGTCCCCTTGTTAAAGGGGGCCTCCAGATTCCGATAAGCCCCCCACCCGCAGACCCCCACAACTACTGGCCAAGGGTTGTGGGGATGAGGCCCTTGTCCTCATCAACATGGGGACAAGGTGCTTTGGTGGGCTACCCCAAAGCACCCTCCCAATGTTGAGGGCATGTGGCCTGGTATGGTTCAGGAGGGGGGGCACTCTCTCGTTCCCCCCTCTTTTCCTGTGGCCTGCCAGGTTGCGTGCTCGGATAAGACTCTGGTATGGATTTTTGGGGGGACCCCACGCCAATTTTTTTTTTTTTTTTTGGCGCGGGGTTCCCCTTAAAATCCATTCCAGACCTGAAGGATCTGGTATGAATTTTGAGGGGGACCCCTACGGTCATTTTTTTTTTAAATTTTGGCGCGGGGTTCCCCTTAATATCCATACCAGACCTGAAGGGCCTGGTATGGAATTTAGGGGGACCCCCACACCAGTTTTTTTTTAATTTTGGTTCGGGGTTCCCCTGTGGGGAAATCCCATGCAGTTTTTATCAATGAACTTTTATGTGTATTGTCGGACCGGCAATTCATTAATAGCCGCGAGTAGTTTTATATGACTTTTTTTCCTTTGAAATGTCATTTTGCTGTCAGACAGTTCTAAACACGGGAAACATGCGCCCCTTTACAGCCATACTATAGACACCCCCCAGGTACGAAATTTAAAGGAATATTACACTTTTATTGTTTGACTTTAAGCATGATTAAAATCACTGCTCCCGAAAAAAACGGCCGTTTTTAAAACTTTTTTTTGCATTGATACATGTGCCCTGGGGCAGGACCCGGGTCCCCAAACCCTTTTTAGGACAATACCATGCGAATTAGCCTGTAAAATTAGCACTTTTGATTTCAAACGTTTGAGTCCCATAGACTTCAATGGGGTTCTAACGTTCGTGCAAAGTTTTGGTCGGTTCACAAGTTCTGGTGTGAACCGAACCGGGTGGTGTTCGGCTCATCCCTAATCAGGAGTAGTAAAAGTAAAGTCATGTTCCAAGTTCCAAATGACAAGTGCTTAGGGGCAATCACATAATGTATGGTGTTGTGGTAAACGATAGTAAGTCAGTAGAAACTCAAAATACTCTGCTTTAACACCAAACGTATCTTGTAACAACAGTCCAGTTTTATTGTATATGAAAACAACCACTATCCGTTATATATGCATCAATTCAAAATCAGAACATCCTTATGAGTAGAAATGTCATGGATGTTCAGAAAGTGCATCATATAAGCCAAAAAAAGCAGGCAGCCATCTAATTATTCCCTCAATTCTGCCTCAGTCTGGTGACTTGAAAAAGGGCCATGCCTGAACACACATTATCATGGAGACCACATAACTGAACATCCTGTTTATGGTTCAGCTTGTGTTCCTTTTTATGCCCGATTCAGGTCAGCTGTGTTCCTTCCAGGGGATGATGACATCACATCCAGAGCATCACTCCAGGCGATGAGCCTATCCAGAGGACGGACTCTGAACAATGGCGCCTTTTGAGTTGGGGTACTCTGTTCTATGTTTTGATTTTCAATTAACGCATATTACGGATAGTGATTGTTTTTATTTACGATAAAACTGAACTGTTTTTACAAGATACATTGAGTGTTACAGCGCAGTATTTTGAGTTTCTACAGACCTACTATCATTTACCATGAAACCATATTTTAGGTGATTGCCCTTAAGTGCTTGTCATTTGGAACATGCCTTAAATTCATTGCATTTTCAGGCACTGACAATGGGTCTTAAAATATCTAACTCCTTTATACATATTTGCTTATTTTAATGGAAGCATTTGGCCAAAAAAGTGATTTTTTTAAAAATGAAATTTGTACTTATAAATTGTATTTGAGAAGGCCACTATGTAGTCTGTAACAGCTGCCTGTGCTTGTGCAGTACTGCGGAAGCAATGGATCCCAGAATAATAAAAATCCTGCCTAGTCCTTAAAAGTCTACTGAAAGTTAAAAACAAGTGTGAGTCTGCATTTATATTTATAAATATTTATGAATGAGGTATATAATAATGAGTAATAGCGCACACACAGCATTTTAGCTATTTCCTACAAATGCCCCTTGAACATGTTTTTAGGCTTAGTGCCATAGCCTTACATAGAATTTCAAAAAAAAAAATCAAAATGCTTTTTAACTCACAAGGGTTAGCATTTAAAATTAGATGTGTAACAATGAACAAAAATGTTTTTGTTCATGGTCCCCCAAATTAATTGAATTCATGACTTAATAAACACTGGAAACATAACAGACACAGTCTGCAGTTAAGCTTTATGTTTTTATGTCTGCACAACTTAGTGGTTGCAGCAAAGTTAACTAAGTCTACAATTTTGTATACATTAAGGGATTGGTACATAGGGATAGCCCCTGAAGGCCACCACACTTGAGTCTCCCTCTAGAAAATAAATCATAGCAAAAGACCTGGAAGCAGAGAGCATATGGGAGAAGTGACCCGGCCATGGCAATAGTATTTGCAGAGCTGTAGATTCAACATGTCATGATGTAATTGTTCCCCAGTTGCTCTTTGCTTCATTTGAGTTGTCAGGCCTGCTTTATGCTATTTTATATACTACTGGGAATTGTTCTGGGTACCAACAGCTGAGTTACCATACTGCACACTAAAGAAAAACAAGGGACCTCAAGTGTACATCTGATATGGGTGTTTCCAAAATGTCAATTGGACCTTCTGCAATTATTTTTGAAAATAATCCATGCAAAGTTATTTTACGGTTTTGTTTATTCAACAAAGTGTTGGTTGCTCATGGAGAATGTCATTTGTTTTATTTAGTGATACGTTTAGTGAGCAGTATCATTGATCTTTGTATATCTTATATAAGACAGAAAAACCTTTGGGGGTTTTGAAAGTTCTGCTTTTCATCTGTTCTCTTTGTACATGTAAACATTTTAGCAGTGTAATTACTTTAACTTTGAAAGGAGTTGTCGTATTGAGGAGATTAAAAAATTCTCTAGGTACTATAGTTTTGGGCAAGGAATGATTACCTTTTACTGTCACCAGAGGATCATTGCCTATAACTTTTTGTAGCATAGATAGTATCTATGTGTTACTCTAAGGCCCCTTTCACATGAGGCGGACTATATACGGTATCAAGAATAAAGCTAAAACTTAATCTTAAATGTGGACTCTTGTCAGAATTGAAAATTACAATGTATACAGTATTCAACCCAAAAGTATTTCTTAGTTTTGGATAGAGTGGAGGAAGATTAGAACTTCCATGTTTTTCATACTATCCGAGGATATGCCAGGAATATTTATTCACATTTCCTATTCTTCTGACATTTTAGCAGACAGGAAGTAAGAAGAACTATTTAACCAGGGGCGCACGGGCGCTGCCCCCCCCCCATCCATGGGTCTGCCCCCATGCATAATGCCGGATGCATGGATTCCAATTGGGGGATGTTTTTTGGAGCACATGATTAGAGCCAGAGGCTATAATAGGCTTCAAAATAGGGTGGGCTTGGGGCGCAGAGCACTGCGAACTGAGCCCACCCAGGTGTGTTACAATAGCAAATGAATATTCGCTATTGTCACACTGATCCTCTTCCTGGCAGGTCCTGAGACCTGTCACCCGATTGGCTGAAAGGACAGGAGAATGGATTGGACACTTAGGAGGAGGAGGGAGGAGACACACGGCGGAACCCACTGTGATGCAGATGCAATTTTCATTCTGTGTTCCTCCAGGTCTAGTAAATCCTTAGTTTGCAGAACAAGAAGCAAGGGTAAATCTAACAGAGACATAGACAGAAGTAAAAATCAGACAGGACTTATAATTCTTTCCCACAATATCCAAACCAAAAATGATTTTAGCTTAAAGGGTAATACAGGGCATTAAAAGGCAATACAAGTCATATTGTAATTGAATGTTATTAAAAATTACCTTTCCTTTTCAATCTGCAGCTGCTGAAATTTTCTATAAATGCAAAGCAATATGGCTACATGGCAATGTTCTGTACACAGAACGTGTACTGACCACTCTGCGGAAACATAATTTCCTGCTTGTGTGATTGGATCACCAATCTTCCCAGAAGTCTGCCTAATGCCGCATACACACGATCGAAATATTAATCGGAAAAGCCTTGGATGGTTTTTCTGACGGAATTCCGCTCAAGCTTGTCTTGCAAACATATGGTCACACCAAATTTGGACCATCAAGAACGTGGTGACATACAACACATACGACGAGACAAGAAAAAGTTAAATACCCGTTTTGAAGCCATGTTCTGGTTATGTACTCATCATAGAGTTTGTGCTATGTGGGGGCTTGGTGTTGGGGTTCTTGGTTTGACCCAAGCCCAGTCCATGAACAGAGTGGGGAGGAGTTCATGGACCAAGAATTGGTTACTCCAGCGTGACCAATTCACTCAAATGCCTTTCCCTGCGGGAGATCCAGGAGCATAAGCCTGATGATTTCAGGAATTTTCTCCGGGTGACGGACCCCGTTTTTCACCGTCTGTTGGCTTTGCTGACCCCTTATATTATGAAGCAAGACACCTGCACGCGGCAAGCCATCACTCCTGAGCAGAGGCTAGTCACCACGTTGCATTACTTGGCGACAGGGAGAAGTCTACAGGACCTCAAGTTCTCTACAGGCATCTCCCCCCAGGCTCTGGGGATCATTATTCCAGAGACCTGTTCTGCCATCATACAGGTGCTGCAGAAGGCTAATATTAAGGTAAGTTTTCTCCTTTAACATCACATTCTATGTATTTAATGTTTGCTAATGTTTTGTATTTCTTTCATCATTCCCTAATTACCATGATTGTAATATGCTGTGAATGTCCTCTTTATCCTCATGCATGCTTTAAGCTTTTAATGCTCCTTTTTTGGCCTACATGCATATTTGCCTTCACTAGGGATGAGCTTCGAGTTCGAGTCGAACTCATGTTTGACTCGATCATCGGCTGTTCGCCAGTTCGCTGAACAGCGAACAATTTGGGGTGTTGGCGGCAAATTTGAAAGCCGCGGAACACCCTTTAAAAGTCTATGGGAGAAATCAAAAGTGCTAATTTTAAAGGCTTATATGCATGGTATTGTCATAAAAAGTGTTTGGGGACCTGGGTCCTGCCCCAGGGGACATGTATCAATGCAAAAAAAAGTTTTAAATACGGACAATTTTTCGGGAGCAGTGATTTTAATAATGCTTAAAGTGAAACAATAAAAGTGTAATATTCCTTTAAATTTCATACCTGGGGGTGTCTATAGTATGCCTGTAAAGGGGCGCATGTTTCCCGTGTTTAGAACAGTCTGACAGCAAAATGACATTTCAAAGGGAAAAAAGTCATTTAAAACTACTCGCGGCTATTAATGAATTGCCAGTTCGACAATACACATAAAAGTTCATTGATAAAAACGGCATGGGAATTCCCCACAGGGGAACCCAGAACCAAAATTTAATAAAAAAATGACGTGGGGGGTCCCCCTAAATTCCATACCAGGCCCTTCAGGTCTGGTATGGATTTTAAGGGGAACCCTGCGCCAAAATTTTTTTTTTAAATGGTGTGGGGTCCCCACAAAAATCCATATCAGACCCTTGTCTGAGCATGCAACCTGGCAGGCCGCAGGAAAAGAGGGGGGGGAGAAATGCCCCCCCTCCTGAACCGTACCAGGCCACATGCCCTCAACATTGGGAGGGTGCTTGGGGGTAGCCCCCCAAAACACCTTGTCCCCATGTTGATGGGGACAAGGGCCTCATCCCCACAACCCTTGCCCGGTGGTTGTGGGGGTCTGCGGGCAGGGGGCTTATCGGAATCTGGAAGCCCCCTTTAACAAGGGGATCCCAAGATCCTGGCCCTCCCCCCTGTGTGAAATGGTATGGGGGTACAAATGTACCCCTACCATTTTACAAAAAAGTGTCAAAAATGTTAAAAATTACAAGAGACAGTTTTTGACAATTCCTTTATTTAAATGCTTCTTCTTTCTTCTATCTTCTATCTTCTATCTTCCTTTGGTTTCTTCCTTCATCTTCTTCTTCTTCTGGTTCTTCTGGTTCTTCCTCTGGTGTTTTTGTCTGGCATCTTCCTCCGCGGCGTCTTCTTCCCTTCTTCTCCTCGGCCCGCTCTGCATCCATGATGGCATGGAGGGAGGCTCCCGCTGTGTGATGCTTCTCCTCTTCTGACAGTTCTTAAATAATGGGGGGGCGGGGCCACCCGGTAACCCTGCCCCCCTCTGACGCATGGGGACTTGACGGGGACTTCCCTGTGGCATTCTCCGTGACGTCAGAGGGGGGTAGGGTCACTGTTACATAACCCCGCCACCCCTTCTGACATCACGGGGAATGCCACAGGGGAGTCCCTGTCAAGTCCCGGTGCGTCAGAGGGGGCGGTGTCACCGGGTGGCCCCGCCCCCTGTTATTTAAGAACCGTCAGAAGAGGAGAAGCGTCACACAGCGGGAGCTTCCCTCCATGCCATCATGGATGCGGATCGGCCCGAGGAGAAGAAGGGAAGAAGACGCCGCACAGGAAGATGCCGGACGAGAACACCGGAGAAAGAACCAGAAGAACCAGAAGAACCAGAAGAAGAAGAAGATGGAGGAAGAAACCGAAGAAAGATAGAAGATAGAAGAAAGAAGATAGAAGATAGAAGAAAGAAGAATCATTTAAATAAAGGAATTGTCAAAAACTGTCTCTTGTCATTTTTAACATTTTTGACAGTTTTTTGTGAAATGGTATTTTGTACCCCCTTACCATTTCACACAGGGGGGAGGGCCGGGATCTGGGGGTCCCCCTGTTAAAGTGGGCTTCCAGATTCCGATAAGCCCCCCACCCGCAGACCCCCATAACCACCGGGCAAGGGTTGTGGGGATGAGCCCCTTGTCCCCATCAACATGGGGACAAGGCGTTTTGGGAGGCTACCCCAAAGCACCCTCCCAATGTTGAGGGCATGTGGCCTGGTACGGTTCAGGAGAGGGGCCCTCTCTTGTCCCCCCTCTTTTCCTGCGGCCTGCCAGGTTGTGTGCTGGGATAAGGGTTTGGTATGGATTTTTTGGGAGACCCCACGCCATTTTTTAAAAAATTTTGGCGCGGGGTTCTCCTTAAAATACATACCAGACCTGAAGGGTCTGGTATAGATTTTGAGGGGGACCCCATGCCATTTTTTTAAAAATTTTGGCCGGGGTTCCCCTTAATATCCATACCAGACCTGAAGGGCCTGGTATGGAATTTAGGGGGACCCCCACATCATTTTTTTAAAAATTTTGGTTCGGGGTTGCCCTGTGGGGAATTCCCATGCCGTTTTTATCAATGAACTTTTATGTGTATTGTTGGACCGGCAATTTATTAATAGCCGCGAGTAGTTTTAAATGACTTTTTTTTCTTTGAAATGTCATTTTGCTGTCAGACTGTTCTAAACACGGGAAACATGTGCCCCTTTACAGGCATACTATAGATACCCCCCAGGTATGAAATTTAAAGTAATATTACACTTTTATTGTTTCACTTTAAGCATTATTAAAATCACTGCTCCTGAAAAAACGGCCGTTTTTAAAACTTTTTTTTGCATTGATCCATGTCCCCTGGGGCAGGACCCGGGTCCCCAACACTTTTTATGACAATAACTTGCATATAAGCCTTTAAAATTAGCACTTTTGATTTCTCCCATAGACTTTTAAAGGGTGTTCCGCGGCTTTCGAATTTGCCGCGAACACCCCAAATTGTTTGCTGTTCAGCGAAGTGGCGAACAGCCGATGTTCTAGTCAAACATGAGTTCGACTCGAACCCGAAGCTCATCCCTACTTCCAACAGGTGATGAGCCCAGGTTTGGGGTTCACCCTGGAGCAAAGATATGATATACCCCACTTTGGTAGTCTCGGTAGAGAAAGTCTGTGGTTGAAGTAAAAAATTGAGTTGGCAGGCGTTGCGGAATGTCCTAAACCTGGACCGGTCTCTGGAGAACCTTTCGGGACAAGGCACCTGTGGCTCAGGGGATGTCATCACTGTAGAAGAGTCAGTACTGGACACTGTCCGGGTTGACACAATTGCAGAAGATTCAGCCACAGGAATGGCAGGAGGACCTGCACACGTTCTTCAAGTTGAACAAACTTTTCCTGCAGGGTAAATTGATTGCTTGTGTCAAGCCTGCGATGCTCTGGCAGACTCTAGATATGAGAGAGGTTCCTCCTGCAGCCTTAGTCATGGCTGCTTGGTACTGTCACATACCTGGTGGGTGAGCCTGATGTGTAGAGGAAGGCCTCTCATACAGATCTGGCTTGAGAGCCCCTAATAGTGGGACAACAGGCTCAGGTTCACGGCTGGGTAAGAGTGCCTACGATCAGTCCAGAAGTCTGTATCAGCAGTAGCCACGAACTCACAACAGAAAGCCTGACACACAGCAGGTAGCAGGCAGGTGAGGTGGCTGATGGCTGGCGGACTTGGCAGGAGATAGGCAGAGATGCACCACAGGAAGCAGGGGCTTGAAGCAGGCTGGACGGCCGGAAACAGAATCAGACAAGCCGGGTAGACAGCAGACAGGCAGATCAGGCAGAAGCGGCAGGCAGAAGCGTAGTCAGGTCACAGACAGGTTCTGGCAACAAACGGGCAGATCAGGTATAGACAGCAGGCAGAGGCATAGATGGGTCACAGGCAGGTTTGGCAACAGATGCTAGGTAACATGAACTGGAGACAGAGATCAGTCCGTGGGAAGCCAGGGGTCAGGGCAGAAAGCAGGCAGCGGTAGTTGGGAACAAGCCGGATCATTAGCAGAAGTCAAACAAACAGGAATCAGGATTCAGGTTACACTGTAGACCAAGCAGCAACCAGCCAGCGTTAAAGCTCCGTTTAAATAGGCTGGCGCCAGTTCTGGTGACAGGTGCGCGGCGCCAACGCGCGGTCGCGTTTGCACATGTGAGTCTGCAGAAGCGCTCGTGCTAGCTCTGGTCATTCTTGGTTGGTGCTTGCGCACAGGTGTGCGCCTGGAAGCAACAGCTGTACTTTGCAGACGTCTTCCCTGACAGGATTTCTCACCTTTTTCTCCTGGGCTGCCTGATCCAATCAGCCCTGGACAAGGGCCTAGCTTAGAACTCCTTAAAAATTAAAATATCGGTACTGTCATCTCTCATGGAGACAAAGTGGGCTGAAGATTCCATGGTGAAGCGCTCTATGTGGGCAGGATTGCACATTCGGCATCCAAGGAAGAGTATCTCTCCATCTTGGGACATGGCCATGGTGCTCAGGGCATTAATGCAAGATCCATATTTGCCAATTAAAAGTTGTTTGAAATGTAGAAAAATGTAAAATAATGCATTTGGGTGGCAAAAATATGAATGCAATCTATACACTGGGGGGAGAACCTCAACGGGGAGCATTGATAATTTCAAAAAACTATTAGATAAGCACCTGAACAACCACAACATACAGGGATATACAATTTGATACTGACATATAATCACACATATAGGTTGGACTTGATGGACTTGTGTCTTTTTTCAACCTCACCTACTATGTAACTATGGTATTTCACCTTTAAGGTGATTTTCTTAGTTGCCATCACATCTGCAAGGGTCTCAGAATTAGTAGCCCTATCATGCAAGGAACCCTACTGTCTAATTCTTCCAGATGACCTGCTCCCCACTTTCGTTCCAAAGTTTCATCAAGTTTTCATGACAACTGGAGAATTTTTCCTCCAGTTTTCCCACCTGAACCCACTTCCTTTGTGTCACGCTACAAACTTAATGTAGCCTCAGCTAATATTTGGCATAGTATTAATTCTGCCTCTTTTGTAGTCAACGTTGCAGAATTGAAGCTGTCTATGTGATGGCGGCTGGAACGCACGCCACTATGTGCTTTCCGGGAGGCGCGGCCGACGCGCGGTCGCGTTCGCACATGTGAGTCTGCAGAAGCGCTCGTGGTAGCTCTGGTCATTCTTGGTTGGCGCTTGCGCACAGGTGTGCACCTGGAAGCAACAGCTGTACTCTGCAGACGTCTTCCCTGACAGGATTTCTCACCTTTTTCCCCTGGGCTGCCTGATCCAATCAGTCCTGGACAAGGGCCTAGCTTAGAACTCCTTAAAAATTAAAATATCGGCACTGTCATCTCTCATGGAGACAAGGTGGGCTGAAGATTCCATGGTGAAGCGCTCTATGTGGGCAGGATTGCACATTCGGCATCCAAGGAAGAGTATCTCTCCAACTTTGGCCATGGCCATGGTGCTCAGGGCATTAATGCAAGATCCATTTTTGCCAATTAAAAGTTGTTTGATATGGTTCGATATGGGCAACTACATGGCAAATGAGGTTTAATGTAGAAAAATGTAAAATAATGCATTTGGGTGGCAAAAATATGAATGCAATCTATACACTGGGGGGAGAACCTCTGGGGGAATCTAGGATGGAAAAGGACCTAGGGGTCCTAGTAGATGATAGGCTCAGCAATGACATGCTATGCCAAGGTGCTGCTAACAAAGCAAACAGAATTTTGGCATGCATTATAAAGGGGATCTACTCCAGAGATAAAATGATAATTCTTCCTCTCTAAAAGACTCTGGTCCGGTCGCACCTAGAGTATGCTGTCCAGTTCTGGGCACCAGTCCTCAGGAAGGATGTACTGGAAATGGAGCGAGTACAAAGAAGGGCAACAAAGCTTATAAAGGGTCTGGAGGATATTAGTTATGAGGAAAGATTGCAAGCATTGAACTTATTCTCTCTGGAAAAGTGACACTTGAGAGGGGATATTATTTCAATTTACAAATACCATACTGGTGACCCCACAATAGGGATAAAACTTTTTCGCGGAAAGGAGTTTAACAAGACTCATGGCCACTCATTAGGATGAGCCATCCTCATGGCCATTCCACAAGGATGTGGAATTCCCTTCCACAGGCGGTGGTCTCAACGGGGAGCATTGATCATTTCAAAAAACTATTAGATAAGCACCTGAACAACCACAACATACAGGGATATACAATTTGATACTGACATATAATCACACATATAGGTTGGACTTGATGGACTTGTGTCTTTTTTCAACCTCACCTACTATGTAACTATGTAACTATGGTATTTCACCTTTAAGGTGATTTTCTTAGTTGCCATCACATCTGCAAGGGTCTCAGAATTAGTAGCCCTATCATGCAAGGAACCCTACTGTCTAATTCTTCCAGATGACCTGCTCTCCACTTTCGTTCCAAAGTTGCATCAAGTTTTCATGACAACTGGAGAATTTTTCCTCCAGTTTTCCCACCTGCACCCACTTCTTCTAGTCAGGAAGATTACAGTTCTTTGGATATGGTGAAACTAATTTCAGCTTACATCATCAAAACAGCAAGTTTGAGGAGGACTGACAGCCTCTTTGTTGTCCCAGCAGGCCCAAAGAAAGGGGATAAGGCTTTTTTCAGGACAATTTCCTCTTGGATTCTGAAAGTTATAAAAGCGGCTTATAACAAACAAGGCTTACCTTTGCCGGTGGAAACGTGGGCTCATTCTACCAGGGGGGTGGGGCATCTTGGACAGCTCACACAAAGGTTTCGGCATTTGGTATGCTGTCCTGTTACACTGCACCAAAATTGTATAATGGCCCAAGGAAGGAGGGAGGCAAGGAAGGGGGGGGGGCTCTCATAGGATGCTTACAGGCATATTAGAATATATAATATAATATACTATGGTCGAACATAGATACAGTATGAGAGATACATACATGAACCTATAGGCATATAGATGATGCAATATGTGCACTGGGGTGAATAAACGAATTAAAATTATTATTTTTATCCCAATGACTGCACTACCAATTTGGCATATTAAAAATTAGAATAAGAGTAAAAAAGAAATTATAAATTTATAAAAAAAAAAAAAAATATATATATATATATATATATATATACATATATATACGGCATATATATATATATATATATACCGTATATATATATATATATATATATATATATATACAGTTGTGATCATATGTTTACATAAGTTTACATACCCTGGCAGAATTTATGATTTCTTGGCCATTTTTTAGAGAATATAAATGATAACACAAAAACTTTTCGTTCACTCATGGTTAGTGTTTGGCTGAAGCCATTTATTCTCAATCAACTGTGTTTACTCTTTTTAAATCATAATCACAACAGAAACTACTCAAATGACCCTGATCAAAAGTTTACAAACCCCAGTTATACCCTTGTATTGCCCTCTTTAACATCAATGATAGCTTGAAGTCTTTTGTGGTATTTGTGGATGAGGCTCTTAATTTTATCAGATGGTAAAGCTGCCCATTCCTCTTGGCAAAAAGCCTCCAGTTCCTGTAAATTCTTGGGCTGTCTTGCATGAACTGCACGTTTGAGATCTCCCCAGAGTGGCTCAATGATATTGAGGTCAGGAGACTTAGATGGCTACTCCAGAACCTTCACTTTATTCTGCTATAGCCAATGACTGGTCGACTTGGCCTTGTGTTTTGGATCATTGTCATGTTGGAATGATCAAGTACGTCCCATGCGCAGCTTCCTGGCCGATGAATGCAAATGTTCCTCCAGTATTTTTTGATAACATAATGCATTCATCTTGCCATCAATTTTGACCAAATTTTCTGTGCCTTTGTAACTCACACATCCCCAAAACATCAGCGATCCACCTCCGTGTGTTCCACAGTAGGAAGGTTTGGAAGGTTTGAGGCTTGTCTCTGTGCTGGTTGGCGTATTGTAAGCTGGATACTTTGTGGCATTTGCGTAGTAATGGCTTTCTTCTGGTGACTCGACCATGCAGCCCATCTTTCTTCAAGTGCCTCCTTTTTGTGCATCTTGAAACAGCCACACCACATGTTTTCAGAGAGTCCTGTATTTCACCTTAAGTTATTTGTGGGTTTTTCTTTGCCTCCAAACAATTTTCCTGGCAAAGTGAAAAAAGAAAAGTGTGTGAGTGTGGCGCTGTCCCAAAGTTGCAGAAGAAATGTCTGCATATATACAGTTTTATCAAAAGTGTCACGTGTGTATTCCTTTAAGTGAAATATGTATGGCAGTTATTACAACTCCTGTGGGTTAAAGTGACTGGTGATTTAAACATGAGAAGCATAATGAGTGCAATAAATCGCATCCAAGGTGTCTAGTGCTATATTCCCTCAAAAGGAAAAAACAGTATTAACCACTGCTAAGAGCATGAAGCGGTCTGTGTCTAAACACTAGAAAACACAAAGTTGCAATAAATACATCACACGTGACATGCAAAAAATTCTAAAGTGTCTAGTGCTAAATAAATAAATATTAAAATGTTGTTCTACAAACGTTGCAAATAACAAAGTGACAAGTGCCCTATGAAGAGGTCACTCTGAAAAGTGCTAAACACACGTGCCATGCAAATGGTTCTATGATAGTAAACAGTTCATATGGGTAAGTCCCCGGTGCACTATAAGTGAAAAAAGGCATCCTTTGTGGGATTCCTCAAAGCATACAACAGGTGTTAATCCAGTGCTGGTGTCTCGCGTTGTGATTGTGCAGAGACTCACCAGCTGTATATCCCCTGCAGGGGTAACGAGTAGTCACAGTATGTGCCACTGTGCAGCAGTGCTTGGCAAGACCAGGACCAGGATGATATCATAAGGACATAAGAAGAAAGGATTCCATAGTGTGAAACCGTTTAAAACCACTATTTATTAGGTCAGATAAAAAGGGTACTCACATTGTAATGGAAAAAATGAGCGGTGTACAATGCTTACAAAGATGTTCCTAAGCGTCAGCTTTGCAGGGAGATGTCAGCAAGGCGTTCAGTCAAAGGCCACGCCCTACGTACGTTTCGTCACTCGGACTTCTACGGGAGTCCGAGTGACGAAACGTACGTAGGGCATGGCCTTTGACTGAACGCCTTGCTGACATCTCCCTGCAAAGCTGACGCTTAGGAACATCTTTGTAAGCATTGTACACCGCTCATTTTTTCCATTACAATGTGAGTACCCTTTTTATCTGACCTAATAAATAGTGGTTTTAAACGGTTTCACACTATGGAATCCTTTCTTCTTATGTCCTTATGATATCATCCTGGTCCTGGTCTTGCCAAGCACTGCTGCACAGTGGCACATACTGTGACTACTCGTTACCCCTGCAGGGGATATACAGCTGGTGAGTCTCTGCACAATCACAACGCGAGACACCAGCACTGGATTAACACCTGTTGTATGCTTTGAGGAATCCCACAAAGGACGCCTTTTTTCACTTATAGTGCACCGGGGACTTACCCATATGAACTGTTTACTATCATAGAACCATTTGCATGGCACGTGTGTTTAGCACTTTTCAGAGTGACCTCTTCATAGGGCACTTGTCACTTTGTTATTTGCAACGTTTGTAGAACAACATTTTAATATTTATTTATTTAGCACTAGACACTTTAGAATTTTTTGCATGTCACGTGTGATGTATTTATTGCAACTTTGTGTTTTTTAGTGTTTAGACACAGACCGCTTCATGCTCTTAGCAGTGGTTAATACTGTTTTTTCCTTTTGAGGGAATATAGCACTAGACACCTTGGATGCGATTTATTGCACTCATTATGCTTCTCATGTTTAAATCACCAGTCACTTTAACCCACAGGAGTTGTAATAACTGCCATACATATTTCACTTAAAGGAATACACACGTGACACTTTTGATAAAACTGTATATATGCAGACATTTCTTCTGCAACTTTGGGACAGCGCCACACTCACACACTTTTCTTTTTTCACTTTTTCCGCTCATTCCACCCCCTGTGGAGTCAGCGTATGTGAGGGCAGCAGTCTATCAATTTAGGAATATACTTCCCACCTAGGCTTCTAATTACACCCATTAGCGCGGACTCCCTATTTCCTCTGTTACAATTTTCCTGGCAGTTGTGGCTGAAATTTTAGTTGGTCTACCTGGTTTGGTTTCAACAGAACCCCTCATTTTCCACTTCTTGATTAGAGTTTGAACACTGCTGATTGACATTCTCAATTCCTTGGATATCTTTTTATATCCCTTTCCTGTTTTATACAGTTCAACTACCTTTTCCAGCAGATCCTTTGACAATTCTTTTGCTTTCCCCATGACTCAGAATCTAGAAACGTCAGTGCAGAACTGGGTGAAAGATGCAAGGGTCTGTAAGGAGTCCAGAAAATCATTGACCTTTTATACACACACACTAATTACAAGCAAACAGATCACAGGTGAGGATGGTTAAATACAGAAAGAAGTGCAGCGCTGGATATATGCAAAACCCATAAAATGGTGCTAATGAATAAATAAATAATTATTATATGTGAACCATGTACATTGGAAATAAATCAAGCACAAATATATGCACCTATATAAAAGAAGTGCTTCACCGTAGGGATACGTGTGTGGTTAATACCACCATAATGACATATCTAAGTAAAATTCAAAACACAAAAACAAAAGTGTCCATAAAAAGTTAAGGATTGAAGTGACTTTGTTGTGGAGATAAATTTGTGACTGTCACCGTGATGTACGCCCGTCACCTTGTGTAGATTAAAGGCTTACCAGACAGCCTCTGATCAGAGGCATAATAGCATCAGCTCGTGGTGTTGTCCTCACAGCAAATGGATCTTACATAGTAGGTGAGGTTGAAAAAAGACACAAGTCCATCAAGTCCAACCTATGTGTGTGATTATGTGTCAGTATTTCATTACATATCCCTGTATGTTGCGGTCATTCAGGTGATTATCGAATAGTTTCTTAAAGCTATCAATGCTCCCCGCTGAGACCACTGCCTGTGGAAGGGAATTCCACATCCTTGCCGCTCTTACAGTAAAGAACCCTCTACGTAGTTTAACGTTAAACCCCTTTTCTTCTAATTGTAATGAGTGGCCACGAGTCTTATTAAACTCTCTTCTGCGAAAAAGTTTTATCCCTATTGTGGGGTCACCAGTACAGTATTTGTAAATTGAAATCATATCCCCTCTCAAGCGTCTCTTCTCCAGAGAGAATAAGTTCAGTACTCGCAACCTTTCCTCATAACTAAGATCCTCCAGACCCTTTATTAGCTTTGTTGCCCTTCTTTGTACTCGCTCCATTTCCAGTACATCCCTCCTGAGGACTGGTGCCCAGAACTGGACAGCATACTCCAGGTGTGGCCGGACCAGAGTCTTGTAGAGCGGGAGAATTATCGTTTTATCTCTGGAGTTGATCCCCCTTTTAATGCATGTCAATATTCTGTTTGCTTTATTAGCAGCAGCTTGGCATTGCATGGCATTGCTGAGCCTATCATCTACTAGGACCCCGAGGTCCTTTTCCATCCTAGATTCCCCCAGAGGTTCTCCCCCCAGTGTATAGATTGCATTCATATTTTTGCCACCCAAATGCATTATTTTACATTTTTCTACATTGAACCTCATTTGCCATGAAGTCGCCCACCCCATTAATTTGTTCAGGTCTTTTTGCAAGATTTCCACATCCTGCGGAGAAGTTATTGCCCTGCTTAGCCTAGTATCGTCTGCAAATACAGAGATTGAACTGTTTATCCCATCCTCCAGGTCGTTTATAAACAAATTAAAAAGGATTGGTCGCAGCACAGAACCCTGGGGAACCCCACTACCCACCCCTGACCATTCTGAGTACTCCCCATTTATCACCACCCTCTGAACACGCCCTTGTAGCCAGTTTTCAATCCATGTACTCAACCTATAGTCCATGCCAACGGACCTTATTTTGTACAGTAAACGTTTATGGGGAACTGTGTCAAATGCTTTTGCAAAATCCAGATACACCACGTCTACGGGCCTTCCTTTATCTAGATGGCAGCTCACCTCCTCATGGAAGGTTAATAGATTGGTTTGGCAAGAACGATTCTTCATGAATCCATGCTGATTACTGCTAATGATATCATTCTTATTACTAAAATCTTGTATATAGTCCCTAATCATCCCCTCCAAGAGTTTACATACTATTGATGTTAGGCTAACTGTTCTGTAATTCCCAGGGATGTTTTTTGGGCCCTTTTTAAATATTGGTGCTACATTGGCTTTTCTCCAATCAGCTGGTACCATTCCAGTCAATAGACTGTCTGTAAAAATTAGGAACAACGGTCTGGCAATCACCTGACTGTGTTCCCTAAGTACCCTCGGATGCAAGCCATCTGGTCCCGGTGATTTATTAATGTTAAGTTTCTCAAGTGTAATTTTATATCCGTCCTCTGTTAACCATGTAGGTGCTTCCTGTGTTGTGTCATGAGGATAAACACTGCAGTTTTGGTTACTGAAGGTCCCCGATTCATACTGAGGAGAAGAATAAATTCAATACCTTTGCCATCTCCCCATCCTTTGTAACCAGATGTCCTTCCTCATTCTTTATGGGGCCAATATGGTCTGTCCTCCCTTTTTTACTGTTTACATGCTTAAAGAATTTCTTGGGATTTTTTTTGCTCTCCTCCACTATGTGTCTTTCATGTTCTATCTTAGCCATCCTAATTGCACCCTTACATTTCTTATTGCATTCTTTATAAAGTCTGAATGCTGAGGATGATCCCTCAACCTTGTATTTTTTGAAGGCCTTCTCCTTTGCTTTTATATGCATTTTTACATTGAAGTTAAGCCATCCAGGATTTTTGTTCGCTCTTTTAAATTTATTACCCAATGGGATACATTAGCTAATGCCCTTATTAAATATGCTCTTAAAGCAAACTCATCTCTCCTCCGTATTTTTTGTTCCTAATATTTTATCCCAATTTATGCCTTTTAGCAAGGTTTGTAGTTTAGGGAAGTTGGCTCTTTTGAAATTCAGTGTCTTTGTGTTCCCTTCATGTTTCCTATTTGTGTGATTTATACTGAAACTAATTGACCTGTGATCGCTGTTACCTAAATTGCCCCGTATTTCCACATCTGTGATCAGGTCTGTACTGTTGGTAATCAGTAGATCCAGTAATGTTTTTTATTTTCTAGTTGGTGCATCTACCATCTGACCCATAAAATTGTCCTGCAAGACATTAAGGAACTAACGAGCCTCTCTTCCAGGGTGGTAAATGTGTGTCAGCAAACGATCTCCATAAGCCTCCAGACAGCAACCCAATGAGGAAAAATCACTCCCAGATATCCAAGGGGAAAGAAAGAAACTCCAGTAGTGTAGAGCGTTTGGACTTTCCTTTATTAAAAATCGCCACATCGGCATCCATAAAACTTTTCCTTGCAAGGACGTATATTAAAAACAACTCAGCTCAAAAACAAAACTCCGTGCATGCGCCGTCAGTACGAGCGTGTCTACCCTACAGCCGTTTCATCAGAAATGACATCATCAGGGGCACGCCCACACCTTCGCGCATGCGCTTTTTATACCCGAACGGCAAAACAAAGAAGTTCAGCCATTGGTTGCACTTGGAGAAACAATAGAGCTGAGATCATTAAGGGGGAATGTCAAACACCGCTGGTGTTAAATATCTAAAAAACTACCGGCAGTAATTGTGGTGCCATCTTGTGGGCAGACTTGATATTGCTCCCAAGACGATTAATAATATAATATTACCATTATACATTTTTTTGAAAATTACCATTATACATTTTTATAAAATTAGGGGAGGAAGGAGAACCAATGGCTGGAGATCATTTATATCACCCTTCAGGAACTAAAGTGCATAAATACACAAAAAATATGCCATACATCAATAAAGAAAGGACAGAGATTCAAAGTAGGATATATATTCTGACTTTTTATGTGAAACTCGGAATATCAAATCTGAGTATTAAATCCTAAATCAGATTATTATTGTTTAGGAAAATATTATTTTAGACAAGGAGAGAAGAGAAAAAAATATTATATAAACAAAAGAAAAAATCAAAAAAACAAAAAAAACAAAAAAAGGAGAAAAAGAGGAAGAAAGGGGCAACAGAGGGCCGGAGGGACATCAACTATTATTAATAAAACAATTGATGTCCCACTCCACATTTAGGCCCATAGGGACATGGCAACCCAATCGGTATATCCAGTTAGTCTCACTCCTGGATATACAACGTCTACCATTGCTCCCTCGCCAATGTGGTACATATTTTTCTAAGGCAAAAAACGTTGTACCTGTGGGGTCCCTACTATGCTTAAGATCATAATGTTTCGAAACATTATGTTTGTCGAAACCCCTTCTAATATTGGCGATGTGCTCACCTAATCTGACCTGTAACTTCCTAGTGGTGCGCCCTACATATTCTAACCCGCAGGGGCACCTCAAGAGATAAACTACACATCTCGTGGTACAGGTAATAAAAGATTTAATCGGATATGTGATACCCGTCCCTGTTGATGTAAATTCAGTTAATTTTCTTCCTTTAAACTCATTGATTTTACAGATTTGGCATTTTTTACAGGGAAAGAAACCTTTTAAGTCACCAAAGAAGGTGGGTCTTGTAGGTGGATCCGGGACGTTAGGTGCTATAAAATGCCTAAGATTTGAGGCACCTCTAAACAGTACACAAGGTTTGTTTGCCAGCAAAGGCCCTAGAATCCTATCATTTTTTATAATGGGCCAATGTCTTTTAATTATTCGTTTTATGGCCCAATGCTGACGGAGTAGGTGGTCAAAAAAGCCAATCCAAAATCCTCTCTATTCTCCACTTGTGATGATTTGTCAGCTAGGAGGGACTGGCGATCTCTATTACCCACTTCTGCTATTATTGAATCTAGAGCCTGGCCTTCATAGCCCTTGGTCAAAAATCTGGATTTAAGAACCAAAGCTTCTTTTTTGTAATCCTCTAGATTGGTGCAATTGCACCTAAGTTTCAAGAATTGTCCCTTCGGAACTGCTGACAGCCAGGAACGGTGATGACAAGAATCTATTGGAATATATCCGTTCCTGTCTGTCATTTTGAAATACGTGGATGTAGTAATCCTCCCATTCTCTATGGTTATTTTTAAATCCAGAAAATGAATCTGGAGAGGACTTACCTCATGTGTAAGAATAATACCCCTGTCATTATTATTCAAAAAAGATAAAAAGGCCATGACAGATTCGATGTCACCGTCCCATATAAAAAGGACATCATCAATGAACCTTTTCCATAAGATAAGCTCATCACGTTTCTCATTCAGTACCACGTCCTCCTCCCATTTGGCCATGAATAAGTTGGCCATGCTGGGAGCAAATTTTGCTCCAATGGCTACTCCCTTCTTCTGTAGATAGTAAATACCGCCATACCAGAAATAATTGTGCTTCATCGAGAAGTCCAGTAGCTCCAACACGTATTTGCTTTGCGTGATGGAGATACTGGAGTCTCGATAAAGAAAATGCTGCACCGCCTCATGGCCTAAACGGTGAGAAATGGCCGTATAGAGCGATGCCTAGTAAATTAATGACATGTTTAGTGTCTTTTAGAAATGAAGGGGTCCCCATCACCAGTGGTTGTAAGTACTTGTCGATGTACTTACCAACTCATGACGTAACTGAGTCAATCCCACTGATGATGGGTCTACCAGGGGGATTAACCAGGGTTTTATGTATCTTAGGTAATATATACATAATTGGCAACCGAGGTGCCAAAGGCACCAAATATTCTCTTTCTTTTTTATTCAGAATGCCCATGTCTGAACCTTTCTGAACAAGTATTTTCAAACTCTGTTTAAATTTTGAGGTGGGGTCTGTAGGCAAGGGAGAGTATGTCTCGGAATCAGAAAGGATCTGCATCATCTCATTAGAATATGATTCCTTATCTAAAATGACAATAGCCCCTCCCTTGTCCGCAGGACGAATCACTATATCTTTCCTACTACAGAGAGATTCCATTCCAGCAGTAATATCTTGCTTAGATCGAATAACTCTTGTATTCAAACTTGCCAAATCTTTAATAACCAAATCCCGGAAAATGTTGACATTTGGAGCCAAATTCCCCGGGGGGTTAAAAAGTGAGGCATTAGACAAGTTTGAATGAACAATTGTCGAGGTTTCCCTCATTGATTGTCTAGCTGGATTGCTCATGATGTATCTTTTGATGTACAATTTCCTCGTGTACTTATGAACATCTATAAAGGTTTGGAACTTATTCAGGTTCCGTGCTGGGGCAAATTTTAATCCTTTACTCAAAGTCAAAAGTTCTTCCTTAGTTAATTCCTTATTGCTAAGATTGACAATACCATTGGTGTCTAAGTTCTCCTTCTTTTTGGGGTGAAGATTCTTCCCCCCTCTGCTCCCTCTCTTCCGTCCCCATTTCTTTTTAGGCCTCCCCTGTTGGCCTTCTGAAAATCCCGTTGATTTAAGGAGGGAAGAGGGGCGTCATGACCCCTTCCTACTCTTGAGTTAAACCCTCTAGTGTTGTTAGATAGGGGGGTAAATCTGTTCCTAGTGACCACCCCATATTGATCTTGTGGATCACCATGTTAATGGGGGTTACGTGCCCCATTATAGTTAGAATGAGGGTGTTGTTCCTCCCAATGCCTCCACGGGCGTGGTGATTGATAACTAGGGCGAGGAAAAAAGTTCCTGCCTCCCCCTCCTCCCCTGGAGTGGCCCTGGTGTTGATGTGAGCCTGTTCTACCTCTTGCGGGTTTGGGAGAGGTATGATATGTGGTGCCCCTGATGATGTCATTTCTGATGAAACGGCTGTAGGGTAGACACGCTCGTACTGACGGCGCATGCACAGAGTTTTGTTTTTGAGCTGAGTTGTTTTTAATATACGTCCTTGCAAGGAAAAGTTTTATGGATGCCGATGTGGCGATTTTTAATAAAGGAAAGTCCAAACGCTCTACACTACTGGAGTTTCTTTCTTTCCCCTTGGATATCTGGGAGTGATTTTTCCTCATTGGGTTGCTGTCTGGAGGCTTATGGAGATCGTTTGCTGACACACATTTACCACCCTGGAAGAGATCCATTTGCTGTGAGGACAACACCACGAGCTGATGCTATTATGCCTCTGATCAGAGGCTGTCTGGTAAGCCTTTAATCTACACAAGGTGACAGGCGTACATCACGGTGACAGTCACAAATTTATCTCCACAACAAAGTCACTTCAATCCTTAACTTTTTATGGACACTTTTGTTTTTGTGTTTTGAATTTTACTTAGATATGTCATTATGGTGGTATTAACCACACACGTATCCCTATGGTGAAACACTTCTTTTATATAGGTGCATATATTTGTGCTTGATTTATTTCCAATGTACATGGTTCACATATAATAATTATTTATTGATTCATTAGCACCATTTTATGGGTTTTGCATATATCCAGCGCTGCACTTCTTTCTGTATTTATCTAGTAGTGCCCTTTATCAAGGTTATAGTGCTTAGCTGCAGGATATTCCTTCACAGGTTGTTTTATTCACTTAGAAATTGTTTACACACCTAGCGCAAATTTTTTTCTTTTATAAACATTTAGGTGAGGATGGTTACCTTTAGGAGCCATTCAAACCCCTTTGTGTCAACTTGAGTGCATGTCATCAGGCCCAAATCACCAGGGTATGTAAACTTTTGATCAGGGTCATCTGGATAGTTTCTGTTGTGATTATGATTTAAAAGAAATGTTTTTGTGCCATCATTCATATTCTCTGAAAAATGGCCAATAAACTTATGAGCGCAACTGTATATATATCTATATATATATAGATATATATATAGATATATATACAGTGCCTTGAAAAGTATTCATACCCCTTGAAGATTGCCACTTTTTGTGATATTACAACCAAAAATGTGAATGTATTTTATTGGGATTTTATTTCATAGACCAACACAAGGTGGCACATAATTGGAAGTGGAAGGAAAATGATAAATGGTTTTCAAATATTTTTACAAATAAATATATGAAAAGTGTGGCGTGCATTTGCATTCAGCCCCCTTGAGTCAACACTTTGTAGAACCACCTTCCGCTGCAATTATAGCTGCAAGTCTTTTTGGGTATGTCTCTACCAGCTTTGCACATCTAGAGAGTGTAATTTTTGCCAATTTTCCTTTGCAAAATAGCTCAAGCTCTGTCAGATTGGATGGATAGCGTCTGTGAACAGCAATTTTCAAGTCTTGCCATTGATTCTAAATTGGATTTAGGTCTATTCCATTGTAGTTCTGGCTGTATCACCCACCTCTATCTTCTGCTCTTTTGCCGCTCTCTTGCTAGCATTGGCCCGGTCTTCTCCATTGTCTTGTTTCCTCTTCTCTTCTTCCGATGTTGACATGGCGCTCTCTCCCGCTGCAATGCCCTGTGCGAGGTGCGCAACGACTTATATAGGCATGGGGCAAGGTCACCGGGTGATGTCACAGGGCATGATGGGATTGTGACATCATAAGGGGCAGGGTCATCGGGTGACATCACCAGGTGACCACGTCCCATTCCTATATAAGTCATTGCGCACAGTGCACATGGCATTACAGTGGGAGAGAGTGTTGTGTCAACATCGGAAGAAGAGAAGAGGGAACAAGACAATAGAGAAGACCGGGCCAACGCTAGCAAGAGAGTGGCAAAAGAGCAGAAGATAGCGGAGGAGCCCGGCAGAAGAACCGGAGTGTGGGAGAAGAACCGGACACCGGGAGAAGAGGCCAGAGAGTGGGAGAAGAGAGCGGAGAAGAGGCCGGAGAGAGCGGAGAAGTCAGAAGAGACCCCCAAAGTCAGAAGAAGACCCTCAGATCTGCCAAATAAATTACTTTAAAAACCTGTGTAGTGTGTTTTTTTATTGACATTTTTTTCCCCCAGGTGAATGGGTAGGGGTACGATGTACCCCATACTCGTTCACATAGGGTGGGGGGCCGGGATCTGGGGGCCCCCTTATTAAAGGGGGATCCTGGATTCTGATAAGCCCCCCGCCCGCAGATCCCGACAACCAACGGGCAGGGTTGTCGGGAAGAGGCTCTTGTCCTGATCAACATGGGGACAAGGTGCTTTGGGGTGGGGGGGCCGCAGGGCGCACCACTTCCTTAAAGCACCTACCCCCCTATGTTGAGGGCATGCGGCCTGGTACGGTTCAGGAGGGGAGGTGCTCACTCGTCCCCACCCCTTTTCCTGACCGGCCGGGCTGTGTGCTTGGATAAGGGTCTGGTATTGATTTTGGGTTACCACCACACCATTTTTTTGGCATAGGGGGTTCCCCTTAAAATCCATACCAGACCTAAGGGCCTGGTATGCTCTTGGAGGGGAACCCATGCCATTTTTTTATTTAAAAATTGGCATGGAGTTCCCCCTTATGATCATTTCTTTTTCTTGTAAAGTCGCTTCACTATAGATGAAGATCTGACTTGGAGGCAACTTCCATTGAATTCTATGGGTACAGGTTGCCTAGAAGTCGCCTTGAAGTAGTACAGGAACCTTTTCTGAAGTCGGAGCCACTTCAGTAGTGTACATTAAGACGGTCTCATTGACTATAATGTAATTCCCAATGTCAAATGACATTGGGCGACTTGAGGGCTGACAAGTCGGATCCCAAGTCGCGGCAGTGTGAACCGACAATTAATAGGTATATTTACCAAAAAGAAATGGAAACAGACACAATTGGGGGCATGATTGATTGAGTGGATGACGCTACTACAGGGGAGGTGAAGGAGGAGGGAGAGGGCAGAAAGAATAACCGATCAGAAATGAAGACAATATCTTGCAAAGGGCTGTGGAATAAGGGCGTGTATATACCAACACCATGAATGCTCATGCCCAAGAATCTACAAATTTCCTCTTATGACCTCTAGAGTACCTTGTGTACCTCCAGATTTTCATTAAGACCATCAGGGGTGAGACTCCCCAGGGTGAAGATCCAGAAACCTTTACGCTTACATAGTCTCTGTCTCTGAAATGCTGACAAGAATGTGACAAGTGACTTTGTAACAACTGACTGTGAACTTGTATTATTGTATATGTTTATTTTCTACAATAAAGCACTCCTGGTTATAAAAAAAAAAAAATATGAGTGACACCATTAGGGACACTAGACCACTAGTGGCTGCAGGTATCCCATTGAGAATACTAGTGTGGCCTACTTTAATATTGAATATGGCCCTGCCACTGAGATGGTATTCAGTCCCATCGTGGATAAGAGAATATTTGGATTGTGGTTTCTCTTGTTCTATTTTGGTGCCATTTATTTCATTAATATGACTTTGGTTCCCGAGCCACAGTGGCCTAACTAGTTATATTTTTATAGATTTTTTATTTTTCATTTTAGTTTTTTATAATGCTACCATTTTTTTATTTTTAGGATTCTTTTAACATTAGGTCTATAGGTATATTTTGAGTTTAAATGTCATTGTGACATTTACACCTTGTCCACTAGGGGTCACTCTGCGTAGTTGACCCCTAGTGGACAAGTAGTTCTTTCCATGGAACCAATCCCCATTGGATGCTTACCCACTGTTTGATCACAATCTAAAAAATCACAATTTTATTAGCCAGATCACCATTAGTCCCACTCTCACACTCAAGTGTGATCAGCCAAAAAATATCTGGACCAGTGTTGCAGCCTTTGCTATATCAGGGTCTTTGTAGTAATCCCTTGAATTGCAAAAACAAGGACTGTGGACAATCTAAACAAAAAACAACAAACCAGGGAGGCACATGCCCTAGTTGTGCAATAAACTTCTTTATTAAGCAAAGATAAAATAACACATAATACACTCACATGCTCCTGGAATAACACCAAGCTCATCACACAACTGTGAGAATCCACCTTCAGAAACCCCTGTATGGATGCCACTAGATGTAATCCACTTGGCTAAAGGCTCCTCCTCCGTGTCTGTGTGTGTGTTAGGAAAGAAAAATAAGAATGGGGTGCTGGCCACAACGGCCTGTGTATAACAACTTGCGTATGACAACCACCAGGATTATAGAGGACCAGTAATCATTCAGTAGTGTGGCATGCACATGAAGGAGTTCGTGCTGGTTGCCAAAGGTTTGAGGTCGCGGGCCACATCAGTTGGCTCCACAAGCCATATTTTGCCATGGCCCGTGGGTTTTTATTCATTGTTGACCAGATCTATACTATGTGCTCAAAATAAGGCCAAACCAGTTTTTTGTAAAAGGGTAAAAGGAATAAATATCCTTTATAATGCATATTAGTAATTGGCTTGCTTTGTCATTGCATTGTGACCATGTACAATGCTTTAGAATCCATATAACTGATAACTTGGATGTCAGACTTTTGTGCTTAACCACTTAAGGACCAGACCTAATTTTACATTTGGTGTTTACAAGTTAAAATCATTAAGAACCTCAAACATTATATATATATATTTTTTAGACACCCTAGAGAATAAAATTGTTGCAATACTATATGTCACACCATATTTGCACAGCGGTCTTACAAACACAATTTTTTGGGGAAAAAAATACACTTTTAAATTAAAAAATAAGAAAACAGTAAAGTTAGCGCACTTTTTTTATACTGTGAAGGGTAATGTTACACCAAGTAAATTGCTACCCAACATGTCATGCTTCAAAATTGCACCCGCTCATGGAATGGCGACAAACTTTGACACTTAAAAACATCCATAGGTGGGGGGGCGTGGCCTGACACTGAATGGAGTAGGACGTGTGGACCCAGAGCTCCGTCCATTACTCCTGTAAAACATTTAATCCTGGGCATACTGACTGGCTGACTGGCTGGACTGCCTCTCTGGGACACCTGGGGCGGCTGGACCTAAATCCTGGAGGAGGGAGACGCACGGCGGCCCGAACGGAGCGGCGATCTCCCGCTCGGCGGGTAAAAATCTAATCGAGACCGCGGCTTCGGCCTACAACCGGAGGCCGCGGCCATCTTGGTACACCTCGGTCTCGGCCCTGCCTGGATCCAGACCCATAAAACAGGTACCTGGCTACTAGATAGCTCCCTGGAGAAGCTGGACTGTGCTCACTCCTCCTCCCCCTAGCCTGCTTACCCACCTGGGATCCAGAGAAACTGTCACCCACAAACGGCCTGGCTGGCGGCCTGGGCCTACCTCTGCTGACCGGCGGCCATTTTGGCACACCTGCCCCCTTTGCCTGTGCTGTACACATAGACTGCGGCCCTGCTATCCCCCTGTAAAGACGGTTTCTCCTGGGGACGTGGCCTGACAGTGGAACAGGACACATTCCTGAGATCTGTACATTAATCCTGATTTTACCCCATCCTATACCCGCAGACCCCTCTAAACAAGCTTAATAGCTCTCCTTTTGTGACCGCTGAAAAATCCAGTCAAGATGTCTCCCACAAAGGCTCAGAAAGCAGCGACGGCGGCAAAACTAGCTCAATACCGCCGACATGAGGAAGAGGAGTTGGAGGAAGATGGTGTCGCGGAGAAGCCTGAGGAGGAACGTCCGGCGGGAGATACGGATCGGCTTCTCGAGGCAATCACATTCTGCAGAACTTCACTAACAGCCCAGATAGAGGAGATAAAGGTAGATACATCTCTCATCCGGCAAGATTTACATAAACTCCGGGACCGGGTTAAAACTGCAGAAAACCGAATCAGCAATGTGGAAGACGCCATCCCGCCCCTGCAAGAGGGGACAGAACGTATACAGCGCCAAATCCAGCAACTGTTCTCCAAGCAGGACGAAATGGAAAACAGACTGAGGAGATGCAACCTGCGATTAATCGGCCTCCCTGAAGGCGCTGAGGGAAAGGACCCCACCACATTCCTCGAGCAGCTACTCATCACACACTATGGCAGAGAGGCATTCTCCCCAATGCTAGCTGTGGAAAGGGCCCACCGAATGCCTGCCAGACCGCCTCCGCAGGGAGCACCCCCAAGCACCTTTATAGCCAAGCTCCTTAACTACAAGGATCGGGATGCGGCCCTGAGAATGGCGCGAGAAAAAGGCAACATTCAACTAGGGAACAGTAAAATTGCCATATTCCCTGACTTCTCAACAGAAGTACAACGCCGCAGACAGGGGTTCACAGAGGCCAAACGCAGGCTGAGATCAAGGCAAATTAAATATGCTATGCTATTTCCAGCTCGACTCCGAGTAGAGCAAGATGGCAGAGTCCACTTTTTTGAGGATCCCGAGGAGGTGATAACCTGGCTGGAACGCCGGGGGGCACCGGAGAGAGCAGACTGATACCGCTGTAAGTACACCTTTTGCTACCACTTACCACAACCAACACAGCATACATCTCCTGACACTTACTGCAGACCTGATTAGAAATTACCAGATATGCGCTGTGCACTGAAGTGGACATATGCAGATCAAACTGCTAGATTTAAATACTCCTCGCATTAGCTCATTTATTCGCTCAGTGAGCCAGATGGAAGACCCGCCAGGGAACTGTGAGTTATATCCTTACTACGAGAGTCAAGTTTAACCTAACAGTCAACAAGCTGATTTTTCCCTTACCCACATTTTTTACTTTAATTTGTTTTCCCCTGACATCTTATGTGGCCCAATATATGTTTTTTGAGAAGACGGAGCCCCGGAGAGGGCACAGTCCTACCCCTTTATTGAAAAGTGCAGCGAGACTTTACCCCACTCAACATCAGAGAATGTGACAGTGGGATTGGGAGCCACTGCAATGAACACTTATATACCGCTCCTCCAACACGGAGTGTAACCTGTCAGCACTCTCTAGTGCGGTGGCCCCAATTACTCAAGTGTTTATTGCTTTATCATGCAAAGTTATGTATTACCTTGTTGGGGATTTTCAGCCGGTTTGGGGATGATGCCTGCAACAGTTGGGGAGGTTGCAAGGCGGGGTGGGGGGTGGTGGGGGGGACAGTTCAACCGTTGAACAGATTTGTATGTGTTATAACCAGATGGTACACCAACCAAAGTTGGACATTGTTGTTGCAGACATTAAATGTTAAGTTATACCTAGTAAAGTGCACACTAAATACACAGTACAGACATCTGAGAAGGCTAACCAAAAAACTAGATGTATATATGATGGCTGGAATACGTTGCTGTATAGAAGGGAACACATGGGGACTCTAAAGTTTCTTACCTGGAATGTGCGGGGCTTGCGTGAGAAGATAAAACGCTCGACGGCCCTCACATTCCTTAAAAAACAACACGCTGACATCCTAGTCTTAGTGGAGACTCATGTGGAAGGGAGACTGCAAATGGCTCTTCGCCGACCTTGGGTCGGATGGGCATTTCATTCAACCTACACATCACACGCACGTGGAGTATCAGTTTTGGTGGCCAAATCAGTACAATTTGAACTTATAGAGGTTTCCACGGACCCACAGGGAAGGTATGTCTTTTTATCTGTCAAGCTGTATGGGGAACCTTTTCTTATTTTGGCTTTCTATGTACCCCCCCCATTCTCCATACCCATAATCTTAGAGGGCTTTACATTCATGACCAAACACCCCACAGTCCAGGCAGTCTGGCTGGGGGATTTTAACACCACACTAAACCCCTCGGTAGATAGACTTCAACCCTCGAATCCACATCCAATAACCAACAGAGAAACCAAATTTGCCAAGCTAATTTCCTCCTTTCACCTTGTGGATTCTTGGAGATACAAATATCCACACAAACAATCCTTCTCTTGTTTCTCTTCCTCCCACGGCTCTATGTCTAGAATTGACATGATATTGTTATCACAAAGTCTCACACCCCGACTACTAGAGACGACTTTTTCTCCCAGGCTGTTGTCTGACCATAGCCCATACTGGATTACACTAAGTGTGCCCACTGACAAACCAAAGCGGAATTGGCGATTAAACCCGTTCTGGCTCTCATTACTTCCTGAGGATGATGAACTTATGAATGAGTGGAAGTTGTTCTTCAGGAACAACGATCGCTCAGCTTCCCTGACAGCAATCTGGGAGTCTTTTAAATCTCATGTTCGCATGATACTCTCAACCCGCATTAACAGAATTAAAACAGATTCCTCTGGAGAGCTTGATAGAGCGATAACGGTACTATCCCAATCTGAACAAAATTATATAGATGATCCCTCTCCCGCAAATGCAGACTTACTTAAACTTCAGACCAGAGTAGTAGCCCAACTCCAATATGGGAAAGAACGACACAAAATGTTCTTTGCTAGACAAAAGCTGTTTGAGCACGGGGAGAAGGCTGGCAAGCTCCTAGCATACCTAGTACACAATGAAGATAGACCCCCTGTGGTAATATCTTTACACGGTCCTGGCGGTGAATCCATTACTAATCCCCTCATAGTGACATCTATGTTTAGGGTTTTTTTTATTGACCTCTACACTTCAAAAAGTCCTGAGGATAAGGGCCCAATGAACTCCTTTTTGGAGGAGACGGCACTCCCCCAGTTAACAGAAGACCAGGTTAATCTCCTTGAGGCACCACTCACTGAGGAAGAAATAGCGTTGGCTATTGCTGGATTTGCCAGGTCCAAATCCCCGGGCTCGGACGACCTACCTATAGAATTTTACTCCCAATTTAGCGATTTTCTGATCCCAAAACTTCTAACTTTATATAACCACCTATTCGAGACATTTACACTTCCTGCTTCCATGAGAGAGGCAACAATAGTCCTCATACCCAAACCGGGAAAAGATCCAGGATACCCCGAATCCTACCGCCCAATCTCCCTATTACAAGTAGATATCAAGATATTAGCCAAGGTACTCTCCCTCCGACTCAATCAAGTCATTCTCTCTCTGATACATACGGATCAGGCGGGGTTCATGCCTGGTCGTAACACCTCGTTCAACCTACGAAAATTGTTTATAAATTTACAGGCCACACATGAAAATGTAGGATCCCGGGTGATTGTGACGCTTGATACGGCCAAGGCATTTGACTCTGTGGAGTGGGGATACCTATGGCAATGCTTGGGAAAATATGGCTTTGGCCCCAGATTCCTTAAGTGGATCAAACTACTTTATCAAAGTCCCACAGCTAGAGTGGTGGCGAACGGGTGGCCGTCTCAAGAGTTTGACCTCAGTCAAGGCACGAGACAGGGCTGCCCTCTTTCCCCACTTCTCTATGCCTTAGCTGCAGAGCCTTTGGCTGTGTCGATCCGTGCAAACCCTGAGATCGTGGGTCTACAAATGGGAACCCTAACTGAAAAAATTAGTTTATATGCGGACGATACTCTATTATATCTCGCTGACTCAGGCCCATCCCTTCAAAAAGCATTACAGTTGATCGAACACTTCGGAACGTTTTCCGGTTTAAAGATGAACTGGGAAAAGTCTCAGATACTACCTATAGACAGTTTCCCACCACCTGAATCATGGACAGATACCCCACTAAAAAGAGCAGACACAATCAAATACCTAGGAATTCATATATCCAGAGACCCGGCTGATTATATTCCCCTTAACATTGAACCCCTCTTTTCACTAGTCAAAACCAAAATACGCACTTGGGCCCGTCTACCACTAGGAGTATGGGGTCGCATAAATCTGATAAAAATGGTCCTTCTCCCAAAAATCCTTTACATATTGTGGCATACCCCACTCTATCTCCCATTAAAACACTTTAAGTCTCTCGAAGCTTTACTCAAACCCTTTGTGTGGGGGACTAGCAGACATAAAATCGCATGGTCAGCGTTTAAAAACCCGACAGACATGGGGGGAATGGCCCTACCGGACCTGAACCTTTACTACATTGCATCACAATTATCACAACTATTCCATATAGACAAGACAGACAATGTACGCTTCCTGACCCTTCTTTGCTCCAAAAGTGTGCAACTCACAGGCGATTCTCTGTACGCAATTTCGGCGGGATCCAGGAATACTGAAGTGGGGGGGGACAAGAAGTCCTTGTTACACCATTATAGACGTATTTGGGACCTTGCTTCTACCAAATTAGAAATACCAAGACTACACGATCACACAACGATATGGCACAATAGAGACATGTCAGAATTTATTAACATGCCGGACTCGGAGTTGTGGGAGTCTAGGGGAATTTACTACATACATCATCTGCTGTTCAATGGAACTCTCAAAACTTACGATACACTCAAAGAGGAGTTTTCTCTTCCAAACTTCATGTTCTTCAGATACCTGCAAGTAAGACATGCAACCCAAACACAATTCTTGCAGGTTGGGGCTCCACCTGCTCTTCATCCCGTTATGGCTATTGTTAAAAGTACAGACCCACGTGGACTAATATCCACATTTTATAAGATGCTTCTAACTCCTATCTCGTCAAAAATAGCATTTGATTTGAAGCCTCGATGGGAGAGAGAGATAGGCCTGATGGAAAATGAGGAGTGGGAGGAAGCCCTCGAGACATGCAAAGAAGTATCACCAAAACTATCGGACAAACTCTCTCAGATTTACATAACACATAGAACATACCTCACCCCAATTCGAGTAGCCAGATACAAAGGTAATCAGTCTACTCTATGCCCGATGTGCAGCCAAGAAACAGGTACGTTCTTTCATTTAATATGGACATGCCCCAAGATTCAACAATTATGGAAACAGGTCATAACATTTCTACACAACACCATGGGCTCCCCAATAGCGTTAGAACCAAAACAATGTCTCCTAGGGATATTTCCAGATACAGTTGATAAATTTACCAAGGTATTCCTACATGAGACTCTATTCTCCGTCAGAAAAATTATCGCAAGAAAGTGGATGAGACCATCCCCTCCCAGTGTGACGGAGTGGAAAACAGAAGTTAACACTACCTTGCCATACAAAAAACATATTTACATTAATAGAGGATGCCCGACCAAATATAACAAAATTTGGGATCGATGGTTGCAAGAACCTGAAACTTGCACTTAATCATAAATTCGCTTAGTAATATAACACGTGGATCTCTGTAACTAAAACTCTATTCCAGACACATACAGAGAAAGTGTAAACCAAAAGACATTATGGTTCATGTTGTTCTCCCAAAATGGTCATGTCTGTACTGAATACAATATATCCCATATAGACTTAAAGGTATATAACACATAAGAGAGCGTCACATTATGCATATACATATCACGTGTACTATAATAAAATACAATTTAAACCACATATTTCAACGGGGGGGGAGAGATAAAACCACACATTATGATGATAGTAGTTCATAGTGGTATACATTTATTTCTACATTAACATATATTACCCCTAATGTTGATTATATTAACAATGTATACTTTCCTTGCTTAATACGCATTTTATGTATAAATATATACTAGTAATACTATGTATTTATATGCATCATCTTTGCTTAATAAAACCTTGTTTGATAAAAAAAAAAAAAACATCCATAGGTGAAGTTTAAACATTTCTACAGGTTGCCAGTTTTGATTTACAGAGGTCTTTTTTAGAATTATTGCTCTCGCTCTAACGATCGCGGCGATACTTCAAATGTGTGGTTTGAATTACCTATGTTCCCAAGGTTTACATCAAACATGATTGATCTCTGCTATTTATCAAATACTTCAGGAATCATCCCCACTTTCTGAAGATCTACATACCTACATGTGAAAATGGTCCCAAAACATACAAAAGCCTATCTCTATCCCACAGTGGAACAGGATTTGGACCTCCACCTCCAAATATCCCGATGCATTGCGCAGAGAGAGACACCGTTCAAAATATTGTTCTTCTAGTACAGGACACCAGAGATCATGCACCATTATGATCCCTCCTTGTCCCCTCTTTGCTGGAGGTGTGGTAAAACCAGAGGTACTCATTACCATATATTTTGGCAGTGTGAGTTAATTACACCCTTTTGGTCCATGGTGATGTCTCTGCTCTGATTATTTGAGTCCCCCCTCCCATTGGATCCGTTATATTACCTCCTTGGCCTTCCCTTTCCAGACTCAAACAAACTGGCCTCATACATTTTATTAGCAGCTAAGAGAGTTATTCCAATGTGTTGGCTGGCCTCTACGCCTCCCTCTCAAGAGCAACTTTTTCAATGTCATCGGCAAAATTCGTGAATGGAGCACATGACAGCATTAGTAGAGGATGCTATTGACATGTTCGACGGGGTCTGGGATTTGTGTGACAAATCTGAATATGGTACTCCTTCCTGACTCTGTCAGAATCATATCAATCTTTTCATTCCCACCCCATCCTGATTTAACCCTCTCCCCTCCTCATATCTCGTTCCTTTGCTGATCTCTGCTTGCCGTCCAGCTTTCTACCTCCTCACCCTATGGAATAAATCTGTGTTGGTTAATTTTGCTTTACGTTTCTAGTTGACTCAAGAGAACAATGGCTATAACCTTTAGTCGATTTGCTCTACACATCCCATTATCTAGATACATATCTGTTTTTGAACTAGATGCTTCATCTTTTTTTTATCTGTTTTCTGTTTTTTTGTTTGATGCCTTATAGCTCTCTCTGTGCTCAATGTGCTTTACTTGTAATGTAAAAATCTCTAATAGACATACAATGAAATAAATAAATAATATTCCCTCTGGGTGATCGATGTACATTACAGGGATTTTAACAAATTTTGTTGCAGATTCCTATGTTTTGTTGTTCTAAAGAAAAAGCTGTTTGAATGTCTGTGACCATGTACAAGGGGAATCTGTATGGGAGTGATTTTATAATTATCAATCAGCTTCTGCACTTGTAAGGCTCTAATGAGGAAAGTAGCAGGGTCTGCATTCCTTTTTGATGGCTTTGCACGTAATAACATGTGAAATGCATCAACCTCTTTTCCCCTGCCAATATGCTTATTGTGCCTGTTTTTATTATGATTTTCTCAATAAATAAGCTTTGATTTGCATTGTATGTGTGTGCAGCCATCCAAATCTTCTTCCTCTGCATTCCATGGATGTGATTTCCCTTTGGCAGTATCTCACCAAAGATGTCATGTTTGTTGCAGGGGATACCCAAAACCTGACTTGTATCTTGATGCAGACTTCTGGGAAAATCAGTGATTACACATGTAGAAAATTACATTTCTAGTAGGCGTTCTGTACACCAATTGTGTAAAGAATACCTCCAGGTTTTCATATTGCATTGCATTTTACAGAAATCTACAATGCTGCAGTTTGAAAATGAAAGGTAATTTTAAATAACATTCAATGACAATATGACTTGTGTCACAATTGTGTATGCTATATTATTATTATTTTTTTTTTTTTTTTGTATTTGCTTTTTTCCCACAAAAGTGGAGTTACCCTTTAAGTTTATGATCTACCAAAACACCCAGATCCTTCTCAGCCATTGACTCCCCCAGCTGTACACTAGAATGTATGATGCATGCATGTTTTTATCCCCCAAGTGCATACATTTAAATTTAAACAATATTAAATCTTATTTGCACATAGTTGCCCAATAAACCCATAAAGGTCTGCTTGTAAGTTGAAGGCATCTTGTAAGGATGTGATTTTACTACATAGCTTGATGTCATCTGCAAAAAAAAAAATGGTACTTTAAATCCCAAACACTATTTACATATTTTGTTATATTCTTTATAAATTTCGAATGACGATATAGTTCCTTAATTTTTACATTTTTAAATGCTCTTTTCTTATTATATATAGCTATATTAACTTTGGATGTGAACCACATAGGTTTAATCTTAGTCTTGTAAACTTTTTGCCAATGGTTATATATTTTGCAGTGCATTTGCATACAGTCAATTTTAAGCATTTCCATCTCTGTTCTGTGTTTTTTAATGACGAAATTCCCTCCCAGTCTAAATCTTGGAGAGCAGCTGTCAGTCTTGGAAAATTACTCTTTTACAATTACAGTCAGTCCCCGAGTTACAAACGGGTTAGGGACTGCCTGTTTGTTCTTAAGTCGTGCATGAGCAGAACGGCAGAGACATTGTTTTCCAATGTTTTCTGATGTTTTCAGCTGTTTTCTGATTTTTTCCACTGTTTTCCAATGTCGTTTTCTGGTGTTTTCGGATGTTTTCCGGTGTGCCCGCCGCTGCCGTCTCCCGTTCGTAAGTAGGAGTACAGTAATTCGCAAGTTGGAGGTTCATAATTCGGGGACCTCCTGTAAGTGTTTTTATCTTTTCAGTATGTGCTTGTTGTTTATAGTTTACATTAGATAAAATTGTGTTATGACCACTGCTAGCCAGTTGTTCTTTTATATATGTAGCACTACCCCCATAGGGGTTGCAGATGACTGGTTTTCCCACTCCTGCACAGCCAGGCAAGAAGCATTTACAGCTTTCATCCAGGCACAAGGATCAGTCTTTGAGCTTTGTTCTTATGTTCTATTTGAGGTAATAACTTGGATGGGGAATAGGAATTATGGGATGCCCAACTTGATAGCAACAAAACCAGGCACAACTTCCTCCCTTCCTCCCGTACAGGTCCGATTGATTCCTCTACTTTACTATGTACTACTCAGATTGATCTCTCCTTTTCTCTCTGCAGCATTTCATAATGATTGCACTCCCAACTGTCTGACAGTTTCTAAGTGAAAAGATGCAACAGCCCCTTAAGGACTAACTCTCAGTCCCTTTAGAAAGTAGCATAAAGTGTTGTAAGCTGCATCCTGGAGTATCTCAAACTGCCTTGTAGACAGTGGTTCCAGCTCTACCAACAGCAGGAAATGCCAGCCCACCTGGCTGTTTCTTCACCAGTCTACCCGACTGACTGTTCACCAGTCTACCCGACTGCTCTAGAGATCTCCCAGGGCAAGGTTAAGAAAGATTTAAGCACACTGCTACCTTCCAGAGAGACCTGGACGTGTGGCAGTCTCTCCTCTTGCAAGTCCCTGACAATGCTCTAGTACTCACACTGTCCTCCTTGCTCCCTCTATCTCTTGTGAAGACACCTTCCAAACTGCTCTTGTTTTCAGGATTCTTCCAGGCCAGCCCAAACTCCAGCCTGAGGCAGAGCACCCCCCCAAGACTAGGGGGTTCGCCTCAAGGGCCACTGACAGCCCCCTCAGCACTTAATCTCCATCTTCCACCCGACTACCCTGCCAGCACTTAAGGGTTGGCTTAGGCCCATTCCAGACCCACCTGCAATAGTCATCCAGCCCTGACATGCAATAAACTGTTGACCCAGATTCCATGGCTCATGCTTAACCATGAGCCAGACTATGTTCTGCCTACTCTCAAACTAATAGCACACTAGAGGGTGCTACATATACTATGAGTATTAGTAATAAGCTCCACATTATAAGATTAACAGGCCCAGGAGAGCATTATTTCTAGTTAGGGCTTCTATAAACTGTATCAAAAAATGTCTTGTATGGAAGAGATTGATATCTGACCTATATAAATCCTTTGTCAGCTGTATGCCCCTTGATCATCTAACTCACTATGATGGTATTATACACCTGTTCAGCTCCACATCATTTGTTCTGAGGTTTCGGATTCCTGTTTTTGGAGATGCTCTGCTCATGGTATGTTGGTCCACATATTTTGGGAGTTTGAAAGCTGGCATCTGCTTCTAAAATAACAGGACATACACTGCAACTAATGCTTCCCATGTGTCTTTTATTTGCCTACATAGCTGGTGCTTCAAACCATGAAGAAAAAACGTATTCATACTACGTTGCTACTCACTGGACCATAGCTTTAACTTGGAAAACCTCTATACTCCCTTTCTCACAAATTCTTGACAGGATAGATATGATTATGCTGATGGAGAGAATTTTCTATGCACTACACAATAATATGCCCCTTTTTACAGCCAAATGGGATGTATGGTCTTCCAACCAACGCTTGTTTTTATTATTTATGCTTTTTCTTAATTCCTATATTTGTAATTACTTCTGGAATTTCTAATTATCCATCTTGTTCTTACTGTGTACAGTTTGAATGGGTATTTGATTACCTTTGTCATCTAATTTTTTTGTTTGGTTCTTTGGTCCTATTTGTACTATACATCATCAGGGAAGCTGTTGTACCTTCTCTGTTTTTCTATGTAACAGGTCTTTAACCTTCATTACATATTTTGTATTATACTTCATCTTTAGAAACAGTTTGTAAGCAAAAAAAAAAAAGTTTGTAATAGGTTTATAGATTTTCGCCCTTTCACTGTTCCAGCAGTGCCATTACTTCAGTCCATTTCAGAGTTTTTAAAATCTCTCATTATTACCGATGTCCCAGCCCTTGGAGCCCTTTTTATTTATGCAAGGAGATTAAATGAGTCTTTGCTTTCTCTGTAACAAGCTCCGATAATTAACTCTCCAGTATATACATTTATATGCAACTCCACCAATAAGGCACCATAACACTTTCCATCAACAAGGTCCTCTTTCATATCTATTCTTAGATCACTTCTCACCTAGAGACAGATACCACCACCTTCTTGTTTTTCCCTTTCTCTCAGAAAGAGAACATAGCCAGGAATATTAATAGCCCAATCATGCGAATAATTATTAATATTATAATACAGGATTTATATAGTACCAACAGTTTGCGCATCACTTTACAATATAAAGGGAGAAAATACAGCAACAATATAATTCAATACAAGAGAGGTAGTAGGGCCCTGCTCCTGTGAGCTTACAATGTAATAGGGAATGAAGTCAAGATGCAGCAATACCAATTAATTCATATTTCTCGTCATGCAGCATAGCTTCCAACTGTCCTTTTTCACTTGGTAGACTTTTGGCATTGGTTAACAAACACTCTATTTAATTGTTGCATTTTACACGTATCACCTACCATAACGTCCCCTATCCCTATCTGTCCCCATTCCACCAACCATTAGTGTTTGCCCTTGTCTGACTTGGCTGTCCCATTATATTCTGATTCTCCCTCCCCTCTAAAACCTAGTTTAAATACTCATCCAATACCTATACTCCTCCTTCCCATAACCCTCTCCCCTAGCACAGCAGACCCTTTTCCATTTAGATGCAAACTATCTTTAGTGTACAAGTGAGTACACCCCTGACATTTTTGTAAATATTTTATTCTATCTTTTCATGTGACAACACTGAAGAAAAGACACTTTGCTACAATGTAAAGTAGTGAGTGTACAGCTTGTATAGCAGTGTAAATTTGCTGTCCCCTCAAAATAACACACAGCCATTAATGTTTAGACCGCTGGCAACAAAAGTGAATACACCCATAAGAGAAAATGTCCAAATTGGGCCCAAAGTGTCAATATTTTGTGTGGCCACCATTATTTTCCAGCACTGCCTTAACCCTCTTGGGCATGGAGTTCACCAGAGCTTCACAGGTTGCCACTGGAGTCCTCCTCCACTCCTCCATGACGGCATCATGGAGCTGGTGGTTGTTAGAGACCTTGCGCTCGTCCACCTTCCGTTTGAGGATGCCCCACAGATATTCAATAGGGTTTAGGTCTGGAGATATGCTTGGCCAGTCCATCACCTTTACCCTTAGCTTTTTTAGCAAGGCAGTGGTGGTCTCGGAGGTGTGTTTGGGGTCGTTATCATGTTGGAATACTGCCCTGCGGCCCAGTCTCCGAAGGGAGGGGATCATGCTCTGCTTCAGTATGTCACAGTACATGTTGGCATTCATGGTTCCCTCAATGAACTGTAGCTCCCCAGTGTCGGCAGCACTCATGCAGCCCCAGCCATAACACTCTCACCACCATGTTTGACTGTAGGCAAGACATACTTGTCCTTGTACTCCTCACCTGGTTGCCGCCACACATGCTTAACACCATCTGAACCAAATAAGTTTATCTTGGTCTCATCAGACCACAGGACATGGTTCCAGTAATCCATGTCCTTAGTCTGCTTGTCTTCAGCAAACTGTTTGTAGGTTTTCTTGCGCATCATCTTCAGAAGAGGTTTCCTTCTGGGATGACAGCCATGCAGAGCAATTTGATGCAGTGTGCAGCGTATGGTCTGTGCACTAACAGGCTGAGCCCCCCACCCCTTCATCCTCTGCAGCAATGCTGGCAGCACTTATATGTCTATTTCCCAAAGACAACCCCTGGATATGACGCTGAGCACAGGAGCTCAACTTCTTTGGTCGACCATGGTGAGGCCTGTTCTGAGTGGAACCTGTCCTGTTAAACCGCTGCATGGTCTTGACCACCGTGCTGCAGCTCAGTTTTAGGGTCTTGGCAATCTTCTTATAGCCTAAGCCATCTTTATGTGGAGCAACAATTCTTTTTTTTTCAGATCCTCAGAGAGTTCATTAAGTGCCATGTTGAACTTCCAGTGACCAGTATTAGAAAGTGAGAGCGATAACACCAAATTTAACACACCTGCTCCCCATTCACAGCTGAGACCTTGTATCACTAATGAGTCACATGACATTGGGGAGGGAAAATGGCTAATTGGGCCCAATTTGGATATTTTCACTTAGGGGTGTACTCACTTTTGTTGCCAGCGGTTTAGACATTAAAGGCTGTGTGTTGAGTTATTTTGAGGGGACAGCAAATGTACACTGTTATACAAGCTGTACACTCACTACTTTACATTGTAGCAAAGTGTCATTTCTTCAGTGTTGTCACATGAAAAGATAGAATAAACATTTAACAAAAATGTGAGGGGTGTACTCACTTTTGTGAGATACTGTATATAACCTTTAGTTAGTAGAATGAAGAAAGGAAAATAGTGGGATTTTTGGATTACCTGTAAAATCCTTTTCTTGGAGTATGCAAAGAAAAGGGCCCATTGATGGTTCAACCAGCAGAGGTGCCCAGAGTTGTATGTCTATTGCCCCGTACACACGATCGGACATTGATCGGACATTCCGACAACAAAATCCATGGATTTTTTTCGACAGATGTTGGCTCAAACTTGTTTTGCGTACACACGGTCGCACAAAGTTGTCGGAATTTCCGATCGCCAAGAACGCGGTGACGTACACCACGTACGACGAGACTAGAAAAGGCCAATTCAGAACCAAGCGCGGCCCCCTTTGGGCTTCTTTTGCTAATCTCGTGTTAGTAAAAGTTTGGTGAGAGACGATTCGCGCTTTTTCAGACTCTTGGTTTTCTGCTGTTCAGTTTGTGCTTGTGGGTTTGTATCTGCTCTTCAGTGCGTGCAGCGAGTGACGCGTGACTCTTGTCATTGTGTTCTTGTTCGATCGTTACTGTTTTTCAGGTCGCTCTTCACAGGCCTTGCTGTTCTTCAGTGGGTTCTGTTACTTCGTTCTGAGCAGCCGACCATTTTCTAGCCATGTTGAGTATATGTACTCCTCGTAGAGTTCGTGCTGTGCGGGGGCTTGGTGTTGGCGTCCTGACCTTGACACAAGTCCAGTCCATGAACAGGGTGGGGAGGAGTTCATGGACCAAGAATTGGTTGCTTCAGCATGACCAGTTCTGTCATATGCCTTTGCTCCGTGAGATCCGTGAGAATAATCCTGATGATTTCAGGAACTTTCTCCGGATGACGGACCCCGTATTTTACCATTTGTTGGCTTTGCTGACCCCCTACATCAGCAAGCAGGATACCTGCATGAGGCAAGCCATTACTGCGGAGCAGAGGCTCGTCGCCACCCTGCGGTACTTGGCGATGGGGAGAAGCCTGCAGGACTTGAAGTTCTCGACAGGCATCTCCCCCCAGGCTCTAGGGATCATTTTCCCAGAGACCTGTTCTGCCATCATACAGGTCCTGCAGAAGGAGTATATTAAGGTAAGATTTGTATCCTTTATTATCACATTTTATTGTATTTAATGTTTGCTAATATATTGTATTTCATTCCTCCTTCCCTAATTACCATTATTGGAATATGCTGTGAATGTCCCCTTTGTCCTCATGCATGCTGGATTTTTCTGTAATTATTTTTTTGTCCTTCATACATATTTGCCTTCACTTACCTCCCCAGCATGCTCTCCTGGCCCTATATTCACCTCATGTATTCACTTAACAATGTATTTTATCAGCTCCATAGTAGTGCTTTACCCCAAACACCCCCTAAAATGTTTTTAAATGTGATGTGTGCTTTAAATTCAGGCAGAGTGCCAAAGGCTTTTTCTTGGGGGTCCCCAAATCATTTGGAACCCTCCCTCCCCCCAACTGCTAAGTCAGCTGATAACAATTCTCTATCTATTCTCAATCATCTATCTGGTGACTTTGCCAAACCCATACACACTATACCCATCTCTTTTGTGGTCAGATTTATGGATGAATTCCCCAAAGCATGTAGTGCAAGGGCCTGCCTGTATACTTTCAAATGGTACTGTTTAAAGTTTTTGTATACTATTATTATCTTGATAGGTAATAGCAGAATGTCCAAATGTGCTCAAATGTGTACAATGTGTATTTATATCTTTGTATTATGACTCTTCTTACCTGTCCAGTGGGCTGCCAATAGTGTAACTAAGGAGGGGCTGGCCAAAGTAATACCCATTATTTAGGCATTCATCTCTCAATGAAGTGGAGAGGGTTACATGTCCAAGAGCCCCCCCCCCCTAAAATGTTAGAAATGGCCCATGAGAGGGGGGAGGGGGAATCGGATAGGTGTAACTTATACTTTAGTCTTTAAAAACTCCCTCAAATAAATGTTATCTTGATGTTGGCCAAGAATTTTTGTGTCTAATCTGCTTTCCCTGTTTATGTGCAAAATTACAAATTTTTTTTCCTTGTTTGACTCCACAATTTCCTTCCACGCCACAGGAATGGCAGACTGTGGCCTCCCACTTTGCCCAGCGGTGGGACTTTCCTAACTGTGGAGGGGCAATTGTTGGGAAACATGTCCACATCGTCCCACCACCCAACTCGGGGTCATACTATTATAATTACAAGGGGTTCAATAGTATTGTGATGTTGGCGGTGGTATGGGCTACTTATGAGTTCCTGTATGTGGACGTGGGGAAGAATGGCCGGATGTCCGATGGTGGAGTTATCGCCCGCACGGAGTTCTACAGGCATGTCCAGAATGGCAGCTTGGACTTGCCACCTCCAGAAGACAATGTGGAAGGACTCCCATTCGTCTTCGTTGCAGATGAAGCGTTTGCGCTGGGGGACCATCTTATGTGGTCATTCCCGATGAGGACCCTCACCCCGGACCAGAGGGTTTTTAATTACCCGCTGGCCAGAGCCAGAAGAGTGGTGGAGAACACGTTTGGAATCATGGCCAGCCGGTTTCGCCTATTTCTTACACCCATACACATGGCGGAGTATAAACTGAATCATATTATCCTGGCGTGCTGTGTTCTACACAACTTTTTATGGCAACATTCTGCCAACTATGCTGGCTCAGTTGGGCCTGAGGCCGGAATTCTAACTGAAACAACCCTGACGGCGCCTAAAAGTGGCCGTCCTGGCTTGCCCCCCCTGAGTGCCCGTGATGTCCGGCTAAGATACCTTGAATACTTTGTGGGTAGGGGGGCTATCAATATGCCAGACAATTTCTGAAACCTTTTTCAAATAATAAAAAAAAATAACTACTCAAATCTTTGGTGACATTTACTGCTTGTGTTTCTTTTAGCTGACCCTGACAGAAATGTGTTGAGTTCTGAAAATGGCGTGATTGTGTAACATTACAAAGAATTGTTGGGTGTTATTTACTAAAGGCAAAGACACTTTGCACTACAAGAGAAGTTGAAACTGCACTTGTAGTGCAAAGTTGATTTGCCCTTAGGAAATAACACCCATTGTCACAGAAAACACCAATTAGAGCACCACAAAAGTGTTGCAGCTTTGAGACAATAATCCACACATTCTTGATTAACAATCTTTTTAATACCAGCACAGTCACATGTGCATTTAGAAAAGGTTTTTAAAACAAACCAACATGTTTGTTGTATAACAATTTTTGGGGTCACATTAGAAAAAGTAGACATGTTCATTTAAGGTAAAACAGGCATGTTTAAAACCAACAAGAAAGACACAAATCTTGAACTTACAAAGTTCACATTTGGTAGAACTTGAAGGCAATATCAGACATGAGTATTTACAAACTGTGTTTGATATAGCGTTCAGATGGGTTGAAGTCACCCCAGGAAAAGCCAAATTTTGAAGATGCACACAAATTGGCGAATGTCAACATGTGCTAGCTGCCATCACTGGGGATCAAGGGACGTGTTTTTGGTGTGCAACCCCTTCCTCACAGCTACTTTATTATTGAGGAAGGGGTTGCTCCCCCAAAACGCGTCCATTGATCTCCCGTGATGGCAGATAGCACATGTTGACACACTGTGTGCATCTTCAAAATTTGGCTTTTCGCAAATATATTAAAAAAATGTAAAACATTTTTAGCACACAAAAAACCAAAGGGATTTGGAGGGGTTTTAAACTCTCCCTAAAACATCAATGATGTTCTTCATTTTTTGTTGAACAAGATAGAAACAAAAAAAAACACCATGTATTATAAATATGCCGGCATCCATCTCTTACCTGAGCCTGTGGTCGCAGACACTCACCTGTTGTGGTGCCAATTTCCACCACGTCTTCCTCCTCCTGCTCTGCTTGGCTTGGGTGGATTTCCCCTTCTTCCGGAGGTGGGGGGTCTGTGGTCTCCTCGGATGAGGGGTGTTCTCCGAGTCTTTTATCCCCTATGTAAAAAAATAGGTAAACTTAGCGCACAGATATTTGATGGCAGAAATAGGAATATGAAACATTGCTTGGAAGTGGGGTACAGTTGTCTATTTTGGCAGAGTTCCAAGATGTAGAATTTTTAGTGTCCTTTGTCAAGCTTCAAAACTTTACCTGTTTTGTACAAGCTTCACAGATGGAGACACCCCTATAGTATACACTGGAACACCTGTGTGGGCCCCCTAATAAAAAGGGTGTTCATGTGTCCCACACTAGTGCTCCAGCGTCCAGATGTGAAAACTGCTGCTGAGTGTCCTCTCCTTACACAGAATCTAGTTTGCATTTCATTCTAGTTACAAACCCATCTACACAACCAAATTATTTGCAGACAAGTAGGCCATAAAAAATGTTTTCAAATGCATATGGCCAAAACAATGATGTTTTCTAGGCCGAAGGAACAATGTTTTATACGAACGAATAATGTGCCCATGAACATGAAAGTTGACATTTTAAACTGGACAACAGTTAAGAAAAGCACATGTAGCAGCACGAACGTAATAAACATAAAGAATAGGAACACAGGACAACTACTTACTTTTTTGCAGTACTCTCCAGATCTTTCTGTACTGCTCGTGCTCTCTTAATTTGAGGTCCAACCACCTGAGCTGATCTTTCGATTGTCGTACCCCGAAATTCCGGTGCAGACTCTTGACCACTTTCCCCATGATCTTGGCCTTTCTGACACTGGGGTTGGGGTAAGGTCCATACTTCCCGTCATAGTCGGCCTTCTTCAGAATGTCCACCATCTCCAACATCTCCCTAAAGGACATATTTGAGGCCTTAAATGTCTCCTTCTGGATCGGGACGTTTCTGCCTCTGGGCTTTCCTCCCCCTCCTCCTCGTTGCTGTAATTAGCACGCACCTGCTGTGTCTCCACCATGTGCTCTTCCCCCACTGCGCTGAACGAGAAGGGGCAGGGAATAGAATAGAAAGAACGTCAGGAGCGGGCGGAGTTTCACGTATGCGCAGTGTGTATAAAGCGTAGTACGTACGATCTGTGAGCGGAGGAAGGAGTATCGGAGGCGCCGATCGTGATAACGAAGGTAAGATCTAAACTTGGGCCTATACTGCTTCTAGATTGAGGCCTATATTGTAACAAAATTAGGAGAGTTTTGCCTGACATTAGGGTTTGTCTTGTGTTGTGTCTTGCAGAGAAAATGGCTTCAATGACCACAACTTTCTCCCCCTGTTCATAGACAAGTACAGGAAGCTGCCCTGTCTGTGGCAGGTGAAACATCCACATAATAATAATAAACAAAAGAGGCAGACAGCGCTGGAGAAACTGCTGGAGTTGGTGAAGCCGGTGGTCCCCACAGCAACCATCCCGTATTTAAAAGCCAAAATTGGTGGCCTGAGGAGCACTTATCTTAGGGAGTGCAAGAAGGTCACAAATTCCCAGAGATCCGGAGCTGCAGCAGATGACGTTTATGTCCCCAGGCTGTGGTACTATGAGAGACTGCGATTTCTGTCAGACCAGACTGGAGTCAGGAAATCACTCTCAACCCTTCCTTCCACTCTTCCTTCCACTCTTCCTTCCACCCCAGCTGAGGCTTCCGATGTCCAACCTGGGACTTCCAGCCAGGAAGAAGTGGAGGAGCCCAGCTTGAGCCAGGTATAGCATTCTTCTACAGATTTCTGGTCAATAAAGAAATGATCTTTACTAGTTGTTATTGATCACTAATTGCTGATTTAAGAAAGTGTTTTACATATCAATAGACAGTAGTGGGCAAAAATAATTGGGACAAGAATGAAAAATGCTGGGCTCAGAATGATAGTCTTTTATATTTGTTAACATTCAATTTGCAACAGTCATGAGATGAAAATTGTGTGTGATTGATGAAGTAAAAACTTAAACTATGTCCCTTTTTCATACACAGGAAGACCTCAGTCAGGACGAGGCTCTGGAATGTGGCACACAGGAGTAGGCTGTGGAATGTGGCAGCCAGGAGGAGGTGGCGGTTACTGGCAGCCAGGAGGAGGCGGGGCTAAGTGGCAGCCAGGAGAAGCCTGGGACCAGTAGGAGCCTGACAGAATCGCAGGTCCCTCCCCTCCGCCTTCCAAACAAAAGATCCAGGAAGGGGAGTCATGTGCAGGATTCAGCTCTCAGGCTCATTCAGGAGGCTTCTGCGTCCCTCAGAGCCACCCCCACTCCTAAAGAGGCCTTTGTCTGCATGGCTACCACCAAACTGCAGGGCATGCAGGAGGGCCAACACCAGCTGTGTAAGGACCTTCTTTATAAAATCTTAATTAAGGGGGTGAGGGGCGAAATCACACCCAATACCCACGTGATTGAGTTGGAACATCCTCCTCCTCCTCCTCCTCCTCCTGCCACAACTACACCACCACAGCCACAGCATGGAAGGAAGCGTGGAAGGAAGACCAGAGAGTGATGACCCTGGGTTCAGTCTGGTCTGGCAAAAGATGCAGCCTCTTGTATGACCACAGCCTGGGGACACAGATGTCATCTGCTGCTTTCAGGATCTCTGGGACTTCTGGACCAGACTGCATCTTCTTATATATGGACTCCTTTGGCCACCAATTTTGCAGTAAAATAATTGATGTGTGCCCTGGGGGTCAAAGGTTTCGCCAATTTCTGCTGTTTCTCCAGCGTTGCCTCCCTCTTTGTTTGTTTGTGAGCCCTTAATAAAGGTTTTTTGGTTTCAATTAGACTCGCCTATTTGTGTTTTCCTTCAAAAAGGAGTTTGTTTGTGAGGATTCAGGTACATTTCAAAATACAATGTGAAATTAACAAGAGACACCAACACCAAGCAACCTCCTTGAGATTAAATAATACAAGATAATAATGGTGTTGTGGTAACTTGACACACAAAACACACACAAAAATATTCTGGATGTTAAATAACAAAAAAAAACAAACAATATAAGCCTTGAAAAAAATACAAACCAAAAAAAAAAAAAAATCACATCAGGCTTTAAAAATAAAAAAAAACACAAAAAAAATGATAAAGATTTTTGGTCAGATGTGACAAATCATAATATATTGAGGGAATCACGATAAATAAGAAAGAAAGAAGGTTGTGAGAACTCTGTGTGAATATCAGCAGCAAAACTACTTCGCTCTTCCTGCATTATAAAGAAGAAGAGGGTGCGCTGTATTAAACAATTTTAGACATTGCAGCGTGACGAAAGTGCTCTATTCATTCCAAACGCTAATTTTACCAGACCGAGCTGTTCCATCTCGCAATTTCTTCTGAGCATGCGTGGCACTTTGTGCGTCGGAATTGTCCACACACGGATGGAATTTACACGATCGCATTTTGTTGTCGGAAAATTTTATAGCCTGCTTTCAAGCTTTGTGTGTCGGAAAATCCGATAGAAAAAGTCCAATGGAGGCCACACATGGTCGGAATTTCCGACAACACGCTCCGATCGCACATTTTCCGTCAGAAAATCCGACCGTGTGTAGGGGGCATAAGAATGGGTAGGATGGGGGCGTGGCCTGGCGCGCAATGAAGATGGCAGCACAGTGAAGGAGCTCTGCAGCACACGCGGACGTTCGTAGCCAAACACCCGACCCACAGCGTTCAGATGCCGAGCAGAAAGCCTCACCCGACTCCACAGTCTCGCTCCGCGCCACTACTCGGTGTCTCTGGCGACACAGAACATTGCGGATATTTTCAAAACCCAGCCGGCGGCTCGTAGCAGCGGGACTAAGCCCAAAATGGCGCCGACTTATCATGAGGATGATGGCAGCGAGGACTCGCAGTCAGCTACCAGAGAGCTTGGACAGGGGTAAGTCCAGATCGGATTACCCCCTAACGTTCTCAGACATGTCAGTGTTTGCAGCTGACATTAAAGCTACCTTTTCAGCTGCAATAACGGACTTAAAAATGAGCATGCTCGTTCTCAATGAGAAAATGGCGGTGACAGAGGCAGAGGGAAAGCGCAGAGACCGGGCCATTCACAAGCTTGAGAGAACCACAATTACACAGTCACAGCATTTCATAGAGATGAACAGACACATTGAGGACTATAATAGAGGCAATAGAGGCAGGAGGTGTAATATAAGAGTAAGGGGGATTCCGGAATCAGTGGAAACTGACCAGATTGTTCCAGCACTAAGGAGAGTGTTCAACAGCCTCCTTGAAAGAAATTGAATTTGTAAGGGCACACAGAGCGCTTCGGCCTAAGGGCCCTGATACAGCACCGCCAAAAGATGTAATCTGTTGCCTACAAAACTTTGGGCTGAAAGAAGAAATAATGCGCAAGGCAAGGAGGAATGATCAAATCATTTTTAATGGAGAGACAATAATGCTTTTCCAAGACCTCTCTCAGATCACGCTGAGAAACAGACGCGCATTACGTCCACTGTTGGATAAACTAAGAGAAAGAGACCTGAGATATACCTGGCGCTTCCCATTCGCCCTTACGGTCACATAAAATGGACATCAGTGCATATTACGTACTCCTGCAGATCTCCCAGACTTCTGTGAAGCATTGGTCCTGGGTCAGATTAATCTTCCGGAGTGGTATGCCGATTTCCTACAGCCTCCACTGGAAAGGACCTCTCCGACCTCGCCCTTTACCTGACCAGACAAAAGACTATATTTTTTACTTTTTGCTATAATAAATATCCCAATTTAAAAAAAAAAAAAAAATTTTTTCCTCAGTTTCGGCCGATACGTATTCTTCTACATATTTTTGGTAAAAAAATCGCAATAAGCGTATATTGATTGGTTTGCGCAAAAGTTATAGCGTCAACAAAATACGGGATAGATTTATGGCATTTAAAAAAAAAAAAAAATTATTTATTTATTTAGCGGCGATTGCGATTTTTTTTCATGACTGAGACATTATGGCGGACACATCGGACACTTTTGACACATTTTTGGGACCATTCACATTTATACAGCGATCAATGCTATAAAATTGCATTGATTACTGTGTAAATGTGACAGGCAGTGAAGGGGTTAACCACTAGGGGGCGGGGAGGGGTTAAGTATGTTTCCTAGGGAATGATTCTAACTGTAGGGGGAGGGGACGCACAAGGGGAGGAGACCGATCAGTGTTCCTCCATTCTGGGAACACAGATCGCTCTCCTCAGAGCTGACAGGACGTGGATCTGTGTGTTTACACACACAGATCCACGGTCCGGCCCGGTTAACGGGCAATCGCGTGTGCCCGGCGGACATCGAGGCCGCCGGGCACACGCACGGGGTCCCAAGCAACGCGGCGGGCGCGCGCGCGCGCCCCCTAGGCGGCCGGGAATCCCAGGATGTCATATGACGTCCACCCAGGATGGGAGATCCAATCCCAGGACGTCATATGACTATAGCTGGGTATTGAAGTGGTTAATTAAACATTTTAGCAACTCAATAAGTGTGCTGACATCTGATTGTTTTCGCCTCCCCCTAACCCCACAGCGTTTCTCGCGGCACCTAAAAAGACGCGAGATTCAATATACAGAGTTGGTAGGCTCAGTCCAAGGCGGTTAGCTTTTCCGAGAGATATACTTCCAACACTTCATTCATATTCTGAATATTTCTTCCTATTTCTTTCCTTCCCCCGCTCTTCTTATTTCCTTAACTCTTACTATACATCCCCTACTATGTGCATAGTAGTACTATAACGGACTTGTTGTTTCAGATTTCCGATATAAATAATAATTCTTGTACTGGAGTTGTGTTTTCTATGCAGATCGGTGACCCGGGCACCTCCTCCTAACCTCCAGCCATGGCCTATTCCTCCTTGGGAAACTGTCCATTGATAATTTTGCATAATGTAAGGGGTCTTAACATACCAGAACGTCGATCCACCGTTCTAAGAGAGCTTAAAAAAGGTAAGCCAAACTTTGTTTATCTCTAAGAAACCCATTTCAAAACTCAACAGACACCAAAACTCACAAACTCATACTTTACAAGGGCGTTTCATGCCACTAACCCTGACTCTAAGTCAAAGGGAGTCTCTATTTTGATCAGCAAGGAGGCCCCCTTTGAATTGATGGAACAACTATGCGATTCAGAAGGCAGATTTGTCTTTTTAAAAGGAACCTATTGAGGTGCTCCGATAACACTAGCAAACGTCTATTTCCCTAATCGAAGACATGTACCATTTTTCCAAAACATTGTCAGGAAGCTTGCGGGGTTTGCATCGGGATGCTTGATCTTAGGAGGGGACTTCAATATACCGTTAAACCCGCTTGCCGATACTTCCAACGGTAAGATGTGTATCTCCTACAAAATTCTTAAAAAGATCAAGTCCCTTTTGCAGTCCCTGCAACTGATAGACACTTGGCGCTTTTTGAATCCTGACGGGAGAGATTATACACATTTTTCTGTTCCGCACTGAAGGTACGCACGCTTGGACTACCTTTTTGTGTCGCAAAGAGACCTTGCCCAAGTGACAAGGACAAACATAGGTGTGCAAACGATTTCAGACCATACACCCATCTCTCTCGCCATGAATCTACAGGGCCCCACACACCGACAACCGACATGGAGGCTGAACGCTTCGCTTCTAACAGACCCTTCATTAATCAAAGAGCTGACCACCAACCTGACACAGTTTTTTGAAGAAAATACCGCCCCTGGCGTAGACCCTCTGATGGTGTGGGATGCGCACAAGTGCACCATGAGAGGGATATTGATCAAAATGGGCTCTAAGCATAAGAGGGAGAGAGAAGCTCAAGTAAAAACACTGATAACACAGATTAACACTTTGGAAAGATTACACAAGCAGTCCCTTTCTACCGATTCAGCCACAAAACTTTTAGATACTAGGAAAGAATTGCAACAGATTTTAGACACAAAAGCCAAACGTATGCTTTTTTTCAAAAGAAAAATGTACTGTGAATCGGGAAACAAGACAGGCAAATTCCTAGCAAGAGCATTGCGGAAACATGCTCTGAACAATCACATTGCAAGTATTAAAAATAAGAACGGAAAACTTGATGTGACATCGGAAGTGATTGCGGAACACTTTCATGACTTTTATACTGGTCTATACAATCTACCAAAACAACACAAACAACCCCATATGATAGGGAATAGGGCACAAATTATTCAGGACTACCTGACCCAAAGTGGCTTACTGATCCTTAGCAACTCTGACTCTGATATATTAGAAGAACCCCTTTCATCCCTAGAAGTGAGACAAGCTATCGCTCAATTTAAGTTGGGTAAGAGGCCAGGGCCAGATGGCTTTTCCGCAATATACTACAAAACCTATACTGACATTATAACAGATCCTCTCAGAAATGCTCTGAATTCCCTGTCCTCACCGAGGGGAATAACTCCTGACTTCCTCTCAGCACACATTGCAATAATACCGAAGGAGGGTAAGGACCCTGGGGAATGTACTAGTTACAGACCCATCTCCTTATTGAACCTTGATGTTAAATTATTCACAAAAATTCTTGCACTAAGGATAGGTCCCCTCCTCCCAGGGCTGATAGGATTAGAACAAGTCGGATTCATCCCGGGTAGAGAAGCCAAAGACAATGTCACCAAAGCTTAACTTCTGATCCATACAGCGAAAACGCAAAATATCGAGGGCCTTCTCCTTTCTACGGATGCGGAGAAGGCCTTCGATAGAGTAGCATGGGACTACATGCTAGCAGTGTGTAGACACGTAGGATTGGGGACACGCATGATGTCGTGGATATCTGCGCTGTATCACAATCCGTCGGCACACTTGAAAATCAATGGCACGCTGTCAAGGACAGTGCACATTACAAACGGGACTAGACAAGGGTGCCCACTGTCCCCTTTATTGTTCATCCTCTCGCTGGAACCCTTTATTAGAAAAATTAAATAAAATATGGCGGTCCATGGATTCAGGGTGGAGTACAGGGAGTTCAAAGTGGCAGCATATGCTGATGATCTTTTATTTTTTTTGACAGATCCATTAATTTCCCTCCCTAATTTATTAAAGGAATTCTCACACTACGGATACCTACTGTATCGAACCTAAAAATCAACTACACAAAATCTGAGGCCCTAAATATATCTCTGCTAGACAAGACTCTCAAACAGACTATAGCCAACTCAACATTTGGGTGGGAATCCTCAGCAATGAAATATCTGGGAACTTGGTTAACGCCTCAATTGCATTCCATTTTCGAGAGGAATTACACCCCGCTCCTTAGAAAATGCGAGAGGGACCTTGAGGATTGGAATTCAGGCTATTTTCATGATTTGGGAGAGCAGCAATAATCAAGATGGTGATATTGCCTAGATTCCTTTACCTTATGCGTTCCCTACCAGTGAAAATACCACAGAAATTCTTTGCAAATTTGAATTCCATCATCCTAAGGTTCCTCTGGCAACATAAGAAACCCAGGATAAAATTTAACCAAACTAACACAACCCAAAGAAATAGGAGGGATTGGACTGCCGAACTTCAAATACTATTACTACGCGGCACATATAGCTAGGGTCATTGACTGTCCATCCCTCTTATCTATACACCTTGGATCCCACAAAACAAATACCCAAGTATCTTAAAAAGTCACCCCTTAACAGGAACCACCCTAGAGATAACAAATATCTTAGCTAAACAAAAGGACGTCACAACACTTCCTAGCCCAATAACACCACTGAAGGACAATCCTGATTTCCCACCGGGTGAGCAAAATACTACCTTACAAAACATAACTGACAGATCTCCCCTGCTTGTAGGTGACTGCTTTCAAGGAGACAAAGTCAAAGATTGGCTATCCATTAAATCAGAGAATAATCTACCTCTCCTACGTCAATGGACATATTTACAGATTCAAAACTACTTAAACAAATTTGGTCACTCTCGAGATTTGTTCAGACCCCTAACTGACTTGGAGTCGATTTGCCACGGCAGATCTCCATTGGACAGGGCCACCTCAGTTGCTTATACATGGCTACAAAATCTGAACGTTATGGTGGAGGATGAACATAGGAGGAGGTGGTCGGAGGATTTGGAAGTGGAGATATCAGAGAAACAATGGAGGTATGCATGCATAATGGCACACAAATACTCTATGAACACAAGACAGCAAGAAACGAGTTACAAACTATTGATGCACTGGTACAATACACCTGACAGACTTCATAAGTGGGATAACCAAAAATCAGAGATGTGCTGGAGGTGTCAACAAGAAATAGGCACACTGACACACATTTGGTGGCAATGCAATCTGATTAAAGGCTTTTGGAATGAAGTCCGGAATTTGATCAAATTGATTACAGACACTAATCTGAATTTAAATGCAGCATGTTGCCTACTACATGTGACCAATTTTTAATTTAAGAGATATAAGCATTCCCTGACCAAACACTTGCTGAACGCAGCTAAATCACTAATTCCCTTGCACTGGAATTCACCCAGGGCCCCCTCCATCTCAGAATGGTTGCTCAGGGTACGTGATGTTTGTGAGATGGAGGACACCCTGGCGCAGGAACGGGGTAACGTGGAAAGATTCCATAAGACATGGCAACCATGGTTTAGATTTAAATACTCCCAAACTTATGGGGAGATCGTAAACAACCAATCACCATAGGGTTAGATTGGATATCTGAGATCGTCGTTCGCCTTTAGGTATCTGCAACGACAACTAGACACAAATATAAGACTTGCACAGCACCTTTCCATCCCTTTTCACATTTTTTTTCCTTTCCTCTTCTCTTTCTTTACCTATACACTCAACATAATTATTCCTGCAGATGTTAAGAATATATAGCATAAGATAACACTACAGATAATCTGTAGTTAATAATGAAGAATAAAGTTACTATCATGAAGAATGGTCAACTAGATGCTCTATCAGGTTGAATTTGAATTTTAGTGACCACATACACTTAATGTAACCATAATATAAGATACATGATTGTTATTGTTTATGGTCTATTTATGGACTAGTTTATGATTTTTTCTTCTTAACGCTGTATCAAAAAAAAACATACGCAGTTGCATCTGCGATTCACGAAATACGTATGTTGTTATCTTTATTTTCTCTTAATAAACCTTTAAATGAGAAAAAAGGAATGGGTAGGATTTGTCTGTTTTATTGAAACATCAAAATCCTTTCTTTCATCATATAAATTATGGCTTTAAATTGCCACTTCCTTAATTCAGGGTGATAACATTGATGTTGAGCATGAAAAAATGATGTCACCTAATGGGGGTGGATCTTGTAAACTCTTAAAGGGAGGCACTTCATCTACACCTATCACCTAAGACACTAGCAAAAACTGAATCTATGTCTTGCTGGGAAGTACTACCTTTTTCTGCACCTTAAAGCTGAGGTTAATGGCACATGTTGTCGACCTGTTCATATGGTGATCCATAAACATAACACACAGCTGTCCTGCAAATTTAAGGAAGATTAAAATACAAATATTCCCATGCACTCAGTTCTGCTAACCAGCCAAAGAAACTTAAATTAAACCTGTTTCTTATATTTCATATGAATAAAGGATTCAATTGTATAGATATACAGTATGTACAGGAAAATCACAGACCAGGAAATGGTGCATCTGTACAATGTGGTTACTATTCTAATCTTTGGGAGCACACAGCACAAGAACATCAAACATGACCATTTTTCAACTGCATTTTATTAATTGCAGCTTAAAATAGTATAAGAAATAATAGTTTGAAATAATGTAAAGCAACTTTATAATAGATATTAAACATTTTAAGTATTATTGCATTATTGTATACTTTTGAGGGTGTCTGTTCTCTGTCAGTAGAAGAGGAGGGATGTTCAAGTTAAAAGCAAAAGTGATGGCTCATCTATGTCAAACATCATATGTGTCAATAGCTCTCAACTATTTTATGTAGCTTTAGGAATATATGCACAATATAAAAAAGAATCCCCGCGCTAATTAGGTAAAACAACTAAATATCTGTGAGATCAATAAATAAACGCTAAAAAAAACAAGAGCTGCTACCACTACATACAATGCAAACACCACACTATTAATAGATACAGTGTAAACCAAAATCAGTAAAGTGAAGCACTCTAAAGTGAATAGTAAATACGGTAATAAATATCCAAAATCCCTCGATAAGTACACGTAAATCAATGTCCGAGTGTCATCAATAATACAGCAATAGTGAAAAAAGTGTCCACTCTTTAAAACCGAACCCCAAATACAGCTGAAAATTATGTGTCAACAATTTTCACAATCTTCTTTATTTTCACACACTTCACCATCAGTGTGCCCACCACCAGGACCCCCTGCGAGTATCTCACCCCCTTAACGTGTGGACCCTAATGCTGCCATAAGAGTCAGACAAGTTTTGCATACAGATAAATGCCAGCAAGATTCCCAGTTCTTATGGATATCTCCTCCACTCCTCCAATGGGTATAGTCATGTACTTGCATGCCTTTACATTAAGGTCCACACAATAAGGTGAGGAGATATCCAGTTTAGAGTGCTTCACTTTATGATTTGGGCTTTTGGAAAATATGCATTGTGTTATGTAAGAATTAGATGTTAGCTGTTGTGTGTGTGTCTACCCACATGAAGTTATAAAACTGACATTGTGGATCAATGAAGAAATGAACTGCATGAAAATCTCCAACTCATTTTTAAACATGGCCTACCTTGTGTCAACCAGTACCATCTTCCATGACTCCTATATGAGTTTCTTTATTGTGATCAGTGTAGGCTTGGCATTAGAGTCAAAACAGAATATTTATGACATTTATTTCTTATTGTAATGGATTTATAATTAGTACACTGAAAAATAGACCACACTAAGAATGAGCGGTGTTCACTTTCAGGGTAAATTACATTTTTTTGTTTTTAATATCATGCTTTACTATAAATACAGTATATGTGGGTACTATGGGTTAATTAAAGACAGAGCCATGTAAATACTGAAACAATTTGTCTGATTAAAATGTCAGATTTATGCTTGGCATACATGGCATGAATGTCAAATGTTTCTTGCTGAAATGGCCATGATTAGAGCCATGGCTGTTCCTGTTAGCACCCACAGTATGCCAAACTTTGATCTGAAAATATGGGGTGAAGGACAACACATTTTTGGTCGAACAATATTTGCATGCAGTCAGATGCAGTCACTGTTTGGGTATTTTCTGACAGCAGTGGGAGCTGTCATAATACAATAGCCAACTTGAAACAAGCTTCTATCCATGTTGTTTACCTTCAATGGGGGAATCTTAAAAATCATACGTTTATTCTAAGAGATCAAATATGAGATGAGTCAATGCTGGTCAACGGGCTCTGTAAACAACAGGATTTTAAATCAAAGAAACAAACTGGGAGCCTTTAAAATGTAAAAAGGAGGCTAAAGTTTCAGTTGTTGGCTGAACTACATAAAAATATTTTATTTCATCTGTACATGAAAAGAAATGTTCATAGTCATGTCAAAATACAGAAACTGTATAGATAGTACATAGTATCAGAAGGAAGTGGCTACCCCAGGAAAAATATTCAAACTGCATTCACACCTGGAACAGGAACCCTGAAACTACTAAGAAGCTAGCTGAAGACCAACATGCCTTTGGCATAAACATTGACCTATGCAGTCAGATAATGAACTGTACCAGTTGCAAAAAGGGAGAAATAACCAGAAAATATTTTCCCAAATTAGCAATTGCAGAGCTGGTCAGCCCCTGGACTTAATTCACTCGTGGATCCATGTGGCCCTATAAAAATATAGACTCTAGGAATGGAAAGGGATTTTCACACATTTTTGATCACTACTCAAGTAAATTGTGCTCTTTAAAGCAAAGATAATGTTCCAGATAAACTTGAACAATACCTTGCCCAGGTTGGCAACAAATTTGGCAAAAGGCCTAAAATACTCTGAACAGATAATGGCTTTGAGTACACAAATGGTAAAATGCAAGATATGAAATTATGTTCCAGACTACTGTATCATACAATACAGAACAAAATGGTGTTGCAGAGAGCATGAACCACACTATACGTGAACGTGACAGAAGCATGCTTTTTGGTATTGATATGCCAGCAATATACTGGGAAGAAGTGATTTTATCAGCCTGCTATCTCCAAAAACATTTACCTGGAAAAGCAACAGAGAACCCTCCATATGAGCTATGGGATGGAAAGAAGTCTGACCCGAAACACATCAGAACAAAGCAGACATTCATGTTTCAAAGGAAAAGTAAACATTATGAGAACCTTGTGATAAAAAGGGTATATCTGAAATTGGCATTAGTGAGTTATCCATTGATAGGAAAGAAGCATAACCACCTGCAACCTCAGTCAGACAATCTGTGGGATTCAATAAAAGCATAGAGAACATTTTCATATATGGTTTGTACAGTACTACAACCTGGGACAGCATCATGGAAAGAGATGCAAAAGCTACCTGTTCATGAGAAGCAAATGTAGATTAAAGTTGCTGATAAATTATGACATTCCTTAACCAATTGATAACTTGGGAACTTTCAGAATGCAAAGATGTAATCAAACTAGTGGAAATTATATACCTAAACTTTGAAAGGGAAACGATCTTCTACCTAACAATGGACAGCGCAGACAAGCAGTTGGAGGACTTTTATATATTTCAACCACTACATGTCCAGATATAGGAGCTGCCTATAGAAACTGCAATGTTATGATAACACCACTATTGAAGTCACAGTTTGAAGAATTCTGAAAGAAAATGGGACTTATATCATATAGTTACATAGTTAGTAAGGTTGAATAAAGACACCAGTCCATCCAGTTCAACCTGAGTGAGTGTGGGTGCGTATCTACAATCATCCCTATTTATTTAAGGTACCCATATAGCGCTGCCAATTCATGCAGCACTCCACACATACATTGCACACCCACATTGGTCCCTACCCCCAAGAGGCCCACAATCCAAGGTCCCCAACTCACATTCATATACTAGGGCCAATTTTTTTGAACAGAAGCCGGGAGAAAACCGGAGTACCTGGAGGAAACCCACGCAGCCACAGGGAGAACATGCAAACTCCAGGCAGGTAGTGTCATGGTTGGGATTTGAACCAGCGACCTTTTTTACTGCTAGGTGAGAGTGCTACCCACTACACCACTGTGCTGCCCACTTATACTACTGTTATTATCTGTTCTTCCACATGGTGGCAGTTTTTAATTTTGTATGAATTATAATGTTATTCCTAGTGCAAGTATGTTGTTTTGATGTAATTTTTACTCTTTGTCCTGTTTTTCATTAAAACTAGAAGTACTCAGCCATGTGTCCAGTGTCATCTGACTGGTAGGAGTCATATCTGCAACAGCTTTTCAACAAAAGTCTAGTTCATGGACTGGTCAAAACCATCTATGAGACAGAATATAGTTGATAGAAACAGAATATAGTTGATAGAATAGCCAGTAGTTGTTTCTGGGAGAACTGGAACAGAGCAGCAAAACCAGAGATAGGCCCAAACACAGGGATATATTTTGGGAAGCAACAATGGTCAGTCAGAAAATATCAAAAGAAACAAACACACATGTTAACAAACTCTGCAATAGCCAAGCAAAAATGAAACAAGCTTCCCTTTAAAAGAAATCTATACCGATCAGGATCCTTTGTACTGGTAAGAAACAGGCATGTTTGCCTACAATGTTTAGGGTACATGGCACATCTGGAAGCATAAAGTGTAAGCTGTTGCATCTTGATAAAGGCGCAGAATCTGGTGTGCACAAAGACTCAGCAGTCAAAATGATAGACGAATGAGCATAATCAGGAACCCAGGCTGAGCATAAACAAACATAGCAGAGAAAGCAATGGGTGCACAAGTAAAAAACTTGCAATTAACTATCCAACCCTTTACTCAAAGGGTACTTTACAGGTAAACCCCAGACAATTTTTAATTTTCTATTTATAAATTCCTAAATATTGAACTACATGTGGCTGTTAAAAACAACAATGGATAAGTATTTATAGAGTTGTTTTTTATCTGCCTCTATTGTGGCAGACAGCCCCTGTTCGTCAAGGACCTGGATTGTGACGGGGTGTATGTGCCACTCTACTTGCACTTAATTAGGTAATAGTGATGAGCCAAATCTACTTGGGTTCAATCCAGGGAGGGGTTCACTTAACATTACCTCATTTCTGAGGGCAAATCCAAACCCTATTGAAGTCAATGAGAACAGAATTGTAAAAAACTGTCATGGCCATTTTTTAGGCTAATAGGCATGGTATTGTCAAACAAATTGCATGGGGAGCTGGGCACTGTCCTGGAGGGCATGTATCAAAGCAAATAAAAATGTGACAAGTTCTGATTTCCGGTAAAAAGCAATTTTAATAATGCTTTTTTTTTATCGAGATGTTAATATTGCATAAAGTAAAAATCCTTCCTTTCCCTTAACTGCTTCCTACCTAAAAACAAAACAAAAATGTCCGGAAGGGATAAGCGTTGTTCTGAAAGGACATACTTGTACACCCCCCTGCTCTAGCTGTTCGTGCCTGCCCTCATGGATGAACAGTGGTCTGCTTTATAATTTCTGTGTCCCTTGAACACAGTGGATCACAAATCGGGGTACAGGGCCACTGTCATTGGCCCTGTACCATGTGATTGTTGTGGCCAACTGCAAATCAAAGTGGTAACAATTGCTGCATGAATGCAGCCGAACAGGAAACTGTTTCCTTATACAGCAATTACAGTGTAAAAAAAAAAACAGTGATAGTATGTGAAAAAAAAATTTTTTTCATACTGTCCCCAGAGCAAGTGCAGTGTTACTATAATGGCATTGTATTGCCGTGGCGGTGATCACGTACAATGGCTTGCTGCTCTTTTATCTCTGTAGGTGCCACCAGCCATTTTCTCTGATCACAGCCACAGTAGTACAATGTCACCAGACCACAGATACCAGTCACCGCAGTGTCCCTAATCACTGCCGCACCAGTTATTGTCTCTAATCACTGCCACACCAGTCCCAGAATCCCTGATCACTGTCCCACCAGTCATAGTGCCACCATGAGTCAACATAGGGACAGTGCAGTGTGCAGTCCTCTCTGAAGAGCCATCTGTGTTTGAATCATTTTTCAGAGAGCATTTGACAGGTGGTGAGAAGGACCCACACAAGCACCCCCATTCATTTGAATGTGTTCCAATCGGTGGGGTCACAGCGAGCATAATTTCCCCCATAGTTGTGAAGCAAAGCATTGCAGCCACAACATGTGGATACCCCTGGCAGCTGTCTCTGCTGCTAAAATGTATACAAGGTTGAAGGGCGGTAAAATCACGGCTGAACTGCAAGGTTTTACTGCCCCTCAACCTCACATGTGAACAAGCCCTAACAGTACAGCCAGTCACAGTGTCACCAGACCAGTGTAGCTAGTCACCCCACCGTGTGCACCCATAGGGGTGGGGTGGTGGTCCCGGAAGCCCTGACGCGGTGAAAAACGGAGCCTTTTACACAGGGACTATCCCACACAATGGATTTGATCGATTGACCCACATACATATGCAGTGGTTATAAAGGTCTAGATGAATACATAACACCTAGATTTTGACGATCCTTAGAAACAGGAGATGCGCATTTATTTTCTAAACCAACTACGTGCTAACATGATTGTTGGGTCTACTGACTGCCTATAAGCCCATCTCGTTATATGACGCAGTGTTGTTAATGTTAATATTTTTATCTGTTTACAATGAAAAGTATTGAAAATGAGAAGATTAACGTTATATTGTCGACTTATATTGGGTAATGATTCACATATTCAGATATGTACACAGATGTATACCAAATGCTATTTGCTCAATATTTAATCCTTTTATGTTCAATACTCTGGGTAGGCTATGTTGGCCTACAGGAGGATACTGTATCTGTATTGCTTTTGTTATATATGTACTGAAAATCTCAATAAAAACATTGAAAAGAAAAGGACTGGAGAACATTAGTTATGAGGAAAGCTAATGAGCACTGAACGTATTCTCTCTGGAGAAGAGACGCATGAGAGGGGATATGATTTCAATTTACAAATACCATACTGATGACCCCACAATAGGGTTAAAACTTTTCCGCGGAAGGGAGTTTAATAAGACACATGACCACTCATTAAAATTAGAAGAAAAGAGGTTTAAACTTAAACTGCATAGAGGGTTCTTTACTGTAAGAGCAGCAAGGCTGTGGAATTCCCTTCCACAGGTGGCGGTTTCAGCTGGGAGCATCGATAGTTACAAAAAAAGATTAGATAAGCACCTGAACGACCACAACATACAGGGTTATACAATGTAATAGTGACATAAAATCACACACATAGGTTGGAATTGATGGATTTGTGCCTTTTGTCCCAGTTTCACCAGACTATTGTATGCCAATAACAGTGTTTCTTATCACCACCACACCAGTCGCATTGTCACCAGACCAGTGTAAGCCAACAACGGTGTCCCTGATTATCACAACACCAGTCCCAGTGTCACCTGACCAGTGCAAATCAGCAGCAGTGTTCTTGATTGCTGCTACTCTAGTCCTTGGTATAAACAGATCAGTGTAAGCCAACAATGTTCCAGAAGGCTGCTACAGTACCAGTATCACCAGACCAAGGCAAAGAGCAACTGTGTTCCCGATCATGCCAAATCTGTGTAGAGTTGCCTCTGCCTGCTGTCTGTACTGGCCCCAGCCTGCTTATTAACCACATTTCTGCCTGTTGCCTGGAGTGGTCCTTTGCCTGTTTGCTGACCATGTCTCTGCTTGACACCTGAACTGATCCATCTGCACATCTGACTGACTATGTTCTTGTGAGACACCAGTTCCAGCCATCCCCTGTGGACAACTGCACTCCTGGAACCACAAGGACTATTTTTTTCCTCCTTTCTTCAGCATCCTATACTTCTGTCCAGTGAACATGGAATTCCTGGGGGAAGCCACATACCAGTAGGCTAGGCTTGCCTGGCTTATAGGAATAGTGACTGCTATAGGTGATGCTACACTAAGCTATATTCTCTGACCACTCATACAAGGCCCCTTTCACACAGACGTTCTGATCGGGTCTGCCTGTCAGTTTTTTAGTCAGACCCGACTGGAACCTCAATTCTTCACTACGGTGCAGCAGGTATAAATGGACATGTGTCCGTTTACACCCACCTACATCCTATCCGATTAGCCAAAAAGAGACGGATAGGGATCTGTTCCCCTCCCCTCTAGCGGATCGAATGCCAGTCAGGTTTAATTGGACAGGCAGGCTGTTTATATCCATAGAGGAGAGCATCTGCATGAGCATAGTGGACACAGACCTGTCATCTGCCTGCAGGGGCCAGCGGAGAGATCCTCTGCTGAGCAAGCGGATGGCAGCCACAGTTTGCCCCGTGTGAAAGGGGCTTAAAGGAAACCATTACAGTACACTGATTTTGATACAATTGGTTTATTTGTGTTTGGTACATAATCAGTCCAGACAGTGAAAAGGTCTCACACATGTGGTATCCCCATACTTAGGAGGAGTAGCATAATGTGTTTTGAGTTTAAATTCTAAGTATGACTTAACCATCTAGTAGACTTAAATCACTGCATGCTGCAGTTTGAAGGGACAATACTTATGTACACCACCTTAAAGATTGGGCCAGTGGATTAACCAGCTGAATATTGCAATTCAGGAGCCATATACTTACCAATTGCTCCATACCTAGTAATTATGTTACTTAGCTTACTATGAGCAAACAATTTCTTCTACATTTTCACTGATATGTGTGTGTTGCTACTTACTCTGTGGCAATATACTGTACATGTCTTACTAAACCTAAATGAGGAGGGTGCAGATCAGCCTGGGAATGAAGATGGGAAAAAAGTTAGAGGGGTTTTTAAACTAGGTGATGGGGGGGGGTCCAGAGGTAGAGATAGTCAGCGCGGAACAAATTCCAGAGGGTAGTATTGGGGGCATTAGTGGTAGGTTGACCAAAGCACATAAACCCAAAGTAAGTATAGTAGCAAGTCCTAGCTGCAATCTCAGAACACCCAATAGGAGGATAATATGCAACCGGTCTAAACTACGTGGCATGTTCACCAATGCCAGGAGCCTGGTGGACAAGATGGGTGAACTAGAGATACTGTTGTATGAAGAAGATTTGGATTTTGTGGGAATTTCAGAAACCTGGTTCAACAGCTCTCATGATTGGCTGGCAAACATTCAAGGGTATACCCTTTATTGCAAGGATAGAGAGTTTAAAACGGGGGAGGGGTATGCCTATATATCAAGAATAATGTACAAGTGAATGTGAGATGATATCACTAAGGGAGCTAGGGAGGAGGTGGAATCCTTATGGGTAGAGCTCCAAAGGGATGAAGCTAAGGGGAAAATAATACTAGGAGTATGCTATAGACCCCTAACCTGATGGAGGAAGGGGAGACAGATCTCTTATCACAATTTGGATTAGCAGCAAGGATGGGAAGTGTTATTATAATGGGGGATTTTAACTATCCAGACATAGATTGGGCAGAGGGAACCACGCATTCATCTAAGGCTCGCCAGTTCCTAAATGTCTTCCTGCACAATTTTATGGGTCAGATAGTAGACGCACCAACTAGAAATAAAGCGTTACTGGATCTACTGATTACCAACAATACAGACCTGATCACGGATGTGGAAATGAGGGTCAATTTAGGTAACAGCGATCACAGGTCAATTGGCTTCAGTATAAATCACACAAATAGGAAACATAAGGGGAATACAAAGAGACTGAATTTCAAAAGAGCCAACTTCCCTAAACTACAAACCTTGCTAGAAGGCATAAATTGGGATAAAATCTTAGGAACAAAGAACACGGAGGAGAGATGGGTTTGCTTTAAGAGCATATTAAATAAGAGCATTAGCCAATGCATCCCTTTGGGTAAAAAATTTAAAAGAGCGAACAAAAGTCCTGGATGGCTTAACTCCAATGTAAAAATGCATATAAAAGCAAAGGAGAAGGCCTTCAAAAAAATACAAGGTTGAGGAATCATCATCAGCATTCAGACTTTATATAGAATGCAACAAGAAATTTAAGGGTGCAATAAAAACGGCTAAGATAGAACATGAAAGACACATGGTGGAGGAGAGCAAAAAAAATCCCAAGAAATTCTTTAAGTATGTAAATAGTAAAAAAGGGAGGACAGACCATATTGGCCCCATAAAGGATGAGGAAGGACATCATGAAGGAATCGGGGGGCTTCAGTAACCAAAAACTGTAGTGTTTATCCTCATAACATATCACAGGAAGCACCTCCTGCTGATTGGAGAAAAGCCAATGTAGCACCAATATTTAAAAAAGGCCCAAAATACATCCCTGGGAATTACAGACCAGTTAGCCTAACATCAATAGTATGTAAACTCTTGGAGGGGATTATAAGGGACTATATACAAGATTTTAGTAATGAGATTTGTATCATTAGCAGTAATCAGCATGGATTCATGAATCGTTCTTGCCAAACCAATCTATTAACCTTCTATGAGGAGGTGAGTTGTCATCTAGATAAAGGAAGACCCGTAGACGTGGTGTATCTGGATTTTGCAAAAGCATTTGACACAGTTCTCCATAAACGTTTACTGTACAAAATAAGGTCCGTTGGCATGGACCATAGGGTGAGCACATGGATTGAAAACTGGCTACAAGGGCGAATTCAGAGGGTGGTGATAAATGGGGAGTACTCAGAATGGTCAGGGGTAGGTAGTGGGGTCCCCCAGGGTTCTGTGCTGGGACCAATCCTAATTATTTGTTCATAAAGGACCTGGAGGATGGGGTAAACAGTTCAATCTCTGTATTTGCAGATGATACTAAGCTAAGCAAGCAATAACTTCTCCGCAGGATGTGGAAACCTTGCAAAAAGATCTGAACAAATTAATGGGGTGGGCAGTAGTAGTAGATGATAGGCTCAGCAATGGCATGCAATGACAAGCTGCTGTTAACAAAGCAAACAGAATATTGGCATGCATTAAAAAGGGGATCAACTCCAGAGATAAAATGATAATTCTCCCGCTCTACAAGACTCTGGTCCAGCTGCACCTGGAGTATGCTGTCCAGTTCTGGGCACCAGTCCTCAGAAAGGATGTACTGGAAATGGAGCAAGTACAAAGAAGGGCAACAAAGCTAATAAAGGGTCTGGAGCATATTAGTTATCAGGAAAGGTTGTGAGCACTGAACTTATTCTCTCTGGAGAACAGACGCTTGAGAGGGGATATGATTTCAATATACAAATACCATACTGGTGACCCCACAATAGGGATAAAACTTTTCCGCAGAAGGGAGTTTAGCAAGACTCGTGGCCACTCATTAAAATTAGAAGAAAAGAGGTTTAACCTTAAACTACGTAGAGGGTTCTTTACTGTAAGAGCGGCAAGGATGTGGAATTCCCTTCCACAGGCGGTGGTCTCAGCGGGGGCATTGATAGTTTCAAGAAACTATTAGATAAGCACCTGAACGACCGAAACATACAGGGATATACAATGTAATACTGACATATAATCACACACATAGTTTGGACTTGATGGACTTGTGTCTTTTTTCAACCTCACCTACTATGTAACTATGTAACTATGTAGCTTACAGCTGAGTAATCGGGTGCATGTTTTAGGATACCCTAACATATTGTGCTCACATATGTGCTTGCAGCATGCCATTATGTCAGAGTGGACAAAGCTGTTCACAGAGTCATAATAAAGAACAGAGAACCAGTTATATCAAGCAGCTCTATGGGGGGGGGGGGGGGGTAAGTGCTACATATACAACTTACTAAAGTAAAACTGACATTTACAAATAAAAAATGCTGTAAACAAAGTGGCCATGGATTCCCTTCATATATCCCAGACCTTTATCGTAGATAAAGATTTGGCCTAGATATGAATGGGAGACCCCATGCAAAAAAACAAAAACAACATCGCAAGGTACCCACACCGTGTCCCTAGACTCCCTAACAACCAGCCTGAGTGGGAAGCTGTCACATTTAAAAGCAGTGGTAATTATTAACTATTGAGATTGGCTGTTCTCTGAATCCCTGCGTAGTGGGCAGCTGGGGAAAAAGTTCTTTCAGCCTGTGATAGGAAGAAGCTGAGAGTGATTATTGACTACTTAGAATAGCAGCCAGCCTGGGGGCGCCAAGATTTTTGCTAGAGTTTGTTTTCTGATAACCCTTGCAAGGGTAGACTTTCGTTGTTTATTTTGCTTTCCTGAGAAATAAAAGTAGTTCTAGTGACCCTGGTGACACGCAGGATTCCCTCACCTTGGAGAGATTTCATCTCTCATTCTGTTTTGGCTATGGGACAAGAAGTAAGGGGAAATCTCCCCAATGGCACACAGGTGGCAAAAAACTAAACCAGACAGGGATTAAAACCAGTGGCGGTGCGTCCATAAAGGGCGCAGGAGCGCCGCCCCCCCCCCCTCTCCTGCACCACTCTAATCACCATAGATAGATTCATGCATTGCAGGGCTGCAGTGATGGTTGCCTTTCTACAATTTTCTCCCATCTCCCGACTGCATCTCTGGAGCTCAGCCACAGTGATCTTTGGGTTCTTCTTTACCTCTCTCACCAAGGCTCTTCTCCCCCGATAGCTCAGTTTGGTAGGACGGCCAGCTCTAGAAAGGGTTCTGGTCATCCCAAACGTCTTCCATTTAAGGATTATGGAGGCCACTGTGCATTTAGGAACCTTAAGTGCAGCAGAATTTTTTTGTAACCTTGGCTAGATCTGTGCCTTGCCACAATTCTGTCTCTGAGATCTTTAGGCAGTTCCTTTGACCTCATGATTCTCAGTTGCTCTGACATACACTGTGAGCTGTAAGGTCTTATATAAACAGGTGTGTGGCTTTCCTAATCAAGTCCAATCAGTATAATCAAACACAGCTGGACTTAAATGAAGGTGTAGAACCATCTCAAGGATGATCAGAAGAAATGGACAGCACCTGAATTAAATATATGAGTGTCACAGCAAAAGGTCTGAATACTTAGGACCATGTGATGTTTTAGTTTTTCTTTTTTAATAAATCTGCAAAAATGTCAACAATTCTGTGTTTTTCTGTCAATATGGGGTGCTGTGTGTACATTAATGAGGGAAAAAAATGAACTTAAATGATTTTAGCAAATGGCTGCAATATAACAAAGAGTGAAAAATGTAAGGGGGTCTGAATACTTTCCGCCCCCACTGTATGTGGTGACCTTTGTGATGATATCATGTACTTTTTTCCAGAAAGGTTGGATGGAATTACAGTCCCACCAAACTTGGAGCATAGTGCCTTCTACCATGCCACACCTCCAACACGTGTTAGGTATAGTAGGTGAGAATTTGTGGAGAAGAGAGAGGGTTCTATACCAACGTGTTTCAATTTTGTAGCAATGTTCCTGGATAGCTACATTCATGGAACCCTTATGTGTGTATTCGTGTATGGTTTCCCATTCCTCCTCGGATAAGGAAGTAATGTAATTCTACATAAAAGTGTTATTGTAACAAAAGCCTATCTGAAGGACACTAAAAGTCTGTTACAGGAATTACAAGAGATTAATCTCACAGGTAAAGACAAAGTATTTCTGGTCACATCTGATATGACCAGTTTATAAACATGAAGATGATCTACTGGCCCTTAATTGGGCGCTCAGTAGGAGAGATGATCTGCCATTCAGACAAAAAGTTTTTTTGAGAAATGCGTTAGACTTTTGTCTTTCGCATTACTATTTCTGCTTTGGCCACAAGTTCTTCACTCAAAAGAGAGGGGTGGCAATGGGTGCGAAATTCGCTCCCAGTATAGCCAACCTCTTCATGGGTGAATGGGAGGACAAGGAGGTGTTCCATATGAGGAGACCAGAGCTCCTTTATTACAGACGCTACCTAGATGACCTGCTATTATTGTGGGCAGGTTCTGAGTCCACATTGAAAGAATATATAGTTGGTTTGAACGTTAATACGCACAATATTACAAGCCAGTGGAGTACCGAACAAATACACTTCCTAGATGTGAATATCTTTAGGGTTAAGGACAAATTACAGACAAAAGTGTTTTTTAAATCCACGGACAGAAATAGTTTTTTTCCTATGCATAGTGGGCATCATCAACTGTGGCTTTGTAATGTGCCTAAGGGTCAAATGATGAGAGTCAGGAGGAACTGTTCCACGTTGGAAGATTTTGACCAACAAGCAATGGTGCTAAAAAATAGGTTTGTTGAAAAGGGATATAAACTACAACAACTAGACCCTATTGTGGAAGAAGTAAGGGCTTTTACCTTGGGATCAGTGTCTGAGAGATAGAAATATGGAGAAGTAGAGTACATATTCCACAGTCATTGGCATATGCTTCATTTAGACAGAACTTTGTCAAGTGTTCTCCCTACTAAACCAAAGTTTATCTATCGCAAAGCACCGAGCTTTGGAGATTTGATCGTTAAAAGAGTAATAGGCCCGCCTGGTCGGAATCCAACATTTTGGGATCAAAACGGATTCTTTGTATGCAGAAAATGTAAGGCCTGTAGGGAGGTGTCTAGACCTATGAGGAGAATAGAGAAGTTCTCTTCAACCTCAAATAACAAAGAATTTTCAATCAAACAGTTTATCACATGTAATACATCACATGTAGTTTACGCCTTGCGGTGCTCTTGCGAGTTAATACACATAGGGAGAACTAAACGTCTGCTAAAAATTAGAATTGCAGAACACGTACATAACATTGCTATCGGTTTTAAGGATCATAATGTATCCCTTCACTTTAAGCAACACCATGATCAAGATCCCTCTGGACTTACATTTTAGGGAATAGATCACATTAAGCCATCTTGGAGAGGGTGTAATATCGTACGGGAACTCTCCAAAAGAGAAACGCAGTGGATCTTCCACACTCAGCCCGAAAGGGTTAAATATAGAACTGGATATAAAACTGCTTCATTAGCAATTATTAGGTCCATATGGGATTATGGAATGAGTTTACATAATGGTACCTGTCAAGACATTTCTCTTATGTTTGGAGGTTTATTTTTACTTCAGGATCTACTGCCTTGCATATCCAGGTCTATATCCAGTCAATATGGTTCTATTCAAATTCTACTTTCTATATGTTGCAGAGGGGCTCTTTATTCAATTTACCCTTTTTGTAATGATTCAGTCCTCTTCTGTAATATTATAGTTTATTTTTATTATCTTTACGGCTTCTGTGTGGAGTTTTTCCACCTATTTAGGAGAAAATGGGGTATTTCTGGTTCCAACTACTAACAATACACCCATTTATGACATAACCTAGGATCTCCATTATTATATACATATATAATATTTTTTCCTTTCCTATATATTATTCCTGAGTTCATATAAGTATGAACTTTCTCTGTCTATGGTAATTAGTTTTATCGATTTTAGAATATAAGGATCAATTAGCTTCTCAGAATATACCATTAGAAGTGTTATATGAACTAGTGTTAGTACATATTTTCAATGAGAATTATGAACTGCTATATGAACTAGTGATGGTACTTATTTTTAATAAAATTGCTGTGATCAGATTTTTTTTATGCTTTTCACCTTCTACATATTAATTATGGGATATGTGGTAAGATTGTAATGGTCTGTAGCATAATGTCGTTTGCTTTAGAACATGAGCATGATACTAATTTGCCAAAATGGACCTTGCTGTGCACCTTTAACAAATTGTGTTGTAGGCGGATTATGGGTTAACACCGATCGCCTGCTTGTTCGTTTGCTGTAGGTGGAATATTGGTTAAAACCAACTGCTTGCTCTATAGATAAATACCGGGATGCTGCGCTTTGAGGCCACACCCTTTCATAAAGTCGTGATGGCGAAACGCGGCATCAGGACGTGACCTCACGGCGACCAAAAATTACGTCACGACGTTGTGCGTTCCAAGATCCAGGGAAGCAACCAGGAAGGAGGAAGTGCTGGATGCTGATAATGTCTACTATACCCCATCCTCTTTAATCCCAGGGAAGGTGGATAAAAGTAAGCTCCTTAGCAACTGACCTTGAGTTACATGACCACAGTTGGATTGTCACTTCATTATGTTTTATTGGATTTTATACACCTGAATTTGCAAAAAAAATTTTTAAACGGAATTAGACTATGTTGAGTCTCTCTTACATGCATTTGGATTTCGGAGATGTTTTTTAAACTATCCTATGAGGAGATCCAGATCTACAGACCATAGGATGTTGATTGGGGCTTGATAACCTCCGGGTTTTGGTGAGTTTGAACCCCTTGTGGGTGTGTGGAGCACGAGGTGGAAAAGTGTTTGGTGAACGGTGCACTCATCAATTATCTACTGTTTACATCCTATATACCCACTCCACTAGAGACTCTTGTTTTATTTCGAGTTGAGTTCGCCTCTTAAATATTTATGTACACAGGAGTGATTTTGTAGTAGTCTGTCAGCTTTATATCAACTGACTGATGGAAGTGCCACTTTGATGTTTTTATTGTTACTCATCAGAGTTTTCCTCTAAGTGTGGTTAGAGGCCCTGAAACAGAGGAAAGGGTTGTAGATTTAGCTGCCCGTGAGAAGGCCACCAGGGATGGATGAATAAGTGGGTGTATCAAAGACTCTGTTGGCCAGTGCCTAGGCCGAAGCCATCGGAGATCTTGAATTGGGAATCGTGAAAAGGAGTTTTCAAAATATACCCATAATTTTTTATCGTAGTGGATATTCCAGTCAGCTATTCTGGTGAGATGGCAAGCTAGATAGTATTTTTGGAGGTCAGGCAAGCCTATCCCTCCCTTAATTTTGGTGCGGGTCAACCGAGTATATTTGATACGTGGTGGGGAATCCTTCCAGATAAATCTTGAGCAGGCCTGTCTATACATCACAAAGAAGGCTGTCGGAAGGTGAATTGGAATGGTCTGCATTACCGTAAGTATAAAAAGAGTGGAAGAATAGTAATTTTGAGTAAGGCTGAGAGGCCAAACCATGAGACATTGTAACCTGCCCAATCTTTTAGATCTGTTTTTGTTTTGTTCAGGATTACATGAAAATTATATTTATACAAGTCGGCCAATTTATTAGTGATCTGTATATCTAGGTATGTGATTGCCTCTTTCTTCCAGTGAAATTGTAGTTCTTAAATTTAACACAAATAAATATTTTTTTTGTGTTTTTTTTGTTACCACAAAGAACCATTACTTTTTTTATATTTTTAATTTTTGTTTGTATATAAAGTTCACACAAAGAACCATTTTTGGTTATCTATTTTTTTTTTTGGTAAAGTTACCACAAGAACATTATATATTTTTTTTGTGTTTTTGCAACCTCAAGGAGGTTATTGTCCCTTGTTAATTTGACATTGTCTCTAAATAAATGATGTTAGGTAAAACACATAAAGTCTTTTCATAAACTAAAATATCCATTTATTTATGGTAAAGAAAATAAAGAGGAAGTCAACGATGGTAAAAGTCTGTGGAAAAGAAAATTGGGATCTTGAGGAGTCCATATAAGAAGGAGCACAATCTGGTCCAGATATCCCAGAGATCAAGAGCAGCAGCAGATGACATAGATGTCCCCAGACTGTGGTACTACAACAGCCTGCATCTTATGTCAGACCAGACTGAACTCAGGTCATCACTTTCTTCTCTTCCCTGCAGCCTTCCCTCCACGCTGCCCTGCACCCTTCCCTGCAGCCTTCCTTGCATCCTTCCTTGTAGGCTGTGGCTCTGGTGGTTGAGTTGTGGCAGGAGGACAAGGAGGAGGAGGAGAAGGTGGAGGGGCTGCCTCATTTATTTGGGTGTTGGCAGTTAGCTCGCCCTTCAGCCCCTTGTGTATAGTATCAGCAAAAAGTTTTTCACAAATGAGGCATTGGCCTCACTCCATTTTAAGCAGCCTGCTGGCTAAATAACAGCCATAGGCCTCTTCAGCTTCGGGGGGGCTCTTAAGAAAATTTGTTGCCTCTCTCATGAGGCGTAGTGATGCCTCCTGTGTCACCGTCCCCTTCCTGGCCCTTTTTGTAGGAAGGCGGAGGGGAGCCACTTGTTATTGGGTCAGGCACCTACTGGGCCCGGCCACCTCCTGCCTGACACTGGGTCCGGCCTCCTCCTGGATGACACAGGGTCCGGCCTCCTCATGGATGACACAGGGTCCGGCCTCCTCCTGGCTGTCTCTGGGCCGGGCCTCCTCCTGCCTGCCACTTTCCCCACTTTCCTCCTGACTGACCTCATCCTGTGTATAAAAAAGGGACATAGTTTTAGTTTTGTTTTTGGTTCATCAATGACACACAATTTTCTTCTCATGACTTGCAAATTCAATGTTAATACATATATTAATAAGAGTATAGAATTCTGACACCATCATTTTTTAAAGCAGGTGACAAACATTTTTGGCCACTACTGTCAATTGATATGTATACATCATTTTTAGGATAAAATTCTTGTTAATCAATTATAACATCTAGTTAACATCATTAATATTAGGACACTAAATATTTTTTAAATTAATTTACCTGACTCCATATGGTCACACCCGGTTCTTCCAGGATGGAAGACCTAGCTTGGTCCTCATCAGCCTCTGCTGGGGTGGAGGGAAGGGTGCATGGAAGGGTGGAGGGATAGGTTGAAAGTGATGCCCTGGCTTCAGTCTGGTCATCAAGAAAACTTAGTTTATTGTAGTACCACAGCTTGGGTACATATACATCATCTGCTAATGCTCCTGATCTCAGGGAATTCTGGATCTTGTTATGCTCCCTCTTATACATATTTCTCAAGATCCCAATTTTCTGTAACAAAATCTCCATGGTTGCTTCTGGGATGAACGTCTGCACAAATGTCAGAAGTCTCTCCAGCGTTGACTTCCTTACGTGTTTTAGGTAATATTGAGGGTGTTTGACCTCCCACAGATTCCTCATCTCCCTGTACTTATCAATAAATGCCGACAGAATATCTGGCTCTTTAAATTTTGCATTCATGTTTTCTGTAAAAGATGAAGACATAAGACAAAAACACTTATGTTTCAGCTAAACCCTCATCATCTTATCCCAACATAGGCCTCATTAATCTGTAAGCCATATAGGCTGCTTGCTACAAAGTTTAGCAAAAAATAAAAGATTCAAATTACCTTCATTTATGGCATTCCGGTCGTCTGTCATCTACGCACAGAACGTACTTACGACACAATATGTAATAACGTTTTATCCACTTCGCATGCGTGAAACTCCGCCTGCTTTGCCCACCCCTGACTTTCTTTTTTAACGCATATTTTCTGCCCCCTTGTCTCTACCCACAGAACGTACGTACAACACATGCGTAATAACTCTTTTTAGACACTGCGCATGTGTGAAACTCCGCCTGCGTCGCCCGCCCCTGAAATTCTATTTTAACTCATATTCTCTGCCCCTTGTCTCTACGCACAGAACGTACGTAAGACACATGCGTAATACCTCTTTTTATACATTGCATATGTGTGAAACTTCGCTTGCGTCGCCCGCCCCTGACATTCTATTTAAACTCATATTCTCCGCCCCTTGTCTCTACGCACAGAACGTACATACGACACATGTGTAATACCTCTTTTTATTCACTGCGCATGTGTGAAACTCCGCTTGCGTCGCCCGCCCCTGACGTTCTATTTTAACTCATATTCCCCGCCCCTTGTCTCTACGCACAGAACGTACGTACGACACATGCGTATTACCTCTTTTTATACACTGCGCATGCGTGAAACTCCGCCTGTGACGCCCGCCCCTGACATTCTTTTTTACCGAATATTCTCCGCCCCTTCTTTCTATGGTTTAAGGCCTCCAATATGTCCTTTAAAGAGATGGTGGAGATGGTGGCAATTTTGAGAAAAAATGACTATGATGGGAAGTATGGACCGTACGCCCAGCCTAATTTCAGAAAAGCCAAAATAATGGTGAAGGTGGTGAAGACATTGCATCTTACTGTTGGGGTACGGCGCTCGAAAGATCAGATTCAGAAATGATGGTCCAACCTCAAACTCCAGGAGCCGGATCAGTACAGACGGATCCATAAAATGCTTAAAAAAAGTAAGTACTAGTCGTGTATTATGTTTATTACCTTGTATACTGCTCCATGTGCTTTTCTTTAACGTATGAGTTTAGATCGTTTGAAACGATCTTACTAAACATTGTTACATATATACACACACCTATATATTTATATATCTATCTATATATATATATATAGATAGATATATATATATCTACTATATATATATATATATATATATATATATAGATATATATATATCTATATATATCTATCTATCTATATATATATCTATATCTATCTATCTATCTATCTATCTATCTATCTATCTATCTATCTATCTATCTATCTATCTATCTATCTATCTATCTATCTATCTATCTATCTATCTATCTATAAATATGTATATATCTATGTAAATCTATATCTATCTATCTATCTATATATATAGCTATATATATATATATATATATATATATATATATATATATATATATATATATCGCTATATATATATCTATATATAGATATATAGATCTATATATATCTAGATCTATCTATCTATCTATTCATCTATCTATCTATTAGGGATGAGCCGAAAATTCGCACGAACGTTAGAGCCCCATCGACTCGAACGTTCGAAATCAAAAGTGCTCATTTTAAAGGCTAATTTGCATGGTATTGTCCTAAAAAGGGTTTGGGGACCCGGGTCCTGCCCCAGGGGACATGTATCAATGCAAAAAAAACTTTTAAAAATGGCCGTTTTTTCAGGAGCAGTGATTTTAATGATGCTTAAAGTAAAAAAAAAAAGTGAAATACTCCTTTAAATATCGTACCTGGGGGGTGTCTATAGTATGCCTGTAAAGTGGCACGTGTTTCCCGTGCTTAGAACAATCCCTGCACAAAATGTCATTTTTAAAGGAAAAAAAGTCATTTAAAACTGCTTGCGGGTTTAATGTAATGTCGGGTCCTGGCAATATGGATGAAAATCAGTGAGACAAATGGCATGGGTACCCCCCAGTCCATTACCAGGCCCTTTGGGTCTTGTATGGATATTGAGGGGAACCCTGCACCCAAATTAAAAAAAGGAAAGGTGTGGGGCCACCAGGCCCTATATACTCTGAACAGCAGTATACAGGCAGTGCAAACAAGACAGGGACTGTAGGTTTGTTGTTAAGTAGAATATGTTTGTAATTTTGAACGGGTACATTTTTAACATGTTTAGCTCCAGCCAAAAAATCTTTTTTAAGCTTTTTGGAAAACATAGGGAAGGGTTATCACCCCTGTAACATTTGTTTTGCTGTCTGTGCTCCTCTTCAGAAGATTTCACCTCACTTTTTGTCCCAATGACAAATGTTTTTTGAAAATTTTGGGTTTTTTGTGAAACAAGGATTGGTGATAAAGCATCAGTGGAAAGGAGAAATGTTTTTCCCATATTAACTCTTACAGGAGACAAATGGGGTAGATTTCATCTCACTTCCTGTTGTCTCATTCCGTTTGCAAGTAGGAGTCGTTTGTAAGTTGGATGTTTGAAAGTAGGGGCCTGCCCTATATGCTCAGCAGAAATTTGGGCCTTAGGTGTTATTGTGGCCACAACACTGTAAGCCCTCACAGGGCCCTGCTGTGAAATATTAGATCAAGAATTGTAATTACATGCCCCTGTTGAACAGGGGCAGAAAAATTGGGCCTTTGGTGGTGGTGCTGGTGCCACAACACTGTAAGTCCTCACTCGCTCTTGGTGGGTGCAGAAACGGGCCCTGCTGTGAAATATTAGATCAAGAATTGTAATTACATGCCCCTGTTGAACAAGGGCAGAAAAATTGGGCCTTTGGTGGTGGTGGTGCTGGTGCCACAACACTGTAAATCCTCACTCGCCCTTGGTGGGCGCAGAAATGGGCCCTGCTGTGAAATATTAGATCAAGAATTGTAATTACATGCCCCTGTTGAACAGTGCTAGCAATTCAATCGCTGGGCATGTGGATGGCTAGGAGCAAACTTCTTTTGGCGGTGCAGCAGCTGGGGCAGGGAAATTTGCCTGGTGCAATCTGACGTCGGTGTACCGAAAGCAGATTGCCCACAAGTACTTGGCTGTGACACACCTAATTCTACACCTTCATTCCTCTCAGTGCAGGTCTCAGGGAGGACTGAAGGTATAGTGGGCTTGGAGATCTCAGCTGATGAGGAGCAAGGAGAGGTCCTCTTTGTTATTTGGTGTGGGTCTTTTAGATACGCTTGCCAACAAACTGCATGGCAGGTCAACATATGTCTGGTCAAGCATGTGGTACCCAAGCGGATGTTTTGGCCACGCGAGATACGCTTGAGACATATGTTGCAAATAGCAGCGGTGCAATCTGATGCACTTGTCTCAAAAAAGGCCCACACCAAAGAACTTTTTGAATAACGCGCAGAGACTGCAGCGCCCTGCACATGTGGAGCTTTGGGGTGTGATGCAGTCAGTGTTCTGCCCTTAGGCTGGCCAATGGAGGGCATCCTGCCTCGTTGGTGATGTACCGCCTCCTCCTCCTCCTCCTCTCTCCTATCAGGCACCCACGTTGAGTCAGTGACCTCATCATCCCCTCCCTCCTCATCACTGGGGAAAACCTGGCAGTATGCTGCAGCAGGGGGAGCATGACTGCCAGATTGCTGTCCTTCTTGGGCACCCCCTCTGTCCATGCTCACGTTACTGCCTTCATCTAGCTCAGTATCATCATCAGAGCCTTCCAAACACTGGGCATCCTCCTGGAGCATGTACCCAACACTGTGGTCAAACAGTTCGAGGGACTCCTCAGGAAGACATGGTGGGGCTAGGGAAGGAGTCACTGATGCCATTGAGCCGAGGGAAGAGGCCGCTGCTTTGCCAGACAAAGTACCCTGAGCATGGGTGAGAGAGGATGAGGAGGATGAGGACGGCTTGGTCATCCACTCGACCAAGTCTTCCACTTGTTGCGGCTCAACATGGCCAGCTGCCGAAAAAAAGGCCAAGCGTGTCCCACAGCCACGTGCTGATGAGGATGCACCGTCTCCACGACCAGCACTAGACACAGAGCCTGCTTGCCCTCTTTAACTATCTTGTGACTGTCTGCCTCTCCTTGTTGGCCTTCCAGACATACTAATGGCCTGTAGCTGCACTAAGCTGGGATAAATATATATATATATATATATATATATATATATATATATATATATACATATATATACACACATATATGTACTGATACTGCAGCTAGCAAAATCAACTGCCTGCCTGTAGTATGAGAACACCACCAACCTTCTACAGGTAGCTTTAGCTGAACACTGTGCAGAGCTCACAAAAAACTAACTTGTAGCTTATTTAGCTGCCTGCGGTAGTGATAGGATCAGGAAAACACCACCAACCTTCTACAGGTAGCTTTAGGTGAACACTGTGCAGAGCTCCCAAAAAAATAACTTGTAGTTTTAGCTGAACACTGTGAGCAGGACGCACTACACTAACTTGTAGCTTTAGCTGAACATCTATCTATCTATCTATCTATCTATCTATCTATCTATCTATCTATCTATCTATCTATCTATCTATCTATCTATCTATCTATCTATCTATCTATATCTATATCAATATAGCTATTTCAATTTTTATCATGTATTCAACTAGGAACTCTGCCCAAAAAAAGACAATTTGTATACAACTTCACTACAATGTTTAGGATTACTATTCCTGGACTAAAATATCTGTGTGCTAAGTATATCTTTTGTTTCATTCACATAGGGGAGAAAAGTCTCAGACAAGATGAAGCCGAGAGTCAAGCAACAGCGCCACCCCCGAGGATGTTTATGAAGTACGCATGGGCACCCCACCAGGTCAGTGTCTGACACACCAGCTTACGGTAAGCTATATATGGCTGCATATTTCTTTTTTTCATTCAGTTTTAGGTCTGGTTGAACCTTTTAGCACAGACAGTGCACAACACCTAATTAGTCAGATAATGGCCTGAAATGGGTATATTGATTTAATGCGTAATCGGCTGGATAGTATGCAGCAGGAAATGAAGAACATGATCGATGTTTTGGGGAGAATCTAAATGCCCTTTTTCAACAAAAAAACATTGATCATGTTCTTCATTTCCTTGTTTGCTGACCCCATTCTGGGCCTTTTCTTTTATATTATTAAAATTCTATGCCTGTTTCCCAAAATTTTAATTAAAAAAAGGACGCCTGTTTTTTTTTATTACAAAAATACAACAAATATAGAGGCCGGTTTTTAAAAAAATTTAAAAAAAAAAAATATAGAGGCCTGTTTGTAAAAAAAAAAAAAAATTAAAAAAATATAGAGGCCTGTTTGTAAAAAAAAGTTTTAAAACAGATTAATAAAAAATCTATTAGTAATGAACAAGATGTGTGGCTTCTTCTTTCAATGCTCAATATCAGTTTGTTAAAAGTTATTAGTTGTTTACAGTGACAATGGTGCTTATTTAATAAAGGAAAATACACTTGGCACTACAAGTGCTCTAGGATAACCTAGGAGAAAGCCAAAAAGAAACTCAAGCAATAAATATAATTCAAGATTTGATCTGATCAAGATTTTTTATTTTAAAAAATTAAATATTCTGTGGCATTGCAATGGCCCCCCTACCCATAAAATAATCTACATATTGATCACAAACTTGACGGGCACTTTGGGGGGCCAAGCCAGTATGGACAGTATCCAGGCCCATCAGAGGATTGTCCCTAATAAGTCCGGCCTCAGGCCCAACTGGTAAAATATAATTTGTGGAATGTTTTTTTTAAAAAGTTGTGCAGGATGCAGCACGCTAGAATAATGTAATTCAGTTTGTATTCCGCCATGTTTATAGCTGTCTGAAACAAGCGGAACTGGCTGGTCAGAATCCCTAAAGCATTCTCCACAACTCTTCTCGCTCTGGCCAGCCGGAAGTTAAAAACCCTCCTCTCCGGGGTGAGGGTCCTTTGGGGGAATGGCCTCATGAGGTGCTTGCTCAGACTGAAGGGTTCATCTGCTATAAAGACAAAGGGGAGTCCTTCCACGTTATCGGCATCAGGTGGCAATCTCAGGCCATCACTCTGGAGACGCTGGTAGAACTCCGTCTGGGCAAATACTCCTCCATCCGACATCTGGCCATTCTTCCCCACGTCCACATACAGAAATTCATATTGTGCCGACACCACCGCCATTAAGACAATACTATGGAACCCCTTATAATTAAAATAGTATGACCCCGAATGGGGTGGTGGCACGATGTGGATGTATTTCCCATCTATAGCCCCTCCACAGTTGGGAAAGTCCCAAAGGGTGGCAAAATGGAATGCCACAGTCTGCCATTCCTGTGGCATTGAAGGAAACTGGGGAATCAAACAAGAAACAAAAAATTTGTAATTTTTAAAATAACATTCCAAGAACATTACACGTTTAAAACATTATTGTCCTGCATGAGTATAACATTAATTGAAATATTATTTATGAAATAATGTATAAAGGCCCACTTATCAGATTTCTCACCCCCTCTGATGGCACATTGTTACATTTTAAGGGGAGGGGGGGTGAAATTCAAAATCAAGTTTAAGGACACGCAGGGTTTGATTTACTAAAAAGGCTACAAGACTGTGCACTTTGAAAAGTGCAGTTGTTGCACTCTGCAAGTGCAGTTGTTCCAGAGCTTAGTAAATGAGGTAAGGCTTCATGTTGCAAGGAGTACACAATCACATGCAAGGGCAATTAATCAAAAAACTTTGTTGCTTGCACATGATTGGATGATGGAAATCAGCAGAGCTTCTGCTCATTTACTAAAGCCCTGGAGCAAATGCACTTGCAGAGTGCAAATGCATTTTGCAAAGTGCAACATATATTTGCTTTTTGTAAATCAACCCCACAGAACATTATAACAAATTATTAGGGGGGGGATTGTAAATCGAGTCAATAACACACAGACTATTTGGATGAATTTAAGGGGGGGGGGATTGTAAATCGAGTTAATGACACACACTTTTTGGATGAATTGTGGGGGGGAGGGGATTGTAAATCGAGTTAATGACACACAGACTATTTGGATGAATTTAAGGGGGGAGGGGATTGTAAATCGAGTTAATGACACACAGACTATTTGGATTAATTGTAGGGGGCGGGGATTGTAAATCGAGTTAATGACACACACACTATTTGGATGAATTGTAGGGGGGAGGGGATTGTAAATTGAGTTAATGACACACACACACTATTTGGATGAATTTAAGGGGGGGATTTTAAATCGAGTTAATGACACACACACTATTTGGATGAATTGTAGGGGGGATTGTAAATCGAGTTAATGACACACACACTATTTGGATGAATTGTAGGGGGGAGGTTATTGTAGATCGAGTTAATGACACACACACTATTTGGTTGAATTGTGGTGGGGGGGGGATTGTAAATCGAGTTAATGACACACAGACTATTTGGATGAATTGTAGGGGGGATTGTAAATCGAGTTAATGACGCACAAACTATTTGGATGAATTGTAGGGGGGGGATTGTAAATCGAGTTAATGACACACAGACTATTTGTATGAATTGTAGGGGGGAGGGGATTGTAAATCAAGTTAATGACACACACACACTATTTGGATGCATTTTAGGGGAAAATAAGTACAACACGAGATTAGCAGAAGAAGCCCAAAGGGTGTCGTACGGGCTATTGAACTTCCGCTTTATAGTCTCGTCGGACTTGGTGTACGTCACCGCGTACTAGGCTGTCGGACTTTTGTGTGATCGTATGTAGGCAAGTCCGTTCATTAGAAAGTCCACCGCAAGTCCGCCAAAAGTCCATCGAAAGTCTGTCGATCGGGCTGTCGGACTTTTGTAGCCGAAAAGTCTGACCGTGTGTAGGCGGCATAAGTCCTGAGGGGTAAGTGAAATATTTAATGCATGTGATTTCTCATAATTCACTTTAAAGTTTGTAAGGGTGCCAAAATATTCTATATCTTTCAATAGGTTCAGTAGGGTGATGAGAGGTGATCTTAGTGATAGCAGAATGTCACCTGCATAGGCGGCTACTTTAATTTCCCTATCCCCTCCCCTATCTGGACTCCCATGATATTAGTGTTTGATCTCAGTTTGTTTAGAAAAGGTTCCAGGGTACCCACCAAGGAACATCCCTGGTGGGTGCCGTTGCCAATGTTGAAGGCATCCGACAGGTGGCCATTTACCTTTACACGTGCGGTAGGACTAGAGTATAATGACATGATATGTGTCAACATGCGTGGTTGAAGTCCCGTCGCTGTCAGAGCCTCTCGCATATAGTCCCAGGCCACTCTGCCTCTCTACTCGGGACAAAACCTACCTGGTCTAGGGATATGAGATTGGGAAGAAGCGGTAGCAATATATTGGCCAGAATCTTTGCATAAAGTTTTATATCTACGTTCAGTAGAGAGATGGGTCTATAGTTTGATACTTGTGTGACATCTTTACCTTCTTTAGGGAGGACCGTTATGTGTGCATCTAACATGTGACCTGTAGAAATATTAGGTACTGAGAGGGCGTTGAAAGTCGTCATCATCTTAGGAGACAAGACATCCATGAAACATTTATAATATTGTAGTGAAAGTCTATCAGGGCCTGGGCTCTTACCAGGTTTCATTTGTTTATCTCCTGTTCAGAGAGGGGGTCTTCCATCTCTTCAGCCTGCTGTTTCGTGATTGTTTGTGTACCGTACTGGGTTAAAAAGTCTGCAATTACCTCCCTTCTGGATTCCGGGGACATTAGGTTTGTGTCTTCTGAACATATGTTATAAAGCTTTGAATAGTAAATTTTTCAGCTATACCCTCATTAGTCGCATGTAATGTTCCATGCTGATCGCGTATGTGGTGAATTGTTAGAGAGGTTCTTGAAGTCTGCACTGCCCTTGCCAGAAGTCTACCACTTTTGTTGCAGTGCTCGTAGAATATCTTCTGACGGAGCACATATCGGTGTTTTGTATGCTTCCCCAATTCTTCCAGCAGAAGGGATCGTGTGTCCTGCAAGGATTTTTGTGATTGTGAATGTTTGTGGAGAGTTTCTAGTCTATGAATTTTATCTATTAGCATTTTGACCATTTCCTGACATTTTCTTTTAACAGCTGCCACCAGATCCAATAATTCTCCTCGGATCACACACTTGTGGGCCTCCCATAGTGAAATTGGGGAGATGTCCGGTGTGTCATTTTCCGCAAAATATAGCTGAATTCGTGATTGAGTCTGGAGATGTTGTCTGGGTCCTTCAATAAAGGAGGGTTTAATCTCCAAGTTTTAGTTCTGTACTCTGTTTCAGGAAAGGTCAGAGTACAGGAAATTGGATGATAATCCGCTAAAAACATTGGCTCTATCGTTGCTTGAGTAAGGTGGGTTAAATCTTATTGGGAGAGGAGAAAATAATCAATTTTGGAATATTTTTGGAACAGTGCTGAAAAGAACGTGTAGTCTTGTCCTGTTGGAAATAGAGTGCACCAGGTATCGTGCAAAGTTAGATTCTATAATTGCAGTTTGATTTGGCGTAAGGCCCGGTATGTCAGAGTATATGTACCTGATGAGGTGTCGGGATTCAGTAGCACATTAAAGTCCCCTCCTAGAATGATTATTCCCTCTGTAAATGTGGACAGTAAATCAGTTACCTTCCTCATAAATTAAACTTGATGTTCATTTGGACAACATATGTTAGCCAGTGTTATTGGTTTGGAAGCGAATTGGCTTTTATGAAAACAAATCTACCCTCTGGGTCTATGAAGGCATCTTTCATAGTGAATTGCGCATGTTTGGATATTAGAATGGATACGCCCTTAGTTTTAGCAGCATTATTAGTGTAATTAATTGCTGTCTGGTATAGGTGATTGGAGAGTATAGAGACCGATCTAAAGTAGGTCTCTTGTAGAAAGAGTCATTGAGCTTTATGCTTGGAGAGTGCGGACAAGACTTGCAATCTTTTTTCTGGGGTGTTTAACCCTTTTAGATTAAGTGAAACGCATTTTAAAGTAAGAGACCGTTGTGTTTTTGGTATTTTTTGCATGGCTTACTGAGATGTGGGTTTAATGAGGCCCAACGAGTTAATGTACGGGGGGAACCCTAAGCCTCAGTGGAGGGCCGACCGAGGGGGGAGCAGAGACGTACAGGACGCACCAAGTAAGGGGGAGCAAAGAAAAAGGGGAGGGGAGGAGGAAAGGAGGGGGGAATAGAAACGCAGGAACAGAGACAGAAAAAGGAATTGGAAATTCTCTTGCGAGTGTCACACGCTATGTGTAAGGGTAGATAACGGAGGTGAAAATAGCGGTCATATATCACTTAACAGAGGGAACAAAAAAGGGGGGTAGGGGAAAGAGAATAGAAGGAAATGGGAAGGAAGAAGTATAGCATAAATACTACTGCTCATGGGGTAGAAGTATGGACAAGACCAACAGTTTCCCGCATCCCCGAGGACTTATATGAGCTTATAATGTATTGGCAAATCTCGGGATTTTGAATCTTAAGATAGAAAATCAGCCACATAAAATTTTGATCATGCAAGCATTTGAAGATATCACTCTAAGGTCACCAAGAAAAAACGAAAAGTTATTAACCTGCATTATGTGTTTAAGTTAAACAATGTGTCTATATCAGGACCCAAAACCCAAGAATTTTTCCATATTTAAACCATAAGATAATCAACTATTGTGTGGTCACTATTCCTTAGGAAAAGGGTATTAACTGTCTATTATAATGTTAAAGTGGGGTTCCACCCAAAAAAACAAAAATACCTGAAAAATTCTAAAAAACCAAAAAAAAAAATATTTGGATATTTTTTTTTACTTACCTCTAAATGCCTGTTGCTAGGTGGTCCCTCGTAGTCTGCCTCTTCCTTTGCCTGGGCTGGTGACATCACTTCCCCCTCGGCCCAGGAAGGGCTCAGCTCTGCTCCCTCCCTCCTGTCAATCATCTGGGACCCATTACAGGTCCCAGGTGATTGAGCAGCCAATCATGGCACGCGGCGCCGCTCGCGCATGCGCAGTGGGTGCCAGGCTGTGAAGCCACAGCCCGACACCCACAGTTGAAATGCCGGCGCCGATGAGCGGAGGGGGGACTAACGGGGCTTCGATCCCCCGCATCGCTGGACCCAGGGACGGGTAAGTGTCCAATTAAAAGTCAGCAGCTGCAGTATTTGTAGCTGCTGACTTTTAATTTTTTTTTTTTTTAATGGACCCCCTGGGTGGAACTCCTCTTTAATGTCCTCCTGTCCCTGCTAGCGAGAAAACAGACATGAAATATAACACTAGATCAATGTTGATATAATGTATACCTTAGTTTGAGTAGGTGTAAAATTCTGAGTTTTGTCAGAAGGAGAGGGCACAGCCCAGCATCCTGCTCGGGAGTGTCATAGACCTGCATTCTCCATGACACAAGTAGACCAAAGGCCCCTGAAATGGGTGTAATAAGAATTTGTAAGAAAGCTAAAAGAAGCCATAAATTGAAGGCCACAGCTGCCTATGAAACTAAGTTGACATTTGCTAAGTTGTGTCATGGAGAACTTAAATGGTTAATGATGCCGTACTCTCCGGTCTGAGGCTGCACCATCTCCCAAATTCTCCCCATCAGAAACAAACACCTTATGTTCATTATATTTAATGCGCATTAATAACAAACTGGTTAGGAGATTATAACCATCTTACTGGGTCTAGAACTTAGGGAACTAAATCCTTAGGGAACAAGTAAACATATTAAGATGAAAATAACCAGGTTATATTAAGATCTTCAAGCACACTGTGGGGGTCATTTACTATAGAGCTACGGCGCTAATTAGTGCTAATTGCTGATAATTTGTGACAATTTACCGCTAATTAGCGCTAAAATGGTATTCACTATAGCGCTGGTGAGAAAATACTCCCAAAATCAAATTTACTATAGTTTCCTGAAACCAAATAGCGTCCAAACCCTTACTCTGCTAAAACCTGGAGTAGTGCACATGGAAATAATGTTTAGAGCGTGATATAATTGCCTAAATGGTACTGAAATATGCGGTATATTATTTAAAGATAATCTGCTTTTAAACTGAGTGAAAAAGTGATTTCTACACTGAAATATCTTTAAAAGTCTAAGAAGTAAAAAATTCCCCATTTTGGATATCTAGGTGCCAACACAACTGAGCATGCTCAGACCTGAAAATAGCTCTCATTTTAACTCAAGTGTCTTTTTTACCCGGTGCTATAATAAATACCAAAATGAGAGCTAATTAGAGAGCATTTTTGGAAGTGAAAATCTGCTCTATTCTAGTCCAAATCAAGTTTCAACCATTGATTCTAATGGAACAATTGCAACTTTCAAACAAAATCTTTCTCTGAAATAAATTTTCCTTTGCAACATTATTGCTTCTACTTAAAATATTTTGATTTTAAGAATGCTAGAATGTGGACTGTTTTGATGTTTTGGTAAAACATATTTTTCTCTGTCACTTTCACTTGTTACTTTCCATCTCACAACAATCTTTACCCAAACTCACACAGGTGTCTTTACAAACCACAAACAATACCATTGCTGATGCAAATTTAAAATGAATCACAATTTTTTGTGCTTTTTATTATTTCCAAATATTCATAATTTGAGCCCAAAAAATGTGATATGTGTATCAACATCAGAAATCAAAAGGTAATTCCCAAAAATTTGAGGGTAATATTCTACTCTCACCCACAAAAAAAAACAAATATCACAGATTAAATCAGGAAGAATTACTCTTGAGTAATGTAATTCAATCACCTGTATGTCCAAAGAAATGTAATATTTATGTGTTTTTATGTGTAGGAGGTTCTCACACGTGGCAGCTCTGTGGCTTAGGGGTTAGAACTTCTGCTTAGAGATCCCTGAGCCTCTGGGTTCAAATCCCAAACATGCTGCTTCATGTAGAGAAGTTGTCTCATCTCCCAGGTCCTATAACTATGTCTAAATGTAGTATTTAATGTGTAGGAGGGTTCTACCACCATTGTAAATCTTTTTTTCCAGATACACTATTTAGCCAAAAGTATTGGGATGCCTGCCTTTACACACACATGAACTTTAATGGCAGCCTAGTCTTAGTTCGTAGGGTTAAATTTGATTTGGCCCACCCTTTGCAGCTAGAACAGCTTCTGCAAAGGCTGTCCACAAGGTTTAGTGTGTCTATGGGAATGTTTGATCATTCTTCCAAAAGTGCATTTGTGAGGCCAGGCACTGATGCTGGATGAGAAGGCCTGGCTCACAGTCTCTGAGCTAATTCAGCCAAAGTGTGTTCTATCGGGTTGAGGGCAGGACTCTGTGCAGGCCAGTCAAGTTTCTCCACCCCAAACTTGCTCATCCATGTCTTTATGGACCTTGCTTTGCGCATTGGTGTGCAGTCATGTGGGAACAGGAAGGGGTTTTTCCCAAACTGTTCCCACAAAGTTGGGAGCATGAAATTGTCCAAAATGTCTTGGTATGCTGACGCCTTAAGAGTTCCCTTAACTGGAACTAAGAGGCCAAGCCCAACCCCTGAAAAACAAGCCCACATCATAATCCCCCCTCCACCAAATCATTTGGACCAGTGCACAAAGCAAGGTCCATAAAGACATGGATGAGTGATTTTGGGGTGGAGGAACTTGACTGGCCTGGACAGAGTCCCGACTTCAACACAACAGAACACCTTGGGGATGAATTAGAGAGGAGACTGTAGGTCAGGCCTTCTCGTCCAACACCAGTGCCTGACCTCACAAATGCACTTGGAAGAATGGTCAAACATTCCCATAGACACACTCCTAAACCTTGTGGACAGCCTTCCCAGAAGAGTTGAAGCTGTTATAGCTGCAAAGGGTGGGCCAAATAAGTTTTGAACCCAATACTAATACTGGGATGCCATTACAGTTCATGTGCGTTTAAAGGCAGGCGTTCCAATGCTTAGGCCAATATATTGTATATTGCTTGTGACACTGAGCATGGCTATGGACTTAGGGCTGGTTCACACCACAGAGATGCAGAGAACATGTGTGAGGCTGCCTAGTGGCTAAGTGGGTAGCAGTTCTGTCTAGCAGCACCTGGGATGTTGGTTCAATTCACCAACGTGCTAATGCTTGTCTTGAAGTTTATATGTTCTCCCTGTGTGGGTTTCTCGCTACAATCCAAAGACATGCTGGCATTTTATTTGTCTCCTGTCGGTTCTAATGTAAGAAAGTTAATTTTGGACTTTATGGAAGCCCATTGCAGCCAGGGACTGAGGTTAATGTTTATTAGCACTAACCATGCCCAGGGACTTGGGCATTTAAAATTTTAGGGTTTACACTGCACAGATACATATGCTTAGAAAACTGTTGCTTTATGTGGATGCAAATGGACTTTGATCTTTGGCCTGTAGTTGGAGATTTGATGCACATAGTCAAGGGCTAACACAGTTGTGAATAGTATTATGTGTTCCTGCTCATTAGGTGCAATCACTTTAGACATACATGAAGAGTAGAGACGAGCCAAACACCCCCCCTGTTCGGTTCGCACCAGAACATGTGAACAGGCAAAAAATTTGTTCGAACACGCAAACACCGTTAAAGTCTATGGAACTCAAACATGAATAATCAAAAGTGCTAATTTTAAAGGCTTATATGCAAGTTATTGTCAAAAAAAGTGTTTGGGGACCTGGGTCCTGCCCCAGGGGACATGTATCAATGCAAAAAAAGTTTTAAAAACAGCAATTTTTTCGGGAGCAGTGATTTTAATAATGCTTAAAGTGAAACAATAAAAGTGTAATATCAAAGCACCCTCCCAATGTTGAAGGCATGTGGCCTGGTACGGTTCAGGGGGGCGCTCTCTCATCCCCCCTCTTTTCCTGCAGCCTGCCAGGTTGCGTGCTCGGATAAGGGTCTGGTATGGATTTTTGAGGGGGACCCCACACCATTTTTTTTAAAAATGTTGGCGCGAGGTTCCCCTAATAATTATACCAGACCTGAAGGGCCTGGTATGGAATTTAGGGGGACCCCCAAGCCATTTTTTTTTTAAATTTTGGTTCGGGGTTCCCCTGTGGGGAAATCCCATGCCGTTTTTATCAATGAACTTTTATGTGTATTGCCGGACCGACAATTCATTAATAGCCGCGAGTAGTTTTAAATGACTTTTTTTCCTTTGAAATGTCATTTTGCTGTCAGACTGTTCTAAACACGGGAAATATGCGCCCCTTTACAGGCAAACTGTAGACACCCCCCAGGTACGAAATTTAAAGGAATATTACACTTTTATTGTTTCACTTTAAGCATTATTAAAATCACTGCTCCCGAAAAAACGGCCATTTTTAAAACTTTTTTTGCATTGATCCATGTCCCCTGGGGCAGGACCCAGGTCCCCACACACTTTTTATGACAATACCATGCATATAAGCCTTTAAAATTAGCACTTTTGATTTCTCCCATAGACTTTTAAAGGGTGTTCCGCGGCTTTTGAATTTGCCGCAAACACCCCAAATTGTTCGATGTTCGGCGAACTTGCGAACAGCCGATGTTCGCGTCGAACATGAGTTCGACTCAAACTCAAAGCTCATCCCTAATGAAGAGATAGATTGAAAGATACTGGTGGGCGTGTACTTCTATTGGGTGTGTCAGTGTGTTAACAATACAACCTCTCTTATATAAAGGCCTGCAGTAGGGAGGTTTGTTTGGCCTGAGAAGGTCAGGTTTTTTGCTGTGATTTGTGGGGGAGAAGGAATGATATTGTGCATATTGACAAATGCCCAACTAGGGATATTTGCTAAAATTCTTGTGCATTTTTTCAAATAAAGTGGGTTTATGTGGCCATGCTGTAAATGTTGTGTGTGTATTGTTCCTGTCTGATCATCCAAACATCGTTTGGAAGCATCTGCTGACCTTCTACCCTTTTTGATCTTGTTTAATCGTGTACACCGAAATGCAGCTTCCAGCAGAACATGGTCACCAATGTATGTGTGTGTGGATTGTGAGCTGGTGGTGAGTGTTTTGAATAAGTCTTTTTTAATATTATGTTGGAATGCTTTGTAAGAATGACTGCTAAGTATGTTTCTATAATCTTGCAGATAAAAACGTGATGTGTTGCCCGTTATACACTGAAATTAAAGCTGTGTCCACTCTAAGGTTTTGTCAAATTTTAGATTGTAAGCTCCTATGAGCAGGGCCCTTAAAATCCCATTGCTAAATGTAGCACCATATATCCTGTCCAAATTTTTTTGAAGCTAGTAAATGAATGTACTTTTTTTTCTGCTGGTAAAATAAAAGTACATTATTGAGCTTTGTTGTGGTGTTTTTTTCTTCTACTTTTCTTTCTCTTTAGTTTTTGTAGGTGGTGGTTTTGGGAAAGTGCAATATCTCTTATATCTTATTTCAATATGTATTTGTGCACCAAAAAAAGAATCTCTTCGCCCTGGTTCACATTGATGCTGCTTTAAAATCGCACTACTTTACTTGAAGTAGCACGATTTCAAAGTAGCAAGGTCAGCATGATTTCAGGTGCTACTTGATAGACATCCATGTGGCTTCATACACAAATGTCTATGATCTCTCAAATCGCATGACAAATCGCTCCAATGTAAACCTAGGCTTCTGCACACCTGCAAGTAAATGATAAAGGTGGAATCTTTATATATAACAGCTGTGGAGAATTGCAGGTAATTAATTCAGCTGGTGGATAAGCAGTGTTGTATGTGTCAGCTTTAGTTCACATTGGTGCGATTTGACATGTCAAAGCGGTGGCAATTGCACTATTTTAATTGGTGTGACTTTGGGGTGCAATTTGTATTGATATCAGTGCAGAAACCTGCACAGATGTCTCTGAAATTCCCCCTGCAGTCGCGACTGACATGCAGGAATTAAATTGTGTGATTTCAGCTGAATGATTGTCTCCCTCTGTCAGCGTGAAACAGGGCTCAAACTGGGCCTTTTGTTTTTGTCATTCACCGACTGCTAAACCAGGGACACCATTTCTTATCAAACGCCTTTAAATATCATAAGTAGAAGTACAAATTTGCATATCTTCAAAAAAACAAAAATAATAAAATTCTAATTGTGGTCGCAATCAAATATTTGCAGCAGCGATCAAAAGAGTTCGGTTTCGCCTTCTGACCCAGAAATAAGTCATGTAATCACCCGGAAGTTCCTGTGCTGGTCAAGATCTCCATCTAGGTGAACAAGGCAAGGTCCCTCTTTAGCAAAGAGGAGGTGCTGCTCATTTTCCGGATAAGGATATGATACGTACTTGTGCTTAATCAATGTGGGGGTGGATGTAGTAGTTATATTTGGTGTGGGTGGGGTTCATTGATTTGTTTGGCATCCCCACACATTTGCTTCTGGCCTATGTGCACACATCACTTCCTGCATTTGTTCTACTGATGTAAATGCAATTATAAATGAGAGCTCCTTTCTATTAACCAGTTGCCGACTGCCGCACGACGATGTACGTCGGCACAAGGGCACGGGCGGTCGGCTTCTGTCTGGGAGCGTTCAGACGTGAGGGGGAGCCCATCCATTCGTGGCCCCCCTCGCGATCGCTCCCAGCCAATGAGAATCTTCCTCTGCCTCTGTATAGTAAACAGAGGCAGAGGAAATGATGTCATCTCTCCTCGGCTCGGTATTTTCCGTTCCGGCGCCGAGGAGAGAAGACATAGATGTGAGTGCACAAACACTACACACACAGTAGAACATGCCAGGCATACATTACATCCCCCATCACCCCCCGATCACCCCCCTGTCACACTGACACCAAGCAGTTTTTTTTTCTGATTACTGCATTGGTGTCAGTTTGTGAATGTTAGTGTGGTAGGGTAGTTAGTTTTAGGCCCCCTTTAGGTCTAGGATATCCCTCTAACCCCCCCTAATAAAGTTTTAACCCCTTGATCACCCCCTGTCACCAGTGTCACTAAGCAATCATTTTTCTGATCGCTGTATTAGTGTCACTGGTGACGCTAGTTAGGGAGGTAAATATATAGGTTCCCCGCCAGTGTTTTATAGCGTCAGGGACCCCCATATACTACCTAATAAAGGTTTTAACCCCTTGATCACCCCCCGTCGCCAGTGCCACTAAGCGATCGTTTTTCTGAACGCTGTATTAGTGTCACTGGTTACGCTAGTTAGGGAGGTAAATATATAGGTTCGTCGTCAGTGTTCTATAGCAACAGGGACTCCCATATACTACCTAATAAAGGTTTTAACCCCTTGTATGCCTCCTAGTTAACCCTTTCACCGGTGATCACTGTAAAACTGTTACGGGTGACGCTGGTTAGTTAGTTTATTTTTTATAGTGTCAGGGCACCCGCCGTTTATTACCGAATAAAGGTTTAGCCCCCTGATCGCCCGGCGGTGATATAACTTAGGTTTTAGGGTCAGACAGGGTCTGCGTCGCCCCAGGTTAGCGCCAGTAGCGCTAACACCCACGCACGCACCATACACCTCCCTTAGTGGTATAGTATCTGAACAGATCAATATCTGATCCAATCAGATCTATGCTAGCGTCCCCAGCAGTTTAGGGTTCCCAAAAATGCAGTGTTAGCGGGATCAGCCCAGATACCTGCTAGCACCTGCATTTTGCCCCTCCGCCTGGCCCAGCCCAGCCCACCCAAGTGCAGTATCGATTGATCACTGTCACTTACAAAACACTAAACGCATAAATTGCAGCGTTCGCACAGTCAGACCTGATCCCTGAGATCGCTAACAGTTTTTTTGGTAGCGTTTTGGTGAACTGGCAAGCACCAGCCCCAGGCAGCATCAGGTTAACGCCAGTACCGTTAACACCCACGCACGCACCGTACATCTCCCTTAGTGGTATAGAATCTGAACGGATCAATATCTGATCCGATCAGATCTATACTAGCGTCCCCAGCAGTTTAGGGTTCCCAAAAACGCAGTGTTAGCGGGATCAGCCCAGATACCTGCTAGCACCTGCATTTTGCCCCTCCGCCCGGCCCAGCTCAGCCCACCCAAGTGCAGTATCAATCAATCACTGTCACTTACAAAACACTAAACGCATAACTGCAGCGTTCGCAGAGTCAGGCCTGATCCCTGCGATCGCTAACAGTTTTTTTGGTAGCGTTTTGGTGAACTGGCAAGCACCAGTGGCCTAGTACACCCCGGTCGTAGTCAAACCAGCACTGCAGTAACACTTGGTGACGTGGTCCCATAAGTGCAGTTCAAGCTGGTGAGGTGGCAAGCACAAGTAATGTCCCGCTGCCACCAAGAAGAAGACAAACAGGCCCGTCGTGCCCATAGTGCCCTTCCTGCTGCATTCGCCAATCCTAATTGGGAACCCACCACTTCTGCAGCGCCCGTACTTCCCCCATTCACATCCCCAACCAAATGCAGTCGGCTGCATAAGAGGCATTTTCTTTATGTCCTCCCAAGTACCCCTACCCAACGAACCCCCCAAAAAAGATGTCGTGTCTGCAGCAAGCGCGGATATAGGCGTGACACCCACTATTATTGTCCCTCCTGTCCTGTCAATCCTGGTCTTTGCATTGGTGAATGTTTGAACGCTACCATTCACTAGTTGAGTATTAGCGTAGGGTACAGCATTGCACAGACTAGGCACACTTTCACAGGGTCTCCCAAGATGACAAAAAAATATATTAAAATCAAAAAAATAGTTTTCGTTTCATTGTTTTTTCTCTCTATTCTCTCTCTATTGTTCTGCTCTTTTTTACTGTATTCTATTCTGCAATGTTTTATTGTTATAATGTTTTATCAGGTTTACTTTTCAGGTATCCAATTTTTTATACTTTACCGTTTACTGTGTTTTATTGTTAACCATTTTTTTTGTCTTCAGGTATGCCATTCACGACTTTGAGTGGTTATACCAGAATGATGCCTGCAGGTTTAGGTATCATCTTGGTATCATTCTTTTCAGCCAGCGGTCGTCTTTCATGTAAAAGCAATACTAGTGGCTAATTAGCCTCTAGACTGCTTTTACAAGCAGTGGAAGGGAATGCCCCCACCCCCACCGTCTTCCGTGTTTTTCTCTGGCTCTCCTGTCTCAACACGGAACCTGAGAATGCAGCCAGTGATTTAGCCAGCTGACCATAGAGCAGACCAGAGTGGCTCCAAACATCTCTATGGCCTAAGAAACCGGAAGCTATGAGCATTTCATGACTTAGATTTCGCTGGATGTAAACAGCGCCATTGGGAAATTGGGAAAGCATTTTATCACACTGATCTTGGTGTGGTCAGATGTTTTGAGGGCAGAGGAGAGATCTAGGGTCTAATAGACCCCAATTTCTTCAAGAAAGAGTACCTGTCACTACCTATTGCTATCATAGGGGATATTTACATTCCCTGAGATAACAATAAAAATGATTTAAAAAAAATGAAAGGAACAGTTTAAAAATAAGATAAAAAAGCAAAAAAAAAAAAAGCAAAAAAAAAAAAAAGCACCCCTGTCCCCCCCTGATCTCGCGCTAAGGCGAACGCAAGAGTCAGTCTGGCGTCAAATGTAAACAGCAATTGCACCATGCATGTGAGGTATCACGCGAAGGTCAGATCGAGGGCAGTAATTTTAGCAGTAGACCTCCTCTGTAAATCTAAAGTGGTAACCTGTAAAGGCTTTTAAAGGCTTTTAAAAATGTATTTATTTTGTTGCCACTGCCCGTTTGTGCGCAATTTTAAAGCATGTCATGTTTGGTATCCATGTACTCGGCCTAAGATCATCTTTTTTATTTTATCAAACATTTGGGCAATATAGTGTGTTTTAGTGCATTAAAATTTTAAAAAAGTGTGTTTTTTCCCCAAAAAATGCGTTTGAAAAATCGCTGCGCAAATACTGTGTGAAAAAAAAATGAAACACCCACTATTTTAATCTGTAGGGCATTTGCTTTAAAAAAATATATAATTATTGGGGGTTCAAAGTAATTTTCTTCCAAAAAAAAATAATTTTTTCATGACACCATCCAAGTGTCAGAAAGGGCTTTGTCTTCAAGTGGCTAGAAGAGTGGGTGATGTGTGACATAAGCTTCTAAATGTTGTGCATAAAATGCCAGGACAGTTCAAAAACCCCCCAAATGACCCATTTTGGAAAGTAGACACCCCAAGCTGTTTGCTGAGAGGCATGTAGAGTCTATGGAATATTTTATATTGTGACACAAGTTGCGGGAAAAAGACAATTTTTTTTTTTTTTGCACAAAGTTGTCACTAAATGATATATTGCTCAAACATGCCATGGGAATATGTGAAATTACACCCCAAAATACATTCTGTTGCTTCTCCTGAGTACGGGGATACCACATGTGTGAGACTTTTTGGGAGCCTAGACGCGTACGGGACCCCGAAAACCAAGCACCGCCTTCAGGCTTTCTAAGAACGTAAATTTTTTATTTCACTCTTCACTGCCTATCACAGTTTCGGAGTCCATGGAATGCCCAGGTGGCACAAAACCCCCCCAAATTACCTTATTTTGGAAAGTAGACACCCTAAGCTATTTGCCCGAGAGGTATAGTGAGTATTTTGCAGACCTTCACAAAGTTTTGGAAATTGAAAAAAGAAAAAAAAAATTTTTTTTCTTGTCTTTCTTCATTCAAAAACAAATGAGAGCTGCAAAATACTCACCATGCCCCGTAGCAAATAGCTTGGGGTGTCTACTTTCCAAAATGGGGTCATTTTGGGGGGAGTTGTGCCACCTGGGCATTCCATGGCCTTCGAAACTGTGATAGGCAGTGAACAGTGAAATTAAAAATTTACACCCTTAGAAATCCTGAAGGCGATGACTGGTTTTCGGGGCCCCGTAATAATGCTTAAAGTGAAACAATAAAAGTGTAATATTCCTTTAAATTTTGTACCTGGGGGGTGTCTATAGTATGCCTGTAAAGTGGCATGTGTTTCCCGTTTTAAAACAGTCTGACAGCAAAATGACATTTCTACGGAAACCTCTGTAGCATCAGAGGGGGGCGGGGTCACCTGTACATGTCACTGGGTAACCCCGTGGCGTTTCCCCGTTGCGTGACCGACAATTCATTAATAACTAGCGCTAGCACTTTTAAATGATTTTTTCCCGTGTTCTAAACACGGGAAACGTGCGCCACTTTACAGGCATACTATAGACACCCCCAGGTACGAAATTTAAAGGAATATTACACTTTTATTGTTTCTCTCTAAGCACTATCAAAATCACTGCTCCCGAAAAAATGGCCATTTTTAAAACTGCTTTCCATTTGCATTAGCGCTGAGTTTCTGAGAGTTGAAGTCTTTCTGGCCTTTCCTTGAGAGCTATTTTTTGGTACTGCAGGATAATTTTTTTGGTGCTATAGTAAATGACCCCATTGTCTTTTTCAGTAGTACACTATTATGGGTGAGATACACAGTTACATAGTAAAGTTAGGTTGAAATAAGACACAAGTCTATCTAGTTCAACCAATAATAAATAAATACAATCTCATATACACAATCCTTCACCCACAGTTGATCTAGAGGAAAGCGAAAAACCCCAGCAAAGCATGCTCCAATTTCCTATAGCAGGGGAAAAAAAATCCTTCCTCATCCCCCAAGAGACAATCGTATTTTCCCTGGATCAACTGTACCTATAAATGTTAGTACCCAGGTGTGCATGCAGGGGGCTCTCCATGATGGACAGCTTAAGCCGAGAGCTCCGTCCCGGGCCGGCCAAATCACCACCGTCTCAGCGCCCACAGACCTCAGATCACGCCGCCACACAGTGTGGGAGATAGGAGACACCATCCAGCATCGCTACATGGCTGGAGGAGCTGATAGTAGAGCCGCCGCGCAAGATGACCTGGGGAAGGTACAGAGCTGCCTGGTTCTCAGGATTCCCTAGTGAGTAATTGATCATGTGGTGGAGACTCCCTTGCTTCCACAGAATCCCTGACAGATCGCACTATGGCAGATCTAGTGTGCTCACAGCAGCAGCCTCTTAGTCCAGCCCCTTCTATACTGGCTGCTAATGTCCTGGACTCTGACTGCATAACATCCCTCTTTACTAGATTTTCAGAAATGCTGGATGCTGGACTGACCAGAGTTGCAACCCACATTACAACTGATATTAAAGCTGATCTTGTGGGCTTGGGCTCCCACATAGAGCACATCGAGCACAAATTGGAAACTACGGTGACACGCACAAATCAGAACACTGTATGTATTCAATCTTTGCAGGACCAGCTTGAAACTGCCATGGCTAAAATCGATGACCTGGAGTACCGTTCCAGGCAGTATAATTTTAGGACCAGGGGGCTCCCTGAATCTATTAGGGACACTCATGCTGTGGTTCATATGTTCCTGCGGGATCTTCTGCCCAGCTTCCCTGAACATTGGTTGGAGGTAGATAGGGCCCATCCAGATGGCTTGCCTAGGGACATAATAGTAAATCCGTATTATTACACCGTGAAGGAAGCTGTGATGAAATGTTCCCTGGACTCTCCTTTCTTAACCATCCATGAAATTTCGGTCACGAAATTCAAATTTTTGCTGATCTCTCTCCCTATACCATCCAAAGGCAACGGGCTATCAAGCCCCTATTGTTGGTACTTTCCAAGAAAGGAGTGAAATATCGTTGGTCATTCCCATTTAGTCTGTCCTTTAGGATGCAGAATGCACATTCTCATCTTTTGCAGAGGGAGAGCGCCTATTGCTTCAACTAGGAGTCATCACTCTACATCGCCGCCACGCTCGGAAGCGAGTGTAGCTAAACGGCCCCTTCCCCCGCGCCCTATTTTACCTTTGTGGAGGGATGCTAAATCTCGACATTGCAGAGCCTCCCCACCACCTTGAACTACCTATTAGATTGCTGGGAACTGTTATCCTGTGGTGATTCACTGTGGGACTCACGATCCATCCTCTCTTCTAATTTCATTGGGAGGTTTTAGATCCTCTCTATTTTGTAGTTTTATAGTTGTTTAGCTATGCTTCCTTGTTTTCAATTATGGCCTGGGGATTTCTGGGAAGCCATTGCTGGGCCCAGATGATTCCCTGGGGCCTTTATAGGTTGCTAGATGGGCCTGTGGTCTGGGTCAACTGTGGTCTCTGGATCTTTCTAGCCTCAGGCTGCTGGGCTCCCTCCTATATTACTTGCATAATACTTTTGGGTACAGTCATTAGAGTTTAATTTGTTTATGCAGGTGGCGGTAAGATCGGTTTGGGGAGGCATGTGTCGCCCCCTGACCCAATGTCTTCCAACTTTGGTCGTGGGCTCAGGTTCTGGTCCACCTTTTTGTTGGACATAAAAATTTTGTCTGCGGGCGGTGGATATGGGCTGGTCCCTGTTCACTCCCCACTTATTACTCTTTTGTCTTTTTCTCTTTTCCTTCTTTCCTTACTTTTCTCTCTCTTTTGTTGTGATTTTAGGTCCGGTCCAGGGTCGGCTCCCCTAGCCTTTGCCAGAGACTTTGGAGTCTGGAGTGGACTGTCGGCTGCAATTCCTTGTCCTCCTTGAGATGTGGTAAGTAGTAGTCTATTGACTGGGCGATCCTCTCCGCTGATCTGTAATCATGGCTCCAGTTAGTTCATCGGTTTTACGGGTTTTTAATCATAACTCCCAGGGATTGAATTCTCCTGTGAAACGCTGCAAGGTGCTGCAGTACTATCACTCCCAGAAGGCTGATGTAGTCTTTCTCCAGGAAACACATTTTCCCTATACATATAGACCTTCTTTTATCCATGACAAATTTTTCCTGGCGAATGCTCTGGATAAGACCAGGGGAGTAGATATCCTTTTCGCGTTTACCCCCATGCAGGAAATCCGGGATCCTGAAGGGCGCTTTTTGTTCATAAAAGGCAATATTGCTGGGCACTTGTACTCTTTTATTTCATACTATGCCCCTAACCAGGGTCAATTGTCTTTTTTACTCATCCATGTTGGAGGGGCTTATCCCACATTTGGGCGGCACAGTGGTGCAGTGGTTAGCACTCTCGCCTAGCAGTAAAAAAGGGTCGCTGGTTCGAATCCCAACCACGACACTACCTGCCTGGAGTTTGCATGTTCTCCCTGTGCCTGCGTGGGTTTCCTCCGGGTACTCTGGTTTCCTCCCACACTCCAAAGACATGCTGGTAGGTTAATTGGCTTCTGTCCAAAATTGGCCCTAGTATATGAATGGGGACCTTGGATTGAGGGTAGGGATTGATGTGAGTGTGCGATGTTCAGGGTTAGGGACAAGGGTCAGGGTTGTAGACCCACACTCACTCAGGTTGAACTGGATGGACTGGTGTCTTTATTCAACCTTACTAACTATGTTTAGGGAGTGGTGCCTTTTGGAGGGGACTCTAACCTTGCTCTGGACAAGTCTAGGCCAACTACTTCTCAAGTTAAGCTCCCCCTAAGATGAGTCTTTGTCTTTCTAAGCTTTTCCATTCCCTGGGTATGGAGGGAAACCCACCCTGCAGGCAGGGGCTATACCCATTATTCTGCTCCACATGCCACTTATGCTAGAATTGATCACATTTTTATCTCTAGCAGTCATATTCCGCTGCAACACAAGGCACAAATTACGGAGACAGCTTGGTCTGATCACTCAATGATCTGTCTAGTGCTCTCTCAATCCCCAGGTCCACAGGGCCTTATTAGGTGGCAACTAAATGAATCGCTGCTTAGCAACCCAATCAGGTGCACCGAAATTATTTGCGCTTTGCGTGACTACTTCCAACAAAATGACACTATGGAGGTATCCGCCACTACATTGTGGGCAGCCTATAAAGCCACCATCTGGGGGAAAATTATCCAGATAACGACTTAAGCGAGTCTGTACCTGGAGAAACTGGATGCTGAATTGCAGAGCCTTTGTAAAGCACATAAGCTTAAACCCAATCGTGAAACACTCACCAAAATTGAGCCCACTAGGCTGGCACTGAATTTGGCTTTGAATACTAGAGCTGAGAAGAGTATACACTAGAGTGGTGCCCGATTTTACTCCCAGCGATACTGGATCAGCCCTATGCTGGCAGCCAAACTGACCCCTAAGTTTCACTCATATGCTTTGCCAAAGTTGCGTTCCACCACAGGGGATACACTCAAAACCCACAAAAAATTATGGAAGACTTTTGGGTCTTCTATTCTCGGCTCTATCTGTGAGACTCTTCGGGGACCCCTAGGGCTGTGGATTCCTTCTTAAATGAACTCTCATTACCTAAACTGACTGCCGCTCACCGCACCCGGCTGGAGGCCCCTATTTCAGAGCGTGAGGTTTTAGGGGTGATCAATCAAGCTAAAGCAGGTTCCGCCTCAGGGCCGGACAGCTTTTCAGCTGTTTATTATAAAAAGTTTGTTGATACTTTATCCCAATACTTGACTTACTTTTTTAATTCCCTGGACTCGGCCTTAAATATGGCATATATTATAGTTATCACCAAACCGAGCAATGATCCTGGGGAGGTCGGCAATTACAGACCCATTTCCTTAATCAATAATGATTTTAAATTCCTGACAAAAATTTTGACTATCCAACTGGCTTCTTTCATTGCCTCTTATGTTCACAAGGACCAGGTGGGCTTAATTTCAGGGTGGCAGGACCCTGACCATATTCGTAGGACTATCAATATAATTTCTCTGCTTCAGTCCGGATGGGATGGGGTACCCCCCAGGAGGGTTTTTTATTGTCCATAGATTTACAAAAGGCTTTTGATATGGTCTCTTGGACTTATATGTTTAACTTGTTATATATTTGGGGGTTCAGGCCCCAGTTTCTTCAAATTCTGCATGCTCTGTACTCTGCCCCACAAACTCAGGTGCTTATGCAAGGCCAATTTTCCTCTCCCATCTCTATAACACGGGTACGTGGCAAGGCTATCCCTTAGCCCCCATTTTTGCAATCGCCATTGAGACCTTGGCGATTGTCATCCAGATGGACCCAGATATAAGGGGGGTGCATTGTGGGGACTGGGACCACAAATGCGCATTGTTCGCAGATGACCTATTGTTGTTCCTGACCTCGCCTATGACCTCGACCCCTAAAGTATTCCGACTGCTTCAGGACTTTGGTAGAGTATCGGGGCTGGTGGTTAATATGACTAAGTCGGTGGCGTTGAATGTTTCAGTTCCCACGGATAAGATTGATCGCCTTAAGGATAATTTCCCTTTCATTTGGAACCCTGCTCACATCCCGTACTTGGGGATTCAATTGATGGCCAATATAGACTCCCTATATAAATATAATTACCCTTACCTATTTCATAAAATGGAAGAAGCAGCAGCGGTCCCTATATAATTTATCATGGTTAGGTAGAATCCTTACGGTTAAAATTAAGTTAGTACCAAGAATCCTTTACTTTTTTAAGTCCTTGCCTATACCTGCTCCCCGTGCAGTACATCCTCGTTTTCAGGCAAAGGTAGTGCGTTATATATAGGGCAATCGAGGGCATCGGTTCTCGAGGAAATTTTTTTTTTGTATCCCAAGATGCAGGGGGGACTGGGGTTACCCGAATTGTTTAAGTATTATCAGGCAGCTCACCTCACACAACTCTCCGTAGTCTACTCTTGATATGTTAAACCAGACTGGGTTCATATGGAGAGGATAGCGACCACTGGCTACACGTTAGGCTATCTTCTGTGGAGCACTCCCAAAGATTGACCTCCCATTCTAGCACCTACTCTCTTCTACTCGGTGGCATTGTGGGATAGACTCCGCTTGAACACTGCCTTGGTTTCTTTTTTTTGCCCCTAGCACATTTGTTTAATAACCCAGATTTCACTCCAGGGCAGGATATTAAGGCTTTCAAATGGTGGCTAGACAAGATTGGTCAATTCATTACACACAGAGGTCCTTTTATGCTCCGTCAGTGTACGGAGGTCCTTGAGAAGTCTCTGTCAGAGCATTTTCATTTTTTTTACAAATTTCCAATTTTTTACACTCCCTCTGATCGGCTAAGCCTGACCAATATTAGGTAACTCTGTAAGATACAGATCAGCGGGGTGGTATTTCCCTGGTATATGGGCTGCTACTGAGTTCTCCCCCTAGACTCCCTTATATGGAGGACTGGGATACCAATTTGGTAGAAGGAAGGGACCCGGAGCTGTGGCACAGTTGTTTCCTGAGATCTTACAGGGGTATCATGAATGTCGTCTTGGGCCACATATATGCATATCTCGTTATGTTAATTTAGCATTGCTCTCTGGATTTTTGGACTAATATATGTTTCCTGACCCTGGCTCAGACCACCCTTCTCTGTTCTGTGCTCTTTCTTCCTCCATTCTTTATCTTCTTTTACACATTTTCTCTGAAGTATGTTTGGTTACTTAAATGTTTATATTGGAACCCCACATCTTTAGCACCCTGATTTTGGGGCAGTCTTCATTGGGTGTTATATCCAGCCAGTATATAGCCAGTTATATCATGATAAGGATCTAGCCTTTATTTAGGGGTTTGATACCTTTACTGTTTGGGAATTGACATGAGGGTTTCAATATCTTCTATTTCATATACTGTATGTTGTTTTTTTGTTTTTTTTCTATTATGTGTTCTGCTAATGTTGGTTCTTTTGTATTGTCTATTTGAAAAATTGTCAATAAATATTTTGAAAGAAATGTTAGATCCCAGTTATATTATGTACATTTAGGAAAGAACCCACTCCATTTTTAAAGCAATCTACTGAGCTTGCCAGAACAACCTCTGGAGGGAGTCTACAGTATTTCACATTTTCACAGCTTTTCATATTTGGAGATGAATAATTTTTTCCTCTAGACGTAAAGAGTGCCCCCCTGTCTTCTGTGATTACCCTAAAGTGAATAACTCAACACCAAACTCACTATATGGATCACTTATGTATTTGTACATGTTGATCATATACCCCCTTAATCTCCTCTTCTCAAGAGGGAATAGATTCAGTTCCTCTAATCTTTCCTCATAGCTGAGCTCCTCCATGCCTCTTATCAGTTTGGTTGCCTTTATCTGCACTTTCTCCAGTTCCCCGTATCCTTTTTGAGGACTGGTGCCTAAAACTGAACTGCACATTCCAGATGAGGTCCTACTAATGATTTGTACAGGGGCAAAATGATATCTCTCTCTCTCTGGAGTCCATACCTCTCTTAATACAAGAAAGGACTTTGCTTGCTTTGGAAATTGTAGCTTGGCATTGCATGCTATTATTGAGCTTATGCTCTACCAAAACCCACAGATCCTTCCACACCATTGATTCCCCCAGTTGTACTCCCCCTAGTATGTATGATGCATGCATATTCTTGCCCCCCAAGTGCATAACTTTACATTTATCAACATTAAACCTCATTTGCCACTTAGAAGCCCAACTAGACAGTGCATTGAGGTCAGCTTGTAAATTGGAGACATCCTGTAAGGACGTTATTCCACTGCATAGCTTAGTGTCATCTGCAAAGACAGATATGGTACTTTTAATCCCAAACCCTATATCATTTATAAAGATATTAAAAAGTAAGAGTCCCAGCACTGAACCTTGGGGTACACCACTGATAACCTTAGACCATTCAGAGTAAGAATTATTAACCACTACTCTCTGAATTCTGTCTTTTAGTCAATTTTCTATCCGTTTACAAATTGATCTTTCCAAGCCTGTAGACATTACCTTACACATTAGTCGTGCGTGTCAAACGCTCTTGCAAAATCCAGGTATACCATGCCCACTGCGTCTGTCCAAGGTTTTACTTACCCCTCATAAAAATAAATCAGGTTTGTTTGGCAACTCCTGTCTTTCATGAATCCATGCTGTCTGTTGCTTAAAATATTTTTTTTTTCGAACAAAAACTCATCAATGTGGTCTTTTATTAAACTCTCCAGTATCTTCCCAACAATAAAAGTTAAACTAACAGGTCTATAGTTACTTGGTAAAGACATACTTGGTAAAGACATTGACCCCTTTTGGCCCTACGCCAATCCAGTGGTACCATTCCAGTCATTAACAAATCCCTAAATATTAGAAACAATGGCCTTGAAATGACAGAGCTCAAGTCTTTTAAGATCTGTGGGTAGATGCCATCTGGTCCAGGTGCTTTATGCACCTTTATTCTGTCTAAAAATTTCTGGACCATGTAACTTTTGATCCATTTGGGGCTGTGTCACTATCATCCCCATTATGGACATGAACCCCCCATGCTCCTTTGTATACACAGAGCTGAAGAAAGTATTTAATAAATTTGCCTTCTCTTTGTCGCCAGTCACCCACTCTAGATTATTTTGTAAAGGGCCTACATGCTCATACCTGACCTTTTTACTATTAATAATAGTAATATTAATTACTATTTGAAGAATTTTTGGGGGTTTGTCCTACTATCTTTTGCAATCTGTCGTTTTGTTTTGCATTTTTGAGTCCTTGATTTCCTTTTTACATATTCTGTTATATTCTTTGTAACATTTAAATGATGGTAGCGTTCCTTCATTTTTAAATTTTTTAAAAGCTCTTACTTTTATAGCTATTTTAACTTTGGATGTGAGCCACATAGGTTTTATTTCTAGCCTTTTAAACGTATTGCCCATGAGAATATACTTTTCAGTGAGTTTACATACAGTCAATTTAAAGAATTCCTATATCTGTTCTGTGTCCATTGATGCCCATATTCCCTTGCCTTTGCTGCCATTGTGCTCTTGCTGGGTGTCCAGTGTGCTCCTGTCCCTTTAAGGGGGCTTGGGCCGCCTCCAGGCTTACCTGTCTACACCTATCCATTCAATGCATGTGCTTCCACTGTGGAGACACTTATAAATTTAGTAGTGTTAGGACTGCAAGTAATACAGGGTGCCTTGACGAGGCCTTGCAGCTTTCACATGCGTTTGCAAATGTGTGCTAACTAAACCCCTGCTTTTAACAGACGGTTAGACAGGCTAATTTGGTTGGTCAGCAGACTGGTTGGTGAGTTGAGCTATGGAATTGTCTTTGTCTTACATGTATATGCCCTCCATGTGCTCCTTACTGTGAAGGCCAGTTATGGGTGTGGGCGGTGGCCAGTGTTTTGTTACTGTACGTAAATTTGGGTCAGGGACACACTGGACGCCTTTGCTGCCATTGTGCTCTTGCTGGGTGTCCAGTGTGCTCCTGTCCCTTTAAGGGGGCTTGGGCCGCCTCCAGGCTTACCTGTCTACACCTATCCATTCAATGCATGTGCTTCCACTGTGGAGACACTTATAAATTTAGTAGTGTTAGGACTGCAAGTAATACAGGGTGCCTTGACGAGGCCTTGCAGCTTTCACATGCGTTTGCAAATGTGTGCTAACTAAACCCCTGCTTTTAACAGACGGTTAGACAGGCTAATTTGGTTGGTCAGCAGATTGGTTGGTGAGTTGAGCTATGAAATTGTCTTTGTCTTACATATTCCCTCCCAGTCTAAGTCCTGGAGAGCAGCCCTCATCCTTGGAAAATTTGTTCTCTTAAAGTTGAGTGATTTTATCTTACCCGTGTGTGTTTGTTGCAAACAGCTAACATTAAATAAAATCATGTTATGGTCACTGCTACCCAGATGTTCTTTTATATGAACATTAGTAATAAGCTCTGCATGGTTTGAGATTACCAGGTCCAGCAGAGCGTCATTGCTTTTTTTTAAATGTATTTCCTTTTTATTATTTTTCTTATTGCAAAATTTAAAAACATACAGCATCAAGAATTATCATATAGTATCACATAATGCAAAAAAACTATTGTGATTCTATATTCCCTCTCCCTCCCGACCTGCTCCCACCCCCTACCACACACCACCCAATTATTAATTATACATGTCTTCTTGTCTATTGTCTATCTACAAAGAAAAAGAAGAAATCCTCTCTATGGGCAGAGAAAAGATATAGGAAAGAGGCCATAGAAGGAAGAAAAGGCAGAGATGGGGGCATGGTGGGGAGCGGGAGAGGATTCTTTCAGCTCCCCCCCATCCCCTCATATGGGACACCCCATCTCCTCCAACCAAGGTCTCCAGATTCTCTCAAACTTTCTGAGGTTGTCTTGTCTAATATATGTCACTCTCTTGCTCCAAACCATTGAATTGATAGTCCCAACCCAATTCTTCACAGTCAGGGGGGTCTGTGACTGCCATTTCTGTGCTATTAATTTTCTCGCTTGGAACAGGCATCTCAACACTGCTACGGTAGTACCAGGTGAAGCTCTATCTTCCTCCAAGCTCCCTAATTGGCATATCTTGGCCTCAGGTTCTAATGTGCTCCTAAAGATTTTATTTATCCTATCAATTATCTCCACCCAATATCTAAATAGCTTTGGACACTTCCACACCATGTGGATAAGATCTCCTGTCACCTTGCACCTGGGGCACTCATAATTTTGTTTCCATCCAAGTTTAAACTTTTTTTGGGGGTATAGCAGACTCTGTGGATTAGGAACAGGTGAGAAAATTTCTGCAAGGGGGAAATCGAGACCAGGGCTCCTTGCTCTAAAATCTTATCCCATTGTTCCATAGTTATTGTCCCTACGTCTCTCTCCCACCCCGCTCTGCTCTTAAGAGGTCCCACTCCACTTATAATTCTATTCCAAATCTAGCATATAACTTGGAAATTAGACCTTTAGTTGAGGCTGATTTAATTATTTTTAGGAGTACAGGGATATGGGTCCATTCAATAATTTGAGACCTGAACTGTACTTGAATGGCGTGCCTAATCTGTAGGTATTTATAAAACGCCTTGTTTGATATATTAAATTCCTGTCTTAGGTCTAGGAATGACTTCATGAGGTTACTCTCATATAATTGAATTAAACGGCTAATACCCTGCCTTTCCCATTCCCTGGGTCTCTATATCCCTTATTTTGGCCAGGTTTATGTTGTGCCATAAAGGGGTATATACTGTTACCCCATTATACCCCATTAGTGCCTTCGTTACCTGCCACACTTTACTAACTAGTTATATCATCGGGCATCTATGAATAAAAGAGTCTGCCTCTAGTGCCTCCACTAGTGGACTGTGTGGGGTCCCTATTATCATCATTCTATTGCTGGAGTTCCCACCACCTAGGGCTCCACAGCCCACTAGGTGTTGCAGCTGGGATGACAAAAATATAGTCTCGGGTGCGGGATCGCCATACCTTCTTCTTTAATTGGTAATTGCATAGTTTGCAGGCTAATCCTAGATTGGCCCTTTTTCCAAATTAATTCTCTAAAAAGGGATTCTATTCTCTTAAACCACTTCTGACCTATCCAGGTTGGAGAATCGTGAAGCAGATACAATATCTGCGGTAGCCATATCATTTTTTTTTTTTTATTCCATAATATTTTATTGGTAGAATAAAAATAGGGTTTACATTGCCTTTGGTTACAGAAATTGAGTCATAACAGAGTATTCGGCAACACTGACATTCAAAGTTAACAGACAATAACTCTTGTAATAAAGATAGAAACAAACGAAAAGGGGACCTTTCTTCCGCTGACTTTGGTAAGGTGTACCCTTATAAAAAACAATGAAATATAGTTGTGAAAGGTCACTTATATAAATGCATATGTTCCACTGCTATTAATTCTGTCTGGTGTTTACGGATGTTTGGGTGTATTTCTTCAATAAAATCGAAACTGTGCTTTCATACAGTGGTTAATGTTAAGTGTCTATTTCCGTTCAATATTTGATCAGCTAAGGATGATTGAACATCAGTGTATACAAAGAAAAGATTCTGTCTGCAGGGGATCTAGCTTATGGTGTAGACCTAGATTTATAGGAAAAGAAAGATAAAGAGGGGTAGGGAGCGAGGGAGGAAGAGAAGACAGAGAGTAGAGGGGGGGGAGGGCGGAGGGAGTGGGGGGGAGAGGATAGGGTCAGTAGTATCTTGCAGTCTCCGCCACCATATTTAAGGGTTTGTATTCTCGCAGGGAGGATTGCCCAACTGACGGGTCTTTAGGTGGGTACGTGTAAAATGTGTCAGGTGACCTCCCCCATTCAACCCTTGTTTAGGTGGGGGAGGTCGGCCACCACAAACCTTCATAGATTTAGCTTCTGAATGATATAAAGAAGTTAATAATGGTTGCCAGCTTTTTAGGGATCGCGATTTGTGTGAGTTTGGTTGGTCAACTGTTTATATTGATCAGTGGTACAAAAGTGGGACCAGCATGCCCATGTGAATGAGAATTTGGTTGGGCAGTCTTTGGCTATGGCGATCAATTCCTCCATTTCCGCAATTTTTTCTACTCGTTTGAGCCATTCCGGGATAGTGGGCGCATTTGTTGTTCCCCAGTGGAGAGGGATACACAACTTGGCTGCATTTAGTAAGGGTGGTATTAGCGTTTTGCGATATTGATGTACCGGAATGTCCGAGTGATGAAGGAGGCATTGTGCTGAGGTGTGTTCTAGAGTATATGTGGATATTTGTGAGGTCAGTTCCCTGACTTGGGTCCAAAAGGGCTGGATTAAGGGACAGGACCACCATATATGTTCTAGTGTACCCACTTCATTGGCGCATCCCCAGCATTTGTCAGATAGGGTAGGATAGTATTTGTGAATAGTTGCGGGGGTTCTGTACCAACGCATTAAAATTTTATAATTATTCTCTTGAATCGAGACATTAAGGGAGCCTTTATGTGCTATCATAGAAATGTGTTCCCATTGTGCCTCAGTTAATTCTGTTTGTAGGTCTCTTTCCCAGTTTACGCACGCTTTGATAGTTTTCATTGAGCCTCCTGTGGAGAGCAGGTTGTAAACGTTTGAGATCATATGTTGCTGGGGTGTAGAGTGAGCACATAGTTGCTCAAAAGTCGTGAGTGGACGGGAGACCGAGGAGCCACTGTCCATTTCTTTTAAAAAATGTCTGATCTGGAAGTATGTCCAGAGTGGGAGGGGAGTACTATTTGCATTAATCGGTAGGGAGGAGCGCTCTAGAAGAGTGCCCGAGCGAAAGAAGTGATGGGCTAGAACCGTTGAGTGTTGCCATGTACCCGTCAGGAAGTTAGTGAACATGCCGGGAGGGAATGCTGGGTTGTGTTTTACCGGAGTGAGGGGTCCCGGATTGGAGGAAATGTGTAGCTTCCGACAGGCTTCCTTAAAGCATTGGAGTGTCGGGGCGATGAGAGGATGACTATTTAGTATTTTCGGGGTGTGTTTGGATAAAGTCCAAGGCAAGGATCGTAGTGGTAATGGGGAGAATGTATGTTCAAGGGTGACCCAGTCTTTACATTTGTCGTGTACTGACCAATCTATAATTCTAGAGAGGTGACACGCCCAATAATATTTCTTGAGATCCGGGAGGCCGATGCCCCCTTTTGTCTTAGGGTGCGTTAGTTGGTCGTAGGCTATTCTAGGTCTTTTCTGTCTCCATAGAAATTTAGTGCATAGTCGTTTGTAGAGTTGGAAGAAAGTTGGGGGGAGTTTAATAGGTATAGTTTGTAAGATATAGAGGATGCGGGGAAGGATATTCATCTTTAGGATTGCTGCCCTACCAAACCAGGAAAAATGGGGATTGTTCCATTTGCTTAAGTCGTTCGTAATGGTTTTGAGGATGGGTTGATAGTTTTTGGAGTATAGGTCTGAAAGCTTTGACGTTAGTTGTATCCCAAGGTATTTAATCTGGTCATGCCTCCAATGGAAGGGAAAATTGCTTTTGCATTGTGTTACCTGTTCCTGTGGGAGGGAGATATTTAGGGCCTGGGATTTTGTGAAGTTGATCTTAAAATTGGAAATGGTGTGAAAGGTATTTGCTTCTTTTAAGAGGCTTGGGATCGATATGTGTGGTTCTCTCAGGAATAGTAATATGTCGTCAGCGAATGCAGCGATCTTGTAGGTGCGATCGGCAATGCAGAAACCTTTGATGTTGTCATTGGATCTGAGACATTGGAGAAAGGGTTCTAGGGTTAAGACAAATAATATTGGGGAAAGTGGACATCCCTGTTTTGTTCCATTATTAATAGAGAAGGCGTTCGACAGGTGGCCGTTGACACGCACCCTAGCGGTTGGAGTGGTATAGAGGGACATGATAGCATTAAACATCCGATCTTGGAGACCAATGCGTCTCAGAACTGCTCCAAGGTAGTCCCATGCCAACCTGTCGAACGCCTTCTCTGCATCCAGGGACAGGAAGAATCCCTTGTGTTTTTGGTTCGTGATCCAGTGATGTATATTCAGCGCTTTGATTGTGTTGTCTCTAGCCTCTCTTCCAGGGATGAACCCCACCTGGTCCCTCCCTATCAGGGAAGGCAGGAGAGGCAAGAGACGGGAGGCCAGAATCTTGGCATAAAGTTTTACGTCAACGTTTAATAAGGATATCGGCCTATAGTTACTTACTGAGGTGGGGTCTTTTTCATCTTTCGGGATCACTGTGATGTGTGCTTCAAGGAATCTATGGAAGGGGAGAGTGGATGATGTTAAGGAGTTGAAGGTCCTAATTAAATGTGGGGCCAGTGTATCTGTGAAGGTTTTGAAGTAAGTGGCTGTAAACCCGTCTGGGCCTGGACTTTTCCCATTTTTAAGTTGTTTAATAGTTGCTTTTAGCTCTTCTTCTGATATAGGATTTTCAAGGTGTGCTGCATCTTCTTTATCTATGGGTTTGGGGGCAAATTTGCTGAGAAACGACTTGATTATCTTACGTCTGTTCTCAGATCCATACTGGCTTGTATCTTGTTTCGGGAGATTGTATAATTTAGAGTAGTAGGTCTCAAATTGGGCTGCTATGTCTGTCGAGGTGATGTGCGATTTACCCTGGTGATCTTTAATAGTATGAATGGTTGCCTGTGCTTTCCTGGTCTGGAGGGCTTTAGCAAGGTATTTACCACCTTTATTGCCATATTCATAGAAAATCTTTTGATGTAACAGAAATTTACGTTGCGTCTTACGGTTTAGTTTATCTCGTAGCATCTTCCTAAATTGGGTGAGTTCGTGATAAGTTTGCTGTACTTGTGATTGTTTGTGGGCAAGTTCAAGCCTTTTAATCTTGTCAAGGAGCTCTGTGATTTTCTGTTGTTGGGCCTTTTGACGCGAAGCTTTAAGAGCAATGAGTTTGCCTCTGACTACGCACTTGTGGGCTTCCCATTGTGAGAGAGGGGCAGTGTCTGGCGTGTCGTTTTCTAAGAAGGTGTGTATGCAGTTATTGATATCATTGGTTACTTCTTCCGAAGTAAGCAGAGACGCATCTAGGTGCCAAATTTTTTGTTTGGGGACGTGATTGTCAGGAAACGTCAGGGTCATTGTGATTGGATGGTGGTCTGACAGCACCATTGGTTCAATGGTGGCAGTCGAGAGAAAGGGAATATCTTTCTGGGACAGGAACAGATAGTCGATCCTCGAATATTTGTTGTGTGGGGCCGAGAAAAAAGTAAAGTCCTTCTCATCGGGGTGAAGGGCACGCCACGTATCATGTAAAAGAAGGTCTTGGATTTGTAGTTTAATTTGTCGGATAGCTTTGTATGGTAGAGATGTCGTGCCTGTGGAGGTGTCTAAGATTGGGGAAAGAGCGATATTGAAGTCTCCCCCTAGAATGGTCAGTCCGGCATGGAAATCTGAGAGTAGTCACGAGATTGATCTAAAGAAACTTACTTGTGCAGAATTGGGGCTATATATGTTGGCCAGGGTCACTGGTCGTCCCTGGAGTCGTCCTTTCAAAAAGAGGTATCTGCCTTCGGTATCTATGAGTGAGTCCTCGAGTTGCCAGTCTAGGTTTTTGGATAAGAGAATTGAGACCCCTTTGGACTTTGCAAGAGAATTGGTAACATGGTATACTGTTGGGAACATGCGGTTCAAGAGTTTGGGTATTTTGTTTGTGTGAAAGTGTGTCTCTTGTAGGAACACTATATTAGCCTTAAGTTTAGACATCATATCAAGAACTTGACTACGCTTCTCCGGGATGTTTAATCCCTTTACATTTATCGAGACTATTTTGAGTAAAGAGGGTTTTGTTGTGGAGCGTATGTGTGCCATAGCGGGTACTTGTTCAGTTAGAATGCTAGCGAGTGAGCGAGAAACAGGTAATAGCTCAACCTTCCCGTGGGAATTTAGAAGGGTTCGGAGGAAAGGTCTGTTTGCAAGTTTTGCCTTAGCCGGGATGTGGAGGTGGCGGAGACTGCAAGGAAGGAAAAGGAGGGAGAAAGGAGAAAGAGAAAAAAACAAAAAAGGGGGGGGGAGGTGGGGGGAAGACGAGTAGAGGAAGAGGGGAAGGAAGGGGAGGAAGCGAGAGAGAGAGAGAAAGAGAGAGGGAGCGCGAGAGAGAGATGGGGAGAGAGAGGGAGAAGTTAACTGGGATTTAGAAAAAAGTAAGATGAATGGTATTCCGGAGTGAGGGAGGTTATGTAAAACCTACCCTACAGATCGAAAAGTGTCCGGTTTGTTTTGACAGGAATACCTACTTTCCTGTCTTGTGAGGGGGTGGAAAGTGTCGGATCGAGACTGTCGAGATTTAGTATCACCCGTCCACCGAGGCTCGTGTCTGTGAGTATAGGCGGGAGCCAACGGAGTTTTAAGAGCTAAATAAGATACCCTTGGGTCTAAACTCATGGGGGTCAAACATGCGACAAACTAGACAGGTCATTTAACAGATATATTGAATTAACATTGTATAAACAGAATTTGCACTACATTGTATACCACGTAGGGTGGTGCTAAAACCAGGACCTTAACGGGGGTCCTCTAAACTTAAACGTAACAGTAAGCCCCATTGTGTCATCAAGGGAATGGGGATGAGGAGGGACTCTAGCAGTTAAACATATCAGCCCTGATAATAATATTCTTCCGAAGTATTCTACACCATCGGGTTACCACTGACTCACTATCTGAAAATAACCCTTCTCATTTGTGTGTGTGTTCGGGCAGTCTACAGGTTATGGTCGGTATTTTAACAGAGTACACTCTAAGTTGAGCTGGGAAGTTGACCTCTCCAACCCAAATATGAATTAAATATCTCAGAGGAAACAGGTGAGCCACCTTCTCCCTCTGAGATGGTGATAGATAAGTAATCAGAACATGTTTGAATCGTATTGGAGATATTCCCTTTGGTTAGATATCTAGGATTTGAGGATATTGCCTGAGTGAGGAGCATGGACTTTCTAACATACTGTAATTTTTAAACATGAACAAACATATAACCTTAACTTTTTACCCACGTAAGGCGCCAGGAGGAAGGGTGAGGCCTCCACAGATGCCGCATTTCGGAGGTTCATTAGAGTGACTAATGCTGTCGAGTACACTAGGGGCGATTGAAAATTTAGATTCGCCTCATTATAGGAGGGGTGAGAGATAGCAAAGCGGAATAGGTCCGTTGCTGGACCTGGAAGGGAGGTTGGCATCTGTGTGGCGTCACCCCCCACAAGTCACCCGACCAGAGTGTAAGAAACTATATTCATAAAAATTATTGAGCTTTGGCATCAGAAATTATTGCAAGCCGAGCGGACTATGAGGCTCACCTGTAGCATACCTTCTAGGGCAAATGAGATTGGGGGAGGGTGGCGAGGAAGGGGGGGGAATTGGGTAGGGAAAGGGGTATAGGAGGGTGAGGGAAGGGCATAGGGAGAGGAGCTGGACGGTATTTTAAGTGAAAGTCTCATTTGTAAAGCATAGATACCGTCAGCGCTTCTAGAGGGGTCATACATTGTGCAAGGGTTTCCCAAGGGGAAGGTCCGACTCACAGTTTTGCTGGGGGTGGTTCCACCTGCTCGGGGACCAGTTTTCACGGTGGGTTCTCAGAAGCAATGTAGGATAATTGTTACTGAAAGGAAAAAAGAAAGGTTATCTGTGAGGAAACCGTTTTTGGGAAGCGCTTGCTGTCCTGGGTGTTGTTGATGGGTGTTGCGGGCAGGTTCCTATCTTGAGGAGACATATTCAGTCTTGAGAGATACAGGATGGAAAGGTTGAGGTTGTTCAGTTGGATCTGTCATGGCGGGCCCTTCTGTGGGCCGGGGAGGCCGTAGGGCTGTTGGGTGGAGCGTTCCGGGTATCTGGCATGGTAGGCTCCCTCGATGAGGTGTGTCTGCGACGTCTTATGTGGAAGTCATCACGGACTGGAATGGCGTCAGTAGAGGCTGACCTTCTCATGCGCGGTGGGCGAAGAGTGGTGTACCAATCCGGGATGTCGATGCGTGGAAGATTTAGTGCTTCACAAAAACCTGGCAAGTCTTCTGGTAGGCGTAGGTTTGCAGTGCGACCTTGGAATGAGGCAGAGAGGCAGAAGGGAAATTTCCACCGGTATTGAATGCCTTTGGTGCGCAGTAGGTCAAGAAGGGGGCGCAAGTCTCTGCTATTTTGAAGGGTAATGGGCGAGAGGTCTTGGAACAGCTTTATATCGGCTCCTTGGTAAAGTAAGGAGTGACGATCCCTGGCCCTATGAAGAATTTCCTCCTTCAGTTGAAAGTTAATGAGACAACATATCACGTCTCTGGGAGGATCAGATTCTCTGCCTCTGGGCCTCAGGGCTCTATGCAATCGTTCAAACTCAATGGGTGTTTCAGGAGGTCTGCCCAGGAGATCGTTAAATATGGCGATAGTAGCTTTCGTAATTTGCGCATTTTCAACTGATTCAGGGATACCTCTTACCCGTATGTTGTGGCGGCGGCCGCGGTTGTCTAAATCTTCCATATGCCTCTGAATGTCTCTGAGCTGTGAAGATTGTGCCTGAGAAGAGGTCTGTTAGTGTTGAATGGAGGTGTCATGGCGGTTGGTTGCTTCCTCCAGATCATCCAGGCGTATTGCCATTACCTGGACATCTCTCCTGAGATCCGTGATGGCTGCAGAGAGTGTGGCTTTAATATCTTCTGCCACAGATCGCAGGTCTTGCATGGAGAGGGGCTGTGGGGTAGATGCTGCTTCAGCTGGAGGCTGAGTTTGTGTGTGGCTTCTCCCTGAGGGGCTGAGGCTGGATGAGCACGCAGCGTTCGGGTAGGCCCGATTTGAAGCCGGGGCCTTGCGTGCCTGGGTCCGGAAGATATCCGGTATATTGCGGCCGATTTGCGTGCCGGACCCCCTGGGGGAGCGGGACCTGGCTGGGGATGGCTCCCTGGATGTTTTCCCCATGGTTGGGCTAGGATGGCTCCAAAGTGCTGATAAGTTTAGCCTCGGCGGACTGGAGCTCGGGATCTAGGAGGCCATTCAGCTCCGGCTCCAAGCCACGCCCCCCATATCATTTTATTAGATTACAACGCCCTGCAACAGATAGGGGCAATCGGCACCAAATGTCTCCCTTTTGCTTTAATTTCAATAGCAATGAGGCTAAATTTTTGTTGACGTACTGGTTTATATATCGCTCGTAATCCAAACACCCAGATATTTCAACTTCGCCACTACTTTCAGATGGAGAGTTCCCGGCAGTATCTGGTTACAAAGTGGGTCAATCGGTAACAGAGCCGACTTATCCCAATTGATGACCAGACCTGAAAATCGTCCAAACTCACCAACCATTTGTATCACTGTATTTATCAATTGTAAGGGGTTCCATTGCAAGGGCGAACAATAGGGGAGATAGGGAGCAACCCTGTCTCGTCCCTCTCTCCAACTGGAACACTTCTGAATGTTCGTTGTTAATTTTTATTTTTGCTCTTGGTTCGCTATAGAGTAGTTTCACCCATCTAATAAAGGAGGGGCCAAATCCAAATCGCACTAGCACCTTTCATAGATAGTCCCATTCTAGACTAACAAAGGCCTTGGCGACATCCAAGGCCAATATGTCCTTAGAGCCTAAGTTGTCAGTTGGGATCTGCATATTTAAGAAGACGCTTCTGATGTTAATGCTAGTTGATCTATTGGGGATAAAACCCGACTGGTCAGGATGTATCAGCACTTGAATACATCTGTTTAGGAGGGTTGTTAAGACTTTATCCAAGATTTTTACATCAGTGCATAGTAATGAAATCGGGCGATAAGAGGAGACATCCAGTTGGCCTTTCTCCTCCTTGTGTATTACGATAATAGTGGCTTCCAACATTGAGGTAGGAAGTCTCCCGTTGGCTAACGCCCATCCCAATGTTTTCAGCAGTTCTGGGAGTAGTACCTCCCCATATCTTTTATATATTTCTGCTGGGAGCCCGATCGGGCCTTGTGATTTTTGGCTGGGCATCCCAGCCACTGCCCGTGTTAGCTCCTCTAGAGACACTGGTGCTTCTATATCTTTTCTATCCTTTTCTGACAAGGTTGGGATTGGTATTCCCTGGAGAAAATCATCCATTATTTCACCCCCTGCTCCCCTATTGGATTTATACAGAGACTTATAATAGTCGCTAAATGCATGCATTATCTCTATCACATCGGTAGTGATGTCTCCGCTTGATGTCCTAATCGCCGAAACAGTAGAGGGGGGAGTTTTTGCCACTTGTTGGATCAAGAGGCCTCTAAGATAGGCCTTCAAGGAGTCCCAAACCACATCAGGCAGTGCCGTGCCTGTATTGATTTGTACAAATTTGTTTAATCTAGACACCACTTCTCTAGAGTTGCCAATCAATTCCAGCCAACAAGGGCTGATTTTCCATTCTCTAGAATGGGCTTTGCCCCCAGCATTTATTGTCAACACAAGCAGGGAGTGGTCTGAGACTCCTCTTGGACCATACACTATACCACTTACTGTTGATATTGCCTCCCTATTGCCCAGGACCATGTCGATTCTAGAGAGAGGGAGGTAGGAGCTTGAAAAACAAGAATATTGCCTTTCTTGTGGATAGCGCATTCGCCATATGTCACTCAAACCCATTTCCTCCAAGAATTGAGATAGCCGGTCCTCGTCTGCTGTATTAGACCTGTTTCCCAATCGGAGTCTGTCTAGACTCTTGTCCAGTACTTCATTGAAGTCTCCCACCGCTATTATCGGGGTTCCTGCTTTATCCAGTACGAACACCAATAATTTATGTAGAACCTCCAGCTTGAATGGAGGGGGAATATAAATATTTGTCAACACAAATAGTTTGTTTTCAATCGACCAAAGCAAAAAAAATATACCGGCCCTGTTCGTCGATACAACTCTCCCTGCAGGAGAATGCCAATGTTCTCCTAACCAAAATACTCACCCCCCTTGAATAGGAGGAATGGACCGAATGGTATTGGGCTTGGAACTTCCGATTGCGGAATTGTACCGCAGTGTCATCGGTCAGATGCGTCTCCTGCAGGCAGAGCCGGGCCCACTCCCCTCTAATGCCGATAGGACCATAGCTCTCTTAATTGGATCTCCTAGGCCCCGGACATTCCATGAGGTTATACTAAATCTCCTTTCTTGCATGGTAAAATAAAAAAAAATAAATCAACACTAAAAACCAACAAGAATTTAAATGAAAAAGAAATCAACCTAACAATCTCACTCGCACCTCTCCATCCCAAGTGATTTCTCCAATCTGTGTATTTCTCCCTCTCTAAATCCTTCCCCTCTCTCTATTTGTACCTTTCAACATGTTAATATTTGTGATGTGTATTTCTTAACCCTCACCCTGCTCCTATCCCCACTACCCACAACCTCCCTCCCTCCCAACCCTCCCATGCCCCCCCACCCATGTCCATCTGAGCCAACCCTAAGGGCTTCACCTGTTACCTTACAATTCCTCTCCCATTGTTCCCTTCTCAAATTCTCAAATTCCAAACCAGTGACATAACCATGGGAGCCCCATTCGCTCTCTTTCTCCCCTACTTACATACATTCAAACCAAAAGTGTGTCTCCCCTCCTCCGCTCCCTCCAAACTAAACAATCAATCTTGAAGAAACTAACAAATTAGTTAAAATCACACTCTCTGCAAAGTGCAACATAACATAAACATAAAAAAACTAAAAAAATGCCAACAATTTCTGACACCATAAGTGCTTTTTAAACTCAAATCCAAAATGTAAATATTATTGTGTTCAAATAAAGGGTTAATCTTCCACCACCAACACCGGTCACACAGTTTACTCACCAGAAGGTAGTGACTCTCATTACAGGAGTCAAGCACACTTGTATGGAAAATGCCAATTTGGACTCTCACCACCGTGGCTTGATCCAAATGTTATGAAGATGAAGATGTTGTGACCTGCCTGGACACTGGATGGACTTGTTTAGACCCTCGGTGCGGGATTGATCATTGGACCATCAATGCCATAGGTTGGAAGAAAAAAGGAATGGTCCCATTGTGAAGTATGTCAAAATATCAAAAATGTATTTAAAAATCGTGATACAAACGATCGTAATAAACCTGATCTTTACACAAACACGAACACTGCTGATGTTCAGCCATGCGGCTATGGCGGAAGTAACGTATTATGTTCGGTATACCCTACCGTTTTCGTCAGTAAGCTCTGACGTCATCAGGGGTCATGATATTTTAGTGATATTTCAGTAAAAGTGCTAATCAATACCCCCAAAAAAAAGGTGGGGGAGGGAAAAAAGAAAAGGAAATAAGGGGAGAGAGAAAGGGCCAGTGAACCCGAAAAGGTATAATAAACCTCAACCAATCCACCCCCCCCCTCAAAATAGTTCCATGCGCAACATCTACTACAGGTTCTTCTTGTTTTCCTCCAGCTATTGCTCCACTTCAGGCGGTGAGCTAAAGAACAAAGTTCCACCCAATGCTGTCACCTGCAAACGGGCTGGGTACAGCAAAGCATACACAATCTTATATTTCTGCAAAGTTTGCTTAATTGGTATAAATTCAGCTCTACACTTCTGGAGATCTGGCGAAAAGTCAGGATACAATGAGACCCTAACCCCATTGTACATAATGTCCCCCATTTCTTTGGCCTTCTGTAGTAGGATCACCTTATCATTATAATTAACAAGTTTCAAGAGTAGTGGCCTGGTAAATTCGCCCATCTGTCGGGCCCTGAAAGGAACTTGGTGGACTCTTTCAATCGCAAATACTGATGTAAAAGTGGTAGGCCCAAATATTTCCCTAAACCACCCCTCAATAAAAGCTATGGGATTGGGACCCTCGCTCCTCTCCAGTGGGCCTATCACTCTCACGTTATTTCTACGGCTTCTATTCTCCATTTCATCGAGTTTAGCTGCCTGTGAAGCCATTTGTTCCTGTAACCCCTTGATTTCTCGCTTTAGTGGATATAAATTGTCCTTGACTGTGCTTAGTCTCTCTTCTAAGGCAGTAGTCCTTTCCACGGTCTTGCACAATACCTGACTCATTGAGAGTAATTCCTCCTTAATACTTTTTAGCTGGCTATCAAGGCTGGTAATTGAGTCTTTGCAGGCATTAGCGGCATAGAGTACATCCCTCAATGTAGGCTCCTTGTCCTCCAAAATAGGACCGGCCACAGTGGCTGCCCTGGCTACTGTAGACTTTGTTGATACAGTTCCTGATTTTCCTCCCCCTGTCCCCTTAGTACTCACGGATTTGTTGCTGGATGGGGTGGTAGGGTTTGAAGATGCCTGGCCATGTCCTTCTATCTGATGCAGACCCCGCCTGAGTTTTGGCTTGTGCCGCTGCCTGCTGGTGGCCCCCCTTAGCAGCCGACAGGGAAGTTGTATGGGCAAAGCGTTACAATTTAGCTGCAGCTGCCGTAGCCGCCTGGTTTCCTTTCTCCTTCTCCTTTGCAGAGCACGTCATCTGAATCCCATCCTGGGGTGGCTGCTCATCAGCTGCTCCTTTTTTAGACATGTTGAGATTGAGTTGTTAAATTGATTGAGGATTATTGGGGTCTTTTATTACAGAGAGGGGGGGGTTTGAGTCTCCTGTCGGGTCTGCCCGCTTTTCCCACAAGCAGTCCACTACCTCGCTAGCAAGTCCCGCACAATCTCGCGAGATCACGGGCGGGGTCACGGGTGGCTCTGTATACTGCACGGCAGAGGAGACAGGGAAAGTGGCTCCAGGTCCGCACACTGTTCAGCGTGGTGCAAGAATCCCCACAGGGCACCAGGGAAGAGACAGGCAGCCCTCCAGACAAGCCCCCTCAGCAGTCTCCAAGTCGCCAAGCAAGCTCACCAAGTGATTCAATTCAGGGAGAAGGTAGAGAGCGAAAGGAGAAACACCCTGCACTCTCACTCACACACTCACTCTCTCCTCCATCTGGTCGAGAGCATCATTCCTAGTCGGGGGCCTCAATAAACTGGACCATAAAATTGTCTTGTAATAGGTTTATAAATTTTTGCCCTTTAACTGTCCCAGCAGTGCCATTACTCCCGTCAATTTCCGAAGTTAAAATCCCCCATTATTATCACTGTCCCAGCCCTTGCAGCCCTTTCCATCTGTGCAAGGAGCTGAGTTTCCACCTCCTCACTAACACTGGGAGGTCTATAACAAACTCCAATGACAACCTTTGTAGTACGCACACCCATGTACAGTTCCACCTATAATGCTTCAGACTCATCACACTCTCATCAACCAGGTGCTCTTTCACACTCACTTTGAGATCACTTCTCACTTTGAAATCATTTCTCGCATAGAGACAGACACCACCAACCCTCCATTTTACCCTGTATTTCCGAAAGAGAACATAGCCAGGAATATTAATAGCCCAGTCATGAGAAGAATGAAGCCAAAATTCAGTAATACTAATTAGATCATAATTCTCCTCATGCACCAGAGCTCCCAACTCACCTATTTTGCTTTGCAGACCTTTGGCATTGATGAACACTTTAATTCATTGTCACATTTTGCAAATGTATGTTGCATATTTTTTATTTTAGTACAAATAGAACCATTTCCAATGGTTGAGTGTAACATAGGAACCTTCATATCATCTACCATAGTCCTCCCCCATCTTTCCCCATTTCACTCACCAGTAGGGGCTGACCCCTGTCTGACCTATTATAATCAAATTCACCCTCCCCCCACAATCCTAGTTTAAATACTCCTACAGCCTTCCCATACACCGTAGACCCTCTTCCATTTAGGTGCAAACCATCTTTTGCACCCCAATGAAAAGTCACCCCAGTACTCTAAAAACCAAAATCCCTCCTCCTTGCACCAGGTCTTCACCCATGCATTCAGCTCTCTAATCTCCCCCTGCCTTTTCTGTGTTGTGCATGGCACAGGCAATATTTCAGAGAATATCACCTTGGAGGTCCTTCCTTTCAACCTGCAGCCTAGTTCTTTAAATTGGTTCTTAAGGAGCCCCACCTTCCATATATTCTGTCATTGGTTCCAACGTGGACCAAGACAGCTGAGTCATGCCCAGCCCCTCCCAGTAATTTATCAACCCAGCCCAAAAAAAGTCAGAACCCTGGCACCAGGGAGACAGCAAACCATTCAGTTGAGGCGATCCTGGCAACAAATTATTCTATAAGTCCTTCTGATTATAGAATCCCCTATTACCACCAACTGTCTAGGCACTCCCCTCACCACCCCTACTAGATGGGCTGCTCTCCCGACTGTTAGGGGGAGCAGTCACATGGGCTGCCACCTCTGAACTTAATACCCCCACATCGTCACCCAACTTGGCAAATCTGTTAGGGTGCTCAAACCTAGGGCTGGCCTTCCTTTTCCGTGAGCCCCTACCCCTCCATCTAACTGTATTAACCCATCTTCCTACCTGATAATCCTGACTTACCCCTCCACCCTCCCCATTAACCCCACTAACCACCTGCTCAGTGAGCAGATGATCCCTTTCAAGGTTGTCAGTTCTGCCCAGTATTGCAATTTGTTCCTCCACATCTCTAATGCGAGCTTCCAGAAGGGCAACCTGCTCACATCTGTCGCAGCAGTATACATCCTGGAGCTGTTGCTCCATTATTTTATACATGTGGCCCACTGCACAAAACCTCCAATCATGCTAACCCACATTTTCCCTGTTACAATTATAATATTACTTACAGGAAATTTCAGATGTTACTTACAGGTTTGATGACTCCTGTTATAAAGTCCTGTTTTCAACTTGTTTTTAGCTCACCACTTCCAGTTCCACTTGGTTAGAGTTCCAGCAAGAAAAAAGGTGGCAAGCTCAAGGACAAGCAGGCTCAGAAATTAGTTCTACAGAAAGTTATATAGGACCTCAAGATAGATGCAAGTTAGCTAGATGCACTAGCTAACAATGTGGTGATTTGTTACACTAAACTGTACTCCACCAGTATGCGGTGATGTGCTGTAAAGGGCAGTTTTGCCTGTGTCAGCAGTGTTCAAAAATTCTGCAACTCAAAAAGAGTCCCAATATACAAATACACAGTTGCCATTATTTGTGGTGTGCGATGTGGTGTCTATTCTGATGTGTGGCTCTGTCCTGGATTAGGATTATACTTATGCAGATAGGGTTAACACCGCTTACTATAGCTTTTCATTTCCTGCTTTTTCTAAAATATCAAGGCCTGCATACAGCGTCATTTGCTGTTGTTTTTACATAGCTGGAGCCTAACACTAGGATGTCAGCGATCCCAGGCAAAATGGCCGCTGTTGGAGCCGAACACTAGGATGTCAGTGGTCCCAGGCAAAATGGCCGCTGTGACAGTGTAAATTACACATAGAGCGCCCGTCCTATTAGATCCCCCAGATGAAGGCACGTATACCCTGTGCCGAAGACGCGTAGGGGAGGGGCAGGCCGGAGCTTTCTATACACAGACAGGCAGAAAATTGTACACCGCACCGCACACCACAGGATTCATCTGTATTGCATACTTTGGATAGGATGGTGCACTGACGCACCCAAGCATTGTGAGTACCCTCCTGGAGGGATTGTTTTTATGGCTTTTCAATAAATTCCTGGCGGTATTATGCTATGAGTCTCCTTTCTTTCATATATGTCACCATTTGAGCGTGGTACAGATCATCACCAGCAGACCCTGTATGAGCCCTGGAGTGGCTCTAATGCGTGTTTTGACACTGTTTAGCCACTGTGTCACACACTCTAAGGTGAGCGCATTATCCATTGGGGGTCACTGGAGAGCACTGCAGCATGCCATAATGTGCACATCTCTTAAGAAGAGCATGAGGAATATTTAGCACTTTTTCATAAATACAAGCATGAGGAATGCCTGCTATTTGTTTGGACACTATTGTGCACTTTGATTTATATACTCTTGTGAATGGTTTGGACTGAGATATATTCATTTGTATGAATTGGTTTCAGACACTTTATTTATCAAGTAGCACTTATATATTTTTGTTAATTATTTAAAGGATTTTTTCTTTTCTCTCTCACATTTTTTTTTTTTGCATGTTGCATGTTACCATTTATTCATATATTCAATTGTGGATTTTAGTCACTTTCTTTACAGGCGTTTGACACTGTTTGTAATTTTCAATATTGTATAGATTTATTATATTCTTTGTTCACGTATTTATAGCCTTTAGCGCATGCACATATATTTATTTTATTTAGGCTCAGAAATTTGTTCTACAGAAAGTTATATAGGACCTCAAGATAGATGCAAGTTAGCTAGATGCACTAGCTAACAATGTGGTGATTTGTTACACTAAACTGTACTCCGCCAGTATGCGGTGATGTGCTGTAAAGGGCAGTTTTGCCTGTGTCAGCAGTGTTCAAAAATTCTGCAACTCAAAAAGAGTCCCAATATACAAATACACAGTTGCAGAATTTTCCAATAAGTTGTCAAATACTTCAGCAAAAAAGTGAGACTCCTCTGTGGTTCACTCTCCAACACTGTCACCACAAAAAGCTTACCAGACACATGGTCCTCAGATATAAGACGTCAATAAATGTTTGTGTATGTGATAATCCCCATACTGATAGTCCACAGGTTGGGAGCCATCAGTAATCCTGATCCTAGTGATATGCCACTCACACCTCCTCCAATTAGGTGCCTTTTTGTGTCCATGAGAGCCTGGGGATTGAGCTGCAGCAGGATTGCTTACGGTGCCTTGGGACTAGAGCTGGGAAACCTATTGCTGTATGTGCCTACATCAGAGTGAACAGAGCCCGCAAGGACCAGCGCTGAAAGACTGAGCCTTGTGAGGACCCGTTCAGGAGGATTGAGTCACGAGGTCCTGAGTACCCAAGGACAGCAGACCACGATCGTGATCTTGACTGGACTCCTGTTTACCAGGAGGGATGAGTTGAATTATCTGCACTTATCCCAACACTGACACAGTTATTGCAATAGAGACTGCTCTTCATTTAGCAGCCCATCAGCCATCTATAACACACTCTTAAAGGGACGGCTCTGCATACACCACCATACAGAAGGGCCCCAACAAACACCCACCCCCTATTAGGGCTGTAAGCATAGTGTGCATTTGACATTTATTTTTTTGGGTTAGTTGACGAAGATACTTTTAACCTTGTTTTTACATAGTTACATAGCTGGTGAGGTTTAAAAAAAAGATACCAGTCCATCCAGTTCAACCTATGATGTGTGTGTGTGTGTATGTGTTTATGTCAATAGTAGATTGTATACCCCTGTATATTGTGGTCATTAAGATGCCCATCTAATAGTCTTTTAAACTATCGATGCTTCTTGTTAATACCACTGCTTGTGGAAGAAAATTCCACATCCTTACCACTCTGACAGTAAAGAACCCTCTACGCAGTTTAAGGCTAAATTGCTTTTCCAGTTTTAGTGAATGGCCATGTGTCTTTTTAAATTCCCTTTCACTGAAAAGTTTTTTTTTTCCTATGCTAGGGTTGCAAGTAGGGTATTTGTACATTGATATTATATTCCCTCTCAAGCATCTCCTCTCCAGAGAGAATAAGTTCAATGCTTGTAGTCTTTCTCTATAGCTAAAGTCCCTTTATTAGTTTTGTTGACTCTTCCTGGGACTCTCTCCGGTTCCAGCACATCCTTGCTGAGGACTGGTGCTCAGAACTGGATGGCATATCCAAGATGCGGCTGGACCAGAGTCTTATAGAGTGAGAGAATTATCGTTTTATCTCTGGAGTGAATCCCCTTTTTAATACAATAATTCTGTTGGCTTTGCTTGCAGCGGCTTGGCATTGCATGCCATTGCTGAGCCTGTCATCTACTAGGACCCCCAGGTATTTTTCCATCCTAGATTCCCCCAGAGGTTCTCGCCCTAGCTAATAACTTGCGTCCGTATTTTTGGCACCCAAAAGCATTACCTTACAGTTTTCAACATTAAAGTGGAGTTCCACCCGAAAGTGGAACATCCGCTCATTTGTCTCCTCCCCCCTCCGGTGCCACATTTGACAGGTAACCTGTCCCCACTTCCAGGAGCCTCGGCTGCGGAGCATTACATCAGCAGCTGGGCTCCCTCCTCCTTCCCTCGCCGCAGCAGCAGCACCCAACAGCTGATGGAAACAACAGCTGCGGTGCCCACATTGCTGGACTCCAGGGAAGGTAAGTGTCCTATTATTAAAAGTCAGCAGCTGCAGTTTGTGTAGCTGCTGACTTTTAATTTTAGCAGGGTGGGCGGACCTCCTCTTTAAACCTCATTTGGCTTGTAGTTACCCACCAAATTATTTTGTTTAGGTCTTCTTGTAAGGTTCCCATATCCTGCGTAGACTTTATTGTATAAAACAACAAAAGATTTTCATGCTAATGTTTAATAAATAAAAAACTGGACAAAAAAAACAGAAAAGTGTCCATATAAGTGTCCAAACACTCCTTGTGATTCCTGGAATGAAGGATAACAGAGACACCCAAAGTGCACCTTCCACCATGAAGTATAAAAGATGTCCCCTTACCGGATAAATAGACTCCACGTTATAGGAGCCTAGCAAAGCATGGATTCACATACCCCATTAAGGATCCATCCATGGAAAGCAGACGAAAATGGCATTGAAATCAGGTTTGCTGGTTTTTCCTTTTCCTTTTTCTCTCATGCAAGTGATATAAAAGAAGAGAGAGATCGCCACATAGTGTAAAACCATGGTATTTATTGAATGAGTCCACAAGTCCAACAAGAGTAAAAAATGTCCTGGGTTTAAAGATCCTTAGATCACAAACTGTTTCTTCATAACTGACATAATCGGAGGTGTGAAGTTATTGCCCTGCTTAACTTTGTATCATCCGTAAATACTGAGATTGTGTAGTTTATCCCATCCTCTAGATTGTTTATGAATAAATTATACAGGATTGGTCCCACGATAAATCCTTGGGTGAACCCACTTTCCACTCCAGGCCATTCCAAGTATTGGCCATTTATCACCACCATTTGCACTCGTCCCTGTTGCCAGTTTTCAATCCAGGTACTCACCCTATGGTCCATGTCTACATACCTTAATTTGAACAGTAAACATTTGTAGGGAACTGTATGAAATGCCTTTGCAAAATCCAGATACACCACATCTACAGGCCTTCCTTTATCTAGATGGCAGCGCACTTCTTCATAGAAGGTTAATAGATTGGTCTTGCAAGAACGATTCTTCATAATTCCATGCTGATTACTACTAATGATACAGTTTTCATTACTAAAATCTTGGATATAGTCCCTTGTTATCCCCTCCAATTGCTTGCAGACTATTGATGTTAGGCTAACTGGTCTGTAGTTGCCAGGGATATATCTTGGCCCTTTTTTAAATATTGGTGCCACGTTGGGTTTTCCCCAATCAGCTGATACCATTCCAGTCAATAAACTGTCCATAAAAATTAGGAACAATGGTCTAGCTATCTCCTGGCTGAGTTCCTTAAGGACCTCCGGGTGTAAGCCATCTGGTCTTGGTGACTTATTTATGTTAAGTTTTGCAAGTCTGTTTCTGATTTTGTCTTCTGTTAGCCGTGAGGGTGCTTTCTGTGATGTGTTATTAATATTAACATTACAGTTTTACTGTATTTCTATAATATATCCTTTAAGTCTACCATCCAGTTGCCCGTGGCCTATTTTCTGTGCATTATTATATAGTGGTAGTAAACTAACTTTTAAGTTACACAGGTGTGTCATTGGGGTCTGAGCTGTTTAAAGAGTCGTGGCAGAACAGGGAACTCATATCCAGTTGCTTATGCAGGGGTAATCGCTACATTTTATATCTAAAAACAATGAAAGTACACTATATCTCTTTTAAAAATAAGATATTCACACGTGGTCACTGTATCACAAATCCAAAAAATTGTATTTGAGTTACCCAAGTAATGGATAGATGTGTGGATTAACCTTTTTATGCTCCTATGGCCAGCTGTGCACTGGTTTATAAAGCAAGTATGGGTATTCACATGGTTATGGTAATCTACATGCTGACATTTCTAACTGTGGATATACAAACACTATGAAATTTTTGGCTGATCCTTTATGTACTTATCAACTAGAGCTACATTTCCTCCCTTGTCTGATATGTTCACTGCCCCCTCACCCCATTCCCAATATATCTGGCATCTGCTTTCACTCAACAACGTGAAGATGAAAGTACCAAACTTTCCCTCCTTCAAACACAAATTCATGCAAGCTAAATGTATAAGTAGCCTATTGTATAACTAATTTATTACAGCGTGTACACAAAGCTACACAGCTACTCCTCAAATTATAAACCACCCAAGGAAATTTCTTATAGAATAGCAAGCCCTCTAACAAGCTACTCCTAGATTGATTGCAGCAGAGCCTTGGGACAGTCTGAGTTACTGCATAGCTAAATGTCCTGGAACTTTTCTAAATGGCAAGAGGGAGGCACTTAGTCTGCTTCTGTCTTTGACAAAATGTGTGAAGCACTCATCTATATTAGGTCCCACAGAAAAAAAAAGAAAGAGAATACTCTATTCTGTGACCACATTTATAACATTTCCCCTTGTTCTGTTTCTTTGGTGAGCACTCTTTTTTCCAAAATTTTTGTCAGATTTAACTTGAACTGAGTTGAAAGCATCTTTTCAGGTTTTCTCAGGAAATTATCTGGGATTTTTCAGATAGTAGAATGCCTGGAAATTGTCCTATGATTTGCATGAGTTGGCTGAGAGTAGTGTGGTGTTTCATAAAAATGGATTTTTAAACTTGATTGTGAAACATAAATATATTGTGTGTGTTCTTTTTATCTAAAATAAAAACACTGAATATGACAGAAGATAAGATCTGCTTGTTTTGTTCTTTTCAACTTCTCTACATTTTTAAGACCAGTTATAATGTGTCTTTAACGTTTTGGATAATATTTTAATATGATTCTGAATTGACCACATTATTATAGTGACTGTATCATATTTTTGTAGTTATTACTTGTATATCTATACTTCCATTTTACACACAGCATTAAAAAAAAAATGTATGACAAGTAATGGCGCAAAAAACATAAAAAAAATTATATACAAATAAGTGAGTGCAGCTGCTCCTTTTACAAGTGGAAAGAGAAGCTTCCTGATGAATTGAATCACAAAATGCATTGAGACTGCATGTCTGTCTGTACTGACATCACTTTCGGGTGTCCTGGTTCCTAACTCCGGTGCTTTGGAATGCACGCCGCATCTTGGAGAGACGGCGAGCACACTTGCCAAGCTGTACATATTGGTGCTGACTTACAGCACCCATAAATGTAAGTGCGCATTTTTTTTTTTTTTGCTATCAAAATATTTTATTTTCATATAATATAGAACAGAGTAACTTTTACAACATAAAACTAGCAAGGTATTGCCATGGTACAAAGCATTAGGCGGGTTACAATCCTTGTCGGTAATAAAACATTAATCTGATATTGAGAAATGAATACAAATCAAACAACATAATATTTATATTTCCATTCTCTTACTGGTGGAGATGGTCTTAAAAGAGAACAACCTCCCGGCCTATCGTTTTTCTCCTATGTAGGAGATCCAGAGATTATCCAAAAGGCCCCACCGAACCGGATAGGGCAGGTTGGAGTGGGACCCACCGCCCCAGCACCCCTGATGGGAGCATACTGTGTCGGGGAGTGGGGGCCCCCCCCCCAGGGGGAACCTCTAATTAAGACTGTCTCTAGAGGGGAACCCTGGTAAGGTATCAATCATGGTGGTCAGAAACCCTGAGATAGAAAAGGGATAGACCCCTAAGAAGAAGGAAGGAGAAGAGGACAGAGGAAGGAAGAGGGGAAGGTGGGAAATAAGGTTCATGCATCTCAATTTTGGTCTTGGCTTTGTTTGGGGAGAATTCCTGGGGAGATGGCTATACCCATGAATTGAGCCCAAGGTTCCCAGGTCATTTTAAATTTATGTTTTGCATTGTTGAGGATGCTCGCCAGTTTTGACTGGGCCATAATCCAGGAAATTTTCCTGATGGATGCCCTTGTTGAGACTGTGGGTTGCTTACAAGCCTTGGACAGTGTTATTTTAGCTCCTAAAAATATAAAGTGGATCAGTTTGCGATTGTATTTGGAGAGGCTTGGGAAATGTGCATTCAGTAGAGCGAGTTCTGGAGACCTGGGAATCTCGCATCCAGTAACGCTTTTGATGAGGTTAAATATCTTTTTCCAGAAAGGCCTGATTCTGGGGCATTTCCACCACACATGAGTGATTGTGCCTATAAGTTGGCATCCCCTAAAACATAGGGGTTCGACTAATGGAAAAATTTTTGCTAGTATAGCTGGTGTCATGTACCACCTGGTCATTATTTTTAAATTCACTTTCATAAGGAAAGTATTGATAATTCCTTTGTATGCAGAGGCTAGTGCCGACTGCCAGGTCCCCAGGCTCCACTGGATTTGGAGGTCCTCCTCCCAAGCCAACATGTATGAAGCTTTACCAAGGGGTTGGGAAAGTGACGCATTGACGACTGAAATGCCTCCCCTCTGCTCCATGGCCTGACCGAACCCGAGTTCGTAGTTGGAGAATTGTGAGAAAAATCCTGGACAGCCGCACTCAAAATAATAATCGCCTTTATTGATAAAAACAGCAAAAATACATGCCACAGCAAGCAGTACAGGAAAGCTGATGCATTTCACACTATAGTTAGTGCAGTGCTTAATCATAGCTATATCTAGCTATGATTAAGCACTAACTATAGTGTGAAAAGCATCAGCTTCCCTGTACTTCTTGCTGTGGCATGTATTTTTGTTGTTTTTATCAATAAAGGCGATTATTATTTTGAGTTAGTGCAGTGCTTAATCATAGCTATATCTAGCTATGATTAAGCACTAACTATAGTGTGAAAAGCATCAGCTTCCCTGTACTTCTTGCTGTGGCATGTATTTTTGTTGTTTTTATCAATAAAGGCGATTATTATTTTGAGTGCGGCTGTCCAAGATTTTTCTCAAAATTTATTGTTACAAGCATTGCCAGCACCTGAGGCTTCCAGTTTGGAGGAGTGGTTCCTGATTGACCTTCTCAGAGTGGTTATTTTTCTTACTTCGTAATTGGAGAATTTTGGAGGATTTGGTTTATCCGACCATATGCTATGAAAGAAATGGTTGATTTGATTAAACCGGAACCGTTCCGATTGCGAAAGGTCTAGCTTACCGACGCATTGTGTAAGGGATAGGGGACCTCTAGACGAGAAGAAATGACCTATATGGTACAGCCCTTTGTCAAGCCACCACTGGAAGGCCCTTATGTCTAACCCTGGTGGGAATTTCGGGTTACGGAACAGGTGTGATAGGGGTTTCATTTTCGAGGAGAGGTTTGGGTTTGAGTTTAATTTTTCCCACATCGTGAAGGAGTGTGAGAGTGTAGGGGCCAAGATAGGGGTTCTACTTTTGGGGAGAATCCAGAGTAAAAAATCTAGGGTGTGTTGAGGTACAGCTTGACGTTCTATCTGTATCCGGTCTGGTTTTTCCCTGTTAGAGTAAATCACAGAGAATTGGGCTAGTCTGGAAGCTAGGTAGTATCTATGAAGATGTGGGAGGCCCAGCCCGCCTTGTTTTCGTGAAAGGTAAAGGATCTGTTTTATCCTGTAACCTGAGCCCCCCAAATTAATTTTAGAATTTTGCTCTGGAAGGACTGGAGGTGGTCCTTCCTCAGTGGGATGGGGATGGCTTGGAAAAGGTAGAGCAGCCTGAGCATCATCTTAACTGCATTTACTCTTCCTAGCCAGGATACATTTTGTTTGGACCAGGATTGTATGTCTTGTTCAAGTTTATGGTACATGGGAGGGAAGTTTTTGGTGTAAAGAAATTCAAATTTGGGAGTCAGGGAAATGCCTAGGTATTTGATAGCTAAATCATTCCAGTCAAATTGAAAATTTGGTTTAAGCAGGCAGACCATCGCGGGGATGAGAGAGATGTTGAGGGCTTGGGACTTGGAGTAGTTTACTTGGAGGCTAGAGATGTTTGCGAAGGAGGATAATGTCTTGCATAGATTGAGGAGGGATGTAAGGGGAGAGGTGATAAAGAGTATTAGGTCATCAGCAAACAGACCACATTTGTGCTCCTGGGCTCCACAGGTTATCCCCTTGATGTTGGGATTCTCTCGAATCGCTATCGCTAGCGTCTCTTTGGCTATGGCACATATTAGGGGGATAAAGGGCAGCCCTGCCTCATACCTCTAGCAATGTGGATCAGGGAGGAGTGGTATCCTTGTAATCTGATAATGTCAGAAGCCATGAACCAGACCGAGACAGAAGTACAGTAAAATCACACTTGTTTGTTAATAAAAATAAAAAGATAAATAGAGTAAGCGTAGTCAAAGCATAGCCAAAGTCCAGTAACTGGATCGGGTAGTCAGCCAAGCCAGAGTTCAGTAACCAGATCGGGTAATCAGGCAAGCCAGAGTTCAGTAACTAGATTGGGTAATCAGCCAGGCCAGAAGTCAGGGATCGAAGTAGGAACAGCAAGCAGGATAAAGAGCCAGAAGGGATGTCAGCAAAGCCAGTCTTTAAACAGGAACGCAGGAGATGGTTTCTTGTGATGTAACCAAGGCGAAAGCAGGAATGAACTGTATCCGCCCACGGAACCTACGGGAGTCAACAATGGATTCATGGTTCTCAACCTGTATAGGGTGAGGATGTGGCACCGAGGTGGTAAAGCAGTTTCAGACCAACGGTTTCAATAAAGAGACATGAAACACATTAGGGATGCGCATACTAGGAGGAAGGTCCAATGCGTAAGCCACTGGACCTTCTGGACTAGCTCCCTGGGGACAAAATTGTTCCCTGGGGTCTAGTCCCACAAAATACGTTTGCTCAACTAGGGGCAGACAACCTATCCCACAGAGCCTAGGGAGTCTGAGTTTTAGGTGGAGGCACATGCTCAGCACCCAGCACCTTGGCGCCTGTATATAAAAAGGAAAAAAAAGAAACACACAAACAAATAACTTTTTAGGAAAATGCAACCTTATGGCGAAGTCCCCTCCCTAACCCCCACTGGGAGTGTGGATAATGTTCCACCTACTTGGCCTAGCCTCCGTTGGAGCGAAAAACGAGCTTGTAAAAAAGAAATGTTCTAGGCGTCTATTGTCAGTGAGACTCTTCTAAGTCAATTGGAAAAAATTAGTATTATTAACTGGTTTTCCATTAGATTAACTCTGGGGTCGACCATGCTCCCTCAGAGTCTGACCAAATAGTATTCAGGGGAGGAAAAGGGTGAACTATGGGAGGAACAGTTACTAGCTGGTGAGTAAGGGGAGGGAAAACTTGGGGAAAATAGGGGGAGTTATGGCTCCTTTCGTAGGGAAGGAAGTCCCTGGTGTTTACTCCCTCTTGGAGTAAAGTAAAAGAAGAAGAAAATTGAATAGTGCAGGCGACATTTCTGTGCTTCAGGTCGGGTTATTTTCCTTTGTTCTCTTCGTCCTCGGTTTGTTCCAAAGGGGTGTCAGTGGGCTAGTAGGTGACGTCTGGATCTGTTTTCTAGTTCGATTCTGAAAAGGGCTGAGTCAAGTCTATCTTGAAGTGTCTGAATGTGATCCGAATTCTGATTAGTGATTGTTATGCCCCGTACACATGGTCGGAATTTCCGACGGAAAATGTGTAATAGGACCTTGTTGTCGGAAATTCCGACCGTGTGTAGGCTCCATCACACATTTTCCATCAGATTTTTCGACACACAAAGTTTGAGAGCAGGATATAACATTTTCCGACAATAAAATCCGTTGTCGGAAATTCTGATCGTGTGTACACAAATCCGACGGACAAAGTGCCACGCATGCTCAGAATAAATAAAGAGATATTGGCCACTGCCCCTGTCCAGACGTACGTGTTTTACGTCACCACGTTCAGAACGATCGGATTTTGCGACAACTTTGTGTGACCGTGTGTATGCAAGACAAGTTTGAGCCAACATCCGTCGGAAAAAATCCTAGGATTTTGTTGTCGGAATGTCCGAACAAAGTCCGACCGTGTGTACGGGGCATTACTGTCATGTCAAGTTTATGCTCAATGGCTTCCATCCTGGATTCCAAATTCTGGAAATCTGCCTTTATGTCCCCTGTTATCTTCGCTGATAGTTTCATGAAAAGATCATCTGATTGGAGGCCTGCCTCTGGGGGTGGGTATGCAGGGATGGGGCCCCCCTGTTGTGGTGTTAAGGTAGGCCCAACTGGTGAGAAAGTGGAATCCCCATAATGCCTGCTGAGAAGCGATTCAGTGGACCCTGGGGAGGGTGTAATTTGCTGCAGGAGCCTGCTCTAGTTAGCTGGGGTGTATGTTAGAGAAGCTGGGGCTATCACTTGCCTCTGTTCAGCGTGGTTCTCCTTGCCTGAGGCGTGCTGCTGGGCCACGGTGGCCATCTTGGTACACCTGGGTGGCAAAGCCTCATCAAATTGTGGCCCGAGGTCTCTGTGGACCTGGTTTCCACTTCCACTCCACGCATGGAATTCTCTGCACGATCGGGAGTCCGGATTGCCCACTGTAGCTTGTTAGGGATCGGTCTGTGTTGTGCTGTGAGCGCCGTTGGGGCTGGGTGTGACGGAGCTCCGGCTTAAGTGGCCATCTTGGAGACTCTGCGCATGTGCACTCGAAGTGTGCATTTTATTGACTTGTTGGATTTTAACTTTTAATAAACGTATTGCACGATGCTTTTCATTATGCTGCTCCAGAGCTTTAATGACGGATTAATGTAGGGAGACACCTCTGGGGTTAAGAGCCATTTCCTTCATATATGCTGCTGATCAAGAGATTGGAATTGTTATAGGGCACATTTAATATTAGTTTTTGGTGAGTTTGCATTTCTCACACACATGGAGCACAGTTTAAAGGAATAACCTCCCTTGCACCTATCTCTTAATCACGGTGATTGGAATATTCTTCTGTGAAGACTGCCTGTTAATTTTTATGGACTGTATGAACTGTACAATTTATGCTGATGACCACAGATTTTTTGATTGATATTAATTATCACAATTTTCTAACATTTTAGTTTGTATTTGAGTTAGCGCCATACCTTTTCATTGTTATTTGAATACACACTGCATTGTGCAAGCACTTGGTACGTTGGAGCAAATACAGTATAGTTCTCATAGAGGCCACTGCATGTCAGAAGAAGTAGATATTATTTTATTTTTTTGGTTACCATAATAGGTCTGATTCGTGTGTGCCATTTTGATATCTATATGTTCACTCTAGTATTTCTCATCTATTACTGGAAGGGGCAGAATGATTTAAAAAGTAGGCCAGAAATGTCTGCTGTAATTCACTTAGTCTGCCATTTTTATAAAAGGCTGATAGTACAGCTTGATGTCTCAATTAATTATGTTTATTGATAAATATATTATACTTTGAATTTTATTGATGCTGTGGAGTGTCCAATAGTTGTGCTGCTAATATTTGTGGGAAAATTATTGTAAATGCAATTCATTGCAGAATAAATACAATAAAGGTTTATGAAAAACGATATGTACATAGAATTTATTCTAGTTTTGTTTTTAAACCTCCAGAATAAAGTTAAATGCTAAACATTATTTAATGAGATATCACTTTTAGTTGTAAAGCTCATATCAAGCACTGTGGCCTTCGCACTGTTCTTTACCTATCTCTATTTGGGGCTGAACTAATAAGAAGACTGCATAAAAGCTTTGGTTATTTCCCTAAATATAACCTCATGTGATGTGCTGACTGTCCAGGGCCCTTTATTTTTTTTCTCACTGTGGCATGAGAGGGTCCTCCTTTTTGTTGCTTGAGTGGAATGCATGTAGTGATAGCGAGACCTCACTATCACCACATGCATGCCACTCAAGCAAAAAGGACAAACTCCAAAATGTGTGAAGAGAATGGGAAAGTGGTATCAAACATTCAAGCACAATGCCATCCTCATTTTACCCAAAATTCACAGGTCAGTAACTAGACTATCAGATCAAAGTCTCCTGTTATAGGCAGCCATGAAAGGTAACACATTTGACAAAACACAGTCCAGGTAGGAAGAATGCTGAGTGCATACATGTAGGGGTAAGGAGAGTGCAAAATCCTCCCCCACAAGCAATACTCTCCCCCACTTTATCCTTTCAGCTAAAAATCCCACTTCCTCCCCTCATAAAAAAATAATCCAGCACAAATATGCATGCTAGCCCTCCCCCCAGTACAAATCCTCTCTGCCCCTCCCAGAACAAATCTTCCCATGCAAATCTTCTTCCCCCCTCCTCAGCACAAGTCCTCTTCCACCCTCCCCAAATCCCCAGTCCCGACAAAATTCCCCCTTCTTCCCTATCTTATCACTTACCCCCATGCCCCTCAGTTCCCCCTCACAGCATAAATACTCCTTCCCCCCAGTACCCCTCTTAGAATAAATCCTCTTCCACCCCCCTAATCCTCTGTCCCAGCATAACCCCCCATTCTAGTACAAATCTTCTCTCACCCAATTCCCTCTCTCTAAATCCCCCCACCTAGCACAAATCCTCCTTTCCCCAATCCCCCTTCCCAGCACAACAAATCCCCACAAATTTCTTCTCCCAGAAACCCCCCCCTTCCAAATCCCTCTACTAGATCCTTCTTCTCTGGTATTTGGGTGTTGTCATTTTCCCTCTTCCCAACACAAATCTTCTTCCAGCCCCCAAATCACCCCTCCCTCTGTGTTCCATGCTTGTTTGCTGCACCGTGTTGAAAATGCACTGCAGTCGTGATCTGCAGCAGGTACCAATATTAACTTAATGACAACCCAAATGCTTGTCACAAATGCAGTGCATTGGCCTGCACTGGATCGCATGGTACAGTAATACAATGAGACCCAGTTGCTGTGTGTTTTTAGAGTAGTACATGCATTACTTTTGGTGCTGTCTGGCATGATTTCAGCCCATTTAAATGAGTAGGCTGAAATCGCACTGCACCCGGGTCACATGTGAATCGCACAGATTGCACAGCACTTTCCTGTGTGATTCATGGTGTGAAACAGCCCCGTGTCCTGGAGCCCAGTGCCGGAACAAGTTCCACTAACTTGTCTGGTAGGGGGGCACTTGTTTGGGCAACTGGGGCAATTGCACTACATCTCTTATGGGCTGCCTGAGGTTGTCCCCTTTGTGGCAGCCAGCATCACTTTGATTTAGGGGGGGTTATGAGTTAGGTATTGCTTTGGGAGGGGACAAGACCTGTGCCGGGGGGGTGAGGGGGACGAGTTTCATATCCAACCCCCCTTTCAGCACAAGTCCTCTCCAATCCCAAAGTACCACTACCACATATCCTCTCCCTCCAAAATCACTCAAAGTGAACTGTGTAAACTTGCCCTCCTTACCCCCCTCCCCATGTCCCCCTCCTCTGCAAGTCTCATGTATAGAATCTTCATTGCAGACCCCAGATTAGCGCTGCTCAGGCAGAGCAGTCTATATACAGGGAAACATCACAGCAGGAGGATAAAGGGGTAGCTTCCGTGCCCTCCACTCTGCATTGTTTATGTGTTAGAGGCAGCCGGCGGGGTGAGATGCCGACTGTCATTCAAAGTTTTGCTTGAGGTGTGCGGGACCCCAGACAACTGGTGCCTGTGCTAGTGCATCCCTGCTGGGCAGGTCACTAGAGCCAATTCTGGGTTCCATTTCTGGACTCCGAGACATGCATCAAATCCTGGGACAGTCCCAGCGAATCAGAGATGGTTGGAAGTAGAGATGGGCCGAACAACACCCTGTTCGGTTCGCTCCAAATTTCTCGAACATCGCAAAAGTTTGGAACCCCATTGAAGTCTATAAGACCTGAACTTGAAAAATCAAAAGTCCCCATTTTGAAGGCTTATATGCAAGTTATTGGCCATAAAAATGGTATGGGGGAATGTGTACTAGCCTGGGTACCAATGCAAAAAAAGTTTAAAAAAGATTGTTTTTAAAGGAGCAGCGATTTTTCTTGCTCAAACATTTTATTGGAAAATATAATACAAAGTACAGGGTTAAAGGGAGGGTCATTCCCAAATTGCAAAAAGAGATAACAATGATGCTTAAAGTGAAACAATAAAAATTAAAAATTCCTTTAAATATGGTGCTGGGGGGGTCCCCTTAGTCTGCCTGCAAAGTGGCGCATCTGTACCGTGTATAGAACCTACTGCAGCAAAACTGACATTTATAAAGAAAAAAATTACATTTAAATTGATTTTCCTTGCAAGCTTTCTTCATTTAGTAAACAACTGCTTGGGGCCACAATTTAGTGCACTCGGAACAAGATTGGAGATTTTTTAGGATACATTCTGGTGTCTTTGGCAGACTTTGGATGGAAATAACAATGGTTTGCACCACACTGAATAAGCCTTATGTGAAGAACCCAAATTATAGTACACTCAGGCCAAGATTAACATTTTTTTAAGTTAAAGTCTGGTGTCTCTTTCGCAGATTTTGAATAGAAGTAACAGGTGCAGAAAAATTGGTCTTTCAGTGTTGTTGGTGCCTTCACCCCATAACCTTCTAGAAGTAGTCTTATTACAGCAAGGCCAATTCTTGCTTTCATCAAATTTAAATTTGACGCCCCATCAAACAGTTGCGGAAAAATTGGTCTTTGGGTGTTCTTCGTGCCCTCGCCCCGTAACCTTCTAGTAGTCTTGATGCAAGCAAGAATTGGCCTTGCTGTAAAAAAATTCAATTGGATTCAATTGGATGCACCTGTCGAACAGGTGTGGACCTGTAACGGTGATCAAGGAGGGTTGCCAACCTATAAAAATCCTTAATGCTATGAATTCTTGGGTCCTTTCACAGGCTTTGAAGAATAAGGGAGGTTTGCGGAGGCATGGGAAGCAGAGTCCTCGGGGTCACTGAGGAATACAGTATCTGAAACTGCCTCCTCCCAGCCACATACTTTTCATGTACCTGATAAGAGACAGAGTTGATGAGGTCGACCTCTCTTATCTCTCCCACCATGGCCCCACTGAGTAAGAGACAGAGGAAGCTGAGAGACAGGAGGGACACAAGTGCCTGATGTGGATAACTTTGGGCTGGCATCTTGTCAGGACTCTAGAGGCTGGCACATACAGTGGTGTGCAGAGCTAGAACAGAAGACAGCCAGGCAGACACTTGGAGGTTAACAGAAGCCGGGGTCACAGGCGAAAGCAGAGTCTCAGGAAAAACCTGGGACATCAGCAGGCGGGCAGCAGGGTACCAAGTCATTAGCAGAGCCAGAGACAGGAACGGAGCCAGGTCAAAGGTAAACGGCAAGACAGGAACAGGATACACAGCCAGGGTCAAAGAACAAGCCAGGTCAGCAATCAAGGAGAGCATAGGATAAACCAGGATAAAGGACACAGCTGAAGATCAGTCAGCAAAAATAGGAGACTGGGCTCTCTTTAAATAGCCCATCTGGCACCAAGAGGGATTGTGCCCGCATGCATGCACATGTTCACTCGCGATCGCGGATTCCCGTACGCATGCACGCGCCTGTTTTTCAAAGCAAACCATGCACATGCACACATCTATGTGCGAGACGTCTCACAGGGATTCCCTGACATTGCCCCCCCCCTTAGGGGCAGCCTCTGGATGCCCACCAGAGACCATTTTTCATGGTGAAGTTGGAGGCTGGTTCACAGGAGTTATCCTCAGGACCATAGCCCTTCCATTTAATCAGGAACTGGGTCCAACCTCCCCTCCTTCTACAGTCCAAAATAGCTTATACCTCGTATTCCTCGTTACCTTTGATCAATATTGGAGCTGGAGTATCAGAGCCTCAATCGGGAAAGGGGTTAGAAACTGTTGGTTTGAGAAGAGAAACGTGAAACACAGAATGACTACTCTGTAAAGATTCTTCAAATGCCACAGAGTTGATCCTTTTCTTAATTGAAAAAGGACCCAGGTATCTTGGGCCAAGCTTCTTTGAGAGACACTTCAACTTCAACAACCAGTCTCTATCTCCTGGTTTCAAATTTAAATTCCCTCTCCTCTTTTTTTTTTTTTTTTTACTACCTGCCTGTGTCTTCAAGATGGTCTCTCGCAAGATCCGGTTGTTAGTATTGAGAAAGTTCAATCTCTTGTACAGCTGGTACAGCAGAATCCATGGGTACATCATGCAGGAAGGAAGGGTGATATCTGTAAAAGGTCACTAGCAGGGAAGGTGATAACACTAGGGGGTTATCAAGGGGTTAATTGTGTACTCTAGTGCGTGTTCTAACTGTGGGGGGAGTGGGACTGACTAGGAGGAGACAGAGATCAGTGTTCATACATACAGTAGTATGAACACACAATCTGTCTCCTCTGCCCATAGAGAACCGGGATCTGTGTGTGTGTGTTCATGAGCCACCACGGGTGCCCGGAAGTCATTGTGCCCACCGGGCACTCGCATCGGCGTGACTGCTTGATGGTAGAATGACCTGAGTTATTGTATGCAAACTCTGCCAAAGGAAGGAGGAGCACCCAATTGTCTTGAGAGAAGGACGAAAAACATCTCAAATATTGTTCGAGAGTTTGGTTTGTCCTCTCGGTCTTTCCATTTGTCTGTGGATGGTAAGCAGAAGATAGACGAAGTTCAATGTTCAATGCTTCACACAGGGCCTTCCAAAATTTGGAGGTGAACTGGACCCCACGATAATAATTCCATGGCTTTTTAGGTACTGGAAGAGATTCCAACAGGCCCCAGGTCTTGGCACAATCAGACTTGTTTCCGAGGCATACAGAGCAGGATTTGACAATCTTTACAGTCCTTTAATAAATCTGGCCACCAAAAGGAACGGGAAACCAGATTTAAAGTTTTAAAGATCCCACAGTGACCGGCAAGGGGATGATCATGGCACTTTTTAAGAATGGGAACCCTAAATAGTTCGGGAATAAAAAATTGTTCCTTGTGGAAGTAGAGTTCATCTCTTTGTGAAGATGTAAATTCAGAGGAGGAGGGTGGTTAGTAGGGATGAGCTTCATGTTTGAGTCGAACCCATGTTCGACTCGAACATCGGCTGTTCGGTCGTTCGCCGAATTGCGAACGATATGGGCCGTTCGCGCCAAATTCGTGTGGCGCGTCACGGCCCATAATTCACTGCGGCATCGCAGTGCATTGCTTGCTGATGATTGGCCAAGCATGCACTATGATCCGCATGCTTGCCCAATCACAGCGAAGCCTGAACAGAGAGCCGTAATTGGCCAAAGCCAAGGAGGCTTTGGCCAATTATGGCTCAGGGGATTTAGTACACGCCCCACACTATATAAGGCCGCCTGCACGGCGGCCCTGTGTAGTGTGTGTTCCGGAGTTGAAAGAGATAGACAGAGAGACAGTGTCATTTGATTTGAGTTAGATAGATTAGGCAGAACAGTCAGTTAGCTGCACTTACAGTGTATTGTGTATATATATGCATCCCAGGTGTTGCATATATTATATATACACTGTATTCAGTTTAGCTAGATCCATTCCTGTTATCTTCTAGACTATTTACATTTAGTGCAGTGCGTCCAGCTCACAGTGTTCAGCTAGATCCGTTCCTGTTATCTTCTAGACTATTTACATTTAGTGCAGTGCGTCCTGCTCACAGTGTTCAGCTAGATCCGTTCCTGTTGAATTCTAGACTATTTACATTTAGTGCAGTGCGTCCTGCTCACAGTGTTCAGCTAGATCCGTTCCTGTTATCTTCTAGACTATTTACATTTAGTGCAGTGCGTCCTGCTCACAGTGTTCAGCTAGATCCGTTCCTGTTATCTTCCTACTGACAGGCAGACTTGTCTTGTTACAGTATTAACAGCTACCTAAAGAAAATTACTGGTGTTCTTTTGATCCTATTAGTACCACGGTCAGGCAGCTAGACTATTTACATTTAGTAAAGTGCGTCCTGCTCACAGTGTTCAGCTAGATCCGTTCCTGTTATCTTCTAGACTATTTACATTTAGTGCAGTGCGTCCTGCTCACAGTGTTCAGCTAGATCCATTCCTGTTATCTTCTAGACTATTTACATTTAGTGCAGTGCGTCCTGCTCACAGTGTTCAGCTAGATCCGTTCCTGTTATCTTCCTACTGACAGGCAGGCTTGTCTTGTTACAGTATATAAAGCTACCTGAAGAAAATTACTGGTGTTCTTTTGATCCCATTAGTACCACGGTCAGGCAGCTAGACTATTTACATTTAGTGCAGTGCGTCCTGCTCACAGTGTTCAGCTAGATCCGTTCCTGTTATCTTCCTACTGACAGGCAGGCTTGTCTTGTTACAGTATTTACAGCTACCTAAAGAAAATTACTGGTGTTCTTTTGATCCTATTAGTACCACGGTCAGGCAGCTAGACTATTTACATTTAGTAAAGTGCGTCCTGCTCACAGTGTTCAGCTAGATCCGTTCCTGTTATCTTCTAGACTATTTACATTTAGTGCAGTGCGTCCTGCTCACAGTGTTCAGCTAGATCCGTTCCTGTTATCTTCCTACTGACAGGCAGGTTTGTCTTGTTACAGTATATAAAGCTACCTGAAGAAAATTACTGGTGTTCTTTTGATCCCATTAGTACCACGGTCAGGCAGCTAGACTATTTACATTTAGTGCAGTGCGTCCTGCTCACAGTGTTCAGCTAGATCCGTTCCTGTTATCTTCCTACTGACAGGCAGGCTTGTCTTGTTACAGTATTTACAGCTACCTAAAGAAAATTACTGGTGTTCTTTTGATCCTATTAGTACCACGGTCAGGCAGCTAGACTATTTACATTTAGTAAAGTGCGTCCTGCTCACAGTGTTCAGCTAGATCCGTTCCTGTTATCTTCTAGACTATTTACATTTAGTGCAGTGCGTCCTGCTCACAGTGTTCAGCTAGATCCATTCCTGTTATCTTCCTACTGACAGGCAGGCTTGATTTGTTACAGTATATAAAGCTACCTGAAGAAAATTTTTTTTTTATTTACAGTTAGTGCAGTGCGTCCTGCTCACAGTGTTCAGCTAAACCTACAAGTTAGTGGGGTGCGTCCACCTCACAGTGTTCAGCTAAAGCTACCTGTAGAAGGTTGGTGGTGTTCTCATACTACAGGCAGGCAGTTGATTTTGCTAGCTGCAGTGTGTGTATCATGTTACTGCCACTATATATATATATATATATATATATATATATATATATATATATATATATTCCCAGCTTAGTGCAGCTACAGGCCATTAGTATGTCTGGAAGGCCAAGAAGGAGAGGCAGACAGTCACAAGCCAATAAGAGAGGGCAAGCAGGCTCTGTGTCTAGTGCTGGTCGTGGAGACGGTGCATCCTCATCAGCACGTGGCCATGGGACACGCTTGGCCTTTTTTTCGGCAGCTGGCCGTGTTGAGCCGCAACATGCGGAAGACTTGGTCGAGTGGATGACCAAGCCGTCCTCATCCTCCTCATCCTCTCTCACCCATGCCCAGGGTGCTTTGTCTGGCAAAGCAGCAGCCTCTTCCCTCGGCTCAATGTCATCAGTGACTCCTTCCCTAGCTCCACCATGTCCTCCTGAGGAGTCCCTTGAACTGTTTGACCACAGTGTTGGGTACATGCTCCAGGAGGATGCCCAGCGTTTGGAAGGCTCTGATGATGATACTGAGCTTGATGAAGGCAGTAACATGAGCACGGACAGAGGGGGTGCCCAAGAAGGACAGCAATCTGGCAGTCATGCTCCCCCTGCTGCAGCATACTGCCAGGTTTGCTCCAGTGATGAGGAGGGAGGGGATGATGAGGTCACTGACTTAACGTGGGTGCCTGATAGGAGGGAGGAGGAGGAGGAGGCGGCACATCACCAACGAGGCAGGATGCCCTCCAGGTGCCAGCCTAAGGGCAGCACATTGACTGCATCACATGTGCAGGGCGCTGCAGTCTCTGCGCGTTATTCAAAAAGTTCTTTGGTGTGGGCCTTTGTTGAGACGAGTGCATCAGATCGCACCGCTGCTATTTGCAACATATGTCTCAAGCGTATCTCACGTGGCCAAAACATCTCCCGCTTGGGTACCACATGCTTGACCAGACATATGTTGACCTGCCATGCAGTTCGTTGGCAAGCGCATCTAAAAGACCCACACCAAAGAACAAAGAGGACCTCTCCTTGCTCCTCATCAGCTGAGATTTCCAACCCCACTAGACCTTCAGTCCTCTCTGAGACCTGCACTGAGAGGAATGAAGGTGTAGAATTAGGTGTGTCACAGCCAAGTACTTGTGGGCAATCTGCTTTTGGTACACCGACGTCAGATTGTACCAGGCAAATTTCCCTGCCCCAGCTGCTGCACCGCCGAAAGAAGTTTGCTCCCAGCCATCCACATGCCCAGCGGTTGAATGCTAGCTTGGCAAAATTGCTAGCACTTCAACTGCTGCCTTTTCAGTTGGTAGACTCTGCCCCCTTCCGTGAGTTTGTGGAATGTGCGGTTCCTCAGTGGCAGGTACCCAAACGCCACTTTTTCTCACGGAAGGCGATTCCGGCTCTCTACCGGCATGTGGAAGGCAATGTCCATGCCTCGCTGGACAGGGCGGTCAGCGGTAAGGTGCATATTACCGCTGACTCATGGTCCAGCAGGCATGGACAGGGACGTTACCTAAGTTTCACATTGCATTGGGTGACTCTGCTGGCAGATGGGAAGGATGCAGGACAAGGTGCAGTCGTGTTGGAGGTTGTTCCGCCACCACGCCTCCAAAATGCTAATGATTGTGACACACCTCTCTCCTCCACCCCCTCCTCTTCTTCTTCCTCCATGGCCTCTTCCTCGGAACCAGCGGTGCTCCGTAGTCGTTCAAGGGGCTACGCAAGTACGCAGGCCAAAAGATGCCATGCGGTGCTTGAGCTGGTGTGCTTGGGGGACAGGAGCCACACTGGGGCAGAGGTTCTGTCAGCTCTGCAGGGGCAGGTTCAGAGGTGGTTGACGCCATGCCAACTTAAGGCAGGAATGGTGGTTTGCGACAATGGCACCAACCTCCTCTCTGCCCTCCGACAGGGACAAATGACCCATGTGCCCTGTTTGGCTCACGTCCTTAACTTGGTGGTGCAGCAGTTCTTGGGCAGGTACCCGGGCTTACAGGATGTCCTGAGGCAGGCCAGGAAAGTCTGTGTGCATTTCCTCCGGTCATATAATGCCAGTGCTCGGCTGACGGACCTCCAAAAGGAGTTTAACCTGCCCAAGAACCGCCTAATCTGTGACATGCCCACCAGGTGGAACTCAACGTTGGCCATGCTGCAGCGGCTGCACACGCAGCAGAGGGCCATCAATGAGTACCTGTGCGACTATGGCACCAGGACAGGGTCAGGGGAGCTTGTTTTTTTTCCCCACGCCAGTGGGCCATGATCAGGGATGCATGCACTGTCCTGTCACCATTTGAGGAGGCCACGAGGATGGTGAGCAGTGACAGTGCATGCATCAGTGACACTGTCCCCCTTGTCCACCTGTTGGAGCACACGCTGCGTGGAATAATGGACAGGGCACTTGAGGCAGAACAGAGGCAGGAAGAGGAGGACTTCCTTAGCTCTCAAGGCCCCCTTTATCCAGACAGTGTTCGTGCCCGCCGATCACACAGGAAGAGGAGGAGGAGGAGGAGGAGGAGGAGGAGGAGGAGGAGGAGGAGGAGGAAGATTATGTCAGTATGGAGGTGGAGCCTGGCACTCAGCATCAGCAGCAGTCTTTAAGGGATCAGTCCCAAGAAACACATGGACTTGTACGTGGCTGGGAGGAGGTGGCTGCGGACCATGTCATCCTAAGTGACCCAGAGGACTCCGGACCGAATGCCTCAGCAAACCTACGCTGCATGACCTCCCTGATCCTGCAAAGCCTGCGTAAGGATCCTCGTATTTGTGGTATCAAGGAGAAGGCCCAATACTGGCTGGCAACCCTCCTTGATCCACGTTACAAGGGTAAGGTTGCGGACCTTATCTTGCCATCGCAGAGGGAGCAGAGGATGAAACATCTTCGGGAGGCCTTGCAGAAAGGTCTGTGCAATGCGTTCCCAGAGACTGGGAGGTTACAAACTCCTGTTTCTGGACAACGTGTTGCTGAGGCTTCGGTCAGTCAAAGAAGGAGCGGTGGAGAAGGTGCGTTCAGACAATTTTTTGGTCCGCAGCCCCAAGGTATGATCGGTTCCAGCAACCATCGCCAGCATCTGTTTTACATGGTGCAGGAATACCTAGGGGCAAGATCAGACTTGGACACCTTTCCCACCGAAAATCCTCTGGGTTACTGGGTCTCGAGGATGGATCACTGGCCAGAGCTTGCACAGTATGCAATTGAGCTACTGGCCTGTCCTGCATCCAGCGTTCTTTCGGAACGCACATTCAGTGCTGCTGGAGGCGTGGTAACCGATCACAGGGTGCGTCTGTCCACCGACTCGGTCAATCGACTGACCTTCATAAAAATGAATCAGTCTTGGATCACCACCAGCTACCAAGCACCTGATGCTGATGTAACCGAATAATTTTTTTTGAAATCTCATATCCCTTCAAAGACTGCCTATGCTGATGCTGAGTGACTATCCCTGAGTAATTATCCTCTTCCTCCTCAATCATCACGCTGATAGCTTGTAAGAACATTTTTGGTTCTGGGCGCCACCACCAGTGCCTAAGGCACAATTTTTCAGCCCCTGTTTAACAGGGGCGTGTAATTACAATTTTTGATGTAATACTTTGCAGCAGGGCTGGTTCCTGCATTCCAACTAGAGTGTCTGTGAGGGGTTGCAGTGTTGTGGCACCAGCACCAGTGCCCAAGGCCCAATTTTTCTGCTCCTGTCTAACAGGGGCGTGTAATTACAATTTTTGATGCAATACTTTGCAGCAGGGCTCGTTCCTGCGTTCCAACTAGAGTGTCTGTAAGGGGTTGCAGTGTTGTGGCACCAGCACCAGTGCCTAAGGCCTAATTTTTCAGCTCCTGTTCAACAGGGGCATGTAATTACAATTCTTGATCTAATATTTCACAGCAGGGCCCTGTGAGGGCTTACAGTGTTGTGGCCACAGCAACACCTAAGGCCCAAATTTCTGCTGAGTATATAGGGCAGGACCCTACTTTCAAACATCTAACTTACAAACGACTCCTACTTGCAAACGGAAGGAGACAACAGGAAGTGAGATGAAATCTACCCCTAGGAAGGGAAATTCTCTCCTGTAAGAGTTAATATGGGAAAAAAATTCTCCTTTCCACTGATGCTTTCCAATCCTTGTTCCACAAAAAAACCCAAATTTTCAAAAAACATTTTTCATTGGGACAAAAAGTGAGGTGAAATCTTCTGAAGAGGAGGAAAGACAGCAAAACAAATGTCACAGGGGTGATAACCCTTCCCTATGTTTTCCAAAAAGCTTAAAAAAGATTTTTTGGCTGGAGCTAAACACATTAAAAATGTACCAGTTCAAAATTACAAACAGATTCTACTTAACAACAAACCTACAGTCCCTGTCTTGTTTGCACCGCCTGTATACTGCTGTTCAGAGTATATAGGGCCTGGTGGCCCCACACCTTTCCTTATTTTAATTTGGGTGCGGGGTTCCCCTTAATATCCATACAAGACCCAAAGGGCCTGGTAATGGACTGGGGGGTACCCATGCCATTTGTCTCACTGATTTTCATCCATATTGCCATGACCCGACATTACATTAAACCCGCAAGCAGTTTTAAATGAGATTTTTTCCTTTAAAAATGACATTTGGTGCAGGGACTGTTCTAAACACGGGAAACACGCGTCACTTTACAGGCATGCTATAGACACCCCCCAGGTACGATATTTAAAGGAATATTTCACTTTTTTTTTTTTACTTTAAGCTTTATTAAAATCATTAAAATCACTGCTCCCGAAAAAACGGCCGTTTTTAAAAGTTTTTTTTGCATTGATACATGTCCCCTGGGGTAGGACCCGGTTCCCCAAACCCTTTTTAGGACAATACCATGCAAATTAGCCTTTAAAATGAGCACTTTTGATTTTGAACGTTCGAGTCCCATAGACGTCAATGGGGTTCTAACGTTCTGGTGCGAACCGAACCGGGGGGTGTTCGGCTCATCCCTAGTGGTTAGCAACCACCTCTTTGATTTGTGACATCACATTTGCTTGTAGAAGCAGGAAGTTCTTAGCTGGTAAAATAGTGTCAGGTTCAGAAGGTGGGACTGATTCAGGAAACATGCGTGAGAGCGCATCAGGTTTACAATTCTTGGATCCGGGACAAAAGGTTAAATGAAATACAAAACAGGAAAAGAACAGTGCCCATCTGGCTTGTCGAGGTCTTAGTCATCTAGCAGTTCTTAAATACTACAAATTCTTATGGTCTGTGAAAATAAGGGTAGGAAGAGCAGCTCTCTTTCCTGGAGAAAGAGGCAATAGGATGGAGTAGAGATTTAGCCCCTTGTCGTTGGCATAGTATAGCCCCAACTGCACTTACAGAAGCATCCACTTTGAATATATAGGCCAAAGCAGGATGCTTTAACCCCTTCCCAACCACCCACCGCAGTTGTACTGTGGCAGGTTGGCTCCCCTGGACGAAACGGCGTTACCTTGCGTCGCTTCGCCTTTTGGCCACACACAGATCCCGGTACTCTTTGAGCAAAAGGTAGAAAGATTGTGTATTCATACTATGCATGAACACCGACCTCTGTCTCCTCCTAGTCAGTCCCACTCCCCCCACAGTTAGAACACACACTAGGGAACACAATTAACCCCTTGATTACCGCCTAGTGTTATCCCCTTCCCTGCCAGTGATTTTTACAGTAAGCAGTGCATTTTTATAGCACCGATTGCTGTTTAATTGATCCTGGTCCCAAAAAAGTGTCAGAAGTGTCCAATGTGTCCGCCACAATATCAAAATCCTGATAAAAACCGCTGATCACCGACATTACTAGTAAAAAAAAAAAATAATAATAAAAATGCCATAAATCTATCCCCTATTTTGTAGACACTATAACTTTTATGCAAACCAATCAATTTACGCTTATTGAGATTTTTTTTACCAAAAATATGTAGAAGAATAAACATTGTTTTTTTGGGGATATTTATTATTGCAAAAAGTAAAAGATATTGGGGGTTATTTACGAAAGGCAAATCCAATTGGCACTACAAGTGCAAAGTGCACTTGAAATTGCACTAAAAGTGCACTTGGTAGTGAAGTCACTGTAGATCTGAGGGGGACATGCAAGGAAAATAAAAAACAGCATTTAGCTTGTACATGATTGGATCATAAAATCAGCAGAGCTTCCTCTCATTTCAGATCTACCCCACATATTTGCAGTGACTGCACTTCCAAGTGCACTTTGCACTTGTAGTTTGCACTTGTAGCGCAAAGTGGATGTGCCTTTCGTAAATAAGCCCCATAGTGTTTTTTTTCAAAATTGTCGCTTTTCTTTTGTTTATAGCACAAAAAATAAAAAAACACAGAGGTGACCAAATACCACCAAAAGAAAGCTGTATTTGTGGGAAAAAAAGGACGTCAATTTTGTTTGAGTACAGCATTGCACGACCGTGCAATTGTCAGTTAAAGCAATGAAGTGCCGTATCGCTAAAAATGGCCTGGTCATTGAGCAGCCAAGTCTTCTGGGGCTGAAGTGGTTAAAAAAGGGGGAGGTGAACAGAGTGTTTAATTGTTAAAAAGCAACTTGAGCCTCTGGAGTCCACTTAAATTGAATATGCTGCTTGGTCAAATGTGTAACTGGTGCAATGATACCGTAAAAGTTCTTTATAAACTTCCTATAAAAGTTGGCAAACCCCACAAAGCGTACTGTATTCTTGTCCTCCAGAGCAGGCTATTCCAATACAGCAGCAACTTTTTGTGGGTCCATAGCAATGCCATCTGCAGAAATGATAAGTCCCAGGAAATTAATAGTCTGTCTTTTGAATTCGCATTTCTCAGCTTTTGCATAAAGATGGTGTTGATGTCTATCCAGTAACTTCTTTACATGGCTCCTGTGAAGGTCCAGTAAGCTGGAGAATACAAGAATGTCATCCAAATAGACAATAATAAACAAGTCAAGATAGTCCTGAAATATGTAGTTGACAAGATGTTGAAAGATAGATAACGGGGGCATTACAGAGACCGAATGGCATGACTAGATATTCAAAATATCCAAAGGGCATTCTGAATGCGGTCTTCCAGTAGTCTCCTTTCCAAATTCTGACTAGGTTGTGTGCACCTCTCAAATTGAGTTTACAGAAAAAACTTGCACCCCTTGCAAACCTCTAAAATAGCTTAGGCATTAAAAGAAGTGGGTATTGATTCTTGACAGTTATATTATTAAGGTCACGATAGTCCACGCAGGGCCTGAGAGTATAATCTCTCTTTTCAACAAAGAAGATGCTTGCTCCTGCAGGTGACGTGGGAGGTCAAATGAATCCTTTCTCCAAGCTTTCATCAATATAGTTAAGGAGGGTTTCTAATTCAAGTTCAGAAAGAGGGAACATTCGGCCAAAAGTTATTTCAGCCCCGGGCAGCAGTACAATGGGGCAATCATAAGTCCGATACCAAGGAAGAGTATCCTCATTCTTTTTATTGAAAAAAACATCTAAGTATTTATGGTAGACTGCAGGGACTTGTTTTGACATCTCTGGATCAGGCTGGATAGCCAGGAGAGGAGTAACAATGTGTGACTCCTGTGGAACACAATGTACCTGGCAGTAAGGAGAAAGGAAGAGGATCTCACCCGTAAGCCAATTGATGCTGGGGTTATGTGCCCTCAGCCAGGGCATATCCAGAATGACGGGGAACATGGGTGACATAATGACATCTAGGCATAGAAATTCTTGATGGCCAGAGGAGGAAAGGATTGGAGCCTTCTCTTGTGTCACCGAGCCAGACATTATACTGGAATCATCAGTTAGATGAACAACAAACCCACGTTTCTTAATACAGAGGGGAAGATTGTGCTGGGCTGCAAAATTAGAGTCCACAAATCACCAGAGTCTATAATCGCAGGAACAGAAACAGTCTTTTCAGCAAGTCTCAGGTGACATAGAAAGGTGAGGTGTGTTTGATCAGTCCCAGGTGGATGCATCATGCGGATCCAATTAGTAGAGGATTTACATGGTCTTACTGGACAGGTCTGTAGAAAGTGACCGGCATCGCCACAGTAGAGGCAGAGGTTGGAACGATGACCTTGGAGACATTCAGCTGCGGACCGGGAGGGTCTCCAAAAACTTTTTGTGAGGCCTCGGGATTCCCTTGTCGTGTTACCAGTGATGCAGGAAAAGGTATTTTCTGGTCTTGGGTGGACCAAAGAGCCTTGCCGGTTTTCTCGGATTGTCGCTCTTGTAACTGTCGGTCAATCTGGATAACGAGATTAACCATATCCTCCAAAGCTGTTGGTAGCCCCACTCTAGCAAGTTCATCTTTTAGAGCGTCAGATAAACCGAGGCGAAACTGGTAATGGAGAGCTGATTCATTCCACTGGGTATTAGTAATCCATAGACGGAAGTCAGTCACGTAATTTTCTATCGGACTTTGACCCTGCTGCAATTTGCTGAGCATTAGTTCTGCAGTCTGACAGCGGAAAGGGTCAGTGTATAGCTTGCACATGGCAGAGAAAAAAAAAAAAAAGAGTCCATAAATGCCAGAGCTGGGCCGTCTTGCTCACAAAGGTGATAAGCTCAGGATTGGGGCTTATCCTGAAGAAGTGAGATAATGAATCCCACCCTAACATCTTGTGTAGAGAAAGTTTGTGGCAAAAGGGAAAAATACAGTTCACAAGAGTTACGGAAAGTCCGAAATTTCCTGTGATCTCCAGAGAAGCGTTCGGGAATGGGCACTCGGGGTTCAGGTGGGAGAGAAGCCCCGCTGGGTGTGCTGGTCTCCATCTGTGTAGCTTTATCTGTGACAGCAGGAGGATCCAAAAGTGTCAAAACCTCTCTGCCAGATGACAATCGATCTTCCATGTGAATAAGTTTTCCTTGCAGACTTTGCATGTAGGATAGTGCGGAGATCGATCAACAAATGTCCTCTAGTGGAGAGGCCTCCCTTTCAGACTCCATCATTGGCTGACTGATACTGTCATGTACCTGATAGGAGACTGAGTTGAGGAGGTCAGCCTCTCCTATATCTCCTGCCCTGGCCCCACGGAGGATGAGGTGGTGCCTGATGTGGATGACTCCGGGCCGGAAACTTGTCAGGACTCTGGAGGCTGGAGCATACAGCGGTGTGCAGAGCTGGAACAGAAGCCAGGCAGGCAGACACTTGGAGGTTAACAGAAGCCGGTGGAAGCAGAGTCTCAGGGATAGCTGGGGTCATCAGCAGGTGGGCAGTGGGGTACCAAGTCCTTAGCAGAGCCAGAGTCAGGAACAGACCCAGGTCAAAGGTAAACGGCAAGACAGCAACAGAATACACAGCCAGGGTCAAGGAACAAGCCAGGTCAGCAATCAAGGAGAGCATACAGGATAAACACGGATACAGGACACAGCTGAAGATCAGTCAACAAAGAATAGGAGACTGGGCTCTCTTTAAATAACCTGTCTGGCGCCAAGAGGGACCGTGCCCTTGCATGTGCACATGCGCACTCGCAATTGTGGATTCATGTGCGCATGCACGCTCGTGTTAGACGGTCTTTGAGACAAACCACGTTCATGTGCACATCCATGTGCCAGACATCTCACAGGGATTTCCTAACAGTACTACTCCCAAGGTTTCTGGGAACTGAAAAGGACTTAAGGTTTGACGTTTGTCTTCCTCTGCTTTAATGCCTCCAACACTGCCATAATCCTCCTCCTTCCTCTCCTCTTGTGCGTTCTGTGGTGTGGCAAGAACGGTGTCTGAATAAGGGGGCCTTGAGAGAAAAGGAAGTCCTCTTCCTCCCACTGCTCTGCCTCAAGTGCCCTGTTCATACTGCCACGTAGAGTCTGCTCCAGCAGGAACACAAGAGGGATTGTGTCACTGATGCATGCATTGTCAAGGCTCACCATCCTTGTCGCCTCCTCAGATGGCGACAGTACAGTGCATGCATCCTTTATCAGCGTTTGGGCTGGGAGCCCATCTGATGCGGCCTTTCCCCATGAGGACCCTCACCCTAGACCAGGGGAACTACTGGCTGGCCAGAGCCAGAAGAGTTGTGGAGAATGCATTCGGAATAACGTCCAGCTGGTTCCGCCTATTTCTAACAGCGATCCACGTGGCGGAATATAAACTGAACCATATTATACTTGCCTGCTGCATTCTCCACAATTACCTCAGAAAAAATGCAACAAACTATGTGGCCTCAGTTGGGTCTGAGGCCGGATTTCCAAATGCAACTCTGACGGCACTTGAAGATGGCCATCCTGGCTTGCCCCCCAAAGCGCCCGCGAACAGAAGAAGTATGTTGAGTACTTTGCGGGTAGGGGGCCATTGATCTGCCAGCCAATGTGTGAAACATTTTTTAAATAAATATTTTTTGATAAACTGAACTAATATTTCCTTTGATGTACTGCTTGTGTTTCTTTTAGCTGGCTCCTAGGTTCTCCAATGTTATTTTTTTGGCCATTTTCTTCAATAGTGCAAATGTAATTTCTTTGATACATGAGGTGACAATCTCTTCTTCAGCTTACTATTATTATGTTGTGGGTCTGCTACACACACACATTGTTTTTGTTGTTAATGTATGTAATGCATTAGTGATAAAATAATCATCCTTTTCAGCTCCATGAATTAATTGCTTTGAGTCCCTAAAGTGGCGTGATTGTGGCAAATTTTAGAGCACTGTGGGGGTTATTTACTAAAGGCAAATCCACTTTGCACTACAAGTGCACTTGTAGTGCAAAGTGGAGTTGCCTTTAGTAAATACACCCATTGTCACTGTAAACTACACCAACTTACTACAAAAACTGGCATTGAGCATTGAAAGAAGAAGCCACACATTGTTGAGTATAAAACATTTTACTCAAAGATTCACATGTGTGTTAGAAAAGGGTTTTTTAACAAACCAACATCTTTGGTGTATAACATTTTTATGTTTGACAGTAGAAATATCCTTTTTTGGGTTAAACAGGCATGTTTAAAACCATAACATATAAAACTCAGAAACTTACAAAGTTAAACTTTGATAAATTGAAGGCAATATGTGACATTAGTATGTCATAACTGTGTTGATTTTGCCTTCATTAGATGGGGTAAAGCCAAATTTTGAAGATGCACACAAATTGGGAGTGAAAATGTGGATTTCCCTCCTGATCCCATGCCTAATGTCAACATGTGCTAACTCCCATCATGGGGGATCAATTGACGTGTTTTGGGGGTGCAACCCCTTCCTCTCATCTACTTGAGATGCAAGGAATGGGTTGCACCCACAAAACGCGTACATTGATATCCCGTGATGGCAGATAGCACATGTTGACACACTGCGTGCATCTTCAAAATTTGGCTTTCAAATTACTTTAAAACTTTTTGAAAATAAAAAAATATAATGACAAAATGTAAAATTTTTTGCCTAAAACATCAATGATGTTGTTGAGTCTTTTTTCAATATCATTGATGTTTTCCTTTATCTTCTCTAATTCCTGATTGCACACCATGATCTCTCCAATGAGGATCTGTGCACTTGCACTGGTGAAATGAGTTTCCTCTTCCACAACATCCACCACATAAACTAAAAATAAAAAAACACACCATGTATTATAAATATGCATGCATACATTTATTACCTGAAGCTGTGGTCTCGGACACTGACCTGTTGTGGTCACTATTTCGCCCAATTCCTGAACCTCTTCTCCCTCCACATCTTCAGGGTGTGTGGGGATTTCCCCTTCTTTAGGAGGTGTTCTGTTCTTGGTGTCCTCAGATGTCCTGAGTTTTTTCTCCCCTATGTGAAGAAAAAATAAGGTATACTTAGCACACAGATATTTGAGGCAAGAAATAGGAATATGAAACATTGCTTGGAAGTGTTGATCAATTGTCTGTTTTGTCAGAGTTCCAAGCTGAAAACATGTTTTTTCCCCTTTCTAAAGCTGGAATACTTACCTTTTTTGTTATTAAAGTTTCAGAGACCCCTAGTATCCACTGGAGCACCTGCATGGTACACCCTACAAAGGGTGTTCTGGTGTCCCACACTAGTGCTCCTGCGTCCAGATGTGTAAACAGCTGCTAAGTGTCCTCTCTTTACACTGAATCAAGTTTGCATTTCATTCTAGTTACAAACCTATCTAGACAACAATGTACTAAACTTCTTTTCATACAAATATGCCTGAACAAATGTAGTTAACCTGCATCTGCAAAAGCAATCAGATTAAGGGTCGAATGATATTTAGTGTGAACGAACAACGTTTACTGTGAACAAACAATGTTTACTGTGAACGACGATTACGGTCCCCACGCCATTTTAAAATGTACAACAGTAAAGAAAAGCACATGTAGCAGCAAGCAAGTAATAATAATTGGAACACACAACAGAATACTTACTTTTTTGCAGCACTCTCTTGATCCTTCTGTACTGATCCCACTCCCTCAATTTGAGGTCTGACCAGCATTTCCTCAATTGCTCCTTGGATCGTTGTACCCCAAAATTCTTCTACAGACTTCTGACAACTTTAGTCATAATCTTGGCCTTTCTCACATTTGGGTTGATGTACGGTCCATATTTCCCATCATAGTCTGCCCTCTTTAAGATGTCCACCATCTCCACAATCTCTACAAAGGACATATTTGACGCCTTAAATCTCCACCTGGATCGGGACGTTTGTGGCTCTGGGCTTTCCTCATCCTCCTCATTGCTGATAATATCATGCACCTGTTGTCTCTCCACTATGTGCCCTCCCACTGTGCCAAAAGTGAAGTGGCAGGGAATATACTAGAAAGAAGGTCAGGGGCGGAGTTTCATGCATGCGCAGTGTAGAAGCTTAACACGCGCGTGTCGTGCGTATGATCTGTGACCGGAGGACGGAGTAGCGCCAATCGTGCAAACTAAGGTACCATTTTAACTTGTGGCATCAGTGGTTAGTGGCCTATACTGCTTATAGATTGAGGCCTATATTGGGACAAGATTAGGAGAGTTTAGCCTGACATTAGGGTTTGTCGTGTGTTGTGTCTTGCAGAGAAAATGGATACATTACTGACCATGATTTCCTCCCCAACTTTATTGATAAGTACAGAGAGCTGCCCTGTCTGTGGCAAGGGAAACACCCATTTTATAATAACAAAATAAAGAGGAAGGCAGCGCTGGATCAACTGTTGGAATTGGTGAAGCCAGTGATTCCCGTGGCAGACATCACCTATTTGAAGTGCAAAATAAGTGGCCTGAGGAGCACATATAATAGGGAGCGCAAAAAGGTCCAGGATTCCATGAGTTCAGGAGCAGCAGCAGATGACATTTATGTCCCCAGTCTCTGGTACTATGACAGACTGCGGTTTTTGGCAGACCAGAGTAAACCCAGGCCATCACTATCAACACTTCCTTCCACACTTCCTTCCACTCTTTCTTCCACCTCAGGTGAGGCTTCAGACATACAACCTGGGCCTTCCACCCAGGAAGATGTGAAGGAGCCCAGCTTGAGCCAGGTATAGCATTGTTCAACATATTTCTTGTCAAAAATGTAATGATGTTAACTAGATGCTATTATTGATCACTAATTTCTGATTTAACAATGTGGTTTACATATCAATAGACAGTAGTAGACAAAAATGATTAGGACAATAATGAAAAATGCTGGGGTCAGAATGATAGTCTTTTCTATTTGTTAACATTCAATTTGCAACAGTCATGAGCTCAAAATTGTGTGTGATTGATGACCAAAAAAAGAAAACTATGTCCAATTTTCATACACAGGAAAGTCTCAGCCAGGAGGAGGCCGTGAAAAGTGGCAGCCAGGAGGTGGCAGGGGAAAGTGGCAGCCAGGAGGTGGCCAGGGAAAGTGGAAAGTGGAGTGGAAATCACAGGTTCCTCCCCCCCGCTTCCAACAAAAAGGCCCAGGAAGGGGAGGAATGTGGAGGAGTCAGCACTTGGTTTGATTCGGCAGGCTACTGCAGTCCTCACAAACACCCCTAATGTCCAGGAGGCCTTTGCATGTATGACGGCCAGTAAGATGCAGGAAGTGGAGGTGGGCCAATGCCTCATCAGTGAGGAGCTCATATTTCAGGTCCTAAATAAGGCGGTGAGGGGCAAACTCACCAAGAAAAGTCACGTATGTGAGTTGGACCATACTCCTCCTCCACCTCCTGCCAGAACTCCAACACCACAGCCACAGCCTGGAAGGAAGTGTGCAAGGAAGTGTTGAGAGTGATGGCCTGGGTTCGGTCTGGTCTGGCAAAAGACACAGGCTGTTGTAAAACCACAGCCTCAGGACATACATGTCATCTGCTGCTGTTCCTGATCTCTTGGAGTCCTGGACCGGATTGTGCTCCCTATTAAATGGACTCCTCAGGATACCAATTTTGCCTGTCAAATAATTGATGTCTGCCCTGGGGTACAAAGGCTTTGCCAGTTTCAACAGTTTATCCAGCATTGCCTTCCTCTCTATATTGTTATGACCCCTAATAAATTTCTATTTTTCTTTTTAAATGCTTGACTATGTGTTTTAGTTCAAAAAGGACAGTTTGTTTGTGAGTACGCAGGTACATTTCAAAAATACAATGTCAAATTAACAAGGGACACCAACACCAACCAACCTCTTTGAGGTTAAAAAAAACAAGATAATAATGGTGTTGTGGTAACTTGGCACAAAACGCCAAAAAATATTATGGAGATCACTAGAAAAAAAAAAATCAGGAGATCTTGATTAAAAAAAAGTTCACTATAAAAAAAATTATAAACATTATTCTGGAGATCTGGCAAAAAAATAAAATAAAGGTTATTCTGGAGATCACAAGAAATAATAAAAAAAATCAGTTTGTCAGAACTCTGTGTGAATATCATCAGCAAAACAACTTCATTATTCTAGCATTATAAAGAAGAGAATGTGCTGCATTGACATATTTAAAAATTTGCAGCGTGACGAATGTGCTATCTCCATTATGAACGCTAGTTTTTACCAGACCGAGCGCTTCCGCCTTGTACTTGATTCTGAGCATGCGTGGAATTTTGTGTGTCAGACTTGTATACACACGCTTGGAATTTCCGACAACAAAGTTCTTTGTTGGAAAATTTGAGAACCTGCTCTCAAACAGTTGTCGGAAATTCCGACAGCAAACGTCCGATGGAGCATACACACAGTCGGAATTTCTGACAACACGCTCACATCGAACAGTTTCCGTCGGAAATTCTGATCGTCTGTATCGATGCTCCTCGCTGAAACCACTGCGTGTGAAAGAGAATTCCACATCCTAACCGATCTTACCGTAAAGAACCCTCTATGCAGTTTAAGGCTAAACCGCTTTTCTTCTAATTTTATTGAATGGCCACGTGTCTTATTAAATTCCCTTACGTGGAAACGCTTTATCCCTATCATGGAGTCACCAGTACAGCATTTGTAAATTGAAATCATATCCCCTCTCAAGCATCTCTTCTCCAGAAAGAACAAGTTCAGTGCTCGTAACCTTTCCTCATAACTAAGGTCCTCCAGACCCTTTATTAGCTTTGTTGCCCTTCTTTGGACTCTCTCCAGTTCTAGCACATCCTTACTGAGCACTGGTGCCCAGAACTGGACAGCATACTCCAGGTGCGGCCAGACCAGAGTCTTGTAGAGTGAGGGAATTATTTTATCTCTGAAGTTAATCCCCTTTTTAATATGTTGTTTGCTTTGCTTGCAGCTGCTTGGCACTCTCCATCCTAAATTCCCCCAGAGGTTCTCCCCCCCAGGGAGTAGATTGCATTCCTATTTTTGCCACCCAAATGCATTATTTTAAATGTTTCCACATTAAACCTCATTTGCCATGTAGTTGCCCACCCCATTAATTTGTTCAGATCTTCTTGCAATGTTTCCACATCCTGTGGAGAAGTTATTGCCCTGCTTAGCTTAGTATTGTCCGCAAATACAGAGATTGAACTGTTTATCCTATCTTCCAAGTCGTTTATGAATAAATTAAATAGGATTGGTCCCAGGACAGAACCCTGGGGGACCCTACTTTCCACCCCTGCCCATTCCGAGTACTCCCCATTTATCACTACCCACTGAACTTGCCCCTGTAACCAGTATTCATAACAAGTGAGGTTGAAAAAAGACACAAGTCCATCAAGTCCAACTTATGTATGTGTTTATATGTCAGTATTACATTGTATATCCCTGTATATTGTGTCGTTTAGGTGCTTCTCTAATAGTGTTTTGAAACTATTGATGCTCCCCGCTGAAACCACCACTTGTGAAAGGGAGTTCCACATCCTTGCCGCTCTTACAGTAAAGAACCCTCTACACAGTTTAAGGTTAACCCTCTTTTCTTCTAATTTTAATGAGTGGCCCCGTGTCTTATTAAAATCTCTTCCACAGAAAAGTGCTATCCCTATTGTGGGATCCCCAGTATGGTATTTGTAAAATTGAAATCATATCCCCTCTTAAACATATCTTCTTCAGAGGGAATAAGTTCAGTGCTCGTAACCTCTCTTCATAACTAATATCCTGCAGTCCCTTTATTAGCTTTGTTGCCCTTCTCTATACTCGCTCCATTTCCAGTACATCCTTCCTAAGGACTGGTGCCCAGAACTAGATGGCATAATCCAGGTGATTCCGGAACAGAGTCTTGTAGAGTGGGAGAATTATCGCTTTATCTCTTTAGTTAAACCCCTTTTTATGCATGCCATTATTCTGTTTGCTTTGTTAGCAGCAGGTTGGCATTGTATGCCATTGCTGAGCCTTTCATCTACTAGGGCCCCCAGGTTCTTTTCCATCCTTAAATGCATTATTTTACATTTACATTTTCAATCCATGTACTCACCCTATGGTCCATGCCAATGGACCTTACTTTCTATAGTAAACGTTTATGGGGAACTGTATCAAAAGCTTTTGCAAAATCCAGATATACCACCTCTACGGGCCTTCCTATTAGATCCAGATGGCAACTCACCTGCTCATAGAAGGTTAATAGATTGGTTTGGCAAGAACGATTTCATGAATCCATGCTGATTACTGCTAATGATACAGTTGTCATTGCTAAAATCTTGTATATAGTCCCTTATCATCCCCTCCAAGAGCTTGCATACAATTGATGTTGGGCTGACTGGTCTGTAATTCCCAGGAATGCATCTTGGCCCTTTTGTAAATATTGGTGCTACATTGGCTTTTCTCCAATCAGTTAGTACCATTCCAGTCAGTACACTGTTCGTAAAAATTAGGAACAATGGTCTGGCAATTACTTGACTGAGTTCCTTAACCCCTTCCCGACCAGCCGCCGCAGTTGTACTGTGGCAGGTTGGCTCCCCTGGTGTCAAACGACATTATCTTACGTCGCTTTGCCTTTTGACCACTAGGGGGTGCGTGTGCACAGCCGGAGGTAAGCGTGCGCACCCCTGCGGCTCGCCGCCCATGCGAGTACCAGGGGGCGTGATGACCTCCGGTACCCGCGATCGCTCGTGACAGATCGAGAACCGGGATCTCTGTATGTAAACACAGAGATCCTGGTTCTCTCAGGGGAGAGGAGACAGATCATGTGTTCATACTAAAGTATGAACACCGATCTCTCTCCTCCTAGTCAGTCCCATCCCCCCAACAGTTAGAACACACACTAGGGAACACAGTTAACCCTTTGATTGCCCCTAGTGTTAACCCCTTCCCTGCCAGTGACACTTATACAGAAAGCAGTGCATTTTTAAAGCACTGATTGCTGTATAATTGTCACCGGTCCCAAAAATGTGTCAAAAGTGTCCGATGTGTCTGCCGCAATATCGCAGTCCCGATAAAAACCCCTGATCACTGCCAATATGTGGATCCGATGAGGGGAGGGGTGAGAGTTCTAAGCTGCATCCCCGGTCTGCCGTGACCATTAGCACACTGTCATCACTTATTACAAGGAATATCTTGCTCATGCCATTTTTATTAGTTAAGAATGTAAGTACAATATTAGAAGACATTTTTGATTTTATCCAATAAATGTTTTAAAACTTTATTACACTATTGGAGGCAATATTTCTTTTGCATGGTGATACACCTCTGCCTGATGAGAAGCGTAGCCTATTAAGGAGTTCCATCTGTGTGGGCCCATTTTATCCAGCTCGTGTAATCCCTTGGGGGGATCCTTACAAAGCTTATATGCCGCGCATGAGAATGCAAGGCATGTATATCTGGTGAGTGCGGCTCCATTAGAGTGATTCACAATCACAATCGGTGGGGTGGAGGAGAGTGTTTACATCAAAGGAAGATCTTTACTGCATATATACCTGTTGTGCTGCACCCCTTTTTGGCACCTTAATTTTTATTGGTTTTGACTTTTAATATATATTTTTTCTGGTCTGGACATTATTTTAGTTGAATTAATACTGCATGAACTATTCACTGTGATATTCATAATCACTTGTTTGTCATCATCAGATTATTTACTCAGTCATCATTATATATTTCTATGATTATTGTGTTGGGTCTATTACTTGCACTTTAGGTCATGTGTTTACAATAATGGCTAGTAACACTTATTTTCACGATTCACGTATAGTATACATTTTCTTTACAGCGCTACTATTTCATTGATTTTCTTTGGAATACTTTGTTATTGTTTTTCTTTTTTAAAGTTGGCATCTGTGGTCAATGTTTATTTTAAACCGGAGTGCAGTGGAGGGTCATCAAGTTTTTTTTTGGGCAATACTTGAGCACTCTTTATAAGAATACCCTTAAATGGTTGCCAACCAATCATAAGAGCTGTTGAACCAAGTCTCTGAAATTCCTACAAAATCTAAATCTTCCTCGTACAACAGTAGCTCTAGTTCTCCCATCTTGTCTGCCAGAATCTTGGCATTGGTGAACATGCCACGTATTTTAGACCGGTCCCATACTGTCTCTTTAGTGGGTGTTCTGAGGTTGCAAATAGGACTTGTTCCTATACTTACTTCAGGTTTAGGTGCTTTAGTCAACCTACCAGTAATGCCCCCATTAGTACCCTCTGGAATATGTTCCGCACTGACTATCTCTACCTCTGGACCCTCCCCCTATCGCCTAGTTTAAAAGCCCTTCTAACTTTTTGGCCATCTTCACTTGCAGCAGATCTGCCCCCTCCTCATTTAGGTGTAGTCCGTCCCTTCTAAAGAGCTTTTGAACGACTGAGAAGTCGGCCCAGTTTTCCAGGAACCCAAACCCCTCCTTACTATGCCAGATCCTCAGCCACTTGTTTACTTCCCTATTCCCCTTCTGCCTTTCTGGTGTGGCTCGAGGTACTGGTAGTACAGTATTTCTGAGAATACTACCTTGGAGGCCTTTTTCCTAAATTCTGCTCCTAAGTCCCTAAAATCATTTTTTAGGATACTCCATCTTCCTCTGACTTTGTCATTGGTGCCAACGTGCATCATGACAGCCGGGCCTTCCCCAGCCCCTCCCAGTAATCTGTCCACCAGATCAGTGATGTGCCGAACCCGAGCGCCCGGTTGACAACATACAGTTCGGCGCTTCAGGTCTTTGTGACAGATTGCCCTCTCCGTCCTTCTAAAAATTGCATCCCCTACCACTAGAATCTGTCTTTCCTTTCCCTTGGCTCCCCCCCTCACTGGAGGAGTCATTTCCCTGGCAGCTAGGGGAGTTCCTTGTCATATGGAAATATAGATCTACCCAGATAAGGGTGTGTCCACTGGGCAATGTTAAATGCTCCAGCACTTCTACAACACATCCCTCAGACCCTTTCATTGGGTTAGGTATCTCTGCAACACCATCTCCAGGAACAATAAATTATGGCAGCACATGCAGCATCAAGATCTTGTTTTGCCATTAGGATTACTAAAGATTACTGAGAGCCTCCCAAAGAGGGCCAGTGATTCCTGCAACATCAGACTGGACATAATCTTCAAGTGATCCAAACTCTACACCAGGTTAAGACCAGGCTGACTCTAAAGTATTGCGTATGCCTGTTTTTGTAATATTTTTTTCTGTAAATACAAGTTTAAATATTAAGCTGCATCTCTGAATGCTATAGCTAAAAAATTAAGACCTCTACCCCTCTGAAGAAGCTACCATAGTGAAAACTATGTTCCATTCCTGTCTGGCAGCAAATAATACAGACATTTTTTGAAGCCCAGAATCACAACAGCAGAATGCTGTGAACAGTGCATAATTCCACAGAGTAAAACACCAGGTAGCGGGTAACATATGTGTAAAGGGTTAACTGCTCAGTTGACCTGTCCCACTGATGGTTACTTTCAGTCTGCTTGTAAATAGATTGTTGCTGAGAGTGTACCATCATCACAATGGATATTTCCAATTGGCTTTTCAGTAGGTTCTCTAATGCCCCGTACACACGATCGAACTTTCTGACAACAAAACCGTGGACTTTTGTTGGAAGGGTGTTGGCTCTAACTTGTCTTGCATACACACGGTCACACAAATGTTGGCCAACAATTAGGAATGTAGTGACGTACAACACGTACGAAGGCTGATAAAAAAGAAGTTCAATAGCCAGTGAGCCACCCTTTAGGCTCCTTCTGCTAATCTCATGTTTATCTTGTGTTAGTATAAGTTTGGTGAGAGACGATTTGCACTTTTCAACCTTGTGCTTTTCAGTTTGTGTCTGCTTTTCAGGTTGTGCTTATCAGTTCGTATCTGTTCTTCAGTGCGTACTTGTCAGTTCGTTTCCGTCTTTCAGTGCATTTTATTTATAGTTCGCTTCTGATTTTCAGTGCGTTCTTGTCCGGTCATTTCTGATTTTCAGCTCATTCTTATCAGTTCCTTTCTGATTTTCAGTGTGTTCTGTCAGTTCGTTCTGAGCAGCCATTTGTTTATTAGCCTTGTTGCGGTTACGTACTCGTCATAGAGTTTGTGCTGTTGTTGGGCTTAGTGTTGAAGTTATTGCTTTGACCCAAGTCCAGTCCATGAACAGGGGGAAGAGGAGTTCTTGGACCAGGAATTGGTTGCTTAAATCATGACCAATTCTGTCATATGCCTTTGTTGCGGGAGCTCCTGGAGGATAATCCTGATGATTTCAGGAATTATCTCCGGATGACGGACTCTGTCTTTCAACATCTCTTGGCTTTGCTGACCCCTTATATTACAAAGCAGGACACCTGCATGCGGCAAGCCATCACTCCTGAGCAAAGGTACGTCGCCACCTTGCGGTACTTGGCAACGGGGAGAAGTTTCCAGGACCTGAAGTTCACGACTGGGATCTCCCCCCAGGTTTTGTGAATCATTATTCCAGAAATCTGTTCTGCCATCATTCAGGTCCTGCAGAAGGACTATATTAAAGGTAACTTTTATCCTTTAACAACACATTCTATGTATTTAATGTTTGCTAATGTGTTGTATTTATTTCATGATTCCATAATTACCATGATTGTAATATGCTGTGAATGTCCTCTTTGTCCTCATGCATGCTGTAAGCTTTTAATGTTCCTTTTTTGTCCTTCATGCATATTTGCCTTCACTAACCTCCCCAACATGCTATCCTGGGCCCATACACACCTAACCTAGTCACTTAACAATGTATTTTGTCAGCTCCATTGTAGTGCTCACCCTAAACACCCCCTAAAATGTGTCCAAATGTTATTGTTGTCATTAAATTCAGGCAGAGTGCAAGAGGCTTTTTTTTGGGGGGGCAGAACTCATTTGGAACCCTCCCCCCCAACCACTAAGTCAACCGATACCAATACTCTATCTGCTGACTTTGCCATACCCACTATACCTACCTCTTTTGTGGTCATATTTATGGATGAAATCACCAAAGTATGTAGTGCAGGTGCCTGCCTGAATACTTTCAAATGGTACTGGTTTAAAGTTTTGTTCTCCTATTATCTTGATAGGTAATTGCAGAATGAAAAAATGTGCTTCAATGTGTACAGTGTGTATTCATATTTTTGGATTATGACACTTCTTACCTGTCCAGTGGGCTGCCAATAGTGTAAGTAAGGAGGGGCTGGCCAAAGTAACACATATTATTTATGCATTCAGCTCTCAAAGTGTAGAGAGTTACCTGCCCAAAATATCTCCCCCCCCACGCTCACATTTTTACAATGGGCCATCAGAGGGGGTGAGGAATCTGATAAGTGGACATTATACTTTTATCTTTAAATACTCATTTCAATAAATGTTATACTTATGTTGGCCAAGAATGTTTGTGTTTAATCTGCTTGCAATGTTATGTGCAAAAGTACTAATTCATTTTTCTTGTTTGACTCCACAGTTTCCTTCCAACCCACAGGAATGGCAGACTATGGCCTCCCAATTCCACCAGCAGTGGGACTTTCCAAATTGCGGTGGTGCAATCGATGGGAAGCATGTCTGGATTTTCCCACCACCCAACTCGGGGTCATACTACTTCAATTATAAGGGGTTCAGTAGTATTGTGATGTTGGCAGTGGTGTTGGCGAATTATGAGTTCCTATATCTGGATGTAGGGAAGAATGATGTCTGATGGAGGAGTGATCTCCCAGACAGAATTTTACCGGTGTTTTCAAAATAGCACCTTGGGGTTGCCACCTCCAGAAGATAATGTTGCAGGCTTCAAGTTTGTTTTTGTGGCGGATGAGGCCTTTGCGCTGGGGGAACATCCGATGAGGCTTTTTCCCCATGAGGACACTGACCCCAGAGCAGAGGGTTTTTAATTACCGGGCGGCCCGTGCCAGAAAAATGATCGAGAATGCCTTTGGCATAATGGCCAGCTGGTTCCGACTTTTCCTTACGGCCATCAACATGGCAGAATACAAACTAGACCACATTATCTTGAACTGCTGCATTCTTCACAATTTCCTTCAGAACAAAGTAGCTAACTATCTGGCCTCAGTTACGACTGAGGCAGACTTTTCACCAGATCAAATAACAATGACGGCGCTTGAAAGTGGCTGTCCTGGCTTGCCCCCCCAAAGCACCCGCGAAGTACGGCAAAACTATGTTGAGTACTTCGTGGGTAGGGGGGAAATTACAAGAAAATCTGGAATCTGTTTAATAATTTTTTTGTGAAAAACTAAACTCATATTTCATTTGAATTTCTGTTTGTGTCTGTTATCTGTCTCCTAGGTTTTTAAATGGCCTTTTATTTTTGGCCATTTTCTTCAATAGTGCAGACCTAACTTATTTGATACATGAGGTGACAATCTCTTCCTCAGCTAACTATTATGTTGTGCTGCTACACACACACAATGTTATTGTTGGTAATGTATGTAATGCATAAATGATAAAAATAATCATCCTTTTTAACTCCATGAGTTAATTGCTTGGAGTCCAAAAAAATGACCTGATTTTGGCCAATTTTACAGCACAGTGGTGGTTGTTTACTAAAGGCAAATCCACTCTGCACTACAAGTGCACTGTAAGTGCACTTGAAAGTGCCCTTGTAGTGCAAAGTGGATTTGCCTTTAGTAAATAACCCCCATTGTCACTGTAACTACACCAACTTAAAAAATAAACTGGTACTGAGCATTGAAAGAAGAAGCCACACATTGCTGAGTATAAAACATTTTAGTCCAAGCACATTCACATGTGCGTTATAAACGGTTTTGGAACAAACCAACATCTTGGTATATAACATGTATATTTGACATAAATTTTCCTTTTTTGGGAATAAACAGGCATGTTTAAAAACATAACATACACATCCCAACTCAGGAACTTACAAAGTTCAGCTTTGCTAAAGTGAAGGCCATATGAGATATTATTATCCCTACTATGGCACCCATCTTCTCCTGCAGTTGCTACACCCACATGCTGACATAAACACCAGGGCCACTAGACACGTGCGCTCATGCACATCCCACTTTGCCTTCCTCACCCTCCTCCTTCTCCTAGACTCAGGTGACATTTCTCCTAATCCTGGTCCGCCATTTTCCAAATGCAAGCCACATATCCAATACCCCTCCCCCTCTGGCAACCACCGCAATCCACTCAGTTTAATTTCTATCCCCCTGCTTCCTCAAAGCACCCCACCAATCTCATGTGCCCTTTGGAACGCCCCCTCCATCTGTAACAAGCTAACATCCGTACATGACCTCTTCATCTCTCATGGCTTGAACATACTCGCCATAACAGAAACCTGGCTGCAAAATTTTGACTCCGCTTCTCCTGCTGCCCTCTCCCATGGTGGTCTCCATTGGACTCACTCCTCCAGACCCAACAGACAGAAAGGAGGTGGAGTTGGCTTCCTTCTGTCTCCACAAAGCACCTTCCAAGTCCTTACTGTCCCTCCCTCTCTATCCCTCTCTTCTTTCGAGATGCACTGTATTCGTCTGTTTTCTCCCATTTCTCTGAGGATTGCAGCAATTTATAGGCCTCCAGGACCGGTATCGCACTTCATTGATGACTTTGCTGCCTGGCTACCCTACTTTCTCTCCTCTGAAATACCCACCATTATTCTTGGTGACTTTAACATTCCTGTCAATGTTAACAGCCCAACTACAGCTAAACTTCTCAACTTAACCTCATCTTTTGACCTAACCCAATGGACACATACTTCCACTCACTCCAATGGTAATACCCTTGACCTTGTATTCTCCCATCTCTGCAACCCTGGCAACCTCACCAACACCCCCTTTCCTCTATCTGATCACAACCTCATTACTTTCACTGTATCCTTGCCTCCAACCACCCATCCCTCCAAGCAGCAAACAATTACTTGTAGAAACCTTCGCCACTTTAACCCTTCTCTTCTCTATTCTGCTACTGACCACCTATATGACATAATCTCTCCCCTGTCCTGTCCTGACCTGGCCACTTCTGTCTACAACAGTTCACTCTCATCATCACTAGATGCACTTGCTCCTCTAACCACACGCAGAATTAGGCCCCGACCGTTACAACCTAGGCAAACTGACAACACTAGAAATCTCAAGAGACATTGCCGTGCTCTTGAACGACTGTGGCGTAAAAACAAATGCCTGCAAGACTTCACCCTATATAAATCTGCCCTTCTAAAATACAATTCATGCCTCCATGCTGCCAAACAAGCCTACTTTGTCTCTCTTATTAATTCCTTGTCATCCAGTCCCTGTCGGCTCTTCTCAACCTTTAACTCTCTGCTTCGTCCACCACCCCCTCTACCCACTAACTCACTCACTGCCCAAGAGATTGCCAATCACTTCAAAGACAAGATCGATGCAATTCGTGAGGACATCTCCACTGTGCGTACGTCTTCCCCACCCATCATACCTTGCCCAGCAGCACATTCAACACTCTCCTCTTTTGAATTGGCTACTTTGGAAGAGGTTACAAAAATTCTCGGATGCCCACCTAACCAATTGTCCCTTGGATCCTGTTCCCTCACAACTACTACGGTCACCCTCTTCTTCTATCCTATGCTCCCTCACCCACATCTTCAATCTCTGCCTTTCTAGTGGCATTTTCCCCTCCCCTCTAAAACATGCACAGATCACTCCCATTCTTAAAAAGCCCTCACTGGACCCTACCGACCTGAACAACTTAAGACCCATCTCCTTACTCCCATTCACCTCTAAACTTCTAGAATTCTTAGTCTACAACCCTCTAAGCTCCTACCTCAATGAAAATAACCTTCTTGACCCCTTACAGTCTGGCTTTCGCTCGCAGCACTCCACGGAAACTACCTTACTAAAACTCACTAACGATTTACTCACTGCTAAAACCAACAGCCAGTACTCCATACTCCTACTACTTGACCTCTCTGCGGCCTTTGATACTGTTGACCACCCGCTCCTTCTCAATAAAACTACATTCCCTTGGCCTCCGATATTCTGCTCTATCCTGGTTCTCTGGCTATTTATTACAGCGCTCCTTCAGTGCCACCTACAACTCTGTCTCCTCCTCTCCATTGCCCCTTTCTGTGGGGGTCCCCCAAGGCTCGGTTCTTGGACCCCTTCTCTTCTCTATCTACACCTCCTCCCTTGGTCACTTAATAACTGCCCACGGCTTCCAATACCACTTATACGTTGATGACACCCAAATATATCTGTCTACTCCTCACCTCACTCCTTCAGTCTACTCTCGCATTACTAACTTACTAACTGACATATCAGCATGGATGTCGCACCACTTCCTTAAACTAAATCTCTCTAAAACTGAGCTATTAATATTCCCCCCCGCCTGTGCCCCCCTCCATGACTTTTCCATCAAAATCAACAATGCAAACATCAGTCCCTCCCCTCACGCCAGGGTACTAGGTGTAATCCTAGACTCCGACTTGTCATTTCAGCCTCAAATCCAATCGCTGTCAAAAGTTTGTAGAATTCACCTCCGTAACATCTCTAAAATTCGCCCTTTAACAAATGAAACCACCAAGCTCCTCATTCACTCCCTTGTTATCTCTCGCCTTGACTATTGCAACTCCCTTCTCATTGGCCTACCGCTCCATAGGCTATCCCCTCTTCAGTCTATCATGAATGCTGCTGCCAGACTTATCCACCTTACCAACCGCTCAGTGTCTGCCAACCCTCTACTTCAATCCCTACACTGGCTCCCAATCACCCAGCAAACTAAATTCAAAATTCTAACCACAACATACAAAGCCATTCACAACTCTGCCCCGAAGTACATCACTAATCTTGTCTCCAAATATCACCCAAATCGACCTCTCCGCTCCTCTCAAGACCTCCTGCTTTCAAGCTCTCTCATCTCCTCCTCCCATGCTCGTCTCCAGGGTTTCTCCAGAGCCTCTCCCATCCTCTGGAACTCGCTACCTCCATCTATCCGGCTATCCCCTACTCTTGCTACCTTCAGGCAATCCCTGAAAACTCATCGCTTCAGGAAAGCCTATCACATCTCCAACTAATCTCCTACCACTTCCACCAGCTCATTCCCCACAGTTACAACATTTTGTATCACCTGCCCCACCCTATTAGATTGTAAGCTCTTCTGAGCAGGGCCCTCTTAATCCTATTGTATTGTATTGTATTATAACTGTATTGTCTCCCTTTTATATTGTAAAGCGCTGCGTAAACTGTTGGCGCTATATAAATCCTGAATAATAATAAGAATAATAATAATAATAATAATAATAATAATAGTATGTCAAAACAGTGTTGATTTTGCCTTCATCAGATGGGGTGATCTTACCCCTGTAAAAGCCAAATTTTGAAGATGCACACGAATTGGGACTCAAAATTTGGATTTCCCTCATGATCCCATGCCTAAAAGGTGTGTATTTTCCCCAAATCTATTTTGCTAAAGCCACAAAACACACAGTGAGGGTTATTTACTAAAGGTAAATCCACTTTGCACTGCAAGTGCACTTGAAAGTGCACTGAAAGTGCACTTGGAAGTGCAGTCACTTTAAATCTAAGGGGTAGATCTGAAATGAGTGGAAGCTCTGCTGATTTTATCATCCAATCATGTACATGCTAAAACACTGTTTATTTTCCATGCATATCCCCCTCAGATCTACAGTGACTTTACTTCCAAGTGCACTTTCACTGCACTTTCAAGTGCACTTGCAGTGCAAAGTGGATTTTCCTTTAGTAAATAAACCCAGTGTGTCCACATGTGCCATCTGTCCTCATGGGATATCAATGTACCCCTTCCTCCAAACTAAAGTAGGTGAGAGGAAGGGGTTGCACCCCCGAAACACGTCCATTGATCCCCTATGATGTGAGCTAGCACATGTTGACACACTGGGCCTTATTTCAGAAAGGACAATCCACTTTGCCCTACAAGTGCACTTTCAAGTGCACTTACATTGCACTTGTAGTGCAAAGTGGTTTTGCTTTTTTTAAATAAGTCACAGTATGTCAACATGTGCTAGATCCCATCATGGGGGATCAATAGACGTGTTTTGGGGTGCAACCCCTTCCTCTCACCTACTTTAGTTTGGAGGAAGGGGTTGCACACACAAAATGTGTACATTGATATCCCATGATGGCAGATAGCACACATTGACAGACTGTGTGCATCTTCAAAATTTGACTTTGCAATTAATTTAAAACTTTAAAAACACGTACAACAATAAAGACAACTTTTAAAAAAAAAAAATTAAATTTGCCTAAAATATCAGTGATGTTGCTCAGTCTTTTTTGATCATCATGAATACTTTGCTTCATCTTTTCTAAATCACGATTGCACACCATGATCTCACCGATGAGTACTTGTGCACTTGCACTGCTGAAGTGAGTTTCTTCTTCCACATCATCCACATCACCTAACAATAAAAAAAACACACCATGTATCATAAATATGCAGGCATCCATCTATTACCTGAAGCTGTGGTCTCAGACACTGACCTGTTGTCGACACCATTTCGAACACTTCACCCAGCACTTCCTGAACCTCTGCATCCACAGCTTCAGGTTGTGTGCCGAGTTCCCTTTCTTCAGTAGGTGTAGGGTTACTGGTGTCTTCAGATGTCCCGATTCTTTTCTCCCCTATGTGAATACAAAAAAGGTATACTTAGCAGACAGATATTTTAGGCTAGAAATAGTAATATGAAACATTGCTTGGAAGTGTTGTCCAATAGTTTGTTTTGGCAGAGTTCCAAGCTGAAGACATGATTTTTTTCCTTTCAAAAGCTGGAATACTTACCCGTTTTGTGCAAGTTTCCCACATGGAGAGACCCCTAGTATGCACTGCATGGGACACCATAAAAAGGTTCTTACGTTGTCCCACACTAGTGCTCCTGCATCCATATGTGTAAACAGCTGCTGAGTGTCCTCTCCTTACACTGAATCAAGTTACTATTTCATTATAGTATCAAAACACATCTAGACAACAATGTAATAAACTTATTTTAATCAAAATAGGCATGAACAAATGTAGTTAACCTGCATCTGCCAAAAACGTATTAGTGGTCGAATGAATGATGTTTAATACGAACGATTCCTGTGCCCACGAACCTCAAACTTGGCATTTTAAACTGTACAACAGTAAAGAAAAGCACATGGACCAGCACAAAAGTAATAATAATAGGAACACAGGACAAAAAATTTTTTGCAGCACTTTCCTGATCTTTCTATACTAATCATGCTCCCTAAATTTCAGGTCTGACCAGCATTTCCTCAGTTGCTCCTTGGATCGTCGTACCCCAAAAGTCCTGTGCAGACTTCTCACAACTTTAGCCATGATCTTGGCCTTTCTCACGTTTGGGTTTCTGTATGGTCCATGCTTCCCATTATAGTCTGTCCTCTTAAAGATGTCCACGATCTCCACCATCTCTTCAAAGGACATATTTGAGGCCATATATCTCCTCCTGGATCAGGAACTGCCTTGCTCCGAGCTTTCGTTGTTGCTGATAACAGCACACACCTGCTGTGTCTCTGCCATGTGCTCTCCCATTGCCCCAAAAGAGAAGAGGCGGGGAATACACTAGAAAGAAGGACAGGGGCGGAGTTTCACGCATGCGCAGTGTATATAAAGCATAACACGCAGGCGACGTACGTACGATCTGTGAATGGAGGACTTAGGATCATTAGCGCTGATCGTTCAAACGAAGGTACAATTGTAACTTGGGGCATCAGTGGTAATGGCCTATACTGCTTATAGATTGAGGCCTATATTGAGACAAGATTAGGAGAGTTTAGCCTGACATTAGGTTTTTGTCTTGTGTTGTGTCTTGCAGATAAAATGGTTGACAAATTCACAGCCCCTGACTTCCTGCCCAACAAGTACAGGGAGCTGCCATGTCTCTGGCAAGTCCAATGCAGGGACTATTCGAACAAGCAAAAGAGGAAGGCAGCACTGGATAAACTGTTGGAATTGGTGAAGCCTGGATATACCACAGCAGACATCAACTATTTGAAGGCCAAAATTGGTAGCCTGAGGAGCACATTTAATAGGGAGTGCATGAAGGTCCAGGATTCCCTGAGATCAGGAGCAGCAGCAGGGGGTCCGGGTGGTGGAGGAGGGCCACGGTTATTTTTCTGGGTCGAGCCAAGACCCGTCGTACCCCCAAAAGTTTGGGGAAGGGAGAGGGAGAGGGGGCTGGGGCAGGGGGGGAGTGGGGGGATGGAGAGTAAGAGAGAGCCCAACATAGCTAATAGTACCAGGAGCCTGTCCTTCAGAAAATAGAATCCAAATAAGAGAGAGTGATGTCACCTAATCTAAAAATCATTTCTTACAACGTAAGGGGTCTGAATGCCTGTGTTAAGCGAGCTAACATTCTGGGAGAACTGAAGTTCCTGAAGGCTGAGGTGGCTATGCTTCAAGAGACACATCTCAGTGCCAACAGGAACCAAACAATTTACTCCAGAGACTTCCCAGAGTGGTACTACAGTGACTCATCAATTAGGGGTGCAAGAGGAGTAGCCATAGGGTTTGCCAGGGGAACGAGATTCAAACTAGAGGAGAGACTATCCAATCCGGAGGGGAGGTTCCTCTTCCTGAAAGGAAAAATTAATGGCTGGAAGTGTTCCCTGGCAAACATCTATGGACCAAACAAAAACACTTATAGAAGAGTAATGAGCATACTGACTAAATTTGGGACATTTAAGACGGGGAGGGCCATAGTGGGAGGAGACTTCAACTTGTGTCTGGACCCCGAGAGAGATTGTTCATCCCATGCGTGGGGGAGAAGGGGGGTGTGGTCAGAGAAACTTAAAAAAAAACTACACCAGCTTCAGTTGGTGGATGCCTGGAGGATACAACAGGGAGATAGAAGGGACTACACTTACTACTCCCCTGTGCATGGGACATATTCAAGACTCGATTTTTTTCTGGTAGAGCATAGGATGCTGGAGGAAATTACAGGGGTTGCCATTGGTAATATGTCCTTCTCGGATTACGCACCCGTGAGCTTGTATATAAAAAGGTGGGAGAAACGGATACACAGCGCACGGGGTGGAGATTGAATGAAGATCTGTTGGCAGATAACGACATTTTAAAGCGAATAAAGGAAGAACTAGAGTGGTTCTTCAAAATCAACACTCCCAGGGAGGTTAATGAGGCTACAATCTGGGAAGCCCATAAAGCATATACAAGGGGGATTTTCATGATGATAGGGGGGAAAAAAATAAGAGATTGAAAAATCAAAGGCAAGCCCTGACCAAAGAGATCCAAGAACTGGAGCAACAACATAAAGTATCAGGTGGGAGGGAGGTATGGACAAACTTACTCAAAAAAAGGGAAGAGCTGAGGACCTCTCTAGAACAGGAAACACGTAAAACTTATTATTTGGTCAAAAAAGAGAGAGATACATGAACAGTAACAAACCCGGTAGGCACCTGACAAGGGCTCTAAAAAAGAAGAAAACAAGCAACTACATTGAAAAAATTAGGACCAGTTCAGGGGATATTAAACATAGAACGCGAGATATAGCTAAAGCTTTTCAAGCGTACTATGGGGCGCTGTATGCAATAAAAGCGGACAACCCTCAGGAACAAGACAAACACAAGCATGAGGCTAGCAAAATGTTCTTAAAGGGGGCAAACCTGAAAAAAATCATGGAAGAGGACAGTAACATGCTAGACGCCCCTGTGACCCTACAGGAATTAAGGAGGGCCATCCAGAATATCCCAAACGGAAAAAGCCCAGGACCTGATGGGCTGACTGCCCTTTATTATAAAAAGTTGCAGGAACCACTGCTCCCCATATTGTGCTCTTACATCAACGGGATCGGGGAAAGTTGGGAGATGAGAAAGGAAGCACTTGAAGCGAACATCGCCGTTATAATGAAGGAGGGAAAGGATAGCACCCTGTGCTCCAGCTATAGACCCATCTCCCTTCTGAACGTAGATATGAAGATTTACGCAAAGATCCTCGCAGATAGATTGAAAAAGGTCATAAAAGAGATGATCCACTCTGATCAAGTGGGATTCATACCTGGGAGGGAAGGGAGAGATAACAGCATTAAAACGTTAATGGTGACCCAGATAATGAAGGACAGGGGAGCCCCAGGCCTACTCCTGTCGATAGATGCTGAAAAAGCATTCAACAGGGTAGACTGGGGCTTTATGTGGAACACCCTGGAAGAGTTTGGGATTGGCAATAAAATGATTAGAAGGATCAAGGCCCTGTATACCCACCCCACTGCCAGAGTCAAAATCAATGGCACCCTGTCTGGGCCCATCGAGCTGCAAAATGGTACCAGGCAGGGTTGCCCGCTTTCCCAGCTGCTGTTCGTGCTGACATTGGAGCCGTTGTTGGCTAGGATAAGACTCAGCCCGGATATCAGCGGGGTCAAAATTGGGGAAGACGAATTTAAAATTGCAGCTCTTGCAGATGACGTCCTGTTGTATGTCACCCGTCCGAGGATCACCCTTCCCAATTTACTTGCGACCCTTAGAAACTATGGGCGATTATCAAATTTCCGGGTAAATGCGACCAAGTCGGAAGTAATGGAAGTTGTAGAAGATAAAGAAGGGGACAAGGCCTACCAAAAGAGTCTACCTTTTAAATGGGGGATAAAAGAATTGAGCTATCTGGGAGTAAAAATAACATCAACAAAAGAGACAATGTTCCAACCTAATCACATGACCCTCCTTAATGAGATCGGGGCTGAGTTAAATAGATTTCCGCAGAACCGACTGTCATGGGGTGGTAGAATAAACTTACTCAAAATGTCAATTCTTCCCAAAATCACATACAAAATCCAAATGTTACCATTCGTAGTTTCACAGAGTTATTTGAACAAAATACACACACTGTTTTTAAAGTTTATATGGAGGGGGAAGAAGTCACGAGTAAAGTACGCACAATTAGTGAATGGCAAGAAGAGGAGGGGTTGAGGGGCACCAGATATTAAAAAATACTACACAGCTGTAATACTATCACGTATCCCGGAATGGGTTAATAACAATAAAGACAAGCAATGGGTGAAAATAGAGAACACAAGGAGTGGGGTAGATTTGGGAAAAAAATGTTTGGATACCACCACAATTCAGAAAATTAAATACTAAAACATTTGATATCACGAAACACGTATTGAACACTTGGGATAAAATGTGCACTAGAGAGAAGTGGAGATATAACTCGCCACTAGTCCCGCTTAAGGGCACAGATTACTTTCCGCCGGGGAGGGAGGACTTGGCTGGGAGATGGATTCTGAGTGAAGAGGCCCAGCTTAAAGGTATCACCAGTCAGGGAACATTGTGTACCTACCAGGAACTCAAGGCAAGAGACAATTGGTTTGTTATGGATAACTGGAAGTACAGGCAGCTGAAACATTTTGTAGAGTCCCTCCCGCAGCCAATCAGGTCGATGGAAGACCTCTACCCCCTTGAAAAAGTATTTATAAAGAAAAACAGGAGGGGAGGAATGTCAAGGATTTATAGAACTCTGATAGGAATGGGAGAGATTAAGCAACCAGGATTTCTCAGGAAATGGGAGGAGGAAATAGGAAACAAGATTAGTGACAACGAGGTGAGGAGGATCCTGAGTAGAGTAAATGTTACATCAGTAAATTATAGGATTGCAGAAATGAATTTCAGAATCATGGCCAGAATGCATGTCACCCCGGATCTAGCACATAAAATCCAGGACGAGACTTTGCAGTTTTGTTGGAGGGGGTGCAGGGAAATAGGGACAATGGCCCACATTTGGTGGACATGCCCGGCAATAAGAAAATTTTGGGAGGAGATAAGGGGGATCACATACATAACTAACAAGAGAGTACCGGATGACCCCTGGGTGTGCCTGCACCATGATAGCAACATGCCCTCTAAGAACTATCGGAAAATTTTGTTACCACACCTCCTTAATACAGCTAAGAGTCTCATCCCCAGACACTGGCAGGATAGTAGGAGACCTTCAATGCGGGAGTGGTTTGATAAAATAGACGAAATTTACTGTATGGAATATCTAAGATACAGTGAAGGGCTGGAGATGGAGGAATACGAGGAGACATGGAGAGATTGGGTTAGGTTCAAGGCCTCTAACCAGGCGGCTGAGGTGTGGGAGGATAAAGGTAGACAACTCACTTTAAATAAAATATACAAATTTAGAATCGAGTCACGTACCTAAACAGGCTTCAGGAACAGTAGGAATAGATTGAAGACAGTAAGAGGCTGCGTTGGGACTCTCTCAGGGGAGGTATGGGGGGGGGGGATATAGTAGTATTATATTGAAGAACCAGTAATGGTAGAAGGTAATATTTTTATATTACATATGGAATTCAAACAATATGTGCAAAAAGAAAAGGCTGCAATGATGTGAAAGTATTGAGGGACAAGTTTGACTGGAAAATTGAAACATTCTCGCACGAATAGTACTTGGCTGATGTGGCAAATAAAAAAAAAAGAAGAAAAAAAAAAAAAAAAGAAGGAGCAGCAGCAGATGACGTATATGTCCCCAGGCTGTGGTACTACCACAGCCTGCATTTTTTGTGCAACCAGACAGAACCCAGGCTATCGCTATCAACACTTCCTTCCACATCAGCTGAGGCTCCTGAGGTCCAAAGTTTTGTTGGCGGAAAATTTGAGAACCTGCTAGCAAACATTTGTTGGCGGAAAGTCCGTCAGCAAATGTTCGATGGAGCATACACATGGTCGGACTTTCAGCCAACAAGCTCACATCCAACATTTCCTGTCTGAGAATCCGATCGTGTGTACGTGGCATTAGGCTCCAACATCCATCTTTTTAGGCACTTGGGATGGGGGGAAATTGAGAAGGGGAAACAAGCCACAGTTCAATACAGCATTGCATAGAACTTTTCGCTGCTCATTCCCTTCTGCCCCACCACCTCCAGCTACATCAACATTACATATTGACAGCCTGGGTTTTCCAGTGTGTGCGCTATAAAAGGAAAAAAAGTCCTACAATTTTGAAAAAAGACCCAATATTCTTTACTTTCTGTTATTAAAAAACCTATTCAATAAAAAATGTAATAAATCTAATTCCTTAAAAAAATTAGGCCAATATGTATTCTGCTACATATTTTTGGTAAAAAAATCCCAATAAACATATATTGATTGGTTTGTGCAAAAGTTATAGTGTCTACAAACTATGGTATATATACTGGCGTTTTTATTTATTTATTTTTTTTATACTAGTAATGGCGATGTTCAACGACTTATAGCGGAACTGCAATATTGCATCAGACAGACAATCTGACACTAATGCCCCGCACACACGGTCGGATTTTCCGACGGAAAATGTGCGATTTTTGGGGGGTTTTACTCCATAATATTTGTGTGTGTGTTTTGTGTGTCAAGTTACCACAACGCCACAACACCATTATTATCTTGTATTATTTAATCTCAAGGAGGTTGCTTGGTGATGATGTCCCTTGTTAATTTCACATTGTATTTTTGAAATGTACCTGCCTCCTCACAAACTGTCCTTTTTGAAGGAAAACACACATAGGCGAGTATAATTGAAACAAAAATTCCTTTATTAAGGGCTCAGAACCAAACAAAGAGGGAGGCAACGCTGGAGAAACAGCAGAAATTGGTGAAGCCTTTGGCCCCCAGGGCACACATCAATTCTTTTCCAGCAAAATTGGTGGCCTGAGGAGTCCATATCTAAGGGCGTGCAGTCTGGTTCAGAAGTCCCAGAGATCCTGAAAGCAGCAGATGACATCTGTGTCCCCAGGCTGTGGTCATACAAGAGCCTGAATCTTTTGTCACACCAGACTGAACCCAGGGCCATCACTCTCTGGTCTTCCTTCCATGCTTCCTTCCACGCTGTGGCTGTGGTGGTGTAGTTGTGGCAGGAGGAGGATGGTCCAACTCAATCACGTCGGTATTGGGTGTGATTTCACCACTCACCCCCTTAGTTAGGACTTTATAAAGAAGTTTCTCACACATGAGGCGTTGACCCCCCTGCATGCCCTTCAGTTTGGTGGCAGCCATGCAGGCAAAGGCCTCTTCAGGAGTGGGTAAGACTCTGAGAGATGCAGAAGTATCCTGAATGAGCCTGAGTGCTGAATCCTGCACGTGACTTCCCTTCCTGGGTCTTTTGTTTGGAAGGCGGAGGGGAGGAACCTGCGATTTGGTCAGGCTCCTACTGGTCCCAGACTTCTCCTGGCTCCAACTTAGCCCCGCCTCCTCCTGGCTGCCACTAACCCCCGCCTCCTCCTGTGTGCCACATTCCAGAGCCTCGTCCTGTGTATAAAAAAGGGACATAGTTTTAGTTTTTTCTTCATCAATCACACACAATTTTCACCTCATAACTGTTGCAAACTGAATGTTAACAAATATAACAGACTATCCTTCTGAGCCCAGCAGGTTTCATTCTTGTCCCAATTATTTTTGCCCGCTACGGTCTATTGATATGTAAAAAACTGTATTAAATCAGCAATTAGTGATCAATAATACCATCTAGTAAACATCATTTATTTATTGACCAGAAATCTGTAGAAGAATGCTATACCTGGCTCCATCTGGGCTCCTCCACTTCTTCCTGGCTGGAAGTCCCAGGTTGGACATCGGAAGCCTCAGCTGGGGTGGAAGGAAGAGTGGAAGGAAGGGTTGAGAGGGATTCCGACTCCAGTCTGGTCTGACAGAAATCGCAGTCTCTCATAGTACCACAGCCTGGGGACATAAACGTCTCCTTCTGCAGCTCTGGCTCTCTGGGAATCCGTGACCTTCTTGCGCTCCCTAAGATAAGTGCCCCTCAGGCCACCAATTTTGGCTTTTAAAGAGGGGATGGTTGCTGTGGGGACCACCGGCTTCACCAACTCCAGCAGTTTCTCCAGCGCTGTCTGCCTCTTTTGTTTATTATTATTATGTGGATGTTTTAGCTGCCACAGACAGGGCTGCTCCCTGTACTTGTCTATGAACAGGGGGAGGAAGTTGTGGTCATTAAAGCCATCCATTTTATCTGCAAGACACAACACAAGACAAGCCCTAATGTCAGGCAAAACTCACCTAATCTTGTTACAATATAGGCCTCAATTTAGAAGCAGTATAGGCCCAAGTTTAGATCTTACCTTCGTTATCACAATCGGCCCCTCCGATACTCCTTCCTCCGTTCGCAGATCGTACGTACTACGCACGCGTTTTACGCTTTATACACACTGCACATGCGTGTAACTCCGCCCACCCCTGACGTTCTTTCTAGTATATTCCCCGCCCCTTTTCATTCGGCTCAGTGGGGGAAGAGCACATGGCAGAGACACAACAGGTGCATGCCAATTACAGCAACGAGGAGGAGGAAAGCCCGGAGCCTGAAATGTCTGGATACAGAACAAGATTTAAGGCATCGAATATGTCCTTTGGGGAGATGTTGGAGATGGTCGACATCCTGAAGAAGGCCGACTATGATGGGAAGTACGGCCCTTATCCCAAGCCCAATGTCAGAAAGGCCAAGATCATGGCGAAAGTGGTCAAGAGTCTGCACCGGAATTTCGGGGTACGACGATCGAAAGATCAGCTCAGGAAGCGGTGGTCGGACCTCAAATTAAGAGAGCATGAGCAGTACCGAAAGATCCGGAGAGTGCTGCAAAAAAGTAAGTAGTTGTCCTGTGTTCCTATTCTTTATGTTTATTACATTCGTGCTGCTCCATGTGCTTTTCTTAACTGTTATCCAGTTTCAAAAGGCAACTTTCATGTTCATGGGCACATTATTTGTTCGTTTAAAACATTGTTCGTTCGGCCTAGAAAACACCATTGTTTTGGCCATATGCATTTGCCAACATTTTTTAGGGCCTACTTGTCTGAAACTAAATTTGGTTGTGTAGATGTGTTTGTTACTAGAATGAAATGCAAACTAGATTCTGTGTAAGGATGGAGAGGACACTCAGCAGCTGGTTACACATCTGGATGCTGGAGTACTAGTGTGGGACACAAGAACACCCTTTTTATTAGGGGGCCCACACAGGTGCTCCAGTGTATACTATAGGGGTGTCTCCATCTGTGAAGCTTGTACAAAGCAGGTAAAGTATTGAAGCTTGACAAAGGACACTAAAAATTCTACATCTTGGAACTCTACCAAAATAGACAATTGTACCCCACTTCCGGGGAGAAAAGATTCGGAGGACACCCCTCATCCGAGGAGACCACAGACCCCCCACCTCTGGAAGAAGGGCAAATCCACCCAAGACAAGCAGATCAGGAGGAGGAAGACGTGGTGGAAATTGGCACCACAACAGGTGAGTGTCTGCGACCACAGGCTCAGGTAAGAGATGGATGCCGGCATATTTATAATACATGGTGTTTTTTGGTTTCTATCTTTTTAGGTGATCGTGATGTTGTGGATCCAGATTCTTTCAGCTCGGAAAGTGCACAGATCCTGATCGGGGAGATCATGGGGTATAATAGGGACTTGGAAAACATCCTTAAAAACATCAATGATGTTCTTCAAAAAATGAAGAACATCATTGATGTTTTAGGGAGAGTTTAAAACCACTCCAAATCCCTTTGTTTTTTTGTGTGCTACAAATTTTTGACATTTTTTGACAAATTTGAGAAAAGCCAAATTTTGAAGAGGCACACAGTGTGTCAACATGTACTATCTGCCATCACGGGAGATCAATGAACGCATTTTGGGGGTGCAACCCCTTCCTCAATAATAAAGTAGCTGTGAGGAAGGGGTTGCACCCCCCAAACACGTCCCTTGATCCCCCGTGATGGCAGGTAGCACATGTTGACATTCGTAAATTTGTGTGCATATTCTAAATTTGGCTTTTCTCAGGGTGACTTCACCCCATCTGAACGCAATATCAAACCCAGTTTGTAAATACTCATGTCTGATATTGCCTTCAAGTTCTACCAAATGTGAACTTTGTAAGTTCAAGATTTGTGTCTTTCTTGTTGGTTTTAAACATGCCTGTTTTAGCTTAAATGGACATTTCTACTTTTTTTAATGTGACCCCAAAAATTGGTATACAACAAACATGTTGGTTTGTTTTAAAAACCCTTTCTAAATGCACATGTGATTGCGCTGGTATTAAAAAGATTGTTAATCAAGAATGTGTGGATTACTGTCTCAACGCTACAACACTTTTGTGGTGCTCTAATTGGTGCTTTCTGTGACAATGGGTGTTATTTCCTAAGGGCAAATTCACTTTGCACTCCAAGTGCAGTTTCAGTGCAGTTTCAAGTGCACTTGTAGTGCAAAGTGTCTTTGTCTTTAGTAAATAACACCCAACAGTGCTTTGTAAGGTTACACAATCACGCCATTTTCAGGACTCACCACATTTCTGTCAGGGTCAGCTAAAACAAACAAGCAGTAAATGTCACCAAAGATTTGAGTATTTTTTTTTTATTTGAAAAAGGTTTTAGACATTGTCTGGCATAGGCAGAACATTGGCAGAATGTTGCCGTAAAAAGTTGTGTAGAACACAGCACGCCAGGATAATATGATTAAGTTTGTACTCCTCCATGTGTATAGGTGTAAGAAATAAGCGGAACCGGCTGGCCATGATTCCAAATGTGTTCTCCACCACTCTTCTGGCTCTGGCCAGCCGGTAATTAAAAACCCTCTGGTCTGGGGTGAGGGCCCTCATCGGGAATGGCCGCATAAGATGGTCCCCCAGAGCAAATGCTTCATCCGCAACAAAGACGAATGGGAGTCCTTCCACATTGTCTTCTGGTGGCAAGTGACTACAAGTTAAGTGACTACATGAGGTGAATATAGGGGCAGGAGACCATGCTGGGGAGGTAAGTGAAGGCAAATATGTATGAAGGAGAAAAAAAATAAATTACATAAAAATCCAGCATGCATGAGAACAAAGGGGACATTCACAGCATATTACAATCATGGTAATTAGGGAATACGGAAAGAAATACAATATATTATCAAACATTATATACAATAAAATGTGATGTTAAAGGATAAAAATCTTACCTTAATATACTCCTTCTGCAGGACCTGGATAATGGCACAACAGGTCTCTGGGATAATGATCCCCAGAGCCTGGGGGGAGATGCCTGTCGAGAACTTGAGGTCCTGCAGGCTTCTCCCCATCGCCAAGTACCGCAGGGTGGCGACTAGCCTCTGCTCCGCAGTGATGGCTTGCCTCATGCAGGTATCCTGCCTGCTGATATAGGGGGTCAGCAAAGCCAACAAATGGTGAAATACGGAGTCCGTCATCCAGAGAAAGTTCCTGAAATCATCAGGATTATTCTCACGGAGCAAAGGCATATGACAGAACTGGTCACGCTCGAGCAACCAATTCTTGGTCGATGAATTCCTCCCCACCCTGTTCATGGACTGGACTTGTGTCAAGGTAAGAACACCAACACCAAGCCCCCACACAGCACGAACTCTACGAGGAGTACGTATACGCAACATGGCTAGAAAACGGTCGGCTGCTCAGAACGAAGTAACAGAACACACTGAAGAACAGCAAGGCCTGTGAAGAGCGACCTGAAAAACAGTAACGAATGAACAAGAACACAATGACAGAGTCACGGGTAGCTTGCTGCATGCACTGAAGAGCAGATACAAACCCACAAGCACAAACTGAACAGCAGAAAACCAAGAGTCTGAAAAAGCGCGTATCGTCTCTCACCAAACTTTTACTAACACGAGATTAGCAAAAGGAGCCCAAAGGGTGCCGCGGTTGGTTCTGAACTGGCCTTTTCTAGTCTCGTCGAAATCCCAACAACTTTGTGCGACCGTGTGTACGCAAAACAAGTTTGAGCCAACATCCGTTGGAAAAAATCCATGGATTTTGTTGTCGGAATGTCCGATCAATGTCTGATCGTGTGTGCGGGGCATAACTGACACTTTTGACATTTTGTGGGAACCAGTGTCACTTAGATCCCATACACACTATTAGATTTTCTGCAGATTTTTGTCTTCAGAATTACCAAAACCATGTAGTGCAAGGACCTGCTTGATTGCATACAAATTGAAACTCTTAAGGTTTCAACTTATATTATATGGTTTTGGCAAATCTGAAGATGAAAATCTGCCAAAAATCTAATAGTGTGTATGGGGCCTAAGGCCTGGTTCATATCTATGCATTTTTTAGCACATTTTTAGTTTTGCAGAAACACACTACAGTCCATTTAACATGGTTTCCTATGGATGTAGTTCAAATCTGTGCATTTTATAGAAAGGGCCAGGGACTTTTTTCCGGTTTTTGGTTCCATAGACTTCAATGGATGAAAAGCATGTATTATAAACTGCAAAATGCACCTGCAATATGCAAACAGTAACCTACATAGGTGTGAATCAGGCCTTATACAGTGATCATAGCTAAAAATATGTACTGTCACTGTACTAATGAGACTGGCTGGGAATGGGGTTAAACATCTAGGATGATCAAAGGGTTAAATGTGTGACTAACCAGTGTTTTTATGTTTACTATGTGCTGTTTTTACTAAGGGATGTGGTGGATTTTATTCCCAGCCCAGCCTTGTTTACATAGGCAGAGCTCTGTTGTGTGTCTTCTTGTCGATCAGCGAGTGCCAGCAGGCATCCATTTGCCAGTTTAAACACAGCACAGCTCTGGCAGCACATGCCCCCTACCCGGAAGTGATCCGTACATGGTAGTACATGATCTGGCACAGGAGAGTTGCTCTGCCGCCATGCTCATACGTGAGGCGATCGCCAAGCAGTTAATCAGAGCCACAGGGAGGCCTTTTCAGATATATTGAATAAGCTGTATAAGGATAATATCAATACAATGTTATAGGAAGGTTTTTTTTTTTGTTTTTTTTTATAATATATAATCTGGGGACAGGTTTTATTTAACATAAATGGAAAGTTAGGAAATCTGAAATACAGAGTTGGAGGCAGAGCTCTATTTTTTCTACTAAAAAGCTACACACAGCTCCAATTTCTGTGTTAACATTCCAAGAAGGACTAAAGCTGTTTTGAAAACAAAGGGCAACCTAACTCCTTAGTGGATAATTGATTTTAGCACACTGATATTAATTTTAAATAGTGCAAAATACTGCAAAAACCTAATGTAAGCATTCACACACAAGTGAGTTGTCCTGCATTTTGCAGTTAATAGGCTCTCTACAAAAAGACCCGCTAACTTTAAAGGAAACCTTTACTGGGAGAAATATAAAGGCTGTCATTGCTAGTCACCTGTCTGTGATGTTGACCTTCTGGCTTTAATACTTGTAAAACATGTTATTTATTATTAATATTATTATTAATATACAGGATTTATATAGCACTTAAGTGCACCCAAGAATGTAGCCCTGGATTATATGGCAGCAACAATTCTGTTACCCAGCAAGATTATGCTAGAAAAGAGGAGCAGGCGAGGTGAGTAGCCAGTCATTAGACATATTAAAGAATGCATCTGGTTTTCATTTTAAAGATAGTTTTCAACTAAACAAAAGAAACAAGTTTTCCTGCTATTTGATTTTGGTTATTTAAGTAGATAAGAGGCCATGGTAAAGAATGAGGTCAGACTTGGAAATTAATCCATAATAATGACAGGCATACGGTGTCTGAATTCTAGTTCCCCAAAGGAAGCAAAGTGTTTCCAAGGAGATAATTACTCAGGAAGTACAAACAGCCATATTTTTCAATGAGTTAAGACTTGGACAAGGCTTGGGTTGAGTTGTGTTTCTTCTCAGTGGAGAGACACTTAGGGGCAATTTATCATATTCCCTACTTGAAAATATAGTGTGAAAGTGCCACACGCATGCACATGTACAAAGACACACACACTTTTTCTTGTGTGTTACTCAATGCTGGACACTTGTAAAAAGACAGATTTTTTTAGAACAAAATACTTACTGTGCTAACCTTTGTCTTTAATGTAAGGATCTGTCTATATTTTCTGCACAAATAAACACTTTTTCAGAAAAGACTTTGTTGTCAAAATTTAAAGCGGAGCAACACCGAGAAAATATTTTTTAAAAGTCAGCAGCTACAAATACTGCAGCTGCTGACTTTTAAAACATGGACACTTACCTGTCCAGAGCGCCCGCGATGTCGGCACCCGAGGCCGAAGCGTCTCTCCGTCCTCGGGTGCTGTCGCCTCCATCTTCGGTAAGGGAATCAGGAAGTAAAGCCGTGCGGCTTCACTTCCCGGTTCCCTACTGCGCATGCGCGAGTCGCGCAGCGCAATACCAATGGTCCCTGCTGCCTCTGGGAGCCATGTGTTTCCCAGCAGGCAGCGGGGAGGGTGCAGGAAGTGGCGTAAATACCTGCAGATTCTGCGGCTATCTAGGCCGGAAGTGGGTACAGATACCTGTAATATACAGGTATCTGTAACCCCCCTCCCCCCTGAAAGGTGCCAACTGTGTCACCGGAGGGGGGGAGGAATCTGATGAGTGGAAGTTCCACTTTTGGGTGGAACTCCACTTTAAGAATCTATTATAAGATGTTTAAAGTACCAAAATTGTCCCTAATATATTGTATTGATTTACCAAGTTCAACAACTGGTGTTGATTTACTAAAACTGGAGAGTGCAAAATCTGGTTCAGCTTCCAGGTTTTCTTTTTTTTTTTCTTTGAACAAGCTGAAGTTAGAAGTTTATTGACTGCCATGTACAGCTGCACCAGGATTTGCACTTTCCAGTTTAGTAAATCAATCCTACTATATTTTAGTAATAGCAACATGGGTGTAGGAATGAAAATTATGCACAAATTCTGCTGCCTACAGGCAGCCTGTGCACTCTTGTTCATTGCAGGTACAAATTGGTGCTGCTGGTTGCACATCACTCAGGTAGGTGATGGCATCTATCTACCCTATAGTGCAGCATAGGGTGTGTTGCTAGAATAATAAGATGTGATGTAAATTGTACAACGCTTTGAAAATCATTTTTGCTAATGGAATTCTCTGTTTTTATGAATCTAAAAATGCTAATGGGCAAAACCACGATAATCAAAAACACTGGAAAGGAGCTGCCTACATATAAAAGTGTACTCACATAACTCAAACAACTAAAAAGAAAAATATGTGGCGCTCACTAATCCTAAATAAAATGAACAAATAATAAAGTGCGATAATAATTTGGCATACAATAAATAAATCCTAGGTCACAATATAAAGCAATAAAGAGCAACAAGACCCATCATAAAATACAATCAAGTGCAATATACTGAATAATAAATCCAAAAAATTCTAAAACATAATACAAGGCAATGGAAGCCTGTCATAAAGTGCAATAGTGAGTAATATGAGGTACAACCAACTTATCCATTTTGCTGGACAGAAGATACCAACTTTAAACACAAAGGCGCATTGTTTTTCACTATCTGGTGAGTGGGGACCCAGGAGGAGAACACAGGAAGTCACCAAGATTACACCTATGCGTCACCATTTCCGTACTCCACAATAGATGAACTTTGTTGATTGCACTTTATTCTTTGCACCTTATTGTATCATATTGTATGAATTTATTGGCACTTTAGCACTTTGCTGTATATGTTGTTATATGACATATAGTTGATGTAAGTAGATGCAAATTATGATATAGAGAGGCAGCGCTGAGTATTAATTTCTTTTTTATCAGTTTTTTGGGGGTACTTACCTCACACTACAGCAGCAGCCCCATTGCATATATCTTGTGTGTGTGTATGCAGACATACACACACACACACACACACACACACACACACACACACACATTTACATTTTGGATTCACTAAAAATACTTTATTTACATTTGTTTTTTCACTCACTATATTCACTCCACGGCGCGGGTCCATTCTCATTATTTTCAGTGCGTAATATGCAATATGCAATAATAAAAAGTGCAATAAGAATTACAGAATGACACACAGATGTGGTGGTTGGGAGTTGCACCACACTACTTATTGGATTGCACTCAGTTACATTCTTATGGACACTTGATTGTGCGTTTGGGATATTTATCACACATCTGTGTGTCACGTTTTTTGCACATCGCTATAATTTTTTATTTTTTTTGCTGCCTAGGTGACATGTATATGGTGATAATGAGGTCCAACAAACTCCAAAATGTGAAGTGGTATAAAACACCATGCTATTTTACCCAAAATTCCTAGGTCAGTAACATACACTCTAGTTTGCATCTTATTTGTATGGAGAAAAGATGATGAAGTTTCCATGTTCATGTTTGATCGAATCAAAAGTCTGTTCCATGGCGGCTGATAGTATTTTTTTTGTGGGGGAAGCAATCCATGTGATGCCACCCCCCCCCCCCAGTCAGTTGGTCACCAACCCCGCACTTACCCCATCTAGGATCTAGGTCATGGGCAGCGCATCCTCTGGGTGGTGGACAACGGCTTCCCCTGTATCTCCTCCCTCCTCAGCTCAGCGGCTAATAGGATCCTCTGGGCGGTGGGCAGTGGCTTCCCCTGCATCTCTTCCCTCCTCTTGGCCAATAGGGTGACGAAACTCAGGACCCGCTTCTTGGTTGGCCGGTAGGAGAATCATCAAGACAATAGCGAATATTAATGCGCTATTGTCATACAACTGGGTGGGCTCAGAAGCAGTGCGCTCTGAGCCCACCCTTTTTTAAAGCTCTAGTCGTGCTTCTAAAAAAAAAAAAAAAAAAAAAAAAAAAAAAACTCCATTGGAATTCATGTGTTCGGTGCCCTGCATGTAGATTAGGGGCCCGGAGCATGGATTAGGGCGGCAGTATCCCTGCACCCCATATGGACGGGCCTTCACTGTTCATGTGGCAACAGACTGGGGAAAATCTCCAGCTGTTCCAAAAACATAATTTGTAATTGCTTTGTAAGATTATGTAAGCTTTGCCAGATTTGTACCTATGTGTGAAAACATAGGGCTAATATCTTGAAAAACTTTATACAAAAATGCAGTGGAATGTAAAGGGCCTAAAGCTGTCTGACAAGAATACAACAAATGCATTTTTCCTTGAACTTGCTTTTAAGGGAAAAGCATGCAAGTGATCTCAGAAACACCACAGTTAGAACACATGAGAATAATAATGGACAATGGAGGATAAAAAAACCTTTACATGTATGATTTTATATGATTTTATATCATGCGACCGCTGTGATTGGCTTTCACAGTAGTCACATGATAAAGAGCCTGTTCCACTGGTTCCAGATCTTAATCTGTGACCGAAAGCTGTCAGTCACGGCTCAGTCAGTGTGCTGGGAGGGTGCAAAGAACATGCTCTTAGCACTCAACCTCAGGCTGCATTTATGTAGGGAATGAGCATTAAAACCCACTTTTTTGACACTGTGTGTGTGTGTGTGTGTATATATATATATATATATATATATATATATATATATATATATATATATATATATATATATATATATATATATATATATATATATATATATATATATATATATATATATATATATACACATACATATATACATACATACATTACACACACACATACACACACACAGCCAAGAGTTTGAAGCTGCGTTTTCACTTTTGCAGTGAAATTTGAGAAAACCCCATTGAATGTTAAACCCCATTGAATGTTTGTTGTATGTCTCCATTCATAGAGCATACGTAAATTCAAGAACACTAGTTCTCCCCCCGAATAGGTCTCCCCCAACAGAAAGGCTTAGGGCTGGCTAATTACAGTTCTCATAAGCATAAAATGCAGAACTCCAGATTCTAAATCCTTAACCCTTTGTTAGGACAGACAATATTAAAATTCTGTTTACAACTTATAATGGGATCTGCCAGCAAAGTACAGACAGGGTTAATTATGGCAAAAACACAAATCCCCAAATCCCCAGCCCCCCATTAACAAAAAGAAAAAAGCAGGACATTTCAGTACTAGAGTATGAAAAAGAGCATGTGAAAAGGCAAGCAGTATATTTCAAATATTGTTTTACAATGTAAGGCTATTAACATGTTTAAAGTGTTTTTAAACCTTGGACAGGAAATCTGAACAAAGCACATATTGCTATAGTGTTTACTTGCCTCTCTCCAAAGCACTAATTATAATTTCTGTCTTCTGTCTAGTTTCTGTTATCACCATGAATCACCTCTGACACATTTTTCCAAGAGGTAAAAAAGTGACGGGAGGGATCTCCAGCACACAGTGTGTGATTGACAGCCTCTGTTCTCTTCCTGTGTGCTGTGTGTAGGAGGGTGTGTCCTTTCCCTCCAATCAGCTCTCAGAGCTCTTGTGCAGTATGTAACTGCAGCTCCTCACTCCCTGCTTTGTAAGTCTGTGAAAAATCATCTGAGTTTTACAAGGATGTACAGGACAAATGGCTGCAAATAAACAAGTACAACTTATTTAGGAGGATTTATTTCACCGGTGTCTATCATGTCAGGCTAGTCACTTTACTGGGTATAGATAAAGGTTTGCAACCACTTTAAAATATATAAAGTAGATGCTCTCCCAATTTGGCTGAAAAAGTAGAAATACACCAGCTGCTGTCATTTTACGGCAGCAGGTCAGCACGATCCCGCGAACCGTCGTAGCTACACGTTGGCTCGCGGGATCGGGATAGCAGGCGCGCACGCGTCCACTGCACTACAGGGGTGCCGATGCTCGTGGCCGACGGTCGCGATGACCGAGCGATCGCGACCACGAAGGACAGAACACGGAAGTGTGTGTGTAAACACACAAATCAACGTTTTGTTCTGAGAGGAGTGACAGATCGTGTGTTCCTATTAGCGAACCACGATCCGTCACTTCCTCTAGTCAGTCCCCTCCCCCTTCAGTTGGAATCACCTCCCAGGGAACACATTTAACCCCTTGATGACCCCCTAGCATTAACCCCTTCACTGCCAGTGACATGTTTACAGTAATCAATGCATTTTTATAGCACTGATCGCTGTATAAATGCCAATGGTCCCAAAAATTTGTCAAAATTGTCCGATGTGTCTGCCATAATGTCGCAGTCATGATAAAAATCACAGATTGCTGCCATTACTAGTAAAAAAATAATAATAAAAATGCTATAAATCTATCCCCCATTTTGTAGATGCTATAACTTTTGCACAAACCAATCAATATACGTTTATTGCGATTTTTTTTACCAAAAATATGTAGAAGAATACATATTGGCCTAAATTGAGAAAAAGTACAAAATATTGTGTTTTTTTCAAAATTGTCACTCTTTTTTTGTTTACAGCGCAAAAAATAAAAAACAATCAAATACCACCAAAAGAAAGCTCTACTTGTGGGAAAAAAAGGACATCAATTTTGTTTGGGTGCAGCGTTGCACGGCCGTGCAATTGTCAGTTAAATCGATGCAGTGCCGAACCGCAAAAAATGGCCTGGTCATTCAGCAGCCAAATCTTCCTGGGCTGAAGTGGTTAACGTATACCATACATTCACTTTGAGCATAGTTTTGTATGCATGTGATGTAGTTTTCGTGTACTATGTACTTATGTATCTCTTTTTTGTAGTCTATAACTCATTACCAATTGTACCCCTCCCTCATTTCGTAACTCTTCAGCACAGGAAATTATCTATGGTACATATTCATTGCGCAAACACTTAATTTAGCTCAATGCACACCAAACGTGTTGGGTAGTTTTTGAACTTTTGATTATTTAGTATTTTTATTATTGATTGTTTGGATTATTTGACTGATTATTTGGGGTTTTTGGATAAAATACATTCCTCTTTTCATGGGGTTTTTACATCCAATACATTGTTCTAGCCATTTCCACTTGCAGCTGTATCCTATTCTGTGTCCCCATTTGTCCAGCTAACATAATGGGGCTACAGGCACAGCCACAGGCATCCATTCTCACCTTTCCTATAGCCATCAAGTCTTTGCCCATAACATGTACAGGTCTCTTTTTTTGTCCTTGCCTTCCATCCTTGGCATCATTTTTTCTTCTAGCGTTGTTTGTTTGCTAGCTCATTGATACTTTCCCAGCTGTTGGGGCTCTCTGATCCTTCAAGTATCTGCAGCTAGTTCAAGTGTGTCAAAGCTGCTAAAAATTGGTTTATACTTACATGCCCTGTTTAATCGTTTTGCACAAAGCAGCCCCAAACCTCCTCTTCTGGGGTCCACCATTGATGCTTTCTGCTTCTCCTTCTCTCTGTCTTCCCCATAGCATATTGCTTGCTATTGAGGCAGACTGTGGGCGTATTCCCAAGCCAGGCTGAGTGTCTGTTATATATATATATATATATATATATATCTCAGACAAGCTTACCCTCACATAGAAGAATTTCAGCATGTACCTATGAAAGCATACAGGAGGAACACGACAATTAGAGATTCACTAGTAAGGTCTGAATATCGGCTGAGGGAATATCAATCTAAAATGACCTTTTAGGGTAAAAAGAGGAATGGCTGTTTTCCTTGCTTGAACTGTATCCAATGTAATCTATTGATGAAGGTTGATCATTATGTCCATTCAGTTAGTGGTGAAAAAATTCCTGTAAAAAGGTTTTCATACTTGTCAATCCTCATATGTTATTTATATTCTAATATGTCTGTGTTATTTGATTTACGTTGGTGAAACCACACAGAAAATTAATCACATGCCGACCGGGCCATAGCCGAAAGATGGCTACAGCGCAGTCGGCTTATTCTGGGTGGGCGTCCATGGGACGTCCTCACAGAATCGCGCACCCGGGAACATCCATGACCGTCAGGCCCGGGGGTCCCGACGCATCACAGTAAACGGCCGATGATGTCATGACGCCGGTTCCTCCCTCCCCTCTCTGTTACTCCCTCCCCCCTCTGTACTGATCCGTACAGTGTGAGAGAAGAGAGGGAGAGATGGTTTGCAGCGATGTGGGCACTACAGATCCAGCCCACAGCGCTGCTCAGTGCCCATACTATAGCAATACTCTGCCAATACTCTGCCAATAAATTTTAACAGAAACAAAGAATTTTTGGGAGTTTTTTTACTGAATTTTCAGTCTTTTTTGATTTATAGCGCAAGAAATTAAAAAACCTAGCGGTGATTAAATACCACCAAAAGAAAGCTCTATTTGTGTGAAAAGAAGGCAAACATTTCAAATGGGTACAGTGTTGTACGACTGAGTAATTGTGATTCAAAGTGTGAGAGCACCCAAAGCTGAAAATTGGTCTGGTTAGGAAGGGGGTTTAAGTGCCCAATGGTCAAGTGGTTAAAGATAGGATTGCCCAGCATCGCAATACCGTTAGACACAAGCAGCCAGGTTTGCCTGTTTCCAGGCATTTTCTAGAGCAAGGTCATAGCGATTCAGATTTGCGATTCATGATTTTAGAGAAGGTACCTAGAGATCGGAGAGGGGGTGATAGGATACTCAAACTAAGGCTGGATTCACACCTATGCATTTTTAGTGCTTTTTGCATTTTGCATATTTGCACTACAGAACGTGTTCCATAGGAAATCATGTTAAATGGACTGTAGTGCAAATCTGCAAAATGCAAAAAACGCTAAAACTGCATAGGTGTGAACCTAGCCTAAAAAAAAGAGAGGTTTGGTGGATAAATAAATTGAGATCATTGCACCCTGAAGGAATGGACAGAGAATATGACCTATATTTGTTTTTATAGACTTGCGTGAGATGTATTTTATGTTTCTTATAGGTTTAATGGATATATACAGGACAGGAAAGATGGAATACACCCTGAACAGGACTTTGGCTGACTCAACAGCCTTATTCAAATACAGGACTTTTTTGTGATTATTTTTGTGTGCATTTATTTTTGATCCTTTATATGCCGATTTATTTGTTAATTGATACAATAACAAAATTTGTCCTCTATTTTGGATAATGTAATTGTTAGATGTATGATATTTATACATTAAGGATGTTTTTTCTAGAGGCTGTTTAAGGTAGGTTAGCAGGTTAAGCTGCTTCTCACTAATTAGCGGCAATTGATTGAGTGTGATACACCTATTGAAGCTACATCCTGTAGTGTTGAATATAAAAGTATGTGGTTAGTAATGGATTGTTGCAAGAAGCCTGAGGAAGAGCATGAGATGCTCGCAACTGTACATTGGCTGTTATTTGTAACCCTTTTATATCTTGAGGGCAATTGATACAATATACGATTTTTTGCATTGGAGAATGTGTCCCATATATAATATATATATATATATATATATATATATATATATATATATATATATATATATATATACACATATATACATATACATATATATATATATATATATATATATATATATATATATATATATACACACACACACACACACACACACATATACACATACAGCACCCCATATTGACAGAAGAACACAGAATTGTTGACATTTTGCAGATTTATTTAAAAAGAAAAACTGAAATATCACATGGTCATAAGTATTCAAACACTTTGCTGTGACACTCATATATTTAACTCAGGTGCTGTCCATTTCTTCTGATCATCCTTGAGATGGTTCTACACCTTCATTTGAGTCCAGCTATGTTTGATTATACTGATTGGACTTGATTAGGAAAGCCACATACCTGTCTATATAAGACCTTACAGCTCACAGTGCATGTCAGAGCAAATGAGAATCATGAGGTCAAAAGGAACTGCCTGAAGAGCTCAGAGACAGAATTGTGACAAGGCACAGATCTGGCCAAGGTTACAAAAAAATTTCTGCTGACTTAAGGTTCCTAAGAGCACAGTGGCCTCCATAATCCTTAAATGGAAGACATTTATGATGACCAGAACCCTTCCTAGAGCTGGCAGTCCAGCCAAACTGAGCTATCAGGGGGGAAGAGCCTTGGAGAGAGAGGTAAAGAAGAACCCAAAGATCACTGTGGCTGAGCTCCAGAGATGCAGTTGGAAGATGGGAGAAAGTTGTAGAAAGTCAACCATCCAGCCCTCCACCAGTCGGGGCTTTATGGCAGAATGGCAGCCTCTCCTCAGTGCAAGACACACAGAAGCCTGCATGGAGTTTGCTAAAAAACACCTGAAGGACTCCAAGATGGTGAGAAATAGGATTCTCTGGTCTGATGAGACCAAGATAGAACTTTTTGGCCTTAGTTCTAAGAGGTATGTGTGGAGAAAACCAGGCACTGCTCATCACTTGTCCAATACAGTCCCAACAGTGAAGCACGGTGGTGGCAGCATCATGCTGTGGGGGTGTTTTTCAGCTGCAGGGACAGGACGACTGGTTGCAATCGAGGGAAAGATGAATGTGGACAAGTACAGTGATATCCTGTATGATAACCTTCTCCAGAGTGCTCAGGACCTCAGACTGACCGGTACGTGGTCACATGTCTTAGGATCGTCCCTCCTACTTCCGGATTATCTGGTTAGCTAGACGCACGGGGTGGAACGCACGCCGCATGTGCGATGTGATGCGAAGGGTTCCTGACACCATTCACCCTGACATGCAAGCAGTCCCAGTGCCGAGTGGGCACCGATCAATGTAAGAGGCCATTTGGCTATTTTAATGTTTTTACTCTTATACATTAAACGGTTTTACACTATGGAAATTCCCTTTTGTTTCTCATATTTCCTATCCTGAATGAATGGGACGGGAGGGATCTATGCCTAAAGTACCATCCAGCCTTCCAGCCTTCATGTGAACAGGCACAATCCTGTACAAGCACTAATGACTCTCTTTTTAGCTAAAGGAGTCATTGGTATCTGGTAAGCAGATATCTATTACCTTCAGGTGTTTTTTCCTCTTGGGTGACGGAATCTATATATCATCGCAAGATTTGTTGCATCTTTGAAAGATCTATGTGTCTGCTCGGATGTTGGTTTCAATTAACCGTTTGCTCCGATCTTTTCAATGGATTGGGACAATCAAACATCACGAGTCCATTCATCACACTTGCACTAAGGATTTTTGATTTCATTATCACTCTTCACTTTTATTCTATATATTTGTGTATTTGTATTTCATAGTATGTATTTGTTAATTATAGTTTAGCACAACAAGGATTATACAACCCACTGCGGTTGTTGCTGAGTGTGTGTGTATCTAGTGGCAGATACATATGTTTTCAGGTCTTTAGCGCCCCCTACTGTACACTATGGGCCAAATGTTTACCTTCCAACAAGACAATGACCCTAAGCACACAGCTAAAATAACAAAGGAGTGGCTTCACAACAACTCTGTAATGGAATGGCCCAGCCAGAGCCCTGACCTAAACCCAATTGAGCATCTCTGAAGAGACCTAAAAATGGCTGTCCAACGTTTACCATCCAACCTGACAGAACTGGAGAGGATCTGCAAGGAGGAATGGAAGAGGATCCCCAAATCCAGGTGTGAAAAACTTGTTGCATCTTTCCCAAAAAGACTCATGGCTGTATTAGTTCAAAAAGGTGCTTCTACTAAATACTGAGCAAATGGTCTGAATACTTAGGACCATGTGATATTTCATTTTTTCTTTTTTAATAAATCTGCAAAAATGTCAACAATTCTGTGTTTTTCTGTCAATATGGGGTGCTGTGTGTACATTGAGGAAAAAAATGAACTTAAATGATTTTAGCAAATGGCTGCAATATACCAAAGAGTGAAAAATGTAAGGGGGTCTGAATACTTTCCGTCCCCACTGTATCTATATATACACATTATATATTTTTTTTTCAATTTTTTATTTGTCTATATATGAATGTAAGCTTGTAAGTCTTCCACGGCCTTGCCACTCTCTTCTGACTGGGGAAATCGTCAGTACTAAGAACACAAAAATAAGCGAGTGCTCTAACATTTATTAAAATACTTGCAAAAAAATAAACTCACAAGCATATCATCATATAACAAGTTCAATGACTCTTCACTTCTTTTCCCATTTGTTGTATTTACGCCTCTGGAGGGTGTTTATTATTTTGCATTTACAGTGCTGGTACAAGGATTTTTGACACCCTAGGCGAAAACTCATTTTGCCCCATGCCGCCCCACCCCGGGGCTCCACCCCTGACTTCACCCCTTTGCCCTGCCCATGTATGTGGTAGAGGTGACGGGGTTAGAGGTTTTTGCACCTATTTTCACCATTAGTGGTGATTAAATACCACCAAAAGAAAGCTCTATTTGTGTGAAAAAAAATGATAAAAATTTCATATGGGCACAGTCTTACATTACCACGCAGTTGTCATTCAAAGTGCGACAATGCTGAAAGCTGAAAATTGGCCTGGGCAGGAAGGGGGTGAAAGTACCTGGTAGGCAAGTGGTTAAAGCAGTATTATATATTTCATCACATTTTTTAGAGGTTCAAGCAGGCAGTGAGAAGGTGATACAACGTCTCCACACTGCCTGTCTAATGCTCTCTAGAGGGTGATCTGAATGTGGATTGCTCTTCAGAGAGCAAAGCCAGTGTGAATGAGCTGTAAAAGTAAAAAATGAAGCAAGTAGAGGGAGGGATGTACAGAACACACAGACATCATTCATTCTTTTCTCCCAGTCAGAGTCTGTAATAAACAGGATTTCTGCTGGTAGAAAGGAATGGATTAGGTCTGTGCTCTGTCTTTGTGACACTGCCACTAAGGCTCATCAATAGCCTGGTGTCTGAATAAATACAACATAAACAGCTTTGTGAGAGAATGACGATCCTGTTCTTCTCTTCCTCCATTGTCTGCACTAAGAGAACAAATTGTGTCTATGCTGCTGCAGAACCTCCTTCTTCCCCCTCCCTGAAGTAAACATAAAGAAGAAAAAAACTCAGTGGGGTTAGAGAGCTGAGGGGTCATTTTAGGTTCTTCTTCCTCCTCTGGTACTGAATAGGGATGAGCTTCGAGTTCGAGTAGAACTCATGTTCTACTTGAACATTGGCTGTTCGCAAGTTCGCCGAACAGCGAACAATTTGGGGTGTTCGCGGCAAATTCGAATGCCGCGGAACACCCTTTAAAAGTCTATGGGAGAAATCAAAAGTGCTAATTTTAAAGGCTTATATGCAAGTTATTGTCATAAAAAGTGTTTGGGGACCCGGGTCCTGCCCCAGGGGACATGGATCAATGCAAAAAAAAGTTTTAAAAACGGACGTTTTTTCAGGAGCAGTGATTTTATTAATGCTTAAAGTCAAACAATAAAAGTGTAATATCCCTTTAAATTTCGTACCTGGGGGGTGTCTATAGTATGCCTGTAAAGGGGCGCATGTTTCCTGTGTTTAGAACAGTCTGACAGCAAAATGACATTTGGAAGTAAAAAACTCATTTAAAACTACCCGCGGCTATTGCATTGCCGACAATACACATAGAAGTTCATTGATAAAAACGGCATGGGAATTCCCCACAGGGGAACCCCGAACCAAAATAAAAAAAAAAAAAGATGTGGGGGTCCCCCTAAATTCCATACAAGGCCCTTCAGGTCTGATATGGATATTAAGGGGAACCCCAGCCAAAATTAAAAAAAAAAATTGACGTGGGGTTCCCCCTAAATTCCATACCAGACCTGAAGGGTCTGGTATGGATTTTAAGGGGAACCCCGCGCCAAAAAAAAAAAAAAAAAACAACGGCGTGGGGTCCCCCTAAAAATCCATACCAGACCCTTATCCGAGCACGCAACCTGGCAGGCCGCAGGAAAAGAGGGGGGGACGAGAGTGCGGCCCCCCCCCCTCCTGAACCGTACCAGGCCACATGCCCTCAACATTGGGAGGGTGCTTTGGGGTAGCCCCCCAAAACACCTTGTCCCCATGTTGATGAGGACAAGGGCCTCATCCTCATAACCGTGGCCGGTGGTTGTGGGGGTCTGCGGGCGGGGGGCTTATCGGAATCTGGAAGCCCCCTTTAACAAGGGGACCCCCAGATCCCGGCCCCCCCCCTGTGTGAAATGGTAAGGGGGTACTTACCCCTACCATTTCACTAAAAAACTGTCAAAAATGTTAAAAATGACAAGAGACAGTTTTTGACAATTCCTTTATTTAAATGCTTCTTCTTTCTTCCTTCATCTTCTTCTTCTTCTTCTTCTGGTTCTTCCTCCGGCGTTCTCGTCCAGCATCTTCTCCGCGGCGTCTTCTATCTTCTTCTCCTCGGGCCGCTCCGCACCCATGGCATGAGGGGGGAGGCTCCCGCTCTTCTCTTCATCCTTCTTCTCTTCTTCCTGTCTTCTCCGCAGCCATGCTGGCATGGTGGGAGGCTCCCGCTGTGTGACGGCGTCTCTTCGTCTGACGGTTCTTAAATAACGGGGGGCGGGGCCATCCGGTGACCCCGCCCCCTCTGACGCACGGTGACTTGAGGGACTTCCCTGTGACGTCACGGGAGAAGAAACAAGAAACAAGAAACAAGAAACAAGAAACAAGAAAGAAGAAAGAAGAGCCTCCCCCCTCATGCCATGGGTGCGGAGCGGCCCGAGGAGAAGAAGATAGAAGACGCCACGGAGAAGATGCTGGACGAGAACGCCGGAGGAAGAACCAGAAGAAGAAGATGAAGGAAGAAAGAAGAAAGAAGAAGCATTTAAATAAAGGAATTGTCAAAAACTGTCTCTTGTCATTTTTAACATTTTTGACAGTTTTTTAGTGAAATGGTAGGGGTAAGTACCCCCTTACCATTTCACACGGGGGGGGGGGGCCGGGATCTGGGGGTCCCCTTGTTAAAGGGGGCTTCCAGATTCCGATAAGCCCCCCGCCCGCAGACCCCCACAACCACCGGCCAGGGTTGTGGGGATGAGGCCCTTGTCTTCATCAACATGGGGACAAGGTGTTTTGGGGGGCTACCCCAAAGCACCCTCCCAATGTTGAGGGCATGTGGCCTGGTACGGTTCAGGAGGGGGGGCCGCACTCTCGTCCCCCCCTCTTTTCCTGCGGCCTGCCAGGTTGCGTGCTCGAATAAGGGTCTGGTATGGATTTTTAGGGGGACCCCACGCCGGTTTTTTTTTTTTTTTGGCGCGGGGTTCCCCTTAAAATCCATACCAGACCTGAAGGGCCTTGTATGGAATTTAGGGGGACTCCCACATCATTTTTTTTTTTTAATTTTGGTTCGGGGTTGCCCTGTGGGGAATTCCCATGCCGTTTTTATCAATGAACTTCTATGTGTATTGTCGGCAATGCAATAGCCGCGGTAGTTTTAAATGTGTTTTTTCCTTCAAAATGTCACTTTGCTGTCAGACTGTTCTAAACACGGGAAACATGCGCCCCTTTACAGGCATACTATAGACACCCCCCAGGTATGAAATTTAAAGGGATATTACACTTTTATTGTTTGACTTTAAGCATTATTAAAATCACTGCTCCTGAAAAAACGGCCGTTTTTAAAACTTTTTTTTGCATTGATTCATGTCCCCTGGGGGAGGACCCGGGTCCCCAAACACTTTTTATGACAATAACTTGCATATTAGCCTTTAAAATTAGCACTTTTGATTATTCATGTTCGTGTCCCATAGACTTTAACGGCGTTCGCGTGTTCGAACGAATTTTTTTCCTGTTCGCATGTTCTGGTGCGAACCGAACAGGGGGGTGTTCGGCTCATCCCTAGTACTGAAGTTAAAATGTGGCGGGAGGGGAATGTTGGAAGAACAGCAACATGTAAGGTAAAGTTGCTTATATAAAACTGAACAATATACATATTATACCTATCTATGCAGCAGGTGGCGCTGTAGTATTATAGTGTATAGTACATGTTTTCTATGATGTGACAGGATGTTTGTCTATCCTCTCTTTATGTACCTGGATGCTACTGTGTCATGTTCCTAATGCTGTAAGACATGCATTGCTAATCCTCCATGAAAGTAAAGTATTCTCTGGATACAACAAGCTTCCAAGCGCATGATTCATTAACTTGCTGATTGGGAAGGGGGAGGGGGTGGACAAATCACGATTGGCTAAAAAGTATTGCAATTCAAAGATCCCTCCCTCCCCTTAAAGGTCGGGGCACTGGAATAACATCCTCCAGCCCTGCATCTTACAGCTTGTGTCCTTCTCTGGATATTACAGGCTGGAGATGTGCTTTGTACGCACAGAGGTGGGAGCGCTGCTGGTATCAGGAGCCGGGTCTACCTGCAGTCATCATGACCAGCAGGAGACCCGAACTCCAAACTGACATCTTCCCTGAGGCACACAAGGCAACTGCTGATTGGGGTGCTGTGAGGAATTTTTGGAGTTCTATAGCACCCACCTGGCACCAACCCTACTCATAAGATGCTGTAGTTCATGTGAGAAAAGTCCTCCCATCTCTATCACATGGGCGGAGCAAGGGGAGGAGACTTGCTCTCCCACTGATCTCTGGCTATCACTGAAGCATCGGGTACTGTGGCTGTGCGGGACAGCACTGTGTTCTAGGCAGACCACTTTCACTGAGCCTGCACTTGGTGCGGAGCGCACAGCACTGTTTACACGTGCCAGTGGTGCCTCTCTCAATACCATGCCCATGGCATATTCCCCCCCCCCTAGTTTCGACCCTGGCGGTGCCCCGGACTGATGGGCGCTCTAGGCCGGCGAGTGTTCGACACAGGGATCATGTGTCTTCATCATATCCCCCTGATGAAGACACGTGATCCCTGTGTCGAACACGCGTAGCGGAGGGGCCAGGACGGAGAGAGCGACACGGAGCACACACCATATGTCTGGCGGTTCCATACCTTGGTATTAAAGGCTGTTATGGAATGGTACACTGATGCACCATATGTGAGTACCCCATTGTGGGGAGTGTTTTTATTTAATAAATTTTACTTGGCTATATTACACTATATAGTTTCTTTTTCATTCATATACATGGAGCTACATTGAATCCAGCTGAAGGAGTATTTCTAACATCAGCACTGAGCCCAGGGGTGGCTCCAAAGCGTGTTTGGGCTCAGGGTAACAGCTGGGTCACACGCTCTGAGGTGAGCAGATTAGCCAAAGGGGACCACTGAAGTGCACCGGAGCATGTTTTGCAGCACTTAGGATACTTCAGTATGATGAATGTTATCACATTTGGACATCACCTGCACGCACTGATTTGGAGTGCTATTTAGAACTTTTCACATTCTTACCCTGCAATTAGTCATTGGGGCACTTATGGTGTCTTATATGAAGTATTTAGCACTGTTTATATTCATTTATGTACTTTGTTTGGATGTACAATGTTGATATTTTTTATATTTATCTAAATTTTTTGCACTGTGCACCTTCATATATACGCTTGCACTTTACACTTTATATGTATAAGAACAGCAATATTGCTGAATTTAGATTTATACATACATAGTTGGATTTCGTTTATTTTGTCATAATATATTTAATTTAATTTTTTGGTTTACTTGAGTGCAGCACATATTTTTCCATTACATATTTGCACGATATATGAGACGTGATCCGCGCACGCAGCACACGTTGGGCACAGGATCAGTGTGGCTCACAAGATTTGTTCATATTTAGCTCACAGTGCATGTCAGAGCAAATGAGAATCATGAGGTCAATGGAACTGCATGAGGAGCTCAGAGACAGAATTGTGGCAAGGCACAGATCTGGCCAAGGATACAAAAAAATTTCCGCTGCACTTAAGGTTCCTAAGAGCACAGTGGCCTCCATAATCCTTAAATGGAAGACGTTTGGGATGACCAGAACCCTTCCTAGGGCTGACTGTCCGGCCAAACTGAGCTATCGGGGGAGAAGAGTCTTGGTGGGAGAGGTAAAGAAGAACCCAAAGATCACTGTGGCTGAGCTCCAGAGATGCAGTCGGGAGATGGGAGAAAGTTGTAAAAAGTCAACCATCACTGCAGCCCTCCACCAGTCGGGGCTCTATGGCAGAGTGGCCCAACAGAACCTCTCCTCAGTGCAAGACACATGAAAGCCCGCATGGTGTTTGCTAAAAAAACACCTGAGGGACTCCAAGATGGTGAGAAATAAGATTCTCTGGTCTGATGAGACCAAGATAGAACTTTTTGGCCTTAATTCTAAGTGGTATGTGTGGAGAAAACCAGGCACTGCTCATCACTTGTCCAATACAGTCCCAACAGTGAACAACAGCATGCAGCCTAGCAAGTAAGAAAGAGAGGGGGCATCAGTGATCAGCCCCCCCCCCTTGACCTGGCCTTCCATGCTTCTAAACCATACCAAGATACATGCCCTCAACATTAACTGGTGGCATGCTGGTGAGATCAAAGGTCTTTTCCCACAACCATGGTTGGTGTTTGTTGGGGTGCTAGGTTTAGTAGTATGCTTTAGGTTAAGGGTTAGATACAACCGGTTATGGGAAAAAAATGCAGTTGTCATAGCTAACCTCTTTCTGAAAATGCTACTTGCCTAACTATCTTGAATACTATTCAAAGGAATACTCCCATCTGCAAATGCAGCAAATATGTAGGATTTCAAATAATAATAAACCTAAGCACAGTTAGGCAATTCCTAACGTATTAAGAAAAAAGAATAACTGAAATTGGCCAAATAGAATGCATATATAAAAACAACCTTGTGCTAAAATAATTTATAACAGACTGGATCACTTAAAAATTCCCCTGAATACTGGAAGGTGGGCAAAAATAAAAATAAAATAAAAGTGTGCTATCAATTAAAAGATATCAAACTACCAATAGTGACCACAGTGATAGTCAAATAAACGTGGTAAATTATCTTGCTCAAACTAGATAATTGGTAACAGTGGATAAAAACTAAAACAAACATTTGTGACCCACATAAAATGTGTCAATTAGTGTCCATATTGTTCATTACTCAAAATCTACTGTGCGATATGTCTCAAAGACACCAATGTGATATATCAACATAAATGTCCAAAAACAAATAAAAAAATAAAATAAAAAATTGTGTCCAGGCGATTTTTCAAACAAAAGCCAAACAGATGAGTTCCCAGTTTTCCTTAATAATGACATTCAATAAAGTGCTTCTGTGTTCTACCAGTGCTCAAAAAATAGAAAAAAATTGCCTCTTACCAAATCTCCTTGGTCTCCAGATTATATTGCCCCGTACACACGGTCGGACTTTGTTCAGACATTCCGACAACAAAATCCTAGGATTTTTTCCAAAGGATGTTGGCTCAAACTTGTTTTGCCTACACAAGGTCGCACAAAGTTGTCGGAATTTCCGATCGACAACCACGCTGTCACGTACACCACGTACGACGAGACTAGAAAAGGCCGGTTCAGAACCAAGCGCGGCACCCTTTGGGCTCCTTTTGCTAATCTCGTGTTAGTAAAAGTTTGGTGAGAGACGATTGGCGCTTTTTCAGACTCGTGGCTTTCAGATCGTTTTCTGCCGTCCAGTTTGTACTTGTTGGTTTGTATCTGCTCTTCAGTGCGTGCAAGCAAGTTCCGCGTCACTTTAAGTAGTCATTGTATTCTTGTTCGTTCGTTATTGGTTTTCAGGTCGCTCTTCACAGGCCTTGCTGTTCTTCAGTGCATTCTGTTACTTCGTTCTGAGCAGTCGACCGTTTTCTAGCCATGTTTCGTATGCGTACTCCTCGTAGAGTTCGTGCTGTGCGGGGGCTTGGTGTTGGGGTCCTGACCTTGACACAAGTCCAGTCCATGAACAGGGTGAGGAGGAGTTCATGGACCAAGAATTGGTTGCTTCGGCGTGACCAGTTCTGTCATATGCCTTTGCTCCGTGAGATCCGTGAGAATAATCCTGATGATTTCAGGAACTTTCTCAGGATGACGGACCCCGTGTTTCACCGTTTGTTGGCTTCGCTGACCCCCTATATCAGCAGGCAGAATACCTGCATGAGGCAAGCCATCACTTCGGAGCAGAGGGTGGTCGCTACCCTGCGGTATTTGGCGACAGGGAGAAGTCTGCAGGACTTGAAGTTCTCGACAGGCATCTCCCCCCAGGCTCTGGGCATCATTATCCCAGAGACCTGTTCTGCCATCATCCAGGTCCTGCAGAAGGGAGTATATGAAGGTAAGATTTTTATCCTTTTATATCACATTTTATTGTATTGAATGTTTGCTAATATATTGTATTTCTTTCCTCATTCCCTAATTACCATGATTGTAATATGCTGTGAATGTCCCCTTTGTCCTCATGCATGCTGGATTTTTATGTAATTATTATTTTATGTCCTTCATACAGATTTGCCCTTCAATAACCTCCCCAGCATGGTGTCTCCTGCCTCTATATTCACCTCATGTAGTCACTTAATGCATTTTATCAGCTCCATAGTAGTGCTTTACCCCAAACACCCTCTAAAATGTTTGGAAATGTTATTTTTGATTTAAATTCAGGCAGAGTGCCAGAGGCTTTTTTTTTGTGGTGTCCCTAAATTTTTTGTAACCCTCCCTCCCCCAACTGCTAAGTCAGCTGATCCCAATTATCTATCCTCAATCATCTATCTACTGACTTTGCCAAACCCATACACACTATACCCACCTCTTTACTGGTCAGATTTATGGATGAATTCCCCAAAGCATGTAGTGCAAGGGCCTGCCTGTATACTTTCCAATGGTACTGTTTAAAGTTTTTGTATCCTATTATTATCTTGATAGGTAATAGCAGAATGTTCAAATGTGCTCAAATGTGTACAGTGTGTATTTATATCTTTGTATGACACTTCTTACCTGTCCAGTGGGCTGCCAATAGTGTAACTAAGGAGGGGCTGTTCCAAGTAATACCCTGTATTTAGGCATTCATCTCTCAATGAAGTGAAGAGGGTTACCTGTCCAAGAGTTCCCCCCCCTATAATGTTAGAAATAACCCATGAGAGGGGGGAGGGGGAATATGATAGGTGTACCTTATACTTTGTTGTTGTTAAATTCCCCTTAGTAAATGCTATCTGGAGGTTGCCCCATAATGTTTGTGTATAATCTGCTTGCCATGTATCTGTGAAAAAATAGTAATGTTTATTGTTTTTTCCTCAACAGTTTCCTTCCACGCCACAGGAATGGCAGACTGTGGCCTCCCACTTTGCCCAGCGGTGGGACTTTCCTAACTACGGAGGGGCAATTGATGGGAAACACGTCCACATCGTCCCACCACCCAACTCGGGGTCGTACTATTATAATTACAAGGGGTTTAATAGTATAGTGATGTTGGCGGTGGTGTCGGCTAATTACGACTTCTTGTATGTGGACGTGGGGAAGAATGGCCGGATGTCCGATGGTGGAGTGATCGCCCAGATGGAGTTCTACAGGCGTCTCCAGAATGGGACTTGCCACCTCCAGAGGACAATGTTGAAGGTCTCCTATTTGTGTTCGTTGCTGATGAAGCATTTGCGCTGGGGGACCACCTGATGCGGCCATTCCCGATGAGGACCCTCACCCCGGAACAGAGGGTTTTTAATTACCGGCTGGCCAGAGCCCGAAGAGTGGTGGAGAACACATTTGGAATCCTGGCCAGCTGGTTCCGATTATTTCTGACACCCATCCATATGGCGGAGTATAAACTGAACCATATAATACTTGCCTGCTGTGTTCTCCATAATTTTTTAAGAAAACATTGAGCCAACTATGCTGGCTCAGTTGGGCCTGAGGCCGGAATCCCAAATACTTCCACAATGACGGCACTTGAAAGCGGCCGTCCTGGCTTGCCCTCCCTGAATGCCCGTGATGTCCGGTTATGATACCTGGAGTTCTTTGTGGGTAGGGGGGCTATCAATATGCCAGACAATCTGTGACACCTTTTTCAAATAAAAAACCACCAAAAGAAATTCTTGGTGGACATTTACTGCTTGTGTTTGTTTTAGCTGACCCTGACAGAAATGTGTTGGAGTGCAGAAAATGTTGTGATTGGGTAACCTTATAAAAAACAGTGTTGGCTGGTACTTCCTAAATGCAAAAACACATTTCACTACAAGTGCACTTGCAACTGCACTGAACCTGCACTTGTAGTGCAAAGTGGAATTGCCCTTAGGAAAAAACCCCCATTTTTACATAAAACAGCAATTACATCAACCCAAAATTGTTGTAGTGTTGAGACAATAATCCACACATTCTTGAGTAAGGCACTTTTTTATACCTGCACAATCACATGTGCATTTACCAAAGGTTTTTTTTAAAACAAACCAACATGTTTGTTGTATAACAATGTTTGCAGTAGCATTATCAAAAATCGAAGTATCCATTTCAGATAAAACAGGCCTGTGTGAAACCAACAAGAAAGCCAAAAAAACTTAAAGTTCACATATGGTAAAACCTGAAGGCTATATCAGACATCAGTATTTAGGAACTGGGTTTGATATAGCATTCAGATGGGGGGGAAAATCACCCCTGGAAAAGCCAAATTTGGAAGATGCACACCAATTGATAAATGTCAACATGTGCTATCTGCCATCAGGGGGGATCAAGGGACGTGTTTTGGGGGAGCAAGCCCTTCCTCAACGCTACTTTATAATTGAGGAAGGGGTTGCACCCCCAAAACGCGTCCATTGATCTCCCGTGATGGCAGATAGCACATGTTGGCACACTGTGTGCATCCTCCAAATTTGGCTTTTCTAAACATTGAAAACATTTTTGTAAGATTGGACCACGATAAAAACAGGTGATTTTGTGGGGTTTAAATTCGCCCCAAAACATCAATGATGTTATTTTTTTTAATAACATCACTGATTTGTTGCTGGATGTTTTGCAATTGGAGATTACACCCCATGATCTCCCCGATCAGTATCTGGGCACTTTCAGATGTAAAGCGTTCTCTCTCCCTCACATCACAATCACCTAAAAAGAGATAAAGAACAAAAAAAAGTCTCAAAAATCTGCCACCATCCATCTCTTTTACCTGAGCCTGTGGTCGCAGACACTCACCTGTTGTGGTGCCAATCTCCACCACATCTTCTTCTTCCTCCTGCTCTTCTTCTTGGGTTGGTATTTCTCCTTCTTCCAGAGGTGGGGGGTCTCTGGTCTCCTCGGATGAGGGGTGTCCTCCGAGTCTTTTCTCCCCTATGCAAAACAAAAATGGTATACTTAGCACACAGATATTTGATGGCAGAACTAGAAATAGGAAACATTGCTTGGAAGTGGGGTACAATTGTCAATTTTAGCCGAGTTCCAAGATGTCTTTTTTTTATTGCCCTTTGTCAAGCTGCAATACTTTACCTGTTTAGTACAAGCTTCACAGATGTAGCCCCCCCCTATAGTATACACTGGAGCACCTGTGTGGCCCCCCCCTAATAAAAATTGTGTTCTTGTGTCCCACACTAGTGCTCCAGTGTCCAGATGTGAAAACTGCTGCTCAGTGTCCTCTCCTTACACACAATCTAGTTTGCATTTCATTCTAGTAACAAACCCATCTACACAAACAAATATTTGGCATCCAAGTAGGCCCCAAAAAAATGTGTGAAAAAGCATATGGCCTAAACAATGGTGTTCTAGAGGCCGAAGGAAAAATGTTTGATACGAACGAATAATGGGCCCATGAACATTAAAGTTGCCCTTTTTAAACGTTACAATTAATAAAAGCATATGGAGCAGAACGAACGTAATAAAGACAGAAAGAATAGGAACACAGCACAACTACTTACTTTTTTGCAGCACTCTCCGGATCTTTCGGTACTGCTCTGGCTCTCTCAACTTCAGGTCCGACCACCGCTTCCTGAGCTGATCTTTAGATCTTCGTACCCCGAAATTCCTCTCAAGACTCCTGACCACTTTCGCCATGATTTTGGCCTTTCGGATGTTGGGGTTGGGGTAAGGGCCATATTTTCCGTCATAGTCTGACTTCCTCATGATGTCGACCATCTCCAACATCTCCCCAAACGATATATTTGTGGCCTTAAAACGTCTCCTTCTGGATCGGGACGTGCCTGGATCCGGACTTTCCTCCTCCTTGTTGCTAGAATTAGCACGCACCTGCTGTAACTCCGCCATCATGCTCTTCACCCACTGCGCTGAACAAAAAGGGGCGGGGAATAGACTAGAAAGAACATCAGGGGCGGGCGGGGTTACACGCATGCGCAGGGTGTATAAAGCGTAACACGCGTGCGTATTACTTACGATCTGTGAGCGGAGGAAGGAGCATTGGACGCGCCGATCGTAAGAACTAAGGTAAGAGACAAACTTGTGCCTATACTGCTTCTAGATTGAGGCCTATATTGTAACAAGATTAGGAGAGTTTTGTGTGACATTAGGCTTTGTCTTGTGTTGTGTCTTGCAGTGAACATGGATATCTTAATGAAAGACAATGACTTCATGTCAGTATTCATAGATATGCTAAGTGAGCTGCCCTGTCTGTGGGAGATTACCCACCCCCATTTCAAGAACCAAGCAAAGAGGAAGGCAGCACTGGAGCAATTGTGTGAAATTGTGAAGCAGGTGATCCCCACGGCAGACATCACTTATTTAAATAAATTAATTGGTGGCCTGAGGAGCACATATCTGAGGGAGCGCAAGAAAGTCCTGGATTCACAGAGATCCAGGATGTTGTACTACGACAGGCTGCACTTTCTGGCAGGCCAGACTGAACCCAGGCCATCCCTCTCCAGTCTTCCTTCCACGCTTCCTTCCCCCCTGGCTGAGGCTTCTGACGCCCAACCTGGGCCTTCCAGGCCGCATGTGGAGGAGCCCAGATTGAGCCAGGTATAGCATTCCTCTAAATATTTCTGCTTGTCCAATCAATGATGTTAACTAGATGTTAGTTGGGAGTACTAATTTAGGATTGTGATTGACGATGCAAAAACTAAAACCATGTCCCTTTTTCATACACAGGGAAGTCTCAGCCAGGAGGTGGCCGGGCCAAGCTGGCTGGCTGATATCAAGGTCCCTCCACCCCCCTGAAAACAGAAAGTGGCAGTAGGAGGAGTACCCTAGAGGAGGCTGCTATGGCATTCTTTTGGAGGGCTACAGAGGTCCTGGGAGCACCCCACACCATGCAGGAGAACATTGCTGCCTTCATAGCCTATAAAATGCAGAGGATGGAGGAGGGCCAAAAAGCCATGTGTGAGGCCCTCATATCGGAGGCTCTGGAGAAAGGTATGAGGGGCCAAATTACACCTCACACACATCTTTGGGATGGTCCTCCGCCTCCTCCTCCCTCTCCTCCAGGTCCCCCCAGTCCTCCTCCAGGTCCCCCCAGTCCTCCTCCTCCTCCAGGTCCTACTCCTCCTCCTGCCACATCTCCAACTGCACAGCCACAGCCCGGAAGGAAGCGTGGAAGGAAGACCAGACAGTGATTGCCCTGGGTTCAGTCTGGTCGGCCAAAAGATGCAGCCTCTTGTGGTACCATAGCCTGGGGACACAGATGTCATCTGCTGCTATCCGAGTCTCTGTGAATCCCCGACCAGACTGCCCTCCCTTATATATGGACTCCTCAGGCCACCAATTTTGATGTTCAAGAATTGATGTCTGCCGTGGGGGTCCCAGGCTTCGCCAATTTCTCTTGTTGATCCAGTGTTGCCTTCCTCTTTGTTTGGTTCTGATCCCTTAATAAAGGATTTTTGTTTTGAATTATACTCTATGTGTTTTACTTCAAAAATGACAGTTGGTTTGTGAGGATTCAGGTACATTTCAAACATACAATGTGAAATGAACAAGGGTCACCAACAACAAACAATCTCCTGGAGATTAAATAATAAGAGATATCAATGGTGTTGGGGTAACTTGACACACAAAACACACACAAAAATAACATTTAACAAAGATCAGCCTTGGAAAAAATCCAAACATTAACCACTTGAGCCCCGGACCATTATGCTGCCTAAGGACCAGAGGTCTTTTTCCAATTTGGCACTGCGTCGCTTTAACTGCTAATTGCGCGGTCATGCAATGCTGTACCCAAACGAAATTTGCGTCCTTTTCTTCCCACAAATAGAGCTTTCTTTTGATGGTATTTGATAACCTCTGCGGTTTTTATTTTTTGCGCTATAAACGGAAAAAGACCGAAAATTTTGAAAAAAAATGATATTTTCTACTTTTTGTTATAAAAAAAATCCAATAAACTAAATTTTAGTCATACATTTAGGCCAAAATGTATTCGGCCACATGTCTTTGGTAAAAAAAATGTCAATAAGTGTATATTTATTGGTTTGCACAAAAGTTATAGCGTCTACAAACTAGGGTACATTTTCTGGAATTTACACAGCTTTTAGTTTATGACTGCCTATGTCATTTCTTGAGGTGCTAAAATGGCAGGGCAGTACAAAACCCCCCCAAATGACCCCATTTTGGAAAGTAGACACCCCAAGGAAATTGCTGAGAGGCATGTTGAACCCATTGAATATTTATTTTTTTTGTCCCAAGTGATTGAAAAATGACAAAAAAAAAAAAAAAAAAAAATATTTACAAAAAGTCGTCACTAAATGATATATTGCTCACACAGGCCATGGGCCTATGTGGAATTGCACCCCAAAATACATTTAGCTGCTTCTCCTGAGTATGGGGATACCACATGTGTGGGACTTTTTGGGAGCCTAGCCGCGTACGGGGCCCCGAAAACCAATCACCGCCTTCAGGATTTCTAAGGGTGTAAATTTTTGCTTTCACTCTTCACTGCCTATCACAGTTTCGGAGGCCATGGAATGCCCAGGTGGCACAAAACCCCCCAAATGACCCCATTTTGGAAAGTAGACACCCCAAGCTATTTGCTGAGAGGCATATTGAGTCCATGGAATATTTTATATTTTGACACAAGTTGCGGGAAAGTGACACTTTTTTTTTTTTTTTTTTTTCATAAAGTTGTCACTAAATGATATATTGCTCACACAGGCCATGGGCATATGTGGAATTGCACCCCAAAATACATTTAGCTGCTTCTCCTGAGTATGGGGATACCACATGTGTGGGACTTTTTGGGAGCCTAGCCGCGTACTGGACCCCAAAAACCAATCACTGCCTTCAGGATTTCTAAGGGTGAAAATTTTTGATTTCACTCTTTACTGCCTATCACAGTTTCGGAGGCCATGGAATGCCCAGGTGGCACAAAACCCCCCCAAATGACCCCATTTTGGAAAGTAGACACCCCAAGCTATTTGCTGAAAGGCATGGTGAGTATTTTGCAGCTCTCATTTGTTTTTGAAAATGAAGAAAGACAAGAAAAAACATTTTTTTTTTTCTTCTTTCAATTTTCAAAACTTTGTGACAAAAAGTGAGGTCTGCAAAATACTCACTATACCTCTCAGCAAATAGCTTGGGGTGTCTACTTTCCAAAATGGGGTCATTTGGGGGGGTTTTGTGCCACCTGGGCATTCCATGGCCTCCGAAACTGTGATAGGCAGTGAAGAGTGAAATCAAAAATTCACGCCCTTAGAAAGCCTGAAGGCGGTGCTTGGTTTTCGGGGTCCCGTACGCGGCTAGGCTCCCAAAAAGTCTCACACATGTGGTATCCCCGTACTCAGGAGAAGCAGCAGAATGTATTTTGGGGTGTAATTTCATATATTTCCATGGCATGTTTGAGCAATATATCATTTAGTGACAACTTTGTGCAAAAAATAAAAAAAATAAAAAAAATTTGTCTCTTTCCCGCAACTTGTGTCGCAATATAAAATATTCCATGGACTCGACATGCCTCTCAGCAAATAGCTTGGGGTGTCTACTTTCCAAAATGGGGTCATTTGGGGGGGTTTTGAACTGTCCTGGCATTTTATGCACAACATTTAGAAGCTTATGTCACACATCACCCACTCTTCTAACCACTTGAAGACAAAGCCCTTTCTGACACTTATTGTTTACATGAAAAAGTTTTTTTTTTTTGCAAAAAAATTACTTTGAACCCCCAAACATTATATATTTTTTTAAAGCAAATGCCCTACAGATTAAAATGGTGGGTGTTTCATTTTTTTTTTTCACACAGTAATTGCGCAGCGATTTTTCAAACGCATTTTTTGGGGAAAAAACACACTTTTTTTAATTTTAATGCACTAAAACACGCTATATTGCCCAAATGTTTGATGAAATAAAAAAGATGATCTCAGGCCGAGTACATGGATACCAAACATGACATGCTTTAAAATTGCGCACAAACGTGCAGTGGCAACAAAATAAATACATGTTTAAAAGCCTTCAAAAGCCTTTACAGGTTACCACTTTAGATTTACAGAGGAGGTCTACTGGAAAAATTACTGCACTCGATCTGGCCTTCGCGGTGATACCTCACATGCATGGTGCAATTGCTGTTTACGTTTGACGACAGACCGCCGCTTGCGTTCGCCTTAGCGCGAGAGCAGGGGGCGACAGGGGTGTTTTTTTTTTTTTCTTTATTATTTTTTTGCTTTTTTAATCTTACTTTTAAACTGTTCCTTTCATATTTTTTTTTTTAATCATTTTTATTGTTATCTCGGGGAATGTAAATATCCCCTATGATAGCAATAGGTAGTGACAGGTACTCTTTTTTGAAAAAATTGTGGTCTATTAGACCCTAGATCTCTCCACTGCCCTCAAAGCAAATGACCACACCAAGATCGGTGTGATAAAATGCTTCCCCAATTTCCCAATGGCGCTATTTACATCCGGCGAAATCTAAGTCATGAAATACTCGTAGCTTCCGGTTTCTTAGGCCATAGAGATGTTTGGAGCCACTCTGGTCTCTGATCAGCTCTATGGTCAGCTGGCTGAATCACCGGCTGCATTCTCAGGTTCCCTGTTGAGACAGGAGAGCCAGAGAAAAACACGGAAGACGGTGGGGGGGGGGGGGCATTCCCTCCCACGGCTTGTAAAAGCAGTCTAGAGGCTAATTAGCCGCTAGGATTGCTTTTACATGAAAGCCGACCGCTGGCTGAAAAGAATGATACCAAGATGATACCTAAACCTGCAGGCATCATTCTGGTATAACCACTCAAAGTCGTGAATGGCGTACCTGAAGACAAAAAAATGGTTAACAATGGTTAACAATAAAGCACAGTAAAGTGTAAATAATTACACACCTGAAAAACAAACATGATAAAACATAATAACAATAACAATAACAATCAATAACAATAACAATAACAATAAAACATTGCAGAATAGAATACAGTAAAAAAGAGCAGAACAATAGAGAGAGAGAGAATAGAGAGAGAGAACAATAAAACAACAACTATTTTTTTTTATTTCATATTTTTTTTTTTTTTACACTTTTTTTGTAACTAACTTTTATAACGGTAACCGGTTCCAGGTTCGGGTCTCTCAAAATGCGATGGCATCTTGGGAGACCCTGTGAAAGTGTGCCTAGTCTGTGCAATGCTGTACCCTACGCTAATACTCAACTAGTGAATGGTAGCGTTCAAAACATTCACCAATGCAAAGACCAGGATTATCAGGACAGGAGGGACAATAATAGCGGGTGTCACGTCTATATCCGCGCTTGCTGCAGACACATCTTTTTTGGGGGGGTTCGCTGGGTAGGGGTACTCGGGAGGACATAAAAATGCCTCTCATGCAGCCGCCTGCATTTGGTTGGGGATGTGAATGGGGGAAGTACGGGCGCTGCAGAAGCGGTGGGTTCCCAATTAGGATTGGCGAATGCAGCAGGAAGGGCATTATGGGCACGACGGGCCTGTGTTTGTCTTTTTGGTGGCGGCGGGACACTACTTGTGCTTGCCACCTCACCAGCTTGAACTGCACTTATGGGACTCGCCACGTCACCAAGTGTTACTGCAGTGCTGGTTTGACTATGACCGGGGTGTACTAGGCCGCTGGCGCTTGCCAGTTCACCAAAACACTACCAAAAAACTGTTAGCGATCGCAGGGATCAGGCCTGACTCTGCGAACGCTGCAGTTATGCGTTTAGTGTTTTGTAAGTGACAGTGATCGATCGATACCGCACTTGGGTGGGCTGGGCTGGGCCGGGCGGAGGGGCAAAACGCAGGTGCTAGCAGGTATCTGGGCTGATCCCGCTAACACTGCGTTTTTGGGAACCCTAAACTGCTGGTGACGCTAGTATAGATCTGATCGGATCAGATATTGATGCGATCAGATACTATACCACTAAGGGAGGTGTACAGTGCGTGCGTGGGTGTTAGCGGTACTGGCGCTAATCTGACGCTGCCTGGGGCTGGTGCTTGCCAGTTCACCAAAACGCTACAAAAAAAACTGTTAGCGATCGCAGGGATCAGGCCTGACTCTGCGAACGCTGCAGTTATGCGTTTAGTGTTTTGTAAGTGTCAGTGATCGATCGATACTGCACTTGGGTGGGCTGGGCTGGGCCGGGCGGAGGGGCAAAACGCAGGTGCTAGCAGGTATCTGGGCTGATTCCGCTAACACTGCGTTTTTGGGAACCCTAAACTGCTGGGGACGCTAGTATAGATCTGATCGGATCAGATATTGATCCGTTCAGATACTATACCACTAAGGGAGGTGTACGGTGCGTGCGTGGGTGTTAGCGGTACTGGCGCTAACCTGACGCTGCCTGGGGCTGGTGCTTGCCAGTTCACCAAAACGCTACAAAAAAAACTGTTAGCGATCGCAGGGATCAGGCCTGACTCTGCGAACGCTGCAGTTATGCGTTTAGTGCCTTGTAAGTGACAGTGATCGATCGATACTGCACTTGGGTGGGCCGGGCGGAGGGACAAAACGCAGGTGCTAGCAGGTATCTGGGCTGATCCCGCTAACACTGCGTTTTTGGGAACCCTAAACTGCTGGGGACGCTAGTATAGATCTGATCGGATCAGATATTGATCCGTTCAGATACTATACCACTAAGGGAGGCGCATGCTGCGTGCGTGGGTGTTAGCGGTACTGGCGCTAATTTGACGCTGCCTGGGGCGACGCATATCACCGCCGGGCGATCGGGGGGCTAAACCTTTATTCGGTAATAAACGGCGAGTGCCCTGACACTATAAAAAATAAACGAACTAACCAGCGTCAACCGTAACGGTTATACGGTGATCAGTGGTGAAAGGGTTAACTAGGGGGCAATCAAGGGGTTAAAACATTTATTAGGTAGTATATGGGGGTCCCTGACGCTATAAAACGCTGGCGGCGAACCTAAATATTTACCTCACTAACTAGCGTCACCAGCGACACTAATACAGCGATCAGAAAAATGATCGCTTAGCGACACTGGTGACAGGGGGTGATCAAGGGGTTAAAACTTTATTAGGGGGGGTTAGGGGGGTACCCTAGACCTAAAGGGGGGTAATATACACTGTCCCAACACAGTCACAAACTGACACTATGCAGTAATCAGAAATAAAAACAAAAAAAAAAAAAAAAACTGCTGGTGTCAGTTTGTGACAGGGGGGGGGGGGGGGTGATTGGGGGGGGGGGGGGATTGGGGTGATTTGTGTGCCTGGCATGTTCTACTGTGTGTGTAGTGTTTGTGCACTCACATACTTGTCGTCTCTCCTCGGGCCGGAACGGAAAATACTGACCCGAGGGGAGATGACATCACTTTCTTTGCTGCTGTTTAGCATACAGCAGCAAAGGAGTGTTCTCATTGGCCGGCGGCGATCGCGAGGGGGGGGCCACGAACGGATGGTCTCCCCCTCATCACCGATCGCCGCTGGACAAACGACGACCGCCTCGGGCACCGGGGGGGGGGGTCCGATCGGACCCCCCACCCGCGGAAGGCAAATCACGTACCCTGTACGTGATTTTGCCTGTCCGTGCCACTTTGCCGACGTACATCGGCGTGAGGCGGTCGTCAAGTGGTTAAAGAAAAAAAAAAGGCTTAAAATCAAAAAAAAAAAAAAATTAAAAAAAAATATAAAAAACTGTCAGATGTGACAACTAATAACAATATATTCAGGGAATCCCACTAAAAAAAAAAACACATATAAAAGTTTGTGAGAAGTGTGTGTGAATATGAGCAGCAAAACTACTTAATTCTTGTCACATTATAAAGAAGAAGAGAGTGCGCTGTATTAAACCATTTTTAACATTGCAGCGTGACGAAAAGTGCTGTATCCATTGTGAACGCCAAGTTTACCAGAACCAGCTGTCCCCTGTCGGAATTTCTTCTGAGCATGCGTGGCACTTTGTGCGTCGGAACAGGCCACACACGGTCGGAATTGACGCGATCGGATTTTGTTGTCGGAAAATTTTATCTCCTGCTCTCCAACTTTATGTGTCGGAAAATCCGATGGAAAATGTCCGATGGCGCCCACACACGGTCGGAATTTCCGACAACACGCTCCGATCGGACATTGTCCATCGGAAAATCCGACCGTGTGTACGGGGCATAAGAGATCATGAACAGCGTGAATTGCAGAGCTTCCTTCAACCTCCCAGGTTCAGCTGTACATCGGCACTGTGTGGAAGTGGATCATATGTTCAGCCATAGACCCCTCAATCTCCACACCAGATCTCGTGGTGAGCCTTGAGCCAGCTATTCTTAGTGCTGGGCCATGTTGTATATATAAAAAGAAAGAAAACTCATCGCATATCGTGCATATGGAAGGGCTTGGCACAGCACAAATAATGGAAAATTGTTATCACTTACCGTAATTTTCCTTTCCTGGCCCATACACATGTCAACAAATAACGGGTTAACACCTCCTTTGGAGCCCCCAATAACCACATGTTCCAAGCTGAATATAAAAAAGACAGCCCCTCCCCCAACTAAGATGTTCGATAACTTAGCCTGCGACAGGCCACTAGGGAGGGAGTCCTGTGCTGAAGTGAGGATGGGCCAGGAAAGGAAAATTACAGTAAGTAATAACAATTTTCCATTTTCCTGGCCCATCCTCCCATCAGCACATAACGGGATATACCAAAGCCAATATAGGGTGGGAGAGAACAAATGAAAAGAGATACTGACAATCAAATAAAAGCTGTTAAAGCCAGAAAGAATTGATCTCTCTTGTCCCAAACTTGCTGGTTGCATATTTAGTTTGTAAGGTTGAATGAAGACCGCACCAGACCTTCAAGCTACTGTAGTCCTTACCTATATCTTCCAAGCAATCCTGGCATAACTGCCCCAAAGGCTGCCACCCCTTTAGTCAAATAGGCTTGCAATTGTTTCAGAGCAGAAAAGCGTACTTTCTGCATGCCAATCTAATCACCCTGGTAACCCAAGAGCGGATGACTCTTGAGGGCCTGATGGCTAAACGAAAAGATTGTACACTTTGCTCTTTTGACCAAGTACACTGTTAGTAACTCGACCATGTGTAAGAAAACTGAAGTCTTAATGCTGTGCACTCAGTGCCTCTCAAGTGAAAACTCCAGAAAAACTGGGAAGTAGTCCCTCTGAAATTGGATACCACTTTAAAATTTAACTTTGGAGATAGATGTGGTATCCCTATCTCTGGTAAAAAGGAAAAAGAAAAAGCCACCAAAGGGCCCTTGCCGGAAAGTGTTGCAATCTTTAATATCTGTCTGAAGTAGTTGCTGTCAGAACTAGTTTTACCGTGAGAAATGAAACCTATTGGAGCACAAGGGTGCTCTCAGATCCAAGGCTAATGCCGCGTACACACGGTCGGACTTTTCAGCTACAAAAGTCCAACGGACGCTGAAGGACTAAAGCTGGCTGGTAATCCGATCGTGTGTGGGCTTCTCCGGACTTTCAACGTACTTTTTTAGCCTCAAATCCGACGTACTTTAGATTTGAAACATGCTTCAAATCTTTACGTCGTAACTACGACGGACCCCGAAGTCCGCTCTTCTGTATGCTAGTCCTACGGACAAAAACCCACGCTAGGGCAGCTATTGGCTACTGGCTATCAACTTCCTTATTTTAGTCCGGTGTACGTCATCACGTACGAATCCGTCGGACTTTTGTGTGGTCGTGTGTAGGCAAGTCTGTTCGTTAGAAAGTCTGCCGAAAGTCCGCCGAAAGTCCGCCGAAAGTCCGCCGGACAGGCTGTCGGACTTTTGTAGATGAAAAGTCCGACCGTGTGTACGCGGCATAAGTCCCACAGAGGGAACCAGGATTTCCGTCAAGGTCCTATGGATCGTCATCTGGAAGAATCATCTGGTCACTGGCTTTTGCACCCATCTGCAGCCTGTGAAAAGATAAAGGTAGCGATCTGTACCTTAACCACTTAACCGGCCCATAGCCGAATGACGGCTTCAGGGCGGTTGCTTAACCCCGGGAGGGTGTACTATGACGTCCTCCTAGAATTCCCCTCTCGTGCACCCCCTGGGGGCGCATCCGAACACATCCGTGACCGCCGGGTCCAGAGGATCGCGGCCGTTTACCATGTGATCGCGCCGTCAAATGACGGCGTGATTACATGTAAACAGACCGGCATCATCCGATGACGCTGGTTCCTCTCCTCCCCTCCTGTGTACCGATTGGTACACTGTGAGCGGAGAGGGGGATGGATGGATGGCTGCAGCACTGTGGGCTGGATGTGTAGTGCCCACAGCTCTGCACAGTGACATCCAGCCATCCATCCATCCATGCTCAGCCATCCATAATGCTCTGCAATACCCCGCCGTACTCTGCAATACCCCGCCGTACCCCACAGTACTCTGCAATACCCAGCCATACCCAGCCATACCCAGCTGTACTCGGCCTCTGTATGTGGCCAGGCTGTGGAAGTCTCACACATGTGTTATCGCCGTACTCAGGAGGAATAGGAGAATCTATTTTGGGGTGTCATTTTTGGTATGTACATGCTATGTGTTAGAAATATTGTATAAATGGACAACTTTGTGTTAAAAGAAAAAAAAAAATGCGTTTTAACCACTTCCCGCCCGCCGGCTGTCATACGACGTCCTTGACTTTGTGCGGGGATATCTGAAAGATGGGTGCAGCTACAGGCATCATTCAGATATCAGCTTTTTCAGCCGGCGATTCCCTACACCATAAGAATGATCATAGCGGCTGTTCCACTGCTTGATTGTTCTTACGGGAGGCGAGAGGGGATGTCCCCCCCTCCCGCCGCCCTCCGGTGCTTCTACCAACTCGATCAAAGCCAGGATCTTTTTTTATTTTTTTTTTTTATCTCAGGCTTCCCAGCCTAGAGGTGAGATGTGGGATCTTGTGGGATTCAGTCACTGCTCTCCTAGCAGTGACTGAATGCGCCAGCGCTTGTACTAGGTCTATCAAAAGCATCAACCAAAAGTCAGTTGCCAGGTTCCACTCTTTCCAGAAACTGTGCCAAATCTTGCAGTTTCCAATGTTGAATGTAATGCCATTTCTGAAGTTAATATATCGAAGTTAACTATTGCTGGTTGGCAGGCAAAATCTGTCACTGTATAGATTCTGTGCAAGCCTGATGGCCAGATCACCACAGTTTCTGCATTCCAGATGTGTTTCTGCGTGAGTGTTCCTGATGCATTCTACATGCGTTTTGCCACTTTCCCGATATGTTCCTATAAAGAAAAAAAGCAACCTTCTACTCTTGTTGAAGGCATTAGAATGCGCTGTACTGGTGTGAATTAAGTAATTGGAATCAAAGTTAAACACTATCCATGCGTTCTTGAAGCAGAAATAAAAATGCACTGGACTGCATCTGGTGTGAACAAGTCCATTGAAGGCAACCAATTTATAAAAAGGCAAAGACACTTGCTGCACCGGACACAAGAGGGCAGCAACCACCCCTGGAAGTGCAGTGTGTAACGAGCCCCTGCTCGGTGACAGGTGGCTGGAATTTACATCAACGTCTCCTAACAGTATTTGTCCCAGCATTATGAATCAGCCACTATTCCAAACTTCATGACACAGTGCATAAACATATAGCAACCATTTTATCTGGATAAAGCTTAGCGAACCTGTTACTGTAAATTGGTCTTCTGACGAGGTCTCTGTCATCCTCGAACGAGCGATTTACGCTTTGTCATTATGGGAAAAGACCATCCTCCATCATGAGTGATTTACGCTCTGCAATTCTGGTGCTGCACACCTAGACTGCTCATCTAGGAGGAGGTTGATGTCCTTTCTAACAGTCTGACAACTTTAAGGCTGTAGATTCCCCCCTTCCTCTCCTTGCTGTTCCTTGTGGACGCTGGTGAATTCCCGTGTTTGACGCATCCGGGAGGCTCTAAGATCCCCCAGTATTATCACTACAGAAATTTCATCCAACCTTTGGCCCTTGGCTTTCACTATATAAGCCTATATGTGGCTATATATATTTAAACACAATGCGTAACTGATGCTGTGGTGACTAGGATTTGGAGCACCATCTGTTAAGCTACCAAGTTACAGTCCGGCCTGGATATGCACACATTTCTGTGAACGAATCATACAATATCCTTACAGGAAACCCCTGAAGAAGGAATTGCATTTTTTATCCGAAACATGTTGGGTTCTCAAGTACCACGTATATGCATGTTTTCCTTGATTAAAACACTCATGTATATGGTCTAGATATTTTGTATGAACTGTTCACTGTTTTAAATATTTCTTTTGTATATTTCTAATAAAGTATATATATTTTTTATTACTCCTGGGTACCTGTATTACCAATCATATTATCCCTTTCAAAAAAACCCCCCCTCTTCCCTCCTTACTTCTTAGGTAATTTACTTCCACTCCCCACCTCACCCGTACATCCCAAGGTCTCTTTTGTTTATCTCTCCTGCAATTCTGGGAAAAGGCCATCCTCCATCATGAGCGATTTATGCTCTGCCATTATTTGAAAAGGCCATCCTCCATCATGAGCGATTTATGCTCTGCCATTTGGGGCAAAGGCCATCCTCCATCATGAGCAATTTACGCTCTGCCATTATTTGAAAAGGCCATCCTCCATCATGAGCGATTTACGCTCGGCCATTATGGGAAAAGGCCATCCTCCATCAGCGATTTATGCTCTGCCATTATTGGAAAGGCCATCCTTCATGAACGAGCGATTTACGCTCTGCCATTATGGGAAAAAAACATCCTTCATGAATGAGCGATTTACGCTCCATCGTTATGGGTGTTGCTTGTGGCGTGGATATTTGCAGCATACTTTCTGCTATAGCTGCTTTAACCACTTCAGCCCCGGACCATTATGCTGCCTAAGGACCAGAGGACTTTTTCCAATTTGGCACTGCGTCGCTTTAACTGCTAATTGCGCAGTCATGCAATGCTACACCCAAACAAAATTTGCGTCATTTTCTTCCCACAAATAGAGCTTTCTTTTGATGGTATTTGATCACCTCTACCATTTTTATTTTTTGCGCTATAAATGAAAAAAGACCGAAAATTTAAAAAAAAAAAAAAAAGATATTTTCTACTGTTTGTTATAAAAAAAATCCAATAAACTCAATTTTAGTCATACATTTAAGCCAAAATTTATTCGGCCACATGTCTTTGGTAAAAAAAGTCAATAAGCGTATATTTATTGGTTTGCGCAAAAGTTATAGCGTCTACAAACTAGGGTACATTTTCTGGAATTTACACAGCTTTTAGTTTATGACTGCCTATGTCATTTCTTGAGGTGCTAAATGGCAGGGCAGTACAACCCTCCCCCCCCAAATGACCCCATTTTGGAAAGTAGACACCCCAAGGAAATTGCTGAGAGGCATGTTGTACCCATTGAATATAATGACAAAATATGAATGAATAATGAATATGAATAATGACAAAAAAAAAAAAAAAATATTTACAAAAAGTTGCCACTAAATGATATATTGCTCACACAGGCCATGGGCATATGTGGAATTGCACCCCAAAATACATTTAGCTGCTTCTCCTGAGTATGGGGATACCACATGTGTGGGACTTTTTGGGAGCCTAGCCGCGTACGGGGCCCCGAAAACCAATCACCTCCTTCAGGATTTGTAAGGGTGTAAATTTTTGATTTCACTCTTCACCGCCTATCACAGTTTCGGAGGCCATGGAATACCCAGGTGGCACAAAACCCCCCCAAATGACCCCATTTTGGAAAGTAGACACCCCAAGCTATTTGCCGAGAGGCATGGTGAGTATTTTGCAGCTCTCATTTGTTTTTGAAAATGAAGAAAGTCAAGAAAAAACATTTTTTTTTCTTTTTTCAATTTTCAAAACTTTGTGACAAAAAGTGAGGTCTGCAAAATACTCACTATACCTCTCAGCAAATAGCTTGGGGTGTCTACTTTCCAAAATGGGGTCATTTGGGGGGGGTTTGTGCCATGGCCTCCGAAACTGTGATAGGCAGTGAAGAGTAAAATCAAAAATGTACGCCCTTAGAAAGCATGAAGGCGGTGCTTGGTTTTCGGGGTCCCGTACGCGGCTAGGCTCCCAAAAAGTCTCACACATGTGGTATCCCCATGACATGCTTTAAAATTGCGCACAAACGTGCAGTGGCGACAAACTGAATACATTTTTAAAAACCTTTAAAAGCCTTTACAGGTTACCACTTTAGATTTACAGAGGAGGTCTACTGCTAAAATTACTGCCCTCGATCTGACCTTCGCGGTGATCCCTCACATGCATGGTGCATTTGCCGTTTACATTTGACGCCAGACCGACGCTTGCTTTCACCTTTGCGCGAGAGCAGGGGGGGACAGGGGTGCTTTTTTTTCTTTATTATTTTTTTATCTTATTTTTAAACTGTTCCTTTCATTTTTTTTTTTTTTTACTCATTTTTATTGTTATCTCAGGGAATGTAAATATCCCTTATGATAGCAATAGGTAGTGACAGGTACTCTTTTATGAAAAAATTGGGGTCTATTAGACCCTAGATCTCTCCTCTGCCCTCAAAGCATCTGACCACACCAAGATCGGTGTGATAAAATTCTTTCCCAATGGCGCTGTTTACATCCGGCGAAATCTAAGTCATGAAATGCTCGTAGTTTCCGGTTTCTTAGGCCATGAAGATGTTTGGAGCCACTCTGGTCTCTGATCAGCTCTATGGTCAGCTGGCTGAATCACCGGCTGCATTCTCAGGTTCCCTGTTGAGACAGGAGAGCCAGAGAAAAACACGGAAGACGGTGGGGGGGGGCATTCCCTCCCACTGCATGTAAAAGCAGTCTAGAGGCTAATTAGCCGCTAGGATTGCTTTTACATGAAAGCCGACCGCAGGCTGAAAAGAATGATACCAAGATGATACCTAAACCTGCAGGCATCATTCTGGCATAACCACTCAAAGTTGTGAATGGCGTACCTGAAGACAAAAAAATGGTTAACAATAAAACACAGTAAACGGTAAAGTATAAAAAATTGCATACCTGAAAAGCAAACATGATAAAACATAACAACAATAAAACATTGCAGAATAGAATACAGTAAAAAAAGAGCATAACAATAGAGAGAGAATAGAGAGAGAGAACAATAAAACGACAACTATTTTTTTTTTATATTTTATATATTTTTTTTTTTTTTTTTTTTTTTTTTTTTTACACTTTTTTTTTGTAACTAACTTTTATAACTGTAACCGGTCCTAGGTTCGGGTCTCTCAAAATGCGATGGCATCTCGGGAGACCCTGTGAAAGTGTGCCTAGTCTGTGCAATGCTGTACCCTACGCTAATACTCAACTAGTGAATGGTAGCGTTCAAAACATTCACCAATGCAAAGACCAGGATTGTCAGGACAGGAGGGACAATAATAGCGGGTGTCATGCCTATATCCGCGCTTGCTGCAGACATCTTTTTTGGGGGGGTTCGCTGGGTAGGGGTACTCGGGAGGACATAAAGAAAATGCCTCTCATGCAGCCGACTGCATTTGGTTGGGGATGTGAATGGGGGGAAGTACGGGCGCTGCAGAAGTGGTGGGTTCCCAATTAGGATTGGCGAATGCAGCAGGAAGGGCACTATGGGAACGACGGGCCTGTGTTTGTCTTCTTCTTGGTGGCAGCGGGACACTACTTGTGCTTGCCACCTCACCAGCTTGAACTGCACTTTTGGGACTCGCCACGTCACCAAGTGTTACTGCAGTGCTGGTTTGACTACGGCCGGGGTGTACTAGGCCACTGGTGCTTGCCAGTTCACCAAAACGCTACCAAAAAAACTGTTGGCGATCTCAGGGATCAGGCCTGACTCTGCGAACGCTGCAGTTATGTGTTTAGTGTTTTGTAAGTGACAGTGATCAATCGATACTGCACTTGGGTGGGCTGGGCAGAGGGGCAAAACGCAGGTGCTAACAGGTATCTGGGATGATCCCGCTAACACTGCGTTTTTGGGAACCCTAAAATGCTGGGGATGCTAGTATAGATCTGAACGGATCAATATCTGATCCGATCAAATACTATACCACTAAGGGAGGCGTATGCTGCGTGCGTGGGTGTTAGCGGTACTGGTGCTAACCTGACGCTGCCTGGGGCTGGTGCTTGCCAGTTCACCAAAACGCTACCAAAAAAACTGTTAGCGATCTCAGGGATCAGGCCTGACTCTGCGAACGCTGCAGTTATGTGTTTAGTGTTTTGTAAGTGACAGTGATCGATCGATACTGCACTTGGGTGGGCTGGGCCGAGGGGCAAGACTGGCGCTAATCTGATGCTGCCTGGGGCGACGCATATCACCGCCGGGCGATCAGGGGGCTAAACCTTTGTTCGGTAATAAACGGCGGGTGCCCTGACACTATAAAAAATAAATGAACTAACCAGCATCACCCGTAACAGTTATACGGTGATCAGTGGTGAAAGGGTTAACTAGGGGGCAATCAAGGGGTTAAAACATTTATTAGGTAGTATATGGGGGTCCCTGTCGCTATAAAACGCTGATGGCGAACCTAAATATTTAAAGGTAAATAAAGGTTTTAACCCCTTGATTGCCCCCTAGTTAACGCTTTCACCAGTGATCACCGTATAACCGTTACGGGTGACGCTGGTTAGTTAGTTTATTTTTTATAGTGTCAGGGCATCCGCCGTTTATTACTGAATAAAGGTTTAGCCCCCCTGATCACCCGGCGGTGATATAAGTTAGGTTTTAGGGTCAGATAGGGTCTGCGTTGCCCCAGGCAGCTTCAGCTTAGTGGCAGTACCGTTAACATTCACGCACGCAGCATATGCCTCCTTTAGTGGTATAGTATCTGAACCTATCAGATCTATACTAGCATCCCCAGCAGTTTAGGGTTCCCAAAAACTCAGTGTTAGTGGGATCAGCCCAGATACCTGCTAGCACCTGCGTTTTGCCCCTCCGCCCGGCCCAGCCCACCCAAGTGCAGTATCGATTGATCACTGTCACTTACAAAACACTAAACGCATAACTGCAGCGTTTGCAGAGTCAGGCCTGATCCCTGCGATCACTAACAGTTTTTTTGGTAGCGTTTTGGTGAACTGGCAAGCACCAGCGGCATAGTACACCCCGGTCGTAGTCAAACCAGCACTGCAGTAACACTTGGTGATATGGCGAGTCCCATAAGTGCAGTTCAAGCTGGCGAGGTGGCAAGCACAAGTAGTGTCCTGCTGCCACCAAGAAGAAGACAAACACAGGCCCGTCGTGCCCATAATGCCCTTCCTGCTGCAATCGCCAATCCTAATTGGGAACCCACCACTTCTGCAGCACCCGTACTTCCCCCATTCACATCCCCAACCAAATGCAGTCAGCTGCATGAGAGACATTTTCTTTATGTCCTCCCGAGTACCCCTACCCAACGAACCCCCTCAAAAGAGATCTTGTGTCTGCAGCAAGCGCGGATATAGGCATGACACCCGCTATTATTGTCCCTCCTGTCCTGACAATCCTGGTCTTTGCATTGGTGAATGTTTTGAACGCTACCATACACTAGTTGAGTATTAGCGTACAGCATTGCACAGACTAGGCACACTAACACAGGGTCTCCCAAGATGCCATCGCATTTTGAGAGACCCGAACCTGGAACCGGTTACAGTTACAAAAAAAAAAAAAAAGTTTAAAAACAAAAAAAAAACCCCAAAAAATATATAAAATAAAAAAAAAAAAAAATAGTTGTCGTTTTATTGTTCTCTCTCTCTCTATTGTTCTTCTTTTTTACTGTATTCTATTCTGCAATGTTTTATTGTTATTATGTTTTATCATGTTTGCTTTTCGGGTATGCAATTTTTTATACTTTACCGTTTACTGTGTTTTATTGTTAACCATTTTTTTATCTTCAGGTACGCCATTCAGCTGCAGAGCGGATTTATTTATCTTGACAGCAACAGCGTTTGCTCCCACGATATATAAAGCCGTGACTCCAGCGGAGGTGATATATGCCGAAGCATGGGGGCAGCAGGGGCGGAGGAGCGATTTGCTCCTACCTTTTGTGGGAGGATGCCCCCATGCTTCAGCATAAACGGTGCATGTATGCCCATCATTAGAAGTGGGTGGATGAAGGGAGGTATTCTAATGGTGGGCATACCCACCGATTAATCTCTTTTTTTCGTTCAGCCCACAGGCTGCATAAAAAAAAAAAAAAAAAAAAAAAAAAAAAAAAAAAAAGATTACAATATATGCCCAACAAGGACCAGCAACGTACTGGTACAGTATGTTGCTGGACTTTGAGTGGTTATACCAGAATGATGCCTGCAGGTTTAGGTATCATCTTGGTATCATTCATTTCAGCCAGCGTTCGGCTTTCATGTAAAAGCAATCCTAATGGCTAATTAGCCTCTAGACTGCTTTTACAAGCAGTGGGAGGGAATGCCCCCCCACCGTCTTCCATGTTTTTCTCTGGCTCTCCTGTCCCAACAGGGAACCTGAGAATGCAGCCGGTGATTCACCCAGCTGACCATAGAGCTGATCAGAGACCAGCGTGGCTCCAAACATCTCTATGGCCTAAGAAACTGGAAGCTATGAGCATTTCATGACATATTTCGCCGGATGTAAACAGCGCCATTGGGAAAGCATTTTATCACACCGATCTTGGTGTGGTCAGATGCTTTATGGGCAGAGGAGAGATCTAGGGTTTAATAGACCAATTTTTTTTTTAAAAAGTACCTGTCACTACCTATTGCTATCATAAGGGATATTTACATTCCCTGAGATAACAATAAAAATGAGTAAAATAAAAAAAAAATGAAAGGAACAGTTTAAAAATAAGATAAAAAAGCAAAAAAATAATAAAGAAAAAAAAAAAAAAAAGCACCCCTGTCCCCCCCCTGCTCTCACGCAAAGGCGAAAGCAAGTGTCGGTCTGGCGTCAAATGTAAACAGCAAATGCACCATGCATGTGAGGTATCACCGCGAAGGTCAGATCGAGGGCAGTAATTTTAGCAGTAGACCTCCTCTGTAAATCTAAAGTGGTAACCTGTAAAGGCTTTTAAAAATGTATTTAATTTGTCGCCACTGCACGTTTGTGCAAAATTTTAAAGCATGTCATGTTTAGTATCCATGTACTCGGCCTAAGATCATCTTTTTTATATCATGAAACATTTGGGCAATATAGTGTGTTTTAGTGCATTAAAATTTAAAAAAGTGTGTTTTTTCCCCAAAAAATACATTTGAAAAAACGCTGCGCAAATACTGTGTGAAAAAAAATGAAACACCCACCATTTTAATCTGTAGGGCATTTGCTTTAAAAAAAATATATAATGTTTAGGGGTTCAAAGTAATTTTCTTGCAAAAAAAAAAAAAATTTTTCATGTAAACAAAAAGTGCCAGAAAGGGCTTTGTCTTCAAGTGGTTAGAAGAGTGGGTGATGTGTGACATAAGCTTCTAAATGTTGTGCATAAAATGCCAGGACAGTTCAAACCCCCCCCCCCCCAAATGACCCCATTTTGGAAAGTAGAAACCCCAAGCTATTTGCTGAGAGGCATGTCGAGTCTATGGAATATTTTATATTGTGACAAATTGCGTGAAAAAGACATTTTTTTTTTTGCACAAAGTTGTCACTAAATGATATATTGCTCAAACATGCCATGGGAATATGTGACATTACACCCCAAAATACATTCTGTTGCTTCTCGTGAGTATGGGGATACCACATGTGTGGGACTTTTTGGGAGCCTAGCCGCGTACGGGACCCCGAAAACCAAGCACCGCCTTAAGGCTTTCTAAGAGCGTAAATTTTTGATTTCACTCTTCACTGCCTATCACAGTTTCGGATGCCATGGAATGCCCATGTGGCACAAAACCACCCCAAATTACCATATTTTGGAAAGTAGACACCCCAAGCTATTTGCTGGGAGGTATAGTGAGTATTTTTCAGACCTCACTTTTTGTCACAAAGTTTTGAAAATTGAAAAAAGAAAAAAAAATGTTTTTTTCTTTTTTTCCTTCATTTTCAAAAACAAATGAGAGCTACAAAATACTAACCATGCCTCTCAGCAAATAGCTTGGGGTGTCTACTTTCCAAAATGGGGTCATTTGGGGGGGGGGGTTGTGCCATCTGGGCATTCCATGGCCTCCGAAACTGTGATAGGCAGCTAAATGTATTTTGGGGTGCAATTCCACATATGCCCATGGCCTGTGTGAGCAATATATCACTTAGTGACAACTTTGTGCAAAAAAAAAAAAAAAATTGTCACTTTCCAGCAACTTGTGTCAAAATATAAAATATTCCATGGACTCAACATGCCCCTCAGCAAATAGCTTGGGGTGTCTACTTTCCAAAATGGGGTCATTTGGGGGGGGAGGTTGTGCCATCTGGGCATTTTATGGCCTTCAAAACTGTGATAGGTAGTGAGGAGTGAAATCAAAAATTTACGCCCTTAGAAATCCTGAAGGCGGTGATTGGTTTTCGGGGCCCCGTACGCGGCTAGGCTCCCAAAAAGTCCCACACATGTGGTATCCCCGTACTCAGGAAAAGCAGCTGAATGTATTTTGGGGTGCAATTCCACATATGCCCATGGCCTGTGTGAGAAATATATCATTTAGTGACAACTTTTTGTAATTTTTTTTTTTGTCATTATTCAAACACAAAAAAAATTAATATTCAATGGGCTCAACATGCCTCTCAGCAATTTCCTTGGGGTGTCTACTTTCCAAAATGGGGTCATTTGGGGGGGGTTGTACTGCCCTGCCATTTTAGCACCTCAAGAAATGACATAGGCAGTCATAAATAAAAGGCTGTGTAAATTCCAGAAAATGTACCCTAGTTTGTAGGCGCTATAACTTTTGCGCAAACCAATAAATATACACTTATTGACATTTTTTTTACCGAATACATTTTGGCCTAAATGTATGACTAAAATTGAGTTTATTGGATTTTTTTAATAACAAAAAGTAGAAAATATCATTTTTTTTCCGTTTATAGCGCAAAAAATAAAAAAGGCAAAGGTGATCAAATACCATTAAAAGAAAGCTCTATTTGTGGGAAGAAAAGGACGCAAATTTTGTTTGGGTACAGCATTGCATGACCGCGCAATTAGCAGTTAAAGCGACACAGTGCCAAATTGTAAAAAGTGCTCTGGTCAGGAAGGGGGTAAATCCTTCCGGGGCTGAAGTGGTTAATAGGTCTTAGAGTTTTGCACAACCCCCATCCTTGTGAGGCAACCTGTGCAATTTAATTGCTTTGCCACCGACCAACTGCATGCAGGCCCAAAATGCACCCTGAGCTTGGCAAGGCACCTTCTATCATGCTGGCATAAACGCATGTGCCAATTTCCTGGATTCTGTCCCTTCACAGGGTAGGTGGAAACAACTCCTTTAGAGTGTATTGACCACATGCTTAATGAATGTGACAACCTGTTAGGTGTTGTCATCCTGTGAATGTTGGCGGGTCTTATGTTTTTTTGGAGCGTTTGCGTTCAGGGTGTCTGCTCCCAAAATAATGCAAAACACCTTAACTTGCATATTTTCCTTGGGCACTCTTTTAAGAGCCATGTCCCACGTCGCCCCCTCCTACCTTTGCTTATCTTCTGTGCCACTATCAGGTGTGGCAAGCTCATATTTGCACAAAATATATGGAGAAAAGCATATTACCTCTCACCAAAAAACATGGAACCCTGTCTCTTTAAGAGCCATCTGCCTTTATCCACTCACCTCAGAAGTCTCTGCAGGTGAGCTTCAGGCAGCATTTCCAAAGGCAGACAGCAGACAGAGTCAGAGACAAAAACCAGTCAGACTGTCAAACCCACAGAAGTACACAGCATAGCAAGAGAGACAGGACAGCAAATCCAAAGACAGACAGGAGACTCAGCCAGAATCTGAGGTAAGTCCTTTACCTGGCAGGACTGCAGAGAGAAAAGGGAGAGAAGCCCTCCCAACTGCAGACCTCCAAAATCAGTTACACCATTGCAAGGTGTCTGGCGGTTCCCATCTTGTGCTACCCATCTCCCCGCCCCCTGTAACACCATTTACAGCTACTCTCAGACTGACAATAAAGCCAGGAGAGAAGTGCAGTGTGCTGCATATAAAAAGACAGGAAAAACAAAGGGAGAGGGAATGATGACATTGCAGAGCTCTTATAATACCACACCTGTACAATATATCAATGCTGTTTAAGTATTATTTTTCCCGCAGCCTTGGCACAAGGCACTTCAGTTTTTAGAAAGATTTACTTTCAGCATTCTGGGTCTTCCAACTCCATTAGAGGCTGAACATGGAGGGGTAGGTTCGGCAGGGGGGAATGCAGCAAACAAATTACTTACCAACTGCAGTCAGCATGTGGCCTGGAGCATGATCAAAAAAAAAACATCTTAGTTGGGGGAGGGGTTGTCTTTTATATTCAGCTTGGAACATGTGGTCATTGCGGGCTCCAATGGAGGTGTTAACCCGTTATGTGCTGACGGGAGGATGGGCCAGGAAAAAACAAATTCCCAGCACACTTACCAGTTAGCTGCAAAAAAATTGCAAATATATGTGGAATCTGCACTACCTTATCAAGACCCCACTGGGATTTTATGTGATAGTGGCACATCATTGTGAAGTGGTTTTCAAAATGAAAAGTGTGGCATTTGTATTCAGCCTCCCTGAGTCAATACTTTGTAGAACCATCTTTCGCTGTAATTACAGCTGCAAGTCTTTTTGAGTATGTCTCCACCAGCTTTGCACATCTAGAGAGTAAAATTGTTGCCCTTTCTTCTTTGCAAAATAGCTCAAGTTCTGTCAGATTGGATGGAGAGCATCTGTGAACAGCAATGTCCAAGTCTTGCCACAGATTATCAATTGTATTTAGGTCTGGACTTTTACTGGCCCATTCTAACACATGAATATGCATTGATCTAAACCATTCTTTTGTAATGCTGGCTATATGTTTAGGGTCATTGTCCTACTGGAATGTGAACCTCGGCCCCAGTCTCCACTCTTTTGCAGACTCTAAAGCCCCATACACACTATCAGTTTTTCTGCTGAGTTAATCCTTCAGATTTACCAAAACCATATAATATGAGGTCAAACCTTAGGGGTTTCAATGTGTATGCAATCAGGCAGGCCCTAGCACTACATGGTTTTGGTAAATCTGAAGGACTAACTCAGCAGAAAAACTGATAGTGTGTATGGGGCTTAACAGGTTTTCTTCTAAGATTGCAATGTATTTGGCTCCATCCATCTTCCCATCAACTCTGAACAGGTTCCCTGTCCCTGCTAAAGAAAATCTTCCGCACAACATGATGCTTCCACCACCATGTTTCACGGTGAGGATGATGTGTTCAGGGTGATGTGCAGTGGTAGTTTTCTGCCACACATAGATTTTAGTTTTAGGCCAAAATGTTCAATTTTGGTCTCATCTGACCAAATCACCTTCTTCCACATGTTTGCTGTGTCCCCCACATGGCTTCTCGAAAATTGCAAATGGTACTTCTTATGGCTTTCTTTCAACAATGGCTTTCTTCTTGCCACTCTTCCATAAAGGCCAGATTTATGGCATGCACGACTAATAGTTGTCATGTGTACAGATTCTCCCACCTGAGCTGTGGATCTCTGCAGCTCCTCCAGAGTTACCATGGGCCTCTTGGTTGATTCTCTGATTAACGCTCTCCTTGCCCCGTCTCCTGGTAAATTATTATTATACAGGATTTATATAGCGGCAACAGTTTGCGCAGCGCTTTAAAACATAAGGGCAGACAGCACAGTTACAATACAATTCAATACAGGAGGAATCAGAGAGCCCTGCTCGTTAGAGCTTACAATCTAGGAGGGAGGGTAAAGTGATACAAAAGGTAATAGCTGTGGGGGATGATCTGATGGAGAAAGTAAATGTACAGTTGTTAGGTGGGGGCTAGGATAGGTGGACAACCATGTTTTGGTAGGTTTGCAGTTGTGCCATACTCACAACAACGCCTTCTGCTGCTCCCACCAGCTAAGGCGCAGGGAGGCACAGGTAGAGGCACATGTCACTCCCATTGACATTCCACATGCTTGGTCATGGTATTTTCCTGAAAGCACAAAGAAACTATGGTTCAAAATCAATTGCAGCTTATTGGGGTTGAACTAGCGATATTTTTCACTCTGCCAGCTGTACTTACTTAACATATATGTGGCTTCAAGGCCAATCTAGTGGGGTATCAATGTGTAATGAGAATCCACATGGATTCACTGAAATTACCAGTTCACTTTTTTGGTCAAAACAATTGGTCTCCCAGGTAGCGTCACTGGGCGCTTATGAACCTTTGTTATTAAATAAAGAAAGCAGTTACAGTAGTTTTATTCATTGACCCACATATGCATTTTCTCTTATTTTGTGATTACCCCAATTGCCAACCTTGTGCCCACAACCCATTCACCCTAGAGACAAGGGAGGGAAAAGGATTCCGAGAAAGGGAGAAATAATACACACTATCACTCTACTGGTGAGAAGTTTCCACCTCTTAATACTTGCTTGTCAGCAGCACTACATTGCCTCCTTTGTCATTCAACTTTATCAGTATGCCCTTCAAATCTTTTATTGTTCCAGGGCTTTTCACATGTGTAAAGTTATTACTTTTCTTCACAGACAAGTAGATTTGTTTAATATCTCTTGCCACTAATTCCATAAACAACTGAACATACTTTTTCTAATGCCCTGTACACACGACCGGTTTTGCCATCAGAATAAACTCTGAAGGTTTTTCCGATGGAGTTCCGACGTAATTCCGACGTAATTCCGACGTAATTCCGACGTAATTCCGCTCAAGCTGTCTTGCATATACACGGTCACACCAAGTTCTGAATGTCCAGAACATGGTGACGTACAACACGTACGATGGGACTAGAAAACGGAAGTTCAATAGCCAGTAGCCAATAGCTTCCGTCTTGTACTTGCTTCAGAGCATGCGTCATTTTTGGTGCGTCGGAACAGCATACAGACGAGCGTTTTTTCCGATAGTAATTTGTTCTGTCAGAAAAATATAGAACATGTTCTCTATCTAAGTCCGTCTGAATTTTCAACAGAAAAAGTCCGATGGGGCATACACACGGTCAGAATATATGATGAGAAGCTCCCATCAGACTCTTTCTGTCAGAGATTCCCCTTGTGTGTATGCGGCATAACTCAAAGGGGGAGTCTTTTAGGTTTCTATTTGAATATTGGGTGTTCAACAGGTATTACCTACTCCTCACCTGCCTAACTACCTTGCTCTTGGTATAGTGCATTGAGGCCATTGGAACAGAATAAAAGTAAGCTGGTGTCTGCATGTTTTCCCTATGCCTGTGTGAGTTTTCTCAGGTTTCCTCCCACACTGCAAAGTCATGCTGGTAGGTTAATTGGATCCTGTCTAAATTGGCCCTAGTGTATGAATGTGAGTTAAGCTGGCCATACACCATACAATTTTCCTATTCAATTTTCTTTAGATTTACCTTTAACTATGTAGTATAAGGGCCTGTCTGATTGCATACCAATTGAAAGTGTTTAGGTTTGACCTCATATTATATGGTTTTGGTAAATCTAAATGAAAGTTGTACAAGAAAATTGTATAATGTATGGCCAGCCTTAGGGACCTTAGATTGTCAGCTCCTTGAGTAAATTGATGATGCAAATAAGTACCTGTAATATATGAAATAAATAAGGCAAATTGCCAAAACACAGGTTCTGACTAAACTTTCCTTGTTTGGGCATTCATCTCAACAACAAAGGTTTAAATTGTTAAGTGGAAGCCGAGCAGAAATTTCCAACCATATAAACAAAGGGACAGAGATAGTGGCTGATATATAGCCATATTTGGTAAATGACATTACTGAGCACATGCTGCCTTTCTGTTTACATTTAGTGGTAGGGACTGGAGTGAATGTAGCAATAGGACTGGATGTATCCTTTGGTTGTTTTTTGTTTTGTTTTTTGCAAGCATTGTTTATCATTTACATAAAGAATACAATTCTGCGCTCGGTGAGCCAATGATTAATTTAAATGACCCAACAGCTGCACTCATATGCATGTACACACCATAAAACAGATTGAATAAGCAAAATGTTGCGCTGTCATAATTAGTAATATCGTGATAGTAATAATCAATATGCAGATAAAACAAATAATTATAAACAATAATAGTCCATTCATGTGATCCACAAAACTTAATAATAGTTGAAGTGAAAAAGGAAATCCAAAACACCAAAAAAAGTCTTTGTTGTGAAAGAAAGATAGTGATGTCCTTCAAAATCAACTGTAAGTGTTAAACCTTGTGGTCCCCAGGAGGTAATTAACTGCTTCCCGACCTCCTCACACCTATATACATCAGCAGAAGGGCATGTACAGGTAGAATCATGTACCTGTACTTTGTCCTTTAAGAGGCGGCCTGTGGGCGTGCTCGCGCGCCCGCTGGGAGCTTTGTGAGCGTGATCGCGGGTCCCGCGGACTGGATGTCCATGGGGATACTGAGAGGAAGAACGGGGAAATGCTAATGTAAACAAGCATTTCCCTGTTCTGCCTAGTGACACTGTCACTGATCACAGCTCCCTGTAATCGGGAGAGGTGATCTGTGTTGTGTCACACATAGCCCCCCCACAGTTAGAATCACTTCCTAGGACACACTTAACTGCTACAGCACCACCTAGTGGTTTACCTCTTCACTGCCAGTCACATTTACACAGTAATAAATGCATTTTTAATTGCACTGATCGCTGCATAAATGTGAATGGTCCCAAAATTGCGCTAAAAGTGTCCGATCTGTCTGCCATAATGTTGCAGTCACAATAAAAATCGCTGATCGCTGCCATTACTAATAAAAAAAAATTATTAATAAAATTGCCATAAAACTATCCTCTATTTTGTAAATGCTATAACTTTTGCGCAAACCAATCAATAAACGCTTATTGCAATTTTTTTTACCAAAAATATGTGGAAGAATACGCATCAGCCTAAACTGAGGGGAAAACATTTTTTTATATATGTTTTGGAGATATTTATTATAGCAAAAAGTAAAAAATAATGCGTATTTTTCAAAATTGTCGCTATTTTTTTGTTTATAGCACAAAAAATAAAAACAGCAGAGGTGATCAAATACCACCAAAAGAAAGCTCTATTTGTGGGAAAAAAGGGACGTCAATTGTGTTTGGGAGCCACGTCACACGACCGCGCAATTGTCAGTTAAAGCAGTCCTGAATCACAAAAAGTGCTCTGGTCTTTGGCCAGCCAAATATCCTGGGCTTAAGTGGTTAAAGTAAAGATATCCTCTCACCAGATATCATGACCTTTTTAAGGCCTGATATGTGCATCAGTGAGTTGTTACCCCTCACATCAGGTATATCCAGCTCAGCTTTTCCACCTGTTATAGGGAACGCCAGTACTGTGTCTATCGATCTCCCATAAGCCTCAGATCCAATTAGGCCATATGTCAGGAAGAAGAGGAAACGCACCTCATTGCGCAACATCCATTTAAAAGCACAAGAGTTGTTATTAACCACTTGCTTACTGGGCACTTAAACCCCCCTCCTGCCCATACCAATTTTCAGCTTCTAGCGCTGTCACTCTTTGAATGACAATTGCGCGGTCATGCAACACTGTACCCAAATTAAATTTTTATCATTTTTTTCACACAAATAGAGCTTTTGTTTGGTAGTATTTTTTTTTTTTTTAGATCTTTATTTAGGGAAAGCAGAATATACATAAATGCAGTGAATCAGACATGTTCATCAATTTACATCTGTAATTAGGCTATTACATTAGCTCAAAATAAATAAAAAACCTTGCGAGCCACATACGGGTTAATGCCTTATAAAAATAAAATAAAATAAAAATAAAACAAAAAATCAATCATAGGCCAACATCAGCAGCAAACACTAAATCACGTTCCATAATCGTGTAAGTGAGATATAAAAACAAAAATGTGTCTGCGCTAGATGATTATACTAAAAATTAATGATATCAAAAAATATATAAACATGCAATAATAAGTGCTAAGTGCAAAGGTGAACATACATATACATATATGTGCTGCAATAAACTACTGTAGGATCAGAAATAACCAATAGTGCATATATCCAAAGTGCAAAGTGCTGTATTAAACACACATAATGAGTGCCCAATCAGAAGAAAAACATTGACATTCCTCATATAAGTGTTTGAGGTTCAACCAGTGTAAATCCAAATTTGCATAAAGTGCTCAAAATAGTGTCCATAATCAGTGAAGCTCATCCATCTTGTTCTTCAAAAGTGTAGCACCATAAAACATGCCTTAGTGCCCTCCTGTGATCCCCATAAGCATATGCGCTCACCTTCCAGCATGTGACACAGTGTTTAAACTATGTCAAAAAGCGCTTTGGAGCCACTCCTGTGCTCAAATGGAATCAGCTGTGTGGACCTCCAATGCTCCCAATTATGATATTATGCAAGAAAAAAGAAACTCCATAGCGCAATACAGTTTAACAATAAAAAATATTTATTTGAATATATATGGAACTCACCCCTTGTAGGGGTACTCACATGCTACAGGTGCGTCAGTGCACCCTTCTATAAAAGCATAGATCAGCCGATCGTAACGGTATGGCGTGCGGTGCGGTGTGTGCCTCCAAATCTCCTGCTCAGGGAGGCACGTGATCCCGGTGCCGAACACGCATAGGGGAGGGGCCTGGACGGAGCTGTCAGCAGAGAGAGAGAGAGCAGGAGATTTGGAGGCACACACCGCACCGCACGCCATACCGTTACGATCGGCTGATCTATGCTTTTATAGAAGGGTGCACTGACGCACCTGTAGCATGTGAGTACCCCTACAAGGGGTGAGTTCCATATATATTCAAATAAATATTTTTTATTGTTAAACTGTATTGCGCTATGGAGTTTCTTTTTTCTTGCATAATATCATAATTGGGAGCATTGGAGGTCCACACAGCTGATTCCATTTGAGCACAGGAGTGGCTCCAAAGCGCTTTTTGACATAGTTTAAACACTGTGTCACATGCTGGAAGGTGAGCGCATATGCTTATGGGGATCACAGGAGGGCACTAAGGCATGTTTTATGGTGCTACACTTTTGAAGAACAAGATGGATGAGCTTCACTGATTATGGACACTATTTTGAGCACTTTATGCAAATTTGGATTTACACTGGTTGAACCTCAAACACTTATATGAGGAATGTCAATGTTTTTCTTCTGATTGGGCACTCATTATGTGTGTTTAATACAGCACTTTGCACTTTGGATATATGCACTATTGGTTATTTCTGATCCTACAGTAGTTTATTGCAGCACATATATGTATATGTATGTTCACCTTTGCACTTAGCACTTATTATTGCATGTTTATATATTTTTTGATATCATTAATTTTTAGTATAATCATCTAGCGCAGACACATTTTTGTTTTTATATCTATTACATTAGCTCGTCAGTTAAGTCAATATACAATGCTTGGGTATCAATCAAGGTTACATTTCAACTTTAACAAAATAACTGTGTTCAAAGACTCTGCAATAACTGTATATGCAATTTAACCAGGACAGCATAGAGTACTCCATAGCCAAAAGGACCTGTGTAAACCATTCTGTCTGAGCACTAGGGAAAAAGGGGGGCCCCCAGTAGGTAGAGTGGGCTTATACCTCTTTGTACGGGTACCAAGCTATTACGCTGTAGTGTGCTGATCCCAAACATCATACTTTTTTGTGAGATATGGCTCTTTATCCTAGATTCCCAGGAATGGAACCAGTATAATACTGCAATCCGGGGGGATTTTATTGTTTTTAGGAAAAGAAAGAAAGAGTGACACCATTGGTGTCAATGGGGAGAAAACTATAGAAGAAAAAAAAGAGTGAACAGAAAAGCGGGAGTAGGAAAGAAGGAAAGAGAAGAAGGAGTTCCGGCAAGGCTGACGATCCAAGGCCCCAACCCACCCTTGAGTAGGGTATTTAAAAATAGGTCTTATATTCATCTGAGAAACGAAACAGATCCCAGTGTATCCAGCGGGTATTATGTTCCTCCTCTCTTTCCCATAGGGCAGCTGTAAGTTGCTCCATCTGCTGAATATCGCGAACCCTAACAAACCACTGGGCTACAGTTGGTGGAGATCGCTGCTTCCATACACTGGAGATGCACGCCCTGGCCACATTCAAGAGGTGCTTCAGTAGCGATTTACGGTATCGTTTACTAGATACGAGGGTCAGGTTTGCTGCCGGGTTATCCTGGAGCGATACATCCGTAAGTTTGTAAATGATCTCCAGTACCTCTCTCCAGAAGGGAGTCAGAACCCGGCACTCCCAAAAAATATGGAGTAACGTGCCAGTCTGAGTGTCACATCTCCATAATAGAGGACTGTGACCTGGGAATATGGACGCCAAGACAGATGGAGTCCTGTACCAGCTTGTCAAGATTTTATATGTGATTTCTTGGTATTTGCTACACAAGGAGGACTCATGTGCAAAAAAGAGTATTTGATTCTTTTGGTCTTCGGTGAACGTAATGTTAAGGTCTCTTTCCCACCTCCTCAGGTAGGGAGGATCATTTTGAGATATATGGGTAAGTAAGATGTTGTATGAGTAAGAAAGGGATTTCCGTATTGGCCCGTCGCCTAGGCACAAGTCTTCGAAAGATGAATGCTGTCTATGAAAACCGCTGACTTCCGGGAGGGATCTGAGGAAGTGGGAGAGTTGGGAGATCTTCCATCTACCCAAGATGGAAGTATTAAAACTGGGATAAATGTCTGAAGGGTCACTCCAATCAGAGGGACCTAGGAAAGAGGAGGCCCTGACTAGGTTCTGGTCCAGGTAGAGTCGGAAGGATCTATCAGAGATTCCCGGTAGAAAGTCCGGGTGACCTATTATAGGCGTTAAAGGGGAGGGAAAACTGGGCGTTTGGGCTATCCCAAAGTATCTATGCAGTTCCCTTAGGGTGGGTTCAACAGTGGGTGGGATAAAGACAGTCCAGAAAGACTGGTCCCACTCCATGGTAGGCCCAAAAAGGGGAAACTGCACCGCTTCCTGTTCCAGGCAGACCCATAACTTATGGTGTGAGTGTCTGCACCAGTCTACCACTCTGTTCATGTGTACTGCCGTGTTATATAGGGCTGGGTCAGGAAGACTGACCCCTCCTCTGAGCTTTGACCGCTGTAGTAGAGTTCTCCTGAGTCGCGAGGATTTGCCTTGCCATATGTAATTGATGAAGATTGTACGTAGTTTACGGAAAAAGTTTTGTGGAATCCTAACCAGCAGAGCTAGTAGAAGATAAAGCAGCCTCGGCATAAGATTCATCTTCAAGACGTTACATCTGCCAATCCAGGAAACTGCCAGGGTCCTCCATCTGTCAAGATCTGAGGAGAAAGTATTCAGGAGGGGCTGAAAGTTAAGCTGGTAAATGAGGTGTAAATCAGAAGGAATTCTTGTACCTAAATATTGGATTGCCTGAGGGAACCACCGGAAGGGAAAGTTGCCGCTAAGTCGAGTCAGGGCGGTAGGGGAGAGCGCCTCTGATTTTTGCAGATTAATTTTAAAATTTGAAAGTTCACCGTACTGGTGTATTGCCGATAAGAGTACTGGGAGAGAAGTGTGTGGTTCTGAAATGTAAAACAGCAGATCGTCTGCAATTTTATGGTGGTATGTGTTCGTTTCAAATCCTCTGATGTCTGGATTGAGTCTGATGTGTTGCAAGAGGGGTTCTAATGAAATTATAAAGAGGAGCGGGGCACCCTTGTCTTGTGCCATTACTTATTTTAAAAGGCTTGGAAGTCACTCCGTTTACTCTGACTGTTGCTGTGGGGGAGGAGTAGATGGTGGAAATTCAGGACAGGATGGAGAATGGCATTCCGAGGCATCGCAGGGTGGCCAGAAGGAAAGTCCAGTCCACCCTGTCAAATGCCTTTTCAGCGTCCGTAGACAATAGGATGAACGTGGTATTAAGACGTTTGACCCTTGCCACTACATCTATCAGCCTTGTGGTGTTATCCCGCGCCTCTCTGTTCCGGATAAAACTGACCTGGTCCAAGGGGTTTATTAAAGGACATGCCCTAGTCGTTCGGCTAAAATTTTTGTGAACAGCTTCAGGTCACAGTTAGGTAAGGATATCGGCCTGTAGCTTGCACAAAGGAGCGGGTCCTTCTCCGGCTTGGGAATGACCGAGATGCTGGCTTGTAGAAGGTCCGAAGACATGGCATGATTATTTAGAATTGCGTTGAAGGCAGTAACAAAATGAGATGCTAACTGAGCTTGGAAAGTTTTATAGTAGTAGGTTGTAAAGTCATCAGGGCCAGGCGCCTTCCCTCTTGGAGAACCAGCCAAGACGCTCGTGAGTTCGTCCATGGTTAATGGCTGGGAAAGCATAATTACTTCCTCTTCATTAAGAGTAGGCAGGTTTGCCGCTGCAAGGTAAGTCTCTAAGGCCTCCGTGCCGTCCTGTGGCCGCTCATCCAGGGGCCTGGACTTTAAATTATAAAGGGCTTCATAGAAAGCAGGGAAAGATTCTGCCATGTCCTTGGAATCATGAATTCTTGATCCCGTGGGGGTAGATAAAGCGGGTAAGTAGGCTATGTTACGTTGGGTTCGTATGGCGCTCGCCAAAGTTCTACTACATTTGTCACCATATTCATAGAAGGTTCTGCGTGCCTTCAATAGTTTGTTCTTAGATTGAAAAAGGGAGTACTCCCTAATTTGCTCTCTAATATTAGTTACTTCTGCTTCTAGGGCCTTATCTGGGTGGGTTTTATGGTGTTTGTCACAGTCATGGAGTTTAGTAATTAGTTCTGATAGCATTTTCGCTCTGGCCACTTTAAGTCTGTGGCCATGTTTGATGAGTATACCTCATATGTAGCATTTATGCGTGGACCAAATAGTGAGAGGGTTAGGGACCGAGTTCCTGTTTTTCTCAAAGAAGAGTTCTAACTCTCTTATGATATTGGCTTTAACCTCTGGGTCTTGAATAAGGGATTCTTTTAGTCGCCACAAAGCATGTCTAGGTGACGATTGTTGTAGGGTTAAAGTTATGGAGATCGGGGCATGATCTGAAAGCGCAATGTGTCTGATCTGAGCCATAGATACAAGCGGGATCGTGGCATGAGGTACCAGGAAGAGATCTATCCTATGAGCCATGTACCGCAGAGAAAAAGGTGTAGTCTTTCTCCTGTGGATGGAGGATACGCCAAATGTCAACCAGCCGGTGTGAATGCAGTAAATCCCTAATCTGGTTTCGGAATCTCAGGGACAAGGCCGAGGAGCCCGTCGACGAATCTTTACGAGGATCCATGGTGAGATTGAGATCTCCCCCAAGCACCAGTGTACCCTCTGCGAATGAAGCTAGGGCGGATAAACACGTCTCGAGTACCGAAAGCTGATCCACATTAGGCAGGTAGAGGTTAGCAAAGGTGAACATTTGCGACTGAAGTGTACCTTTAACAAAGAGGTATCTACCCTCACAATCAGTATGAAGATCATCAGCTGCCAGGGTGTCAGAGAGCGTACCTCGGCGGGCAGGGTGCTCGCGGCGGTGTGCGGCAGGGCGCGTTGGCGCGCGCGTTCCTGTGGACCCCGCTGTGCGCGTTCCTCGCGGTGCTGGTGTGTGTGTCCGGGGTCGTCCTGTTGTGCACGCTGGCGTGCGGGGGCGCGCGCGCGGGCGTTGGCGGGTGCGCGCGCCTGTGTGTGCTGGTGCGCGCGCGTGCACGTCGTTTGGCGCCAAAAGATGCATTTAAGCCGGCGTCCCTCTGTGTTCAGTTCTGCCTGACCAACAGCTTGCCGTCCTAGTGCCTGACCCTGTATCTGAACTGTTCCTGATTACCTGTCGACCCGGCCTTGTCTCCTGGACCTCCCCTTGAACTCTGCCTGTACCTGACTTCTGCTTGTTTGACCATCCGTTTGCCTGCTCCACTGTACCTTTGCTGCCTGTCTGTTACCGAACCCGGCCTGCCTCCTGACCATCCGTTTGCCTGTTCCATTGGACTTCAGCTGCCTGTCTGTTGTCTACCCAGCCTGCTTCCTGACATACCTGCTCAGTTGTTGCCTGTGTTCCAGCCAGCTTCAGCCTTCTCACCAGTTAACCCTGCAGTATCTGGACTGTGCATACAGACTCTCATACCACTCTGTACTCTCGTGCCTCCTGTTTGCTCTACCAGGGTCCGCGAGTCGGACGCGTAAGGGAGCCTACCTTCTGCCCGAGCGGACTCGCCGGTCTGGTAAGTAGTAGCCTGACAGTATCAGGCAGCCATGACCGAGTCCGGGTAGGGGGCTTCTCCCATGGATGAGCTCTGCAGACATCTGGCGGGACTAACCCAAGCGGTAAAAAGCCTACAAGAGGGATATTCAAGTCTGGAAGAGCGTGTACAGGCCTTATCTGCACCCCCCGGCCCCCAGGGGACCGCAGCCGCAACCTCAGCACCCTCCGTAGTCATGTTACCTCCAGAGCCAAAGGTACCAGTACCAGAAAGATTTTTTGGAGACCGAAGTAGGTATCGTGCTTTCCTGAATGCATGTAATCTCTACTTTGCCCTTCAGCCACGCACATTCTCTTTGGAAGCCACTAAAGTGGGCTTCGTTATCCCCTTGTTATCTGGCGAACCTCAAACATGGGCCCACCGACTTTTGGAGCACAAGTCTGTCGTCTTGGAAAGCCTGGATGCTTTCTTCGAGGCTATGTCTCGACTTTACGAAGACTCCCAGCTAACCGCCACCGCTGAAGCCACCTTACACTCCCTTCGTCAAGGCCGTCGAGCGGCGGAGGATTACGCCGTTGAGTTCAGACGCTGGAGCTCTGATACGGCGTGGAATGACGCTGCTCTGCGCCACCAGTTTAGGATGGGGTTGTCAGATCCTCTCAAGGATGAGTTAGCACGGGTAGGGGTACCTCAGACCCTGGAAGAACTAATCAACCTGTCCATTCAAATTGACCGTAGGTTGAGAGAACGACGCACCGAAAGATCCACCAGTACCTATCGTCCCACCTGGATGCTCCCACAAGTTCCCTGTCCTCCCAGCAGATCTTCCGCTCCACCACCAGTTCCGACCAGTGATGCACCAGAACCCATGCAGCTCGGTCTGCTTCGTCCCTCCTTGACCCCAGAAGAGAAATTACGCAGACGGGCACATAACCTTTGCCTCTACTGTGGAGAACCTGGGCACTACGCCAGCAGTTGCCCCAACAAGACGCGTAAGTGCCGCTCTGCTGTTCATACCTGTGCCACTATTTTACCCACTGCTGGTGCACATCTAACTATCTCTGTCACTTTACAGCTTCCCGGAAAGGCTATCCAAGTTCCAGTAATTATTGATTCAGGAGCCTGCAGTTGTTTTATCGACCGGACCTTCGCTTCTCAACATGACATACCTCTCCAACCCAAAACTCAAAGCCTGGCTGTCCATCTTGCAGATGGCTCTGCCCTCTGTTCCGGTCCGGTCACTCAAGAAACCGTTCCCTTAGAAGCTATTATGGGCCCTCAGCACCGGGAATATCTCTGTTTGGATGCTATCTCCTCACCCCTTTTCCCAGTCATCCTCGGAATGCCATGGCTACAGGTTCACAACCCCCAAATCAACTGGGCTACTGGTAGTATTGAGTTTCTCTCAGGATACTGTCAACAACATTGTCTGCAAAGGGTCGACCGTGAGGTTACCCAACTTCTCTGTTTACATCCTGATGTTAACCTGCTTCAAGCCATTCCCGAGCCCTACCAAGATTTCGCGGATGTATTCAGCAAGAAAGGTGCAGAGATATTACCTCCACACAGGCCCTACGATTGTCCTATAGAATTGCTACCTGGAACCGAGGTACCCTTCGGCCGGATCTTTCCACTGACTGAGCAGGAGCTGGGCACCCTGAAGCAGTACCTAGATGAAAATTTGAAGAAGAAGTTTATCCGCCCGTCCACTTCCCCGGCCGGTGCTGGTTTATTCTTTGTAGAGAAGAAAGACCATTCTCTTCGGCCATGCATCGATTACTGTGAATTAAACAAGATAACGATTAAGAATCGCTACCCGCTTCCCCTGGTACCTGAGTTATTCCAAAGGCTGGGCACCGCCAGAATTTTCACAAAATTGGATCTTCGCGGTGCATATAATCTAATTCGCATCCGAGAGGGAGATGAGTGGAAGACCGCTTTTCGCACTCATTTCGGGCATTTCGAGTACCTTGTTATGCCCTTCGGTCTTTGTAATGCCCCAGCCACTTTCCAACACTTTGTGAACGACATCTTTAGAGAATTCTTGGACCTCTACGTCATTGTTTATCTGGATGACATTCTCATCTTTTCCTCTTCCTTGGCTGATCATCGCAGGCACGTCCGGAATGTTCTTGCTCGGCTCAGGCAACACGGCCTATACGCTAAACTTGACAAATGTGAATTCGAACTTCAAAGTATCCAATTTTTGGGACTCATTATTTCTGTAGAAGGTATTAAGATGGACCCACAGAAGGTGTCCGCCATCCTGGACTGGCCTGCACCTACAGACAAGAAAGGGGTCCAACGCTTCGCAGGATTTTCTCATTTTTATAGGAAATTCATTAAAGACTTTTCTAAAATCATTGCTCCCATCACGGAACTTACAAAACAGGGATCCCGATTCTGTTGGACGTCCAGGGCACAATCGGCTTTCGAGAAATTAAAGGGACTGTTCACATCTGCCTCTATCCTTAAACACCCTGACCCTGCTCTACCGTTTGTGCTGGAAGTTGATGCTTCGGAGATCGCAGTGGGGGCAGTACTCTCTCAGCGCCAGGGCCCCAAGGCCCTTTTGCTCCCAGTAGCATTCTTTTCCCGCAAACTCTCGTTGTCAGAAAGGAATTATGATGTGGGAGATCGGGAACTCTTGGCCATCAAGGCGGCTCTGGAGGAGTGGCGCTATCTTCTGGAGGGTGCTGTACATCCTGTTCTCATCTATACTGATCACAAGAACTTGGAATACCTAAGGTCGGCCAAGAGACTTAAACCACGACAGGCTAGATGGGCACTCTTCTTCTCCCGCTTCTCCTTTCACATCACGTACAGACCCGGCTCCAAACATGTGAAACCAGATGCATTGTCACGAATGTTTCATGATTCAAAGGAAATTGCTCCTCCAGACACTATCTTGCCGGTGGGAAATTTCTTACTTCTCCAGGGAGATTTAATTTCCAGAATAAGGCAAGCCTCCGCAGAAATTCCCCAACCTACTGGGACCAGCTTAAGCGATGGGTTGCTCTGGCACGAAGGCAAGATCTTGGTTCCTGAGAAACTTAGAGTGCCGGTATTGGAATTGTGCCACGACCACAAGCTGGCAGGTCATTTCGGGGCCCGGAAAATGACTGAACTGGTGCAACGCACCTTTTGGTGGCCACAATTATTGGAGGATTGTAAGAATTATGTAGGCTCTTGCCACACTTGTGCTCGGAATAAGAGTAATCGCACAAGGGCCTGGGGTTTGTTGAAACCCTTACCGATTCCCGACAGGCCTTGGAGAATGATTTTGATGGACTTCATTGTGGAGCTACCCCCATCTGAAGGTTTCTCGACCATCTTTGTGGTGATTGATAGACTTACCAAGATGGCACACTTTCTCCCCATGAAGGGTACACCCACAGCCGTAGAAACGGCGAAGATCTTTGTCAAAGAAATAGTGAGACTACATGGGGTACCCGCTAATATTGTGTCAGATCGTGGTGTCCAGTTCACCTCCCGGTTCTGGAAGGCACTATGTGGTGCTCTTGAAATTGAATTGGCATTTTCTTCGGCCTATCACCCTCAGACAAACGGCCAGACAGAAAGAACTAACCAGACGCTGGAGCAATACCGTTGCTTTTCTGTGTTTTCGCAAGATGACTGGGTGTCCCTGTTACCAGTCGCTGAATTTTCATACAACAATTCCCTACATTCAGCTATCAACCAGACTCCATTCTTTGCCAATTATGGATTCAACCCCTCCTCCCTTTCCAGCTCTTTTCTGGAATGTACCCTGCCAGCAGTGACTGAAACAATGGAGTTCTTCTCTAATAACTGTAAGATCTTGCAGGAGACCATGGCCCAGTCCCAGGCATCTTTTAAGAGGATGTTTGATAAGAAAAGACGTGGAGAACTTATCCTTGAGCCTGGTAACCAAGTGTGGCTATCCACAAGTAACCTAAAGATGGCTTGTCCTTCCAAGAAATTGGGACCTAAGTTTATGGGTCCTTTTCAGGTGAAAAGAAGAGTAAATGATGTCGCATATGAACTTAATCTGCCGGAGTCCCTTAGAATACACCCGGTCTTTCATGTATCATTGTTGAAACCAGTTGTTCCTGATTCCTTCTCTGACCGTAAGGCCAAGCCACCTGAGCCTATTATGATCAACAATGAGGAGGAATTCGAAATCGAGGCAATCTTGGATTGTAGAAAGAGGCAGAATCAGATCCAGTACCTCATTAAATGGAAAGGGTATGGACCCGAGGATAACTCTTGGGAGCCTGAAAGTAATCTCCATGCTGATGAATTGCTACAAGCCTTCAAGGACTCCCATGCAACCAGGTTGGCCCAGCTGGGCATCCGGAGGCTGCCCTTGAGGAGGGGGCACTGTCAGAGAGCGTACCTCGGCGGGCAGGGTGCTCGCGGCGGTGTGCGGCAGGGCGCGTTGGCGCGCGTTGGCGCGCGTTGGCGCGCGCGTTCCTGTGGACCCCGCTGTGCGCGTTCCTCGCGGTGCTGGTGTGTGTGTCCGGGGTCGTCCTGTTGTGCACGCTGGCGTGCGGGGGCGCGCACGCAGGCATTGGCGGGTGCGCGCGCCTGTGTGTGCTGGTGCGCGTGCGTGCACGTCGTTTGGCGCCAAAAGATGCATTTAAGCCGGCGTCCCTCTGTGTTCAGTGCTGCCTGACCAACAGCTTGCCGTCCTAGTGCCTGACCCTGTATCTAAACTGTTCCTGATTACCTGTCGACCTGGCCTTGTCTCCTGGACCTCCCCCTGAACTCTGCCTGTACCTGACTTCTGCTTGTTTGACCATCCGTTTGCCTGCTCCACTGTACCTTTGCTGCCTGTCTGTTACCGAACCCGGCCTGCCTCCTGACCATCCGTTTGCCTGTTCCATTGGACTTCAGCTGCCTGTCTGTTGTCTACCCAGCCTGCTTCCTGACATATCTGCTCAGTCTTGTTGCCTGTGTTCCAGCCAGCTTCAGCCTTCTCACCAGTTAACCCTGCAGTATCTGGACTGTGCATACAGGCTCTCATACCACTCCGTACTCTCGTGCCTCCTGTTTGCTCTACCAGGGGCCGCGAGTCGGACGCGTAAGGGAGCCTACCTTCTGCCCGAGCGGACTCGCCGGTCTGGTAAGTAGTAGCCTGACACAGGGTAAGGTTTTGGCCAGGAGGATACTCGTGCCCTTTGATTTTGTGGAGGGCGAGACACTGTGGTACACAATTGGGAAATGCTTGCTGTGGAGTTTTGGAATCTTATCGGCCCTGTAGTGGGTCCCTTGCAAGAATGCTACTTGAGGTCTTTGCCTCCAGAGCTCAGCGAGACAACTGGAATGTTTTTCTGGAACATTTAAGCCTTTCACGTTGCAGGACACAAATTTCAAAGACATGTCCGGTGGGGTGAGGCCGGACCGCCGGACCCCGCCAGGAACCAGGACTGTAGGTAGTGTGGCGAGAGGGAAAGAGGGGAGAGGGAAAGAGGACTGGTTTAGGAGGCCTGAGGAGAGGGTAGGAAGGGGATACAATGAAAGGGACAGGTAAGAGGAGGATACTAAAGTGAGAAACGGGAAGGGAAGATGGGAGAGAAAGGAGAAAAAAGAAAACTAAATCTCCAAACAGAGGGCTACTGCCTATTTAGGCAGCCAGGGCCTAGTGGGGGAAGAGGTAAGGCACTTCAGAGGTCGGGCCCCCAGATCATGGGGCCCCCCCAGCCCCCCCGTTTAGGGCGGTCCAAATCCGCCATGGATTTGGTATACTTCTTGTTATAGAAATAACCCCAGAGGGGAACATAAAATAACTTAAACATTGAACCGTAGCAGGAGTGTTAGCAAAATTAAAACAAAAACAGTCCCCAACAACACTAGAATACTGTCATTAGCCCCAAGACTGAAGAGCCTACTCTCTCCCCCAGGGTCTGGGCCCAGAGAGAGCGAGCTGAAGACCCATCACATAACCATATCCTATTAAAGAAAAAAAAAAAAAGAAAAAAGGGGGGGTTGGGAAAGGGAGTGGGAGGAAGGGGGGGAAAAGGGGAAGGAAAGGGGGAAGGCGGGAGGGAAGGGGCCAACTGCGACAAAATATCAACTCTATGTAAACTCACACACAACCCAAGACCTCGTCACGTTTGGATACACATGAGTAAATCAGAATACCGGGTCTCCCTGCGGGCAACGGGGGCGAAACACCCCGCGGGTCGGAGCTGTATCAGATATATAGAGGGACGTAAACCAGCCTCTATTTTGATGATTTCCATCTGTTCCGATTCTCTCACCAGAAGCCGCCCCCGCACCCACAAGAAGCCCCCCAGAAGCCCGACACCGTGGATTGATATCTATCCTTTTGTAAAGCGTACCCATATAGGAGGCAGAGACTCGATTGGGAGGGGGTCTTTAAGTGACTGTTCCCGTGAACACCTGTTGTTTGGTAGTATTTAATCTCCACTGGGGTTTATTTTTTTTGCTAAACAAACAAAAAATAAGGAAAATTTTGAAAAAAAAAAAAAAGTTTCATAGTTTGTTATAAAATTTAGGAAACAAGTAATTTTTCTCCTTCATTGATATGCGCTGATGAGGCGGCACTGGTGGGCACTGATGGGCTGCACTGATGAGCACTGATAGGCTCAGATAAGGCGGTACTGATGGGCACAGATAAGGCGGCACTGATGGCCACTGATAAGATGGCACTGATGGGTGGCACTGATGGGCACTGATAGGTGTTACAGATAGGTACCACTGATAGATGGCACTGATGAGTGGTACTGATAGGTGGCACTGATGGAAACTGGGCACTGGTATGTGACACTGATGGGCACTGGTAGGTGAAACTGATGGGCAGCACTGTTGATGAGGCACTGGTGACATTGATAGGTGGCACGGTGGGCACTGATAGGTGGCACTGGCAGGTGGCGCTGGTGAGCGCTGGTAAGCGGCACTGATTTGCACTGGTAGGTGGCAATGGCAGATGACACAGGTGGGCACAGATAAGCTTGTGGCTGCTCTCCTTGATCGGGACCTCTGACAGCCGCCGGTAAACGTTTTTTTTTTTTTTAAATAGCCGATTACCGGCTCTGTTTACATCACATGATCAGCTGACAGCTTATCACGTGGTAAGGGGTTGGGGTTGACCCCTTACTCCAATTTGTGATCCAGCGAGTCTCATAGACTTGCTGATCATAGAGCACACTGCTCCCACCCTGCAGGGGGGCGCACAGGTTACTCGAGCGCGGGAGGACATCTATTGACGCCCTCCCAGCAAAGTAAGTCCATGCTGTAGCCATCAATATTTTGTGTGGCCATCATTATTTTCCAACACTGCTTTAACCCTCTTGGGCATGGAGTTTACCAGAGCTTCGCAGGTTGCCACTGTAGTCCTCTTCCACTCCTCCATGATGACACCATGGAGCTGGTGGATGTTAGAGACCTTGCGCGCCTCCACCTTTAATTTGAGGATACCCCACAGATACTCAATAGGGTTTAGGTCTGGAGACATGCTTGACCAGTCCATCACCTTTACCCTCAGCTTCTTTAGCAAGACAGTGGTCATCTTGGAGGTTTTTTTGGGGTCTTTATCATGTTGGAATACTGCACTGTGGCCCAATCTCTGAAGGGAGGGGATCATGCTCTGCTTCATTTCACAGTACATGTTGTCATTCATGGTTCCCTCAATGAACTGTAGCTCCCCAGTGCCAGCAGCACTCATGCAGCTCCAGACCATGACACTCCCACCACATTGCTTGACTGTAGGCAAGACACATTTGTCTTTGTACTCCTCCTAACCTGGTTGCCGTCACACATGCTTGGCACCATCTGAACCAAATAAGTTTATATTGGTCTCATCAGACCACAGGACATGGTTTCAGTAATTCATGTCCTTAGTCTGCTTGTCTTCAGTAAATTGTTTGCGGGCTTTCTTGTGCATCATCTTTAGAAGAGGCTTCCTTCTGGGATGACAGCCATGCAGACCACTTTGATGCAGTGTGCGGCGTATGGTCTGAGCACTGACAGGCTGACCCCCCACCCCTTCAACCTCTGCAGCAATGCTGGCAGCACTCATATGTCTATTTCCCAAAGACAACCTCTGGATATGACGCTGAGCATGTGCACTCAACTTCTTTGGTCGACCATGGCGAGGCTTGTTCTGAGTGGAACTTGTCCTGCTAAACTGCTCTATGGTTTTGCTGCAGCTCAGTTTCTGGGTCTTGGCAATCTTCTTATAGCCTAGGCCATGTTTACATAGAGCAACAATTCTTTTTTTTCCAGATCCTCAGAGTTCTTTGCCATGAGATGCCATGTTGAACTTCCAGTGACCAGTATGAGAGAGTGAGAGCAATAACACCGAATTTAACACACCTGCTCCCCATTCACACCTGAGACCTTGTAACACAAACGAGTCACATGACATCGGAGAGGGAAAATGGCTAACTGGGCCCAATTTGGTCACTTTGGTCAATTTTTCACTTAGGGGTGTACTCACTTTTGTTGCCAGCGGTTTAGACATTCATGGCTGTTTGTTGAGTTATTTAGAGGGGAAAGCAAATCTACACTGTTCAGGGTGTGAGGGTGTGGCACTACAATTTTTACCTATTTATTATTATTATTATTATACAGGATTTATATAGCGCCAATAGTTTACACAGCGCTTTACAACATTAGGGAGGACAGTACAAGTACAATACAATTCAATACAGGAGGAATTAGAGGGCCCTGCTCGTTAGAGCTTACAATCTAATAGCTATTTGAGATGTTGTTACAATAAAGATTATAAAAATAGGGAAATAAAGAAACTTGAAAATGTTGTTAAAAAGAATACAGAAATTGGAATACATTGCTATTTATTATGTGAAGTAATATTGGCTCTCTCTAGGACTAAAAATATGTATTGAATTTGAATGATGTTCAGTGAAGTAAATACTTACAATGAACTAAGTAACATGTATATCGACCCTTCTAAATCATAATTTTCACCCTCTCCTCCGCTAAAAAGGAAAATCTACATCTGTGCTTTGTGTCTGTTCCGAAGTCACAGGCCACGTCTGGTTTTTGTTTTCTTTAAGACCCGCTCTGATTTTTTTTTTCAAGAGCAATTGTCTTCATATATCCAAGTTATTGAAACCATTTGCTAAAACTATTTACTTTTTTATCCTGACAAAGGGTCTGAAACAGAGCTGTCTGTGTGTAAAATATTGCATACCACAAGCACACCTCCTGCCCCCTGCCAGCAGCACAGCACTCTCTGTAAAGATAGCTGATATATGACTCTCCGTTTATTTAGAAAGTTAACATGTAGAAGCGAGCTTGTACAAATCAATTACACACTCCCACAGGGTATGCAGGTTTGGGAGTAGGGATGGGTTTTTCAGGCTTGTTGCAACCATGGGTTCAAGGCAAATCCTGGAGAAACTGTTTCAAAGAAAGCATAAGGAAATCTGAAAAAATATATAGTGGGGCTTGGGGTCAGTAAGGAACTTGTACTTTAATTCTGCTTGCTAACTCTCTTGGCAAACAATCCACTTGCTGTCTTTTATTTATTTATTTTAGGTACTTATATTAGTGCTGTCAATTTACACAGCACTTTACATATACATTGTAAATTCAGTCCCTACCCCTCAAGGAGCTTACAATCTGAGGTCCCTAATTAACATTCGTACATACAAGGCCAATTTAGACAGGATCCAATTAACAGCTCTTTGGAGTGTGGGAAGAAACCCACACAGGCACAAGGAGAACATGCAAACTCCAGGCAGGTAGTGTCATGGACAGGATTTGAACCAATGGACCCTTTTGCTGCTAGGTGAAAGTGCTAACCATTACACCACTGTGCCACCCACTTTTTATGTTCTTCTTATTAGGGGCCCTTGTTTTTCACTTTATTTGTGGTTGATTTGATAACAGCAGTCAATTTAGGATTTTACTCCATCAGTAGCACACTTTTTCTTTTTTTTTTTTTTGCTGCAAAGTTTCCATAAAATGGATTTTTGTTTCAGGGTGTACTATTGGGGTGTTTTTTCTTTACATTGGGATTGTATTGTTTTCTTTATTCTATGGAAATAGGGCCTTTATAAGTTTAACTGATCCCCATAGATAAAATTAAAGTTAGTTGTATCTGCAGTATCATAAAGATGAAGTCTTACTACACCTTCTTTTCTCCTGCTGTCCCCATGTGATAAATTATATGTTATATGTTATCCTGTCTTTCTAGCTTGTCTCCTTGCTGAGATAACATGGTTGACAGCACACCCCCCCCCCCCTGCTTTTAGATATGATTGACAGCACTTGTTTCAAGAGCCAGGCACTTTCCAGAGACATCACTAGCTATGCATGGGGAGGAAGTGTGTCATATAATTACATAGTTACATAGTTAGTCAGGATGAAAAAAGACACAAGTCCATCTAGTTCAATCATAAAAATAAATAAAAAACAATATCATACTATCCCATATACCCAATCCTATACCCACAGTTGATCCAGAGGAAGGTGAACAACCCCATTAAAGCATGATCCAATTTGCTACAGCAGGGGAAAAAATTCCTTCCTGACCCCCCTGAGAGGCAATTGGTTTTTCCCTGGATCAACATTGCCTATAAATATCAGTATCCAGTTATATTATGTACATTTAGGAACTAACCCAGGCCTCTCTTAAAGCAATCTACTGAGCTGGCCAGAACCACCTCTATTCCACATTTTTACAGCTCTTACTGTGAACAAACATTTTGGTATTTGGAGATGAAATCCCTTTTCCTCTAGACATAAAGAGTGCCCCCTTGTCCTCTGTGTTGACCGTAAAGTGAATAACTCAACACCAAGTTCACTATATGGCCCCCTTATATATTTGTACATGTTGATCATATCCCCCTTAATCTCCTCTTCTCAAGAGAGAATAAATTCAGTTCCTCTAATCTTTCCTCATAGCTGAGCTCCTCCATGCCTCTTATGTTTGGTTGCCCTTCTCTGCACTTTCTCCAGTTCCCCGATATCCTTTTTGAGAACTGGTGCCCAAAACTGAACTGCATATTCCAGATGAAGTCTTACTAATGATTTGTGCAGGGGCAAAATGATATCTCTCTCTCACTCTGGAGTCCAAACCTCTCTTAATTGCTCGTTTTGTAAACCGCAGCTTGGCATTGCATGTTATTATTGAGCTTATGATCTACCAAAACCCCCAGATCCTGCTCCACTACAGATCCCCCCCAGTTGTACTCCCCCTAGTATGTATGATGCATGCATATTCTTAGCCCCCAAGTGCATAACTTTACATTTATCAACATTAAACCTCATTTGCCACTTAGTCACCCCAATTAGACAGTGCATTGAGGTCAGCTTGTAAATTGGAGACATCCTGTATGGACGTTATTCCACTGCATAGTTTGGTATCATCTGCAAAGACTGAAATGGTACTTTTAATGCCACACCCTATATCATTTATAAAGATATTAAAAAGTAAGGGTCCCAACACTGAACCTTTGGGTACACCACTGATAACCTTAGACCATTCAGAGTAAGAATTATTAACCACTACTCTCTGAATTCTGTCTTTTAGACAGTTTTCTATCCATTTACAAACTGATCTTTCCAAGCCTGTAGACTTTACCTTACACATTAGTCGTGTGTGGGGAACTGTATCGAACGCTTTTGCAAAATCCAAGTATACCACGTCCACAGCCACCCCTCTGTCCAAGGTTTTACTTACCTCTTCATAAAAAGAAATCAGATTTGTTTGACAACTTCTGTCTTTCATGAATCCATGCTGTCTAATGCTTAAAATATTTTTTTCCAGCAAGAACTAATTTATGTGGTATTTTATTAAACTCTCCAGTATCTTCCCGGCTATAGAAGTTAAACTAACAGGTCTCTAGTGACTTGGTAAAGACTTTGTTCTCTTTTTAAAAAATAGGCACCACATTGGCCCTACGCCAGTTCATTGGTACTAATCCTATCATTAATGAGTCTCTATGCTCAACTACAGAGCATATAAGAGTTAAAAAACCCGGACAGCTCGCATGCCTTTTTTTTCTGTTTATTGTTTCTGATCATGCAGAGTCTTTCGTATCTAATTTTTCTCATATGAAAATCGTACAAAAACTGTACACATTAAACAAAAATCGTTTGTTCTTTTCACATACAAGAAACATTTTGGAGTTTGTCCCTTTGTAAATTTTTGTTTTCAAAGTCGGACTTGGATATTGGAAGTTGTGTACACACTATACGAAAAGCAAACGATCGTGCCTCGTATGGAATTTTTCTTCCGATTTTCTCATAGTTTGTACCCCTCTTCAGTTATTCTGTTTGAATGAATTTAAAAGTAAAGAATGATTTACCGGTACTATGCAAGTCAAGACAAGGCTCCCATTTTCTGTGCTGTAGTCTGTTTTTCACTTGGTACAGGAATATTGACCCAACACCCCTCCCTCTTGCTGTTTCAGTACTGAGGGAGAAGAGCTTTGATTTGAGAGGTGAGCTATCCGTACTTTATTTTTCTACTTTCTGTGTCACTGTACTGAGAATAAATGAGCTTTCTTCATAAAGAAAGCTCAGGTATCTCGAGATTTCTTTATAAATTAATATCCACTTAGTTTAGGAGCTATCACTACAGGTGCATTCATTACACTGGTTTGGTGGTAACTGAGCATTTACACCACCATACAATTGACATTCCAAAAAATCAGGCTTAGATTATTGGAGGGGCATAAATGTAGGAGGACAGTGAATAAAGAAGGGATTTTCATTGCAGGACATCAGTAGATCATTGAAGAGGCTAAGGAAATTATTGTATATGCACTAACCTGTGGCCTGTGCCTTTTGACTCTAGTTAACTTATGCCTGTCCTTGCTATTTACAAATGTCCTTCTCCCTCATTGACATGTCCTGCTACTAGCTGATGTAACACTACTGTATTGGCTGCAGTGTCTTAAAGTGAACTTCATCTTGTGCAGTCAATTTTTAAAAAAACACACATTTTTTCTTTTTTTTTTAAATATTTCTTACCTTTTAGATTTTTCTAAATATAAAATTACATTTGTAGGTCCCAGTGGTCCCAGTAGGTTCTAAAACACTGTGAAGGTTTGTATTTTTGTTTGTATTATCATTTTTAAAAAACATTATATCAATAGTGCAGCAGAAATTTTTTGTAACCTTGGCCAGATCTGTGCCTTTCCACAATTCTGTCTCTGAGCTCTTCAGGCAGTTCCTTTGACCTCATGATTCTCATTTGCTCTGACATGCACTGTGAGCTGTAAGGTCTTATATAGACAGGTGTGTGGCTTTCCTAATCAAGTGCAATCAGTATAATCAAACACAGCTGGACTCAAATGAAGGTGTAGAACCATCTCAAGGATGATCAGAAGAAATGTTAAATATATGAGTGTCACAGCAAATGGACTGAATACTTAGGACCATGTGATATTTCAGTTTTTCTTTTTTAATAAATCTGCAAAAATGTCAACAATTCTGTGTCTTTCTGTCAATATGGAGTGCTGTGTGTACATTAATGAGGAAAAAAATGAACTTAAATGATTTTAGCAAATGGCTGCAATATAACAAAGAGTGAAAAATGTAAGGGGGTCTGAATGCTTTCCGTCTCCACTGTATATACTAGACTGCTTGCACTGAATATATAGTCTACTCCGAATGCACTGTACATATATGTATATATATATATATATATATATATATATATATATATTGTGAAATTTTGGCATTTATATTGAAAATATGACTAATCATGCCAAAAGAAAAAAAGGGGAGGGTTCAAATGAAACAAACCCCTAGTCGGACTTTGAGGCACAGCAAACCAAAGGGATCATATGCAAAGTAACAATATAATAAACTTTATTAAATACATATACAAGAAATAACAAGGACATTGACAAATAATAAAAATCATCTATATAGAAATATACATGATGTGAGCCCCGATGCGTCTATGCGTTTTGTTATAAAACTTCCTTTAGGGCGCATTCAGGTTTCAAAAAGTGCAACGAGAAGGAGAAAAGGTCTCACTATCTAAAGATAAAAACAGAAGTATAAATACATGTAAATACACAATACCGCACAACAACAAATGAGACTCAATGACCTTTGTATAGAACATCAGATACTATATAAGTCCATAAAATTACCTTGCAAGGAGGTTTCCGAAGACTACAATGAATGATTATAGACAAGAATCTTTTTATTTTATGTATAATGTATATTTCTGCTATGGATGCGGGAAACTTGTCATAGGAAGTAAGTGACCGTCGACTGAAAAAAAAAAAAAAAAAATAAAGAATAAAATAATTAAGTATACAAAATAATCAAGAAGCAGATAAATGGTAAGATATATATACCTGTGGTAATATAGATTTTAGCTATGGGTTCATTCCCAAAATGGGAAATCCACAAGTTGCCACTAAATCACAATGGTAAGTATCCATGCTACAAAAAAGCAAACCAGGGCTAAAGAAAGCCCATGTATAGTATACATTCAATGGTCCATGTGGAGGAACAAAGATATATTCATAGAACCTATAGAAATAAACATAGAAGGAATATATGAGAAAAACCCAAAATAGGCATATATAGATAGTCCATATAGGCTCAGGGAGCACATTTGAGGAGAAAAGTAAGGTGAAAACAAGATGCATTCTCTCCATAGAATTGAGTGCGGTTTTCCTGAAGACAGGCAGCGATGTTCCTAAATGAAAGGCCAGTGAACAACTGCTAAAATTGTCTTATCTTGGCGCCAAAAGGGAGTCCGTCCTTGGCGCCAAAATAATATGTCCGCCCTTGGCACCAAAATGATTTCGATCTCCAAAAAATTGGGTAGTCACAACTTAAGCCAGCCCCATAGAAACGCACCTATTGGATTGAGCAAGAATTCTCATTTGGGAATCAAACCCTCTGACAAGGGCAGCAATGTAGTTTTGTTGGATGAACTCCAATACAGAAACATGTGCTGGGATATACTGAAAAATAGACAGTGGTACAAACCAATCTCAGCTAGCATCATTGCCAAATTTAATCTTGAATATGAACAAATTATACACTCAGCCCTTGAGGAGGGCTTGATTACCAAAGAGATTCTTGAGGGCATACAGGTCGCACACCCTAGGACCCCAACATTTTTTTTTTTCTTTCTCCTTTTTTTTTTTTCCCTTTCCTTTCCCTTTTTTTTTCCTTCCACTTCAGAAACCAATAAATAGAGGGTTAAATCAGCTCGATGTTCATTGACTGTCGCCTTCTCAGGTTCTCAGGTTCACATCATAGTGGATCATGCATTACCCCAATTCCTTTTATGCCATCCCTATGAATACTTTAATGCATCACTTTAGCATCAAGTCCCCCCTTACTCCAGACACCTAGGCTCAATCTGTAGCTATGCTAAAGCCCAGTATCAAGTGGGACTTTATCATTTTCTGGGTCAGATTGGAGGGGAAAAGAACACATAAAAGGAAGTATAAATACAGGAAAGATAAAAGAAAAACAGGAGAAGGATATATAATAGAAAACTTATGGGCTCCCCATGCCCGTCATCTGCTGAGCTGCCCGGTATTTCACGAGAGATTTACCTGTTCCCAAATCCACCCCCCACCCCCCCTCAATATTTAACCTGCATCCATCTAGATGATTTATTTAAATAAAAAAGAGAAAAAAAAATATGCATATCAAAATCACTTCGCTATAGCACTCCTTGTCCTCAAGGATCTCAGTTACCTATATAACTATGTTAAGCCCCTCTCTTGGTCTAATCCTACGCCTTGCCTACTAGGGACATCCTGCTTTCCCTAGCCATGGCTTCCATATGCTTTCAAATTCCTGAAGGTTGCCTCTCTTTATGTACTCCACTCTTTCCCTACTCAGGGTTTCATTAATAGTAGAGATCCAGTCTTTCACCGAGGGGGGGTCTTTTGATTGCCATCTTAGTGTTATCATCTTCCTGGCCTGAAACAAGGCTCACGTAATGGCCAGCGTGGTGCTCAGTCTCTCTCCCAGCACTCTTCTATACCCCAGAATACAGGTTATGGCCTCCTTTACTACTATAGTGCCAAAGATACTTCCCAAGTTCCCGGTTACCTCCTCCCAGTATCTAAATAACTTGGGACACCTCCACAGCATATGGATGAGGTCTCCCGACCTCCGACATCTGGGACAGTTGTCGTTAGGCCTTCTCCCAAATTTAAAGTCTTTTAGGTGTATAGTAGGCTCTATTCAACAAGAGCAGATGAGAGAGCCTCTGTGAAGGGGACACAGAGACCTGGACACTCAGCTCCAAGGTTTTCACCCATTGTTCCTGGGTCATTCCCCCTATATCCTCTTCCCATTTAGCTTTTAGCCCGTAGAGTATCCCCCCGCTGTTGTCTGATTTACTTAATTGATCATAAATTCTTGAGATTAGCCCTCTAGTAGGGTTTACCTGCATTATGCTCTGAAATAGAGGCATTTCTTCCCAACACAGAGTCTGAGCTTTAAATTGTGCTTTAAGGGCATGTTCTAGCTGGAGATATAAGAAGAGAGAACTCCACGGTAGCTTGAATTCCCCTACTAACTCAGGGAAACTCTTTAGCTTGGTGCCATTATAAAGCTGGCTTAGCCTTCTGATGCCAAGATTCTCCCACTCCCTAAAAGTGCCTATTTTAAGGACTTCCTGTAAATTGCAATTATTCCAGATAGGAGAGTAGACTGTTGGATCTTCATATCTCATCATTTTCTTGACTGTTTTCCAGAGTTTAGTTAGCAGTTTTAAAGTTGGATAATCGTCATGGAACATATCCGCCTCTAGAGTTTCAATTATAGTATTATGTGGAGTACTTAGCAATAGTAATTTGCCATTGGGGGTGCCACCTTTCGGTATCCCACATCCCAGCAGCTGCTGTAGCTGAGTTGCTAAGAAGTAGCGCTCGGGGTGTGGGAGGGCAAAGCCCCCCTCCCGAGTGGGAAGCTGGAGCACTCGAAGTCGAATCCTGGCTTGCTTCCCTTTCCATATCAACTCCCTAAAGAGGCTATCAATTCTTTTAAACCACTTCTTGCCAATCCAGACTGGCGAGTTGTGCAGGATGTATAGCAATTGTGGCATCTAAACCATTTTTATTAAGCTACACCTTCCTGCGGCGGACAGGGGCAAACGCCTCCAGACTCCTATTTTTTGTTTCAGTTTTGTTAAAAGAGGGACGAGGTTTGTGCTGATATATAGGGTGGGGTCCTTCGTCAGAACTATTCCCAGGTATTTCAGGGCATCCATCATTACCATCTGGGGTATATTGCATGCTATTAACTCGCTAATGGGATCTATCGGCAAGAACTCGGACTTCTCCCAGTTTATCTCTAAACCAGAGAAACTGCCGAAGTCCTTCACTATCCTCATCGCACCCAGTAGTGAATTTCTCGAGTCCCCCAGGAATAACAAAATGTCCTCCGCATAGAGCGCGATTTTTTCTTCGCCCGATTTTCTCAGGAAGCCAGTTATCGCACTGCTTTCCCTTATGGAGATGGCCAGGGGTTCCATCGCCAATGCGAACAGCAAAGGAGAGAGAGGACACCCCTGCCTAGTCCCCCTTTCCAACTCAAACCAGTCTGAGAATTCGTTATTATTTTTAGTCTTGCCTTAGGGCGGGTATATAGCATTCTGATCCACCCTATAAAGGACGGGCCAAGTCCGAATTTCTCCAGCACGCGCCATATATAGCCCCACTCCACGCTATCAAAAGCCTTAGATACATCGAGGGTCATTAACGCTCTCGAGCCTACATTCTCCGATGGTGACTGTAAATTCAAAAACGCTCTTCTAATGTTCAAGCTCGTAGATCTGTTGGCTATAAAGCCCGCCTGGTCCTCATGGATCAATTTATGAATAACTCCGTTCAATCTCACTGCTAGTACCTTGGCGAGAATTTTTACGTCAGTACAAAGTAGAGAGATTGGTCTATAGGCGGCCACATCCAATGGGTCTTTCCCTTCCTTCTGTAAGACGGTGATTGTTGCTTCTAGCATTGAAGCAGGCAACTGACCCCCCTCAAGTGACCCCTCCAGAGCTTTTAGTAGTTCAGGGATCAACACTTCACCATACTGCCTATATGTCTCGCTTGGAAGGCCATCGGGCCCGGGTGACTTAAGGCTTGCCATGCCCGCTACTGCTTGATGCAGTTCTGCTACCGTTATTGGAGAGTCTAATATGGCTCTTTCTTCCTGTGATATAGTAGGAATCGGCAGCCCCTCCAAGAAGTCCTCCATCTTAGCCTCCTTACCCTTTTTCTGCGAGGAGTAGAGTTTTTTTATAATAAACCCTGAAGGCTTGTACAATTTCTGGGGTGCTTGATGCTATATCTCCACTCTGTGATCTAATAGCGAGGACCGTGGATGGAGCTGCATTTGATTTTACTAGCATAGCCAATGTTCTTCCCACTCTTTCGCCCTCCACCATAAATTCCTGTCTCCGAAGAAGGCGCCTAGTCTCTGCTTTCTGCATGACCACTAATTTATACTTTTGTTGTTTCTCTTGCCAAGTGCTTTCCAACTCCAGGGTTGGATTTCTAATAAAATTATTTTCGGCCTCGAGAGCGTCCCTCAGAGTGCTCTCTTCCTCACTCCTAGCATCTTTATTGAATTTAGCCATCTGCTGTATTAGAACCCCTCTAAGAAACGCCTTGAGGGTGTCCCATAGCACAGGGGGAGACACCGAACCCTGATTGAACTCCACAAACTCCCTTAAGATGGGGAGAATCCCCTCCGATTTTTTAATTACTTCGAACCAGTGCGGGCTCATACTCCAACTCTTTCTAAAATACATGCTTAATTTAGCCACGTCTACCCTGCTTTATTAAAATTTACTACAAAAAGTGCCTGCATGTGCAAAAATAATCTGTAAGTGAAGGTCTGGATACCTCCAATGTAATTTCTAGTGGTGTAAGTGTTCGTGAGAAATGATTTACCCACCCTATTTCCCCTCCCTCCCATCTTCCCACCCCCTCCCTTCCCTCCCCACCCACCCTCCCCTACCCTCCTGCCCCATCCCCCTCCCCCCCCCACCCGTACCCACCTATCTAGGTATACCCCCTGGGGATTTACCATGACCGTTACCTCTTACACTAACACCGCCCTTTTACACCAAATCTTCCACTCACAACACCACACCGCCCTACACACAGACAGCTATGTGCACCCAACCCCTCCCGTCCCCTTATAACAGAAACCATTAACAGATGGCAGGAAGGGGTAGAAACTTAAGGAACACCCCCCACCAGGGCAAAAAAGAAAAAGAAGCAAAAAGAAGAAAAGAAAACAAAAATACAGCCCCTATACCTCCCAGTGCCCTGTCGTGTCATCTTATTGATACACCGGCCTATTATATCTTCCCCCATTCTCTACGTGGAATTCGTAATTTTTTCCCTATTATCTTCAAGCCACTTCTCAACTTCAGCAGGGGAGTTAAAAAACAGAGTCTCCCCCAGGGCCGCAACCCGCAACCTTGCCGGGTATAAAAGAGCATAGGACAACTTAAATTTTTGTAGATTGCGTTTTACCTGGGTAAACTCTGCTCTACGCCTCTGCAAATCCGGAGAGAAGTCGGAATAAAACGATATTTTTGCACCTTTAAAAAAAACCTCCCCTGCTTCCCTGATCTTCCGTAGCAAAGTCACTTTATCCTGATAGTTAAGAAATCTCAGGAGGAGGGGTCTCGGGTGGCCCCCCTCCGGCGGTGCCCTGAAAGGGATCCTGTGAGCTCTTATGATGGAGAACGAAGCCGAGAATGATTCTTTCCCGATTAGCTCCCCCAACCATTTTTCTAGGAATGCAATTGGATTGGCGCCCTCACTCCTTTCAGGTAGACCTATCAGCCTCACATTATCTCTTCTACTCCTGTTCTCCATCTCATCCATTTTAGAGGCTTGTTTAGATAACTGTTCCTTCAGCCATTTTATTTCTTTGATTATTGGGAACACATTATCTTCTAGCCCACTGACTCTTTCTTCCAGGGCCGCTGTTCTCTCTGCCGTTTTCTGTAGATCTTGTCTAACCAGTAACAGATCTGCTTTAACACCTTTCATCTGTTCACAGAGATCTTTAAGCGAACCGTTACACACCCCTACAGCCATGAATACATCCGTTAAGGTTGGTTCTCTATTCAAGGGTAAATTTGGGTCGTTTATTAGCTCCAAATTCACGTTTGTGTTTTGATCACTTAGCCCTGGACCTTTATTACATGATGATTTGGAAGACTGGGTAGCGAGAGCAACCCCTGAGGGCTGTGAATGAGGCTGGCCCTGGCTTTTCCTATCCAATGCCCCCCCCCCCTGTTGACCCTTCTGCTGCGTCCCTTTTTTTGGAGGGGTCAGAGCAGAGGCATGAGCATATTGCTCCAGTTTTGCTGCTGCTGATGCTGCTGCAGCATGCTGCGAGTTTTTCTCTTTAGAGGAGCGTAGATTCTGCATCATTTACTCTTATAGGTATAAGTATACTCTAACAGCAAGAAATTAGTTACTGACAGTTACTGACTTCCTCCGCAAGTCCAAGAGGATCTAAGGGGAAGGAAGAGGAAAGGGAAGCCGCTGCACCTCTCTGCACTCATCTACCCACTGTATAGAGCATCTACCATATTACTTTAAAAAGTAGAGTGTATGAAGCGGGGTAGATCTCTTCACTCTTATACACCCCGATAAGGAGAAGGAGAGTTCAAACAAAGGGAAACCACAGTACCTTAAGTGGCCGGGGTGGGGTAGCTCCCTACACCCATAAGCACCTCAGTTACGACAGTAATTAGTGCAGCCCCCCTCCTACACCGTAGTTTGCACAGTTGGTTAAATGCCGCTAAGGCAGTCGCCAGCAGTCTACGGTTAGTAGGGTATGTATGCCGAGTATCCCGACCCACACCTAAACCTCTCCCCTTGCAGCTACTGAGGAGCCCAGGGCTTTAGCTAGTTTATAATGGCCCCACCTAAAGATGGGGGGATTGGTGTATTCTTAATAGCACCCCGGGAAGCCCCCACTGCCCCTATTCCCACGCCCGTCTCAGCAACACAAAGCAAAAAAAAAAAAGGGAAAAAGAGTATATTTTGCTTCCTGTATTAGCTCACTCTGCTCCCAAACTTAGTATTACCCAAGCAGCAAGTAAAGCAAAACGCTGACACACATAGATAATTATGTTACTGCACAGATGTCACATTACCAGGAATTGCTTCTAATCCAAGGGTTGTCTAACATTTTTAAAACAGCATCTGGTTACCATATTAGTGACTCCATACTATACCAGCTCTAGCCGACTTCTGTTCCGTGACTAGCATGGGGACGGGGAAGTGAAAGTGAAAGCTGCTTGTCTCGCAGCAGCGTGCAGGGGATGACGTCTCTCCTGAAGGATTCCTCAGCGCTCACCGCCCATTAAGAGGTTGAAGGACCTTTAGCAGAGAAACAGGAGGGGCAGCATGACACCGAGCTCGCAAGTACAGGCATCAGCTAGGGAGCCAAAGCCATCCGGTATGCCGTTCATATGGCCGAGGGGGAGAGATGAGAACGGAGGTGGGACGGAGCACACAGCGTCCTTGCTCACACTCACTCCATGCGGCCGCTCACCAAGCACCCGCCCATCCGGTCACGCCCCGCTCCTGACCCACTGCACCAGGACCCCAACATTTTATGCTTTTCCCAAAACGCATAAAAGTCTTCGTAATCCCCCTGGACGACCTATCGTCTCTGGGGTGGACTCTATTACTGAACGGCTAGCAGACTTGTTGATGAATATCTTCGCCCTCATGTTAACACTTTGCCCTCATACATTAAGGATACAACTGATCTTTTGAAAAATCTCGACGGTTTAATAGTGCCACAAGGCTGCCTCCTTGTCGCCATTGACATTGAGGCACTATACTCCTCCATTTCGCATGATCTAGGTTTAGAGACCTATCCAAATTTCTCGATGAACCTGGTCCCAAATTTTCTGGCATGAATCAGTTCATTTTACAACTTTTGTCTCATATCCTTACCAGAAATGTATTTTCATTTGACGAGTCCCACTTCCTTCAGGTACAGGGGGTTGCCATGGGCACATGCTGCGCCCGCTCTTATGCTAATTTGTACCTGGGGGGATGGGAACAAGACCTTTTTTCTAATGATGATCATACCAACCTTCTTTCCCTCATTCTTTTATGGCGTTTTTTCATAGATGATGTCTATATGATATGGGGTGGGTCTTCCACTATGCTTGCACATTTTATGCAGATACTTGCTGGGAATAAGTACAATCTTAAATTTACAATGGACTCTCATGAGAGCAGGATCTCATTCTTGGATATTACTATCATCATTGAGGCTGATGGAACTATTGCTACTTCGGTCTATCGTAAACCTACCGCGGGCAATACGATATTGCATGCCTCTAGTGCACATCCTAATGCACTTATTCATAGTATTCCCTTTGGCCAATACTTATGCCTCAGGAGGAACTGCTCCAAAAAAAGAAAATTTTAAACATGAGGCTGATCTACTATTCAAACGTCTACTGGCAAGGGGATACACTAAAATCTATTTAAAAAAGGCTTACAACAAGGCCTGTGGCCGTTCCAGACATTAGATCCTGTTCTCAGACCCCAAACGTAATAAAGCTGATGTAGTAAGATTTATTACTTCTTTTTCTGATCAACACAAGACTGTACGCTCTATTCTCGGCAAGCACTGGCATATTCTTCTGGCGGATCCTACACTCTCCAAGTATTTAGGGCCATGCCCTGGGAATACTTATAGATGCCCCAGATCCATCAGGGACTATCTGGTACAGAGCCAGTACCACAAATCTCGGGACAGACAATGTGATTCTCCTGGCCTATTTCGGTGTGGCAGTTGTGACTTCTGTCACCTCCTTTTGGAGGGACCCTCTTTTGCTTTACCTAATGGTCAGACACACTTTTTGCGTCATCATGTCACCTGTTTAACTAAAGGAGTTTTTTATATTATTCTGTGCTGATGTGGAGCTTTCTATATTGGTAAAACAATCAGACCATTATGGAAAAGAGTAAAGGATCATGTATACTATGCTACTAACGGCATGCTTAACAAAGCTATTGGTTACCATGTGGCATTCAAGCATAATTATGACCCTCACACATTTAAGATTGCTGTCATTGACTGCATTTATGATGATTCAAGGGGTGGTAACTTCGATAAAAGGGTACTCCAGAGGGAGACCCAATGGGTGTAAAATCTCCAGGCTACCTCATATCCTGGTCTTAACGATATGCTTTTTTTCAAACCATTTTTATAACTACACTTGTTTTTCTTTCGTAGTGTGAACTTCCTCTTTTGGGTTTTTTTTTTTTTTCCTTTTTCCCTGTATTACCGATATATACATGTAATAATTTGTTTACATAACTATATGCTATATGAGAACAATTGCTTGTATCTGTGAGCAAACCTATAATAACAATTCAATACTTTTTGTATTTTTTTTGTATTTATTTATGAATTTATGCAAGGGACATTACATTGTTTTATCTTATGGGATACTGTAACTTCAACATGCTGACCCATGACCTGCTATAGATTTGCCTACTGAGTCCTTAATTGGCTATGTCACTTCTATTTTTAGTTCATTTGACCAACCTATATTTATTTATTTATGTATTTATTTTTATGTATTATTTTTTTTAATTTTTTTTTTATATATATATATTTTTTTTCTCCTGTTGTTTCTGTGCTTTGCCGGACTTCCGGTGGCCGGATGTATACACTGCAGTATTTTGTGCCGGATGTGTGATGTGATGGGTCTGGTTGCCTTCTCTCTTGGAGTGCCCTGTGTTGCTGTTGCTACTGTGCTGTGGCATGCCTTAGTTGTTTCTTTTTCCACTATGCGGCTATGTCTATGGGCCATTGCTCCGCCTCCCCCCTTCCGGTGTGATGATGGGGGACGGGTTGCGCGGCTGCACTCAAGTTGTTACGGCGCCGATATCAACGGCGGTTCTGTTTTCTTTGGCTGTTGACGTGCCCGCTCTGTGTAGTGTGGTTTGCCCCGCCTCCTTCTCTCGCAGGATTTCAGCACACATCAGCTGTTTCCCGGCCCTCTGATTTTGGTTCCAAGGGCGGACAGTGTGTCCCTCCCCTTTTGACACCAAGATAAGACTATTTTAACAGTTGTTCACTGGCCTTTCATTTAGGAACGTCGCTGCCTGTCTTCAGGAAAACCGCACTTAATTCTATGGAGAGTATGTATCTTGTTTTCACCTTACTTTTCTGCTCAAATGTGATCTCTGAGCATATATGGACTATCTATATATGCCTATTTTGGGTTTTTCTCATGTATTCTTTCTATTTTCATTTCTATAGGTTCTATGAATATATCTTTGTTCCTCCACATGGACCATTGAATGTATACTATACATGGGCTTTCTTTAGCCCTGGTTTGCTTTTTTGTAGCATGGATACTTACCATTGTGATTTAGTGGCAACTTGTGGATTTCCCGTGTTGGGAATGAACCCATAGCTAAAATCTATATTACCACAGGTATATATATCTTACCGTTTATCTGCTTCTTGATTATTTTGTATACTTATTTATTTTATTCTTTAATTTTTATTTTTTATTTTTTTTCAGTCGACGGTCACTTACTTTCTATGACAAGTTTCCCGCATCCATAGCGGAAATATACATTATACATAAAATAAAAAGATTCTTGTCTATAATCAGTCATTGGAGTCTATGGAAACCTCCTTGCAAGGTAATTTTATGGACTTATACAGTATCTGATGTTCTATACAAAGGTCACTGAGTCTCATTTGTTGTTGTGCGGTATTGTGTATTTATATGTATTTATGCTTCTGTTTCTAGCTTTAGATAGTGAGACCTTTTCTCCTTCTCTTTGCACTTTTTGAAACCTGAATGTGTCCTGAGGAAGTTTTATAACGAAACGCATAGACGCATCGGGGCTCACATCATGGATATTTCTATATAGATGATTTTTATTCTTTGTCAATGTCCTTGTTATTTCTTGTATATGTATTTAATAAAGTTTATTATATTGTTACTTTGCATACGATCCCTTTGGTTTGCTGTGCCTCAAAGTCCGACTAGGGGTTCGTTTCATTTGAACCCTCCCCTTTTTTTCTTTTGATTATCTAACTTTATGGATGTGGCAATATGAGTGTTTACCTTTATATTTTGTTCTAATAATGCCAAAAAAACTGTATTAAGGATAGTGATCACAAAGCTAATAAAGCGCCTGGAGGATATTAGTTATGAGGAAAGATTGCGAGCACTGAACTTATTCTCTCTGTAGAAGAGACGCTTGAGAGGGGATATGATTTCAATATACAAATACCATACTGGTGACCCCACAATAGGGATAAAACCTTTTTGCGAAAGGGAGTTTAACAAGACTCGTGGCCACTCATTAAAATTAGAAGAAAAGAGGTTTAACCTTAGACTACGTAGAGGGTTCTTTACTGTAAGAGCGGCAAGGATGTGGAATTCCCTTCCACAGGTGGTCTCAGTGGGGGGAATTGATAGTTTCAAGAAACTATTAGATAAGCACCTGAACGACCGTAACATACAAGGATATACAATGTAATACTGACATATAATCACACACATATGTTGGACTTGATGGACTTGTGTCTTTTTTCGACCTCACCTACTATGTAACTATGTAACATGAAGCCATTTATTGTCACATAGTTTTTTGGCTCCTTTTAAAATCATAATGATAACAGAAATCACCCAAATGGCCCTGATCAAAAGTTTACATACCCTGGAATATTTGGCCTTGGTACAGACACAGAAGGTGGCACACACAGGTTAAAATGGCAATTAACGGTTCATTTCTCACATTTGTGGCTTTTTAAATCACAATTAGTGTCTGTGTATAAATAGTCAATGAGTTTGTTAGCTCTCACTTGGATGCCCTAAGCAGGCTAGACGCTGAGCTATGAGGGTGTAGAAAAGAACAGTCAAAAGACCTTCATAACAAAGTAATGGAACTTTATAAGGATGGAAAAGGACATAAAAAGATCCCCAAAGCCTTGAATATGCTAGTCAATACTGTTTAATCCCTTATTAAGACGTGGAAAATTTGGGGGTCTTATGATACCAAGCTAAGGTCAGGTAGACCAAGAAAGATTGCAGCCACAACAAGCAGAAGAATTGCCCAGGATACAAAGAAAAACCCACAGGTAACCTCAGGAGAAAGACCAGCTGCTCTCCAAAAAGACGGTGTGGTTGTTTTTAACCTGTTGCCGCCCGCCCACCATCATATGACAGCGGAGTGGTGCGGCTCTTGTTCTGGGCCGCCATCATATGATGACGGCCTATTCACACAGGGCATGCGCGCGATCGCGGGCACGCAGCCCTGCACTGTCGGTGGAGGCGTGTCCCCAAGACACACACAGCGCGTCACCGACAGGGGTGAACAGCCATTGGGCATGACTGTTCACAAATGGGTATTCCCCGCTTTAGACCGCGCATGCGCGTGATGGGGAGAGCGCAGCGTGGTCATGTCGGTCGCGGCATGTTCCCAGGAACACTGCTCGTCACTGACAAGGGTAAACAGCCAATGGCTGGCAGCTGTTTACCACGTGATCGGCTGTGATCCATTCACAGCCGATCACTAAATGTAAACATAGACCGGTACTAGCTGTTACCGGCTCTTCTCTCCAGTGTGAGGAGAGAAGAGCCAGAAGCAGTGAGTTACCGATCTATGTGTGTATTGTAGTGTACTGCACCAACACAACAAAAAAGAGAACCTGTCACATCTCCCCCCATTACAGCTGTCACCCAACAGCCACCACATCAGTGCTTATAAAAGTGTACCTGTCACCCATCAGTGCCCACAAAGTGCACCTGTCACCCATCAGTGCCCACAAAGTGCACCTGTCACCCATCAGTGCCCACAAAGTGCACCTGTCATCATCAGAGATTGCCGTCAGCGGTGCACCTGTCACCCATCAGTGACCATCGCCAGTGACCGTCATCAGTGACCGTCATCAGTGACCCATCCATGATCCTCATCTGTCACCTATCAGTCCCATAAAGTGCGCCAGTCACCATCAGAGACTGCCATCAGTGACTGTCAACTGTCACCTGTCACCCACCAGTGACCGTCACCTGTCACCTGTCACCCACCAGTGACCGTCACATGTCACCTGTCACCCACCAGTGACTGCCACACGTCACCCACCAGTCACCGCCACATGTCACCCACCAGTGACCGTCACCTGTCACTCTTCAGTGACCGTCACCCGTCACCTGTCACCCATCAGTGACCGTCAACTGTCACCTATCACCTGTCGCCCATCAGTGACAGTCATTTGTCACCCGTCACACAGCCCATCAGAAAAAATGTCCAAAAAATTCTATACAAGTGAGGAGGCGTTCCAGATCCTCTCTATGACTGATGAGAGCAGCGGGGAGTTCTCATCAGATTCAAATGCCAGTACCGATTGTGAATCAAATTCAGCATTTAAACTGGTAGATAGTAGTGGATCAGCAAATGAATCACAGGAAGAATGGATCCCTCCTAAAAGAGCATGGTGCTCTGGAAACCAGGCAGCCATGAGAAATATACCCCAGGATCAAATTCCCAGGCCCAGTACCAGCGCTGCCACCAGCGATAGATGCCAAAACCAAAGGACCACTACCAGCGCTGCCACCAGCGAAAGGCCACAAGAAATGCCCAGGCCCAGTACCAGCATTGCCGCAGCATCACGCCCAAATGCCAGCACAGGAACTTCAAATCCCCCAACTACAAGCACTGGAGTGCTACGTTCCCCAAGAGCCAGGGCCGCTACACATCTTCTAGGTGGTCTTGCCAATTAAACATGGCTGCCTTCTGACTCAGGATCAGCAAGAATTCACCCTTTCACTGCACAGCCAGGTGTGCAGGCGAATACCCAAAATTTTTCTGAAATTGATTATTTTTATTTATTTTTGCCTGACACTTTGCTGCAACTCATTGTGGACCAGACCAATTTTTACACCCAGCAGCATATTGTCAACAACCCCCAATCATCATACGCCCGTCTATTTGAGTGGAAGGATTTGACTCTGGAAGAGTTCAAAGTGTTAATGGGCGTCATCATAAACATGGGGCTTACAAAAAAAAATGAAGGACATGCCTATTGGTCCACCAACCCCATCCACCACATGTCCATTTATTCTTCCGTAATGTCCAGGTCCCGATACGAGATGATAATGCGCTTTCTTCATTTCAGTGACAACACCCAGTGCCCTCCCCGCAATCATCCAAATTATGATAAATTATATAAAATTCACCCACTCGTTAATTTCTTTTCCAATGATTTGCAGAACTCTGGGTCCCCGATAAGCATATATGTGTAGATGAGTCCCTGGTACCCTTTTCAGGCCAGCTAGGAATAAAACAATACATTCCTAGCAAAAGGGCCAAATACGGAGTGAAATTTTACAAGCTTTGCGAGAGAGTCACGGGATATCTGTGTGCGTTCCGCATAAACGAAGGAAGAGATTCCCAGCTCCAGCCCCCTGAGTGCCTGGCCTATATGGGCACAACTGGTAAAATTGTATGGGACATGGCATACCCACTGCTGAAAAAAGGTTACCACATATACCTGGATAACTTCTACACCAGCCTGCCCCTTTTCAAACACCTATACCTCGTAGAAATCCTGGCCTGTAAAACCTCCAGAAAGAATAGAAAGGGATTTCCACAAGCCATAGTGAATAAGAAATTGCGAAGGGGAGAAAGAGCAACTTTGAGATGCAACAAAGTGCTGGCCCTGAGCTGGAAGGATACCAGGAATGTGTACGTCATGCCCACCATCCATGATGACACTACAGTTGAAGTTCAGAGAAAACGAGGTCCCATTGTAAAGCCAACATGTGTACAAGATTACAATCTGTACATGGGGGGGTGGATTTCAACGACCAAATGCTTCAGCCCTATTTATCAATAAGGAGGTCCAAGAAAGTAGCACCCTATTTAATTAATTTGGCCATTTAAAATGCCTACATAATTCACACCAAATCCACAGAAATCCCTGCCCACTTCCTAAAATTCATAGAAGAAGTTGTCACGTCCCTCATCTACCATCAAAGACCCCCCCAGAAAACCTTCGCTCTGATGCTGTTAGCTGACTTCATGAACGCCACTTCCCAGACCACATTCCACCATCTGAAGCAGGCCGAAGACACCAAAAAAGATGTCAAGTATGCAGTAAAAAAAGGATTTTGAAGAGATACCAGCTACCATTGTCCCCAGTGTCCCTCCGAACCCGGCGTTTGCATTGGTGAATGTTTCAGACTATATCACACATCCCTAAAATATTAGCCCATATTCTTAACCATTTCCCCATTTTCATCATCAGTGCTGACCATTTCCCATGCTTCCTCAAATAACCATGCCACTGCCTTCCACATGAACTGACCCTGGCCTGTTTTTTGACTATGCCTCTGCCAACTGTTTGGACTGCTTCCACGTGAACTGACCCTGGCCTGTTTTATCAACTACGCTTCTGCCTACTGCTTGGACTGCTTCCATGTGAACTGACCCTGGCCTGTTTTATGGACTATGCTTTTGCCTACCGCTTGGACTGATCTGTTGCCCTGCTACTGTAGTACACAGGGTCCTCACATGTGAGGGGCTCTAGAAACGTTTTTCCGGATGGAGAAAACAATTTTTTTTGTTGTCTCCGGGTTTTGTAATTTCCGGATTAGGGTCTGGAGTCCAGAGGCTTCATAGAGATTTGGGTGGGTCGAAGCCTCTACTCCTGTGCCCCTGTGCACAGGTCTTACCTGATTGCGGCCCTTAGCCTGCTGCTGACTTAATGCCACCATCCACCTGCCTGCAGCATAAACTGACCACACCTCTGCCTGCTACCTGAACTATGGAAATGATTAGCTGTAGCAAGAGGCAGTATGTTTATGAAGGGCTGGAGAGTGGTACAATAATGAGTGCAGGCAGGTAACGGTGTACCAGGACCAATATTATGGCTGTGCTGGCTGTCTCTGCCTGCACAATTTCTATGGACAAATGCTTTGGCTGTGTTGACGATATCCTTGTGCTGACTATAGACAATTTTCCTGCCTGCTGCCTGGATAATTACTATTATTGCTAAGCACATCCCTGCTTGTTGCCTGGACCAGTTCTCTCCTCTGGGGACACTACTAAAACCACAGGTAATACTTTTTTTTTTTACCCTTTCCTCAATAGAATTTATTTTGGAGTGTAATTTTTGATATGTAAATGCTATGTGTTAGAAATACAAGGGCCTTCAAAAATAATAGGTTGTCAGGAAATTAGATGTGTAATTTATGCTTGTAGAACGCCTGAAGGTGCTACTTCGATGGTGGGCCTCTGTATGTGGTCAGGCTATGTAAAAACCTCACACGTGTGGTATCGCCATACTCAGGAGGAGTAGCAGAATGTATTTTGGGGTGTCATTTTTGCTATGTACATGCTATGTGTTGGAAATATCTTAAAAATGGACAACTTTGTGGGGAAAAAATGCGTTTTCATTTTTTTCCACATTTTCCAAAAACTTCTGGAAAAAAATGAACCGTTCAAAAGACTCATTATGTCTCATAGATTATATGTTGGGTTGTCTGCTTTCCAAAATGCGGTCATTTTGTGGGTGTTTTTTCATTTTCCTGGTGCTCCAGGGCCTTCAAAAATGTAATAGGTGGTTAAGAAATGAGATGTGTAATTTATGCTTGTAGAACGTCTGAAGGTGCTACTTCACTGGTGGGCCTCTGTATGTGGCCAGGCAGTGTAAAAGTCTCACACATGTGGTATTGCCATACTCAGGAGGAGTAGCAGAATGTATTTTGGGGTGTCATTTTTGCTATGTACATGCTATGTGTTGGAAATATCTTAAAAATGGACAACTTTGTGGGAAAAAAATGCGTTTTCATTTTTTTCCCACATTTTCCGATAACTTCTGGAAAAAAATGAACCATTCAAAAGACTCATTTAGCCTCATATATTATATGTTGGGCTGTCTGCTTTCCAAAATGGGGTCATTTTGTGGGCGTTTCCATCGTCCTGGTGCTCCAGGGCCTTCAAAAATGTAATACAGTAGATGGTTGAGAAATGAGATGTGTAATTTATGCTTGTAGAACGCCTGAAGGTGCTACTTCACTGGTGGGCCTCTGTATGTGGTCAGGCAATGTAAAAGTCTCACACATGTGGTATCACCATACTCAGGAGGAGTAGCAGAATGTATTGTGGGGTGTCATTTTTGCTATGTACATGCTATGTGTTGGAAATATCTTAAAAATGGACAACTTTGTGGAAAAGAAATGTGTTTTCATTTTTTTTCCCACGTTTTCCAAAAATGAACCATTTAAAAGACTCATTATGCCTCATAGATTATACGTTGGGGTGTCTGCTTTCCAAAATGGGGTCATTTTGTGGGTGTTTTTTCATTTTCTCGGTGCTCCAGGGCCTTCAAAAATGTAATAGGTGGTTAAGAAATGAGATGTCTAATTTATGCTTGTAGAACGTCTGAAGGTGCTACTTCACTGGTGGGCCTCTGTATGTGGCCAGGCAGTGTAAAAGTCTCACACATGTGGTATTGCCATACTCAGGAGAAGTAGCAGAATGTATTTTGGGGTGTCATTTTTGCTATGTACATGCTATGTGTTGGAAATATCTTAAAAATTGACAACTTTGTGGGAAAACAATGCGTTTTCATTTTTTTCCCACATTTTCCGATAACTTCTGGAAAAAAATGAACCGTTCAAAAGACTCATTTAGCCTCATATATTATATGTTGGGCTGTCTGCTTTCCAAAATGGGGTCATTTTGTGGGCGTTTCCATCGTCCTTTCCTTGCTTGTTAGTGTCTCAAGAGATAGGTCTTCAGTACATCAGGTGTGATCAGATGTGATCAATGTTCAATGATTGGCACCATAGCTTGCAGACTCTGTAACTTTCACAAAGACCAAATAATATACACTAATTAGGGTTATTTTTACCAAAGATATGTAGCCGTATACATTTTGGCCAAAATTTATGAAGAAATATTACTAATTTGCAAAATTTTACGACAGAAACAAAGAAAAATGCATTTTTTCACCACAATGTCAGTCTTTTTTTATTTATAGCACAAAAAATAAAAAATCCACTAGTGAGCAAATACCACCAAAATAAAGCTCTATTTTTGTGAAAAAAAGGACGCAAATTTTATTTGGGTACAGTGTTGCATGACTGAATAATTGTCATTCAAAGTGTGAGAGCGCTGAAAGATGAAAATTGGTCTCGGCAGGAAGGGGTGAAAGTGCCCTGTAGGCAAATGGTTAAGGAGCACAATTCAATGACATTTGAACAAAAAAGAGCTACATTGTTGAGCTACCAGAAGGAAGCCTTTACTGCGCCAATGCCACAAAAAAAGCCCAATGTGGCATGTCAAGGTGTTGTTGGGCATATTGTAACCAGGCTTTTTTGTGGAACTTGTGCAGTAAAGGCTTCTTTCTGGCAACTTGACCATGCAGCTTTTTTGTTCAAGTATCATCGTATTGTGCTCCTTAACCTCCTCCCGACCAGTCACCGCAGTTATACTGCTGCAGGTTGGCTCCCCTAGGCGAAACAACGTTACCTTGCATTGCTTCGCCTTTTGACCACTAGGGGGCACGCGCCGACGTAGGCACATGCGCAAGCGCCCACGGCTTACCGCTGGAGCCGATGCAAGTGTCCGGCAGGCGCGATGACCACCGGGCACCCACGATTACTCGTGACAGAGCGAGAACCGGGATCTGTGTGTGCAAATACACAGATCCCGGTTCTCTCAGGGGAGACGAGATAGATCGTGTGTTCATACTAAGTATGAACACAGATCTCTCTCTCCTCCTAGTCAGTCCCATCCCCCCACAGTTAGAACACACCTAGGGAACACAGTTAACCCCTTCCCTGCCAGTGACATTTATACAGTAATCAGTGCATTTTTATAGCACTGATCTCTGTATAATTGTCACTGGTCCCAAAAATGTGTCAAAAGTGTCCGATCTCGCAGTCGCAGTCATCACAGTCCCCATAAAATATCGCAGTCCCCATAAAAATCACTGATCATCGCCATTACTAGTAAAAAAAATTAATAAAAATGCCATAAATCTATCCCCTATTTTGTAGACGCTATAACTTTTGTGCAAACCAATCAATATACGCTTATTGTGATTTTTTTTTTTTTACAGTTGGGATATTTGTTATAGCAAAAAGTAAAAGATATTGTGTTTTTTTTCAAAATTGTCACTCTTCTTTTGTTTATAGCGCAAAAAATAAAAACCGCAGAGGTGATCAAATACCACCAAAGGAAAGCTATATTTGTGGGAAAAAAAGAACATCAATTTTGTTTGGGTACAACGTCACATGATCGAGCAATTGTCAGTTAAAGTGACGCAGTGCCGTATTGCAAAAAATGACCGGGTCGTTGAGCAGCCAAATCTTCCGGGGCTGAAGTGAATAAAAACAACCACACCATCTTTTTCCAGAGCAGCCTGTATTTTTCCTGAGGTTACCTGTGGGTATTTCTTTGTATCCCGAACAATTCCTGTGGCAGTTGTGGCTGAAATCTTTCTTGATCTACCTGACCTTGGCTAGGTATCAAGAGATCCCCAAATTTTCCACTTCTTATTAAATGATTGAACAGTACTGACTGGCATATTCAAGGCTTTGGGTATCTTTTTATATCAATTACCATCCTTGTAAAGTTTCATTACCTTGTTATGCAGGTCTTTTGACTGTTCCTTTCTGCTGCCTCTGCTTAGTATCTAGTCTGTATAGTGCATCCATGTGAGAGCTAACAAACTCATTGACTATTTATATACAAACACTAATTGTGATTTAAAAAGCCACACATGTGGGAAATTAACGTTTAATAGCCATTTTAACCTGAGAGTGCCACTGTCAGGTCACCTTGAGGCTAGGTGACAGATGCACTCTGTAGGAGTCAGAAGTGCACCGCTAGGTAGTGGACCCTAGGACTGACTGCTGCGGATTGAACCCTGGGAGGTTCAGGAAGCAGGTCTACTGGATCACTGACACAGATCCCACTGGGAGCTAGAGCATAAATTCCCCAGGTCGCAGAGTCTAAGAGCCAGCAGGTGTTCACCAGAGCCTTTAGTGGCAAGGATGGACTGCGCTGCAGTCTGGCTCCAGGTCGCGGCCCCCAGGGTTTCACAGCTCACGCTCACGGTAGACTACAGGAGAAGGGGAAGGAGGCAGCAGGCTGGAACAACAAGGAAAGTAAGGGACAAGCCAAGGTTGGGGCCACAAGCAGACAAGGACAACAGAGTTCACGCCAAGGTTCAGGGTCACAGGCAAACAGGGATGGTCGGGGACACGCCAAAGGTCAGGGTCACGAGCAGACAGGAATAGTTAAGAACAGGCCAAAGTCGGTAACTGGAATCAGATGTAGGAAACACAGCAAGTACACACGAAAGCTAACACACAATGGTTGATCAGCACTGCTGGCTTGCAGTACACAGGTTAATATAGGGTTCCCTGATAGGGCCTGGGGTGGGGCCATGCTTAGAGGAGAGGTTATAAAACCAGTCAGGTGAGAGGCAGCTGGTCTTTAGAGATGAACACATGGAGATAGGTAAGTTGACAGAGAAACTCTATTGCATAACCATGACAGCCACCTTCTGTGTCTGTACCAAGGCCAAACATTCCAGGGTATGTAAACTTTTGATCAGGGCCAATTGGGTGATTTCTGTTATCATTATGACAGAGAAACTCTATTGCATAACCATGACAGTACCCCCCTTCTTATGAGGCCTCCCCCTCCCCCTCCTGGGCCCTGGCTTAAAGGGAAAATCCAGATGAAACCTCCTCAACAGACAAGGCGCAAAGATCTCAGATGCAGTAATCCAAGACCTCTCCTCAGGACCAAACCCTTCTCAATGTACGAGGTACTGAAGAATGCCTCTACGGCGCTGGGAATCGAGAACTTGACTAACCTCGTACTTAAGAATATCCTCAGAGACCGAAACCGAGGTAGGGAGAGGACGAGAGCACTTATTGAGGGCTAAAAGCTTCTTAGGAATGGGTAAAGGCATAAAAAGACCATCAGGAGTCTGAGCGGGGTCCCCCAGACCCTTAAAGATGATCTGGACATCCAACACAGGATCATCAGACTGGGCAGAAGTCAGTGGATCCCTGAGACCAGGTTGGTTAAAAAAGTGATGTGTCACAGAAGTCAAGCTGGATAGCTTCACTGGGCATAGGCTGAACTGGTGCAGAGGCCGACTGAACAGCATTGCCAGGTGCCAGAATCGCATCACAGGGTGTAGCGACTGTGGAACTGGTAGACGAGTCAGCCTGGGTGTGCGTCCAAGGGGGTCCAGGAACAGGCAAAGGTAAATGACCATGCAAACTGGAGTGAATATTCGGCTCAAGTTCACAGGTGGGCTCCTTATCCAGAGTGTCACATGACCCAGAGAGTGCCTCAGCCCGACTATTGCAGGAGACATTCCAGAAATCGCTATATGCAGCGGGAAGAGCAGAAGATACTGGGATGGTGGCAACAGGAAATTTCTCTTTTGGGGTAACCTTGAGTAGGCAGGAAGAGTCACAGGAGGAACCCCAAGCCAGGATCCGTCCAGCAGTCCAGTCAATGTGTGGCGAATGGAATCGTAACCAAGGAAGACCTAATATGATAGGAGATGAAGCTTTAGGCAAGACAAGGAAGTATATCCACTCCTGGTGGAGTGTCCCTACCGACATCTTAACAGGAAGGGTCTGGAAGCGGGTAGGACCCCCTGGGAGAACAGTGCCATCAATCGCCAAGACCACCAATGGCGTTGAAAGGGGCAAAAGGGTAAGTCTCATTGTTATGGAAAGGATATTAATGCAATTATTGCAATAGAAATCTCTCAAGCGCTCAGGTGTCTAGTTCCTCAGTATGTGGTGTGACCAACTTCATACAGTAGTATCTGCCATCTTGCAGCCCTCCTCAGAATGTTCATAAGCTAAAGAAAAAAAGAAAAAAGGAAGGCACACAGACCTAGTGCATTACCACTGGTAAAGCTTTATTGAAGCATAAAACAGCAAAGTGTATACTCACAAACAAGCATGGATAACAGGCATTGGCAATGTAGCAGGTTTGCGGTTCTGAACACCAACAAGCCAGGACCTGACGTCAAGTAGATCGAACAATGGCTGATGCTTTTTGGGGGAGAACCCCTTTCCTCAGAGCATAAGTGGGCAATAATTAATGTCCATAGTTTTAATGTTGTCTTTTATGGAGACTTGGAGGTGACATCTTTGCTGTTTGCAATTATTGTCATTCTTTTGGCCCTATCTTGTACTGAACCTATAATTTGAGGCTGTAGTATTTTCTCAGAGATGTTTGTGGCACCCTGTGTCTTCATGGGAGCAATATGGTCTTCTGTAAAGGAGTTTGAGTATTTTAGGAATTGGGGGGTTGGGTATGGAGTAATGATAAGTAAATCAGAACATGCCGTTGCTGTTTGTTAAAACAATGTAAACGTGCACCCGAATTTTCTCATTTAGATGTATGAATGCGTGAATTATTAATATAATAAGCTGAGCTGCTGAGCAGAATCCTCTGATTAACTTTTGCCTACCCTATTTACAGTCACAGCAATGACCATAAGCTCACTGTTATAAATCACAAAACAGTAGAACCTCGGATTGCGAGTAACGTGGTTAACGAGCGTTTTGCAATACGAGCACTGTATTTTGAAAAATCCTAACTCAGTTTGCGAGTGTTGTCTCGCAAAACGAGCAGGATTCAGGCCAAAGCGGTGTGCAGTACCATGTTTGGCCTGAGGTGGGGGGTGCCGGAGCCGAGCGGAGCCAAACTGCGCCGATCGTAGCCGTTCGGAGTGGTTCGGAAATGCTCTGAAAGACTCGGAAATACTATGTTCCCGAGCCTTTCTGAGGTTTACCGAGGTCAGCAGAGCTGTCCTTGGGCCTTTCCAGCTGTTTCCAAGGCTCTCCCCCCCGCCTCTGCCCACAGACAGACAACTTCTGCTACTGCATTACTTAACCATAGGCTAAATTAGGTCAGAGGTATTAGTTTAATTGACTGGGTAAAGGAATATGCACACATGATATTAAATAAGTGTAAATGTTGTTTTAGTGTCTACAGTGCTACATATACTCTAAACTTTTGAATTGAGAGCAAATTATTTCCTTTTATTTTAACTCAATAATAGCATTACATGTAGTATTCTGTTTTAGCTTGAATATGAAAACTGTAAGCTGCAATCTTCCACCATAGCTGGTACTCACTACCTTGAATACAGTCAAATTAATTGCTGTAACTAGAACTTGATCCATTTTGGCCTCTAGATGTGTCATGCCAAGTGCTAAGCTCTGCATCAAAAGTGGTTATTTATAACTATTCTCTAAATCCCTCTATCCCAAACCCTCAGTTAGATTTTCAGTTGACTTTTCATTTAGCGGAACAGGTAAATGAGGTAATGGAAAACACAGTACAAGTGTTAAAATTTCTTTAATTCAGAAGATCAGGGGCACTGTAATTTCAGATCAGTTTGCAGGACTATGTGCCAATTCCTGCATTAATACATTTCATGGCCAGGATAACAGTGCCAAGTTCCCATTTGATGAGCACCACATTGCACTCTATACACATTGTGCACAGAATGTTAAAAATGATTGCGGCCTCCCCTGAAAAGTCATGGTATTGTCATATATATTTACACGTGCAATGCCAGACTTTCACTATGGCATGTTTTAGTTGGAACGTATTATTAATCTATTGTTTACAGCATGAATGAATTAAACGCCAACTGCGTTTAACCCTTTTGCTGCCAGAACCTGCGCTCCATTTTAAACTCATGTGGCCAGACCATTTTTGCAATTTTTCCATTGCTTTTTTTATTTTTCCCTTACAGCTTTCAGAGTTTGTGAAAGACCAGCCAAACCATTCATTTTCTGAAAGCATAGGACCAGTAAAATAAAAGAAAGGTGCTACTGATTTTTTTAGGCCCTGTAATATTTGCGCAAAAGTTTATCAATTCAATATTTTTGCAAAAAGTATACTAGAATCAATATTAGTCAATACATACATGGCAAAATTTACAAAATTACTGCTAAAGTCCTACTAAATTCCTACTTCAAAATAAAACACTATTGCATTATTAATTTACAAATATTTGTACATTTTTTAAGTTGCGCCATTTTGTGAAATGACGAAAACTGAAGGTGCACAAAACGGTAAATAAAAACAATCTGGAGGTAATTATTTTTCATTTAAAGCTTTCAGAGTTTGTAAAAGACCACCCCCAACTATACATTTTCTGACCTGTAGAATCAAGAAAGTGCTACTTATTTTTTAGGCCCCACAGTAGTTGTGCAATGTTCATCTAATTGCTATTTTCACAAAAAATACACAAAAATCATTATTAGCACACACAAACACAACATAACTTACACAATTCCTGCTAAATTCTTACTAAGTCCTCATTCACATATGGCGTACTAAAGTTAGGTGTTCCGTGTACCCCAATGCAAGCAGTTTTAATCATGTTATTTTGGATGCAGCAGCTGCAGAGGCACAGCTGCTGCTCCCAATCGGACATCCGTGTGGGTGTGGTGCACGACCCCGAACGCAGACAGAGTGAGCTCAGGGGCATGCATCCAGACCCATATGCATGTCAAATTGGAAACAACAGCTGCTGTTCGTGCAGTTGCTACTCCCCAAATTACATCAATGGGACTGCCTGCACAGCGATGCATGGAACACCTGTGCATCCCTGGGTGGGTAAACACAGCCTTACAGGGGCACACACTGTAGTATGCCCTGTGTGAACAAGGACATACTGTGTTTTTTATTTTATATATACATTTTTTTTTCAATTGTATTTTTAATATTTTGTACATTTTGGTGAGGGCTTTGGTGAAATATCAAAGGTCTAAACAGACCCCAGATGTCTCCATTTGAGACAGAGAAAGGAACTGAAGACATAAAGTCCTCAGCCCCAGCTGCACTGCATATGAATAAATAGAAGTCTCCATATAGATCTTCCTATTCATTCATTAACTGAAGCATAATAAACACTGTTTACTATGCTTTAGTAATGAATGAACATAGGCGCGATTGGTACCAATCGCTCACTGTGTTCATTCAGGAAAAGAAGAGAGCTCCACCCTGACAGCAATCTCCTGGGCAGCAGCTGCAGCTGACGTGAGGGGGGAAGGAGGGAAAACTGGGCAGCAATACAGCAGGGATGGATGCTGGGGGGTAAGTAAGGGGGGGGGTCCATTGCTGGGGTGGGAGTGGCAGGTGGATGCATTGCAATTTTTTAATCCCCCTGTGGCCCCCTGCAGCACCTGAAGCTGATGGGAGAAGAGAGGAGGGTAAGCCGGCAACTGCAGGGTAGCTACAGGGAATCAGGTTTGCAAGGAGATAGGGTTAGGGGAGGAAACAGGTGCTGGTATGGTAAAGCAGCAGAGAAAGAGGACAAAAGAGTGGGGCATTTAGGATGTCAAGAACAGTGGCAGGAGGTGGAGAAGCAGGAGTTGCAGGGTAGAGCATCGGGACCGCTGTGGGGGGGCACATTTTTTGTGAATAGCTCTTATCAGTGGCTAGCCAGCCACTAATCAGAGCTATTGGTTTGTTCAGCAGAGTCTGCTGAACAGTTTTGCTATAAGCTCATGATCACTGAAGTGACTATGAGCTTAAAGGCAAAAGGAGGAATGCCAGGTTCGTACACCATACGTACCTGGCAGTGAAAGGGCTAAATTCGAATTCCACCTTTTGCAAAAAAAAATAATAATAATATATTGATTAATAAAAATGTGCATGTATTATTTTTCTTCATTAGAGCCTGCAAAGCATTGCACCAGCAATCGGTGTATTACAGATGACATGCTCGATTATAATGGCACGTACACACGATCGGATTTTCAGACAACAAATGTTGGTTGTGAGCCTGTTGGCGGAAAGTCCGACCGTGTTTATGCACCATCGAACATTTGTTGTCAGATTTTCCGCCAACAAATGTTCGCTAGCAGGTTCTCATATTTTCTGCTAACAAATTTTTGTTGTCGGACTTTCCGAACGTGTGTACACAAGTCTGTCTCACAAAAGTTCACACATGTTAGGAATCAAGTACGAGCCGGAAGCGCTCGGTCTTTTAAAACTAGCATTCGTAATGGAGATATCACATTTGTGGCAAATTATGAAATCTCAATGCAGTTCGTTCTCTTCTTCTTTATAATGGTATAATAATGAAGTTGCTTTGCTACTGATATTCACAGAGTTCTGACAAACTTTTTTTTTTTTTTCCATAAAGGGTTTTATTGAAGTTACATGTGACAGTGCATACATTGAGAGTAGAACAGCAAATTCCAGAGCATATGAACATAACATAAGTAGCAAATGGTTAGTAGTCCTGCAAATATTCCAATCCCAAAATCTGGGACTGATGGGTCGTAGCATTAGAACTGCAAATAACCATTCCAAAAAAAAAAGGCAAAAGAAATGCTCTTACAAATGGAGAAGTAGTAGGAAAGTGTAGGAGAGAGGGAGAAAAAAAGAAAGAGAGAGAGAGAAGGAAAGAGAGAGAAGAAGGAAAAAAGAACCAAAAAAAAAAAAGGAGGGGGGTACACAAAAGTGGAGAGGGGGGAGGGGCATAAGAGATATCAGGATCAGTATTCATTCTCCAGTGTAGCCATACCCCTTGAATTTATTTTCTCTTACTATCTACAGCTAAGAGAGTAATAGTTTTAGTTTAAGCGTTATAGGTTCGAAAACGCTGGGCTGATTTAAAGTGACTCCAACATGCCCATGTGGTCGTAAATTTTTGGATACGCTCTTGAGAGATGTGAACTAGTGCTTCCATTTCTTCTATTTTGGAGATCCTCAAGAACCATTCCTAATCGTCGGAGTGTGTGTGGATCGCCAGTGTTTCGGAATGCATAGTCTCGCCGCATTTACCAAATGCATGGCCAAGGACTTATAGTATCAGGTCAGATGCATGTGGTGTAGGAGGTACTGTGCAGGGGAGTAGTCTAAAGTGTATGTGGTGATATGTGCAATGAGCTCATGTACCTCCTTCCAGAATGGTTGAAGGGATTCACAGTCCCACTAGATGTGGTAGGCAAAAATTTGTGAAGGTGCGTTGGGGGGCTGTACCAGCGCGTGTCAATTTTGTAACAATTTTCCTGTATAGCAACATTGAGGGAGCCCTTGTGGGTATAATTCATTAATAAGGACCCAATCCTCATCAGTGAGGGAAATCTGAAGATCAGACTCCCAGGCTATATGTGCTGAGTCCAGGGTGCCGGAGGGATCATCTAAAAGTATACTGGATATACAAGAAATCAAGTGTCTTTGTGGAGGGGGGAATTGTGTACATAATGATTCAAAGGGCAACAATTGTCTCATCCACGTCTTTGTCGTCGCCTGCAAAGAAAGAAAGTGTCTTATCTGCCTATATGACCAGAACGAAAAGGAATTAGAAAGGGACGTAGATACCAAGTCCTCATATGAGCGAGGGGATCCACGAGAGAAAAACTGGTGTGCTAATACTTTGTTGTGAGGCCATTCCTGACTTAAAAAGGACATTGAAACTCCCGGTATAAAACTGGGGTTTCCTCTTAGTGTATTGAGGGGTCCAGGGATCGAGGAGAATGTTGGGTTTTTTGTTGCTCGCCCAAAGGCCCAGAGAGAAGGGTGAATAAGAGTGTGAATCACAATCTCCGGTGGCTAATGCCGGGGTAGTATCCAGGGAAAATATCTGAGAGGGACTCGCGTGAATGATTTTTCTAAGGTCACCAAAACCTTCCCGGCCTCATGGATGTTCCAGTCCACATGTCGCATAAGATGGCATGCCAGGTAGTATTTGTAGAGATCCGGCAGACCAATAGCACCCCTAGTCTTTAAGCGTGTGAGTCGAGAGTACTTAATACGAGGAGGCAAGTTTTTCCATATAAACAGTGAGGATGCCTTCTTGTATGCTGCAAAGAAAGAGGACTGTAGGGCAATCGGAATGCACTGTATGAGGTATAGAAGGCGTGGCAAGATTATCATTTTTAGAAGGGCCGATCGGCCAAACCGTGAGACATTGAGGTTTCCCCAGTCTTTTAGGTCATGCTGGGCTCTTTTCAAGGCTACTATAAAGTTTTAATTGTACATATCAGCTAATTTTGTCGTAATTTGAATACCAAGATATGTAATGGCTTTCTTGTTCCACAGGAATGGGAAGGAGCTCTGGCAACATTCTACGTAGTTTTTCATGAGGGATACGTTCAGGGCTTGAGATTTAGTATAATTAATCTTTAGGTATGATATAATTCCAAAGTTTTCTACATCGTTCAGCAAATTAGGTAAAGAGATACGTGGGGAAGTCAGGGTAAGGAGGATGTCATCTGCCAAAGCAACAACCTTATATTCCCTGTCCTGTATAAAGAAACCTTTGATATTGGGGTTACATCGTAATCGGTTAAGAAAGGGTTCCAATGAAAGCACAAAAATCAGGGGAGATACGGAACCTCCCTGTCGAGCACCATTACTTATGGTGAAGGTGTTCGACCGGTGACCATTAACTCAAACACTTGCTCTAGGAGTGGAGTATAATGCTGAGATGTGGGCTAGCATGCGTGGACGAAGGCTGATTGACTTCAGGACCTCATGCATGTAGTCCTAGGCCACCCTGTCGAACACCTTCTCTGCACCTTCTCTGGGATAAAAAAAACCTTGGGTTTTTGAGGTTGTGAGCCAGTGGTGAAGATTTAATGCTCTGATGGTGTTGTCCCTGGCTTCTCTTCCAGTGACAAAACCTACCTGGTCATGGGAGATAAGCTTGGGTAGGAGCGGGGATAACCTGTTAGCTAAGAGCTTGGCGTAAATTTTAGTATCCACATTGAGCAAGGATATAGGCATATAGGAAGGCCTGTGATTGGCCGATATGCGTCTAGAAGGGAGGCACTGTGTATGTGGACACGGTGGTGCTACTCTGGAGGTTTTTATGCGATTTTAAAAGTTTTTATCTTGTAAGTGCAACTTGTCTGTTTGGGGGCTTTGAATAAATTTGTATACGGAGAACACTATGGTCTCTATACTTATTATTTACATGTCCTGAACTCATGGAATCTTGAGCCAAGCTGGGAGATGATCCGCTTCTTTTGATATTAATGAGCATCAGTTACCATTAAGAAAAGAGCCATCTGGATTACCCACCATTGATTGGGAAGAGGAAGTGAGAGCAAAGAGCTCGTGGGGAGATCCGCATATGAGTTTTGACTCATCTGGGAGGTGAGCGCGCATTTTTATTGGTGGTGGTGCACACTCCTTTTGAGGATGAACAATCACTGTGGTGGAATTGTGTGGATACACTGATCACAAGAAGAGTTTTTCATGTTTTATTTCTTTATTTTTTCATTTTATGGACTATTCATTTATATGTAGGATTTAGTTTTTTTAGAGATTTGCACTTTATATTTATAATTTTACACATAGCGCTACATTTATTTATTTACTATCCATATAGGCCTATAGTTCTGTACTAATGTGGCATACTTACCATCTTTCGGTATAACCGTTATGTGGGCTTCTAATATACGGCCTACCAAAACCTTAGGACACGCCATGGCATTAAAAGTGGATATCATCTTATGGGGATAATACAGTGAAAAAGCACTTAGAATATTGCGTGTGTAAACCCATCTGGGCCTGGCTCTTTCCCGATTTTCATATGTTTTAAGGTGGCCTGGAGCTCTTCTACAGAGAGGGGTTGTTCCATTTCCTTAGCCTGCACCTGGGAAAGTGGGTTTGGGCAGTATTGAGCTAGGAAGTCCCTAATTGCCTCCAATCCCCTATCGGCCTGAGCAGGGTTCTGACTTGCAGACTTCAAATTGTATAGCTTTGTGTAATAGCGTTCAAAACATTTTGCAATGTCCTCATTTCTAGAGAAGGGTGTGCCTAGTTGATCCAGAATCCGGTGAATAGTGTTGGAAGGTCTGGAAGCTCGTACTACCCGTGCCAAGAGTCTCCCACATTTGTTGCCCTGTTCATAGAAGGCTCTCTGATGGAGTACATAGCGCCGTCTTGTACGCTTTCCAAGCTCCTCTAGAAGTAGGGAGCGAGTGTGTGATAGTTCTTGTAGGGACTGTTGTGAGTGTGAAGATTTATGAGAGGCTTCCAATCTCTTAATGTTGTCAATTAAGCTCACTATAGTCTCCTGGTGTTTTTTTTTTTTATTTTCGCTTCCTGAGCCATAAGTTCCCCCCGAATAACACACTTGTAGGCTTCCCATAAGGTAATTGGAGAGATGTCTGCGGAGACATTCTCCATGAAATATTTGTTAATTTGGGATTCTAGGCGTGTGGTAAATTCCTCATCCTTGAGCAAGAACGAGTTCAATCGCCAAGTTTTAGTCCTAGAAGCTGATTCCGGGAAAGTTAGGGTGAACGATATGGGGTGATGGTCCGAATAACATTGAGTCTATTGTAGCATGAGTAAGATAGGTTAGGTCAGGTTGGGAAAGAAAGAAATAGTCTATACAGGGGTACTTTTGAAATGGAACAAAGTAAAAAGTATAGTCCTTGACCGACAGAAATAAAGTACACCACGCATCATGTAATGCCAGTCCCTGAAGCTGTAGTTTGATTTGGCGAGGGGCTTGATAGGACAACATAGAGGTGCCTGAGGAAGTGTCAATCTGTGGATTTAGTGGAACATTAAAGTCACCCCCTAGGAGGACCATACCCTCCTAAAAAAAGAGATCTGATGCTCATTTGGAAAATAAATGTTCGCCAATGTCAGTGGTTTAGAGGCATATAGGCCCTTAATGAAGACAAACCTGCCTTCTGGGTCCACCAAAGAATCTGACAATTGAAAGGGAGCGTGCTTGGATATTAATATGGAAGCCCCTTTAGTCTTTGTGGTGGGATTCGTGGAATGAATAGCTGAATGACAGAGATTATTAGTAAGTTTAGGAATGTAGTCTGAACGGAAATGGGTTTCCTGGAGGAGAATAAACTGGGCCTTCTGCTTAGTAAGGGCAGACATAACTTGTGACCGCTTTTCCGGTACATTTAGCCCCTTTACATAGGGAGTAGGGATAAGGAGATAAGGAGTTACGGGACTTCAAATCTTTCTGCATGGCTAGATTGGAAGTGGAGTACGAGCTTTGAGAAATACATTCACTGTCCCACGGCTCAGAGTGCACCTACAGATATCGATGCGGCTAAGCCGGAGGATGAGGGATGGAGAAAAGGGAAGGGATGGGGGATGGAGAGAAGGGGAGAAGGGACAAGATAGTCAGGAAAATAGGGGAGGGGTAGGGAAAAAGAAAAGAAGAAGAGGAAAGGAGAAAAAAGAAAAAAAGATAGAAAAAAGAGACGGGAGGGGGGAAGAGTGACCCGTAGAGTAGGGGGAGAGAGAGGGAAACTTGTGAATAGCACAAGTTGTAGGAGAAAGAAAATACCAGAGGTGGAGATAGAAATACTATTCCACCTTAGAGACAGTAAGCTGGATGGTCAGCAGACTAACTGATAGAACTGCTGCAGGGGGACAATGGGAAAGTCTGGAATCACACACTGCTGCAATGTGGAGGATCTAGTAAATAGTAGTGTAATGTGGATCAACAAGAAACAGAGTAGAGTATGCTAAACTGCCTTAAGGCAAATAACTAACATCAAAGGGGAGGAGTACCAATATTACCAGTTTGCAAGTGTCATACAATTCTAAACAATAATCTTATTGTGCAGAACCTTACATATAACAAAGTCAGTCTTGATTACATATTAATAACATGTTGTTTAAAATAGCGAAATAGTGAAAAATGCCAACAACCCCTGGGTGAGGTAACATTGGTGGAAGTGCGACAGAGCTGTGTTGAACAGAGAGCATCATCTGACTCCTCCACTCCGGAGGACCCGCCTATAATCTAAGCGTGGCTCCAAAGAGAGGAGTGACGATGCTAGCGCTCAAGAGTTCCTGTGTGACACAGAGCTAGAAGCTAAAGCCTAAAAGCTAAAAAAGGTACTTTCACATTCTGAGAACGCCCATATCAAAAAAAGAAAACAAAAAAACAAAAGACAAAACCAAAAGTCTTTACTATGTGAAGAGCAGGTAATGTATGGGCATCCCACGGATCACCAATGTCCATTATTTAGTAACCTAAGGTAGAGGTAGAGTAAACATAACTGGAGTCAAAAAGAAGCAGCTAGGGAATGCCGCCATACTTCTGTCATCCAGGTAAGATGTACGCTAAGTTAATGTAAAAAAAAAAAAAGGGGGAGGGGGGCCCTTTGCAGTCCTTAAGCAGGCTAAGGCAATATACATACTGGCTTCAGTGATTCCTGGGATGGGGCTATATAAACATCCAATGCACATAAAATAGCAAGTGTATATATATATATATATATATATATATATATATATATATATATATATATATAATATATATATAATAAAAGTAAAATAAATAAATAAAAAAAAAAGAAAGAGGGGTGGGGAGCTTGAACTTCAAGTGTTGACACGGAGAAGACATCAACTGGGCACCTCCGGTAACCGTTTTAAAGATCCCCTGTGGGTGATAGTGGTATGGCAGTCAGTAATGTTCAGGGGACACAATAGGTTCCTGGGGTGGTGTGCAGTTCTCGTCTTAGGGTAGAGAGAGGTCATGTGTATATTTCAAGGCTCATTGCAGGGCAGGGGTTCAGTAGCAACAAGCTCAGCCCTGATTGATCCAATGGTAGACATGGTTAGTCACCCAGGGCTGGGGTTATAAAGAAGGCTGACTGGTGCTCGTGGCAAAGGCAACTTGCCTCAATCCGGTTAAACAAAACACAAACAGGATGAAAGCAGCACAAACTTGGCTTGTATGCACTTACAAGTAGGCAGACCCATGGAGTCTGGAAGGACCTCAGGCTTCAAGGCGATCCCTGCGAGGAGTTGCAGGGGGACCAGGGCTGTGTTGATTCAGGTCTCAGCGGGATACATGAGCTCCAGGTGAAGAAGGGTCAGATCTCCGTCACCTGGAGCGTTGTCTTTGTGCTTTTGGAGAGGGATGATGCGAAACTGGGCGCCATGGCTCTGTTGGGAAATGGAAGGTATACCAATCCAGAAGATCTATCAGGGGTATATCGATTTGCTTGCAGAAGGCTTGCCGGTCATCTGGTGACTGTAAGAGGGCAGTGCGCCCTTTAGCGGAGGCGGACAGGCAGAATGGAAACTTCCAGCGATATTTAATGTTGCAGGATCTCAGTAACAAGGGGGCGCAGGGCTCGTCTGCTCTGTAAGGTAGTTTGGGATAGGTCCTGAAAAAGTTTTATCTCAGTGCCATTATGCAACACATGGCTCCTCTCCCTAACCTTTCGCAGTAATTCTTCTTTTATCGGAAAGTTCACTAAGCAACAAATCACATATCTCGGGGGTTCATTGTCTCGGGGTGGAGGTCTGAGAGCCCGGTGGAGCCTCTCCATCACGATGGGGGAGTCCGCTGGGCGGCCTAGCAAATCATTAAAAATAGTGCATATAATTTGCGGCAGAGTCCCAGCTTCTATCCGCTCAGGCACTCCCCTGACTCTAACGTCATGTCTGCGGCCACGATTGTCAAGGTCCTTGACTTGACGGTGTAAATCAAAAAGATAAGACAATTGTGAGTCATAGGTGCGCTGCACTTGCCTTATAGCTGCAGTATGGAGCTGTGTGGTTTGTTCCACGTCCAAAAGGCAGGTAGCCACTGCCTGGATGTCCGTTTTGAGATCCAGGATAGCCGCGGACAGGATGGTCGTGATGTCGGAGGCGACTCTCTGTTGGTCAGATAGGCTCACCGAAGGATTTGCATGCCTGCCACCCATTTCTCTCCCCTCCGATTGTGAGTCTAAAGCATTACTCGTAGAGCAGGGCCCTGAGGCCTGCGATACCTCGTGTTTGTCGGAGCAGGGGGTACGGAACAGTTCAGGGATGTTCCGACTTAGCTGAGTCCCGGTTTCCTTCGGTGCCCGGGATGCTGAGGCACTTCCATTCGGCTTGCTGATGGCAAAAACGTGTGATGGTTCCCCAAAAAGGCAAATTATGATCCTCAGCTTGCAGGAGCTCTTTGCTTAAGCGGCCATTTACGGACCCAGCCAAACCACGCCCCCCAAATGTATTTTTTATTATATCTAGTGATCTCCAGAATAATCTTTTTTTTATTTCTTTTTTTTTCTAGTGATTTCCATAATTTTTTTTTCTCGTGATCTCCAGAATAATCTTTTTTTTTGTTTTTTTTTTCTATGTCTATTGTATATTTTTCTATTATCTTTTTTATCTTTTTTTTATTTTTTTATAAGCTCAAAGATACAACTATGTTGGTCTCTCTTGTTAATTTGACATTGTATTTTTGAAATGTACCTGCCTACTCACAAACAAACTGTCCTTTTTGAAGTAAAACACATAGCCAAGTATTTGTCAAAACCAACATTTTGAATTTAATAGGGAGCACAAGGTCCTAACAAAATAAAGAGAAGGCGACGCTGGAGAAACAGTTGAAATTGGTGAAGCCTTTGTACCCCAGGGCAGACATCAATTATTTGACTGTCAAAATTGGTAATCTGAGGAGTCCATTTAATAGGGAGCACAATACAGTCCAGTACTCTGAGAGATCGGGAGCAGCAGCAGATGACATATATGTCCCAAGGCTGTGGTCTTACAACAGCCTGCGTTTTTTGCCAGACCACACCAAACCCAGGCCATCACTCTCAACATTTCCTTCCATGCTGCTGTGGTGGGTGGGGTGGCTGCGGTGTTGGTGGTGTTGGTGGAGGTGATGGAGGAGCATCGTCAAACTCACAGAGGTGTGTTTGAGGTGTGAGCTCGCCCCTCGTCCCCTTGTTTAGGGCCTTCAGAATAATCTCTTCGCATATAGTGTGTTGGGCCTCCTCCATGTGTTCTACTTTACTTGCGGTGACACATCCAAATGCCTCGTGGCCACCAGGGGTCGTGCTAATTGCCACAGTAGCATGTTTTATGAAAGCAGCCGCGGACTCCTCCAGGTTCCTTGCCTTCCTGGTTCTTTTGTTTGGAGGGCGGAGGGGAGGAACCTGGGATTCCGTCAGGCTGCTTGCCATGGCCCCCTCCTGGCTGAGACTTTCCTGAGTATGAAAATGGTAGATAGTTTTAGGTTTTTGGTCATCAATCACACACAATTTTGAGCTCATGACTGTTGCAAATTAAATGTTAATAAATCAAAAAGACTATCATTCTGACCCCAGCATTTTTCATTCTTGTCCCAATCATTTTTGGCTACTACTGTCTATTGATATGTAAACCACTTTGTTAATCAATAACATCTAGTTAACATCAGTCAATTTTTGACAAGAAATATGTTCAACAATGCTATAACTGGATCAAGCTGGGCACCTCCACATCTTCTTCCTGGGTTGAAGGCCCAGGTTGGACCTCAGGAGCCTCAGCTGATATGGAAGGAAGTTTTGATAGCGATGGCCTGGGTTCCGTCTGGTCGGACAAAAAATGCAGGCTGTAGTAGTACCACAGCCTGGGGACATATACGCCATCTGCTGCTGCTCCGGATCTCAGGGAATCTTGGATTTTCTTGTGCTCCCTATTATATGTGCTCCTCAGGCTACCAATTTTGGCCTTCAAAAAGTTGATGTCTACCGTGGGATACACAGGCTTCACCAATTCCAACAGTTTATCTAGCTTTGCCTTCCTCTTTTGCTTGTTAGAATAATCCCTGCATTGGACTTACCAGAGACATGGCAGCTCCCTGTATTTGTCAATAAAGTTGGGCAGGAAATCAGGGGCTGTGAATTTGTCAACCATTTTATCTGCAAGACACAAAACAAGACAAACCCCAATGTGAGGTTAAACTCTCATAATCTTGTCCCAATATAGGCCTCAATCTATAAGCAGTATAGGCCACTAACCATTGATGCCCCAAGTTACAATTGTACCTTTGTTTGAGCGATCAGCACTAACAATCCTCCATCCTCCACTCACAGATTGTGCGTACGTCGCCCGCGTGTTGTGCTTTATATACTCTGCGTATGCATGAAACTCTGCCCCTGTCCTTCCCTCTTTCTAGTGTATTCTCCGCCTCTTATTTTTCCGGGCAGTGGGAGAGCACATGGCGGAGACACAGCAGGTGTGTACGGTTATCAGCAATGAAGAAAGCCCGGAGCAAGGCAGTTCCAGATCCAAGAGGAGATATAAGGCCTCAAATATGTCCTTTGAAGTAATGGTGGAGATGGTGGACATCTTGAAGAGGACAGACTATGATGGGAAGCATGGACTATACAGAAACCCTAATGTGAGAAAGGCCAAGATCATGGCTAAAGTTGTGAGAAGTCTGCACAGGACTTTTGGGGTACGACGATCCAAGGATCAATTGAGGAAATGCTGGTCAGACATGAAATTGAGGGAGCAAGATCAGTATCGAAAGATCAGGAAAGTGCTGCAAAAAAAGTAAGTATTTGTCATGTGTTCCTATTATTATTATTATTACTTTCGTGCTGGTCCATGTGTTTTCCTTTACTGTTGTACAGTTTAAAATGCCAAGTTTGTGGTTCGTGGACATAGGAATCATTCATATTAAACATCGTTTGTTCGACCACTAATACGTTGTTTTTGGCAGATGCAGGTTAAATACATTTGTTCATGCCTATTTGGATTAAAATAAGTTTATTACATTGTTGTCTGGATGTGTTTGAAACTATAATGAAATGACAACTTTATTCAGTGTCAGAAAAGGACACTCGGCAGCTGTTTATACATCTGGGCGCAGGAGCACTAGTGTGGGACACCATAACAACCTTGTTATGGTGTCCCATGCAGGTGCTCCGGTGGATACTAGGGGTCTCTCCATGTGTGAAACTTCAGCTTGGAACTCTGCCAAAACAGACAATTGGACAACACTTCCAAGGAATGTTTCATATTACTATTTCTAGCCTAACATATTTGTCTACTAAGTATACTTTTTTGTATTCACATAGGGGAGAAAAGAATAGGGACATCTGAGGATACCAGTAACCCCACACTGAATGAAGAAAGGGAACTCACCACACACCATGAAGATGTGGATGCAGAGGTTCAGGAAGTGCTGGGTGAAGTGGGAGAAATGGTGTTGAGAACAGGTCTGAGACCACGGCTTCAGGTAATAGATGGATGCCTGCATATTTATAATACATGGTGTTTTTTTTTAAATCTTAGGTGATGTGGTTGTTGTGGAAGAAGAAACTCACTTCAGCAGTGCAAGTGCACAAATACTCATCAGTGAGATCATGGTGTGCAATTGTGATTTGCAAAAGATGAAGCAAAACATCCATAATGTTCAAAAAAGACTCAGCAACATCATCAATATTTTAGGCAAAATCTAAAGCAAAAACAAATTTTTAAGTTGTCCTTATTGTTGTACATGTTTTTACAGTTTTAAATTAATTACAAAGCCATATTTTGAAGATGCACACAGTGTGTCAACATGTGCTATCTGCCATCATGGGATATCAATGTACACGTTTTGTGGGTGCAACCCCTTCCTCCAAACTAAAGTAGGTGAGAGGAAGGGGTTGCACCCCCAAAACACGTCCATTGATCCCCCATGATGGGAGCTAGCACAAGTTGACACACTGGGGCTTATTTCAAAAAGGCCAAACCACTTTGCACTACAAGTGCAATGCAACTGAGGCCAAATACTTGGCTGCATTCTTAGGAAGGTAATTGTGAAGACTGCAGCAGCTCAAGACAATGTGATTTAGTTTGTATTTGGCCATGTTGATGGCTGTAAGGAAAAGCCGTAACCAGCTGGCCATTATACCAAAGGCATTCTCAACCACTCTTCTGGCATGGGCCAGCCGGTAATTAAAAACCCCCTGCTCTGGGGTCAAGGTCCTCATGGGGAACAACCTCATCAGAAATTCCCCCAGAGGAAAGGCCTCTTCCTCCACAAAAATGAACTTGAGGCCCATAACATTATCCTCTGTAGTTGGCAACCCCATGGTGCCATTTTGGAGACGCCAGTAAAATTCCGTCTGGGTGATCACTCCTCCATCAGACATACGGCCATTCTTCCCTACGTCCAGGTATAGGAATTCATAATTCGCCGTCACCACCACCAACATCACGATACTACTGAACCCCTTATAGTTGAAGTAGTATGACCCCGAATTGGGTGGTGGGACGATCCGGACGTGCTTCCCATTGATCACACCACCAAAATTGGGAAAGTCCCACTGGTGATGGAATTGGGAGGCCACAGTCTGCCATGTCTGTGGGTTGGAAGGAAACTGTGGAGTCAAACAAAAAAAAAGAATTAGTACTTTTGCACATAACATTGCAAGCAGATTAGACACAAACATTCTTGGCCAACATAAGTATAACATTTATTGAAATGAGTATTTAAATACAAAAGTATAAGGTCCACTTATCAGATTCCTCACCCCCTCTGATGGCTCGTTGTAAAAGTTTTAGGGTGGGGGGAGATGTTTTAGACAGGTAACCCTCTCCACTTCATTGAGAGATGAATGCATAAATAAAGTGTGTTACCTTGGCCAGCTCCTCCTTATTTACACTATTGGCAGCCCACTGGACAGGTAAGAAGTGTCATAATCCAAAAATATGAATACACACTGTTCAAATTGAAGCACATTTTTACATTCTGCAATTACCTATCAAGATAATAGGAGAACAAAACTTTAAACAGTACCATTTGAAAGTATTCAGGCAGGCCCTTGCACTACATGCTTTGGTGAATTCATCCATAAATATGAACACAAAAGAGTTAGGTATAGTGTGTATGGGTTTGGCAAAGTCAGCAGATAGAGTATTGGTATCGATTGACTTAGTGGTTGGGGGGGGTTATAATGAGTTTGCCTCTCCCAAAAAAAGCCTCTTGCACTATGCCTGGATTTAAGGACAACAATAACATTTGGACACATTTTAGGGAGTGTTTAGGGTAAGCACTATAATGGAGCTGACAAAATACATTGTTAGGTGACTAGGCTAGGTGTGTATAGAATCAGGATAGCATGTTGGGGAGGTTAGTGAAGGCAAACATGCATGAAGGACAAAAAAGGAGCAGTAAAAGCATGCATGAGGACAAAGAGGACATTCACAGCATATCACAATCATGGTAATAATGGAATGATGAAATAAATACAATACATTAGCAAACATTAAATACATACAATGTGATTCTAAAGGAGAAAACTTACCCTAATATAGTCCTCCTGCAGGACCTGAATGATGGCAGAACAGGTCTCTGGAATAATGACTCCCAGAGCCTGGAGGGAGATCCCAGTCATGAACTTCAGGTCCTAGAGACTTCTCCCTGTCGCCAAGTACCGCAAGGTGGCGACGAGCCTTTGCTCGGGAGAGATGGCTTGCCGCACACAGGTGTCCTGCTTCATAATATAAGGGGTCAGCAAAGCCAAGAGACAGTGAAAGATGTGGTCCGTCATCCGGAGATAATTCCTCAAATCATCAGGATTATTCTCCTGGAGCTTCCGCAACAAGGGGATATGACAGAATTGGTCACGATTAAGCAACCAATTCTTGGTCCAAGAACTCCTCCTCCCCCTGTTCATGGACTGGACTTGGGTCAAAGCAATAACTCCAACACCAAGCCCAACAACAGCACAAACTCTCCAACGAGAACGTAACCGCAACATGGCTAATAAACAAACAGCTGCTCAGAATGAATTGACAGAACGCACTGAAAATCAGAAAGGACCTGACAAGAACGAGCTGAAAATCAGAAACCACCGGACAAGCAAGCACTTAAAATCAGAAGCGAACTATAAATAGAACGCACTGAAAGACAGAAACGACCTGACAAGCAGACACTGAAGAACAGAGATGAACCGACTAACACAACCTGAAAAGCAGAAACGAACTGAAAAGCATGAGGCTGAAAAGCGCAAATTTTCACCCACCAAGCTTCTACTAACACGAGATAAACACAAGATTAGCAGAAGGAGCCCAAAGGGTGGCACACTGGCTATTGAACTTCCTTTTTATCGGCTCGTCGTACGTCTTGTACGTCACCATGTTTGTAATTGTTTGCCAACATTTGTGTGACCATGTGTATGCAAGACAAGTTGGAGCCAACACTCTTTGAACAAAAATCCCAGGGTTTTGTTGTCGGAAAGTCCAATCGTGTGTACGGGGCATAAGTGTGTCAATGTCATTGCACTTGTGCTCCATTGAGTAAGTCCCTCCTACCAGAATGGCAGATGGGACTTTTTTCATTCATATATTCCCATGAATGATGGAGCTGTGTGGGCAGACTGTCAAATTATTCAACTAATATATATTCAAATAATGATTCTGTAAGTTTGGAGAGGTGGAGAGTGCAGACTGTGACTATATTTCATGTACCCCGTGTGCCCTAAATATGGGGGAAATATGGTCAGTAGGGATGAGCTTCGAGTTCGAGTCGAACTCATGTTCGACTCGAACATTGGCTGTTCGCAAGTTCGCCGAACAGCGAACGATTTGGGGTGTTCGCGGCAAATTCGAATGCCGTGGAACACCCTTTAAAAGTCTATGGGAGAAATCAAGAGTGCTAATTTTAAAGGCTTATATGCAAGTTATTGTCATAAAAAGTGTTTGGGGACCTGGGTCCTGCCCCAGGGGACATGGATCAATGCAAAAAAACAGCCGTTTTTTTAGGAGCAGTGATTTTATTAATGCTTAAAGTCAAACAATAAAAGTGTAATATCCCTTTAAATTTCATAGCTGGGGGGTGTCTATAGTATGCTTGTAAAGGGGCGCATGTTTCCCGTGTTTAGAACAGTCTGACAGCAAAATGACATTTCAAAGGAAAAAACCCATTTAAAACTACTCTATTTAAAACTATTGCATTGCCGACAATACACATAGAACTTCATTGATAAAAACAGCATGGGAATTCCCCACAGGGGAACCCTGAACCAAAATTAAAAAAAAAAAAAGACGTGGCAAAAAAAAAGACATTTCTTGTTGCATTCTTTATAAAGTCTGAATGCTGATGATGATCCCTCAACCTTGTATTTTTTGAAGGCCTTCTCCTTTGCTTTTTCTATGCATTTTTACATTGGAGTTAAGCCATCCAGGACTTTTGTTCGCTCTTTTACATTTATTACCCATTGAGATGCATTGGCTAATGCCCTTATTTAATATGCTCTTAAAGCAAACCCATCTCTCCTCCGTGTTCTTTGTTCCTAAGATTCTATCCTAATTTATGCCTTCTAACAAGGTTCATAGTTTAGGGGAGTTGGCTCTTTTGAAATTCAGTGTCTTTTTATTCCCCTTATGTTTCCTATTTGTGTGATTTATACTGAAGCCAATTGACCTGAGATCGCTGTTACCTAAATTGCCCCGTATTTCCACATCCGTGATCAGGTCTGTATTGTTGGTAATCAGTAGATCAGTAGAGTAACACTTTATTTCTAGTTGGTGCGTCTACCATCTGACCCATAAAGTTGTCCTGCAAGACATTTAGGAACTAACGAGCCTTAAATGAATGCTTGGTTCCCTCTGCTCATCACGATGATCTACTGAGTGTGAGCATGATACCACAACACTTGCCTCCCATGCACTTTTGAGAAACTGTGGCCTACTTCAACCCCGCACTTGGGCCTCTTCCCTCTATAGTTTCCTTTTTCTATTTTCAAACACATGGCCCATAACTATGGGATATACACTCACCTTCTAATCTGTAGCTTATAGCTAGAGTTGAACACATATCACTTCATCAGCTGTTATGATCTTTACCATTTTCTCTTAGGACTACCGTGTTACATGAATGAGGGTGGTAGTGCAAATAGCAGGACACTTTCATACCTCCTATAACACACCTCAAGTTCTAGATGAGGACAATATGTTGCCTGATATGTGCCCCCATCCATTCGCAGCTTGATCCCATGAGGGGCGAACGGGTGGTCTGGAGGCACATCCCACAGTGTTCACTGAATGTTTGAGGGCCTTGTTCCAGCTCTCTAGGTCATCCTGTTTCATTGACTATCTGTGGATCATATCCCTAATGTTCACTCCTAGACATATAAGCTTATACGTTATAGCGTCTACAAACTATGTTTTATATACTGATTTTTTTTTTATACCACTAATGGCGTTGATCAGCGACTTATAGTGGGACTGTACTAGTGCGGCAGGCAATCTGACACTAACTGACACTGAGTGGGAACTGATTAACTGCCACTGACATTAAGACTGACACTAATACAGTGATAAGTACTAATACTATACACTATCACTGTACTAATAACACTGGCTGAGAAGTGGTTAACATCTAGAGCGATCAAAGGGTTAACTGTGTGCCTAAAAATGTGTAATGGGTACAATATGTGCTGCTTTTTACTAATAATCGCTTTATTTCTTAGCCCTGCTTTGCAAAGAGATTGTTTCCTCTGTATAGAGCCCTGTGTTGCAAATGAGGAGGAAAGAGGGACAGAGGGACTTTGTTCCAAATTAGGGACAGTCCCCTCAAAATCAGGTACAGTTGGGAGTTATGCATTATGGGTGGGCGGTCCGCAAGTAGTTACATTTTATTAATTATCTTGAATTACATTGATCGTAACCGTTTTAGGACAGATGGGTATGTGACATTGGTTTTCTGCTTTTATAAGTTAAGCTAACACTTTTTTACTCTGCGTAATTAAAAGATAAGTTCATATTTCTGACCATTAGGGATGAGCCGAACACCCCCCTGTTCGGTTCGCACCAGAACATACGAACAGGAAAAAAGTTTGTTCGAACACGCGAACACCGTTAAAGTCTATAGGACACGAACATGAATAATCAAAAATGCTAATTTTAAAGGCTTATATGCAAGTTATTGTTATAAAAGTGTTTGGGGACCTGGGTCCTGCCCCAGGGGACATGGATCAATGCAAAAAAACAGCCATTTTTTCAGGAGCAGTGATTTTAATAATGCTTAAAGTCAAACAATAAAAGTGTAATATCCCTTTAAATTTCATAGCTGGGGGGTGTCTATAGTATGCCTGTAAAGGGGCGCATGTTTCCCGTGTTTAGAACAGTCTGACAGCAAAATGACATTTCAAAGGAAAAAACCCATTTAAAACTACTCGCGGCTATTGCATTGCCGACAATACACATAGAAGTTCATTGATAAAAACGGCATGGGAATTCCCCACAGGGGAACCCTGAACCAAAATTTTTTAAAAAAATGACGTGGGAGTCCCCCTAAATTCCATACCAGGCCCTTCAGGTCTGGTATGGATATTAAGGGGAACCCCGGCCAAAATTTTTTTAAAAAATGACGTGGGGTTCCCCCTAAATTCCATACCAGACCCTTATCCGAGCACGCAACCTGGCAGGCCGCAGGAAATGAGGGGGGACGAGAGTGCGGCCCCCCCTCCTGAACCGCACCAGGCCACATGCCCTCAACATTGGGAGGGTGCTTTGGGGTAGCCCCCCAAAACACCTTGTCCCCATGTTGATGAGGACAAGGGCCTCATCCCCACAACCCTGGCCGGTGGTTGTGGGGGTCTGCGGGCGGGGGGCTTATCGGAATCTGGAAGCCCCCTTTAACAAGGGGACCCCCAGATCCCGGCCCCCCCCTGTGTGAAATGGTAAGGGAGTACTTACCCCTACCATTTCACTAAAAAACTGTCAAAAATGTTAAAAATGACAAGGGACAGTTTTTGACAATTCCTTTATTTAAATGCTTCTTCTTTCTTCTATCTTCCTTCATCTTCTGGTTCTTCTGGTTCTTCCTCCGGCGTTCTCGTCCAGCATCTCCTCCGCGGTGTCTTCTATCTTCTTCTCCTGGGGCCGCTCCGCACCCATGGCATGGGGGGAGGCTCCCGCTCTTCTCTTCATCTTCTTCTTCATCTTTTTCTCTTCTTCCTTCTTCTCTTCTTCTAAATGGGGACAAGGTGTTTTGGGGGGCTACCCCAAAGCACCCTCCCAATGTTGAGGGCATGTGGCCTGGTGCGGTTCAGGAGGGGGGGCCGCACTCTCGTCCCCCCCTCTTTTCCTGCTGCCTGCCAGGTTGCGTGCTCGGATAAGGGTCTGGTATGGAATTTAGGGGGAACCCCACGTCATTTTTTTAAAAAATTTTGGCCGGGGTTCCCCTTAATATCTATACCAGACCTGAAGGGCCTGGTATGGAATTTAGGGGGACTCCCACGTCATTTTTTTAAAAAATTTTGGTTCAGGGTTCCCCTGTGGGGAATTCCCATGCCGTTTTTATCAATGAACTTCTATGTGTATTGTCGGCAATGCAATAGCCGCGAGTAGTTTTAAATGGGTTTTTTCCTTTGAAATGTCATTTTGCTGTCAGACTGTTCTAAACACGGGAAACATGCGCCCCTTTACAGGCATACTATAGACACCCCCCAGCTATGAAATTTAAAGGGATATTACACTTTTATTGTTTGACTTTAAGCATTATTAAAATCACTGCTCCTGAAAAAATGGCTGTTTTTTTGCATTGATCCATGTCCCCTGGGGCAGGACCCAGGTCCCCAAACACTTTTTATAACAATAACTTGCATATAAGCCTTTAAAATTAGCACTTTTGATTATTCATGTTCGTGTCCTATAGACTTTAACGGTGTTCGCGTGTTCGAACAAACTTTTTTCCTGTTCGTATGTTCTGGTGCGAACCGAACAGGGGGGTGTTCGGCTCATCCCTAATGGTCAGAAATATGAACTTATCTTTTAATTACGCAGAGTAAAAAAGTGTTAGCTTAACTTATAAAAGCAGAAAACCAATGTCACATACCCATCTGTCCTAAAACGGTTACGATCAATGTAATTCAAGATAATTAATAAAATGTAACTACTTGCGGACCGCCCACCCATAATGCATAACTCCCAACTGTACCTGATTTTGAGGGGACTGTCCCTAATTTGGAACAAAGTCCCTCTGTCCCTCTTTCCTCCTCATTTGCAACACAGGGCTCTATACAGAGGAAACAATCTCTTTGCAAAGCAGGGCTAAGAAATAAAGCGATTATTAGTAAAAAGCAGCACATATTGTACCCATTACACATTTTTAGGCACACAGTTAACCCTTTGATCGCTCTAGATGTTAACCACTTCTCAGCCAGTGTTATTAGTACAGTGATAGTGTATAGTATTAGTACTTATCACTGTATTAGTGTCAGTCTTAATGTCAGTGGCAGTTAATCAGTTCCCACTCAGTGTCAGTTAGTGTCAGATTGCCTGCCGCACTAGTACAGTCCCACTATAAGTCGCTGATCAACGCCATTAGTGGTATAAAAAAAAAATCAGTATATAAAACATAGTTTGTAGACGCTATAACGTATAAGCTTATATGTCTAGGAGTGAACATTAGGGATATGATCCACAGATAGTCAATGAAACAGGATGACCTAGAGAGCTGGAACAAGGCCCTCAAACATTCAGTGAACACTGTGGGATGTGCCTCCAGACCACCCGTTCGCCCCTCATGGGATCAAGCTGCGAATGGATGGGGGCACATATCAGGCAACATATTGTCCTCATCTAGAACTTGAGGTGTGTTATAGGAGGTATGAAAGTGTCCTGCTATTTGCACTACCACCCTCATTCATGTAACACGGTAGTCCTAAGAGAAAATGGTAAAGATCATAACAGCTGATGAAGTGATATGTGTTCAACTCTAGCTATAAGCTACAGATTAGAAGGTGAGTGTATATCCCATAGTTATGGGCCATGTGTTTGAAAATAGAAAAAGGAAACTATAGAGGGAAGAGGCCCAAGTGCGGGGTTGAAGTAGGCCACAGTTTCTCAAAAGTGCATGGGAGGCAAGTGTTGTGGTATCATGCTCACACTCAGTAGATCATCGTGATGAGCGGAGGGAACCAAGCATTCATTTAAGGCTCGTTAGTTCCTAAATGTCTTGCAGGACAACTTTATGGGTCAGATGGTAGACGCACCAACTAGAAATAAAGTGTTACTCTACTGATCTACTGATTACCAACAATACAGACCTGATCACGGATGTGGAAATACGGGGCAATTTAGGTAACAGCGATCTCAGGTCAATTGGCTTCAGTATAAATCACACAAATAGGAAACATAAGGGGAATAAAAAGACACTGAATTTCAAAAGAGCCAACTCCCCTAAACTATGAACCTTGTTAGAAGGCATAAATTAGGATAGAATCTTAGGAACAAAGAACACGGAGGAGAGATGGGTTTGCTTTAAGAGCATATTAAATAAGGGCATTAGCCAATGCATCTCAATGGGTAATAAATGTAAAAGAGCGAACAAAAGTCCTGGATGGCTTAACTCCAATGTAAAAATGCATAGAAAAAGCAAAGGAGAAGGCCTTCAAAAAATACAAGGTTGAGGGATCATCATCAGCATTCAGACTTTATAAAGAATGCAACAAGAAATGTAAGGGTGCAATAAGGACGGCTAAGATAGAACATGAAAGACACATAGTGGAAAAGAGGAAAAAAAACCCAAGAAATTCTTTAAGTATGTAAACAGTAAAAAAGGGAGGACAGACCATATTGGCTCCATAAAGAATGAGGAAGGACATCTGGCTACAAAGGATGGGGAGATGGCGAAGGTATTGAATTTATTCTTCTCCTCAGCCTTCACAAGGGAATCGGGGGGCTTCAGTAACCAAAACTGCAGTGTTTATCCTCATGACACATCACAGGAAGCACAGAATTACAATTAGACTTGGGAAACTTAACATTAATAAATCACCGGGACCAGATGGCTTGCACCCGAGGGTACTTAGGGAACAAAGTCAAGTAATTGCCAGACCATTGTTCCTAATTTTTACTGACAGTCTACTGACTGGAATGGTACCAGCTGATTGGAGAAAAGCCAATGTAGCATCAATATTTAAAAAGGGCCCAAAATACATCCCTGGGAATTACAGACCAGTTAGCCTAACATCAATTATTATTATTATTATAATTATTATTATTATACAGGATTTATATAGCGCCGACAGTTTACGCAGCGCTTTACAACATTAGGGCAAACAGTACAATTACAATACAATTCGATACAGGGGGGAATCAGAGAGCCCTGCTCCTTAGAACTCACAATAGTATGTAAACTCTTGGAGGGGATAAGGGACTATATACAAGATTTAAGTAATGAGAATGGTATCATTAGCAGTAATCAGCATGGATTCATGAAGAATCATTCTTGTCAAACCAATCTATTAACCTTCTATGAGGAGGTGAGTTGCCATCTAGATAGAGGAAGGCCCGTAGACATGGTGTATCTGGATTTTGCAAAAGCATTTGACACAAAATAAGGTCCATTGGCATGGACCATAGGGTGAGTACATGGATTGAAAACTGGCTACAAGGACGAGTTCAGATGGTGGTGATAAATGGAGAGTACTCAGAATGGTCAGGGGGGGATAGTGGGGTCCCCCAGCGTTCTGTGCTGGGGCCAATCCTGTTTAATTTGTTCATAAATGACCTGGAGGATGGGGTAAACAGTTCAATATCTGTATTTGCGGATGATACTAAGCTAAGCAGGGCAATAACTTCTCTGCAGGATGTGGAAACCTTGCAAAAAGATCTGAACAAATTAATGGGGTGGGCAACTACATGGCAAATGAGGTTCAATGTAGAAAAATGTAAAATAATGCAATTGTGTGGCAAAAATATTAATGCAATCTATACACTGGGGGGAGAACCTATGGGGGAATCTAGAATGGAAAAGGACCTGGGGGTCCTAGTAGATGATAGGCTCAGCAATGGCATGCGATTCCAAGCTGCTGCTAACAAAGCAAACAGAATAGAACTTTGTAATTGGTCTCTAGTACCAAGCAATTTGGGAGGAGGATTTCGTGGCTAGCCATATGCTGGACCAGTCTGTGATCTTGAATGTGCACTCCATGTCTTGTGTCCATTTGGTAGTGTAAGATGGTAGTGCTGTGTTAGGGAGTGCATTAAGGTGTTGGTATAGGAGGGAAATCAGTCCTCTGATGTGTGGGTCTCTCTTACAAATGCGTTCGAATAGTGACATTTGGTTTAGCGGTGAATCTGTCCTAAGGAAGTTCTTAAGTTGCAGGTAGCGAAAGAGTTCAGTTCTGGGGAGCCCAAAAGTTTTGCATAATGTAGCAAATGTATGAATAGTGTTGGTAGAGACTAGTTTATGTAGTCAAAACAGGCCTGCGTTAGACCAGGCTGTGAATGACGGTGGGGATTACCAAGTAGGGTAAAAGGCTGGATCCTGAGGAAGGAAAGAAGGGGGTTGTGTGAGGATTGGAGATTGCGGGAGCCCCTAAATCTGTCCCAGATGTCCAAGGAGTTTTTAGTAATGGAGTTTGAGAGGTGAGCTCTATCCTTAGGTCAGAGCCACAACATATTGGCCACAGAGATGGGGTCACAGTTGATTGATTCGATAGTAACCCACAGGGGTGTTTCTACCGTTGCGTGATATTTGGGCAGTTGTGCAAGTTGCACCGCATAATAGTAAGAAGAGAAATTCGGTATGCCCAACCCACCACTCAGTTTAGTAAGGTAGAGCATTAATTTAGGGATACGGGGATTGGTAGTACCCCATATGTAGGACATAACTCTTTGCGCTGCGTGAGTTGTAGGAAATATGACGGTACTGATATGGGGAGTACTCTGAACCATTATAAAAGTTTTGGTAATATCGACATTTTTGTGGCATTGATCCGACCTAGCCAGGATAAGGGAAGAGAAGACCACTGTTTTATAAGGTCAGTGGCTTGTCCCAGCAGTGGTAGATAGTTTGCTGTGAAAAGGTCCGTTAATGAGGTTGTGAGTTGTACTCCTAAATATGGGAAATGGTGTGGTACCCAAGTGAATGGCAGGGAGTTCTGGGTTTGTTGGAGTTCTGACTGTGACAAGGAAATGTTGAGCGCATTAGTTTTTTGGGATTGACATGGAGTTCATAGATGTGTGCAAAGTTATCCAATATGGCTAGCAGGTTCGGGGCAGAAAACGTGAGGATGAGCTAAGAAGATGAGAATATCATCTGCGAAGAGGCATAGATTCTGGTGGTGACATCGGGGTCTGACCTGTTTAATTGTGCTAAGGGCTCTATAAGTAGGGCAAAGATCAACGGGGATAGAGGACACCCTTGCCTTGTGCCCCTCCTAATATCTATCATCGCTGATTTATAGCCAGCATACTTACGTATGCCCGCGGGTTGTTGTACAAAGAGGAGACCCAGGTCAGAAAATTGTTCCCAAAACTCCATTTTTGGAGAATGTTTTGCATGTATGGCCAAGTGACCGAGCCAAACACCTTTTTAATGTCTAGGGAAAGAGACAGGCCAGGATGCGTCTGGTCTTAGCTGCGTAGGTAAGTAAGAGAGCACGTCTGATATTGTCGCCAGCCTGTCGGGTTGGCATGAATCTTGTTTGGTCACAATGAATGAGTCAGCCTATAATGGTATTCAGTCTGGTCACTAGAATCTTGGCTAGTAGTTTAATGTCAAGGTTTAGAAGGGATATGGGACAGAAATTGTTCCAAGAGGTGGTATCTGATTTAGGTTTGGAAAGCATAGAGATTATGGAGGTCAGCGTTTCAGTTCTAAATGAGTGTCCCGCTAGCAGAGAGTTGAAGGCTCTGTTTAAGATAGGTGTCAGAATGGACGCAAATTGTTTGAAGTATGTTGCCGAAAACCCATTGGGGCCCAGTCTTTTGTGGGGTTTCGGTGCTTTTATGGCTTTCTGGACCTCCAGTTCTGTTATGGTACTCTCAAATAGATCTCGCTGTTCATGCCCTAGGGTTGGGAGAGTAATGTCGGAAAATAGGGTAGCCTTCGTCGCATCAAAGTCTTGAGTTTGGGAATAAAGTTTGGCTAGGTTAGAGCGAAACACCTCAAGCATTTTAATGGGATTACTAATGTAAGTGTCACGAGAGGTTTTTAATCTTATGACTGTGAGTGGTAGATCGCCATTAAACTGCGTGCCATAGGTGCGTCTGGTTTGTTGGTCTTAAGGTAAGAGATATGTTGGTGTTTACAGATAAGTTTGTCCGCCGAGTCAGTCAGGAATAGGTCAAAGTCTAGACGGGCTTTATTTAAACGCGCATTGGTGGTGGCATTTGGGGGGGTTTGAAAAGCTGCGTGGCTTGCGTTGAAGTTGGGTTCTAGCTGTTCCAACAGGATTTTACAATCCTGTTTAAGGGCTGCTGCCTGTTGGATCAGTCTGCCACGAATGACAGCTTTGTGAGCTTCCCACAGTGTCAGAGAGGAAATATAATCCGTATCATTAGTTGAGAGATATTCTGTGAGAGCTACCTCAGTCTCTAAATGATGAGATGGATGGGCTAGCATAGTGCCGTTGATACACCAGGATGTGTTGTGCGACCTGGGTATCGGGGAGACTATGGTCGTGTACACAGCACAGTGGTCAGTCCCTGTGAAGGGAGTGATCATAGGTTTGCGCAGCCTATTGCATTAGGGTGTGCACCTCAAAGCTCAAACACACGTGTGTGTGTGTGTGCGTATATATATATATATATATATATATATATATATATATATATATATACTGTATATATATATATATATATATATATATATATATATATATATACATATATATTCTTATAAGTAAACAAACATTTTAAAATGTTAGAAGTGCTTCCACACTTCTCTTATAAGCAGAGCCACTCATTGGGAGGCCTTTGCCATCTGCCTGCCGGCACAGTGAAAGAAAAGTGCAAAATGTGGTATAACAGTGAGTAGTATGTACAGGAGACATGTGTGGAGAGTATGACAGTGAGTAGTATGTACAGGAGACGAGTGTGGAGAGTATGACAGTGAACGGTATGTACAGGAGATGAGTGTGGAGAGTATGACAGTGAGCGGTATGCACAGGAGACAAGTGTGGAGGGTGTGACAGTGAGCGGTATGTACAGGAGACGAGTGTGGAGGGTATGACAGTGGGCAGTATGTACAGGAGACGAGTGTGGAGGGTATGATGGGTGCAGTATGTACAGGAGACGAGTGTGGAGGGTATGATAGTGGGCGGTATGTACCGGAGAGCAGTGTGGAGGGTATGACAGTCGGCAGTATGTACAGGAGAGGAGTGTGGGGGGTATGACAGTGGGCAGTATGTATAGAAGAGGAGTGTGGGGGGTATGACAGTGGGCAGTGTGTACAGGAAAGGAGTGTGGGGGTATGACAGTGGGCAGTATGTACAGAAGAGGAGTGTGGGGGGTATGACAGTGGGCAGTATGTACAGGAGAGGAGTTTGGGGGGTATGACAGTGGGCAGTATGTATAGAAGAGGAGTGTGGGGGGTATGACAGTGGGCAGTGTGTACAGGAAAGGAGTGTGGGGGTATGACAGTGGGCAGTATGTACAGGAGAGGAGTGTGGGGGTATGGCAGTGGGCAGTATGTACAGGAGAGGAGTGTGGGGGGTATGAGAGTGGGTAGTATGTACAGGAGAGGAGTGTGGGGGTATGACAGTGGGCAGTATGTACAGAAGAGGAGTGTGGGGGGTATGGCAGTGGGCAGTATGTACAGGAGAGGAGTGTGGGGGTATGACAGTGGGCAGTATGTACAGGAGAGGAGTGTGGGGGTATGACAGTGGGCAGTATGTACAGGAGAGAAGTGTGGGGGTATGACAGTGGGCAGTATGTACAGGAGAGGAGTGTGGAGGGTATGACAGTGGGCAGTATGTACAGGAGAGGAGTGTGGGGGGTATGACAGTGGGCAGTATGTACAGAAGAGGAGTGTGGGGGGTATAACAGTGGGCAGTATGTACAGGAGAGGAGTGTGGGGGTATGACAGTGGGCAGTATGTACAGGAGAGGAGTGTGGAGGGTATGACAGTAGGCAGTATGTACAGTAAAGTGTGGGGGGTATGATAGTAGGCAGTATGTACAGGAGAGGAGTGTATGACAGTGGGCAGTATGTACAGGAGTGTGGAGGGTATGACTTGGGGCAATATGTATAGAAGAGAAGTGTGGAGGGTATGACAGTGGGCAGTATGTACAGGAGAGGAGTGTGGAGGGTATGACAGTGGGCAGTATGTACAGGAGAGGAGTGTGGAGGGTATGACAGTGGGCAGTATGTACAGGAGTATGGAGGGTATGACTTGGGGCAGTATGTATAGAAGAGAAGTGTGGAGGGTATGACAGTGGGCAGTATGTACAGGAGAGGAGTGTGGGGGGTATGACAGTGGGGGGTATGATAGTGGGCAGTGTGTACAGGAGAAGAGTGTGGGGGGTATGTGAGTGGGTAGTATGTACAGGAGAGGAGTGTGGGGGTATGACAGTGGGCAGTATGTACAGAAGAGGAGTGTGGGGGGTATGGCAGTGGGCAGTATGTACAGGAGAGGAGTGTGGGGGGTATGACAGTGGGCAGTATGTACAGAAGAGGAGTGTGGGGGGTATGACAGTGGGCAGTATGTACAGGAGAGGAGTGTGGGGGTATGACAGTGGGCAGTATGTACAGGAGAGGAGTGTGGGGGTATGACAGTGGGCAGTATGTACAGGAGAGGAGTGTGGGGGTATGACAGTGGGTAGTATGTACAGGAGAGGAGTGTGGAGGGTATGACAGTGGGCAGTATGTACAGGAGTGTGTAGGGTATGACTTGGGGAAGTATGTATAGAAGAGAAGTGTGGAAGGTATGATAGTGGGCAGTATGTACAGGAGAGGAGTGTGGGGGGTATGACAGTGGGCAGTATGTACAGAAGAAGAGTGTGGGGGGTATGACAGTGGGCAGTGTGTACAGGAGAAGAGTGTGGAGGGTATGAGAGTGGGTAGTATGTACAGGAGAGGAGTGTGGGGGTATGACAGTGGGCAGTATGTACAGAAGAGGAGTGTGGGGGGTATGGCAGTGGGCAGTATGTACAGGAGAGAAGTGTGGGGGTATGACAGTGGGCAGTATGTACAGGAGAGGAGTGTGGGGGTATGACAGTGGGCAGTATGTACAGGAGAGAAGTGTGGGGGTATGACAGTGGGCAGTATGTACAGGAGAGGAGTGTGGAGGGTATGACAGTGGGCAGTATGTACAGGAGTGTGGAGGGTATGACTTGGGGCAGTATGTATAGAAGAGAAGTGTGGAAGGTATGACAGTGGGCAGTATGTACAGGAGAGGAGTGTGGGGGTATGACAGTGGGCAGTATGTACAGAAGAGGAGTGTGGGGGGTATGACAGTGGGCAGTGTGTACAGGAGAAGAGTGTGGGGGGTATGACAGTGGGCAGTATGTACAGAAGAGGAGTGTGGGGGGTATAACAGTGGGCAGTATGTACAGGAGAGGAGTGTGGGGGTATGACAGTGGGCAGTATGTACAGGAGAGGAGTGTGGAGGGTATGACAGTAGGCAATATGTACAGTAGAGTGTGGGGGGTATAATAGTGGGCAGTATGTACAGGAGAGGAGTGTGGGGGTATGACAGTGGGCAGTATGTACAGTAAAGTAGTGTGGGGGTATGACAGTGGGCAGTATGTACAGAAGAGGAGGGTATGACAGTGGGCAGTATGTACAGGAGTGTGGAGGGTATGACTTGGGGCAATATGTATAGAAGAGAAGTGTGGAGGGTATGACAGTGGGCAGTATGTACAGGAGAGGAGTGTGGAGGGTATGACAGTGGGCAGTATGTACAGAAGAGGAGTGTGGAGGGCATGACAGTGAGTGGTATGTACAGGAAGAATGTGGAGGGAATGAAACAAGCAGTATTTGAAAGTTAAGAGTTAAAAGAAAGCACTCTGTATGTTGTGTCTAGATAATGTGAAGTTAATTTATGACCATTCCATTTAACCCTGTATTGATCCAAACTCTGTACAATCCAAAGTGTAAATTCCCGACTTAAACTAAACACTCTAAGGCTAAGTTCACATCTATGCGTGTGGGTATTGCATGCAAAATTGCATGCCCTCCCAATATGCAAAGAAATGTGCTGTCCTTAAGCAGATGTGCAGCAGTGCCATTATTTGTTAATGGCACCTTCACGCATCTGCAAAGACGTGGACCAAACTACAGGATGCCGCACATAAAATTGCACTACCATGTAAATAACTGTGAACACTGTGCTCTGCTCTGTTTATTGAGGACAGTTAACTTTTATATAGAGTGTTTAGTTTATGTGGGGAATTTACATGTTGTACAGAGTTTGGAGAAGACAGGGTAAAATTGAATGGTTATAAAGTTTCTGCACTTTATCTGGACATACACAGAGTATGGGGGTTGTTTATATAGTGATAAGTGCCAGCTTCCCACATTAGCTGTGAGCAGGGCTGAAGACTCAGCCGACTCCCCCATACACACTCTCCTCTTACTATCCTCCCTAGCTTAATCATTCTCATCACACTGCAAACAAATCCTCCTGATTGGTCCTCATGTGAAACTGCCAGCTTACCTCTCCAAATTGACTTTTCTAATAGGGCGTACACACGGTCGGACTTTGTTCGGACATTCCGACAACAAAATCCTAGGATTTTTTCCGACGGATGTTGAAGACTTCTGTTTAAACTCCTGTTTTCAACTCCTGGTTATTAACTCTCCCACTTTAGTTTAAAAATTCCACTTGTGTTCACAAAATCCACAAGCAAGCCACCATCAGCTGGGAGCAAGCTCCAGGGGAGTGTGTGTAGACACTTTTATACACCTGGGAACAATTAACCACTCCCCTTAATTAATTAACCACTCCCCTTAATTAAAGTTTGTTGGCTCAAACTTGTTTTGTCTACACACGGTCGCACAAAGTTGTCGGAAAATCCGATCGTTCTAAACGCGGTGACGTAAAACACGTACGCCGGGACTATAAACGGGGCAGTGGCCAATAGCTTTCATCTCTTTATTTATTCTGAGCATGCGTGGCACTTTGTCCGTCGGATTTGTGTACACACGATCGGAATTTCCGACAACGGATTTTGTTGTCGGAAAATTTTATCTCCTGCTCTCCAACTTTGTGTGTCGGAAAATCCGATGGAAAATGTCAGATGGAGCCCACACACGGTCGTAATTTCCGACAACACGCTCCGATCGGACATTTTCCATCGGAAAATCCGACCGTGTGTACGGGGCATTAGAAGATCAGCTCAGCTCACCCCCTTCCCTGCACAGTGTCAGCAGCACCTGGCAGTAGCAGTGCCCCGCCTCTAGGTTCTCTGGGCAGATGGAATTGTGGATAAGGGGGAGGATCTAGTGAATGAAGGCACAGATCAAACATACACAGGAGACTTGGGGAGATGGAAAAACGAGATTGGAAGCTTCTAAATGCATACACTACAAGCAATGATACTGCTGTTGTCTTCACAGCCCTGATACCAGGACTGAGCTGTGGCAGGACGGTCACTGCTGTTTGCAAGTATGTAACGTGCAGGAGGTGATTAGAGTGTGCCCAGGCACACTCGGCACACCCCCTGCGCACACTTATGATGACAGTCTTGTCAGAGCCAGTTCAGAGCAGTTAGCTAACTGGCTACAAACCTGTAACGAAAAAACTGGTGAGTAAGACAATACAGTGCAGAAAAAACCTGGACCTTGGGATAAGTAGGAAAGTAGAGGCTACCGAGTTGGAACCGGTTGGTAACCGCATGGGCAGAGTAGTAACTATACCTCCGATAATAGTCCAGTCAACTCTGTGGACCCCGGGAGCTTCTGTACAGGCACTCAGTGAACAGAAAAAGTGTTCCCAAAAAGGAACACAATCGTGACTAGCTAGACTATATATTAGCAGTTCTTTGTCAGAAATCTTAGCCTAATAACCATTTTAGGTAACATGGTTATTTCAAGCCTCTTTTACAAACATTGTTTTCAATTTAATTATTTAGGATTTCAGGTGATCCATTCATGAGGCACTTTCTATTGGCGATTCTTTCGTTTTAAAGACATTTAACTGTTTTTTGGATATTGTGAAGCTTTATCTTAAAATAGGGGTTTATCTGGATATGGCATTTGTAATTTGCGAAGACATTGACCACTAAATACGACAGGCATTTAGAAAGGATACAGTTTCTGCTCCGAGTCAGGAAGAAGAAATCAAGACCCAAACATAAAAAACTTTTAATTAGAACTTTTTAATAGAAAATGGGTTGTTTCCTTCCTTGAAACTTACATAGAGCAGAAAATAATACCGAGAGGACTACGGGATAAGGTGAACCCAGCAGAACATCTTCACAGCGCGAGATTCATTGATAAATGGAAGACGCTCTGTTGAACGTGGTGTATCAGTGATGAAATTGATAGTTGAGGAGGAAAGGATCCAATTGGATGAGCTCACCACTTCCATCGCTGAGAGCTCCCTAGGATTGGAACCCCATAAGAATACAGAGGAGTTTCTAAAACAGAACGAGATACTTAAAAAGGAGATTGAAAGGACACAACATAATTTGAATGTTACTAAACAATCCAAATTTAGACGTGACTTGGGAGACTGGGAAAGCGGGGACATATTCGATCTTACGATACGGCGTAATAGGAGTAGGTCCCGACGAGGTAACTCTAGATCTGGTTCTAGAGGATCCAGGTCCCCGAGTGACACTGATGAAGAAAACCCAGCTAGATCTGTGACTTTTTTAGAGAAACAGGGGGAGGCAGGAGAGAATCCAGGAGACAGGCAACAACAGCCAGACAACCTGACCAGCCGAAAACAACAAAACCCATAAGACAACAGAAACAGATGGACAGGGACCAAAACTTAGGCAGGGGGGGCACCCAAACAAGAAGTCAGAGGAATCAGAGGGATTACTGACAAAGAACATTGAGGGAACAGACATGAGGGTGATTAATCTATCCAGCTTCCCTTTAGCCCCCAGACATAAATCTATTACAGAGAGGCATGTCTTTTTCCCCCACTAACACTATGGACGAATTATACGTTTATAAAGATGTAACAATCTTTTTGCGTAAGGTGTTTTATATGTGGTGTTTCTACGTTTTCTACATACAAACAAGATAGCATCAAATGATGAGATAGATATCCTTGACAGTAGAGATGAAGAGATTCTAGAAATCCTGAACTCTCTGCTGGAAGAAAACAAGGAGTTAGGCTTAATGTACATGGGATGCTGAGGCAACCTCCTCTGAACAAATTTTTTGACAGCTTCAAACCGGCATTTAAAAACGCCCAACTTGCCGCGTTTGCATGCCGCGGTTTTCCGCGTTTTGCCGCATTTGTGTCTAGGAGCGTTTATTTAAGAAAACATCATAGGACCCTCCCAAAGCCCAAAAAACAGTATTATTTCAGCCATTCTGTGAGACCGGAGTGAGTAGCAGCAGCTGAGAGAGCAGCAGTGTACTTGTATCTACTTAAATTTCGGTGCTTTTACTATGGATCCCATAATGAGCATATGAGAGGAAAAAAATGCAAATTTTTTCATATATTTAATTTTTAAATTGCAATTGATTATTATATTTTTTTGTTTATTTTTTTTATAAGCTGCATATGTCATTTCATTTTTTTTATTTATTTATTTTTATCTTTTTTATGCAACATTTAATTGCATTTTTTTTAAACACATTTAATTTTTAAATTGCAATTGATTATTAGAATTTTTTGTTTCATTTTTTTAAAAAGCTGTATGTCTAATTTCATTTTTTTTTAATTCATTTATTTTGTCTTTTTTATGCAAATTTGAATTGCAATTTTAAAAATATTTTTAATTAACCCTAACCCTAACCGGAAACCCTTACCCTAACTTGTTCTTCAAGGGAAAACCCTATCCCTAACAATAACCCCCTAACCCTAATGGGAAACCCTAACCCCGACTGGAAACCCTAACTCTAACCTTAACTGGAAACCCTGACTTGTTCTTCAAGGGGAAAACCCTAACTAAAACCCCTAACCCTAACCCCTAACTCTAACCCTAACCGGAAACCTTAACTGGAAACCCTAACTTGTTCTTCAAGGGGAAAACCCTAACCATAACCCCTAACCCTAATGGGAAACCCTAACCCTTAACCCTGACTGGAAACCCTAACCTTAACTGGAAACCCTAACCCTAACTTGTTCTTCAAGGTAAAAACCCTAATTATAACCCCTAACCCTAACCGGAAACCCTAACCCTAACTTGTTCTTCAAGGGGAAAACCCTACCCATAACACCTAACCCTAATGGGAAACCCTAACCATAACCCAAAACCCTAACTCTGACCAGAAATCCTAACCCTATCTTATTCTTCAAGGGGAAAGCCCTAACTCTAACCATAACCCCCTAACCCTAATGGGAAACCCTAACCCTAACTGGAAACCCTAACGGGAAATCATAACACTTACCATAACCCTAAACTTGTTCTTCAGGGGGAAAATCCTAACCATAACCCCCAACCCTAATGGGAAACCCTAACCCTAATGGGAAACCATAACACTTACCATAACCCTAAACTTGTTCTTCAAGGGGAAAACCCTAACCATATCCCCCAACCCTAACCAGAAACGCTAACCCTAACGGGAAATCATAACACTTACCATAACCCTAAACTTGTTCTTCAAGGGGAAAACCCTAACCCCCTAACCCTAACCAGAAACCCTAACCAGAAACCCTAACCCTAATGGGAAACCATAACATTTACCACAAGCCTAAACTTGTTATTCAAGGGGAAAACCCTAACCATAACCCCTTAACCCTAATGGGAAACCCTAACCAGAAACTCTAACCCTAACAGGAAACCATAACCCTTACCATAACCCTAAACTTGTTCTTCAAGGGGAAAACCATAACCCACTAACCCTAATGGGAAACCCTAACCAGAAACCCTAACCCTAATGAGAAACTATAACCCTTACCATAACCCTAAACTTGTTCTTCAAGGGGAAAACCATAACCCCCTAACCCTAATAGGAAACCCTAACCCTAATCCTAATGGGAAACCATAACACTTACCATAACCCTAAACTTGTTCTTCAAGGGGAAAACCCTAACCATAACCCCCAACCCTAACCAGAAACGCTAACCCTAACGGGAAATCATAACACTTACCATAACCCTAAACTTGTTCTTCAAGGGGAAAACCCTAACCCCCTAACCCTAACCAGAAACCCTAACCCTAACCAGAAACCCTAACCCTAATGGGAAACCATAACATTTACCACAAGCCTAAACTTGTTATTCAAGGGGAAAACCCTAACCATAACCCCTTAACCCTAATGGGAAACCCTAACCAGAAACTCTAACCCTAACAGGAAACCATAACCCTTACCATAACCCTAAACTTGTTCTTCAAGGGGAAAACCATAACCCACTAACCCTAATGGGAAACCCTAACCAGAAACCCTAACCCTAATGGGAAACCATAACCCTTACCATAACTCTAAACTTGTTCTTCAAGGGGAAAACCATAACCCCCTAACCCTAATAGGAAACACTAACCCTAACCCTAAATTTCATGCAACTATGTTTGATCAATTCAGGGGTGAAGCTCAATGGTGGGGTCATGGTGAAATCTAACAACATATACGTCAAATTCCAATTATACTTTGTCTAACAGCAATGCTAGCGGTTAGAGATGAGCTTCGAGTTTGAGTTGAACTCATGTTCGATTCGAACATCGGCTGTTCGCCAGTTCACCGAACAGCAAACAATTTGGGGTGTTCGTGGCAAATTCAAAAGCCGCGGAACACCCTTTAAAAGTCTATGGGAGAAATCAAAAGTGCTAATTTTAGAGGCTTATATGCATGGTATTGTCATAAAAAGTGTTTGGGGACCTGGGTCCTGCCCCAGGGGACATGGATCAATGCAATTAAAAGTTTTAAAAAATTACCTCGCTGACATATCCCTCCCCTCCCTGTCTTCTGAGAGGAGGTATAAGTTAGAGGCGCCCATATCGGTGGAAGAGATTGCTACAGCCATCTCACAAATGCCAGCCCATAAAACCCCGGGGTTGGATGATTACCCCACCAAATGGTACACACAGTTTAGGGAAATACTATGCCCACATTTTTTGCGTACATATAATAAAGCTTTAAGCACTGGGGTCCTTCCCCCCACTATGCGTGAGGCCTTAATCGTACTTCTGCTGAAACCCAGAAAGGATCCTCTTAAATGTGAATCATACCGACCAATATCCCTTATAAATGTGGACATTAAGATACTGGCTAAAGTGCTTGCAAATCGTTTAAATAAGGTGGTCACCACTCTGGTTAATAGTGACCAGGGGGGGCTTCATACCAGGAAGATCCACTAGAATGAATATTCGTAGATTATTTCACAATTTGCAATATCCACATGATTGCCCCCCCAACGCGGGCCATAGTATCCTTAGATACTTGCAAAGCATTTGACAGTGTGGAATGGCCATATCTTTTTCGGGTGTGGCAGTTGTATGGTTTTGGCCCACGTGTGGTGGCATGGATAAGACTCCTTTATGCCTTCCCCAGGCCAAGGTTCGAGTTAACTCCTCGATCACTGAGACATTCCCCATTACAAGAGGTACAAGGCAGGGTTGCCCGCTGTCCCCGCTCCTATTCGCCCTAGCGGCACGTATTCGCTCCTCTTCATCTATTAAAGGACTTCCTATTGCCACTATAGAAGAGCGAATTTCGCTCTATGCGGACGACACACTGGTGTATTTGGCAGATACTAACGGGTCACTTCAGTCTTTGCTAGCCGAAATTAATATATTCGGATATTTCTCCGGTTTCCGGGTGAACTGGGATAAATCAAGTCTTTTCCCCTTGGATACAGCAGCGATTCCCCAGATTCATCTGGATTCTAAACTACAAGTGGCGTCCTCCTTTCGATACCTCGGGGTCCTGGTACAATCGCCCTTATGCACTTACATTACTAATAATTTAGATCCCCTATTGAATCGCTTACAGGAGCAAACTAAACAATGGATGGATCTGCCCCTTGACCTTATAGGAAAAGCAAATCTGCTCAAAATGGTCTATCTCCCGAAATTACTATATGTTCTGGCTAATTCCCCATGTGCAATCCCTAAATCTATTTTTAAACATATTGACACGATATGCGTTACGTTCCTGTGGAAGGGGGGATCCCCCAGAGTGGCACTTGAGACACTAAGGCTGCCGTCTCACATGGCCGGCCTGGCATTTCCAAATTTCTTTCTTTATTACTTAGCGTCACAACTGGTGCATATACATGACTGGTTACATCCAGCCCTGACAAATGCATGTACTACCACTGAAGGTGCCATTGCGACTTCCATGGAAACTCTCCACAATATCATTTATAGGGGCAGAGTCCCAAATAGACCAGGTACTTCCATGCTGGCAACTACACTCTCAATCTTTCAAAACATAGTTAAAAAAATTTCTCGACATACTTGGTCATCATCCCCGAACAATCCTCTGTGGTTTAACCCAACTTTACAGGAACTAAACTCCTTACCCGACACTAAACATTGGTACTCCAAAGGGGTAAAGTATTTATGCCATCTATACAATGACCAAGGCTTTAAAACTTTTCAACAACTGAGACTTGACTTTGACTTACCGAGCTCCTACCTGTTCCACTATTACCAGCTTAGACATGCTATCCGAGCTCAGTTTGGCTCTCTAAATGACCCCATAGACTTGCCCCCATTGGAGAGACTGCTGAGACAACCTGATCCTAATAAACTTGTCTCTGCCTACTACGCTGCCCTAATGACAGATTTTAACCCCAGATTCAGTAAAGCGCAGAAAAAAAGGGGCAGACATGGACATTTCACTAACGGAGGAAGACTGGACTGAATTTAGTGACACATACAAAAATACTCTTATCTCATCTAAGGACTGGGTCATACAGATTAAGATTTTCCACCAATCTCATCTTACCCCAGCTAGGCTGTGTAAGATGGGGTTGAAGCCCACTGCTGAATGTTTCAGGGGATGTGGGGGAGATGCTGATTTCCTACATTGCTTCTGGACTTGTCCAGTGGTTCAGGACTTTTGGAGGGAGGTGGGTTCTTTCATTTCCTCTGCTCTAGGACTCCCCAATATTATTCACCCTAAGAATGGCTTACTGGGGGTCTTTGGTGATTTACAGATACCAACACAGGCTAAGAGACTATTACGTATCCTTTATTTTTATGTTAGAAAGTCTATACTGCTATCCTGGAAAGGTATACAAACACCTCTGAAATCTCTATGGCTAAAACTAATTAATGATGTCATACCGTTGTATAGACTTACCTTTGAACTCAGGAAACGAAAAAAAATGTTCCACAAAATATGGGACGGGTGGCTGGCTAGCCCCATGATCCTCTCTATATAATGTGTGCTTAATCTGTACCACTCACAGGTCGTGCCAGAAAATGCATCATATATGTGAATTACTATAACTCATACTCGTTAATAACTGGTTATGTATAAACTTATATAATCAATCTCAGATCGACTTACCATTAGTTAGCTGATTGTTTTTTTCTCCTCCCCTCACATATAGGCAATGTACTTGACAAGGTATGCCAATGCTTAACAGTGATTTACTTGGTGACTGTTTGTTGTGCTTGTTTTTTTTTTTGTACAACTGGTTTGTATTAAAATCAAAAAAAAAAAAAAAAATCAGTAAAAATATCTTTAAAAAAAAAAAATATTCCCTCCTAAACTTGGGGTGTGTGTTATATGCCGATAAATACAGTAATTATCATTTTATCCATTTTTATTGCTTTTATTAATCGTGGACCCAGGACGAATACCAGTAGAGTATCCCCCAATTATACGCTTATATATTATCTAATTTTGTGAGTAGCCATTTGGCTGTTTTGTCTTGTCCAATTAAACAGAAGTTCTTTAATACTTCAAAAAAAAAAAAAAGTTTTAAAAATGGCCGTTTTTTTGGAAGCAGTGATTTAAATAATGCTTAAAGTGAAACAATAAAAGTGTAATATGCCTTTAAAATTCGTACCTGGGGGTGTCTATAGTATGCCTGTAAAGTGGTGCATGTTTCCCGGGTTTAGAACAGTCTGACAGCAAAATGACATTTCAAAGGAAAAAAGGTCATTTAAAACTACTTGCGGCTATTAATGAATTGCAGGTCCGACAGTACACATAAAAGTTCATTGATAAAAACGGCATGGGAATTCCCCACAGGGTAACCCCGAACCAAAATTTAAAAAAAAAATGATGTGGGGGGGTCCCCCTAAATTCCATACCAGGCCCTTCAGGTCTGGTATGGATATTAAGGGGAACCCCCGGCCAAAATTTAAAAAAAAGGCCGTTTACCAGCAGCAGTGCACATGAGGCCTTAGAGGAACATACAGAGACACCAATGAGACAAACTAAGCTTATCTATAGGTCCAAAAAGATGCCATCATTTAAAAAGAATAAATGGTTGAGTCAATTTTTGGACATGGTACAATTGGATTTAAGCAAAATAGATTGGGATAGGAAAGGACATAACAATTTATCCTCAGAGGAACGTGTTGCTATTAGAGAATTATCTGAAGCAAAACATCTGGAAAAGTGATAAAGGCGGGAATGTCGTCCTCTTGAATGAAATAAAATATGAAAAAGAAGTAATTTGCCTTTTGGGCGATGAAAGAACATATAGGAAACTGACAAAGGATCCTTTCCCGAAGTTGGTAACTGATCTAAACAGTAAACTTGAATTTGCGGGGCAGGAGGGTCTCCTCAGCAAATGTGAACTTGAATACCTCATTGTTAAGGAATTCAATATACCCATATTTTACATGATCCCCAGGGTACACAAATCCCTGGAAAATCCACCACGGAGACCCATAGTGTCTGCGATTAAAGGGCCCTTGGAAAGAACAGGGAGATACCTTGACACTATGTTAAAGGCAATGGTGACAAACCTGAAATCCTATGTAAAGGACACACGTAATGTCCTGATTCGGATTTCTGAAATTACAGTGAAGGAAGAGGTATTGCTTGTGGGTATAGATGTGGAGTCTCTTTACACTTCGATACCAAGTGGGGGATAAAGGCTGTGGAGACCTTCCTCGAGAAACACTATAGAGAATGCGGGCCCCAGAATTAATGTCTGGTTATTAAATTAAAGGTAGCTCCATGGGAGCCCCATGGGCCCCGGCATATGCATGTCTACATCTTGGGCTACGGGAGGAGGACCTGGTATTCACCTTGCTGATGTACCTGGCCAACGTACATATGTGGCTTAGGAACATCGACGATGTGTTGATGGTATGGAGGGGGGATGTTGGATCATTGAAGGAATTTAGCTGTGCATTAAATGACAATGATCGTAACATCAAACTTACGTATGTGTTTGTTCGGGAACAGATTTCCTTCTTTGATCTTTCAATTTGCATCAGGGATTCAGCCCTGGTGACCTGTACACATCGTAAGGAGACAGCGGCGAATACGCTGCTAAGAGAAGACAACCACCATCCGAAATGTCTGAAAGACAGCATACCAACGGGTCAAATTCTACATATTAAATGTAATTGTTCAAGCACTATGGACTACAGACGTGAGAGTGATGATCTATACAAACGCTTTAGAGAGAGGGGCTATTCTCACAAACAGCTGAGGAGGGCCAAACAAAAAGCAGCAAGAATGATAGAGACAACCTGGCTATCACAGTATCCAAGGAGTAAAGGCATGTTCCCATGTGGTCACTGCCAGGTATGTTCATACGTTGACAGAACAGCAATCTTCTATGACTCACAAAAGAAACAGAGCTTTCAGATCAGGGACCTCATTAATTGTGCAACAACTAGAGTTGTATATATGATAACCTGCCCCTGTGACAAGATGTATATTGGAAAAACGAAACGTCAACTGAGAACATGCCTGGGTGAACTCATGAGGGAAATAAATTAAGAGAACCCCGAAAAACCCCTTTAAACTTTACCCAATTTCATAGAGGTAGCCTAGATGGCATGAAGGTGAAGGTTATCTATTTATTCAACCTTCCACCAAGGAGAGGTGGTTTTGTTCAGATACTCCTCCGGAAGGAAAAATGGTGGATTTTCAGATTGGGGTCCCTCATGCCATCGGGCCTCAACAATGAATTCAATTTACAGCCCTTTATTGAGACCTAGGGAATGGATCTCTGGGCCTCAACAATTTTCTACTTAATATTTATCATCACTTGCACTGTATTGCCCTGTACACACGGTCGGACATTGATCGGACATTCCGACAACAAAATCCGTGGATTTTTTCAGACGGATGTTGGCTCAAACTTGTCTTGCATACACACGGTCACACAAAGTTGTCGGAAAATCCGATGGTTCTGAACGCGGTGACGTAAAACAAGTACGTCGGGACTATAAATGGGGCAGTAGCCAATAGCTTTCGTCTCTTAATTTATTCTGAGCATGCGTGGCACTTTGTGCGTCGGATTTGTGTACACACGATCGGAATTTCCGACAACGGATTTTGTTGTCGGAAAATTTTATAGCAAGCTCTCAAACTTTGTGTGTCGAAAACTCCTATGGGAAATGTGTGATGGAGCCTACACACGGTCGGAATTTCCGACAACAAGGTCCTATCACACATTTTCCATCGGAAAACCCTATCGTGTGTATAGGGCATTAGAATCTATTTATGTCTTGTTTTGTTTGTCTTGTCTTTGACTGTCTGTACATATGTATATATATCTTCTGATCAATGGGAGCTCAATATTGAGTTATATTACTTTACTTGAGCCCCCAATCACCCCCTCCCCTTATATACCTACCCCTTATATATATATATATATATATATATATATATATATATATATATATATATATATATATATATGCCCATGCATTTAGCTACTAGGTAATTTTTGCAATTTGAAGTGTAAACCGCTCTGATTGACTGTATTAAAATGGGGATATATTTGGTGAAGATTAGGCTTGGATATATCCAGAACCCTATAAATGATTGAGAAAATCAATAAGAACTACCTATATGGCTGAATGAAATAAGTGACACAAATCCAAATGTGTTTGCTACATGTAAGTTTCAAGTTAAGCTTCAAGCTATTTATAATCCACCAGGAAAGTAACTTCTTCAAGTATTCTGAAGCAGCAAACAGTGAAAGGGTGAGGTGATTCCCTTTAGTAAAGCTCTGCTAGAAGTAGTAGTGTCTTCAAACAGGCGTAAGCAAAGTTTAACTCATATAAACAGTGACTGAATGCTGCTCCCCACTCTTCTCCCACTTGCAACTTTGGGGGGCTGTAAAGATGTCTCTTCATCATCTTCAGGAGGGGATGGTTGTGACTGAATCGTAATTCAGGAACTAAAACTTTCAAATCATATTGAGGGAGATTTACTAAAACAGGAGAATCTGGTGCAGCTGTGCATATTAGCCAATCAGCTTCTAACTTCAGCTTGTTCAATTAAGTTTTGACAAAAAAACCTGGAATCTGGTTTCTCTGCAGAGCTGCACCATATTTAGCAAGCTCCAGTTTTAGTAAATCCCCCCAATTGTCTTTTTTTCTAAAATACATGGGTGTTGGCAGCAGTTTGGGCCTTCTCATAGGCAGCTATCAGATTCTTTTGAAGCCAGTTGACATAGCCTTTATAAGATACAGCCATTGTCGCATCAATGGAGATGACAAAGACCAGATCCACCAGTAACCAAGATTTTCTTCTAAACAAGCATGTAAGATGAATACCCTGTCACATCATGCTTCATGCTGTTGTTGGTATGGACCACTGCTGATACGTACATATCTACTTCAGTGTTTTGTTTTTTTGTTTTTTTACAGTAGAAGCATCCCCAACATTTTCAGAAGGGTACAGGCAAACCGCTCAGCAAGAGCAAGATGAGGAGTGGACGTGCTATGTGAGTATGTCTCACGCCCCTGGGTAATTACACAGCAGGTGGCAATTAGCAGAGCAATCAGCTGAGCAATCGGCAGTAGCAGAGCAGCAGAGGAGGAGAAGGGGAGACATGCTTGCCACAGTTCAAGGAGGAAGAGATGACAACTTGCAGACAAGCTGCGCTCCAGCCAGGGGGAGGCAGTAACAGAAACTCTGCAGCGTATCTCTCTGCGCAGAGTGGAGATCACAGACGTCCGAACCAAATACAGAGCCAGGAGGAGAGGAAGTGAGGGAATACAGAGACAAAGGGAGGTCAAACAACACCGGACGAGGATCCCCAGTGTTGAGCGGTGGATCACAGGCGGAAGCCTGGAGATTATCTGCACACGGACGTGAATACCAGGTACCGGGGGGGTGGGCTGGCAGAAGATCTTTAACATTTGATCATGGCCATAGCCCCATCAGACCCCTGGGGACAGGGGAGGAGTAGTGAATGAAATTATGGGGGGAGTTGTGGTGGAGAGACCCCCATAGGGCATGGCTATAGCCCCCTGAAGACCATTGAAGATGGAAATAGTGAGCAAAGGCATAATAGTCCTGAGCAGAGAGAAGGAGACACAGCTGGAGGGGATAAGGGGAATAAAGAGATAACTCACTTAACCCAGGCAACAACAAAATCCAGAGGTAATACCCTACCTGGGAAAGAACAAGGCGCATTGATCACCCCTGGGGAAGATATTCAGTTAACCAAATTGTATTGGGATATCAAACATATAAGAGCGCTTCCCACAAAAGCAGATATCCAACAATTGATATCAGCAGTGGAACAGTCATTTAAACAGGTAATAGAAGAATAGAAGAGATGAAGGAATATACGATAGCACTGGGACATAGAGTGGAAGAAGTAGAAAAAACCAAGAAGAAATTATACAGGCTCTGGCGGATGTACAGGATAACACCAAATGCCAGGAGGAGGCGATGAACTTTTATATGAATCAGTTGGATGATTTTGAAAACAGGGATATCACACTAGTAATCTAATAGTTACTGTACAAGGCTTATTTCAGCAAATTTTGGGGGGAACAGAGCAAGAAGCTTTGGAAGTGGACAAAGTACATTGTGTTACACCTTATGTCCAGGCCCAATATAAAAGGGATAGACCAAGAGATGTGATTTGTAAGATGCACAAATACTCTGTGAAAGAGGCGATTATGAAAAACGCATGGGAAACACCTATGATTGAATTTAAAGGAGCCCAAAAATCTTTTTTCCCTGATATATCCTGCCACACGCTGATGCAGCTCCAAACTGTAAGACCATTGTTGGAGGCCCTGAGATCAGCAGATATTAAATATCGCTGGGGGTTCCCTTATCGTTTGACAGCATCATGACGAGGCAAAATGGCAGTGCTTCATACTAAGGACGATTTTAAAAGATTTTTGAAATACTGGAACTACCCCAAGTGGATTTTCCGGATTGGAGAATGACAACTATAAAATCCACTCTGCAGTGCCCAGAACCTTGGTCACGGGACCCTATTAAAATACAGCAAAGGGTCTGCGCAGAGAAAAATGCATCTTTAATGTTAGGATCTGGGAGTTTGTGATGGAGGTACTGAAGGGAGTAGGTCTGGGGGAGAGGATGAGAGGATGGGTATCGGCCATGTATGGGAGACCAAGAGCCAGAGTAAAAGTGAATGGAACCCTTTCAGATTATTTTAATATACGTAACGATACAAGGCAGGGGTGCCCCCTTTCCCCATTATTGTTTGCCTTGACTCTGGAGCCCCATCTCTGTAGGGTCAGTCAAAATAAGGAAATAGTCAGAGTAGGGGTTGGCACAGAGGAACACAAAGTTTCAGCATATGCTGATGATTTATTATTCTATCTATCAAAACCCCTGGAATCAATACCTGTCCTGATGGATGAAGTACAGAAATACAGTAAATTATCCAACTTTAAAATAAATTATGAGAAATCAGTGATACTACCAAGCCATGTTTCATCAGCAGTAGCTACATCTCTGCAACACGCATATCCTTTTGTATGGAAGGCAGATTCTCTATATTATTTAGGAGTACACATTACATCAAATAAGAAATTACTGTACAAACTTAATTATGGTTCTTTATTGGTAAAGATAATGACGGACCTGCGGAGATGGAGAAGCTGCTCCCTAACATGGTTTGGTAGAGTTAATACACTAAAAACATAATACCTAGAATAATTTATGTTTTATACACTTTTCCTATTCTACTCCCTCAGAACTTTTTCAAACAGATACGCAAAGCTTTTGTATCCTTTGTATGGAAGGATAAAAGCCCCAGAATAGCACATGATATATTACGCAGAAGGAAAGGAGAAGGAGGAATTGGGCTCCCAGGTATGGCCATGTATTATAGAGCAATGTCACTAGTACGTATTCTAAATTGGTGCCATGATAACACAAGTAAGGCTTGGGTCCCATTAGAAAAAACAATGGCAGGTAGAAACTTAGAAGGGGCACCTTGGATACCAACGGCGTCAAGAGGTATTGCAAGGTGGACTTCCCCAATAACACGGGCCGTATATCAGTGTGGGACAGAATGAATAAAACCGGCAAATATGCCCTTTGGGTATCTCCGCTGGCACCATTAGGAGGGTATCCTTGGTTCCCCCCAGGAGAAGAGCATGGGGCTCGTGGGGATCAGAGGGGAATACAATCTGTGCCCGGCATGCCCCTCAGGGAACCCTATCTCCCTTTAAGGAGTTGGTGGCATCCCTGGGGAAGATACGTATGGCAAGGTGGAGACATTATCAAATATCTAATTTCATTGGGAAATTAAAGAACCAATTAAGGCCTTTGTCACGTACCTGGTGTAGTGATCCGGGTCACGGCACCAATGTAGTGATATAGTAAATATTGGGTGAATAGTAGTATAGTGGGTATGATAATTAATTAGTAAGTACTCTTCCACAGCAACCCAATTCTTCCAGAGAGATGCACTTTATTGACTTCCAACACAGAACAAAGTCCAAAGTCCACAGATGACAAAAAAATCCGACAGAGTAGATATAATTCAGAGACCCATCTCCTAGGTCTGTGTGTCCATACACAGACAAGCCTCCTTTAAAAACTATAGACTGAATGCCGTGTTATATTCCCTAGATATTGAATGGCTGAGCAATTTGATTGGCCGTCTCCATTCAGGTCTTTTATATACTTTAGTCTTTCAGATAGACAACAACTCCCAGCCGTGAACAACTGCAGTCATAAACCACCCCAATTTGCACTCCTGCATATCAACATCAGCAAGTCCCCTTAGATATGTGTAATTAGATTAGATTAACAGATACCACCTGAATACCCTTTTGAGCCCATGGAATACCTACATTCCTAATCTGTATTCTTGCATATCAACAAGCCCCCCCTGATATATTAGCCCCACAGGAGGGAGCCTCCGCTAGGCCAACCCAAAACACTCCTTGATCCCATTGTTACCCCCTCAAGTCTAATTACCATCAATAAATACTTCTTCTATGGTCCTTTAAACAATGTACCCTTTGAAATGTTCAATTAGGTTAACAGCCCATACCTCACACCCCTAGGTAGACTTGCATAAGACCAACACATCAAAGGGTCTTCAGCTGTTATATTAAAATTGAGTTGGCTTGGACAAATCAACCATTGTCAACTCAATTCTGGCCTGGTTAATATTGACTGTATGATATTATAATGTCCCACATAAATCGGTGAACATATTACAACACCTGGTAGGTGGAGCCCGGAATGCAGAGAACGGCCTCTCGTATGCCTCTGACTTAAGAACCCCTGAAGGTGTGAACAGGGACTCGAAAGTACAGAGGGGCACAAGTGCCTGACTGGAACACTGAAGTAGAAGGCAGGATCCTGTAGTCAGCAGGGAGGTGCACCGTAGTCCTGTAGCAGGTTGCAGACAGCAGGGAGGTGCACTGTAGTACTGTAGCAGGGTGCAGGTAACAGGGAGGTGCACTGTAGTCCCGTAGCCGGATGAAGACAGCAGGGAGGTGCACTGTAGTCCTGTAGCAGGTTGCAGACAGCAGGGAGGTGCACTGTAGTACTGTAGCAGGATGCAGATAGCAGGGAGGTGCACTTTAGTCCTGTAGAAGGTTGCAGACAGCAGGGAGGTGCACTGTAGTACTGTAGCAGGATGCAGATAGCAGGGAGGTGCACTGTAGTCCTGTAGCAGGTTGCAGGCAGCAGGGAGGTGCACTGTAGTACTGTAGCAGGATGCAGATAGCAGGGAGGTGCACTGTAGTCCTGTAGCAGGTTGCAGATAGCAGGGAGGTGCACTGTAGTCCTGTAGCAGGTTGCAGACAGCAGGGAGGTGCAGACAAGCCGGGTCAAGGTACTGGCGGGCAGATCGGGTACAGAAGGGCAAACCAAGAGAATAGTCAGAGTCCAAGCCAAGATCGGGGCGGGCAGCAAGCAGGTAAGTCAGGAACAAGCCAAGTAAGTACTGGATACAGGAAAACTGGTAACAAAGTAGCAGGGGTCTCAGGAAACGCTGTAGACCAGACAGCAAGGCAGCATTGGAACAGTCTTCTTTAAATAGCCTATCTTTGGCGCCAAGTGTTGTTCCTATTGGCGCTATTGCGCATGCGCGTACGCCCGTTAGCGCAATTGGCGCTATTGCACATGCACGTATGTTTATTAGTGCTATTAGCGACATTGGCGCTATTGCGCGCGCGCGAGCGCCGGATGGCGCTTCTATGCACAGGCATTCATTTAACCCTCAATCTGCTGGGATAACTGCAAGAGGGCTTTTCCTGACAGCCTTTGAGTTCTCTTACTATATTTAAGAAGATGTGTTAAGAAGAAGTCTCTGAAGAAAACTTCAGAGACTAATCATTTGTTGTCAAGAATGTACTTAGTGGCAAAAATAGCCAAATTTCCTATTTTATTAGGGAATGGGAAAAATAACTAAATTATATGTTTACCTCGTCACAGGTGAAGAAGTTATTGGAGGCAACACATTATACTTCAATAAACTCTTCGACACAAGAAATGTCATATAAGTTTATGGCCAGGTGGTATAGAACACCAACACGATTGGCACAAGTATATCGGACATCAAATGATAACTGTTGGAGGAGCTGTGGTCAGAGGGGCACGTATCTTCATACATGGTGGGATTGCCCAAGATATACATCTTTCTGGGAAGCGGTAACCCCATGGATAGAAAAGTTATCCAACAAACCTATTGAAGTGTCGCCTCTACATTTTCTATTCCATGGAATGCCGGATTCTATTAAATCATATAAAAAAAGTGTTATCCCACATTTGCTAAATGCAGCAAAAACACTGATACCTAGGCACTGGAAACAGGTTACATGTCCTACACTCTTGGAATGGAAAAGAGGTAGAAGTAGTAATGGAAGCAGAAAGATGGGTGCATAAAAACAGAAATTACCGGAAAAATGTGAGAATATATGTGCACATTGGAAACAATATTTCCCGGAGACTGGGAAAGAGTAAAATACATTAGAAAGGTGGATATAGGTAGGCATTGTTTATCGGTGTGGGACAGAATGAATAACACCGGCAAATATGCCCTTTGGGTATCTCTGCTGGCACCATTAGGAGGGTATTCTTGGTTCCCCCCAGGAGAAGAGGTGGGTGCATGGGGCCCCCCTAATAATAGGAGGTAACATTGCTTTGAGGTCTCAGCCCTTGTATAGATGTACCAGATATTAAGATAATGTATATGGAAATAAATGTAGAGTATTTAATTTGGTGAGTAGGGTGTTTTTTTTTCTTTTGGGGGGGAGGGGAGGGGATGCAACAGGAGAGTGGAGAGGGGCAAAATTTTAATTTAATTTTATTCATTATATGGAATATATATGGACAAAGGCACAAACATAAAGTAACACACTTATAATAGATACACGATTGCACATAAGTTAGGTGTAACGGAACGTCCCACACTCCGCTTGAGTGCTTCCGTCAGTATACCACTTCCTCCCAGTCTGGACACAGATATCAGGTAATCCAACCACTCCCAAGCATAAAACAAGGCGACACTTGTTTCACTGCTAACATGTACTGACTTTTTATTTGAGATCTCACACAAATATATACAGCAGGATAACTAAAACCTAACCTAATTAACATGAGCTAATTATCTAATCCTTTATCCAGCCTAGGTGACTAAGAGACATGACCTTTTAGAACAGACTTCTGGTCACCGAGCTTCACACAGTACATTATACATTACCATAAGCACAACCACAGGACATTTTCTCATAATAGCAGGAGCTAATTACAATTAACAATTCAAACAGTGATCTCCCCCTCTCCTCAGCCTAGTCATCAACAAACTATAGTAGGAGTAGACTGTTCGTCTCCTAGCCATTGACTATTCCATACACATTACCATAAACATCAACACAGAGTTAATTAGAACAACAATGTGTGAAATACCCTTAGAACCTGTGGTGAGCCAGACTAGACTCATTTACATTAAGCATGTTATAGCAGACATCAGACAGGTGAGTGGAGTTGATATTAGCATCTCCTCACAGTATGTGTCCCAACAGTATGACTCAGTCACTATTGCTAATATGGCAAATACAGGGTCCCCACAGTCTGTGTGTCCTGGGGACAAGGACCCAAAGCCAAAGTAACAACACCTCAAGGGTACCCCAAATGCCAGGGCCCATAATCTGTAGGCAAGAGGCTCACATTCAGTCCCCTCCAACAGCCTCTGTCCCGGGTGTGTCTGTGACATTTCTCCCCCATCAAAAGTTGACTAACAAGGTCCCAGACCTCCACCGGTTCTGGACATGCGTTAGTCAGGCAGAGTGAACTCACAAAGTCTGTCCGCATGATCTCCTTTCTTGGCTGTAAGGAATAGTTGACCTCAGTAGGTGTGGGGCAGAGGTCATTGACTCTCTGTTTGGCTGTCAGCGCTTCAGCTGGGTGGTGTTTACCATTCCATGGCTTGGCCTGTTGCTGGACAGAGGGGCCCACTGTCCCAATTCCCTGATGCTGAGAAGAAACTGTAGGTGCGAGACAGAGGCCAGCAGCACTCTGCCCTGTTGCCAGCGATTCAGCTGGGAGTAGCAGCTCCACTATATCAGCTTGTCGTCGGAGAGAGGGGCCGACTGCCCCGGCTCCCTGGATCTCCACAGTTGTTGCCGGTGCTGGGCAGAGGTTGGTAGCACTCTGCCCTGTTGCCAGCACTTCTGCTGGGGGCTTCACACCCTCTACTCTGACTAACCGTTGGGGCAGGAGGCTGGATTCCTCCACTCCCAAACTGTGCAGCTGCCATTGGGGAGTGCAGCTGCTGCTGGGACGACATATCTGTGGTACTGTCTCCCAGGTGCACGGGAGGAAAGACCGCTTCCTCCACCCTGGCCAACTGTTGGGGAGTGACGAAGAACACTTCCTCTCCCTTCTCCCCCTGTATCTGCTGCTGGGAAGTGATTGCCACCTTCTCATCCTGAGCCTCCGAAACTGCTACAGGTGTGGGGAAGAGGTCTTGGCCCCTCTGTCTGGTGGCCAGCACTTCAGCTGGGGAAGTTCCTTGTAACTCCACAGATACTGCTGTTGGTGCTGGGCAGAGCACAGTGAAGTTTGGCCCTAATACCAACTCTTCCGCTGGGGCCTCACCAGATTGTTCTTCCTCAGTAGAAAAGTCTATCAAATCCCCTGTCTCTGCAACTGGTGTCTGGGGATAGAGGTTCACCATCTCCTGCCCATGGAACCCAGGAGATGCTATTAGTGCTGGGCAGAGGTTAGCAGAGCTCTGCCCTGTTGTCAGCACTTCAGGTTTGGGGACGGCAATCTTCAGATTTTCCACTGCCGATTCTCTGGCATGCTGCTGGACAGGCTCATTCCTCCATCCAAGATCATCCCATGCAGAAACAGGATCATCAAGGTCAGTCAGCACTTGCTGCATCCGCCATAAGACCTCCGCCTCCCTAGCTGTGGGGGCAGGTTGGCAAAACACACTGTTACTCTGCCACATTGCCAACTCTTCAGCCAGGATTTCAGAGATGTCACCTGGTATTTCCTGATAGTCCCAGGTAAAGGGAGCCCAGCCCTGGTGCTGAGCAGAGTCTAGCATCCGTCTATAGGTGATCTCCAGCTCCCATTCCTGAAGGGCCAGAAACTCTATATCTTCCAGTGCCCAGTGCACTTCCGAGACGTTCAGTAGTTGTTCTCTGTAATCCATTATTTCGTCCAACCGCCACTCCAAATCACTCCCAAAGTTAGGGTCCCCTGTCAGCTTCACATACAACAGTCCCAGGCCGCCATAGCCAAAGCCTTCCGTTGGGCTGTCATCCGCTATCCGAGGGCATGCTTGGGATACATGCCACCAGAGGGCTCTGTAGCTCTTATCCAGCCGCATCTCTGTCCAGACCAGCCTGCTTAATTCCGCTGTCTGCTCCTTGTTCGGTTTTTCTCCTAAAAGCAGAACCCGCAATCCATACTGCGACCAGTACCTTTCCTCGATAGAGGGGAGAACTTTTCCCTGGTGTCGCTGCTCACGGGCTAGCACTTCCTTCCAGAGTTCACAGCGGATAGAAACAAACCATCCCAGCAGGACCTACTCTGATACTGGTCCTCTGTGCTGTATCTGCATCTCTCGCAACCTCCTTCCGAATTCCTCTTTCATGGCGGCTGGTATCTGTACCTCTCCTCTCTTCTCCTGCTACCTGGACCTTGGATACAGGTGAAAGCTTGGATGTCTCAGACTGCAGGAAGCATCACGCTGCTTGCCACCAATGTAACGGAACGTCCCACGCTCCGCTTGAGTGCTTCCGTCAGTATACCACTTCCTCCCAGTCTGGACACAGATATCAGATATTCCAACCGCTCCCAAGCATAAAACAAGGCGACACTTGTTTCGCTGCTAACATGGACTGACTTTTTATTTGAGATCTCACACAAATATATACAGCAGGTTAACTAAAATCTAACCTAATTAACATGAGCTAATTATCTAATCCTTTATCCAGCCTAGGTGACTAAGAGACATGACCTTTTAGAAGAGACTTCTGGTCACCGAGCTTCACACAGTACATTATCATAAGTACAACCACAGGACATTTTCTTACAATAGCAGGAGCTAATTACAATTAACAATACAAACAGTGATCTCCCCCTCTCCTCAGCCTAGTCATCAACAAACTATAGTAGGAGTAGACTGTTTGTCTCCTAGCCATTGACTATTCAATACACATTACCATAAACATCAACACAGGGTTAATTAGAACAAACAACAATGTGTGGAATACCCTTAGAACCTGTGGTGAGCCAGACTAGACTCATTTACATTAAGCATGTTATAGCAGACATCAGACAGGTGAGTGGAGTTGATATTAGCATCTCCTCACAGTATGTGTCCCAACAGTATGACTCAGTCACTATTGCTAATATGGCAAATACAGGGTCCCCACAGTCTGTGTGTCCTGGGGACAAGGACCCAAAGCCAAAGTAACAACACCTCAAGGGTACCCCAAATGCCAGGGCCCATAATCTGTAGGCAAGAGGCTCACATTCAGTCCCCTCCAACAGCCTCTGTCCCGGGTGTGTCTGTGACATTTCTCCCCCATCAAAAGTTGACTAACAGGGTCCCAGACCTCCACCGGTTCTGGACATGCGTTAGTCAGGCAGAGTGAACTCACAAAGTCTGTCCGCATGATCTCCTTTCTTGGCTGTAAGGAATAGTTGACCTCAGTAGGTGTGGGGCAGAGGTCATTGACTCTCTGTTTGGCTGTCAGCGCTTCAGCTGGGTGGTGTTTACCATTCCATGGCTTGGCCTGTTGCTGGACAGAGGGGCCCACTGTCCCAATTCCCTGATGCTGAGAAGAAACTGTAGGTGCGAGACAGAGGCCAGCAGCACTCTGCCCTGTTGCCAGCGATTCAGCTGGGAGTAGCAGCTCCACTATATCAGCTTGTCGTCGGAGAGAGGGGCCGACTGCCCCGGCTCCCTGGATCTCCACAGTTGTTGCCGGTGCTGGGCAGAGGTTGGTAGCACTCTGCCCTGTTGCCAGCACTTCTGCTGGGGGCTTCACACCCTCTACTCTGACTAACCGTTGGGGCAGGAGGCTGGATTCCTCCACTCCCAAACTGTGCAGCTGCCATTGGGGAGTGCAGCTGCTGCTGGGACAACATATCTGTGGTACTGTCTCCCAGGTGCACGAGAGGAAAGACCGCTTCCTCCACCCTGGCCAACTGTTGGGGAGTGACGAAGAACACCTCCTCTCCCTTCTCCCCCTGTATCTGCTGCTGGGAAGTGATTGCCACCTTCTCATCCTGAGCCTCCGAAACTGCTACAGGTGTGGGGAAGAGGTCTTGGCCCCTCTGTCTGGTGGCCAGCACTTCAGCTGGGGAAGTTCCTTGTAACTCCACAGATACTGCTGTTGGTGCTGGGCAGAGCACAGTGAAGTTTGGCCCTAATACCAACTCTTCCGCTGGGGCCTCACCAGATTGTTCTTCCTCAGTAGAAAAGTCTATCAAATCCCCTGTCTCTGCAACTGGTGTCTGGGGATAGAGGTTCACCATCTCCTGCCCATGGAACCCAGAAGATGCTATTAGTGCTGGGCAGAGGTTAGCAGAGCTCTGCCCTGTTGTCAGCACTTCAGGTTTGGGGACGGCAATCTTCAGTAGACTGTTTGTCTCCTAGCCATTGACTATTCAATACACATTACCATAAACATCAACACAGGGTTAATTAGAACAAACAACAATGTGTGGAATACCCTTAGAACCTGTGGTGAGCCAGACTAGACTCATTTACATTAAGCATGTTATAGCAGACATCAGACAGGTGAGTGGAGTTGATATTAGCATCTCCTCACAGTATGTGTCCCAACAGTAAGACTCAGTCACTATTGCTAGTATGGCAAATACAGGGTCCCCAGAGTCTGTGTGTCCTGGGGGACAAGGACCCAAAGCCAAAGTAACAACACCTCAAGGGTACCCCAAATGCCAGGGCTCACAATCTGTAGGCAAGAGGCTCACATTCAGTCCCCTCCAACAGCCTCTGTCCCGGGTGAGTCTGTCACATTAGGGGTTATGTTCTCTTTTACAGGGGTCTTAAAATGTTTTTTTTTCTCTTGTTTTGTTTTTTCCCCCGCCATAGATGGTAGGCGTCATGCACATTTTTGGCATGTAATGCACTTATAACAGATACACGATTGCACATAACTTAGGAAGGGATTACGTTCTCTTTTACAGGGGTCTTAAATGTTTTTTTCTGGTTTTTTTTGGTTTGTTTTTCTTCCCCCATCATTGTTGGTAGGTTCCATGCACATTTTTTTTATAAATTTATTTTTAATTTTTTTTTTTTTTTTGGACTGTGCCCCTCTTTTGCCTCAGCATCCTCCCCTTCCCTCTACCCTCTCCTCCTCCCCCTTTTTTTTGGGGGGGGGTTTGGTTGGTCGGGGTTTGTTTTTTTTTTGTTTTTTTGGATGAGGTGGGGATGGTAGGTTCTAAATATTATATAGAAGGGTTTTTTAGATACATGATATAGTTGAGAAAAGTAATTTAAGGTAGAAGAGCAAAGATAAAAGTGTATATATACAGTCTACTCTTTAATTGTTTTCTTTGTTTTTACATATCTTTTTGTACAGTATTGTACGGTTTGTCCTAAATGAAAAAATAAAATAAAAATTGAATTATAAAAAAAAAAACACACAGGCTGTGAGTCCTCTTGAGGGTGGCAAGGAGTATTGTATGACTTCTGTATCCCCCAACAAGTTAAACATTTTGATGAGTTTGCTCTCAAAGTCTCTAACTTGGTCAGGGAGAATATTCTGGGGGAGTTAAAATTAACAAATAACTTTTCTACAAGGACTTTGGCTACAGTGGAAGCGTTGATATGTTTTGCTGGGACATTTTGTACATATCAGGTGAAGTAGTCAGTCATCACCACAATGTTCCCTTATCCAGTTGCACACCAACTACATGAAACTTTGATTTTGTATGTGGCCCTCTGAAGGTAAGGTCTTCTGTGTATCTCTCCACCTTTGGTTTCATGCAAGTCCAGTAAAACAGATCGTTAACTAGGTTACATAGTTACATAGTAAGGTTGAATAAAAACACCAGTCCATCCAGTTCAACCTGAGTGAGTGTGGGTGTGTGTCTACAACTCAGAAAAAAGGGAGGATTAACTGCGCATAAGTGAAATTGTATAATCAATAAAATATTTAAATCAAAAAAAGAGCTGCGGATTCCTATATGTAACACAAACACAAAAGTAGATAATATAAAAATATTGAATCGCGCTATCGAGAAACAGATGTGCATACAAGTGACGATCAGTTCACCTTTAGGATACAATCCAAATAAATGTGTGAACATAGAAATTATATATTATATGAATTAGCATTATATAAATAAATAAATAGCAAATAAATAAATCAATCATCAAAAGTGCAATCTTGATGTGCAACAGTGGGAAAATTAGTGTGTGTCCTTATGTGAAACATAGAACACCCGGGTGTTGATTAAATTGGAATGGAGGTCCTCATGAATGAGGACAAGGTGCTTAAGTCCACCACCACATACAGAGTGACTGGTCGCTTACCAGAAACTCATGACCTCCCGTTACAGAGGGTCTGAGTGAGCTGTTAAATCTGATTATTCCGGACCACCGAAGAACTGAGATTGGCACTGGGATGGAACGTCAGGGACCTTGGTGTGGATGGATGGATCAGCGGGAGGTCAAGCTCTCAGCAGAGTGATGTAGCCATGTACAGAAAAAAAAGGGGGGGCTCCAATAGTGTAAAATCTTAAGGCTTTATTAAGTCAAAGTAAAATATAAATACACTCACATGTAAGATCGAAAATGAGCGCCTTTAGAAAGAGGTTTGGAGCACCGGCCGGATGCTCACAGACAGCCCGTCCTGCTGGTATCACAACATCGGTGGGAGGTGATGCGATGGGCTGAGCGTCGTGTTCGCCTCACCTCCCACCGATGTTGTGATACCAGCAGGACGGGCTGTCTGTGAGCATCCGGCCGGTGCTCCAGACCTCTTTCTAAAGGCGCTCATTTTCGAATTTACATGTGAGTGTATATATATTTTACTTTGACTTAATAAAGCCTTAAGATTTTACACTATTGGAGCCCCCCTTTTTTTTTCTGTACATGGCTACATCACTCTGAGAGCTGACCTCCCGCTGATCCATCCATCCACACCAAGGTCCCTGACGTTCCATCCCAGTGCCAATCTCGGTTCTTCGGTGGTCCGCAATAATCAGATTTAACAGCTCACTCAGACCCTCTGTAACGGGGGGTCATGAGTTTCTGGTAAGCGGCCAGTCACTCTGTATGTGGTGGTGGACTTAAGAACCTTGTCCTCATTCAGCAGGACCTCCATTCCAATTTAATCAACACCCGGGTGTTCTATGTTTCACATAAGGACTCACACTAATTTTCCCACTGTTGCACATCAAGATTGCACTTTTGATTTTAATTCATTTATTTGCTATTTATTTATTTATATAATGATAATTCATATAATATATAATTTCTATGTTCACACATTTAATTGGATTGTATCCTAAAGGTTAACTGATCGTCACTTGTATGCACGTCTGTTTCTCAATAGCGCGATTCAATATTTTTATAGTGTCTACAATTATCCCTATTTATCTAAGGTACCCATATAGTACCGTCAATTTACAAAGCGCTCCACACATTTATTGCACACTCACATCGGTCCCTACCCTCAAGGAGCCCACAATCTATGGTCCCCAACTCACATTCATATACTAGGGCCAATTTTGGACAGAAGCCAATTAACCTACCAGCATGTCTTTGGAGTGTGGGAGGAAACCGGAGTACCCGGAGAAAACCCACGCAGGCACAGGGAGAACATGCAAACTCCAGGCAGGTAGTGTCGTGGTTGGTATTCGAACCAGCGACCCTTTTTACTGCTAGGCGAGAGTACTACCCATTACACCACTGTGCTGCCTAAAATACTTTCTGAACCAAGATGAGTATGTAAGGCTGCTAGTACTGCATTCCTGTGTTTTGCCCTAAGAAACATCTTTCATATTTCCATGACATTATCAGCAGGGGCTTTGTAGATTAATTCATCATGGAGCTGCAGCAGATTTCACACCCAGAGGGGGCCCTCTGCTCGATACCTATTTAAGCCCTTTTTACTAAGGGTAGGCAGACCTGCATCTTTTACTTGAGCTCAGTGGACTCCTATAGTACTGACCCAAATGGCTTCAGATTCTGTCACCCCACAGGTTTGATACTCAGCTTCTTGCAATGAGATTGGATTCCCTCCAGTGTCATAAATTCTTCTTAAAAGCTTCAGCACCATGTGGCTTTTAGGATAGGTTAACACCAGTGAAACTCAGCCAAAAATGTCAACCATCTGTGTCCATTAAAGTTAGCACTGGTGAGGATTGTAATAATGAGAGTCCCTGTCGCTTTGAAAATGGGGTTAAAGTGGACACAGAGTATGCACATTTGCTTGGTGCAAGGCTACAGAGCATAAATGTGGACTGGAGAAAACTGCTTTCGCAGCTTTCTCCAGGTTTTGAGATCCACCAGCATATTGACTGGTCAGGTGTGTGTTGGGCTATTTGTAGACACCTGACCATAGTTCTGGGCTCCACCCTCCCGAGGAGTCCAGGCAAGCAAGGGAGAAGTGTGCATGTCTGCACAGGTCTGTCTGTCAGAGCAGACAGAGGGTCTAAGCCTGTGGGCTGGAAAAGAGTGCTGAGGTACTGGGTGTACAGGAACTCTGTTATAGAGCCGAGAGGGCTGAAGCATAAGTTTGAGCAGCAGTGCTGCTAAAGAGAGCCAGGTGGCTTGGTATTTTTGATTGAACTTACATTGTTGCTGTGGAAAGGTGAAACCCCTGTGTGGGCAACTCTTCTGTTATCGGACATTTTCTTTCTTTAATAAAAGTGGGCCTACAAGCCCTTAAAACTGCATATCTGGCGTGGACTCAGCTCACTGGTAAGCTCTACCGTTAAGCTAAACCAACCCCTGATGTTACAAGTGGTGGAGAATGCGGGCAACAGACAGTGAAATCCGGGTCCTTGCTCCACAGTGAGTTCAAGTCAGTAACTATTGGCTGTGTGTGGAAGTACAGCCAGGCAAAAGGTATTGCGTGTTGCAGGTGGTGTACCTGTGAATAAAAAGTCAATTTTTTTTTCTGCTATGAACTGTGTTTGTGTGCATGAGACAGCACAATCTGTGTGTGCACTGTGCAGGTGAGGAAAGCTTGCATGAAGTGAAAAGCAACTTGCTCTAAAGTGACAGTACTTCATTTTTTGCTGGAGGCCGCAAAAGTGCAGTGGAGTGACTGCGAATATGGAAAGTCCACCAGTGTTTGAATCGGCTGTGGACTGGTGCAAGCGGCACCTGGCAGCGCTGGACAAAGCTACAGAGGAAAGAAAGCCAACCCTCAGTGTAAGGGGAGAGCGGCTGGATGTCCATAACTGGAAGAGGGGTGTTGTTGCCCCTGGCAACGCTGCTGCAGTTAAAACAGTAGCTATTGTGAAAAACGTCAATGTGTCAGGATCCAGCAGAGAGAAGCCCATGCTAATTACAAAGAGAAAGGCTGATCAAAGGCTGAGACCAAGAGTGGTTGAACATAGCAACAGAGAGGAAGCCAGTCGGGCTGTCTGTGTACCATGGGGTATGTAGCTCACTGGTAAGCTCTACCGTTAAGCTAAACCAACCCCTGATGTTACAGGATATAATCAAGTGGATTGCTGCCCATCTTGACTTTAAGCTCTGCCCTGTACAGGTAATTCTTCAGCTTGTCTACAACCACCCATTTCAGGTCCAAGGTTATTTGTAGGATAGTTCTTCTCAGGAGGAATGAGACTGACAGCATAAGCAACAGGATGTACATTTGTACATCATGATGTTGGCACAATACTCTACAGAGGCACTCTCTTCTCACATCCACATGTTGTTCATAGGGTCGAGCAAATTAAGCATAGGTTAAAACAGGGGCTGTTATAATGACTTTTCATAAGAATCAAATCACTGTTCCTGTATAGATTCTTAATACTTCCTAGGTCCCTTGCCTTGGAAGACAAGTCAGTGAGGAGTTGGGTTATCTTGGTGAAGCCTTCTACAAATCTTCATCAGTAGTGAGCAGAACACCAGGAATAATCTCAGCTCTGCTAAATCTCAGGGCCCTGTCCAGGTGGCAACTGCATACAGTTTCTTGGGGTAAAATTTGTAGAAACCTAATGGACATATGAAGGGTTTTTTTCTCTATCTTTGGAGTGCATGGCAATCTGATAGTGACCACTCCTAACGTACAGAATGCTAAACCACCAGGCCCCTGTCAAACATTGAAGTGCATCCTTTGTTCGTGGGGTAGTACATTCATCCAGTATAGTTTGTTTGTAGGATAGTCAACACACATTCTGATGAGCCATTCTTCTTCTGAACCTACACAATGGGAGAAATGGAACTTTGATCCTCTTACGGGACTTTAACGGGGACACCTACTCATGAGTAATAGAGTATAAAAAGGAGTGTAGTAAATATAGGTTTGATTGCAAAAGTTTAGGTGTTTATTGGGGTAAGGATTCGGGTAAATTAAGGGTACAACAGATGAGTTGGCATAGGGTACAGGATACAAGTTAAAAACATGGAAACATGGTAATACAACATGCAAAAAGATCCACAATCATAGGACTCCAGGTGTGTATGGAGCACACACACAGAGAGTACCCGACGCGTTTCGAGATAAACTCTTCCTCAGGGGTGTCTGATAGGGATCAGCAAGCACAGAGGTATGTCATATTATGTTGCTTGGAAGGCATGTATTACTGCATTGTATCCAAAGAAGCACTCAAAAGGGAGGGGGGGTTGTTGTGTAAGGGGGAAAAAAAGCACACCACTGGACTTCCGCAGGCCGCTCGCCCCCAGTCCACGTCAGGCCCGTGACACCCAGAACCCGGCGGGGCGGCCTGAGAGAGAGCTCCCCAGCAAAGGGCGCCACAGAGCCACCGTGGAGAAGAGTAATCCTAAGTATGCTCCAATCTGTAAAGGGCCAAAAAGGGTAAGAGGGGGAGTGTTACAACCAGGTGGAGAGGTGTGTCCCAGGGAGGGGTGGATTATAAAAAAATGCCCCCGATGTGGGACAAGACAAGTAGATATGTGGGATATGTATGAAAAAAAAAAAGAAGAATAAAGATGTACCTGGAGAGGGCCGAGAGAAGGCCCATGCAGGCAGGAGACTGCAGGTCTCCAAAGGGAGGGTGTTTTTTCCTTAAAGTCCGGCCTGGTGGGCAGGTGCAATGGTCCTGTGTACTGTCCCAGACTGTGTGCATCCAGTTCCCTATGAGGGTAGCGGTGTCCCAAGGGGGTGATGGCAGTATGGGAACAGTGGAGGTGAGTGCTCCAACAGGGGGTCCAAGCCAGGAGGTCCAACCTGTATTAGTAAAGGCATGAATAAGGGAGGAGGGGGGACGGAATTGAGGTGTGTCTGCCTGGAGGGATCCATGGCAATGCAAGAAAAAACAGCTGATTACCTGGTGGGCGTAGCAGCGGCGTCAGCGATGTGGGGCAGAAGGCCAAAGAATGGTGGAGTGGGAGCCGTGTCAGAAGTAGTGAGGCCGCACCCGTGATTGGTCACGGGTGCAGCCAATGGTGGACAAGGGAACGCCCTCCGAGCCTGGGGTGCGCGCGCTGGTCCCCCAGATGCCGCGGCCGGGGAGTGTCCGAGAACCCGGACACGGTGACGTCAGACCCCGGCGCGACAACGTAGGTCACACGGGGGGTGGGGAGCCGAGACCCGCGCTGAAGACCCACGGCGCAGTGATTGGAGGAAAACGGATCGGGCTTTCGATCCGAGTCCTCCAGTTGGTAGAGGGCGCCTGCAGCGAGCACTGTCGCACCAGGTGGCCCCCCTGCGCCGAGTGGGGAGCAGACTGCCGCCCCGCCAGGGCCGGGGCGGCCTGGGATAGAGAGGAGAGAGAGGGCGAGCTGGGAGGCCAGTGGGTGGAATGTGAGGATTTCTGCCAGGAGGAAAACACAGAAAGGGGGGGAGAGAGGGACAGGGCCAAGACACTGGAAGGGGGGGAGGGGGAGGAAAAGACCAAGGGGGGATAATGAAAGATGAAATATAATAGTGCATAAATAATTCTACACGGATATGTATTAACATGCCCAGAAAAAAGTATATACAAATATAATATACATATATACAGTTATGTACATATTGGATAAGAATGCATATATACACAATATTTACAGCATGTGAGGTAGTGGACACATGGAGGTGGAGAAATACCTGGCCAGTGAGGCCAGGGGGGGGGGGAAGGGGAAGGAATGTCTTAGGGGGGGATCTCGCCAGGCTCCTATTCTGAGCCTCCTGACGAGAAACCCTCCAAGAAGGGTCTGAAGGAAATACATGTGTTGAGTCCTGGAGGTTGGGTGGCTTTCAATCTGAAAATCCACCTCTGTTCCAATTGTAGGAGAATTTTGTTAGCATCACCTCCCCGCATACCAAAGTGTACACAGTCGAGGATAATGAAGTGGAATTTGGGGCAGATGCCCCCATGTACGGTTGTAACATGGCGACCCAGGGGTAGATTGGGGTTGCGGGTTTGCATGGCTGTGATGTGTCTATAGGCCCTGCGCCAGAACTCCTGTATGGTCTTCCCAATATAAAAACATGTGCACTCGCATGTGAGTAGGTATACTACCCCACATGTTTTGCAATTGGCATAATGCCTAGGCCTAAAGGGTTCGCCATTGGGTAAAATGACATTCTTGGAGGTGTTGAGAAATCTGCAGTAGTTGCAACCCCCACATCGAAAAGTGCCTTTGTTTTTGCAGGGGTCATGTCTGCCTCCGCCTTTAAATTCACTACAGACATTAAAGACATTCAACTGTTTGCAAGGAAACTGATACTCAAACAGTTGTACACCAAACAGACACCCACCAAACCTGACTTTGAGGAACATGAATTAAAAGCCTTAGACACCTTGGTCGAGCTCCTCGAGGAAAACGACACACCCGACCTGATCGATCATATAGACCTGGAGCAATTGCTCGGCCGCTTCGATCAAACAAACCCCCCCCCCTCCACCTTGTATTCTCAAAAATAAATCTGATAAATTTCCAAACCTCAATGCAAATTCCAATGTAGCCGCCTTTGTCAAACTTACCACTAGAGATATATGCAAAATTAAATCCCCCGAGTCCAAACATGACAATTTGATGAAATCTGAGCGGGATGCCCTTTGCCTACTCAAGGACCATCCCACAATAACTATTAAGCCCTCCGACAAAGGAGGCAACATTGTAGTGATGGACAACGAGCTCTACGTCAACATGTGTACCCGGATCCTTGACAATCCAGATTGGTATTGCAAGATACCAGCTATCAGAATTGAAAGGTTCCAGAGGGAGTTCTACATTTTGATTGACCAGGCCTACAGTGAAGTCGTTCTCAATAAGGCTGAATGGGATTTTATACGCACACAACACCCACGCACCCCCACCTTTTACGCTTTACCCAAGGTGCACAAAAGTCTCACCTGCCCACCAGGAAGACCGATCATCTCGGGCAATGGCTCCCTCACTGAGAGACTCAGCCAATTTGTAGATGGATATTTGCGCCCCCATGTTCTTAGACTCCCCAGTTACATCGAGGACACACCACATCTCCTACAAAATATTGACGGCATCTGCGTCCCCCCCGAGTCAGTACTTGTGGCAGTGGACGTGGAGGCCCTATACAGTTCGATCCCACATGACAAAGGCCTTTCATGTGTTCAACACGTCCTTTCCCTAAACAGTCAATACAACAACAAAACCAATGATTTCCTACGGGCTGCATTGGAATTCATCCTTACTCACAATTATCTTACATTCAACGGTTCCCACTACCTCCAGGTGCAGGGCGTTGCGATGGGGACCTCCTGTGCCCCATCGTACGCCAACCTGTACCTGGGGGAGTGGGAACACATGATACACGAATCTCCGCAACTTGCCTCACACATGGAGAACATCGTCTTGTGGTATCGCTACATTGATGATGTCCTCCTTGTGTGGAACGGTCCAACATCATTACTGCCCACCTTTCTTGATTCACTCAACAACAACGACTTCAATTTGTCGTTTACTATGTCCTGGGATCAGGAGTCCATCGCCTTCCTGGATATCACCATCTATAAGGACAGTGATGGATCCCTCAGCACGAGCCTTTTCAGAAAATTCTCCGCAGGCAACTCTATACTTCATGCCAGCAGTTTCCACCCCCAATCACTCATTGCCTCCATACCGTAGAGTCAATACCTTCGCACTAGAAGGAACTGTACCGATGACGCAACCTTCATAAAATAGGCCAAGATCCTACAAACATGCCTACGGGCGAGGGGATACTCCAACTCATGCCTCAAAAAAGCGTACAAGAGGGTATGCACTAGAACACGTAGTGATATATTTTATAATCCCTCGACCAAAAAACTCAAACCCAAACCCATCTCCATCATCACTAGATTTTCCAACCAGCATTTGGCCATCAAAAGAGTCATATCTAAATACTGGCACATGCTCACCATGGACCCCACTATTGGCCCCTTTGTACCTCCAACACCTATGTTCACTTACAGATGGGCCGGATCCCTCCGAGACCAGCTTGTCTGTAGTGAATTTAAAGGCGGAGGCAGACATGACCCCTGCAAAAACAAAGGCACTTTTCGATGTGGGGGTTGCAACTACTGCAGATTTCTCAACACCTCCAAGAATGTCATTTTACCCAATGGCGAACCCTTTAGGCCTAGGCATTATGCCAATTGCAAAACATGTGGGGTAGTATACCTACTCACATGCGAGTGCACATGTTTTTATATTGGGAAGACCATACAGGAGTTCTGGCGCAGGGCCTATAGACACATCACAGCCATGCAAACCCGCAACCCCAATCTACCTCTGGGTCGCCATGTTACAACCGTACATGGGGGCATCTGCCCCAAATTCCACTTCATCATCCTCGACCGTGTACACTTTGGTATGCGGGGAGGTGATGCTAACAAAATTCTCCTACAATTGGAAAAGAGGTGGATTTTCAGATTGAAAGCCACCCAACCTCCAGGACTCAACACATGTATTTCCTTCAGACCCTTCTTGGAGGGTTTCTCGTCAGGAGGCTCAGAATGGGAGCCTGACGAGATCCCCCCCTAAGACATTCCTTCCCCCCCCCCCTGGCATCACTGGCCAGGTATTTCTCCACCTCCATGTATCCACTACCTCACATGCTGTAAATATTGTGTATATATGCATTCTTATCCAATATGTACATAACTGTATATATGTATATTATATTTGTATATACTTTTTTCTGGGCATGTTAATACATATCCGTGTAGAATTATTTATGCACTATTATATTTCATCTTTCATTATCCCCCTTGGTCTTTTCCTCCCCCTTCCCCCCCCTTCCAGTGTCTTGGCCCTGTCCCTCTCTCCCCCCTTTCTGTGTTTTCCTCCTGGCAGAAATCCTCACATTCCACCCACTGGCCTCCCAGCTCGCCCTCTCTCTTCTCTCTATCCCGGGCCGCCCCGGCCCTGGCGGGGCGGCAGTCTGCTCCCCACTCGGCGCAGGGGGGCCACCTGGTGCGACAGTGCTCGCTGCAGGCGGCCCTCTACCAACTGGAGGACTCGGATCGAAAGCCCGATCCGTTTTCCTCCAATCACTGCGCCGCGGGTCTTCGGCGCGGGTCTCGGCTCCCCGCCCCAGTGCGACCTACGTCATTGCGCCGGGGTCTGACGTCACCGCGTCTGGGTTCTCGGACACTCCCCGGCCGCGGTCTTCGGGGTACCGGCGCGCTCGTCCCAGGCTCGGGGGGCGTTCCCTTGTCCACCATTGGCTGCACCCGTAACCATTATGGGTGCGGCCTCACTACTTTTGACACGGCTCCCACTCCACCATTCTATGGCCTTCCGCCCCACATCGCTGATGCCGCTGCTACACCCACCAGGTAATTAGCTGTTTTTTCTTGCACTGCCATGGATCCCTCCAGGCAGACGCACCTCAATTCCGTCCCCCCTCCTCCCTTATTCATGCCTTTACTAATACAGGTTGGACCTCCTGGCTTGGACCCCCTGTTGGAGCACTCACCTCCACTGTTCCCATACTGCCATCACCCCCTTGGGACACCGCTACCCTCATAGGGAACTGGATGCACACAGTCTGGGACAGTACACAGGACCATTGCACCTGCCCACCAGGCAGGGACTTTAAGGAAAAAACCCCCTCCCTTTGGAGACCTGCAGTCTCCTGCCTGCATGGGCCTTCTCTCGGCCCTCTCTAGGTACATCTTTATTCTTCTTTTTTTTTTTTTTTTCATACATATCCCACATATCTACTTGTCTTGTCCCACATCGGGGGCATTTTTTTATAATCCACCCCTCCCTGGGACACACCTCTCCACCTGGTTGTAACACTCCCACCCTTTTTGGCCCTTTACAGATTGGAGCATACTTAGGATTACTCTTCTCCACGGTGGCTCTGTGGTGCCCTTTGCTGGGGAGCTCTCTCTCAGGCCACCCCGCCGGGTTCTGGGTGTCATGGGCCTGACGTGGACTGGGGGCGAGCGGCCTGCAGAAGTCCAGTGGTGTGCTTTTTATCCCCCCTACAAACCAACCCCCCCTCCCTTTTGAGTGCTTCTTTGGATACAATGCAGTAATACATGCCTTCCAAGCAACATAATATGACATACCTCTGTGCTTGCTGATCCCTATCAGACACCCCTGAGGAAGAGTTTATCTCGAAGCGCGTCGGGTACTCTCTGTGTGTGTGCTCCATACACACCTGGAGTCCTATGATTGTGGATCTTTTTGCATGTTGTATTACCATGTTTCCATGTTTGTAACTTGTATCCTGTACCCTATGCCAACTCATCTGTTGTACCCTTAATTTACCCGAATCCTTACCCCAATAAACACCCAAACTTTTGCAATCAAACCTATATTTACTACACTCCTTTTTATACTCTATTACTCATGAGTAGGTGTCCCCGTTAAAGTCCCTTAAGAGGATCAAAGTTCCATTTCTCCCTGAATTTTGGGATGTGGGTCCACCTCACTCAATAGACCAACATCGCACCACCACCCCATATTTACACAATCGGAGAAGTGTATAAGCTCCTTGATTCTTGAATGAACACACTGTTTTTAAAAATAAAAAGGTAAATAGATTAAGCGTAGTCAAAGCATAGCCAGAGCCCAGTAACCGGATCGGGTAGTCAGCCAAGCCAGAGTTCAGTAACCAGATCAGGTAATCAGCCAAGCCAGAGTTCAGTAATCAGATCGGGTAATCAGCCAGGCCAGAAGTCAGGGATCCAAGTAGAGGAACAGCAAGCAGGATAAGGAGCCAGAAGGGATGTCAGCAAAGCCAGTCTTTAAACGGGAACGCAGGAGATGGTTTCCTGTGATGTCACCAAGGCGAAGGCAGGAATGAAGTGAGCTGGAGATCTTTAAGTAGGCGGGACTGACGAGCAGATCCACAACATTTGGTTAACTGTGGAGAGAGATGAGAGCTGGCAATTCCTTCAGAGAAGGAAGGGCTAAGCCAGCTCTGACACAGTTCCTCTCAGCTTTGCAATTTTCTCTCTATATTTCACAAAATCTCCAAGTGGGATGTTATGGTATCTCTCACTGAAAGATGTCTTCCTGTAAGCTTATGCAATACTGAAAATGTCTTCCATGGCCCACTTCAAGCTTATTCTAGGAGACCAGCTTTCACCAGCTTCAGAATCTGAGCCTGAACTTAGATCTTTCATTCTGGATATACTGGGGTGCATTCTATTCTAGAGGTAGCTCTTTCATTCTAGAGGTACTGGGGGACCAATGTGTGTCATCCCATATGATGAACTGTGTTGAAAAATGTTAGCATGCCAACATCACATGATGTTGGTTAGGATGTGCTGACAGCACTTTTTGTGAGTCTAATCCAGGTTTTATCTTTGTATTTATTACAAATGATTTTACATGGGGGTGCTTTGGGGCAGGGGGGCTACCGCCCAAAGCAACTTGTCCCCATGTTGATGAGGACAAAGGTCTCTTCCCCACAACCCTGGGCATTGGTTACATAGTTACATAGTTAGTCTGGTCGAAAAAAGACCATCTAGTTCAACCAATAAAAGATTGTGGGGGTCTGTGGGGGTGGGGCTTATTGGAATCTGGAAGCCCCTGTGGGGGCCCCCAGATCCTGGCACCTCATGGGAATGAATATGGGTTAGACTGTAACCCTACTCATTCACCAAAAAAGTGTCAAAAATAAATAAAAACAAATAGACAGTTTTTGGCAAGTCCTTTAACAAAAAACAAACAAAAATAATGTCCCCTGAAGTAAATCCAGCGTCAATTACAATGAGTGCAGCCCATGACAGGAAAAAAACAGGTCCACACACGTCGCTTGCCTACTGGAGTCTGATGTGTTAATAGTAAATAAACAAAGAGGCAGGGCCAGCTTTTGTCATCAGGTGACCATGCCTGTTTGTTTATTTACCATTGTTGGGAACCCAACATATATGTCTAGGGTAAACACTGTGTGTGGATCTGTTTTTTTTTTTCAGGATGGTGGCGACAGCTTGTGAGGAAGTTGGGAAGAGACCCTTGTCAAGGTGCTTTGGGGGGCCTCCCCTGCCCCAAAACACCCTCCCTTACCACCATGTTGAGGGCATGTGGCCTGGTATTGTTCAGGAGGAGGGGGGGCGCTCACTCTTCCTCCCCCTTTCCTGGCCTGCATGCTAGGATAAGGGTCTGATATAGATTTTCGGGGGACCCCACGCTGTTTTTGAAAAACATTTGGCACCCTCGAAATCCATACCAGAGGCTGTTTTTTTTTAAAAAGGATGTTGAGACCGCCTGGTCCTTAACCACCAGCTATTTTTATTTGTGAATATACAAAATGAATGCCGAAGATACAAAACAAATTTTGAAATTCATATCTTTAGCATTCTTTTTTTTATTTTTTAATGCTATTGCAAATCCAATCCACAAAATCCAATCCACAAATATAAAAAACGAATGCCGAAGATATGAACCGAATTTTGGAATTCGCTTAATTGCTGCAGCATTTGTTCTGTATGTTTGGAATGCCATTAAATATTTTTATTTTTTGTTGCCAATGTTTCTACATCACTTGATTAATGATTCATAAAATAAGTGATTAAAACCTTCTGTCTATATAAGAATCAACCCATGCAGTTGCAGCTATTATGGATAGAATTAAAAATGAATGATAACTGTGCAAAAAGAATAAGAATCACATTTATTTATACAGAAAAGAAACCTTAGAATAATCAGAGATTACCAAATATAGCATAGTGATGTTACAAATACAGTGTTGCCAGTCTACAATACAAAGATAGTCAATGCAAAAAGGAGATATGGTTACAATTGACATACACATGCTATCAAGGTATTAGGGTAAATCCTAGGATAGAAAAAGTTAGAGACAAGAAAAGAGAAATAAGATAATACAGATACATTACATAGACATCTCTTACGTGACCATGCTTTATCTAGACCGTGAGCCTAAGAGAGCGAGCATCCCTGGTAGCTTTGGTTTTATGTTCCCTCTCTACCCATCCCTACCAATCAAACCCCCTATATATGTATATACAGTATCTCACAAAAGTGTGTACACCCCTCACATTTTTGGAAATATTTTATTATATCTTTTCATGTGACAACACTGAAGAAATGACACTTTGCTACAATGTAAAGTAGTGAGTGTGCAGCTTGTATAACAGTGTAAATTTGCTGTCCCCTCAAAATAACTCAACACACAGCCATTAATGTCTAAACTGCTGGTAACAAAAGTGAGTACACCCCTAAGTGAAAATGTCCAAATTGGGCCCAATTAGCTATTTTCCCTCCACGGTGTTATGTGACTCATTAGTGTTACAAGGTCTTAGGTGTGAATGGGGAGCAGGTGTGTTAAATTTTGTGTTATCACTTTCACTCTCTCATACTGGTCACTGTAAGTTCAACATGGCACCTCAAGGCAAAGAACTCTGAGGATCTGAAAAAAAAAAAATGTTGCTCTACATAAAGATGGCCTAGGCTACAAGAAGATTGCCAAGTCCATGAAAATGAGCTGCAGCACAGTGGCCAAGACCATACAGCAGTTTAACAGGACAGGTTCCACTCAGAACAGGCCTCGCCATGGTTGACCAAGGAAGTTGAGTGCACATGCTCAGGGTCATATCCAGAGGTTGTCTTTGGTAAATAGACGTATGAGTGCTGCCAGCATTGCTGCAGAGGTTGAAGGGGTGGTGGGGATCAGCCTGTCAGTGCTCAGACCACACATCGCACACTGCATCAAATTGGTTTGCATGGCTGTCATCCCAGAGGGAAGCCTCTTCTAAAGATGATGCACAAGAAAGCCTGCAAACATCTTGCTGAAGACCAGCAAAATAAGGACTTGGATTACTGGAAACATGTCCTGTGGTCTGATGAGACCAAGATAAACTTATTTGGTTCAGATGGTGTCAAGTGTGTGTGGCGGCAACCAGGTGAGAAGTACAAAGAAAAGTGTGTCTTGCATACAGTCAAGCATGGTGGTGGGAGTGTCATTGTCTGGGGCTGCATGAGTGCTGCACTAGGGAGTTACAGTTCATTTAGGAAACCATGAATGCCAACATGTACTGTGACATACTGAAACAGAGCATGATTCCCTCCCTTTGGAGACTGGGCCGCAGGGCAGTATTCCAACATGATAATGACCCCAGACACACCTACAAGACGACCACTGTCTTGCTAAAGAAGTTGAGGGTAAAGGTGATGGACTGGCCTAATATGTCTACAGTTCTAAACCCTATTGAGCATCTGTGGGGCATCCTCAAATGGAAGGTGGAGGAGCGCAAGGTCTCTAACATCCACCAGCTCCGTGATGTTGTCATGGAGGAGTGGAAGAGGACTCCAGTGGCAACCTGTGAAGCTCTGGTGAACTCCATACCCAAGAGGGTTAAGGCAGTGCCGGAAAATAATGGTGGTCACACAAAATACAGTATTGACACTTTGGACCCAATTTAGACATTTTCACTTAGGGGTGTACTCACTTTTGTTGCCAGCAGTTTAGACAATAATAGCTGTGTTGAGCTATTTTGAGGGGACAGCAAATTTACACAGTTATACAAGCTGTACACTCACTACTTTATATTGTAGCAAAGTATCATTTCTTCAGTTGTCACATGAAAAGATATAATTAAATATTTACAAAAATGTGAGGGGTGTACTCACTTTTGTGAGATACTGTGTATGTATATATATATATATATATATATATATATATATACGCATACATACATACATACATAAAACGGGGCATGGTAATTTAATTAGAAAGTCCTCGAAACGGTTCCCTAGAAGCTCTTTGATATACTGTAAATATTAATTTCCACATCAGTTCCCCCTGAAGTTCCCACATCAGTTCCCCCTGAAGTTCATTCTTGAACTTATGCCCTCCCTCAATGATCCTGTACCCAACCACAACAGTCCAGAAGCCCTGACCCTTCCCCACCACTAGGGATGAGCTTCGAGTTCGAGTCAAACCCATGTTCAACTAGAACATTGCATATTTGACCGTTCGTCGAATTTAGGACGTTATGGGCCGTTTGCGCCAAATTCAAATGGCGCATCACGGCCCATAATTCACTGCGGCATCGCAGTGCATTGCTGGCTGATGCTTGGCAAAGCATGCACTATGACACGCATGCTTGGCCAATCACAGCGCCGTCCGTACAGAGAGCTGGGTAGCTTTGGCCAATTATGGCTCAGGGGGTTTAGTACACACCCCACACTATATAAGGCCGTCTGCGTGGCGGCCTTGTGTAGTGTGTTGCGGCGGCGGCGGAGAGATAGACAGAGAGACACTGTCATTTGATTTAAGTTAGGTAGAGTAGGCAGGCGAGTCAGTTAGCTGCACTTACAGTGTATTGTGTATATATATGCATCCTAGGTGTTGTGTGTGTGTATATATATATATATATATATATATATCCTGTTATTCTCTTCCTACTGACAGACAGGCAGGTGTTTTTACATAATAATAATAATGGTGGTCACACAAAATACAGTATTGACACTTTGGACCCAATTTAGACATTTTCACTTAGGGGTGTACTCACTTTTGTTGCCAGCAGTTTAGACAATAATAGCTGTGTTGAGCTATTTTGAGGGGACAGCAAATTTACACAGTTATACAAGCTGTACACTCACTACTTTATATTGTAGCAAAGTATCATTTCTTCAGTTGTCACATGAAAAGATATAATTAAATATTTACAAAAATGTGAGGGGTGTACTCACTTTTGTGAGATACTGTGTATGTATATATATATATATATATATATATATATATATACGCATACATACATACATACATAAAACGGGGCATGGTAATTTAATTAGAAAGTCCTCGAAACGGTTCCCTAGAAGCTCTTTGATATACTGTAAATATTAATTTCCACATCAGTTCCCCCTGAAGTTCCCACATCAGTTCCCCCTGAAGTTCATTCTTGAACTTATGCCCTCCCTCAATGATCCTGTACCCAACCACAACAGTCCAGAAGCCCTGACCCTTCCCCACCACTAGGGATGAGCTTCGAGTTCGAGTCAAACCCATGTTCAACTAGAACATTGCATATTTGACCGTTCGTCGAATTTAGGACGTTATGGGCCGTTTGCGCCAAATTCAAATGGCGCATCACGGCCCATAATTCACTGCGGCATCGCAGTGCATTGCTGGCTGATGCTTGGCAAAGCATGCACTATGACACGCATGCTTGGCCAATCACAGCGCCGTCCGTACAGAGAGCTGGGTAGCTTTGGCCAATTATGGCTCAGGGGGTTTAGTACACACCCCACACTATATAAGGCCGTCTGCGTGGCGGCCTTGTGTAGTGTGTTGCGGCGGCGGCGGAGAGATAGACAGAGAGACACTGTCATTTGATTTAAGTTAGGTAGAGTAGGCAGGCGAGTCAGTTAGCTGCACTTACAGTGTATTGTGTATATATATGCATCCTAGGTGTTGTGTGTGTGTATATATATATATATATATATCCTGTTATTCTCTTCCTACTGACAGACAGGCAGGTGTTTTTACAGTATTTACAGCTACCTGAAGAAAATTGCTGGTGTTCATCTGATCCTATTAGTACTGCAGACAGCTGCAGTATTTAGTTAGTGTAGTGCGTCCTCTGCACAGTGTGCACCTAAAGCTACCTGAAGAAAATTGGTGGTGTTCTTCTGATCCTATTAGTACCACAGGCAGCTGCAGTATTTACAGTTTGTGTAGTGCGTCCTCTGCACACTGTGCACCTAAAGCTACCTGAAGACAATTGCTGGTGTTCTCATACTAATAATACTACAGGCAGGCAGTTGATTCTGCTAGCTGCAGTATCAGTATATATATACATCCCAGCTTTGTGCAGCTACATCTCACTGCAGGCCATTAGTATGTCTGGAAGGCCAACAAGGAGAGGCAGACAGTCACAAGCCAATAAAAGAGGGCAAGCACGCTCTGTGTCTAGAGGCAACAGCCACTTTTTCTCACGGAAGTCGATTCTGGCTCTCTAGCGACATGTGGAAGGCAATGTCTTGGCCTCGCTGGACAGGGCGGTCAGCAGTAAGGTGCATATTAACGCTGACTCATGGTCCAGCAGGCATAAACAGGGACATTACCTATCTTTCACCGCGCACTGGGTGACTCTTCTGGCAGCTGTGAAGGATGCAGGACAGGGTGCAATAGTGTTGGAGGTTGTTCCGCCACCATGCCTCCAAAATTCTACTAGTGGTGATTCTGCCACACCTCTCTCCTCCACCCCCTCCTCTTCTTCTTCCTCCATGGCCTCTTCCTGTCCTGATTTGTCCTCAGAACCAGCGTTGCTCCGTAGGCATTCAAGGGGCTAGGCAAGCATGCAGGCAAAAAGATGCCTTACAGTGCTTGAGCTGGTGTGCTTGCGGGACAGGAGCCACACTGGGGCAGAGATTCTGTCAGCTCTGCAGGGGCAGGTTCAGAGGTGGTTGACGCCATGCCAGCTTAAGGCAGGTATGGTGGTTTGTGACAATGGCACCAACCTCCTCTCTGCCCTCCGACAGGGACAACTGACCCATGTGCCCTGTTTGGCTCATGTCCTTAACTTGGTGGTGCAGCGGTTCTTGGACAGGTACCAGGCTTACAGGATGTCCTGAGGCAGGCCAGGAAAGTCTGTGTGCATTTCCGCAGGTCATATAATGCCAGTGCACGGCTGGCTGACCTTCAAAAGAAATTTAACCTGCCCAAGAACCTCCTATCTGTGACATGCTCACCAGGTGGAACTCAACATTGGCCATGCTGCAGCGGCTGCACATGCAGCAGAGGGCCATCAATGAGTACCTATGCGACTATGGCACCAGGACAGGGTCAGGGGACCTTGTTTTTTTCCCCCACGCCAGTGGGTTATGATCAGGGATGCATGCACTGTCCTGTCACCATTTGAGGAGGCCACGAGGATGGTGAGCAGTGACAGTGCATGCATCAGTGACACTGTCCCTCTTGTCTACCTGTTGGAGCACACGCTGCGTGGAATAATGGACAGGGCACTTGAGGCAGAACAGAGGGAGAAAGAGGAGGACTTCCTTACCTCTCAAGGCCCCCTTTATCCAGACAGTGTTCCTGCTTTCCCGCCGATCACACAGGAAGAGTATGAGGAGGAGGAGGATTGTGTCAGCATTGAGGTGGAGCCTGGCATTCAGCATCAGCAGCAATCTTCAAGGGATCATTTACAGTCCGAAGAAACCCATGGACTTGTACGTGGCTGGGAGAAGGTGGCTGCAGATGTCGTTCTTAGTGACCCAGAGGACTCTGGACCGAATGCCTACGCTGCATGGCCTCCCTGATCCTGCAAAGCCTGCGGAAGGATACTCGTATTCATGGTTTCAAGGGGAGGGATCATTACTGGCTAGCAACCCTCCTTGATCCACGTTACAAGGGTAAGGTTGTGGACTTATCTAGCCATTGCAGAGGGAGCAGAGGATGAAACATCTTTGGGAGGCCTCGCAGAAAGGTTTGTGCAACGCGTTTCCAGAGCCTGGGAGGTTACAATTTCCTGGTCCTCCTGGGCAACGTGTTACTGAGGCTTCGGTCAGTCACAGAAGGAGCGGTGGAGAAGGTGGCCGTCTGACCGATACGTTCAAACCATTTTTTAATCCAGAGCCGCAAGGTCTGATCAGTTCCAACAACCATCGCCAGCGTCTGATTCACCTGGTGCAGGATTACCTAGGGGCAAGATCAGACTTGGACACCTTTCCCACCAAAAATCCTCTGGGTTACTGGGTCTTGAGGATGGATCACTGGCCAGAGCTTGCACAGTATGCAATTGAGCTACTGGTCTGTCCTGCATCCAGCGTTCTTTCGGAACACACATTCAGTGCTGCTGGAGGTTTTGTAACCGATCACAGGGTGCGCCTGTCCACCGAATCGGTCGATCGGCTGACCTTCATAAAAATGAATCAGTCTTGGATCAACAGCTACCAAGCACCTGATGCTGATGTAACCGATTGATTTTTTTTTTTTAATGTGAGATCCCTTCAAGACTGCCTATGCTGATGCTGAGTGACTATCCTGTTATGCTGAGTGACAATCCTCTTCCACAGGGTACAGAGTCTGAGCAACAGCCAGTATCATCCATGGCCCTTGATGGTAGGTATAGTCAACACTGCCTGCTATTCCAGGTCCCTGGGTTCACCACACCTGCTCACGGGCTCAGGTAAACCGGTTCAATACAGGGCATTTTCCCCCCCTTCCTTCCCAGGCCAATTTTTAGTTTTCAGCCCTGTCGCACTTTAAACAACAATTGCGCGGTCGTGCAACGTTGTACCCAAAAAAAATTGACGTCCTTTTTTCCCCACAAATAGAGCTTTCTTTTGGTGGTATTTGATCGCCTCTGCGGTTTTTATTTTTTGCGCTAAAAACAAAAGAAGAGCGACAATTTTGAAAAAAACACAATATTTTTTACTTTTTGCTATAATAAATATCCCAATTTTTTTTTTAAAAAAACTATTTTTTTCCTCAGTTTCGGCCGATACGTATTCTTCTACATATTTTTGGTAAAAAAAAAATCGCAATAAGTGTATATTGATTGGTTTGCGCAAAAGTTATATCGTCTACAAAATACGGGATAGATTTATGGCATTTTAAAAAAAAAAAATATTTATTTATTTTTTTAGCGGCGATCGCAATTTTTTTTCATGACTGCGACATTATGGCGGACAAATCGGACACTTTTGACACATTTTTGGGACCATTCACATTTATACAGCGATCAATGCTATAAAATTGCATTGATTACTGTGTAAATGTGACAGGCAGTGAAGGGGTTAACCACTAGGGGGCGGGGAGGGGTTAATATGTTTCCTAGGGAATGATTCTAACTGTAGGGGGAGGGGACGCACAAGGGAAGGAGACCGATCAGTGTTCCTCCGTTCTGGGAACACAGATCGCTCTCCTCTCACCTGACAGGCTGTGGATCTGTGTGTTTACACACACAGATCCATGGTCCAGCCCGGTTAACGGGCAATCGCGGGTGCCCGGCGGACATCGCGGCCGCACCGGGTCCCGAGCAGCGCGGCGGGCGCACGCGCGCGCCCCCTAGACGGCCGGGAATCCCAGGATGTCATATGACGTCCACCCAGGATGGGAGATCCCAGGATGTCATATGTCTATGGCTGGGTAGGGAAGTGGTTAAAGCAGTAGGCAGACTGCGAGAGGTAGAATTACATTAAGACATAAGACCTGGATGTCCAGGGATACTTTGGTTTCACTGGGTGTAAAATATGGTACTGGCTGGCAGGAATACTCACGCCTCCTAATTTGTAAAAACAAAAATTAAATGACTGATGTCTTAGTTACATTATCTTTAGGAGATAGACGATAGAAACCAAAATAAAAACTTAGAGAGCATAATATTAAAGAAGGAAAAGGAATGGAAGAGAGGTGAGTTATGAAAATGAACAAGAAAAATAGTAAAAATAATAATGAAAAAAACAAAAAAAAACCCAAAAAACTACAGATTTAATGCTGCCCCAACCAAGATTTTTAGTTTAGATTCTATTTTAGATTTGTTAAAGAGCAATTAATCTGTATTAAAAAAAACGAATACATTAGTTTGACTGAAAAACTTTTGCTGACTGCTAAAAAAATAAAAATATAGTTCTTTAAAAAAAAAAAACTCCTCTCCCATACTAGTAATTAGCAGTATTTTTGCAGGTCAGGTACACAGATATTAACAACGAGAGAGAGAAAAAAAATTTTTAAAACTTTTAGAATTTAGGTAAACCTGACTGCACTTTATTATTACAACTTGAAGAGGCTTATCCCTAAAACAACAAAAAAACAAGAAAAATAAAATGTGCAAATTCTTTGTACTGGTATGGATTGGATCATGCTGCAGAGATTTGTTCCTGAGTTAGTAGCCTTTCTGTTCCTCAAGAGGAGATACCTTGTTGAGGTACACAGTCTCATAGCTTTGGCGTTCTTTCTCCTGATACTAATGCACATTATTACTTGCATCAGGAAAAGCAATAAGGCTGCACAGATTAGGACAACAACAGGGTGGAGTAAAATGTTTAGGAAAGTTGTAGCGTTAGGACTGTACCCAAATAAACTTTCTCACCAGGAAATTTTAGCGTATGCGTCTAAAGCGTGGGATACTTGGATCAATCTATTTTGATCATGAGTGAGTCGTATGGTGGCTTGTTTCTCAGCATCTCTTAACACATTTAATATTTCATACTGTTGCCCGAAATCTAATAGCCAAGCTTTTAACTCAGCCCCAAATCCCAGAGGAAGTTTCTGTAGATCTATGGGGGTGTCAGGTTTGATATCAAGCCTTTTCTCTGGAGTAATAGGGGTCTGTCCTTGTGTCCCTGCTATATCTATTCCAAGGACAGGGGAAGATGTACAGCAGACTCCCTGAGTTAGTGTACTACACTGGGTACAGTTTAACCCGTATGCAGAATATAGGGCATCACTGGACATTTGGTACCAGCACCAATACCCTTGCCCCAAGTATTTTAAATAAGGTTGGGACAATTTCTCGGCATCCATGAGACATGACCCTTCCTTGTGCCAGCATTGCTGTCTCCTGATCCTTTCCTGTTTCCCTTGGCATAACACAACCCCTTCCTTTCTCCAGCACCCATCAGTATCGATCATTTGAGGTTGTCCGGACTCATAAATCACCATCAGATCATGATGGACTCGGGGGTGTAACACAGTAGAGCCTAATAGGATAGTACCCAAATTGACTGTGGTATAAGTACGATGTTCAGTCCCTGCAACCGGAATCAGGGATGAGACAGCGCAAGTCAGGTTTTGACAAGCATTAAATTCACCCACCAATCCATATGACTCATAGCAAACTTGGATACTACCCTACCTGCTTGTTTTCTCAAATTTAGTGGAAATTGTAATTTTAAAAAAGAAGCAATCATTACTCTGATGTGCTGGGACAGTTCTGATTGTACCTGGGTGCAAGATAAAGCAAGTTGGATGTCTTCCTGTACTTTGGATAATCATGCTATCAATCCTGTGAACTTCTGTTTAATTACCTCAGATAGTGAGGCAGTAGCATGGATATGAGGATGTTGTAGATTTTCGAGGATATGATTCACATCTAGCTGCACCTTAACCCCTTACCCAACATGTTGTGCCAACCCTCCTAACTTGTTTCTGAGTACCTCTAAATCCATTGTGTTTAGGCTACCAGGGCAACACCCCCTACTCCTAACGCAGTTTCTATTAGGCCTCTGTTTGCTCTAGTGTGGGAATATTCTGAATATCCAGATTGCAGCCACTCCTTCAACATATATACCTGGTTCTTTATGAAGGCTGCACACCGTTGATCCCATTTATCAACCCGGAAATCGGATAAGGTTATCCTCCATGTATATAACATAAATTGCATGTCTGTTAGTACTGTCCAGTGAGAGGGGAGTAAAGGGATGACTAGATCTGCTGCCTTCACTATAGGAGCCTTACAGGAGTCTGAACTAGTTTTTGCCGGCACAAGAACATTCAACTCATTGGGTACCTGCACAACTGTCACACAGATCTTTCCTCGTCCTTTCCAGGGATACCAACATTTAGGATCAATACCTGGGGTACTTAACCTGGGGAATATGTCATCACTCTTAAACTTTGTCATTTGCATAAAGGTCCAACCGCCTTCGTCAAATGCTTTGCAGAATGGCCACACAAATGGGCCAGCTAGATGTAAGTCTAAATCCAGATCATATCTTTGGGGATCCTGCCAGTCTACAATCATATGCATGCCTCTCATTTATTCATTCATTGGCCTTCCATTATATAAGAAATGGAAGAAGAACCGATGCATCACACGGCGGAAGACTCCCACTGAGGCGGATTGTGCGGATGGAGCGAAGAAGGAGCCTGGAGAAAGATGCGGGACAAAAAAGTGGAGTAAGAAGAAGATGAAGAAGAAGAAGATGAAGATGAAGAAGAAGAAGAAGAAGGAGGAAGAAGAAGAACACCAAAGGAAGACCAGAAGAAAGAAAATGAAAGAAGAAGAAATTAATAAAGGACTTGTCAAAAACTGTCTCTTGTGTTTTTTAACCTTTTTGACACTTGTGAAATGGTGGTGGTACATTTGTACCTCATTACCAATTCACACAGGGGGGGGGCAGGATCTAGGGGGCCCCTTGTTAAAGGGGGCTTCCAGATTCTGATAAGCCCCCCGCCCGCAGACCCCCACAACCACCGGGCAAGGGTTGTGGGGATGAGGCCCTTCTCCCCATCAACATGGGGACAAGGTGCTTTGGAGGGCTACCTCAAAGCACCCTCCCAATGTTGAGGGCATGTGGCCTGGTATGGTTCAGGAGGGGGGGGCTCTCTTGTCCCCCCTTTTTTCTTGCGGCCTGCCAGGTTGCATGATCGAATAAGGGTCAGGTATGGATTTTTGGGGGGACCCCACGCCATTTTTTAAAAAAATTTTGGCGCAGGGTTCCCCTTAAAATCCATACCAGACCTAAAGGGTCTGGTATGGATTTTGAGAGGGACCCCCACACCATTTTTTTTTGGCGTGGGGCTCCCCTTAATATCCATACCAGACCTGAAGGGCCTGGTATAGAATTTGGGGGACCCCCCACACCATTTTTTAAAATATTTTGGCGCAGGGATCCCCTTAATATCCATACCAGACCTGAAGGGCCTGGTATGGACTTTAGGGGGGCCCCCACGCATTTTCTTTTTATGTTCGACCCGAACATAAAGCCCATCCCTAGTCTACACATGTTTACACATACTAGGACATATTGGAATTGTTGGCATTTTGGCAATTGAATGTAATCAATCTGCAATCTCTGGAAGGGATACTGTGCTTTGGGCAAATGCTTAGTTGGGGTTTTGACAAGCCTCCCAGGATTATGTATCTCACATGTTTTGCACCGTTGACAGAATCTCTCCGCAACAGGGGTGAATCCGGGGGCCACAAAGTGAGATGTGATTGTGGAGACCATTGCTCCTTTGGACAGATGAGAGGGGCTGTGCGATGCCTCTGCCAAATATGGAGGGGCACAGTACCTTCCATCCTCATGGGCCCAAAGAGCATCTGTTTCTTTACATCCCTGGTCTCACCACTTCTCTTTTGTCTTTTCATCGGTTTGCACTTGCAATTTCTCCAAAACAGCCAAATCTTCCTGTTCAGGACTGTTGGAGGAAGGTGTGGCCATGAAGATTTCCACAGACTCAGTACCAGATACAGCAGCTGCCTTTGCAGCGGTATCTGCTTTAGCATTCCAAAATGAAACAACATCCGTGCCTTTGGTGTGTGCTGCACATTTTAGGACTGCTATTTCATGTTTGATAGGTTTTCCACAGGTTTTCCGGAAGCCTCTCAGTTTCCATGGTTGGCCAAAATTGTGACATATGCCAAAAGCATATCTTGAGTCTGTGTAGAAATTGAGCTTTTTTTCTTTCCCTACTATGCAAGCTTGCATGAGAGCCACCTGGGCGGAATGATGCCTAGGTAGTTTTCCTTGGAAAAGGATTTCATCCTTGGTGACTACTGAATACCCAGTAACAGGGTGCCCTTCTTCAGTATGGAAGCGGGACCCATCTACAAAAACAGTGAGGTCAGCATTGTGGATGGGGTGTCTCTTACTCTCTGTGCTTCCAGAGAATGATCCTCCATTTCTGCATTGCAGTCATGGCTTTCTATTTCATCTTGTGATGTCTCTGGTAGCAATGTAGCTGGATTTAATTTTGCACACCTTTTGAGGGTAATATTTGTGGGTGTTAAAAGTGCCAGTTCATATCTGGTCAATCTCGCTGACAAAATGTGCTTTGTGGTCAGATTCTGCATGACCACGTGAACCTGGGGTACATAAACTTCTAACGGGTTCCCTAGCACAATGTCTGCAGTTTTAGTCAGCATCTCAGCAGCTGCTGCTACTGCCCTCAGGCAGGGTGCCATTGCATTGACAACTGTGTCAATCTGACAACTGTAATAGTCATACCCTCCATGGTCCTGTGTCAGGACTCCAGCAGTGTGGCCTATGGACTCATGACACTAAAGCCGGAATCCCTTGGCATAATCTGACAGTCCCAAAACCGGGGCTTCACTGATTGCAGCTTTCAAGGTCTGAATAGCATGCATTTGCCCTTCACTGAGTACCAGTTTCCCCTGTATGTTTACAGGGTCATAGAGTGGCTTACAAACCGTGGACATTTCTGGTATCCATTGTCGGCAATATCCAACCAATCGTAGGTATCCCCTCAATTGTTTTGCATTTTGTGGCATTTTGCTATTCAGAATAGCCTTCTTTCGGTCTTGTGTCAAGTGATTCTTCCTTTGGAGATGCAATGACCCAAAAACACAACTTGGTCCATGTTGTATTGTAACTTGGCGGGGGATACTCTGCATCCCTCCTCTCCAAGGTGATTCAACATGGAGATAGTGGCCTCTCTACATGCCTCTCTCGTGTCACCTCCAATCAGCAAGTCATCCAAATACTGAAGGAGAGTGATACCCTCCGGGCAGTGCCACCTGTCCAGGCATTCTTTCATTGCTTTGCTGTACTCATTTGGGCTAGATACCATACTCATGGGCAGTTTATACCAGGTGTCACGGAACGTCTCACACTCTGCTTGAGTGCTTCCGTCAGTATACCGCTTCCTAAGTTCTGGAACACAAGCCCAATGGATCTGGCTATAGGAACCCCCAAGAACTAGACAACACCAGTCTTGGAGTACATCAGAACTAACTCTTTATTTGAGATCTCACACACATTTATACACCAGGATGACACAAAGCTAACCTAATTAACATGAGCTAATTTACTATTAAATTTACCCAGACCAGATGACAGACTTGTGGGCACCGTGCTTCACACAGTAGTATAAACACAATAGCTGGAGCTAATTACAATTAACAATACAAACAACAATCTCCCCCTTCCTCAGCCTAGACTGTTCGTCTCCTAGCCAGTGCTGGTGGCTAATGTGATCAGCTCATTCAATTAACACACATTACCATAAACATCAACACAGGGTTAATTAGAACAAACAACAATGAGTTGAATACCCTTAGAACCTAGACTAAACTTATTTACATTAAACACATTATAGCTGACATCAGACAGGTGAGTGGAGTTGATGACACCAGCATCTTCTCACGGGATGTGTCCCAACAGTATAATTCAGTCTTATCATTCTAATATGGCATATAAAGGGTTCCCAGAGTCTGTGTGTTTTGGGGGGACATGGAGCTGAATCCAAAGTAACACCAACCCCAGGGTCCCCAGGCATACAGCTCACAGAGAGCACCATTCCCCCAAATGCTAGGGCCCATAATCGGTGGGCAAGAGGCTTGCGTTCAGTCCCCTCCAATAGCCTCTGTCCCGGGTGAGTCTGTCACATTTCTCCCCCATCAAAGGTTGACTAACAAGGTCCCAGACCTCCACCTGGTCTGGACATGCGTTAGTCAGGCAGAATAAACTCACATAGTCTTCCCGCATGATCTCCTTTCTTGGCTGCACGGAATAGTTGACCTCAGTAGGTGTGGGGCAGAGGTCATTTACTCTCTGTCTGGCTGCCAGGGCTTCAGCTGGATTGTTTTTAACATTCCTGGGCTCTGTCTGCTGCTGGGCAGAGGGGCCAATCACCCCAGCTTCCTGAAGCTGTAGAGAGACACTAGGTGCTAGGCAGAGGCCAGCAGTGCTCTGCCCTGTTGCCAGCGATTCAGCCGGGAGTAGCAGCTCCACTACATCAGCTTGTCGTCGGAGAGAGGGGCCAACTGCCCCGGCTCCCTGGAACTCCACAGTAGGAAGAGGTTGGTAGCACTCTGCTCTGTTGCCAGCACTTCTGCTGGGGACTCCGCATCCTCCGCTCCAGCTAACCGTTGGGGCAGGAGGCTGGCTTCCTCCACTCCCAAACTGTGTAGTTGCCATTGGAAAAGGGAGCCGGCTGCTTCCTTTTCCATTCCCTCATCTGGCTGCTGGGACGACATGTCGATGGTACTGTCTCCCAGGTGCACGGATCTTTGCTGGGGAGGAAAGTCCGCTTCCTCCACCCTGGCCAACTGTTGGGGAGGGACAAAACACACCTCTTCTCCCCCTGTATCTGCTGCTGGGAAGTGATTGCCACCTTCTCACCCTGAGCCTCCAAAACTGCCACAGGTGTGGGGCAGAGGTCTTGGACCCTCTGTTCAGTTACCAGATCTTCAGCTGGAGAAGTTTGTTTTAACTCCATAGATGCTGCTGGCAGAAAATCACATGTCCCTGTCAGTGTTGTGGGAGAAAGGCCGACTACCTCTTCTCTCAAGAAGGCCAAAGCCACTGTTGGTGCTGGGCAGAACACAGTGAACTTTGGCCCTGATAGCAGCTCTTCTGCTGGAGGCTCATAAGGTTGTTCTTCCTCAGCAGAAAAGTCTATCAAATCCCATGTCTCTGCAACTGATGTCTGGGGATTGAGGTTTACCATCTCCTGTGCATGGAACCCAGAAGATGCTATCATTTCTGGGCAGAGGTTAGCAGAGCTCTGCCCTGTTGTCAGCACTTCAGGTTTGGGGACGGCAATCTCCGGATTTTCCACTGCTGATTCTCTGACATGCTGCTGAACTTGTTCTAGCAGTTTCCTGTATGCCCTTTCCAGATGCTGTTCCTTCCTTAGCAAATGGTCCAGATCAGGTTTGAGCTCTGAGACCCCTGCAAGACCGAGCATAGCCTCTCTATATTCTTGCAGGTCCTCAAGGTCAGGTTCCCCTTCATCACCAAACATAAAATGATCTGTAAGGCTCTCCCACAGCAATCCAGGACCTCCAAAGTCATATCCCTCCGGAGAGCATTCTGTTGTCTCCCCTAAATATCCCTCCTCTGCGTGCCATTGCAGAGCCCAATAACGATTGTCCAGCTCTATCTCCTGCTGGACCAGCCTGTCCAACTCAGTCACCCATTGCTCCTGGGGCCGCTCTCCCAGGAATGCCATCCGCAATGCCCGTTGGTCACTGGCCCGTTGCTCCTGGGTTGGAAAGCACTTGCCCTGTTTTATACCAGCGAGCTGAAGGGCTCCAATCCAGAGCTTCACCCGAATCAGCTGCCTGAGCTCCAGGTATTCATCCTCAGACACTGTCCTGGTGTATGTTGAAAGGATGATCCGCAGCAGCCCCGGGAACTCTGATGCCAGGTCCATATCTCCGCTGGGGTGACTGAAGTCTGCTATGCTGATCTTGGATCCAGTTGGAGGTTTGGATGTCCCAGACTGCAGGAAGCTTTACCGCTGCTTGCCACCAATGTCACGGAACGTCCCACACTCCACTTGAGTGCTTCCGTCAGTATACCGCCTCCTAAGTTCTGGAACACGAGCCCAATGGATCTGGCTATAGGAACCCCCAAGAACTAGACAACACCAGTCTTGGAGTACATCAGAACTAACTCTTTATTTGAGATCTCACACACATTTATACACCAGGATGACACAAAGCTAACCTAATTAACATGAGCTAATTTACTATTAAATTTACCCAAACCAGATGACAGACTTGTGGGCACCGAGCTTCACACAGTAGTATAAACACAATAGCTGGAGCTAATTACAATTAACAATACAAACAACAATCTCCCCCTTCCTCAGCCTAGACTGTTCGTCTCCTAGCCAGTGCTGGTGGCTAATGTGATCAGCTCATTCAATTAACACACATTACCATAAACATCAACACAGGGTTAATTAGAACAAACAACAATGAGTTGAATACCCTTAGAACCTAGACTAAACTTATTTACATTAAACACATTATAGCTGACATCAGACAGGTGAGTGGAGTTAATGACACCAGCATCTTCTCACGGGATGTGTCCCAACAGTATAATTCAGTCTTATCATTCTAATATGGCATATAAAGGGTTCCCAGAGTCTGTGTGTTTTTGGGGGACATGGAGCTGAATCCAAAGTAACACCAACCCCAGGGTCCCCAGGCATACAGCTCACAGAGAGCACCATTCCCCCAAATGCTAGGGCCCATAATCGGTGGGCAAGAGGCTTGCGTTCAGTCCCCTCCAATGGCCTCTGTCCCGGGTGTCCAGGCATTCTTTCATTGCTTTGCTGTACTCATTTGGGCTAAATACCATACTCATGGGCAGTTTATACCAGGTATACTGCTGCCGTTCAAAACTGAAGGCAAAGAGGTATTGACAGTCAGGGCAGAGTGGTACCGTGAAAAAGGCATCCTTCAAATCCATAACTGTGATATATTGATTAGAAGGGATGATGTTACTCAGAATAGTGTGAGGGTTTGGTAACACTGGAGCATCCTCTTGGATGATTTTGTTAATTACCCTCAGGTCTTGTACCATCCGGTAAACGTTTCGGCCTGGTTTTTTTCACAGGGTACAATGGGGTATTAGCTGGTGAACTCACTTTCACCAGTATACCCTCTTTCAGAAGGTGTTTGATTTGGTCTTTAATTCCCTCCAACTTGTAGTGATCGGGTATATTAATGTATATTGGGTGATATGATGTAGAGTGGGTATGATAATTAATTAGTAAGTACTCTTCCGCAGCAACCCAATTCTTCCAGAGAGATGCACTTTATTGACTTCCAACACAGAACAAAGTCCAAAGTCCACAGATGACAAAGAAATCCGACAAAGGGAAATATAATTCAGAAACCCATCTCCTAGGTCTGTGTCCTCCCAGCCATACACAGACAAGCCTCACCTCATACACAGACGAGCCTCACTCCCCCAAACCTATAGACTGAATGCCGTGTTATATTCACCAGGCATTGAATGCCTGAGCAATTTGATTGGCCGTTTCAATTTAGGACTTTGATAAGCTTTAGTCTATCAAACAGACAACAACTCCCAGCTGTGAACAGCTGTAGTCATAAACCACCCCAATTTGCACTCCCGCATATCAACATCAACAAGTCCCCTTAGGTATGTGTAATTAGATTAGATTAATACATACCACCTGAATACCCTTTTGAGCCCTTGGAATACCTACATTCCTGCATATCAACAAGCCCCCCTGATAAATTAGCCCCACAGGAGGGAGCCTCCGCTAGGCCAACCCAAAACACTCCTTGATCCCATTGTTACCCCCTCAAGTCTAATTACCATCAATAAATATTTCTTCTAAGGTCCTTTAAACAATGTACCCTTTGAAATGTTCAATTAGGTTAACAGCCCATACCTCACATCCCTAGGTAGACTTGCATAAGACCAACACATCAAAGGGTTTTCAGCTGTTATATTAAAATTGAGTTGGCTTGGACAAATCAACTGAATTTCTGCTGAATTTCTGCTCAACCCATACTCCAATACAATATTACACATAAATTGGCCAACATATTACAACATATACCCCCACTTGGGTCGGTTCTAACTACTAGAACTGACCCATAAATCAAACAACAAAAAAATATCATTTCGATTTAAGGTACTGGATGCTTTACAATGGCTCATATAAAATATGAAGTTGAAACTGGTTACATCTCTCTTCGCCAGCCTCTAAAATATCCCCATGAAATAGTTATTAGATAATATAACTTTTAGACCATGACTGGAAAAGGATTTGGTAAACGTCAGTGGCCCATATAGCTGTTAGGCCTTATTATATCACATCAAGATCTTGAATATTGCGCAAAGACGAGCTGATGTCACAGTCCATTCTTCGGTCTGACTTCATCACATCTCTCACCATCTCACTGAAAGTAAGCTTGGTATGCTCTGGGAACTCCAATCCACAAGTCCAGGATTCTCTCATCTCCAGGCTCAAGCTTTCCATTTTTAAAGATGCTTTTACGCAAACACTCTACTTTCTTCTTAATAGTAAGTAGAACTATCAATGTACCAGCACTCACTTTCAAGGTCAAAAGGTTTGGATATGGCAGTAAAACTATTTCCTTTGCACTTGACATTCATGAGTCCATCTTTGTTGATTGCCAGCCACAATTTGCTTTTGTAATTTGCTGTAGGCCAACCCCTCATTGCCTTCAATAGAGCAGTTACTTGGATCATTCAGTCCACAATTACACCTGAATGGTATACCAACATATACATATAGATATACCCCCACACGATGGTTCAGATAGAGTCATCAGTGTTTATCAGATCTTCTATCCAGACAAAGCGGCAGTGGAAATTCTTGCTAGTATCTTCACCATGAAAGGTAGAAAGGTCTTTTTCATCCATATATGTCATAGCCTTTAGCATATTATAAACAACTGAATCAACAAAGTTTCAAATCATGACTAGAGTGATGAATTTCACTCACCCCTCTTATAAATTTATGAAAACCAACCAACATACTAAAATGTATGCTATGCCAAGCCATTGTGCAGCATCTCACCTTAGATGTCAAATATATTGATCAATACGCATTATGTAATATGTACAGATGTCATGAAAATTATTTTAGGTTTAAATGCTTCTCTTTGCTTTTAAGATAAAGTTCAAGAAATAAAACATAAAGAAAATAAAAAATGAAAAGCAAAAGATATCAGGAAAAGGGAGAAAAATTAAAAATTAGGGCGTTGAAGAAAAAAGAAAAGAAAAATTAAAAATTAGGGCGTTGAAGAAAAAAGAAAAAAAGGTCCATTGCTTGATGAATTTCGAGAGAGTCCATGAATACTTTATAATTCCATGTATAGTGATATATTGTCTATTCAGCATTTCTCCCCCACTATCCAGCAATTTCAGACTGTGCTTCTGCTATTCACATGCAAGCCTCTTCAGACGTCCCTGAAAGACAAAACTCTCCAACAAAACTAATTAGCAAGGTCTTTAAACGTTGTTTGAAGTTAAAACAAAGCATTATTTACACGTTTACAGTTTGAAGCTAATTCACCCCCACTGCTAGAGAAGTGTCATTTGCATTCAAAAACAGATCTGGAGAATGTACATCTTCTGCATTTATGACACCCTGTACCCCCTTCAACTTCTGTAATAATTTATCACGTTCCCCTCTCATCTTGTCATACTCAATTTTCAGGTGGTCATATTTCTGTTTTAACTGAGAGAACGGTATCCAAGTCTTGGACTTTTTCTTCTTATTATTTTGGTCAGCTCTGTTTTTCATATTAATATCACCTATGTTTGACCCGATGTCTCTTCTCTGGCTATTATCATAGGATATTATCTTCTGATCTTTATGTTCAATATTTGTCCTAAACAATGTGGCTAAATCAATTTTGACAGCCTGCTCATTTGACTTTCTCCATAAATGGTCTGCTCTCAACAATATGTCTTTTAAATCATGAGGATTTGGGGTAACTAATAAGATATTTTGTTTGATATCTTCATGCAATGCATCTAGAAACATACTCATATGTATTGAGCCCCCACGCTCAAATGCAAGATTATTACCGACCAATAATTCCATAATAGTTGCTATCCTGTGTGACAATTCATAGGGAGATTCATTTTGCATTTGTTGGATCTTTCCATGAATAGTAACATCAGAACATACACCATACAAAACACATAATAATTCCAGTAATATGTCCCTTGTTCTAAGAGGCTGAATACAGATCTGTTTAATTCTCATCCAAAGACCACTTCCTACAGAATGTTGCAAAACTCTTTCTAAGTCAGATGGGTTGAGATTGTACATATCTCTGACTTGCTGCACGTCACAAAACCATTTTAAAAATCTGTTTAAATCATGATATGGAACCATTTCTATTTCTTTAAGAATTGCGTCTAATAATTTTGATTTCAAAGGCTTCATTACAAGCTGAACTTCACCTGTATTATTATTATTATTGTTATAAACTGTGGTAGTCACAGTGGGGGCAGCTGGTAATGAATTATCAGATTTAATATGAGGTTCTGTTTGCTGCAGATTGCTGAATCCAAGATTTGATGCATATATGCATTCCTGAGATTTCTTCTCTAATTCCATAATTCTTAATTTTAATCTCTCATTTTCCTCTGATAATTCATCACAACGTTTAGATTTCTCAAGTAAAGCTTCTCCAATGGTAACCGCATGCAATTTTAAATTTACTGTCTCAGTGTCTGATTGGTTTTGTAACCTCTCACAAACATTGTTGCTATTATCAACTGCCTTCTGTAACTGGGAAATTTCCTCAACCTTATAATTCAAAGAACTTTCCATTGTTAGACAGCAAGATAACAAGCCCTGTATAATACAACCTTTTCTTTTACTTTCTGAAATTTTGCTATCAAAAACATTTTTCTCTAAAAATTCCTTCATCATCGTTCACGTCTGCTTACATTTTTCTGGAATTTCATAAGGACCGCTATGGCGCTTAATACATTTTAATACCCATCTGTTAACTTTATCAGAACTGATACTGGCTTCACACTGAGTAAGCATTTTGACTATATTACTAATAATTAAAAAAAAGGAAATATTTTACTCACCGCATTAGTTACTCCTTCAGCTTCCAGGTCTTCTGGTACACGACACAGTCCTTTTTTTTTTTTTTTTTTGGTTTCCAGTCTCTTGTTTAAATTTTAGACCAGACTCTTTTATGTCACAACCAGACATTAGAGTCACAGCACAGCTCTTGGTTCTTCATCAGACTTCTGTCCACCTCACAGGATTGTTGTCACCACCGACTTCTGTTACTAAGTCCGAAAATGCTCTTCTGGTCACTTGAACGGCACCAGTGTAGTGATCGGGTATATTAATGTATATTGGGTGATATGATGTAGAGTGGGTATGATAATTAATTAGTAAGTACTCTTCCGCAGCAACCCAATTCTTCCAGAGAGATGCACTTTATTGACTTCCAACACAGAACAAAGTCCAAAGTCCACAGATGACAAAGAAATCCGACAGAGGAAATATAATTCAGAAACCCATCTCCTAGGTCTGTGTCTTCCCAGCCATACACAGACAAGCCTCACCTCATACACAGACGAGCCTCACTCCCCCAAACCTATAGACTGAATGCCGTGTTATATTCACCAGGCATTGAATGCCTGAGCAATTTGACTGGCCGTTTCAATTTAGGACTTTGATAAGCTTTAGTCTATCAAACAGACAACAACTCCCAGCTGTGAACAGCTGTAGTCATAAACCGCCCCAATTTGCACTCCCGCATATCAACATCAACAAGTCCCCTTAGGTATGTGTAATTAGATTAGATTAATACATACCACCTGAATACCCTTTTGAGCCCTTGGAATACCTACATTCCTGCATATCAACAAGCCCCCCTGATAAATTAGCCCCACAGGAGGGAGCCTCCGCTAGGCCAACCCAAAACACTCCTTGATCCCATTGTTACCCCCTCAAGTCTAATTACCATCAATAAATATTTCTTCTAAGGTCCTTTAAACAATGTACCCTTTGAAATGTTCAATTAGGTTAACAGCCCATACCTCACATCCCTAGGTAGACTTGCATAAGACCAACACATCAAAGGGTTTTCAGCTGTTATATTAAAATTGAGTTGGCTTGGACAAATCAACTGAATTTCTGCTGAATTTCTGCTCAACCCATACTCCAATACAATATTACACATAAATTGGCCAACATATTACAACACAACTGAGCCAATTTTAATGGATACTGAGGTAATCTAGGAATGATAGCATCTGGTTTTAGTTTGATCCTAACAGGGGGGCAGCAGATCATAATTCCCATGTGTCTCTCTTTAGCCCAAACTTCTGGATTGGTGCTTTTGAATAAATGACTGGGCAAGCTCTCTTGAAAACTTGTGTCCAGTTCCAATTTACACAAGGCAATGATGCTATCCTAGGTTTCTACCATTTGGTGTTGGTCAGGATCAGAAGGGATGTTTACTTCCACTCCATCCTCTGTAAATTGTATTTGTGCTCTCATTTGGGAGAGCAAATCTTTTCCCAGCAAATTGCAAGGAACTAAATTGCAATAGGGGATATCATATACCAACTAGCCCAACTCCTCTTGCGGTATTTTGAATGGGAAGATTTACCTCACTGGAATTTAAAATGGTGCAAGCTGCCCCAGTGTCTACCAATAGATTTAGAGTCTAATTATTTAATTGCATTTGTACATAAGCATTACCTTGCTCATTTGTCGAGATTACAGGCAACACCGGGAGCTCTTCCCATCACTTGAGGTCTCCTTCAGATTCCCTCTCATGTCGTGGTGGCCTACTTTGTTATGGAGCTCTACACGCCCTCTTGAAGTGTCTGGGTTTGTGGCACTTGAAACAAACCGGTTTCCCTTTTGGTTTTTGGCCAAGATCTGCATTGTTTAACCGATCAGTGACAATGCAGATCCTTTGAGGTTTTTGTGACTCCCAATCTGCTATATTCCTTTCAATAGCACTTGCAAGTGACAACAAGAGGAGAGGGGCTTATCTCTCCAGTCTGGATTTGCAGTCATCAATTTTTCCCTGAAAAAGATTTTTCCCTCTCAACTCGGTAATGAAGCTATGTATCAATACGGGTGATAGGGCACTGTTAGTAATGTCCCCAGCAGACGATTCCACGGCTTGTTTAAAGTGATTGTAGTATGTCATACAATCTTCCTTTGGACCTTGGATCACTCCTGACACCTTGGTCCAAGTCTGGGGAGGATAGATGGTTTTAATGAACTGAGCCAATTGCTTAGTGAGTATATCTCCTTGATGGCTGGAGTCAACATACAGGGTCCGTGGAATATTAGTTTTACTGAGGATTTCATCCAAATCCCCATCTCCACAAACCCTTTTCATTATTTGAAGCATATCACCCCAGTTTGTATTGTAGCTTGCTTGGATGTCCAGCAGCTCTTTGGCAAATTTAATGGAATCTGTACTTGGATGGGGGATAACACTCAGAAATCCCTTCATCACGGAAGGAGTCCACGGCACATGATGTGTCATCTTTCCATTGGATCTCTCACTGTTATCATAAACCACCTGTTCTCTTACAGGATAGACAGATATGTCATCTGAAAAAGATATCAGTTGTGAATTGGTCTTTTGGGATCCTGTCACAGGATCCCAATAAGATTGGGGAAGATTGTTGCTGCCAGGTGGGGGCACTTTATCCAGCTACAAAGTGCCCTGAAGGGTGGCATTCACAGTCCCATGGTACACAGGTGTGTCCACATTGGGTGATATCCTTTCCCCATTAGAGTGACACCACACAGGTCCTTGTTGTGGGGTGCTAGTTTATTGGGGGCATACATAGGCAGTGTATTCTGAAGCAGAACTGCCAGTATTGCTTACAGCAGTGGAATTGCTTGTTAACTGCTGTCTAGGGGAGAATGCTGGCTCACAGCCAGTAAAGGGAGGATTACTATATTAGAGAGGTTCTTCCGTCAGAGGGGAAGAAAGTATCCCTTTTGATGGTATATGGTCTCTGGAACTGGGGAGACTTCTCTCCCTGGATTCCAGCATTCCCTTCCCCTGGCTTGCTGCACTATCTCTTTCCTTTTGTTTCAATGCTTCACAGGAAGAGTTTTTCTATGATTCATTGGGGGTTTTAAATGGGGTGTCAAACTTGGCAGTAAGTTGTGGCTTCCCCTTTTTGTCATCTGCTGATAGATGACAATTCCTATCAGCTTCTGAGTATTTTGCCAACAAGGCCCCGGGGATTGTATAAGGCCCCAATCCTGATAATTCTTCATCGTCCACCTGTTCATCATGGTCACTACTCTGGGGGCGTGGGTCTAGTGGCTGTCCCTGCTTGTCCCTACTCCTCAGCATCATTTGGTGTGTTTTCTCCTTAAATCCCACATTAAAAATATTCACATCATCAGTTCTATTCATGGATTCTACCATCCATGCACTCTAAGCATCTCTTTCATTTGTTGATATCATCTTCCCGCGGTGACTGTACCACAGGGCTTGCCAAGCTTTTGGCTTAAAAGTACCTCATTTAGAATACTTCTTTCCAGTCCTGTGATCCTAATCTTAAATATATTTTACAACCCAAGGCCCATATTTATCTATCATCTCTTCCTTCAGGGTCAAGTGGAAGGGTTCCCCATGGTTAGACGCCCTCTTTGAAGCAATTTTATTACCCATCTTTTACAGACCTTGGACCTTGAACTAATTCCCCAACCTTTTTATAGGTTGCCTTTTTTTTTATTTCAGCGGGAGCTACTCTCTGGCCAAGAATTGGGTTGACAGGTACCGCCCCTGTCACTGTTGCTGCTTTTTTTTTTTTTCACTGCTTGTCAGAACAATCCCTGTCCTGACTATAGTTCTTCAAAAAATTAGTCTGGAGATTTCCCAAACTCAATAATAGTTCAAACCCCCCCCGTGGGCTTTTCTTAAGTATTCTAAAAGAAATGCTTAAAGAAAGACTATTACTTTTGTTATCTCAAGAATGATTAGTACAAACTTGGATAATCCCTATGAGTGCTTGTAGTACAGGAGGCAGTCAACTGAGGCAGACCTAATTTCAATATGATTTGTAGCAGTTACAATATAGCCAGTGTTTACAGGTCTAATTACAAAGCTTACAATCCCCAGTTAGTAGTTTGCAAAGAAAGACAGATTCATACACATCAAGATCATTCAGTGTGACCTAGGCCCACAAGTGCGTTTCAATCTCAAAGATTAGGAAGCGTCTTGACCTAGTCTCATGCAAGGGTCAACTGGAAGCGCTTGTTGGCAGAAAGGCCTAGATCCTAATTCTTTTCACTGCCTTTAAGAGTCCAATCAGAACCGATATCATTCACGCTGACACCCTCCTGCAATTTAGGCGCAACCGAGCAGGATGTCTTCTCATACACTCTCAGTACAATTTAATTCCACTTTTACTGTTCATATCAGTCTCATCAAAGTATTAGTACATACGAAAGGTTATATATATAAAAACAATGTTCGAAGAAGCTTGCTAGATTGGATGTTCAGACAGGGAAGACAGACATACAAACAAGGACATAAAAATGCTTACCGTTTTTGGAGTTAGATTTGTCTGGTTCAGCTCTGTCTTCCACACACGAAATCACAATCACCCAAGCGTTAAACTTCCTCATACACAGGCACCATCTGTGTTGGCAATGTTTCTACCTCACTTAAATGATTAATGATACATAAAATACGTGATTAAAACCTTTTGTCTATATAAGAATCAACCCATGCAGTTGCAGCTATTATGGATAGAATTAAAAACGAATGATAGCTGTGCGAAAAGAATAACAATCAAAATTATTTATACAGAAAAGAAACATTAGAATAATCAGTGATTACCAAATATAGCATAGTGATGTTACAAATACAGCGTTGCCAGTCTACAAAGATAGTTAATGCAAAAAGGAGATATGGTTACACTTGACATACACATGCTATCAAGGTATTAAGGCAAATCCTAGGATAGAAAAAGTTAGAGAGAAGAAAAGAGAAAAAAGATAATACAGATACATTACATAGACAGCTCTTACGTGACCATGCTTCATCTAGACCGTGAACCTAAGAGAGCGAGCATCCCTGGCAGCTGTGGTTTTTATGTTCCCTCTCTACCAATCCTTACCAATCAAACCCCTGGACCACTTTCATTGGGTCAGAAGTGGCATCATAGTTGGTCATCATGCTTCTCACATAAGCATTACACTCTCTTCGGTGCCTCTCCGTCTGAAACATGATTACCTTCGTTAAGTCTATCTCTTGATTTAAAACAATCAGCCCTCTTTGATCTTAGCACAAATTAGCATTTTAAGAACTTATGTTCAGGTGGAGACACAATGTCTGCTCCTCACCCCAATGACAATAGTGTACCGATTTACTATGCAGACAACAGACCAAAAGACGTTGGTCTTTTGAGATACTGTCATTCAGAAAAAGGTGATCCCCACAAGATAATTCTCCACACATGGTGGAGAATGCAGGCAATTTCTGAAGATGGAGGAAATGATAAAGGCCCTGCTGCAGGCCAAGGCAGCTCAGCGGGAAACCAACCGCCAAGTCACAGAGGCCACTGCAGCACAACAGGCGGTCGCTGCAGCACAACATGCTGCCCAGCAGGAGATGAACTGCCAAGTCCCAGAGGCCCCTGCAGCACAACAGGCAGTTGTTGCAGCACAACAGGCAGCCCAGCAGGAGATGAACCGGCAGTTCGCAGAGGCTCTAGTGGAACTAAAAAAGGGGTCCCCACCTCCTGTGCCAGTGGAACCAAAGATGGTACGTGCCTCCAACCACCTACAGAAAATGACACCTGCCGATGATGTCAAAGCATACCTTGCAACTTTGAGAGTTGCTGTCCGCAAGGGATAGCCAAAAGAGCAGTGGGCGGGTTTGTTGGCCCCATGTCTAACAGGAGAACCCCAAAAGGCCTATTTTGATCTAGAACCAGATAAGGAGCAGGACTATGAGACTCTAAAGACAGAGATACTCGCATGCTTGGGTGTCACCATGGCAGTCTGGGCCCAGCGCGTGCATCAGTGGTCCTACTCCAGCAACAAGCCACTCCGTTCACAAATGTTTGAACTGGTCCACCTCACCAGGAAGTGGTTGCAGCCAGAGACCTTGACAAGCCCTCAGATTGTGGAGCGTGTGGTAATGGACCGGTACCTGCGTGTGCTCCCTGCTGTGCTGAGGAAGTGGGTCGGACAGGGGGACCTCAAAACTGCAACCCAGTTGGTGGACCTAGTGGAGAGTTACACTGCCACTGAGGACTTGGTGAACCCATCTATACCCCACTTCGGTGTCTCTAGGGGAGAAAGATCGCCCAGCGGTTCTGAAAAGACTGTTCTGGGGTTCAAGAGCATGGGGAAGGTGGATAAGACTGTTGTTACAGCTGATGAGACTGTGGGTCCGAGACCTGGAGACTGGCCACAGAAGCCAGGAAGGTCTTTGGTGCCGTTAAGAGGACTGGGGGTAGGCCACATATGGTGTTTTCATTGCCATGCATTACGGCATATTGCTGCAAACTTTCCTATAGATGAACCTATGCAATGTGATTATGCTTTTATGAAAAGACGCATTTCTCTGTTTGCACAGGTCGCATGTACTGCATCATGTCAGAGTCGCATTGAAAAACAGATGTGTATTATTTCCACTCACAGCCTTGCTAGACTCTGGTAGTGTGGTGACCCTAGTCAGGAATGATTGTGTGAACCCCACAAAACTACACCCCAGTACTATTGGGGTAATTTGCATCCATGGGGACACTCGGGACTACCAGATAGCGGTGGTTCAGGTTGATACCCCCTGGGGCAGTGTAACACATTCAGTGGGGGTGGTACCTTCACTGCTTCATGAAGCTTTAGTGGGGAGAGATTTTCCCCATTTTTGGAATTTATGGGAGAGCAAAGGGAGGCTGGTAGATAGAGCTCCCCCTGCTGGGGAAGCACAGGAACTCTCACCAGACCCTTTTTTCCAAAGGGAAGGGGATGCTGTTGGTGGGATCGAGGAAGCTGGAGGTCCTCTTCCTTTCCCTGTCATGGCTAGGGAGCTGGAGGACCTAGAAGCTAGCTCTCAGCCTGAGGGTAACGAACGGGAGACCCCCTCTGACCCTGACATTGAGAGTAGCCAAAATGTCGTACCTGACTTAGAGGTCAGGAGAAAGGATTTCTGTACCGAGCAACTGTGAGAGACCACCCTCATGAGAGTCAGAGAAAACATTAAGATGTTGGACGGGGAACCGGTGGACCCTGATTGGGTGGTGTCTTTCCCCTACATGGCCGTTAAAAACAATTTATTGTATCGAGTGATAAAACATGGAGGGAACGAGGTAGAACAGCTACTGATTTCCAAACTTTTCCGTAGGGTGGTGTTAGACTTGGCCAATGGTCATGTAATTGGTGGACATCTCGGTATTGAAAAAACCAGGGAGAGAATCATCCAGAGGTTTTTCTGGCCCGGGTTGCATGCAGATGTCAAGGAGTACTGCGAATCATGCCCAGAGTGCCAAATGTCGACAACGTCACCCCATTTTCACAGCCCTTTTTGTCCCTCTACCAATAATCGAGGTCCCTTTTCAGAGGATTGGCATGGACCTGGTGGGACCAGTTGTGAAATCTGCCCAGGGTCACCAGCATATTCTGGTGATCCTAGACTATGCAACGCGCTATCCTGAGGCCATACCCTTGTGCAACACCTCCGCTAAGGCTATTGCGAGGAATTGGTTCAGGTGTTTAGTCGAGTGGGGTTCCCAAAAGGGGTCTTAACCGATCAGGGTACCCCATTTATGTCTATTATGTCTAGGGTTACCAATGAACTGTGTAGACTATACAAAATCTCCCATCTAAGTACCTCTGTCTACCACCCCTCAAATGGATGGTCTGGTTAAAAGGTTTAATAAAACTTTGAAAAGCATGCTGAAAAAGGTGGTCGACAAAGATGGGAGAAACGGGGATTTTTTGCTACTATATCTCATGTTTGCCATACGCGAGGTTCCACAGGCATCCACAGGCTAATCCCCCTTTGAGCTTTTGTATGGTAGACATCCCAGGGGGCTGCTAGATGTCACCAAAGAAACATGGGAAGGGGAGGCCACCCCATATAGAAGCATCATAGAGCATGTCTCCTTGATGCAGGATCGAATCGCAGCTGTTCTGCCCCTGCTGCAAGAACATATGGAGCGAGCCCAGAAGGCCTAGAGGAGGGTCTATGACCGGGGTGCCAAGGTCCGCACTTTCAGCCCTGGGGACAGAGTGTTAGTACTGGTTCCCACGGTGGAAAGTAAGTTCCTAGCCAAGTGGCAGGGTCCCTTTGAGGTTGTCGAAAGGGTGGGGGGAGGTAAACTACAAAGTCTACCAGCCAGGGAAAAGGAAACCACACCAAATTTACCATGTGAATCTCTTAAAGCCCTGGAAGGCCAGAAAGACTTTACTGGCCACGTCCCCGCCTCTAACAGACCGGGCACCGGTGACACCTGACGTCCCCATAACAGATACCCCTAGAGCATTTTTCTCCCCCTTACCCTCACTGACCAACATGATCCAACATGACATAGTGTCGGAACCAGGGGTTTGCGTAAATGTAAAACCGTATAGAATCCCAGAGGCCAGACGAGAGGCAGTCACTAAAGGAAATAAAAAATATGTTAGAGTTGAACGTGATAGAAGAGTCCCACAGTGAGTGGTCGAGCACCATAGTGCTGGTCTCAAAACCTGATGGTACTATTAGGTTTTGTAACGACTTCAGGAAACTCAACAGTGTGTCCAAGTTCGATGCGTACCCGATGCCCTGGGTCGACAAACTCGTGGACAGATTAGGACAGACTCGCTAAATAACCACCCTAGACCTAACGAAAGGCTATTGGCAAATACAGCTAACTGAATTGGCCAAGGAGAAGACTGCCTTTTCCACTCCTGGGGGCGTGTTTCAGTATAAGCGGATGCCTTTTGGTCTGCACGGAGCCCCTGCTTCATTCCAGAGAATGATGGACAAAGCCTTGAGACCACATCGCCTGTATGCAGCTGCATATTTGGAAGATGTGGTCATCCACAGCCCAGATTGGGAATCGCACCTGTTCCGTGTACAAGCGATGATAGATTCCCTTAGGGAAGCAGGTCTTTCGGCTAACCCAAAAAGATGTGCCATAGGCCTAGAGGAGGCCAAATACCTTGGGTACATTATTGGCCGGGGAGTGGTCAAGCCGCAGACCAATAGGGTTCAGGCAATTTAAAAATGGTCCCAACCGATCAACAAAAAACAAGTGAGGGCCTTCCTGGGCATTACGGGGTATTACAGATGGTTCATACCCAACTTTGCCACCATGGCCGCCCCTCTGACCGACCTGACGAAGGGTAGAAGATCGGTCATGGTCAAGTGAAATCCCAAAGCCGAGGAGGCATTTCAGAATTTATAGCAGACCCTTTGTGGGTTACCAGTACTAGTGGCCCCAGACTTCAGAAAGGAGTTTGTCGTACAGACAGACGCTTCTGAGGTGGGCCTAGGGGCTGTACTGTCACAGAACAGGGATGGTGAGGAGCACCCAGTTGTATACTTGAGCCGGAAACTGAACAAGCACGAAAAGAACTATGCCATCTCAGAAAAGGAGTGTCTTGCCATTAAATGGGCCTTAGACTCTCTAAGGTATTACCTACTGGGGAGGTAATTTCAACTGGTCACCGACCATGCTCCCCTAAAGTGGATGTGTGACAACAGGGAGAAAAATGGGCTTGTGACAAGGTGGTTCCTGGCTTTACAGGAACCACTGTAAAGTGCACTGTATGGTTGGGTCAAGTGCTCAGCCACAGGGGCTTGAGCAGAGGGGGAGGATATGTGACGGTACTGTATAGAGAGGAGACTATTTGTTTCATTAGCGCCGGACAGCAACAATTTAATTTATTGTTTGTTTGTTTCTATTTTGCAAACCTTCTGCAAATAAAGCTGGCATCCGCCAGATTTTTAAGAAAGTGCCCGTTTCCTGACTGTCATTCAGAAAAAGGTGATCCCCATGAGCTAATTCTCCACAATACCTACATACATAAAAGGGGGCATGGTAATTTAATTAGAAAGTCCTCACAATGGTTCCCTAGAAGCTCCTTGATATACAGTAAATATTAATTTCCACAACAATCTTAAGGGGAACCCTACGGCAAAAAAAAAAATGGTGTTCCCCCCCAAAATCCCTACCAGGTCCTTATCTGAGCATGCAGCCCAGCAGGCCAGGAAAGGGGATGACAATGAGTGAGTGTCCTCCCCTCCACAACCATACCAGGCTATACCATGCTCTCAACATGGGGGGTGCTTTGGGGCAGGGGGGCTCCCCCCAAATGTTTGTTTATATTCTGCTGTCAGCGGAAAATCCCGCTGACAGCAGTTGTGTCATTGGTTGTTAAGGAATAACCCGGGCACAATTCTGGAAGACCTGCTCATCAACACATATGGCAGAGAGGCCTTCTCGTAATCGCTTGTTGTGGATTGTGCTCACTGGATGCCTGCAAAAAAACACCTTAGGGAGCATCTCCAAGTGTCTTTATTGCCAAGTTTAACTACAGGGATCAAGATGCTATCCTACGTCTAGCTAGGGAAAAGGGTAAAATCCCCCTGCATAACCATCAGATTTTGGCATTCCCTGACTTTTCAGTGGAGGTAGAATGGAAATGCAGTCAGTTCACCAAAATCAATCGTCGTCTGCAAGTCCACCACCTGAAGTATGCCATGTTGTTCCCCAATTGTCTTTATGTGGTCAGAGAGGACCGCGTCCATTTCTTTGAGAAACCGGAAGCTGCTGTCGACTGGCTCAGTCAATTAAATCCTACTTGAGCCGGGGGGGCGGAGCCGGCAGCCAGAGCTGATGGATGTGTGACACCTAAGCTCTGCTACAACGGGCGACATTAAGCGGCTCACAGCACATTACAACACCCCAAAAGCACATCTACTGCCTTCTCAGGACGTGGGGCACACAGCGGCAGCGATGGCCAAACGAAAGGAGAGAGAGGCACCGAGGAAACTAACAGATTTCTATCCCCTCAGCGCGGCCCGGGATTTCCAAGATGGCGCCGGCACGGAGAGCCGCGCCACAGCCTCCACAGCACAGCTACACAGCCATCCAGTGCCATCCTCGGGTGAGTCAATTGCCAGTGACCATCCGTTACCATCCTCCCCATTTAGTAGCCCTGCCAAGCAGAAAAGGAGGATTGGGGGAGAGGATGGGACCCGGGATAGCTCAGAAATGGAGGGGGAAGATATGGAGGAATCCTCTGCTTACACACAAAAGCTAGATGCCTTCCCCACCTCAGGGCAACCCATCTTAGACACCACCATGAAGGAGATGTTACAAACGCTAAGAGGGGCCCTCCAGTGCGATATGGCAGCATTTATGCAGACCACCAAACGTGAAGTAGCAGTAGTGGCGACCAGAGTGACACATGTGGAGAAAAAAATGGAGGAATTCACATTGGCACATAACGAGCTAGTGGATGCACACTTTGATGTTGAGGAAGAGATCAAAACCATGCGACTCAAAATGGCCGACATCGAAGACAGGGCTCGCAGGAACAACATCAAATTCAGAGGTGTCCCTGAGTCGGTCAAACCGGCTGAACTTACGGCTTATCTTCAAAAACTCATGATAAAGGCCCTCCCTGCACTAGGACCTGCGGATCTAACGATTGACAGGGCCCACAGACTTCCGAAGCCATCCTTCCTACCTGCCCAGACCCCCAGGGATGTTATCGCACGCATCCACTTCTACCATATCAAAGCCCAACTGATGAGGTACGCAAGACAACACCCTGCTCTACCTGACCCATTTACCTGGATTGCACTGTATGCTGACCTGTCCCAAGCGACTCTTACAGCACGGCACAATCTGGTGCCAATCACCAAAATCCTGCGTAACCATAAAGTCATCTATAAATGGGGCTTCCCAGCCAAGCTAATTGTGGATATGCATAACGAATCGCATGCCATCACATCACTTGATAAAGGCCTGGAGCTACTCCGCAAATGGAAGCTGCTGCCGGAGAATGGTGAGCTAGCAGACCCTGACCCTCTGCACGGGAGGCACAACACCCACAACCGGCAACGAAGAACCAAGTAACCGACTCATCCGAGCTGGTACTACCTCTCCAAGCCTCCAACCTACTCTTAATACACCCGGTATACCAAATATACCCTAATTTTTGTGCCTTCACCCTACAAAGCGAGTGTAATGCTCAAGGATCCACCGCCCGTTGTTCGGCTGTTTTATTTTTATTTTTTACTCTTCTTTTTGACTTTGTACTCTAGTACCCCAATTCAAGTTACGAGATGTTGTCCGTAACCTGTTCTCCAAGTTTGATGCGATCTACACGTTATAAGATCTCACCAGTTCAAGTTTTTATGGTTCCTGACACCACAAGCCTGTCTGATCAACATGGGGCGGAGCTGCGGAGGGCTCCCTACGCGCTGACCACACCACCTAAGTCAACACTTCAACACCCGCTTCCACCACCAGATGGCATAGTCGCACCTTCTACCACCTGAATGAATCTTAAGCTAATGACTTTCAATGTGAGGGGCCTGAATAGTCCCTACAAAAGAAGAGCTCTTTGGAAAACTGCCATAGAAGCAAACTGCGACATCCTGTGTGCGCAAGAGACTCACTTCTCCAGCACGAAACCACCGAAATGCTCACATCCCAAATTCCAGCAAGTATATACAGCCAACAACAACGCCAAGAAGAATGGAGTGCTAATAGCTATTAGGGACAGATTAACCTTTTCTCTTTTGCAGGTACATGCTGATCCGCGTGGTCGCTTTCTCATCTTAGTAGCTGAAATGGACCATGTCACCTATACCCTGGTAAATCTGTATGCACCTAATGTGAGCTCCCTCAAATTTATTCGTAAAGTATTTACAATGGCTAAAAAAATGCAGAAAGGTAGTCTAATTATCTGTGGCGATTTCAATATGGTTATGAATGCAGAGTGGGACACCTCTTCTGTGGCTCTTAGGCAGAGGCCCTCTTTGGGAGCCCTCTGTCATGAGGAACGGCTTTTTGATCCCTGGCGCTGCCTTAGGTCCACCGAAAGAGACTATACGCACTTCTCTGCAGTCCACAACAGCTATGCTAGAATAGACTTTTTCCTTACCGATCTGTGCACGCTACAGAAGGTCCAGACCGCTGACATCCACAACATCACCTGGTCTGATCACGCCCCTGTGACGATTGAGGTTGTGGACGGCAGCAAAACCGTTCAAAAACCGATGTGGCGCAATAACACATTTCTCCTATCGCAACCCAAAATTCGGGATGAAAAAGCAGAAAAAGTGGCTGAGTATTTTAAATTTAACGATACTGAGGAATGTTCCCCAATGACGATATGGTGTGCTCATAAGGCCTTTGCTCGAGGTGTCCTCATTCAGATTGCTTCTAGAGAGAGGAAAAAAAAAATGAAACGTATGTCACAACTCCATGACACTATAGCAGACCTAGAGCTGAAACACAAAAATCCCAGTACCAGATCCAACGAGGTCCTCTCCCGGCTTACAACCTGCCGGGAGGAACTTAGACAGGAACTAAGAGCAGATTACGAAACGTACTTTAAAAAGCTAAAACTTACTTACTACTCCCAGAATAACCGCTCGGGAAAATTATTAGCTGCCCAACTCAAGAAAAAACAGGCTCGCTCGAACATTGCTCACATTAAGCATCACCTCAACAACACTGTATTTCAAAACCCCAAAGACATAGCTAATGTATTTAAAGAATACTACGAATCCCTGTACAATCTTAACAATGACCCCACAATACACCAGCCCACAACCAAGGAGATAGACGAGTTCCTTACTGGAATTCGCCTACCTTCGGTGGACAAAGCGTCACTCCAAAAACTAAACACCCCTATTACCCACCAAGAAGTAGAAGCAGTAATCGCATCTCTACCCATGCATAAATCGCCTGGTGCGGACGGATTTTCCGCCGAGTACTACAAGGCAATTACTCAGACTATTACCCCTGAACTAGTTAAAGTCTTTAATATGGCGGCCACTTCAGGCAGCTTCCCCAGAGAGATGCTACAAGCTGTTATAGTCACAATACCGAAAAGTGGCAAGGACACAACGAACCCCCAAAACTTTAGGCCCATATCCCTCTTGAATTCGGACCTCAAAATATATGCTAAAATCCTAGCGAATAGATTAAAAGACATCACCCCTTCCCTTATAGGATTGGATCAGGTCGGTTTTGTCAAAAGCAGGCAGGCGCCGGATGGAACCAGACGTATGTTGAATCTCCTGAGAATGGCTGAAACCAAAAAGATACCCAGCATATTCCTGGCCTTAGATGCGGAAAAGGCCTTTGACAGGGTCCACTGGGGTTACCTGTCAGGGACCTTGCACAAGTTTGGCATCTCGGGCCTGATCCACTCAGCCATCATGTCTTTATATACGAACCCCACAGCACAAATCTACACTTCCACGTTGCTCTCAGACCCCTTCAGGTTATCTAATGGTACCCGGCAGGGGTGCCCACTCTCGCCGATAATTTTCTCCTTGATTATAGAGCCACTAGCGGCATATGTAAGAGGCGATGCTGTGATAGAGGGCATCGACACCGGTCACGAATCCCATAAAATAGGGCTCTTCGCGGATGACATTATTTTAACAATAACTAATCCACTTGCATCCTTACCTGCTATTAACTCCCTCCTACATAAGTTTGGAAATGTTTCCTACTACAAAGTCAACACCAGTAAATGCTTTGCATTAACCATCAACATGCCTGAAAAAACAAAGCCGAGACTAAAGGAAATTTTCCCTTGCAACTGGGACCCGCCCTCAATTACATATCTGGGTGTGCAGCTAGCCTCCTCCTCCACCAACATCTACTCTTGCAATTTCCCTCCACTCCTGCTTAAAGTGGAAGCGGAACTAAATCAAATAAGTAAGCTCCCGCTCACGTGGCTGGGGAGGATAGCTGCATATCAAATGCAAGTTATGCCCAAAATTCTCTATGTTTTCAGGACCGTACCCATCCCTGTCCCCCAACAATTCTTTACACACATAGATAAACTACTTAACAAATTCATATGGGGCGGTAAAAAACCGAGGATCGCACTAGCACAGCTTTACAAACCTAAACATCTAGGCGGCGTTGGCCTCCCCAATGCTCAACTATACTATAAAGCAGCACTACTGGACCAGATGCGCTACTGGTTCTCATGTCAAACGGACAATAGATGGTCAGACATTGAACGTACAGTGACCCCTGGTCACGATCTACCAGCACTAGCTATAGCCGCTAGCCTTCATCACAAGCCCAAGGTTCCCCCGTACCCAACCATACAAGCTACTGTTAATGCTTGGTCCTCGTTAGTGAATTCTAAGTTCACTGACATTCCAACCCGCACATTAAGAATACCACTAGCAGCTTATGAGTACCTAATACCGAGCTTCTCAGTCCACAGCTGGAAGAAACTGGGAGTACACTTCAACACTACTGACCTGAACACAATGGATGAACTTGATAGATACAAATTGTTCCAACTAAACCACTATTCACACTCCAACCCGACCCGTCCGATCATAATCCCGCAGATCCTATGGCAATATCTGCTCAATAAATCCCCGCCTACTCGCAAAGGCATATCCTTGTTTTACACATTCGCCTCCCCTACCTATCTGCAAGCTAAATTACCTAACATGCATAAATGGGAGAGGGACCTACAAAGGGTATATCCTCTGCACCAATGGCACATAGCTATAAAATATAATAGCAAATCTTCCTCTTGTATAGACCACTGGGATAACGCACAAAAATTACTACATAGGTGGTACCTTACCCCCTCCCGACTGCACAAGATGAAACCCTCCACATCAGCATTATGCTGGAGAGAATGCTTAGCTACAGGCAATCTTCTCCACATATTTTGGGGTTGTAAAAAAATCCAACCGTTCTGGGAGGAGGTCCAATCCCTCATTTACAATGTTACCAATACCCATCTCAAACTTGAACCAGCACTAACACTCCTGAGTCTGGGCATTGAAGCCTATCACCCCCTGATGAGGAAAGTAGTAATCCATATCTTATTTGCGGCTCGTATTTCAATAGCAAAAGAATGGCTATCACTAGCACCCCCTACAATAGAGGAAGTTATCTCGAGAGTAAACGCCCAATATACAATGGAAAGAGCTCTGGCCTACGCTAAAGGAGGATCCCCGAGTTTCCATAAACAGTGGGAGATTTGGAGATCCTCCAAATACACCTCCTCACATTGAGACATTGATACACTCATTTTTACTGATACAATAAAGTACAATGAATGCCTCTGGTGCGGTGGTATGCTAACAGCATCTTTCAACATCCATAGATTGGATATTTACCAAGGAGCAACTAACTGCGGTGTGTTTGGTGTGTGGGGATGACTCTGCACTCTGCATCTATGACAACTATATATCATTGTTTATGTTTTATACCCTGAATTAATAGTACTTACTGCTCGCAACCTATCTTCCCATGGATCCCTCATAGGACCCATGGCAAGCTACTATGCGGTTAACCAGCAATAAGCCTGGTCACAGTGTGAACCCAAAAGGGGTGGCAGGCTGCACCTCCTATAGAGGTCAAACATATAATCCAATCAGTAGCTTGAATACATGTTGTATATTCTTGATTACTTAAGTAGTAAGTGTTGTATATACACATTCACCTTGTATAACCTTCAGAAATGCCTATACTGAATGCTCTGTAATGTACAAAGTGAAAATCAATAAAAATCTATTGTTTAAAAAAAAAAAAAAATAAATCCTACTTGAGCCATGTGTACTGTACGGCCACCTACTGTAAATTTCCCCTACCTACCTGTATGGTGCTGCCCACGACCCCTGTTTCTCAGTTTCTAGTTCGATGGGGGCACTGGACCAGTGTTTTTTCTTTTCCTTTAGCCCTAGTTATGATGCATATGCAACTTTTCAGTTGTTCCAGTGCACCCCACATGTTAATAATTTTGGGTGGCTCATCGACCGGGTTGCAATGTCATTCACATATGGAAACATACTATGCTTATTAACCGCCGGTGGTGGGCATAGAACAGCTCCAGGTTTGGATTTACAACTCCCTCGCATACCACGGGTGATAGCCCCTCCGGATCCCAAATGTAATTTAGTGCTTGTCAGAGGATTTTCGCCCCCTTGCTGGGTTGCTCACTTCACAAGATTGATACCCCAGTTGGTAGCCCTAAAGTCTCAGACACCGAGCTGGTGCTTACCTTGGGACCATATGATTTTTTGTTCTCAGTTTTGGGACTTATGCTTGCACAAGTTGGGGAATGTGTAGAGCTGGGAGGGTTGGGGTGTTATTTTGTTCTTTTTTGCTGGTGAACATTTTCCATAACTGTGTGTTGTATCCGACCATACATGGGCTACTACTTACTTCTATGCTAAACATTTGGTGTATTTTATTATGTACCTACCTGCCAATGCTTTTTTATAGGCTGCTCGTAACCAGGGTGCCTTTGTCCTACTTTAGGCTAAAGATAGGCTAAAACGCACTGCTGCCCTGTCCTTTCTAAAGACTCAGAATGCAGACATTATAGTTTTGCTCGAGACCCATGTGGAGGGGTCCATGCAGCAGGCACTGCGGCGGCCCTGGATTGAATGGGCATTTCATGCTACACATACATCCTTCGCCAGGGGCATCTCAGTGCTAGTGGCCGAATCAGTGTCCTCCGAGCTTCAAACAGTGGTGTCAGACCCCCAGGGCAGATTTATTTTCTTACTTACTTGGTATCTTCTTACCAAGATAGCGGGTGATTTGTTACTGATACTAGCATGGTATGTTCCACCGCCTTATAATTCCACTAACCTCAGTGAGGGCTTTTTGTTTATAGCCAGGTATGGCTGGGAGACTTCAATATGGTTTACAATCCCTGTCTGGACTGAATGTCTTTGGGCTGCAGTCTCCCATGCCAGACCGTGACACCAGGTTCAATCGCCTGATGACTAGTTTTAACCTAATGGATACCTGACAGTACTTGTACCCCACCGGTCAGGCTTACTCCTGCTTCTCTGGCTCACATTCATCAATGTCTCGTATAAACTTTATATGGTTGTCCCGTGCGTTACTCCCTAGGTTGCAGGCCATGGGATTTGGCCCCTGAATACTGTCAGAACACTCCCCGTATTGGATAGAACTATCCTCATATTCTACCCCACTGTCCTTGAATTGGAGATTAAATCCATTCTGGCTACCCATTCTCCCTGATAGTGACAAGTTGGCCCTGGAGTGAACAATCTTCTTCAATAACAACGCAGATACGGCCTCTCCTTTAGTGATCTGGGAAACCTTTAACAAACATGTTAGACTATTACTTACTGAATCCATCTCTAGGCTCCAACGAAATTCTAAAGCCGATTATGCTCATGCAGTGACTGAGTTGATGATGTCGGAGGACCGATACGTCTCCTTGCCTTCACCTGACTCCTTGGCACAGTTGAAGAGGTAGACCAGGGTGGTAGACCAGCTGTGTCAGGAACGGGCTAAACATAAGTTGTTTTAGCAAACAAAAGATCTTTGAGCAGGGTGAGTGCCCGGGTAAATTACTGGCATATCTGGCGCATCTGGACTCCAGACCCCCAGTGGTAATTACTTTACACTCAGACACAGGCAGGGGACATAACAGACCCTGCGACCATTATCAGGGAATTTGTGGACTTCTTCCTGGTAGTCTACACATCTAAAGTGCAATATCCTCCATAGGATCTCTTGAAAATCTGGAGACATTGGATCTCCCCAAACTAACTGCTGAACAGGTGGATATGCTGGAAGCCCCGATCTCAAGGGATGATATTACCCTTGCACTCGCACAGTTTGCTAAGGCTAAAGCTCCAGGCTCCGATGTCCTGTCCATTGAATTCTATATCCACTTTTCTGATGTCCTGGTCCCTAGACTTCTAGCCCTTTATCAGGCTGTATTTGTGGCTGCAACCCTTCCTGAATCTATGAGGGAAGCGATCATAGTCCTTATCCCTAAACCGGGTAAGGTCCCCCATCGATCAGAATCTTATAGGCCTATTTCCCTGCTACAAACAGACATCAAAATGTTGGCCAAAATCTTATGCCGCGTACACACGGTCAGACTTTTCGTCTACAAAAGTCCGACGGACGCCGACGGACTAAAGCTGGCTGACAATCCAATCGTGTGTGGGCTTCCCCGGACTTTCAGCAGACTTTCAGCTGACTTTTTCAGCCGCAAATCTGATGGACTTTAGATTTGAAACATGCTTCAAATCTTTACGTCGTAACTACGCCTGACCCAGAAATCCGCTCGTCTGTGTGCTAGTCCGACGGGCAAAAACCCACGCTAGGGCAGCTATTGGCTACTGGCTATCAACTTCCTTATTTTAGTCCGGTGTACGTCATCACGTACAAATCCGTCGGACTTGTGTGATCGTATGTAGGCAAGTCCGTTCGTAAGAAAGTCTGCCGCAAGTCCACCAAAAGTCCGACAAAAGTCCGTCGGACAGGCTGTCGGACTTTTGTAGCCGAAAAGTCCGACCGTGTGTACGCGGCATTAGCTCTATGCTTAAACAAAGTTATTCTTTCACTAATACCCTGTTTCCCCAGAAAATAAGACCTAGTGTGATTGTCAGTGATGGCTGCAATATAAGCCCTACCTCCCAAATAAGCCCTAGTTAAAGTTCTTGTAGGTCTTATTTTCAGGGTAGGGCTTATTTTCGGGGAAACGGGGTAGGGGTTATTTGGGGGGTAGGGCTTATATTGCAGCCATCACTGACAATCACGCTAGGTCTTATTTTCGGGGAAACAGGGTACATTCAGATCAAACTGGCTTCATGCCAGCCAAAAACACGGCATTCAATACCAGACATCTTTTCATGAACCTTCAGGCCTCCCATGGCCTAATCGGCTCTAGAGTAGTAGTCTCGCAAGGCATTTGACTCGGTTGAGTGGCAGTACCTGTGGCAGTGCCTTTGCTGCTTTGGTTTCACTGGAGTGAGACGGGTGTCGGTCCAGGCACCTGGTGAATCCAGACTTTATTGTTGCGATGACATGGTGTCTGGGCTGAGATTAGTGACGTCAGCAGAGAGCAGTCTTCAGTCCGCTCTCTGCTGAAACGGTTCACAGGAGTGCAAAACGAATTGCACTCCTGTGACCCATAAGAGAAGCCCAACCAAACAAGCTTTGGCTGGACTTCTCCTTTAATTCCATTGTATAAAAAAAAAATGAATACATGAGAAAAAAACAGGGCCTTGAAAAGTACAAAGTAGAAGGGATGCTTTCGGCAGTCAAGATTTATAAGAAATACAACAAGAAATGCAAGGGAGCAATCAGAGCGGCTAAAATAGAATACAAGAAACACACTGCTACAGCAAGTAAAATAAATCCAAAACATTTTTTCAAATATACAGTATCAATATTAAAAAAAGTTTTAAAAGAACAAATAGGCCCTATAACTGATGAACATGGGATGTTGGTCACAAATGACAGGGTAAAGGGTGGACCGACCTGTATCATATAAATGAAAGTGATATTATTATTATTATTATTATTATTATTATTATACAGAATTTATATAGCACCAACAGTTTATGCAGCACTTTACAACATGAATCCAGACAGTACAGTTACAATACAATTCAATACAGGAGGAATCAGAGAGCCCTGCTCGTTAGAGCTTACATTCTAGGAGATTTTTGGTTCATTTAAAATAAAAAAGAAAAAAAACATGTCATACTTACCTACTCTGTGCAATGGTTTTGCACAGAGCAGCCCTGATCCTCTACTTCTCGGGTCCCCTGCTGGCGCTCCTGGCTCCTCCCTCTTGACCAGTGCCCCCAATAGCAACCTGCTTGCTATGGGGACACTGGTGCATGCTCACTCCTGAGCCCCATTCTACACATCCATAAGACACATAGAGCTGTGGCTTGGCCCCGCTCCCTGCTCTCTCCTCATTGGCACACTGGCTGTGAATGACAGCAGTGGGAGCCAATGGCCACCGCTGCTGTCTCAGCCAATGAGAAGAGAGAGACTCAGAACAGCCGAGGCTTCAGCGCACATTGCTGGATCAGGATTGGGCTCAGGTGGTTATTGAAGAGGCTGTGGGGGAGCAGCACACAGAAGTTTTTTTACCTTCATGCAAGGTAAAAAACCTTCAGCCTTTACAACCATTTTAACCACTTCAATACAATTCCTGCCCAGACCAGTTTTCAGCTTCCAGTGCTCTCACACTTTGAATGACAATTTTTATAATTTTTTCACACAATTAGAGCTTTCTTTTGGTGGTATTTATTCACCAGTGGGTTTTTTATTTTTGCGATATAAGTGAAAAAAGATGGGAAAATGTTGAAAAAAAAAATTTTTTCTTTGCCAAAATTTATGTTGCTACATATTTTTGGTAAAAATAGCCCAAATTAGTGTATATTTAGTCTGTAGGAAAGGTATAGAGTCTACAAGCTGTGGTGCCAATCATTGAAAATTGATCACACCTGATGTACTGATGGCCTATCTCATTTCTTGAGACACTAACAAGCCAGAACAGTAAAAATATCCCCCAAATGACCCCTTTTTGGAAAGTAGCTAATCCAAAGTATTTAGTAAGAGGTATGGTGAGTTTTTTTGAAATTGTAATTTTTTCCCACAATTCTTGGGAAAATGAAGAGATTTCTTTTTTTACACAAAATTGTCATATTAAAACGGGATTTTAAACATTGTAGCTGTTGACTTTAAATAAGTACTTACCTGTCCTGGGTGCCCGCGATGTCGGCCACCCCAAGGCCGACCCGTCCCTTGGCTCTCGGGTCCCGGCACCACCATCTTAAGTAAGGGAAACAGGCAGTGGAGCCTTGCGGCTTCACTGCCAGTTTCCTACTGCGCACGCGCGAGCGGCGTGGCGCTCCGCTCTGTAAATGGCCCCATGGTGTTCTGGGAACACACACAGTTCCCAGAGGACAACAGGGCTGCTCCCTGAGGAGCAGAACACACCACGGAAGAGGAAGAGGCAGATTAGGAAGACTGCCTAGCAACAAGGGTTTTTTTTTCAAATGTTTTTTTTTAAATTTTATTTAGGATTTTTGGTGATTTTGTTTTTTTTCAGGGTGGCCCTCCACTTTAACAAGGTAGTTCTCATTCACAGCATATATATACTTGCAATTACACCCCAAAACACATTTTGCTACTCATCCTGAGTATGGTGATACCAAATGTGTGAGACTTTTTCACAGCCTGACCACATACATAGGCCCAACATTCACCTAGCACCTCCAGGCATTCTAGGGACATAAAATAAAAAGCAACTAATTTCCGGACTACCTATTACACTTTTGAAGGCCCTGGAGCAGCAGGACAATGGAAATGTCCACAAAATGACCCATTTTGGAAATCAAACACCCCAGTGTATATTCTATGAGGCATTAAAAGTCTTTTGAACATGTAATTTTTTCCACAAGTTTTTGGAAAATGTGGAAAGAAAATGAAAACATATTTTTTTACACAAAGTTGTCAATTCATAGGATATTTCTAACACATAGCATGTACATAGCAAAAATTACACCCCAAAATACATTCTGCTACTCCTCCTGCATATGGCCATACCACATACTACAAGGTGAGACTTTTACACAGTCTGGCCACATACAGAGGCCCAACATCCAAGTAGCACCTCCAGCATTCTAGGAGTAAAAATTACATATCTAATTTTCTGACTACCTATCACATTTTGAAGGCCCTGGAGCACCAGGACAATTGAAATGCTCACAAAATGATCCCATTTTGGAAATCAAACACCCGAACATATATTCTGTGAGGCATTATGAGTCTTTTGAACATGTCATTTTTTCCAGACGTTTTTGGTAAACGTAGAAAGAAAATAAAAACTTTTTTTTTGCACAAATTTGTCAATGTATACGATATTTCTAACACACACCATGTACATAGCAAAAATTACACCCCAAAATACATTCTGCTTCTCCTCCTGTGTATGGCGACACCACATGTGTGAGACACAGCCTGGCCACATACAGAGGCCCAACATCCAAGTAGCCACCTTTAGGCATTCTAGGAGCATAAATTATACATCTAATTTTCTGACAACCTATTGCATTTTTGAAGGCCCTTCATATTTCTAACACACAGCATGTATATACCAATTACACCAATTCCTGTATAATAATCACACCCCAAAATACATTCTGCTGAGCAAAAGATAAACAAAAGATTACCTGTTGTCAGGACCTTGGTAGGAGACCGAGTTGCTGAGAGGGCTCCCCTTGCGGCCGAGTGCAGCACAACCCTGAATATGGTACAGGGATGTGGTGCTCACAGAAGCACGGGTTGCCTGGAAGTAGGAGCCGGTGTTGGTGGCTTGATAGAGAAAGTCCATAGAGGCAACGTGCTTAGGGTCCAAGGAGGGGACCAATGGAAGTCCAATAGAAAAATCAGAAGCCAGGCCAGGGGGTCAAACACAGTAAGCAGTCCGAGAATCAAAGCAACAAGTCCAGGTACGGGAGACAGAGGAATGCGGAGTCCGTTTAGCCAAGCCGGGGTCAGATGCAGGAAGCAGGCAGGGAGAGTCAGAAGCAAGCCAGTTGAATAAGCCAGGAGGTCCAGAGGAGTCGATAACAAGCCGGGTCGGTACACAGGAAGTCAGGACAACAGGAAGTCAGGACAACAGGAAACACAATCACAGGAACACAGGAAGAGCTGACGATAATCCAGCAATGTGGCACTATCAGTGGGTCGTTTAAATAGACAAGGCGTAGTATCACGTCGTACGCACACCGTTCCGTTCGTGCGTTCGTAACATCGCGACGTTGCTACGCACGCGCATTCGTCCGAATGTGGCGCCAGGCGTCCGCCTAGTAGAAACATTGCACACCCGTGTGCGTTGATGCGCGTTAGCGCGGCCTTGCCTGTGCTGGTTTGCTAGCCTATTTCCCTGACACCTGTGGTTTTAGTAGTGCAGTGGTCCACAGAGGAGAGCATCAGTACAGGCAGCAGGTAGGGATGTGGTCAGCGACAGCAAAAGCAATCGTCCAGGAAGCAGGTAGGAATACTGTCCAAAGCCAGTACAGGCAGCAGGCAGAGATATTGTCAGCACAGCCAAAACATTGGTCCAGGTAGCAGGCAGAGATATGTTCAGCAGCAGCAAAAGGAATCATCCAGGCAGCAATACTGTCCATAGTCAATAGAGGCAGCAGGCAGCCATATGGTCAGCACAGCTAAAGTATTGGTCCAGGGAGCAGGAAGGACCATCAAGCCTTGGTCAGAAAAGAATGGGGACGGGGGAGAGGCTTCTGCCACCCAAATCTCTTTGAAGCCTCCGGTCTCCAGACCCTGTTCTGAGAATTACAAAAATACAAAAATAGTTTTTCTCTACTCAGAACACTATTCTAAAGCCCTTCACATATGTGAAACCCCTGTGTACTAAATTAGAAGGGCAAAATATCAGTCCAAGTGGTAGGGAAAAACCATGGTTGATTAACAGGCCAAGGTCGGTGCACGTGAAAGGCAGAAACGTGGTTTAGAAACATTTAAAAAGGCAGGCAAAGGCATTGTCAGGTAAACAGGCCAGGGTCAGTTAATGTGGAAGGTAGAAATGGGGTAGCAGGCAAATGATCTGCACAGGTATTTGAAACGGGGCAATGGCAGTCTGCTAAAAATAAGGGGAACAAATATCTTATGGATGTATGATAATATCTGAAGCATTCTCCAATGCATAGGCCAGGTTGGGAGGGACATTGGGGACAATGATAACTAGTGTCTCCTCTAACTTCTCCTCTGGTGCATACACAACATTTCTTTTGGCGTCTTCTTCCTGATTCTGTGGGAGGGAATTTTTTCAGGAAAATGTTGCTCATGAAGTCAACTCACACAATCAGAGCAATTGCTTCCTGGGGGGATCCTTGCTGGTAGATCAGGTCAGTGACAACATTTTCAATATATTTGAGGTAGGTGCTGGTGGGTATTTCTGTTAACTTTTGATAGCAGATAAATTAATTATACATGGCCATATGGAAGAGATAAAATACAACTTTTTATACTAGAAACAGGACTTTCGTTTTGATAAACATGGTTGTAGCATGCGTTTTTTTCATGGTACAGGTGACAAAAAGGGGCAAACTGGTGTAATAATTGTCCACGCATATATGATAGCCTTTTTTTAGCAGTAGGTATGCCAGGTCCCAGACATATGTTGGGCACTCAAGGGGCTGGAGCTGGGAGTCTTTGCCTTCATACACCCAGAAGGCATATACATAGCCTGTGGCTCTTTTGCAAAGTTTACTTAGTTTCAAACCATAACCAAACCTGGACCTTATACTGGGAATATATTGCTTGAATTGCAGCCGGCCAGTAAAGTGGATAAGGGATTCCTCCACTCAAAGGTTTTGGTCTGGGACATACATTCCAGCAAATCGCTTGTAAAAATAATTTATTAGGAGAGCGTATTTTATATAATTTACCGTGGTTGGGATGATCTCAGGGAGGGCACTGCGAGTTGTCATTAAAATGTAGGAAGCGTATAATCATGTCATAGTGTGTCCTGGACATGACAGCAGAATAAATCGGCATGTGGTGGATAAGTAGGCATGCAATTCATTGTTCTTTGTAAGCCCCATATTGAACGTAAGGCCCAAAAACAATTTTAACTCCTAAACTGCGAGACGTCAAGATTAAAACATACGGGCATAGGAAGTATTGGGGTTGGAGGCAATGAATTGCTCTGCAAAGAGATTTGTTTGGTCCACAATATACTGCAGCAAATCCCTGTTGACGGGTTCTCTTTATTGGGGGAGGGGCATGTGGTGCACAGTAATGCTTGATCAGTGTGTGAAAAGAGAAGTGCCTCTCGTCGAAAAATGCCTGCGCGTGTGCAGTACCAAACGTCTCTCCAGCTGATATTCAAAAGAAAGGCAGGAAATTTGAGGCAACTTTGGACTCTCATGGTATGGTAGGGACTCACAAAAAGGTTTATAAAAATATATAATTTTTTATTGAAAAATATCAGTTAAAAAAATACCCACAAGTGCAGACACATAGCATGATAAGACAGTTGAATGACTCAGATAGGAACTGTAAAGAAGATACGTGTATCAACCCACGATGAGGAATCAGATATTTGTCCTTTCCCAGTTCAAAAACTCTACATGTTTCACAGTCAAAACTGCTTCTTCAGGAGTATGGTTCAAAGATAAAATCTATTTTTTGTTCTATAAAAAATCAAAACAGAGTAAATACATTGAAATTACAGAATAGGGGGTGAACCAATAAGTAACTGCCATCCCAGTGGAACATCTGTGACTGCAATGCAACCCAAAACATTAGAATAAATGCAAAGAATAGTCCCCATCTATAATACATTACCAAAGGAAAAAAGGAATGGGCACAATAACTAAATAATAACAAGGCTAACACCGACAACCCAGGCACCTCAAGGCCAACAAAGGCAGTCTCCCAGGCGAGTGTTGGAGTCAGATTAAGATAAGAAATAAAAGCTGTCAAACAGGAACAAAAAATATATAAATAAATAAATATAAGGCACAAAACACTCTCAAGGTGATTGCCAGTGGGGTATATAACAGGGTACAGAGATCCCTCAATGTCTCCCTGGACCCCATATATACAATAAAACAGAATAAACATGAATATGGTGATACACACCCACAAAGGTTCATCATGGGATTAAACAAATGGTAACGGGGCTTGGGAAGAGATGTTAACCTCAAGTGTGGAGCTTATGGCTGGTGCTCAGGTGTTTAGAAATAATGCTGTATAAAATATACAAAGAAGGACAATCCCTATCAGTCATCAGGTATACAAATTATAAATAAAAAATGTATCCCTAACTGGCCAACAGTGCACTCACCTTCCTCATATAGTTAATCATATAGGGAATGGAACCATCCACTTAGGCATCAAGGCCCTAAGAGTGCCAGCTTAGCCACAGATCAAATCGATTAGATAATAGCACCAGTAACATCAGTTAAATTTAACTAAACAGGCTACCAGCCAGGGATCTCTGAAAGATAAGGTATAGTCCATAGTACAGATAGCAGCATAAGTATACCAACCCCTACAAACAAATCAAGGATAGTTTGGAGCCTTCAAGCGCACCCACCATAAGATCTGCTCCACGAGGGAACCTCCAACGCCATCTGTGCCATCACTTGCAGACAATGGGATACAAGCTCCCATTATATGCACACCTGACTCCTATCCAATGTCTGACATCAGCACCACGTGGCGGTGCCGGCTGAAGATGTCTCTGGACATGATCCCGGACTGTGCATGTGCTGAAAAACGGAGCATGCACAGTACAGCAAAAAACGTCACATATACAGAGACAGTGATCTCTGAAAAGGCCATTCGCCCATCCTATCAAGGACTGGTGTTCACTGGTCCCATCTGGTGGATGGACCGGGAACAACCATAAGGACAGGCGATCACACACTCGCCCAAAAAACTAGACACCTAGAGCCGAGCAGCTGCCCTGCACTGAGAAACAGCCCAATCCTGGTGAATCATACAACAAAGGGGAACAATATATACAAAAGGGATCATTACATATTGCAAATAAAGTAACAAAGATGATTTGTATGTATATATTTATAGAAATAATCAAAAAAGACTGCGCTAAAAAAAATGACATATATAATGACTGTATATATAGATGTGTAAATAATGAAGAATACAATCTATCAAGTGATCCAAAATGTAAATATTCTAATGAAAATAAAATGTCAATGAAATAATTATAAAAAACAAATATGACAAAAAATTAAATATTACAATAATAAAAAAAATTTTGAATATCAAATAACAAAAATAACCAAAAATGAAGTGAAAATGTTCAGAAGAAAAACAGTCCTTGGAGCCAAGGCAGATCGAATTAGTGAACATAGAGGTTAAACACCCAGCACCCAGTGAGAAATCCTCCACCTTAATAGATGTACGCTTACCAGAGGTAAGCTAGATAATAGCTTATCTATGGACGTCCACTCAGGGGAACCAACTCCTCAAATCTCCTCCCAATGAAGTGGCAGGCAGAATCTCTCCTTGCGGTGGACCTCAATCAGCATACCAGGGGGACCGTGCCAGCTGATCCTGGGAGTTGTTGTTCTACAAGCAAGATTGTGCTGGAGGTAGAAGGAGAAGGAGAAGTGTATAAACTTCATGTCCCTGAAGAGTTCTGAGTTTGATCAAGTGGGCATCCCATAATATCCTCAACCCTATCCAAGTTCAATTCTCCTGTGCCAATAAAATGCAGCTATACCCGTCCCAATTAAATGCAGCCTGATCAGTGCCAATTAAATGCAGCATCTCTTTAATTTTTGGTGTGATCGCACTGTATGCTGCTGCTTTTTGTTATTGTTTTTGTTAGCGCTGTATTTTTACCATTCTATATTTTTTAATAAACTGGAGATTAAACGTTATTATACTATTGAGCCTTTCTTTGCATATACACACCGAGGACATCCACAGTGAAGGGATTGGCATTCCACAGAGTCCACTAACCCTGAGCCTAGTGTTAGTTCTACTGCACATTTTGACCAAACTTAGATGTGCGGTCAAAATCTTTGAACTGAGCACAGTCACACAGGGGGGAGCACGTGTGTGGAATCACTGAAAGTCACTGAAAAATTTCCATCTGTGAAGCACTGTCACAAGTCACTGTGGATTTCGCTTGGGAGCACTGGATACTATATCAGATTTATTTGGACTGAATTATTACTTATGATATTTGCACCAGATGTATTTATTTAATTTATTTATGGTTTGCATTTATGTATTAATATGTAGGCATTTTTTGATTAGCACTTGCGCTTTAGATTGTGGATTTTGCCTTTGAAGCACTGGATATTATATCAGATTTGTTTGAAGTGATTTATTTAAAATATTTGCATTATATTCATTTATTGAAGCTTTATAATATATTTATATATGAGTATGCAGGTACGTTTTGATTTAGCACTTGCACTTTGGTATCGGGTTGATATTAATGATTGCCAATAGAGACACTTATACAGTATCTCACAAAAGTGAGTACACCCCCTCAAATTTTTGTAAATATTTTATTCTATCTTTTCATGTGACAACACTGAAGAAATTACACTTTGCTACAATGTAAAGTAGTGAGTGTACAGCTTGTATAACAGTGTAAATTTGCTGTCCCCTCAAAATAACTCAACAGACAGCCATTAATGTTTAAATCGCTGGCAAAAAAAGTGAGTACACCCCTAAGTGAAAATGTCCAAATTGAGCCCAATTAGCCATTTTCCCTCCCCGGTGTCATGTGACTCATTAGTGTTACAAGGTCTTAGGTGTGAATGGGGAGCAGGTGTGTTAAATTTGGTGTTATCGCTCTCACTCTCTCATACTGGTCCCTGGAAGTTCAACATGGCACCTCATGGCAAAGAACTCTCTGAGGATCTGAAAAAAAAAATATTGCTCTACTTAAAGGTGGCCTAGGCTATAAGAAGATTGCAAAGACCCTGAAACTGAGCTGCAGCACGGTGGCCAAGACCATACAGTGGTTTAACAGGATAGGTTCCACTCAGAACAGACCTTGCCATGGTCAACCAAAGAAGTTGAGTGCACGTGCTCAGCGTCATATCCAGAGGTTGGGAAATAGACGTATGAGTGCTGCCAGCATTGCTGCAGAGGTTGAATGGGTGGGGGATCAGCCTGTCAGTGCTCAGACTATATCCCACACACTGCATCAAATTGGTCTGCATGGCTGTCATCTCAAAAGGAAGCCTCTTTAAAGATGATGCACAAGAAAGCCCAAAAACAGTTTGCTGAAGACAAGTAGACTAAAAACATGGATTACTGGAACCATGTCCTGTGGTCTGATGAGACCAAGATAACTGTATTTGGTTCAGATGGTGTCAAGCGTGTGTGGTGGCAACCAGGTGAGGAGTATAAAGACAAGTGTGTCTTGTCTACAGTCAAGCATGGTGGTGGGAGTGTCATGGTCTGGGGCTGCATGAGTGCTGCCAGCACTGGGGAGCTACAGTTCATTGAGGAAACCATGAATGGAAACATGTACTGTGACATACTGAAGCAGAGCATGATCCCCTCCCTTCGGAGACTGGGCTGCAGGGCAATATTCCAACATGATAACAACCCCAAACACACCTCCAAGATCACCGCTGCCTTGCTAAAGAAGCTGAAGGTAAAGGTGATGGACTGGCCAAGCATGTCTCCAGACCTAAACCCTATTGAGCATTGTGGGGATTCCTCAAATGGAAGGTGGAGAAGTGCAAGGTCTCTAACATCCACCAGCTCAGTGATGTCATCATGGAGGAGTGGAAGAGGACTCCAGTGGCAACCTGTGAAGCTCTGGTGAACTCCATGCCCAAGAGGGTTAAGGCAGTGCTGGAAAACAATGGTGGCCACACAAATTATTGACACTTTGTGCCCAATTTGGACATTTTTACTTAGGATTGTACTCACTTTTGTTGCCAGCGGTTTAGACATTAATGGCTGTGTGTTGAGTTATTTTGAGGGGACAGCAAATTTACACTGCTATACAAGCTGTACACTCACTACTTTACATTGTAGCAAAGTGTAATTTCTTCAGTGTTGAAAAGACTTGAAAAGATAGAATAAAATATTTACAAAAATGTGAGGGGTGTACTCACTTTTGTGAGATACTGTATATAGTGGTAATATACATCACTGGCATTTGCACTTTATGTAGTGGTACATTTGTTAATAGTATACACAGCGTGGCCCATATTTATATATTCATATAAATTCTTATTGCTAGTGTTTTTTTAGTTCACAGCATAACACAACACTGTCCTAACACACAAAGACACAGAGCATTTTATGAGAGATGTGTTCAGTTTTCTTAACAGACCCATGTTCTCATGACCTACTCCTTATTCTTAGCCATACTCCCCTGACACAGCTCAAAATACCAAAACCCAAAATAAAATAAGCAATGTGTAACCTTTTTGGCTCCTTCACTAAAGAAGTTGCCAAAAGGACATAGCAAAACAATGTTAAACAAATCCAGGATATTATTAACTATGTCAGAAATACCCACAATAAGTAAGTGATAAGTCAAGTATACTAGTGGGTAAAAATGCAGTAAAATATAGGCCACCTGTCCCCATGACCCCTTTCTCAAGGGAATGCCATTTGGTCCAGTATAATGTCTATACCCTACTTTTGTTTAGATTAACTTTACTATAACTCTGTACTATAGCTTTTGAACCAATGATGCCAATTCTCAACAACCAGTCTTCTCATGACTCTTGTAGTTATTCGATTTAATAGTTTTTTTTGTTTGTTTTTTGCAATATATTACAAAAGATTACCAGAAATCTATGGATTAGCTAAGGAGATTGCACAGCAGATCTGCTTGCTTGAGGGATGCTTTGTTAGATTGTTGATCAGGACTGAAAAAACAGCTCAGTCCAAAGTTTCAAATAAAGAAATGTTATAACCCCAATACCATTTGCTGGAGACTGAGCTTACCCATCCATTGTACTGTAATCCACGTTCTTATACATGCTTTTACTTATCCATCGTTTTTTTTTTTTGCACAAATGTGATACATAACTACTGTCAGTACCTTTAAATTTTAAAAACACAACCAAATGTATTATATTTTATTGCTGTTATGCAGTCAGGCTTCATAAAAAGTAAAGAATATGTAATGCTTCTTTGCTTTGTTAATGTATTAAAAGTGCTTTAGAACTATAGCAAGCTTCCCTGTGCCGGAAGCACACTGGAGCTCCAGACTGCTGCTGTCACAACATTCACACTACCTCGCTCAGCATCATTGATTAGAGCACTGTGCAGGGGCATAACCAAAATTAAATAATTTAAAAATGACTCTAACTGGGCTTTACTGTGATTTGGATATTGTCCAATGCCCACGAAGGGTAAAAGACACAAAAGACACATAAAAGAAAAGTGTCAGGAATATACCTGTAAGCTGCTCACAGTGTCCACCTGTTGCTTCAGCTGCTGTTTCTTCTGTCCTTCATATGTCCAGCTGTTGGCCTATTCATGCTACTGTGTTTATTACCTTTTCTGTAATCATGTCTGGCTCACTGAACTCCAGGTCTCTTCCCTCTGTTCTGGCACAAGTGCACCTGCCCCATTTATTTGTTCAGGTGGGCTGTGCACATACACTGATGTGGTTAAAAGAAATACCTCTTGATTGCTCTATACCCCTTTAAAAGGACACAACAATCAATGCTCTAATTTTCTGTTAAAGTGCCAAGCAAGCATATGATACATACATCGTACATCAAAGTCCAGCTCCAGTCCCTGTACTCTTGTCTCCTGGTTTGTTTTCACTCTTGGATATTGTCTGTTCTCTGTCTACTGACTGTTATCCCTGACTTGCTTGACATCTTGGATTTGATCACCTGCTTGACATGACCTCCTGCCCTGACCTTGGCTTTGTTAATGACTACATCCCTACTCAACCCTTTGTCTCAGATGCTCTGTTCTTGTAATCCTTCTCAAAAACCTTGGATACCCACTTTGAGTGCTCCTCGATACCATGCTATGGTTTGTCTCTTCATTTTTTTTACATCTGGTCTTTCCCTAACTACTGTACAGGTAAAAGCTGTGGGTTTCATTTACTATAGTGCGGAAAAATGATCCTGCAATGGGATTCAAAACTGCAAAATCCAAAGTTCTCACTGAAAGCTTATATGCAGGTTCTTTGCCATAAAAAGTGTATGTGGACCTGGGTCCTGCCCCTGGGCACATGTATCAATTGGAAAAAATTTTTTTACAATAGCCGTTTATTCAGGAGCAGTGATTTTAATAATGCTTAAAGTGAAACAATAAAATGTAAAAATACCTTTAAATATTGTGCCTGGGGGGGGGGGGGGGTGTCTATAGTATGCCTGTAAAGTAGCGCACCTTTCCTGTGTTTATTACTGTACTGCAGCAAAATGACATTTCTAAAGGAAAACATTTCATTCAAAATTGCTTGCGGCTGTTCCCGGCAATATAGAGTTAAAATCAAACAAAAATATGGCGTAGGTTCCCCCCCACCAGTCCATACCAGGTCCTTTGGGTCTGGTATGGATATTAAGGGGAACCCTGTGCCAAAATTTGAAAAAAATGGCGTGCCCCCCCCCCCCAAAATCCATACCAGACCCTTATCCGAGCATGCAACCTGGCAGGCCCCCTCCTGAACTGTACCAGGCCACATGCCCTCAACATCAGGAGGTGATACCATTGGTGGGATTCAAACCCATGGCTTAAACCTTTGAAGGTAGCAGGGCATACAACTATGCTATGGAGCTAAGCATAATCATACATACTATTACAATTACTATTACTAATGTTTGATTCTTTTCATTCTATACAATAATGTTTTGCATTTGGAACATTTGGGGCATTAATATTATGGTAACAACCATGCTCATGAGCCATTGGGTAGGGATGAGCCGAATGCCCCCGGTTCGCACCAGAACTTGTGAAGAGGCCAAAAATTTGTACGAACATCGTTAAAGTCTAAGGGACACGAACATGAAAAATCAAAAGTGCTCATTTTAAAGTCCTATATGCAATTTATTGCCATAAGAAGTGTATGAGGACCCGGGTCCTGCCCCAGGGGACATGTATCAATGCAAAAAAAAGTTTTAAGGAGCAGTGATTTTAATAATGCTTAAAATGAAACAATAAAAATGAAATATTAATTTAAATATCGTGCCTGGGTGTGTCTATAGTATTACTGTAAAGTGGCGCAGTTTAGAACAGTACCACAGGAAAATTACATTTCTAAAGGAAAAAAAGTAATTTAAAACTGCTTGCGGCTGTAATGAATTGTCGGGGTTTGGCAATATAGATGAAGATCATTGAAAAACACAGTATGGGTTCCCCCCCAGTCCATTACCAGGCCCTTCGGGTCTGGTATGAATAATAAGGGGAACCCCACCAAAATTTGAAAAAAAAAATTGCGTGGGGGTCCCCCCAAAATTCATACCACACCTGTCCAGTACCACAGCAAAATTACATTTTTAAAGGAAAAAAATGTTATTGAAAACTGCTTGTGGCAGTAATGTATTGTCGGATCCTGACAAATAGATAAAAATTATTGAAAAAAATCGCGTGAGTCCCCCCCCCTAGTCCATTACCAGGCCCTTTGGATCTGGTATGAATATTAAAGGGAACCCCGCATCAAAATTTAAAAAAAATTGTGTGGAGATCCCCCCAAAATTTATACCAGGCCCTTCAGGTCTGGTATGGATATTAAGGGGAACCCTGCTCCAAAATTTGAAAAAAAATTGGCATGAGGGCCCCCCCAAAAGCCTTATCCAAGCACACAACCTGGCAGGCTGCAGGAAAAGAGGAGGGATGATAGAGAGGCCCCCTCCTCCTGAACCATACCAGGCCACATGCCCTCAACATAGGGGGGGTGCTTTGGGGTCCCCCCAAAACATCTTGTCCCCATGTTGATGGTGACAAGGGCCTCATCCCCACAACCCTTGCCCGGTGGTTGTGGGGGTCTGCGGGCGGGGGCTTATCAGAATCTGGAAGCCCCCTTTAACAAGAGGACCCCCAGATCCTGGCCCACCCCTATGTGAATGGGTAGGGGTACATTGTACCCCTACCCAATCACCAAAAAAAGCTGTGAAATGTGAAAAAAAAACAATAGCCAGTTTTTGACAATTCCTTTATTGTAAAATAGCTCTGAGTGGTCTTCTACCCCAAGCGATGTCCCCCGCGGTCATCTTCTCCTGGTGCTGTCTCACTTGCCGCCATCTTCTGTCACCGTCTTCTGACGCCGTCTCTCCCACCACCGCCTACTTCTCCCGCTGCTGTGTTCTTCCTCACTGCTGTCTTCCTCCATTCTGTTGTCCCCCGCTGTCTGGCGTCTCTTACACAGCTATGGGGCGTGACCATCCAATGACGTCACACGTTGAGAGGAAGGACGGAGAGGAAGAACTCGGCAGTGGGAGAAGTAGGCGGTGGCGGGAAAGACGGTGACAGAAGATGGCGGCAAGAGAGTCAGCACCAGGAGAAGATGACGGCAGGAGACACAGCTCAGCGGAGAAGACCACTCAGAGCTATTTTACAATAAAGGAATTGTCAAAAAACGGCAATTGTTTTTTGTCACATTTCCCGATACCCATTCACATAGGGGGGCCAGGATCTGGGGTCCCCTTATTAAAGGGGGCTTCCAGATTCCGATAAGCCCCTCGTCCACAGACCCCCACAACCACCAGCAAGGCAAGGGTTGTGGGGATGAGGCCTTGTCGCCATCAACATGGGGAAAAGGTGTTTTGGGGGGACCCCAAAGCACCCTCCCAATGTTGAGGGCATGTGCCTGGTACGGTTCAGGAGGAGGGGGCCGCTCTCTCATAGCCCCTCTTTTCCTGCAGCCTGCCAGGTTGCGTGCTTGGATAAGGGTCTGGTATGGATTTTGTGTGGACCCCATGCCATTTTTTTAAAAATTTTGGCACAGGGTTCCCTTTAATATCCATACCAGACCTGAAGGGCCTGGTATGGATTTTGAGGGGGACCCCCACACAATTTTATTTTTATTTTGATGTAAAGTTCCCCTTAATATTAATACCAGACCCAAATGGCCTGGTAATGGACTGGGGGGAAACCCCACACCATTTTTTTAAATTTTGGCATTGGGGTTACCCTCCAAATCCATACTAGACCCGAAGGGCCTGGTACAGACCTGGGAGCGGGAGCCCAGGCAGTTTTTTTGCATTTTTTTTTTACTTTCAGTATGGAAGCAGCTGAAAGCTGAAGATTCATGGGTTATTAAGGACGCGGCAGCTGGCTTCCCGGCCCCCTGGTTAGCAACCAGCAATATACAGTGTTAAAATAATAACCTCAAAACACATCAAAAATTGCATCACAAACACAACAGTTGCATTTCTGGTGCGGTTCCATTGAAATCTATTACCCGCAAATCGCTGAAAAAAGTCCCCGACCATTTCCAAAAATGCACTGGTCGCAAAACGCATAGATGTGAACTAGTACCATAGGAACCCATGTTAAATGGACTGTAGAGTGTTTCTGAAAACTGCAAAACGCACTAAAAAATGCATAGGTGTGAGGGCCAGTTCTCACTGGAGCGATGCGGGAACCTTGCAAATCCAGTGCGGGTTCCCGCATCGCATACAATTTGCAGGAAGTTCACACTGCCATATGCGAACTGCTGGGAGTGTCAGTAGAAACTAATAAAAATGCCAAAATAGTTTGCATATCGCAGAGTGAACTGCAAATTCAGATAACACCCATGCGATCCGATTCTGCAGCGGACCAAAAAAGGGTCCTGTGCGAGTTTGGTCCAAATGTGATGCAAATTCAACCATAAAATCTGTATGGCTATGTTTGCATCACACAGAGTTCGCATGTGATTTGCAATGCGGGACAAATCACATCCAATGTTGGACAGCACGGCAGTGTGAACCGGCCCTAAGGTTCCTTTTACACTTGTGCGACTTGTCCTGCGACTCCTGCGTCCATAGACCACAAGATTACACTGGCATTGCTTCAAATCACATCAAATTTGCGGCAAAAAGCGCTGCAAAATCACAGGACTTTCAGGTCGCACAAATGTGAAAGGGTCCTTATGGACCTCAAGTTGTATGAAAAGTCAGCCAAGTGTGAAAGGAACCTTTGAATTAGGCCCCATTTGCACTTGTGCGACCAATGCCTGTGTAATCTTGCTGTATATGGACCTCAAGTCGCATCAAAGTCAAACCAAAGTAGTGCAGGGATGAATTTGACCCACTTGCAGGATGCACAAGTGAGAATAGTGCCTAATTCAAAGGTGATACCATGAGTCTTATTCACACTGCTGCGACCTGAAAGTCACACTATTTTGCTGCCACTTTGCTGCTGCAACTTGGCCCCAACTTCTGGGAATGCCTGTGTAATATTGCACCCTATATACCTCAAGTCAAATTAAAGTCACACCAAAGTACAGGGACTACTTTGAAGTTGTTGCAACTTGAAATAGCACAGATATGAATGGTTATCATTGAGAATCATGGGTTACAACTTGTCATGCACCTCGGAGGTCCAAATTTGCTGAAATAATCACCCAACTGTGAAACAAGTCATATATATTTAAATAGAAAGCAAGGGCAGATCTGGACAATTGCCCCCCCCCCCCGAGAAATTAGTGATGGGCCGGCCAGTCAGAGGATGAGTGAGCGGGCGGGCGACCGTGCGAGCGGGTTATTGAGTGGGCAGGCCAGTCAGCGGGGGTCGGCAGGTGAGTGTGCGGGTGGGCAGGGCAGTTATCGGGTAAGTGAGTGGGCGGGCCGGTCTGCAGGTGAGCGGAGGTGCTGGCCAGTCAGCATGCCGGTGGGTGGGGAGCAAAGAGATGACATCATCTCTCACCGTCCGCCATGCATCACTGCAGTTCCACCCTCACTGTGCAGCTGCGGGCAGCAGAGACATTACATCATCTCTCTGCTGCCTGCCTTCACTCTGGCAAGTGACAATCTGCACCTTAGAAGGCCGCAATGTGTGTCAGGTGAAATGGGAAGTGGCAATCCGCATTGTGTGGCAGGTGATGTGGCAAGTGACAGTCAGCAACGTGTGACAGGTGACGTAGCAAGTGACAATCAGCAACATGTAGCAGGTGACGTAAGTGGTAAGTGACATTCCACAATGTGTGGCAGATGATGTGGCAAGTGGCAATCAGCAACACATGGCAGGTGACGTGGCAAGTGACAATGTGCCTCATGTGGCAAGTGACAATCTGCATCTGGTGGCAGGTAAGTGGCAATCCGCAACTTGTGGCAGGGATGTGGAGAGTGGCACACTTAGGGCTCCCACTGATTCTGCATTATGGTAAGTTGAATCATTTTATTTTATATTACAATATAATAATAGAAATAATGGCCTTAAATCATCCTGACACCATAACAACCATGGTGCAGTGATGATGAAAGCGCTAACACCAGCCATCGCCCCGATAAATTGCCCGCAAAAAAAAATATTTTCTGGCAGTGCCCCTCCTGAGACTAGACTCTGGATCCGCCCCTGATAGAAAGCTCTCATTTAAATTTGCATAGTCCTTTCTGATTTACATCAGCAGAACAAATGCAGGAAGTGATGTGTGCACATGGGCCAGAAGCAAATGTGTGGTGATGCCAAACAAACCATTGAACCCCACCCCCACATTAAGTAAGTACATATCCTACACTTACCCGGCAAATCAGCAGCACCTCCTATTTGCTAAAGAGGGACCTCACCATGTCCACCTAGATGGAGATCCTGACCAGCACAGGAACTTCCGGGTGATTACAATGACTCATTTTGAGGTCAGAAGGTGAAACCACGGTCTTTTGATCGCAACCGCGATTCAAATTTTTTATTTTTGTTTATTTGCAGATATGCAGATCTGTATTTCTACATATGATATTTGAAGGTAAACTTAAGGGAGTTCGATAAGAAATGGTGTCTCTGGGATAGCAGCAGGTGAATTACAAAGACAAAGGCCCAGTTTGAGCCCTGGTTCACTCTGACAGAGGGAGGAAATCGTGCGAGTTCAACTAAACTCACACAATTCCATTCCCACGTGTCAGTCCCATCTGCGGGGGGAATTTCAGAGACATCGGTGCAGGTTTCTGCACTGATGTCAATAAAAATCGTACCCTGAAGTTCACCAAAAAGTTGTACAGAAACTACTTTTGGAAATTGCAGCGCTGCACCAATTAGAACAGTGCAATTGCCACCAATTTCACATGTCAAATCGCACCAATGTGAACCAGGGCTGACACATATAACACTACCTATCCACCAGCTGAATTTATTACCTGCAATTCCCCACAGCTGTTATATATAAAGATTCCACCTTTATCATTTACTTGCAGGTGTGCTGAATAGATTTTTTTGGTGCACAAATACATATAGAAATTATAAGATATAAAAGATATTGCACTTCCCCAAAACCACCACCCCAAAACTAATTAAAAAGAAGAAAAAAAAGAGAAAAAAAGAAAAAAAAAACAACAAGCTCAGTAATGTACTTTTATTTTGCCAGCAGAAAAAAATTATGTAATTCATTTACTAGCTTCAAAAAGTGTCTACAGGATATATGGTGCTGCATTTAGCAAAACAGTTAGCAGTTGGGTTTTAAGGGCCCTGCTCATAGGAGCTTACAATCTAAAATTTGTCTAAACCTTAGAGTGGACATAGCTTCACTTTCAGTGTATAACGGGCAACACATCACATTTTTATCTGCAAGAATATAGAAACATACTTAACAGTCATTTTTCTTACAAAGCATTCCAACATAATATAAAAAAAATGTTCAACATTAGGGATGAGCTTCGAGTTCGAGTCGAACTCATGTTCAACTCGAACATTGGCTGTTCGCAAGTTCACCGAACAGCGAACAATTTGGGGTGTTCGCGGCAAATTCGAATGCCGCGGAACATCCTTTAAAAGTCTATGGGAGAAATCAAAAGGGCTAATTTTAAAGGCTAATATGCAAGTTATTGTCATAAAAAGTGTTTGGGGACCCAGGTCCTGCACCAGGAGACATGGATCAATGCAAAAAAAAGTTTTAAAAACGGCCGTTTTTTCAGGAGCAGTGATTTTAATAATGCTTAAAGTCAAACAATAAAAGTGTAATATCCCTTTAAATTTCGTACCTGGGGGGTGTCTATAGTATGCCTGTAAAGGGGCGCATGTTTCCTGTGTTTAGAACAGTCTGACAGCAAAATGACATTTGGAAGGAAAAAACACATTTAAAACTACCCGCGGCTATTGCATTGCTGCAGCCCTTTGTATAAGGTAGGTTGTAATGTTAGCACACTGACACACGTCCAATAGAAGTACACACACACCAGTATCTTTCAATGTGTCTCTTTGTGTATGTCTAAAGTGATTGCACCTGATGTGCAGGAACACATAATACTATATGTAACCCTTGGCTATGTGCATCAAATCTCCAACTACAGGCCAAAGATTGAAGTCCATTTGCATGCACATAAACAAAGCAACAGTTTTCTAAGCATATGTACCTGTGCAATGTAAACCCTACAATTTTAAATGTCCAAGTCCCTGGGCATAATTAGTGCTAACAAAGATTAACATCAGTCCCTGGCTGCAATGAGCTTCCAATCTAAAGTCCAAAACTAACTTTCTTACATTAGAGACTATTTTGACAGGAGACAAATAAAATGCCAGCATGTCTTCGGATTGTGGTGAGAAACCCACACAGTGAGAACATATAAACTTCAACACAAGCATTAGCATGTTGGGGAACTGAACCAGCAACCCTAGTGCTGCTAGACAGAATTGCTACCCTCTTGGCCAACAGACAGCCTCACGCATGTTCTGTGCATCTCTGTGGTGTGAACCAGCCCTACGTCCATAGCCATGCTCAGCGTCACAAGCAATACACAATATATTGGCCTAAGTATTGGGACACCTGCCTTTAAATGCACATGAACTGTAATGGCATCCCAGTTTTCAAAATTAATTTGGCCCACTCTTTGCAGCTATAACAGCTTCAACTCTTCTGGAAAGGCTGTCCACAAGGTTTAGGAGTTTGTTTCCGCTCTAATTCATCCCCAAGGTGTTCTGTTGTGTTGAGGTCAGGACTCTGTCCAAGCCAGTCAAGTTTCATAAAGACATGGATGAGTGAGTTTGGGGTGAGGGAACTTGACTGGCTGCACAGAGTCCTGACCTCAACCCAATAGAACATCTTTTGGCTGAATTAGAGCAGACTGCGATCCAGGCCTTCTCATCCAACATCAGTGCCTTGCCTCACAAATGCACTTCTGGAAGAATGGTCAAACATTCCCATAGACACACTAAACCTTGTGGACAGCCTTCCCAGAAGCTGTTCTAGCTGCAAAGGGTGGGCCAAATCAAATTTTAACCCTACAGACTAAGACTGGACTGCCATTAAAGTTCATGTGTGTGTAAAGGCAGACGTCACAATATTTTTGACTAGATAGTGTATCTGGCAAGATTTACAATGGTGGTGGAACTCTACACATAAATACTACATTTAGACATAGTTTTAGGACCTGGGAGATGAGACAACTTCTCTACATAAAGTGCCATGTTTGGGATTCAAACCCAGATGCTCAGGGATGCTAAGCAGAAGTTCTAACCTCTAAGCCACGGAGCTGCCACATGTGAAAACTTCCTATACATAAATGCTCGTAAATCCTGCGTTTCTTTGGACATACAGGTGATGGAATTACATTACTCAAGAGTTATTCTTCTTGATTTAGTCTGTGATATTTGATGGTTCTTTGTGGGTCAGTGTAGAATATTGATATTACTCTCAAAGATTTGGGAATTACATTTTGTCTTCTGATGTTGGTACACATATCAAATTTTTTGGGCTCAAATTATGATTATTTGGAAATAATAAACAGCACAAAAAATTGTGACTCATTTTAAATTTGGTGATTAAATACCACCAAAAAAAAGCTCTATTTGTGTGAAAAAAATGATAAAAATGTAATTTGGGTACAGTGTTACATGACCGCGCAATTCTCATTCAAAGTGTAACAGCACTGAAAGGTCAAAATTGGTCTGGGAAGGAGGGGGGTGAAAGTGCCCAGTATTGAAGTGGTTAAACTGTGTGAAAAAGTGATTTCTACACTGAGATATCTTTAAAAGTCTGAGAAGAGATAAATTCCCTGTTTTTGTACAACTAAGTGCAAAACACAACTGAGCATGCTCAGACCTGCAAATAGCTCTCATTTTAGCTCCGGTGTCTTTTTTACAGGGCGCTATAGTAAATACGAAAATGAGCGCTGTGTTAAAAAGCATTTTTTGGAAGTGAAAATCGGCGCCATTGTAGTCCAATGAAAGTTTTAGCCATTGATTCTAATGGAACAATTGTAACTTTCACAAATAAATCCTTTTAATGTTGACATGAAATGTATCTTTCTCTGAAATACATTTTCCTTTGCAACATTGTTGCTTCTACTTCAAATATTTAGCTTTTAAGAATGTGGAATGTTTTGATTTTTTGGTCAAATATATTTCCTGACGCCACCATGGCAGCATACTAGTGATAGGCTCCACCTTTCTCCCCTCCCTCAGGACCAATGAAATAGCAAAAATTAAAGGCCAGTTAGGCCCCGCCCCATTCTTCTTTTTGTCCTCATACCTCCACGCACCAGTGAAGAGTAAGCAGTACTATGTTCCCCCCTCTGCCTCCAGGCAGCTGCCGGCTGGGTTAAGCCTCTCCCAGTACGAAGTCCCAGTATCAGGCTGCTAAAAGCTGAGCTGAGCAGTTTTTCCTATTTAGGAATGAAATCTGCCTTTAAGGTTGGTGTCTGCAATGCTTGTTGGGTTTGGGGAGGCCAGCTTTGCATCCTTCTTACCTTTGCCTTTGTTTGTCTCCTGTCATTTTCTGCACCTCCTGTTCTTTTCCTCCTGCAGTGGCACTGGTCTGGATACATTACTCCCCCTAGACAGGTTCTCTGTCCTTTGCTGTCCTAGGCCGGCTGTAGGTATAGCTTATGTTTGTAGGTATTATATGTATAGGTTTGGGGCAGGTGGGTATGTATGTACATGTGTGTATGTATGTGTATATGTATGTATATATACATATATGTGTGTGTGTGTGTGTGTGTATATATATATATATATATATATATATATATATATATATATATATGGATGTGTGTATTGTAGGGGATCAGAGGGGTGGACAGCTGGCTCAGAGACAGTCCATTAAAACAAAAGTGGCTTTATTCAGCAAAATGGCAAAATAAACATAAGATAAGACAGACTTGTCTTGTCACACGGTTGTGCACACAGGTACACCTCACAGATATACATTATTAGAGGGAGAAGCGAAGTCGCTGTTGCCTTATCTATTTTTCCTCTTTTCTGTCTTTCTGTGGCTGTCCGTCTCTCAGCTGGTCGTCCCATTTCTCCACGGTTCGAGTATCTGTCACCACCTATACAAAAGACCCTCAACACTTAGGGTGGGGACCACTGTGTCGGTAAGTTTTCAGGAAAAGAGTGCCCTCTCATGCGGATTGCTTTGAATTGCTTCAGCTCTGCGCACCCACGCTCTCAAAGGCCAGAGCCAGAGGCCATAGAAAGGCGGACATTCTTCAGAGAAGCAAAGCTCGGATGCCACTCTCACTCAGGAGTGAGGTTCCAAGAAAAACGTCTTAGCTCTTCTTTCCCAAACCCAGCACCCCAACAAGAGTCCTGCAGGACCTGTGGCGCAGTGCCTATGCCCAGGATGCAGTTGAGTGAAGTCGGCCTGGTTGAAGTTTGCAGCTGACAGGTAATACCGAATGTCTTTATTACTTATAAGGTGGCACAAAACTTCTGTTTTAAACTCACTGTAATTACTCTAGCTATTCAGCCCCCTTGTTGCGAATCCAGCCACTAGTAGAACAACCTGCCTCATGGATCACTCATCCTCTCAGTACTCCTGATGAGGGGGCGCAGCCTGCAAATTATTTTAGCTCCCTTGCATCAGAGGAAGAGCTGGAGCTACTTGGTGTCAGTTTTTCTTTGAAGAACTGTGTATCCAGGCAGTCATGCAGACCATTACATGGGTTAAAAGACTTATAGGGCGTACACACGGTCGGACTTTGTTCGGACATTCCGACAACAAAATCCTAGGTTTTTTTCGACGGATGTTGGCTCAAACTTGTTTTGCCTACACACGGTCGCACAAAGTTGTCGGAATTTCCGATCGCCAACCATGCGGTCACGTACACCACGTACGACGAGACTAGAAAAGGCCGGTTCAGAACGAAGCGCAGCACCCTTTGGGTTCCTTTTGCTAATCTCGTGTTAGTAAAAGTTTGGTGAGAGACGATTCGTGCTTTTTCAGACTCGTGGCTTTCAGATCGTTTTCTGCCGTTCAGTTTGTGCTTGTGGGTTTGTATCTGGTCTTTAGTGCGTGCAAGCAAGTTCCACGTGACTTTAGGTAGTCATTGTATTCTTGTTCATTCGTTACTGTTTTTCAGGTCGCTCTTCACAGGCCTTGCTGTTCTTCAGTGCGTTCTGTTACTTCGTTCTGAGCAGCCGACCGTTTTCTAGCCATGTTTCGTATGCGTACTCCTCGTAGAGTTCGTGCTGTGCGGGGGCTTGGTGTTGGGGTCCTGACCTTGACACAAGTCCAGTCCATGAACAGGGTGGGGAGGAGTTCATGGACCAAGAATTGGTTGCTTCAGCATGACCAGTTCTCTCATATGCCTTTGCTCCGTGAGATCCGTGAGAATAATCCTGATGAATTCAGGAACTTTCTCAGGATGACGGACCCCGTATTTCACCGTTTTTTGGCTTCGCTGACCCCCTATATCAGCAGGCAGGATACCTGCATGAGGCAAGCCATCACTTCGGAGCAGAGGGTGGTCGCTACCCTGCGGTATTTGGCGACAGGGAGAAGTCTGCAGGACTTGAAGTTCTCGACAGGCATCTCCCCCCAGGCTCTGGGCATCATTATCCCAGAGACCTGTTCTGCCATCATCCAGGTCCTGCAGAAGGAGTATATGAAGGTAAGATTTTTATCCTTTAATATCACATTTTATTGTATTGAATGTTTGCTAATATATTGTATTTCTTTCATCATTCCCTAATTACCATGATTGGAATATGCTGTGAATGTCCCCTTTGTCCTCATGCATGCTGGATTTTTATGTAATTATTATTTTAGGTCCTTCATACATATTTGCCCTTCACTTACCTCCCCAGCATGGTGTCTCCTGCCCTATATTCACCTCATGTAGTCACTTAACAATGTATTTTATCAGCTCCATAGTAGTGCTTTACCCCAAACACCCCCTAAAATGTTTGGAAATGTAATTTTTTATTTAAATTCAGGCAGAGTGCCAGAGGCTTTTTTTTGTGGTGTCCCCAAATAATTTTTACTAACCCTCCCTCCCCCCAACTGCTAAGTCAGCTGATCCCAATTCTCTATCTATCCTCAATCATCTATCTGCTGACTTTGCCAAACCCATACACACTATACCCACCTCTTTAGTGGTCAGATTTATGGATGAATACTTCAAAGCATGTAGTGCAAGGGCCTGCCTGTATACTTTACAATGGTACTGTTTAAAGTTTTTGTATCCTATTATTATCTGAATAGGTAATAGCAGAATGTCCAAATGTCCTCAAATGTGTACAGTGTGTATTTATATCTTTGTATTATGACACTTCTTACCTGTCCAGTGGGCTGCCAATAGTGTAACTAAGGAGGGTCTGTTCAAAGTAATACCCATTATTTAGGCATTCATCTCTCAATGAAGTGAAGAGGGTTACCTGTCCAAGATTTCCACACACCCCCTATAATGTTAGAAATGGCCCATGAGAGGGGGGGGGGGGAATATGATAGGTGTACCTTATACTTTGGCGTTGTTAAATTCCCCTTAATAGATGCTATCTGGAGGTTGCCCCATAATGTTTGTGTATAATCTGCTTGCCATGTTTCTAAATAAAAATAGTAATGTTTATTGTTTTTTCCTCAACAGTTTCCTCCCATGCCACAGGAATGGCAGACTGTGGCCTCCCACTTTGCCCAGTGGTGGGACTTTCCTAACTGCGGAGGGGCAATTGATGGGAAACACGTCCACATCGTCCCACCACCCAACTCGGGGTCTTACTATTATAATTACAAGGGGTTCAATAGTATAGTGATGTTGGCGGTGGTGTCGGCTAATCACGACTTCTTGTATGTGGACGTGGGGAAGAATGGCCGGATGTCCGATGGTGGAGTCATCGCCCAGACAGAGTTTTACAGGCGTCTCCAGAATGGCAGCTTGGACTTGCCAGCTCCAGAGGACAATGTGGAAGAACTCCCATTCATGTTCATTGCTGATGAAGCGTTTGCGCTGGGGGACCACCTGATGCGGCCATTCCCAATGAGGACCCTCACCCCGGAACAGAGGGTTTTTAATTACCGGCTGGCCAGAGCCCGAAGAGCGGTGGAGAACACATTTGGAATCCTGGCCAGCCGGTTCCGCCTATTTATGACACCCATGCATATGGCGGAGTATAAACTGAACCATATAATACTTGCGTGCTGTGTTCTCCATAACTTTTTAAGGAAACATTCGGCCAACTATGCTGGCTCAGTTGGGCCTGAGGCCGGAATGATACATCAAACCACACTGACGGCGCTTGAAAGTGGCCGTCCTGGCTTGCCCTCCCTGAGTGCCCGTGATGTCCGGTTACGATACCTGGAGTTCTTTGCGGGTAGGGGGGGCATCAATATGCCAGACAATCTGTGAAGCCTTTTTATAATAAAAAAACAAAAAAAAATCTTTGTGGACATTTACTGCTTGTGTTTGTTTTAGCTGACCCTGACAGAAATGTTTGGAGTGCAGAAAATGGCGTGATTGTGTAACCTTATACAAAGCACTGTTGGCTGTTATTTACTAAATGCAAAAACATATTTCACTACAAGTGCACTTGCAACTGCACTGAAACTGCACTTGTAGTGCAAAGTGGATTTGCCCCTTTACCAAAGGTTTTTCACACAAACCAACATGTTTTTTGTATACCAATTTTTGTGGTGGCATGATCCAAAATCAAAATGTCCATTTTATAGAAAACAGGCCTGTGTAAAACCCACAAGAAAGACACAAATCTTGATCTTACAAAGTTCACATTTGGTAAAACTTGAAGGCAATATCAGACATGAGTATTTAGGAACTGTGTTTGATATTGCGTTCAGATGGGGGGAAATCACCCCTGGAAAAGCCAAATTTGGAAGATGCACACAAATTTCCCAATGTCAACATGTGCTACCTGCCATCATGGGGGATCAAGGGACGTGTTTTGGGAGAGCAAGCCCTTCCTCACAGCTACTTTATTATTGAGGAAGGGGTTGCACCCCCAAAACGCGTCCATTGATCTCCTGTGATGGCAGATAGCACATGTTGACACACTGTGTGCATCCTCCAAATTTGGTTTTGGGAAAAATCACAAAAACATTTTGCACATTGTAGCACATAAAAGAAGAAAGTGATTTCGAGGGGCTTTAAACTCGCCCCAAAACATCAATGATGTTTTTATATTTTGGAATAACATCATTGATGTTTTGCTTGATGATTTCCAATTGTAAATTACACCCCATGATCTCCCCGATCAGGATCTGGGCACTTTCGGATGTGAAAGGATCTTGATCCACAACCTCACGATCACCTAAAAAGAGAGGAACCCCAAAATAAACTTGGTTTCAAAAAAATGCTGCCATCCATCTGTTATCTAAGCCTGTGGTCGCAGACACTCACCTGTTGTGGTGACTAGTTCCACCACGTCTTCTTCCTCCTGCTCAGATTGTGTTGGGGGGATTTCCCCTTCTTCCAGGGGGGGGGCTCTGGTCTCCTCAGATGAGGGATGTCCTCCGAGTCTTTTCTCCCCTATGTCAAACAAAATGGTATAATTAGCACACAGATATTTAATGTCAGAACTATAAATAGGAAACATTGCTTGGAAGTGGGGTACAATTGTCAATTTTAGCAGAGTTCCAAGTTGTAATTTTTTTAATGCCCTTTGTCAACCTGCAATACTTTACCTGTTTGGTACAAGCTTCACAGATGGAGACCCCCCTATAGTATACACTGGAGCACCTGTGTGGCCCCCCTAATAAAAATGGCGTTTTTGTGTCCCACACTAGTGCTCCAGTGTCCAGATGTGAAAACAGCTGCTCAGTGTCCTCTCCTTACACAGAATCTAGTTTGCATTTCATTCTAGTAACAAAGCCATCTACACAACCCAATTCTTTGAAGACAAGTATAGGGCGTCAAAATGGTGGCCAAATGCATATGGGCTAAACAATGGTATTTTATATTTGGAACGAAAAATGTGTGATCCGAACGAATAATGTGCCCATGAACATGAAAGTTGTCATTTTAAACTGTACAACAGTTCCTAAAAGCACATGGAGCAGCACGAACGTAATAAACACAAAAAGAATAGGAACACAGCACAACTACTTACTTTTTTGCAGCACTCTCCGGATCTTTCTGTACTGCTCATGTTCTCGTAATTTTAGGTCCGACCACCGCTTCCTTAGCTGATCTTTCGATCGGCGTACCCCGAATTTCCGGTGCAGACTCCTGACCACTTTCGCCATGATCTTGGCCTTTCGGACATTGGGGTTGGGGTAAGGCCCATACTTTCCATCATAGTCGGCCTTCTTCAGGATGTCCACCATTTCCAACATCTCCCCAAAGGACATTTTTGAGTCCTTAAATCTCCTTCTGGATCGGGACGTTTCAGGCTCTGGCCTTTCCTCCTCCTCCTCCTCCTCCTACAATTAGCACGCACCTGCTGTCTATCCGCCATGTGCTCTTCCCCCACTGCGCCGAACTAAAAGGGGCGGGGAATAGACTAGAAAGAACGTCCGGGGCGGGCGGAGTTATACGCATGCGCAGTGTGTATAAAGCGTAACACACGTGCGTATTACGTACGATCTGTGAGCGGAGGAAGGAGCATCGGAGACGCCGATCGTGATAACGAAGGTAAGATCTAAACTTGGGCCTATACTGCTTCGAAATGGAAGCCTATATTGTAACAAGATTAGGGGAGTTTGGCCTTACATTATGGTTTGTCTTGTGTTGTGTCTTGCAGAGAAAATGGATGGGTTCAACGACCACAATTTCCTGCCCCTGTTCATAGACAAGTGCAGGGAGCTGCCCTGTCTGTGGCAAGTGAGACATCCCCACTATAATCACAAACAGAAGAGGCAGGCAGCGCTGGAGAAACTGCTGGAGTTGGTGAAGCCGGTGGTCCCCACAGCAACCATCCCTTATTTAAAAGGTCACAGATTCCCAGAGGTCCGGAGCTGCAGCAGATGACGTTTATGTCCCCAGGCTGTGGTACTATGAGAGACTGCGATTTCTCTCAGAGCACACTGAAGTCAGGGAATCCCTCTCCACTCTTCCTTCCACTCTTCCTTCCACCCCAGCTGAGGCTTCCGATGTCCAACCTGGGCCTTCCAGCCAGGAAGAAGTGGAGGAGCCCAGCTGGAGTCAGGTATAGCATTCTTCTACAGATTTCTGGTCAATAAATAAATGATGTTTACTAGATTTTATTATTGATCACTAATTGCTGATTGAAAAAAGTGTTTTACATATCAATAGACAGTAGTCGGCACCCAAAATTGGGACAAGAATAAAAAATGCTGGGCTCAGAATGATAGTCTGTTATATTTGTTAACATTCAATTTGCAGCAGTCAGGAGGTGAAAATTGTGTGTGATTGATGACTAAAAATCTCAAACTATGTCCCTTTTTCATACACAGGAAGACCTCAGCCAGGAGGAGGTTGTGGAATGTGGCAGTCAGGAGGAGGCGGGGATTAGTGGCAGCCAGGAGGAGGCGGGGCTATGTGGCAGCCAAGAGAAGCCTGGGACCAGTCGCAGCCTGACTGAGTCTCAGGTCCCTCCCCTCCGCCTTCCATACAAAAGGGCCAGGAAGACGACTCCGAGTCCCGTGCAGGATTCAGCGTACAGGCTGATCCAGGAGGCTTCTGCGTCCCTCAGAGCCTTACCCACTCCTGAAGAGGCCTTTGCCTGCATGGCTGCCACCAAATTGCAGGGCATGCAGGAGGGCCAACGCAGGCTCTGTGAGGACCTTATTTATAAAGTCCTACGTAAGGGGGTGAGTGGGGAACTAACACCCAAGACGGATGTCATTGAGATGGACGATCCTCCTCCTCCTCCTCCTGCTGCCACAACTTCACCACCAGACCCACCACATGGAAGGAGGCGTGGAAAGAAGAACAAAGAGTGATGGCCCTGGGTTCAGTCTGGTCTGACAGAAGATGCAGTCTCTCGTATGACCACAGCCTGGGGACATAAATGTCATTTGCTGCTTTTTGGATCTCTCAGACTTCTGGACCACACTGCCCTCCTTTAGATAAGGACTCCTCAGGCCACCAATTTTGCTTTGAAATAATTGATGTCTGCCCTGGGGGTCCAAGGCTTCACCCACTTCTGCAGTTTCTCCAGCGTTGCCTTCCTTTTTGTTTAGAGTTGTGAGCCCTTAATAAATTTTTTGGGGAAATTATACTCTCCTGTGTGTGTTTTCATCCAAAAAGGACAGTTTGTTGTTGAGGATTCAGGTACATTTCTAACATAAAATGTAAAATTAACAAGAGACAACAACACCAAACAATCTCCTACAGATTAAATAGAACAACATATCAATGGTGTTGTGGGAACTTGTCACAAAAAACACACTCAAACATTTTCGGGAGTACAAATCAAAATCGCAAAAATAAAAAAATAAAAATAGAAACACAAAAAAAGAATCTACATTAAAGCCAAAAAATATATAAAAAATATACAAAAATATGTTGTCAGATGTGAGAAATCAAAAGATATTGAGGGAATCCCGATAAATAGTAACGAAAGAAGTTTGTGAGAAGTGTGTGTGAATATGAGCAGCAAAACTACTTCATTCTTGTCACATTATAAAGAAGAAGAGAGTGTGCTGTATTAAACCATTTTGAACATTGCAGCGTGACGAAAGTGCTGTATCCATTGTGAACGCTAAGTTTACCAGAATGAGCTGTCCCGTCTCGGAATTTCATCTGAGCATGCGTGGCACTTTGTGCGTCGGAACAGGCCACACACGGTCGAAATTGACGCGATCGGATTTTGTTGTCGGAAAATTTTATCTCCTGCTCTCCAACTTTGTGTGTCGGAAAATCCGATGGAAAATGTCCGATGGAGCCCACACACGGTCGGAATTTCTGACAACACGCTCCGATCGGACATTTTCCATCGGAAAATCCGACCGTGTGTACGGGGCAAAAGTCATATTTACCCTTTCAATGAGCAATCACTTTTCCATTAGGAAACTGGTTTAATTCAAGGCGGATATAGCATCGCTGAAATCCATGCCTACAGTGGGACCGGCTGTTGTCCAATAGGGTGGCAGCTGGGAAGGGCCTGCCACTCAACAGAGTCCCTTACCTTGGTGACGGGTACTTTGGGTTTCTGCTCCCAGGATATGGTTGGGGAGGAAATACTTAGGGCTGATATCTTGGGACCCGGCCAAGATGTATCGGCAAATTTTACTGCGGAAGCAGCAATAGTCTCAACCTGGTGCCTGGCCAAGGCAATGCTATACTCAGTTACGTCTAGGGGTACCCTATGGTTGAGACCCATTGCTGTGTTTGGTTTTCTAGAAACAAAATTGGAATAGTCACTTTATAGTGCAAGATCTCTGTTTGATATGAAACCAGAGACAGCCATGTCGGAAGTGAAAGGAGGAGGGTCTGTTCTTCTCCCATAACAGAAAGCAGGAAAGTAAAAAAAAAACAAATATATAACTAAAAATAAATAATAATAAATAAAGGGAGAAATATGTTTCTCCCGCTAGGTTCCGCTCCTCTAGGGGCAACCTTTCATAAAGTCCATACATGAAAATCTTTGGGTGTACCGCAGGTACCCACAAAACCCTTTTACCGGGCGTATCCCCAGACTTTTAAGGTAAGTCCCAGTGGGCACGCATCACAGTTTACTGGACAGTGGATTGTGAAGATCCTTGGAGGTTAGGCACTTATGGTCACTTCGGTGGATTCCTCACTGTTCCTTTTCCAGACCTTTTTCTTCCCCTCGGAGCTGCCAGATCCACTGCAACCACGGCGGTTACAATACTTACACTTCAGACTCAGAGGGGAGCTGTCCTGGTCCCATCTCACAGGAGAGATTGTAGGTTTCCTACCCACCCCGTTTGTAGATTGCGGGGGTTGGAGAGAAGCATTCGCTTGCAACAGATGGCTGGAGGCTTTCGCTAGATCGTCAGGATTCTTAGCCTTACATCCCAAAGTTTTTTCCTTTCTTCTTTTTATTCCAAAGTAAGTAAATTTGGCGATTGGTTGGACACATCTCCGCTTTATCAGCCTACCTTTTAGCCTATAAATATCTCTAAGAATATTCACAGAGGTTTCAGTGCCATGTCAGTTCCTCTTGGAGATCGGGGTCTCCAAATTCGCCACTACCTGGGTATCATTCCTTTCTACATAAAAAAAAAACTCCAACAGTTAAAGCGCCTTTGTTGGCTCTACTGGTTCCTCTGGTTTGCTTCCATCAGAAAAGGACGGTGACGGTCATAAGGAGAATTCTGAGATCAGATGCCTCTACTTCCTGGAAGACTTCTAGGTGTCTCAGCCTCCTGGCCGTAAGGTTGTCATTCATACCGATGATTCCTTGGGTGCATGGGCACTGGTGCTAGTTTCAACTACAATGGAGGAAACATAATCCAGCGCAGCTATGGTCAGTGTCACGCAGTATGTATAGCGGTCCGCGGTGATGGAAAGACCTTGAGGATGTCCCGAACCAGCTGACTGGATCAATGTGATGAATCATATCGGCAAGACAGCCTGGAAGGCGCACTGCGAGGGTCTGTCGGTCAAGGCAAGCGGAGATTGCTAGCCAAGGAAGGTAGTCTCGCAAGCGCTGGAAGGTCAGGCAGCCTTTTTTATCACTTTGACTTTGCTATGCAGAATTAAGGGTGACCAGTCATCTTGCAGTTGAGCAACAGGACAGCAATTGCGTATTTTCAGCTCCACGGAGGATCTTGTGGCAATATGCTATTGAGAGATGTAGAACCGAGAATGTCTGGGTAGGAAGATCACCAGCAAATTCCGGAAGCAATTTACCACCTAGGGGACTGGAATACACGGAAATACTGTCCATCATGCAAGCTTGCCAGAGCATGAGGGGGAGGCTTGTCCGCAGGTGGCCTAACACAGACAGGCTTCTTTGCTTCTCACAACAAATGCCAATTTAAGAAGAGGTCTGACTCGGTTTCCGCTCCCCAAAGCAGAGAACAGAAGCTGAGTTTCTCCATGAAACTGCAATCAAGTCTACTGTATATGTTTTTCCCCAACTTCTCTCGTAATGAAATTCCTCTGGAAGCTGTCAAGAATGAGCATGGTAGTCACGACCACGCCTCCATTCTGACCATAGGAGTCTTGGTGCTTCCTGGCTATCTACTTCAGAATACAGAAGTCGATTCCCCTTCACACATGCACAGACCAGAGATGCAAGCATAATGGTGGTAAGGGGAAGCCGCAGAACCTAAATTGCTCCAGAGTTGCTCCAAGAGTGAGCTCTTCTTTGGGGGGTACGAAAGGCACTCTACTAACAGCCTTTATGCCAAGATCAAACTTGGAACAAACTTGTCTTTTTTTTTTCTATTTTGCATAGCAAGATATTATTCTTACTGCACCTCTGGTGGCAGCTGTTCTGGTTTTCTTGTAGGTTGGACATGAACCTTACCCTATATTCTTTTGAGGTTGCAGGTGTCAGCAAGAACAAGGTTTAATTTGGCCAAAGGCCCTTTAGTTTGCAAAATTTTGGAGACAGTCAGGAGGTTTCGTCAACCGCGAAGGAGAATCTTTCACAATTAAAATCTTTCTATGCTCTTGGGGTTTATTTCAACTGTTTACTCCAACAGGGCAGTGTTCGGTTTAAGACATTGCTTACTAACCAGTATTTAACAGAAACGTCAAACAGAAGTCGGTTTGAGTTTCAAGCCCTTAGAGCTTCAGAAAAGCATATTGCTTTTGTTACAGGAGTAGAGCTGCATCCTGTAGTTCAGCTTATATCAGAGGTAGCGACAGTCCTCCATCTATCAATCATCTGTCCATTGCCTAACTTTCAAGACCTTCAAGCAAGAAACCCATACAAATTGGTCATTCCAACAGCTTGAAAGAAGTTTCTGTCCACAATTGCTCTTTTCAGTTCAGATATGATGTCTTTCACTGTTCCAGATGGAATTCATCAGGCAAGAGAGGTTGCCTCCTGGACTTTAGCAAGATTGGTTGTGCAGATGGGAAATGGGTCGTGAGCCTCCTTCAGTGGTACGATGCATCTTCTTCCAGAGGGTTTGAGGCCTCATAGGCGGCCCAGTTGAAAGCATCTATGGATTCATTCTACAGGAAAGTGGCATGCTTTTCCCAGCATACCTTTTCAACCTTTACAGAATAGATCTGGGTGCCTTGTCATCAGTGGGCTTCGGAGGAATGACTGTTCAGTCTTCTGACCCATTTAAAAATATATATATATATATAATATATATAAAATAATTTTTTTGGTTTGTTAAGTAGAACCCACCCTGTCAGCTAGGATATGCATCACTAGTATGCTGCCATGGTGGCGTCAGGAAAACGGAAAATTGTATCATACTTACCGTAATTTTCCTTTCCTGATGCCAATCCATGGCAGCATACGGACCCACCCTTGTGCGTTTCGGTATCTAGCTAATTACGAAGAATGGGGCGGGGCCTAACTGGCCTTTAATTTATGCTATTTCATTGGTCCTGAGGGCGGGGAGAAAGGCAGAGCCTATCACTAGTATGCTGCCATGGATTGGCATCAGGAAAGGAAAATTACGGTAAGTATGACACAATTTTGCGTTTTTTCCCTGTCACTTCCACTTGTTACTCTCCATCTCACAACAATCTTTACCCAAACTGACACAGGTGTCTTTACAAAGCAAAATGGCTTTGCTGCCACTGTTGTCCAACAAATAGCTTGTACTTTTTTACAGAAAAAAATATGGCATCCTATTTGAAACATATATTTTTAAGCTTTTAAAAAAGTATTGTCATTGCAGTGCTGGATTTTGGTGTCTCAAGCAATCAGCCACTGAATCCCTAACTCATGATTTACTCTATTATGTGAAATAATAGTACAAAAGTCATAGTAGATGGCTGGCCACAAAAGTTAAGAATTTAATTTTCATGTAGTACAACATTTATGGTACTTATTTAATTAATATAAAAAAGCTCAATTTAACAGATAAAAGAAGAAACCTTTAGATTTTCTGGATCACAGTTGTTAAAACATACAGATCATGATTTATGCTTCACCACCAACATTTTACACAAAGATATAAGCAGCCCTAATATACAGTATTTCTCTAATAAAAATGACTGTAACTTTGAAATAGAAAGATAACCATGTACTTATAGATTGCAACATCTCTTTTCTTCTTTAATTTTTCTCTTGTGTTGTTGTGTTTGACTGTCTCATTTTCCCATCCAAAATCCAACAGTTAATAAGTTAACCTTTGTTTTGTTCTTTTATTTTCATTTTTTAGAAAGGAGAAATGTATATATGGCATGTTTTCACTTGATAAGCCACTTTAAGCATGTGGTATGTGATTCCACAGTTTAATTCATCAGGACCACTTTTAGTTGATATCTTGATCTGCACACATTTCTACATGTGTGCTCAGGATTAGTGTGCAGCACTAATCCTAAGGGTAACTATATAGAATGTATTTTTTATGCCTCCCCCCTCAAATAAAAAAAAATAATAAATTGTAAAGTCAAACTAGAAAAATTGGAAGTGAAGTGGATTTTCAAAGTTCATCTCTAGTACAGATGTTACTGACAAAAAGTATACAAAATGCTCCTAATGTCCTTAGTAAAACATGTTCCTCCTGTATTTATATGTGGACAATGCATATCTACTCTGGACACATTTATAGATGTGTGTTAAGGTCAAACCAAGGTGAAATGTGTGTGGGAACTCAGTAGGAATTTTTTTGTTGTCTGCTTTTCCACAAAAAAAAAAAACATTTATACTATATTTTTTTAAATCATATAAAAGCGTATAGTGGGAGCATTTGTAAACAGAGGTGTATATATGCTGTAAATCAAGCAAGTTGTCATGAGAACATTTTTTTAAGAAGTTTTCTGATCTCATTTTGAAAAAAAAAAATTAGAAACTTATTAAATTCAGGCATTGTAACATTGTGGGAAATTATAACTCTGAATGTTACTATCTGCATTAGCCATCCTAAATTTAAGTAAAGTATTTTTACCCCTTTGTATCTCCCCTAGCTATATAAAAAACTATTTTGAACTACTCTCCCGGCACAGCCTTTATCTACCCTGTGCTTTTTCTTCAGGTTGATTTATTAAGTTATTGTCTACTTTTGCATCTTTTATTTACATGAGCACTATTACTGCATTATCCTAACATTTGGGCAAGACAAATAACTGTTTTGAAGTTCTGGATAGTTTTTCAAGCCTTATCCGAGCATAGCGCACACTAATTTAAATTCCAGATAGGGTCTCTTGGTAAAGTGTGAAGTCTGCTAAACTTTATATGCAATGTTTGCTTAATGCAAAAGATATTCTTATATTAAAAACAGAAAGACTGGGATGTGTAACAGCAGGTTCAACAGGAAAAATTACATGTAATAATATTGTAACATACTTTTTAATTAGCGTGGTGCTAAAGAATATCCATTATGCAATGAAAGATTTATGGTAAAATAGTATTTGGTCAACATAATACCTCCCTTGTGAATGGAAAATCTGGCTTGAATTTATAAAGATTTGTCATTAGTTTTCTTGAGTTATAATAAGACATGAGATATAACCCATTCAGAGACAGAAAGAAATTTGGTATCTCAATAGGGAACACTACACTGTTTTTGTATACATTAGCAAAAAATTAGCATAGCAGGACCACATATCCTTGTTTTCTCGTGGAGTATGGTGGTTTTGATCAACTAGATTAACAGTAGAAGCTAAACTGAGTCTGAAGGAATTTCTTTTACTAAAGTTTTTTTTTTTTTCACTTGCAGACACAGTATGTTTAATATTAACTTCATACACAATTGGCACTCTAGTTACACAAATTGGTGCTCCGGTTTTAGAAATTTTCAGTATCACAACAATTCATGTGACATAATTTTAATAATATGTTCTATTTCCAAAGATCTGAAAAAAAGTTCATATTCCTGAGCTTTACTGATGATGTGACAAATATCCCTTAAAAGCTATTTGTAAAATGCCAGAATTGCACCCTAACATTGCATTGGCAACGAATAATGAAAAACGTGCAAACAAAGTGATAGCCATTGTTTATAATGAAATTAAAATAGATGAAACTCAGTATTACTGTAATAGGACCTTTGGTATCGTTGTTATTGCATTTTTTATAGGCCAGTTTTTACTATAAAATGTGCCTTACCCTCCCAACAGACTATCTGACAATAATGGCTAGAAGGTTGCAAACATAACCACTGCCATGGTGATACCAACCTGTTATCAGAAAACATGAATCAGACCGAGACAGAAGTACAGTTAATCACACTTGTTTAATAATAATAAAAGGGTAAACAGAGTAAGAGGTGGTAAAGCTGTTGCAGACCAAAGGTTTTAATAAGGTGAGATGAAACACATTAGAGATGCGCATACTAGGAGGAAGGTTCAATGCGTAAGCCACTGGGTTAATCCTGCGAAGGATATGGAAAGGCCCAATGAATCGAGGTGCGAACTTCAAAGAAGGAACACAAAGTCACAGGTTGCTAGATGACAGCAAGACTCTGTCCCCAACCTGGTAGGAAGGCGCAGGCAGGCGTCTGCGGTCAGCACGGAGTATGTACCTATCGTTAGCATGTCGCAAAGCCTCCTGGACTTGTGCCCAAGTGGAACAAAGACCACGGAGATGCTCCTCTAATGCAGAAATACTCTGCGGAACAAACAAGTCAGGCAACATGGAAGGTTGGAAACCATAATTTGCCATAAACTGAGACAATCTGGAAGCAGAATTCAAGGCACTATTGCGAGCAAACTCTGCCCACAGTAAGAGGTCTGACCAGTTGTTATGATGGTCAGAAATATAGCAATGTAGGAATTGCTCCAAGGACTGATTGGCTCGTCCTGTGGTCCCATTAAACTGCGGGTGATACGCAGAGGAGAAAGCAAGCTGAATACCCATCTGTGCATAAAAGGCTCACCAGAACTGGGACACAAACTGACTACCCCAGTCTGAGAGAATCACCTTGGGTAGCCCAAGCAAGTGGAAGATCTCCTGAGCAAAAATAGAAGCCAGTTCCTTAGAAGTAGGCAACTTCTTGAGTGGAATACAATGCAACATTTTCCAGAACCGTTCAACCACCATAAGGATAACTGTGTTTCCTTGGGAGTTGGGTAATTCCACAATGAAATCCATAGACAGGTGTGTCCAGGGCCTCTCTCCATTGGGTATGGGTTGTAGGAGGCCCACTGAAAGGTGTCGTGGAGTCTTACTCTGAGCACACACGGAACAGGCAGTTACGAAGGCGGTTACATCAGCACGTAGACTAGGCCACCAGAATTGTTGGGAAATGGCCCAAAAGAATTGATTCTTCCCAGGGTGGCCAGCAGCCTTGGGAGAATGGTAAGTCGCATACAGGGGGCTGCACATACAGGGGTTCTTCCAAAGAAGTGGTGTTTTTTAAATAAGTGGCACTTCTGCTCTTGCACCATCCATCTGAACATTTTCTTCTCTCTTCACAGGTAAATCTGCGTTTATACTTCCATATACCTTAAACTGACCATTGATTGACTGCTCAAATGCATATGTGGTAAATCTGCGTTTATACTTCCATATACCTTAAACTGACCATTGACTGACTGCTCAAATGCATATTGGGTAAATCTGCGTTTATACTTCCATATACCTTAAACTGACCATTGACTGACTGCTCAAATGCATATTTGGTAAGTCTGCGTTTATACTTCCATATACCTTAAACTGACCATTGACTGACTGCTCAAATGCATATTTGGTAAATCTGTTTGTCACCGCTGTTTCAACTCCATCTGTAGCCATGCTCACATTATTTCAATGCTTGTTTAGCTATTAAGTCTTACCTAAATTATGGGTTCCCTCTTTACCTCTCCTCCTTTTCACAATTGCAGCCTCTCTCCTCAAACTCTCTTTTCTTCACCCCTCTGCTCCACCCCACAATCTATACATATCACCCTCACTTCTCCCCTCCCCCTGTTACTGCACTTATCACCTCTTTCTTATTCTAAGCCCACTTGCTAACAAACCTCCCAGGATACTGAAGCATGTCCCCTCATACAAGTCATATTCTCATATTACCTCCCTTACACTTCTGCTTCTGCTAATCGCTGGAGATATATCCCCAAACCCTGGTCCTCCCTTATTTAACTGTACCCAACACACCCATCACCATCACCCTACACCCTCTGGCAGTAGTCACAATCTAAGCAATTTAGTCTCCATTCCTCTTCTTCCCAACGCCAGCCTCCCCCTCTCCTGCGCCCTCTGGAATGCTCGTTCTGTCTGCAACAAACTCACCGCTGTTCATGACCTCTTTGTCACTAATTCCTTTAATCTACTTGCTCTCACCGAAACCTGGCTCCATGAATCTGACACCCCTTCACCTGCTTCCCTATCCCAGGGTGGCCTTCACTGTACTCACTCCCTTAGGCCTATTGGACGCAAGGGAGGTGGAGTGGGGTTCCTCCTATCCCCCCAGAGCACCTTCCAGGTTATTCACTCTCCTCCCTCTTTTTCCCTCTCATCATTTGAAGCCCACTGTATACGTCTATTCTCTCCAACGTCCCTAAGAATTGCTGTGATCTACCGGCCCCCTGGACCATTATCGACTTTCCTTTATGAGTTTTCTGCCTGGCTACCCTACTTTCTCTCTTCGGAAATTCCCACAATCCTTCTCGGTGATTTCAACATCCCTGCTAATACAAACACTCCTGCTACTCCTAAACTTCTTAGTCTAACCTCTTCATTTGACCTGAAGCAATGGGTACAGGCTTCCACTCACTTTGATGGCAACATCCTTGACCTTGTATTCTCCTACCTATGCACTCCATGCAACTTCTCAAACAATCCTTTTCCTCTCTCCGACCACCACCTTATTAGTTTCTCTCTTCCCCTGTCTTCCACCACCTTTCCCTCCAATCGCCTAACCATCACCCATACAAAATTTCGCAACTTCAACTCCTCTCTCCTCTATTCTGCTACTGACCACCCCTATGACAAAATCTCTCCCCTATCCTGCCCCAACCAAGCCACATCCATCTACACTAAAGCCCTGTCCTCCACCCTGGATAAGCTCGCTTCCCTTGCTGCAGAATCAGGCCTCAAACCCCTACAACCCTGGCAAACAGATGACACTAAAATTCTCAAAAAACATAGTCGCGCTCTTGAGCGTCTGTGACACAAGACTAAGTCTCTCAAAGACTTTAACCAATACAAATCTGCCCTCCAAAAATACTATTCTTTCCTCCACACTTGCAAGCAAACTTATTTTGCATCTCTTATTACCACCTTCTCATCCAGTCCCTGTAGACTCTTCTCTACCTTCAACTCTCTACTTTGTCCTCCACCGCCTCCACCCACTGACTCACTCACTGCCCAGGAGATCGCTAATCACTTCAAAAACAAGATTGATACAATCCGTGATGAAATCTCCACTCTACAGGTATCTCCCCCAGTTAAGACCCCATGTCAACAGGTACAACTGACACTCCCCTTATTCAAATCTGCTACTACAGACAAAGTTGCTAAACTCCTTTCTATTGCCCACTTAACCACCTGCCCCCTGGACCTTATTCCCTCTCAAATGCTATGGTCGCCCCCTGACTCCATCCTACACTCTCTAACCCACATCTTCAATCTCTCCTTCACCTCTGGCATCTTCCCCAATGCTCTAAAACATGTACTGGTCACCCCCATACTTAAAAAGCCGTCCTTGGACCCTACCAATCTTAACAACCTACTCCCTATCTCCTTGCTCCCCTCTTCTTCTAAACTCCTTGAACGCCTGGTTTAAAACCAACTGAGTGATCACCTCATTAAGAACAACCTTCTTGATCCCTTTCAATCTGGATTTCGCCCTCAACACTCCGCAGAAACTGCTCTTTTAAAACTAACAAATGACCTACTAACTGCTAAAACCAACGGACACTATTCTGTACTCCTACTTCTGGACCTTTCAGCTACCTTTGACACGGTTGACCACCCCCCCTCCTCAAAAAACTTTACTCCCTCGGTCTCCGTGACTGTGCTCTTCAGTGGCTCTCATCCTACCTATCCCAATGCACCTTCAGTGTCACTTACAATTCTACTTCCTCCACTCCTCTTCCCTTCTCCGTCGGAGTCCCCCAAGGTTCTGTTCTTGGACCTCTTTTGTTTTCAATCTACACCTCTTCCCTGGGTCCGCTGATAGCCTCACAGCTTTCAATATCATTTCTATGCGGACGACACACAAATCTATCTCTCCACCCCTCAACTGACTCCATCAGTCTCCTCACGCATCACTAACTTACTAACCGACATATCTGTATAGATGTCACACCACTTCCTCAAACTCAACTTGTCCAAAACTGAGCTTATAATATTTCCTCCCGCACGTGCCTCTTCCCCTGATTTGTCTGTCAAGAGCAATGGCACAACCATCCACCCATCCCCACATGTCAGGGTGCTAGGTGTTATCCTGGATTCTGAACTCTCCTTTCGGCCCCACATCCAATCACTTTCCAAAGCTTGCCACCTCAACCTCCGCAACATCTCTAAACTACGTCCCTTTCTAACCAATGAAACCACAAAGATCCAGATTCACTCCCTGGTTATCTCTCGCCTCGACTACTGCAACTCCCTCCTCATTGGCTTACCTTTAAATAGACTATCCCCCCTTCAGTCCATCATGAATGCTGCTGCCAGACTCATCCACCTTGCAAACCGCTCAGTGTCTGTTACCCCTCTCTGCCAATCCCTCCATTGGCTGCCACTCGCCCAACTAATTAAATTCAAAATACTAACAATAAGTTACAAAGCCATCCACAACTCTGCCCCCAGCTACATCACTAGCCTAGTCTCAAAATAAGAACCTAATCGCCCTCTCTGTTCCTCCCAAGACCTCCTGCTCTCTAGCTCCCTCATCACCTCCTCCCATATCCACCTCCAGGACTTCTCCGGAGCCTCTCCCATCCTCTGGAATTCCCTACCCCAATCTGTCAGACTGTCTCCAAATGTATCCACTTTTAGGCTATCCCTGAAAACTTTCCTCTTCAGAGAAGCTTATCCTGCCTTCATCTAATAACAACAACTATTTTCTCCATTAGTTCATCCCCCACAGCTATTACCCTTTTGTATAACTTGACCCTCCCTCCTAGATTGTAAGCTCTAACAAGCAGGGCTCTCTGAAGCCTCCTGTATTGAATTGTATTCTAATTGTACTGTCTGCCCTAATGTTGTAAAGCACTGCGTAAATTGTCGGCGCTATATAAATCCTGTATAATAATAATAATGATAAAGTCTGGAGCACGGCAGTACGGAGACTCTCTGGAACAAAGCAGCGCTCACAAAGTTTCTCAGGAGGAGCACCGACCTGAGCAGCCAGAATATGATCAGGAGGAATCACAGGAACCGGAACCGACTCCATCTTGGAAGTGGAGGAAAATTGTCGTGACAAGGCTTCAGCCCTTACATTCTTAGTACCGGGTAAGAATGAGACAATGTAAATAAAACTCGACAAGAAAAGAGCCCATCGCGCCTTTCTTGGAGAGAGGCGCTTAGCCTCAGACAAGAATGTGAGATTCTTATGGTCAGTTAGAATGAGAACCGGCACAGTGGTACCTTCAAGGAGATGTCTCCATTCTTTCAGGGCTAAAATGATTGCCAACAGCTCTCTGTCACCAATCTCGTAATTGCACTCTGCCAGCGAAAATTTCTTGGAAAAGTAGCCACACGGATGCATAGCGCATTCAGAGTTAGGACGTTGAGACAGAAGGGCACCAACTCCAGTCTCGAAAGCATCAACTTCTAGGATAAAAGGCAACGTAGGATCAGGGTGTTCCAACAGAGGAGCAGAAGCAAAGGCAACCTTGAGACTCTCAAAGGCCTTAATGGACTCTGGAGACCAACTCTGTGGGCTCTCGTCTTTCCTGGTCATATCAGTCAGGGGCTTGACCAGAGACGAGAAGTTACGAATAAACTTCCAATAATAGTTGGCAAAGCCAAAAAAACGCTGCAGAGGACGTAAACCCACGGGTCAAGGCCACTGTAGGACTGCTGAATGTTTCTCTGGGTCCATCGAAAAACCAGCAGTGGAAATGACATAGTTCACAATGAAATGGGTAAAGAACACTGCGCTCTATAAAAAACAAAAGTGAATAAGCAGCAGCATACGTTGTGACAAACAACTGGAGATGAAATTAAAAATAAAATGCAGCGCTGAACATTATAACTGTGAAAAAACTGAAACATACATAAATCCATGTATAAGGTATTAGTAGAAAAATGTGATAAAAAAACATAAGTCCAAAATGTGAGAATAGTGGGTGAATAGAGTGTTAACTCATGTCCATACACTGGAGGCAGGACGGAAAAGGATAGTTGAAGACCCAAAGGACTGGTGAGAGTAGTATAGATCCGTAGGGCTGGGCTAGCATCAATGGTATAAGACATCAAAATAGGTAAAAAAGATGGGTACTCTTACCGAAAGGAATGGACTCCCCTGTCAGCGACATGGAGTCAATCAGGCAATGAACCCCATCAGGCTGGAAAAGGAAATCCTGAATGTTTAAACAGGCAGGATAAACTTCCGGCAGCAGGAACACCAAGGAACATGCAATGGGTGCCAAGGATGCCAAGGATGGATCACAAGATTAATAACAAAAGCAGCATGGAGAAGGGGTACCGCCTGATGCGTTTTGACCAAATGGTCTTCTACTGGGCCCCAGTAGAAGACCATTTGGTCGAAACGCATCGGGCGGTACCTCTTCTCCATGCTGCTTTTGTTATTAATCTTGTGATCACTATTTTATTGTTCGTGGCTTTTTAGCAAAAAAATTTCCCCCTGTTTTTACCTGCACTATGCGGAAGCGGTGATTTTTTTCTCTTACATAATCCCCGGACAAGAGTCCTCAGCACCTCAGCACAGAGCCAATCAAAAGAAGGGTTGTGCCTCTGTAACCAAGGATAACCAATAACCAGTGGAAACTTAGGTGAGGAAATAACTTGGAATTGGATTATCTCATGGTGAAGGGCCCCTATGACCATGAACAATGGGACAGTCTCATGAGTCACATGGGCAGGTTGTAGAGGTCTCCCGTCAAGAGCCTCAATGGCAAGTGAAGTGTCACACAGCTGCAGCAGAATCGAGTGCTTTGCTAAAAAGGCAGCATCAGTGAACAGGCCTGCAGCCCCAGAGTCGATTAGAGCTTGTATCTCGATGGATGACTCAGCCCAAGACAGGGTAACCGAAACCAGGGGCTTATCTTTCTGGGAAACTGGAGACGAAACAACGCAACCTATGGTCTGTCCATGACAGGACCTCAAGGTTCGGGTGTTCCCTGGACGGGTAGGACAAGACTTCAAAAAGTGACTAGCCTGGCCACAATAAAGGCACAATCTCTCCCTCCTCCTAAGGGCTCTCTCATCCGGAGAAAGACGCGTGAAGCCGAAGTGCATGGGTTCATCTTCACAGACTGACTCTATACCAGGAGACATGGGAGGTGAGGGAGGCATGGGTGGGACTGCAAAGCTTGGAGACAAACGTACAGGAGGCTTGTGCCAGCGCTCCTCAAAAGAGAGTCTTTCTCTGAGTCTGGAGTCAATGAGGATGGCAAATGTGATCAACCCCTCCAGCTCAGTAGGTATATCTCGGGCTGCTATCTCATCCTTAATGTTATCCGAGAGACCATGAGAGAAGGCAGCCACGAGGGCCTCATTGTTTCAAACAACCTCTGCTGCCAGAGTACGGAATTCAATGGCGTAATCAGCAACAGTTCTCGTACTCTGATGGACATGAGGCTCTTGGCAGCAGAAGCAGAGCGTGCAGGAACTTCAAATACCCTTTTGAAGGAAGCCACAAATTCTGGGTAACTCAGGACCAAGGGTTTTTGCGTCTCCCATAGAGGGCTTGCCCAGGCCAAGGCTCTCTAAGAAAGCAAAGATATCATGAAACCTACTTTGCTTCTGTCCGTGGGAAACGCCTGGGGCAGCATCTCAAAGTATATCTCAACCTGGTTGAGAAAACCTCTGCATTGAACTGGATCACCCCCAAATCACTGGGGATGCGGAGCGGATACAGACAAGCCTCTTATAGAGGTAATACTCGAGGCGGGTGCCTGCACAGGTTGTACCGGAGCAGCCATAGTGGAAAATTCCAGGTTAGCCGTGCGACTCAGGAGCGTTTGTAACACCAAGGCAAACTGATCCATGCGGTGATGCTGGTCATCTAATCTTGAAAAAATATTACCAACAAGTGGACTGACTGCATCTTCTGAATTCATGGCCTTCGCCTACTGTCAGAAACCTTGAATCAGACCGAGACAGAAGTACAGTTAATCACACTTGTTTAATAATAATAAAAGGGTAAACAGAGTAAGCGTAGTCAATACATAGCCAGAGTTCGGTAACCAGATTGGGTAGTCAGCCAATGCCAATGTCAGACAGCCAGAGATCAATGTAGTAGTACAGCAAGCAGGATCAGGAGCCAGAAGGGACGTCAGCCGAGCAAGTCTTCAACAGCAACGCAGGAGAAAGTCTCAGAGATGTGACCAAAGGCGAAGGCAGAGATGAAGTGAGCTGGACAGCTTTAAGTAGGCAGGACTGACAGCAGATCATTAACAGCTGAGTCACTGTGGAGAGAAAGGAGCTGGCCATTAACCGACAGCTGAGCAGCCAGCTCAGAGAAGGAAGGGCTGAGCCCAGCCCTGACACCTGTATGTCTTTCACTATCACATAGGTGTTTCAAGACAGGTATCTTAAAAATAACGCCAAAACACCAGCCCCTGGTTCAAGATGATGCTATACAAAACATTTTGGTCAAGACTGTGACTTACAAGAAGGTGGTATGGGTGTTCAAATAGCTTATGTACAACTTACCAGTCCATTCTAAAAGGGGGTAAGGTTCCAACCCATCCCCATTGACCAGACCAGGGGTGTTTTAGACTAAGCAAACTTACATATATAGAAACCAAAACGTGTAGCGCTAAATGAAAAACAAACCTTCAAACTGATAAGGTGAAGAGCTAGTGCTCTAAATAATTTAACCAAAAAGAGAAAGACACAGATAAAATGTCCATCACTAAAGAAGAATGAATATAAATAAAAGTCCGTGAACATATAGACTCTACTAATCACCACTTGTGAGTGATGTGTAAAGTACCATCACCAACGTATAGTTATAAAAGTCTTAAAAGGATGATGCACAGCTGGTTCCTAAATAGTCCCACATATATATGTTGAGTAATGCGTGGATGGACCAACTCTTAATCATCACACCACAGTGTTGTAAAATTGTGCAATTCCCTCTGCCAGTGAAGATGGGGGCTTACCGGAGGGTTTGGACCCAGGACAGTATATACTGTAAGGGTCAAACCAGCTTTTATTGCTCACTAGCAATAGAAGGAGGACCTTGACAGCCTGAAGATGAAAGGATCACAGGGGGGCTTCAAAGAAGTGTCTTCTCCAAATGTAACGATGGATCTCCCCACATATGGACTGGAGAGAGGAACGAAGCTGCCTTCAAAACATATGAGCCATATGTGGGGGAGATCCATCGTGGTTTGACCCTTACAGTATATACTGTCCTGGGTCCAAACCCTCCGGTAAGCTAAACTTTACACATCACTCACAAGTGGTGATTAGTAGAGTCTATATGTTCACGGACTTTTATTTATATTCATTCTTCTTTAGTGATGGACATTTTATCTGTGTTTTTCTCTTTTTGGTTAAATTATTTAGAGCACTAGCTCTTCACCTTATCAGTTTGAAGGTTTGTTTTTCATTTAGCGCTACACGTTTTGGTTTCTATTGATTTGTTTGGCAATTATTCTTTTTGCAGTGTTAGTGGCTTTCCATTTGGAGCAAGCGCAATTTTACTATTGGTGTGATTTTGGTGTATAAACTTACATATATATCAGATCACCCATCATTGCTGAATGTTTTATATTTGAGCTATTTCTTTTTGTTGCAAATTTGAAGGGGGTAATTCCAACTGACCATTCCCTAATTCCACCATTATTTGCTAGCTGACTGTCAAAACTAGGAGCAAGTGGTGCCTACTCTAAATATAAATCACACATACTAAAATATACAGTATCTCACAAAAGTGAGTACACCCCTCACATTTTTGTAAATATTTTATTATATCTTTTCATGTGACAACACTGAAGAAATTACACTTTGCTACAATGTAAAGTAATGAGTGTACAGCTTGTATAACAGTGTAAATTTGCTGTCCCTTTAAAATAACTCAACACACAGCCAATAATGATTAAACCGCTGGCAACAAAAGTGAGTACACCCCTAAGTGAAAATGTCTAAATTGAGCCCAGTTAGCCATTTTCCCTCACCGGTGTCATGTGACTTGTTAGTGCTACAAGGTCTCAGGTGTGAATGGGGAGCAGGTGTGGTAATATAGGTGTTATCGCTCTCACTCTCTCATACTGGGTGACAATCACAGTAAAATGTTGCAAACAGAATCGCGGGATGCCTGATGTCCAAAGGAAGCACATGAGATATTTGCACGTTTTTACCTCGATTGTCGCCCCCATATGCCAAGATGTGAACAGAGCCTTATGGCTCAGCGGTCACTGTGCCCGAGGCGCCTGTTACTGAGGGAGCCACATTGATGGATACTGATGCTTGTTACAATAAACTTTTGTAAGTGCGTTGATTTTATTCTTATCTTAATCCAATAATATGGTGTTGCACTAGGAGCCTGTGCACTTTGTTTCACCTTATATTCCTTCTGGTCTCAGTGGAGTTTATGGGTGATGAATAATAAATGTGATTTAATAAGAATATTCATCCTAAGTACCTCACATATAAAATATCATACTCTGTCATTATATTTATGTGCATGGTTCCATTTCTGCAGATGCGTAAAAAGAAAATATTTGCCATTCATCAATATTATCGAAAGTACCGGTATAACCCCTTTTATCATCCAGAAGAAAAGTTCATTGGTCCCTACAATTAATCCACAGACACACATTTCAGGTAATGCTTTGTCTCTTGAGGCTAATCCAGTACTAAGCCAGCATAGGCAGCATTTTTTGTGTTTTACAGGTACTGTCTTTGTCATTTTAAATTTATAGAGACTTTTAACCTCTTGTCTATATGTGATGTTTAATCAGGGCTTTGGGGATTATTACTGATACATATTTAGCATGTTGGCTTGTAAAATATTGCTCTACTGCCACCTGATGTCTCACATATTGTATCTATGTAGTATGAACTAGTGAGCTCCAATTCATCTTAATGTTAACAATCTGTTGTTTTCAAAAATTATTTTTCTCAACCGCTGTATAAATAATTGTAATTTTTTTTGTACTGATGATTATTTTTCTATGTACTTCTTTTGATTACCAACATTTTGCACTGTACCGTTTTTTGTTTTATACCTAATAAAAAAAGTTTGTAAACAAAAATAATGTTTCTGTTTGGTAATATACTGTCTGATATTTACTGTATATAAATACTGTATTAAAGTTGAAGAGGAACTCCAGCCTCTCTGGGGAAACCCTCAGTTGCCCCATTTCCGCACAATACCTGATCCTCAGCTCTGGGCAGAATTCGGAATCAAAACCCTCAGAGACATAATGCCCAATGGGGAACTGATGTCTTTTGCCCTTATGTCAAGGACATATGGATTCCCGGGATGGATGTTTTTCCGATATGCACAGTTACGCCACGCGACTAGGGCACAATTTCCTACCCCTCCTCTCCTACAATTAGACCCGTTGGAAGATCTGCTTTCTAGCAGTGACCTAACAAAGCCCCTGTCAGCTATATATACCACGCTGCTCCCTAGGGAGATACCCAAGATGGACAGGCTATGGAATACCTGGAAATCAGATATTCCCACTTTGGAAAGGGAGGACTGGGAAACCTGTCTGGAACAAGGCCCCAAACTGGTAATATCAGCCGGAGATAAACTGACACAAACTAAATTTTAACACAGGATTTACTTTACGCCGGCAAGACTATCCAAAATATACCCTGATAGGGATCCACATTGCCCTAAATGTCGAACTCAGATAGGCACGTTTATACACATGTTTTGGGACTGTCCTGCATTGTCAAAGTTCTGGTTGGGAGTGTATGATCATTTGAATGTTAGAATGGACCTTTCTGTTCCAAAAACACCTGAGATAGCCCTCTTGGGAATACACGAGGATGAACACAGGACACATCATAGTAAAATTCTAATCTCTATCTATTATGCTAAAAAGGAGATCCTTGCTGGCTGGACCTCGGCTAACCCTCCGACCCTCTCCTCCTGGGAAAAGAGAGTAAACACTGCTTTGCCCCTCTACAGGCTGACGTATATTAGTCGGGGATGCCCCTGGAAGTTCTACAAGGTTTGGCTACCATGGATTGGTGGATGATACTGCCCTTGGTTCTCTCACCTGGGTGTCGGGTCACTGGGTTATGGGTGGGAGGGGATGGATGACCCTGTGGTCATGTTGCTATAAGGATGTAACTAAACTATTACACGCTTTCTTCTCTGGTTTAGTAGACGCCTCTCATGACTCCTTATCTATTGATGTAACGACAAGCCTGATAGGCATACCAAGCATGATCAACAATCCACTACCAAATGTGTTTATATAGCTGCATTGGATACAGTAGGTTAAATCTTATGTGAGTAAGAGTCTACCTATAGTCGATTATATGATCCGTTTTTCCATGTACCTGCCTACACATGTCCTGTTTTATTTACCTTCTTTTTTTCTGTACTGCATTTTATACTTTTCAATAAAGCACTCCTGATTGTTAAAAAAAAAAAGTTGAAGAGGAACACATAAAAATAAATAATCTAGTTCAGTTGTGTATTTAATAAAAAGTTAGAATACTGCTATCAGAACTGCCTGAAATCTCTTTTTATATATAACAACCCTGCACAGCAGAAATCATACTGAGATCGAAAGGGTATGCGCTGTAATCCTTTCTACTTTTATATTTTTGCAGAGTGCTGTTAAAACAAAATGTCTTCAGGTACTGGATGCTGCAGGGAGAGGTAGAAGGCCCTCAGAAAGAGGGAAACAAAGGGAGGACCTAAACAATGTGCAGGTTTTGTGCGGGTTAGCTGCGTTTTTCCATAGACTTCTATTATAGCCCACAGTTTTGGTACAGTTTCAGAAAGCGCACCAAATATGAAGGACCTCATAGAAGTCTATAGAAAAGCACAGTTAATCCACACAAAAAACCCTGGTTAGCTTATGATTAAGCACAGCAGGGCAGTGTGAAAGCTGCCTAAAATCTCATATAAGCTTTACCATGGTAATGTAATTTTTAAATGAATTGACAATATTCTTACCTATTGATCCTACCATGAAGGTCCTTGTTCTAATACTTATTGTTATAGGGGCTCTGTCCGCACCTTTCCTGCATTGTCACCCTGTTACACAATGTTCACAATGCAGCCTAAAAGTGGTCTTTTCAGTACAGATTACACAAACACTTTGCAATGTTGTCACCATCAGAAGTGTCACCTCACCATCATTGCTGGCGTTTATATAGATAGGAATTGGCTTCAAATAGGCTATTGGATATCAGCAGCAGTTAAATGCAATAAATTGTGGACAGGTAAAAAACAGCTTTTGTTCAAAAAAATTCATTTTCACACAAAGTTTGAGAGCAGACAACAAAATCCAATTGCGTCAATTCCGACCGTGTGTGGACAATTCCGACGCACAAAGTGCCACGCATGCTCAGAATAAATTCGGAGACGGAACAGCTCGGTCTAGTAAAATTAGCGTTCGGAATGGATTTAGCACTTTCGTCAGGCTGCAATGTTTTAAATTGTTTAATGCAGCGCACTTTCTTCTTCTTTATAATGCTAGAAAAATTAAGTCGTTTTGCTGCTCATATTCACACAGACTTCTCACAAACTTCTTTCTTTATTATTTCTTGTGATTTCATCAATATAATATTTTTATTTGTCACATCTTCCGAAAAAATAATATTTTTGGGATGTTTTTAGATTAAATTTTTTTTTTGGATTTTTTAAAATCCTGATCTTGTGTTTTATTCTTAATTTTTATTTTATTTTTTGCTCCAGAATAGTTTGGTGTGTGTTTTGTGTGTCAAGTTACCACAACACCATTATTATCTTGTATTATTTAATCTCAGGGAGGTTGCTTGGTGTTGGTGTCACTTGTTAATTTCACATTGTATTTTTGTAATGTACCTGCCTCCTCACAAACAAACTGTCCTTTTTGAATGAAAACACACATAGGCGAGTATAATAAATCAAACCAAAAATTTATGAAGGGCTCATAACTAAAGAAAGAGGGAGGCAATGCTGGAGAAACAGCAGAAGTTGGCGAAGCCTTTGGCCCCCAGGGCACACATCAATTATTTCCAGGCAAAATTGGTGGCCTGAGGAGTCCTTATCTAAGGGAGTTCAATCTGGTCCAGAACTCCAAGAGAATAATGAACAGCAGCAGATGACATATCTCTCCCCTGTGGCTGTGGTCATACAAGAGCCTACATTTTTTGTCAAACCAGACTGAACACAGAGCCATCACTCTCTGGTCTTCCTTCCACGCTTCCTTCCATGCTGTGTCTGTGGTGGTGGAGTTGTGGCAGGAGGAGGAGGATGATGCAACTCACTCAGGTGGGTATTGGGTGTGATTTCGCCCCTCAACCCCTCATTTAATGTTTGATAAATGAGTTCCTCACACATGAGGCGTGGGCCCTCCTGCATGTCCTGCAGTTTGGTGGCAGCCATGGAGGCAAAGGCCTCTTCACGAGTGGGGGTGGCTCTCAGGGACGCAGAAGCCTCCTGAATCAGCCTGAGCGCTGAATCCTGCATGTTACTCCCCTTCCTGGGTCTTTTGTTTGGAAGGCGGAGGGGAGGGACCTGCGATTCTGTCAGGATCCTACTGGGCCCGGCCTTCTTCTGGCTGCCACTTAGCCCCGCCTCCTCCTGGCTGCCACTAACCCCCGCCTCCTCCTGTGTGCCATATTCCACAGCCTCCTCATGTGTGCCACATTCCACAGCCTCCTCCTGGCTGAGGTCTTCCTGTGTATCAAAAAGGGACATAGTTTTAGTTTTTTTCTTCATCAATCACACACAATTTTCACCTCAGGACTGTTGCAAATTGAATGTTAACAAATATAACAGACTATCATTCTGAGCCCAGCATTTTTCTTTCTTATCCCAATTATTTTTGCCCACTACTGTCTATTGATATGTAAAACACTTTATTAAATCAGCAATTAGTGATCAATAATTACATCTAGTAAACATAATTTATTTATTGACCAGAAATCTGTAGAACAATGCTATACCTGGCTCCAGCTGGGCTCCTCCACTTCTTCCTGGCTGGAAGTCCCAGGTTGGACATCGGAAGCTTCAGCTGGGGTGGAAGATAGGGTGGAAGGAAGAATGGAAGGAAGGGTTGAGAGGGATTCCCTGACTTCAACCTGGTCTGACAGAAATCGCAGTCTCTCATAGTACCACAGCCTGGGGACATAAACGTCATCTGCTGCAGCTCCGGATCTCTGGGAATCCTGGACCTTCTTGAGCTCCCTAAGATAAGTGCTCCTTAGGCCACCAATTTTGTCTTTTAACTAGGGGATGGTTGCTGTGGGGACCACCGGCTTCACCAACTCCAGCGTTGCCTATCTCTTTTGTTTATGATTATAATGCGGATGTTTCACCTGCCACAGACAGGACAGCTCCCTGTACTTGTCTATGAACAGGGGGAGGAAGTTGTGGTCATTGAAGCCATCCATTTTATCTGCAATACACAAGGCAAACCCTAATTTCAGGCTAAAGTCTCCTAATCTTGTCCCAATATAGGCCTCAATCTATAAGCAGTATAGGCCCAGGTTTAAATGTTACCTTCGTTATCACGATCGGTGCTTCCGATACTCCTTCCTCCGCTCACAGATCGTACGTACTACGCACGCGTGTTACGCTTTATATACACTGTGCATGCGTGAAACTCCGCCCGCCCCTGACGTTCTTTCTAGTCGATTCCCCGCCCCTTCTCGTTCGGCTCAGTGAGGATGAGCACATGGTGGAGACACAACAGGTGCGTGCTAATTACAGCAACGAGGAGGAGGAGGAAAGCCAGGAGCCAGAAATGTCAGGATCCCCGAGGAGACGATTTAAGGCCTCAAATGTGTCCTTTGTGGGGATGGTGGAGATGGTGGACATCTTGAAGAGGGCCGACTATGAAGGGAAGTATGGACCTTACCCCAACCCCAATGTCAGAAAGGCCAAGATCATGGCGAAAGTTGTGAAGAGTCTGCACCGAAATTTTGGGGTACGACAATCCAAGGATCAACTCGGGAAGTGGTGGTCCGACCTCAAATTAAGGGAGCACGATGAGTATAGAAGGATCAGGAGAGTGCTGCAAAAAAGTAAGTAGTTGTCCTGTGTTCCTATTCTTTATTTTTATTTTGTTCGTGCTGCTCCATGTGCTTTTCTTTACTGTTGTACAGTTTAAAATGAAATATATACAAAACAATTCAGCGCTGCCCTGAAAAGAAAAAGAACAAGCAGCTAACACAACCAACAAGGTATAACAAAAGAGAAAAAGCAAAATAAGTGTAGCGCTAATAGAATGAATGTCCAATGTGGAAAAGAGTATAGAATAAATAGTTCAAATGTAAATCATAAAAAATCATCCGTATATATATAGATGTGGAGTCTTCAACGAACTGAACACTTCAAGGAGAAGTACGGCATCTGAGATTAAAATAAACACACCACCACCTAGAGATGAAGAGGCTTACCGGATGGGATGGACCCAAAGGGCATATGCCGAGTTGGGTCGGATAGGCCTGGGTGGTGAGTGGTTTGGAACGACCGGGAGACGATGCTTGTGGATTGACCCGCTTGATGCTGTATCCCTCTGAACGGAGGGAGCCGGAACCAGGGGAAGCAATATAGATGAAACAAGCCAAGCGTTGTCGTATCCCTCGGAATGAAGTTAAAAAGCCAAACGATGGTGTGGACAAATGGGGAAAAAGAAGGAATGGCCACATAGTGTGAATCCGTAAAAAATTGTGATTTATTGAAATAAAAAGATATACACTCACATGTAAATCCAAATAAAACAGCGCTGAGAAAAAGTGGCGACAGTGGGGTCCTACCCAACGTGTTTCGTCTTCATAGATGTTGTCTGGGGGGTTCCCCCCACTGCAGCCACCAAAGTTTATATAGGGGGTCCAACTAGAATGATGGGAATCAGCTCCACGACTGTGAAAACATCACTTCCGGTTTCTGGCCATAATGGCCGCCCGGCGTGCGTTCCACGCCTCACCATGGGCACCGGAAGTGAATGAAACAACATGTGAGGTTAACTGCACAAAAAGTCAATAATAATCATAGCTGGCAAGTAGTGCAATGTGCAATCTATAGAGAAGATTATGTGCAGTGTATAAAAATGCGGCTGTGATAAATGAAACCGTTCGGTAAGAACGGTAGGAATATACACAGAATGCGGTGGTATACTGCGCATGTGCGTGGTGCGTGTAATGTGCGTGCGCAGTGAGAAAGCCGAGTGACGTCGAAGTGAAGGCTGACCTCAGTTGAAGAGGTGACGGCAGCAGCGTGCAGTGCATGATGGGCGTGCACAATGGCAAAAAAAGAAGACGCCAATGTGGGAGCAAGCCACAATGACAGCGCGAAGCCGCGGAGGCACAAAGCGCGCATGCGTGTTAAAAAACGTCCGTATGTTGATATAGAGACAGACGTGAATTAAGGCAGTGTAGGCATCTCTGCCTGACAACATCCTGCACATAACCCAGAAATACAAAAAGTGAATGGGAAGTGCATGTGATGGTCCCAAAGCAAAAAAGTTTGAATTAGTGCATGTTCATGTTAAAGAAAATAAATATAGGCATGTGGATAAAAAACTGTTATCAGTGAAAAAATGAAAAAATATGACATACACTAATAACGATGAAGTGCCATGTATATAGAACATGTATAAAAAAGAAAAAAGGGGAAAATATAAAAATCCTTATATGAAGCCATGTATGAATACGCAATGGTGGAGTAGACTCCCATGTTAGGATGCATAAGAAAATGACAAAAATGCACCCATACAGTAAACACAATTGTGACAATATACAATAAAAATTGAGACACTAGAAAAACCGGCCTAAAAAATTTGGCCTAAAAAATTATTTGTACTTATACAGTAAACGCAAAGTATATATATATAAACAGGAGAGAAAGCAGAAACCAAAGGAACATTAAGCTTTGTTGATAAAAGCATTAACGTCTAATTCGACGTTCATACCTAGTGGGAAAAGAGTGCGGAGTTCATGAATCCAGAAGGTCTCCAGACGGGAGACACCCCTATTCATGGCACCGCCCCTCCAAGGGGGCACATATCGATCTATCACGACAAACTGGGTCCCCTCCATAACACGATTATGTTGTAATTTATAATGTCGGGGGACAGTGTGTTTAGTGTCCCCGCTTTTTATGAGGGCAATGTGTTCCGCCACTCATATAGCAAAAGAGCGAATGGTGCGGCCCACATATTGTTTCCCACAGTGACATGTAATTAGGTATACGATGTAACTGGTGGAACAAGTACAAAACTGTTTAATGGAATATCTTTTATGGGTAACTGATGATGCAAATGACACAGTTTTCCTTCCGATGCCTGAATTGTGTTGACACACAATGCATTTCTTGCATGAGTAGAATCCTTCCATCTCATGGAAAAGTGGCTGTCGTATAGGAGGATTAATAATATTAGGAGCAATTATGCTCTGTAGCGTAGGGGCTCCTTTAAAGATGACCCTCGCCCTATCGGGCAAAACTGTGCCTAAGACTCTATCATTCCTAAGAATGTCCCAATGCTTGGAAAGAATGGCTTTGACTTGCCTATGTTGGTTAGAAAAAGAGGTCAACAAAGACCACCTGAAGATCTCACTCTGTTCTTTTTTGGGCCTTTCCTCCAGAAGCGATTCCCTATTGGTTTTGAGAGCATGTTGAAGCTCGCGATCCACAAGCTGGGGGTCATAATCCTTATCTACGAACTTAGCCCTCAAGAGTGCAGATTGCACCTTGAAGGTATCAATATTTGAACAGTTTCTTCGTAATCTGAGGAATTGACTCCGTGGCACAGAATCAAGCCACGACCGATGATGACAGCTATCAGGTGGTATGAAGCTGTTCCGGTCAGTAGCTTTGAAGTGGGTCTGGAGCTGAAAATTACCATTATAAATCTCGATTTCTAGGTCCAAAAAATGTATCTTATGTTTACTAGCTGTGTAGGTTAGGGAGATGCCCCAATCATTATCATTCAGATGCTCAAAGAATGAATCGAGTGATTCAGCGCTCCCCTTCCATAGGAGGAGGATGTCGTCAATGTACCGTGCCCATATAATGAGGGAAGGGTCCCTGTTGGTATAGACGACATCCTCCTCCCACTTCGCCATAAATAAATTGGCAAGGCTGGGGGCGAATTTAGCGCCCATAGCCACGCCGCATAGTTGAAGGTAGTATTGCTGGTCAAACCAGAAATAACTTCGCTTGGTGGCGAACTCTAATGCCCCGTACACACGGTCGGATTTTCCGATGGAAAATGTCCGGTCGGAGCATGTTGTCGGAAATTCCGACCGTGTGTGGGCTCCATCGGACATTTTCCATCGGATTTTCCGACACACAAAGTTGGAGAGCAGGAGATAAAATTTTCCAACAACAAAATCCGATCGCGTCAATTCCGACCGTGTGTGTGGCCTGTTCCGACGCACAAAGTGCCACGCATGCTCAGAAGAAATTCCAAGACGGAACAGCTCGTTCTGGTAAACTTAGCGTTTGCAATGGATACAGCACTTTTGTCACGCTGCAATGTTAAAAATGGTTTAATACAGCGCACTCTCTTCTTCTTTATAATGTGACAAGAATTAAGTAGTTTTGCTGCTCATATTCACACACACTTCTCACAAACTTATTTCGTTACTATTTATCGTGATTCCCTCAATATATTTTGATTTCTCACATCTGACAACATATTTTTGTATATTTTTTATATATTTTTTGGCTTTAATGTAGATTTTTTTTTTGTGTTTGTATTATTGTTGTCCCTTGTTAATTTCACATTGTACTTTAGAAATGTACCTGAATCGTCACCAACAAACTGTCATTTTTGGATGAAAACACACACAGGGGAGTAGAATTTACCCAAAAAATTTTATTAAGGGGTCACAACTAAACAAAGAGGGAGGCAACGCTGGAGAAACTGCAGAAGTGGGTGAAGCCTTGGACCCCCAGGGCACACATCAATAATTTGAAAGCCAAATTGGTGGCCTGAGGAGTCCTTATCTAAGGGAGGGCAGTCTGGTCCAGAAGTCCCAGAGATCCGGAAAGCAGCAGATGACATCTGTGTCCCCAGGCTGTGGTCATACGAGAGACTGCAGCTTCTGTCAGACCAGACTGAACCCAGGGCCATCACTCTTTGGTCTTCCTTCCACGCTTCCTTCCACGCGGTGGCTCTGGTGGTGGAGTTGTGGCAGCAGGAGGAGGAGGATGGTCCAACTCAATGACATCCGTCTTGGGTGTTAGTTCCCCACTCACCCCCTTACGTAGGACTTTGTACAGAAGGTCCTCACAGAGCCTGCGTTGACCCTCCTGCATGCCCTGCAATTTGGTGGCAGCCATGCAGGCAAAGGCCTCTTCAGGAGTTGGTAAGGCTCGGAGGGATGCAGAAGCCTCCTGGATCAGCCTGAACGCTGAATCCTGCACGGGACTCAGAGTGGCCTTCCTGGCTCGTTTATATGGCAGGCGGAGGGGAGGAACCTGAGACTCAGTCAGGCTGCGACTTGTCCCAGGCTTTTCTTGGCTGCCACTTAGCCCCACCTCCTCCTGGCTGCCACTAATACCCGCCTCCTCCTGACTGCCACATTCCACAACCTCCTCCTGGCTGAGGTCTTCCTGTGTATGAAAAAGGGACATAGTTTTAGTTTTTTCTTCATCAATCACACACAATTTTCACCTCCTGACTGCTGCAAATTGAATGTTAACAAATATAACAGACTATCCTTCTGAGCCCAGCATTTTTCATTTGTGTCCCAATTTTGGGTGCCCACTACTGTCTATTGATATGTAAAACACTTTTTTCAATCAGCAATTAGTGATCAATAATAACATCTAGTAAACATCATTTCTTTATTGCCCAGAAATCTGTAGAAGAATGCTATACCTGACTCCAGCTGGGCTCCTCCACTTCTTCCTGGCTGGAAGTCCCAGGTTGGACATCAGAAGCCTTAGCTGGGGTGGAAGGAAGAGTGGAAGGAAGAGTGGAGAGTGATTCCTTGACTTCAGTGTGGTCTGACAGAAATCACAGTCTCTCATAGTACCACAACCTGGGTACATAAACGTCATCTGCTGCAGCTCCGGATCTCTGGGAATCTGTGACCTTCTTGCGCTCCCTAAGATATGTGCTCCTCAGGCCACCAATTTTAGCTTTTAAATAAGGGATGGTTGCTGTGGGGACCACCGGCTTCACCAACTCCAGCAGTTTCTCCAGCGCTGCCTGCCTCTTCTGTTTGTGATTATAGTGGGGGTGTCTCACTTGCCACAGACAGGGCAGCTCCCTGTATTTGTCAATGAACAGGGGCAGGAAATTGTGGTCATTGAACCCATCCATTTTCTCTGCAAGACACAACACAAGACAAACCCTAAGGTCAGGCCAAACTCCCCTAATCTTGTTACAATATAAGCTTCCATTTCGAAGCAGTATAGGCGCAAGTTTAGATCTTACCTTCGTTATCAAGATCGGCGTCTCCGATGCTCCTTCCTCCGCTCACAGATCGTACGTAATATGCACGTGTGTTACGCTTTATACACACTGCGCATGCGTATAACTCCGCCCGCCCCGGATGTTCTTTCTAGTCTATTCCCCGCCCCTTTTCGTTCGGCGCAGTGGGGGAAGAGCACATGGCGGATAGACAGCAGGTGCGTGCTAATTGTAGCAACGAGGAGGTGGGGGAAAAAGAAGGCCGGAGCCTGAAACGTCCCAATCCAGAAGGAGATTTAAGGACTCAAATATGTCCTTTGGGGAGATGTTGGAAATGATGGACATCCTGAAGAAGTCCGACTATGATGGAAAGTATGGGCCTTACCCCAACCCCAATGTCCGAAAGGCCAAGATCATGGCGAAAGTGGTCAGGAGTCTGCACCGGAATTTCAGGGTACGACGATCGAAAGATCAGCTCAGGAAGCGGTGGTCGGACCTCAAATTACGAGAACATGAGCAGTACAGAAAGATGCGGAGAGTGCTGCAAAAAAGTAAGTAGTTGTGCTGTGTTCCTATTCTTTTTGTGTTTATTACGTTCGTGCTGCTCCATGTGCTTTTAGGAACTGTTGTACAGTTTAAAATGGCAACTTTCATGTTCATGGGCACATTATACGTTCTGATCAAACATTTTTCGTCCAAACTATAAAATATCATTGTTTAGGCCATATGCATTTGGCCACCATTTTGACGCCCTATACTTGTCTTCAAAGAATTGGATTGTGTAGATGGCTTTGTTACTAGAATGAAATGCAAACTAGATTATGTGTAAGGAGAGGACACTCAGCAGCTGTTTTCACATCTGGACACTGGAGCACTAGTGTGGGACAAAAGAACACCATTTTTATTAAGGGGCCACACAGGTGCTCCAGTGTATACTATAGGGGGTGTCTCCATCTGTGAAGCTTGTACAAAACAGGTAAAGTATTGCAGCTTGACAAAGGACACTAAAAAAGCTACATCTTGGAACTCTGCTAAAATAGACAATTGTACCCCACTTCCAAGCAATGTTTCATCTTTATAGTTCTGCCATCAAATATCTATGTGCTAAGTATACCATTTTTGCTTTACATAGGGGATAAAAGACTCAGAGGACACCCCTCATCCGAGGAGACCAGAGCCCCCCCCCTCTGGAAGAAGGGGAAATCCCCACAACACAAGCTGAGCAGGAGGAGGAAGACGTGGTGGAACTAGTCACCACAACAGGTGAGTGTCTGCGACCACAGGCTCAGATAAGAGATGGATGGCGGCATTTTTTTTAGACCTAATTTATTTTGGGGTTCCTCTCTTTTTAGGTGATCGTGAGGTTTTGGATCCAGATCCTTTCACATCCGAAAATGCCCAGATCTTGATCGGGGAGATCATGGGGTGTAATTTACAATTGGAAATCATCAAGCAAAACATCAATGATGTTATTCCAAAAAATAAAAAAAATCATTGATGTTTTGGGGCAAGTTTAAAGCCCCTCAAAATCACTTTCTTCTTTTGTGTGCTACAATGTGTGAAATGTTTTTGTGATTTTTCCCAAAGCCAAATTTGGAGGATGCACAAAGTGTGTCAACATGTGCGATCTGCCATCACGGGAGATCAATGGACGCGTTTTGGGGGTGCAACCCCTTCCTCAATTATAAAGTAGCTGAGAGGAAGGGCTTGCTCCCCCAAAACACATCCTTTGATCCCCGTGATGGCAGCTAGAACATGTTGACATTGGCAAAATTGTGTGCATCTTCCAAATTTGGCTTTTCCAGGGGTGATTTCCCCCCATCTGAACGCAATATCAAACACAGTTCCTAAATACTCATGTATGATATTGCCTTCAAGTTCTACCAAATGTGAACTTTGTAAGTTCAAGATTTGTGTCTTTCTTGTTGGTTTTACACATACCTGTTTTATGTAAAATGGACATTTTGAGTTTTGATAATGCCACCACAAAAATTGGTATACCACAAACATGTTGTTTTTTTTCTAAACCTTTGGTAAATACACATGTGATTGTGCAGGTATTAAAAAGATTGTTAATCAAGAATGTGTGGATTATTGTCTCAACGCTACAACACTTTTGGGGTGATGTAATTGCTGTTTTCATTGCAAATGGGGGTTATTTACTAAGGGCAAATCCTCTTGGCACTACAAGTGCAGTTTCAGTGCATTTGCAAGTGCACTTGTAGTGAAATGTGTTTTTGCATTTATGAAATAACAGCCAACAGTGCTTTGTATAAGGTTACACAATCACGACATTTTCTGCACTCAAAACATTTCTGTCAGGGTCAGCTAAAACAAACACAAGCAGTAAATGTCCACCAAGAATTTCTTTTTTTGTTTTATTATAAAAAGGCTTCACAGATTGTCTGGCATATTGATAGCCCCCCTACCCGCAAAGAACTCCAGGTAGCGTAACCGGACATCACGGGCACTCAGGGAGGGCAAGCCAGGACGGCCACTTTCAAGCGCCGTCAGTGTGGTTTGATATAGGATTCCGGCCTCAGGCCCAACTGAGCCAGCATAGTTGGCCGAATGTTTCCTTAAAAAGTTATGGAGAACACAGCACGCCAGTATAATATGGTTCAGTTTATACTCCGCCATATGGATGGGTGTCAGAAATAGTCGGAACCGGTTGGCCAGGATTCCAAATGTGTTCTCCACCACTCTTTGGGCTCTGGCCAGCCGGTAATTAAAAACCCTCTGTTCCGGGGTGAGGGTCCTCATTGGGAATGGCCGCATCAGGTGGTCCCCCAGCGCAAACGCTTCATCAGCAACGAACACAAATGGGAGTCCGTCCTCTGGAGCTGGCAAGTCCAAGCTGCCATTCTGGAGACGCCTGTAAAACTCCGTCTGGGCGATGACTCCACCATCGGACATCCGGCCATTCTTCCCCACGTCCACATACAAGAAGTCGTAATTAGCCGACACCACCGCCAACATCACTATACTATTAAACCCCTTGTAATTATAATAGTACGACCCCGGGTTGGGTGGTGGGACGATGTGGACGTGTTTCCCATCAATTGCCCCTCCGCAGTTAGGAAAGTCCCACCGCTGGGCAAAGGGGGAGGCCACAGTCTGCCATTCCTGTGGCGTGGAAGGAAACTGTTGAGGAAAAAACAATAAACATTACTATTTTTACTCAGAAACATGGCAAGCAGATTATACACAAACATTATGAGGCAACCTCCAGATAGCATTTACTAAGGGGAATTTAACAAGGCCAAAGTATAAGGTACACCTATCATTATCCCCCCCCCCCCCTCTCATGGGCCATTTCTAACATTATGGGGTGTGTGGAAATCTTGGACAGGTAACCCTCTTCACTTCATGAGAGATGAATGCCTAAATAATGGGTATTACTTTGAACAGCCCCTCCTTAGTTACACTAATGGCAGACCACTGGACAGGTAAAAAGTGTCATAATACAAAGATATAAATACACATTGTACACATTTGAGCACATTTGGACATTCTGCTATTACCTGTCAAGATAATAATAGGATACAAAAACTTTAAACAGAACCATTGGAAAGTATACAGGCAGGCCCTTGCACTACATGCTTTGGGGAATTCATCCATACATCTGAGCACTAAAGAGGTGGATATAGTGTGTATGGGTTTGGCAAAGTCAGCAGATAGATGATTGAGGATAGAGCTGACTCTATTGGGATCAGCTGACTTAGCAGTTGGGGGAGGGAGGGTTACTAAAAATTTTTGGGGGACACCACAAAACAAAAACCTCTGGCACTCTGCCTGATTTTAAATCAAAAATAACATTTCCAAACATTTTAGGGGGTGTTTGGGGTAAAGCACTACTATGAAGCTGATAAAATACATTGTTAAGTGACTACATGAGGTGAATATAGGGCAGGAGACACCATGCTGGGGAGGTTATTGAAGGGCAAATATGTATGAAGGACCTAAAATAATAATTACCTAAAAATCCAGCATGCATGAGGACAAAGGGGACATTCACAGCATATTACAATCATGGTAATTAGGGAATGAGGAAAGAAATACAATATATTAGCAAACATTCAATACAATAAAATGTGATATAAAAGGATAAAAATCTTACCTTCATATACTCCCTTCTGCAGGACCTGGATGATGGCAGAACAGGTCTCTGGGATAATGATACCCAGAGCCTGGGGGGAGATGCCTGTCGAGAACTTCAAGTCCTGCAGACTTCTCCCTGTGGCCAAATACCGCAGGGTAGCGACCAACCTCTGCTCCGGAGTGATGGCTTGCCTCATGCAGGTATCCTGCCTGCTGATATAGGGGGTCAGCGAAGCCAACAAACGGTGAAACACGGGGTCCGTCATCCTGAGAAAGTTCCTGAAACCATCAGGATTATTCTCACGGATCTCACGGAGCAAAGGCATATGAGAGAACTGGTCACGCTGAAGCAACCAATTCTTGGTCCATGAACTCCTCCCCACCCTGTTCATGGACTGGACTTGTGTCAAGGTCAGGACCCCAACACCAAGCCCCCGCATAGCACGAACTCTACGAGAAGTACGCATACGAAACATGGCTAGAAAACGGTCGGCTGCTCAGAACGAAGTAACAGAACGCACTGAAGAACAGCAAAGCCTGTGAAGAGAGACCTGAAAAACAGTAACGAACGAACAAGAATACAATGACTACTTAAAGTCACGCGGAACTTGCTTGCACGCACTGAAGAGCAGATACAAACCCACAAGCACAAACTGAACGGCAGAAAACGATCTGAAAGCCACGAGTCTGAAAAAGCGCGAATCGTCTCTCACCAAACTTTTACTAACACGAGATTAGCAAAAGGAGCCCAAAGGGTGCCGCGCTTGGTTCTGAACCGGCCTTTTCTAGTCTTTGTGCGACCGTGTGTAGACAAAATAAGTTTGAGCCAACATCGGTCGGAAAAAATCCTAGGATTTTGTTGTCGGAATGTCTGAACAAAGTCCGACCGTGTGTATGCCCTATAATAGTTCCATAATGAAGGAACACTGGAAAGGAGCAATTCTCGACTCTTTTTCTAAAAAATACCGGACAGCTTCCAAGCCTTTATCTTGGGGTATACATGTATACAGGGAAGCCACATCAGCGGTGGCAATGATCATCCTGTAATTCTAAACTTTCCAGTAGACGTATGGTAGCCCCCGTGTCCTTCAAGTAGGAAGGCATACGCCTCACCAGAGGCTGTAGATAAAAATCAATATACCGGCCTATACGTGAGGTGACAGAGTCTATCCCACTCACGATATGCCGGCCGGGGGGTTGTACTGGATTTTTATGCACCTTGGGCAAATAGTAGATGGTTGGAACCCTAGGTGCCAAGGGAACCAAAAAGTCTCTCTCCTTTTTATTTAAAATCTTGTGGTCATAGCCCTTCTTTATGATGGCAGTTAGCTCTCTCTTAAATACAGTGGTGGGATTATTCGGCATTATCTTATATGTATCAGGTTCGTTAAGAATCCTATACATCTCGGTTATATAGTCCTTTTTATCTAAAACAACGATGCCACCACCCTTGTCAGCCGGACGGATGACGAGGTCCTTTTGTGAACACAAAGACCTTAAGCCCGTATTGGACAGAGGGTGGCGGCGTAAAGATTTGTCTGGAAGTTCGGATAGATCTTTGAGGACCAAATCCCTAAAAATACCAATAGCAGGCGCCATGGGGACAGGTGGGGTAAACAGTGAAGGGTTGGACAGGCCGGAATGAACGGTCCCAAATGTAGAGCTACTCTCACTTCTCACAGGGTTAGAAATGAGGTAGCGCTAAATATGTAACTTGTGTATGTATTTGTGGATATCAATAAAGGTGCCAAACCTATCCAACTTCTTCGGCGGGGCAAATTTCAGTCCTTTATCAAGAACAAATAGTTCCTCCGTAGTTAGTGGCTTGGCACTCAAATTGAAATCTTCAGGTGGTCTTTGTTGACCTCTTTTTCTAACCAACATAGGCAAGTCAAAGTCATTCTTTCCAAGCATTGGGACATTCTTAGGAATGATAGAGTCGTAGGCACAGTTTTGCCCGATAGGGCGAGGGTCATCTTTAAAGGAGCCCCTAAAAGATATTCCATTAAACAGTTTTGTACTTGTTCCACCAGTTACATCGTATACCTAATTACATGTCACTGTGGGAAACAATATGTGGGCCGCACCATTCGCTTTTTTGCTATAAGAGTGGCAGAACACATTGCCCTCATAAAAAGCAGGGACACTAAACACACTGTCCCCCGACATTATAAATTACAACATAATCCTGTTATGGAGGGGACCCAGTTTGTCATGATAGATCAATATGTGCCCCCTTGGAGGGGCGGTGCCATGACTAGGGGTGTCTCCCGTCTGGAGACCTTCTGGATTCATGAACTCCGCACTCTTTTCCCACTAGGTATGAACGTCGAATTAGACGTTAATGCTTTTATCAACAAAGCTTAATGTTCCTTTGGTTTTTGCTCTCTCTCCTGTTTATATATATATATACTTTGCGTTTACTGTATAAGTACAAATAATTTTTTAGGCCAAATTTTTTAGGCCGGTTTTTCTAGTGTCTATATTTTTCTTGTATATTGTCACAATTGTGTTTACTGTATGGGTGCATTTTTGTCATTTTCTTATGCATCCTAACATGGGAGTCTACTCCACCATTGCGTATTCATACATAGCTTCATATGAGGATTTTTATATTTTCCCCTTTTTTCTTTTTTATACATGTTCTATACACATGGCACTTCATCGTTATTAGTGTGTGTCATATTTTTTCATTTTTTCACTGATAACGGTTTTTTACCCACATGTCTATATTTATTTTCTTTAACATGAACATGCACTAATTCAAACTTTTTTGCTTTGGGGCCATCACATGCACTTCCCGTTCACTTTTTGTATTTGCGGGTTATGTGCAGGATGTTGTCAGGCAGAGATGCCTACACTGCCTTAATTCACGTCTGTCTCTATATCAACATACGGACGTTTTTTAACACGCATGCGCGCTTTGTGCCTGTGGCTTGCTCCCACATTGGCGTCTTCTATTTTTGCCATTGTGCACGCCCATCACGCACTGCACGCTGCTGCCGTCACCTCTTCAACTGAGGTCAGCCTTCACTTCGACGTCACTCGGCTTTCTCACTGCACACGCGCATTACGCGCACCACGCACATGCGCAGTATACCACCGCGCTCTGTGTATATTCCTACTGTTCTTACCGAACGGTTTCATTTATCACCGCCGCATTTTTATGCAATTTTATACACTGCACATAATCTTCTCTATAGATTGCACATTGCACTTCTTGCCAGCTATGATTATTATTGACTTTTCGTGCAGTTAACCTCACATGTTGTTTCATTCACTTCCGGTGCCCATGGTGAGGCGTGGAACGCACGCCGGGCAGCCATTTTGGCCAGAAACCGGAAGTGATGTTTTCACAGTCGTGGAGCTGATTCCCATCATTCTAGTTGGACCCCCTATATAAACTTTGGTGGCTGCAGTGGGGGGAACCCCCCAGACAACGTCTATGAAGATGAAACGCGTCGGATAGGACCCCACTGTCGCCACTTTTTCTCAGCGCTGTTTTATTTGGATTTACATGTGAGTGTATATCTTTTTATTTCAATAAATCACAATTTTTTACGGATTCACACTATGTGGCCATTCCTTCTTTTTCCCCATTTGTCCACACCATCGTTTGGCTTTTTAACTTCATTCCGAGGGATACGACAACGCTTGGCTTGTTTCATCTATATTGCTTCCCCTGGTTCCGGCTCCCTCCGTTCAGAGGGATACAGCATCAAGCGGGTCAATCCACAAGCATCGTCTCCCGGTCGTTCCAAACCACTCACCACCCAAGCCTATCCGACCCAACTCGGCATATGCCCTTTGGGTCCATCCCATCCGGTAAGCCTCTTCATCTCTAGGTGGTGGTGTGTTTATTTTAATCTCAGATGCCGTACTTCTCCTTGAAGTGTTCAGTTCGTTGAAGACTCCACATCTATATATATACGGATGATTTTTTATGATTTACATTTGAACTATTTATTCTATACTCTTTTCCACATTGGACATTCATTCTATTAGCGCTACACTTATTTTGCTTTTTCTCTACAGTTTAAAATGGCAACTTTCATGTTCATGGACACATTATTTGTTCGTAGGAAACATTGTTCACTCGGCCTATAAAACACCATGTTTTGTCCAGATGCAGTTTAATACATTTTTTCTGGCGTACTTCTCTCAAAATAATTTTGGTGTCTAGATGGGTTTGTAACAAGAATGAAATGCAAACTAGATTCTGTGTAAGGAGAGGACACTCAGCAGCTGTTCACACTCCTGGACGCTGTAGCACTAGTGTGGGACACCAGAACACCCTTTTTATTAGGGGCACACACAGGTGCTCCAGTGTATACTATAGGGGTGTCTCCATCTGTGAAGCTTGTACAAAACAGGTAAGTATTCAAGCTTGACAAAGGAAAACAATATTTGTTCATCTTGGAACAATTGTGCCCCACTTCCAAGCAATGTTTCATATTCCTATCTCTGCCATGAAATATCTGTGTGCTAAGTATACCTATTTTTTTTTACATAGGGGAGAAAAGACTCGAAGGACACCACTCATCAGAGGAGACCACAGACCCCCCACCTCAGGAAGAAGGGGAAATCCCACAAAGCCAAGCAGAGGAGGAGGAGGGAGACGTGGTGGAAATAATCACCACAACAGGTGATTGTCTGCGACCACAGCCTCAGGTAAGAGATGGATGCCTGCATATTTATAATACATGGTGTGTTTTTGTTTCTATATTTTTAGGTGATCGTGATGTTGTGGAAGAAGGTCATTTCACCAGTGAAAGTGCCCAGATCCTGATCGGGGAGATAATGGGGTGTAATAGGGACTTGGAAAACATAAAACCAAACATCAATGACGTTCAAAACAAAATGAAGAACATCATTGATGTTTTAGGAAGAATTTAAAACCCTTCGAACTTTTTTTGACATATTCTCGAAAAGTCAAATTTTGAAGATGCACACAGTGTGTCAACATGTGCTATCTGCCATCACGGGAGATCAATGTATGCGTTTTGAGGGTGCAACCCCTTCCTCAATAATAAAGTAGCAGAGAGGAAGGGGTTGCACCCACAAAACACGTCCCTTGATCCCCCATGATGGCAGCTAGCACATGTTGACATTCAGCAATTTGTATGCAATATTTGGCTTTTCCAGGGGTGACATCACCCCATCTGAACGCAATATCATACACAGTTTGTAAATACTCATGTCTGATATTGCCTTTAATTTCTTTAAAAGTTGAACTTTGTAAATTTCAGATTTGTGTATTTCTTGTTGGTTTTAAACATGCCTGTTTTACCTTAAAAGGACATTTCTACTTTTATTAATGTGACCTAAAATTTTGTTATACAACAAACATGTTGGTTTGTTTAAAAAACCTTTTATAAATGCACATGTGATTGTGCTTGTAGTAAAAAGATTGATAATCAACAATGTGTGGCTTCTTCTTTCAATGCTCATAAACATTTTTTGTGGTAAAATTGGTGTTTTCAGTGACAATGGGGGTTATTTCCTAAGGGCAAATCCACTTTGCACTACAAGTGCAGTTTCAGTGCAGTCTCAAGTGCACTTGTAGTGCAAAGTGTCTTTGCCTTTAGTAAATAACACCCAATAGTGCTTTCTAATTTTACACAATCACGCCATTTTCATGACTCCCCAAATTTCAGTCATGGTCAGCTAAAAGAAACACAAGCAGTAAATGTAAGCAAATATTTGTTCAGTTTAAAAAATATTTTTATTTAAAAAATGTCTCAGACATTGTCTGGAATATTGATGGTCCCGCTAACCGCAAAGTATTCCATGTATCTTATACGGACCTCGCGGGCACTCAGGGGGGGCAAGCCAGGACGCCCAGCTTCAAGCTCCGTCAGGATTGGTTCATTGAGATTAATTCCAGCTTCAGGCCCAACTGAGCCAGCATAGTTCACAGAATTTCTTCTTAAAAAGTTGTGGAGAACACAGCAAGCCAGGATGATGTGATTGAGTTTATACTCCGCCATGTGTATCGGTGTAAGAAATAGGCGAAACCAGCTGGCCATTATTCCAAACGTGTTCTCCACCACTCTTCTGGCTCTGGCCAGCCGGTAATTAAAAACCCTCTGGTCCGGGGTGAGGGTCCTCATCGGAATTTGTAGATAGGGTTAAGTGGCCCCTATCGAGTTTGTCTGATAAGGAAGCAGCATGGCAGATAAAATTTTTTCCTTGTATAACTTCAGCCTCAAACCCGGCCACTGTGTGGAGGTGGAGGGCTTCATTCCGAAGGAATGTACAAGGTTTTTCATAAACTTGGGAACAGATGAAAAGAATGTAGTGATACACTTTGACATTCGATTTGACTTCCAAGGAGAAAAGCGCCTCATAGTCTTGAACTCGATTAAGGACGGTGTCTATGGAGAGGAGCAGAGGGAAACTGTATCGGTCTTCCCATTCAAGGATGGGTCGGACACCATGGTTTGCTTCCAATTTGAGCAAGACAAGATCATCATACAATTACTTACTGGCAAGCCTTTTCTCATTTCCAGTCCGCTTTCCCATAGAGGTAATCTCCTACTTGGCCATAGTAAACCTCCAGCCAATTTCCATCAGACTAAAATGAAGAATCCCACAATAGAGGAGCCGCCTGTCCCACGTGTCCATATCCAGGTTCTGTGAAATGACCATAGTGGATGAAAGGGGGAAGTTCTCTAATCATGTTTTGTAACCCCTCCCCCCCAATCTGCATTCTTTGCTGCTCATGTAGACATTGTGCTTTGCTCAGTACTATAAATGAATTGTATCCACATTTCAAATAAAATCCAATGAGCTCTAAAAATAGCGCCACTTGCCCCTATCTACAAATTTCTTTTACTTACCTCACCCCTTTTGGGGTTGCGTAAGGGGAGGCTGCAAGCCTAGGTCCGTGAGCGAGAAAATCTCTCTCCTTTTTATATCCTCATCGGGAATGGCCACATAAGATAGTCCCCCAGCGCAAATGCTTCATCCGCAACGAAGACGAATGGGAGTCCTTCCGCATTGTCTTCTGGAGGTGACAAGTCCAAGCTGCCATTCTGGAGATGTCTGTAGGACTCCATGTGGGCGATGACTCCACCATCTGACATCTGGCCATTCTTTCCCACGTCCATATACAGGAACTCGTAAGTACCTGACACCACCGCCAACATCACAATACTATTGAACCCCTTGTAGTTGTAATAGTATGACCCAGAGTTTGGTGGTGGGACAAGGTGGACATGTTTCCCATCAATTGCCCCTCCACAGTTAGGAAAGTCCCACTACTGGGCAAAGTGGGAGGCCATTCCTGTGGGTTGGAAGGAAACTGTGGAGTCAAACAAGAAAAAAAAATCATTTTGCACATAAAAATGGAAAGCAGATTAGACACAAACATTCTTGGCCAACATCAGTATTACATTTTTTTAGGGAGTATTTAAAGACAAAGGTGTAGGGTCCACCTATCAGATTCCTCCCCCCCTCTTATGGGCCATTTAAATAAATCTATGGGGGGAGATGTTTTGGACAGGTAACCCTCTCCACTTCATTGAGAGATGCCTAAATAATGTGTATTACTTTGGCCAGCCCCCCCCCCCTTACTTACAGTATGCGCAGCCCACTGGACAGGTAAGAAGTGTCATAATACAAAGAGATAAATACACACTGTGCACATTTTAGCACATTTTTACATTCTGATATTACCTATCAAGATAATAATAGGATACAAAAACTTTGAACATTACCATTTGAAAGTATTCAGGCAAGCCCTTGCACTACATGCTTTGGGGAATTCATCCATAAATCTGACCACAAAAGAGGTGGGTATAGTGTGTATGGGTTTGGCAAAGTCAGCAGATAGAGGATTGGTATCAGCTGAGTTAGCAGTTGGGGGGAGGGAGGGTTTCGGGACCCCCAAAAAAAGCCTCTGGCACTCTGCCAGAATTTCAAGCACACATCACAATTTTGAACATTTTAGGGGGTATTTAGGGTAAAGCACTACTATGGAGCTGACAAAATACATTGTTAAGTGACTACACAAGGTGAATATAGGCCCAGGAGAGCATGCTGGGGAGGTTAGTGAAGGCAAATATGTATGAAGGACAAAAAAAATTACATAAAAATCCAGCATGCATGAGGACAAAGGGGGCATTCACAGCATATTACAATCATGGTAATTAGAGAATGAGGATAGAAATACAATATATTATCAAACATTAAAAACAATAAAATGTGATGTTAAAGGATAAAAATCTTACCTTCATATACTCCTTCTACAGGACCTGGATGATAGCAGAACAAGTCTCCGGGATAATGATCCCCAGAGCCTCCAGAATGGCAGCTTGGACTTGCCACCTCCAGAAGAGAATGAGGAAGGACTCCCATTCGTCTTCGTTGCGGATGAAGCATTTGCGCTGGGGACCATCTTATGCGGCCATTCCCGATGAGGACCCTCATCCCGGAACAGAGGGTTTTTAATTACCGGCTGGCCAGAGCCAGAAGAGTGGTGGAGAACACATTTGGAATCATGGCCAGCCGGTTCCGCCTATTTTTTACACCCATCCATATGGCGGAGTATAAACTGAATCATATCATCCTGGCGTGCTGTGTTCTACATAACTTTTTACGTCAACATTCTGCCAACTATGCTAGCTCAGTTGGGCCTGAGGCCGGAATGATAAATGAAACAACCCTGATGGCGCTTGAAGGTGGCCGTTTTGGCTTGCCCTCCCTGAGTGCCCGTGATGTCCGGTTAAGATACCTTGAGTTCTTTGCGGGTAGGGGGGCCATCAATATGCCAGACAATTTGTGAAACCTTGATCCAATAAAAAAAAATTGCCAAACTTTGGTGACATTTACTGCTTGTGTTTGTTTTAGCTGACCCTGACCGAAATGTGGTGAGTCCAGAAAATGGCGTGATTGTGTAACCTTACAAAGCACTGTTGGGTGTTATTTACTAAAGGCAAAGACACTTTGCACTACAAGTGCACCTGAAACTGCACTGAAACTGCACTTGTAGTGCAAAGAGGATTTGCCCTTAGGAAATAACCCCCACTGTCACAGAAAACAGCAATTACATCCCCACAAAAGTGTTGTAGCGTTGAGACAATAATCCACACATTCTTGATTAACAATCTTTTTAATACCTGCACAATCACATGTGCATTTAGAAAAGGGTTTTAAAACAAACCAACATGTTTGTTGTATAACAATTTTTGGGGTGGCATTATCAAAAATAGAAATGTCCATTTAAGATAAAACAGGCATGTTAAAACCAACAAGAAAGACACAAATCTTGAACTTACAAAGTTCACATTTGGTAGAACTTGAAGGCAATATCAGATATGATTATTTAGGAACTGTGTTTGATATTGCGTTTAGATGGGGTGAAGTCACCCCAGGAAAAGCCAAATTTGGAAGATGAACACAAATTTCCCAATGTCAACATGTGCTAGCTGCCATCATGGGGGATCAAGGGATGTGTTTTGGGGAAGAAACCCCTTCCTCTCAGCTACTTTGTTATTGAGGAAGGGGTTGCACCCCCAAAACGCCTACATTGATCTCCCGTGATGGCAGATAGCACATGTTGGCACACTGTGTGCATCCTCCAACTTTTGCTTTTCTAAAAATCGCTAAAACATTTTGAACTTTGTAGCACACAAAAAAAGAAAGTGATTTGGAGGGGTTTTAAACTCTCCCCAAAACATCAATGATGTTCTTATTTTTTTTAATAACATCATTGATGTTTTTCTGGAGGTTTTCCAAAGCTAAATTACACCCCATGATCTCCCCGATCAGGATCTGTGCACTTTCTGATGTGAAACGATCTGGATCCACAACATCACGATCACCTAAAAAGAGAGAAACCAAACAAAAACAGGTATAAAAAAAATGCCGGCATCCATCTCTTACCTGAGCCTGTGGTCGCAGACGCTCACCTGTTGTGGTGACTAGTTCCACCACGTCTTCTTCCTCCTGCTCTTCTTGTGTTGGGGGTATTTCCCCTTCTTCCAGAGGTGGGGGGCTCTGGTCTCCTCGGATGAGGGGTATCCTCCGAGTCTTTTCTCCCCTATGTAAAACAAAAATGGTATACTTAGCACACAGATATTTGAGGGAAGAACTATAAATAGGAAACATTGCTTGGAAGTGGGGTACAATTGTCTATTTTGGCAGAGTTCCAAAATGTAGCATTTTTATTGTCCTTTGTCAAGCTGCAATACTTTACCTGTTTGGTACAAGCTTCACAGATGGGGACCCCCCTATAGTATACACTGGAGCACCTGTGTGGCCCCCCTAATAAAAATGGTGTTCTGGTGTCCCACACTAGTGCTCCAGTGTCCAGATGTGAAAACAGCTGCTCAGTGTCCTCTCCTTACACAGAATCTAGTTTGCACTTCATTCTAGTAACAAAGCCATCTACACAACCAAATTATTTTCATACAAGTAGGGCGGTAAAAATGTGGCCAAATGCATATGGCCAAAACAATGGTGTTTTAGAGGCCGAAAGAAAAATGTTTGATCCGAACGAATAATGTGCCCATGAACATGAAAGTTGCCATTTTAAAATGTACACTTTTAAGAAAAGCACATGGAGCAGCACGAACGTAATAAAGACAAAAAGAAGAGGAACACAGCACAACTACTTACTTTTTTGCAGCACTCCGGATCTTTCTGTACTGCTCATGTTCTCGTAATTTGAGGTCTGACCACCATTTCCTGAGCTGATCTTTCGATCGTCGTACCCCGAAATTCCGGTGCAGACTCTTGACCACTTTCGCCATGATCTTGGCCTTTCTAACATTGGGGTTGGGGTAAGGTCCATACTTTCCATCATAGTCGACCCTCTTCAGGATGTCGACCATCTCCAACATCTCCACAAAGGACATATTTTAGGCCTTAAAGCGTCTCCTTCTGGATCTGGACGTCTCTGGATCCGGGCTTTCCTCCTCCTCCTCCTCGTTGCTGTAATTAGCACGCACCTGCTGTGTCTCCGCCATGTGCTCTTCCCCCACTGCGCAGAACGAAAAGGGGCAGGGAAGAGACTAGAAAGAACGTCAGGGGCGGGCGGAGTTACACGCATGTGCAGTGTGTATAAAGCATAACACGCGTGCGTATTACGTACGATCTGTGAGCGGAGGAAGGAGCATCGGAGGAGCCGATCGTGATAAAGAAGGTAAGATCTAAACTTGGGCCTATACTGCTTTGAAATTGAAGCCTATATTGTAACAAGATTAGGAGAGTTTGGCCTGACCTTAGGGTTTGTCTTGTGTTGTGTCTTGCAGAGAAAATGGATGGCTTCAACGACCACAATTTCCTCCCCCTGTTCATAGACAAGTACAGGGTGCTGTCCTGTCTGTGGCAGGTGAGACACCCCCATTACAACAATAAACAAAAGAGGCAGGCAGCGCTGGAGAAACTGCTGGAGTTGGTGACACCGGTGGTCCCAACAGCAACCATCCCTTATTTAAAAAACAAAATTGGTGGCCTGAGGAGCACTTATCTTAGGGAGCGCAAGAAGGTCACGGATTCCCAGAGATCCGGAGCTGCAGCAGATGACGTTTATGTCCCCAGGCTCTGGTACTATGAGAGACTGCGATTTCTGTCAGACCACACTGAAGTCAGGGAATCCCTCTCCACTCTTCCTTCCACTCTTCCTTCCACCCCAGCTGAGGCTTCCGATGTCCAACCTGGGCCTTCCAGCCAGGAAGAAATGGAGGAGCCCAGCTGGAGTCAGGTATAGCATTCTTCTACAGATTTCTGGTCAATAAATAAATGATCTTTACTAGATGTCATTATTGATCACTAAGTGCTGATTGAAAAAAGTGTTTTACATATCAATAGACAGTAGTGGGCACCCAAAATTGGGACAAGAATGAAAAATGCTGGGCTCAGAATGATAGTCTGTTATATTTGTTAACATTCAATTTGCAACAGTCAGGAGGTGAAAATTGTGTGTGATTGATGAAACAAATATTAAAACAATGTCCCTTTTTCATACACAGGAAGACCTCAGCCAGGAGGAGGCTGTGGAATGTGACAGCCAGGAGGAGGCGGGGCTAAGTTGCAGCCAGGAGGAGGCAGGGCTAAGTGTCAGCCAGGAGAAGCCTGGGACAAGTTGAAGCCTGACCGAATCGCAGGTTCCTCCCCTCCGCCTTCCATACAAAAGAACGAGGAAGGCGACTCACATGCAGGATTCTGCCCTCAGGCTGATTCAGGAGGCTTCTGCGTCCCTCAGAGCCTTACCCACTCCTGAAGAGGCCTTTGCCTGCATGGCTGCCACAAAACTGCAGGGCATGCAGGAGCGTCAACGCAAAATATGTGAGGACCTTCTTTATAAAGTCCTAAGTAAGGGGGTGAGTGGGGAACTAACACCCAATACCCACTTGAGTGAGTTGGCCCCTCCTCCTCCTGCTGCTGCCACACCTCAACCACCAGAGCCACAGCATGGAAGGAAGCGTGGAAGGAAGACCAGAGAGTGATGGCCCTGGGTTCAGTCTGGTCTGGCAAAAGATGCAGTCTCTTGTATGACCACAGCTTGGGGACACAGATATCTGCTGCTTTCCAGATCTCTGGGACTTCTGGACCAGACTGCACTCCCTTAGATAAGGACTCCTCAGGCCACCAATTTTGCTTGAAAATAGTTGATGTGTGCCCTGGGGGTCCAAGGCTTCACCCATTTCTGCTGTTTCTCCAGCGTTGCCTCCCTCTTTGTTTAGTTGTGAGCCCTTAATAAATGATTTTTTTTTCTATTATACTCTCCTATGTGTGTTTTCATTCAAAAAAGGACAGTTTGTTGGTGACGATTCAGGTACATTTCTAAAGTACAATGTGAAATTAACAAGAGACACCAACACCAAACAATCTCCTACAGATTAAATATAACAACATATCAATGGTGTTGTGGTAACTTGACACACAAAACACACACAAAAATATTCTGGAGTAAAACTAAAAATACAATAAAACAAAGATCAGCCTTAAAAAAAATACAAACCAAAAAAAAACAATCTGCCTTAAAAAAAACAAAAAAACAATACAACACAAAAATAATGTTGTCAGATGTGACAAATCAAAGTACATTGAGGGAATCCTGATAAATAGTAAAGAAAGAAGTTTGTGAGAAGTCTGTGTGAATATGAGCAGCAAAACTACTTCATTCTTCTCACATTATAAAGAAGAAGAGAGTGCACTGTATTAAACCATTTTTAACATTGCAGCGTGACGAAAGTGCTGTATCCATTGCGAACGCTAAGTTTACCAGTCCGTGCTGTTCCGTCTCGGAATTTCTTCTGAGCATGCATGGCACTTTGTGCGTCGGAATAGGCCACACATGGTTGGAATTGATCGGATTTTGTTGTCGGAAAATTTTATAGCCTGCTCTCAAACTTTGTGTGTCGGAAAATCCGATGGAAAATGTCCGATGGAGCCCACACACTGTCTGAATTTCCGACAACAAGCTCCGATCAGACATTTTCCATCGGAAAATCCGACCGTGTGTATGGGGCATAACTCTCAAACTCAGAGACAGCACTACAATTTTTTTCCAATCTACATGATCATTAAAAGCACAGCGACACTTAAGTTTTTTTCCTGCATAAAAGTTGCAGATTTTTGACTGCTAAACATGATATAGACTACTCAATAAAACAAATAAAAATCAAACCTAATAAAAATAGCATTGGAAACATCATCTCATAAAGACTGTTTGTAAGACTATCTAACATATGATTAAAATAGAACAGTAGAATTTATGTTTAATGTCAAGCAGAAAGTTTTTCGTTCAAGGACAGGGTGGAAATAGGAGGAGGAGAGCAGACAACACCAGATTAGTGTCACTTTGAGAGCTTCTCTTGCCATGCTTCATTCAGTAATCCACTTCATCAGACCCTTGTAACCAGAGCTGCTAAGTTATTTGAGAAGTAGTAAAAATGCAGATGTATCATTGCAGTACAATATATCATGCTCACTTTTAAGGTTGAGTATGAACATTTTCAATTTCTAAAAAACATATATTCACTTAATATATGTCTAGATCATATATCTTCATTGTAGAAATGACAATATCTTTCAAACTTGAAATTTTTTAAAAATAAATTGTTTGAGAAAATACAGTTTTAATAAAAGTTAGCAAGCCTGTGCATAGATTTCCCTGCTATAACTCTAGGATGCGTCTAAACACACAACAAAATACGTATTGAGTTACACAGAAAGGCTTTTTTTTTTTTCTTAACCAAAATGTATTTAACACAGCAATTTTGCCCTAATGATAATGAAACATTATAATAATGAGCCATACAAACTCATTTATAACTGTAATGAGAACCAAACACAGGATGCATATACAAGATATAAGATGCAGAATGGAAACATCATTGTAAATGCCTGACTAGTAGTGGCACATTAATCACATGCTTGGATGAAAACATAAGTCTACAGCCTGTTTTTAAAGCATTCCAGATAGCATATTCTTGAACTTAAGCATGAGTCCCACAGAGATGTAACAGCATGGTTGAAACATGGGCCCCAAAGAATGTTGGACATTTTCTCTAAGCTGTCAACATTTTGGTACCTGTGGATCAAAGTGGGTGAGTGGGGGTACACTATATAATAAACGTAGCTATGCTATTAGTCAGTTCACTTGTCAAATTCCTAAGTGTTGTATAGGGTTTCATAGGCTGTAAAAATTGGAATAAATCAGATTATGTATTATTACATACTCAGTTTTGTAAAGTTTTACTTTATTTACTGACTATAAAATGTTGTATATGAAAACAATGGTTGACCTATTTTTCTGTCTCATAAGCAGATGTAGGCTCACTATCTACAACAAACATCTGTAAAAAGAAGGAGATGGTCCCACTTATGTGAATTCATACTAATATGTCATTAAGGTTACACAGTAGAAGACATAAACACATTACCAGAAAGTGAAACCATTCATATTAAAAATGTATGTCAAAAAAATGTATATGCACAAACCACCACAGTGCACTACAGGTCCCAGCTTTCAAAACCCAATAGCAATGACATCCATGAAATCCAATGAGGTCAAACAGGGAAATCCACAAGAAACTAGATCCTGCAGCTTCCAGATCCCTATCCTGGATAATCCAAGACAGCTCAAAAATAATTAAACACAGGAATGTGGGATCCTCAGTAAAATCACAGCATATGTTTATTAATAAAAAGAACATAGCGCACTTATGCCGCGTACAGACGATCGGAATTGCCGACAACCAAACCGTGGATTTTTTTCCGATGGATGTTGGCTGAAACTTGTCTTGCATAAACATGGTCGCTCAAATGTTGTCGGAAATTCCGATCGCCAAGAACGCACTGACGTACAACGGCACTATAAAAAGGAAGTTCAATAGCCAGCGCGCCACCCTGTGGGTTTCTTCTGCTAATCTCGTGTTTATCTCATGTTAGTAGAAGTTTGGTGAGAGACGATTCAGCCTCGTGCTTTTCAGTTCGTTACTGCTTTTCAGTTCGTGCTTGTGGGTTCATATCTGTTTTTCAGTGTGTGTAGTCATTTCTTATCTGTTTTTCAGTGCGTTCTTGTCCACTTGTTTCTGATTTTCAGCTCGCTCTTCTCAGGCTTTTCTGATTTTCAGTGCGTTCTGTTAGTTCGTTCTGACCAGCCGACCGTTTTGCAGTTACGTACTCATCATAGAGTTCATACTATGCAGGGGCTTGGTGTTGGGGTTCTTACTTTGACCCAAGCCCAGTCTATGAACAGGGGGAGGAGGAGTTCATGGACCAAGAATTGGTTGCTCCAGCATGATCAAATCTCGCACATGCCTTTGTTGCGGAAGATCCAGGAGAATAATCCTGATGATTTCAGGAATTATCTCCGGATGACGGACCCAATTTTTCACCGTCTGTTGGCTTTGCTGTCCCCTTGTATTACCAAGCAGGACACCTGCATGTGGCAAGCCATCACTCCCGAGCAGAGGCTTGTCGCCACGTTGCAGTACTTGGCGACGGGGAGAAGTCTGCAGGACATCAAGTTCTCGACAGGCATCTCCCCCCAGGCTCTGGGGATCTTTATTCCAGAGACCTGTTCTGCCATCATTCAGGTCCTGCAGAAGGACTATATTAGGGTATTTTTTTTCCTTTAACATCACATTCTATGTATGTAATGTTTACTCATGTATTGTATTTCTTTCATCATTCCCTAATTACAATGATTGTAGTATGCTGTAAATGTCCTCTTTGTCCTCATGCATGCTGGAAGTTTTTAAAGTTCCTTTTTTGTCCTTCATGCATATTTGCCTTTACTAACCTCCCCAGCATGCTATCCTGGGCCCATACACTCCTAGCCTAGTCACTTAACAATGTATTTTGTCAGCTCCATTGTAGTGTTTTACCCTAAACACCCCCTAAAATGTGTAAAAATGTTATTTTTGTCCTTAAATTCATGCATAGTGCAAGAGGCTTATTTTTTGGGGCACAAACTCATTTGGAACCCTCCTTACCCCCAACCGCTAAGTCAACCGATACCAATCCTCTATCTGCTGACTTTGCCAAACTCATACACACTATACCTACCTCTTTTGTGTTCATATTTATGGATGAATTCTCCAAAGCATGTAGTGCAAGGGCCTGCCTGAATACTTTCAAATGGTATTGTTTAAAGTTTTTTCTCCTATCATCTTGATAGGTAATTGCAGAATGTAAAAATGTCCTTCAATTTGTACAGTGTGTATTCATGTTTTTGGATTATGACACTTCTTGTTCAGAGGGCTGCCAATAGTGTAAGTAAGGAGGGGCTGGCCAAAGTAACACACATTATTTATGCATTCAGCTCTCAATGAAGTGGAGAGGGTTACCTGTCCAAAACATCTTCCCCCACCATAAAATGTTTACAATGGGCCATCAGAGGGGGTGAGGAATCTGATAAGTGGACCTTATACTTTTGTCTTTAAATACTCCTTAAAATAAATGTTATACTGATGTTGGCCAAGAATTTTTGTGTTTAATCTTTATGTGCAAAAGTACTATTTTTTTTCTTGTTTTACTCCACAGTTTCCTTCAACCCCACCGGAATGGCAGATTGTGGCATCCGATTTTGCCCAGCGGTGGGACTTTCCCAACTGCGGAGGGGCAACTGATAGTAAACACGTCCGCATAGTCTCACCTCCCAACTCGGGGTCATACTATTATAATTACAAGGGGTTTAATAGTATAGTGATGTTGGTGGTGGTGTCGGCGACATACGAGTTCCTGTATGTGGGGAAGAATGGCCGGATGTCGGTTGGTGGAGTCATAGCCCAGACCGAGTTCTACAGACGGATCCAGAATAGTGGCTTGGGCTTGCCACCTGCGGAAGACAACGTGGCTGGTCTTCCGTTTGTGTTTGTCGCTGATGAAGCGTTTGGGCTGGGAGACCATCTGATGAGGCCATTTCCGATAAGGACCCTCACCCCGGACCAGAGGGTTTTTAACTACCGGCTGGCTAGAGCCAGAAGAGTGGTGGAGAATGCTTTAGGCATAATGGCTAGCCAGTTTCGCCTATTTCTAACACCCATACACATGGCGGAATATAAACTCAACCATATAATGCTTGCCTGCTGCATTTTGCACAATTTCCTATGTAAAAATGCTACAAACTATGTGGCTTCAGTTGGTCCTGAGGCCGGATTTCCAGGTCAAGCAACCCTGACGGCACTTGAAGCTGGCTGTCCTGGCCGGCTGGCCGGCACTTGAAGCTGGCCGTCCTGGCTTGCCCCCCCAAAGCGCCCGCAAAATCAGACAAAAATATGTGGAGTACTTTGCAGGTAGGGGAGCCATTGATATGCCAGCAAATGTATAAAACATTTTTAAAATACATTTTTAGTTTAAAATGAACTCATATTTCATTTGATTTACTGCTTGTGTTTCTTTTAGCTGTTTCCTAGGTTCTCCAATGGGCTTTTCTTTTTGGACATTTTCTTTAATAGTGCAAATGTAATTTATTTGAGACATGAGGTGACAATCTCTTCTTCAGCTAACTATTATGTTGTGGGTCTACTACACACACACATTATTTTTGTTGTTAATGTATGTAATGCATTAATGATAAAAATAATCATCCTTTTCAGCACCATGAATTAATTGTTTGGAGTCCCTAAAATGGCCTGATTGGGGCCAATTTTAGAGCACTGTGTGGGTTATTTACTAATGGCAAATCCACTTTCAGTGCACTTTGCAAATCCAAGTGCACTGAAACTGCACTGAAAGTGCACTTGTAGTGCAAAGTGGATTTGCCTTTAGTAAATAAAGCCCATTGTCACTGTAAACACCAACTTACTCCAAAAACTGGTATTGAGCATTGAAAGAAGAAGCCACACATTGTTGAGTATAAAACATTTTACTCAAAGCACATTCACATGTGCGTTAGAAAAGGGTTTTTGAACAAACTAACATCTTTGGTGTATAACATTTGTAAGTTTGACATTATAAATATGCTTTTTTTTTTGGTTAAACAGGCATATTTAAAACCATAACATACACAACTCAGGAACTTACAAAGTTCAACTTTGAAAAAGTGAAGGCAATATCAGACATTAGTATGTTAAAACTATGTTGATCTTGCCTTCATCAGATGGGGTGATGTCACCCCTGTAAAAGCCAAATTTTGAAGATGCACACAAATTGGGAGTCACTACTTGAGTTGCGAGGAAGGGGTTGCACCCACAAAGCGCGTACCTTGATATCCCATGATGGCAGATAGCACATGTTGACACACTATGTGCATCTTCAAAATTTGGCTTTTAAAATAGTTTAAAACTGGATTTAAAATTACAAATTCTATGATAAACCGGTACAATTTTTGTGTGTTTTAGATTCTGCCTAAAACATCAATGATGTTCTTCATTTTTTTTTTTGAACATCATTGATGTTTTCCTTTACATTTTCTAAATCACGATTGCACACCATGATCTCCTCGATGAGGATCTGTGCACTTGTGAAATGAGTTTCTTCTTCCACAACATCCACATCACCTAAAATAAAAAAACACACCATGTATTATAAATATGCAGACATACATCTATTACCTGAAGCTGTGGTCTCAGACACTGACCTGTTGTGGTCACTATTTCAACCACATCATGAACCTCTCCTTCCTCCACATCCTCAGGTTGAGGTGTGGTGACTTCCCCTTCTTTAGGAAGTTGGGGGTCCCTGGTGTCCTCAGATGTCCCGAGTCTTTTTTCCCCTATGTGAACTAAAAAAAGGTATACTTATATTTGAGGCAAGAAATAGAAATATGAAACATTGCTTGGAAGTGTCGTACAATTGTCTGTTTGGCAGAGTTCCAAGCTGAAGACATGATTTTTTCCCTTTCTTAAAGCTGGAATACTTACCTTTTTTGGTAAAGTATCAAACATAGAGAGACCCCTAGTATCCACTGGAGCACCTGTGTGGGACACCCTAAAAAGGGTGTTCTGGTGTCCCACACTAGTGCTCCTGCGTCCAGATGTGTAAACAGCTGCTGAGTGTCCTCTCCTTACACTGAATCAAGTTTGCATTTCATTCTAGTTACAAACCCATCTAGACAACAAACTATTTTTAATACAAATAGGCATGAACAAATGTAGTTAACCTGCATCTGCCAAAAACATCGTATTAGTAGGCGAACAAACAATGTTTACTACGAATGATTACTGTGCCCATGAACCTGAAACTTGCCATTTTAAACTGTACAACAGTAAAGAAAAGCACATGGACCAGCACGAACGTAATAATAATAATAGGAACACACGACAAATACTTACTTTTTTGCAGCACTCACTTGATCCTTCAGTACTGATCCTGCTCCCTCAATTTGAGGTCTGACCAGCGTTTCCTCAGTTGATCCTTGGATCGTCGTACCCCAAAATTCCTATGCAGACTTCTCACAACTTTAGCCATGATCTTGGCCTTTCTCACATTTAGGTTTGGGTAAGGTCCATACTTCCCATCATAGTCGGCCCTCTTCAAGATGTCCACCATCTCCACCACCTCAACAAAGGCCATATTTGAGGCCTTAAATCTCCTCCTGGATCGTGACGTTTGTGGCTCTGGGCTTTCGTCATTGCTGTTCTCCTCTGCATGCACCTGCTGTCTCTCCGCCATGTGCTCTCCCACTGCGTCGAAAGAGAAAGGGCGTGGAATATACTAGAAAGAAGGTCAGGGGTGGGCGGAGTTTCACGCATGCGCAGTGCATATAAAGCGTAACATGCGTGCGTTGTACGTACGATCTGTGAGCGGAGGACAGAGTAGCGTAAGCGCCAATCGTGCTAACCAAGGTACAATTTTAACTTGGGGCATCAGTGGCCTTCACTGCATATAGATTGAGGCCTAAATTGGGACAAGTTTATGAGAGTTTAGCCTGACATTAGGGTTTGTCTTGCAGATAAAATGGATAGATTCAATGATCACGACTTCCTCCCTAGCTTCATTGATAAATACAGGGAGATGCCCTGTCTGTGGCAGGTGAAACACCCTTTTTATAATAATAAAATAAAGAGGAAGGCAGCGCTAGATCAATTGCTGGAATTGGTGAAGCCGGTGATTTCCACGGCAACCATCTCCTATTTGAGGTGCAAAATTGGTGGCCTGATGAGCACATATAATAGGGAGCACAAAAAGGTCCAGGATTCCATGAGATCAGGAGCAGCAGCAGATGACGTTTATGTCCCTAGACTCTGGTACTACGACAGACCAGACTAAAATCAGGCCATCACTCTCAACCCTTCCTTCCACTCTTCCTTCCACCTCAGCTGAGGCTTTCGAAGTCCAAACTGGGCCTTCCACCCAGGAGATGTGGAGGAGCCCAGCTTGAGCCAGGTATAGCATTGTTCAACATATTTCTTGTCCAAAAATGAATGATGTTAACTAGATGTTATTATTGATCACTAATTTCTGATTTAACAAAGTGGTTTGCATACACAGTAGTAGCCAAAAATGATTGGGACAAGAATGAAAAATGCTGGGGTCAGAATGATAGTCTTTTCTATTTGTTAACATTCAATTTGCAACAGTCATGAGCTCAAAATTGTGTGTGATTGATGACCAAAAAACTAAAACTATGTCCCATTTTCATACACAGGAAAGTCTCAGCCAGAAGGAGGCCATGGAAAGTCTCAGCCAGGAGGAGGCCAAGGAAAGTGGCAGCCAGGAGGTGGCGGGGTTAAGTGGCAGCCAGGAGGTAGCCAGGGAAAGTGGCAGCCAGGAGGTGGCCGGGCCCAGTAGCCTGACCAAATCGCAGGTTCCTACCCTCCGCCTTCCATCAAAAAGGCCCGGGAAGGGGAGGAACGTGAAGGAGTCAGCACTTTCTTTGATTCAGCAGGCTACTGCGGCCCTCAGAACCACCCCCAATCTTCAAGAGGCCTATGCCTGCATGGCAGCCAGCAAAATGCAGGAAATGGAGGTGGTCCAATGCCTCATTTGTGAGGAAGTCATCTATCAGGCCCTAAATAAGGTGGTGATGGGCGAACTCACAAAAAAATCATGTATGTGAGTTGGACCATACTCCTCCTCCACCTCCTGCCACAACTCCAGCACCACAGCCACAGTCTGGAAGGAAGCGTGCAAGGAAGTCTTGAGAGTGATGGCCTGGGTTCAGTCTGGTCTGGCAAAAGATGCAGGCTGTTGTAAGACCACAGACTCGGGACATATATGTCATCTTCTGCTGCTCCCGATCTCCCGATCTCTCAGAGTCCTGGACCAGATTGTGCTCCCTATTAATTGGACTCCTCAGGCTACCAATTTTCCCTGTCAAATAATTGATGTCTGCCCTGGGGTACAAGGGCTTCGCCAATTTCAACAGTTTACACAGTTTGTTATGACCCCTAATAAATGTCTATTTTTTTCACAAATACTTGGCTATGTGTTTTACTTCAAAAAGGACAGTTTGTTTGTGAGTAGGCAGGTGCATTTCAAAAATACAATGTCAAATTAACAAGGGTCACCAACACCAAACAATCTCCTTGAGGTTAAGATAATAATGGTGTTGTGGTAACTTGACACACAAAACGAAAAAAAATATGGAGATCACAAGCAAAAAAAAAAAAAAAGCGGGGACATCTTGATAAAAAAAAAAGAAAAGGAGATCACTATAAAAAAAAAATTCAAAACATTATTCTGGAGATGGAGATCTGGTGATAAAAATAAAAATAAATATTATTCAGGAGATCACGAGAAATAATAAAGAAATCAGTTTGTCAGAACTCTGTATGAATGTCAGCAGCAAAACAACTTCATTATTCTAGCATTATAAAGAAGAAGAGAATGCTCTGCATTAAAAGATTTAAAAATTTGCAGTGTGACGAATGTGCTATTTCCATAACGAATGTTAGTTTTACCAGACCGAGCGCTTCCGTCTCGTACTTGATTCAGAGCATGCTTGGAAATTTGTGCATTGGAATTGTCTACACACGCTCATAATTTACGACAACGGATTTTGTTGTCGGAAAATTTGAGATCCAGCTCTCAAACATCTGTTGTCGGAAATTCCGACAGAAAATGTCCGATGGAGCCTACACACGGTTGGAATTTCCGACAACCAGCTCACATCGAACATTTGTTGTTGGAAATTCTGATCGTGTGTACGCGGCATTACGGTTCAAACTTTGGTAGATCAGCATGGAAAGCAGAGAGCAATAGCAGGGAGCCATGGCAAAGCTGTACTCCTTTGCATTTGAGTTGGTAGCCTTCCTATTATCTACTGGGTGTCTATGCTTCCCTAAGTTTATTCTTACAATTTTGTGGTATTAATTTCTATAATACTTCTCCATCTTTCCTTCCCTGAGCAGAATATCTTTTTGGGAGATTGGACTACCATCATGTCCATCACCCGGGATACGGGTGATATTCTAAAATCCTCCTCTCATACCGGTATATGGATAAGGTGGACACCTGTCCTGGCTTAAAGCCTACTTAGTATGTTTATGAAGGTTCTACATCCATGTTTCTTAGTGAGATACCGATTGTCTTCGAGCAATATTCCTTATCTGAAATTCTTCTTATCGTTACACGTCATCCACAAAGTTAATGTGGTCTTTTGGCTATATGAACCAGATCTTTTTGCTTTTATTGATACTGCATTTATTTTTTCTCATTGCTTTCTCTCCCTTTGTTTGATTCTTTTGTTACTTTTGACAAATAATTAAACAAACAACTCCAATATATATATATATATATATATATATATATATATATATATATATATATATATAAAGCTGTACTCCAAAAGCGGCTGCTCCTGATCTCATAGGCATAAACAGAGACCCAAACTGATCAGTTCAAACAGAAGATCTGTCAGGGCCTGGACTTGAACCTGGGACCTCTGCTGTGTCAGAGATGCTAGACAGCACCCTGTCTGATCCACTGGAGAACTCTGCCTTGTGCCTTAACTTCTGCTGAACCTTGAACTCTTTGCTCCTCCCATGAACTTCCTGATTTAAGCCATGTCTTTGCACTTCCTGTTTGCCAGATTATTGTGCTCTCTTCAGCCAGTATCTTGCTCTAGTCTTCCCTGCTGCTGTCCATATTTTTCTACCACTCTTTATCGGCCCTTGACTTGTTCCCCGACTATGCTTCTGCCTGATGCCAACCTGTAACTACTCATTACTGACCTTTGGCTTGTTTACTGACTATGTTTCTGTTTGATCCTTACCTGCTTATCCGTTACTGGACCCTGGCTTTCTCCCTTCCTGGTGGGGAGATCCTGAGGACAGTGACCAGGTACTTGCAGCAAAATCCATTTCGACCATCAGGAGCTTTGGTGAACACCAGTTAGTACTTTGACTCCGCACCTCAGGAGAGCCCACGTCATCTACCAGGGTGAATGCCTGTATACTTATCCTGGTCGGTGGTAGTCGCGCAACTGCTATAGCAACTGGTCCTCGAGCCTGACCCCTGATCATGACAAGGTCAGTTCAGGTCTCTGTTCATGCCAGCTATGAGATTGGGAGCTGGAGGAGGAGATCATTGAAAGATTAGACCCCACCCTTTATATCACCACTTCGGACCTTAGAAAGCGGTATTGACAGATACCGCTATTCATGGCTGCCCGGAAGTAAATGGCTCCACCCCAGAGGAACTCTTTTAGTACAAAAGAAGGCCTTTTGACCTTCAGACCGCTCCAATGGGTAATTTACAAGGTGTCACTACCCCATTGGGAACACACATATTTAGATGACATTGCCATTTTTAGCAGAGACCCCATTTCAGTTTAGGCATTGTTAGACTCCATGGGGAGATGCTGATTTACTGTGAATCCTGAAATTGTACCTTGGGAATGGAGGAAGTAAAGTACCTTGGGTACATTATGGGTGGAGTCTTTACAGTACTGGCCCCTTCTCCTCACCAAAAAGCAGGGTGTGAGTTTCTAGGCATAGTGGGGTACTACGGACAGTTTGTGCCCAATTTTGCCACCCTGCGGGCTCCATTGAATGGTCTGACTGAGGGTTAAAAGTTAATCATAATCACAAGGAACGTGGCTGAAAAGGCCTTCTTTGGGCTCAAGTCAGCACTGTGCTAACATCCTGACCTGATTTCCAAGAAAAAAATATTGTACAGATGGACACCTCCTATGTGAAGTTGTCTGTCACAGATCATCCATGGAGAGGAGCATCCCTCTGTCATTCTCACTCTGGAATTAACTGCAGCTGAGAAAAATTACATAATAGTGGAAAGAGAATATGTGACCATTATTGTTATTAGTATTATTTCTTAGGAGAGAAGTTCAGGCATGTCTCCAACTATGCTCCTGTATTATGGATGCAAGAAAAAAGGGGGTGGACTGGGGTTCAGTTTTGTGGTGGAGTGTTGACTTAATAAAAATGCTGATTCTCTTTCTTGGGTCTATTGTTGTGGCTCAGTTGGCACCTCCTCTGGGTTGAGGCTAAGGGGGTGATATGTAGTGGCCAAATGGCCACTTTCTTTGTGCAGCAGGTAGAGGGCTCTTTAAGAGACACAGCAGGGCTTAATAAAAGAGAGGGCTGGTAAGACAGAATGAAATAGAAAAAAAGAGTGTTGTCTTGAGAGGACTGCTAATTGCTGCACTTGTAAATGGTTGGCTGCACACATGGGAGAACATTCTATGGCTGGCTGGGCCATGCGGTGCTTCTGTGTTTGGACTCCAGTGAAGCTTTCTGGCTGAAGTAAGATCATTTCCCTTCTATTACTGGTACTAGATTGACCTGAAAACAAGCAATTGTTTTTTCCATTGTTGATGTGGACTTTAGCTTCTGTTAAGTCTTTTCTAGTTCTACTGTGGAAAGCCAGTGTTCTGTGATCCTGCTTGTGTACAAGGCATACTCACCCTGCACATGGGGGCACCTTTCTCGTGTACACATTCACTAATGTCTGGGACCAAGCGGGGCCATGTTCCTGTGAAAGGAATATATTCTAAATATATATACTGGCACTAGAAGTGAAAAATATTAAACCAAATGATCAGAAATAAAAATAAATAAAGTTGCAGCTGCTGTACACAAAGTGCTATACACTCGACAAATAAAATAAAATGAATAAATTACAGCGCTCACAATAGTGTAAATAATGTATAAAAAAAATACAGTGAAACCAATTCATAAGTAGGTGAATGTCCATATATTGGTGAATGATGTGCTCCAATTTATAAAGTGCAATCGTGCTCCAAAACCCTCCCTGAAGAAGCTCATCAGAGTGCAACACATACAGGTGTGAGGTCCCGTCATTCAGGACGTTTTCTCCGTTTACATCATATTTGGTGACACGCATGTTTTTCACATTTATATATCCCAAGAGAATGTCTGAGCTGTCTAGGTTCACTGTGAAGAGGATTTGTGTCACACACGCAGATATTAAACCAAGCGTGTGTGACTCTGCAGTGGGGTCTACTCAGCAAGAACCTGGGGGGAGGTCTGTCTTGTCCAGGAACACCAGGAGGAGTTATTTTCCCGAGATATTTTTCTTGAGAGATATAATCACAGGCTCACTGTGCAGTCCCAGCATGCTGTCATGGACAGCTCCCAGTCAGTGTTTACAATTGGGAGCAACCTTCATGTGACCACTGTGACAACAATACATAAAGATGGCGACCACCCCAGTTTATAACTAGCCTTTGCAGTAAGGTGCACATTGAAAAGAAATGCATATCACAAAAAATTCCCAGCACACTTACCAGCTAGCCTGCAAAAAAAAAATCAAAAATCAAATTGACCCTGTCTAACAATTCACAATAAAAACAGAGGGTTTAGTTGCACACATTTGTCATTCTTTTTTGATTTTAGAAAACACTCTTCTCGCTTTTTTTTTACAACTATGCTGCTGATCTCAGGTGAACTGGTGGCACATGAGTAGAATGTACAAGTACCTGCAATGCAGGGAACCTGTTACTATGCACTACTTTGCAAAGTACAGACTTGCTTTAGGAATACACAGATTAAAAATCTATTAATAGGATGTTAATTGTACTCATCCTCTCCAGTTTCTGAAAGCATTACATATGGAAAGAATGTGAAGACAAATTAAGCATATTTTGTACATTCTTATACATGTAAACCAAAGATAGATTGACTTGACCTATATACGTTCTGGGGGGTTGAATAACTGCCAGTATATGAATATCTACACAACTCAATAAATCGTGCTTCAGAAGATAATTTGATTATCCACGTTATGAAAGAAACCTTAATTAGATTATAGTATACAAGTTCATTATCCTATAAAGCTTCCATGTTCCAGATTACCCAATTTTTTAAATCAATTTCTCATAATTCTAATAATGAAAAATAACAGGCTGCCTCCATACTATATTTCAACCTATCCTCTCGAAAAATATATTTTATTTTCCTTTTAAAATGTATTCACTGCCTAGCAGATAATACACACACTGTGGAAGAACTCTGCTATTAGCCTAGCAGCTAGCAATTTAATATAATATCATTTTCTTCTTGAAAATCCTATTTTCTTTGGTTTTACTTAAAGTGTAAGTTCACCTTTTCACAAAACATATGTAGCACCACCCTGGGTCTTCTAAAGGCAAAGAGTGACCTTCAAAGGCAGGGGTGAGCTAGCATTTACCCCAGGGCTGAGTCCAGGGCTATAATGGGGAGTTTTGAACAAAAATTGGGCGCCAGTCACTTTTGATCTTTTCAAAACTTTAATGCAGAACTTGAAATAAGGTCAAAGAAAAAGGTTAAGGAAGGAGAGAGGGTTAGGGGTTCCAGATACCAGCAGCAGATCACTTACAGACTCCTTGGATCCAGAAAAAGTACAGCTTCACAGTACCAGAACCTTTAAGCCGACCTGGCAATACTGCAAACACGTTTTCAAATGTAGAACAAGATCCAGCTTCACAGTGTCAGAACCTTTAAGTCGACCCACCAACACTGTAAGCACGTTTTAGATGTAGGTGTGTCATCCAAATGAGTCACCAGGCCCTCCTGAGAGACCAGCCTTCATCCTGGCTCTCTCAAGCAAGGGTCCTCCCCTGGATCTTCTCTATTTGGCTTGGCTTCTTCCACGCTGGACAAGACAGCCTAAAGACCACCTCAGGATTAGTAGGCCCCCGACAGGCTTCTGGGCCAACTTGCAGAGCTCACTTCAGCAGCACGTCCTCAGGCCAGGAGGGCCTGAGGTAAGAGAGTGAGCGCATGGCCCCGCCCAAATATATATCATCTCCCAGAATGCACCAGTGGCCATGAACCTCCTACTGAGCTGGCTGGACGAAGAATAAATGTTCATAACTTGTTGTACTATCTCATACTGGCCTGTGGTACCAGTGACACCTACTGGCGACAGTGAGAAATGCACAACCTAATTGAGATTAGGGAAAGACCAGATAAACTGTACAATCAGTCTGAGCTGCCTACAGCCCATCCCAAAATGAAATTTACATGATAGCCCTAGTTTAGGACCAGGGGGCTACACATACTACACCCCCCATACCCCCCAGTTATTGCTACACTTTTCTCTGTGGATTATTACCTTTCAGATGTAGTGGTCTGGAGATTTGACAGCTACTGTGATCTGCTCCGTCTTTCTTTAGAGTTGCCAGAATGGATCTGAGCGATTCTGATTGGTCGGCGCTGGCACATAACCGCTTAACCAATCAGAAACACTCTTAACTGTCCCAGCATCCCTATGAAAAGGAGGATAAGAAGACCATGGTTTTCAAATCCCAGGCCTGATACACTGGCTGTGCGGGCAAATGAAAGCTAATCATCCACAGAGGTAAGTGTAGCGGGAACTCTGTCTCGCTAGCAGTATCCTTCCCAGCCTTGGATTCTCCTCTCCCTGTCTCAGTTATTCCTTGGAATTTTTGGCATCCATTTTATAAGTTTGTGTGTCTTTGGTGTGATGCTGAGTAATGCCTGTACACACGATCGGACATTGATCGGACATTCCGACAACAAAATCAATGGATTTTTTCCGACGGATGTTGGCTCAAACTTGTTTTGCGTACACACGGTCGCACAAAGTTGTTGGAATTTCCGATCGCCAAGAACGCGGTGACATACACCACGTACGACGAGACTAGAAAAGGCCAGTTCAGAACCAAGCGCGGCCCCCTTTGGGCTCCTTTTGCTAATCTTGTGTTAGTAAAAGTTTGGTGAGAGACGATTCGCGCTTTTTCAGACTCGTGGTTTTCAGATCGTTTTCTGCTGTTCAGTTTGTGCTTGTGTGTTTGTATCTGCTCTTCAGTGCGTGCAGCAAGTGACGCCTGACTCTTGTCATTCTGTTCTTGTTCGTTTGTTACTGTTTTTCAGGTCGCTCTTCACAGGCCTTGCTGTTCTTCAGTGCGTTCTGTTACTTCGTTCTTCTAGCCATGTTGCGTATACGTACTCCTCGTAGAGTTCGTGCTGTGCGGGGGCTTGGTGTTGGGGTCCTTACCTTGACACAAGTCCAGTCCATGAACAGGGTGGGGAGGAGTTCATGGACCAAGAATTGGTTGCTTCAGCGTGACCAGTTCTGTCATATGCCTTTGCTCCGTGAGATCCGTGAGAATAATCCTGATGATTTCAGGAACTTTCTCCAGATGACGGACCCCGTATTTCACTGTTTGTTGGCTTTGCTGACCCCCCAGATCAGCAGGCAGGATACCTGCATGAGGCAAGCCATCACTCCGGAGCAAAGGCTCGTCACCACCCTGCGGTACTTGGCGACGGGGAGAAGCCTGTGGGACTTAAAGTTCTCGACAGGCATCTCCCCCCAGGCTGTGGGGATCATTATCCCAAAGACCTGTTCTGCCATCATCCAGGTCCTGCAGAAGGAGTATATTAAGGTAAGATTTATCCTTTAATATCACATTTTATTGTATTTAATGTTTGATAATATATTGTATTTCTTTCCTCATTCCCTAATTACCATGATTGGAATATGCTGTGAATGTCCCCTTTGTCCTCATGCATGCTGGATTTTTCTTTAATTTTTTTTTTTGGTCCTTCATACATATTTGCCTTCACTAACCTCCCCAGCATGGTCTCTTGGCCCTATATTCACCTCATGTATTCACTTAACAATGTATTTTATCAGCTCCATAGTAGTGCTTTACCCCAAACACCCCCTAAAATGTTTTTAAATGTGATTTGTGCTTTAAATTCAGGCAGAGTGCCAGAGGCTTTTTTTGGGGGGGGGTCCCCAAATCATTTGGAACCCTCCCTCCCCCCAACTGCTAAGTCAGCTGATACCAATTCTCTATCTATCCTCAATCATCTATCTGCTGACTTTGCCAAACCCATACACACTATACCCATCTCTTTTTTGTGGTCAGATTTATGGATGAATTCCCCAAAGCATGTAGTGCCAGGGCCTGCCTGTATACTTTCAAATGGTACTGTTAAAAGTTTTTGTATACTATTATTATCTTGATAGGTACTAGTAGAATGTCCAAATGTGCTCAAATGTGTACAATGTGTACTTATATCTTTGTATTATGACACGTCTTACCTGTCCAGTTGGCTGTCAATAGTGTAACTAAGGAGGGGCTGGCCAAAGTAATACCCATTATTTAGGCATTCATCTCTCAATGAAGTGGAGAGGGTTACCTGTCCAAGAGCTCCCCCCTATAATGTTAGAAATGGCCCATGAGAGGGGGGGATCTGATAGGTGTACCTTATACTTTGGTCTTTAAAAACACCCTCAAATAAATGTTGTCTTGATGTTGGCCAAGAATGTTTGTGTCTAATCTGCTTTCCCTGTTTATGTGCAAAATGACTAATTTTTTTTTCTTGTTTGACTCATACTACTATACTATTTCAACTATATAGGGTTCAATAGTATTGTGATGTTGGCGGTGGTGTCGGCTACTTACGAGTTCCTGTATGTGAAAGTGGGGAAGAATGGGCGGATGTCCGATGTTGGAGTCATCGCCCAGACGGAGTTATACAGGCGTCTCCAGAATGGCAGCTTGGACTTGCCACCTCCAGAAGACAATGTGGAAGGACTCCTATTCGTCTTCATTGCAGATGAAGCGTTTGCGCTGGGGACCATCTTATGCGGCCTTTTCCAATGAGGACCCTCACCCCGGACCAGAGGGTTTGTAATTACTGGCTGGCCAGAGCCAGAAGAGTGGTGGAGAACACATTTGGAATCATGGGCAGCCGGTTCCACCTATTTCTTACACCCATCCATATGGCGGAGTACAAACTGAATCATATCATCCTGGCGTGCTGTGTTCTACACAACTTTTTACGGCAACATTCTGGCAACTATGCTGGCTCAGTTGGGCCTGAGGCTGGAATTCAAAATGAACTAACCCTGACGGCGCTTGAAAGTGGCCGTCCTGGCTTGCCCCCCCTGAGTGCCCCTAATGTCCTGCTAAGATACCTTGAATACTTTGCGGGTAGGGGGGCTATCAATATGCCAGACAATGTCTGAAACCTTTTTCAAATAAAAAAAAATTACCTAATAAAATCTTTACTGCTTGTGTTTCTTTTAGCTGACCCTGACAGAAATGTGGTGAGTCCTGAAAATGGCGTGATTGTGTAACATTACAAAGCATTGTTGGGTGTTATTTACTAAAGGCAAAGACACTTTGCACTACAAGTGCACTTGAAACTGCACTTGTAGTGCAAAGTGGATTTGCCCTTAGGAAATAACCCCCGTTGTCACTGAAAACATCAATTGGAGCACCACAAAAGTGTTGGAGCGTTGAAACAATAATCCACACATTCTTGATTAACAATCTTTTTAATACCAGCACAATCACATGTGCATTTAGAAAAGGTTTTTAAAACAAACCAACATGTTTGTTGTATAACAATTTTTGGGGTCACATTAGAAAAAGTAGAAATGTCCATTTAAGATAAAACAGGCATGTTTAAAACCAACAAGAAAGACACAAATCGTGAACTTACAAAATTCACATTTGGTAGAACTTGAAGGCAATATCAGACATGAGTATTTACAAACTGTGTATGATATTGCGTTCAGTTGGGGTGAAGTCACCCCTAGAAAAGCCAAATTTTTTTTTTTTTCAAGTAATTTTTATTGAAAATGTTTTCATTTTACAGTAAAATACATTGCTAAGATAGCATGTGATATGAATAGTACAATATAGAATGTATACTTACTAGGTAAGTATTGTAAATGACTTATAGTGAAAACGCGTAGCACAGTGGTTCTCAACTCCGGTCCTCAGGACCCACTAACAGGCCAGGTTTGCAAGATAACTGAAATACATCACAGGTGATATCATTTGCTGCTCAGTGATTGCAGTATTCTTGTCTGCATCTCCCCAAAGTAATACTTAAAATCTGGCCTGTTGGTGGGTCCTGAGGACTGGAGTTGAGAATCACTGGCGTAGCATAAAAAATATAATAGCAATAAAACAATTGCTGAATACAACAAGTTTTACTTAGAGTGTATGTAATATAGTCTAGAACAGTAATAAGGGTGAGCAACCCAGTGTATTGATAGTAGAGGTAAGGTAAGAAAGAAGGGAAGGGGAGAGAGCACTTTAGTACGTATTATATTGTCGGAATTATGTTATCTGTATTTATGCAGTTTTCTCAGTATTACTCTATTTTTTGTGCATACCAACTCTTCCAAGGTTGCCAGAGTTTTTGTGATTTTTGCCTGTGAGTGGTTTTTCCTTGAGTGTATGGTCTCATATGTACTGTGTGTGTGGACCAAGGTGATCACCTCCATTAAGGATGGTGTGTTTGGTGATTTCCATGATCTCATGATGAGCAATCTAGTGGCAAGAAGTATATGTGTGAGAACCGTTTTAAATGATGGTGGTATGTTTTCTGGTATCATATTGAGGATAGCTAGTTGTGGTGTGAGAGAGATGTTGCAATGTCCTATTTCTTGGATGAGGAGTTCTACGTCTGTCCACAGTTTGGTTAGCAGTGGACACGACCACATAATGTGGATTAGAGTCCCTGTTTGGTTACAATTTCTCCAGCAGAGGGAGGAAGTGGTGGGTTGGAATTTAGCCAACCTCTGGGGTGTCAGGTACCATCTAAGTGTTATCTTATTTGTTAATTCCCATAAAGAGGTGCAGCATGTGGCTTTATATATTGATCTGAGTGCCTGTTGCCAATGTCGTTCAGAGAATTGTGTTTTAATGTCCGTTTCCCAATCTGTAAATGGTTTAGATTTATAGAACACTAGTTTTTCTTGAAATGTATTGTAGATAATAGAAACTCCTTTTTTGTCTGTCTCTTGTGAGAAATAGAAGTTCCATATTTTGGTGGGTAGTGATCCCTCCATTTGTTTGTGAGCCTTGAGACACATTTGAATGTGCCTCAATAGGTGATAGGTGAGATAGTCCGATGTTGGCTCATTGTAGGTTGTTTGGATAGTATGGAAAGGTTTGTGTATTATTTCATTCCTGAGTTTCTCAGTAGTATGTGCTATCTGTGTTACCCAATTTGGTATGGTCAGATAAGGTGATAGAATCTGGAGAGTGTGTAGGGGTATCTGTATGCGTGAAGTGGGTAGTGATGCCCACTTGGTGTTAAGTAATATTTTCCAAGCTTTGACTGCAGCTCGCACTGTCGGAGAGTATAGGTGAAGATGGGAGATTATACTGGGAGTACTAAATAACCAATTTTTCAGGTTTGGCCCTGGAGTTGCATTGTTCTCAATGTTCCCCCATAATGTGGTTTGTTGATCACACATCCATTCCTTCAATTGAGATAAAATGGTGGCTAGATAGTAATCTTTAATGTCAGTGAGTCCCATTCCCCCTGTGGACTTGTGTTTGATGAGCTTATTGTGACTGCTTCTTGTTTTTTTACCCTGCCAGATATAGTGCAGGATTATGGTTTGGAGGGATTGGAGATATGTATTGATTAGTGGTATGGGTAGAGTTCGGAATGTGTATAATATTTTAGGGAGTACTAGCATTTTGAAGGCAGCTAATCTGCCTGACCACGAGAGCTTGTGTTTGGATAGTTTGGACGTTTCTGTGATTAACATTTGTTTGGTTTCTACATAGTTGTTGTGGAAAAGATTTTTTACTGATTTTGTGAGTGTGATGCCGAGGTATGATATGCCTTTTTCTGCCCACGGATAAGAATAGATGTTGCGTAATAGATTACTAGAAATTGCATCTAATCCTAGATCAAGAATGTAAGATTTACTTTCGTTGACTTTATAATATAAGATGTAGCTGAATCTGTGTAATACTTTTTGGATTGAAGCCAGGGAAGACACAGGGTTGGTAATCATCATAATTAGGTCGTCGGCAAATAGACTGATTTTGTGTTCAATTTTTCCTATTCTGAATCCTTCAATGTATTTATTCATTCTGATATGTTCTGCCAGTGGTTCCATTAAATGATTGAAAATTAGTGGTGATAATGGGCATCCTTGGCGGGTCCCATTGGTAATTGGAAAAGGTTTAGAAACCATTTCTTCTGTATAGACTTGGGCTGAGGGAGAGGAGTATAGGGCCATGATCGCTGAGAGAATATGACCTTGGAAACCAAATTTATGAAGTGTTGCTTCCAAGTAGGCCCAGTGGACTCTATAAAACGCCTTCTCTGCATCCAGTGAAAGGAGCAGAGAAGGCGTTCGGTGATTTCCAGCATGGTGAATGATATTTATGAGTCTGCGTGTTGCATCATAAGTTTGTCTCCCTTTTGTAAACCCAGATTGGTCTGTATTTATTAGTGTGGGCATAATGTTTACCAATCTGGATGCTATTAGTTTTGCATATATCTTGGTGTCTATGTTTAGGAGCGAGATCGGTCTAAAGTTTTGGGGTACCGAGGGTTCTTTTCCTGGCTTCTTTAGCGTAATTATCAAAGCATTAAGCATTTCATTGGGGAGAGAAGAGGAGGAGGCAACGCCATTGCACATCAATGTTAGATATGGTGCTAGGGTAGTGCGGAATTGCTTGTAATATTCTCCAGTGAGGCCATCTGGACCAGGTGATTTGTTGGGTGGTAGTGTCGAGGTAATATTTAGGATTTCTAGGAAAGTGAATGGTTTGTTGAGTTCTGTGAGATGTTGTTGAGATAGAGTAGGAAGATTAATTTCTTTTAGGAAGGGATCAATCTCTTCTTTAGATGGTTGGGCGGTATTGATATCATCTTTCAGGTTATATAGGGATTGATAGTAGTGGCTAAATGCATCTACAATGGTTTGAGGGTCCACGAGTTTTTGGTTTGTGGCGGGGTGAAAGAGATGTGGGATTTTAGATTTAATACGTTGACCTTTGATTTTAAGTGCTAGTGTTTTCCCTGCTTTATTTCCTGTGGTGTAGTGATGAGCTTTATATCTTGTTTGGGTGTTGTTATAAGAGTCTAAGCGTATGTTTCTTAGTTCTTGCCTGAGAAGAGTCAGTTTGTCTTTCAATTTAGGATCAGGATTGGTCTGGTTTTGTTCATCTAATTTTTTAATAGTGGATGTGATGTTGTCTAGGCATTGTGATCTCCTCCTCTTTTCTCTAGCAGTTAGTTGGATGATAATTCCTCTGATGAATGCTTTGTGGGCATTCCAGAGGGTAATATTGTCGGATACGGATCCGGCGTTAATATAAAAAAAATCCTCAAGATGTTTACGAATGAAATCAGAGTGTTCAGGGGAGTGAATAATCTCTGAATTTGCTCTCCAAATCTTAGTGTGGGTATGATGAGGACCATCTGCTACATCAATTGATACTGGTGCGTGGTCCGACCAAGTAATTGTTCCTATGGAGGAGTTTGAAATTTTGGTCAGAGTCCATTTGTCCACGAGGAAATAGTCAATTCGGGTATAGGAATTGTGTCTATGCGAGAAACAAGAGTAATCCCGTTCGGTGGTATGGTGGCATCTCCATACGTCGTAAAGATCATTGTTCCTTATGAAGGAACCCATGGGTGATGTCATTCTAGATTTGCGGGATGACGTGTCAATTTCGTTGTCTGGTACTATGTTGAAGTCACCACAGATGATGAGGCTGCCTTGACGAAATTTGATAATTTTATTCATTAATTTAGTTAGGAATCCTAGTTGTCTCGTGTTGGGAGTATATACGTTGACAATGGTATATCTGGTTTTGTTTAGGGTGCAGTCTAGGATCAGGTAGCGACCTTCCTTATCAGATATGCTGTCGTGTAACGTGAAATTGAGGGAGTTTTTGAATGCGATCATAACTCCGTTTCGTTTAGCGGGGCCTGATGCTTGGAAAATGTGAGTGAATAGATGATTAGTGCATTTCGGTTCAGCTAATTTTTTTAAGTGTGTTTCCTGTAGACAGAGGACATCACAGTGGGATTCTTTGGCTGTGCGCCACATAGATGCTCTTTTAGCAGGGTGGTTAAGGCCCTTGACGTTGAGGGTCAGGAACTTAGGCATTCTGCTTGGTTTGTGGTAGTGTGTGATAAAAAAAAGGAAAAAAATGGTGGTACTCACAATCTGGTGAATCCGATACGATGATCAGTATTATTCAATTAGTGAATGTTCCGGTTTCGTTGTAGTCAGGTGCTCTCAGGAGAGATGAAGAAAAGAAAAAAAAGAAAGTTGAAATAAAAGAGAAGTTAATAGGTTGCAGTATAATACAAACGGTCGGTTGTAGCTCAATAACTGTGAACAGCCAATCACAACAAGGCTGCAATAAGAATTTGTAGGGTGAAAGTTTGTGGTACAATATGCAACAAGCAAGGCATCCGATCGGACTGGGTATTATATGGGGTTTAATGTGTTAACCGCCATATATGAGCAAGTTAGGATTTCCCAACTGGGGGATTGTCAGGTGTGTTGCGGGCAGTTCCCTTTTGATTGGAGATGATTGTTGTAGGCGACTCAGGGACGATTCCCCAGAGTTGAAGAAGTTTGATTCCTTCCTGAACCGTGGAGATGTTGTGTCTGACTCCTTTTTTGGTAATCATAATTTTTGTGGGGAATCCCCACTGATATGGGATTTTGTGGTTTTTAAGCGATTTTGTGATGGTATTCAGCTGTCTGCGCAGCTGTCTGGTGTACTGTGAAAGGTCAGCAAACAGTTGTAGGTGACTATAGGGTGCTGGGAGTTTCCCTAGATGTCTGGCTTTAAACAAGAGTTGATCTTTGGCATGGGAAAAATTGAACCCTCATGGGGAAATCCCTGGGTACATCCACGGAGAGGTGCGGAGGTTTGGGTATACGATGTATGCGGTCAATAATGGTTTCCATAGGAGCCAGATCAGGTAGAACGGTAGAAATCAATTTTCTGGCATATGTATTTAAATCTTGTGGTATAATATTTTCTGGTATGCCTCTAATTTGTACATTATTTCGGCGGGACCTGTCTTCGAGGTCCGCCATTTTGGCTTTCATCCATTGTTGCTCTTCATGTGTGTGGTCCTGTGCTTCCACTAGATCGTTTACCGTTTCAGTCACATCACCCATACGGTTTTCAATCTGATGTACTTTCTGACCCACAAGCTGCATATGAGAGGAGAATTTTGTGAACATGGATGCTATGTCATTGTGAAGTGAATTCTGCAGAGTGATGAGCATCTCCTTCATTGTGGTATCTAATACTGGCTGATTAGTAGTGGGGAATGCTGCTATGGCAGATTGCTGTGCTGAGGTGAGGGGATATACAGGACTCACCTCCGTATTGGTATCCGTAGAATCCAGTCGCATTCTCGATTTTGCGGGACTATTGCCGGCTAATGCGGAGAAATAAGGCAGATTGGAGTGAGAGGAACGCTGCTGTGGAGAAATTTCTGCGTCTTCGTCGTCAGGGAGGTCAGTGTAGGCCGAGGCCTTGCCGTGTACAGGGCTGCGGGCGCCATCTTGGATTCCTGTGTCTGACGGCTGTGTGAAGAAGTCTGTCCGTTTCTTTGGCGGCCGGTATTCTTTTCGTTTGCGGGACTGATGTGACATTGCTGTGTCCTTTAGCGGTCGTTGTGTGTCCTTTACTGCCGCTGAGATATGCCTGGATGGCGGTTATTTAGTTAAATGGTCCGATCGGTGCAGGAGCTGAGGGGTTAAGCGTCCATCTTGCTCGGCGGTAGCCACGCCCCCTGAAAAGCCAAATTTTGAAGATGCACACCAATTGCCGAATGTCAACATGTGCTAGCTGCCATCATGGGGGATCAAGGGATGTGTTTTTGGGGTGCAACCCCTTCCTCACAGCTACTTTATTATTGAGGAAGGGGTTGCACCCCCAAAACGCGTCTATTGATCTCCCGTGATGGCAGTTCGCACATGTTGACACACTGTGTGCCTCTTCAAAATTTGGCTTTTCACAAATATGTCAAAAAATGCTAAAAAATGTTAGCTCACAAAAAGTGCAAAAAAAAAGGGATTTGAGGGGTTTTAAACTCTCCCTAAAACATCAGTGATGTTCTTCATTTTTTGTTGAACATCATTGATGTTTTTAAGGATTGATGTTTTCCAAGTCCCTATTACACCCCATGATCTCCTCGATCAGGATCTGTGCACTTTCAGAGGTGAAATGATCTGGATCCACAACATCATGATCACCTAAAAAGATAGAAACAAAAACACACCATGTATTATAAATATGCCGGCATCCATCTCTTACCTGAGCCTGTGGTCGCAGACACTCACCTGTTGTGGTGCCAATTTCCACCACGTCTTCCTCCTCCTGCTCTGCTTGCCTTGGGTGGATTTCCCCTTGTTCCAGAGGTGGGGGGTCTGTGATCTCCTCGGATGAGGGGTGTCCTCCGAGTCTTTTATCCCCTATGTAAAAAAAAAATAAGTATACTTAGCACACAGATATTTGATTGCAGAAATAGGAATATGAAACATTGCTTGGAAGTGGGGTACAATTGTCTATTTTGGCAGAGTTCCAAGATGTAGAATTTTTAGTGTCCTTTGTCAAGCTTGAATACTTACCTGTTTTGTACAAGCTTCACAGATGGAGACACCCCTATAGTATACACTGGAGCACCTGTGTGGGCCCTCTAATAAAAAGGGTGTTCTTGTGTCCCACACTAGTGCTCCAGCGTCCAGATGTGAAAACTGCTGCTGAGTGTCCTCTCCTTACACAGAATCTAGTTTGCATTTCATTCTAGTTACAAACCCATCTACCCAACCAAATTATTTGCAGACAAGTAGGCCATAAAAATGTGGGCAAATGCATATGGCCAAAACAATGGTGTTTTCTAGGCCGAACAAACAATGTTTTATACGAACGAATAATGTGCCCATGAACATGAAAGTTGCCATTTTAAACTGGATAACAGTTAAGAAAAGCACATGGAGCAGCACGAACGTAATAAATAGGGATGAGCTTCGAGTTCGAGTCGAACTCATGTTCTACTCGAACATTGGCTGTTCGCAAGTTCGCCGAACAGCGAACAATTTGGGGTGTTCGCGGCAAATTCGAATGCCGCGGAACACCCTTTAAAAGTCTATGGGAGAAATCAAAAGTGCTCATTTTAAAGGCTTATATGCAAGTTATTGTCATAAAAAGTGTTTGGGGACCTGGGTCCTGCCCCAGGGGACATGGATCAATGCAAAAAAAAGTTTTAAAAACGGACGTTTTTTCAGGAGCAGTGATTTTATTAATGCTTAAAGTCAAACAATAAAAGTGTAATATCCCTTTAAATTTCGTACCTGGGGGGTGTCTATAGTATGCCTGTAAACAGGGCCAGATTAAGAGCATCATGGGCCTGGTGCTGAGGATTTCGGTGGGCCTTTTTATGGAAACAAAATGAAAATGCAAACAATTTTTCGCTAAAACGAATTAAATATACTCTCACCAGTAATACCAGCTGTGCAGCCTCTGAGCAGCAGCAACACCACCAATACCACCTGCTATGCAGTCTCTCACCAGCAGCAACATAGGGAGACCACATTTCCAAACTGTCATTCAGAGACAACCCCCTCTTCCGAAAAAAAGATGAGGGTGGGGGATGTAGTCTCGGGGTTGGCAGGGAAATCGGTGGTGGAGGTGATTTGTCAGGCAAATGGCTGGTGTTAGTACTTAAAATCAATCATCCTGACACCATGCTTGATATGGTGTCAGGATGATCAAATTCCATTATTTCAGTTACTACATTGTAATATATAGTGAAATAGTTCAACTCACCATCGTGCAGAATCAGTGGGACCTGAGCTTGTCACTTGCCACCAGATGCAGCTTGTCACTTGCCACCCATAGCCTGCCACCAAATGTAGCGTATCACTTTCCACAGTTGCCTGCCGCTAGATGCAGCATGTCACTTGCCACCAGCAGCCTGCCACCAGATACAGTGTGCCACTTGCAACCAGATACAGTGTGCCACTTGCAACCAGATACAGTGTGCCACTTGCTACCCACAGCCTGCCAAAAGGTACAATGTGCCAATTGCCACCAGCAGCCTGCCGCTAGATGCAGCATGTCACTTGCCACCAGCAGCCTGCCACCAGATACAGTGTGCCACTTGCAACCAGATACAGTGTGCCACTTGCAACCAGATACAGTGTGCCACTTGCTACCCACAGCCTGCCAAAAGGTACAATGTGCCAATTGCCACCAGCAGCCTGTCACCAGATACAGTGTGCCACTTGCCACCAGCAGCCTGCCACCAGATACAGTGTGTCACTTGCCACCAGCAGCCTGTCACCAGATACATTGTGCCACTTGCCACCAGATACAGTGTGCCACTTTCCACCAGCAGCCTGCCACCAGATACATTGTGCCACTTGCCACCAGATACAGTGTGCCACTTGCCACCAGCTCCCTGCCACCAGATACAGTGTGCCACTTGCCACCAGCAGCCTTCCATCAGATACAGTGTGCCACTTGCCAACCACAGCCTACCACCAGATACAGTGTGTCACTTACCACCAGCAGCCTTCCACCAGATAGTGTGCCACTTGCCACCAGCAGCCTGCCATCAGATACAGTGTGCCACTTGCCACCAGCAGCCTACCACCAGATACATTGTGCCACTTGCCAACCACAGCCTACCACCAGATACAGTGTGCCACTTGCCACCGGCAGCCTGCCACCAGATACAGTGTGCCACTTGCCACCGGCAGCCTGCCACCAGATACAGTGTGCCACTTGCCACCAGCAGCCTGCCACCAGATACAGTGTGCCACTTGCCAACCACAGCCTACCACCAGATACAGTGTGTCACTTACCACCAGCAGCCTTCCACCAGATAGTGTGCCACTTGCCACCAGCAGCTTGCCACCAGATACAGTGTGCCACTTGCCACCAGCAGCCTGCCACCAGATACAGTGTGCCACTTGCCAACCACAGTCTACCACCAGATACAGTGTGCCACTTGCCACCGGCAGCCTGCCACCAGATACAGTGTGCCACTTGCCACCAGCAGCCTGCCACCAGATACAGTGTGCCACTTGCCAACCACAGCCTACCACCAGATACAGTGTGCCACTTGCCACCAGCAGCCTGCCACCAGATACAGTGTGCCACTTGCCACTAGCAGCCTGCCACCAGATACAGTGTGCCACTTGTCACCTGCAGCCTATCACCAGATACAGTGTGCCACTTGCCACTAGCAGCCTGTCACCAGATACAGTGTGCCACTTGCCACCAGCAGCCTGCCACTCCCTCCAGGACTCTTCCAGGATGGGTAGAAGGGACAGGGCCTGCATAGTCAAACAAATCCCTGGAGCCCCCACCCCTTCTGATCTGGGATGGTATGGCTGTGTGTAAAATGAATGACAGGAGTATTGATCAGACCAAGTTCTATAGAGGGGGGTGTGTACAGCCTTTGGGCTCACACTGGTTTGCTGCAGTTTGGGCGCACTGCTTGTGTATCTGCAGTTTTAGCTTGCAGTCCTATTGATTTTGGTGCGCTTTCAGAACAAACATGCAACCTAATAGAAATCAATAGGACTGTGGGTAAAACACAGTAAAACTGCGGATACACCAGCAATGGCCAAAACACAGCAAATGAGTGTGAACATACCTAAAAGCACAAGGAGCCAAATCTACATATTGACTGCAGTTATAACAGCCATTGCTGAAGATAAAGGTAAAAGAGGGGGAGAGAAGGGAGATAAGAGTCCAGTCACTGAGCTCACACTTGGATGGTCGGAAACTCATCACTCACATATCTGTTCAGTTCACCTTCTATCTGCCGGCTGCAGTTGCTCTGTTCATAATTTCCTAACCCACACAGCTCCTTCACTGCACACAGAGAGAGGAGAGAGGGGAGGGGGAAGGCAGAGCCATTTGTGTAGGGGGGAACTGTGCACTGTGACACTGTACTAAACACAGTGAGCCAACACAGATGCAGCCAGACACCCCTCCATTTACACACAGCTTCTCCTGTCCCATAGACGTTTATGGGCAGGAGAAAGTCGGGCTTATATTACTAGCTGTGAGGGCCGATTTTAAGGCAGGGGCCTGGAGCTGCAGCTCCATCAGCCCCTATGTTAATCCGGCCCTGCCTGTAAAGGGGCGCATGTTTCCCGTGTTTAGAACAGTCTGACAGCAAAATGACATTTTGAAGAAAAAAACACATTTAAAACTACCCGCGGCTATTGCATTGCCGACAATACACATAGAAGTTCATTGATAAAAACGGCATGGGAATTCCCCACAGGGCAACCCCGAACCAAAATAATAAAAAAAAAAAATGATGTGGGGGTCCCCCTAAATTCCATACAAGGCCCTTCAGGTCTGGTATGGATATTAAGGGGAACCCCAGCCAAAATTTTAAAAAAAATTGACGTGGGGTTCCCCCTAAATTCCATACCAGACCCTTCAGGTCTGGTATGGATTTTAAGGGGAACCCCGCGCCAAAAAAAAAAAAATAAACGGCGTGGGGTCCCCCCAAAAATCCATACCAGACCCTTATCCGAGCACGCAACCTGGCAGGCCGCAGGAAAAGAGGGGGGGATGAGAGTGCGCCCCCCCCTCCTGAACCGTACCAGGCCACATGCCCTCAACATTGGGAGGGTGCTTTGGGGTAGCCCCCCAAAACACCTTGTCCCCATGTTGATGAAGACAAGGGCCTCATCCCCACAACCCTGGCCGGTGGTTGTGGGGGTCTGCGGGCGGGGGGCTTATCGGAATCTGGAAGCCCCCTTTAACAAGGGGACCCCCAGATCCCGGCCCCCCCCCTGTGTGCAATGGTAAGGGGGTACTTACCCCTACCATTTCACTAAAAAACTGTCAAAAATGTAAAAAATGACAAGAGACAGTTTTTGACAATTCCTTTATTTAAATACTTCTTCTTTCTTCTATCTTCCTTCATCTTCTGGTTCTTCTGGCCCTTCTGGTTCTTCCTCCGGCGTTCTCGTCCAGCATCTCCTCCGCGGCGTCTTCTATCTTCTTCTCCTCGGGCCGCTCCGCACCCATGGCATGAGGGGGGAGGCTCCCGCTCTTCTCTTCATCTTCTTCATCTTCTTCTTCTTCTTCATCTCTTCTTCCCTTCTTCATTTCTTCTCCGGGCCGCTCCGCAGCCATGCTGGCATGGTGGGAGGCTCCCGCTGTGTGACGGCGTCTCTTCGTCTGACGGTTCTTAAATAATGGGGGGCGGGGCCATCCGGTGACCCCGCCCCCCTCTGACGCACGGTGACTTGACGGGACTTCCCTGTGACGTCACGGGGAATGCCACAGGGAAGTCCCGTCATGTCCCGTGCGTCAGAGGGGGGCGGGGTCACCGGGTGGCCCCGCCCCCCGTTATTTAAGAACCGTCAGATGAAGAGACGCCGTCACACAGCGGGAGCCTCCCACCATGCCAGCATGGCTGCGGAGCGGCCCGGAGAAGAAATGAAGAAGAGAAGAAGGAAGAAGAGAAGAAGAAGAAGATGAAGAAGAAGATGAAGAAGAGAAGAAGATGAAGAGAAGAGCGGGAGCCTCCCCTCATGCCATGGGTGCGGAGCGGCCCGAGGAGAAGAAGATAGAAGACGCCGCGGAGGAGATGCTGGACGAGAACGCCGGAGGAAGAACCAAAAGAGCCAGAAGAACCAGAAGAAGATGAAGGAAGAAAGAAGAAGCGTTTAAATAAAGGAATTGTCAAAAACTGTCTCTTGTCATTTTTAACATTTTTGACAGTTTTTTAGTGAAATGGTAGGGGTAAGTACCCCCTTACCATTTCACACAGGGGGGGGCCGGGATCTGGGGATCCCCTTGTTAAAGGGGGCTTCCAGATTCCGATAAGCCCCCCGCCCGCAGACCCCCACAACCACTGGCCAGGGTTGTGGGGATGAGGCCCTTGTCTTCATCAACATGGGGACAAGGTGTTTTGGGGGGCTACCCCAAAGCACCCTCCCAATGTTGAGGGCATGTGGCCTGGTACGGTTCAGGGGGGGGGCCGCACTCTCGTCCCCCCTCTTCTCCTGCGGCCTGCCAGGTTGCGTGCTCGGATAAGGGTCTGGTATGGATTTTTGGGGGGACCCCACGCCGTTTTTTTTTTTTTTTTTGGCGCGGGGTTCCCCTTAAAATCCATACCAGACCTGAAGGGTCTGGTATGGAATTTAGGGGGAACCCCACATCAATTTTTTTTTTTAATTTTGGCTGGGGTTCCCCTTAATATCCATACCAGACCTGAAGGGCCTTGTATGGAATTTAGGGGGACTCCCACATCATTTTTTTTTTTTTAATTTTGGTTCGGGGTTGCCCTGTGGGGAATTCCCATGCCGTTTTTATCAATGAACTTCTATGTGTATTGTCGGCAATGCAATAGCCGCGGTAGTTTTAAATGTGTTTTTTCCTTCAAAATGTCATTTTGCTGTCAGACTGTTCCAAACACGGGAAACATGCGCCCCTTTACAGGCATACTATAGACACCCCCCAGGTATGAAATTTAAAGGGATATTACACTTTTATTGTTTGACTTTAAGCATTATTAAAATCACTGCTCCTGAAAAAACGGCCGTTTTTAAAACTTTTTTTTGCATTGATTCATGTCCCCTGGGGCAGGACCCAGGTCCCCAAACACTTTTAATGACAATAACTTGCATATTAGCCTTTAAAATTAGCACTTTTGATTATTCATGTTCGTGTCCCATAGGCTTTAACGGTGTTCGCATGTTCGAACGAATTTTTTTCCTGTTCGCATGTTCTGGTGCGAACCGAACAGGGGGGTGTTCGGCTCATCCCTGGTAATAAACATAAAGAATAGGAACACAGCACAACTACTTACTTTTTTGCAGCACTCTCCGGATCTTCCTGTACTGCTCGTGCTCTCTTAATTTGAGGTCCGACCATCGCTACCTGAGCTGATCTTTCGATTGTCGTACCCCGAAATTCTGGTGCAGACTCTTGACTAGGGATGAGCTTTGAGTTTGAGTCGAACTCATGTTCGACTCGAACATTGGCTGTTCGGAAGTTCGCCGAACAGTGAACAATTTGGGGTGTTCGCGACAGATTCGAATGCCGCGGAACACCCTTTAAAAGTCTATGGGAGAAATCAAAAGTGCTAATTTTAAAGGCTTATAAGCAAGTTATTGTCATAAAAAGTGTTTGGGGACCTGGGTCCTGCCCCAGGGGACATGGATCAATGCAAAAAAAAGTTTTAAAAATTGCCGTTTTTTCAGAAGCAGTGATTTTAACAATGCTTAAAGTCAAACAATAAAAGTGTAATATTCCTTTAAATTTCGTAGCTGGGGGGTGTCTATAGTATGCCTGTAAAGGGGCGCATGTTTCCTGTGTTTAGAACAGTCTGACAGCAAAATGACATTTCGAAGGAAAAAACACATTTAAAACTACTCGCGGCTATTGCATTGCCGACAATACACATAGAAGTTCATTGATAAAAACGGCATGGGAATTCCCCACAGGGGAACCCCGAACCAAACACAGGAAACATGCGCCCCTTTACAGGCATACTATAGACACCCCCCAGCTACGAAATTTAAAGGAATATTACACTTTTATTGTTTGACTTTAAGCATTATTAAAATCACTGCTCCTGAAAAAAACGTCCGTTTTTAAAACTTTTTTTGCATTGATCCATGTCCCCTGGGGCAGGACCCAGGTCCCCAAACACTTTTTATGACAATAACTTGCATATAAGCCTTTAAAATTAGCACTTTTGATTATTCATGTTCGTGTCCCATAGACTTTAATGGTGTTCACGTGTTCGAACGAACTTTTTTCCTGTTCGCATGTTCTGGTGCGAACCGAACAGGGGGGTTTTCGGCTCATCCTTACTCTTGACCACTTTCGCCATGATCTTGGCCTTTCTGACATTGGGGTTGGGGTAAGGTCCATACTTCCTGTCATAGTCGGCCTTCTTCAGGATGTCGACCATCTCCAACATCTCCCCAAAGGACATATTTGAGGCCTTAAATCGTCTCCTTCTGGATCGGGACGTTTCTGGCTCCGGGCTTTCCTCCCCCTCCTCCTCGTTGCTGTAATTAGCACGCACCTCCTGTGTCTCCGCCATGTGCTCTTCCCCTACTGCGCCGAACGAGAAGGGGCGGGGAATAGAATAGAAAGAACGTCAGGGGCGGGCGGAGTTACACGCATACGCAGTGTGTATAAAGCGTAACACGCGTGCGTAGTAGTACGATCTGTGAGCGGAGGAAAGAGTACTGGAGGCGCCGATCGTGATAACGAAAGTAAGATCTAAACTTGGGCCTATACTGCTTCTACATTGAGGCCTATATAGTAACAAGATTAGGAGAGTTTTGCCTGACACTAGGGTTTGTCTTGTGTTGTGTCTTGCAGAGAAAATGGATGGCTTCAATGACCACAAATTCCTCCCCCTGTTCATAGACAAATACAGGGAGCTGCCCTGTCTGTGGCAGGTGAAACATCCACATTATAATCATAAACAAAAGAGGCAGACAGCGCTGGAGAAACTGCTGGAGTTGGTGAAGCCGGTGGTTCCCACAGCAACCATCCCTTATTTACAAGCCAATATTGGTGGCCTGAGGAGCACTTATCTTAGGGAGCGCAAGAAGGTCACGGGTTCCCAGAGATCCGGAGCTGCAGCAGATGACGTTTATGTCCCCAGGCTCTGGTACTATGGGAGACTGCGATTTCTGTCAGACCAGACTGAAGTCAAGGAATCCCTCTCAACCCTTCCTTCCACTCTTCCTTCCACAGTATCTTCCACCCCAGCTGAGGCTTCCGATGTCCAACCTGGGACTTCCAGCCAGGAAGAAGGGGAGGAGCCCAGCTTGAGCCAGGTATAGAATTCTTCTACAGATTTCTGGTCAATAAAGAAATGATCTTTACTAGATGTTATTATTGATCACTAATTGCTGATTTAATAAAGTGTTTTACATATCAATAGATAGTAGTGGGCAAAAATAATTGGGACAAGAATGAAAAATGCTGGGCTCAGAATGATAGTCTTTTATATTTGTTAACATTCAATTTGCATTAGTCATGAGATGAAAATTGTGTGTGATTGATGAAGTAAAAACTAAAACTATGTCCCTTTTTCATATACAGGAAGACCTCAGCCAGGACAAGGCTCTGGAATGTGGCACACAGTAGGAGGCTGTGGAATGTGGCAGCCAAGAGGAGGCGGGGGTTAGTGGCAGCCAGGAGGAGGCGGGGCTAGGTGGCAGCCAGGAGAAGCCTGGGACCAGTAGGAGCCTGACCGAATCACAGGTTCCTCCCCACCGCCTTCCAAACAAAAGACCCAGGAAGAGGCCTTTGCCTGCATGGCTGCCACCAAACTGCACGGCATGCAGGAGGGCCAATGCCTCCTGTGTGAGGACCTTATTTATAAAGTCTTAACTAAGGGGGTGAGGGGCAAAATCACACGCAATACCCACGTGATAGAGTTGGAACATCCTCCTCCTTCTCCTCCTCCTGCCACAACTACACCACCACAGTCACAGCATGGAAGGAAGCGTGGAAGGAAGACCAGAGAGTGATGACCTGGGTTCAGTCTAGTCTGGCAAAAGATGCAGTCTCTTGTATGACCACAGCCTGGGGACATACATGTCATCTGCTGCTTTCATGATCTCTGGGACTTCTGGACAAGACTGCACTCCCTTAGATATGGACTCCTCAGGCCACCAATTTTGCAGTAAAATAATTGATGTCTGCCCTGGGGGTTAAAAGGCTTCACCAATTTCTGCTGTATCTCTGGTGTTGCCTCCCTCTTTGTTTGGTTATGAGCCTTTAATAAAGGTTTTTTGGTTTCAATTAGACTCGCATATGTGTGTTTTCCTTTAAAAAGGACAGTTTGTTTGTGAGCATTCAGGTACATTTCAAAAATACAATGTGAAATTAACAAGAGACACCAACACCAAGCAACCTCCTTGAGATTAAATAATACAAGATAATAATGGTGATGTTAAATAACTCAAAAAAAACCAAAATCAGCCTTGAAAAAAATACAAACCAAAAAAAAATAAAAATAATCACATCAGGGTTTAAAAAAAAAACACAAAAAAAAATTATATAGATTTTTGGTCAGATGTGACAAGTTATAATATATTGAGAGAATCACGATAAATAAGAAAGAAAGAAGTTTGTGAGAACTTTCTGTGAATATCAGCAGCAAAACTACTTAGTTCTTCCTGCATTATAAAGAAGAAGAGAGTGCGCTGTATTAATTTTAAAGATTGCAGCGTGATGAAAGTGCTCTATCCATTCCGAATGCTAATTTTTCCAGAACGAGCTGTTCCGTCTCAGAATTTCTTCTGAGCATGCGTGGCACTTTGTGCGTCGGAATTGCCCACACACGGTCGGAATTGACGCGATCGGATTTTGTTGTCGGAAAATTTTAAAGCCTGCTCTCAAACTTTGTGTGTCGGAAAATCCGATGGAAAAAGTCCGATGGAGCCCACACACGGTTGGAATTTCCGACAACACGCTCCGATCGCACATTTTTCCGTTGGAAAATCCGACCGTGTGTACGGGCCATAAGAAACACCTTCTACCCCACTCTGCGCCTTCAGAGGACTCCAAAGAGGGGTCTTCCAAGACAGCAGGTGTAGTCTCAGCAAGAAAAGAGAAGTTGGAAACAAGGTCATCCTTCTTAAGGAGCAGTGACAAAGCATCTGCATGAACTTTGCTCCAGGAGAAGGGGTTGGTGTGGGCACTAATTAAGTTGGCCAGGAATACACCTAAGCTTTTTGGTGCCTTACCTGTTTGGGGAACAATTTGCTTAAAAGTAGCCATCTCTATCTATGATAGATCCTCCTGTTTCCCGATTAAGCAAGGCCATAGTTATTCCAGTAGAGGATGGTCCTTCTTTTAAAGACTTATGTCATAGATCCATCGAAACAGAGTGGAGCAAACTATAACTTGACTGAAACTGGATTTGCCCGGTAGAGGAGTCTTAAAGTATGCAGCATGCAGTAACCCCCACGTCACTACCCCAGATACTAGCAGACGTAGCAGGAAGATGCAATTGGGGGAGCGCTAAAGAAGGATGGATATATGAGACTGTCTGGGAAGGCTTGGAAGCACAGAGTTGGCAGGGAGCATACCAGGAGGAAGCCAGCGGTAGCATGGAAGAGGATTGCCCAGAAGTGCCTAGCATTAGCAATCTGGACCCAGATTGTGCTCCATTAGGTTCTTCGCTGGCAACAGAAGCCAGAAAAAGTGACACCTGAAGCTAGAAGTGACTTTATACACATTGCTTCCAGATTATTTGCAGCTAGGGGAGATCAGCTAATAGTAATAATTTTCATTGGCCTCCCTCCCCTTCACCCGGTGACCCGGGCCCACATGTGGGGGAGGGGAGCCTGGGAAGCATGGAGAGAGTCAAACTGTTAATGGGTCAGTAAAAGCTGACAAACCACCCTCCCCTGCTGCCGCTGACGTATGGCATACGTCAGTGGCAGTAAAGGGGTTAATGGATTTTCAGGCTTGGCTGTTAAAAGCAAAGTATTGGCGGACAGAGGGTGTCATCCACACCATGCTTAAAGTGACACTAAATTATATCCTTATTTTACACAAATAATCCATACACCTTCACTACTTAACAGTCCTGTAATATATTTTTCATGAAAACATTTGCTATGGTGTTTTTCTGCCTTCTTGTAACATCCTCCATAAGCTTCCAAACCCCTCCTTTTCCTCTCACTTCTGTTGGTTTGAAATGTGCACTGCTCTATGCACGCTACACATCCCATAGTCCATAGTCCAATTTGAGACTGGGACTGAGAGTGGAACTTACAGTGGGAGCATAAAGAATTAACATAGCCACCCTCTAACCAGAAGCTGGATCATAGCAGCAAAAAAAAAAAAAAAAAAAGATTTGGATATTTGGAGAAGGCTGTAAGCAATAGAAGGTACTGTTTGAAAATAAGAATTTAGGCTTGCATAGAATATTTTGTATGGTTTGAAGCATTAGTGGGTATGCCCTCATTCTTTCTCTGTTGCCCATCTCTTGGCTTTCCTCCAGTGTGGGATGGAGCAGTAGTTGGCACAATTAGGGGCCGGTTTCAAATCTTCTTTGTTCTATGTCTTCAAATCTATCTGTATTATGACTACAAAGTCCATCATTCAAAAATCCATTCTCTAAACAATCTCAAATCTTCTTTCAGCATCCTCTGGCATCATTGCTGCCTGCCCACACCTTTATTCAGGGTGTTACACATGTCGCCTCTCCAGTCAAACTACATATGTTTTTTGGAACCTTAACCTGGAATTGTCAGCATTGCAAAATGCATCTTTTAAGGATATTGGGGGCATTCTATTGCTATCACCCTCTCAGAAAGTGGCATTCCTAATAGCCATAACCTCGGTATGTGGGGCTCTAAACAGGTGGTGTTGTCTTGCATGAAAAAGGCCAACATTTCCTGAAGTAATGAGCTGTAAAATTACATAGGAATATGTAGTTTATATGAAATAAAGAACAGCTGGGGACTCATTAAGTTTAAATTCATAAAGTTAAACTCCAGACAGCTACACGACACAAAAGACATACGTTAATGTAGCATGTATTAACTATTACAAAATTAATTGTATTTTCTTAAATAAAAGCATTTAACTGTATGTGCCTGAATTTAACTTGGTATCCTCTTCTAGTCTACAGCAGCAGCAGAAGAAGCACAAGGAGCCAATAAATTGTGCTTCACTGAAGAGAGCATGTTGATTACAGGAGAGAGCAGTCCAGACTATGAATTTATGGCATGGACCAGTTACTGGCATCAGTACACCATGGTGGTAAGTCTAAGGGGATATGGTGAATGTGAATAATAGCGAAGTGTGCATGTTATAAACAAGGACTGTATTGTGAATACATGCACGGATACAAATGGCTGAGAGATTACAGAGTATGTCACATGAGCTAGGATTGGAATAAACAAATGGAAGAAAACTCTTATGATAGATTAGCTGTTTAGTATGGAGAGCATAGAAGGATGCACTTCACAAGTGAAGAAACATAAATGTGCACAATATACATTAAAACCTATGTACCATATAAACAGTTGCGGGATCTTAATGTGGGACACACAGTATAATAGAATAACTGCAGAAAAATTAATCCTGGTTATTTTTTGGTACTAAAATAGCACAGCAGAATATAGTTTGTTCCTGAATTAAGGACATCTAGCCATATCTCATTTCCCATACCTACCCTCCTAGCAAGGAAATTTCAGAATAGCATTTAGTAGGGATGAACCCGATGTTCGAGTTGAACATAAGTTTGACTCGAACATTGGTTGCTCGCCTGTTCGCCAAACAGCGAACATTATGCAGTGTTCACTGCAAATTCGAAAGCTGCAGAACACTGTTAAAGTCTATGGGGCATTAACATTAAAAACCAAAAGTGCTCATTTTAAAAGCTTATATGCAATTTATTGCCATAAAAAGTGTTTGGGGACCTGGGTCCTGCCCCAGGGGACATGTATCAATGCAAAAAAAAGTTTTAAAAACACCCGTTTTTTCAGGAGCAGTGATTTTAATAATGCTTAAAGTGAAACAATAAAAATGAAATATTCCTTTAAATATTGTGCTTGGTGGGTGTCTATAGTATGACTGTAAAGTGGCGCAGTTTTCCCGTGTTTAGAACAGTACCACAGGAAAATGAAATTTCTAAAGGAAAAAAAGTAATTTAAAACTGCTTGCGGTTGTAATGAATTGTCGGGGCTCGGCAATATAGATGAAAATCATTGAAAAAAATGGTATGGGTTCCCCCCCCAGTCCATTACCAGGCCCTTTGGGTCTGGTATGAATATTAAGGGGAACCCCCACCAAAATTTGAGAAAAAAAATTGCATGGGGGTCCCCCCAAAATCCATACCAGACCTGTCAGTCAGCAGCTCGCCGCTCTGCCCCCGCCGCTCACTGGAGCGCTGAGGTGTGGAGGGATTGGGAGCGGCCATCTCAGGCTCTCAGTGGCTGAGAGGATGAGACGGGCATCAGTCCAGGCACCTGGTGGATACCAGACTTTATTGTTGTGATGACGCAGTGCCTGGACTGATCCCTGTGGCATCAGCAGAGAGCAGCCTTCAGTCTGCTCTCTGCTGAAAACAGGTCACAGGAGTGTAAAACGAATTGCACTCCTGTGACCCATAGGAGAAGCCCAGCCAAACAAGCTCAGGCTGGACTTCTCCTTTGAAGTTAAGTGGTTTTATATTTCCAGTATGGGCTTGTTGCTTGCAGCTAACATTAAATGAAATCATGTTTTGGTCACTGCTACCCAGATGTTCTTTTATATGAACATTAGTAATAAGCTCTGCATGGTTTGAGATTACCAGGTCCAACAGAGCATCATTCCTAGTCGGGGCCTCTATGAATTGTACCATAAAATTGTCTTGTAATAGGTTTATAAATGTTTAAAATCCCCCATTATTATCACTGTCCCAGCCCATACAGAAAGACATACCATAAACTGAAAAACTGTGGACCAATAATGTGCAATAATACTTGATGTTATGCAACACTATTCCAATACAAAGTTATAGGCAAGCCTGGTAAAAAAGCAGAAGCCAATGCCTAATGCAAAGAAGGCAGCGGCTGTTTCCTATTTTATCATCTCAAAATAAATTCCACCTTCTAAGGCATGTGAGAACAAATAAAACATATCAGTTTAAATACACATACAGTACTTACCCTTTTGTTCTATGCAGCCTTTAGAGATCTTTGTAGGTACAAAGATATGTGACCATTGGAAAGACCTGATAAGTAGGCCTAGAGTTTATATGGGACCAATTCACAAGACTGCATTATGTAAAGAAATCCTGACAGTTGAAAACAGGCTTTCTTTGCAGTTGAGGTTTTAAATTCTTTTGACTCTTGAATTTTTAACATGTGAAGTGTATTCATAGCTTTATGCAGTAGTTACATACCGATTATATCAGCTCATTTAAAACTAGTTTAGGAAATTCATTATATATGAAATTAAAGTATAGATAAGTTAAGTACACACACATGCAGGGTGCTCCTCAACTTTATAGCTCAAGCTATTACTGAAATGGACTAAAGCATTAATGATGGCAAATACAAACAAGGCTTTCACTAGATTTAAAGAACTCAGCACATACATGCCAACCTGTCTGGTAGTCAGTAAATGTAGTACATAAATATATATTATTTATTTTCTATGCATCATATTACAGCACACTGTTTGTTTTCCTTCTCTTACCACATACTGCAGATACCTTCAAGTAAAAGCTAATGTTTACAGTTGTTTTTCATAGTGTGCATTTAGACCAAATACTATCGTTTTGGAAGCACTTGGTAAAACTGGAGATTTGCACCTAGATTAATCTCAGCCAATTAACATTGCAGCTGGAAGTCCTTGTGAGGATTAGTTCCAGATGGGCCCACTTTATTTTGGTGTTTTCCAGCTCAGTGCCAGCTGTCAGGAAGCTGAAAAAGCAGTGAAGAGCAAACATGAGGACTTTCTGTTGCCCTCGCTCTCTAAAAAATTTAATAACCCAATGAATGATCAAAAAAGGATGAGAATTAGTCAAGAAGAATTGAAGTCTTGTATTTTTACTTAACAAGCATTGGCTTTGAATGCATGTTGTCTGTCTTTGAAAATCCATTAAGATGGTACAGGAGTCCATGTTACATATTCATCTCATAAAGCATACTATATTTGCAATCCCACACTTCCTGTTGTCATAGCCCTTTATTCAACCCTCCATCGTATTTATGGAAACATCAGACTACCCCATGACTTCAATTTCAGTTTCAATTGCCAGTCATATTTTGTTCTACTATTGCATTTTGTCTTTCACATTTCTAAATGTTTTACAATGGCATCTTCTTTCACTTGTTTACCCTCAGAGTAAAATGGAATCAACTCATTTTGGAAATGTTAATGGACAATTAGATATATGAAGAGAAATTGCTGGAAACCATAACTTTGGCTCATTCTAAAATAGTGCAAATAAAACATAGACATTAATGAACAAGTATGAAAAAAGTTGGAGAAACGAGATTTTAACTGTGCTGACAAATAATAATGAAAACCAATGGAATAAAATTTATTTTAACGAGAATATAGTTAAAAATATATAGAGAAAACCACTTGGGTCAAAAATGATCAACAATTGGTGATACAGGTGGTCAGAGATGAGTATTCAGCTTTAAACAGAGATTGCTTTTTCGTATATTAACCCAACATGTTTCGCATTTAGCTTCATCAGGGAATATACGAATCAAAGAAGCGTAAAAAGAAATACAATTAGATACAAAATAACAGAGCATACATTATCTTAAATACAAATATATATACAGTGGGGAAGGAACGTATTCAGACCCCCTTAAATCTTTCACTCTTTTTTATATTGCAGCCACTTGCTAAAATCATTTAAGTTCATTTGTTCCTCATTAATGTGCACACAGCACCTCATATTGACAGAAAAACACAGGATTGTTGACATTTTTGCAGATCTATTAAAAAAGAAAAACTGAAATATCACATGGTCCTAAGTATTCAGACCCTTTGCTCAGTATTAGGGATGAGCCGAACACCCCCCTGTTCGGTTCGCACCAGAACATGCGAACAGGAAAAAAGTTTGTTCAAACACGCGAACACCGTTAAAGTCTATGGGACACGAACATGAATAATCAAAAGTGCTAATTTTAAAGGCTTATATGCAAGTTATTGTCATAAAAAGTGTTTGGAGACCTGGGTCCTGCCCCAGGGGACATGGATCAATGCAAAAAAAAGTTTTAAAAACAGCCGTTTTTTCAGGAGCAGTGATTTTAATAATGCTTAAAGTCAAACAATAAAAGTGTAATACCCCTTTAAATTTCGTAGCTGGGGGGTGTCTATAGTATGCCTGTAAAGGGGCGCATGTTTCCCGTGTTTAGAACAGTCTGGTAGCAAAATGACATTTCGAAGGAAAAAACCCATTTAAAACTACTCGCGGCTATTGCATTGCCGACAATACACATAGAAGTTCATTGATAAAAACGGCATGGGAATTCCCCACAGGGGAACCCCGAACCAAAAGTCCCCCTAAATTCCATACCAGGCCCTTCAGGTCTGGTATGGATATTAAGGGGAACCCCGGCCAAAATTTTTTTTAAAAATGACGTGGGGTTCCCCCTAAATTCCATACCAGACCCTTCAGGTCTGGGGGTCCCCTTGTTAAAGGGGGCTTCCAGATTCCGATAAGCCCCCCGCCCGCAGACCCCCACAACCACCGGCCAGGGTTGTGGGGATGAGGCCCTTGTCCTCATCAACATGGGGACAAGGTGTTTTGGGGGGCTACCCCAAAGCACCCTCCCAATGTTGAGGGCATGTGGCCTGGTACGGTTCAGGAGGGGGGGGCCGCACTCTCGTTCCCCCCTCTTTTCCTGCGGCCTGCCAGGTTGCATGCTCGGATAAGGGTCTGGTATGGTATGCCGTTTTTTTTTTTTTTTGGCGCAGGGTTCCTCTTAAAATCCATACCAGACCTGAAGGGTCTGGTATGGAATTTAGGGGGAACCCCACGTCATTTTTTTAAAAATTTTGGCCAGGGTTCCCCTTAATATCCATACCAGACCTGAAGGGCCTGGTATGGAATTTAGGGGGACTCCCACATCATTTTTTTTTTAAATTTTGGTTCGGGGTTCTATGTGTATTGTCAGCAATGCAATAGCTGCGGGTAGTTTTAAATGGGTTTTTTCCTTCAAAATGTCATTTTGCTCTCAGACTGTTCTAAACACGGAAAACATGCGCCCCTTTACAGGCATACTATAGACACCCCACAGCTACGAAATTTAAAGGGATATTACACTTTTATTGTTTGACTTTAAGCATTATTAAAATCACTGCTCCTGAAAAAACGGACGTTTTTAAAACTTTTTTTTGCATTGATCCATGTCCCCTGGGGCAGGACCCGGGTCCCCAAACACTTTTTATGACAATAACTTGCATATAAGCCTTTAAAATTAGCACTTTTGATTTCTCCCATAGACTTTTAAAGGGTGTTCCGTGGCATTCGAATTTGCCGCGAACACCCCGAATTGTTTGCTGTTCGGCAAATTTGCGAACAGCCAATGTTCGAGTCAAACATGAGTTCGACTCGAACTCGAAGCTCATCCCTACTCAGTATTTAGTAAAAGCACCCTTTTGATCTAATACAGCCATGAGTCTTTTTGGGAAAGATGCAACAAGTTTTTCACACCTGGATTTGGGGATCCTCTGCCATTCCTCCTTGCAGATCCTCTCCAGTTCTGTCAGGTTGGATGGTAAATGTTGGTGGACAGCCATTTTTAGGTCTCTCCAGAGATGCTCAATTGGATTTAAGTCATGGCTCTGGCTGGGCCATTCAAGAACAGTCACGGAGTTGTTGTGAAACCACTCCTTCGTTATTTTAGCTGTGTGCTTACGGTCATTGTCTTATTGGAAGGTAAACCTTCGGCCCAGTCCGAGGTCCTGAACACTGTGGAAAAGGTTTTCATTCAGGATATCCCTGTACTTGGCCGCATTCATCTTTCCCTCGATTGCAACCAGTCGTCCTGTCCCTGCAGCTGAAAAACACCCCCACAGCATGATGCTGCCACTAGTATGCTTCACTGTTGGGACTGTATTGGACAGGTGATGAGCAGTGCCTGGTTTTTTCAACACATACCGCTTAGTATTAAGGCCAAAAAGTTCTATCTTGGTCTCATCAGACCAGAAAATAGGATTTTTTATAACAGCTTACCTGTAAAATCCTTTTCTTTCAATCAACATCACGGGACACAGAGCCTCAGTAATTACTGATGGGTTATATAGGGTATCACTAGGTGATTGGACACTGGTCACACCCTAAACAGGAAGTTCAACCCCGTATATAATCCCTCCCCTTGCAGGGATTCCTCAGTTTTGTAGCCAAGCAATATAAGTGTATTAGAAGAGGGGCATGACCTCTGTGTCCCGTGATGTCCATCGAAAGAAAAGGATTTTACAGGTAAGCTGTTATAAAAAATCCTATTTTCTTTCTTGAACATCACGGGACACAGAGCCTCAGTAATTACTGATGGGACGTCCCAGAGCAATGCTACCTGAGGGGAGGGGAACCACAACCAAGTAGGGTGCAATCAGACCTGAGGACCCTGTACCGCTGCCTGCAGCACACTATGCCCAAAGGCGATATCCTCATGCCTACTCACATCCACCTGATAAAATCTGGTGAATGTATGAACTGAAGACCAGGTTGCGGTCTTGCAGATTTGGGCCATAGAGGCCCAGTGATGCACTGTCCAAGAAGCACCCATAGCTCTTGTGGAATGTGCTTTGATCTGAAATGTAACCTTCTGTTTGAAACTGTAAGCTTGAATAATCAATTGTCGAATCCATTTAGGAGTGGTAGATCTTGACGCTGCCTGTCCTCTATTGGGACCCTTTGGCAGCACGAACAAAACATCCGTTTTGCGAATTTGAGCAGTTGCTTCCAGATAGGCCTTGACTGCTCTTACTACATCCAAAGAATGTAGTGACCTTTCTTCCAAAGAACATGGATCTGGAAAAAAGGAAGGCAGAACAATGTCTTGGTTTAGATGAAAATCTGAAACCACCTTCGATAAAAAAATAGGATGAGGGTGCAATAACACTCTATCCTTGTGCATAATCCAATAAGGCTCTTTACAAGAAAGAACTACTAATTCTGATACTCTTCTAGCAGAAGAGATGTCTACCAGAAAAAATTAACTTCCTTGTCAGCAAGACCAAAGGAATCTGATGTATTGGTTAAAAGGGCTGTTTATGTAAAACAGACAGAACCAAGTTCAAGTCCCAGGGGTTTAGGGGCGCCTTAACCGGAGGATTAAGACGAGTCACCCCCTGCATAAAGTTTCGGACCAAAGAATGCGAAGCAAGTGGCCGTTGAAATAATACTGATAAGGCCGAGACCTGGCCCTTGATGATACTCAAGGCCAGCTTCATCTCTAATCCCAATTGTAGAAAATCAAGAATTCTACCAATCACATATCTTCTGAAATGCCAACCCCTGAATTCACACCAGGATACATAAGCTTTCCAGACTCTATGATAAATTACTCTGGAAGCTGGCTTCCTTGCATTTATCAAGGTAGATATCACAGGACCTGAAACCCCGCGGCTCTTCAGAATCTGGGTTTCAATATCCAAACCATCAATTTTAACGTTTGTAAGGCAGGATGGGACACTGGACCCTGAGATAACAGGTCTGGGCGTGACGGTAGGGTCCACGGGGAACCCACTGTCCTCCTTACTATTTCTGCATACCAAGTCCTCCTGGGCCAAGCGGGGCTACCAGAAGTACCAACCTTCCTGCCTGATCCTGCGAAGGAATCATGGCAGTAGCAGAATATGCGGGAATGCATAAACCAGTGAGAACCGATGCCACGGAATCACCACCACATCCGTCCCGTATGCAAGAGGATCTTTTGTCCCTGCCACAAATTTGATATAAGCCACTGCTGTGGCATTGTCGGACTGGATCCTGACTGAGCAACCCTGTAGCCTGAGAGTCCAGGCCTTTAGGGCTAGATATGCTACACGGATCTCCAGAATGTTGATGGGTAAAGACCTCTCGGTCTTGGACCATACCCCTTGGACCGCAAACTGTTCCAGAACTGCTCCCCAACCCGAAAGACTGGCATCCGTTGTTACCACCATCCAGGTGACCGGTAGGATAGATTTCCCTTTCTGCAAGCCTTCGGGTATTAACCACCAATTGAGGCGCTGACCCACTGCCTGAAACAAGTGCATCGGAAAATCTAATGCCTGAACTTTCTTGTTCCAGGCCGACAGGATACTGTGTTGCAACAGTCCTGACTGAAACTGAGCATAGGGAACTGCTTCGAACGAAGCTACACTCTTTCCCAGCAGCCTTATACAAAGGCGGACAGAAGGACCCTTCTTGGTCCTGACTACCATAATCAGCTCCCTTAAGGCAGTGATCTTTGCCTGAGGTAAAAATACCTTCTTTCTGGCTTGTATCTATAATCAGACCCAAATACTCCAGTTTTCTTACTGGTTTTAGGAAAGATCTTTCTAGGTTGAGGATCCAACCTAGGTGTTCCAGATACTAGACTAGGGTCCTCAAGTTCCCGTTCAACGAGGCTACCAACCAGTCTATCAAGAGCAGGTCGTCTAGGTATGCTATGACAGTTATACCCTGAGCCCTTAATCTGGCCAGAGGAGGAGCCAAGATCTTTGTGAACACTCAAGATGCAGTGGCTATCCCGAAGAAAAATGGGCACTTGCAGATCTGCATCTCTGATGTCTATCGATGCCAGCAAATTCTCCTCCCTGCAGGATGGAGACTACTGTCCGAATTGATTCCATGCGGAAGGACCGAATCCTTAGGAATCGATTCAGATCCCTTAGATCCAGAATGGGTCTGACATCCCCATTTGGCTTTTGGACCATAAAAAAGGTTGGAATAAAACCCAATCCTTGAACCATCATAATGGCCTCTTGGGACAAAAGTCGCTCTAACGCTAGAAGAAGCGACTGCTTCTTCTCTGGATCTCTGGGAACACTTAATCTGAGGAAACAAGGAGAGGCAAACTCTTGGAACTCCAGTTTGTAACCTAAGGTTACCATGGAGATTACCCATCTGTCCTGAAATCCTCCTGCCAGAGCTTTTGAGAACTGTAGCAGTCTTCCCCCCACTCGAGCGAGTGGGGGCGCCTCATCATAAAGAGGCCTTAGAGTCCTGTCTAGCAGGCTTCTTCCCCCAGGACTTCTTTGTCTCTGGGATTTGACTCTTGTTTCATGACCCAGACGGAGAAGGCCGTCGCGACTGCCTAGAGGCTGATGCCCCTGGCACTGGGGAAAAGAGTCCGTTTGAAAGAGGGACGCTTACTCCTCTTCTTATTTGATAAGAGAGTGCTCTCCCACTAGAGAACCTTTGAATATATTTATCTAATTCTTCTCCAAACAACCTTGCACCATGAATAGGAAATCCAGCCAGAAGTTTTTTACATGGTGCTTCAGCTGACCAATTTTTCAACCATAAGATTCTACGCACACGCACCAACCCAAGTGAAAAACGAGGGGTCTGCATGATAGAATCTCTAATGGCGTAAACAGCAAAACATAAGGCCGCTTGAAGGTTAGCCAACCCCTGGGCCTGCTGTTCAAGTAAAGCCTTGATGACCTGCTTAACATGGTCTCTTAAGTATTGACAGACTCCAATCGCTGCCACTGCAGGTTGAACTACTGAACCTGCTAAGGAGAAAATATCCTTCAATAGGGATTCCATCCTTCTATCCACCGGATCCCTGAGCCTCTGAGCATTGTCTACAGGACAAGTCAGACTACAGAGGAAATGGCGGCATCAACGGCCAGTATCCCCCACATCTTTATAAACATTTCTTTCATAGGATAAAGTGTTGAAAACTTTTTCAGGCAGAAAAAACGTTTATCTGGGTGACCCCACTCAGAGTAAATTAGCTTTTTCAAGTAAATTATGAACAGGAAAAGCATGTGTTGTTTGAGGAGGTTTCAGTGACCCCAAAGAAATAGAGGGTTCTTTAACTGATTCAGATACGGGTACTTTAAATGTGGAGCAGACCAATCCTGCAAGGATCTGTACTAAGACTTTCTTATCCTGAGAAGCGAAGAGGGCCCTTCTCCACTTGATTCCTCAGAGAAGGAATCATCCGTCCCATCCGGATCCTCTGAAAGGGATTTTTCTCCCCTATCCCAGAGCTCCACTCCTGAGGGTCCCGGGTAACAGAGGAAGACCTAGTGCGTTTTCTTTCACTGAGTGAAGATGCAACTACGGCCATTAATCTTTCCTCTAGACCATTAATGGTTGAGGAAAATATGCTATGCTATGAGTAAGCGCTCTGTAAGAGCGTGAAACGCATTAGCCGCTTAGCTGTGTTGCTCCAGCAGTATCATGTACTAACTTATGCTAAGTTTTGAATAAAGAAGATTTTATCTGCTCAACCCGTGTGCGGCTGTCCAGATTTTCCTCGTATGAACACAATTGTATCAGCATTTACCAGCACCTGGGACTCTCACCCTTTTGCACAGTGGAAGATAGGAGATTTCAGCCTGGTTTGCCTGGAGCAGTGGTAACTATTTCTATTTAAACCACTCTGCCATAAGGTCCCGACTGGTGGAGGGCTGCAGTGATGGTTGACTTTCTACAACTTTCTCCCATCTCCCGACTGCATCTCTGGAGCTCTGCCACAGTGATCTTTGGTTTCTTCTTTACCTCTCTCACCAAGGCTCTTCTCCCCCGATAGCTCAGTTTGGCCAGACAGCCAGCTCTACGAAGGGTTCTGGTCATCCTAAACGTCTTCCATTTAAGGATTATGGAGGCCACTGTGCTCTTGGAACCTAAAGTGCAGCAGAAATGTATTTGTAACCTTGGCCAGATCTGTGCCTTGCCACAATTCTGTCTCTGAGCTCTTCAGGCAGTTCCTTTGACCTCATGATTCTCATTTGCCCTGACATGCACTGTGAGCTGTAAGGTCTTATATAGACAGGTGTGTGGCTTTCCTAATCAAGTCCAATCAGTATAATCAAACACAGCTGGACTCAAATGAAGGTGTAGAACCATCTCAAGGATGATCAGAAGAAATGGACAGCACCTGAGTTAAATATATGAGTGTCACAGCAAAGGGTCTGAATACTTAGGACCATGTGATATACTTAGGACCATGTGATATTTCAGTTTTTTTTTAATAAATCTGCAAAAATGTCAACAATTCTGTGTTTTTCTGTCAATATGGGGTGCTGTGTGTACATTAATGAGGAAAAAATGAACTTAAATGATTTTAGCAAATGGCTGCAATATAACAATGAGTAAAAAATTTAAGGGGGTCTGAATACTTTCCGTCCCCACTGTATATATGTATATAGGTGCATGAGTCTCCTACCAAAATTAGCCCCCAAGGGAGGTAAACCTACCGCGCCAGACCTCAGAAGGGACAACCACTGCCACGGGGAACCAATTGGCCCAATGAGAAGGACTGTATGCAGCCACAGAAGGCACACAATGTGACCAGGCTGCAAATGCATAGAAAGGGAAGAAATGGGTATGGTGTAAGGATTTTTCTGGTTATTAAATAAACACATATGTAGAAATTAAATAAATGTGTATATTAGATATACGTCGGCAGAATGGCATGGGCAGGCAGAGTAACATACCCATACGTTACTCCCCTCTATCAGGAACCATGAATCAGACCGAGACAGAAGTATAGTTAAATCACACTTGTTTAATAATAATAATAATAATAATAAAGTAAACAGAGTAAACGTAGTCAAAACAAGCCAGAGTTCAGTAACCGGATCGGGTAGTCAGCCAAGCAAATGTCAGAGATGTTGACAAAGGCAAAGGCAGAGATCAAGTGAGCTGGACAGCTTTAAGTAGGCAGGACTGAAGAGCAGAATCAACAACAGCTGGGTAACTGTGGAGAGAGATGGAAGTTGGCAATTAGCCGACAGCTGAGCGGCCAGCTCAGAGAAGAAAGGGCTGTGCCCAGCCCTGACAGCACCCCCTCCTCAACGACCCCTCCCCCTCAGAGGACCACCAGGCTTGAGGGGAAAACGTCTATGGAAATCATGGAGGAGGACAGGGGCATATACGTCCGAGGATGAGACCCAAGAGCGTTCCTTCAGACCGTACCCCTTCCACTGCACCAAGTCCTGTATGCGCCCACGGAACCTACAGGAGTCAACAATGGACTGTAATTCATACTCCTCATGGTTCTCAACCTGTATAGGGTGAGGACGTGGCACCAAGGTGGTTAAGTGGTTGCAGACCAAAGGTTTTAATAAGGAGACATGAAACACATTAGAGATGCGCTTACTAGTAGGAAGGTCCAAGGCGTAAGCCACTGGGTTAATCCTGCGAAGGATACGGAAAGGCCCAATAAACTGAGGTGCAAACTTCAAAGAAGGAACATGAAGTCAGAGGTTTCGAGGCGACAGCTAGACTCTGTCCCCAACCTGGTAGGATGGCGCAGGCAGGCGTCTGCGGTCAGCTTGGAGTCTGTACCTATCATTAGCATGTTGCAAAGCCTCCTGAACTTGTGCCTAAGTGGAACGAAGACCACAAAGATGCTCCTCTAAAGCAGCAATACTCTGCAGAACAAACGAGTCAGGCAACATGGAAGGTTGGAAACCATAATTCGCCATAAATGGGGACAATCAGGAAGAATTCAAGGCACTGTTGTGAGCAAACTCCGCCCACGGTAATAGGTCTGACCAGTTGTTATGATGGTCAGAAATATAGCAACGTAGGAATTGCTCCAAGGACTGGTTGGCTCGTTCTGCGGCCCCATTAGACTGCGGGTGATATGCAGAGGAGAAAGCAAGCTGAATTCCCAACTGTGCACCAAAGGCTCGCCAGAACTAGGAGACAAACTGACTACCCCTGTCCGAGACAATAACCTTGGGTAGCCCATGTAAGCGAAAGATCTCCCGAGCAAAAATGGAAGCCAGTTGCTTAGAAGTGGGCAACTTCTTAAGTGGAATACAATGACACATCTTTGAGAACCGGTCAACCACCATAAGGATAACAGTGTTGCCTTGGGAGTTGGGTAAATAAAAAAGGGGACACCATCCAGCTAGGTCATAGAGGTTGCCACCATCCCTGGGACAAAGAAATAAATTTATCCCCTCAAAAGGTTGGTGGGACTTTAACAGCAACAGAGTAGTAAAAAACTAATTTTATTTGGTACAAATATACAAAATACAAAATAAAGAAATCGACATATAGATCAAGTAATATATAACAATCAAAGGCTAAAAAAGATATGCTGGTGTAGCAGTAGAAAGAATATTAATGCAGTCTTCCAGTTGGACCTACGCGTTTCGGGACTGAAACTTCGCCAGGAGCAACTTGTGGGAAGAGTCACACCAAGCATATCAGTGTAAGAAACTCATTGCCAGATCCCGGTGGCGAACCTGTCAAAAAATTTTAAATTATAAAGAATTTCCTTCGCGCTGGTAGATGTGAAAAAGAAATAAAATTGTTTCTAAATAATATAAAATAATAAATGTGAATATTGCAGCAAAATTAAAAGTGCTCACACAACCACTCAATGGATAAATAATTCAAATGAATTTCGCGCAATATTAGCAAGGGTGATGTGTATGGTGGGAGCAAAAAATATTATTAAGGTGTCTGTAATGATAGGATCAACGATCTCTAAGTTGAAACATATGCCTATTACCACTATTTGACATTCGAGTGAAGGTGCTAATATTTAAAGTGAAGACGTGCCAGTATTTAGAATACCAAAAAAAGGGAAAAAATAGAGAAAAAATACAGTGCCAGCAAGGTTAAAATACCATAAATAAATTGACGTGAATGGGTTGCACTTTATATTAATTTATTTAATTCAATAAGGATTTTACACAAAGATTTTTATTCACCAGCATCCATTCACGTCAATTTATTTATGGTATTTTTCTTTCTTTTTTTCAATATTATTATTATTACTTTTCTGTTTTGCATTTTTAGAATATGCTATGGCAATTTGTTGTTTTTAATGTTTTTAATGTACTCCATTTCTGGTGATCTTTGCACCCAAATAATTTTATATAATTTTTTTCTAATTATCAATAAATAAATTATTATTGTTAACCTTTGTTTAGACCCCCCTTTTTCCTTGTTGCCTTTTAAGTCCTTATCATTTACCTGGGGGATATTTGCTTCTCTATAGAAACCAGGGGCTTATCCTTCTGGATAACTGGGGACAAAACAACACCACCCAAGGTCTGTCCATGACAGGACCTCAAGGTTTGGGCACTCCCTGGACGGGTAGGACAAGACTTCAAAAAGTGACTTGCCTGGCCACAATAAAGGCACAATCTCTTCCTCCTCCTAAAGGCTCTCTCATCCACAGGGAGATGCGTGAAGCCCAGGTGCATGGGTTCATCTTCACTGACCGACTCGGTACCAGGAGGCATGGAAGGTGCAGGGAGGCACGGATGGGACTGCAAAGCTTGGAGGCAAATGTACAGGAGGCTTCCGCAAGCGCTCCTTAAAGGAGAGTCTTTCACTGAGTCTGGAGTCAATAAGGATAGCAAACATGATCAACCTCTCCAGCTCAGTGGTTATATCCCAGGCTGCTATCTCATCCTTGATGGAATCCGAGAGACCATGAGAAAAAGCAGCCACGAGGGCTTCATTGTTCCAAGCAACCTCTGCTGCCAGAGTACGGAATTCAATGGCGTAGTCGGCAACAGTTCTCATACTCTGTTTGATGGACATGAGGCACTTGGCAGCAGAAGCGGAGCATGCGGGAACGTCAAATACCTTTTTAAAGGAGGCCACAAACTCAGGGTAGCTCAAGACAACAGGTTTTTGCGTCTCCCATAGAGGGTTTGCCAAGGCTCTCTCAGAAAGCAAAGATATCACGAAACCTACTTTGCTTCTGTCCATGGGAAACGCCTGGGGCAGCATCTCAAAGTAAATCTCAACCTGGTTGAGAAACGTTCTGCATTGAACTGGATAGCCCCCAAATCGCTGGGGAAGCAGAGCGGAACCAGACATACCTCTTATAGAGGTAATACTCAAGACGGGTGCCTGCACAGAGACTGGCGGAGCAGCAGGGACAGCCTGCAACTCAGGTTGTACCGGAGCAGCCACAGTGGGAGTTTCCAGGTTAGCCGTGCGACTCAGGAGCATTTGTAATGCTATGGCAAACTGATTCATGCGGTGATCTTGCTCATCCAATCTGGAAAAAATATTACCAACAAGTGGATTGACTGTATCTTCTGAATTCATGGCCTTCGCCTACTATCAGGATCCATGAATCAGACCGAGACAGAAGTATAGTTAAATCACACTTGTTTAATAATAATGATAATAATAATAATAATAAAGTAAACAGAGTAAACGTAGTCAAAACAAGCCAGAGTTCAGTAACTGGATCTGGTAGTCAGCCAAGCAAATGTCAGAGAGCCAGAGATAAATGTAGTAGTACAGGAAGCAGGATCAGGAGCCAGAAGGAACGTCAGCCGAGCAAGTCTTCAACAGGAACGCAGGAGAAAGTCTCTGTGATGTTGACAAAGGTGAAGGCAGAGATTAAGTGAGCTGGACGGCTTTAAGTAGGCAGGACTGACGAGCAAAATCAACAGCAGCTGGGTAACAGCAAAAAGAGGTTGGGACTTTGTGTGAGGCACACCTACGGTCCTTCTATTTTTTCTCCTTTTTTCTTTTCATCCCACCAAGTATTTTACCCACTTGGGTGTGTCTTCCTTCTCCAGCACTTAGTGGCTACCACTAGCTCACTGTTCCAATGTTTATCTTTACAGGATTTTTTGGAATCAACTACAGTATACTACTATATCTTACCACATATTACAGCTTAAGCACTGGAGATCCTTATCTACATGTCTTTTCTCTGGCTGCTGGTGCCAATGCCATGCCTCAGGGTCACACTGCCTCAGTTTCCGGGGATAACGCTATATCTAGCATTAGTCCATTATGGTTACCATATACAAATTTATCTTTTTATACTACTACGGTAGGTAGAGTGGTCGGAATCCTTGTCTGCTCCCCCTCTTTCCTTTTAATTTCGTATTTCTTATTTATTATTTTTTACTCTACTAATTTTGGCAATTTATCCTAGATATATCCCAAACCCTGCATCTGCTCCTGACGAGTGGTATTCTAACCACGAAACGCGTAGAGCTTTCCTATGATGCAATGTCACATTCCCCCATGTTCTACCATCTTACCTGACTACCATCAAATTATCATTATGCACCCATCTAATATTATTGAGTTATATGCTACCATTACAATCAGGCTTGCATTTCTAGGTCTATTAAGTTTTTATTGTAAGCTTAATATGTACTATATATTGATTGCAATATAAGGTTTATATGTTACCCACTATTTACTATGCAATTTTATTAATTTTACTATGTTACTATGTCCTGTATGCCTTTTTGTATTTAATAAATAATATTTACACTGATTGGTTCATATCATGTTATGTAGCAGTGTGCCTCACACAAAGTCCCAACCTCTTTTTGCTTTTTCCAAATTATCAGGGATGGAGGTAAATCGTAGTTATTACCTCATATAAAGTCCCAACCCCAAATCCTTTTTCAAGCAGCTGGGTAACTGTGAGAGAGATGATGGGAGCTGGCAATTAGCCGACAGCTGAGAGGCCAGCTCAGAGAAGGAAGGGCTGAGCCCAGCCCTGACACCCTCCCACAGGCAGGGGGGGCTATCAAGCCCCCAGTGCCCAAGGCAGTCGGCATTTTTCCAGGAGTGATCCATCCTGAGGGGGAAGGTTTAACCCCTTGATCGCCCCCAGTTAACCCTTTCACCCCCTGTCGCCAGTGTCACTAAGCAATCTTTTTTCTGATTGCCGTATTAGTGTCGCGGGTGACGCTAGTTAGCTTGTTTTTATAGCGTCAGGTCCCCCCATATACTACCTAATAAAGATTTTAACCCCCTTATTGCCCCCTAGTTAACCCTTTCACCCCCTGTCACCAGTGCACCGTATAAGTGTCACATCTGACGCTAGTTAGCCAGTTAGCTATTTAGGTTCACCGTCAGGTTTTTATAGTGTCAGGTACCCCCATATATTGCCTAATAAAGGTTTAAACCCCCTGATTGCCCCCTAGTTAACCTTTTCACCCCCTGTCACCAGTGATCACCGTATAAGTGTTACAGGTGACGATGGTTAGTTTGTTTTTTATAGCGTCAGGGCACCCGCCGTTTATTACCCAATAAAGGTTTAACCCCCTAAACGCCCGACGGGTGATATCAGTTAGGTTTTAGGGTCAGTTAGGATCTGCGTCACCCCAGGCAGCGTCAGATTAGTGCCAGTAGTGCTAACACCCACGCATGCAGCATACACCTCCCTTAGTGGTATAGTGTCTGAACGGATCAATATCTGATCAGATCTATACTAGCTTCCCCAGCAGTTTAGGGTTCCAAAAGATGCAGTGTTAGCGGAATCAGCCCAGATACTTGGTAGCACCTGCGATTTGCCCCTCTGCCCAGCCCACCAAAGTGCAGTATCGATCGATCACTGTCACTTAAAAAACACTAACCACATAACTGCAACGTTCGCAGAGTCAGGCCTGATCCCTGTGATTGCTAACAGGTTTTTTTGGTAGCATTTGATACAGTTGCTGACAGCCTAGGAGCTTTTTTTCTTGTGAATCTTACTATTGTACCTGTAAATTTAGGGCCCAAAATGGCAAGTCGAAGGTACACTAGTGATACTAGTGATACTATTGACTAGTGACACTAGTGATAGTAATCAAAGGCCTACACATTTCTGAGCATGACAGATAGAGAAGAGGAAGTCACTCATCTGTCAGATTCAGGCTTAGAATATAATCCTGTAGACGACAGCAGCTCCATAACAGATAGCTCTGATGACGGAGCTGTGGTCCCTGCCAAGGTCAGGCGTACCCGATTCCATTCTTCTGCTGTTGTTGTTGAGGTGCAAGAACCACAGGGCTCTCATATGGAGCAGAGAAGTATGAGTGCCGCTCGTCCTTCTGGTGAACTGGCAAGCACCAGTGGCCCAGTACACCCTGCTCCTACATCCAGCACTGCAGTATCACGTGGAGACCTGGCGAGTCCCATAAGTGCAGTTCAAGCTGGAGAGGTGGCAAGCACAAGTAGTGTCCCCCTGCCACCAAGAAGACAAAGACAGGCCCGTCGTGCCCATAGTGTCCTTCCTGCAGAATTTGCCAATCCTAATTGGGAACCCACCACTTCTGCAGAACCCGTACTTCCCCCATTCACTGGCCAACCCGGAATTCAGGTGGAAACAGTAGATTTTTTGTCACTTGATTTTTATTCGCTGTTTTTCACAGAAGATCTCTATAGATCTATTGTGGACCAAAGTAATTTGTATGCTGGTCCAATCATCGCCGCTAATCCCAGGTTGTCCTCCCTTGCCAGAGATTGTAAACCTATTACGGTTTCCGAATTTAAGACCTTTCTGGGCCTATCCCTCCTTATGGGCGTAACTAAAAAGAGTGAGTTGCGGTCATATTGGTCCACTGACCCAATTCACCATACGCTCGTGTTCTCTGCTTCCATGACCAGGGCACGATACAAGCAGATCTTGCGGTTCATGCACTTCAATGGCAATGAACTATGTCGTCCTCGAGAAGACCCTGGATACGATCGGCTCTACAAAATTTGGCCCCTCATAAACCACTTCAATGAACGTTTTGCAGCCTTGTTTACTACCGATCAAGTTGTATTTCCGTATCTTCCCAGCAAGTGTGCCAGATATGGGGTCAAGATGTATAAGCTCTGTGACAGGGCCACAGGCTATACATATAGTTTTATGGTTTACGAGGGAAGAGATTGTCATGTAGAGCCGGAGAACTGCCCAGATTACATAGGGAGCGCTGGCAAGATTGTGTGGGATTTGGTGTCACCCTTATTCGGAAAGGGAAACCATTCGTATGTGGGCAATTATTACACGAGCGTGCCACTTTTTAGTCACTTGTTTGATCATCAGATTGGCGCATGTGGCACCATGCGATCTAATTGCCGGGGCTTACCCCAGAGGCCTGTAGGTTCCCATCTTAGGCTGGGGGAGAAAGCCTGCTTGAAGTGTAATAATTTGCTCGCTGTGAAGTAGAGGGATAATAAGAATGTTTTTGTTCTGTCTTCCCTTCACGCAGACACGACGGTCCAAATTCCTACGGCGACTGGTGTTGTGGAGAAACCCCTTTGTGTCTACGAATATAACCAAAATATGGGAGGGGTGGACTTCAGCGACCAGTAGTTGGCGCCGTACCTAGTTGCCCGTAAGGCCAGACGCTGGTACAAAAAAGTGTCTGTATACTTTTTTCAACTGGCTTTGCTGAACGCTCATGTGCTATCCAGCGCTGCAGGACGGACTGGATCCTTCCTTAAATTCCAGGAAGGGATCGTCAGAGAACTTCTGTTTCCAGACGGTGCTTCACCTCACCATCCCAATCCAAATGCAGTAAGCATGAGAGGCATTTTCCGTTTGTCCTCCCTAGTACCCCTACCCAACGAGCCCCCCAAAGAAGATGTCATTTCTGTAGCAAGCGTGGATATAGGCGTGACACCCGTTATTATTGTCCCTCCTGTCCTGACAATCCTGGTCTTTGCATTGGTGAATGTTTTGAATGCTACCATACATTAGCAGAGTTTTAACGTAGGGTACAGCACTGCACAGAATAGGACACACTTTCACAGGGTCTCCCAAGATGCCATCGCATTTTGAGAGACCCAAACCTGGAACCGAACTGTTACAGTTACAGTTACAAATAAAAGTGTAAAAAAAAAAACACAAAAAAAAATACAAAAAAATATATGAAATAAAAAAAAATAGTTGTCGTTTTATTGTTCTCTCTCTATTCTCTCTATTGTTCTGCTCTTTTTTACTGTATTCTATTCTGCAATGTTTTATTTTTATTATGATTTATCATGTTTGCTTTTCAGGTAAGTAATTTTTTTAAACTTTACAGTTTACTCTGTTTTATTGTTAACCATTTTTTTGTTTTCAACTACGCCATTCAGCTGCAGCGTGGATTTATTTATCTTGACAGCAAAAGCGTTTGCTCTCACGATACATAAAGCCGTGACTCCAGTGCTGTAGGAGGTGATTTCACCACCACAGTAAAAAAAAGAGCATATATGCCGAAGCATGGGGGCAGCAGGGGTGGAGGAGCAGGTGGACAAGAGGGACAGTGTCACTGATGCATGCACTGTCACTGTTAACCATCCTTGTGGCCTCCTCAAATGGTGACAGGACAGTGCATGCATCCCTGATCATAGCCCACTGGTGTGGGGAAAAAAAACAAGCTCCCCTGACCCTGTCCTGGTGCCATAGTCACATAGGTACTCATTGATGGCCCTCTGCTGTGTGTGCAGCTGCTGCAGCATGGCCAATGTTGAGTTCCACCTGGTGGGCATGTCACAGATTAGGCGGTTCTTGGGCAGGTTAAATTCCTTTTTGAGGTCAGCCAGCCGAGCACTGGCATTATGTGACCTGCGGAAATGCACACAGACTTTCCTGGCCTGCCTCAGGACATCCTGTAAGCCCGGGTACCTGCCCAAGAACCGTTGCACCACCAAGTTAAGGACGTGAGCCAAACAGGGCACATGGGTCAGTTGTCCCTGTCAGTAGCTGGAGAGGAGGTTGGTGCCATTGTCGCAAACCACCATACCTGGCTTAAGCTGGCATGGCATCAACCACCTCTGAAAATGCCCCTGCAGAGCTGACAGGATCTTTGCCCCAGTGTGGCTCCTGTCTCCCAAGCACACCAGCTCAAGCACCTCATGACATCTTTTTGCCTGCTTGTGTCACAAACACGTACTTACCGAGGCCGAGATGCCGAGAGCGGCTCGCCCTTACGACCACGCGCACCCAGACCCCCGAAATGGGTACAGGAGGCTGGGGGCACGCGGAGGCATGGGCTTCCGGGCGAATAGCAGGTTCAGAGGCTGGAAGCGGGTGCCCCGAGATCCAGGGGGAGCAAGGCTGCAAACACAAGCAGAAGTTAGGGAATAGGCAGGTATGATCAGGATAGTCCAGCAGAGAAGTGGTTAAACAGGCCAGGGGTTTGGTACACAGATCAGGCAGGAATCTGATAGGATTGTTCAGCAGAGTGGTGGTTAAACAAGCCAGGGTTCGGTACACAGATCAGGCAGAGTACTTAGGGACAATCCAGGAGAGTAGTGGTTAATCAGGCAGCAAGAGGTTTGGTACACAGGTCAGGCAAGCACTAGGGACAATCCAGGAGAGTAGTAGTTAATCAGGCAGCAAGAGGTTCGGTACACAGATCAGGCAAGCACTAGGGACAATCCAGGAGAGTAGTAGTTAATCAGGTAGCAATAGGTTCGGTACACAGGTCAGACTATAATACTAGGGAACACAGGCACAAGGAAGCAGGGGAGAGCTGACGACAAACCAGCAACCCGACTGGGTGCTGGAGCCGTCAGATATAGCCCCCGTGCCCGGCGAGCGCGTCAGTGTGACGCGCTACCGGGCACCCGCACGGGCTACGGCGCGCACACGGGGACCGCCGTGCACCCGCGCGCCACACCATCAGGCCGCGGACGGGTGTGCGGCGAAGCGCTCGTCCCGTGCGCATGCGCACCGGAGCCCGGCGAGCGTAGACGCTCCCTGGCTCCTGACAGTGCCCCCCTCCTAAGGGCGGACACTGGACGCCAAGGCTGGCCATTAGTTCTGGATGATCTTGATGGAATGCTCGAATTAACTGTGGAGCGTGTAGGTTCCTGGCGGGCTCCCAAGAATTATCTTCGGGAGGGTACCCCTTCCATTGAATCAGGTACTGTAACTGTCTGCCCCTCTTCCTGCAACCAAGAATGGATTCCACTTCAAATTCATTTTCGCCATCGATTCTGACTGGCGGAGGAGGAGGTTCTTTTCTTCCTGGAAAAGGGCTGGGCACCACAGGCTTCAATAGTGACACATGAAAAACGGGGTGAATCCGGTATGTTTTGGGAAGTGTCAATTCCACCGCCACAGGGTTGATAATCCTCCTGACTTGAAAAGGCCCAATGAACTTAGGCCCGAGCTTTCGAGAAGGCAGAGGTAATTTCAGATTGATGGTGGACAGCCAGACCTCGTCTCCTACGTCAAATTTTGGGTTTGCCTTTCTGCCCCGGTCGTACTGTTTCTTATAGTCCCCCTGGGTCTTGCGTAATGTATCTTGAATTCTTTGAAAATTGGACTGTAAGGAGATTATCCTATCCTGGACTGCAGGAACTGCCGTTTCTGGAATGTTGTTAGCGAAGGATGTGGGATGGAACCCACAATTGGTCCAGAAAGGAGTCTGGTTGGTGGAGGCATGGATAGAATTATTGTACGCAAATTCAGCGTAGGAGAGGAGGCTCGCCCAATCATCCTGAGAACCCGAACAAAAGCATCGGAGGTACTGCTCCAGCGTCTGGTTGGTCCTCTCTGTCTGACCATTGCTCTGAGGGTGATAAGCTGAAGAAAGGCAAATGTTGATCCCCAAAGCCTTGCATAGTTCCCTCCAGAATTTGGACGTGAACTGAACGCCTCTGTCTGACACGATGCTCCTTGGTATCCCATGGAGCCTAACGATCTCCTTTAGAAAGATGTTGGCCGTGTCCACGGCAGAGGGAGTCCCCCTCATGGGCAGAAAGTGGGCCATTTTGGAAAGGCGGTCGACAACAACTAGGATGGTGGAGAAATTCTCTGAGCTGGGTAGGTCAACGATGAAGTCCATGGAGACGTCAGCCCAAGGTCGTTCCGGAATGGGCAAAGGTCTGAGCAAACCCCAGGATTTGGTGTTCTGGCCCTTGCTTCTCTGGCATAGGAGACAGGACGCCACATATTCCCTACAGTCCCTTCTCCATCCTGGCCACCAAAAAGAACGAGAAAGGAGTTCAGCCGTCTTCTTGTTCCCGAAATGTCCTGCCATCTTGTGATCATGACACATTTGAAGGGCTAGGGGCCGAGTCACCTGTGGTACAAATATTTTTCCTTTGATCCAGAAAAGGTCTTCATATTTTTTCAGGGAATGCACAGCTGGTTCCGTACATGTGTCTGATGAAGATTTGATGGAGGATATTAAGTCTGCTTGAGTTAATCCAAGAAAATTTTGAGGAGAGAGGATCGTGCAGGGTGTTGGTATTTGGGAGTCTGCGGAAAACATTCGTGAAAGGGCATCAGCCTTCCCGTTCTTTGCCCCAGGTCTGTATGCAATATGGAAATTAAAACGAGAGAAGAACAGGGCCCATCGGGCTTGGCGGGGTTTTAACCGTCTTGCTGTTCTGAGGTACTCAAGGTTTTTGTGATCCGTAAAGATCATCACCGGATGGACTGCCCCCTCCAGCAGATACCTCCATTCCTCCAAAGCAAACTTTATAGCCAACAGCTCTCTGTCACCCACGTCGTAATTAAGTTCCGGTGGGCTGAGTTTCCGGGAAGCGAAAGCTACTGGATGCAGGATGGCCTTTGGTCCCTGTCTCTGGGAAAGAATTGCTCCGGTTGCGATTTCTGATGCATCTACCTCCAATACGAAGGGTTGAGTCGGGTCAGGATGGCAAAGGATTGGAGCAGAACTGAATAGTTCTTTTAACTTAAGAAAAGCCTCTTGAGCGGCTGCGGACCACTGGAACGAATGATGCTGCCGAGTTAGTTGAGTAATAGGTGCCACAATGGCAGAGAATCCCACGATAAATTTCCGATAGAAATTAGCAAATCCTATAAACCTCTGTACTGCTTTTTTATTTGATGGAGCTGGCCACTCCTGAATTGCCTGAATCTTCTGAGGGTCCATTGCAACCCCATTGGTGGAGAGTATGAATCCCAAGAATTGTATGGTTGATCTCTCAAACTCACACTTTTCGGCTTTTAGGTATAGCTTGTGTTGCAGAAGAATAGCGAGAACTGTTTTAACGTGTCTCCTGTGCATCTCTAGCGTAGGGGAGAAGATGAGGATGTCGTCCAGATACACCACCAGGAAGTCATCTAGATATTGTCGGAAGATGTCATTCACTAGATGTTGGAAGGTGGCTGGAGCATTGCAGAGGCCGAATGGCATCACTAAATATTCAAAGTGGCCGAATCTGGATCTAAAGGCCGTCTTCCATTCGTCTCCAGTCCTGATCCTGACGAGGTTGTAGGCCCCCCGGAGGTCAAGTTTGGAGAACACCTTGGCCGATCGAAACCTTTGGAATAGCTCAGGAATGAGTGGTAGCGGGTACCGGTTCTTAATTGTGATGTTGTTGAGTTGTCGATAGTCTACGCAGGGTCTAAGGGTACCATCTTTTTTTCCCACGAAAAAGATACCTGCTCCAGCGGGTGAAGATGAAGGGCGGATGAAACCTTTCTCAAGATTTTCATCTATGTACTGCTTTAGAGCCTCCAGCTCGGTTTCAGAAAGGGGGAATATCCGGCCAAATGGAATCTCAGAGCCAGGAAGAAGATCAATTGGACAGTCGTAGGCCCTGTGAGGTGGTAGGCGGTCAGCCATTTGTTTACTGAAAACCTCCTGAAACTCGAGATACTCAGAGGGGACGTGTTGGAGGTTGTTTGGCGGTACCGCCATTGTGGCACAAACTTTGGAATCCGGAAGCAGGCAGTGTTGGGAGCAATACTGAGAAGGGAATGATACTGACTTGGTGCTCCATTTGATTAGCGGATCGTGGGCTTGCAACCATGGTAGGCCAAGTATGATGGGGAAGATTGGTGAGCGAATTAGGTCAAGCCGTAAGAACTCCCGGTGGCCGGAGTCTGTGACGACTGAAATAGGTTGGGTCTCCTGGGTGATGGGACCCGAGCAAGGAAGGGATCCGTCGGCCAGGTGTATTTGTAGATCCTGCTCTTTGGTCTGTAGAGGGATCTTCAATCTGTGTGCCAAGGCGGAATCTATGAAACAGCTGCAGGCCCCGGAATCAACGATGGCCTGCAGGCGAGTCTCCTTTTCCGGAAGCTGCAGAGAAACAAACAACATCACATAAGCCTTGGGGGTGTTATGGTTAGGAAAGTTCAATATGTTTGACTGAGGGAACTTACTGGGCCTGATCGGACAGCTGCGCAGGAAGTGCCCGGTTCCTCCGCAGTAGAGGCAAAGGTTAGACTGCCGTCTGCGCTGTTTCTCCTCGGAGGTCAAGGGACCTCGGACCAAACCGAGCTGCATCGGTTCGACTTCAGGGACCGATGCGGTAGTAACTGAAGGTGAAGTTTGGGGTACTGTGGAGTGAGGTCGTGGTGACGCCCAGGCAGGGCGAGGCTGCTGAAACCGTTCTGAGCGCCGCTCCCTAAGGCGCCGATCAAGTTTTGTAGCTGCTTGAATGAGTTCCTCTAAGGAAGCAGGGGTCTCCATCCTAGCTAACTCGTCTTTGAGTAATTCAGATAGGCCTTGGCGGTACTGGTAACGTAAGGCCGGCTCATTCCAGTTGGTGTCGGCCGCCCACTTACGGAACTCTACTGTATAGTCCTCAATAGGTCTTCTTCCTTGGGACAAATGGTGCAAGATAGCTTCGGCGGTGGCCATGCGTTGCGGATCATCGTAGAGCTGGGTCATGCTCTCAAAGAACGCCTCGATAGTGTTCAGGGCAGGGCTGCTCTGTTCCATCAGGCTGTGGGCCCAAGCCTGGGGTTCCTCGGAAAGCAGGGAAATGGCAAACCCCACCTTGACGATCTCTGAAGAGAAGGTTCTTGGCTGTAGGGCGAAGTAGAGGGAACATGCGTTTTTAAAAGCCCTAAACTTCTTGCGATCTCCCGAGAACCGTTCAGGTGTAGGGACCCTGGGCTCAGGAAGGGCCATAACCACAGTGGGGTTGGCCGGAGCTTGGGGAAGCGGACCCCCACTGCTGGGTGCAGGAGCTGCGGCTGCGGAGGGTAGTAACCCGGTGATCTGCTGCAGGCGGTTATCAACTTGTGTGTAACCTTCTTGCAGCTTTTGTACGGAGTCCGCCAGGGTAGATACTTGCTGACATAGGATCTCCAAAGGAGAGCGCGCTCTGTCGGCCTCAGACATCTGGCTGGTTTGTACTGTCACAAACACGTACTTACCGAGGCCGAGATGCCGAGAGCGGCTCGCCCTTACGACCACGCGCACCCAGACCCCCGAAATGGGTACAGGAGGCTGGGGGCACGCGGAGGCACGGGCTTCTGGGCGAATAGCAGGTTCAGAGGCTGGAAGCGGGTGCCCCGAGATCCAGGGGGAGCAAGGCTGCAAACACAAGCAGAAGTTAGGGAATAGGCAGGTATGATCAGGATAGTCCAGCAGAGAAGTGGTTAAACAGGCCAGGGGTTTGGTACACAGATCAGGCAGGAATCTGATAGGATTGTTCAGCAGAGTGGTGGTTAAACAAGCCAGGGTTCGGTACACAGATCAGGCAGAGTACTTAGGGACAATCCAGGAGAGTAGTGGTTAATCAGGCAGCAAGAGGTTTGGTACACAGGTCAGGCAAGCACTAGGGACAATCCAGGAGAGTAGTAGTTAATCAGGCAGCAAGAGGTTCGGTACACAGATCAGGCAAGCACTAGGGACAATCCAGGAGAGTAGTAGTTAATCAGGTAGCAATAGGTTCGGTACACAGGTCAGACTATAATACTAGGGAACACAGGCACAAGGAAGCAGGGGAGAGCTGACGACAAACCAGCAACCCGACTGGGTGCTGGAGCCGTCAGATATAGCCCCCGTGCCCGGCGAGCGCGTCAGTGTGACGCGCTACCGGGCACCCGCACGGGCTACGGCGCGCACACGGGGACCGCCGTGCACCCGCGCGCGCCGCACCATCAGGCCGCGGACGGGTGTGCGGCGAAGCGCTCGTCCCGTGCGCATGCGCACCGGAGCCCGGCGAGCGGAGACGCTCCCTGGCTCCTGACAGCTTGCTTGCGTAGCCCCTTGAACGCCTATGGAGCACCACTGGTTCCGAGGACAAATCAGCATAGGAAGAGGCCATGGAGGAAGAAGAGGAGGGGATGGAGGAGAGAGGTGTGGCAGAATAACCACTAGTAGAATTTTGGAGGCGTGGTGGTGGAACAACCTCCAACTCTACCGCACCCTGTCCTGCATCCTTCCCAGCTGCCAGAAGAGTCACCCAGTGCACGGAGAATAGGGATGAGCTTCGTGTTCGAGTCTAACCCATGTTCGACTCGAACATCGTCTGTTCGCCCGTTCGCCGAATTGCGAACGATATGGGCCGTTCGCACCAAATTCGTGTGGTGCGTCACAGCCCATAATTCACTGCGGCATCGCAGTGCATTGCTGGCTGATGATTGGCCAAGCATGCACTATGACCTGCATGCTTGGCCAATCACATCGCCATCTGAACAGAGAGCCCTAATTGGCCAAAGCCAAGGAGGCTTTGGCCAATTATGGCTCAGGGGATTTAGTACACGCCCCACACTGTATAAGGTCGCCTGCACAGCGGCCCTGTGTAGTGTGTGTTCCGGCGTTGAAAGAGATAGACAGAGAGACAGTGTCATTTGATTTAAGTTAGATGGATTAGGCAGCACAGTCAGTGAGTTAGCTGCACTTACAGTGTATTGTGTATATATATGCATCCCAGGTGTTGTGTATGTATATATATATATATATATATATATATATATATATATATATATATATATATACTGTATTCAGTTAAGCTAGATCCGTTCCTGTTATCTTCCTACTGACAGGCAGGCTTGTCTTGTTACAGTATTTACAGCTACCTGAGGAAAATTGCTGGTGTTCCTTTGATCCTATTAGTACCACAGTCAGGCAGCTAGACTATTTACAGTTAGTGTAGTGCATCCTCCTCACAGTGTTCAGTTAAAGCTACAAGTTAGTTTAGTGTGACCTCTGCACAGTGTTCAGCTAAAACTACAAGTTAGTGTAGTGCGTCCTCCTCACAGTGTTCAGCTAAAGCTACAAGTTAGTTTAGTGTGACCTCTGCACAGTGTTCAGCTAAAGCTACAAGTTAGGGTAGTGCGTCTTCCTCACAGTGTTCAGCTAAAACTACAAGTTAGTGTAGTGCGACCTCTGCACAGTGTTCAGCTAAAGCTACAAGTTCGTGTAGTGCGTCCTCTGAACAGTGTTCAGCTAAAGCTACAAGTTAGTGTAGTGCATCCTCCTCACAGTGTTCAGCTAAAACTACAAGTTATGCCCTGTACACATGGTCGGATTTTCCGATGGAAAATGTCCGATCGGAGCGTGTTGTCGGAAATTCCGACCGTATGTGAGCTCCATCGGACATTTTCCATCGGATTTTCCGACACACAAAGTTTGAGAGCAGGATATAAAATTTTTCAACAACAAAATCCGTTGTTGGAAATTCTGATCGTGTGTACACAAATCTGACTGACAAAGTGCCACGCATGCTCAGAATAAATAAAGAGATGAAAGCTATTGGCTACTGCCCCGTTTATAGTCCCGACGTACGTGTTTTACGTCACCACGATCAGAATGATCAGATTTTCCGACAACTTTTTGTGTATATGCAAGACAAGTTTGAGCCAACATCCGTCGGAAAAAATCCTAGGATTTTGTTGTCGGAATGTTTGAACAAAGTCCGACCGTGTGTACGGGGCATTAGTGTAGTGCGAGCTCTGCACAGTGTTTACCTAAAGCTACCTGTAGAAGGTTGGTGGTGTTTTCCTGATCCTATCACTACCGCAGGCAGCTAAATAAGCTACAAGTTAGTTTTTTGCGAGCTCTGCACAGTGTTCACCTAAAGCGCGAGCTACACTCTTCCCTACACTTGATTTATGCTTTTATATTTTCCACGTGATCACGCTATTTTAAATTATTTTGATTATTGGTGTCATCCAATAAAAACATCTTTTGATCTGCACCATTGGCGCTTTTATTTATATTTTTTTGGAGAACCACCTACCCTTCTGAGACTTCCATGTAGCTGAGACCCATCCTGGACCTTTCGGATTGGCAGTCGTAATCGGGACAGCAGAGGGAAGACTCCCTTTGAAATCCGGGGTTTCTTGGACCAACCATGTCCATTGTGGATCTCTGAGCCTGTTTGATTCGGTGTCTCCGGCATCCGAATCCACCACTTCCGGTAAGTGTATTTCATCTGTTTCCCATTCAAGATCGTATAACCAATGATATACAGATGTGAAGATTTTCCATTCTGGTTGGATTTATCATACACACTTACCATTATCGGACTACCATTTTATTTTCATCTATTTGGACACTATTGAACTTTATTGGTTTATTGTGCCTTAATAGTCACACTCACTGCTTTTTCCTAGTGGATGTGCAACATTATCATCATTAGCGCTACATTTTTTTATCATATGCTTTTGAATACTGGTCACATTTGTATGTAGCTGCTTTTTGTTACATTTTGGGTTAGCGCAGTGTGATATATATTTTTTTCACCTAAAGCTACCTGTAGAATGTTGGTGGTGTTTTCCTGATCCTATCACTACCGCAGGCAGCTAAATAAGCTACAAGTTATTTTTTGCGAGCTCTGCACAGTGTTCACCTAAAGCTACCTGTAGAAGGTTTGTGTATTTTCCTGATCCTATCACTACCGCAGGCAGCTAAATAAGCTACAAGTTAGTGTAGTGCGTCCTCCTCACAGTGTTCAGCTAAAACTACAAGTTAGTGTAGTGCACAGTGTTCAGTTAAAGCTACAAGTTAGGGTAGTGCGTCCTCCTCACAGTGTTCAGCTAAAGCTACAAGTTAGTGTAGTGCGTCCTCCTCACAGTGTTCAGCTAAAGCTATAAGTTAGTGTAGTGCGTCCTCCTCACAGTGTTCAGCTAAAACTACAAGTTAGTGTAGTGCGACCTCTGCACAGTGTTTACCTAAAGCTACCTGTAGAATGTTGGTGGTGTTTTCCTGATCCTATCACTAACGCAGGCAGCTAAATAAGCTACAAGTTAGTTTTTTGCGAGGTCTGCACTGTGTTCACCAAAAGCTACCTGTAGAAGGTTGGTGGTGTTTTCCTGATCCTATCACTACCGCAGGCAGCTAAATAAGCTACAAGTTTGTTTTTTGCAAGCTCTGCACAGTGTTCAGCTAAAGCTACCTGTAGAAGGTTGGTGGTGTTTTCCTGATCCTATCACTACCGCAGGCAGCTAAATAAGCTACAAGTTATTTTTTTGCGAGCTCTGCACAGTGTTCACCTAAAGCTACCTGTAGAAGGTTGGTGGTGTTTTCCTGATCCTATCACTACCACAGGAAGCTAAATAAGCTACAAGTTAGTGTAGTGCATCCTCCTCACAGTGTTCAGCTAAAACTACAAGTTAGTGTAATGCACAGTGTTCAGCTAAAGCTACAAGTTAGGGTAGTGCGTCCTCCTCACAATGTTCAGCTAAAGCTACAAGTTAGTGTAGTGCGTCCTCCTCTCAGTGTTCAGCTAAAACTACAAGTTAGTGTAGTGCGACCTCTGCACAGTGTTCAGCTAAAGCTACAAGATAGTGTAGTGCGTCCTCTGAACAGTGTTCAGCTAAAACTACAAGTTAGTGTAGTGCGACTTCTGCACAGTGTTCAGCTAAAACTACAAGTTAGTGTAGTGCACAGTGTTCAGCTAAAGCTACAAGTTAGGGTAGTGCGTCCTCCTCACAATGTTCAGCTAAAGCTACAAGTTAGTGTAGTGCGTCCTCCTCACAGTGTTCAGCTAAAGCTACAAGTTCGTGTAGTGCATCCTCTGAACAGTGTTCAGCTAAAGCTACAAGTTAGTGTAGTGCGTCCTCCTCACAGTGTTCAGCTAAAACTACAAGTTAGTGTAGTGCAAGCTCTGCACAGTGTTCAGCTAAAGCTACCTGTAGAATGTTGGTGGTGTTTTCCTGATCCTATCACTACCGCAGGCAGCTAAATAAGCTACAAGTTAGTTTTTTGCGGGGTCTGCACTGTGTTCACCTAAAGCTACTTGTAGAAGGTTGGTGGTGTTTTCCTGATCCTATTACTACCGCAGGCAGCAAAATAAGCTACAAGTTAGTTTTTTGCGAGCTCTGCACAGTGTTCAGCTAAAGCTACCTGTAGAAGGTTGGTGGTGTTTTCCTGATCCTATCACTACCGCAGGCAGCTAAATAAGCTACAAGTTATTTTTTTGCGAGCTCTGCACAGTGTTCACCTAAAGCTACCTGTAGAAGGTTGGTGGTGTTTTCCTGATCCTATCACTACCGCAGGCAGCTAAATAAGCTACAAGTTATTTTTTTGCGAGCTCTGCACAGTGTTCACCTAAAGCTACCTGTAGAAGGTTGGTGGTGTTTTCCTGATCCTATCACTACCGCAGGCAGCTAAATAAGCTACAAGTTAGTGTAGTGCATCCTCCTCACAGTGTTCAGCTAAAACTACAAGTTAGTGTAGTGCACAGTGTTCAGCTAAAGCTACAAGTTAGGGTAGTGCGTCCTCCTCACAATGTTCAGCTAAAGCTACAAGTTAGTGTAGTGCGTCCTCCTCACAGTGTTCAGCTAAAACTACAAGTTAGTGTAGTACGACCTCTGCACAGTGTTCAGCTAAAGCTACAAGATAGTGTAGTGCGTCCTCTGAACAGTGTTCAGCTAAAACTACAAGTTAGTGTAGTGCGACTTCTGCACAGTGTTCAGCTAAAACTACAAGTTAGTGTAGTGCACAGTGTTCAGCTAAAGCTACAAGTTAGGGTAGTGCGTCCTCCTCACAATGTTCAGCTAAAACTACAAGTTAGTGTAGTGCGTCCTCTGAACAGTGTTCAGCTAAAACTTCAAGTTAGTGTAGTGCGACCTCTGCACAGTGTTCAGCTAAAGCTACAAGTTAGTGTAGTGCATCCTCTGAACAGTGTTCAGCTAAAGCTACAAGTTAGGGTAGTGCATCCTCCTCACAGTGTTCAGCTAAAACTACAAGTTAGTGTAGTGCGAGCTCTGCACAGTGTTCAGCTAAAGCTACCTGTAGAAGGTTGGTGGCGTTTTCCTGATCCTATCACTACCGCAGGCAGCTAAATAAGCTACAAGTTAGTGTAGTGCATCCTCCTCACAGTGTTCAGCTAAAACTACAAGTTAGTGTAGTGCACAGTGTTCAGCTAAAGCTACAAGTTAGGGTAGTGCGTCCTCCTCACAATGTTCAGCTAAAGCTACAAGTTAGTGTAGTGCATCCTCCTCACAGTGTTCAGCTAAAACTACAAGTTAGTGTAGTGCGACCTCTGCACAGTGTTCAGCTAAAGCTACAAGTTAGTGTAGTGCGTCCTCCTCACAGTGTTCAGCTAAAACTACAAGTTAGTGTAGTGCAACTTCTGCACAGTGTTCAGCTAAAACTACAAGTCAGTGTAGTGCACAGTGTTCAGCTAAAGCTACAAGTTAGGGTAGTGCATCCTCCTCACAATGTTCAGCTAAAACTACAAGTTAGTGTAGTGCGTCCTCTGAACAGTGTTCAGCTAAAACTACAAGTTAGTGTAGTGCGACCTCTGCACAGTGTTCAGCTAAAGCTACAAGTTAGTGTAGTGCGTCCTCTGAACAGTGTTCAGCTAAAGCTACAAGTTAGTGTAGTGTGTCCTCCTCACAGTGTTCAGCTAAAACTACAAGTTAGTGTAGTGCGACCTCTGCACAGTGTTCAGCTAAAGCTACCTGTAGAAGGTTGGTGGTGTTTTCCTGATCCTATCACTACCACAGGCAGCTAAATAAGCTACAGGTTAGTTTTTTGCGAGCTCTGCACAGTGTTCACCTAAAGCTACCTGTAGAAGGTTGGTGGTGTTTTCCTGATCCTATCACTACCGCAGGAAGCTAAATAAGCTACAAGTTATTTTTTTGCGAGCTCTGCACAGTGTTCACCTAAAGATACCTGTCGAAGGTTGGTGGTGTTTTCCTGATCCTATCACTACCGCAGGCAGCTAAATAAGCTACAAGTTAGTTTTTTGCGAGCTCTGCACAGTGTTCAGCTAAAGCTACCTGTAAAAGGTTGGTGGTGTTCTCATACTACAGGCAGGCAGTTGATTTTGCTAGCTGCAGTATCAGTATATATATATATATATATATATATATATATATATATATATATATATATATATATATATATATATATATATCCCAGCTTAGTGCAGCTACAGGCCATTAGTATATCTGGAAGGCCAACAAGGAGAGGCAGACAGTCACAAGCCAATAAAAGAGGGCAAGCAGGCTCTGTGTCTAGAGGCAACAGTGCTGGTCGTGGAGACGATGCATCCTCATCAGCACGTGGCCGTGGGACACGCTTGGCCTTTTTTTTTTTTCGGCAGCTGGCCATGTTGAGCCGCAACATGCAAAAGACCTGATTAAGTGGATGACCAAGCCGTCCTCATCCTCCTCATCCTCTCTCACCCATGCTCAGGGTACTTTGTCTGGCAAAGCAGCTGCCAACGCGGCCTCTTCCCTCGGCTCAATGGCATCAGTGACTCCTTCCCTAGCCCCACCATGTCCTCCTGAGGTGTCCCTTTGACCACAGTGTTGGGTACATGCTCCAGGAGGATGCCCAGCATTTAGAAGGCTCTGATGATGATACTGAGCTAGATGAAGGCAGTAACGAGAGCACGGACAGAGGGGGTGCCCAAGAAGGACAGCATTCTGGCAGTCATGCTCCCCCTTCTGCAGCATACTGCCAGATTTGCTCCAGTGATGAGGAGGGAGGGGATGATGAGGTCACTGACTCAACATGGGTGCCTGATAGGAGAGAGGAGGAGGAGGCACATCACCAACGAGGCAGGATGCCCTCCAGGGGCCAGCCTAAGGGCAGCACACTGATTGCATCACACCCCAAAGCTCCGCATGTGCAGGGCGCTGCTGTCTCTGTGCATTATTTCAAAAGTTCTTTGGTGTGGGCCTTTTTTGAGACGAGTGCATCAGATCGCACCGCTGCTATTTGCAACATATGTCTCAAGCGTGTCTCGCGTGGCCAAAATATCTCCCGCTTGGGCAACACATGCTTGACCAGACATATGTTGACCTGCCATGCAGTTCGTTGGCAAGCGTATCTAAAAGACCCACACCAAAGAACAAAGAGGACCTCTCCTTGCTCCTCATCAGCTGAGATCTCCAACCCCACTATACCTTCAGTCCTCTCTGAGACCTGCACTGAGAGGAATGAAGGTGTAGAATTAGGTGTGTCACAGCCAAGTACTTGTGGGCAATCTGCTTTCGGTACACCGACATCAGATTGTACCAGGCAAATTTCCCTGCCCCAGTTGCTGCACCGCCGAAAGAAGTTCGCTCCCAGCCATCCACATGCCCAGCGGTTGAATGTTAGCTTGGCAAAATTGCTAGCACTTCAACTGCTGCCTTTTCAGTTGGTAGACTCTGCCCCCTTCCATGAGTTTGTGGAATGTGCGGTTCCTCAGTGGCAGGTACCCAAACACCACTTTTTCTCACGGAAGGCGATTCCGGCTCTCTACCGGCATGTGGAAGGCAATGTCCATGCCTCACTGGACAGGGCGGTCAGCGGTAAGGTGCATATTACCGCTGACTCATGGTCCAGCAGGCATGGACAGGGACATTACCTAAGTTTCACGGCGCATTGGGTGACTCTGCTGGCAGCTGGGAAGGATGCAGGACAAGGTGCAGTAGTGTTGGAGGTTGTTCCGCCACCACACCTCCAAAATGCCACTACTAATGGTTGTGACACACCTCTCTCCTCCACCCCTCCTCTTCTTCTTCCTCCATGGCCTCTTCCTGTGCTTGGTCCTCGGAACCAGCGGTGCTCCGTAGCCATTCAAGGGGCTACGCAAGTATGCACGCCAAAAGATGCCATGCGGTGCTTGAGCTGGTGTGCTTGGGGGACAGGAGCCACACTGGGGCAGAAGTTCTGTCAGCTCTGCAGGGGCAGGTTCAGAGGTGGTTGACGCCACACCAACTTAAGCCAGGAATGGTGGTTTGGGACAATGGCACCAACCTCCTCTCTGCCCTCCGACAGGGACAACTGACCCATGTGCCCTGTTTGGCTCATGTCCTTAACTTGGTGGTGTAGCGGTTCTTGGGCAGGTACCCGGGCTTACAGGATGTCCTGAGGCAGGCCAGGAAAGCCTGTGTGCATTTCCGCCGGTCATATAATGCCAGTGCCCACCGGTGGAACTTAAGGTTGGCCATGCTGCAGAGGCTGCACACGCAGCAGAGGGCCATCAATGAGTACCTGTGCGACTATGGCACCAGGACAGGGTCAGGGGAGGTTGTTTTTTTTCCCCATGCCAGTGGGCCATGATCAGGGATGCATGCACTGTCCTGTCACCATTTGAGGAGGCCACAAGGATGGTGAGCAGTGACAGTGCATGCATCAGTGACACTGTCCCCCTTGTCCACCTGTTGGAGCACACGCTTCATGGAATAATGGACAGGGCACTTGAGGCAGAACAGAGGCAGGAAGAGGAGGACTTCCTTAGCTCTCAAGGCCCCCTTTATCCAGACAGTGTTCCTGTGTGCCCGCTGATCACACAGGAAGAGGACGAGGAGGAGGAGGAGGATTGTGTCAGTATGGAGGTGGCACTCAGCATCAGCAGCAGTCTTTAAGGGATCAGTCTCAAGAAACACATGGACTTGTACGTGGCTGGGAGGAGGTGGCTGCAGACCATGTCGTCCTTTGTGACCCAGAGGACTCCGGACTGAATGCCTCAGCAAACCTACGCTGCATGGCCTCCCTGATCCTGCAAAGCCTGCGTAAGGATCCTCGTATTCGTGGTATCAAGGAGAAGGACCAATACTGGCTGGCAATCCTCCTTGATCCACGTTATAAGGGTAAGGTTGTGGACCTTATTATGCCATCGCAGAGGGAGCAGAGGATGAAACATCTTCGGGAGGCCTTGCAGAAAGGTCTGTGCAACGCGTTCCCAGAGACTGGGAGGTTACAAACTCCTGTTTCTGGACAACGTGTTGCTGAGGCTTCGGTCAGTCAAAGAAGGAGCGGTGGAGAAGGTGGCCGTCTGGCCGATGCGTTTAGACATTTTTTTAGTCCGCAGCCCCAAGGTATGATCAGTTCCAGCAACCATCGCCAGCATCTGTTTTACATGGGGCAAGATCTGACTTGGACACCTTTCCCACCGAAAATCCTCTGGGTTTCTGAGTCTTGAGGATGGATCACTGGCCAGAGCTTACACAGTATGCAATTGAGCTACTGGCCTGTCCTGCATCCAGCGTTCTTTCGGAACGCACATTCAGTGCTGCTGGAGGCTTTGTAACCGATGACAGGGTGCGTCTGTCCACCGACTTGGTCGATCGACTGACCTTCATAAAAATGAATCAGTCTTGGATCACCACCAGCTACCAAGCACCTAATGCTGTAACCGAATAATTTTTTTTAAAATCTCAGATCCCTTCAAAGACTTCCTATGCTGATGCTGAGTAACTATCCTGAGTAATTATCCTCTTCCTCCTCAATGATCACGATGATAGCTTGTAAGAACATTTTTGGTTTTGGGCGCCGCCACCAGTGCCTAAGGCCCAATTTTTCAGCCCCTGTTCAACAGGGGCGTGTAATTACAATTTTTAATGCAATACTTTGCAGCAGGGCTCGTTCCTGCGTTCCAACTAGAGTATCTGTGAGGGGTTGCAGTGTTGTGGCACCAGCACCAGTGCCTAAGGCCCAATTTTTCAGCCCCTGTTTAACAGGGGCAGGTAATTACAATTTTTCATTCAATACTTTGCAGCAGGGCTCGTTTCTGTGTTCCAACTAGAGTATCTGTGAGGGGTTGCAGTGTTGTGGCACCAGCATCAGTGCCTAAGGCCCAATTTTTCAGCCCCTGTTCAACAGGGGCATGTAATTACAATTCTTGATCTAATATTTCGCAGGGCCCTGAGAGGGCTTGCAGTGTTGTGGCCACAACAACACCTAAGGCCCAAATTTCTGCTGAGTGTACTGTATAGGGCAGGCCCCTACTTTCAAATATCCAACTTACAAACTACTCCTACTTGCAAATGGAAGGAGACAACAGGAAGTGGGATGAAATCTACCCCTAGGAAGGGGAATTCTCTCCTGTAAGAGTTAATATGGGAAAAACATTTCTCCTTTCCATTGATGCTTTATCACCAATCCTTGTTTCACAAAAAAACCCAAATTTTCAAAAAACATTTGTCATTGGGACAAAAAGTGAGGTGAAATCTTCTGAAGAGGAGCACAGACAGCCAAAAACAAATGTCACAGGGGTGATAACCCTTCCCTATGTTTTCCAAAAAGCTTAAAATAGATTTTTTGGCTGTAGCTAAACACGTTAAAAATGTACCAGTTCAAAATTACAAACAGATTCTACTTAACAACAAACCTACAGTCCCTGTCTTGTTTGCACCGCCTGTATACTCCTGTTCAGAGTACAGAGCCTGTATACTGCTGTTTCCTTTTTTAATTTGGGTGCGGGGTTCCCCTTAATATCCATACAAGACCCAAAGGGCCTGGTAATGGATTGGGGGGTACCCATGCCATTTGTCTCACTGATTTTCATCCATATTGCCAGGACCCGACATTACATTAAAGCCGCAAGCAGTTTTAAATTACTTTTTTTCCTTTAAAAATGACATTTTGTGCAGGGACTGTTCTAAGCACGGGAAACACGCGCCACTTTACAGGCATACTATAGACACCCCCCAGGTACGAGATTTAAAGGAATATTTCACTTTTTTTTTTTTTACTTTAAGCATCAATAAAATCACTGCTCCCGAAAAAACTGCCGTTTTTAAAAGTTTTTTTTGCATTGATACATGTCTCCTGGGGCAGGACCCGGGTCCCCAAACCCTTTTTAGGACAATACCATGCAAATTAACCTTTAAAATGAGCACTTTTGATTTAGAACATTCAAGTCCCATAAACATCAATGGTGTTCTAACGTTCGTGCAAATTTTCGGTCCGTTCGCAAGTTCTGGGGCGAACCGAACCGGGGGGTGTTCGGCTCATCCCTATTCTTGAGCACCCCCTCTCTCTGGGCTCACGTTACTGCCTTCCTCTAGCTGGGTACCATCATTGGAGCCTTCAAAACGCTGGGCATTCTCCTGGAGCATGTACCCAACACTGTGGTCAAACAGTTTGGGGGACTCCTCAGGAGGACATGGTGGGGCTAGGGAAGGAGCGACTGATGCCATTGAGCCAAGGGAAGAGGCCGCGTTGGCAGCTGCTTTGCCTGACAAAGTACCCTGAGCCTGGGTGAGAGAGGATGAGGAGGATGAGGACAGCTTGGTCATCCACTCTACCAAGTCTTCCACATGTTGCGGCTCAACACGGCCAGCTTTATTGGCTTGTGACTGTCTGCCTCTTCTTGTTGGCCTTCCAGACATACTAATGGCCTGCAGTGAATTGTAGCTGCACGAAGCTGGGATGTATATATATACTGATACTGCAGCTAGCAGAATCAACTGCCTAACAAGACAAGGAATTGGTCACACGTTGGAACTCCAAATTATCTCGATGTCATCTTTATTGTCAAAAAAGGGTCAGACAGATACAGGCAATGGTAGACGTTTCACAAGCGATAGCTTGCATGTTCACAACCAACAGAATCAACTGCCTGCCTGTAGTATTATTAGTATTAGAACACGAGCAATTGTCTTCAGGTAGCTTTAGGTGCACACTGTGCAGAGGACACAGTACACTAACTGTAAATGCTGTAGCTGCCTACCTGTGGTACTAATAGGATCAGAAGAACACCAGCAACTTTCTTCAGGTAGCTTTAGGTGCACACTGTGCAGAGAACACAGTTCACTAACTCTAAATACTGCAGCTGCCTGCCTATGGTATTAATAGGATCAGAACAACAGCAATTGTCTTCAGGTAGCTTTAGGTGCACACTGTGCAGAGGACACAGTACACTAACTGTAAATACTGCAGCTGCCTGCCTGTGGTACTAATAGGATCAGAAGAACACCACCAATTTTCTTCATGTAGCTTTAGGTGCACAATATGCAGAGGACACGGTACACTAACTGTAAATATTGTAGCTGCCTGCCTGTGGTACTAATAGGATCAGAAGAACACCACCAATTTTCTTCAGGTAGATTTAGGTGCACACTGTGCAAAGGACACAGTACACGAACTGTAAATACTGCAGTTGCCTGCCTGTGGTGCTAATAGGATCTGAAGAACACCACCAATTTTCTTCAGGTAGCTTTAGGTGCACACTGTGCCGAGGACACAGTACATTAACTGTAAATACTGCAGCTGCCTGCCTAAGGTATTAATAGGATCAAAACAACAGCATTTGTTTTCAGGTAGCTTTAGATGCACACTGTGCAGAGGACACAGTACACTAACTGTAAATACTGCAGCTGCCTGCCTGTAGTATTAATAGGATCAGAACAACAGTAATTGTCTTCAGGTAGCTTTAGGTGCATACTGTGCAGAGGACACAGTACACTAACTATAAATACTGCAGCTGCCTGCCTGTGGTACTAATAGGATCAGAAGAAAACCATTAATTTTCTTCAGGTAGCTTTAGATGTACACTGTGCAGAGGACACAGTACACTAACTGCAAATACTGCAGCTGCCTGCCTATGATATTAGTAGGATCAGAACACCAGCAATTGTCTTCAGGTAGCTTGAGGTGCACACTGTGCAGAGGACACAGTACACTAACTGTAAATACTGCAGCTGCCTGCCTGTGGTACTAATAGGATCAGAAGAACACCACCAATTTTCTTCATGTTGCTTTAGGTGCACAATGTGCAGAGGACACAGCACACTAACTCTAAATACTGTAGCTGCCTGCCTGTGGTACTAATAGGATCAGAAGAACACCATCAATTTTCTTCAGGTAGCTTTACATGCACACTGTGCAAAGGACACATTACACAAACTGTAAATACTGCAGTTGCCTGCCTGTGATGCTAATAGGATCAGAAGAACACCAACAATTTTCTTCAGGTAGCTTTAGGTGCACACTGTGCAGAGGACACAGTACACTAACTGTAAATACTGCAGCTGCCTGCCTAAGGTATTAATAGGATCAAAACAACAGCATTTGTCTTCAGGTAGCTTTAGGTGCACACTGTGCAGAGGACACAGTACACTAACTGTAAATACTGCAGCTGCCTGCCTGTAGTATTAATAGGATCAGAACAACAGCAATTGTCTTCAGGTAGCTTTAGGTGCATACTGTGCAAAGGACACAGTACACTAACTATAAATTCTGCAGCTGCCTGCCTGTGGTACTAATAGGATCAAAAGAAAACTAGCAATTTTCTTCAGGTAGCTTTAGATGTACACTGTGCAGAGGACACAGTACGCTAACTGTAAATACTGCAGCTGCCTGCCTATGGTATTAGTAGGATCAGAACACCAGCAATTGTCTTCAGGTAGCTTGAGGTGCACACTGTGCAGAGGACACAGTACACTAACTGTAAATACTGCAGCTGCCTGCCTATGGTATTAGTAGGATCAGAACACCAGCAATTGTCTTCAGGTAGCTTGAGGTGCACATTGTGCAGAGGACACAGTACACTAACTGTAAATACTGCAGCTGCCTGCCTGTGGTACTAATAGGATCATAAGAACACCACCAATTTTCTTCATGTAGCTTTAGGTGCACAATGTGCATAGGACACAGTACACTAACTGTAAATACTGTAGCTGCCTGCCTGTGGTACTAATAAGATCAGAAGAACACCATCAATTTTCTTCAGGTAGCTTTAGGTGCACACTGTGCAGAGGACACAGTACACTAACTGTAAATACTGCAGCTGCCTGTGGTACTAATAAGATCAGAAGAACACCAGCAATTTTCTTCAGGTACTGTAGCTTTAGGTGCACACTGTGCAGAGCACAGTACACTAACTGTAAATACTGTAGCTGCCTGCCTGTGGTACTAATAAGATCAGAAGAACACCAGCAATTTTCTTCAGGTAGCTTTAGGTGCACACTGTGCAGAGGACATAGTACACTAACTGTAAATACTGCAGCTGCCTGCCTAAGGTATTAATACGATCAGAACAACAGCATTTGTCTTCAGGTAGCTTTAGGTGCACACTGTGCAGAGGACACAGTACACTAAATGTAAATACTGCAGCTGCCTGCCTGTGGTATTAATAGGATCAGAACAACAGCAATTGTCTTCAGATAGCTTTAGGTGCATACTGTGCAGAGGACACAGTACACTAACTATAAATACTGCAGCTGCCTGCCTGTGGTACTAATAGGATCAGAAGAACACCAGATATTTTCTTCAGGTAGCTTTAGATGTACACTGTGCAGAGGACACAGTACACTAACTGTAAATACTGCAGCTGCCTGCCTATGGTATTAGTAGGATCAGAACACCAGCAATTGTCTTCAGGTAGCTTTAGGTGCACACTGTGCAGAGGACACAGTACACTAACTGTAAATACTGCAGCTGCCTGCCTGTGGTACTAATAGGATCAGAAGAACACCACCAATTTTCTTCATGTTGCTTTAGGTGCACAATGTGCAGAGGACACAGCACACTAACTCTAAATACTGTAGCTGCCTGCCTGTGGTACTAATAGGATCAGAAGAACACCATCAATTTTCTTCAGGTAGCTTTACATGCACACTGTGCAAAGGACACATTACACAAACTGTAAATACTGCAGTTGCCTGCATGTGGTGCTAATAGGATCAGAAGAACACCACCAATTTTCTTCAGGTAGCATTAGGTGCGCACTGTGCAGAGGACACAGTACACTAACTGTAAATACTGCAGCTGCCTGCCTGTGGTACTAATAGGATCAGAAGAACACCAGCAATTTTCTTCAGTTACTGTAGCTTTAGGTGCACACTGTACAGAGCACAGTACACTAACCGTAAATACTGCAGCTGCCTGCCTGTGATACTAATAGGATCAGAAGAACACCAGCAATTTTCTTCAAGTAGCTTTAGGTGCATACTGTGCAGAGGACACAGTACACTAACTGTAATACTGCAGCTGCCTGCCTCTGGTATTAATAGGATTAGAACAACAGCAATTGTCTTCCGGTAGCTTTAGGTGCATACTATGCAGAGGACACAGTACACTAACTGTAAATACTGCAGCTGACTGCCTGTGGTACCAATAGGATCAGAAGAACACCAGCAATTGTCTTCAGGTAGCTTCAGGTGCACACTGTGCAGAGGACACAGTACACTAACTATAAATAGTGCAACTGCCTGCCTGTGGTACTAATAGGATCAGAAGAACACCAGCAATTGTCTTCAGGTAGCTTTAGGTGCACACTGTGCAGAGGACACAGTACACTAACTGTAAATACGGCAGCTGCCTGCCTGTGGTATTAAAAGGATCAGAACAACAGCAATTGTCTTCAGGTAGCTTTAGGTGCATACTGTGCAGAGGACACAGTACACTAACTGTAAATACTGCAGCTGCCTGCCTGTGGTACTAATAGGAACAGAAGAACACCAGCAATTATCTTCATGTAGCTTTAGGTGCACAATGTGCAGAGGACACAGTACACTAACTGTAAATACTGTAGCTGCCTGCCTGTGGTACTAATAGGATCAGAAGAACACCATCAATTTTCTTCAGGTAGCTTTAGGTGCACACTGTGCAGAGGACACAGTACACTGACTGGAAATACTGAATCTGCCTGCCTGTGGTACTAATAGGATCACAAGAACACCAGCAATTATCCTCAGGTAGCTTTAGGTGCACACTGTGCAGAGGACACAGTACACTAACTGTAAATATTGCAGCTGCCTGCCTCTGGTATTAATAGGATTAGAACAACAGCAATTGTCTTCATGGAGCTTTAGGTGCATACTGTGCAGAGGGCACAGTACACTTACTGTAAATACTGCAGCTGCCTGCCTGTGGTACTAATAGGATCAGCAGAACACCAGCAATTGTCTTCAGGTAGCTTTAGGTGCACACAGTGCAGAGGACACAGTACACTTACTGTAAATACTGCAGCTGCCTGCCCGTGGTACTAATAGGATCAGAAGAACACCAGCAATTTTCTTCGGGTAGCTTTAGGTGCACACTGTGCAGAGGACACAGTACACTAACTGTAAATACTGTAGCTGCCTGCCTGTGGTACTAATAGGATCAGAAGAACACCATCAGTTTTCTTCAGGTAGCTTTAGGTGCACACTGTGCAAAGGACACATTACACAAACTGTAAATACTGCAGTTGCCTGCCTGTGGTGCTAATAGGATCAGAAGAACACCACCAATTTTCTTCAGGTAGCTTTAGGTGCACACTGTGCAGAGGACACACTACAATAACTGTAAAAACTGCAGCTGCCTGCCTGTGGTACTAATAGGATATTACACTTGCAATATGTATGCACTCAGGCACTTTAATGCTTAGTTTTTTATCACCATTTGCACCTCAGCAATTGACCTAGAGGAAAATCCTTTTTTCCCAGGTTACTAGACTTTTGCGCGAAATCATTTCTTATAACTTGGTTTACTTATTTGTGTCACGATACACATCTGAGATTTTGCAGCACCGATACTAGTATTTATTTTATCTATTAATTTTATGCACCAATTTTAATATATCTCCATATAAACACACCATTGATAGCGCGAAGGACACACAACACCATTCATACAAGAGACACATTTCCAATCCAGGAAGACACCAAAATTTAAAGATTAAAGATATCCATATGTTTTCCACAGTACAGCCCCAGACTCCAAGACGAGGGGGGTGAGTATCTTGCTTTCTGGGATGGCTCCATGGTCTTACGCCGACCAGATGAGTGATCCGGAAGGATGCTACCTTTTTCTTAAGGGCGACTTAGCTGGCCGTCGAGTTACTTTGGCGTCCATCTACTTACCGAATCAGGCACAGTTGAGTTTTCTTAATGGAATTCTTAATAATCTACAGGTTTTTATGGAGGGTGGACTGATACTGGGTGGTGATTTGAATGTGGCTCTTGATCCTTTCCTGGACGTTTCTAAATCCGCTACACATCTATCTTATCAATATCTTAGACGAATAAAAAAAGCTATACAATCTATGCGACTTGTAGATGTTTGGAGAGTCCAGCATCCAGCCGAGCTTGACTACACTTTCTATTCGGCACCACACAATAGCAACTCTAGAATCGATTATGTGTTAATATCTCAATCTTTACTACCAGCGGTGGTCAACTCGACCATCGGGACATTAACGGTATCAGATCATGCTCCGGTGTCTTTAGATCTTCAGCTGTCTAAGCCGGCTAACAGATGATGGACATGGAAACTTAATGAATCGCTACTACAAGAAGGCCAACTTGGGAACGATCTCTGTAGCGAACTGATTAGAATCTTGGGCCAAGAGATAAGATTGAAAGAGGAATCGGAGCAGGGACCTCTCCAATAGGGTCCTGCCTCTTTCAAAAAAAGAGAGAGAAAAGGACTATTGCGGTACCATAAAAAGAAACTCCTTCACTAACAAAGTCAAGCTCCTTCACTAACAAATGGAAGGAAATACGAGACAAAATTGAAGGTCTTAACAAAGACATTATCATCAAAAAACAGAGAAAATTTTCCCAGGATAAATTGGCATTTGCGGAGGGCTATGCTTACAAATGGTCTGGGAAACCATTCTCTCACAAACACAAGCGTCTAAACCGGCAGTCTCCAGCCCCGACGGCAACAGACTATACGGAATCTGACTCATCGGTATCCTCTGCATCTTCACAGATAACTACCCGTCCCACTCTATCACGAGCACCAGGTGCCCCTCGAAAGAGGTCCCTCACTGGCGACAACTCCACTACCAAACACCCTAAAAAAGGAAAACAATATGGTAAAGCACTAAAAACACCACAAACACCAAGGCCAGGTGGACAGACCCCCCTCACGGGCTCTCTCCACCCTACTCTACACAATATTATCCCGAAACTTTTACAACCAAATATTCAAACACTCTTATCACAGCCCGGTTTTTTAGTACAACCAGGCCCAGAACCCTCCAAACAAGGGAATCTGGACACGTTTGTGCAAAGGGCCCCAACTCCGAGCACGTCCCACGAGTAACCACCTCCACTAATGTCAATGACCCTCACTCCCTTAACATTATTAACCTCACTCCTTACCGACTGACTCCGGAGGAGGAACAGGTCCTTCATTTAGGCCTGGGTTTTTGTCCTTCGGAGCCAATCGATATCTATGAGACAATAAAAGACCTTTACCTATTTGCCCGTAAATTGACTTTCAACTTTATGTTTGATCCTGACCATAAACGTGTCAGTCTAGAAAAAGAACTAGCGGAAAAGACCAAAAATTTTACCAGAGCATTAAGGGACCTCATGCTACTCTACGATGAGGGAAACGTTGAGTCGGATGCCCTAGATGGCAATTCCGATTCTCCATCTGCCTGCCAAATGGCCAGTACCTCCCAATCCCAACATCCCAATCCCACAACTTCCCTAAAAACGAAGTCCAAAGCCTTCCCTGATCTACTGACTTGCCCCTCCATCTGGGCTTTCTTGCACGAATGCATCCTCTCTCTTAAAAAAGAACGTTGGCATACATTACCCTCCAATCTGACCCGACAACAGTTTCGAGCAGTCACCAGACTGCAAAAAAACACTGATCTGGTCATAAAGCAATCCGACAAAGGGGGAAACCTGGTACTGATGACTCATCATCAGTACCAGACCATGTGTCTTAAAATTCTCTCTAATGCCAATTGGTACTTACCTATTGAAAACCAGTTTATTCAACAAACCATTGATGAATTTAGGGGACTCATCGGTGGGGCCTTCCTTGAGGGCCTCATCGATGATGACACCTATAAATTCATCAATGTACAACATCCACGTACCCTTACGTTTTATGCCCTGCTGAAAACTCATACAAATCTCTCTGTACCTCCAGGTCGACCTATTGTCTCTGGCAAAGGTTCACTAACGGAGAACGCCAGCAAATTGGTGGACACCTTTCTTCTCCCCCACGTCATGAGACTACTGTCTTATATAAGGGATACAACTGACCTGTTGAAACACATCGAGGGGATCCAGATCCCTCCGGACGCCCTCCTTGTGGCTATTGATGTCGAGGCTCTTTACTCGAGCATCCCCCACGAGCAGGGCGTCCGGATGGCTGGTTCCTTCTTGATGGAACAGGATCACCATACCTGGCCCACCAACACCTTCATCTTAAAACTCCTAGAATTTATTTTGACAAAAAATTATTTTTTATTTATGGATCAAACGTATCTTCAAATTCAAAGCGTGGCAATGGGCACGTCCTGTGCCCCCTCATACGCGAATTTATACCTTGGTGGTTGGGAACGGGCGTTCTTCAGTGATGACTTTATGGAACCATTCCTGGACCATGTTCTAGGATGGTTCAGGTTCATTGATGACCTCTTGGTAATCTGGACAGGCACAGAGCAACTTTTGCAAACTTTCATTGCAGAGCTAAACATCAACTCTTTCAATCTTCATTTCACTTTTTCTTATGACAGACAAAGCATCCCGTTTCTGGATGTACAGATTATCAAGGATACCACTGGTCATCTTATCACGGACCTTTATCGCAAACCCACTGCGGGCAACACCTTGTTGCACGCATCCAGTCTTCATCCCCGTCCCCTGGTTCGCAGTATCCCTTTTGCTCAGTACCTCAGACTGAGAAGGAACTGCACAGAGGACGGGGATTTCCACAAACAGGCCAATGCTCTTCGTACACGATTGCTAGCTAGAGGCTACAAACGTACCGTGCTAAGAAAAGCTTTTAACAAGGCCCTAGCTTTTGACCGACAAACACTTCTATACGGCCCTGCACGTCCTAAACAACCATACATGACTAAGATCATTACCAAATTCTCCGCTCACCATCAGCAATTACGAAAAATATTGTCTAACCATTGGCACATCTTAACCGACCACCACACCCTTAAAAAATATATCAAACCAACTCCCGACTTGGTCTTCAAAAGGGCCACCTCTTTGAGGGATAGATTAACACACAGTCATTATAGGATTACCTCCCCTGATCCTCCGGAACCCAGGGGCACTTTTAAATGTGGCAATTGTCCACACTGCCCCTGGATTCAAGAAGGACAACACTTTTTACTTCCCAATGGTGAAATGTTTTTTCCCAGACATTCAGCCCATTGTGGCACGCGCGGAGTAATTTATCTCATGACTTGCGCTTGCAACGCTTTTTACGTTGGGAAAACAATTAGGGAGCTACGGCAGAGACTGGGGGATCACCTATACGCCTCTACAAATGGCAAGCTCACTACTGTGGGCCACCATATAGGTATTCACCATCGCTTCAATCTTGATTACATTCGGTTTACTGTGTTGGATGTTGTCCCTGAAGACCCCCGAGGGGGCAACTGGGACCGCGAAATTCTCAAACGTGAATCCCTCTGGATTGAGCGACTTGGTGCATGTGTTCCTCCTGGCATTAACGAGGCACATTCATACAAATACTTCCTTGAATAACTCTGTTATCTCTGAGACCCAGCTGCCTACAGCCTCAGGTGGACACCCAGCATTTCGCTGACGCTATCCGAAGCTCATGTGAGTACCCATGTTATGCTCCCCTTTGTTAGGTGGGGATTCCCACTATTCTTATATGGCATCCCCCCCTCCTCCCTGGTACTGAATATCTTATGACTGCTGCCTACCTTTTAAACCAGTCTCTAATATTTCCCCCATTGATTTACATTCATTGCAGCGATCCTCTGTGACAGTGTGATGTGGCGTTCCAGCCACTGACTGCACTAGTCACGTCCTCCTGGGTTTCAGCAGCCTCTGAGTCTAGGCTTTTACTACAGCAACAATAGGTAAAGGAATTTCTTTATTACCATGAATTCCTTTATTATTAGCCCTATATGCCTCTTTCTTACCTTAATTTTTCTTATCAGGTGTACTGGGACATCTATTTCACCCTAACCCCTTTTCTTCCTTTTTTTCCTCCCCCCCCCTCTTCTTCCCCTTCTCCTCCTTTCCCCCCTCCCTCTTTCCCCCCCCCCCCACATCCTCTCCTCCCCTTTGGCCCTCCCTTCTCTCCTTTCCCTCCCTTTCCCCCCCCCTTTTTCTCCCCCCTCCCCCCCCCCTCCTTTTCTCATCCTCCTCCTTTTTCCCCCCTCCCCCTTCTCTTTTCTCCCTGTCCGCCTTCTTTCCCCCTCTTTCCCCCCCCTTTCTGTTCTCTCCCCCCTTCCCTTCCTTTTCCCTCCCCTTCTTTCCCCCTTTTGCTTTTCCTCTTTTTCGTTTTTTCCCCTGTCCATCTCCCTTCTCTCCTCCCATATTTCTCCTCTTCCCCCGTCCCCCTCCTTCCCTTCCTTCCCCTCTTTCCTTTCTGCTCTCCCATTTCTCTGGTCCTTTCCTCACCTCAATTTTGGCACTCCCGGGTGACCCCTAAACAGAATACATCGTATGACCCTTTAAAACCTTATTCTATTAAATTTTTTTATAATAGCTATACCCCAATTTGCCTCCCTGGCCCGCCCCCGGGGGAACGCCTCTTTGAGGGCGTCTCACAATATCGATCCAGCAAAACCTTTCAGGTTATGGTGTGGTGAGTGCAATCTTTAAACTTTAAGTATATTCTCCAATTTAAGTTGTGTATTCTCTAAAACCATTTATGTATTTGTGCTTGTTATGTTGATAGTGTATTTTTCACCTTCATAGACTATATACTACCAGACGCCTCCTGAAGAAGCGGCTGTGACCGCGAAACCGTAGAGGTCACGTCTGCAAGTATCACACCATATAACCCTTGTCCATGCACCTGTGTGGGCATTAGCTATACTAAACTTAGTGTCAACAATGCTGTAAACAATCACTATTGTTTTTGTTTTTGTATGTCAAATCATTAATATGTACAATATATGTCCCCTACAGGACTTTTTATCAATTTTGAAATAAATTTATATATTTTTAAACAAAGTTTTCTTTTTATGGTACCGCAATAGTCCTTTTCTCTCTCTTTTTTTGAAAGAGGCAAGACCCTATTGGAGAGGTCCCTGCTCCGATTCCTCTTTCAATCTTATCTCTTGGCCTTATTCATACCCAGGATGATGGTACCTATCAATGATAGCTTACTCTTTTTTGTAAATCATGTGGCATACCTATCTATTCTGATTAGAATCTTGAATAAAAATGACTCAGAAGAAATCTCCCCACTCATTCTATGGGAAACACATAAATGCGTTATGCGAGGTATACTGATTAAAAAGGCGACGGAAATAAGTAAAAAAAAAAACAAAGTGTTTCAGGATCAATTACAATTGGTAGCAGAGTTAGAGACTAAACATAAAAAATCACTTTCACAAACCGTAGCAGTAGATCTCGGGATACAGCGGGAAAAACTCTCTTCTTTGATGAAACAGGAGGCCAGCATACAGACAGCGAGAGCTAGAAATGTACACTACGAACAAGGGAACAAATCAGGCAAACTCCTGGCACGTTCACTTAGGGAAAACTCACGTAGAAACTATGTCCCACATATAGACTCTGGCGGAGGGAACCGTCTCTTCGAATCTAATAAAATAGCAGAGGTTTTTTGAAAATATTGCCAGTCATTATATAACTTACAGACGAATACCCCGACAGACCAAACGGCACAAACACAACAATTAATTCGAGAGTACCTTGCCTCCTCAGGTTTACCATCAATCTCCAACGATGACTCGGAGGCACTAAATGCGCCAATATCAATTGACGAATATATGAACGCAATCAGTACGTTAAAGCCACATAAAGCTCTCGGCCCAGATGGGTATACAGTAGTCTATTATAAGGTATTTGCTCCTATTTTAGGTCCAAGATTTACAAAAGCATTTAATTCCTTTCTAGAAGATCAACCCTTACACTCTTAGGGCACATATTGTAGTCATTCCTAAGGAGGGCAAGGACCTCACCCAATGTAAGAACTATAGACCGATCTCATTATTAAATGTCGATTTGAAAATTTTCACAAGGATATTAGCTACAAGATTACAACCTCTCCTTCAGACTGTCATCCACCCTGATCAGGTAGGCTTCATGCCTACCAAAGAGGCAAAAGACAATACCACTAGGGCTTTAGATATTATTCATCTGGCTAATTCTCGTAAAATACCACTATGTCTGCTATCGTCTGATGCTGAGAAAGCCTTTGACAGGGTGGATTGGACATTTCTGAAGGAGACGTTGATCCATATTGTGTCGGGAAAGCATTTGGTAAATGGATAGAGGCTATATACTCTGTTCCATCTGCGGCGGTAAGAATTAATGAGGTAACCTCCTCATATTTTAACATGAGCAACGGTACTAGACAAGGATGCCCTTTGTCTCCAATGATATTCATATTAACCCTCTTACCATTTCTGCGACATGTTTGACAAAATATCGATATACAGGGTTGCTCAATCGACAAAACTGAGCACAAAACCTGCGGCGTATGCAGACGACATAATGTTTTTCATCACCTCACCAGAAACCATGCTACCAAACTTTGTAAATGAGTTTGATCGCTATAGTTTAATCTCTAATTTTAAAATTAACACTCTAAAATCAGAGATATTAAATATTACGTTGCCAACAGCACAGGCTGTTCAATCGTCATTTTCCTTCCCCTGGGTAGCTTCATCTCTGACATATCTAGGAGTCAAATTGACTTCCTCAATAGACAAAGTCTTCAAAGCAAATTTTCCACCATTAATACGGGAATTTTCATCTGATCTGGAAAGATGGAATAAAGACCCCTATACATGGATGGGTAGGAATGCCATTCTTAAAATAATTATTCTTCCAAGGTTACTATACCTCCTTCAGACTCTGCCAATAGCTATCCCAGAGTCCTTTCTGAAATCAATACGTAGTATATTTATTAAATTTATTTGGGCAAAAAAGCATCCGCGTCTATCTTTCAATTTACTGGCTATTCCAAAGGCTAGAGGAGGTATCCCGATCCGATAAGATACTATAAAGCAGTACACCTTGCTAGGGTACTTGCTTGGTGTAGAGACGAGGGACACAAAACTTGGATAGCGATTGAACAATCATTTACGGAGATTCCTCTTCGATGTCTGCCATGGCTACAACTTAAAACTCTTGGAACTTTAAGGCATCACCCCTTGATAGGGGCAACTTTAAAAATAATCCAACAGAGCCACTTGTTCTCAAGATTTGACGGGGAAGTCACTCGGCTTCATCCTGTGTTGGGAAATCCACTATTTCCCTCTGGCTACACAGACAGCCATTTTAAGCAAATCACGCGCCATGGTAGATTTCGATTAGGGGATTTTCTTGAAGCATCGAGGTTGAAGACAAGGTAGGAAATGCAATCGCTATTCTGTCCGTCATTGGATCCATGGCGGATGCAACAGCTTACACATTTCCTAACCTCCCTTAACAGGGGGGAAAGATCAGACCGTTTAAATACACCAATAAAAAAATCTATGCCTTTTGGAAGAGCCTTCTGCACATGGAGTATTGGAGGTATATAAAATATTAATAGATCCCCCTGAAGACTTTGTCCCAAGATTTCTTTCGAAATGGGAAAGAGATTTGTACATTACACTTTCCAAAGAGCAAAGGAGCTATATTTTACACTTTGCTCATTACTCCTCAACTGCCAGCAAATACCAAGAGCTATGCTACAAAATTCTTATAAGGTGGTATAAAGTTCCATCATTACTACAAAAAATGTATCCAGAGTGGACGAATAAATGCTGGCAGTGTGGAGAATCAGAGGGTAATATGCTCCACATCTTTTAGTCATGTCGAAAGTTAGTAGATTTCTAGTCTAAAGTACGAGATACTGTAAGACAATAAACAGAGTATGACCTGGGGTCCGACCCAGCAAGATATCTTCTTTATCTCTAGGACCTCTCAAAGTGTACATATCGGAATTCTCTGGTGGCTCATCTTTTGAACGTGGCAAAGGCCTGTATTGCGGCCGTTTGGAAGCAAGAATCACCCCCCTCGATCTCACTATGGTTAAAAAAAGTAGCTGACATATACGCCATGGAAAAAGGCATTGCGATTACACAGCGTAAAGTGCAGAAATTTAATAAAAAAAATGGAATTCATGGTCTCTTCTGGTCTGCACCAGGGAGTATGGATATGCGCTTGGAGAGCAGGACGGGTCATTATGGGGGGGGGGGGGGAGAGAGAGAGTGAGAGAACCTAAATAATGCCATAGGGAAATTTTTGTATTTGTGTTTTTTTGTTTTCTTTTTCTGTCTTGTTTGATAATAAGTCATATATGTCTACTAAAAACTGAATCACAATGTGCTAAGTTATACTCAAACACTGCAAAATGGAAGCAGCAATAACGATACTTGTTTTATATGTATATATATATATGGAAATGTATTTTTTTTTCTGTGTTTGAAAAAATAAAATATAGAATTTAAAAAAAAAGAAAGGGAGGTCTTCTGAACCACTTTCCAAGAAATGTCTAAACCTGTCAAACAGTTTTCATCATAAAATAAAAATAGAAGGGGGCGTGGCCAAAAGGAGATCTGGGCAGATGTGCCCGAGGTGAGCTCCTGCCGTTTTGGAGCAAACTTGAATATTCGCTCCATCAGCGGGCTTGGTCGGCTCCCTACAGAGATCCAGTGGTCCCCCGAAGTATCAGGGCCGCCTGTGACCGGAGGAGCGGTGATTGCAGAGCCGCCTGAAAGATAGACCGGGGCTTCAACCTAACAAGGGGAGCAGCGGCCATCTTGCTCCACCCAGAGAACGGGACAACGCTGCCTCCAGGCTCTCCTGCCTGGGACGGTCTGGGACCGTCTCTCCTACCGCACGGACTCCGGAACATCCAGCCTGCCGTCCAAAGCCTGTGATCTGCCCTGGGACAATCCAGAATGCTAGCCTGAGGGATCGGGTAAGTGATGACGGTCATCTTGCTACACCCAGGCGGACTCCCCGTCCCTTCCTGACCCGATCCAGGCCCCATCCATCCTCCGAGGCACACCAGCCTAGCAGACTGTGGCCCCCACCTGGGATATTAACAAGCACACACCCCATTTGTGCGCAGTTGCGGCCCTGGCCCCGGAGACCATCTGTGGCGGCCATCTTGCTACACCCTGCTACAGTAACCACGCAAGCTCCTGGTCCCCTTAACCCCTCTGGGCCCAATCAATCCATACACAGCCACAAGAACTGCCCAAAAAGTTCAGCTGTCATTTATGTTCCTACCAATAAAGCTCCACAGGGAGACGCGGCTACATATGGATAGCTAAAGACATGAGCTGCTGAGCCCGTGACCGCCCATAGCAGACAGGCTATGCCTCAGTCACCGCACATTTTTAAAAAGCATGTCTGCACACAGTTCTCGCTCTGTTGAATCCGCGGATCTGCAACAGGGTACAATCCAGCGATACCTGCTCCGCACATCCCAGCCGGAACCCCGTACCCCTAAAGACAAGATGGCGCCCTCCCAAAACACAGGAAAGAACAAGCCCCCTCCCCCTACTCAGCAGGCGATAGACAGCAGTGAAGAATCGGAAGACCACTTGGTCCCACCAGCTGTGATATCCAGGTCAGCAACCTCTGTTGCCCGGCTTCCGGACACAGGCCCCATTGATATGACCCCTCAGGCCTCCAGAGGTTCATTCAGATCTGAGGCCTCGACTCTTTTATCACCCTTTCGGGCAGAGTTTGAGTCCTGGGCATTTAAAATGGAGGCCTCACTTCATAAAGACCTCCAAGCCCTCCAACAGCAGGTCTCAACTAACAAAAATGCAGTGTCTGCCCTAACTGACATTCAAACTGACCATGCAGCCCGCATCACATCCCTCGAACGGGCCTCCAGGGAGCAACTACAGCGTATACGGCAACATCAATTGCGCATAGAAGACGGAGAAAACAGGAGCCTCAGGAACAATATAAGGCTGCAAGGAATACCAGAAGCCACGGCTGGTACAGACTTAAAACCTTCTGTCACTGCCATCCTCAACCTAGCTTTGGGAAGAGAGGCTACATCTCCCATTGAACTGGACCGAGTGTACAGAGTAGGAGGGCCGAAGAGAGACCATAGTGATCGCCCACGCGATGTCCTCTGGCTTGGAGTTTGGGCCCCTTGGATTTTGACGGTTCTGCAATCCATCTCTACCCGGACCTTTCCCGCAACACACTTTACATGCGACGAATGGTTCGCCCATTGCTAAACCTGGTACGCCAAGCCGGAGTAATCTACACATGGGGTCATCCTTTCAGTATTAAAGTAACCAGGGCTGAGTGTAAATTTGTCCTCTCGTACCCGGATCAACTCCCAGCCTTCTTCCTCTTTCTGGAGCAGGACCCAATTGATGTACTGAACTGGTTGGACCCACCAGATGACCGCACTAGGTTGCAAGTACGCGACCCTCTCCCACAACGACATAGGCATCCATGGTCCAGATCACATTCTGTAGGTCCTCGAATACGTCAGCCTACCTCACCGGAAGATTAAGACAACTTTAAGATGATGCATGCAGCCATATTAACAATCATGACTAGCACCATTCCAGAACACTGCCTATTTCTTGTCTCCTGGACAGGTTGAAGAATAGAATCCCCCTCCCTCCCCCCTTTTTTTATTACATTTTTCTCTTTTGTTCCAAATGCTTTGAGCCGGATATGTTACAATGGGCGATGGAATGACCTGCTCTGTACTTTACTACCTCAAAATAGCTGTTGCAACAAATTGTCGGGCCTTCTCCCTGCCCTTTGCTGATGTGTTGTATCTAGCTGGGGTTCGGGAGAGATTATAAGTCTAAAATTTCTGTTGTTTGATTCGGATATGCAAGTATAGAGTTTCTGATATATTTCTCCGCACTGATCTAACCTTTTTTTTTGTTTGTTTTGTGTGTTTAGCTCAAGGGTCCCATCTGGATGCAGGCGAGGGGGCCAATAATTGGACTGGTTTGGTCCATGGTCTCTTGCCGATGTTCACGTGGGCACCTATAATACAAAATATCCGGTTTCTCATACACCGCTTAGTTTCACTTAAAAGGTTAATTCATACTGTTGCTGATTTTGGAGTTGACGAGCGGATTTGTCTCCGGTGCCCCTGTTGGGGTCTGTGGATAACGTGTTGAAAATTATTACTTTTCCCTAGATGACGTTACATCAAGGATTGATAACTCCTCTGTGAGGGAGAGGAGGCGGTCTTGATCAGGGATGTTTGCCCAAGTGGGCCGCCACCATCCTTCACAGACGACCCGATGTGTGTTCTACTGTTTACATATTTTATACACTGATGTGCCTCATTTAAGCTATGTATGCCTGTTATGCTACTGGGCTCACGGCTCAGATTCTCCACTTCGACCTCCCACCCTCAATAGGCTTAGCACGAATTGTGCCTAAATAAGTGATTTTTCACGTGGTGTCCCATTTTTGTGGACGCCTTAGAGTTTGATAGGCTCCTTATTTAGGTGTCCCCTTAACTATTTTTTGTCCTAGGATATCTCCTCCATCTTACAAGTTCCTCTTTCCCCACCCCTCTTCCTCTCTCTGCCATCTATAGTCTGATTTTCTTTTTCTCATTCCACTATGGCCCACACAGTACTATCTCGTTCTCGCCTGAAATTTTGCTCCTACAATGTAAATGGCATCAATATTGCATCCAAAAGAGGGCAAATCCTCTATCAAATGCATAAACAACAGGTAAACCTGTTACTGTTACAGGAAACACATTTCCACACAAATTCCACCCTTCCTGCTCCAACAGGTACTTTAACAGATGGTTCCACAGTACAAACCCCTCTCAGAAAACCAAAGGCATTTCTATCGCCTTCCACAAAATGCTTCCGATTGAGCTGATAGACCTCAGGGAAGGTATGTGTTCGTGAAGCTCTCCTTATGGGGTACAAAATTCACTATTGCCAACCTTTACCTTCCAAATACTAACCAAATATCGTCTGCTCTGCGGTACATGAGGATCTTGTCAGAATTCGCAGAAGGTAAACTAATCTTAGGCGGGGATTTTAATGCCCCTTTGGACCCACTCCTAGACTCATCAACCTCTAGATCAGCCATCTCCTTTACCAAAATGAGGGCATTCAAGCGGGCTATCTATGACCTCCGTATAATTGACATTTGGCGGGTTCTGTTTCAAAAGACTCGCAACTATATTCATTTCTCACAGGTCCATCATTCTTATAGTCGTATCGACTATTTTCTTTTTGATCATAGTTGTTTGGATTGGTCACCTGAATGCGAGATAGACTCGATGGTCTGGTCTGACCACTTGTCTATCTATCTGACACTATCGCTCCCTTCCACTCCGATGAGGGAATGGACGTGGAGGCTGAATGATTCACTTCTCACGAACCCTGACTGCTCCCACAAGGTTTTGGAAACCATTACTAATTTCCTAACAGATCATGCCACAGACCACACCCCACTACCCTTTCAGTGGGAAGCGCTTAAAGCGCGAGGAATCTTTATTCAGATGGCATCCCGCTTGAAGAAGGCACGATCAGCCGCAATAACATCAGCAATGCAAAAACTTCGAGAACTTGAGACCCAACTAAAACGAGCCCCAACGGTGGTGACTCTTACAGAGGTCTCCATGGCTCGATCCCAACTCAAGGAATTGTATGAGGCCTCAGCTAGTACCTATGCACACAGACTTGCCCTACATCAGTACCGATTCCAAGATAAATGCGGTAGACCATTGGCTCGCTCCCTCCACCCGAATACATCTTCTACATTTATACCTCATATTCGGGCTCCATCTGGGGAAATGATCAGTGAACCCTCTAAGATATCACAAACATTCTGGGATTTCTACCAAACACTCTATAATCTACCACCTGGCATCTCTTTTAGCCCCAACCTTACCCCTGAATCTGATAGACAGTCCTATATTGAGAAAACGGTGCTCCATACATTGGATGAAGACACTGTAGAGGAGCTGGAACAGGTAATTACATCAGAGGAGGTCGCAGGAGCGATAGCGGCTACCCCATCTGGTAAAAGCCTGGGTCCAGATGGCTTTACTCCTAAATTCTAAAAAAAATTTGCTCCCCTAATGACCCCCTTCTTAACTAAGGTGTTCAATGCCTTATCGGAAGGCTCAGTGTTTCCTACACAAACATTAGAAGCCCACATTGCCATTATCCCAAAACCAGATAAGGACCCAACTTTGTGCGCTAATTATAGGCCCATATCGTTAATAGGAGTAGACATAAAAATATACGCCAAAATACTTGCCAATAGATTTCAGCTGCTGCTCCCCCACCTCATACACCTGGATCAGGTGGGTTTTGTAAGTGGTCGAGAAGCAAGGGACAACACTTTAAAAACTCTGCTTCTTACTGACTATGCTCGCACCCATGATGTCCCTCTATGCCTCTTGATGGTCGATGCAGAAAAGGCATTTGACCGGGTCGACTGGCAATTCCTTCAGATGTCTCTAGCGCAGATGGGTCTGGGCCCCAAAATGTTATCCCGAATTATGGCCCTATACTCTTCTCCTTCAGCTAGAATTCGTGTGAATGGCTCATTGTCCCCTACATTCTCCATCCATAATGGGACACAACAAGGCTGTCCCTTATCTCCCCTGCTCTATGTCCTTGTTATGGAACACCTGGCAATTGCCTTACGCAATAACTCCAACATCTCAGGAGTGTCGGTAGGACCCATTCAATCTAAACTGGCTCTCTTTGCAGATGACCTGTTAATGTATGTAACCCAACTCCATATATCCTTACCACATATCATGCAGGAATTTATGAGGTTTGGGAAGCTGAGCAACTTCAAAGTAAATCACACTAAGTCCGAAATCTTAAACATCTCACTGTCCCAGGAGGCCCTACGCCAAGTCTCCACTAAGTTTCCCTTTAAAACAGGTTCCACTTCCATCCGATGCCTCGGAATCCAAATACCCTCAGATGGGTCCAAATTGTTCTCACTGAACTTCACTTCCCTTCTGCTTAGAACCAAGACAGATCTCTCAAACTACATGAAGAAACGCCTATCATGGCTAGGCAGAGTGAATGCTCTAAAAATGGACGTCATCCCTCTGTTTCTCTATCTGTTCCAGACAATTCCCTTTTCCATACCCTCTTGGTTCTTTAAGAAACTCTGCCAAATGTTTTCCTCCTTTATATGGGGGGCTCGTCCTCGGATACGTTATGAGACTCTATCGCTCCCCAAGAATCGTGGTGGAGCTGGTGCCCCAGATGCCTCTTTATACTATAGAGCAGCAGTACTCACGCGTATACTTAACTGGTTCCACCATTCCTCCACCAAGTTATGGGTACAAATAGAGAGCCATCTCAATCCAATAGATCGCCGCACTTTGCCGTGGATGCCTGTTGAATTCCTGAAGGGCGGAATACCCCTGGCGACCTCAGTCGACAAACTATACAATTATGGACCCGCATGATTTCCTCCAAGACCCTATCTCCACTAAAAAGACCCATGACACCACTGTTTGGGACTCCAGCTTTTCCACCAGCCATACAGGGGGCGAGTTTTGGACCTTGGTGTAAAGAGGAACACAGACGACTTGCCCAAGTCCTACGCTCAGACTCCTCTCTGACTACAGATGTTCCCTCCAATACCTATCCTCATACTTCGACGCATTGGCTGCAGAGGCAACAAGTGTTATCCTACATTCGTACCTTCCCATCCCTGCCTGATGTACTTTCTGACTTAACAGATTTAGAGAACATGCTGCTTCAGTCCGACCCCCTACGCATGTGGTCTCTCAACTATACTCCCTCCTACACATGGTTTCTAATCCCGACCTCCCCCCAAACACACAGGCCTGGCAGGAAGACTTGGGTCACTCCATTTCACCTGTTGACTGGAAAAAGTGCTTCATTCTGACTCACAAAATACCCTTAGCCTCCAAAGCTCAAGAAAAAGTGTTCAAGTTATTGACCCGATGGTACAGATGCCCCTTTACCTTGCACTGGATAAACCCAGCGCTCCCGGATACCTGCTGGCATTGCTTGTCATCCAGGGAAAATTACTCCACATTTGGTGGGAATTCCCCCCTGTACGGAGGTTCTGGCAAAAGATCCTCGACCTGTACTGTAGACTGATGGCGACATCAATCACACCCTCTCTTGAGGTAACCCTGCTATCTATGATCCCTGGACCTCTTAAATCGGTCAAAAAAGACATTCTGCACCACTTTCTGTCAGCAGCTAGAACGGTTCTGCCCAGACACTGGAAATCGACAATCATGCCTTCCCTGGGGGAGTGGGCAATTGAAGTGGACCGAATCAATAGCTTAGAATGCATGTTGTCGCAGAAAATGGGTAAAGAGGAGCAATTCTCCAAGACCTGGACCTCATGGTCTATGTTTCGATATTCCTTAGAATTCATTCCTTGGGCTGCAGAGGAATCCTCCAATACAACTGTGTAGCCTAAGTGGAATGTCTCCCTCTTACTATCTACCTACTATACTGCCTTGACCCCTCTGTCCTCATCTTCATCCCCCTCTTCAGTTTATATATTACAGTGCTACACAACCTCCCAAAACATAATCTTTAGTCTCACTAGATGGAAATTGTGGCACAGAGTTTCATCCTAAGAAAAACCGCGATTATCACATCAACAAAAGCCCTAGCATATTTGTAACAAGTGGGCGCCACTCATTGAGTGGATAGTGGTGCTCACTGACCCTTAAGAAGTCAGGATTGAAGATATAGCTACAAAGGCTTGTATATCAAACTAGAATAATTGAAACTAATGAACTCCATATTATATGTGATGTTTTGAAAGAGATACTAAATTGATGTTTTTCTCTTTATATGTGTTACTGAAAGATATGTTTGTGTACTGTACACTTTCCTTTTCTTAATAAAATAAGATTGAATTAAAATAAAAATAGAAGCCAAAACATTAAATTGGACTTTAACAATAGGCTTTGGCCACTAATCTAAATGCTTTTTCTTCATGATTATTTACTTTTCCAAGAAATAAGACTAGCTAAATGTTCAGTAAATAAAATCTTAGGCTTTGAATTTTGTTAAAGTATTATAATGAAAATTCTACCACAAAAAACACAAAGAAGAAAAAGGAATGCCAAACTGTATTGTATATTTATTTGTGGTCCTTTATTGCTATCATAGGTTTACTCATAGGAGTCCTTATAGGAGGTCTTAAACCTACAAACAAACCTTAATGTATTGTTTAGTTTGGCAACTATGTGGCAAATGAGGCTTAATGTTTATAAATATAACTCATGGGCTAAAAACATACAAGCATTTTACCTTCTAGGAGGAGTACAACTGGAGGAGTTAATGCTTGAAAAGTTTACCTGTAGATGGTCATCCAAAATATTCAGGGTATACTGCACAGCTACTGGCAGTTAAGCATCATAGGAAATGCTGCTTGTCTGCCAGTCTCACACATCTGAGGGAAGAGGCAGCAAGCAAGTTGGATTATTTGGAACCAAGAGAACAGCTGTTTAGAGTTAATGAGATTCACTTGACAGACACCATTGATTCCCTATATTAATATTATTTGACAAAGTGTGAAGAAGCAATTTTGTAATATTATTCTAGCTGTTCCAGTACTGGAGAACTGCTCCCAGAGAGTTCCTTATAATGTTAAAATATGTTTAATCTTTTTCTGTTTATAAATGTTCTCACAGATGTTTAATAGAGATGGGGATATACACGTTTTGACCTTCCTTGGACTTCAAAATGACGTGACACCAATACTACCCGACTAGTTTCGCGAGATCCAGCTCACTCTTCAGGGGTGGATGTGTGTAACATTGTACCTAAGATAAAAAAGTATATAGTTGGCAAAATGGCACAGTATTAGTTATAAAGGCACAGGGTAGGAGGGGTTATGGGTCCCCATACTCACCACTGAGCTTGACCATGGCTACAGGTGTGCGGCTCCAAGATAGCAGCAGCAGGTGCCTCACCAGGGAGCTGAGGGGGCGAAGTCAGATGGGACCCCACCGGGGGCCAAACGGCGAGCAAGCATGGCATAGTTGTAATGATGTAACCCTAGAGACCTCGTTAGTTCATAAAGAGTGTAGGCTGTAAACATAAGTATGTTTGTCAGGCATCTAAAGTAGTTAAGTAGAATCAATAAGTATTAGCATAAAGATATGTATGCATGAATGCATACATATCTTTATGCTAATACTTATTGATTCTACTTTACTACTTTACAGACCTTTCTCTTTTTTCTTTATGACCTTTTTAGAGGAGGCCCTGCATTTTGGTTGCCTGGGAAAGGGTTTGTGACCTAAGGCCCTTTAGGAAAGGTTATATATAGGAAGATGGGTGGAGTAAGGGAGGAGAGTTTAACCCATAGAATTAGAGCAGAAGGAATGCCTGTTAAGGTAAGTTAGAAAAAAAAACATTGCATTGCTCCACGAGACCCTTTTGGAACAAAATATCCTCCTTGTGCGAGAAAAAAATGCCCAGGGAAGGGCATAACCATCATTTTACCTGGTTTTTCCAGCTTCAGCGTTATTTGGACCAACAAGTAAAAATGGAATTTGGGCTCAAGTTCCCTTACACTCTCAAGGAGCTTTTTGACAAATTGGATAGGGATCGACAAGCCATTTATGAAAAGGATGCATAAAAATATTTAGGAGTTCCAAAACAGTTCTCGAGTTGATAGTCTCCTTTATTTTGGAATTAATCAGTTGTTTCTAGGAATTTGGATACATCTGTCACGTTATGAAGGATAAGGATTAATTAGTGTTGCAAGGTGCTGATAATGTTGACCTTTTTGTGAGATACAGATACCCTGCACTGGAGGTTGAGTTTACTCCCCGGATCCCCTTGGATATTTGCTTTTGCTGATGTTTGATGTAGTTACATAGTTGCATAGTTACATAGGTTAAAAAAGACACTAGTCCATATAGTTAAACCCATAAAAAATAAAAAAACAGCATGTGCAAGCATGATACAGTGATGTATGCTCTAGCTTCTCTGTTGAAAGCAAGTACTGTAAACTGGTTGATTTTGCTCTGTTGCATTTTGTCTGCTAACTAATGTTAGATTTGTTGTTGGTAATGGGTGATCAGTTAGAATTATGAGACAAGGGTGTGCCATGTAATACAAGGAAGGGTATTCTTCAGATTAGAAGGATTCCTAATTAAGATGAGCTAGAAAAAAAGTTGTGCAATGCTCTCTGAATACATTTTTGGGAGGACATGTTGCTTGGATGGGAGAAAACCTACTTGGGAGAGACAAGCTAGAAATAATCTCTATGACTATTTGAGCAGCAGTAAGAAAATGTTTGAACCTTGTTTTGTCACTGTGCTGGAAAGGTTTGCCACTGGAATAACCATTAAGTAAATTTTCTGCTGGAGTAAAGCTTAAAGTTTCTTCCACCTGAACCTGACTGGACATTCTCCTTTTAGGGACTGGGGAATGAAAGGTTAAAGGGGTTTAGCAAAGAAGCAGGCCTTGTCTGTGCAGCATGGGGTGATGTGCCCATTACCTACCCTATCCTAGAAAATGGTAAAAGTGAGTGTTGTAGTTTACACACATGGGTTCTTCCTTGGAGACTTAGGAATAGGGTCCATGTAAAGGGGAAGGACTGTGATTGCTTCTTCTGGGAGAATTAACTCTCCTTCAGTGACTGTGCCTCTGTTGATTATTTTGTATTTTGTGAGTCACAAATTTGGGTCCAGAAAGCAGGCCTTACTCTTGGTTTCAAGCATGCCACATGGAAGGACCCTTTCTGTGTGGAAGCAGTGGTTTCTCTGCAACAAACCTCCGTCCCCTCAAGTTGGACCTGCAGAAAGCAAGGGTCATGATATCTGCATATTAGATAGCTCAAGCTCTTGCACAGTGTAGGGTGTGTCTGACCTCTTTAGGGCTCATGCATACAGGCCATTTGAGCTTGTTCAGTGTAATAGAAAATGTTCTATTTTTGGCATACACCTGTACACTGTACTTATATTTACGATAGCACGGGCATATACACGAGTACAGCCGTGTACAGCCATTCATGTTAATGACAGGTTGTACGCCTTACGCGGGCTGCCCGGGTGGAGTGAATACGCTGGGAATTAGGCCTTCTGTGCAGCATACATACAGGGGATAGGCTTCTCAACTGTGGCTGTGTTTTTTAAAAAAAAAGACACAATCTGTAAGACTTTACATGCCCTTTGTAAAGTTCCTTAAATGTATTTACCTGATTTAAAATGAAAGTTCCATTGGTTAAACCACTGAGAATTATAGGCTTCTTTAAATAGAGAGGTACTCCTTAGTCAAAGTGTATTTGATATTGTGTGAGCAGGGTCGGTGCAAGGATCTTTGTCCACATAGGTGAAGGTGCATTTTGGTGCCACACCCCCCACCCTCTCCCTTCCACAATGCAACCCCTCACCCTCACTGTCTACAGTCATGCTGAGACCTCGTATTTGTGATGGGATGCAGCGTGAAAAATGTTTCTTCAAATCCCCCCTAGGCTAAATCCCCCCCCCCCCAAATCCCCCTTCCCAGAACAAATCCTCTTTCCCCCGAATCCCCCATGCCAGCCACACCCTCTCCCCAGTTCTGTCACAAATCCTTCTACCCAAATCCCCTCTTCCCAGTACAAACCCTCCCTCCAAAGACAAATCCTCTCCCTTTCTAATGCAAATCCATACTTCCCAACTGCCCTGGTTTTGGTGGGAGCTTTCTGAGATATGAACGAAATCCTGCGCATCAAGACTAAGGGCCTGTTCATATGAGAACAATGTGAGGGAAACCCGCGTTGTGATCTGTACTGGGTGTCAACCTAATGATCCCCAAACACAGGTAGCAAACACCGCGTGTTTGCCTGGACCAGATTGTATGGTGCAGGCAAACACACCATGTAACATGCGATCTGGTTTCTGTGCTTTTTGTAACGTAGTGCATGCACAAACTCTTGGTGTGGACCAGCACAGTTTCAGCCCATTCAAATGAATGGGCTGAAATCAAACTGCACCTGGAAGGCATATGAATCCCACAGGAATGCACAAAGCATTCCTGTGTGATTTGTGGTGTGAACTGACCCTGAGTTCTAAAGCCCAGTGCTGGACCTTTGGCTGAGTGCACTGATCGGAGTGTTCTGGTGGGGGTTCGTCATCCCCCTGTCAGAACACAATAGAACAGCAGGGGAGATTGCTCTACTAACGTGGGTTAGTTAGTACAGAGGCTCCTCCTGAGCTGTCAGGGTTTTTTTTTGTTCAGCCCTACTGGGTTGAATGAAAAAGAACTAGTGTGTACAAGGCTTTAGACTGTCAGATGATCGACCTCTAGTGGCTCTGGTTTTAGGCACAGTGCTGAGAATAGAGATAAACTGAGCATGTTCAGAGCAGGGTGAGACAGTGCATTATTGGATTTTAAACAGTATAGGCACTAATTTTTTTCATGCTTTACATGGGCTAGCCCGAAGTGATCTATCAGGACTTAATTTTCTGACTAAAGTTCCACTATAATCTTTATAGTATTGACAGCCATGTTACTATGATTTATTTCTATTTGCAGCCTCTTGTTTACCTTTAGCTCTAAACCAGAATATTGATATTTATGTAGCACCCTCTAGTGTGTGCTAGAAGTAGTATAGGTTTTGTTAGTGTAGGTTTAGTTAGTGTAAGTAATGCTGGCCATACACTATATGAAAAATCGGCCGAAAAATCGTTCATATAGACACTTTGTTCATTTTTCGGCAAGTTAATGGGCACAAATCGATAATCGTTTGTGACTTTTTTTGGAAAAAAAAATGAACGGCAAGTTTGGAAAATTTCTGCCGAACGTACGATATATTGCAAGGTTAATGTGTTTCCCGTCCGAACTGTCTGCACTAGGTATATGTAAAAAAATGAACAAAAAATTATTTATTTATGTCCACTGAACGATTTATCGGCCATTACATGATGGCCCGATCGTTTGCGGTCATGGTCGAACGTTCGTTTTTCGAAAATGCGTTCGGCCAATTTTTCGTATAGTGTATGGCCAGCATAAGTTTAGTTATATCAGGGCTAAGCTGAGCTGTGAATCCAAATCAGGGTTCAGTTAATTTATGGCTGGATGACTCATTCTGACAGCTCCTCTGGTACCTCCCCCGTTTCTGGAAGATTGGAGAATGTTCTAGAGCTAGTGGGCAGAAGTTTAGAAGGGGCTGCCTGGAATATTTATGAGGTTTTGGGCAATCCCCAGAAGTGGGCTGGCAGGGGCAGATTTTACCTCATAAATAGGCATGAGTAATGCCAGCAGAGGTGAAAGATGGAGATAAAGTGCTGAGGAGGCTGTCGGTGGCCGTCAGGGGTGCCCCCCAGTCTGGGGGGGTGACCTTAGTCTGGGGCTTGGGTGCTGGAAGGATCCTGCCACAACACACGAGAGGAAGCCCTTCCTGGAGACACGGGAGCAAGAGAGAGGACAGCGTGAGTAGATCAGCACTGCTAAGGACTAACAAGGGGGGAGACTGCCACATGTAGCCAGTCTCCATGAGGACAGCATTGTGATTAAGTCTTCATCGTTCCCTGGGAGATCTCCTGTGAGTCAGCCAGGTGGGATTGTGAGAGTCAGCCAGGTGGGCTGGTGAAAAAGAGTCAGTCTGGAGGACTGGTTTGTTGAAGTTAGCCTGGAGGGCTAGTGAAAGGGGCTGCTGCAGCCAGGAGGGCTGGCAAAGCCTGAAGAGGTGGTGCTGGGACCATTGACCACAGAAAGGAAGTGATGTGAAAGTACAAGCTGTGTCATGCTACTGTTCTACACTCATAGGGGCTGTGAGTTTCTGTCTGTAATGGGCTGTTGCTACAGATCATCACACAGTGACATAGCTGGAACAAGCCAGTGTGTGCTGAAGGAAGAAGTTGAAGAAGATGTACATAGAGACTTTATATAGACTGTATATAGGAAGATAGTCTTTGAAGTTTTGTTGCTGAAGTCAAGTGGGCATCCCATAACCTCACATCCCTATCCAAGTTATTAACCCTCAATAAATATCAAAACAAAGTCACGGACTGTTCTCTGGCTCTGACTTATAAATGGGAATAAGGCATTAATCAATCGTTCACTACATGTGAATCTTCGGGTGTACAGTGTGTGTTTTAGGTGATTTGCCTGCAGTAAATAATTTGGTAAATGTTATCTTCACTATTGTAAAAATATGCATCTGAATGCTACATTGCATTATCATTAATAAAATGTATACCCGTCTCATTTTACTGACTTCATAACCATAGGAGTATTAGGATAGCAAGTTCAGACAAAAAAATGGGTAATTTTGTAGTGTTACTGTATGTTCTGATTTGCATCCAGAACTTTACATGCAACCTTTTGGGTTTGTGAGGAAGAAAAAATTAGCTTTTCTCAGCCTTCGACTTCAGTTGATCACTCTTCATAATCATATTCTTTCCTGTTTTGTTAGTAAAAGTGTTGCATTTTGGAATTTCCTTTTACCTTTCTAGTGGACCTTCAGCTTCTCATGGATGAAGCAGGTCAACAAATCAATTTGCTGTTCAGGTAAATAGCAACAGGCTTAACATTAAAAAAAAAATGACTTTTTGTACAACATAATTACCGTATTTATCGGCGTATAACACGTACCCCAAGTTTAGGAGAGACTTTTAAGGAAAAAAACTTTTAGGAGGGAAGTTTAAGTAAAAAAAAACTTACATTAAAATGCCCATCAATGCAGCCTCATCAGTGTTCATCTGCAGCCTTGTTAGTGTCAGTGCAGCCTTGCCCCAGTGTCCATTGCAGCCTTGTCAGTGCAGCTTTGCCCCAGTGCAGTCTTGTCAGTGCAGCTTTGCCCCAGTGCAGTCTTGTCAGTGCAGCTTTGCCCCAGTGCAGCCTTGTCAGTGCAGCTTTGCCCCAGTGGTCAGTGAAGCCTTGCCCCCAGTGTCCATGCTTGCCGCCGCCGCCGACATATACATAGCTTCATGTAGTTTTAAATATGGCGCCACGGAGTTCGGAGGGACTCGGCGGAGCTGAACGAAGGCCACGATACACATAGTCGAGTGTATTCGGCACCGCTTACAGTCCCGCCCAGTCCCACCCTATGATGGACATAACACAGGTCCAATGGCGGGACTGGGCGTGACTGTGAGCGGCGCCGGAAAGAGCCGAATACACTCGACTATGTGTATCTCGGCTCCGAGCAGCCACTGTGATTTCGGCGGCGCTCATTTAGCTCCGCCGAGTCCCTCCGAACTCCACGGCGCCATATTTAAAACGACAGGCTATGTGAATGTCGGCGGCGATCGCCGCCGATAGATCAACTTAGCGGGGGGTCGGCGTATAACACGCACCCACAATTTTCCCCTGATTTTAAGGGGAAAAAAGTGCGTGTTATACGCCGATAAATATGGTAAATCTGCCCTAACCATAGTGGCAATGCCTGGTGAATAAATAGTGAATAATTCCGCGCCACATAAAAAATATAAAAAAATATTAAATTATAAAGAGATAAGTGGTGGTGACTGTGGTGGGACATAGCCTCATTCGATTTATATATTGAAAAAAATCTCACACCCAGAAGATTACGGTGGGATGTAAATCCCAATGATGGAGTTTCGGATCCTACTTTTTTAGACGAATGGTTCCAGTTTTTCAATGCTTGCGAGCAGAAGCTCATGCAAATGATGGTGAGGAGACGCCAAGCTAAGGGACGCATCCTTGAAGCCAAAATTTCTGAGCTTAAAGAAAAAATGGAGCCATTCAAAGAAACTAAAGAGTTTTTAGATAAAGCCCAGCAGTTGCACACACATTTGTCTAAATATGATACTGAAATTCAGCAAAAGAAACTTAAAAAATACCAGAGAGATATTAAAGACTTTGAACAGAATCAGGTTTACAAATGGCAAACTGATTCAATTCCAACTAATTCCAATGTACCTCCAGTCGAACGAGACTTGGAGATACATAATGCTGTCAGCCAACTAGCCAAGGATTTCAACAAGAGGGCAACCCCTCCCACTCCAGTAAGAACCTCTAATAAACCAGGTTCTCACCCCAGAAATAACCCCCCTCAGAGGGGTAAAAATTATCCTTTACCAAATAATAATAACTACTCTTATCCAGCACCTTATACGGTACCTACACAAAATAGGTTTGCGCCTTTGTCAAATAGACCATCTGATTATGAGTATCAATATCATAATCCAGAATATAATTATTACCAACCCAGACCCCCTAGAGGTAATTATAGGGGCAATTATCGAGGCCGACCCTATTATAACCATCACAATTATCATCAACCAGGGGGGGAATGGAAAGGACCCTACAGAATTCCACCTACTACACCTCAACATTCCAAAGAGCCTACAGAAAAAGAGGCAGTAGAGGGAGAAGGAGAAAGAAAAAGAAAACGGGACAGTTAAATACAGGGATTTTTAACCTATCTGGAGTAGACCTGTCAGAGGAAGAACTATTAGTATTATCACAAGGGTTAAAATTTGCACCTAGCAAAAATATCAACAAATTTGATGTATTTGTTGATATAGAGAAATTTATTAGGAAACTAAATATCAAAAAACATTTTTCTTCACAAACAAATGTTCCCTCCCTCTCTGAAGGGATTGAGACCACTTTTTTGCATAGTGGACTCAAGAATAATTCAGTATTCAATCCTAAGAAAAGTACTCATCACCACATTGAAGTATTTAAAAACATGGTTCAGGAGGAGGTAAGATCACTTAAAATCCCAAAATCTAGTACTAATCAGTCTATCCGTGAAGGTATTAAAAAATTAGAAGATAATAAACAAATAGTAGTCCGACCAGCGGATAAAGGGGGAGGAGTAGTAGTTCTCAGTAATGAGAACTACAATTTAGAGATTCAAAGACTGTTACAGGATACTACCACCTATAAACCGTTATTGTCAGATCCCACACCACAATTTACAGCACAGCTCTCTTGTTGGGTAAACAAGGGTTTACAGTCACATATTCTCAACAAAAAGGAAGCCCATTATCTTATTCCCAAGGCCCCACGTATCCCAGTCTTATATATATTGCCCAAGATACACAAATGTAAAGAAAAACCCCCCGGCCGACCCATAGTGAGTGGGATAGGGTCTTTATATTCCCGTGTAGGAGAGTACTTGGACATTTACCTACAGCCTTTAGTCACCTGTGGGCGATCATATTTGAAAGACAGCCGAGCTCTTATTCAATCTCTACAGAGTATTACGATATCTTCAAACACTTTACTAGTGACTATTGATATAGAATCACTCTATACCAACATTAAACAACAAGATGCCCTGTTAGCAGTTAAATTAGCACTTATTGATCAATCAAAACTCAAATTACTGCAAATTGAATTTCTAGTCGAAGGACTAAAATTGGCTATGGGGAATAACTATTTTTGGGCACACCACCAGTTTTACAATCAGGTCAAAGGAGTTGCCATGGGGGCTAGGTATGCCCCCAGTGTAGCAAATATAGTGCTCAATAAATGGGAACACGAAACCATTTACCATCAACCTAACAAATCATTAAGGTACTATAAAAGGTACATTGACAATGTCATTCTTTTGTGGGAGGGCACCATATCAGACTTTCAAGAATTTCTTCTGAGTCTGAATGACAACACCTATGGACTCAAGTTCACTGCTGAATTCAGTTGGGATACTATTAATTATTTAGATCTTACCTTAACCAAACAAGGGAATAGGTTGGTTTCCAAAACATTTTTCAAGGCTACTGACCGTAATGGATTTGTGCCAGTTAACAGTTGTCACCATCCACAATGGTTAGGAGCCGTCCCTAAGGGACAGTATATGCGCATCAGGAGAAATTGTGATGATATTACTGATTACCATGCACAATCTGAGATCCTTACCCAAAAGTTTCAGGAGAAAGGTTATCCCCTTAAAAATCTTATAAAAACCAAAAACCAAGTTTTGGCCATGAATAGAGACTCCCTTCTAGTCCCCAAGGAAAAAGCCCCCTTTTTGGGAGACATTCCATTTATATCAGGTTTCCATCGCCAATACAAGGGTGTGGAAAAAATATTTCGTAAATACTGGCCTATACTTTGTAAGGACAGAGATTTACAGAACTTACTCCCCCCCAAACCAAAGTTTATTTATAGACGAGCACCAGGACTTAGGAATATGATAGCCCCAAATGTGCCCGATCCTCCTAAGAAACTGTCTACTTTTCTGGATGGATCAGGTTTTCATTATTGCACTAGATGCAAAGCCTGCCGTACCACAAATAGAGCAGGGAAAAGGATTTCTAAATTCCACTCTAAGGTTACCCGACAAGAATTCCCCATAAAACCTCTGATTACATGCAACTCTAGCTATGTCACTTATGTGTTGGAGTGCCCCTGTTCAATCCAATATGTGGGTCGCACCACCCGCAAATTGAGAGTTCGTATCAACGAACATGTAGCCAATATTTCTAAAGGTTATCTAAATCATAGTGTATCACGGCACTTTCGTATGGTCCACAATAGAGACCCCCGTTTACTTACCTTTTACGGTATAGACAAGATCACCTCCAATTGGAGAGGTACTGACCTTAAAAAGGCTGTTTCTCAGAATGAGACCCAGTGGCTGTACCGTTTACAAACGATGCAGCCGCAGGGCCTGAATATTGAACTGGATTTAAATTGCTTTTTGACTAATGATTAGGTTTATGCTGGATTTTCTCTTAGACTTAATTAATTTTTTCTGGATCAATTATTCAATTTTTATTGATTTTTGAATGTCGTTTTTCAGGTATTTTTTAATTTTTAATTTTTGCATTTTTCATTCATTTTTCATTTTTTATTTTTTTATTTTTATTTTTTACTTTTTATTTTCTATTTTTTTCATATATATTAATTTTTTCTATGCAACTGTTGCGGTTTTCAGTCATTTTTAGTTGTTTTCTTATTCTCAATCCATATTGAGCTATACTCGCTAAAATTAGTGAATATATTTTTTCATCATTTATTTTTAGTTTCTTTTAATAAATTTTTATTCCCCCTAGTCAGATACTGGCGGAATATGCCATCCTTATCCCAGTTTCATTCTGAAACTTATTTTCTTATTAGTAACAATATTCAAGATTATTTACATTGTATAATTATTTGTAGAAGTTAATCTACCTTTGTCATTCAAACTGCTATTTGAGATGGTTGTACGGTGTTCTATGAACGACACTGAGGCTGTGAAGCATTCAACCCCTCCCCTTTATGTAAATTTCAAACACTATTTAAACTATCTCCTTAGTGACCAAGTACGCTTCCTGAAGACGTGTAAAATGAAACGTACGTCGAGGCGGTACTTGGTCACGCAATTACATCATTTCCGTCTTCCGTGGTTCGTCTGTCCGTCGAGGGTGGAACGCACGCCGCTGCCGCGATCATCTGGGAAACCTCTCCCATAGATTGGATTTCTCCATTCCTAGTTACGCTTTTCAGCCTCAGTGCCGGGCGATGGCACCCTCAATGTGAGTAGCCATTTGGCTATGTTTTGTTTTTATTTTTATTTTTTAAAAAATGGTGTTACACTATGTTTGGTTCCTCTCCATCTATTTTATATCCCATGCGTGAGACCCTGTGATGTGAGGACAAGAGTCTGGTTTATTTTTCTCCATTGCAGCAAGCAATATCTTGCTAAAGCCTATTTGACCTTTTTTTAATTAAATTGGTCAACTTCATCTGGTAAGCGGACATCCATTTCCATGAGCACATTGGTGTTTTTTTCAAGTGATGGTGAAGGGATTTTGCTGCTCACGTTTTGTTATCAAAGATTTACTTCAGGATCTTACATCAATTTTGGATGGACTTTGTCATTGATGTCAATTTATATTTGATATATATATATTTTCTATTTTTTGACACTATATGTCACGATTGCACAATTATCATTGTTCACTGTTATTTAGATTTATGAATTTTGTTCACCCAATTTTATATATATGGGCAGGCTGGTATTTTTATTTGAATTTATTCACATTTAAGGGATTTTTTTGTCCTATATGTATAAATATTTTTCCTTGTCAACCATTTAGCGCTTCCCAACCCCTCTTTTTTCACATATAGTGGCAATGCCTGGTATAAAAAGTGATATCACTGCTGTATCTAGAGGTCAGTCCACACAGGAGGAACAAGCTCTCTTTACTGGAGATACCGGAAATTTGCATTCTTCTTGCTTTTAGATTTCTGATGGTTCTTTTGACTGTGTGGTACACACAAGATAGTGTTAAAATGTTTCAGTCTATTTTCCCTTAGTAATGACATTTGTTGTGTTTGTTAGATTTTTTTTTCTACTAATATAATGTTTTTGTGAATTTTCTTTTAATCATTTTTTACAGCTTACTTATAGCATTTCCTCTTGTTTCGTTGCCCTATTTAAAATATTGTGGCTCCTGACCACTTGTTATTTCTTTCCCATGAGTGTAATATTATTTACAATTGGGATAGAAATAACAATTCCATATCATATCAAGAGCGACTTCAGGAACTCAATATGTACAGTCTGGAGAAAAGAAGGGAAAGTGTCACGCCTACCCCTAACACAGGTGGTAAGATGCTATAGCTAGCTTTTCTGTTCTTCTTCACCTATACCAACCCCCTTTCCCATGAGGCAAGCAGGCATACCAGTACTTAGTTGTCCCCAGGACTTATACACAATGCTATAGTGCCTGGCCACCACGCCGGGCAGGCACAAACTTAGCAAAACAAACAGGTCCTTGTGGTTGGCAGACAGGTTTAATGCCAGTCCAGGTACAAGGCAGGCAAGGTTCAGAATAGCCTGGGTCAATCCTTGGTCAAAAGGCAGGCAGGGTTCAGAGAGTAGTCAATATCCGATCCAAGGTCATCATTGTGTAACAAACACATGTAAATATGTGTCCAAAAACTTGTAGAGAAAAATGTGACTCTAATTGTGCCTTGGAGGATTATAAAAACAGAATGAGATACAATATATTTATACAAGTAATCAAATTTTTATTATTTAAAGAACAAAGTTTAAAATACATTACAATCTTGGTAATTCAATTTCAGTTCAGGGATGTGCTGGTTCCCAACAAATTATACAAGGAATGGCCTACACGTTTCGCGGATATTCTGCTTCGTCTGGGCCTTGCGGATAGCACAGATGAAAGCGTCATGTGAATTCTACAAATAGAGTCTTAATTAGTACCATACATCATATGATTAGTATGAATACATAATGATGTAAATAACTTACATGTGTTGATCTGTTTGTCTTTACATGGATTCATATCTAGAAATATATACATTGCTACGAATATTAATAAAAAAATGTTATATTAAAAAATATTGCACATATAAACACAATGATAATTTCTATATATACCCATTGGTGTACAGTCATGTTTTGCCTATAGTGAATTTAGTATGGAAAATCAAGTAGATAGAATTAAATATTTATGTGGCAAACTAATAAAATGCAAAATGCAAAGTTTTAATGACATGCCCCTCAACTCACTGAAAAGGACCGCACATGGGGAACACCGGCTCAGTGGGACAGAGGAGGCCTGGGAGCCCATGGAAATACAACCCTGACAAAAATTAGGGAATCACCAGTCCCTGAGGATGTTTCTTCAGTTGTTTATTGTTGTAGAAAAAAAAGCAGATATCAGACATGGCCAAAAACTAAAGGCATTTCAAATGGCAACTTTCTGGCTTTAGGAAACACTAAAAGAAATCAAGAAAAATAATTGTGGTGGCCAGTAACAGTTAGATTTATAGAACAAGCACAGGGAATAAATTATGTAATCACTCAATTCTGAGGAAAAAATTATGGAATTACCCTGTAAATTTTCATTACAAACACTAACACCTGCATCAGATTAAATCTGCTTGTTAGTATGTAAGTAAAAAGGAGTGATCACACCTTGGAGAGCTGTTGCAACAAGTGGACTGACATGAAGCATGGCTCCAACACCAGAGATGTCAATTGAAAAAAAGGAGAGGATTATCAAACTCCTTAAAGAGGGTAAATCATCACGCAGTGTTGCACAAGATGTTGGTTGTTCACAGTCGGCTGTGTCTAAAACATGGACCAAATACAAACAACATGGGAAGGTGATTAAAGGCAAGCATACTGGTAGACCAAGGAAGACATCAAAGCATCAAGACAGAAAACTTAAAGCAAATATGCCTTGGTCATGTCTGTGATCTGCTTTTTTTCTACAACAATAAACAACTGAAGGAACATCCTCAGGGACTGGTGATTCCATAATTTTTGCCAGGGGTTGTACTCCTCCCCACCTGGACGGACGAAAGAAGAGGGGCCCCTAAATATGCAGATGGTTGATAGGAGGTAGGGATTTCAGTGATCAAAAAAAAAAAAAAAAGGAAGATAGCCCCTAGGGCATAAGCATGTATATTGAAGGTTACTCACCAAGTAAATGTACTGGGAATTGACCAAACCTAATTGAAAGGTTGAAGCACCATTAAGGGCAAAAAAAATGGTTGTTTCCAAAGATTAAACCGTTGGTTTCAATTATGATGAAAGGTGATGTATATGTGAGCTTTAAAACACGTCCCAGAGTGGAAAAGAGGGCACAGTTTACAGCTGATGATAGTCTAATCCAAACAAACAAAAAAAGGGATTTTTTAGTCTAAAAGGAAGGGCTGCTAAAAGGAAAAAAAAAAAGGGAGATCAAATACCTGTGATCTAGTACCCAAAGTCTCTCCACAACGTTCCTCACAACTGGGGGGATGAGCCGCTGGGGAAAGACTGAGGGATAGCATCCTATATAGGGAAGCCCAGCTGCCATAAATAGCCCTGGGAGGTGTGTGTGGGAGGAAGGATTCCTGGAGTTGCTTGCTCGAGTCACCCGGATGACTGAATGCCGTGGATAGTGCATGCTGAAGGGATCGCATGCAGAGGACCCCCGATCCACATCCTGATAGCTCCACAGTCCAGATAGAACGAAGGGGGGAGGATCGATGTGCCTCACCGGTGTGTGGAGAAAAGGGGCGGGACCTGGACGACATGGTGTCTGGCCGGCAATGGTGGATTTGCGTCGGCGACGCTGCGTTCCACAGAATGGGGGAGGGGCTGTACACTCATCGGCTCAGAGGCCTTCAGGTATCGGTGTCCCTTGATGGAGGATCTGTTTAAAATGCCTCTGTGGGGACTTGATGAAATCACCAAGAAACTGTCAAATGTGTAGCCATCTATGAGGATGAGATAGAAGAGTGGTAGAGAATCCGCGCAGTGGAGATAAATGCAACTATAGCTCAGAATTGCTGCCTCCACAGATGCAATTACCACTATGGTGGAAAAAGCTGTGCTGGAAGAAAGTTGAATGTGGGAGTGGCGCTATTCTGGTATCAGGCGAGGTACCATACCTCTATGCTTGTCACCTGCTAGTGAATCAGTGTGAGGTTTTTAGGATGACTTGAATTCCCAAAACACTTTATCCCAAAAAAGGAAAAAAACCAAAGCCATAAATAGCATGAATAAATAAAATAAATATGAAAATATTGCGTGAAAAATTTCCTTCGGATAGTGGCTGACTAATACAGCTCACCATCTACCTAGTGATACTACTGGCAAAGTGTACATTTGTTGTATACATTCGTCAAGAAACCGATGGGGGAGGGGAGGGAGATTCATAGTTACTTTATGATTATACTACATCCGACCCACATAACAGTTTACAAGATGTTTTTACAATAACAAATTTTGGGGCCTTACAAGTACACTACATCTAACTGCTATTAAGAGGTTCACTGAATATTAACGGCATTTAACATATGTCTCCAGCTTGTAAAATTTTTTTCAGGCGATATCCTTTTGCTTTACATGTATATTATTCTCGACCGAAAATGAAGATAGTACAATCTACTTAATAAACACTGGGTATCCTCACTAGAGCGCCCTTCCACCAAACAGACACCCCCACCGCGCCAATGCCTCTAAATAAACTCAAATAGTGGTGTGAACCAATATTAGGTGGTGAACACCCAAAACATCAAATTCCTTACTCTCACAAATAGTGTTGACCAGTGTTAAATGGTGTGTATAAAGTGTAATGAAACCGTGAGAATCGATGAAAACAAGCGAAAATAGGAACAGCTGCCCCTTTAAATTATAAAGTATACAGGCAAAATATTTACTCCACCATGCCACTGCTAGCCCAATACTCCCCTAGAGGCACATGGAATAAATATGGGGCGCTTCAAATATGAATAAGTGTAGCCAAAAAATGCAGTGATTTCACAGAGTGTTTCACGTGAATGTCACAATTATTCATTTAATGTGTGTTATTTGTTACGTGCAGCACAAAACACAGTAGGAGGGTTCCACCACTATTGTGCTATACACAGTTTTTTGGTTACACTTGGTACGTGCAGCACAAAACACAGTAGGAGGGTTCCACCACTATTGTGCTATATACAGTTTTTTTGGTTACACTTGGTACGTGCAGCACAAAACACAGTAGGAGGGTTCCACCACTATTGTGCTATACACAGTTTTTTGGTTACACTTGGTACGTGCAGCACAAAACACAGTAGGAGGGTCCCACCACTATTGTGCTATACACAGTTTTTTGGTTACACTTGTTACGTGCAGCACAAAACACAGTAGGAGGGTTCCACCACTATTGTGCTATACACAGTTTTTTGGTTACACTTGTTACGTGCAGCACTAAACACAGTAGGAGGGTCCCACCACTATTGTGCTATACACAGTTTTTTGGTTACACTTGTTACGTGCAGCACTAAACACAGTAGGAGGGTCCCACCACTATTGTGCTATATACAGTTTTTTGGTTACACTTGTTACGTGTAGCACAAAACACAGTAGGAGGGTTCCACCACTATTGTGCTATACACAGTTTTTTGGCTAAACTTATTCATATTTGAAGCGCCCCATATTTATTCCATGTGCCTCTAGGGGAGTATTGGGCTAGCAGTGGCATGGTGGAGTAAATATTTTGCCAGTACAATCTACTTGTCTTCAAACAACAATAAAGTTTAACAAGTCCAGAGATTATTGGGCAGAATACAAATGTTGCCAAAAATATTTATGAATACATTACATTCGATTTAAGCAAGAAAATGCAACAAATTTAACTGAAGTTCAATATATGTTTTTGGCTCCAATTTACATATTTTTTAATATGCTTTGTTCCCATCAGAATACCCTAGAAGATTATAAAATTACACATATTCTTATTACTAGTAGTCTCGGTGGACCATTCTAAGGAGAACATAACTAAGGATGTGGTATAGGCCATCGGGCGGCGTCTGACGGCTTTAAGAACATATTGCATCTGATCTACTTCTTTGAGAAAATTACATCTGAAATAAGAATATATTAACATATCTATTCCTGGATCCGAGCATGTACTTGGAGTTAGAAAGCCACATATGTATGAATATATTACAGCTGACCCAAACATTGAAATATACTAGATTTAACCAAAGCCCACCATATGTCTCTAAGTCCAATTTGCACACCTGTTATGCCTTACCCTCACTCCTCTTCTCAATACTTTATCTCCATCCATCTTATAACCATATAAATTGTAGTAACATTAGCAAATTCCATGGATCACTGTACCTGATCAAGAGAATAATGCTTTGTCATATTTAATATAGATAACCTCTTTTTATAAAATGCTTCCTTCTCTCCTCGTAGTGAAACCTCTCCAATTCTAAACTAATAATTCCCCATTAAATAGAAATGTAAATATTTGTATATTTCACATACATCTCAAGGGACACCTTGTTTTAACATCCATCAATTACAGTATCTGTTCCTATATAATTTTAATCATTGATGTTTTTATTATACACTTTTAATTTTAACTTTATTTTAATTTTATTTTTATCTTTATTTTTATTTCCATTTCTATCTTAATTTTCATATATTTTTTATGTTGTTGTGTAAAACCGTTATAGCGAACCCTGGTTATGATATGCAGTTTTTAACTAAAGGCTGTCCTGCGCAAACAACCACACTGATTAAAAATAAAAATATCAAAAGAACGGTGTCACCAATCCAGATTTGAAGGACAAGACTTGCGGAGTCACCAATTTGAATATAAACCACAGCAAGCGGGAATAAACTTCTAATTGCAGTAGATAGGAAATTGGTATGGACTTCGGTCTGCAAAAACCATAGGCAAAATGGCCACCGTTAAACCAAATGCGCATGTGCAGCATGAACACCGCACACTATATAACGGTAGGAGTTGTAGCAAGCGGCACGCTCCCGTAGTTGTCCAATGACGAAAAGCGTAGGGCGTGGCCTGACCAACGTCTTGCGTCATCTCCTAAACAGATCGCACATAGGATGGTTCAAATTCAGATCTTTCATGCTTTATTGTCATTTTCATAATGGGAGTACCATTCTACTTATCTTTGAAATAAAAGCTTTAAATGTTTTTACACTATGGGCACCCCTTCTTTTTTATGTTAACATAAACACGATCCGGAAAGCCACGGACTGCTGCACATCGGTACAAACTGTGACCACGCAATACCCCTGTAGGGGTGACAGTATCCGGTGAGTGTTTGCACAGTAGGAGTACGTTTTAAAGGCACAGTCACGAAAGCACACTGGATTAAGAAGATTGTGTTTCACAATATTGTTTTACTAAGAGGAACAAGTTTGCAGGCACAGCATAACCTGGGCCTTTTTAATTTGGACTATTCAAAACAATATTGTCTTTTTGGACTATCACCTGTTTTTTTGGACTATCACCTGTTTTTTGAGCACAAGTCACTTTATATTGTCTGGATTTCATCTTCTCCCAAATTTCCCCCATATCTTTTCCTCCACCCCCCCCTCTCCACCCTCCCTCCCCTCCCCCCCCTCCCCTCCACCCTCCCTCCCCTCTCCCCCCCCTCCCCATCGGTATTTTGACGAATGTATACAACAAATGTACACTTTGCCAGGAGTATCACTTGGTAGATGGTGAGCTGTATTAGTCAGATACTATCCGAAGGAAATTATTCAGTCAATATTTTCATAATATTTATTTTATTTATTAATACTATTTATGGCTTTGGTTTTTTCCTTTTTTGGGATAAAGTGTTTTGGGAATTTAAGTCATCCTAAAAACCTCACACTGATTCACTAGCAGGTGACAAGCATAGATCTATGAGGATGGCCCATTAGCAGACCCCTCAGGCAGTGAATAGACACGGGTGTGGCCAAATGCCTCATGAGTCAGGGGTCACTTCCAGGAACGGTCCAGAGCAGGGGGCAAGGAGGCACAACAGAAAAAAAACAAAAAAACAAGTGAATAGTTAGATAGGATAAATGCATAGATGCCAACACATCAATGCATAAATACGGGAAAAACTAAAACTAAAACAAACCCTCCAACTCCTCCCCCTGTTCAGCCATATATATACATCCAAATTAATACATACACTATTAAGCCAAAATAGGTAAAACAAATGCAGAGGATGTTAGGTTTGTACCGCGGGAGGGTTGTAGTAGATAAATATTTTGTTGGTTGCAAGGGTGGAGATATTGAAAAAAAAAAAAGGGGGGAAAGAGGAAAAAACAACAAATTTCACATGAAAACAGGCAAAAAGTGCATGAATTGAATTATAGTGTTATAAGAAAGGGGCATAGCTGATCACATCATTTATTCCTGGTGGGTGTGTTGCTCTTAATTTAAAAATCCACTTAGCTTCTATTTGAAGGATTCTTTAGTCAAAGTTTCCTCCGCGGATAGGGGGTGTACCCGGGCCAGTACCTGGAATTTCAAGGAATCAGTACTATAGTCATGGCATTCCGCAAAATGCCTGGGTATTGGTTTCTCAATGACACCTAACTGTATATCTACAGCGTGTTCTTTAATTCTTCTCCAAAAATTTCTTGGTCTTACCTACATAATGATTACCGCAACCGCATGTTAACAAATACACGATACCAATGGTGTCACAATTAACAAAATGTTGCATAAGTAGATGTTCCCCTGTGGGTAGAACAACGTTATTCCCAGTTATAATACACTTGCAGAAGTCGCAATTGCCACATTGGAAAGTACCTCGCGGTAAATTACCGCATGGGTCTTTAGATCCCTGTGGCATAAAATGGCTAGAGACTAAGATGTCGCGTACTGATTGGTTATGTTTATAAATGACATGCAGTTCAGGTTCTATAAATAAACTTAGAGTGGGGTCATCACTCAAAAGGTGCCAGTGGGTATTTAAAATATGTTTGATGATTTGAGATTGATTATTGAATTTCGTGATTGGACGAATACCCTGGGGCTGTGATTGAGTTCCCATCTCACCTTGGAACAGCAAGAGGTCTCGTGGGCTGTTACTTGCATTTTGAAATGCTTTTTTGAGACATCTCTTGCTGTATCCACGGTCCAAAAAGCGTTTCTGTAGTTGAGAGGCTTGAATTTTAAAATCATCCTCATTGGTATAATTCCGTCTGGCCTGTAGGTATTGGCCCTTGGGGATGGAGCCAATTAGATATGACGGATGAGCGCTTGTGGAGTGTAACAGGGAATTGCCTGCAATGTCTTTCCGATGTAGATTGGTGGTGATGGCTCCCTCCGTGTCTTTATCTATGTTCAAATCGAGAAATGGGAGAGTTTCTCTATGCCAATTGTAGGTGAAAGACAGATTGTGTTCATTATGTTTGAGTTCCTCCAGGAACTCCGCAAGGAGTTCTGGGGTCTTTGTCCATAGAATCAGGATGTCACCGATATACCTGCACCACATTAGGGTGTGGCGCAGGTATATCAAGGAAGCATCCGAGGAGAAAACCTCACGCTCCCACCCCCCCAGGTACAGGTTGGCGTAGGATGGGGCACATTTAGTCTCCATCACCACACTTTGTACCTGGAGGTAGTGGGAGCATCAAATGTGAAGGCATTGTGGGTCAAAATGAAGTGCAGCATTTCTATCATGAATGCATTGTAGGGGATGGTATCAATGTCTCTTTCATTTAGAAAGGTTGAAATAACTGAAATACCTTTGTTGTGAGGAATGCTGTTGTAGAGGGCCTCTACATCGATGGATACAAGAATGGTGTCAACAGGTACAAATAAGCCTTCCAGAGCCGTTAAGACATGAATAGTGTCTTTTAGAAACGTGGGTAAGCTTTCTACATGGGGCATAGGTAATCATCTATTTAGGGAGCTGGCTTAAAGGGTAAGGCATCCTATCCCCAAAATGATGGGCCTGCCTGGGAGGTAAGGATAAGGATTTATGGGTTTTGGGTAACGCATAAAAAGTGGGAGTTATGGGATGTTGAACTTTTAAGAATTTTTGTGTATTTTTGGAAATTAGATTTTTTGAAAAGGCTCCATCTATGATCCTGAAGAACTCCCGTTGGTAGTCGTGGATTCTGTCTGGAGAAATCTGACGATACCAAGAGGAGTTCGTCAGGATCTTGTAACACATGGCCATGTAACCCTCTGTGGTTTGAATGACCACATCGCCCCCCTTGTCAGATGGTTTAATTACTATGTCCTCTCTTTTTTTTATTTGATTTAAAGCTGCTCTTTGATTGTGCGTTAAGTTGGATTTTGTTGGCATGGTATTCATTTTTTGAATATCTTGAGTAGTACGATCCACAAAAAGTTTGAGGTTAGGATTGGAAAAGTTCAGAAACTTAAGTGATTTACTTTTATATTCAGGTGGTGTGAACCCTGGGTGTGCACAGTCCTCTGTATCAGTTAACATTTGGTGCATGATTGCGGGATTGTCCCAAACACTGCCCTCCTTTTCCAATTGTGTTAAGATTTTCAACATTTTATAGTCCATGCGGGACCGTTTAGTGTCAGGGTTTGTTTCTATTTTATTGGTCTTGTTATGCCAGAAAGTTTTGAAATTTAACTTCCTGGCAAACAAGGTAATATCTTTCACAACCTCAAAAAAATGAACGTCCTGTGTAGGACAAAAATTAAGCCCAAGACCTAGAATTTCTAATTCCATGTCAGTAAAGGTTTGTGAGGTAAGATTAATTACATCAAATGTATTGGATCGTGTTATGTGAGGCGAGTGATGAATAGATCTATATGGCTTTGTGCTGCACGAGGTGGTGGCTTGGGAGTCATAGGGACTTTTTCTTTGGAGGCCAGTGCCTGAAAATTTTATGGTCTAGGTTGCTTGGGGGTGGCTCCTGAAGCTGCCCCACTATAGTGTGGTCTACCTCGCATGTCTGGGGGGGGTAGGGGCAATGTCCTCCCCATCAGACATAGGGGGTGTTTTCCTTTTGGATGCCTGAATACAATTCATCTCTGAATGTTCTTGTGGGGGGGCAGGGGCGATTGGTCCCATATTAAGAGTATGGGGATGAAAGCCCCGATGTGTGTAATTGGTTTGAGAGCGAACAAATGAAGATGTTGAGGTATCAGAGGCGTTCCCATCATTGGTTTGCCTGAATCGATTTAAATTTCTTCTGTTTAGTGTGTTCCATTTGTAAGCCCTTCCCATTTTGAAAGCTACTGAGTCTTTTGCGAATTTTTTATCTTTGTTTTGTATAAGTGATTTATTATATTCCTCCACATATGTTTTTATTTCCTCTTCCGATAAGACGAAGATGTCCGTCTCCCGGAATGGGTGGAGTTTATTTTGTATACTCTGTATTTCGGCATCAAGTTTTTTGTTTTCTAGATCGTAATGATCTAGAAACCTGTATCCTCAAACCAAGGGGTACTACTTTATTGTCGATGTAGGAATGAAAGAAGTGACTATACCAATAGAATCTGGATTTATGTTCTAGAAGTTTTTTCAAATGAGCAAAAAGGGCTGTGATTTCATTCGTTTCGATGTTATCCCCTAATGCTGTGGTTTTAATCTTATTCATTTGGTCAACCCATGCGCTGCCGCAGTAGTTGGCCATAATGAGAATACAGAGGGGGAGGAGGGAAAAACTGGGGGAGAGGGGAAAAGAAAAAAAAAAAAAAAAAAAAGGAAGGGTGTGGAGCTGGTAGAAGAAAAGGCAAGAAGAGACTTAAGGGTTTTAGGTGTTTACACCTAAAATGGGTTTTGATCATGTGACTATTGTTTTTAATTACAATGATTTAAATAGTATAAATTATTAAAATCTTAATCAGCTTTAAACATAAATGATAATAGTTAATAAAGAAAGAGTTATGTTCCACGTTAACCCCTCGGGGTAAATAAAGGGGGAAAAAAGTGGTGTATTGAAACACCTAGTAAGTTTGTGTATAGGGGTGGGGTGAGCGTGGTACACTAGCACTCCTACAGAGGCACCATCCCAGAAAGATATGTAAATATGTGTCCAAAAACTTGTAGAGAAAAATGGGACTCTAATTGTGCCTCGGAGGAGTATAAACAGAATGAGATACAATATATTTATACAAGATTTTTATTATTTAAATAATAAAGTTTAAAATACATTACAATCTTGGTAATTCAATTTCAGTTCAGGGATGTGCTGGTTCCCAACAAATCATACAAGGAATGGCCTACGCGTTTCACAGATATTCCACTTCGTCAGGGCCTTGCGGATAGCACAGATGAAAGAGTCATGTGAATTCTACAAATAGAGTGTTAATTAGTACCATGCATCATATGATTACATAATGATGCAAATAACATACATGTGTTGATCTGCTTGTCTATACATGGATTCATATCTAGAAATATATACATTGCAATGAATATTAATTAAAAAAAATTTATATTAAAAAATATTGCACATATAAACACAATGATGGTTTCTATATATACCCATTGGTGTACAGTCATGTTTTGCCTATAGTGAATTTAGTATGGAAAATCAAGTAGATAGAATTAAATATTTATGTGGCAATCTAATAAAATGCAAAATGTAAAGTTTTAATGACATGCCCCTCAACTCACCGAAAAGGACCGCACATGGGGAACACCGGCTCAGTGGGACAGAGGAGGCCTGGGAGCCCGTGGGAATACTCCTCCACACCTGGACGGACGAAAGAAGAGGGGCCCCTAAATATGCAAATGGTTGATAGGAGGTAGTGAGTTCAGTGATCAAAAAAAAAAAAAAAATGAAGGAAGATAGCCCCTAGGGCAAGAGAATGTATATTGAAGATTACTCACCAAGTAAATATACTAGGATTAGACCAAACCTAATTGAAAGGTTGAAGCCGCTGGGGAAAGATTGAGGGATAGCATCCTATATAAGGAAGCCCAGCTGCCATAATTAGCCCTGGGAGGTGTGTGTGGGAGGAAGGATTCCTGGAGTTGCTCGAGACGCCCGAATGAGGGATCCGGAGGGACCGGAGCAAGTCCGTCTATGCACTGAATGCCGTGGGTAGTGCATGATGAATGAATCGCATGCAGAGGACCCCCCGATCCACATCCTGATAGCTTCACAGTCCAGATAGAACGAAGGGGGAGGATCACTGTGCCTCACCGGCGTGCAGAGAAAAGGGGCGGGACCTGGATGGCATGGCGTCTGGCCGGCGCTGGTGGATTTGGGTTGGCGACGCTGCATTCCACAGGATGGGGGAGGGGCCGTACACTTGTCAGCTCAGAGGCCGTCAGGTGTTGGTGTCGCTTCTGTGGGGACTTGGTGAAATCACCAAGAAACTGTCAAATGTGTAGCCATCTATGAGGATGGCCCATTGGCAGACCCCTCAGGCAGTGAATAGACACGGGCGTGGCCAAATGCCTCACGAGTCAGGGGTCACTTCCAGGAACAAACACAATATCACAAGCATGAGACTGCAGGCTTGGCTGGCCTAAATCCGGTTTGATTATCACCATGGGACTGGCTACATCAATCACCTTTAAGATGGACAGACAGACAGGGAAAATGCACCATAGCACCATAGCCAGAACTTGGATGCTAGAACCAGCAACTATGAGCAAGAGCACACACGCTCCTGACATGACCCCCACCTAAAGTGGGCCATGACTAAGGACTAACATCTGAAATGCATAGGCTGTGTCACGTACCTAGTAGATGAGCCCAATATTCAGAGGAAGGCCTCTCTTTTGCTTCTGACTCGCAGCCCCTGACAGAGCACACAAGTGGTGCACGAGAGTAGAGTAGCACATGTACCTGGCAGGATCATCAGCAAGGTGGTCAGTCGGGAATACCAGATGGCACTGTGCAGGGTGGTCAGCAGACTGGAGGCTGGAACAGACAGGGAGGAGGTTCCCACAGGACTGGAACTTAGGAGGGTCTGGCAAGCAGGGTCATACACAGACAGGTATACTGGAACAAGGGCAAAAAGAAAAAGAAGATAGTGATAAGAACACACTATCAAAAAGGTTATTTTAATAGAAAAATTATAAATGGTAGATTCCATATATTAACACCTCAAACTTTCAAAACACAATACATACAAAAACATTTAATAAAAAGACAATCCAGATTGTAATACAACATGCTGGAATTTTTTTTTTTTTGCTATACTGGAACAAGGCAGAGGCAGGAGCAGGGTCACTTTAACAGGCCGGGTCAGTATCAGGTGGGGAAGCAGAAGGACCAGGACAGCAGTATAGTCAGAGGCAAGCCGGGTAATACACAGGAAGAGATGCAGAGTAGCAGGTAACACACAGGGGACGCTGTAGATCAGACAGCAATATTTCTGTGTGTCAGCCTGGTTTAAATAGCCTGTTTGACCCCAAGGATCGCGCATGCATGTTGGCACCCGCAATCGCACACCAGCTTGCACAGATCTTCTTTTTCTGGCAAGCCTTTCCTGACATTGCCCCCCTCCAAGGGTCACCCTCCGGATGCCCAACAGGGCCAACTTCTCAGGATGGGACCTTTTGAAAAACTGGTTAGAAGTATCAAAAGACTAAAGATTTGGTGGGACTTTAAAGGCACAACTGTAATGAGCTACACAGCGTATATAAAAAGAATTTAAATTTTATTTATAATCTACAAAAGAAAGAAAAAACCATACAGAGAATAGACAGAACATAATTAAAAACACGACAGGTCTAGACATACATAGCATATCCTGACACCATTGAGGATCTTATCCTGCAGTTAAGTGTATAACCCTGAGTATTTGTATACAATGATAATCTAGCTAAGAGAGAAAAAAAAAGGGGTTAACTTCCCCTAAATGGTTGGAGAGGGGGGAGTACTGCAGGTCTGATGTTTCCAAAATGGTGTATTCTCCAATTGCTCATTGCTCTACATGTTTCACGTTGACAAGGAACGCTTCTTCAGGAGCTAGAGATTCAAATAAACATGTCAAAAAAGAAAAATTGTATTCACATAAATGAATGTAGTCAAAATCGCAAAAAGCGATCACGATAAGAAAATGTTAGTGAGGGTCAGACATACAACAGGCAGCAGCTGAGCAGGACGGTGCGCTCCCGGAGTCCCTTCACTGTCCCTACCTTGGGAATTGCAGCGTATGCAAGCTCTCCCTATCTACACTACCCGATGTGACTTAGCTGGGAGGCCCCGAAGTCCGGTATCTGCCTGTCTGACCCTCACTAACATTTTCTTATCGTGATCGCTTTTTGCGATTTTGACTACATTCATTTATGTGAATACAATTTTTCTTTTTCTTTTTTGACATGTTTATTTGAATCTCTAGCTCCTGAAGAAGCGTTCCTTGTCAACGTGAAACATGTAGAGCAATGAGCAATTGGAGAATACACCATTTTGGAAACATCAGACCTGCAGTACTCCCCCCTCTCCAACCATTTAGGGGAAGTTAACCCCTTTTTTTTTTTCTCTCTTAGCTAGATTATCATTGTATACAAATACTCAGGGTTATACACTTAACTGCAGGATAAGATCCTCAATGGTGTCAGGATATGCTATGTATGTCTAGACCTGTCGTGTTTTTAATTATGTTCTGTCTATTCTCTGTATGGTTTTTTCTTTCTTTTGTAGATTATAAATAAAATTTAAATTCTTTTTATATACGCTGTGTAGCTCATTACAGTTGTGCCTTTAAAGTCCCACCAAATCTTTAGTCTTTTGATACTTCTAACCGGTCATTAGGGACGTTGGCACAAATAACCTTTAAAGTACCTACAGAGTCACCCTGTACATTAGGTACTCTAATACTAGGATCTTTTCTTTTGAAAAACTGGATTTGTCTCTTAGCGTGGTTATTACCTTCAGGCTTCCACAAGCTCTCTTCAGGTCCATACCCCTTCCATTTAATCAAGAATTGGACTTTGTTATTTCTCTTCCTGCAATTCAAGATTGCTTCTACCTCAAATTCTTCCTCCTTGTGAATTATTACAGGTTCTGGAGGATCCATATTTCGTTCTGGAAAAGAATTGTGAACAGAGGGTTTCAACAGAGATACATGAAAGACAGAGTGGATCCTAAATGAGTCTGGTAGTTCCAGCTCATAGGCTACCTCCTTAATTCTACTCTTTACTGGGAACGGACCCACAAACTTAGGACCCAACTTTTTTGAAGAGAATGCCAACCTTAAGTTTGTTGTGGACAACCACACCAGATTACCGGGTTCAAGAATTAAACCCCCTCGTCTTCTTCTGTCAAAGGTTTCTTTGTTATGTTCCTGTGTTTTTGCCATGGTTTCCTGTAATAATTTGTTATTGGAACTGAAGAAGTTTATTGTCTTAAGGACAGCTGTATTGAGGACTCTGGAATGAAGTTAGGCAAAAATGATGGGTGGAAGCCATAACTGGCAAAGAATGGAGTTTTTTTGTGGCAGAGTGGGTGGAGTTGTTGTTGTCTGTGGATGGAAAGCAGAGGAGAAGGATAATTCAATTCCAAAAGGAACCCACACACAATGCCTTCCAGAACCTGGAAGTGAATTGTACTCCCTGATCCAAGACAATGTAATCCGGCACTCCGTGAAGCTTTATGATTTCCCTGATAAAGACTTGTGCTGTCTCAGGAGCTGAGGGTGTTCCTTTCATTGACATGAAATATGGCATTTTGGACAGCCGTTTCACCCAACGCTGTATCCTGCCCTAGGCCGACAAGGCCCAGGCCTAGGGCAGCACTTTGCAGGGGGGCAGCATGGAAAGAGTCCCAACTGGCTTGTGCTACACTGTTAGTGTAACACCAGTCTCATGGGGTGGACTGGGCTGAGAGGCAAATTAGTCTAGCACCCCCAATAAGTGGCCGCACTGCTTCCGGTATGCAGGTGACTGGCATTCCGCAACTGGGGGGAGGGGGCGCTTCTAATTTTGACTGTCTTATCATACTGGACCACAAACTTTCCTCACTGTGCTATATGTTTTCTGCTGCACCACTGGCATGGTTATATGTCCCATTGCAGATATTTCTCTTAACTTCCTGTCCTATAGCCAAACAGGAAGTGAGAGGAAATCTATGTAAATTAAGGGAATCAATTGCCCCCCACCTCAGGCTCTCAGAACTAGTGTCCCCACTCGAAAATTTCAGGGCGGGTCTTAAACAGCAAGTGGTATGGCCTTGACAGGAAGGGGTGGGTCATATTTAAATTAGGCAGTGCACGAGTTTAAACAGGCCTAGGGCAGCACAAAGCCTAAATACACTACTGGGTCCACCACCAAAAAGATGGTGGTATGACCCTCTGCAGGGGGAAGCTCCACAATAAAGTCTATGGATAACATCTTTCATGGTCTGTCTGGAATGGGTAATTGTTTTAACAAGCCCCAAGCCTTGGTTCTACTATTTTTGCTTCGAATGCAAGTGGTACAGGATTCCGCATATCTTTTGCAATCTCCAGCTAACTGAGGCCACCAAAACATGCGTTGCACAAGATCAGAAGTAGGGATGAGTCTAACGTAAGTTCGGCTCAAACATTGGGTGTTCATTTGTTCTAAAACAAACTGAACATACGGGAAATTAAGCACCACAGAATGCCCCATAATGCACTGTGAGATCCCAGTGCATTGCTGCATGATGATTGGCCAAAGCATGCACCTGACCTGCATGCTTTGGCCAATCACAGAGCACTCTGCTGAGAGAGCCAGGGTGCCTCTCAGGGTGCCTTTGACCAATCATGGCTCATGGGGACTAAGTCCATGCCCCACACTATATAAGGCTGCTTACATAGTGGCCGTGTGTAGTGTTGTTGGCGTGGACAGAGAGATAGCTTCAGTTAGATTAAGCAGGTAGGTTATTCAGTTAGTGGCAGTGTAATTGAGATTATTTATTTATATATATATATATATATATATATATATATATATATATATATATATATACACACATACACACACTGTACTAAATACTTTGCATCCAGTGTAGCCTATATGTACAGTGCATTTGGTGGTGTACTGTTTCTAATGCACTTCAAGCGGTGTACTAATAATATATATATATATATATATATATATATATATATATATAGTCGGAGCCCTCCGTCCTGATAGATATGAAACACATAAACACGTCACAAGACTAACAACATAAATAGACCTGAAGTGTGCCCTGGCCTGCTGTATGGTAAACCCAGATCTGCTGGGCGGTATGCCAGAGAAGGGCGCATACCTTAAGAAAGTAATGGATATTTCTGTAGAGAAATTGTTTGAAGAGAAGTGCCTTGAGAAGGGGAATGGGTGGGTGGGTACCGCGCACTGGAACTGACACAGACCATTGTGGATGGTCTGGCTATATACCCTCCGGGCTCCTCCCATAATTTCAGGCCGGTAAACCGGCCTTCCTATATATATATTTATTAGTACACCGCTTGAAGTGCATTAGGAACAGTACACCACCAAATGCATATATATATATATATATATATATATATATATATATATATATATATATATATATATATATATATATATATATATATATATATATATATATATAGCAGCCATTTGCTAAAATCATTTAAGTTCATTTTTTTTCCTCATTTATGTATACACAGCACCCCATATTGACAGAAAAACACATAATTGTTAACATTTTTGCAGATTCATTAAAAAAGAAAAACTGAAATATCACATGGTCCTAAGTATTAAGACCCTTTGCTGTGACACTCATATTTAACTCAGGTGCTGTCCATTTCTTCTGATCATCCTTGAGATGGTTCTACACCTTCATTTGAGTCCAGCTGTGTTTAATTATACTGATTGGACTTGATTAGGAAAGCCACAAACCTGTCTATATAAGACCTTACAGCTCACAGTGCATGTCAAAGCAAATGAGAATCATGAGGTCAAAAGGAACTGCCTGAAGAGCTCAGAGACAGAATTTTGTCAAGGCACAGATCTGGCCAAGGTTACAAAAAAATTTCTGCTGCACTTAAGGTTCCCAAGAGCACAGTGGCCTCCATAATCCTTAAATGGAAGACGTTTGAGATGACCAGAACCCTTCCAAGAGCTGGCCGTCTGGCCAAACTGAGCTAGCGGGGGAAAAGAGCCTTGGTGAGAGAGGTAAAGAAGAACCCAAAGATCACTGTGGCTGAGGTCCAGAGATGCAGTCGGGAGATGGGAGAAAGTTATAGAAAGTCAACCATCACTGCAGCCCTCCACCAGTCGGGGCTTTATGGCAGAGTGGCCCGACGGAAGAGTCTCCTCAGTGCAAGACACATGAAAGCCCGCATGGAGTTTGCTAAAAAACACCTGAAGGACTCCAAGATGGTGAGAAATAAGATTCTTTGGTCTGAAGAGACCAAGATAGAACTTTTTGGCCTTAGTTCTAAGCGATATGTGTGGAGAAAACCAGGCACTGCTCATCACCTGTCCAATACAGTCCCAACAGTGAAGCATGGTGGTGGCAGCATCATGCTGTGTGGGTGTTTTTCATCTGCAGGGACAGGACGACTGGTTGCAATCGAAGGAAAGATGAATGCGGCCAAGTACAGGGATATCCTGGACGAAAACCTTCTCCAGAGTGCTCAGGACCCCAGACTGGGCCGAAGGTTTACCTTCCAACAAGACAATGACCCTAAGCACACAGCTAAAATAACGAAGGAGTGGCTTCACAACAACTCTGTGACTGTTCTTGAATGGCCCAGCCAGAACCCTGACTTAAACCCAATTGAGCATTTCTGGAGAGACCTAAAAATGTCTGTCCACCAACGTTTACTATCCAACCTGACAGAACTGGAGAGGATCTGCAAGGAGGAATGGCAGAGGATCCCCAAATCCAGGTGTGAAAAACTTATTACATCTTTCCCAAAAAGACTCATGGCTGTATTAGATCAAAAGGGTGCTTCTACTAAATACTGAGCAAAGGGTCTGAATACTTAGGACCATGTGATATTTCAGTTTTTCTTTTTTAATAAATCTGCAAAAATGTCAACAATTCTGTGTTTTTCTGTCAATATGGGGCGCTGTGTGTACATTAATGAGGAAAAAAATGAACTTAAATGGCTGCAATATAACAAAGAGTGAAAAATTTAAGGGGGTCTGAAGACTTTCCGTCCCCACTGTATATATATATATATATATATATATATATATATATATATATAGTGCATTCGGTGGTGTATAGTCTCTAATACACTTCAGGCGGTGTACACAGTATATAATACAGTGTAGTGTGGTGTTGCAAAACAATAAATACATCATGTCTGGAAGGCCACCAAGGAGAGGCGGACCCTCACAGGCCATTAATAGAGGCAAGCAGCCTCTGTGTCTACAGTCAACAGTGGTGGTCGTGGACATGGTGCATCTTCTGCAGGTGGCCATGGAGCACGCTTGTCCTTTTTTTCTGCTGCTGGCCATGTTACTGAGCCACAACATGCAGAAGAGTTGATGGAGTGGATAACAAAGCCATCCTCATCCTCCTCATCCTTTGTCACCCAGGCTCAGAGTAGTTTGCCTATTCCACCAGCTCCTTGTCCACAGTCATTCCTTCATAGCCCCACCATCATGCATGCAGGAGTCCCCAGAATTATTCGACCACAGTGTCAGTTATATGCTGCTGGAGGATGCACAGTTATTTGAAGGCTCCAATGTTGGTTCACAGGTTGAGGAAGGGAGTAACGTGAGCCTAGAGAGAGGGGGTGCCACAGAAGGACAAGAAACTGGCAGTCATGTTCCCCCAGCTGCAGCATACTGCCAAGTTTGCTCCAGTGAAGAGGTGGGAGGGGATGATGAGGTCACTGACTGTACTTGGGTGTCTGAGAGAAGAAAGGAGGAGGAGGCACAACTCCAACAAGGCAGGATGTCATCTAGGGGGCAGCTAAAGGGCAGCCACCCTATTGCATCACACCGCAGAGCTCTGCAGATGCAGGGCGCTGCTGACTCCCCACTGACTTTTAAAAGTTCCTTCATGTGGGCCTTTTTTGACACGTGTGCAACAGATCTCACCATTTCTGTTTGCAAACTATGTCCACATGCTTGACCAGACATATGAAGACCTGCCATGCAATCCATTGGCAACAGCACTTGAAAGACCCACATCATAGAAAAAGGCAGACTTGTCCTTGTTTCTTATCTGGGCTCTCCAACCCTACTATACCTTCAGTCCTCTCAAAAACCTGCATTGAGAGGAATGAAGGTATAGCAATAGGTGTCCCAAGTGCTTGCAACCAATCTTCTAGCAGTACATCACCAAATAATTTTTGCAGGCAAATTTCCCTACCCCAGTTGCTTTAGAAAAATAAGGACCCCAAAGAGGGAAACCTTTGTACCCCCCAGTACAACGGGACTTTATAGGCGAACAAAAATGGTTAGGTTATGATAAAAAACATTTATTTATTAGAGATTGCTTAAAAAGGCATAAAAACAAGACAAACTAAACATGGATCTATACAAAAGTGCTTATGCAAAGTGCAACAAGGTTTTTCCTCATGATATATTTTTTTACACTTTCAATTATGAATACATATTTCTCTATCAGCCTGACATGTTTCAGGATGGTGTCCCTTCTTCAGAGACGTATCGAAGAGAGAAAATATATGTAGATGTATTCTGAAAGACAAGTGAAACCAATTTACACATCAAAAATGTTGTTCAGGACAAAAATTAACATTGTGGCAACCGACAGTGTCCAACATACATACCTGTATCCAGACTTTGAAGAAAAAACGCTGTGCAAAAAATCAACCTCTCATATCAAGAGAGAAGGATAATTTAATTAAATGAAATGAATATATAACTGCCAATTAGCCAATGGTGAGCATGGCGGCTTCCACTTGGGTCGAGAAAAGACTCTGCAAAGGCCCCCAGAAAGAGGACGAACCCCACCAGATCCGTAATAGAGCCCTAAAAAGATTAGTTTATATCAATTAATAAATCAAATTCTATTTGAAAATAGAAGGTATACAAAAGGGTATGAAAGAAAAAAGAAAAACGTATAAGTTGTATATGTTACCTAGTATAGAGTATATGTTAAGAGTATACTATATAGCATTCTATGGTATGCATTAAGAGAAGGGGTTATTCTCTCTATAATCCATGCACAGAATCCACAGCTTTCTGCTGCGACCGTAAATCTGAAATGCTTTTTCTTGCTGTATACTCTATATTTTAAGGAAGATCAGTGACCAATTCTTTCAATACAGACAAAGAAGAAAGAGGGGAGAGCAAAAGAAAAATAAAAAATACTTTTTGCCCCATAATAAATGCACTGCGGAGACATCGCATGTGGACTAACAGACAAAGGGGAACCATCTGTGCAGTTACTATATGAGCTGAAAAGAGTAAAAAAGTCTCTATACGGTGGTATAAGGATGATAAAAGAGGTAAAGATAAAAAATTTCCTACTTACTTTCTTGAGTTGGAGGTTTTGGAAGAAAGACTAGAGCGTTGTGGTAACTTGCATGTGAGTTTAGCACTGGACAGGATGCCAATTGCGTTTTTTTAAAAACCGCTGGCGCCTGCGCAGTATGGCTGGTTCCCTAAGTGTCAGCAAGGTAAGTAACACCGTCGCATATGACACATTGGCGTCATAACGAAGCGACGTGCTCAGACAGCGTCAGCAGATGGCAGAGTAAAGGAGCTGGGGGGGGGGCGCGTCATCGCGTATAGCGCGGTGACGTCATGCAGATGCGTCGCTACGAGACAGAAGAAAGGGGAGGGTGGGATGGTGTGATAGGTTGCTCAGAATCAACCAAGCGTTACCGAGGCAACCAAAGCACACGGGGTACTCAGAATGAAAATGAATGCTAATCAAAAACTAAAATATTGAATGCAATTGGCAAGGGAACATGGGGGACTCGGGACTGAGGACATCCAAAAAGGGGGGGGGGGCCCAGGGACAAATCTGCATGGCGCCCGCCCAGCACCGAAGCACTGGGGGAGCGTCATGCAGGCAAATCCCACCGGTGCACAAAACACCGCAATTGCACGTCCGGACTCAGCTGAACAGGCATGCGGTGTGAAAAAGGCCATGCCCCCACCAACAAAGATTCTGTGCCTGGATTATGGAGAGAATAACCCCTTCTCAGTACAGTACTAGAGCCACTGTTGAACACTGATGATCTTATAACCCCTGAAGAAGCCATTGTTTTGCCAAACATGTAGGGACTTGACATGCATCAGTGACCATTTCAAACATATGGATACTTTGGCCAGTATGACTGTCTGTATATCACTATGCCTACATTTTGTGCACCTTATGTTTGTTATCTTTGTATATCTTCATATTAAAATTGATATTTTTTTAAGTAAAACATTGCAAATTTCTATATACAAGGCACCGCTATAAGCCCTATTTTATTCCCCTCCTTTGTATTCTACTAACACAAGGGATGAAGTGGATTACATGAAGTGACTCAACCCACACTCCATATAACACAGGAAGAAGAGGAGGATTGTGCCAGCATGGATGTAGAGGATAATGCCACGTACAGACGATCGGAATTTCCGACAACAGATGTTCGATGTGAGCTTGTTGTCGGAAATTCCGACAGTGTGTATGCTCCATCAGACATTTGCTGTCGAAATTTCCGACAACAACTGTTTGAGAGCAGGTTCCCAAATTTTCAATCAAGAAGACCTGTTGTCGGAAATTCCGAGCGTGTGTACACAATTCTGACGCACAAAAGTCCACCCATGCTCGGAATCAAGCATAAGAGCCGCATTGGTTATTGAACTTCATTTTTCTCTCGTCGTATGTGTTGTACGTCACCGCATTCTTGACGTTTGGAATTTCTGAAAACATTTGTGTGACCGTGTGTATGCAAGACAAGTTCGAGCCAACATCCGAAGGAAAAAAATCCATGGTTTTGTTGTCGGAATGTCTGATCGTCTGTACGTGGTATAACACTCAGCAGCTGTCTTCAAGGGATGGTTTTCAGTCCCCAGAAACCCAAGGAGTTGTACATGGCAGGGAGGAGGTAGTTACAGATAATGTGATTCTTAGTGACCCAGAGGACTCAGAATCGAATGCCTCTGCAAACTTACACTGCATGGCCTCCCTGATTCTGCAAAGCCTGTAACCCTAAGATTCATGGTATCATTACTGGCTGGCAAACCTTCTTGATCCATGTTACAAGGGTAAAGTTGCAGAACTCATCCTGCTTTCGCTGAGGGAGCAGAGGATGAAACATCTTCAGAAGGCCTTGAAGAAAGTTTTATGTAACGCATTTCCAAACCTTGAGAGGTTACCATTTCCTGGTGCTGGACAACATGTTGCTGAGGCTTTGTTCAGTCAGAGGAAAAGCGGTGGAGAAGGTGGCCAGCTAACCGATGCCTTTAAACAATTTTTCAGTCCTCAGCACCAAGATCTGATCGGTTCAAGCAACCATCCCCAGCGTCTGAATTATATGGTGCAGGAATATCTAGGGGCAAGAGCAGACTTGGAGACCTTTCCAACAGAGCATCCACTGGGTTACTGGGTCTTGAGGATGGACCACTGGCCAGAACTCGCTCAATCCTCTGGGAATCATTATTCCAGAGACCTGTTCTGCTATTATTCAGGTTCTGCAGAAGAACTATATTAAGGGAAGTTTTCTCCTTTAGCATCACATTCTATGTATTTAATATTTGCTAACGTGTTGTATTTATTTCATCATTCCCTAATTACCATGATTGTAATATGCTGTGAATGTCCTCTTTGTCCTCATGCATGCTGGAAGCTTTTAATGCTCATTTTTTGTCCTTCATGCATATTTGCCTTCACTAACCTCCCCGGCATGCTATCCTGGGCCCATACACACCTAGCTTAGTCACTTAATGTTTTTTGTCAGCTACATTTTAGTGCTTACCCTAAACACCCTCTAAAATGTGTCCAAATGTTATTGTTGGCCTTCAATTTAGGCAGAGTGCAAGAGGCTTTTTTTGGAGCCCAAACTCATTTGGAATCCTCCCTCCCCCCAACCGCTAAGTCAGCTGATAACAATACTCTGCTGACTTTGCTAAACCCATACACACTATTATACCTACCTCTTTTGTGTTCATTAGGGATGGGCTGACTGTTCAAGTCGAACATGAGTTCGACTCGAACATTGGCTGTTTGATCGTTCGCCAAAGATCGGACATTATGGGCCGTTCACTCCAAATTTGAGCGGCGCATCACGGCCCATAATGCACTGCGTCATCGCAGTGGTTTGCTGGCTGATGATTGGCCAAGCATGCACTATGACCTGCATGCTTTGGCCAATCACAGCGCCATAAGCAAACAGAGCCATAATTGGCCAAAGGCAGGGTGCCTTTGGCCAATTATGGCTCAGGGGGTTAAGTACATGCTCCACACTATATAAGGCAGCTTGCACGTCGGCCCTGTGTAGTGTGTTGCTGACGTTACAGAGAGATAGAGAGAGAGTGTCATTTTATTTACTTTGAGCAGGCAGTTTATTCAGTTAGCTAGATCTCACTGTGGACCGTTCCTGCTGTACTATTTCTAATCTACTTCAGGCAGGCAGTTGATCCAGTTTAGCTAGATCTCTCTGCAGACTGTTCCTGCTGTACTGTTTCTAATATATATATATATATATATATATATATATATATATATATATATATATATATATATATATATCTAAAGTCTAGCCAAGCCTATACCTGACTGTAGGCCATTCCTGGAGTACGTGTTCAAAGATACTTTCAGGCAGGTGACTCACTGACGTGCAGTTCATAAAATATATATCCACTGCATTGTAGTCCAGCCAAGCCTGACTGTAGGCCATTCCTGGAGTACGTGTTCAAAGACACTTTCAGGCAGGTGACTCAGTGAGGTGCAGTTCATAAAATATATATCCACTGTATTGTAGTCCAGCCAAGCCTATACCTGACAGTAGGCCATTCCTGGAGTACGTGTTCAAAGACACTTTCAGGCAATTGACTCACTGATGTGCAGTTCATAAAATATATATCTACTGCATTATAGTCCAGTCAAGCCTGACTGTAGGCCATTCCTGGAGTACGTGTTCAAAGACACTTTCAGACAGGTGACTCAGTGAGGTGCAGTTCATAAAATATATATCCACTGTATTGTAGTCCAGCCAAGCCTATACCTGACAGTAAGCCATTCCTGGAGTGCGTGCTCAAAGACACTTTCAGGCAGGTGACTCATTGAGCTGTAGTTAATTTAACCACTTCAGTACCCGCGTATAGTCAAATGACGGCCGCAGATGGGATCTCCCATCCTGGGCGGCCATCATATGACGTCCTGGGCTTCCCGGTCGTCTAGGGGGCGCAGGCGCACGCCCGCCGCATTGCTCGGGACACGGTGCGTGTGCCTGGTGGCCGCGATGTCCACCAGGCACTGTGTGTGTAAACACACAGATCCACGTCCTGTCAGGTGAGATGAGACCGATCTGTGTTCCCAGTACAGAGGAACACCGATCGGTCTCCTCCCCTTGTGCGTCCCCTCCCCCTACAGTTAGAATCACTCCCCTGGGAAACACATTTAACCCCTCGTCCCCCAGCTAGTGGTTAACCCCTTCCCTGCCTGTCACATTTATACAGAAATCAATGCAATTTTATAGCATTGATCGCTGTATAAATGTGAATGGTCCCAAAAATGTGTCAAAAGTGTCCGATGTGTCCACCATAATGTCGCAGTCACGGAAAAAAAAAATAAAAAAATAATCGCAGATCGCCGATATTACTAGTAAAAAAAATAAATAAAAATGTGTTTAAAATGCCATAAATCTATCCCGTATTTTGTAGACGCTATAACTTTTGCGCAAACCAATCAATATACGCTTATTGTGATTTTTTTTACCAAAAATATGTAGAAGAATGCATATCGGCCTAAACTGAGGAAAAAATGTGTTTTTTTTTTTTTTTAAATTGGGATATTTATTATAGCAAAAAGTAAAAAATATTGTGTTTTTTTCAAAATTGTCGCTCTTCTTTTGTTTATAGCGCAAAAAAAACCGCAAAGGTCATCAAATACCACCAAAAGAAAGCTCTATTTGTAGGGAAAAGGACATCAATTTTGTTTGGGTACAGAGTCGCACGACCACGCAATTGTCATTTAAAATGCGACAGCACTGAAAACTATAAATTGGTCTGGGAAGGAAGGGGGTGAAAATGCCCTGTATTGAACTGGTTAATATATATATTTATATATATATATATATATATATATATATATATAGGAAGGCCTGTTTACTGGCCTGAAATTATGGGAGGAGCCCGGAGGGTATTTAACCAGACCACCCAGGATGGTCTGTGTCGGTTCCAGTGCGCAGTAGTGCACATCACAGGGCTGACTCTTCCCAGCTCACCTCGTGTTCGGCAGTCTGTGCATTCAATCGCAGGTGCACTCCAGCTTTTGTTTCATACTCTTCGTCGGCGGTTCCCACTCGCGGTCGCAGGTAGTATCCAAACTTTTCGTATCATGTTTAAAATCTTGCGGTTTATGCTTCCTATCCTGCACCCCCTTTCGTAAAAAAACCTGCCGGAGTCGTTGTCGCTCATGTCCCGACATCATTCGGCACAGACGTAGTACTCACTATTGGTCGTTCTCAATATCACTCGCAATAGGTTTCACTGGTTATGAAATTCATTGTCCATGGGGTTGCCATCTCATTCATTAGGAGATGAGCATGTATTGTTTGTATGGGTTTCTGTGGCTGATTGAGGTGTAATTAAACCCACCTGGTGCCTCCTCTGCACTTGATTAGCCTGGGGGGATGGGTGGTTGGGAGGTGTTCAGTTTCACAGCAAGGGATGGCATACATTCTACAACCAATTGGTATCAGATACTCCTTACTACCAATTTACATCAGATTAATTTCATACGTTTTACAACTGATTCATATCAGATGCATTGCAGAGGCCGCCTCTACCAACTCACTGCATGCCCTTTGAGATTGGTCGTAGGTTTTCATCGATTGTCCCACACTCACAGTCGCAGGTAGGACTTGTGATTACCTGCTACCGAACTGTTACTTTATGTTCCCCTTCATAAACCGCCTATGACTTGTAGGTCTTACTCGATTATGTGCACACATTCGTACTTACTGCCTTTCTCTGCTCCTTATTTGAGCCCAGTCGCAGCTGCGATGTTTCGACTCATGACAGCCTTCACTCTGCACCAATGGTATCTTACCGACTAGGAAGTAAGAACCGTACGAATAAGCACAACCGCCTTCAAAACAAGTCGCTTACAGCGCAGGGTCGCGAACCTGCGTCCCACACACCACACCCCTACTGAACCCTCATTTCACCTACTGACCCCCTACACCTCCTACTGAAAACAAACACTTCACCTAACTGACCCTCTACACCTCTTATTGGATACCAAGCACACACCAACAGCCGATCCGAATCTAGTCGCAACATTGGCCCTATGATTCGGATCCTCGGCAATCACAAGCCCCTTCAACCACCAACACCATCAGCCGATCCGAGTCCTGTCGTAGCACCGGCTTAACGATTCGGATCCGGCACACGAGCCCCATCATCACCTTACATCCACAACCGATCCGAATCTAGTCGCATAATCAGCGCAAAGATTCGGACCATTGGCAATGCAAACTTCACCAACCGATCCGAGTCCAGTCGCAACACCGGCTCAATGATTTGGATCCTCAGCATACACAAGCACTCACCAACAGTGTGCTTCTTTCATCCGACTGATCCGAGTCCAGTCACAAAACCGGCTCAATGATTCGGATCCTTAGCATACACAAGCACTCACAGTGTGCTTCTTCCAACCGACCGATCCGAGTCCAGACGCATACCGGCTCAATGATTCAGGATCCTCGGCATTACAAAACCCCACCATCCCATCCGAGTCCAGTCATAGCACCATCTCAACGATTCGGATCCTTGCCAATCCAACTTTCACGGACCGATCCGAGTCCAGCCACATACCGGCTCAAAGATTCGGATCCTCGGCACTTCCAACCCCTCCAACCAATCCGAATCAAGTCGTAGCACCGGCTCAACGATTCGGATCCTTGCCAATCCAACTCTCACCGACCGATCCGAAGTCTAGTCGCATACCGGCACGATGATTCAGGATCCTCGGCATTATAAGCCCCACCATCCAATCCGATTCCAGTCGTAGCACCGGCTCAACGATTCGGATCCTTGCCAACCCTATTTTCCCTGACCGATACGAGTCCAGTCTCACACCGGATCAAGGATTCGGATCCTCAGCATACAAGCACTCACCAACAGCGTGCTTCTTTCGTCCAACCGATCCGAGTCCAGTCGCAATACCGGCTCAATGATTCGGATCCTCAGCATACACAAGCACTCAGCAACAGTGTGCTTCTTCCATCCGACCGATCCGAGTCCAGTCGCATACCGGCTCAATGATTCGGATCTCTTTCTCACACAACTCACACCATCTATTTTGTACCAATGCTGCGCACGGTTATTCCTACATAATCAAATTTCTGCTAAAAAACTTTCTTTTCGCCTATCAAAGGCTGCTTATTCGCAATCGATGCAAACGTTACGAAATGGCTTCATACAGCCACTCATCTCCAGTAGCAACACGGCTACTCAATCGTATTCTCTATCCCTTTCCCCTTTAGGTCAGTTAGACTACCAGTTAGTCCACCCTGCACCAGGTTTGGACAATATCTCCCAAAAAAAAAAAAAAATTTTTTTTTTTGTCGAGGGCCTGCACCTTCACCAGGGAGCCAGCTGCCCCAAACAGCTCTTTGCAATCCCCCTTGTCAAACCAAAATTCCCGTGTCACCATACTACAGGTTCCCAGTCGACTCAATCCTCAACCTCAAAAAAAAAAAATTTTCACTACTAGGGCATCAAGTCAGGTGCATAGTTCAAAGGAATCCCCCCTTGCTTTTCGTTAGTAACTGTCACATACTTCTGTGCACTTCACTCTGTTTTCGAAGAGCGATCCGAGATCCTTCACCACGCAGACAAGGTCGCCTAACATCCAGCTTGATGGCAGTGCAAGCGTTAGCAGACTGAACATACGACAATTAACTACAGAATGCAACATTCTTACTTAGAATACCAGACTGCAAAATATTCGCCCCTGGGGCTCTGGTTCAGTAGTCTGTGCCGAGCACAGGCGACACCCGAGCTAGCGGTTACCTAGCCAGTCACCTTCTGGCTCACCTCGGTTGTCACGCATTCTTTTGAGTTTTCTAAAATCACACTCAACAGCGCTCGTACGCAATCGACTGTCGCTATGGCTATCCTTCCTTGTCCTGTTCTTCTCGTTTTCCTACTGCCTCTCCATCTACCCAAAAGCATCTATCCCCTCCTACCTTTGCAACTTGCCTTAGACATATGCATTGCCCTTCCTTGCTTTTGCCGATGCCACGTCGCAGGCCGACAGTGATAACTTCGCCTCCGCGCGGCTGTCACCCTTTGCGGGCACAGCAAGCGACGGCTCACAGTCTCACAGAGCTTGGACCATATAAAAAAAAAAAGAGATAGATAGATAGATATATATAAACGCTACAGGCAGCCCTACCAGGCACCCAGGCATCACGGCAGTATTTTCTTAGCGACTATTCAGCTGCACTCCTTGGTGACCACACTGTCAACGGGTACTCATTCCATGACTGTCACCACTCATGTAAAAAAAAAAAAAAAACAGCAGCCAGACTCGAGGTGACCCTTATCTCACACCTCCTAGTGTTTCTCTCCCAGGTACAAGACCCTGACTATATCCTTAAATTAGACGTGCCAGCAATAATGGATCTGCCCAGATGGAATGAATTTCTCATCAACTGGAATGGTATGTGAATGTTCATTCTGTTAGCATCTCCCTCTTCGTCTCAGGTAGTCACGGATGCCGCAGCCTCCACAGGTCCTCGCATCAATTTTTGGCCATCTTTGGTTCACAAGGCCATGGCCATCAGAAATCATCTTGATTCCCGGCTTCAGTTAGTCCTTCTCTTTGTTCGAACTCTACCTCATTATTGCAGTATCTGGGCAGCACCAACACTGTCGTTTGCCACAGACAACTAAGCCACAGCTAGTATCATAAATAAAAGCAGGTTCAACTCGCTGGCCATCATGGCCTTCCCGAGCAGGCTGGTGCAACTATCCCCACAGCACCAAATAATGTTCGCTGCATCTACATCCCAGGTTACTGCAATACTCTGGCCGATGCACTACCCGTTTTAACTTTGCGTCATTCTTTTCACAGGGAACTGGAACCGACCCGACCATGTTATCCCACATTGGTCGTAGCTAACCTCGGATTAAAACAACACCTTCACAATGCTACCTGCCTTGTTAATCTATCATTTTCTCACAACACCCTGAAGGCCTACCGTACTGCCTGGAAAATCTATAACAGGTTCCTAGCCTCAAACCCTAGGGCAGTATCAGGAGATTTCCATCACATCCTGGCCTCCAGATCATCTTGCCACACACAGTTGGCATTTTCACGCAATACCATAAGACTACTTAGCTGGCATCCAGCATTTCATCTCCTTACAAAATCCTACCAAACCACCTTTGGTTGCCACCCATGTGGTCAAGAATATCCTGCGCGGTAGTCACAGACAACTCCAAATCAATAGTAAACGTCTACCTGCGACCAGCGCCATATTCCGAGACATGTCTACCATCCTGTCACCTTCCCATTTGGGTTCATTTCAGCCAGGTCGTTCACGCAGCCATCTCCCTGGCTTTCTGTGATTTCTTACGCCCCAGTGAATTCACAGTCACCGGGCCCAGTAAGATGTTACGTAGACGCCACCTGACACGCCACCAAAATTACTTCATCCGGCACCTCATGGTGTCCGAAACACAACAGTCTGGCCCCGGTGTAGATATCATATTTCCCAGACGCGCAACGCCTTCCTGCCCCGTGGCCATTCTAGACCAGTTATTAGCTCATCTGCCCCTACCTATTAGCTCATTTACCTCTCGGAGGACAGCCAATACTACCGCTCCCTACTAGCCCTCTAAGTAGCAACCAGTTCACTAGACAGGTTAGGAATCTTTTGCCCAACTTAAGCCTTGACCCCAGCCAAATTTTCTGGAAATTCATTTCGCATTGGAGTAGCATCAGCAGCCTCACGAAACGGGGTCCCGGACCACGTCCCCAAGAAAATGAGCAGGTGGAAATTCACTTGCTTCGCTCGATACATTCCCAATCCACAAGCAGAAATGTCACGAGCCTTTGGCAAGCTTGCCCCGTAGTATGTCAGTAAACTTAATCAAATCATTACCTCCCTAACCAAGTCTTTTTGCGCCCTTCTCTGGCATACCACCCAGCAGATCTGGGTTTACCATACAGCAGGCCAGGGCACACTTCAGGACTATTTTATGTTGTTAGTCTTGTGACGTGCTTCATATCTCTCAGGGCGGAGGGCTCTGACCATAAATAGGAAGGCCTGTTTACTGGCCTGAAATTATGGGAGGAGCCCGGAGGGTATTTAACCAGACCACCCAGGATGGTCTGTGTCGGTTCCAGTGCGCGGTACCCACCCACCCATTCCCCTTCTTAGGGTACTTCTCTTCAAACAATTTCTCTACTTTCTTAAGGTATGCGCCCTTCTCTGGCATACCACCCAGCAGATCTGGGTTTACCATACAGCAGGCCAGGGCACACTTCAGGTCTATTTTATGTTGTTAGTCTTGTTAGTCTTGTGACGTGTTTATGTGCTTCATATCTCTCAGGACGGAGGGCTCCGACTAATATTAATATATATATATATATATATATATATATATATATATATATATATATATATATATATATATATATATATATATATATATATATATATATATATATAGCTAAGCCTATACCTGACTGTAAGCCATTCCTGGTGTACTGTTTTCAGTAAACTTCAGGCATTGTTTTGCTAATCTAATGGTACAGTATGTCTGGAAGGCCACCAAGGAGAGGCAAACGCTCACAAGCCTCTAAAAGAGGGCAAGCAGGCTCTGTGTCTACAGCCAACAGTGCTGGCCGTGGGGCACGCTTGTCCTTTTTTTCGGTAGCTGGCTGTGTTGAGCTACAACATGCAGAAGAGTTGGTAGAGTGGATAACCAAGCCGTCCTCATCCTCCTCATCCTCTGTCACCCAGGCTCAGGGTACTTTGTCTGCCAATGCAGCTGCCAAAGCAGTCTCTTCCATCGGCCCAATGTCATCAGTCACTCCTTCCCTAGCCCCACCATCATGCCCTGAGGAGTCCCCTGAACTGTTCGACCACAGTGTAGGGTACATGCTGCTGGAGGATGCACAGCGTTTTGAAGGCTCTGATGATGGTACTCAGGTTGAGGATGAAGGCAGTAACGTGAGCCCAGAGAGAAGGGGTGCCCAAGAAGGACAATAAACTTGCAGTCATGTTTCCCCAGCTGCAGCATACTGCCAGGTTTGCTCCAGTGGCGAGGAGGGAGGGGATGATGAGGTCACTGACTCTACGTGGGTGCCAGATAGAAGAGAGGAGGGGGAGGAGGAGGCACATCTCCAATGAGGCAGGTTGCCTTCCAGCTTAAGGGAAGGCAACGGACTGCATCATACCGCAGAGCTCCGCATGCGCAGGGCGCTGCTGACTCTGTGTGTATTTCCAAAAGTTCTTTGGTCTGGGCCTTTTTTTTTAAACGAGTGCATCAGATCCCACTGCTGCTATTTGCAACATATGCTGGAGCGTATCAAGCGTGGCCAAAACAGCAGCCACTTGGGCACAACATGCTTGAGCAGACATATGTCGAGCTCCCATGCAGTCCGTTGGCAACAGTACTTAAAAGACCCACACCAAAGAACAAGGCGGACCTCTCCTTGCTCCTCATCAGCTGGGATCTCCAACCCCACTATAACTTCAGTCCTCTCAGAGGAATTTCCCTACCCCAGTTGCTAAACTGGCGAAAGAAATTCAGTCCCAGCCATCCACATGCTCAGCGGCTGAATTCTAGTTTGGCTAAATTGCTAGCACTCCAACTGCTGCCTTTTCAGCTGGTAGACCCTGCCCCCTTTCGAGAATTTGTGGAATGTGTGGTACCTCAGTGGCAGGTTCCCAAACGCCAATTTTTTTCTTGGAAGGCTCTCTATTGACATGTGGAAGGCAATGTCTTGGCCTCGTTGGACAGGGCGGTCAGCAGTAAGGTGCATATTACCGCTGACTCATGGTCCAGCAGGCATGGATAGGGACATTACCTTTTTCACGGCGCACTGGGTAACCCTGCTGGCAGCTGGGAAGGATGCAGGACAGGGTGCAGTATTGTTGGAGCTTGTTCCGCCACCACGCCTCCAAAATGCTGGTTGTGGTGATTCTGCCACACCTCTCTTCTCCACCCCCTCTTCTTCTTCTTCCTCTATGGCCTCTTCCTGTGCAGATTTGTCCTCGGAACCAGTGGTGCTCCGTAGGCATTCTAGGGGCTTTACAAGCACTCAGGCAAAAAGATGCCATGCGGTGCTTGAGTTGGTCTGCTTAGGGGACAGGAGCCACACTGGGGCAGAGATTCTGGCAGCTCTGCAGGGGCAGGCTCAGAGGTGGTTGACGCCATGCCAGCTTCAGCCAGGAATGATGGTTTGTGACAGTGGCACCAACCTCCTCTCCTCCCTCCGGCAGGGACACTTCACCCATGTTCCCTGTTTGGCTCATGTCCTTAATTTGGTGGTTCAGGGGTTCTTGTGCAGGTACCCGGGCTTACAGGATCTCCTGAGGCAGGCCAGGAAAGTCTGGGCATTTCCGCCGGTCATATAATGCCAGTGCTCGGCTGGCTGGCCTCCAAAAGGAATGCAACCTGCCCAAGAACTGCCTCGTCTGTGACATGCCCACCAGGTGGAACTCAACATTGGCAATGCTGCAGCGGCTGCACACACAGCAGAGCGCCATCAATGACTACCTATGCGAGTATGGCACCAGGAAAGGGTCAGGGGAGCTTGGCTTTTTTTCGCCACGCCAGTGGCTCATGATCAAGGATGTATGCACTGTCCTGCCACCATTTAAGGAGGGCACGAGGATGGTGACAGTGCATGCATCAGTGATACTGTCCCTCTTGTCTACCTGTTGGAGCACACGCTGCATGGAATAATGGACAGGGCACTTGAGGCAGAACAGAGGGAGGAAGATTAGGACTTCCTTACCTCTCAAGGCACCCTTTATCCAGACAGTATTCCTGCAGGCCAGCCTATCACACAGGAAGAGGAGGAGGAGGAGGAGGAGGATTGTGTCAGCATGGAGGTGGAGTCTGGCACTCAGCATCAGCAGCAGTCTTCACGGGATCGTTTTCAGGCCCCAGAAACCCATGGACTTGTACGTGGCTGGCAGGAGGTGGCTGCGGATCATGTCGTCCTTAGTGACCCAGAGGACTCTGGACCGAATGCCTCAGCAAACCTACGCTGCATGGCCAACCTGAAGCCTGTGAAAGGACCCTCGGATTTGTGGTATCAAGGAGAAGGATCAGTACTGGCTGGCAACCCTTCTTGATCCACGTTACAAGGGTAAGGTGGCAGAACTTATCCAGCCGTCGCAGAGGGAGCAGAGGATGAAACATCTTCGGGAGGCCTTGCAGAAAGGCTTGTACAATGTGTTTCCAGGGCCTGGGAGGTTACATTTTCCTGGTCCTCCTGGACAACGTGTTGCTGAGGCTTCATCAGTCACAGAAGGAGCGGTGGAGAAGGTGGCTGTCTGACCGACGCGTTCAGACAATTTTTTTAGTCCGCAGCCCCAAGGCCTCATCGGTTCCAGCAACCATCGCCAGCGTCTGTTGTACATGGTGCAGGAATACCTAGGTGCAAGATAAAGCTGGCCATACACCATACAATTTTCCTGTTCAATTTTCTTTAGATTTACCTTCAACTATGTAGTAAAAGGGCCTGCCTGATTGCATCCAAAGTGAAAGTGTTTAGGTTTGACCTCCTATTATATGGTTTTGGTAAATCTAAAGGAAAGTTGAACAGGAAAATTGAATAGTGTATGGCCAGCCTCAGACTTGGAGATCTTTCCAACCGAAAATCCACTGGGTTAATGGGTCTTAAGGATGGATCACTGGCCAGAGCTTGCACAGTATGCAATTGAGCTACTGGCCTGTCCTGCATCCAGCGTTCTTTCGGAATGCACATTCAGTGCCGCTGGAGGCTTTGTAACGGATCACAGAATGCGCCTGTCCACCGACTCGGTTGATCGGCTCAGCTTCATAAAAATGAATCAGTCTTGGATCACCAGCTACCAAGCACCTGATGCTGATGTAACCGACTAATTTTTTTATGAATGTGAGATCCCTTGAAGACTGCCTATGCTGATGCTGAGTGACTATCCTGTTATGCTGAGGGACTATCCTATTCCTCCTCAATGTTCATGTTGATAGCTTCTAAGAACATTTTTAGTTCTGGGCACCACCACCAGTGGCTAAGGCCCAATTTTTCTGCCCCTGTTTAACAGGGGCATGCAATTACAATTTTTGCTGTAATATTTTGCAGCAGTGCTCGTTCCTCCCCTCAACAAGAGTATCTGTGAGGGCTTACAGTGTTGTGGCACCACCACCACACCACCAAAGGCCCAATTTTTCTGTCCTTGTTAAACAGGTGCATGTAATTACAATTCTTGATATAATATTTCACAGCAGGGCCCGTTCAAGCGCTCAACAAGAGTATCTGTGAGGGGTTGCAGTGTTGTGCCACCACCACCACCTAAGGCCCAATTTTTCTGCCCCTGTTCAACAGGGGCATGTAATTACAATTCTTGATATAATATCTTACAGCAGAGCCCATTCCAGTGCCCAGTAAGAGTAACTGTGAGGGCTTACAGTGTTCTGGTACCATCAACACCTAAGGCCCAATTTTCCACAGAGTGTATAGGGCAGGCCGGATAGTATTTACAGGCTGTCCTCTATTTTCAAAAATCCGACTTACAAACGACTCCTACTTACAAACGGAGGGAGACAACAGGAAGTGAGAGGAAATCTACCCCTAGGAAGGGAAATTGTCTCCTGTAAGAGTTAATATGGGAAAAAGGTGTCTCCTCCACTGATTTATCACCAATCCTTGTTTCCCTTAAAAACCCCAAATTTTCAAAATCCAATTGTCATTGGGACAGAAAGTGAGGTGAAATCTTCTGAACAGGGGCACAGACAGCAAAACAAATGTTTCAGATAAGCCTTCCCTATGTTTTCCAAAAAGCTTTAAAAAAATTTTGCCTGGAGCTACACTTACAAAATGTGCCTGTTCCAAATTTCAAACAGATTCTACATAAGAACAAACTTACAGTCCCTGTCTTGTTTTTACCGCCTGTATACTGCTGTTCAGAGTATATAGGGCCTGGGGGCCCAACGCCTTTTCTTTTTTTTATTTGGGTGCGGGGTTCCCCTTAATATCCATACAAGACCAAACGGCCTGGTAATGGGCTGGGGGGGGTGCCCATGCCGTTTCTCTCACTGATTTTTATCCATATTGCTGGGACCCGACATTACATTAAAGCCTCAAGCAGTTTTAAATTACTTTTATTCCTTTTAGAAATGTCATTGTGTACAGGGACTGTTCTAAGCATGGGAAACACGCGCCACTTTACAGGCATACTATTGATACCCCCCAGGTACGATATTTAAAGGAATATTTTACTTTTATTTTTTCACTTTAAGCATCATTAAAATCACTGCTCCCAAAAAACGTCCGTTTTCAAAATTTTCTTTTCCATTGATACATGTCCCCTGGGGCAGAACCCGGGTCCCCAAACCCTTTTTAGGACAATAACTTGCATATCAGCCTTTAAAATTCACACTTTTGATTTCTCACATTCGAGTCCCATAGACTTTAACGGTATTCGAATGTTCGAACGGTATCTTTCGGTCCGTTCACATGGTCTGGATGCGAACCGAACCGGGGGGTGTTCGGCCCATCCCTAGTATTCATATTTATGGATGAATTCACCAAAGCATATAGTGCAAGGGACTGCCTGAATACTTTCAAATGGTACTGTTTAAAGTTTTGTTCTCCTATTCTCTTGATAGGTAATTGCAGAATGTAAAAGTGTGCTTTAATTTGTACAGTGTGTATTCATATTTTTGCATTATGGCACTTCCAATAGTGTAAGTAAGCAGGGGCTGGCCAAAGTAATCCACATTATTTATGCATTCATTTCTCAATGAAGTGGAGACGGTTACCTGTCCAAAGTACCCCCCCCCCCTAAAATTTTTACAATGGGCCATCAGAGCGGGTGAGGAATCTGATAAATGGACCTTATTATACTTTTGTCTTTAAATACTCGTTTCAATAAATGTTATACTTATGTTGGCCAAGAATGTTTGTGTCTAATCTGCTTGCAATGTTATGTGCAAAAGTAACATTTTTTTTTCTTGTTTGACTCCACAGTTTCCTTCAAACCCACAGGAATGGCAGACCGTGGCCTCCCAGTTTGCCCAGCAGTGGGACTTCCCCAACTGCGGTAGGGCAATAGATGGGAAACACGTCCCCATCATCCCACCCCCCAACTCGGGGTCATACTATCATAATTATAAGGGGTATAGTAGTATAGTGTTGTTGGTGGTGGTGTCGGCGACGTACACGTTTTTGTATGTGGACGTGGGGAAAAATGTTGTATAGACGGCTCCAGAATGGCAGATTGAAGTTGCCACCTCCGGAGGATAACGTGGTGGGACTCCCGTTCGTTTTCATAGCGGATGAAACATTTGCGCTGGGGGACCATCTTCTACGGCCATTCCCGATGAGGACCCTCACCCTGAACCAGAGGGTTTTTAATTACTGGCTGGCCAGAGCCAGAAGAGTGGTGGAGAATGCCTTTGGAATAATGGCCAGCCGGTTCTGACTATTCCTCACAACTATTAATATGGCGGAATATAAACTCAATCACATAATTCTAACATAACTTTTTGTGCAAAAATGCAGCAAACTATGTGGCCTCAGTTGGCACTGAGGCCGGCTTACCGGATCCAACAACTCTGACGGCTCTTGAACCTGGCCGTCCTGGCTCCCCCCCCCCCCCAAAGCGCCCGCGAAGTACGCCAAAAGTATCTAGAGTACTTTGCGGGTGGGGGGGGGGCATTGATATGCCAGAGAATGTCTAAACATGTTTTAAATTATTTGTTTTATTATAAACTGAGCTAACTCATTTCATTTGATTTACTGCTTGTGTTTCTTTTAGCTGTCTCCTAAGTTCTTCAATGGCCTTTTTTTTGGCCATTTTCTTCAATAGTGCAAACGTAACTTATTTGATACATGAGGTGACAATCTCTTCTTCAGCTAACTATTATGTTGTGCTATGGGTCTGCTACACACACACAATGTTTTTGTTGTTAATGTATTAATGCATTAATGCAAAAAATAGGCATCCTTTTCAGTTCCATGAATTAATTGCTTTGAGTCCCTAAAATGGCCCGATTGGGGCAAATTTTAGAGCACTGTGGGGGTTATTTACTAAAGGCAAATCCACTTTGCACTCCAAGTGCACTTGGAGTGCAAAGTGGATTTGCCTTTAGTAAATACCCTCATTGTCACTGTAACTACACCAACTTACTCCAAAAACTGGTATTGAGCATTGAAAGAAGAAGCCACACATCGTTGAGTATAAAACATTTTACTCCAAGCACATTCACATGTGATTTATAAAAGGTTTTTTTAACAAACTAACATCTTTGGTTTTGTAACATTTATGTTTGACAGTAGATATACTGCTCACAATTGGTCTACAAAGTAAAAATACCCCCTATACCTTGTTTCCCACCACTGCGCCTCTGAGTACACACCAACTTATTTAATGAAAAAATTGGTGCAAGTGTCTAACTACAGCTGCCACATTGAAAAATATCTATACCATATAATTTTTATCTATAACGTGTCTAATGTATGTGAATTACACATGCAATAAAAATAGTGGCGCTTCCTAAAAAAGATTACACCCTTACAGTGACTAATTTACTCTACTAGTGAACACCTATTAAAGTGTACATCAATCATACAAAAATATTGTATATATTATAAAAGTGGTGAACACCAAGTGATCAAAAATAAGAACAAGTTGTAACACAGTGCCAACACAGCAAAAAATACAACTAAGATGCATGGAATAAAAATAATATTGAAATTGTTTTGTGTACTTTAGCATATATAAACAAGGATGTGACCCAATGACAGGGAAAAAGTTCATTGAATATTCGTGCCAAAGTCCTCCAAACAAATGTGCGGTATCGTCTTTCCAAAACTTCCACCACACCCGGGTGTTGGGTGAGCCCACTCCCAATGAAAAACTCACTCACCAGCTCATATTGCCCCCACTTGCGTGTAAGGCTGCAAAGCTTAATGGTTGCAAATCACCGGAATTAAACCAACAATTCATCCATCCAAGTGTAAGTGTAACATTCGTTCCATATGTGAATGAGAAAAAAATGCTCCAATAGTGTGATATGTACAACCAGTTTAATAGCACACAACTAAAAACAAGTCTCCAATGGTTAAACTCACACTTTAAATTAAAAAAACTTGCACAGCAAACTTCCACAGCAGTCTGTGTAAACAATGCACAGCACAACAACTTGTAAAACCTCCTGAGGGTTTGCGGTCACGGCGGACCCGGGATATGCAGGCGTATAATTCGATTCACCCGCTCCTCATTTGCCCAGCCGCTTCGACAGGTCTCTTTCCATGGTAGGCTACACCGCGACGCTCGTCTCTCTACACGTCACTCGCTTTCGATGTTTACCACTACACGGCCACGCCCCGACATGTTTCGTCACACCTGTGACTTATTAATGGGATAGGCCGCCCGGAGTGTCCGTCATTATTTATATACCCTCCCATCAACAACTGGCAGGAGATCGCTCAGTACGCTTGCGCCCTATGTGAACGCCGCGCCTGCACACTAATCGTGTCCCCGTGAGCGCAAACCCCTATTGCTCGGGACCGCTGCTTGATAGATGCATGAAGCAAAGGACTGTACTGCTTAGTTATCAACTTTACACTTATTGATATGCACTTCACAAGTATCAAATCAACAACTACTAACAGCATAATACATTACTTCACTAATTCTCAGTTTATATACTGGACCCTAAATGTTAAAAAATACTCCGTGATGGTTGCTACAGCAATATTCCTCAAGAGTAATCAAATATCACCCAGCATCCCCCACTCACAAATGATCATAAAAAATATTATAAAAAATGTGATCATAAAAAATATTAAAAACACTTATTTAAAATTACCAAATTATGCATGTTTATTAAAATCAATATTTAAAATAGGTTACTATTTAAAATAAATTAGCTATTTATCTCCACAAAAAACATTTATGTGTGGTTGGAATATAGTGATCCTAAATAATCTGGACTATTTACTTAATGAGTGGATGGTATCTTATTTGTGTCTTCCAGACGGTATATTCTCGTCTAGGTATATATCACATTCCCCCTAACCCACAAATAATATATAGTGCTATATATACTCTGGCGTGCAGAATCCACTGGGGCTTGCTCCCAACGACCACTGGTAGGTGTCGGTCAGAGACTTATCTTTAACTCCCCCTCAGCGTGAAACTGCATTAATTAAGCCTGTATTCTCTATATTCAGATATTTCCCTCTCTATTTTATAACACTCTATGCCACATCATACAACTGCATATACCCACCCCTCAGTGGGTATTCACCTCTCCACTACCATATGCTTGCCACATATAGAAATCTAAGAACACCTACATATGATTAAACCAAATAGGGTTTCAGACTCCATACAGGCATGCTCTATCTTGTCCAGTAGCACATATACTGCCCCCAAATAAAGTGTCAGTGCTGTGTTACTGTCTTCTAAAAACTCATCTCATCTGTAGGTGGGAGCTACAACACTCAAACAATTGTTATTACAGTAGTTATCAAATTAAAAATCATTTATAAAACAATTCAAATCTAGTTCGATATTGAGTCCTCTAGGGGTCAAACTTTTAAATAGAAATATCCATTCCGTTTCCCTCTGTGATAGATCCCTTATCCTATTGCAGTGATGGCGAACCTTGGCACCCCAGATGTTTTGGAACTACGTTTCCCATGATGCTCATGCACTCTGCAGTGTAGTTGAGCATCATGGGAAATGTAGTTTCAAAACATCTGGAGTGCCAAGGTTCGCCATCACTGTCCTATTGGATCCTCTCCAGGAAGGGTGCACCACATCAATGCCACAAAACTGTAGCAAGGACGGGTCCTGTTGGTGTTTTTCCTTTAAAGTGCAAAGACACGCTGTGATGCTTATATCCATTTTTGATATTAGTCAGATGTTCACTAATACGAATCTTCAATTGTCTCTTGGTTCTCCCCACATAAAATAGACTGCATGGGCACCACATCAGGTAGACTACATGCGTAGTGGTACATGTACTGAACTCCTTGATTTTAAATGTCTCTCCATCTCTATTGGTGACACTTGTAATGCCCCTACTGCTGATTTTACAACATACACATTTCCTACAGCAATAGAACCCCCTAAAATCTAATCTCAGCGATCTTTGGTCCGGTGGGTCCAAGATTTTCTTGACAATTTGGTCGCCTATATTTGGGGCTTTCCTATATATGAATTTAGGTTGTACTGGTAGTATTTCACCCAAGTGCCTATCTTTACATAGGATATACCAGTATTTCCTGAAATAAAACTCAGTTGGTGCTGAGTATCACCTGTTCGAGGTTCTTTCTTCTTCAGACATTGTTCCCTAGGGATTTCCGCCACCTCCTGAATTATTTCCGTAAGCTTCTCATTGCTGTACCCCTTCTGCATAAATTTCTCCTTCAAGACATTTGCTTGCACTAAGTAATCATCCACCTGTGTACAATTCCGACGGATCCGCAATATCTGTCCTTTCGGAATATTCCTTATCCAGGACGGATGATGGCCGCTCCTAATAGATAAATAAATATTGCGGTCCGTCGGTTTAAAGTATACCTTAGTCTTTAATAGATGCATAGATGTTATTAGTTTTGAAATCATTAGAGTCCCTGGTGAATTTCTTCACCTTCTTTTTTTGCGTTTCACGATCTATTTTCTCCAGTTTCTTATTCATGTTATTATTGAACTGCTTCATCTGATTGGACTCCTTGATTGGTTCCAATTTCTCTTGTAACATCCTAATCTTCTCAGTAATTAATCCAATCTACACGTTGCCTAAGGTTCATAAGAACACTCAGCACCCACCTCCTTAACCAATAGTTAATAGCATCGGGTCGGTGACCGCAAGGTTAGGGGAATATTTGGACAAATTTCTTCAGCCCAGTGTAAAGGAAACGAGAGCCTATTTAAAGGATACCTCGGACCTTTTACATTTACTGGAACAATTAAAATTGGATCCATCATCAGTGGCATATCTGGTAACGGCTGATGTAGCCTCCTTATATACAATTATACAGCATGAGGATGCATCTCTGGCCCTAAATTGGGGCATTAAGTAGAAGGGATGACATTCCAGATGTACAAAAGAGCTTTGTGGGACATGCATTGGAATTTTGTATGTCCCACAATTATTTTTGGTTTAATGGGCAGTTCTTCTCTCAGCAGGTTGGCGTGGCGATGGGGGCGAAATATGCCCCCAGTCTCGCCAACCTGTTTATGTCTGAGTGGGAAGATAGACAGGTTTTTAATATCAATAGGCCCCAGCTAATATTTTACCGCAGGTTTATCGATGATATTTTGTTCATTTGGGAGGGATCGAAAGAGTCTGTTGAGGAATTCTTAGAACATTTAAATAAAAACACGAACAATATTAGATTAGAATACCAAGTCAGTGAGAAACCCGTCAACTTCTTGGATGTTACTATAGAGAAAGAGTCCAATGTATTAAAGACTAAGGTATACTTTAAACCGACGGACCGCAATAGTTATTTATCCATTAGGAGTGGCCATCATCCGTCCTGGATAAGGAATATTCCGAAAGGACAGATATTGCGGATCCGTCGGAATTGCACACCGGTGGATGATTACTTAGTGCAAGCAAATGTCTCGAAGGAGAAATTTATGCAAAAGGGGTACAGCAATGAGAAGCTTACGGAAATAATTCAGGAGGTGGCGGAAATCCCTAGGGAACAATGCCTGAATAAGAAAGAACCTTGAACGGGTGATACTCAGCACCAACTGAGTTTTATTTCAGGGTTCCATTGCCAGTATAGGGAAATAGAAAATATTTATAGGAAATACTGGTATATCCTATGTAAAGATAGGCACTTGGGTGAAATACTACCAATACAACCTAAATTCATATATAGGAAAGCCCCAAATATAGGCGACCAAATAGTCAAGAAAATCTTGGAGCCACCAGACCAAAGATCTCTGAGATTAGATTTTAGGGGGTTCTATTGCTGTAGGAAATGTGTATGTTGTAAAACAGTGAGAATCAGCAATAGGGGCATAACAAGTCTCACCAATAGAGATGGAGAGACATTTGAAATCAAGGAGTTCAGTACATGTACCACTACGCATGTAGTCTACCTGATGTACTGTCCATGTGGTCTATTTTATGTGGGGAGAACCAAGAGACAATTGAAGATTCGTATTAGTGAACATCTGACTAATATCAAAAATGGATATAAGCATCACAGCGTGTCTTTGCACTTTAAGGAAAAACACCAACAGGACCCGTCCTTGCTACAGTTTTGTGGCATTGATGTGGTGCACCCTTCTTGGAGAGGATCCAATAGGATAAGGGATCTATCACGGAGGGAAACGGAATGGATATTTCTATTTAAAAGTTTGACCCCTAGAGGACTCAATATCAAACTAGATTTGAATTGTTTTATTAATGATTTTTAATTTGATAACCACTGTAAAAACAATTGTTTTAGTGTTGTAGCTCCCACCTACAGATGAGATAGTTTTTAGAAGACAGTAACACAGCACTGACACTTTATTTGGGGGCAGTATATGTGCTACTGGACAAGATAGAGCATGCCTGTATGGAGTCTGAACCCCTATTTGGTTTAATCATATGTAGGTGTTCTTAGATTTCTATATGTGGCAAGCATATGGTAGTGGAGAGGTGAATACCCGCTAGGGAGTGGGTATATGCAGTCGTATGATGTGGCATCACCTAAGAAGAGTATAGGGTATAGAGTGCAGTTTCAAGCTGAGGGGGAGTTAAAGATAAGTCTCTGACCGACACCTACCAGTGGTCGTTGGGAGCAAGCCCCAGTGGATTCTGCACCCCAGAGTATATATAGCACTATATATTATTTGTGGGTTAGTGTGGATGTGATATATACCTAGACGAGAATATACCGTCTGGAAGACACAAATAATATACCATCCACTCATGAAGTAAATAGTCCAGATTATTTAGGATCACTATATTCCAACCAAACATAAATGTTTTTTGTGGAGATAGGTTACTATTTAAAATAAATTAGCTATTTATTTTAAATATTGATTTTAATAAACATGCATAATTTGGTAATTTTAAATAAGTGTTTTTAATATTTTTTATGATCATATTTTTAATAATTTTTTTTATGATCATTTGTGAGTGGGGGATGCTGGGTGATATTTGATTACTCTTGAGGAATATTGCTGTAGCAACCAGCACGGAGTATTTTTTAACATTTAGGGTCCAGTATATAAAGTGAAGTAATGTATTATGCTGTTAGTAATTGTTGATTTGATACTTGTGAAGTGCATATCAATAAGTGTAAAGTTGATAACTAAGCAGTACAGTCCTTTGCTTCATGCATCTATGGAGCAGCGGTCCCGAGCAATGGGGGTTTGCGCTCACGGGGACACAATTAGTGCGCAGGCGCGGCGTTCACATAGGGCGCAAGTGTACTGAGCGATCTCCTGTCAGTTGTTGATGGGAGGGTATATAAATAATGACGGACACTCCGGGCGGCCTATCCCATGAATAAGTCACAGGTGTGACGAAACATGTCGGGGCGTGGCCGCGTAGTGGTGAACATCGAAAGCGAGTGACGTGTAGAGAGACGAGCGTCGCGGTGTAGCCTACCAAGGAAAGAGACCTGTCGATGCGGCTGGATGAACGAGTAGCCGGTGAATTGAATTATACGCCTGCATATCTCGGGTCCGCCGTGACCGCAAACCCTCGAGGTTTTACAAGTTGTTGTGCTGTGCATTGTTTACACAGAGTGCTGTGGAAGTTTGCTGTGCAAGTTTTTTTAATTTTAAAGTGTGAGTTTAACCATTGGAGACTTGTTTTTAAGTGTGTGCTATTAAACTGGTTGTACATATCACACTATTGGAGCATTTTTTTCTCATTCACATATGGAACGAATTTTACACTTATGCCCCGTACACACGGTCGGATTTTCCGATAGAAAATGTCCGATCAGAGCGTGTTGTCGGAAATTCCGACCGTGTGTGGGCTCCATCGGACATTTTCCATCGGATTTTCCGACACACAAAGTTGGAGAGCAGGAGATAAAATTTTCCGACAACAAAATCCGTTGCACAAAGTTGTCGGAATTTCCGATCGTTCTAAACGCGGTGATGTAAAACACGTACGTCGGGACTATAAATGGGGCAGTGGCCAATAGCTTTCATCTCTTTATTTATTCTGAGCATGCGTGGCCGTCGGATTTGTGTACACACGATCGGAATTTCCGACAAAATTTTATCTCCTGCTCTCCAACTTTGTGTGTCGGAAAATCCGATGGAAAATGTCCGATGGAGCCCACGCACGGTCGGAATTTCCAACAACGCGCTCCGATCGGACATTTTCCATCGGAAAATCCGACCGCGTGTATGGGGAATTACACTTGGATGGATGAATTGTTGGTTTAATTCCGGTGATTTGCAACCATTAAGCTTTGCAGCCTTACACGCAAGTGGGGGCAATATGAGCTGGTGAGTGAGTTTTTCATTGGGAGTGGGCTCACCCAACACCCGGGTGTGGTGGAAGTTTTGGAAAGAAGATACCGCACATTTGTTTGGAGGACTTTGGCACGAATATTCAATGAACTTTTTCCCTGCCATTGGGTCACATCCTTGTTTATATATGCTAAAGTACACAAAATAATTTCAATATTATTTTTATTCCATGCATCTTAGTTGTATTTTTTCAAAATATTTATTAGAATTTTCAAAAATGAAGACATATATCATACATTCGCTGAGTCATATATGCACATTGGTCATATCACATACAGTTAGACCCCTGTGGGGTAGGTATTACCGAAGGAAGAAGTATCACTATCGAAACACAGACAATAAAAGAAAAAAAATAATAAGTGTGAAGGGTTATGTTCCGGCCTGTGGTTTTAACAGATAAACTGAAGGAACAATACCTGTTGCCATAGGAAAGGAGCTAAAGAGAGGATAAATCTCTGGGATAACCAAGGGGCGGCTGTAGGCGGCCACGGGGGTTCCGTCGGCACCCCAAAAGGGAACTCACTGTGACCGTCAAAACCTCCGTTAGCCCCCCCCCTCGCCGCCCTGTAAACATTGCTGAAAAAAAAAAAAACAACCAGCTAAAGAACAGCATTATAGTATTAGCGCCCCTTATATCCGGAACCAACAGGGAATAAGAGTGATACTAAGACCATCTGCCTGTCTTATTCCAACAGGGAATAAGAGTGATGCTAAGACCATCGGACTGTCTGTGGTTCGGAACTTTACGACAGCTGAAAAGCAAGAAAGAAAAGAGTGTAGAAAAGGGAGGGGAGGGGGGGAGAAAGAAGAGAAGAAAGGGAGCCAGCCCGCGGGGAGGCGCCCCGCACCCCCGTGGCAATCAGCTGAGTTGTGGCTGTACCCCCGGAATCAGGGAGATGCCAACGAAACTTGCCCAGGGTTCCCAAGTAGCCTCAAACCTGTCCACTGAGTTGTCGAGAATGCTAGCCAGCTTCTCTTGGGCCATGATCCAGGAAATTTTCCGGATCGTCGCCTTAAGGGATACTTTGGGTTTCTTCCAAGCCTTGGCTATTGTGAGCTTAGCGCCCAGGAAAATAAAATGTATGAGTTTGCTGGCAAGCTTCGGGACCCTGGGCAAATTGTCATTTAGGAGAGCCATCGAAGGTGTTTTCGGTATATGGACCTTGGTGATTTTCTTTATCAGTAGGAAGATCTTATTCCAGAATGTCCTCAATCTTGGGCACTCCCAGAATATATGGACCAGTGTGCCCCTAAGTAAACATCCTCTAAAACAGCCAGGGTCAGCCGAAGGGAACATCTTGGCTAATCTATCAGGAGGTAGATACCACCTGGTAAAAACCTTAAGACTAGACTCTATCATGGAAATGTTCTTAATGCCCCTGTATGCCCTGAAAAAGGTGGTCCTCCATTTATCAAGATCCCACTGCATAGACAGGTCTGACTCCCACGCGAGCATATATGGGGTCTTGGTTGACTGACTGGCTAGTGACTGATATATGACGGAGATGCCTCCCCTCTGCTCAGAAGACCCGCCGCACCATAGTTCGTAAGGCGTGAAAGAGTGGGGGACCAATTTTGCCTCCCCGTTGTGGGCCAGGAAGTGGCGGATTTGGTGAAATCTGAATCTCTCCGAGGTAGGCATCTCCAATTTGCTCACACAAAAGGCCAGGGTAATAGGGCCTGAACTCGTATAGAAGTGTCCGATCCGGTACAACCCCTTATCCAACCACCAACGGAATGCTTTGATGTCTAGACCTGGAACGAAGTCCGGGTTATTAAATATGTGAGCAAGTGGGTGGCAACTGGAGATCAAGCTCCGATTGTTTCTTAGAGAGTCCCACAATTTAAAGGATTGAGAAAGAGTTGGTGAGAGAATCGGGGGGCGTTTTCTAGGAGGGACCCACATTAGGAAGTCTAGGGTGTATGATGGTACAGCCTGTCTCTCTATTTGGATCCAATCTGGTTTTTCTGTCTTCGCATACACTATTGAAAACTGGGCGAGTCTAGCCGCTTGATAGTACCAAAACAGTTGAGGGAGACCTAAGCCCCCCTGAGATCTAGACAAGTATAAGGTATTTTGTTGGAGTCTATGCCCCTTGTCTCCCCAGATAAACTTGATGATTTTCCTTTGGAATGAAGTGAGATGGTCTTTTATAATGCTTATCGGGAGGGCCCTGAAAAGGTAGAGAAGTCTAGGCAGTAAGGTCATTTTAATTGCATGAACTCTACCTAGCCAGGAGATCCCTCCCTTAGCCCACTTGCCTAGGTCTGCCTCCAGTTTGCGGTACACGTGAGGGAAGTTGGCCGAATAGAGTAGCTCTGTTTTCGCGGTGAGCCTGATCCCTAGATAGTCAATAAAAGTGTCGCTCCATTTAAACTCAAAGGCATTCTGGAGGGAGGAGACCACCTGTGGTTTGAGGGAAATGTTCAGTGCGGATGATTTGGAGTAGTTTACCTGTAGGCCCGATATCCGTGAGAACTCCTTTAGGAGTTTGCACAGATTTGGCAGGGAAGTGATAGGAGATGTAATGAATAAGAGCATATCATCGGCGAAGAGCCCGCATTTGTGGATTTGTTCGCCACATTTCACCCCAGAAATATTGGGATCCGATCTGACTGCGATTGCGAGGGTTTCAATCGCAATGGCGAAAATTAAGGGGGATAGAGGGCAGCCCTGTCTAGTCCCTCTTGCTATAGATAGAGGTTTGGAGTAATGGCCTTGTAAGCGGATTATTGCTCTAGGGGTGGAGTATAAGGCTTTTAGTGTCCCAAGAAACCTAGGGCCGAATCCCCATTTCTCCAGTAAGGAGAAAAGATAAGGCCACTCGATAGAATCGAAGGCCTTGTGGAGGTCCAGGGAGAGGAGGAAACCTTCCTGTTTCGGTCCCCCTTCCCAATTCGATTGGAGGATGGAAACAATGTCTATTGCTCTTCTAATTTGGTCTGGTCCCTGTCTCCCTGGTATGAAACCAACCTGGTCTTTGTGTATAAATAGATTAATAAAAGATGAGAGGCGGTTGGCCAGGATTTTGGTGAGGATTTTAAGGTCATTATTAATCAGGGAGATCGGCCTGTAATTTTCAACTTCCTCGTGATTTTTGTTGGGTTTGGGAATGACCGAGATAAATGCAGTATTAAGTTGTGTGTCGAGGGGATTTCCTGTTTTAATGGAATTGAAAAATTTAACCAGGTACGGAGCTAGGATTTCTCCATATTGTTTGTAGTAAGGGACCGAGAGGCCATCTGGCCCTGGGGCCGATCCGGGCTTTAAGCCTTTTATAACCGTCCTTACCTCCTCTACTGAGAAGGCTCCTTCCATTAGATCTCTGCAATCTGTGGAGATCGAGGGGATCTGCAGATTGTCTAGAAAGGCCGTGGTTAAAGGGCCCTTCCCTGATTGTGGGGATTTGTAGAGATTTTCATAGAAGTCATGGAAGGCTGACATTATTTTACTGGGGTTCGCCGTTGGGGGATGACCTGCGATTCTAAGTTTAGGGAAAGAAGAGGAACGGAATCTCGGGGTGAGTTTGGAGGCTAGCATTGAGCCGAATCTGTCCCTTTGGCAATAAAATTTGGCTCCACTCCACCTGATGTGTTTCTCTGCTTTGGCCGTTAAGGTGAGGTTCAGCTCAAGCCTAGTCGCGTCTAACCTTTCTAAAAGGTCCCTATTCGGGTGTTTTTTGTGTTCAGCTTTTAATGTGAGGAATGTTTTTTCAAGTCGTTGAATATCTATTAAGCGCTCCTTTTTGTGTTGAGTCGCGATCCTGATTAGGGTGCCTCTGATGGTTGCCTTGTGGGCAGCCCACAGGGTCTCTGGGGAGATATTGTCTATGTCAGTCAGGGTAAAGTATTCTTTAATGGAGTCTGCTATCTCCTTACAGTATCGGGGGTCAGAGAGCAGGGATTCGTTTAGTCGCCAGTAGGAGCCTCCTTAGTTGTATTTTTTTGCTGTGTTGGCACTGTGTTACAACTTGTTCCTATTTTTGATCACTTGGTGTTCACCACTTTTATAATATATACAATATTTTTGTATGATTGATGTACACTTTAATAGGTGTTCACTAGTAGAGTAAATTAGTCACTGTAAGGGTGTAATCTTTTTTAGGAAGCGCCACTATTTTTATTGCACGTGTGATTCACATACATTAGACATGTTATAGATAAAAATTATATGACAGTAGATATAGCCTTTTTTTTGGCTAAACAGGCATGTTTAAAACCATAACACAACTCAGGAACTTACAAAGTTCAACTTTGATAAAGTGAAGGCCATATGAGACATTAGTATGTCAAAACTGTGTTGATCTTGCCTTCATCTGATGGGGTGATGTCACCTCTGCAAAAGCCAAATTTTGAAGATGCACACAAATTGGGAGTGAAAATGTGCATTTCCCTCCTGATCCCATGCCTAATGTCAACATGTGCTAGCTCCCATCATGGGGGATCAATGGACCTGTTTCGGCGGTCACTTCGAACACTTTCCTCTCATCTACTTTAGTTTGGAGGAAGGGGTTGCACCCACAAAACGCGTACATTGATATCCTGTGATAGCAGATAGTATATGATGACACACTGTGCATCTTCAAAATTTGCCTTTCAAATTACTTTAAAATTTTGGCAAAAATAAAAAATACAATGAGCAACTTTTCAATTTTTGTTGGTTTTAGATTCTGCCTAAAACATCAATGATGTTGTTCATTTTTTTTGGACATCAGTGATATTTTGCTTGTCCATCTCTAAATCCCGATTGCACACCATGATCTCACCAATGAGGATCTGTGCACTTGAACTGTTGAAATGAGTTTCTTTTTCCACAACATCCAAATCACCTAATAAAAAAACTACACCATGTATTATTAATATGCAAGCATACATCTATTACCTGAAGCTGTGGTCTCAGACACTGACCTGTCGTGGTCACTATTTCGCCCACTTCATGAACCTCCCCCTCCACATCTTCTTCGTGATGTGTGGGGATTTCCCATCCTTCATGAGTAGTGGGGTTCCTGGTGTCCTCAGATGTCCCGATTTTTTCCTCCCCTATGTGAATACAAAAAAGGTATACTTAGCACACAGATATTTGAGGCAAGAAATAGTAATATGAAACATTGCTTGGAAGTGTCGTACAATTGTCTGTTTTGACAGAGTTCCAAGCAGAAAACATGTTTTTTTTCCCTTTCCAAAGCTGGAATAATTACCTTTTTTGTTAAAGTTTCACTCATTGGGAGACCCCTAGTATCCACTGGAGCACCTGTGTGGGACACTCTAAAAAGGTTGTTCTGGTGTCCCACACTAGTCCTCCTGCATCTAGATGTGTAAACAGCTGCTGAGGTTCCTCTCCTTACACTGAAACAAGTTTGCATTTCATTCTAGTTACAAACCCATCTAGACAACAATGTACTAAACTTCATTTTAAAAAAATTGGCATGAACAAATGTAGTTAACCTGCATCTGCCAAAAACATTGTATTCGTGGGCGAACGAACGATGTTTACTACGAACGATTACCGTGCCCACAAACCTGAAACTTGCCATTTTAAACTACAACAGTAAAGAAAAGCACATGGAGCAGCACTAAAGTAATAATAGGAATACACGACAAATACTTACTTTTTTGTAGCACTTCCTTGATCCTTCTGTACTGATAGTGCTCCCTCAATTTAAGGTCTGACAAGTGTTTCCTCAATTGCTCCTTGGATCGTCGTACCCCAAAATTCCTGTACAGACTTTTCACAACTTTAGTCATGATCTTGTCCTTTCTCACATTTGGGTTGTTGTACAGTCCATACTCTACAAAGGACATATTTAAGGCCTTATATCTCCTCCTGGATCAGGACGTTTCCTGCTCTGGGCTTTCTTCCTTGTTGCTGCTCTCTGCATGCACCTGCTGTCTCTTCCCCGCCATGTGCTCTTCCACTGCACCGAAAGAGAAGAGGTGGGGAATACACTAGAAAGAAGATCAGGGGCGGAGTTTCACGCATGCGCAGTGTATATAAAGCATAACACGCGTGCGTCATACGCACGGAGGACGGAGTAGCATAAGCGCCGATTGTGCAAACGAAGGTACAATTTTAACTTGGGGCATCAGTGGTTAGTGGCCTATACTGCTTATAGATTGAGGCCTATATTGGGACAAGATTAGGAGAGTTTAGCCTGACATTAGGGTTTGTCTTGTGTTGTGTCTTGCAGAGAAAATGGATAAATTTACTGACCCTGACTTCCTACCAAACTTTATATATAAAGTATAGGGAGCTGCCATGTTTCTGGCAAGTCAAAAACAGAGAATACTCCAACGAGCTAAAGAGGAAGGCAGCGCTGGAGTTGGAAATAGTGAAGCCGGTGACCGGTGGCCTGAGGAGCACATATAATAGGGAGCACAAAAAGGTCCAGGATTCCATGAGATCAGGAGCAGCAGCAGATGACGTATATGTCCCCAGGTTGTGGTACTACGACAAACTGTGTTTTTTGTCAGACCAGAATGAACCCAGGCCATCACTCTCAACCCTTCCTTCCACATCAGATGAGGCTTCAGAAGTCTAACTTGTGCTTTCCACCCAGGAAGAAGATGTGGAGGAGTCCAGCTTGAGCCATCCTTTGTTGAACATATTTCTTGTCAAAAATTGAATGATGTTAACTAGATTCTATTATTGATCACTAATTTATGATTTAACAAAGTGGTTTACATATCAATAGACAATAGTAGCCAAAAATGATTGGGACAAGAATGACAAATGCTGGGGTCAGAAGGATAGTCTTTTATATTTGTTAACATTCAATTTGCAACAGTCATGAGCTCAAAATTGTGTGTGATTGATGACCAAAAAACTAAAACTATGTCCCATCTTCATACACAGGAAAGTCTCAGCCAGGAGGAGGCTGTGGAAAGTGGCAGCCAGGAGGTGGCCGTGGAAAGCAGCCTGACCGAATCCCAGGTTCCTGCCCTCCATCTTCCAACAAAAAGGACCAGGAAGGCGAAGAACCTGGAGGAGTCAGAGACTGTTTTGATTCGGCAGGCTTCTGTGGTCCTCACAACAACCCCTGGTGGCCCCGAGTCATATGGCTGTCTGACAGCCAGTTAACTGGAACAAATGGAGGAGGGCCAAGGTTTCATCTGTAAGGAGGTAATACTTTAGGCCCTAAACAAGGGGATGAGGGGCCAACTCACAACTAAAAGCCACGTTTGTGAGTTGGACCATATTACTCCTCCACCACCTCCAGCAATACCACCACCACCTCCAGCAACATCTCCAACAACACAGTCACCCAACCCACAACAGCAGCCTGGAAGGAAGCGTGGAAGGAAGTGTTGAGAGTGATGGCCTGAGTTTGGTGTGGTCTGGCAAAAGACGTAGGCTGTTGTAAGACCACAGCCTCGGGACAAATATGTCATCTGCTGCTGCTCCCGATCTCTCGGAGTCCTGGACATATTGTGCTCCCTATTAAATGGACTCTTCAGGTTGCCAATTCGGCCTATCAAATAATTGATGTCTGCCATGGGGTACAAAGGCTTCAACAATTCCAACTGTTTCTCCAGCGTTGCCTTCCTCTTTATTTCTTAAGATCCCTAAAAAAAATTTAATTTTTGTTTTGACAAATACTTGACTATGTGTTTTACTTCAAACAGGACAGTTTGTTTGTGAGTAGGCAGGTACATTTCAAAAATACAATGTCAAATTAACAAGGGACAACAAAAACACCAATCAACCTATTTGAGGTAAAAAAAAATACAAGATAACAATGGTGTTGTGGTAACTTGACACACAAAACGACAAAAAATATTCTGGAGATCTGAAGACATTTTAAAAATAAAAAAAGGAGATCACTATAAAAAACAAAAACAAAAAAAAAACAAAGACTATTCATGAGATCACGAAAAATAATAAAGAATCGGTTTGTCAGAACTCTGTGTGAATATCAGCAGCAAAGCAACTTCATTATTCTAACATTATAAAGAAGAAGAGAATGCGCTGCATTGAAAGATTCAAAAATTTACTGCATGACGAATGTGCTATCTCTATTACGAACGCTAGTTTTACAAGACCGAACGCTTCCATCTCGTACTTGATTCTGAGCATGCGTGGACTTTTGTGCGTTGGACTTGTGTACACACGATCGGACTTTCCTTTGTTGTCAGAAAATTTGAGAACCTGCTCTCAAACATTTGTGTGCGGAAATTCCGACAGTAAATGTTCGATGGAGCATACACATGGTCGGGCTTTCCGACAACAAGTTCACATCGAACATATCCCATCAGAAATTCCGATCGTGTATACGCGGCATAACTGTGAGGGCTTACAGTGTTCTGGCACCACCAAAACCAAAGGCCCAAATTTTCTGCCCCTGTTTAAGAGGGCCATGTAATTACAATTTTTGATATAATATTTAACAGCAGGGCCCGTTCCTGCACCCAACAAGAGTAACTGTTAGGGGGTTACAGTGTTCTGGTGCCACCAAAACCAAAGGCCCAATTTTTCTGCCCCACTTTAACAGGGCCATGTAATTACAATGTTTGATATAATATTTAACAGCAGGACCCATTCCTGCACCCACCAAGAGTAACTGTGAGGGGTTACAGTGTTCTGGTGTCACCAAAACCAAAGGCCTAATTTTTCTGCCCCTGTTTAACAGGGCCATCTAATTACAATGTTTGATATAATATTTAACAGCAGGGCCCGACGAGAGTAACTGAGGGGTTACAGTGTTCTGGCACCACCAACACCTAAGGCCCAATTTTTCTGCAGAGTATATAGGGCAGGCCGTATAGTTTATATACTGCTGTTCAGAGTATATAGTGCCTGGGGGCCTGGGGGACTCCCATGCCATTTTTTTTCTAATTTTGGTGTGAGCCTGAAGGGCCTGGTATGGATTTTGGGGGGAGGGGGGGATTCACGTCATTTTTTTTTTTTTGGTCATAGACTGGGGGGGGACCCATGCCGTTTTTTTCAGATTTTTATCTTTATTGCCGAGATCCGACAATACATTACAGCCACGAGCAGTTTTAAATAACATTTTTTCCTTTAGGATGGTCATTTAAAAACTGCTTGTGGCTGTAATGTATTGTCAGTACCATTTGCTGTGGTACGGTTATAAACATGGGAAAGATGCTTACTTTACAGGCAGACTAAGGAGACCCCCGGGGCACGATATTTAAAGGAATTTTTAATTTTTATTGTTTCACTTTAAGCATTATTAAAATCACTGCTCCCAAAAAACAGCCAGTTTTAAAACTTTGTTTGCATTGATACATGTCCCCTGGGGCAGGACTCAGCTCCCCAAAGACTTTTTATGGCAATGACTTGCATATAAGCCTTTAAAATAAGCACTTTTGATTTTTCACATTTGCGTCCCATAGGCTTTAACGGTGTTCGCATGTTCGCTCAAACTTTTTGCCTGTTCGCATGTTATGCTGTTAACCGAACCGGGGGGCCTTGGGCTCATCCATCCCTTATCAGAAGTTTTATCTATGCCAAAATGTCCAGCCAGCACATGATCATGATAGAGTTCCAGTATGGTGACCCGTAGACTCTCAGGTATGAAGATCTTGTCCCTGTACCAGAACAGGCCATCTCTAGCCTCTCTAAATAAGCCAACCCCACGGAGGCTTATTTGATTCCTGAGAATAGATATTCCTGCACAAGAACATTTCCTGGAGACAGGATAATTTCCAGGGATGTCATTTCTTTAGATTCATTGAACATACAAGACAATGCATCAGGTTTCATGTTTTTGGCATGGAAAGAAAATCTGGAAAAGAATAATGCCCACCTGGCTTGATGTGGCCTTAATCTCCTTGCAGTTCTCAGATATTCCAGATTTTTATGATGCTTATAGATTAGGATTGGATGTGCTGCCCCTTCTAACAGGAACCCTCCATTCCTCCAGTGCAGATTTTATTGCCAACAGTTCTCAGTCCCCAACATCATAACTCCTCTATGCTGCTAATAAGAAAGAAAGCAACTGGATGTAACAGGGCTCTGGTCCCCCATCGTTGGGGGAGTATTGCTCCAACAGCAATTTCGGAGGCGTCAACTTCCAGGACGAATGGCACGGTCGAATCAGGATGCTTTAAAACAGAAGCAGAGGTGAACAGCAGTGCAGGTGCAGGTTTAGGAGATATCCAGTGTAGCTACAGGTAAACTTAATTATAGGCTTGCCTGTAGTATAAAGTGGTTGTAAAGAGTTTACAACAACTTTAACTGTGTAATAGGAGCAATGATGGCTGAGACCCCTTTAATGAATGTAGAAGTTAGAAAAACCCACAAAGAGTTGAATCCCTTTATTGTCCATAGGGACTGGCCAATCCAGGATTGCAGTAATTTTTTTTGGGGGGGGCAATTTTAATTTCTTCAATTGAGATAAATAGTCCCAGCAATTAGATACTCTGCTGCTTGAACTCACACTTTTCGGGCTTAGCATACAGGCCATGCTGTGGGAGCTGAGCCAACACACATCTGACATGCTTGCAGTGAGAGTCTATGGAGGATGAAAAGATCGCAATATCATCTAGATAGACGATGATGAACAGATCTAGGCAATCTCGGAAGATATAGTTGATGAAATACTGGAATGTAGCAAAAAGCGTTACACAACCCAAGTGGCATCACAAGATATTCAAAGTGCCCGAATCGAGTGCAAAAAGCCGTCTTCTATTCATTCCCTTCCTTGATGTGGACCAAGTTGTAGGCCCCTCAAAGGTGACGTTTAGTGAAAATGGTAGCAGCTCCAAGTCTTTGAAATAGTTGGGGCACCAGGGGAAGAGGATAGCGATTCTTAGCGGTAAGTTTGTTAAGTTTGCGGTAGTCAATGCAAGGCCGTAAGGTGTGCATAGGTTCCGACATATCAGGTGTGGAAGCTGGCTGTACTGGAAGAGCAGAATTAGAGAAACGGGAATCTTGGTAGCATCCAGGTGGGACGAGATGGACCTGTAGACCTCTCTGTCTCTGTTCCCTCAGGCGCCGGTCAATCTGTATGGACAGGTTCATCTAAAGCAAAAATCTCCCAACTGCTCACTATGGAGAAATAATATGTATATCCTATCACAAGGGAGGACTCTATCAGTGATGAAGGAAAGGTTAGAAGAATTTTTTTCTATAAATGATAATGAATGTGTTTCTACTACTAGTTTATGGTGTACTCATAAAGCATATGCCAGAGGTTTACTAATCCAGATGGCCTCAAGGGATAAAAAAAAGAAGAACGCAGGCAGTGAACAACCTATTAGCTGATATTTCTAAATATGAAAAAAGAACACAAGGCTTCCCCTAATCATACTCCCCTTCTACAAAAACGTAATAATGCAAGAACTGAACTCAGAGCGATACTAATCTCTAGCCATGAGAACAAGGCGGGTAAATATCTAGCTCTCCAAATATGCCATGAACAGAATAAACAGAAAAATTGTAAAATTAGTCCACCATAAATCAGGGAAAACCATATACCACCCACAAAAGATAGCTGACACATTTGCTGAATACTATGAAGATTTATATAACATACAAAATGATAGTACTGTTCACCATCTGCAACCTGCGGACTTAGTTAAATTTTTAGAAAAAGTGAACTTGCCAACTATAGATCAATGTACCTTTGATAAACTTAAGAGGCCAATATCTATAGATGAAATAAAAAAAGCAATTCAGTTTCTCCCAACAAACAAAGCCCCGGGTGCAGATGGTTTATCTAGCGAATATTTTAAAGCATTTAATAAAATATTGTCTCCTTACCTTTATAAATTGTTAAATTACGCTGCAAATAGAGGTATGGCTAGAGAGGTTCCACTACATACTGCACCTCATCCCGGAATATTAATTGATAACTAGGGAAATAAAGGAGGGATTATAACGGTGCCAAAGAAAGAAATAAAGGGAGGATGTTGGCAGATAAAATTACAAAAATACTTTATTAACAAATTTGGCGCATACAAAAAAGACATAAATTGGTTAAAATCGTAGGTGCAGTTTCCACATAGGTTTGTGCAGAATCAATGCAATAGAGTAGGCCTGATGAGGAGGGCCTTCAAAACAAAAGCTCAATTCCTACATGTTTCGCCAAGACATTGGCTTCTTCAGGGAATGATGTGAGCCTGTTGCAGCAATAAAGATCTATACACAGGAACAAAAAAAGCCAAATGAGAAACTGGACAATCAAAGAATACAATAATGGGAAAGCATTACGTAGAGATTGGGATACGTGGCTGGATTATATCCCAAAGGGGGGTGGCCATCTAAAACCCTCACACCCTAGAACATACCTGAATACCAGGCTCCCGGGGCGAGGCCCGGCAAGGAGCACCCCGGCTGAAGGCAGATCAGGCTGCACCGTATCTATGACTGCAGGGGGCATACAAAAGACCTGGCAATCAAAGCAAATAATCAAGCGTTCCCCAAAGAGATACTTGAAGCCATTATAATTACAATTCCTAAGCCAGGAAAAGATCCGACGTCACCTTCTAATTACAGAGCCATTTCATTATTGAATACGGACCTAAAAATGTACTCTAAAGCCTTAGCTATCCGTTTAATAGAAATAACACCCTACCTTATTGGTCCAGGTCAAGTGGAATTTGTCAAAAGTCGTCAAAGTCCCGATAGCACTAGAAAAATGCTTATCTTGATCAATCACATACAACACAAAAGAATGCCTTCTCTGCTACTTGGTTTGGGTGCAGAGAAGGCATTCGATAAGGTCCATTGGAATTACGTTGCAGAAACCCTAAAGAAATTAGGCTTTTCCGGTTTCATTCATGAAGCCATAATGTCCCTTTACAAGATACCATCGGCTAAGGTATTCACGTCAGGAAGTATTTCAAGCAGTTTTAAACTATCTAACGGAACCAGACAAGGTTGCCTCTTATCGCCTATCATTTTTTCATTAATAATCAAACCCCTTGCAGAAACTATCAGAACCAATTCTAAAATGAGTGCTATTAAAATTGGACAAATAGAACATAAACTGGGACTATTCGCAGATGATATCATATTGACACTTTAGTCTCCTGTTACCTCTCTGAACGAAGTCGAGAATACTTTAGAGGCCTTTGGAATAGTATCCTATTATAAAATAAATCCTAGCAAATGTTACGCCTTGCCAATGAATATTCCACCAGATCAAGTTAACGATTTGTGTCAAAACTATATGTATATCTGGGATAAGCCATCTATCTCATATTTAGGGATTCACCTCACTTATCCCACTAAGAAGCTGTATGAGGTCAATTACACTATTTTGCTAAAACAAATCACTCAAGACCTCCAATTCATCCAAAAAAATAACTTATCCTGGATCGGTAGAATATCGGCATTCAAGATGCAAACACTACCAAAAATGTTATATTACTTCTGATCCCTTCCAATTCCATTACCGGTAAAGTTTTTTGGCCAAGTCAATTCGAAATTAAATAACTTGATCTGGGAAGGAAAAAAACCTAGGGTTGCATTCTCGATTATGACCTTGATGAAAGCGAAAGGTGGCATGAATTTTCCTGATGTTCGCTTATACTACTATGCATCATTACTTGATCAGATGAAGCATTGGTTTACTTATTCAAATGATAAGTTATGGTTAAACATTGAACGTGAATTAGTTAACGGTAATGATCTATGTTCTTTAGCTTTCGCTTATTATCTACTCCCTAAAGTGAATATACCTAATTACCTAACATTTAAAGCTACCTTAACAGCCTGGAAGTTTATTTTAACCAAATTGCAAACTATAAATGACCCAGTCCAGGTTCCATTACCAATATGAACTATTGAATATTGCAAGGCAAGACCTAATGTGACTCCCTGGATTAAATAAGGAATACATTTTTTTCATCACCTGCCAGATACTCAAAAGACCCATTTCTCAGGTAAGCTTAATTCCAAACCACACCTTAAGAAGTTTAATCCTAATAGGACCATGGAGATTCCAAAGGTGATCTGGAATTTCTTCACCTCTAGCGAAATCAATAATAAAAGAGGCATATCACTATTTTATAAACTCATCTCCTCCTTTCCCCCAAAGACTTCTAATATGCTTAAATGGGAGAGTGATCTTTCCCAACCATTGTCATGGGAAACATGGTACAAAGTCATAAGAATCAATAACTCAGCATCCTCCAGCATGGAATACTGGGAAAACTCCCAAAAAACACTAAATCGTTGGTGTTTAACACCATACAGACTTTCCAAAATGTTCCCATCTTCATCCTCCCTATGTTGGAGATGTAACACCAAAATAGGTAATTTATTACATACATTATGGGGATGTAAAGCTTTGTCCAGTTTTTGGAAGTCAATTTCCTCATTTATAGCGTCGCTTACAGGAAATCTAATAGCACTCACACCAGCAATGGTCTTATTAGGTCTAAACTTAGATATTTCACAAGGAGAGAGGCGCCTCTAGGTGTAGAAGTTTAAAATCCACTTTAATAAAAAGTAATATACACAGGCAACTCACAAGTGTGAAGTCATCAAACAGCGTGTGATAATAATATCCATCATGTGAACATTAGATCGGTCATCAGCGTATTCCTGCCTGCCGCGTTGAGGCTGTGTGTTCTCCGGACACCGCTTGAGTGTAAAAGCCGGCTGCGGTGGATGCGGACTGGAAGTGAGGCCTGGAACGCAGATGGATGGTAGGCGAGGGGGAATGATGTCACTGGCAAGCGACCCGTTTCCTGAGCGTACGGGCTGCAATGACGTGGCGGCCGCGCTCCATCAAGCTGCAGATGAATGGGACGCTGGGCATTAAATTCTAACAAAGAGGGGGGGGAGTGACCATCTGAAGGATGCTATGATTGGTTCATACCTAATCTAGAGGTTTAGACACAACATTGGATAAAAACAATATACTCGGCCATAAAAACATTGTGAGAAGATCTCATTTAGAATATGTGAAAGAAGAAAAAGAAAGTTCACAAAAGAGGATGCAGAGGAGGACGAACCAGAAAACATCTTAAATGTACTGGAATACCAAACACTATAAAGATCTTCAATTTATCTTCCCACAATCTATCTCATGCAGAAACATCTCTTCTTAGCCATGGACTTAACTTTGCTCCTACAAATAAACCTAATCCCTTTGTTCTCTTCAAAGTCCTCAATAGCTACATACGCAATCTTACCCTTAAAAGGCACTTTCATATCAAACAAGCCAAAGACAGCATTGTTTACGATGATCCCACTACCACTTTTTCCATTGATCCCTCAATAGCCTCATCTGTATCCAGGTCGGATTCTTCCTCTTTTGATATTGATGACCTCAATATATCAAACAGCGATGATCAGGTGATGAAACTACTCACACAGCACCTTGTCTTATCCCCGCCCATCATTCATTCTTCACTTAAACCTAAGTCAATTTTCTTTCCCACACAGTCTAAGGGTCCATACATCGAAAGTTTTTACAGAGTCGTTTATGCAGACCTGCTCAAATTATGCGCCTCCACTTCTACTTCTTAATGTAACAATCTACAACACTCTGAAATCAAGGCCCTAGATCATCTTATCCACGCAAAAGACTTGATAATAAAATCAGCAGATAAAGGAGGCGGTATAGTACTCCAGAATAGGGTGGACTATTTGAGAGAGTCTTATGCCGCGTACACACGGTCGGACTTTGCAGCTACAAAAGTCGGACAGTCTGTCCGACATACTTCCGGCGTACCTTCGGCGGACTTGGGGCAGACTTTCTTACGAACGGACTTGCCCACACACGACCACACAAAAGTACGCCAGTTTAGTACGCTGTGACGTACACCAAGTCCGACGAGACTATAAAACGGAAGTTCAATAGCCCGTACGACACCCTTTGGGCTCCTTCTGCTAATCTCGTGTTTATCTCGTGTTAGTAGAAGTTTGGTGAGAGACGATTCGCGCTTGTGAGACTCGTATTTTTCAGTTCGTTTTAACTGTTGTTCAGTCTGTGCTTGTGAGGTTTGTATCTGCTTTTCAGTGCGTTTGGTCAGTTGGCATTGAGAAATCTTTGTTTTATTGGCCGCTCGTTCCTGATTTTCAGGTCGTTCTTCACAGGCCTTGCTGTTCTTCAGTGCGTTCTGTTTAGTGCGTTCTGACCAGCCGACCGTTTTGAAGCCATGTTACCTGTACGTACTCGTCGTAGAGCTCGTGCATTGTATGTGCTTGGTGCTGTAGTTTATTCTTCAGCCCAAGACCAGTCCATGAACAGGGCGAGGAGGAGTTCATGGACCAAGAATTGGTTGCTTCAGCGTGACCAGTTCTGTCACATGCCTTTGCTCCGTGAGATCCGTGAGAATAATCCTGAGGATTTCAGGAACTTTCTCCGGATGACGGACCCCGTTTTTGATCGTTTGGTGGCTTTGCTGACCCCCTATATCAGCAGGCAGGATACCTGCATGAGGCAAGCCATCACTCCGGAGCAGAGGCTGGTCGCTACCTTGCGGTATTTGGCCACAGGGAGAAGCCTGCAGGACCTTAAGTTCTCGACAGGCATCTCCCCCCAGGCTCTGGGGATCATTATCCCAGAGACCTGTTCTGCCATCATACAGGTCCTGCAGAAGGACTATATTAAGGTAAGCTATTTTTATTTTATTAGCATCACATGTTCTTTTATGTAATCTTTGATAATGTAATGTATTTCTTGCTTCAAACACTACTTCCCATCATTGCAATATAGTGTGAATGTCCCCTTTTTATCCTCACACATGCTGGGATTTTTTCCTGTTATTTTTTGTCATGCATGTATAGTTTCCTTCAATAACCTTCCCAGCATGAAGTGATGGGAACATATCCACCTAGTCTACTCATTTTGAATGTATTTTGTTGGAGTGTATTTAGTGTGCTTATAATTAGCAATTAGCTAGATTTCACAACCCCCCCCCCCACCTGAACTCACTCCAAATAGTGTGCTGCTAATTAGCAATTAGCTAGATTTCACAACCCCCCCACCCCCCCCACCTGAACTCACTCCAAATAGTGTGCTGCTAATTAGCAATTAGCTAGATTTCACAACCCCCCCACCCCCCCCCACCTGAACTCACTCCAAATAGTGTGCTGCTAATTAGCAATTAGCTAGATTTCACAACCCCCCCACCCCCACCCTCGTTAAAATTTGCTTGAATGTTCTGTGGTGTTGATTTGTCTAAAGCAAATCTATGTTGCACTTTGCAAAATGCATGTGCACTCTACAAGTGCATTTGTTCCAGTGCTTTAGTAAATGAGCAGAAGCTCTGCTGATTTCCATCATCAAATCATATGCAAGCCTCAAAGTGTTTTCATTAATTGCCCTTGCATGTGATTGTGTACTGTTTGCAACATGAATGCCTTTTGACATTACCTCATTTACTGTAAGCTGGTTTGCAACTGCACCTGCAGAGTGCGACAACTGCAGTCTTGTAGCCTTTGTTATCCCTAAATTCCTGCGTGTTGTTAAAGTAATTTTTTTTTGGGATTTCACAACCCCCTAAAATGTAATCAATGTTCTATCAGAGGGGGTGAGCAATCTGATAAGTGTGCCTTTTTCCATATTAGTTATTCCAGAAGAATTAAATTATTGAATGTTATACTGATGCTGGGGAATAATGTTTTTAATTGTCTAATTTTCTTGCAATGTTAGCTTCCAAATTAATTGATTTTGGTTTTCTTGTTTGATTCCCCAGTTTCCTTCAACGCCACAGGAATGGCAGACTGTGGCATCCCATTTTGCCAGCCGTTGGGACTTTCCCAATTGTGGAGGGGCTATAGATGGGAAACATGTCCACATTGTGCCACCACCCCATTCGGGGTCATATTATTTTAATTATAAGGGGTTCCACAGTATTGTTTTAATGGCGGTGGTGTCGGCACACTATGATTTTTTATATGTGGACGTGGGGAAGAATGGCCGGATGTCGGATGGAGGAGTATTTGCCCAGACGGAGTTCTGCCAGCGTCTCCAGAGTGGTGGCCTGGGATTGCCACCTGATGAGGATAACGTGGAAGGACTCCCCTTTGTCTTCATTGCCGATGAAGCCTTCGCTCTGAGCAAGCACCTCATGAGGCCATTCCCCCAAAGAACCCTCACCCCGGAGAGGAGGGTTTTTAATTACCGGCTGGCCAGAGCTAGAAGAGTGGTTGAGAATGCGTTTGGAATTCTGGCCAGCCGGTTCCGCCTGTTTCAAACAGCCATTAATTTGGCGGAATACAAACTTAATTTTATAATTTTATCATGCTGCATTCTGCACAACTTTTTAAATAAGCATTCTGCCAATTATATAGGCACAGTTGGGCCTGAGGCCGGACAAATAGAAGCCAACCTTACAGGCCTGGATACTGTCCGTACTGGCTTGGCCCCCCAAAGTTCCCGTCAGGTTAGACAGCAATATGTTGATTATTTTATGGGTAGGGGGGCCATTGCAATGGGCCAGGATATATAATTTTTTGACAATAAAAAAAATATTGCTGAAATCTGGCATTATATTTATTGCTTGCCTTTCTTTTGGGCTGTCTCCTAGGTTATGGTCGAGCAGTTGTAGTGCCAACTGTATTAGAATTTTAAAAATGTCTAAATAAGCTCCATTGCCACTGTAAACAACTTTTTGACAATTATAACCAAACTGATACTGAGCCTTGAAATAACAAACCACACATTTGTTAAAATCCTATAAAAGGAGATGTTTTTATTAATGGTTGGTATGCATTCAGTTCTGCATTTAGTATAAAATGTTCATAGACAAAAATATAATGGTATCTTAATGATGTAGCAAAATATAATTATATTGAAATATTTCTACCTAATCCACAAAAAAATATTTTGGGCTTTTGGATTTTCAAAAACAGGCTTTGTTTTTGGAAAATCAAGTTTTGTTTTTTTTTAAAAGCAAGTTTTTTATTTTTTATTTTTTGTTTTTTAAAATCAATTTTTTAATTTTTTTGGGTTTTTTAACATTAATTTTCTTAATTTTTTTGGTGTTTTAAAATCAATTTTTTTTACTTTTTTTGGTTTTTTAACATTAATTATTTATTCGATTTTTTTGTGTTTTAAAATCAATTTTTTAATTTTTTTTGGTTTTTTAACATTAATTATTTATTCGATTTTTTTGTGTTTTAAAATCAATTTTTTAATTTTTTTTGGTTTTTTAACATTAATTATTTATTCGATTTTTTTGTGTTTTAAAATCAATTTTTTAATTTTTTTTGGTTTTTTAACATTAATTATTTATTCGATTTTTTGTGTTTTAAAATCAATTTTTTAATTTTTTTTGGTTTTTTAACATTAATTTTTTTAATTTTTTTTGGGTTTTTTAAAATCACTTTTTTTTTTTTTTTTGGGTTATTTAAAATCACTTTTTTTTTTTTTTTTGGGGTTTTTTAAAATCACTTTTTTTTTTTTTTTTGGGTTTTTTAAAATCACTTTTTTTTTTTTTTTGGGTTATTTAAAATCACTTTTTTTTTTTTTTTTTGGGGGTTTTTAAAATCACTTTTTTTTTTTTTTTTTGGGTTTTTTAAAATCACTTTTTTTTTTTTTTTGGGTTATTTAAAATCACTTTTTTTTTTTTTTGGGGGGTTTTTTAAAATCACTTTTTTTTTTTTTTTTTGGTGTTTTTTAGAAAATCAATTTTTATTTTTTTGTGGATTTTTGACAGCCCTCCTTTTTGACATTAGGTTAAACAGCCATTTATGTTATGCCAAAAAAACAAAGAGAAGGCCCAGAATGGGGTCAGCAAAACAGGAAATGAAGGACATGATTGATGTTTTGGGGTTTAAAAAAGGGCATTTAGATTCGACCCAAAACATCAATCATGTCCTTCATTTCCTGCTGCATACGATCCAGCCTATTACGCATTTGATCCATGTCTTGATTCCAGGCCATTATTTGACCAATTAGACGTTGGGCACTTTCCGAGGTGAAATAGTCACTTCTTGTTGTTCCTAAAGTGGAATGAAACCAAAAAATGTCTTTACAAATATGCACACATACATAGTTTACCTTACCAGAAATAAAGCTGTTGTCTCAGACACTGACCTGGTGGGGTGGCCATGTAGCCTAATTCCTCCACATCCTCGGGGGTGTCACTGTTGCTTGAATGAAGCACAACCAGATCCCCTAAAATAGAGTAGACAAATTCAATTAAACAAAAGGCAGCCATGCATAGATTAACGTAAGCTGGTGTGTCAGACACTCACCTGGTGGGGTGCCCATGTCGCCCACCTCTCCTTCCTCCACATCGTCAATGGGACTTGGACTGATTGCCCAATCCTGTTTTGCTTGGGGTGGACTGTGTTCTTGTGGTTGGCTGAGTGATTTTTCCCCTATGTGAAACAAAAAATTAGTAATCTAATTAGCACACAGATATTTTAGGACATAATAATTTTCCAACATTTGTAGTGAAGTGGTTTGTGTAGAGTTCCTATTTTAGTTCAATATTTAAAATTATAAAGACATACCGGATAGATAGATATCAATATCTCAAAATATAGTTAATAATCTTTTGATCTCTCTCTATATCTGTAACAAAATCTCTAAATATCTAACTAAATGTAAATCCCAAAAATTAAGAGAATTTCAAATAGATATATATATATATATATATATATATATATATATATATATATATATATATATATTTATATTTATATTTATATTTATATTTATATTTTTATATATTTATATTTATATATTTATATTTATATATATATTTTTATATTTATATATTTATAGATAGATATATATATATATATATATATATATATATATATATATATATATATATATATATATATATATAGATATATAGATATATATAGAGATATATATATATATATATAGAGATATATATATATATATAGATATATATAGATATATATAGATATATATATATATAGATATATAGATATATATATATATATCTAGATATATATCTAGATATATATATATACATATATATATATAGATATATATAGATATATATAGATATATATATATACATATATATATAGATATATACATATATATATATACATATATATATAGATATATACATATATATATATATAGATATATACATATATATATATATATACATATATACATATATATATATACATATATATATATATATATATACATATATATATACATATATATATATATATATATATATATACATATATATATATACATATATATATATACATATATAGATAGATAGATAGATAGATATAGATATATATATATAGATAGATATAGATATGGATATGTAACGAGGTTTCTTCAAAGATCGTTTAGAACGATGAACAAAAATCGTATAGGAAGGAAAAGCACATGGAGCAGTATACAAGGTAATAAACACAAGAGAAAAACACGACAAGTACTTACTTTTTTTAAGAACTTTCCGGATACGTCGGTATTGATCCGGCTCCCTGAGTTTCAGGTCAGACCATCTTTTGCGCAATTGATCCTTGGAGCGCTGGACCCCAAATGATGCCTGCAAAGTCTCCACGACCTTCGCCATTATTTTGGCCTTGCGCAAATTTGGCCGTGCGTACGGCCCATAATTGCCATCATAGTCGTCTTTGCGAAGAATGGCCACCATCTCCACCATCTCTTTGAAACTCATATTAGAGGCCTTAAATCTAGGCCTCACAGATTTGGTTGACGTTCCAGACGTTCCAGCCTGCGGGCTGTCTCCACTACCTGAGGTCGTCAACATTTCAGGTGTCTCCGCCATTCTTTAACTCCACTACGCGCCGTAACAAAAAAGGGGCGGAGAACATGAGTTCATTTCGAACGTCAGGGGCGGGCGACGCAGGCGGAGTTTCACACATGCGTAGTGTATAAAGGAGGGCCTTTCGCGCGTGTCGTACGTACGTTCTGTGCGTCAAATTAGGGGGCGGAGAACATGAGTTCATTTCGAACGTCAGGGGCGGGCGACGCAGGCGGAGTTTCACACATGCGTAGTGTATAAAGGAGGGCCTTTCGCGCGTGTCGTACGTACGTTCTGTGCGTCAAATTAGGGGGCGGAGAACATGAGTTCATTTCGAACGTCAGGGGCGGGCGACGCAGGCGGAGTTTCACACATGCGTAGTGTATAAAGGAGGGCCTTTCGCGCGTGTCGTACGTACGTTCTGTGCGTAGGCGATAGTGGACCAGGACGTTCCAAAACGAAGGTAATTTGAGATATATATTTTTTTTGGGGGGGGTTTATGGTCATGACTTTGTAGCAAGCGGCCTATATGGCTTGATAGATTGATGAGGCCTACATAGGGAGATGATGAGGGGTTAGCAGAAACATATAATAAGTTTTTTTGGTCTTGTGACTTTCTCTTTTCCAGATATAATGAATCCCCTATTGAAGGATCCAGAGTTCCTTACTTCTTTTATTTCAAAGTATCGAGAGATGAGGAATTTGTGGGAGGTGAAACACCCTCAGTATTATAACAAGCATGTGAGGAAGTCAACGCTGGAGAGACTTCTGTCCTTTGTCCAGGAGACCATCCCGGGAGCAACAATGGAGACAGTGTACAAGAAAATTGGGGTCTTGAGGAACATGTATAAAAGGGAGCATAGGAAGATCCAGGAATCAAGGAGATCAGGAGCATCAGCAGATGATGTTTATGTACCCAGGCTGTGGTACTACAATCAACTCCGTTTTCTTGATGACCAGAATGAAGCCAGGGCATCACTTTCAACCCTTCCCTCCACCCTTCCCTCCACCCTTCCCTCCACCCCAGCAGAGGCTGATGAGGAGCAAGCTGGGTCTTCCATCCTGGATGAACCGGATATGACCATCTGGAGTCAGGTAAATTATTTTAACAAATATTTACTGTACTAATATTAATGATGTTAACTGGATGTTATAATTGTCTTAAATAATTTAGCACTCCAAATTGTGTATACATATCAAATGATAGTAGTGACTAAATATGTTTGGCACCTGCTTGAAATAATTAGGGTGTCTGATTAGACTCTTTTATTAAAGAGATGTATTCACATTGAATTTGCTAGTCATGAGAAGCAAACTGTGTGTCATTGATGAACCCAAAAAAAGAAACTAAAACTATTGTCCTTTTTTTATACACAGGATGAGTCCATCCAGGAGGAATGTGGGGAAAGTGGCAGGCAGGAGGAGACCGGGCCCATGGACAGCCTGGAGGAGGCCGGATTCACCATCATCCTGGAGGAGGCTGGGCCCAGTGTCAGGCAGGAGGTGGCTGCTCCCAGTGAGGTGGCTGGGCCAAGTGAGGTGGCTGGGCCAAGTGAGGTGGCTGGGCCCAGTAGGAGCCTCACCCAATCCCAAGTGCCTCCCCTCCACCTTCCCAAAAAAAGGGCCAGGAAGGGGATGGTCACACAGGACGCGTCCCTGCGCCTCATGCAACAGGCCACCCGTTTTTTAACAAGCCCCCCCGAAGCGGAAGAAGCCTATGGCTGCTACTTAGCCAGCAGGCTTCTTCAGATGGATTGGGAGCAGCGCCTCATTTGTGAGCGCCTATTTGGGGAAACAATCCATAAGGGGCTGCAGGGCACGCTAACCAAAAACACCCAACTACATGAGGCAGCCCCCCCCCTCCTCCTCCTCCTCCTCCTCCTCCTCCTCCTGCCACAACTGAAACACCAGAGCCACAGCCTCAAAAGAAGGCTACAGGGAAGGCTACAGGGAAGGCTGCAGGGAAGGCTGCAGGGAAGGCTGCAGGGCAGCGTGGAGGAAAGGCTGCAGGGAAGAGAAGAAAGTGATGACCTGGGTTCAGTCTGGTCTGACAGAAGACGCAGGCTGTTGTAGTACCACAGTCTGGGGACATCTAGATCATCTGCTGGTGCTGTTGATCTCTGGGATTCTTGGACCAGATTGTGCTCCCTCTTATATGGACTCCTCAAGATCCCAATTTTCTTGTACACCGACTTTTTCCAGCGTTGACTTCCTCTTTATTTTATTTTGACCATGAATAAATGGATCTTTTTTGAGTTTAGCAAAAGACTTTTATGTGTTTTCTTTTAAATCATTGATTTTACACACAATGTTAAATTAACAAGGGACAACAATCTCATTGAGTTTTAAAAAAACACACCAAAAATACATTACTAATGTTAAGAATGTTCAAGTGGTAAGTCTTGAAAAAAAAATATATACATAAACAAAAACGGTGCTTTGGGTTAACTTTATCTAAAAATTAAAAAATAATCACTAGAAAAAAAATAAAAAAGAATAATGGGTTCTTTGTGGTAACTTTACAAACATAAAAAAAAAAAAAAAAAAAAGGGAAAAAGTATTATTAGTATGGAAACATTGTTTATAAAAAGCATACTATATCATTCATGAGATCAAAGAGAAAAAGAATTCAGAAATCAGTTTGGGAGAACTCTGATTATGAACAGCAAAACACCTTCGTTCTTTAGAGCATTCGTAAAGAAGAAATAAAATGCGCTGCATTCAACGATCACAGATTTTGCAGCGTGATGAATGTGCTACCTACAATACAAACACTAGTTTTACTAGACCGAGTGCTTCCGTTTAGTTTTTGCTTATGAGCATGCGTCGTTTTTTTGTCCGTAGGACTAGCATACAGACGAGCGGACTTCGGGGTCCGTCGTAGTTACGACGTAAAGATTTGAAGCATGTTTCAAATCTAAAGTACGTCGGATTTGAGGCTAAAAAAGTACGTTGAAAGTCCGAAGCAGCCCACACACGATCGGATTACCAGCCAGCTTTAGTCCGTCAGCGTCCGTTGGACTTTTGTAGACGAAAAGTCCGACCGTGTGTACGCGGCATTATAGACTTCTTTCGGACCATACAACATATATCAAGTTGAAGAAAGATCCCACTACAGACTATGCAAAAGAAGCTGACATACTTATTTCGACCGCTCTTCAAGAAGGTATCATCACAAAAACAGAAAGTTCCTTTTTACAGAAAACCTTTTACCAAGTGCCTTATTTTTATCATTTGCCCAAATTACACAAAAGTTTACAGGATCCCCCAGGCAGACCAATAGTGGCGGCTATGGATAGCGTCACCACCGGTTTTAGCCTCTATATCGACCAATTCCTACAACCTATCGTTTCCCAATTACAGTCTTACATCAGGGATGGCACACATCTTCTAGAATTGCTGTCATCCTACAGATGGGAGCCCACCTATGTGTGGCTCTCGGTAGATGTGTGCTCCCTATATACCTCAATCCCCCATAGCTTTGGACTTGAGGCAATGGAACATTTTCTGTCCAATGACCCCTTGATCAATACACGCCAGGCAAGGTTCATTCTGGAGGCTACAAGTTTCTGCCTGACGCATAACTATTTTACGTTTAACGATGAATACTATCAGAAAATACAAGGTACAGCAATGGGGGCTAATTTTGCTCCCTCATATGCCAATTTGGCTATGGGAAAATAATTATATTCACAAAAATAACCCCTTTGCAGCCGTTACCTTTTTTGGAAGATATATTGATGATCTAATCATCATCTGAGATGGTGCCACTGATCTCATTGCCCCTTTTGTCCAGCATTGTAATGATAACCCCTATGGGTTATCATTCACATCAGTCACTGCCCCGGACTCCATAGCATTTCTTGATCTGGAACTAGGACATGATGGCCATACAATTACATCAAAAAACTACACTAAACCCACAGCAGGTAATTCCTACCTACATTTTGAAAGCTGCCACTTCCCCAAGTGGATTTCCAATATTCTTAAAGGACAATTCTGTTGTCTTCAACAGATGTGTACAAAAGATTCAGATTATGTTGAAATTAGTACTTTAAAAAGCAAGTTCCTCGACAAAAAGTATCCAGAACCCTTAGGTCAAAGAAGCATACAAACATTACCTTCATGGGAAACCCACCAAAACAAAAAAATCTATGCAAGATGGTTCCAGCAGGTTCGTCACTACTTTCCATAATAAATACAAAAGTATGGAAAAGATACTATGTAAACATTGGGGTATTTTACAGCAAGATCCCCACCTAAAAATGTCACTCCCCGCTCGCCCTACAGGCACCTACCGCAGGGCCCCCAACCTAAAACAAAAAATTGATCCCATTAAACCTAAACCCATCTCAGCTTCACCTTCTGTACTCGTATTGATCCCCTTGACAGGCATGTTCTAATGTCGAAAGGCCCTATGTAAGACCTGCAAATTTGTCCAACACGGACAAAAATCTTTTTCGACCAAGGGGAAGACATGCATGCTGAAAGAGTTTTTTAATTGCTCATCTGACTTTGTCGTCTATGGCCTAAGTTGTGCATGTGGCCTAATGTATGTAGGACCCTGAGACAAAGGTTCGGTGAACATAGAACACTCATCAAGGGTGGCATTGACCTCCATAGTGTCCCTAGACATTGCACTATGGCCCATCAGGGTTCCACAGAGGGGCTTAAGGTCTGGGTCATAGAGCAGATCCCTAAGTCTTTACCTGCTGCCGAAAGATTTAAGAAACTCTGTGCCCGTGAGACTTGTTGGATCTACACTTTAGATGTACTCTCACCAGGAGGGACCAACGAGAGTATCAAGAATGCCACCATTCTTTAATCAACCATACCCTTTTTTATCACACCCTCGGTGATCCCCTCCCCACGTGGGGGTGACGGGTAACTGCAGATTAGGGATGAGCTTCGAGTTCGAGTCGAACTCATGTTCGACTCGAACATTGGCTGTTCGCAAGTTCGCCGAACAGCGAACAATTTGGGGTGTTTGCGGCAAATTCGAATGCCGCAGAACACCCTTTAAAAGTCTATGGGAGAAATCAAAAGTGCTAATTTTAAAGGCTTATATGCAAGTTATTGTCATAAAAAGTGTTGGGGGACCCGGGTTCTGCCCCAGGGGACATGGATCAATGCAAAAAAAAGTTTTAAAAACGGCCGTTTTTTCAGGAGCAGTGATTTTAATAATGCTTAAAGTCAAACAATAAAAGTGTAATATCCCTTTAAATTTCGTACCTGGGGGGTGTCTATAGTATGCCTGTAAAGGGGCGCATGTTTCCCGTGTTTAGAACAGTCTGACAGCAAAATGACATTTGGAAGGAAAAAACACATTTAAAACTACCCGCGGCTATTGCATTGCCGACAATACACATAGAAGTTCATTGATAAAAATGGCATGGGAATTCCTCACAGGGAAACCCCGAACCAAAATTTAAAAAAAAAATGACGTGGGAGTCCCCCTAAATTCCATACCAGGCCCTTCAGGTCTGGTATGGATATTAAGGGGAACCCCGGCCAAAATTTATTAAAAAAAATGACGTGGGGTTCCCCCAAAAATCCATACCAGACCCTTATTCGAGCACGCAACCTGGCAGGCCACAGGAAAAGAGCCGTACCAGGCCACATGCCCTCAACATTGGGAGGGTGCTTTGGGGTAGCCCCCCAAAACACCTTGTGCCCATGTTGATGAGGACAAGAGCCTCATCCCCACAACCCTGGCAGGTGATTGTGGGGGTCTGCGGGTGGGGAGCTTATCAGAATCTAGAAGCCCCCCTTAACAAGGGGACCCCCAGATCCCGCCCCCCCCGTGTGAAATGGTAAGGGGGTACTTACCCCTACCATTTCACTAAAAAACTGTCAAAAATGTTAAAAATGACAAGAGACAGTTTTTTACAATTCCTTTATTTAAATGCTTCTTCTTTCTTCTATCTTCCTTCATCTTCTTCTGGTTCTTCTGGCTCTTCTGGTTCTTCCTCTGGCGTTCTCGTCCAGCATCTCCTCCGCGGCGTCTTCTATCTTCTTCTCCTCGGGCCACTCCGCACCCACGGCATGGGGGGAGGCTCCCGCTCTTCTCTTCATCTTCTTCTTCATCCTCTTCTCTTCTTCCTTCTTCTCTTCTTCATTTTCTTCTCCGGGCCGCTCCGCATCCATGCTGGCATGGAGGGAGGCTCCCGCTGTGTGACCGTCAGACGAGGAGACTCCGTCACACAGCGGGAGCCTCCCTCCATGCCAGCATGGGTGCGGAGCGGCCCGGAGAAAAAAAAGAAGAAGAGAAGAAGGAAGAAGAGAAGAGGATGAAGAAGAAGATGAAGAGAAGAGCGGGAGCCTCCCCCCATGCCATGGGTGCGGAGTGGCCCGAGGAGAAGAAGATAGAAGACGCCGCGGAGGAGATGGTGGACGAGAACACCGGAGGAAGAACCAGAAGAGCCAGAAGAACCAGAAGAAGAAGAAGATGAAGGAAGATAAAAGAAAGAAGAAGCATTTAAATAAAGGAATTGTCAAAAACTGTCTCTTGTCATTTTTAACATTTTTGACAGTTTTTTAGTGAAATGGTAGGGGTAAGTACCCCCTTACCATTTCACACAGGGGGGGGCCGGGATCTGGGGGTACCCTTGTTAAAGGGGGCTTCTAGATTCCGATAAGCCCCCCACCCGCAGACCCCCACAACCACCGGCCAGGGTTGTGGGGATAAGGCCATTGTCCTCATCAACATGGGGACAAGGTGTTTTGGGGGGCTACCCCAAAGCACCCTCCCAATGTTGAGGGCATGTGGCCTGGTACGGTTCAGGAGGGAGGGGGGCCGCACTCTCGTCCCCCCCTCTTTTCCTGCGGCCTGCCAGGTTGCATGCTTGGATAAGGGTCTGGTATGGATTTTTGGGGGGACCCCACGCCAGTTTATTTTTTTGCCACGGGGTTCCCCTTAAAATCCATACCAGACCTGAAGGGTCTGGTATGGAATTTAGGGGGAACCCCACGTCATTTTTTTTTTTTAATTTTGGCTGGGGTTCCCCTTAATAACCATACCAGACCTGAAGGGCCTGGTATGGAATTTAGGGGGACTCCCACGTCATTTTTTTTTTTAATTTTGGTTCAGGGTTTCCCTGTGGGGAATTCCCATGCCGTTTTTATCAATGAGCTTCTATGTGTATTGTCGGCAATGCAATAACCGCGGGTAGTTTTAAATGAGTTTTTTCCTTCCAAATGTCATTTTGCTGTCAGACTGTTCTAAACACGGGAAACATGCGCCCCTTTACAGGCATACTATAGACACCCCCCAGGTACAAAATTTAAAGGGATATTACACTTTTATTGTTTGACTTTAAGCATTATTAAAATCACTGCTCCTGAAAAAACGGCCGTTTTTAAAACTTTTTTTTGCATTGATCCATGTCCCCTGGGGCAGGACCCGGGTCCCCAAACACTTTTTATGACAATAACTTGCATATAAGCCTTTAAAATGACTTTTGATTATTCATGTTCGTGTCCTATAGACTTTAACGGTGTTCGCGTGTTCGAGCAAACTTTTTTCCTGTTCGCATGTTCTGGTGCGAACCGAACAGGGGGGTGTTCGGCTCATCCCTACTGCAGATGTACTAACCACACAGCCCTGACAGGTAGCTGTGGGTATGCATTTACATAATTTTTAATTTTAATGTCACTCTCATTTCATTTTTACACATACCATTTTATCCTTTACAATTGGTCACTGTCTTCGTGCACTACTCATTGCACATTGCCGTAAAGCCTTTTCTATCTTCAAGTTCCCAGGAATGCAATATTAAAATTAAATTTAAATTTTTACCTCATTACGTCCCCCCATCTGCCAAAAAGACTATGCAAATTGTTTTTATATTGCTTTTATATTGCTCTTTCATATATTTCAATTTTTTATTATTTTTTGATCACTTATATTTTAGACATATACAACAATTTGTATTGCCCCACCTATGGTTTTTCAATTGTCCTCTGATATCTGGATCAGCGCAGTGTCCAATACTGCTTTTAATATGCCCTTTGTTATTACCATTCTGAGGCATGATACATCTCCTCTTTTACATATTCTAAATGAGATCTTCTCACAATAATGTTTTTATGGCCGAGCATATTGTTTTTATCCAATGTTGTGTCTAAACCTCTAGATTAGGTATGAACCAATCATAGCATCCTTCAGATGGCCACTCCCCCCTTTGTTAGAATTTAATGGCCAGCGTCCCATCCATCTGCAGCTTGATGAAGGAGCATAGCCGCCACGTCATTGCAGCCCGTACGCTCAGGAAACGCGTCGCTTGCCAGTGACGTCATTCCCCCAGCCTACCATCCATCTGCGTTCCAGGCCTCGCTTCCAGTCCGCATCCACCGCAGCTGGCTTTTACACTCAAGCGGTGTCCGGAGAACACACAACGCGGCAGGCAGGAGGATGCCGATGACCGATCTGATGTTCACATGATGGATATTATTATCACACGCTGTTTGATGACTTCACACTTGTGAGTTACCTGTGTACATTACTTTTTTATTAAAGTGGATTTTAAACTTCTACACCTAGAGGCGCCTCTCTCCTTGTGCTTTCTTATAGGTTATTGGAACATGGTTTCAGTTCTCTGCTGAAGGCAGCCATGGGTTTGGATTCATCACCACCAATTCCTCCCCCCTTCCCTTCCTCCCATCCCCTTTCCCTCATCAACATTCAATTTACCTGTTGGTTCATACATGGACTTCCACTAGTCATGGACTTTTCTCTTTGCCCTCCCCTTTCTCTTTTTTTTACTTATTATTGTTTATATAATATATTCCTTTCATGTTATGGTACCCCTATGGTAGTTTTATATTTACTGTTATTCTCCAGACATTTGCGCCTGTACTTGTATAACTAAACTTAGATATTTACCCAATCAATTATAGGACTATATTAGCCAACATTTTATTGGCCGCAAGACTCACCATAACCAGATTATGGAAATCCACTTTAGCTCCTAACCTATCAGATGTCATACTAAAACTCAATTCTATAGCCCATTTTAAACTAATGCTAGCGCATAAAGATAATGCTATAGCTGAATTTCCAAAGTTTGGCTTGCATGGACTTTACATTCTAGAGCTTCAAATTTCATGAAAAATAACAAGAACTACAATATATATATATATATATATATATATATATATATATATATATATCATTCAGTTTAGCTAGATCTGTTCCTGTTATTCTCTTCCTACTGACAGGCAGGCGTTTTTACAGTATTTACAGTTAGTGTACTGTGTGCTTTGCACAGCGTGCACCTAGAGCTACCTGAAGACAATTGCTGTTGTTCTGATCCTAGTAATACCACAGGCAGGCAGCTGCAGTATTTACCGTTAGTGTACTGTGTCCTTTGCACAGTGTGCACCTAAACCTACCTGAAGAAAATTGCTGGTGTTCTTCTGATCCTATTAGTACCACAGGCAGGCAGCTACAGTATTTACAGTTAGTGTACTGTGTCCTCTGCACAGTGTACACCTAAAGCTACTTAAAGACAATTGCTGTTATTCTGATCCTAATAATACCACAGGCAGGCAGCTGCAGTATTTACAGTCAGTGTACTGTGTCCTCTGCACAGTGTGCACCTAAAGCTACCTGAAGAAAATTTGTAGTGTTCTTCTGATCCTATTAATACCACAGGCAGGCATCTGCAGTATTTACAGTTAGTGTACTGTATCCTCTGCACGGTGTGCACCTAAAGCTACCTGAAGACAATTGCTGGTGTTCTCATACTAATACTACAGGCAGGCAGTTGATTCTGCTAGCTGCAGTATCAGTATATATATATACAAATCCCAGCTTTGTGCAGCTACATCTCACTGCAGGTTATTAGTATGTCTGGAAGGCCAACAAGGAGAGGCAGACAGTCACAAGCCAATAAAAGAGGGCAAGCAGGCTCTGTGTCTAGAGGCAACAGTTCTGGTCATGGAAACGGTGCATCCTCATCAGCACGTGGCCGTGGGACACGCTTGTCCTTTTTTTCGGCAGCTGGCCGTATTGAGCCGCAACATGCCGAAGACTTGTAGAGGGGATGACCAAGCCTTCCTCATCCTCTTTCAGCCAGGCTCAGGGTACTTTGTCTGGCAAAGCAGCTGCCAACGCGGCCTCTTCCCTTGGCTCAATGGCATCAGTCACTCCTTCCCTAGCCCCACCATGTCCTCCTGAGTAGTCCCCCGAACTGTTTGACCACAGTGTTGGGTACATGCTCCAGGAGGATGCACAGTTGGGTACATGCTCCAGGAGGATGCCCAGCGTTTTGAAGGCTCCGATGATAATACCAAGCTAGAGGAAGGCAGTAACGTGAGCCCAGAGAGAGGGGGTGCCCAAGAAGGACAGCAATCTGGCAGTTATGTTCCCCCAGCTGCCGCATACTGCCAGGTTTGCTCCAGTGATGAGGAGGGAGGGGATATTGAGGTCACTGACTCCACGTGGGTGCCTGATGGGAGAGAGGAGGAGAAGGAGGCACATCTCCAATGAGGCAGGATGCCCTCCAGGGGCTAGCTTAAGGGCAACACACAACATCACACCGCAGAGCTCCGCATGTGCAGGGCGCTGCTGTCTCTGTGCGTTATTACAAATATTCTTTGGTGTGGGCCTTTTTTGAGACAAGTGCATCAGATTCCAACACTGTTTTTTGCAGCATATGTCTCAAGCGTCAAAACATCACCCGCTTGGGCACCACATGCTTGACCAAACATGTGTCAACCTGCCATGCAGTTCATTGGCAAGCGTACCTAAAAGACTCACACCAAAGAACAAAGCGGACCTCTCTTTGCTCCTCATTAGCTGGGATCTCCAACCTCACTATACCTTCAGTTCTCTCTGAAACCTGCACTGAGAGGAATGAAGGTTTAGAATTAGGTGTGTCACAGCCAAGTACTTGCCGGCAATCTGCTATCGGTACACCGACGTCAGATTGTACCAGGCAAATTTCCCTGCCCCAGCTCCTGCACCACTGAAAGAAGTTCGTTCCCAGCCATCCACATGCCTAGCGGTTGAATTCTAGGTTGGCTAAATTTCTAGCACTTCAACTGCTGCCTTTTCAGTTGGTAGACTTTGCCCCCTTCCGTAAGTTTGTGGAATGTGCAGTTCCTCAGTGGCAGGTTCCCAAACGCCACTTTTTCTCATGGAAGGCGATTCCGGCTCTCCACCGGCATGTGGAAGGCAATGTCTTGGCCTCGCTGGACAGGGCGGTCAGCGGTAAGGTTGCACACGCAGCAGAAGGTCATCAATGAGTACCTATGCGACTATGGCACCAGGACAGGGTCAGGGGAGCTTGGTTTTTTTCCCCCATGCCAGTGGGCTATGATCAGGGATGCATGCATTGTCCTGTCACCATTTGAGGAGGCCATGAGGATGGTGAGCAGTGACAGTGCATGCATCAGTGACACTGTTCCTCTTGTCCACCTGTTGGAGCACACGCTGCGTGGAATAATGGACAGGGCACTTGAGGCAGAACAGAGGGAGGAAGAGGAGGACTTCCTTACCTCTCAAGGCCCCCTTTTATGCAGACAGTGTCCCTGCATGCCCGCCGATCACACAGGAAGAGGACGAGGATGAGGAGAAGGAGGATTGTGTCAGCATGGAGGTGGAGCCTGGCACTCAGCATCAGCAGCAGTCTTCAAGGGATCATTTACAGTCCAAAGAAACCCATGGACTTGTACGTGGCTTGGAGGAGGTGGCTGCGGATCATATTGTCCTTAGTGACCCAGAGGACTCTGGACCGAATGCCTCAACAAACCTACGCTGCATGGCCTCCCTGATCCTGCAAAGCCTGCGGAAGTATCTTCGTATTCGTGGTATCAAGGGGAGGGATGATTACTGGTTGGCAACCCTCCTTGATCCACGTTACAAGGGTAAGGTTGCGGACCTTATCTTGCCATCGCAGAGGATGAAACATCTTTGGGGGGCCTTGCAGAAAGGTTTGTGCAACGCATTTCCAGAGCCTGGGAGGTTACAATTTCCTGGTCCTCCTGGAAAACGTGTTGCTGAGACATCGGTCAGTCACAGAAGGAGTGGTGGAGAAGGTGGCTGCATGACCAATGCGTTCATACAATTTTTTAGTCTGCAGCCCCAAGGATCTGATCGGTTCCAGCAACCATCGCCAGCATCTGATTCACATGGTGTAATATTACCTAGGGGCAAGATCAGACTTGGACACCTTTCCCACCGAAAATCCTCTGGGTTATAGGGTCTTGAGGATGGATCACTGGCCAGAACTTGCACAGTATGCAATTGAGCGACTGGCCTGTCCTGCATCCAGCGTTCTTTCGGAATGCACATTTAGTGCTGCTGGAGGCTTTGTAAGCGATCACAGGGTGCACCTGTCCACCAAATCGGTCGATCGGCTGACCTTCATAAAAATAAATCAGTCTTGGATCACCAGCTACCAAGCACCTGATGCTGATGTAACCGATTTTTTTTTAATGTCAGATCCCTTCAAGACTGCCTATGCTGATGCTGAGTGACTATCCTGTTATGCTGAGTGACAATCCTCTTCCTCCTCAATTTTCATGCTGATAGCTTTTAAGAACATTTTTGGTTCTGGGCACTGCCACCGCCACCAGTGACCAAGGCCCAATTTTTCTGCCCCTGTTTAACAGGGGCGTGTAATTACAATTCTTGATGCAATACTTTGCAGCAGGGCTCATTCCTGCGCCCCCCAAGAGCAACTGTGAGGACTTACAGTGTTGTGGCAACACCACCACCAAAGGCCCAATTTTTCTGACCCTGTATATCAGGTGCATGTAATTACAATTCTTAAACTAATATTTCACAGCAGGGCCCGTTCCAGTGCCCACCAAGAGTAACTGTGAGGACTTACAGTGTTGTGGCACCAGCACCACCACTAAAGGCCCAATTTTTCTACCACTGTTCGACAATGACATGTAATTACAATTCTTGATCTAATATTTCACAGCAGGGCCCATTCCTGCACCCACCAAGAGTAACTGTGAGGACTTACAGTGTTGTGGCAACACCAACACCTAAGGCCCCAATTTCTGCAGAGTATATAGGGCAGGCCCCTACTTTCAAACATCCAACTAACAAACGACTCCTACTTGCAAATGGAGGGAGACAACAGGAAGTGAGATGAAATCTACCGCTAGGAAGGGAAATTCTCTCCTGTAATGCCGCGTACACACGAGCGGACTTTACGGCGGACTTTGCCCGGCGGACTGGATTTCGTCGGACAATTCGATGTGTGTGGGCTCCAGCGGACTTTGTTTTCTCAAAAGTTGGACGGAATTAGATTTGAAACTTGTTTAAAATTTATCCGTTGAAATCGAGTCGAAAAGTCCGCCGTCTGTATGCTAGTTCGACGGACAAAAAGCCACGCTAGGGCAGCTATTGGCTACTGGCTATGAACTTCCTTGTTTTAGTCCGGTCGTACGTCATCACGTACGAATTCGACGGACTTTGGTGGATTGTGTGTAGGCAAGTCCGTTCGTTCACAAAGTCCGTCGGAAAGTACGTCGAAAAGTCCGCCGGGCAAAGTCCGCCGTAAAGTCCGCTCGTGTGTACGCGGCATAAGAGTTAATATGGGAAAAACGTGTCTCCTCTTCACTGATGCTTTATCACCAATCCTTGTTTTACTAAAAACCCCAAATTTTCCAAAAACATTTGTCATTGGGACAGAAAGTGAGGTGAAATCTTCTGAAGAGGTGCACAGACAGCAAAACATATGTTACAGGGGTGATAACCCTTCCCTATGTTTTCCAAAAAGCCTAAAAATAGATTTTTTGGCTGGAGCTACACTTTAAAAATGTACCAGTTCAAAATTACAAACAGATTCTACTTAACAAAAAACCTACAGTCCCTGTCTTGTTTGCACCGCCTGTTTACTGCTGTTCAGAGTATATAGGGCCTGGGGGCCCCACGCCTTTCCTTTTTTTAATTTGTGTGCGGGGTTCCCCTTAATATCCATACAAGACCCAAAGGGTCTGGTAATGGACTGGGGGGGGTACCCATGCCATTTGTCTCACTGATTTTCATCCATATTGCCGGGACCCGACATTACATTAAAGCCACAAGCAGTTTTAAATGACTTTTATTCCTTTACAAATGTCATTTTGTGCAGGAACTGTTCTGAGCACGGGAAACATGCGCCACTTTACAGGCATACTATAGACACCCCCCAGGTATGATATTAAAAGGAATATTTTACTTTTTTTTTCACTTTAAGCATCATTAAAATCACTGCTCCCGAAAAACGGCCTTTTTTAAAACTTTTTTTTGCATTGATTTATGTCCCCTGGGGCAGGACCCGGGTCCCCAAACCCTTTTTAGGACAATAACTTGCATATTAGCCTTTAAAAGTAGCACTTTTGATTTCGAACATTCAAGGCCCATAGACTTTAATGGGGTTTTAAAGTTCGCGCAAACTTTCGGTCCATTCGTAGGTTCTGGTGCGAATCGAACCGGGGGGTGTTCGGCTCATCCCTAAGGTAGATCATATAACTAAGAGATTGAACTGATACGGTAACTTCCTCTCCTTTTTCCTTCCTTTCCTCCTTTCCAATGTTTAGCAACCCTCTGCAGAGATTAAGATCTTTATCTTTGTTCTCCTCCTGAGAGCTCCTCCATCCCACCTCCGCGCATGGCACATCCCCGCATGGGGATGCCCAGGACAGTACCTCACTTACTCCATGCTGTCTTTCCTGGAACTCCAGACTCTCCTCCCGGAAGCATGTGACCCCAGCTTATATGAGAGGTCTGCCCAATGCCAATGCACTCAGGTCTCAAGCCCAACCCCTCTTCCAGAACAATACCTCTGAAAGCAGGGGAGGATCTCTGAGCCAAAGTGTAGGTGGCCACACCCCCCACTACACTAATTACTCCCAGTCCCCAAATCACAACAACCAGGCCTGAGATAAAACACAGGCCTGGCTAAATTTACCTGCTCTGAGGTCCTGTAATAGAGAAATATAACACTAGCACCTACCTGTAAGTAGAGGGTGCTACACAAGGTTTGAGGGATCATCATCAGCATTCAGACTTTATAAAGAATGCAACAAGAAATGTAAGGGTGCAATAAGGACAGCTAAAATAGAACATGGAAGACACATAGCGAAGGAGAGCAAAAAAAATCCCAAGAAATTCTTTAAGAATTTAAAAAAGGGAGGACAGACCATATTGGCCCCATAAAGAATGAGGAAGGACATCTGGTTACAAAGGATGGGGCGAAGGTATTGAATTTATTCTTCTCCTCAGTCTTCACGAGGGAATCGGGGGGCTTCAGTAACCAAAACTGCAGTGTTTATCCTCATGACACATCACAGGAAGCACCTCCAGAGGAAAGAATTGAAATTAGACTTGGGAAACTTAACATTAATAAATCACCGTAACCAGATGGCTTGCACCCGAGGGTATTAGGGGAACTCAGTCAAGTAATTGCAAGTCCATTGTTCCTCATTTGTACTGACAGTCTACTGACTGGAATGGTACCAGCTGATTGGAGAAAAGCCATGTAGCACCAATATTTAAAAAGGGCTCAAAATACATCCCTGGGAATAACAGACCAGTTAGCCTAACATCAATAGTATGTAAACTCTTGGAGGGGATGATAAGGGACTATATTCACGATTTTTTTAATACGAATGTATCATTGGCAGTAATCAGCATGGATTCATGAAGAATCGTTCTTGCCAAACCAATCTGTTAACCTTCTATGAGGAGGTGAGTTGCCATCTAGATAAAAGAAGGCCTGTAGACATGGTGTATCTGGATTTTGCAAAAGCATTTGACACAGTTCCCCATAAACATTTACTGTACAAAATAAGGTCCGTTGGCATGGACCATAGGATGAGTACATGGATTGAAAACTGGTTACAAGGGCGAGTTCAGAGGGTGGTGATAAATGGGGAGTACTCAGAATGGTCAGGGGTGGGTAGTGGGGTCCCCCAGGGTCTGTGCCAGGACCAATCCTATTTAATTTGTTCATAAACAACCTGGAGGATGGGGTAAACAGTTAAATCTCTGTATTTGCGGACGATACTAAGCTAAGCAGGGCAATAACTTCTTCTCCGCAGGATGTGGAAACCTTGTAAAAAGATATGAACTAATTCATGTGGTGGGCAACTACATGGCAAATGAGGTTCAATGTAGAAAAATGTAAAATAATGCATTTGGATGGCAAAAATATGAATGCAATCTATACACTGAGGGGAGAACCTCTGGGGGAATCTAGGATGGAAAAGGACCTGGGAGTCTTAGTAGATGATAGGCTCAGCAATGGCATGCAATGCCAAGCTGCTGCTAACAAAGCAAACAGAATATTGGCATGCATTAAAAAGGGGATCAACTCCAGAGATAAAACGATAATTCTCCCACTCTACAAGACTCTGGTTTGGCCGCACCTAGAGTATGCTGTCCAGTTCTGGGCACCAGTCCTCAGGAAGGATGTACTGGAAATGGATCGAGTACAAAGAAGGGCAACAAAGCTAATAAAGGGTCTGGAGGATATAAGTTATGAGTAAAGGTTGCAAGCACTGAACTTATTCTCTCTGGAGAAGAGACACTTTGAGAGGGGATATGATTTCAATATACAAATACCATACTGGTGACCCCACAATAGGGATAAAACTTTTTCGCAAAAGGGAGTTAACAAGACTCGTGGCCACTCATTAAAATTAGAAGAAAAGAGGTTTAACCGTAAACTATGTAGAGGGTTCATTACTGTCAGAGCGGCAAGGATGTGGAATTCCCTTCCACAGGCAGTGGTTTCAACGGGGGGCATTAATAGTTTCAAGAAACTATTAGATAAGCACCTGAATGACCGCAACATACAGGGATATACAATATAATACTGACATATAATCACAGACATGGGTTGGATGGATTTGTGTCTTTTTTCAAACTCACCTACTATCTACTATCTTAAAACTGAGTGGGAGGGCCACATGACAATGCCTGGTGGGCTGGATTTTGCCTGTGGGCCTTGTGTTTGATATATATGATGTAGAGCATGCTGCAGGCAGATGTGCAAGGTACAGACTGTCTTGTGTCTACAGATACCACCATACCAGGGCTATGCCATGCTCACACTGTAGATTACACAGTGCATTGTGTGACTATACTGAACACAACTATGCAGACTTTACTATACCCACTATACACATCCTATATGAACTTTACACTGTGCTCACATGACATGCAGACTGCATGCAGCACACATCACACACAGTCTTGTGCCCACAGCCCCCCATATACAGGCATCTCAGCCCAGGTAGGAAGGTGCCAGGTATAGGCCCCCTGTGTTCATACTCTGCAGATGCCTCTGTCTAATTGGCTCTTTAGCCCACACTGCATAATAATTGCATATAGAACAGCCCTGTGACCGGTCTCCTACCACCTCCCCCAGCCACCCAGGTTCACTCATAGAGGGTGCAAAACACTCTGTTGCATACCTCCATTCAGAATGATGCAGCCCTGTACAGTGACAGCAGCCATGACAAGGACTCCCAGAGGGGCCCCGTGTGCCTGGCTGGTCTCCGTACTGCTGTGTGCAGGGCTGGGTATCACAGTAATGAGGATCGCACTCTGGAATGTTCCATTGCGACACTTGTCGGAAGTGGGTGGTGCGCGGTATGTGCCTAGTACAAAGCTCCCCGCACAGCAGGTGAAATGCTCCCCCCCCACACACACATGGTATGGTCAGAGATAGGAGCAAGATCGCTCTAGGGGTATCGAAACCTACCCCGGGAAAAAGATTATAATATGCTGGAGGGTACTGACAGCCCCCCCCCCCCCCCTGAAAGGCCCCTCCTGGAGCATGGGGGCAGGTTCCTAGCAGTAGCTAAGAACAGCCAGAACAGTGCAAAACGGCAGTGCGGGGTCCAGGCCCCCCACAGCAGTGGAGCTTCAGAGCCCAGTCGCAAATGCAACTGCTGCAACCCTCGTAGTTCTGCCAATGATTATAGATTTTCTTTAAGCATTTCAAGTAATTTTCTTCTCTCCACTTAATTTATGTATTGGTATGCATTGAAACCTTGAAGAACTATATTCAGTGACAGATGCTGTTTTACAATTGTCAATATAAGCTGGCCATACACATACAGTATACACTTTCTTCCTTCAGTCTGCAGGTTAAATAAAATAAAAAAAAACAATAGATTCCTCCACTGATACTATACAGCGTGGATGGAGGAATCTCCTACTGCAGCTATTGTATATTAACAGCTTGCCCCACTGGCTGTCAACCTGCCTGAACAGTTCAGCTGACAATTTTCTACCCAGCTCCTTCAATTTTTATTAGAGAGATTGCGGGTGGGTGGTGGCTGACAATACATCAAAAACTGATATTTCAGGTTTTAGCACAAACTTTAGATTAAAATTGCTTTTATATCTGCCAAGATTCAGTGCCCGACTTTCCAGGTATACACACCTGCTAAATCAATTACAGTTTCCCTAATGGAAATTATATTGTATTTAATAGTATTATGGATGAATGAAATCGAGAGTTTTTTTAATTTGACATTTTTTGTGAAATCACTGGTGAAGGCAAAATTAATGTGAATTTTAAGGGTTTATTGGGCTTTAAATGCCCCTTGCATTTATGGAAGCTACTTAAAAAAAAACTCTTCCCCATCATTAATGATACTTCATTTTAGATGGCTTACCCTTTAAATGTAATCTTGTTGCCTCAGGTCAATCATTGTTTTTTTCTATAGGTAGGTCACTAATAAAAGGGATAAAGAAACCTCAAGGATAACATAATGCCTTCTTTAGCATGTATTTTTTCAGAGTAGTGTTTTTTATGTTTTGTTAAGTGTTAGCCTAAACAATCACCCCTATTTCAAAGTATAAATAGAGGGGAATTTGCTAAAACTGGATAGTAAAAAATCTGGTGCTGCTCTACATAGAAACTTCCAAGTTTTTTTGTCAAAGCTTAATTGAACAAGCTGACGTTAGAGGCTGACTGACTACCATGTACAGTTACACCAGATTCTGAGTGCTCCAGTTTTAGTAAATCCCCCCCAGTTTTACAAATGGGCAGAGAAAATTGAGTACTGTCCGTGATACTTTTTTTATTTGCACTAACATATCATTTTTCATGGACGAGCTTTCGGGGTGTGTCCCCTTCTTCAAGGTCCAAGCAGTACTGATTCACAAAAGTTTTAGCAGAATGTAAAAATGTTAAAACAATGTTAAAATGTTAGATTGTTTTAACATTTTACCTTCTGCTAAAACTTTTGTAAATCAGTACTGCTTGGACCTTGAAGAAGGGGACACACCCCGAAAGCTCGTCCATGAAAAATGATATGTTAGTGCAAATAAAAAAAGTATCACGGACAGTACTCAATTTTATCTGTCACAATTGTAATAATACGGCTACAATCACCTCAAGTACAAATGGGCAGAACAACTCTGGGTATGCAGGTAAAAGTAACATAGTTCTGTGTATTTAGAAAATGTATCCTTTAGCTTTATATGTCCAGATTGATTCATTTTTTTTCTTTTCATTTGTTTTGTTTTTACCTTTTCCTTACTCAGCACTCAGTTGTTCTTAAAATATAATTTTAAAATACTTTTCTGAGGTATCAGTGTGTACTGATGTAAATTTCTTTTTAAAAAAATTGTTTACAAAAAAAGAAAGGGTTATGCTGCTGTCTTTCCATACTCCTGTGTTTTCTAACAAACATTAGTTCCAATGGGTTGCAGGACTCATCTCCATCCAAGAGGAACAGCCTCGGGCTAGCAGCCAAACCTCAAGGAATTTGCTGCGATGATAAACATCTCTAATGTAATACAGTTTAACCCTGTCTAGTTCATGAGGGCAAGAAAACACAAACAGAAATGTGTTCAAAACATGCCTGTCTCAGGGAGCTTTATAGAAGCTAGCTTCCATGCTGACCTGCCCTAGCAATGACCAAAGACGTTCCCGTTATGCCACAGATGGTAACTCTTGTGGGTCACAATATGGTGTGGCTAAAACTACAGCTGCCTGTAAACTATATCTTTTGATTATTAGTAGTCAAGTTCTTGATCAAAACAAATCTATATTAATAATACCTTAAAGCATTTTCCAAATTTTTCCTATATCATTTGATTTCTTTTTATCTCCAGAGCCATCTGATGTTGCTAACTGTCAACTTAAAATTAATTTATGTATGCAATAGAAATATTTATGTGTTTTACCACATGCACTCTTAAATCAAGGTCATTGGTTATACTGGAACTTTAGAAAAACAGCTGAATTTATAGTTGAAATGTGTATAGGATTTCTGTTTTACCTGCCAAAGGATTGTAATTTCTGCTCCGCTACTCTTTCCATTCCCACAGCCTCGCTCTATTTCTTTCTGGTCCACCTTCCTGCCATTGGTCTGAGGTGATGAGGCTGATTCACTGTATAATGGACAGGATAGAGGAGCAGAGGTGATACAGTAAAATAGAAAGTTCAACAAGAAAAAGAGTGATTACATGCCAGAATGTAGTGGTAGTGTGACAAAGATGTAAATCGCCTTAATAATGTAGTTCAGCGATAACTAGCTTAACCTCCTCTGTGGCATAGCCAATACCCAATTCTATCCAATAAAACTCCCCAGAAATAAGACATGTCACATTTGAGTGGGATTAAATGGCCATAACATTCTTTTTTTTATAAGTAACTGCAAAACAGATTTTTATTCCAATAAAAAAGTATAGGTTTGCAGGTCCTTTAAGGAACACTACTAGTCAGACACAAATGTACAATCACTTAAGTGCAAATTATTGTTACTTGTTAATTATTGAATTACAAACACCCCCTCTCACCCTGTCATGTAGACTTATTTGTCTTTTCTTTTCTTTAGTTCTTGGGCTTGATTTACTGTAAGTGGGCCAGCTTTTGTAAGTGGGCTGTAATTGGGCCTACTTTTGCCATGTAAGTCTTTCTACAGATCTATATTTCAGTTGTGCATTAAACTGTTTGCTAGCATGGGATTCGACTTTAAATATGAAAGTAGAAGTTTTGATTTTGATTAATTTTGCCTATCAGTTGCCTAAGAAATAGCTGAGTTGAATCAAGCTGCTTTAAATTACATTTGTATTTATATTCAAATGTATGGAGAAAAAATGCAAGTTAAATGTAGGCAAAAGATCATGAACTTGAGCCCGAAGAAAAGTTCACAAAGACACAGATATTTCAAGATTCTGCAATAATCTTCAAATATACTTTTATTACAACAGATTTATTGAATAAAGTATAGAAATTATACAAACAATAGTAACAATAAAGATAAATAATATACGTTTGGGTGCCCAGCGGGGAACCCAATAATGTACATACAGAGAAACCTCTGTAGATCATATAGGATAACACTTCAGAGATAAAGGAGAAGTAAAACAATCGATAACAGTAAATAAAGTACCCACTTATGCAGTTAGAACATTATCTGATCAGGTATATGGCTGCCTCATTAGCATCGGTACATAGCCTGCCTAGCTTTGAAAGGGGTCAGGTGTAGCATTTCTGACTAAAAAACGGTCTAAGAAGAAGAACGTTGTGCCTGGCCTAACCGATACAAGTGACCATTGGTCGATATGGGAATGATCAACTTATTCCTAATACATGGGCGAAGATTCAGCTGGTTGACAGCAGGTCAGCCTTTAAAGTGGTGTTCCGGCCGAAACTATACTTTTTAAATAAAAATACCCCTATAATACACAAGCTTAATGTATTCTAGTAAAGTTAGTCTGTAAACTAAGGTCTGTTTTGTTAGTTTATAGCAGTAGTTTGTTATTTTATAAACTTTCAGCAGGCCGTGGCCATCTTAAGTGTGGGCATCTGAAGCCAGACTGTATTTCTTCCTGGATCTCATCCTTGCAGATCTCACACATGCTCAGTGCAGCACAAGCAGTGTAATAGGTTTCAGGTCAGGTTTCCATAGCAACGGCAGTTTCAGAGGAAGTTGCCGTCCCTTCCCAGAAGGCATTGCAAACAGGAAATGATGCCATGGGCCGCGGCCAGGGAGGAGGAAGTGAAAAATGAATACAGCAGATATACAGTAGGTGCTGAGAAAAAAAATAAAAAAATATCCAATTCGTTTACAGTGCACAGTTTAGTGAGGAATGCTGAAGAGTTGTAAAAGTGGGTGGAACTCCACTTTAAAGTGGTGTAAGAGAGGCATGCCCGCTTTACGTGAGTAAGTTGGTGTGTGGGAGTACCCTTGTGTTAAAATTCATTAGGCCCCTTTCACACTGGGGCGGTTTGCAGGCGTTATTGCGCTAAAAATAGCACCTGCAAACCGCCCCTAAACAGCCTCCGCTGTTTGCGTGAAGTGGTGCGCTGGCAGGAGAAGAAAAAATCTCCTGCAAGCCACATCTTTGGAGCGGTGAAGGAGCAGTGTATTCACCGCTCCTAAACCGCTCCTGCCCATTGAAATCAATGGGACAGCGCGGCTATACCGCGGTAATACCGCGGCTATAGCCACGCTATATGAGGGGTTTTAACCCTTTTTCGGCCAGCAGCGGGGGGTTAAAACCACACCGCTAGCAGCCGAATACCATGGTAAAACAGCGCTAAAAATAGCGCTGTTTTACCGCCGACGCCCTCTACCGCCCCAGTGTGAAAGAGGCCTTAGGAAGTTAAATAAAGCAGGTAAAAAGAGCTCTGGTAAACAGTAGGGAGGTAGGGTTGGGGAGGGTAGCTGGTTAGTAGGCAGGGTCCATCAGGGAGGGGTGAGGAGATATTAAGGAAATTAAATGAAGGGGAGGTCAGGATGATAGCAGAATAGGGACCAGAGAAGAGGGAAGAGGGGCCTTTCCTCCTTCACCTCCAGATAATGAATTGCCTTTGCAAAGGTTTAATTTAGTAACTGTTTGTAGTCGTCAGTAGTAGAAATGTTGCCAGTAGGACTAGGTTTTCCTGAATTTATCTGGTGTTTCCCTAGCTTGGTGGACAAGCTTCTCCATTTCGGCTGTTTTATGTATGCGTCGGAACCAATCTGCCATGGTCGGGGTGGCGGTTGAACGCCAGTATATAGGGACACACATCTTGAGTATTCCACTGAGTAGGTAGTGATTTGGGCAACGAGGCGGTGGACCTCCTTCCAAAACTGGTGACTCTTTGGGCACGACCAGCATATGTGTAGAAGGGAGTTCTGCCAGCAGTTGCATTGCCAGCAATTGGGAGAATGTGTGGGGGAAATTTTGTGAAGTCTTAAGGGGGCTCTATACCACCTTGATGGGATTTTAGAAACATTTTCCTGTGCCAAAACATTTACCGTTCCCTTATTAATGTATGTGTAAATGTGGTCCCAATCCTCTCCTGTAAAATCTATGTAAAATTCCTGTTCCCATGTGTTGCTTCAATTATACTTTTAGCGTCTCATATGCTGTTTCAAACATTGCCTCATGCTAAACAGGGATATTGGCGCTTATTTCCTAATACCTTTAGTGGTAAATTTGTTGTTTGACCAGTTGTGTATAGGGATGAGCTGAACACCCCCCGGTTCGGTTTGCAGGAGAACATGCGAACAGGCAAAAAATTTGAGCAAACCCCATTAAAGTCTATGGGACACGAACATGAAAAATCCAAAGTAAAAAAAAATCAAAATAAAATCAAAATTTTAAAGGTTTATATGCAAGTTATTGCATAAAAGTGTTTGGGGACCCAGGTTCTGCCCCAGGGGACATGTATCAATGCAAAAAATGATTTAAAAACAGACTTTTTTTGGGAGCAGTGATTTTAATAATGCTTAGAGTGAAACAATAAAAATGAAATATTCCTTTATATATCGTGTCTAGGGGGGTGTCCTTAGTATGCCTGTAAAGTAGCGCATCTTTCCCATGTTTATAACAGTGCCACAGAAAAATGACATTTCTAAAAGGAAAAAATGTGATTTAAAATTGCTCACAGCTGTAATGTACACCACCAGAAAAGTAGTAGAAACTGTACACACTGTATTAGATACCGTGTTTCACCGCCTGCACTGTATTAGAAACTGTACTACAGGTGCACTGTATTGTGTACTGTGTACACCACCAGAAGTGTAGTAGAAACTGTACACACTGTATTAGATACTGTGTACACCACCAGAAAAGTAGCAATAACTGTACACACTGTATTAGATTCTGTGAACACCGCCTGCACTGTATTAGAAACTGTACAACGGCTGCATTGTATTTTATACTGTGTACACCACAAGTGTAGTAGAAACTGTACACACTGTATTAGATACTGTGACCGCCTGCACTGTATTAGAAACTGTACTACGGCTGCACTGTATTGTGTACTGTGTACACCACCAGAAGTGTAGTAGAAACTGTACACACTGTATTAGATACTGTGTACACCACCAGAAAAGTAGTCGAGGAGCGTTTGTGCGTGAGCACACTCAGTATGTGATGGCGGAGGGAGAGTGAGAGCATCAGCTCGAGCTTCACTCGGATCAATCAATGCTCAGTATCTAACGGCTGATGTCTAAAACTCCAGTGCCTGCTGATGTTTAAGCGCTTGTGAAGCATATTGTCTAAGCGCCTAGCCTAGCTTGTTTTTTCCAAAAGTTTGCTACCTGGTGCCTGTTTTACCTACCGAGCCTAAGATTGCAGGGACCGATTGAGACTGCCTGAGATTGCTGAGATTGCGGAATCTGCTGACGGTAGATAATCCGGTCACCCAGCTCACATGCTGGGCCTGCTGTTACACAATCTGCTATAATCTGCTACACAATCAGCAAGTGTATCCAGTGTATCCTGTATCCCGTGCATCCTGGTATCCAACGCCTGCCGGTTCTCTGTCAGCTGTTGCAGGAAGAGGAGATGCCAAGAGGCTCTAGAGGGTTTAGACGAGCAGTGAGGAGGGTGTGCGGAGCGGGTGTTGGTCCTATCACCCGAAGCGCGCTGCTTACGGTTTCTATCCCGTGCGAGTACCCGCAAGCTACAAGCCCCAAGGTCCGGCTGAGCTACCGAGAGCTGGGGAGACATCACTGTCTTCCATTCCATTAAGTGGAGATTACCAGACTTCATCCGTGAGTTTACCTGTGAGCCCTTTGCTCAAGTCCGCATGCACTATAATTTGTGAGGTTTCTTTATTCTTTAAAAAAAAAAAAAAGGGGGTGGATTTTAAAAGCATAAGATTGATGATGGTTTTGTTTGTTTGAGTTACAAGTAGAAGAGTGAGTACTGGAAGAAAGTGGTTTCTAAGAGCAATATAAAGAACCATTCCTGTTGAACGTGGGGAGATCAGGAAGGGTTTTGTGCTCCTTAAATCGGAAGGCACTCTTTGACCTATTGTTATACTTGGGTTAAATCCCTCAGGCAAGGTGTATAATCAGTCAGGTGGTGGAATAATAGTTTCTCTCTTATGGACTCATTGTAAGGACTGTACAAATTATGTTTCTTTGTACATTAGTGTTGCAAATTTCACATTGGGTGTTTCATTTATTCACTTCTTTTGTTTAATGCACTATTTTAAAAACATGAGATATTTCGGATAATTTTGAGCATGCAGAATATTTACTGAAAAATAATTTCTTTTAACAAGCGTGATATAGGTTATTATTTTGGTACATCTTGGAAGGTTTGAATTGTTAAAGGAGCTGTGCAGTACATTAATATTACACTTGATCTATAAAATACTACACTTACCACATAACAGCTTAATGTTTTATTTATTGTTTATTATTTGGACACAGGATGATCATAGCTGCTGGCTGACTGACATTGAAGTTATGATTTTTTGCACGTTCCATTTGGTATTTTTTTTTTTTTTCAAATATAATTTTTATTAACACCCACAACGGGGGAAATCAGGTCAATACAGCAAAAAGAAAATATAACATACAAATTACAACTGAAATATAACCTCATTTGTCTAGTATTTAGCGGCACCGATCAGTAAAGTCGCCTATGAAGCCAATCCCCGACTGGCGCCGCCAGTTGTTGTCTTTTAGAGGAGGTACATAAAAGGGATTCAAATAGCAGACCTGACATCACCCGTTCCTTTTTTCCCATATCCAAACAGTTAGCAAAAATAAAACTTAGAAAGAGTGTGAAACAGAAAAGGAAGAAAGGGAAGAAAAGTGGGGGAGGGAGGGGAAAAAGTGGAGGGAGTAAACAGCGGGAGGGAAAGAGGGTGTAGAAGGGAAGAGAGGGGGACTGGGTTTCATTGGTTCCGGATAGCCAAGGCATATGGGGGGAAATATTCATGTATGGCTCTCCTGTCCAAGGAGGGCCAAGCCCTCCACAGACAGGATGAACTGTTTCCAGGCACTTCAAGTCATGGAATATTTGTCTTGTTGTTGTTGTTCAGCCGCTAGCAAGTCCTCCATTCCACTAATGTCTAGCACTTTACGTAGCCAGTCAGCCGCCGTTGGCGGTGATTGTTTTTTCCAATGGAGTGGAATGCAAGATTTTGCAGCATTGAGGAGGTGCCTTAAAATTGATTTATGATAACATTTGGCCGGGATGTTGGAAACATGCAATAAGAAAAATGCCGGATCACCAGGAATCTTATATTACGTAAATTTTGAGTCACTTCCCGGACTGTCGTCCAGAAGTCAGTCAATTTAGGGCATGGCCAAAATATGTGGAATAGCATACCTCTGTCTCCCTGTCACCTCCAGCAACTATCAGAAATGTCAGGATAATATTGGTGCAAGAGGTGGGGGGTAAGGTACCATCTCGTCAGTAGTTTATAATTGGATTCTTGAGTTTTCGTGCAAACTGAAGACTTCAAAAGCGAGTCTAAGTATGTTCTGAATTTGAGCCGGTGTAAATTTTTGTTGTAGGTCCTGTTCCCATTCACCCAAGAACGGCAGATGTGGTGGGGCCGCTGGGCAGTTCAGCATAGAGTATGTTTTGGAAAGGACCTGTGTTATGTTGCCTTCATCAGAGCAGTATTCTTCAAGCATCGTCAGAGGATGAGCGAATTTCCGAGGGTTAGGTATGGTATCCAGAAAATGTAGTAACTGGAGTGCTGGCCAGAAGGTCAATTGAAAGGGGCTCTCCTCCAAAATTAATTCCTCGATGGAGGGCCATCTGCCGTTCATTAGAAAGTGGAATGCCTTTGTTATGCCTGACCAACGTAGGTTGCCGAACGTTTGAGGGCAAGCCCAGAGAAAATTGCAGGTTCCCCAAAATGGGGAACAAGGGGGAGTCTAAGGAGGAAAGGGAATGTCGTTTACTAGCTAAATAACCTATACGAAGCGTCGTCCCCATTAGGGGGTGGCTTTTCAATAGCACCTGGAGGTGGTCATAGCAAAACAAGGCCCTGAGAGTGAGATGCATGTTTGGGCTTGTTCTATCTGAGCCCATAGTTTGGAACGGCCATGGCGGCACCAGTCAATGATTCTGCCTAAGTGGATCGCCTGGTAGTATGCTCAGATATCCAGAAGAGCTAGGTCACCGTGTTGCTTAGGTAAGGTCATCAAGTGAAAAGACAGTCACGGTTTCTTGTGCGTCCACATAAACTTGATAAAAAGCGAGTTAACTTGTTTAAAGTAAGATATAGGGATCCTGATTGGTAAGGCTTGGAGTAAGTAAAGAAATTTAGGTGAAATACACATTTTCAGTAAATTAGTTCTACCCAACCATGAGTGCATGCCCCTAATCCAGGTCTCCAAAAGCGTGCAGGTTTTGGACAGCAGCGGTGGAAAGTTAAGGTCGAATATACGTGATGTATCCATAGGGATACGAGTGCCCAAATACTGCAAAGCCGTCGCCATCCATTTAAAATTTAAACTGGACTTAAGTGTAGACAACACGGGAGGGGTATCCCTATCCCCATGGCTTCTCTGACTTATGAAAATTAATTTTCAAGTTAGAGAGGGATCCATAAATCTCGAACTCGCGTTGGTATTTTAAACATTCTAAAGCACTAAAACAGTGTTCTGTGCTTTAAAAAGTTTTGCTTTTCATTAAATTACTTAGGAAAATAGCAGGATCTACAGTATATTCCTAATATGAAAATGTAACAAGTGAAAAGTGCTGAAAATAGAGGTAAGGTAAATTCAGACTTGTACAAATGAAATATGTATAATTCAAATTCAATGTTACATAGTTACATAGTAGGTGAGGCTGAAAAAAGACACAAGTCCATCAAGTCCAACCTATGAATGTATGAAGTGGTGAACAGTAAATAATTTTTTTAGGAGTTGTAAAATAAATCTCTAAATCAAGAAAGATTATGGTTTAAAGGTTCAAAAATCCACATTACATAACTAAGGATGAGCTCAATGTTTGGGTCGAACATAAGTTCAACTCAAACATCGGGTGTTCGCCCGTTCTCAGAACAGCGAACATTATGGGGTGTTCACTGGAAATTTGAGCACTGCGGAATGCCCCATAATGCACTGCGAGATAGCAGTGAATTGCTGTATGATCATTGGCCAAAGCATGCACTTGACCTGCATGCTTTTGCCAATCACAGCACGCTCTGCTGAGAGAGCCATAATTGGCCAAAGGCAGGGTGCCTTTCGCCAATCATGGTTCAGGGGGTCTAAGTCCACGCCCCACACTATATAAGGCTGCTTACACGGCGGCCGTGTGTAGTGTTGTTGGCATGGACAGAGAGATAGCTTGAGTTAGATTAAGCAGGCGGGTTATTCAGTTAGTGCCAGTGTACTTGATATATATATATATATATACATACATATATATATATATATATATATATATATATATATATACACACACACACACACACAGTATCTCACAAAAGTGAGTACACCCCTCACATTTTTGTAAATATTTTATTTATTTTATTCTATCTTTTCATGTGACAACACTGAAGAAATTACACTTTGCTACAATGTAAAGTAGTTAGTGTACAGTAGTGAGTTATGTAGAGTTTTTTCAGATCCTCAGAGAGTTCTTTGCCATGAGGTGCCATGTTGAACTTCCAGTGACCAGTATGAGTGAGTGAGAGTGTTAACACCAGTAAGTCCCATATCATATATATATATATATATATATATATATATATATATATATATATATATATATATATATACACACACACACACACACACACACACACACACACACACACTCTGCATCCAGTGTAGCCTATCTTAAGTGCATTCAGTGGTGTACTGTTTCTAATACACTTCAGGTGGCGTACACAGTATCTAATACAGTGTGTACAGTTTCTACTACACTTCTGGTGGTGTACACGATATACAATACTGTGCAGCTGAAGTACAGTTTCTAATACAGTGCAGGCGGTGTACACAGTATCTAATACAGTGTGTACAGTTTCTACTACACTTCTGATGGTGTACACAGTACACAATACAGTGCAGCTGTGGTACAGTTTCTAATACAGTGCGGTGTACACAGTATCTAATACAGTGTAGCCTAATTCTATAGTGCATTCGGGGGTGTACTGTTTCTATTACACTTCAGGAAGTGTACACAGTATCTAATACAGTGTGTATTAGCACAGTTTCTACTACTTTTCTGGTGGTGTACACAGTACAGAGCAGCCATAGTACAGTTTATAATACAGTGCAGGCAGTGTACACAGTATCTAATACAGTGTGTACAGTTTCTACTACGCTTCTGGTGGTGTATACAGTACACAATACAGTGCAGCCGTAGTACAGTTTCTAATACAGTGCAAGCGATGTACACAGTATCTAATACAGTGTGTACAGTTTCTACTACACTTCTGGTGGTGTACACAGTACACAATACAGTGCAGCCGTAGTACAGTTTCTAATACAGTGCAGGCAGTGTACGCAGTATCTAATACAGTGTGTACAGTTTCCAATACACTTCAGGTTGGGTACACAGTATCTAATACAGTGTGTACAGTTTCGACTACTTTTTTTTTTTTAATTCTATATTTTATTTTTTCCACAGTTTATATACATATAAACAAACACATTTTACAAACAAATTTAAATTGCATGTGTACCATAAAGTATATCTTAACGCAAATTGATTATAAACATTAAACAACGGGGGAAGGGGGAGAAAAAAAAAGAAAAAGAGTAAGACAAAAAAAAAAAAAGGTGAAAAAAAAAGGTGTAGATTAAAGCCTGGCCTGCTCCCCTTCCACTAGCACATAGCCATATTCCCTGTTACATGCAAAAAGGGACCATGGTTTCCATTTTTTGTTGAATTTTTCCTCTTTACTTAGCTTAATTGCAATACCCTTTTCCATAGCATATATATCTGCTATTTTTTTAAGCCATAGTGAGATCGTGGGGGGTTGTTCCTGCTTCCATAGGGCTGGGATACAGGCCTTTGCCACATCCAAAAGATAAACGACCAGCGAGTTTCTGTATTTACGTTTTGAAAGATCTGAAAGGTGAAGAAGGTATCTAGCTGGGTCAGATCCCAGGTCATAATCCGTTAACTGTCCTATTGTATCTTGTACTTTGGATCAAAAATCAAGTATCTTCCGACATGACCAGAAGATGTGAAGGATATTACCCACTGATTCTCCACAGCGCCAGCAAATATTCGTCTTTCCGGGTATATGTTCTTTAGTAATGATGGGACTTTATACCACCTTGTAAGGATTTTATAGCATAGCTCTTGGTAATTACTAGCTGTTGAGGAATAATGGGCAAAATATAAAATGTGACTTTGTTGCTCTTTGGAGAATATAATATCTAAGTCTCTTTCCCATTTCTGAAGGAATCTTTTAACAAAGCCCACAGGGGGCTCTATTAACATTTTGTATACCTCAGATACCCCATGGGTAGACGGTGTTTCTAACAGACACAGGTTTTCTAATGGTGTATTTAAACAATCTGATATTTCCCCATGCTTAAGGGAGCTAAGAAAGTGGGTAAGCTGTTGCATTTGCCACGGATCCAGTGGCGGGTCAAACAGACACTGTATTTCCTTTCTAGTCCTCAACCTTGATGTTTCAAGGAAGTCACCTAATCGGAATTTACCACATCTCAGAGTTTGTTTAAAACGGCTATCTGTATAGACTGGAGGGAATAACGGGTTTCCCAGGACTGGGTAGAGCCAGGTAATTTCCTCATCTAATTTTGAAAACATATAACTTTGTTGAATTACTCTTAGGGTTGCTCCTATTATGGGATGGTGTCTTAAGGTTCCCAATATTCTTGGCCGTAGCCATGTCAGACATCGGAGTGGAATCTCCGTACATGTTTGTTCAATCGCTACCCAGGCTTTGTTTCCCTCATACTGTAATCCGTGCAGGGATTAGACTGCTTTGTAGCAAGGTGCACTGCCTTGTAGTATCTTATCAGATCTGGGACGGCCATACCTCCCTGTGTTTTTGGCATAGCCAAATAATGGAAAGATAAGCGTGGATGTTTTTTCGCCCAAATAAATCTGATAAAAGCACTACGTACTGATTCCAGAAAGGACTCTTGGATGACTATTGGCAAAGTCTGAAAGAGGTATAATAGTCTTGGTAGAATATTCATCTTGAGAATAGCATTCCTACCCACCCATGTATATGGACCTTTATTCCATCTTTCCAGTTTGGAAGAGAGTTCTCGCAATAGAGGTGGGAAATTTATTTGAAAAACTTTATCTATTGAGGAAGTCAATTTAACCCTTAGATATGTTAAAGATAACTATGCCCATGGGAAAGGAAATGATGATTGAAGAGCCTGTACTTGTTTAGTTGGCAGCATAATATTAAGTATTAATATTTAGTACTTCTGGATGTTAATTTTAAAATTCGAAAATTGGCTATACTGGTCAAACTCGCTTAATAAATTTGGTAGCGTAGTTTCAGGTGAAGTAATAAAAAATAATATATCGTCTGCAAAGGCCACAATTTTATGATCCTGTTTACAGATCAAACAGCCTTGAATATCCGTACTTCGTCTAACATGTCGTAGGAATGGTTTAAGAGTTAATATAAAAATCAATAGAGATAAGGGACAACCTTGTCTTGTACCATTACTCATATTAAAATATGAGGAGGTCACCTCATTAATTCTTACTGCAGCGGATGGAGCCGAGTACATAGCTTCGATCCATTTGCTAAACATATTCCCTACCCCAATATGGGTCAACGTCTCCTTCAGAAATATCCAATCCACCCTGTCAAAGGCCTTTTCAGCAGCAGAAGATAGCAAGCACAATGGTATTTTACGAGAATGAGCCAAGTGAATAATATCTAAGGATCTAGTGGTGTTATCCTTTGCCTTTTTTGTAGGCATAAAGCCTGCCTGATCAGGATCAACCTCTGAAGGAGAGGTTGAAGCCTTGAGGCTAATATCCATGTAAAAATTTTTAGGTCAACATTTAATAATGAGATAGGTCGATAGTTTTTGCATTGGGCATGGTCCTTACCCTCCTTGGGAATCACTGTAATATGTGCCCTGAGAGTATCTCTTGGTATAGGCCGATCTTTTAGAAGAGATTAAACACTTTTATAAATCTTGGACCCAGGATGGAAGCAAATGCCTTATAGTAAGCTACCGTATAGCCATCAGGGCCAGGAGCTTTATGGGGCTTAAGCATATTCATCGCCCTCATATGTTCAGCAGTTGAAATTGGCGCATTTAGTAATTCAGATGCATCTTCAGGTATTGAGGGTAGTCCTAAAGAGAAAAGATAGTCTTGAATTAATTGTTGCTTTTGTACTATCTGATCAGACGGGAAGTTATTCTGCAGAATATAAAGGGCTAGATAGTATTCTCGAAAGACCTCTGCAATTTCCTTAGATATAAAGTGACGATTCCCTCTTTCAGAATCGATATGTGGGACATAATTTCTCTGGGAAGTTTCCCTTAATGAATGAGCCAGCAGTTTCCCTGATTTTTTCCCTTGTTCATAATGTATGTTCCTAGCCCTCAGTATCTGTATGTTAGTCTCTTGTCTCATCAGAGAGGAGAGTTTTTCTCTCTCTAATCTAAGGTCTACTGCTACCGACTGTGAAAGTGATTTTTTATGCTTAATCAGCAGGCCCCGCCTAACACATTTATGCGTTTCCCATATTGTAAATGGGGAGATTTCGTCTGTATCATTTTCATTGAAGATTCTGGTCAATTCACTAGAGAGATTATGAAGTTGACCTTCCTGTATCAATGATTCATTGAGTTTCCATGACCAGGGTCTATTAGTCGACTTGACCAACTGAAGGTCTATAAACGCTGGAGCATGGTCAGATACAATTTGTATCCCAATTGAGGAGTTCACTACTGCTGGTAATAAATATTGAGATACCAATACATAGTCAATTCGAGAGTAGCTATCATGTGGTATTGAATAAAAGGTATAGTCTCACTCAGCTGGATGCTGGACTCTCCAAATGTCTACCAGTCGCATGATTTGGAGGGATTTTTTATTCGTCTAAGATATTGGTATGATAGATGTGAGGCAGATTTAGAGACGTCTAATAATGGGTCGAGGGCCACATTGAGATCTCCACCCAGTATCACTCCACGTTCCATAAATCCTTGTAGAGCACTGAGTATTCCGTTCAGACAGCTCAGTTGAGCATGGTTCGTTAAATAAATAGAAGCTAAAGTAACCCGACAGCCAGCTAGATCTCCCTTAAGAAACAAATAACGTCCCTCACGATCGCTCATCTGATCGATGCAAGACCATGGAACTGTCCCAGAAAGCAGGATACTCACCCCCCTCGTCTTGGAGTCTGGGGTTGTACTATGAAACACCTGAGGATACCGAACATCCTTGAATTTCGGTATCTTCCCAGATTGAAAATGGGTTTCTTGTATGAATGCGACTTCAGTACTTATACGCCAGAGTTCACATAAAACCATTGTACGCTTCTCTGGTATATTCAGGTTGTTGACGTTTAGAGATAAACGGCGTATGTTGGTCATATTGAAGCCCAGAATCTACTGTCTATGTACCAAAGAGTGAAAGCAGGCGTGCGGGGGAAGAAAAAAAGTAATAGAAAAAAAAAAGAGAGAAAAAAAATAAATAAATAAAATTTACACAGCAATTGACTAATATGGCTCTTGATGAGCCTGCACACCCCTGCGATCCCCTCCCAGAATAATCTAGGAAGGGAGAGCACTGGGAGGCAACAAACCTATGTAGGGGGAGCTAGGAACGTGACACCAGAGTAGGAATCACTCGGATCAGGTTACACAGTGATATGGTCAGTCCTTTATCCTTATTACAATGGATTGGAGTGAATATCAAGCACACATTTCAACATATCTAGGAAAAACATAGTATAGGTCTTGTTTACTTCCAATTTTTTCATAACAACCCCCCGGCCCCCCCATGCCATAAATGTAATCAAAAGATTTTTTTTTCCCCTTTAGAAATTGTATCTATGAAGTCTAAAGAGGTAGTAACATTAGTCTGGTTATAAATGATAATATGAAGGAAAGGCAAAATAGCCCGTCCTAAGTATTAAAAAAGGGTCCAATGGCAATATACCATACCCAGGCCTTGCATACCCGGGACGCATTTACAATGCGTCCATGAGCGTTTGCAGCACCATTGCGCCAAGTTCATGGGGGTTATCCTGCAGCCTCTGCAATTCGGGGTTCCCTTATTGTCTGCACCTGGGAGCTGCGATGTCCCCTCCCCCCCTCCTCCCCTCCCATCTGAGGCGGAGAGTTGTACAGGGCAGTGGGTGGAGACCTACAGCGCATCAGTGCCATGCATCCTTCCTTGCGTGTGACATCAAGAGCATGCGATTTACAGCTTATCTGACCTGGCGGGGATTACTGGCTTCTGCCGAGGGCGGTGATCACCGCCGCTGCTGGAGCCCCTCCCAGCCTACGCCGAACTAGCGTGGCACTGCTATAAGCCTGCGTGCACGTGTGTGGGACCCATATATATTGCCTCCCCCGACACAACCTTGCTGCTACACACACAAGATGCCACATTGCACTCCAGCACTCAACCTTTTTCCGATTTTGTGGACCAACTATGAATTATTATACCATTGTTCATGTGGTTTTTAATATTGCAATGTTTCATGTAATGTTCTTGATCAATTAAATTTGCATCTGTTTTATTCTACCTCCACATTGTCAGCAACCTCATTTAAAGTCCCACTCTTCCTTTTCTTTTGTTATTTTTTTTTCCTTTTCTTCCACCGTATCATATCAAATCCTAAAATAAGATATTCAGGTTTCATGGTCTATTGCCATCTTCAATGATTGCCTGTATTATATTATAGGAATACAGTCGCATCCTGCCTATTATAGATTTACAGGCAGATACTATTGTATTATCCTCTTAAGAGCCCCCTGTTATATATATATTTCCCTCCCCAAGTAACACAGCTGGGGCCCCCACTAGTCCCTTCCTATAGCCTCCTTAACAGCATATATTTTGACGTTTACCTCGGCATAGGCCGTTTGAATACCATAGTAGAGTCTACATTTATTCCTCCTACCCTCTCCCACGTCCATCATCCCCATCCATCCATCCCCCCCCCATCCATCCATAGCCCCACCACCAACCTCCTCCCAGTCGTTTATTGTAGCCCACTTTCAGATACTTGTCTCAAGTGGAGGGAACAAGGAAGAAAAAGGGGGATGAAGGGGGAGAGAGGGGGGTTGAGTGCAGGGACAGGGAGAAGAAAGGGGCACAGCCGTGGGAGAACAGGGCAGGGAGGGAAGACTGAAAAGAAAGGAAAAAAAAAAAAAAGGAGGAGAAGCTAATAAAACCAAAAACCAGAAAACAAAAAAAGAAAACTTTTGTGGGCCAAAGGGGGGAAGAAAAAAAAAAGAAAACAAAGAAAGAAAGAGGGGGAGAGAGAGGGAAAGAGAGAGAGGGGGGAGGAGGGGGGGGAGAGATCGCCCCCCCAAAAAAAGGGAAATATCTGGGAAGAGATATTTAAATGTTAATCTTCTCTCCTCCCTCCCTCCCCTACTTAGCAACCAATACATCCCGTGCCACTACTGGCAGTGCCTCTAGCATCTCTCAGCGCCTATAGTATTGCAAGGAGAAAAAAAATGTAAAAAATTGAAAAACACATTTGATACATTTGTGGAAAACGTTCTACGGTCCCTTCAGTTATGAATAGGCGCATTGAGCATAAAATCCATAATTCTGTGGTAGTCCAATCTGGGAGTTGAATAGGTGCTATAGCCAGTTTAGAGAACATCTCTGGCATTTGGGCAGGTGTACGTAATACATATAATTGTTGACCTTTCTGTATATGTAGAAAAAGGGGAAACCCCATCTATAAGTAGCACCCTCTTCACGTAGCTTATCTAAGAGAGGCTTCATAGTACGGCGCAACTGTAAGGTGTATCTTGAAAGATCAGGTATTCGTATTATGGGAAGAGAAGAGATGGTGGTTAGTTTATCCTTCAGTTGCTTGAGTTCATCCGAACCAGAAACATATTCATGTTTGGCCCCTCCCACTAACTCCAGGTGCAGGGTGTGGCTATGGGGATCAAGTGCGCGCCCTCATACGCCAACCTGTACCTGGGGGGGGGGGAGGAACCTTTTTTCAAATGACTCCTTATCTGCACTACTTAAACATGTCATCGCCTGGCATAGGTATATGGATGATGTTGTCATATTCTGGTCTGGAACTCGGGATGAACTCACACAACTGATGGACCAACTGGCCATCAACGATTACAATCTCACCTTCTCTATGAAATGTAGTCAGTCCAGGATTAACTTCCTGGACCTGCAGATCCATGTCGATAATGACAGAACTCTACATTCATCTTTGTACCGTAAGCCCTCTGCAGGCAATACGGTATTACATGCCACTAGTGCACACCCACAACCTCTCTTGGAGAAACTGCACTTTGGATCATGACTTCTATCAGGCATCCAAAGATTTATATGATAGATTCTACCAAAGAGGCTACAGTCGATCCCTACTCAAAAGGGCATTCAATAGAGTAGTCAAACTCAACAGACAAGATCTTATTCATTCAAAAAAAAAAAACCTTTAACCTGATCAATCAGCCCGCATCATAACTCAGTTTTCTAAACAACATATGCAAACTAGAGCCATTCTTAAGAAATTTTGGCCTCTATTGACCGCAGACACTACCATTAGCAAGTATGTAAAAGCTTATCCCAAGATTATTTACCGACGGGCTCCCTCTATGAGGGACCGTCTGGTTACAAGTCATCATACATGCACAAACCCAGAGAACTTTGGCAATACTGACACCTTTCCCTGTGGACGCTGCGACATCTGTTCTCTGATTATCAATTCTAGTGATGTCACGCTCCCTAATGGCCGAACTCACTCTGTGAAGCATCAGGTTACATGTAAAACCATTGGAGTGGTCTACTTAGCTATCTGCGTCTGCGGATGCTTTTACGTCGGAAAGACGAAACGCCCATTCTTTAAACGTATTAAGGACCACATAATGCCACTCTACAAATGACTTACCACCACCGCTCTAAATAGACATATTGCTACCCAACACGATCATGAGCCCAATGTTGTACGATTTACAGCGCTTGAACATGTATCTTTACATGTCTGAGGTGGTAGTATTGATGTTACCTTACTACACTTGGAAACTAGATGGATACATTGCTTGGATGCCATTAAATATCCAGGCTTGAACAAATACATAAGCTTTAAGTCTTTTCTATAAAATCAAATCCTTTTCTATAATGTTTTTTATTTTTTTACTATTTATTTATTATTTTATTCTCCATCTCTTCTATAGACTTTAAGATAGCTCGTTTAGTCTGGTCTCTTTTTTTGGGTCCGATTGTAGTTTGCGAGTTTGGCTTGTCCCTCTTTTTTTATCTTGTCTCCCCCTCTTCATCATCAGGACAATCACTGCTCTGCTGACCCCTTTACAACCTTGGGATTCAACACATGTGTTAGTCCCCTGTCATTTTTTTTTACTCTGCCATATTTTTCCCCCCGACATTAGTTTTCTGTTTATTTTAGTCCATGTCTTTCGTTTTGTCTTTAATTATATTTACATTTCATCTTTGGTTATATATCTTAATTTGATTAAATTTACATACATTATTTGTTTCTTTGAATTTTTCTGCATACACTTTCCTGTTCTCTCCCTTCTTTTTTGCACTTATTGTAGTGTTTACTAAATTGCAATAATGTATGGTTATGGTTCAATTTACATCGCTGTGTATATTGCCGTTGGGTGACTGGCTGATTGAACTCTTTTGCTTCAGGAGCATTGCCTGGCTGTTCCCTGTTCAGTCCTCTTCCTATCCCCCCCGTCCCCGCATTTCCCTTGTCATTTTTTCATCCACCTCTGGTCTCCTTCAGCACGTGCTGGTTACTTCCCCGTCTCAGTCTGGCCTACCCAGTCACAGCCTTTGGCTGTATGGACACCCAAGGGCTGGCTGATTGCGCAGCCGGCCCGCCCCCGGCCTATCTCCACCCCCTGCCCTCCGTTCTGTACACCAGCCTCCTTCACCAACCTCCCCATGGTCGCTGGCTTCCTCCAGCTATAGCCTTTATTCACTGGGATGTTTGTTTGCCCCAACCACTAGGCTTATACACCTCCCTGGTGTAAATATCTTTCCCATTTACCTTTGCTCAAGTCCGCATCTAACACCATTTTTTTGGGCATTGATAAATTCAACCCCCACTGGAGGGGTAGTAGTTTAGTTGAGATGCTAAGGCTAGAGATGTCTTGGATTCATAAGATTAAGAGCTATACCCCTTTTAGCCTTAATATCGAGGTCGATGTTAATTCCTTTATTGACAACTCTTAGTGACTTAATGTAACCATTTTTGTGTATGACCCACCTTTGTCAGATTATGCGCCTAAGATGTGGATATTTTTGTATACCAGAGGTTATGAGTACCTTTGTTGTTTTACCCTTGTTTTTAGTATATAGGCTTTCAGATATCTCTTGCCCATAGTCCCTTCCATTGAATGGGATGGTGCCCTATGGTTCTCCCCTCGGGATCCATACCGTGGCTTGGTTAGTTGTTTGCTATTTAAGCGGTGCGTCAGGACGCCGCCCGTATCCCGTGACCACGTCCGCTAGTGACGAAACGACGTAGGGAGGAGGAGAGACATTCTGACGTCACCGCTGTACGATCAGTCCCAGAAGCCGGCCGGCTCGTTTTTTTATGTCCTATGTGCCTACCATTGTTCACCATTCTGAAAGTGTTCAATTGTCTTCTTTTAAATTCTAATAAATGTAAGGATTTACGCTATGTGAGGCTATTTGTTTTCATGGTGAATACATTGTCTACTATATCGATCCATCTACGAACCGTTTACACTGATGCTGAGGAACCCAGTGCTGGCCAGTAAGATCCTGGGCTGGGGTTACAGCCATCTGCGCGGTGTGGTCCCCTGTAATAAGGGACAACTGATTTCTGGTAAGCGGTAGTCCTTTTTGTGGTGGAGGAAACTTCTCACCCGTCACTTTAATGTGGAACTTCACGGCACATCACTTTTGGATTATCATCAGTTTTTTATGGACTTACACTTATGTTTTGCTCTTTCTATTTTCCTTTCACCATGGATTAATTTTTCTTTCACTATGGATTAATTTATATCATATTTTGCAATTTAGTCACTGGATAACTCACCATCACCTTTTTATTTTCTTTTATTTTGTGTTATTTTTGTATCTGCATTTGTTTGATGCTTCATTCAGTTTGTTTTATATTTAGTTGGGTGTACCCAGTTTTGTATATTTGCTTTGGGTCCGCCTAATTTCACGTGCACTCAGTGTGGTCTATTGGCATTTACCATTGAGAGCTTATACCATATTGCTTCACTAGTCTCATTATCTAGCGCGACTTTTTGTTTTTGTTTAGTGTCGTATAACACCTTTAGTCGGAGCTCATTCCTTTTTACACTTTTTAGCGCAATTTTTCTTTTTTTGTATTGAATGGATGACAGCAGCGGTTTGGATTTATTCCTGTGACCTCATGTATGACATCTTGGATTTTCCCATATGAGTAATTTTTTTGTTTTCAAAAGATTTTATTAAAGATAAAAGGAACAGTACACATACATTGAAAATGAAAGTATTCAATACCTTCAGGGTAATATATATGTCATGAGGATACAGGTACAGAGTGATCCGTCATAATAAGAACCATTTATCAAACCTGATATTCTCCTGAATTACACAAAGTACCGAAAGAGAGATTAGACCCTAAAAGGTTGGATGCGTAATATCTATAAAACTAAAAAGAAAAAACAAACTAGAAATAACAATTTTGGTCAGGAGCGGTCAGTCTTGAAGCCTTAGTAAGAACCATGGATTCCATTTGGCATTATATGCAGGAATAGAGTCATGTAAGGTATGGAATATTTTTTCAGATATCATCATACAATCAATTCGTGAGATAATTTGTGCGAACAGGTTAACAGAGGACTTCCAGTGAAGAGCTGTGCACCAGATAATAGCTATACAGATTGAGTGAATTAACCTCAAGAGAGGTTTTGTTATTTCAGGGATGTCTTGAAAGAAAATGCAATGGAGATGGGTGAGGTTAATGGGGTGACCCACTAGTTTATCCACCAGTTTCAGAACTTCCCTCCAGGTAGATTGAAGTTTTTCACATTACCAGAAGATGTGAATGTATGAACCCAAATGTGTGCACCCCCTGAAACACCTAGGAGAAGTTTGTGGGTATATTGTGTGGATACGGGATGGGGTATAGTACCATCTCGTGAGTTTTATGGCTGTCTCCCTAATGGTTAGGGATTTAGTGCATTTGCGTATATTTAACCAACCCCTTTCCCAGTCTATAGCATCCTCATCTAGGTTTAGTTCTTGATCCCATTGAGATCTGTATTTCAGGGTCGGAACATCTTCGGCTGATTCTAAAAGTTTATAGATCTGTGAGATAAGGCCCCGCTGACGGGGGGCCTCACGGCACAGATCCTCATATAAGGTCGTGTCCGCCTCTGAGGGGGTGGGGTAATGTTGTTGAAAAAAGTGGCGTATCTGGAGGAAACGATAGAATTCCCTGTCTGGAATGTGGAAGCGGGCTTTTAATGACGAAGATGTGGGGAATTTGGAATTAACCAGGAAATCACCCAAAGTGTTTAGGTTGTGTTGTGTCCACTCCTGAAATGACTCCGGGTGGAAGTAAGCCGGTGGAAATCTAGGGTCACCGAGAAAAGAAGCTCCCTGAGGGGACTGAGAAGAGAGGTTGAATCTATTCTTATATGAGTTCCAGAGTTTTAAACCTAGGGATACAACCATATTTTTAGAGGAAATATCTGGGAGGGAGGGGATAGAGGACCACATGATCCCAGGAAGAAATAGGGGAGAAATAGAGTCTTGTTCAAATTTGACCCACGGGACCTTGGAGTTTTGGATATTCCATTGGGCTTGTTGTGCATATCTGCTGGCTAGGTAATATAGCCAAATTCGAGGGACCCCCAGTCCCCCCCCATATGCGTAATTTGACTCCCTGTAATAGGGGTCAATTAAGTCTAGTGAGTGCATTGTGTGTCTGCATGCGGGTGAAGAGGAACCTTTCCTATACTTACTGAAGACGTTATTCATGTGTGGGATCTATATATGGACTTCATAATTTTTATGTACTTTTTATAATTTAAATTAAGATGCATTTATTTATTCACTATGGTGACATGTATTTATTGATATAAGAGCTTCTTTTTTCACATCACTAGTGCTGTGCTTGGTTACTTTCCCATATATTTATTCACTTTATTACAGCTTCTTGCTTTGTTTAAACACATCATTGAGCATAGCATAGATGATGATCTTCTGTTTATTTTTGTCATGGTCATCTTTTGAGTCCAGAATCCATGGTTTCAACCACTTCACCCCCTGCAGGATTTGGCAGCTCAATGACCGGAGGACTTTTTACAATTTGGCACTGCGCTGCTTTAACTGGTGATTGCGCGGTCATGCAATGTTGTACCCAAACAAAATTTGCATACTTTTTTTTTCCACAAATAGGGCTTTCTTTTGATGGTAATTGATTGCTTCTGCAATTTTTATTTTTTGCGATATAAATGGAAAAAGACTGAATATTTTGAAAAAAAAATTATATTTTCTACTTTTTGTTATAATAAAAAATGAATAAACTAAATTTTAGTCATACATTTAGGCCAAAATGTTTTCAGCCACATGTCTTTGGTAAAAAATGGCAATAAGCGTATATTTATTGGTTTGCACAAAAAGGTATAGCGTCTACAAACTAGGATACATTTTCTGGAATTTACACAGCTTTTAGTTTATGACTGCCTATTGCATTTCTTGAGGTGCTAAAATGGCAGGGCAGTACAACCCCCCGCCCCCAAATGACCCCATTTTGGAAAGTAGACACCCCAAGGAAATTGCTGAGAGGCATATTGAGCCCATTGAATATTTTATTTTTTTGTCACAAGTGATTGAAAAATGACAAAAAAAAAATTCACAAAGTTGTCACTTAATGATATATTGCTCAAACATGCCATGGTTATATGTGGAATTACACCCCAAAATACATTCTGCTGCTTCGCCAGAGTATGGGGATAGCTCATGTGTAAGACTTTTTTGGAGCCTAGCCACGTACAGGACCCCGAAAACCAAGCACCACCTTCAGGATTTCTAAAGCTGTGTACACACGATCGGACTGGTCTGGAAGAACGAATCCGTCAGACAATCCGACCATGTGTGGGCTTCATTGGACCTTCAGCTGACTTTTTCTGTTGAAAATCAGACGGACTTTAGATTTGGAACATGTTTCAAATCTTTCCAACGGAACTCCGCCGGACCCAGTTCCTATCGAGAAATCGGCTCATCTGTATGCTGGTCCGACGGACAAAAAAACAACACATGCTCTGAAGCAAGTACAAGACGAAAGCGCTAGGTCTGGTAAAACTAGTGTTCGTATTGGAGCTAGCACATTCCTCACACTGCAAATTCTGTGATCGTTTAATGCAGCACATTGTCTTCTTTATAATGCTAGAAAAACTAAGTTGTTTTGCTGCTCATATTCACACAGAATTCTCACAAACAGATTTCTGGATTATTTCTCTTGATCTCATGGATGATATTGTATTTTTTAAAAGCCCGATCTCCATAATAATGTTTATTTTTTGAGTCATCTTTTATTATTTTTGATTTCATCAAGATCTTTTTTTATGATTATTTAAAAATTATTTTCTAGTGATCTCCATATTTTTTTGTGTGTGTCAAGTTACCACAATAACATTATCTTTTTTTTTTTTTTATAACCTCAAGGAGGTTGGTGTCCCTTGTTAATTTGACATTGTCTTTTAGAAATGTATTTGAATAAAAACACATAGGCAAGTATTTTCAGAAAATAAAATATCCATTTATTCTGGTTAACAAAATAAGATGAAGGGGACGCTGGAGAAACTTTTGGAATTTGTGAAGCCTTTTGGGCCAAGGGCACACATCAAGTCTGTGGAAAAGAAAATTGGGATCTTGAGGAGTCCATATAATAGGGAGCACAATCTGGTCCAGGAATCCCAGAGATCAAGACCAGCAGCAGATGACATATATGTCCCCAGGCTGTGGTACTACACCAGCCTGCATCTTCTGTCAGACCAGACTGAACCCAGGTCATCATTTTCTTCTCTTCATTGCAGCCTTCCCTCTACTCTGCCATGCAGCCTTTCCTGGAGCCTTCCTTGGAAGCTGTGGCTCTGGTGGTGGACTTGTGGCAGGTGGAGGATGGGCTTGCTCATATATTTGGCTGTTGGCAGTTAACTCGCCCCTCTGCCCCTTGTGAAGGGCATCAAAAATAATTCTTTCACAGAGGAGGCATTGGCCCTTCTCCAATTCGACCAATCTGGTCGCTATATAGCAGCCATAGGCCTCTACAGCGTCAGAGGGGCTCGTGAGGATGTTCGTAGCTTCTCTAATGAGGCGCAGTGATGCCTCTCCTGTCACCGTCCCCTTCCTGGGCCTTTTTGTGTGAAGGCGGAGGGGAGGCACCTATGATTGGGTGAGGCTCGTACTGGGCCCGGCCCCCTCCTGGCTGACACTGGGCCCGCCCACCTCCTGTCTGTCACTGGGCACGGCCACACACAATTTTCAGCTCATGACTTGCAAATTCAATGTTAATACATATAAAAGAGTATCATTCTAACTCCAGCATTTTTTCAAGCTGGTGGCAAACATTTTTGGCCACTACTGTCAATTGATATGTATACATCATATTTTAGATACAATCTTTAAGAGGTAATCAATTATAACATCTAGTTAACATCATTAATATGTCTAAAAATAATATACCTGGCTCCATCTGGGCGCATCCGGTTCTTCTAGGATGGAAGGCCCAGGTTGTTCCGAATCAGCTTCTGCTGGGGTGGAGGGAAGGGTGGAGGGAAGGCTGCAGGGAAGGGTGGAGGGAAGGGTCAAAAGAGATTCCCTGGCTTCAGTCTGATCATCAAGAAAACGCAGTTTTTTGAAGTACCACAGCCTAGGTACATACACATCATCTGCTGATGCTCCTGATCTCAGGGAAGCCTGGATCTTGTTATGCTCCCTCCTATACATATTCCTCAAGATCCCAATTTTACGTTCCAAAATCTTCATGGTTGCTTCTGGGATCAAAGTCTGCACAAATGCCAGAAGTCTCTCCAGCATTTCCTTCCTTACTGGTTTATTGTAATATGCACTGTGTTTGACCTCCCACAGATTCCTCATCTCCCTGTACTTGTCAATAAATTGGGACATGAATTCAGGGTCCTTAAACTTATTATTCATTTTTTCTGTAAGACAATACACAAGACAAAAACACTAAAGTTAGCCTAAACTCTCATAATCTTATCCCAACATAGGCCTCAATCTTTAAGCAGTATAGGTCACTGATGTAACAAATTTAATAAAATACCTTCGTTTACCTTCGTTTCGGACGCTCGCAACTTCTTTTTTTTTTTTTAACAAACAGATGTGCTTTATTGTATCACAAGGAAGAAAGTTACAGAATACCTCTTGACATAATTCAGAACATTACATGACAGATAAGCATGAGCAATCGCATAGCAGTGTCATACATGTGTAGGAGGTGAAACATCAGTATGTATTAATATTTTAGACAAGATGATCACAGAGAAAAGTACCTCATGTATCCGGGGACTACCCCTCCCTCCCCCCCATTTAATACATAAATTCACTGTGATTCCCTACGATGAAAGCCAAGGTGTCCACACTTTCTCAAATTTCCATGGACAACCTCGATTGATATATGCGATTCTGTACATAGGTATAGCTGCCTCAATCTGTGCCTCCCATGCCGACACAGTCGGGGGTAAGGGGTCTGTCCACTTCATCAGTATCTCCTTCTTGGCATAATAAAGTAGAAAGGAAACAAGCAGTTTTAAATGATAGGCTCTTTGTTCATTGTCATGAATCCCGAGAAGGGCCAACTCCGGAGTGATTGGTATGGATATCTGCAACCTGGAATTTATCTCTGCAAATATTGCACACCAATATGCTGCTATCAATGGGCATTCCCAGAACATGTGGAAAAAGGTTCCAATTTGACACTTACATTTGTTACACATAGGGTCTCTGTCAGGGAATATGCGATGGAGTCTCTGTGGGGTGTAGTAAGTCCTATGTATAAATTTGACCTGGATTAATTTATCCTTGGATGCAATCACCAGTTTAGGGCCATTATCTAGACATTCCTCCCAATCCTCTCTGTCTAATGATGGAATGTCGGTGTGCCAACTGTTCCATAGTTTTGCTATTTTAGGAGAATCCTTACCCAGGAGTACAGCATACAAGGTGGAAAGGGGCTTAGAGACATCTCCAGATGCCAATAGCTCCTCAATGGGATCTGCCTGAAGCAAAGGCGTCTGAGGAAACTGAGCCCGTGCCGCATGTCTTAGTTGAAAACATCTAAACCTCATCCCTCTGGGCAGCTGGAATTTAGTCATTATTTCCGTGATAGAGAGCAATTCCCCTCTGGGCATAATTTGTTCTATAGTTGTAATGCCGAACCTGGCCCAAAGCTGTGGGTCAGGCACAGTCCGGAAGTGTTTAAGAGCTGGATTTCCCCATAACGGGTTCGCCGGCGATAACTGACCCGGAGAGAGGAATCTACGTCTTGCAGCCACCCACACCCTCCACGTTGCCCTAGTGGGTTCGGGAACTCGCGTATACGCACCCGGACCTCGATAGGGAAAGTTACGTAAATCGGTGAGGGAGCCCAAATAGTTTGCCTCAAGGCAGACTGCCGCATTCATTTTAGAACCTTGAAACCACCAGTAAACCGACACCAACATAGCCGCCCAATAGTAGACCTGAAAGTTGGGGAGGGCTAGTCCTCCAAAACAGGCAGGCAGCCACAGAGTGGAGCGCGCCAATCTGGGGTTCCCACCCCTCCAAATAAAGGTTCCCACCAGACCACCAACCTCCCTAAAAAACGAAGCAGGGACCCATACCGGGGAATTTCTAAAAACATAATTGAATTTAGGAAGTATCATCATCTTAAGGAGGTTGATGCGTCCCAATAGATTTAGGGGCAAGTCAGCCCATGCTAAACACTTCGCACGCAACGTACTCACGATAGGGCTCAAATTTTTAATTATAAAGTCTGATGGGTTTTTCGTGATCACTATCCCTAAATATTTAAACTCCGTCACCCACTGTAATGGGGAGGATGATGGCCCAGAGGCAGCTGCGACGTCCAGAGGAAACAGTACTGATTTAGTCCAGTTGATCTTTATACCAGATAACCCCCCAAAATTGTCAAAGATTCTCAGGGCCGCAAGGAGAGACGGGCCCGCATCATTCAGGTATAGAAGCGCGTCGTCCGCGTACAGAGACAGCCGCTCTTCCAACAGACCCACCCGCAAGCCCAGGACATCCGGAGCACTCCTGACTGAGATTGCCAGTGGCTCCAATGCCAGAGCGAACAGGCTGGGGGAGAGCGGGCAGCCCTGTCTCGTGCCGCGGAATAGATCAAAGGGTTCCGAGACCCAATTATTTGTACGGACCCTAGCCCTGGGGGCCTGATACAACAATCGAATGCCATGTATAAACTTAGGGCCAAACCCAAATCTCTGTAATACCAGCCACAGATAGTTCCACTCCACAGAGTCAAACGCTTTTTCGGCGTCGAGAGAGGCTACAACTCTGGTCCCTACATTGTCATGTGGAATGGTAAGATTAAGGAAGAGACGCCTCAGATTGATATCGGTTCCCTTGCCAGGCATAAATCCGGTCTGATCTATACCGATCAGGTCTTCTATGACGTGAGATAAGCGGATAGCCAGAACTTTCGCAAAGATCTTGGCGTCTACATTAAGTAGCGATATCGGCCTGTACGAGGCACACTCTAGCGGATCCTTACCCGGCTTGGGAATCAACACAATTACTGCCTCGTTCATGGACTCTGGTAAAGATTCTAGGGCCGTAAAATTAGATAATAGCGAGGTTAATTTAGGAGCTAGAATTTCGCTGAAGTTGGAATAGACTTCAGATGGTAGGCCATCTGCCCCAGGAGCCTTCCCCCCCTTGAGATGCCCCATAGCTACCTGAATCTCCTCTAGCGAAATATCCTTCTCTAATTCTTCCCTGGCTTCCGCTGTTAAGTTAGGGATGGATAGTGAATCTAGAAACCCGGCCAGGTCTGAGTCAGACGCCTCTGACCTGGAGGAGTAAACCTCTCGGAAGTATTCCCAAAAACGGGTGTTAATATTTTGGGGGGATGTGAGTAACTGGCCGGAACTGTCCCTGATGGAACCAATAGGGGTAGCTGGGATATTACCCTTAGCCAACCATGCAAGGAGTTTCCCATTTTTCCCCCCATGTTCAAACACTCTTTGGGCCGAAAAGAGTAGCGCTTTATCCGTTTGTGCCATCCTAGCTGTGGAGAGTCTGCATAGAGCCCGTTTCCACTCCCTATATCGGTCATCTCCCGGGTTAGCGACAAAGTCAGCCTCCAGATCAGCCGCCCGTCTCTCAAGTTCCTCCAATTCGTGAGCGGAGTCACGTCTAAGGCGAGCAATACTGATCATAAACTCCCCTCTAGCCCAAGCCTTAAAGGTGTCCCACAACACAATCGGTGGGGCAGAATCCACATTATCCGTCCAAAAATTGCAAATGGCTGCTGTGAGGGGTTCCTGTAGTCGCTCGTCATCAGCCCAGAACTTGGACAGCCTCCAAAGTTGGGGGCCCGGGGGAGGAGTCAAAGTCAACGTCAGGCAGAGGGGCGTGTGGTCAGAAATTCCCCTGGGAAGCACAGAAATGTCTTTAACAAATTGTAAGGCAGGGCATGAGGCATATATCAGATCAATTCGAGACAGAGTTTTATGAGAAGCAGAGTGGCAAGTAAATACCTTTGAGGTCGGGTATATGTGTCTCCAGACATCAGTGAGGGCATAAAGATCAGCCCACTGTCTGAGGTCCGGAGTGTCACGAGCCGACTGGTGCAACCTATCTTGTTCCACCGAGGGGGCCATGTTAAAATCTCCCAGTAAGTAAACAAAAGTTGTATCATATTGTACCACAGTTTGCATGATTTCATGAAGAATACTACCGTTAGCTGGAGGGGGAATATACAATCCGACTAATACCACAGTTTTGTCATATATGTTAGCATATAAAATTACGTATCTACCCTCCTTGTCTGTTTTGACTTCCAGAAGCCTAAACGGCACTGTCTTGTGTACTAAGACGCTGACCCCACGGGCATACGTGGAAAATGTGGAGTGGTAATGTAGGCCGACCCAAGTCTTTTTAAGGCAAATGGTTTTACTACCCTGCAGATGTGTCTCCTGGAGGATACAGATCTGCGGTTGATGCTTTTGTAGGAACTTGAACACTAGGGATCTTTTCACTGCAGTATTAAGGCCTCGCACGTTCCATGAGATTACTTTAAGTTCAGCCATTAGGTGGTAGGATTGATAAGGGTACACGGATCACCCAGCCCGCGGGATCAGCATCCGCACACTCAATTACATAAATTGTCATGCACACTCCAATATCTAGAAACCCTCTCCCTGTCGACACTCCAAAGCACATAGAAAAGAAAACAAAAAAAAAACAAAAAGCATATCTAAAGCACCTGAAACAACAAAATGGTGTTGACAAAAACAAACCCAGCATTAAACCCCGCCCCCCACCCCGCATCCCCCACCCCAACCTAGGAATGCCTTGTTCCCCAAACATCATCAAAGAGAAATAAAACCCCGAGTTCAGGGAGCGTGAACCAGTGGGTGTAGACCCTTAGTGGAGAGGATTGTCCACGTAAGGTGACGAGAGACTCCGCCGCCATTAAGAGTTAGGAGAAAAATAGCGTTCCAACCAACAAAGGTTATTTCAAACCTTCTCATTTCGGACCATTGTGGGTGAGCAGATGTGTGGATTAAACTAGCAGCACATGCAGAATAAAATAGAATATGTTCTCTGTTCAGGATAAATGAGGAAGACCATTCTGTAGCCCAGGAAGACGGGGTATGTCAAACTCCAGGCAGTCAATCTGGCAAAGTGCTGTCTCCTGCGGTTGGCGATTGATTGTCTCTCAGAGTGGAATTCCAGCCCTGGCATTCATAATGAAGGGTGCATATCTCTCGCAGGTGAAAGAAAAGGGAGAAGTGAGCCTGCAGTACGTGTAATGGTCACTAGAGTCCGCCAGTGGCCCACCTTCAGGGATTAAGGTCATCACTGAAATCTGAACTTCCAAGAGAGCCAAACAGGACATTGCTGCAGTAAATCAGTATATCATAGTTAATCTTCATCTCTAAAAATCCCATCATCTCAGGATCATCTTGTAAAGAACAAAAAAGGTTATCCCACAGTAGCTTCAAACAGTGGCAAGCTTGAGAGTAGATATCACCTGGCATAGCCAGGGGCACAACACTTATATTGTATACCGACAGGGAATACAAAAGGCACAACGGGTGCAAGGTTAAGTCCCCTGTTGAAATTTAAACAGTCAACGGCCAATATTCAGAGCAGAAGTACAGAAGAGCATGTTGCAGCGTTTAACGATTAGGGGGCAATGATTCCAGCCATGCGTTAGCATCCCTGGGGGAAGTAAAAAATCTGGTGGTTTCCCCGTCCTGGACCCTCAGCCGTGCTGGAAACAGAACACTGTATCGAATGCCCTTAAGACGCATGGCAGCCTTCACTTGGTCAAAGGAGCGTCTGAGCTTTTGAGTTTCAACAGAGTAGTCAGGGAAGATAAGTAGCTTGTTATTTTGATAGCGTATTTCTCCCTGCACTCTAGCAGCCCGTAGCACCTCATCCCTGTCACGAAAGTTCAGAAACTTTAGGATAAATGTGCGTGGCGGTGCTCCAGGAGGGCCCGGCTTGGGAGGGATCCGGTGAGCCCGCTCCACCGCATAGAAAGGTGAAAATTGAGCCCCTGGTAGGAGGGAACGTAGTAGGCCCTCAATAAACTCCGTCGGACATTTCCCCTCAGCTCCCTCCGCCAGACCTACAATGCGGAGGTTGTTCCTCCTATTATGGTTTTCCGCATCTTCGGATTTATATTCCAGTGCTCTAATTTTGGTTTGCAGGGCCCTTAAGTCTGTTCCATGAGACTCTACAGTGTCCTCCACCTGCCCCAGGCGCTGCTCCGCAGCAGAAAGTCTGCCCCTAATTTTATCCATGTCCAGCCTTATTAGACCAACATCTAATTGCACAGCATCTACCTTGGAGGTAAGGGTAGTAAGGGAGGCCTGGCAGTTTCCTATAGCAGCCAGGACATCAGCCAGGCCCGGCTGCGTAGAGGGGGACTGTTCTGGCTGTTCTGTCTGGGATGCCATGTCGCTACTGGCGCGCTTCCCGGACCCCACGTGATCTACACAGGCCGCCTCTGTCTCCACCAGTTCGGGGGGAAATTTTAACTGCTTACCCCTTCCTCCGGCTGGCCGTGATGATCGGCGGTGCATGGGAGGAATCCGTCGGCTTAAAGACCTGCCGCCAATGCTGCTCAAGGAGTCCTCCACAAATGAGTGCCAGGGGTGGAGGTGATCCCAGGTGTAGCAAAATGGCCGCTGCCCCAGAGACCAGGACGGGGCCCCAGACCCTCCAACCAACAGCTACAGGGTGCAGAAGTGCCGCGGCAGCGCCCACAGGCAGTCCGGTGGCCAGGGCAGGTAACCAGGAACCTCCAGGGAGCAAGCTGTGGCAGGGAAATGAATGGATGCTGCCGCCGGGTGTAGCAAGATGGCCGCCGCTCCAGGCAGCAGGCCGGGGTCTCAGTCCTTCCAGCAGGCTGCTACAGGGTTGAAAGTTGCTGCAGCAATGTCCACAGGTGGTCCGGTGGCCAGGGCAGCTAATCAGGGATCTCTGGGGAGCAGGATGTGGCCAGAATTTGTGTCAGGGCCGCCGCCGGGTGCAGCAAGATGGCCGCCGCTCCATGGACTAGGCCGAAGCCGCGGCCTGTCCTACAGGGAGTCCCCGGGCGGGGAAATCCGGCGATCGCGGCCGCGGATGGCGCTCCAGAAGGCCAGAATACCTCGATGGCCAGTCAGGGAACAGAACAGGCTTGCTAATCACTGTGGTCAAGTTAGGATCGCCCGGATTTCAGCAGGATTGTGTTTCAAAAGTATGGGCAAGCGGAGCTCTTCCTAAACACGTCCTACCCCATCACTCTCCAGGCCACGCCCGGACGCTCGCAACTTCAGTTCCTCTTTCCTCCGCACACAAATCGTACGTACGACACATGCGTGTTAGCTTTATATACACTGCGCAAGCGTAAAACTCCGCCTGCGTCACCTGCCCCTGACGTTCTTTTTTCACGAATATTCCCTGCCCCCTCTCTACGCACAGAACGTACGTACGGCACATTCGTGTTAATTTTATATACACTGCGCATGCGTGATACTCCACCTGCATCGCCCGCCCCTGACATTTTTTTCACGAATATTCACCGCCCCTTCTCTCTACGGTGCGCAGTTAGGAGCAACATGGTGGAGACACAGTAGGTGTGTGTTAATTACTCCAGTAGCGAGGAAAGCCTGGAGCCCGAAACGTCCCGATCCCTGAAGAAGAGATTTAAAACCTTGAATATGGCCTTTGAGGAAATGGTGGAGATGGTGTACATCTCACGGAGGAATGATTATGATGGGAAGCATGGACCGTACACCCAGCCGAATTTGCGCAAGGCCAAAATCATGTCCAAAGTTGTGAAGACTCTGCAGCAAAATTTTGGGGTACGCCGCTCCAAAGACCAATTAAGGAAACGTTGGTCCGATCTTAAACTGAGGGAGCCGGATCAGTACAGAAGAATAAAAAAAGTGCTTTAAAAAAGTAAGTACTTGTCATGTGTTCCTATTCTGATTATTAACTTCCATGCTGCTCCATGTGCTTTTTCTTTACTGTTGCACAGTTTTAAATGACTACTTTCATGTTCATGGACACAGTATTCGTTCGTAGGAAACATCATTCGAAGGAAACATCTGTTGACAATATATACAATGTATTTAGTTGATACAGGGTTTTTAATACATTTTTGGTCTTGTTAATTTGTCTTATTAAAAGAGGTTTAGGACATTGTTGTCTAGATGTCTATGAAACCTGAATGAATTGCAAACTTGATTCAGTGTAATGTAAGGAGAGGACACTCAGCAGCTGTTTACACATCTGGACTCAGGAGCACTAGTGTGGGACACCAGAGCACATTTTTTAGGGTAACCCACACAGGTGCTCCGGTGGATACTTGGGGTGTCTTCATCTGTGAAACTTGGCCAAAAAAGGTAAGTATTGCAGTTTGGTTAAAAGGGATTTTTAATCATGTCTTCAACTTGGATATCTTCCCAAATAGACAATTGTACACCACTTCAAAGCAATGTTTCATATTCATATTTCTGGACTCAAATATCTGTGTGCTAAGAATACCTTTTGTTTCATTCTTATAGGGGAGAAAAGACTCAGACAACAGGCTACCAGGTACCCCTGACCTCGCCAGCCTTAATGGGTAGTTAGTCCCAGCCCCCCCCGAGGATGTGGAGGAAGTGGGTGACATGGGCACCCCACCAGGTGAGTGTCTGACACCGCAACTTCAGGTAATCTATGTATGCCTGCATATTTCTAAATATATGTTTTTTTCATCAATTTTAGGTGATGTGCTGGTTGTGGAAAGGGGAAGCGGCAGAACCTTTTTCCACCAACAGTGCCCCCCCGAGGATGTGGAGGAAGGAGAGGTGGAGGAAGTGGGGCGACATGGGCACCCCACCAGGTGCGTGTCTGACACCCCAGCTTCAGGTAATCTATGTATGCCTGCATATTTCTAAATACATTTTTTCATCAATCAAATACAGTTTTTTCATCAATTTTAGGTGATGTGCTGGTTGTGGAAAGGGAAGCGGCAGAACCTTTTTCCACTGACAGCACCTAAAGACTGATTGGCCAGACCATGGCCTGGAATGGGGAGATTGATGAGATGCGCAATCGGCTGGACATCATGCAGCAGGAAACGAAGAACATGATCGATGTTTTGGGGAGAATTTAATCCCTTTTTCCCTAAAGCTAAATTGATCATGTTCTTTATTTCCTTTTTAGATGCCCACATTCTGGGATTTTAATTTTTTTAATTTTTAAAAGCCAAATTTTGAAGATGCACACGGTGTGTCAACATGTGCTATCTGCCATCAGCGGATCTCAATGTACGCGTTTTGTGGGTGCAACCCCTTCCTCATAATGCTAGTAGTTGAGAGGAAGGGATTGCACCCACAAAACACATCCATTGATCCCCCATGATGGGATATAGCACATGTTGACATTACCCATTTGGAATAAAAATTTGTGTGCATCTTCAAAATTTGGCTTTTACAGGGGTGACATCACCCCATCTGATTTAGGGGAATATTAAGACATTTTGGACACTATAATGTCTGATATTGCCTTAATTTTCTAGATGTTGAACTGTAAATTCCAGAATTGTTTGTATGTTATGTTTTAAAACATGCCTGTTTGTAAAAAAGAAAAAAAAATATTAAAAATGAAATTCTTAAAAAAAAAATCTATATTAATATATAATATATTATCTATAAAAAATATATATATATTATAAACGCACATGTGAATGTGCACAGATTAAAAAGTTTGTTAATCAACAATGTGTGGCTTCTTCTTTCAATGCTCAAAACCAGTTTTGTAAGTAATTTTGTGTTTACAGTGACAATGGGGCTTATTTACTAAAGGAAAATCCACTTGGCACTACAAGTGCACTAGGAGAACCTAGGAGACAGCCAAAAAGAAAAATATATTTCGAGATTTTATCTAAACATTATTTTTTTATTAATAAAAATCAGACATTGTCTGGCATTGCAATGGCCCCCCTACTCATAAAATAATTAACATATTTCTCTCTAACTTCACGGGCGCTTTGGGGGGCCAAGCCAGTATGGCCAGTATCCAGGCCCATCAGAGGATTGTCTGTAAGTCCGGCCTCAGGTCCAACTGATGAAATATAATTTCTGGCATTTTTTCTTAAAAAAATTGTGCAGGATGCAGCATGCTAGGACAATATGATTAGGTTTGTATTCCGCCAGATGAATTGCTGTCAGAAACAGGCGGAACCTCAAAAACATGACGTGGGGGTCCCCCTAAATTCCATACCAGGCCCTTCAGGTCTGGTATGGATTTTAGGGGGAACCCCGCGCCAAAATTTAAAAAAAAAATTGGCGTGGGGTCCCCCCAAAAATCCATACCAGACCCTTATCTGAGCAGGACCTGGCAGGCCGCAGGAAAAGAGGGGGGACGAGAGAGTGGCCCCCCTCCTGAACCATGCCACGCTTCTCCTCTTCTGAGGTTCTTAAATAATGGAAGGTGTGACAGACTCACCCGGGACAGAGGCTATTGGAGGGGACTGAACGCAAGCCTCTTGCCCACTAATTATGGGCCCTAGCATTTGGGGGAATGGTGCTCTCTGTGAGCTGTATGCCTGGGGACCCTGGGGTTGGTGTTACTTTGGATTTAGCTCCATGTCCCCCCAAAACACACAGACTCTGGGAACCCTTTATATGCCATATTAGAATGGTAAGACTGAATTATACTGTTGGGACACATCGTGTGAGGAGATGCTGGTGTCATCAACTACCTGTGTTTATGTTAACTGAATGAGCTGATCACATTTTCCTCTATACAATGTAGGAGATGGGACGACTCCTATTGGAGCTCATGTTAATTAGGTTAATTGGGTTATGTTTGTATTGTTAATTGTAATTAGCTCCAGCTATTGTGTTTATACTACTGTGTGAAGCTCGGTGCCCACAAGTCTGTCATCTGGTCTGGGTAAATGTTTTCGTAAATTAGCTCATGTTAATTAGGTTAGCTTTGAGTCATCCTGGTGTATAAATGTGTGTGAGATCTCAAATAAAGAGTGAGTTCTGATGTACTCCAAGACTGGTGTTGTCTAGTTCTTGGGGGTTCCTATAGCCAGATCCATTGGGCTCGTGTTCCAGAACTTAGGAAGCGGTATACTGACAGAAGCACTCAAGCGGAGTGTGGGACGTTCCGTGACATTGGTGGCAAGCAGCGGGAAGGCTTCCTGCAGTCTGGGAAATCTAAACCTCCACCTGGATCCAAGATCAGGATAGCAGACTTGTCACCCCAGCGGAGATATGAACCTGGCATCAGAATTCCCGGGGCTGCTGCGGATCATCCTTTCAGCATACACCAGGACTGTGTCTGAGGATGAATACCTGGAGCTTAGGCAGCAAATTCGGGTGGAGCTCTGGATTGCAGCCCTCCGTCTCACTGGTATAAAACAGGGAAAGTGCTTTCCAACCCAAGAGCAACGGGCCAGTGACCAACGGACATTGCGGATGGCATTCCTGGGAGAGCAGCCCCAGGAGTAATGGGTGACTGAGTTGGATAGGTTGGTCCAGCAGGAGATAGAGCTGGACAATCGTTATCGGGCTCTGCAATGGCACGCAGAGGAGGGATATTTAGGGGAGACGACAGAATGCTCTCCGGAGGGATATGACTTTGGGGGCCCTGGAATGCTGTGGGAGAGCCTTACAGTTTTTTATGTTTGGCAATGAAGGGGAACCTGACCTTGAGGACCTGAGAGAATATAGAGAGTCTATGCTCGGTCTTGCAGGGGTCTCACAGCTCAAACCTGATCTGGACCATTTGCTAAGGAAGGAACAGCATCTGGAAAGGGCATACAGGAAACTGCTAGAACAAGTTCAGCAGCATGCCAGAGAATCGGCAGTGGAAAATCCAGAGATTGCCGTCCCCAAACCTGAAGTGCTGACAACAGGGCAGAGGTCTGCTAACCTCTGCCCAGAAACGATAGCATCTTCTGGGTTCCATGGACAGGAGATGGTAAACCTCTATCCCCAGACATCAGTTGCAGAGACATGGGATTTGATAGACTTTTCTGCTGAGGAAGAACAACCTGATGAGCCACCAGCAGAAGAGCTGCTATCAGGGCCAAAGTTCACTGTGTTCTGCCCAGCACCAACAGTGGCTTCGGCCTTCTTGAGAGAAGAGGTAGTCGGCCTTTCTCCCACAACACTGACAAGGACATGGGATTTTCTGCCAGCAGCATCTATGGAGTTAAAACAAACTTCTCCGGCTGAAGATCTGGTAACTGAACAGAGGGTCCAAGACCTCTATCCCACACTGTTACCAATTCCAGAGACTGGGGGTTTAATAGACGTTTCTGTAGAGGAGGAACCACCTAGCAAACCCCCAGCAGAAGTGCTGGCAACCAGACAGAGGGTCCAAGACCTCTGCCCCACACCTGTGGCAGTTTCGGAGGTTCAGGGTGAGAAGGTGGCATTCACTTACCAGCAGCAGATACAGGGGGAGAAGGGAGAGGAGGTGTATGTTGTCCCTCCCCAACAGTCGGCCAGGGTGGAGGAAGCGGACTTTCCTCCCCAGCAAAGATCCGTGCACCTGGGAGACAGTACCAACGACATGTCATCCCAGCAGCCAGACGGCTCCCTTTTCCAATGGCAATGTCAGGAGGCGCGAGCCGCCTCCGTCCGCCGGACTCCACGGCGCATGCGCGGAGGACTTACGCTGCGCCGTACACCCGTTCGCGGCCCAATGGTGCGGCGCGCGCGGGTGCACGGCGGTCCCCGTGTGCGCGCCGTGACCGTGCGGGTGCACGGCGGCGCGTCACGGTGACGCGCTCGCCGGAGGGCTACTTCTGACAGCTCCAGCACCCAGTCGGGTTGCTGGTTTGTCGTCAGCTGTACCCTGTCCCCTGTGCCTGTCATTTCCCTGCTTCAGAGTGTTACCTAGTACTGACCCCTGCTTGTTTAAAACGGATTACTCTTTTGCCTGCCTGTTACCCCAGACCACTGCTTGTATAAACGGACTACTCCTTTGCCTGCCTGATACCCCAGACCACGGCTTGTATAAACGGACTACTCTTTTGCCTGCCTGATACCCCAGACCACTGCTTGTATAAACGGACTACTCTTTTGCCTGCCTGATACCCCGGACCTCTGCTTGCTTATACGGACTACTCTTGCCTGCCTGTTACCCCGGATCCCTGCCTGTTCTACGATTACTCTCTCTGCCTGTCAGTGACCCCTGGTCCTTGCCTGAATTACGGACTTGCCCGAGCTGATACCCCGGTTCCACTTAACCACTTGTTTTTGCAGCATTCTCCTGTACCCAGCGGCCACACGGACTTCCTTCAGGAATCCAGTCACCACCGGAAGCCCGTGCCTCCGCGTGCCCCCAACTCCCTGTATCACCTCCAGGGGTCGGGTGCGCGTGGTCGTAAGGGCGAGCCGCTCTCGGCATCTCGGCCTCGGTGAGTATAGTCTCTGACAGTACAAACCAGCCAGATGTCCGAGGCCGACAGAGCGCGCTCTCCTCTGGAGATCCTATGTCAACAGGTCTCCACTTTGGCCGACTCAGTCCAGAAGTTACAAGAGGGGTACGCTCAAGTTGACCATCGCCTCCAACAGATTGCTGGAGTACTCCCCTCCGCTGCTGCAGCTCCGGCACCCGGCAATGAAGGTCCGCTTCCCCAGGCCACCGCCAGCCCTACGGTCGTCATGGCGCTTCCCGAGCCTAGGGTCCCTACGCCCGAACGGTTTTCAGGGGACCGTAAAAGATTCAGAGCTTTTAAGAACGCATGTTCTCTTTACTTTGCCCTCCAGCCCCGGACATTTGCATCAGAGATCGTCAAGGTGGGGTTCGCTATCTCGTTGCTGTCAGAGGAACCTCAGGCTTGGGCCCACGGCTTAATGGAGCAGGGAAGTCCTGTGTTAAATTCCATAGACACCTTCTTTGAGGGTATGTCCAAACTTTATGACGACCCCCAACGGAAGGCTACCGCTGAAGCCACTCTACACCACTTGTCCCAAGGAAGGAGGCCCATTGAAGATTACACGGTCGAGTTCCGTAAATGGGCGGCCGACACGAACTGGAACGAGCCGGCTCTTCGCTACCAGTATCGTCAAGGCTTGTCTGAACTCCTTAAGGATGAGCTAGCCAGGATGGAGACCCCAGAGACCTTGGAAGAACTCATTCAGGCAGCCACGCAGTTGGACAGGCGCTTGCGAGAACACCGCTCGGAGCGGTTTCAGGGTCCACGCCCTTCGTGGACGCCATTCAGAGCCCCATCCATGCCGTCAACCTCCTCCATCACACCTCCTGAAGCTGAACCCATGCAGCTAGGCCTGGTTCGGGCCCCGCTAACATCAGAGGAGAGACAACGCAGACGGCAATCCAATTTGTGTCTGTACTGCGGGGGAGTGGGACACTTCCTGCGCGGTTGTCCAATAAGGCCCAGTAAGTCCTTTCAGCCTAGATTGATGAATTACCAGGATAATGATGCTCCAAAGTCTTATGTGATGTTGTCTGTTTCCTTGCAGCTACCGGAAGGGGAGTCTCGCCTACCCGCCATCATTGATTCGGGGGCTTGTAGCTGCTTCATGGATGCAGCCTTGGCCCGCAGCCTCCGTATTCCCTTGCAAACCAAGACCCAAGGGTTACAGGTGCATCTAGCTGATGGGTCTCTTCCTAGGTCCGGTCCAATCACCCAAGAGACCCAGCCCATCCTAGTAACCACCGACTCCGGGCATCAGGAACTCCTACGGCTCGACCTCATCCAGTCTCCCATCTTCCCAGTCATCCTCGGCCTGCCCTGGTTACAAGCTCATGATCCGCAAATCCAATGGAGCACCAAGGTGGTGTCCTTCTCCTCTCCATACTGCTCGGAGCATTGCCTCCCTTTAACCTCGAAGGTTTGTGCTACGGTTACTACCTCGTCCGACAAACTGCCGCAGATTCCCTTTGAATATCTGGAGTTCCAGGAGGTCTTTAATAAACAAATGGCTGATCGCCTACCACCTCATCGGCCTTATGACTGTCCGATCGACCTGTTGCCAGGATCAGTGATCCCGTTCGGTCGTATATTCCCTCTCTCCGAGACTGAACTGGAGGCGCTCAGACAATACATCGATGAGAACCTGGAAAAGGGTTTTATCCGTCCTTCGTCCTCACCTGCGGGAGCAGGGATATTCTTTGTTGGGAAAAAAGATGGGTCCCTTAGACCTTGTGTGGACTACCGGCAGCTCAACAATATTACCATTAAAAACAGGTACCCACTACCACTCATCCCGGAGTTATTTCAACGATTCCGATCTGCCAAGGTCTTTTCCAAACTTGACCTGCGGGGTGCCTATAACCTTATTAGAATCAGAGCTGGAGATGAATGGAAGACAGCGTTCAGGTCCAGGTTTGGGCACTTCGAGTACCTGGTGATGCCATTCGGGCTATGCAATGCTCCAGCTACTTTCCAGCACCTAGTTAATGACATCTTCCGAGAATACCTGGATGACTTCCTTGTTGTCTATCTAGACGACATACTCATTTTTTCTCCCACGATGGAACTACACAAGGAGCATGTCAAAAGAGTTCTCTCTATATTAAGACAACACAAGCTTTATCTGAAAGTGGAGAAGTGTGAATTCGAGAGGTCAGTGGTCCAATTTCTGGGGTTCATCATATCGGCCGGCGGGATCGCAATGGATCCCCAAAAGATACAAGCTATCCAAGATTGGCCAGCTCCATCTGATAAAAAAGGGGTCCAACGATTCATAGGATTTGCTAATTTTTATCCGAAGTTCATTATCGGATTCTCGACCATTGTAGCACCTATCACCCAGCTAACTCGGCAGCACAACCCTTTCCGGTGGAGTGAGGCCGCACAAGAGGCCTTTCTAAAATTAAAGGATCTGTTTATTTCGGCTCCAATTCTTCGCCACCCCGATCCTTCTCAGCCATATGTTCTGGAGGTGGATGCTTCGGAAATTGCCACAGGGGCCATTCTCTCTCAAAGACAAGGGCTCAAAGCCATCCTTCACCCCGTTGCTTTCGCTTCTCGGAAACTCAGCCCGCCAGAGTTAAACTACGACGTGGGTGACAGGGAGCTGCTAGCCATAAAGTTTGCTTTAGAAGAATGGAGGTATCTGCTCGAGGGAGCATTACATCCGGTGATGATCTTTACAGATCATAAAAACCTTGAATATTTACGGACAGCAAAACGACTAAGACCTAGACAAGCCCGCTGGGCTCTCTTTTTCTCTCGCTTCAACTTCCACATATCCTATAGACCTGGCTCAAAGAATGGAAAGGCAGACGCACTCTCACGGATGTTCTCAGCAGAGTCCCAAGCTTCAGAACCTGGAACAATCCTCTCGTCCCAAAACTTCCTTGGGATAACACAAGTGGATCTGATGTCATCCATTAAAACAGCGTCCAACTCTTGCATGGAATCAGAGGTGCAATCCTTGAAAAGAAACGGTAATTTCTTTTGGATCCGGGGAAAAATCTTTGTACCACAGGAGACACGGTCGCTAACCCTCAAGATGTGCCATGACCATAAGCTCGCAGGACATTTTGGAATAAGGAAAACGTCCGAACTAGTCTCTCGTTCCTTTTGGTGGCCTGGGTGGAGACGGGATTGCAAGGAATACGTGGCATCCTGCCCTTTGTGTCAGAGGAACAAGGGTCGAAACGCCAAGTCTTGGGGCTTACTAAGACCTCTACCTATCCCCGAACGACCATGGTCTGACGTCTCTATGGATTTTATAGTGGACCTGCCAGCTTCGGGGGGTTTTACCACTATTTTTGTCGTGGTTGACCGTCTCTCCAAGATGGCCCATTTTTTGCCCATGAAGGGCACCCCCTCGGCCCTAGAGACTGCCAATATTTTTTTGAAGGAGATCATCAGGCTCCATGGAGTACCAAAGAACATCGTATCGGACAGGGGTGTACAATTTACGTCCAAATTTTGGAGGGAGCTCTGCAAAGCCTTAAATATCCAAGTCTGCCTCTCATCAGCTTATCACCCCCAGAGTAACGGCCAAACGGAAAGGACGAACCAGACTCTAGAGCAATACCTGCGGTGTTTCTGCTCGGGATCTCAAGATGATTGGGCAAGTCTTCTCCCTTACGCAGAGTTCGCGTATAACAATTCTGTTCACACTGCTACTAACCAAACACCCTTCTGGGCGAATTGTGGATTCCATCCCACCTTTCTGTCCAACGATGTTCCTGAGATATCGGTCCCTGCAGTGCAGGACAGAATAGCCGCTTTACAAGCAAATTTCCAGAGGATTCAAGATATGTTGCAAAGGGCTCAAACGGATTACAAGGAACAGTATGATCGGGGCAGGAGGGAGAATCCAACCTTTAAACTAGGAGAAGAGGTCTGGCTATCCACTATCAATCTTAAACTACCTGTACCTTCGCGGAAATTGGGACCCAAGTTCATAGGTCCTTTCCCCATCAAAAGAATTATCAATCCTGTGGCTATGGAGCTAGCACTACCAAAGACGTACAAGATCCATCCTGTTTTCCACGTGTCTTTACTGAAGCCCGTAGTGGACAGCACTTTCCCGGAAAGAAGGGAGCTTCCCCCACCACCAGTTAGGGTGGATGGTGAAAATGAGTTTGAGGTGGAGTCCATCCTTAACTGTAGGAAGAAGGGCAGACAACTGCAGTATCTGATCCAGTGGAAGGGTTACCCACCTGAGGACAACTCTTGGGAACCCGCGAAGAATCCACATGCACCACGCTTAATTCAAGCCTTTCACCGAGACCACCCGGAGGTGATGTCCAGTCTGGGCGTCCAGTGTCCGCCCTTAGGAGGGGGGCACTGTCAGGAGGCGCGAGCCGCCTCCGTCCGCCGGACTCCACGGCGCATGCGCGGAGGACTTACGCTGCGCCGTACACCCGTTCGCGGCCCAATGGTGCGGCGCGCGCGGGTGCACGGCGGTCCCCGTGTGCGCGCCGTGACCGTGCGGGTGCACGGCGGCGCGTCACGGTGACGCGCTCGCCGGAGGGCTACTTCTGACGGCTCCAGCACCCAGTCGGGTTGCTGGTTTGTCGTCAGCTGTACCCTGTCCCCTGTGCCTGTCATTTCCCTGCTTCAGAGTGTTACCTAGTACTGACCCCTGCTTGTTTAAAACGGATTACTCTTTTGCCTGCCTGTTACCCCAGACCACTGCTTGTATAAACGGACTACTCCTTTGCCTGCCTGATACCCCAGACCACGGCTTGTATAAACGGACTACTCTTTTGCCTGCCTGATACCCCAGACCACTGCTTGTATAAACGGACTACTCTTTTGCCTGCCTGATACCCCGGACCTCTGCTTGCTTATACGGACTACTCTTGCCTGCCTGTTACCCCGGATCCCTGCCTGTTCTACGATTACTCTCTCTGCCTGTCAGTGACCCCTGGTCCTTGCCTGAATTACGGACTTGCCCGAGCTGATACCCCGGTTCCACTTAACCACTTGTTTTTGCAGCATTCTCCTGTACCCAGCGGCCACACGGACTTCCTTCAGGAATCCAGTCACCACCGGAAGCCCGTGCCTCCGCGTGCCCCCAACTCCCTGTATCACCTCCAGGGGTCGGGTGCGCGTGGTCGTAAGGGCGAGCCGCTCTCGGCATCTCGGCCTCGGTGAGTATAGTCTCTGACAGGCAACTACACAGTTTGGGAGTGGAGGAAGCCAGCCTCCTGCCCCAACAGTTAGCTGGAGCGGAGGATGAGGAGTCCCCAGCAGAAGTGCTGGCAACAGAGCAGAGTGCTACCAACCTCTGACCAGCAGCGGCAACAACTGTGGAGTTCCAGGGAGCCGGGGCAGTTGGCCCCTCTCTCCGACGACAAGCTGATGTAGTGGAGCTGCTAATCCCAGCTGAATCACTGGCAACAGGGCAGAGCACCGCTGGCCTCTGCCTAGCACCTAGTGTATCTCTACAGCTTCAGGAAGCTGGGGTGTTTGGCCCCTCTGCCCAGCAGCAGACCAAGCCAAGGACTGTTAAAAACAATCCAGCTGAAGCCCTGGCAGCCAGACAGAGAGTAAATGACCTCTGCCCCACACCTACTGAGGTCAACTATTCCTTGCAGCCAAGAAAGGAGATCATGCAGGAAGACTATATGAGTTCACTCTGCCTGACTAACGCATGTCCAGACCAGGTGGTGGTCTGGGACCTTGTTAGTCAACCTTTGATGGGGAAGAAATGTGACAGACTCACCCGGGACAGAGGCTATTGGAGGGGACTGAACGCAAGCCTCTTGCCCACCGATTATGGGCCCTAGCATTTGGGGGAATGGTGCTCTCTGTGAGCTGTACGCCTGGGGACCCTGGGGTTGGTGTTACTTTGGATTTAGCTCCATGTCCCCCCAAAACACACAGACTCTGGGAACCCTTTATATGCCATATTAGAATGGTAAGACTGAATTATACTGTTAGGACACATCCTGTGAGGAGATGCTGGTGTCATCAACTACCTGTGTTTATGTTAATTGAATGAGCTGATCACATTGTCCTCTATACAATGTAGGAGACGGGACGACTCCTATTGGAGCTCATGTTAATTAGGTTAATTAGGTTATGTTTGTATTGTTAATTGTAATTAGCTCCAGCTATTGTGTTTACACTACTGTGTAAAGCTCGGCACCCACAAGTCTGTCATCTGGTCTGGGTAAATGTTTTCGTAAATTAGCTCATGTTAATTAGGTTAGCTTTGAGTCATCCTGGTGTATAAATGTGTGTGAGATCTCAAATAAAGAGTGAGTTCAGATGTACTCCAAGACTGGTGTTGTCTAGTTCTTGGGGGTTCCTATAGCCAGATCCATTGGGCTCGTGTTCCAGAACTTAGGAAGCGATATACTGACGGAAGCACTCAAGAGGAGTGTGGGACGTTCCGTGACAGAAGGCGGGGCCACCCGGTGACCCCGCCCCCTCTGACATCACAGGGAATGCCACAGGGAAGTCCCCGTGTGTCAGAGGGGGGCAGGGTCACCGGGTGGCCCCACCCTCTGTTATTTAAGAACCGTCAGAAGAGGAGAAGCGTCACACAGCGGGAGCCTCCCTCCATGCCATCATGGATGCGGAGCGGCCCAGAGAAGAAGACGAAGAGAAGACAATGCCGCGGAAGAGATACCGGACGAGTAGACCGGAGGAAGAACCAGAAGTAGAAGATGGAAGAAGAAACCGAAGGAAGATAGAAGAAAGAAGAAGCATTTAAATAAAGGAATGGTCAAAAACTGTCTCTTGTCATTTTTAACATTTTTGACAGTTTTTTTGTGAAATGGTAGGGGTACTTTTGTACCCCCTTACCATTTCACAAAGGGGGGAGGGCCGGGATCTGGGGGTCCCCTTGTTAAAGGGGGCTTCCAGATTCCGATAAGCCCCCCTGCCCGCAGACCCCCACAACCACCGGGCAAGGGTTGTGGGGATGAGGCCCTTGTCCCCATCAACATGGGGACAAGGTGTTTTGGGGGATACCCCAAAGCACCCTGCCAATGTTGAGGGCATGTGGCCTGGTATGGTTCAGGAGGGGGGGCCGCTCTCTCGTCCCCCCCTCTTTTCCTGCGGCCTGCCAGGTTGCTTGCTCGGATAAGGGTCTGGTATAGATTTTGAGAGGGACCCCACGCCATTTTTTTTTCAATTTTAGCCGGGGTTCCCCTTAATATCCATACCAGACCTGAAGAGCCTGGTATGCAATTTAGGGGGACCCACCACATCATTTTTCTTTTTAAATTTTGGTTCGGGGTTCCCCTGTGTGGAATTCCCATGCCGTTTTTATCAATGAACTTATATGTGTATTGTCGGACCGGCAATTCATTAATAGCCGCGAGTAGTTTTAAATTACTTTTTTACCTTTGAAATGTAATTTTGCTGTCAGACTGTTCTAAACACAGGAAACATGCGCCCCTTTACAGGCATACTATAGACACCCCCCAGGTACGAAATTTAAAGGAATATTGAACTATTATTGTTTCACTTTAAGCATTATTAAAATCACTGCTCCCGAAAAAACGGCCGTTTTTAAAACTTTTTTTTGCATTGATCCATGTCCCCTGGGGCAGGACCCAGGTCCCCAAACACTTTTTATGACAATAACTTGCATATAAGCCTTCAAAATGAGCACTTTTGATTATTCATGTTCGTGTCCCATAGATTTTAATGGTGTTCGAGCAAATTTTTTGCCTGTTCACAAGTTCTGGTGCGAACCGAACACATTTTAAGGAGGGGTGGGCTTATAAATTAATTTAAGGACACACATACCATTTGGAAACATTTTAAGGAGGTGTTTAGGGTAAAGCACTACAACGGAGCTGACAAAATACATTGTTAAGTGACTAGACTAGGTGGATATGGGCCCAGCATAGCATGCTGGGGAGGTTAGTGAAGGCAAATATGCATGAAGGACAAAAAAGAGCATTAAAAGATTACAACACGCATGAGGACAAAGGGGACATTCACAGCATATTGCAATCATGGTAATTAGGGATTGAGGAAAGAAATACAATACATTAGCAAACATTAAATATAATAAAATGTGACGGGGGATCTATATAGAAACCAGAGTGACAGGACGTGTTGCTTGTTAGCTCCACAGAGACATCTGCAATCCAATGCCATCCTGCGAATTTTACAACTTGGTGAGCCTCAAAACTTCACCCAACAGTTAACAGGCATCTGATACACCAATCCCTGTGGAAATTTCAAAGCCTGCTTGGCCGATCAAGTTTTTCTTAAGCTGCGGCTGGCTCCTCATCACAAGAAACTCGCCGCAATCTTCCGACATACAGACCCTAAGAGCCGGCAGAAGTTCAGGAAAGGCCGACCTCGGGCACCCGCGGCCTGCCACACACTCCCTGGGTCACAGCATAGGAAAGTAGGAGGCTCTGGCCTACTTGTGGAAGACGGCGGCCATTTTCCATACACCTCAACTAATTTTCCTTCCACTCTCCTTCATACTCAGCTGACCCTATATGTGGAAGATGGTTATGTAAAGGAAGAGCTCCTGCCATTACCAGTCCTGCGACTCGCTACCGGAGGTACTTTTCTTTTTATTTTTATTTTTATTTTCCCGACATAACCCGCTCTTTAACATGGGAACAGCCTCCAGACAATCCTCTACCTCAAGATCCCGCTCCCCAAGAGAGCTTCCAGGAGGAACCAGTCACAATATCCCAGAGATGTTCCTGTCACAAAGGGGCAATATGGCGTCCTCCTGCCACAGACCGCCTCAAACCTCGGAACCACAATCACCAGATCCCCTGCTCATTCCTATACCTCAAACTCATACCTCACCGCCTACCGATGCCGGCGCAACTCACGCTCAACCGTATCTGAACATCAATGATCTCCGGTCCATAGCTGCGGACATCAAGGATACCCTGTCAGCTACAATTGCTGAGCTGCGTATAGATATACACACGCTGAATGACAGGGTCCATGAGGTAGAACAGACAACGACACAGCAAGAACAAGTCCTTCGCAAAGCTACCAGGCGGATCGACACCCACACCATCCAGTTAAGAGACATACAGAGTCATGTCGAAGACCTCGATAATAGGGGCCGTCGCCACAATCTTAGGATCAGAGGCATACTAGAGACCGTCAACGCAGAAGACATTTCATCGGCAGTGACTAGCCTATTCAATGATCTTCTCAACAGACCGCCTCAAACTCAAATATCCATGGAAAGGATCCACAGAGCTCTACGCCCCAAGGGTAGGGATACGGACCCGCCACGAGATATCATATGCTGCATTGTGGACTATAGGCTCAAAGAAGAAATTCTCAGACAAGCCAGACTCAGACGGCAGTTGCAATACGCAGGAACTTCAGTCCAAATCTTTCAGGACTTATCCAGCATAACATTGCAGCACCGCAGGGATCTCAAACCACTGTTGGATGTGCTGCGCACAGAGGGAATCCAATACCGATGGAAGTTCCCTTTTTGCTTATCAGCTACTCATCAGGGGCGCACCGCCCTGCTAAAAGTCCCGGAAGACTTACGTCCATTCTGTGACACTCTGGATATCCTTCTAGTAGACGTTCCACAATGGTATGTGGAATTCCGCCACACGGCAGTACAGAAAACCACACCACTGGCAGAACCGATGGAAACCCAGGAAGGGCGAAACCACAGACGAAGATCTTCATCTGGCTACAAGAGGCGAAATCTGCAACATGATCCTCCACTTGGCTCCTACCCCTCGGATTCCCCGAGATACCGGAGAGCCAGGAGAGATTACTGAACAGCACCTTTCTGACACCGTTCCCGTCAGTGTTTAACAATGTTCAGGATCTAATGGTTAATAATTACCTTATATTCTAGTTTAACATCCATGCTTTCGCTCACTCACTGTTGCAACAAGTCACCTAAAGAAGGAGATTACACTCCCTAAAACAACATTGGATACCATGGACGATGCTGCCTTTACGACACACTCTTCCCCCCCACCTTTCGTCTCTCACCAGACAATGGTCATCAAGTCGCCCAATCCACTGATGACCTCCGTTGTACCTGCCCAACATAATAGAACTTCCACAGCTCACTACCCTGTTCACCAGATCCAACATCCTCTCCGTCGTAGATACTCTGCCTCTACGGATGGGATCGCTGTATACTCATACTGCTCACCACTTTGCCTCCTCTCCCTGAACACTGTTTCTTACATGATCCTGCATGAACTACAGTATTACTAACCCTACTAACAATTATCAATCTGGGTAACGTATGATAAGAGGTGTTCTACAGATTTGTTTCACATTGCATTGTTTAGTATACTGTACACAATGATAGGAAGATGCACTCCCACTATCGCAAAGCACTACGTGTACCAATACGCTGCGCACAATTACATTTTGAGTCTACCGAATGCATTCCACTCATACAGCTAAATGTGATCACTTCTGTTTACTCTAAGTTTGATAACATACTTTCCGATTTTCTTACAGAAGATCGACATCTATCCCTTCTCTCCACTAACCACTCCAAATGCCCTAACCTGACATCTTACTTTATTATATAGACCACCCTAACACAACATCCCAAGGGAACCTGTCAATGTTGAAACATTGATGAGGGACTTGACTACTATGGATGCCAGCTTTACAACCTCTCTTCCCCTGCTTAGAGTTTAACTTGGTACGCTTTTGTACTTGTTAACACACCTGACAACAGTTCATTCACATAAACACAATATATGGGCTATATATATATTCCGCATAAACATGGAGGCGGTATATCTACGACGGTGAAACTACCTCACTTAACGCTTATATTCTCGGATCAGCTGGGAATTTTTTCCTTCCCCTCCCACCATTAGACATTAATGACTTTAAAGCTACTTCCTTAAATGGCTGATAGGGATTCCTTCATCACTTATCCCCACACACAGGGTAATAGATATAAACAACTGACTATCATCAACCCTTCTATACCACATATGTCGCTAGGGCATATATCATATAAACTGGTAGAATGGGAGGTTGTTGGCGGGAAGATAGATGTGCTACATTGCCTACGCACTATACCATGCACAACTCCTTTTTAGATTCTTTGATAGATTCTGATTCTTTGTGAGGAACAACTCTTACTACATCAACTTGAGGAATGTATGGTTTAAGTTTAAGTTTTGAAATATGTTATATGTGGTTTCGTTTTTACAATTTTTTTTTCCTTTGTTCTCCAGAACTATAATATTCCTTCACTCCAATACTCAAGAAGCCTGGTTCACATTATGTTATTCCCATAAACATATTCACCTACCAGATCTAACTTGCACACACTATTACTGACACACACACACTGAATACATGGCCCCCTCCACTCCCACGTGCAATGACAGACGCACCTGAACTCAATCTATTCCTCACACACCACGACACTTTCTCATTTCTTGGTGAACTCCGTGCTTGTCATAAAATCTCCTGCTAATCCTTCTCATATCTAACCACACATTGCCCTATCTCCTCCTATACCTCATGTTTTCCAACCTCAACTCATATGCTACTAAGACTGGTAATGGTGGGCTAGCTCACTTGTGACTCTATCCTCTCTGCTAAGTTCTACCCAACCCCCACACAGTGCAGTGGAGCAGTCTGGATCTTAACTCCAGGCTGATTCCCCTGACGTCACACCGTACCTCCTAACAGGGGAAGATACTTAAATACACCCCACCCCTTCTTCCCCATTCGTTTACATCCCAAACAGACACCAACATTACACACATTTTTTATACCCTCCTTTACTTTAACAGTTACGACTGAGCTCCTTTTTAGCTCCAAGGATGGCGGACACTCCTACACGTGACACAAAGACTGGTATTGGAATGACACACGTCTCGCAGGTAAAATTATGCTCCATAAACATGCGTGGGCTTAATGTACCTGAAAAAAGATCGCAACTGCTACACACTTTAAGACAAAACAAATCACAGATTGCCTTTATACAGGAAACGCATTTCCGCTCTGACAACATTCAGAAACTACACAATATACACTACCCTACGGTATATCATGCCACTATTGATGACTCTAAATCAAAAGGGGTGGCTATTTTAATAGCAAGAAACTGTCCTCTACAAATATCAGAAGTTAAACGAGACATTAAAGGTAGATTTCTTTTTCTCAAAGGGACTCTTCACAACAAACCCATAACGTTAGCAAACCTATACGCTCCTAACATGAAGTAAGTTCAATTCTTTCGCGAGACCCTACAATTACTGACGGAATTTTATTCTGGCATCCTTATTGTGGGTGGGGACTTTAACGTAGCACTCTCTCCATCGCAAGATACATCCACAGGCGCATCCTCTATGCCCTACAGAGCTCTTCGGGCCATTAAAGAACACCTTAGAGATCTGACCCTTCACGACGCCTGGCGAACACTACACCCAAGGGAAAGAGACTTCACGTTTTACTCCGCACCTCACGATAAATACACGAGAATTGAACACTTTTTCATATCCCAATCCGACTTATCTTTCCTTTCGAAGGCCTCCATAAATCCCATGGTGTCATCAGACCATAGCCCCATATCCATCACTCTAGATATACCGGCAACTAGATCCCACAAAATGATTTGGCGTCTAGATAATTCTGTCTTAACAGACATAGACATCACCCACAAACTTAACACACGACTCAAACAATATTTTTCGGAAAACACCTCAAAGGATTCAAAACAATCCAGCATATGGGCAGCGCACAAATGCGTAATACGTGGAGAAATCCTATCTTTGACTGCATACAGACGTAAACTCAAACGCAATCGCATTGCCACACTGTCTGATAAAATCCTTAAGCTAGAACAAGCACACAAGCTCTCCTTAGCCACAAAATCCCTTGTTGAACTGATCAAAGCTAGAGAAGAACTCCTAGAAGAACTCAGTAAATCCCTAAAACGCAAATATGTCTTAACACAAAAACTGTTCTATGAATTCGGCAACAAATCCGGAAAATTGCTTGCCAGAGCTTTACAATCCCAAAAAGCAATGAATACCATACACACTATTAAAAACCAGTCTGGCACGTCTCTTGTCTCTTTCGAAGCTATTGCTGACCAATTTGTCCAATATTTTTCGGCTCTTTACAACTTACCTTCCTCCACCGAACTGGGCAATACTCCTGAAAAGACAAGCGACAATCACAGACTTTCTGAATAACTTTTGCCCATCTTCTATTTCGTCTGAAGACGCAGCAAACCTTTCTACTCCCATTACTGCAGACAAAATTCTATCAGTGTTAAAACAACTTAAAACAGGTAAAAGTCCTGGCCCTGATGGTCTGACCGTGAGTTACTATAAAACTTTCCAGGATATACTTACCCCTCAACTAGCTAAGATTTTCAGTGACCTCTCCTCGTCCTCTTCAGTAAATACGGATCTATTAGAAGCCCACATCACGCTTATTCCCAAACCAGGTAAAGATGAAACTTTAGTGACTAATTATAGACCCATTTCCCTTATCAATGTTGACATGAAAATCTATGCCAAAATCCTTGCCAACCGAATGCTCCCTTTACTCCCCAAACTGATCTCATTAGATCAAGTTGGCTTTATCCCTGGGAGGGAGGCGAGGGATAATACCATAAAAGCAATCAACATCCACCATTGGCTCTCCACTTCACCCAAACAAGGTTTTTTTCTATCCCTTGATGCGGAAAAGGCAATCGACAGGGTGGCATGGGACTACATGATAGCAGTGTTACAGGCAATGGGATTCCCAGCACACTTCACCCAATTAATCTTGGCCCTATATGCGTCCCCCACAGCCAGAATAAGGGTTAATGGCCACCTGTCGAACGCCTTCCCAGTGTCGAATAGAACCCGGCAAGGTTGCCCCTTATCCCCTCTTCTTTTTGTTCTTTCATTAGAACCTTTCCTACACAAACTTAAAGTCAACCCAGATATCGTGGGCATTGATATTGGACAAAAACACTACAAACTAGCAGCATATGCCGACGACATACTCCTTTTCCTCTCCAACCCGTTAATGATCATTCCAAACCTACTACAAGATTTCACCTTCTTCCGCAAATTATCCAACCTAAACATAAACTTTACGAAATCCAAAGCCCTAAACATCTCCCACCCATCACAGATAGTTTCTCAATGCCAAACTAATTTTCCATTCAAATGGGAACCACACGCCCTTATGTATCTTGGCATCCAAATACCATCTAAACTTACTGAACTATACGAAAGAAACTACTCTCCCATTCTTCGAACTATACAGAAAGACCTTACGAAATGGTCCTCAGCTCAATTTTCCTGGTTTGGGAGAATTTCCATCTTGAAAATGAACATCCTACCCCGAATACTTTATGTCTTACAAACAATACCGATCAAACTCCCTTCAAAATTTTTTACAATTTATAAAAGACTATGCAGGAACTTTATATGGGCCCATAAACCTCCAAGACTCAGTTGGAGCAGGATGATCCTACCCAAGCTTAAAGGTGGACTAGGTTTACCTGATATTCATAAATACTATAAGGCTTGTCATATCACCAGACTAATAGACTGGCACATACATACCCATTCTAAAGATTGGATCACAATTGAAGACTCCTGTGCCCAAACACCCCTCTCACACTTGCCATGGATTGACACCAAAGCGATCCCTAAAGAACACTTGTTACATCCATTAACGGGACCTACATTGAACTGCTTCAGGAATACTTGTCATTATCTTAAAATGACTCCATCCCCAGGGCCATTAACCCCACTAACTGGCAACCCCGCCTTTCCCCCTGGCCTTCTAGAAAACAACCCAGGTTTGGTCACCATGATATCTGCATTGAGAGCACATCACTTTTTCCATAATGGTTCAATTATCCCGTACGCCGATCTACCTACTAAACTCCAGAATGTAAACATTCCCTTCTTCTCGTACTTACAAGTCAGACACTTTCTCAATAGTTCCAACCCCATCTCTCAATGGTGTAGAGATATGACTCCTTTTGAAGCACTATGCTCTGAACCGAATCCTCAAAACCACTTGATCTCAACTGTGTACTCCTTGCTTTTCGGTGAAACTAAAATCACATCTACCACAGTTAACCAGAAATGGGAAAGAGAGCTCAACCTGGACTTATCTTTGGAAGACTGGGAAAATATATATTCTCATATCCATAAAGGCTCTATTAACGTCTCAGCACAAGAAACCAATTACAAATTGTACTCTAGATGGTACCGCACCCCTGATCGCATTCATTTGTTTCATACAAATGTTTCTCCTTTGTGCTGGAGATGTAACTCTGGAGTGGGCTCTCTTCTCCATATATGGTGGGATTGTACCCTCATAAAGCCATTCTGGGAAAAGGTACACAACATGATCACTCGAATCACTACTTATACTCTAGACTTTACACCTGCCCAATATTTACTACACCACACCTCACTCCCTCAATCCACTTATAGGAAATCTTTAATGCTTCACCTCATAAATGCAGCCAAGCAATGTATTCCGTTACGATGGAGAGACACTAACCCTCCCACCTTATCAGAGTGGCTAAAACATGTGGAAAAAATAGCAGTCATGGAAGACTTAATACATCAAGCAAAAGACAACCCCACAAAATACAATCATACTTGGGCCTGTTGGACACACTTTCGCGATTCGGTTAAATTTCACACACTACTTACTGACCCACAAGCCGGAACATCCTTGGCTCCACGACAATCCTCATAACAGGTACTAGTCAGGGACTGAAAAAGGAGTGTGGGGGTACTGGGATTGGGAGAGGTTTGGTAAAGTTCCGTATCCCACCCTCCTCTTTTGACTTCCACCACACATTAACAACATGGGATATTATAGATTTTAATTCATGGCTTCAATTGTTTCTAGAGCGGCTAACAACTGTTTAAGGTGAATGGACACCTCCTATACCTACTTATAAATGTTTTAAACGTTTGAATTGTTTGCATATGGACGCTTTCATACCCGAATGTTCTTTTACATTCAACGTAGTTATAGGTACCACTACATCTGCTTGTTAAATATACGAAATTTTTAACTTGACAATGTATTTCTATACACCTTGAAGAAATGCCATTACCTGTTTTGTACATTACATCCTTCAACAATAAAAATTTTTGAAACAAAAAAAATAATAAATAAAATGTGATGTTAAAGGAAAAATCTTACCTTAATATAGTCCTTCTGCAGGACCTGAATTATAGCAGAATAGGTCTCTGGGATAATGATCCCCAGAGCCTGGGGGGAGATGCCTGTGAAGAACTTAAGGTCCTGCAGGCTTCTCCTAGTCGTCAAGTACCACAATGTGGCAACTAGCCTCTGCACCGGAGTGATGGCTTGCCTCATGCAGGTATCCTGCCTGCTGATATAAGGGGTCAAAGCCAACAAACAGTGAAAAACAGGGTCCGTAATCCTGAAAAAGTTCCTGAAATCGTCAAGATTATTCTCACGGATCTCACGAAGTAAAGACATGTAAGAGAATTGGTCACGCTGGAGCAACCAATTCTTGGTTCATGAACTCCTCCCCACCCTGTTCATGGACTAGGCTTGGGTTGAAGAATTAACTACAACACCAAGCCCAAGCAAAGCACAAACTCTACGACAAGTACATACACGCAGCATGGCTTCAAAACGGTCGGCTGGTCAGAACGAACTTAAACAGAACGCACTGAAGAACAGCAAGGCCTGTGAAGAGCAAGCTGAAAATCAGCAATGAGAGGGCAATAACGCACTGAATAAACCAATGCAAACTGACTACATGCACTGAAAAGCAGATACAAACCCCACAAGCACAAACTGAACAACAGTTAAACGAAAAAAACACGAGTCTGAAAAGCGCGAATCGTCTCTCACCAAACTTCTACTAACACAAGATAAACACAAAATTAGCAGAAGAGGCCCAAAGATAGCCTAAATTCCAAGATAGCACAACCCCCCCCCCCCCCAAATGACCCCATTTTGGAAAGTACACACCCCAATCTAATTGCTGATAGGCATGGAATATCTTATATTTTGCCACAAGTTGTGGGAAAATTAAAATCTGCAAAATACTCACCATGCCTCTTAGCAAATACCTTGGGGTGTCTATTTTCCAAAATAGGGTCATTTGGGGAGTTTTGTGCTATATTGGCATTTTATGGCTTTCGAAACTGCAATAGGTAGTGAGGAGTGAAATCAAAAATTTACTCCCTTAGAAATCCTGAAGGCGGTGATTGGTTTTTGGGGTCCTGAAAGCGACTAGGCTCCCAAAAAGTATCACACATGAGGTATCCCCATACTTAGGAAAAGCAGCAGAATGCATTTTGGCGCAGGAGCGGACTGACAAATCATGGGGTCCCCGGGCAATAGAAGATTATGGGGCCTCCATGCAATCAGAGATTATGGGGCCACACAGTATACACACACACAGTATACAATCACACAGTATACACATTCACGTACACACAGTATACACAGACATGTTTCTATTGGCTGAGAAGGTACTGGAGAGGTGGGTCAGCTATAATCTCTGGATTTTTAGACCAAAAGGATGTTGGTAAGGGACATTTTAAAGACAGATGTAAAAAAAACCACAGATTTTTACACACTATCCCTGGTTTTACTGAGGCTGGCAACCCTGATGGGGCCCTCTAGTGGCCCGGGGCCCTCGGGTAGTGCCCAAGTAGCCAAATGGTCAGTCCGCCCCTGTTTTGGGGTGTAATTCCACATATAACAATGGCATGTTTGAACAATATATTATTTATTGACAACTTTATGCAAAAAAAAAAAAAAAAGTGTAATTTTCCGAAAACTTGTGGCAAATAAGGAAAGTTGTTGTCCATACTTATCGTAATTTTCCTTTCCTGGATCCTCCCCATGTCAGCCTATTATGGGTCAGCTCCACCCTCTCTGACCCCTCCAGGACCACCTCTTTTCTAGGCCATTAAAGGGCGGCTGTCTACCCACACCAGTGTTCAAAAAAACCCTGCCTTGCGACGGACAAACTGGGTGGGAACCCTCCGGCTGACATAGGGAGGATCAAAGAAAGGAATGACTTACCAGTAACTCTTTTTCTAGGAGTCTTCCAGGACAGCTTCTGAGACATAGGGCTCCTCCCTCCAGGACAGGAAACACGTATACCACTTGTCTTAAAAGGTGGTCCTCCAGGCCTCCCTCTTCAGTTTACCAAAGAACTACCGGAAGGCTCTGAAAGACATAATACACTAACACCACGTCAGTACATAACTCCAACACCAGTTAAATATAACCAGGCTGTCCTGGAAGACTCCTAGAAAAAGAGTTACCGGTAAGTCTAACTCCGGTTTTCTCCTTTCGTCTTCCAGGACAGCCTCTGAGATGATAAGCAAGAAACTTACTTTGTCAGGGGGCGGGACCATTGCCTGGAGGACCTTTCGTCCAAATGTTTGCTCTTTGTCAGACAATAAATCCAGACGGTAGTGCCTAGCAAACGTTGAGTAGCTGGACCATGTTGCTGCCTTGCAGATGAGGCTCCGGCCCTCTCTGCCCATGAAACCGAGACTGCCCTGGTGGAATGTGCCTTAACTAATGGTGCTTGTCTACCTTCCAACTTATAGGCTTCTATTATTGCCATTCTTATCCATCTAGTGATGGAAGATTTAGAGGCCCTGCAACCCTTGCGAAAAATTAACAAAAAGAGAGTCCGAGTTCCTAAAACCTCTAGTGACTTCTAAATAAACTAAAAGGCTTCTCTTAACGTTCAATAAACTTAAAGATTCCTCCTCATCTGCTTCTGAGGTGGAACGGAAAGTCGGCAGGACAATGTCCTGGGATCTATGGAACGTAGATGCTACTTTAGGAAGAAAACTGGGATCTGTCTTCAGAATGACCCTGTCCTCCCGAATCAACAAAAATGGCTCCCTAATAGAGAGAGCCTGCAAATCACTCACCCTCTGGCTGTGATAGCTATCAGAAAAACGGTTTAGAGTGCCACCCATTTTGGTCCAGATTTCTCCAGGGGTTCAAAGGGACTACCAGTAAGTGCTCTGAGGACCAAAGCTAGGTCCCAAGTGGGGCAGACTGTAACCCTCACTGGCCTGGACCTCGACAGTGCTTTGAAGAAATTTTTAACAAATCGATTCTGCTGAAGCGAGGTCTGAAAGAAAATACTTAAGGCCGCAGTCTGAACCTTCAGTGTACTAACCTAAAGGCCCAGTTCTACCCATGCCTGAAGAAAATCCAGGACTGCCGGAATCCCAGGATGACTCAGCCCCTACTCTACCAACCAGGAATTAAATCTTTTCCATACCTTGGTATAAATTGCCCAGGTTAAAGGTTTACGGCACTCAAGAAGAGTTCTAATTACTCTATCTGAAAAACCCCTGCACTCTCAACAGCTGTTCCTTAGATACCAGGCTGATAGTCTGAGGCTCTCTATCTGAGGGTGTAGAAACAGGCCCTGGGAAATCAAATCCTCTCTGACCGGGAGGGGTAAAGGAGGACAAATGGCCAGTCTCTTCAGGATGGCAAACCAGGGCCTTTTTGGCCAAAATGGGCCACTAGGATGAGATCCGTTGATTCTGCCAGAAATCTTTGAAGGACCACAGCTATCAGCCGAACTGGAGGAAAGGCATAACACAGGTTGAACTGCCAAGGATTGGCAAAGGCGTCTATCCCTGTGGCCTGATCCCGTGGGTGGACAGAAAAGAACTGTGCCACCTTCTTGTTGGCCTCCGAGGCAAAGAGTTGCACCTCCGGTTGTCCCCAACACTGTACAATCTCCCTGAAAACATGTTGAGGGACCATTCGTCCTGATACACATGTTGGCAGCTGAGAAAATCCACCAGCGAATTCTGAGAGCCTTTTAGGTGAATGGCCGACAATGAGGCCAAATTCACCTCGGCCCAGCACAGAATTTTGTTGGGTATGTCCTGTAGGGCAGGGCTCCTTGTGCCTCCCTGTTTGTTTACATATGCGACAGCCGCCGCATTGTCTGTCCGAACTTGTAGGTGTAAACCCCCTATCCGGGACTCGAAGGCCTCTATAGCCTTTAGGATTGCCAAAAGCTCCCTCTGATTTGAGGATCGACGGGCTTCCACTGGTAACCAAGCTCCCTGAGCTAAGGACTCCTCCAGGTGAGCGCCCCATCCCCATGCACTGGCATCGGTAGTCATCACTATGGCTACAGGACGGGCCCAGGACAGATCAATCGCCAGATTGTGATGCGTTCGCCACCACCATAAAGTCCTTTTCATTTTTGCTGGTAAACTCATGGGTAGATCTAGGCTTTGTTTTCTGCCGTCCCAGAAACACAGCATGAGATTCTGAAAAGGCCGCTGATGAAGTCTTGCCCAAGGAACCGCTGGGAAGCAAGACATCATCAGACCCAGAACTCTTATAACCTCCCTGACCGGGTCTGATTGGATTGAAGCTTGGCTACTGCCTGATCCACCTTCAGGATTTTCTCCCTGGGGAGGAACACTTTCATCTCTACTGAGGATATCCTGTACCCCAAATACAGGACCTCCTGTGATGGGGTTAGCTGGGCCTTTTCTCTGTTGACTAGCCACCCGAGAGATAGGAGGAAACTCTGGGCCTCCTGCAGATCCTTCTCTAGTTGATGGAAAGAGGGGGCCACAAACAGGAGATCGTCCAGGTAGGGAATCACTGTAATTGCCCTGACTCTTAGTGGAGCTAAAGCCTCTGCTAGCACCTTTGTGAAGATCCTCGGAGAAGAGGACAGACCAAAGGGTAGTGCCCGGAACAGGAAGTGCAGAACCTCTGAATTTCCTCTGACTGCTAGCCTGAGATATTTTTGAAATTCCTGATGTATAGGGATATGCAGGTAGGCATCCCTGAGATCTACCGTGGCCATAAAGCAGCCTGGAAAGAAGAGGTTGGTTATGGTAAATATCTATTCCATCCTGAAATGCTTGTACTTTACAAACTGGTTCAGGGGACGGAGGTTCAGTATTAACCTGAACTTCCCTGTGGGTTTTCTCACAACACATGGGAGTATACACCCTGACCCTGCTCGTTCTTGGGCACCTGTATAAGGACTCTTTGAGCCACTAGGTCCCCTAATAATAGGCCCAGAGATTTTGTTTTTTCCTGGTCTTTGGGTAACTGGGTGACCTGATAACTTGAGGGGGGAAATGATTTGAACTTCAGTCTGTAACCATTTCTTATGATGTCTAAAATGAACGGACTTGAGCTGGTCCATTGTGAGAGGAACTCCCCCAGTCTCCCTCCCACTGGGACACAGGAGTCACTGGGGTTTTGAAGTGGTTTGAGGATTAAATAGGATTCCTCCTCTTCCACATCCTTTATGGCCTGTCCAATGTTTCTTGGGGGGCCATCCCTTTCTTGCTGGCCCTGTCTGGGGCCGTCGAAAAAAGCGTTTGCCCTCGCTTTTCTTCTTTCTCTCAGGGAATGCTTTCTTTCTGTCCTGAGTGTAACGATATCAAGTACGGGACATGACAAGCTGTAGCTAGCTGCCATCTTGTGTGGAAGTAGCCATGACAGTTTTGCTAACCATGTAACCTCACAGAGAACTCTGAACTCCGTCTTCCCCACCTTAGGAATTCAAAGCTTTTTAAGTTCAACAGAAAGGGTTATCTCAACAGAGAAAACAGAGCAGGCTAAGTCAGTAGGAAAACATTTGTTGTAAGGGCAGTGTTCAGGCCTGTCGTAAAACTGTCACCCTCCCCACTCAGAGAACAACCAGGCCTAGGTCGTAAAGTTTCTGAATACACCTCAATAGAATAAGTATGAAATTTCAGCATGTTTCATAACTTCTGACTTAGTAATAGCACAGACATAATCTGGACATATTTAGCTTCCTCAGATAATATGGAACGTTTCAAGTCCAGACACCACTATGTCAGGTCATATGGGAAACCCCTGGGACCACTTATTCCTCCAAAGCAGGCTATACGTTATAGATATGGCATGTTTAGACTTGTTTTGAAGGAAATCTCAAGTTGAATAATAATATGGATATTTGGAGTCTGTAAACCCTATAGATGCAGATATATGAACATGTATTACAAAATGTACCTGGGACGTGGTCATGAGTGTAGACACCTCCCAGCAACCAACCCCTACACCAGCTGACCAGATGATTGGTTACTGGTCGCTGTCAACACCCCCTTTGATTTGACAGAAAAGAGGAGATGCCAAGACAATGGGCAGTTCTCCTTTTACCATCCAAGAAGAAACATCTGCCAAGTCGAGAACCGATTACCTAGCTCATCGATTGAACTCTGATCAACCCTCGGACATTAATTGCAAGTATTCTCTCTTCCCAATTCTACCTTATTGCTTTGTGGCTGTATGTTGTCTTTATCTTTTGAAACATCTTTTTTCTGTAAATATTTTATTTGCATCAACCTTGACCTTTTCATAATAAACCCTTATGTTGAAAAGTGTTAACCTTGTCTCTAAAGCTCTTAATGCAAGCTATAAACGAACCTGCCTCCTGAAGGGCGCTACTGTTATAGAGTAAGACTCTGAGCAGACCTGTCTGTAGTGGCAGTGTGTGTGTGGCAGACGCTTATTCTCAAATTATAATTGGTATTGCAAAATTACGAGTCTCCCCCGGCTCGGTCTTTAAAACGGGGGTGGTGGCAGTTAAAGGGTTAATTGTGTAATTAGCCCAGTGACAATCACTCTCAGGCTGCTCGCACCTAGATTGTGGTCCCGCAAGCTGGAAAATCTTTGTGCTGGGTGCGGCTGAGAGTGGCATTGTTACGTAAGTGACAGCGTGGTGTGAGGTTGGCTGGTCCTTTGTCGCGAGTTAGCGAGGAGGGCAGGGATCTGACACCCGCGTTCGTCACATATTGGCTGGCAGCGTAGCGGGATAGTTTCGCATTAAGAGCATTCAGTGCATTGTTAGGAATTAGCTCTGCACTGAAGGATTGTAACCTTTGTGGAAACAGTCCTTAGAGACAAGCTGGTGCATATTTTTTAATTTAGATTTTTTTCAAGAGAGACATACAGCAACAACTCTTTCCTACACCTTCTTCCTATCTCTTCTTTCTGTTCTATCTCTTCTGCTTGCAAAATGTCTGGGTTATCCGCATATAAAAAGATGAGCAAGAATGAACTGACTGTTGAGTGCACAGAAAGAGGAATTGACGTTGGTGGCAAAAATCGTGAAGGCTTGATACATGCCTTACAGGAGTTTGATATCCGTGCACACCAGAACCTGGGGGAAACTGGACCAGAAAGGGTTTCCACTACTCCAGAGCCCAGTGGTTCAGAGGCGGCCTCACCAGATGGGCAAGCAGAGACTGACACTGGAATACCACGGATTGTTACCTCCAAGCCATCACTAGAGCAGGCTAGCATCAGATTGCCTGAAACCATCATAGACTCTCTTCAAATGCAAGAAACTCTACAAAACCTCAGGGAGACGGATCCTGTGGTGTACTTGCAGTTTCTGGAACGCCAGGCCGAGCGGGAGGAACGCAGGGCTGAGAGGGAGGCTGATCGTCGGCACGAACTGGAGATGGCTAGGCTCCAGCAGCAGCGACAGGCTCAGAACCTCGGATCCCTAGAGCACAGGGATGCCTCTCTGCCAGTGACCCCGGCAGCCAAATTTCCAGTTATGGAAAAGGACAGTGACATTGACGTGTATCTACTGTCGTTTGAAAAAACTTGCCGTCAGTACCATCTGCCCCCAGCACAATGGGCCCGGTACCTGACGCCAGGGCTACGAGGCAAGGCCCTGGATGCTTATGTCGAACTGTCAGAAGAACAGTGCGACGATTATGCGGCCCTAAAAGCTGCAATCATCCAAAAGTTTCAGCTAACCCCGGAAATGTACCGGAAGCGTTTTAGGTCCTTGCAAAAGGGGCCTGGGGACTCATACATGGATGTGGTAGGTCGCTTACGCACCACATTCCGGCAGTGGACTAAAGGCTTGGAAGCCGATTCTTTTGAATCCCTGGAAGATCTTATGATTGCAGATCAACTTTTGCACATCTGTCCTACAGACGTCAGACAGTTTGTGCTGGAGCGAAAGCCAGCCTCTGCCAGAGCAGCAGCAGAACTGGCAGATACCTATATCCACTCTCGGGTATCTGACCATCGCAAGGCTCCTCTGAATGGCTGGAAAGGAGGGAAATCGCACACGGCAACCCCTCCTCTGCCTACCAAACAACTTCCTCAGCGGCCGGAACCTGCAACTCCTGGAGCCAAGGCCTTCCTAACTGACAAACGCAAATGCTACAACTGTGGAGGAGCCGGACATCTCAGGGCGCAGTGCCCTGAGCAGAAGAAGACGACATCACCTGGCCATCCGGCTAGCAACCCTTCCGCTGTGCTGCTCGTCAGTGGGAAACCTCCCGGAACCAATGCCAACTTGCAGCCAGTCATCGTAGGCCACCGGACTGCAACAGGCTTTCGTGACACCGGAGCCGAAGTCACATTGGTCAGACCAGAGGTTATAGAAGAAACAGACATCATCCCAGAGAAGTTCCTTACCCTCACCGGAGTTGGGGAGCCGTTCCTGTGTACCCCGTGCCTATGTTTTTATTGATTGGGGTGCCGGAAGTGGGATGAGAGAGGTGGGTGTCTCGGAGGAGATCCCCACTGCGGTGTTGTTGGGTTCTGATTTAGGTACCCTTGTTTCATACTATGCCCCTGCTAAAAGCACCCCAGATGCTCCCACGGATCTCTCTGGACCTCCCAAGGTACTGTTTACCGATGTTGGGGTAATATCTGGGCAACCTGTAGATGGACAGAGGGAGGGGGAGGGTGGAGTGGAAGTGCAAGGTCCTCCTTCTTCAGAGACAGGAGAGGAGGCCCCCTTGCCAGTGAAGGTAACTGATGTATGTTCCAATGATGCTGAACTGATAAAGGTTAAATGTGATGATAATGATGATGAGGATAATGATGATGATGATGATGATGATGATAATGATGATGATGCATTGCCAGTACTGGTGGTCACTCGCAGTGCTGCAAAGGCAGCCGAGGTGCAGGCCCTGGTCGCAGAACAGCAGGAGGAGGTCTCTGGGCCCTCTCCCTGTTCTGACCCAGTGGACTCCACCTCTGTTGAGCCTCAGCAGCTGTCCATGTTTGCCACAGGACTGCTGGCTGGGACCTTTGAAACAGCACTGCAGACAGACCAAACACTAGCACAGCTCAGGAGTCTAGCTGATCGCCCCCCTGCAGAGAATGACAAACAAAAGGTCTATTGGGACAAAGGTAAACTGTACAGAGAAAATATGCCTGCAGAGGGGAATGAGGCTGACCTAGGTAGCAGGCAGCTGGTTGTACCCAGTCAATTTAGGGGACAGCTGCTAAAAGTGGCTCATGAAATTCCCCTCGCAGGGCACTTGGGGATCACTAAGACCCGAGGGCGGTTGATACATAACTTTTATTGGCCTACAATGCTCGCTGACATAGCTGACTACTGTCGGTCCTGTGTTACCTGCCAGCGAGTTGGCAAGGCAGGGGATGTACACAGGGCTCCGCTAAAACCTTTGCCTGTGATTGACGAACCTTTTAAGAGGGTGGCAGTGGATATCATTGGGCCTTTGGCCATCCCTAGCAGTTCAGGCAAACGTTTTATCCTTACAGTTGTCGACTATGCCACGCGTTATCCAGAGGCGGTGGCTCTCTCCTGCGTCCGGGCAGACAAGGTCGCTGATGCTCTGCTGGGAATCTTCACAAGAGTGGGATTCCCGGCTGAACTCATTAGCGATCAAGGCCCTCAGTTTGTGTCCGACTTGATGCAGGCTCTCTGTCGAAAAATACAGATGACGCATATCATGGCCAGTCCTTATCACCCACAAACGAACGGTTTGTGCGAGCGTTTCAATGGAACCTTGAAACAAATGTTGTGCACCTTTGTGCACTCCCAGGGTAAGGACTGGGAACGATATCTGCCTCATCTGCTGTTTGCTTACAGAGAGGTGCCTCAGGAGTCCACAGGCTTTTCGCCATTTGAACTTTTGTACGGACGGAGGGTAAGAGGACCCCTGGACCTAATCCGTGAGACCTGGAAGGGGAAGATTGCCGACTCAAAGGTCTCTGTTGTGGATTATGTCCTAAAATTCAGAGATAAAATGGAGACGCTGGTGGAAATGGTGCGGGAGAACATGACCCAGGCCCAGACCAGGCAGAAAGAGTGGTATGACCGTAATGCTAGGGAGCGGACCTATGACATTGGTCAGAAGGTGTATGTTCTGCTTCCCCTGCGGCAGAACAAACTCCAAGCAGCATGGGAAGGCCCGTACACCATCACCCAGCGTCTGAATGATGTCACCTACTTGGTCAGGTTGGGAGAAGGGCGTAGACGGCAGAAGGCCATTCATGTTAACATGATCAAAGCCCATCATGAGCGCACGGTCTATGTCATGCCGGTCTGCAGCAGGCCAGAGCCTGAGGAGGCTGATCCACTTCTAGACCTGCTAGCAGACACCAGGGAGGTAGACTCAGAACTCCTGATAAACTCCAATCTTACCCCCACCCAGGTACCTGGACTGAGGCGAGTGCTGGCAGTACATGGTAGCAGGTTTACGGGAAAACCTGGGAGGACACACCTCGCTGTCCACCAGGTGGACACCGGGGCACATCCCCCCATTAAACAGTCGGCCTATCGCGTCTCCCTGGAGGTGCTGGCCGACATGAAAAGGGAGGTGGAGGAAATGCTGCAGCTTGGGGTGATTCAGAAGTCCCACAGTGCCTGGGCGTCCCCAGTAGTCTTGGTCCCCAAAAAGGACCAGACGACCAGGTTCTGTGTGGACTACCGGAGGCTGAATGCCATCACTACTGCAGATGCCTACCCCATGCCCCGGATTGATGAGTTGTTAGATAGGCTGGCGGCCGCCCATTATATAACAATCATGGATCTGAGCAGGGGGTACTGGCAAATTCCTCTGGCCCCTGAGGCTCGGGAAAAGTCGGCCTTCATCACCCCATTCGGATTGTTCGAGTTTACCGTCATGCCGTTTGGGATGAAGAATGCCCCAGCTACCTTCCAGAGAGTCATGAATGACTTACTGGAGGGGCTGGAAACCTTTGCCGTAGCCTACCTGGATGACATCGCCGTGTTCAGCCCTACCTGGGAAGAACACCTGGTGCACCTGTCACAGGTCCTGGACCAACTGACGGCTGCCAATCTGACTGTAAAACCCAGTAAGTGTCAGATTGGCATGACGGATGTGCAGTACTTGGGACACCAGGTAGGAGGAGGTATCCTGAAACCCGAGACAGGGAAGGTTGAGGCCATCCTGGCCTGGCCTACCCCTCAAACCAAAAAGCAGGTTATGTCTTTCTTGGGGACCGCTGGCTACTATAGGAAATTTGTATGTAACTATAGTAGCCTGGCCAAACCTCTGACTGACCTAACCAAAAAGAAACTGCCCAAGGTGGTGTCTTGGACACCAGAATGTGAGCAGGCGTTTCAGGCCTTGAAGGGGGCGCTGGCCAGAGCACCTGTGCTGCAGGCTCCAGACTTCACCCGCCGTTTCCTTGTGCAGACGGATGCCTCTGCCTTTGGATTGGGTGCAGTCCTGAGCCAGGTGGACGAGGCCGGAGAGGAGCATCCCATCCTCTACCTGAGCAGGAAGCTGCTTCCCAGGGAAGTAGCATATGCCACGATCGAAAAGGAGTGTCTTGCGATCGTGTGGGCTCTCCAGAAGTTACAAACGTACCTTTATGGACGGCACTTCACTGTGATCACGGATCACAATCCCTTGAGCTGGCTAAATCGTGTTGCTGGAGAGAATGGCAAACTACTTCGGTGGAGCCTAATTCTTCAGCAATACGATTTCACCATCCAGCATAAGAAAGGCAGCGCCCATGGCAATGCTGATGGGCTGTCACGACAAGCCGAGCCCGCAGGAGTCGGTTGCGTCAGGAGGGAAATTGTAGTTCCCTCCCATGCAACCACCTAAGGGGGGAGGTGTAACGATATCAAGTACGGGACATGACAAGCTGTAGCTAGCTGCCATCTTGTGTGGAAGTAGCCATGACAGTTTTGCTAACCATGTAACCTCACAGAGAACTCTGAACTCCGTCTTCCCCACCTTAGGAATTCAAAGCTTTTTAAGTTCAACAGAAAGGGTTATCTCAACAGAGAAAACAGAGCAGGCTAAGTCAGTAGGAAAACATTTGTTGTAAGGGCAGTGTTCAGGCCTGTCGTAAAACTGTCACCCTCCCCACTCAGAGAACAACCAGGCCTAGGTCGTAAAGTTTCTGAATACACCTCAATAGAATAAGTATGAAATTTCAGCATGTTTCATAACTTCTGACTTAGTAATAGCACAGACATAATCTGGACATATTTAGCTTCCTCAGATAATATGGAACGTTTCAAGTCCAGACACCACTATGTCAGGTCATATGGGAAACCCCTGGGACCACTTATTCCTCCAAAGCAGGCTATACGTTATAGATATGGCATGTTTAGACTTGTTTTGAAGGAAATCTCAAGTTGAATAATAATATGGATATTTGGAGTCTGTAAACCCTATAGATGCAGATATATGAACATGTATTACAAAATGTACCTGGGACGTGGTCATGAGTGTAGACACCTCCCAGCAACCAACCCCTACACCAGCTGACCAGATGATTGGTTACTGGTCGCTGTCAACACCCCCTTTGATTTGACAGAAAAGAGGAGATGCCAAGACAATGGGCAGTTCTCCTTTTACCATCCAAGAAGAAACATCTGCCAAGTCGAGAACCGATTACCTAGCTCATCGATTGAACTCTGATCAACCCTCAAACATTAATTGCAAGTATTCTCTCTTCCCAATTCTACCTTATTGCTTTGTGGCTGTATGTTGTCTTTATCTTTTGAAACATCTTTTTTCTGTAAATATTTTATTTGCATCAACCTTGACCTTTTCATAATAAACCCTTATGTTGAAAAGTGTTAACCTTGTCTCTAAAGCTCTTAATGCAAGCTATAAACGAACCTGCCTCCTGAAGGGCGCTACTGTTATAGAGTAAGACTCTGAGCAGACCTGTCTGTAGTGGCAGTGTGTGTGTGGCAGACGCTTATTCTCAAATTATAATTGGTATTGCAAAATTACGAGTCTCCCCCGGCTCGGTCTTTAAAACGGGGGTGGTGGCAGTTAAAGGGTTAATTGTGTAATTAGCCCAGTGACAATCACTCTCAGGCTGCTCGCACCTAGATTGTGGTCCCGCAAGCTGGAAAATCTTTGTGCTGGGCGCGGCTGAGAGTGGCATTGTTACGTAAGTGACAGCGTGGTGTGAGGTTGGCTGGTCCTTTGTCGCGAGTTAGCGAGGAGGGCAGGGATCTGACACCCGCGTTCGTCACACTGAGTACGTTCCAGCGCCTCCTGGAGGCCGGGCCCAAACAGGTGGTCACCCGAAAAGGGTAACCCACAAAGTTTATGCTTTGAAGCGGCGTCGCCTGTCCAGGCTTTTAGCCATACAGCCCTTCTAGCAACATTTACTAGTGCGGCTGACCTAGCAGCTAGTTTTACCGATTCCGCTAAAGCATCTGCCAAAAAGTCAACCTCCTTAAATAATAAGGGAAATTATTTCAAAAGCTGTTGCCTCGAGGTACCAGCTGAAATGTGGGACTGCAATTGTGATAGCCAGCACTCCAGATTTCTGGCCACGCAAGTAGCTGCAAGGGCTGGCTTTAACCCCATTGAAGATGCATCCCAAGCCCTCTTAAGCAGCATGTCCCCCCTCTTATCCATAGGATCCTTGAGTGATCCCAAATCATCAAAAGCCAAGTCTGTCTTTTTTGAGACTTTGGCTAAGGGTGCATCTAGTTTAGGAATTTTATTTCATGGATGGGAAGCATCTGCCTCAAATGGGAACCTCCGTTTGAGGCTACCTGAAAAGAAGCGCCTCTGTTCCGACTGTTCCCATTCTAGCAAAATTGACTGAAAGATTTATGCACAGGAAAAACCCTGGCTTTGTGAGCACTAGACCCCTGGTACATCAGGTCATGCTTTGAGAGTTGAACCTGCTCCTCACAAATTTTCAGCGTGTAATAGATGGCTTTCAACAAATCCCCCACATCGTCCAGAGACAGTTTGTATCTGGAAATTCTGGATGAATCATTCTCCCCCTCCGAGTCGGATGCTGAATCCACTTGCGAGGAGGCTAGTGATCTAGGTACCCTCTCCCTATCCCACTCGGCCTCCTGACTGGGCTCAGATAGGGAAGGCAAACTGGCTGCCCTGACTAGGGATGGTGAGGGACCCTGCATCCTATCCATCATTCCTTTGAATGATTGACGCAAGCTCGTCTTTAACTGAGGACAAAATCTTATGACATGATGCCACAGAATCATCCCTGACAAGGCTATTGACACAATCAGGGCAAAGTGGTTTCTCCCAATTGGGGCCTAACTTAGCCCCACATACAGCACATTTTTTCCTAGGTAGCTGTGTCTGGTTTTCAGGTTAAAGCCCAGGACAGGACTCAAACAGAAAAGACAAGAGGACAAACTACCGTTAGAATGCCTCCCTGACCCACACCACCACTGTGCTAGGGTCAGCCTAGGAAGTGCCCAACCCATCACCTTAGGTTCCCCACCCAGGGAGGGAGTTACTTGGGTCCCAGAACCCTGACCCCCCAGTGTAAGGAATGGTCCACCCTCACCACCTTACCTGGGAGGTGCCGGAGCCAACCAAACCGGAGTCTATTGCTTGTGCAGCTGTCTCCATGTTCCTGATGCCTTGCGCAGCCTTGCTGAGCCTTACACACCACTCCGGATGCCTGTGTATCCACCGCGGCACTCTTGAGACCAGAACCACATCTCACAGCACCCCCTGATGACGCGGTTCCGCCAGAAGTACCTTTCGTCACTTCCGATCGTTGGAACGCAGTAGCCCCACCCCCCTACGCTGAAACCGGAAGAGTGGCCTGGCCGAATTAGCGTCTCTCGCTCGTAAGCCCGGAATCACCTGAATACACAGGCGCAGGTATGGTTTTCATAGGGGGACCTGACTGTAGACACCCGGGATCCAGCTCTGTCCGAGCTAACGGCAGCGGTGGAGCTAGCACCATACTCTTCCCCAGCAGGACAGAGGGGCGCCCAGGCAGAGGGGAGTCAACACCAGGGGCTCTTCACAGAACAGTCCTGAGACATGGAGCTCCCTTGGTTCCTTGGCGTGCTCCTTCCCGGCCGGCAGGAAACACAACTACTGAAGAGGGAGGCCTGGAGGGCCACCTTTTAAGACAAGTGGTATACGTGTTTCCTGTCCCAGGGGGAGGAGCCCTATGTCTCAGAGGCTGTCCTGGAAGATGAAAGGAGAAAATTACGGTAAGTATGGACAACAATTTTTCTTATTCCTGGACCTCCCCAAGTCAGCCTACTATGGGATGTACCAAGCAATATTAAGAAGGGAGGGAAGGCAAAAAATAAAAAATAAGCCAAACCCTCAATGCAATGCTACTCAAAATTTTAATGGGCAACAGGCGCCGTAAAAACCGTAGAGCCAAATGTTTCCTCAGGCGGGCAAGCCATATTAAGCCTGTAATGCATAATAAAAGGTGTTGGGCATGCTCTAGCTTGCTGCTCTGAAAACTACCTCAGGGGCGACCTTCGCGTATGCCCAGGATGCTGCTATACCCCTTGTCGAATGTGCTTTGATCTCTGAAGGAGGAGGAAGGCCCAGTGTTTTGTATGCAATATGCATGGTCTTGACAAACCAGGAAGACACAACTCTGAATGTTGCTGGCATACCCTTTTTGGGCCCCATTGGGAAAACCTACAGCTGATCTTGTTTTCCAAAGCTTTTAGTCCATTTCAGGTAGGTTGAAACCGCAGAGACCAGGTCTAACCTACTCCACTCATCAGCTGTATCCACCGGAAAGGCTGGGAGAATGACCTCCCAGTTCATACGAAATTATGTGGCCACCTTAGGTAAAAAGCTCAGTATCGGCCTAAGGACTATCTTGTCTGGGAGCACCAAGCAATATGGTTCTTTAGATGAGAAGGCGCACAACTCAGAGTCTCTTCTGGCCGAGGCCACGGCTAGTAAAAAACAAAAACAAAAAACTGTTAAAATAATGAACAAGAGAAAGCTTGATCAAACGGGAGGAACCAGCAATGTTCCCAAGACTAGTGTCAAGTCCTCTTTTGGAAAAAACGATTTCAATGGAGGTCTGATTTCTATGACCCTAAAAATCAGATCACCAACGGATGTAGAGCATACCTTGTACACGACATGGCCGACAAGGCAGGGATTTGACCCTTCAGGGAATTATAAGCTAACCCTTGGAGACTACTCTGCAGAAACTCCAAAATGTTAGATACTGAAGGAGATCCAAGGTCTCAACCCCTTTCTGTAGTATTCCAGATCCGGTGATAGGTTACATTCGTTCTGACGATCCTGTAATAATGTCATTAATTTTATCCTCCTGCAGTTCGGGTGTCAGGCCCCACTCTGCAGAAGCAGATTTTGACAAGGAGGCAGAGGGATTGGTGAGCCCAAATTTATCCTCCAAGCCAGAGGGAACCACAGCTCCCTGAGCCAGTAAGGTAGGACTACTATTGCTGTGACCCTTTCTTGCTGAATCTTCAGCAGGATTTTGAGAGTCAATGAAAGCGGCGGGAACACATACACCAAGGGGAAGTTCCAAGACCTGGACAGAGCACCCTGACCCAATGCCTGTGGATGCTAGGGAGAAAAAGCAAGGCAGTTGACAAATCTCCAATGCCATAAGATCCATCGAAGGTGTCCCCAAGACCCTAAAGATCTTGCATAGGTACTTGGGGCTGAGGCAGTGTGCCCTGCAGCCTGACAGATTGGCATTGGTTGACACCACTATTGGTTCTGACGTCTTCAACGGAACTCCGCGGGAAAGATTGCGAGCTACTGACCACCAACCAGGGACCAGATTATCAGAATTGGCAGACGATCCCACTGAAGAAGAAAGTTGCATTGAAACCTCCTTCTGCACCACCTGACCCACGGGACTACTGGAACTGTGGCTGATAAAATCCCCAGATACTGCATGCATTCCTTCAGCATCATAGAAGGCCTGGCCATCACTGCTTTGTCTGAGACTGGATCTCCTGGACCTTCCTCTGAGGAAGAGAAACACGACCCCGATCAGTGTTGAATTGTACTCCTAAATACTCCAACATTTGGGTCAGATGCATCTGGTTCTTCCGAAAGTTGATCAACCAACCGAAACGAGCTAGTGTTTTGCAGGTGAAGTCACATGAACTAGAAGGAGCTCATTTGACGGACCCAAAAGTAGCCTGTCATCTAGATAATGGAATATTTGTACTCCCTCGACCCTGAGAGTCGCAATGACAGCAGACAGTACCTTTAAAAAGGTGAAGTTAAAAAAATTTCGACGGACCAGCGCCTACACATCACTTCCTGGCAGAACAGTGGGAGGAATGTATTACATCTCCAGCTGACCGCTACTTCCCCCACTTGTACCTGCTTTGGTTACAGTGACTGAACAACCAAACACCAACGAAACCCACACATGAGTGATATCCCTCCCCAGTGGCCAAGGGGGGGTGAACGAACGGGACCTGTTGGATGTTTGCAACTTTTTTATTTTTGTTTTATTTATTATTTTTTGTCTTTTATACTACTTTTTAAATAAATACTTTTTGGGACTATATTATACTATGGAAGCCTTTTTCTTTCCCTGATATGAGGGCTAATTGCAACATGATCTTTGGAGCCATCTGAAGCATCGCAGCAGTAGCAGTCTTCCGTGCAGCATTACAGGCCTGATACCCCTGCAGGGGTTCCGACATCTGGTGAGTGAGCAATCTGAGGGGGATCACAGAAGTCACCATCCTACCCTGTACACACCAAGTCACTTTGGGGATAATATCAAGTCTGATTGCCGCATGCAATACATGAGACTATTACACATTTGTGCAATTGCTACAACATATAAACTATATGTGCACTGAGACATAGAGATACTGTTGCGATATTGTATATGGAATCCTTTTTCCCCATAGGAACCAACATAAGTGGATCCACGCATGTTTCATGCATTTTTGTCGCTATAAACAAGATGTCTTTATTTTGTACTAAGTGCTGAATGTGTGTTGTGATGGGTAAAACTACACTGTCCTATGAAAAGCATATGATATTTTAGTACATACAGAGTTTTTTCTGATTATCTCTGTATGCGATTATATACTGATCCACACATATGTACTTTAGCCAATTGAGTGTGACTTTTTTGTTTTCCATTTAATTACGGCATCCTTTCACCCATATTGGTTTCAAATCTTGTGATATATATAAAATTACGTTTATACAACGTTCCCTGTATAGGCTGAGCCAAACAGGTCTCTCGGGTAGCGCCGTTTTTCCCTATTTATCCCCTAATATTTCTTAGTACATTTAAAAACTCTCGGAGTCGTGAAGCCCTGAAGCCTCTGGGACCAAAAACAGAGGGGAACATACTCTTTGATCCAATTTGTGCCTTGGAACCGGAAGGTTGGCCCTTGCTGCCAACAGCTCCCCTATACATCCTTGCAAACATTGCCTCCTTTCCAAATCTATAGGGAGTCCAGTTTCTATGAACCAGGTCTGAGGGGGCCTTGTTCTGAACTTAAGACGATAACGTGATCGAATGAGGGCTACAATCCAGGCATCATGTAATTTGTCTGCCCAAACCCCCCCTGAATTGGGCTAGTCTCGCTCCTACTTGAGAGGGTTAAGCGGAGAGAGCTTCAGAAGGACTTATTTGAAGCCTTAGGCTCTGTTTCCACTACTGCGAGTTGTTGTGCAACCTAACACATGCGAAGTCACATGACAAGTCAAAACCCATGTATTTCAATGGTCCCCGTTCTAATTGGTGCGAGTTAAGTCACAGAATCCTTCTTTGGATCCCTTGTTAAACCCAAAAGGGCCGCTGTGTCTTTTTCTCTTCTGCGGGATTAGGCCAGATCTGCTGCCGAAAACCAGCTGAATTGCTGATTCTAAGTCTTCCCGAATAGTAGCTTCCCGTTAAATGGAACCGAACACAGACTGTGCTGAGAAGCCTTATCGGCCCACCAATGCTTCAACCATAAGGCTCTGTGGGCTGTGACGGAATGAGCTATTATCTTTGCTGTCATCTTGACCTGGTCGACAGTCACTTCAGCCACAATTCTACAACAGTCTTAAAAACTGCAAAGGAGAAGAACTGCCACTTCCCAGACTTTCATCCAAACATCCATCCACCAGCTCCGCTACCCACACTCTAAGGCTGGATTCACACCCATGCACTCCCAGCGCATTCCGCAGAACCACACCACAGAACGTGTTCCATAGGAGACCATGATAAATGGATGGTAGTGCAAATCCGCAAAAAGCACCAAAAAACACACAGGTGCGAACCCAGTCCAAGTGCTGCTGCCACAGGAGTGAGTGCTACCGCCGGTCTGCAGGCTGCTGCGGCCAAACTATACAACCTTTTTAGGACTGCATTTATTTTGCGATCCATAGGATCTCTAAAGGAGACAAATCCTTCAGCGGAAGCGTAATGTGGCGGGCGAATACGCGTAATGAAGTATCCACCTTAGGCATAGTGTCCCAAGGGGTACAGCTTTGATAGTCCATTATGCACATTGAGCTTCTTCGCAGCCCCCCCCCCCCCACCACTCATCATCAATTACTTTTTTAATTTCAAAAATGAAATGGGAAGGAAAGTAACGATTTCTTTAAATACGGATAGTATCTTTGCTGTTTCTTTGGAGGCGATGATTCTTCCTGTCACTTCATCGCATCCTTAACAGCCTCCACCAAGGGGGGAACCAGTGCATAAATCAAACGTATGCGATTCGGAGACCATCTCAGCCTCAGATGGATCAGAATCTAGGGTTGCCACCTCATGCCTTTAAACCCAAACACACATTAATTACACAGGTTCCGTGGCTGATTAAGGTGCTAATTAAACTCACTTGGGGCCTTATCTGCATTAAATTAGCCTCAGAATCTGTGTAATTCATATGTGTTCTGGTTTAAAGGGATGAGGTGGCAACCCTATCCGAATCGCTATCGACTTCAGGTTTAAAACGCACTGAAAACACGTGATCTGAATCTGCAGATGGTGAAGATACAGCAGGTTTCCTTGAAACATGCTTTAACCCTTCCTTGACTGCATGCTTAATGTAGGATTTAACCTGGCGTGCTTTTGCAGCATTGTCCTGAGCCATCTGATGTCTTGACCTCTCTTGGCTTGGGTTCGAGCGACTAAAGTGAGGTAAGAGCGAGGGAGATCTGGAATGCTGTGACAACAGGTGTCTATCCAGCTGCATGCAACTCTGCAATTTACTCTTTTGAGGCTGGAATGCTTATTTGGAACCTCTTTGCGGGAGTTTATCTCGCAGTGGGCCCTTCTCTCTGTAAAACACAGAGGATGTGCTCTCTTTTAAAAAATAAACAAAAAAAATTTTTTTTTTCCCCAAAACAAAAATAAATAAATACAATTTAAATAAACGTCTCCATCCAAATCTTTAGTGCTAAGGCAGCTAGGCAGGTAGACAAAATTCCCCAGTCCTAGAAGGTACAGGATAATAAAAATACTCTAACGCAGCAGAAAGTAATGAGAGACCTGGAAGGAGGCTTACCAGAGCAGAGTAGCAGATTGATCAGCTGGAGACTGAGATCAGCCTAGAGGATAGAGGCTGCTGCAAATCAGCAGTGAGCATTCTGGTGTTTCCTAGGCAACCTAAAACGGAAGCTACCTCTGAGCTTCCTGAAAGGAGTACATGTGGAGGCGGTGAACTACAAGTCCCAGTGAGCCAAACCACTGCCTGAACACACAAAAACATGGAAGGAGAGAGTGCCAGCACCTGCCTAACAAAGGCATATACAGTCATTTATACTGCCAGTGACCTTTGCCAGTAATACACAGTCATTTATACTGTACTATACAATCCCAGCACCACAGGAACCCACCTCCTCAGGAGATTTACAGCCTATATGGGGGGGTCTTCTGAACCAGAGGAGGCTGAACCCGACAGGATGGATGGATGGATGGAGAAGAAAAAAATAAAAAATAAAAATAAACTTTAAAAGGCGTCCGGAGCGAGGATGAAAAAAGAACACTGGTGTGGGCAGACAGCCGCCCTTTTATGGGCTAGAAAAAGAGGTGGTCCTGGAGGGGTCAGAGGGGGCAGAGCTGACCCATAGTAGGCTGATATGAGGAGATCCAGGAAATATAAAATATTCCATGGACTCAACATGTCTATCAGCAAATAGCTTGGGGTGTCTACTGTCCAAAAAGGGGTCATTTTGAGTGGGGGGGTTGAACTGTCTGGCATTTTTTGCACTTTATGCACAACATTTAGAAGTTAATGTCACACATCACCCACTCTTTTGACCACTTGAAGACAAAGCCCTTTCTGACACTTTTTGTTTACATGAAAATTGCTTTGGTCCACAATAGATCTATAGAGATCTTCTGTGAAAAACAGCGAATAAAAATAGATGACGTAAAACCAACTCTTTCCACCTGAATTCTGGGTTGGCCAGTGAATGGGGGAAGTACGGGTGCTCCAGAAGTGGTGGGTTCCCAATTAGGATTGGCGAATGCAGCAGGAAGGGCACTATGGGCTCGATGGGCCTGTCTTTGTCTTCTTCTTGGTGGTAGTGAGACACCACTCCTGCTTGCCACCACACCAGCTTGAACCTCACTTATGGGACTTGCCACGTCACCAAGTGTTACTGCAGTGCTGGATGTATGACCAGGAAGTACTAGGCTGCTGGTGCTTGCCAGTTCACCAGAAGAATGAGCGGCGCTAGTACTGGCGCTCTGCTCCATACAAGAGCCCTGCGGTTCTTGCACCTCAATGACAGCAGAAGAAGAACGGGGTCTGGTACGCCTGACCTTGGCAGGGACCACAACTCCGTCATCAGAGCTATCTGTCAGGGTGCCGCTGCTGTCTACAGGTTCGTATTCTGAGCCTGAATGTGACAGATGAGTGACTTCCTCTTCACTATCTGTCATGCTCAGAAACGTGTAGGCCTCTTCACTATTGTACCTTCGATTTGACTGAGACTCACAAGAAAAAAAGCACCTGACTGTCAGTGACTGCTTCAAATGTTGCAAAAAAAAACTTTTTTTCTTCACAGGGATCAGGCCTGACTCTGCGAACACTGCAGTTATGTGTTTTGTGTTTTTGTAAGTGACAGTGATCGATTGATACAGCACTTGGGTGGGCTGGGCGGAGGGGCTAAAACGCAGGTGCTAGCAGGTATCTGGGCTGATCCCGCTAACACTGCAATTTAGGGAACCCCAAACTGCTGGGGACGCTAGTATAGATCTGATCAGATCAGATATCGATTCGTTCAGACACTATACTACTAAGAGAGGTGTATGGTGTGTGCGTGAGTGTTAGCACTACTGGCACTAGTCTGACACTGCCTGGGGCAATGCAGACCCTGACTGACGCTGAAACCTAACTTTGATCACCTGCTGGGTGATCAGGGGGTTAAACCTTTATTGGGTAAAATACGAAGGGGTTAACTGGGGGGGTGATCGGGGGGTGATCGGGGGTGAAATATGTGCCTACGTGACCTGGTGTCAGTGTAGTGTTGGTGCACTTACTATTAGATGTTATCTCTCCTCGGTCTGACCGACACGAGGAGATATGACATCACTTTCCCTGTCAGTGTTTACAGTTACACAGACAGGGGAAGAATCTCATTCACCAGGACCGATCATCAGGTCCAGGCCAGATTTCATTGGCCTGGGCCTGGAGATTGATCGATTCTGGATCGAATCCGACTGTCACGGCCGGCAGGGTATAAAGTAACACCCCTTTTTGCCTGCAATATTCACACACATCAAGAAAGCTTTGGAAATGCTTAAGTCACAAGCAGTGCAACTGTCAGAAATTAGACAGAAAAACTTGTGAAATAGCGCATTGGAGAAGCGTTGTTGTGATAACAAGAAGTTCCCTGAATACCATTATATTTGCTATGGCTCAGTAAATATGAACATGTTGTGATATTTGTGGGGGATTCACTCAAGTCTATTGCTTTCCAGTGAGTTCAAACCAGCCAGGGAATACATTTCAGGGCTTTACTGGTCCACTTTTATTTCAGATGTAAGTAAAAGTTCCAAGGAAAACAAAAGGTTACCTTCACAGGGGTTACCACCATTACTTCAAACACAAAAGTCGCATAGTGGGGTTGATTTACTAAAATTGGAGAGTGCCAAATCTGGTTCAGCTCTGCATAGAAACCAATCAGCTTCCAGTTGAACACGCTGAAGTTAGAAGTGGATTGGCTTCCATGTACAGCTGCATCAGATTTTTCACTCTCCAGTTTTAGTAAATCAACCCCTAAGCCTCCTGGCTTCCACTTGCAGTGATGTTGCTCAGGCCACAAGCTTTGGCCTTTTCCCTGCTCCCTCAGAATGATTCACAGAACCTTTGTGCTCACGTACAGTACGAACTCTGTGCCTCTCTTTCTCGCACTCAGCTCCCTGCTGCACTGGCCCATGCCCTGGCTTTTGGGCAGGGGATCTCCTGTCTCCCAGATCGAGCCCTGAACTACAAACAGAATATTTACTATAAAGGCTGTGTATACCTGCACACTCAGTCTGCTGGTCTATGGTAAGACCTGGACACAGGGTTAGAAGCTTTGTCCCTTGAAAAGACTCCTTGAAGCCCAGCACTGTCACTCTGCAGAGCAAGGCAGATGCTTGTTATAGTGTTCCCAGAGTCACATCTTTCCATAATTCCCTATACCTTTTAGTGCTTAGATTACTGATAGATGTAACTGTATTCAGAGTCTTCACTTGGAAATGCGATAATCCTAACTACCAAGACCTGAGGTGTGCCTTGGCCTGGCTGGTCAATATGCCTAAAAGAGGGCATACCCTGAATGAATAAGTATGAAATGATGAGAGTGGGGGAACGGGTGAGTGGGAACCCAGAAATGAACCAACAAGGATCTAATGGAGGAGGAGGAGGAGGGCTATATATAGCCCTCAGACTCTTCCTACAAATACAGGCTAGCCTGCGGCCAGCCTTCTAATTTGTAGTCAGAGTCTTCACTTGGAAATGCGATAATCCTAACTACCAAGACCTGAGGTGTGCCTTGGCCTGGCTGGTCAGTATGCCTAAAAGAGGGCAAAAAGAGACACAAAGTAGGTGTGATGTGAAGCAAATAGCAAATGCCCGGATGACTATTAGAAAGGGGGGGGGGCCTATGTAACTGCTAAAACAGGAGGATCTCCAGCGCCCCATGTACCTGATGATAAAGAAAGGACAGACCTTACGGGACGTATGAAAGTTGCCTCCGATCCTGACGGATATCCAGAAAAGGGGTTTAGGATATGAGCCTAATTAGGAAAGAAACCTGGACATGAGAACAAACTGTTTGTAGTGAGAGAACGCATGGGGGAAGGGAGAAAGAGCTGACCAGAGGAATATTGCAGAGAAGGACATGTACTTAATCTGACACCGTTACTGTGGTACAGTAATATGACCACCAACCCCTGGCTTGTCCATCTATACTAATTATGGGGAAATTGTAAGCGTAGTAAAAGGGGACTGTCTAGAGCACAAAATGGGAACTGTGCCAAAGGTGGAGACAGAAAGTCTGACCGTTAACTGGTAGCCCTGCCAAAGAGAACATCCCTGACTAACTCTGAATATGCCTAACCTGGCTTAGAGAGGGTAAGCTGCAAAAAAATGCAGACTGACAGGAGTTTGTAGGGGCCTGAAAAGGTGGTCATCTGATAGATCAGGGATATGTAATTAGCAGACCTTAAGCTGTTGCAGAACTACAAGTTCCATGAGGCATAGCAAGACTCTGACAGCCACAAGCATGACACCCAGAGGCAGAGGCATGATGGGACTTGTAGTTTTGCAGCAGCTGGAGGTCCGTTAATTGCATATCCCTGTGATAGATACTTGATAGTGTTGGCAGATGAGGCCAAATTGCAGAGGCAATATGCAGCGAAAGCCAGAGACATGAACCTATAAAACCTTCCCACCCTTGGTAGAAGCCCACAGAATATTCTGGATAAAGAACCATAGGCCAGATCGAACACCTGTGACCAGGCTTGCCCCCAGTACCACATGCCACTGTGAAGGAATTCCTACATCACCTGCCGACGCCCTGAGAAGGGCAGGAGCCGGGGTCACAGCTGACACCTCCGCTCTAGCTGAGCGGGCTATGAACCCGTCCATTCTGTGTAACAATTGTATCATGGATGTTAAGAGCACATTGAGTACCGCATGAATCTGGAATAAGAATGATACATGGAAACATGTAATGCGCTGGTGAATGGAAGAGGTTGGGGCGGAGTTGGGAATAACAACCTAAAAAGTACTCCCCCCCCCGGCTGGCCGGGAAAGGGGTACACCAGTGATAAAACTCAGCTATGAGTTTGGTGAGGTCCCACCCCTTGATGGAGTGCTGCAATGCACTGAACCCCCATGCGGCATAGGAGAGATGAATGCGACTTGTAGCTTCCGAAAAACGCAAATGCCCTGATCCAAGGAAACACAAACTAGAAAAATGAGAACAGACAACCAACAACACCCCTACGTACCTGACAAGTATGAGGATGTAGGCGCAGAAATGACAAGACCAACAGCACGTGAATGTGAACCTAATGACAACATCACCCTACTGTATGCAGCGAGCGAGCCCGAGCCACCTGCGGCACCAAGACAGGTAATTAAAAACGAACACTCAGGGCTAAGGTACCCACAGACCGTGGTGGGTAGTAGTAAAGGTGTATTGGTGATCGTGCATGTATGACGTATGGTATACGGGTGAAAAGATTGTGGGATGACAATAAATTAAAAACGAAACCTCAGCCCGTATGGATCCATAGACGTGACAGACCCTGGATGTGAGCACTAGCTAACAGAAATGCTACGAATGAAATGCTACGACAGGAATGCTATGAATGAAATGCTATGACAGAAAACAAAGACAGATAGCAAACTAAACCGTCAGGGCTAGCGTACCCACAGACCGTGGTGGGTAGTCGTACAAGTGTAATGAAATGAACGTGCATCGTAAGACGTATGTTATATGGGCGAGGAGATTGTGGACAACAATCATGGAAACGAAACCTCAGCCCATATAGATCTGTAGACGTGACAGATCCTGAGATGTGAGCACTGCTAACTAAACCCAGGTGTAGGAAGAACACTGAACGAAAAGGTATGATGACATGGAAAGAACGAAGATGAAACGGCTATTGGTGTATGTCATGGCTGTATGGCACCAGCAAGCCACGACAGAACATGCTGGACATGACTGCTATGACAGAAATGCTATGAGAGAATCTGCTGGACTTGACCGCCATGACAGAAAGGCTATGACTGGACAGAAATGCAAAGACAGAAACGCAAAGACAAAAACGCAGACCACACTGGCAAGAACCGCTATGACAGAGCATGGCAAGACAGAACCCCGGAGGCTGGACCCGCTCCGACTGGACCATTCAGTGACTGGACCGCGCTGCGATTGGATCACGCTGCGACTGGACCACGCTGCGACCACACCGATTATGACAGAGCACGCTGTAACTGGAACACTATGACTGAACACCTTGTGACAGCACCTGCTGTGACGATGCCCACTGACTGTGATACGCTATGACAACCCTCCTCCGACAGAACACTCTGTACAGGAAAGCTACGACTTGACACGCTTAGACAGACCACGCTAGGACAGCACCCATGTGAGAGAACACGCTATGACTGGAACGCTATGACTGAATACGTTGTGACAGCCCCGCTATGACCGAACACGCTATGACAGTAATGCTATGAATGAACATGACAGCACCCGCTGAGACTGAAAACGCTGAGACTGAAAATGCTGTGACTGAACACCATGACTGAAAGCTGTGACAGAACCTCTGTGACTAAAAATGCTATGACCTAAATGCTATGACTGAAAACACCGCTGTGACAGAACCTGCTAAAGTGAAACCATTGTGAAAGAACCGCTGACCATGGTGACAACCTGCTATGGCAGACCTGCAGACAGAACCGCTGTGGACAGAACATGCTGTGACCAAACACCCTGTGACCGGAACACAGGCAAGGAAACGTGGAGCTGAACCCCCCAAACAGCCCCCTTTCCTAGTACTGCCCTGTGACCACCTTCAGCTAGTAGGAAAATATACCCCAACAGACCTCACAAAGTGCAGACCAATGAACCTGCTGGTCAGCACCCCCTCCCCCCTGGATGATCGTGGCAGCTACCAAAACCTGAGGAAATGTTTACGAGAGCTGCAGTTAGCAGCCTGGTACAGGGATGGGGAAGTCATATGCTAACAGACAGTTACCCCAGGAAACTTACTAAAAGCTTGAAGGTGAAAATCAAACCCGTTTGATGAATCGCAGAGGAAATGTCTACAGCCATCAGCTGCAAATGCATCAGATCCCAATAACAAATAGTACATACCTACTGCATGGATAACAGCAAATATGTATTAGTGCAGTGAGAGAGATAAGTGAGCGGGCGTGAGTACCGGGAGAAGCGTGCGTGTGTCCCCCTCGTGAAACCAGATCTGCACAAGTTGAGCTGGCGACCTGCACCCCCTTCTGTACTGATGAGCCCATATGAATCCCGGGTGGTCAAAGAAAATAAGGGGTGACTCGCTCCCCTAGGTTTGAAAGGCAGTGCCACATCCAATATGCAAGTACATCTAAAGAAAAATTCCCCTAAATGGACTTTAACGGCACATAAAAGATTATAGATAGTAAATAGATATAGTAGTATATAAAAAGTAAAAAAGTTTATTTATTTGAAAACAACATGTGTTAAAACATGGTATACATAAAGTTCAACGAAACATTTACAAAATAAATGAATTCAGTATTATCACCAAATGGTGGATTTTTACAAACGCTCTTTTCACACGCAACGCGTTTTGGGATATACAGTATTTTAGTCCTTCTTCAGGGGTGCATAAGAAAAGAGAAATTCATCTAGGGTAATTAAAATATGAAATCATGAGTGAGTTACCACAACAGGTGGATATATATTAATATATTAATATATATATATATATATATATATATATATATATATATATATATATATATATATATATATATATATATATATGGTATATTAATCCACTTGAAGTTAGATAATCAACAAATCACTTACATGGTATGTTTCGTTGATTTGCTTTAAAAAGAACTTGAAGATAGAATGGCATTGGACATTAAAGCTGGTGGAGTTGCTGTCCCTTTAACATCATAGGTCTTGCACGATAGTGTCACTAGACAATAATCTCATTAAGGAGGTGTATTATTTCACCTACCCCCGTCTTCCACGGATGCGTAGAGGCCAGAGCGATATACTGAGGCAAAAAGAGAGATCCCTATGAGTAAAAAGGGGGGGGGGGGATTTTAAGTGATTCTCGAGGAATAGAGAATCTTTAATTAATATTGGTATAAAAAGGCTTCAAAATGGAGCTACAGTTTATGAGTATATAATATGAAACAAGAAATGTGTTGCCAAGTAATGTATAAATATCATATGTCTGATGGAAATTAAGGCATGTTTGTTGCATATTGGTTGTAAGTCAAGTTAGTAGCTGAAAATGAAAAAATTATAAAAATATATAGACTTGTGTAATGAATTGACATAAGCAGAGAGATGACCATAAAAAATAACAGTATATTTTGAAAAATAACAAGTAAAATTAGTGATGCTAACTGCGATTATATAGTAGTGTGTTAATAGAGATAAAAATAAAGGGTAGCGGTGTTGTTAGTGTAAATAGTAAGTATAGTTTCTTACACTATTTATATAGCTCAATGGCTATTTTTATTCAATAAGTATTACAATTTATTTATATAAGAAGAAAAAGAATAGTCAGTATGAATAAACACTGTATATTTCAATACATAATTATAGCATTGAATCTATAGGTAGTGTTTACAACATTAAATAGTGCCTGTAAGTAATAACAGTGTATCCAAAAGGATCTGTTTCTGCAGGCATAGGTATAGTCAGTATAGATGATTGTTAAGTATCTTACAGGGTTAACAGCTATAGTAGTCAGTACATACAAGGTATTTTAACAACAGACATAGTTGTATACTAATTCCAGGTAACAATAGTGTTAAGCCTTTGGAAAGGGAGATTAATAATAAGGGGTTGTATAGTAAAGACATGTAAGCCGACTTGGGAAGTATATAACGTTTTAAAAATACCTTTTGAGGCAGGTTAGAAGTAGGCCAGTCACGCATACCAGCATCCAGCATGTACAACGCTCGAGCCGGGAATGAGTGAGTCTGGCATTTATATGGGATGAACTCCAAATCAGCCGGCGCCACTAATTGCGCTCAGCTGACTAATGGAGTTCATTGACAGGGAAACCTCCGAACCGCCCCCTGAGCCAAAGGGTTTGTGGCATTGCCCCCACCACGCACGTGCCGGCGTAGTCACGTTGGAGCAGCGTCGCACTCACCCGGCCCACCGACATGATAAGCCACACCGGCGGACTGCGCATGTCCACCGGAGTAGCAAGATGGAGGTCGTGGGCGGAGATGTAGGATCGCCCAGCTGACCTCTCACAATGCCGCCCAGATAGTGTGTCTTGGCGGCTTTCCGTGCCAGGAAACCGCTCTGGCCAATCGCACCCAAGGAAGACCTGGGGAAAAGCGAAAAGAGAAAAAGAAGTATTAGATTTTAGAAAGCATATTATGAATCCTGTATACACAAGGGAACATAGTGCTTCATGAAAGATGCAAAAGGACATGGTGTGGAAAAATGGGAACAGTAACATTAATGGAAAGACAAAAATATGTACACATATAATAACATACTTTGAGTGGGTGACTGCTAGCAGATGGACAAAGCTGATGAAAACAAAACCAATATAATAGTGAAATTTCATATAGGCAATCCAAGAATAGACAGGAAAGTAGTAAGCTGACATAGATAGAGAATGTGAATTCTCTAATTCAACTATGTATTATAAACCATAGTAAATTGTTTGGTATGAGTGAAAGGTAAACATTATGATATAGATATTAATTCCATAGGTACAGACATGCTGACTGACAATTGTATAAGGCAAGTCAATTTTACAAGTGCAGGCTAAGTATTACATATAATAATACATAATATAGGAGTATAACATATATTCATATAAAGGGTCAAAATGAGAACATGTTGAAGAAAAAAAATGTTGTGGGTATGTTACAATATATACGATGTTTGTCCATGGTCATATATGTCTTCACATGTACAATAGCTTAATTAAATATCTTTTCAATATAGGGTGGACGTATGTTATGTTACAAAGAACAATTCAGAAAACGTACGAAGGATGTTGTCCTACATTGTAGAGTAGGTATATTGTGTATTGCAACGTAGTTTAAGGGGCATCTACAGCGGTTACATATGGTCCAGTGATCTCGTGTTTTAAAAATAAATTTGTGAAAGTAAAGCTATAGAAGACATATATGTCATGAACAAAGCAGCAGGAATTTTGAACACATATAGACCATACACAGTATTTTACCATTCCATTTAGGTAAGACTATATTGATGTTACACAGCCAAAGAGACAGATCTCCACATTAGTAACAGACGGAAATAGTGGGAAGAATATAGATGTTAGAAGTGATAAGACATTAGTTAGAGGTTGTTTATTTCTCCATTCCACAGGAGCAAAAACCCTCGAGGAATGGTTTAAAGCAAACAGCCTCGTTTAAACCTGGAGGTGAAGTAGCCTTTAATAAGTAAATCCACCTCAGTTCCCTTTGGAGGAGGATTTTATTCCAGTCGCCCCCCCTAGGACTCGGATGTATCCGATCTAATATTAAGAATTTGATCCTAGGGAAGTTCCCTCCATGTACTAATGAGACATGGCGGCCTAGGGGGAGGTCAGGATCACAGATTTGCATAGAAAGTATGTGTCTAAAGGCTCTTCTCCAGAATTCTAATTTTGTTTTTCCCACGTAAAAACAACTGCAGCTACACTGGAGCAGGTAGACTACTCCAGTGGTTCTGCAGTTGGCGAAGTGCTTAGGATAGAATTTTTTCCCATTGGGAAGAGTGGGATTCTTCTGTGTAAGCATATACGTACCATAGTGGTTAGAGCCACATACCCATAATGCCCTTGTATTTGCAATGTCTTCTCATTGATTCACTTTTGAATTCGCTGTTTACAATTCTATCACTAATAGATGTAGCTCTTCTGAATGTGAATTGCGGTTTGTCTGGCACAAAGTGACCCAAGGATGGATCGAGAGTCAGCATGTGCCAGTACTTTTCAATAATTTGTTTAACTTGACAATGTTGTTGGTTGAATGTCGTGATGATTCGTAATTGATTTGTGTCTTTGTGTCTAGTGGCTTGGAAAACAGTGTTTCTGGGATTTTTCATTACTTTTCTAAAAGATTTTTTTAGGGAAGTGTGAGTGTAGCCTCGTGCTAGTAGTCTGTCTTGCATATTGCCTGCTTCTCTTATAAACGTATCGTCGTCTGTACAGTTGCGCTTAATTCTAAGATTTTGAGAATAAGGTATGGAATTAATGAGGGGTTGTGGATGAAACCTGGTAGCGTGTAGTATTGTGTTGCCTGCGGTAGTTTTTCTGAAGAGCTTGCTACATAGTTTGCCTTGTTCGCCTTTGTAGATCTTTAGTTAAAGTTATCCGGTTCTTGTCAAAAGACATAGTGAATGTTAAGTTAAAATCATTCTTGTTTATTCTTGATAGGCACTGCTCGAGTACATCAGTAGGACCGTCCCAGATGACCAAAATGTCATCTATATAGCGGTACCATCCCATGATATGATTAGTGTACTGAGTAAGGTTCTCATCAGAGAGAAACACCTTCTCCCACTCCCCCAGGTACAGGTCAGCATACGATGGGGCACAACATGTCCCCATCGCAACCTCCTGCACCTGGTGGTAGTGGGAGCTATTGAAAGTAAAGACGTTATGGGTGAGGATGTACTCGAGCAGTGCAACAATGAATTCATTATACGTAGGGTCAGTGGCCGTATTTTGTTGGAAAATATGTTTGATAGCTGCCAATTCACGTTCGTGTGGAATTGAGCTATACAGCGTTTCTACGTCAATTGTTACCAAATAAGTTTGGTCCGAGACGTGTAGTTGATCCAAGATTTGTAGGAGATGACTTGTGTCTCTTACATATGATGTTAGTGAGGTTACAAACGGTCTTAAATATTCGTCCACTAATTTGCTCGCATTATCACTAATCGAGCCGATAAACAAAAAGTGGGGGTTTCCGGCGCTCTGCAACATGTGATGTCTAAGGTAAATAGTACAATGGTAGCTATAATAGCACATTAAAATAAGGCAGGTAAATTCTAGAATGAGGAGGCAGCCATCCTCAGAGGGTGTCCATTACCTCTGTTGATAATCAATGTTGAAAAAAGGAGGGGTGTGGAGGCGCCAACTATGGTAGCTTGTTTATGAAAAAATAAAAGTTAGTGTAACAATTACACTTACTGGTTCGCAGGGTGGAGGTGTTTCTTTGATATGGGAAGTGTTCTGGGATGTGCTGTTATCTTGTTTCCAGCTCGGATTTCATTCCTTCAGGCGTCTGGGTGTGGAGTCTGTACACAGGCTGAACTGCTGCATCCAGTGTATGGAAAGCTCCACGCTGACCACTCTGGATCGTGGAAGCGGAAATAATGTCACTGATGCACGGCAAACGTCCAGGCTGGTGTTGGAGATGATGCAGGGATAGTACAGGCTCCTACTCTAGTAATAGAATGGAAGATCCTTTGTCTCAACCATGGGAGCTAAACTCCTCTATGTGGGAGAACTGAAGGGGATACATCCTATACACTGGTGGCCACTAAATAAGAGGCAATGAGGAGGGGGAGGGGTGCTCCAGCCCAGGGTCTATTCCAATATACAAGTACATATTTGGGGGGCACACCCTACAATGCGTTTAAATTCAAGATGGTGCTACAGACTGTGCTACAAACAGTACAAAATATTTTACAGCGCACACATACAAGAATGACACTTCCTGCAAGGCTAGTTAAAAACACCTGAACATATTCAAAAAATAGGGGGGGTTTGGTGACACTATATGGTCATATAGTGCTACGCCCACTTACTGCGACAAAGTATCCCCGAATTTGTGGGTACGCGCTCAGGGCTCACAGGAAAAAGGGGGTGAAGTTGTTATATAGAGCGGTGGAGCGGTCCCTCAGGTGACTGGATGATACGACAGCAAAGGACCATGGGGGTATTTTTATGTTTTAAGAAACTTCTACATGGTTTGTATAGTGATGGGCAAGGTGTGTGTATATATATATATATATATATATATATATATATATATATATATATATATATATAATAAGAAAGTGAAGAATGAATGTATGATTGGAAAGGGGAAGGGGGGGAAGAAAAGTAAACTACAACAAAGAATGTGTTTCTAATTCTTCATTGAGTCCCCCTGGCGAGAGAGTACCCAATGAATATATCCAGTAGGCCTCCTGCTGACACAGGCGTTTGAAACATTCCGCAGTAGGAAGACCTCTGGGCATGGCCTCAATGACCCAGACTCTGAGGCCCATGGTAGATTTTTGGTGTTCCTTCAAAAAATGAAGAGGGACACTGTGTTTGTCGCAGCCCTTTTTTATGAAACGCCTGTGTTCGCCAAAATGTTGGCGTAGGGGGCATATGGTCCTGCCCACATAAAAGAGACCACATTGGCAGGTCAGGCAGTACACCACGTATTCACTGGAGCAATTATAAAAGTCTTTTATGGTGTATGTTTTGTCATTAACAGTGAAGTTTTTTTGTCCATGGTCAACAAATTTGCACGTTAGGCATCATTTTTTCCGGCATTGGTACATTCCCACTAATGGAATTAGGGGGATGTGTGAGGCTGGAGTGGGTGGGACTTTACGGATTTTGCTGGGTGCTATCTTACTTTTAATATTTTTTGCTCTACGATATGAAACCTTGGGTAGTTGGGTGAGGGAAGAACCTAGAAAGGGGTCCCCAAGCAAGATGCACCAATGTTTGGCTAAGATGTTCTCCATCTTCTTGTGACAATCATGAAACTGGGTAGTGAAACGTGTTGTTTGTCGATTATCTGAAGTTTTGGGTTTGGGTGGAGGTTTCTTTGCCTGTTGGAGGAAGGCCTTTTGTACCAGATGTGGTGGGTATCCTTTGTCCTGAAATTTGTTGGAAAGGAGTTTACCCTGTATGTGGTAATCTTCATCCTTGGTGCAATTCCGCCGAATTCTATGGAATTGGCTCTTCGGTATGTTGTTGATCCATGTTGGATGGTGACAGCTCTGGTAGTGAATATAGGAATTCCCAGCGGTGGGTTTGACAAAGTTTGTAGCATGTATTTCAGATTCACTATGAAAAAGTTCTAAGTCCAAGAAGATTAGTTTTTCAGGGTCTATGACATGGGTGAAGAATAGCCCTAGGGAGTTGCAGTTGCAATGCTTGACAAAGGACTCTAAACTCTCTGATGTGCCCTCCCAGATCAGAATAATATCATTGATGTAGCGCCCATAATATATGATATGGGCGGCAAAAGGGTTGTTATGTGAGACGTATTGTAGTTCCCAGTAGCCCATAGTCAGGTTGGCGTAGCTTGGGGCAAAATTGGCACCCATGGCAGTGCCTTGAGTTTGTAGATAGAAGGTGTGGTCAAACTCAAAGTAGTTGTGTTCTAGACAGAATTGTGTAGCCTCCAGGATATACTGTGCCTGTCTGGGATTGATGAGGGGGTCCTCAGAGAGAAAATATTCTACTTCTCTGAGGCCTACTGCGTGGGGGATGGAAGTGTATAGAGATGTAACGTCCAAGGATACTCACTGGTAGGTGGGTTCCCAGGTGTAGAAGGAAAGCATCTCCAATAGGTGGGTACTATCTCTAATATAAGATGGGGGGTGTTGCGCAAGGGGTTGAAGGAAATGGTCTATGTACATAGAAAACCCGCTGGTGATGCTCTCCATAGCAACTACTATGGGACGGCCTGGTGGGTTGGACTGGTCTTTATGGATTTTTGGTAAATGGTAAAAATAGGGAGTTTTACGAAAACCTTTGATGAGAGATGACAATTCTGAATTCTGGTAAGGGATCATGAGTGAGTTTGGAATAAGTGTTGGTGTCGGATAATAGTCTGAATGATTCCGTTATGTAGTCTGAACTGTTCTGTATTACAATGCCGCCTCCCTTGTCTGCTGCCTTTATGATGATATTGTGGTTGTTGGTTAACTCATCCAGGGCCTTCTGTTCTGCTTTAGAGAGGTTAGCTCTTTTCTTGGGAGCCGATTTACACATTTGGACAAGGTCGGTATACATGACTTGATAGAATGTCTGTAGATAGGGGCCTTCCCTCATGTCCCCCTGAGCTCATCCTCATAATGTGTATCCCAGTGCTTTTTAATCTCATTTTTTAATTTTTTTTCTCCCATTTTCTATTTCTATTTTTTATTTTTATGTTTCATTTTCATTTTTCTCATTTTTATTTTAATTTTACATTTATTTTTATTTTTACACTTATTTTTATTTTTATTTCTATTTTTCATTGTTTTTCCCATTTTTATTTTTATTTTTCATTTTATTTTTTATTCTTTAGTTTATTTTAATTTCATTTTTTTTATTTCATTTTTATTTCATTTTTATTTCATTTTTAATTTTCCAAATTTTTTTCTATTTTTTTTCATCTTTAAATAAATGTTTTAACTCTAATTCCACTTACTATTATTATCCTTATATTTATTAAACTTACCCCCAATTCATCATATTTTTAATTCTTCATACTTTACTTTCAACTTTTTTGTGCTTTTTGGAAGATTGTGGGTCCGCTGGCTGTTGTGGTTCCACAGCCACGGACCTCCAGCCCATACACTTTAACCTAATTGCCTCCACTATATATTCAAGCGGCTCTCCTTCAGGGAGCAAAAAGGCCAGTAGAAGGAGTTGTGAGCTCTGAGCGCGTACCCAATAATTCGGGGTACTTAGTCGCAGTAAGTGGGCTTAGCACTATATGACCATATAGTGTGATCAAACCCCCGTATTTTTTGAATATGTTCAGGTGTTTTTAACTAGCCTTGCAGGAAATGTCATTCTTGTATGTGTGCGCTGTAAAATATTTTGTACTGTTTGTAGGTCTTAGCAGCACCATCTTGGATTTAACCACTTTAGCCCCGGAGCATTATGCTGCCAAAGGACCAGAGGACTTTTTCCAATTTGGCACTGCGTCGCTTTAACTGCTAATTGCCCGGTCATGCAATGCTGTACCCAAACGAAATTTGCGTTCTTTTCTTCATACAAATAGAGCTTTCTTTTGATGGTATTTGATCACCTCTGCCGTTTTTATTTTTTGCGCTATAAACGGAAAAAGAACAAAAATTTTGAAAAAAAATATATATTTTCTACTTTTTGTTATAAAAAAAATCCAATAAACTCAATTTTAGTCATACATTTAGGCCAAAATGTATTTGGCCACATGTTTTTGGTAAAAAAATGTCAATAAGCGTATATTTATTGGTTTGCGCAAAAGTTATAGCGTCTACAAACTAGGGTACATTTTCTGGAATTTACACAGCTTTTAATTTATGACTGCCTATGGCATTTCTTGAGGTGCTAAAATGGCAGGGCAGTACAAAACCTCCCCAAATGACCCCATTTTGGAAAGTAGACACCCAAAGGAAATTGCTGAGAGGCATGTTGAACCCATTGAATATTTTTTTTTTTTTTGTCCCAAGTGATTGAATAATGACAAAAAAAAAAATATTTACAAAAAGTTGTCACTAAATGATATATTGCTCACACAGGCCATGGGCCTATGTGGAATTTCACCCCAAAATACATTCAGCTGCTTCTCCTAAGTACGGGGATACCATACATGTGTGGGACTTTTTGGGAGCCTAGGCGCGTACGGGGCCCCGAAAACCAATCACCGCCTTCATGATTTCTAAGGGCGTAAATTTTTGATTTCACTCCTCACTACCTATCAGAGTTTTGAAGGCCAAAAAATGCCCAGATGGCACAAAACCCCCCAAATGACCCCGTTTTGGAAAGTAGACACCCCAAGCTATTTGCTGAGAGGCATGTTGAGTCCATGGAATATTTTATATTTTGACACAAGTTGCGGGAAAGTGACAAATTTTTTTTTTTTTTGCACAAAGTTGTCACTAAATGATATATTGCTCACACAGGCCATGGGCATATGTGGAATTGCACCCCAAAATACATTTAGCTGCTTCTCCTGAGTATGGGGATACCAAATATGTGGGACTTTTTGGGAGCCTAGCGGCGTACGGGGCCCCGAAAACCAATCACCGCCTTCAGGATTTCTAAGGGTGTAAATTTTTGATTTAACTCTTCACTGCCTATCACAGTTTCAGAGGCCATGGAATGCCCAGGTGGCACAAACCCCCCCCCAAATGACCCCATTTTGGAAAGTAGACATCCCAAGCTATTTGCTGAGAGGCATGGTGAGTATTTTGCAGCTCTCATTTGTTTTTGAAAATGAAGAAAGACAAGAAAAAACATTTTTTTTTTTCTTTTTTCAATTTTCAAAACTTTGGTACAAAAAGTGAGGTCCCGTAAAAGGCTCCCAAAAAGTCTCACACGTGGTATCCCCATACTCAGGAGAAGCAACAGAATGTATTTTGGGGTGTAATTTCACATATTCCCATGGCATGTTTGAGCAATATATCATTTAGTGACAACTTTGTGCAAAAAAAAAAATATATTCCATGGACTCGACATGACTCTCAGCAAATAGCTTGGGGTGTCTACTTTCCAAAATAGGGTCTATTGGGGGGGGTTTGAACTGTCCTGGCATTTTATGCACAACATTTAGAAGCTTATGTCACACATCACCCACTCTTCTAACCACTTGAAGACAAAGCCCTTTCTGACACTTTTTGTTTACATGAAAAAATTATTTTTTTTTGCAAGAAAATTACTTTGAACCCCCAAACATTATATATTTTTTTAAAGCAAATGCCCTACAGATTAAAATGGTGGGTGTTTCATTTTTTCACACAGTATTTGCACAGCGATTTTTCAAACGCATTTTTTGGGGAAAAAACACACTTTTTTAAATTTTAATGCACCAAAACACACTATATTGCCCAAATGTTTGATGAAATAAAAAAGATGATCTTAGGCCAAGTGCATGGATACCAAACATGACATGCTTTAAAATTGCGCACAAACGTGCAGTGGCGACAAACTAAATACATTTTTAAAAGCCTTTAAAAGCCTTTACAGGTTACCACTTTAGATTTAAAGAGGAGGTCTACTGCTAAAATTACTGCCCTCAATCTGACATTCGCAGTGACACCTCACATGCATGGTGCAATTGCTGTTTACATTTGACGCCAGACCGACACTTGCTTTCGCCTTTGCGCGAGAGCAGGGGGGGACAGGGGTGCTTTTTTATTTTTTTTATTTATTTTTTTTTGCTTTTTTATCTTATTTTTAAACTGTTCCTTTCATTTTTTTTTAATCATTTTTATTGTTATCTCAGGGAATGTAAATATCCCCTATAATAGCAATAGGTAGTGACAGGTACTCTTTTTTGAAAAAATTGGGGTCTATTAGACCCTAGATCTCTCTTCTGCCCTCAAAGCATCTGACGACACCAAGATTGGTGTGATAAAATGCTTTCCCAATTTCCCAATGGCGTTGTTTACATCCGGCGAAATGTAAGTCATGAAATGCTCGTAGCTTCCAGTTTCTTAGGCCATAGAGATGTTTGGAGCCACTCTGGTCTCTGATCAGCTCTATGGTCAGCTGGCTGAATCACCGGCTGCATTCTCAGGTTCCCTGTTGAGACAGGAGAGCCAGAGAAAAACACGGAAGATGGTGGGGGGGCATTCCCTCCCACTGCTTGTAAAAGCAGTCTAGAGGCTAATTAGCCGCTAGGATTGCTTTTACATGAAAGCTGACCGCTGGCTGAAAATAATGATACCAAGATGATACCTAAACTTGCAGGTATCATTCTGGTATAACCACTCAAAGTCGTGAATGGCGCACCTGAAGACAAAAAAATGGTTAACAATAAAACACAGTAAACGGTAAAGTAAAAAAAATTGCATACCTGAAAAGCAAACATGATAAAACATAATAACAATAAAACATTGCAGAATAGAATACAGTAAAAAAGAGCAGAACAATAGTGAGAGAATAGAGAGAGAGAGAACAATAAAACGACAACTATTTTTTTATTTTATATTTTTTTTTTTTTACACTTTTTTTGTAACTAACTTTTATAACTGTAACCGGTTCCAGGTTCAGGTCTCTCAAAATGCGATGGCATCTTGGGAGACCCTGTGAAAGTGCGCCTAGTCTGTGCAATGCTGTACCCTACGCTAATACTCAACTAGTGAATGGTAGCGTTCAAAACATTCACTAATGCAAAGACCAGGATTGTCAGGACAGGAGGGACAATAATAGCGGGTGTCACGCCTATATCCGCGCTTGCTGCAGACACAACATCTTTTTTGGGGGGGTTCGCTGGGTAGGGGTACTCAGGAGGACATAAAAATGCCTCTCATGCAGCCGACTGCATTTGGTTGGGGATGTGAATGGGGGAAGTACGGGCGCTGCAGAAGTGGTGGGTTCCCAATTAGGATTGGCGAATGCAGCAGGAAGGGCACTATGGGCACGACGGGCCTGTGTTTGTCTTCTTCTTGGTGGCAGCGGGACACTACTTGTGCTTGCCACCTCACCAGCTTGAACTGCACTTATGGGACTCGCCACGTCACCAAGTGTTACTGCAGTGCTGGTTTGACTACGACCGGGGTATACTAGGCCACTGGTGCTTGCCAGTTCACCAAAACGCTACCAAAAAAACTGTTAGCGATCGCAGGGATCAGGCCTGACTCTGCGAACGCTGCAGTTATGCGTTTAGTGTTTTGTAAGTGACAGTGATCGATTGATACTGCACTTTGGTGGACTGAGCCGGGCGGAGGGGCAAAACGCAGGTGCTAGAAGGTATCTGGGCTGATCCCGCTAACACTGCATTTTTGGGAACCCTAAACTGCTGGGGACACTAGTATAGATCTGATCGGATCAGATATTGATCCATTCAGATACTATACCACTAAGGGAGGCGTATGCTGCGTGCGTGGGTGTTAGCGGTACTGGCGCTAACCTGACGCTGCCTGGGGCTGGTGCTTGCCAGTTCACCAAAACGCTACTAAAAAAACTGTTAACGATCGCAGGGATCAGGCCTGACTCTGGGAACGCTGCAGTTATGCGTCTAGTGTTTTCTAAGTGACAGTGATCGATCTATACTGCACTTGGGTGGGCTGGGCTGGGCCGGGCGGAGGGGCAAAACGCAGGTGCTAGCAGGTATCTGGGCTGATCCCGCTAACACTGCGTTTTTTGGAACCCTAAACTGCTGGGGACACTAGTATAGATCTGATCGGATCAGATATTGATCCATTCAGATACTATACCACTAAGGGAGGCGTATGCTGCGTGCGTGGGTGTTAGCGGTACTGGCGCTAACCTGACGCTGCCTGGGGCTGGTGCTTGCCAGTTCACCAAAACGCTATTAAAAAAACTGTTGGCGATCGCAGGGATCAGGCCTAACTCTGGGAACGCTGCAGTTATGCGTCTAGTGTTTTGTAAGTGACAGTGATCGATCTATACTGCACTTGGGTGGGCTGGGCTGGGCCGGGCGGAGGGGCAAAACGCAGGTGCTAGCAGGTATCTGGGCTGATCCCGCTAACGCTGCGTTTTTGGGAACCCTAAACTGCTGGGGACGCTAGTATAGATCTGATCGGATCAGATATTGATCTGATCAGATACTATACCACTAAGGGAGGTGTACGGTGTGTGCATGGGTGTTAGCGGTACTGGCACTAACCTGACGCTGCCTGGGGCTGGTGCTTGCCAGTTCACCAAAACGCTACTAAAAAACTGTTAGCGATCGCAGGGATCAGGCCTGACTCTGCGAAGGCTGCAGTTATGCGTTTAGTGTTTTGTAAGTTACAGTGATCGATCGATACTGCACTTGGGTGGGCTGGGCTGGGCGGAGGGGCAAAACGCAGGTGCTAGCAGGTATCTGGGCTGATCCCGCTAACGCTGCGTTTTTGGGAACCCTAAACTGCTGGGGAAGCTAGTATAGATCTGATTGGATCAGATATTGATCCGTTCAGATACTATACCACTAAGGGAGGCGTATGCTGCGTGCGTGGGTGTTAGCGGTACTGGCGCTAATCTGACGCTGCCTGGGGCGACGCATATCACCGCCGGGCGATCAGGGGGCTAAACCTTTATTCGGTAATAAACGGCGGGTGCCCTGACACTAAAAAAAATAAACGAACTAACCAGCGTCACCCGTAACAGTTATACGGTGATCAGTGGTGAAAGGGTTAACTAGGGGGCAATCAAGGGGTTAAAACATTTATTAGATAGTATTAGGGGGGTCCCTGTCGCTATAAAACACTGACTGCGAACCTAAATATTTACCTCCCTAACTAGCGTCACCAGCGACACTAATACAGCGATCAGAAAAATGATCGCTTAGTGACACTGGCGACAGGGGGTGATCAAGGCTTTAAAACTTTATTAGGGGGGGTTAGGGGGGTACCCTAGACCTAAAGGGGGCTAATACTAACTGCCCTAACACAGTAACTGTCACAAACTGACACCATGCAGTAATCAGAAAAAAATAAATAAATAAAAAAACTGCTTGGTGTCAGTTTGACGGGGGGGGATTAGGGGGTGATCGGGGGGGATCTGGGGGTAAAGGGGGGTGTTTTGTGTGCCTGGCATGTTCTACTCTGTGTGTGTGTTTTACACTCACATTGTAGTCTTCTCTCCTCGGCGCCGGAACGGAAAATACCGAGCCGAGGGGAGTTGACATCATTTCCTTTGCTGCTGTTTAGCATACAGCAGCAAAGGAATGATTTCATTGGCTCGGCAGCGATCGCGAGGGGGGGCCACGAACGAATGGTCTCCCCCTCATCTCTGATTGCCGCTGGTCAGAAGTGGACTGCCTCTGGCACCAGGGGGGTCCGATCAGACCCCCCACCCGCGGAAGGCAGATCACGTATATGTACGTGATTCTGCCTGTCCATGCCACCTTGCCGACGTAAATCGGTTAAACGCATTGTAGAGTGTGCCCCCCAAATATGTACTTGTATATTGGAATAGACCCTGACCAGGTTTTTTTTTGGGCTGGAGCACCCCTCCCCCTCCTCATTACCTCTTATTTAGTGGCCACCAGTGTATAGGATGTATCCCCTTCAGTTCTCCCACATAGAGAAGTTTAGCTCCCATGGTTGAGACAAAGGATCTTCTATTCTATTACTAGAGTAGGAGCCTGTACTATCCCTGCATCATCTCCAACACCAGCCTGGACGTTTGCCGTGCATCAGTGACATCATTTCCGCTTCCGCGATCCAGAGTGGTCAGCGTGGAGCTTTCCATACACTGGATGCAGCGGTTCAGCCTGTGTACAGACTCCACACCCAGATGCCTGAAGGAATGAAATCTGAGCCGGAAACAAGATAACAGCACATCCCAGAACACTTCCCATCTCAAAGAAACACCTCCACCCTGCGAAAGAATAAGCGTAATTGTTACACTAACTTTTATTTTTGCATAAACAAGCTACCATAGTTGGCGCCTCCACACCCCTCCTTTTTTCAACATTGATTATCAACAAAGGTAATGGACACCCTCTGAGGATGGCTGCCTCCTCATTCTAGAATTTACCTGCCTTATTTTAATGTGCTATTATAGCTACCATTGTACTATTTACCTTAGACATCACATGTTTCGGAGCGCCGGAAACCCCCACTTTTTGTTTATCGGCTTGATTAGTGATAATGCGAGCAAATTAGTGGATGAATATTTAAGACCGTTTGTAACCTTACTAACATCATATGTAAGAGACACAAGTCATCCCCTACAAATCTTGGATCAACTACACGTCTCGGACCAAACTTATTTGGTAACAATTGATGTAGAAACGCTGTATAGCTCAATTCCACACGAACGTGGATTGGCAGCTATCAAACATATTTTCCAACAAAATACGGCCACTGACCCTACGTATAATGAATTCATTGTTGCACTGCTCGAGTACATCCTCACCCATAACGTCCCTCCAGGTGCAGCAGGTTGCGATGGGGACATGTTGTGCCCCATCGTATGCCAACATGTACCTGGGGGAGTGGGAGAAGATGTTTCTCTCTGATGAGAACCTTACTCAGTACACTAATCATATCATGGGATGGTACCGCTATATAGATGACATTTTGGTCATCTGGGATGGTCCTACTGATGTACTCGAGCAGTGCCTTTCAAGAATGAACAAGAATGATTTTAACTTAACATTCACTATGTCTTTTGACAAGAACCGGATCACTTTTCTAGACATAGAGATCTACAAAGGCGAACAAGGCAAACTATGTAGCAAGCTCTTCAGAAAAACTACCGCAGGCAACAACAATACTACATGCTACCAGCTTTCATCCACAACCCCTCATTAAATCCATACCTTATTCTCAATATCTTAGAATTAAGCGCAACTGTACAGATGACGATATGTTTATAAGAGAAGCAGGCAATCTGCGAGACAGACTACTAGCACGAGGCTACACTCACACTTCCCTTTTAGAAAAGTAATGAAAAAACCCAGGAACACTCTTTTCCAAGCCACTAGACACAAAGACTCAAATCAATTACGAATCATCACGACATTCAACCAACAACATTGTCAAGTTAAACAAATTATTGAAAAGTACTGTCACATGCTAACCCTCAATCCATCCTTGGGTCACTTTGTGCCAGACAAACCGCAATTTACATTCAGAAGCGCTACATCTATTAGTGATAGAATTGTAAACAGCGAATTCAAAAGTGAATCAATGAGAACACATTGCAAATACAAGGGCACTTTTGTATGTGGCTCTTACCACTATTGTAAGTATATGCTTACACAGAAGAATCCCACTCTTCCCAATGGGAAAAAATTCTATCCTAAGCACTTCGCCAACTGCAGAACCACTGGAGCAGTCTACCTGCTCCAGTGTAGCTGCAGTTGTTTTTACGTGGGAAAAACAAAATTAGAATTTTGGAGAAGAGCCTATAGACACATACTTTCTATGCAAACCTGTGATCCGAGGGAACTTCCCTAGGATAAAATTCTTAATATTAGATCGGATACATCCGAGTCCTAGGGGACTGGAATAAAATCCTCCTCCAAAGGGAACTGAGGTGGATTTACCTATTAAAGGCTACCTCACCTCCAGGTTTAAACGAGGCTGTTTGCTTTAAACCATTCCTCAAGGGTTTTTGGAATGGAGAAATAAACGACCTCTAACTAATGTCTTATCACTTCTAACATCTATATTCTTCCCACTATTTCCGTCCGTTACTAATGTGGAGATCTGTCTCTTCGGCTGTGTAACATCAATATAGTCTTACATAAATGGAATGGTAAAATACTGTGTATGGTCTATATGTGTTCAGAATTCCTGCTGCTTTGTTCATGACATATATGTCTTCTATAGCTTTACTTTCACAAATTTATTTTTAAAACACGAGATCACTGGACCATATGTAACCGCTGTAGATGCCCCTTAAACTACGTTGCAATACACAATATACCTACTCTACAATGTAGGGCAACATCCTTCATACATTTTCTGAATTGTTCTTTGTAACAACATATGTCCACCCTATATTGAAAAGATATTTAATTAAGCTATTGTACATGTGAAGACATATATGACCATGGACAAACATCGTATATATTGTAACATACCCAAAAAAAATTTTTTCTTCAACATGTTCTCATTTTGACCCTTTATATCAGTGTTTCTCAACCTTTTTCCAGTCGGGGCACCCTTAAAAAGTATTTTCAGTCTTGAGGCACCCCAGTCCAAGGCTTAGTTCACGTTACTGTGTGTCGCGGAACATGCGCAAAATCGCACTTGTTCCTGACACACAGACAAATGCTCTGCTCTTTAGGGGTGCCATTAAATCTTAATGGTACCTTACACATTGGAAAATGTGGGGTGCTTTTGGTGCAGTGCAATTAAAAAAAAAAAAGGTTGGGGATTTCCTTCCCTGAATTTTTGTGGTTAGGGAAGCCCATTGAAATGAATGGGCTGCACTACACGCAGCACGCAGCAACACAGATGTGAACCAAGGGCTTGTTCACATGTCGGGTTGGAGGAGTGGTAAAAGCACATGGTTAAGCTGTTTTTACCACCCCCAAATTCTTCCCCTTTAGCTGCAGAGACAACAGCTGGGGGTGTACACATGTTGTGGCTGCAGCTGGAGGTATACCCAGGGTGAATGGGGCTGAACTGCAACTACCCTGCAACTGTGTACATTGCACGGTTGCGGTGTAGTGATGCTGCATTAAAACAGGTGGTGAGGAGGCAACATAATGCCTCTTTACTGCCTGTCAAATGCCTCTGAAAAGCGATCTGCGCATAGGTTGCTTTTCAGAGGAGAAGCAGTCCTTGCTGCTATCACAAACAAGATCTACAAAAGCAGTTCTGATGGTACAGGAATGGGGGGGGGGGTGTCAGGATTAAAAGTAACATACGCACACACACATATACAGACACATACACGTGCACACATGCATACAGACACATACATACAGACACATGTACATACGCACATGCAGACACGTGCACACACACATGCAGACACGTGCACACACATACAGACACATGCACACACACATACAGACACACATACAGACACATACACACATACAGACACACACACATACAGACACATGCACACACACATACAGACACATGCACACACACACACATGTACAAACACATGCATACACACACACATACAGACACACATACAGACAGACACTCACATGCACACACACACATACAGACACATGCGCACACACACACATGAACAAACACACATACAGACAGACACTCACATGCTCACGCACATACAGACACATGCACACACACATACAGACACATGCACACATACACACACACACATGCACACATACACACACACACATGCACACATGCACACACACATGCACACACACATACAGACACATGTACAGACATGCACACACACACACAGACACATGTATAAAGCCCTTTTAAAACGAATCTAGCTTCTAGCACAGTACCTTTCCAGTTTGCTCATTCAGCCAGGTACTGCACTGTAGGGGGAAGCAGAGAGCAGAGCACACTCCCCTGCTCTTTACTTCCACTTTACTGAGGTTGACGGAGCTTCTCACAGTGCCGATGTACAGTTCGGCAGGGGACTGGGAGATCGGCTCATCTGACAGCCCTTCTCTCCCCTGATCCCGTGGCACACCTGAGAACCTCTGACGGCACACCAGTGTGCCGTGGCACACTGGTTGAGAAAGGCTGCTTTATATCAATATATGTTGTCGGCTTACATGTCTTTACTATACAACCCCTTATTATTATTCTCCCTTTCCAAAGGCTTAACACTATTGCTACCTGGAATTATACAACTATGTCTGTTGTTAAAATACCTTGTATGTACTGACTACTATAGCTGTTAACCCTGTAAGATACTTAACAACCATCTATACTGACTATACCTATGCCTGCAGAAACAGATCCTTTTGGATACACTGTTATTACTTACAGGCACTATTCAATTTTGTAAACACTACCTATAGATTCAATGCTATAATTATGTATTGAAATATACAGTGTTTATTCATACTGACTATTCTTTTTTTTCTTATAACAATAAATAGTAATACTTATTGAATAAAAATAGTCATTGAGCTATATAAATAGTGTAAGAAACTATACTTACTATTTACACTAACAACACTGCTACCCTTTATTTTTATCTCTGTTAACACACTACTATATAATCGCAGTTAGCATCACTAATTTTACTTGTTATTTTTCAAAATATACTGTTATTTTTTATGGTCATCTCTCTGCTTATGTCAATACAACATTACACAAGTCTATATATTTTTATAATTTTTTCATTTTCAGCTACTAACTTGACTTACAACCAATATGCATCATACATGCCTTAATTTCCATCAGGCATATGATATTTACACATTACTTGGCAACACATTTCTTGTTTCATATTATATACTCATAAACTGTAGCTCCATTTTGAAGCCTTTTTATACCAATATTAACTAAAGATTCTCTATTCCTCGAGATTCACTTAAAATCCCCCCCCCCCCTTTTTTACTCATAGGGATCTCTCTTTTTGCCTCAGTATATCGCTCTGGCCTCTACGCATCCGTGGAAGACGGGGGTAGGTGAAAAAATACACCTCCTTAATGAGATTATTGTCTAGTGACACTATCGTGCAACAACTATGATGTTAAAGGGCCAGCAACTCCACCAGCTTTAATGTCCAATGCCATTCTATCTTCAAGTTCTTTTTAAAGCAAATCAACAAAACATACCATGTAAGTGATTTGTTGATTATCTAACTTCAAGTGGATTAATATACATATATCCACCTGTTGTGGTAACTCACTCATGATTTCATATTTTAATTACCCTAGATGAATTTCTCTTTTCTTATACACCCCTGAAGAAGGACTAAAATACTATATATCCCGAAACGCGTTGGGTGTGAAAAGAGGGTTTGTAAAAATCCACCATTTGGTGATAATACTGAATTCATTTATTTTGTAAATGTTTCATTGAACTTTATGTATACAATGTTTTAACACATACAGTACACTCTTTTACTTTTTATATACTACTATATCTATTTACTATCTATAATATTTTATAAGTGCAGTTAAAGTCCACTTAGGGGAATTTTTCTTTAAGGGTGGTCAAAGAAGACAAATAACATGAAAGTAAAAGCAGTGTATTTTGAGGTTTGCATCCTTCCCATACCTTGCCAGCCTCCCAAGTATTTGCCAAGCCTTGCTCATAAGGAATGTGACCCTATATGAAGCTTATAATGTCATCTACCATTACCACAAACCATACTCCGGCATAGTACATCTCCTATAATGCCCTGTACACACGATCGGACATTGATCGGACATTCCGACAACAAAATCCATGTTTTTTTTCTGAGGGATGTTGGCCCAAACTTGTTTTGCATACACACGGTCGAACAAAGTTGTCGGAAAATCCGATCATTCTTAACGCGGTGACGTAAAACACGTACGTCGGGACTATAAACAGGGCAGTAGCCAATAGCTTTTGTCTCTTAATTTATTCTGAGCATGCGTGGCACTTTGTGCGTTGGAATTGTCCACACACGGTCAAAATTTACGCAAATAGATTTTGTTTTCGGAAATTTTTTTTAACCTGCTCTCAAACTTTGTGTGTCGGAAATTCTGATGGAAAAAGTCCGATGGAGCCCACACACGATTGGAATTTCCGACAACAAGCTCCGATCGCACATATTTCGTCGGAAAGTCCGACCGTGTGTATAGGGCATTAGCCTCGCCAGTTCCGTCACACCACATCTGGCCGTTTCCATTACTGCAGTATTTAGGTATAATTACACACTGTGTCCATTCATGCCAATTGTAGGGAGAGAGGAGCAGACGAGCGGCCGACCATCCCCCCCCGGGAGCACCGGGAGGGTGGCCCCCACATGGAGCTGGATCAGCAGAAGGAGAGGAGCTGGCGGGCGGCCAATCACCCCCCCCGGGGTGAGCACCGGGAGTAGTGGGCGGGTGCCCCCCCACATGGAGCCGGATCTGCACAGAAAGGGGAGCAAACGGGCGGCCGAACCCCCCCACCCCGGTGTGATCACCGGGAGAAGCGGGCGGGTGGGCCCCTCGTTAAGCCAGATATCCCTGGGGTGATAAGAAGGTGGGTGATAAGAAGGTGGGTGGGCGAGCCCCCTGGTGGTGCCCGGCGTGAGCACTGAGAGAGGAACCGCCGCCGTCACCACTGTAGCAGCCGACCATCGCTCTGCAAGGACCCGAAAATGACATAAGTCGGTGTAACCCAGCAATGAGACAAACCTCCACCCCCTACTCAACTCCGAAACGAACCAACGAGGATCTAATGGAGGAGGAGGAGGGATATATATAGCCCTCAGACTCCTCCTACAAATACAGGCTAGCCTGCGGCCAGCCTTCTAACATATAGTACTAAAAGATCTGGCTATTCTTTTATATGTTTATCCCAAATCGCTCCAGTCCATATATGGAAATACTGTACATGTAAACTGAACTGACATTATTTTCATGCTGATTATTGCCCTATGAGTACTCCAGGGTAAAGGCATGAGTGGTATTAAGCCTGGGTCAAATATGTCTTTAACTGAAAGTTTGAGACAACTTGGTTACGTATGGTCTGTCACACAGAAATCAGTACCACCTTTCCTCTGCTACATAAGCCCATTTGTCTAGAACCTGCTGAAAGATTTCTAGAGGAACAGATAAACCTGAGATGCATGAATAGGAGACAGGCTAAGTCTGTTGCACATGAAAGAGACCCATGCCGCATCTGTCATTAATCAGAAAGCATCACCACTTTCTGGGCATTAACTTCTCTCCAACATCCTAACACCATATTGTTTATGAACTTCTAGCAAACAAAAAGCTCAAATAATATAATATTATTTTTCACTGACACATATGATTTCAGGAACAAATGCATTTATTTATTACCTAACACATGCAGAAATGTTTATATACAGCAATCCAATTAAAAGGCAATTTCCAGTTAATATACTGTATACAACTACATATGTGTTTATTTAGAGTGCAAGCTGTCAGTTGCTGGTACATGTGCACCAGGGACATATTCCTTACTAAAGCTGAGAAACACTTAGAACTTAGAATACATAACAAATTCTTAATTTATCATAAAAATTAAGATTCATGTGGAATGCTCCAGTGATTCTGCTCTACTGACATAAATGTACATTTTGAAATTAATTGCCACAGTCACGTATATGTGATCACCAATTAATCATTACAAATATCTAACTGAGCAGCAGCCATAACAAGTCCATGGAATGTCATTTCCCATGGGTTTACAATAATTTTGTTATTAATATTTTATAGTACATTTAAAAATAATTAATAAAACTACGTGTTTTATTACTCTAAAAATTCATAATAAAAATATATGTTTAAATTATATTTGTGCCACATTAAGAATCACATATCAAAAAAAGGCATGGGTCAGTTTTGGGAATTATTTGGCAAATTTGTATTCCATTAACATACATTTGTCTATTGTAAATTGTGTGGAATGAGTTTATTTATAATAGAATCTGCTAAACATAAATTTAAAGGTCTGAATTCTGCCTTTGATTTTTATGACCAAAGATCATGTGCAGCAATCAAAATTATTTTATTGCACAAGAATCCCCCATCTAGGTTGGTACATTTGTTTTCAGGGGTGGAGTCTGAGGTTTGTAGGTGTAGTATGTAGGTGTGGTGCAGCATAGTGTGGAGGTAAGAATTCACACAGGCAGGTGCAATAGAACAATGTTTCTCAATTCCAGTCCTCGAGTACCCCCAACAGGTCATGTTTTCAGGCTCTCCGTTATTTTGCACAGGCGATTTCACTGCCTTAGTAATTACCACAGCTGTTTCATCTGTGGGAAATCCTGAAAACATGACCTGTTGGTGGTACTTGACTACTGGAGTTGAGGAACATTGCAATAGAAGACTTGCATTGAAGTAATGCAGTAACGGTTCACAACAAACTGAGTGGGAAAGCTATTCAGCTGGGTGCACTCACAGTTTCCAGCCACGTGGAAGAAGCAGATTCCAGCCAGACTGACAGCGTCTGTTGAGAGGGGACAGAATGCAGCCTGGCTGTCCAGTGCGCAGTGTGACCCTACACTTTCCCTCCTCATCAGGAACCTCTCCCTAACGCTACTCCTGTCCCTAACAGACAGTATACCTTTCCCTACTCTTCCAACTCACAAATTGTGCACCAAGCCTGGGAGCCAGATCCTTACCCAAGATGGCTGCTCCAGTCACATGGGTGACAGCATCCAATTGGATCGCTTCCTCAATGACCCAGAAAAACACAGAGGAACCAGGTTCCTGTGAACCTCCTCTCATGTTGAAGATGACACACCTTGCTCACCCAGCATTTACTAGCAGGCCTTGATTGATTTAAAAAATGTATTAGGGCAAGCGTAGCCTGAATGAAGGCAGTATTAGCAAGTGTACTTATACAAATAATAAATAAGACAATAACATTACTCTGAGAGATGTGGTTAAACACCTGCAGTATTTTGACTATCAATAATTATCAGAACTGAATTGCTTTTAACCCCCGCTAGTGACCGAAAAAGGGTTAAAACCACCCACAAAGCGCTGCTGCAGCAGTGCTTTGCGGCGGCATAGCCGCGGAATAGCCGTGCTGCCCCATTGATTTCAATGGGCAGGAGCGGTGGAGGAGCGGTATACACATCGCTCCCTCACCACTCCAAAGATGCTGCTAGCAGGACTTTTTTTACCGTCCTGCCAGCGCACCGCACCAGTGTGAAAGCCCTCTGGCTTTCATACTGAAGAGACAGGAGCGGCTCTTTCAGGGTGCTTTGCAGGCGCTCTTTTTAGCGCTGTAGCGCCTGCAAAGCACCCCAGTGTGAAAGGGGTCTTAAGCACAACAGTTTTCAGCAGACAACAGATTAACATGTGCAATGTTAGTCTCTTATGGAAATGAAGAGATCTCACACATCAAATCTATCACCTTATACTGTGAACTGTGACTAATACATATAGTGTAAAAAAGAAAACAATTACACCAAAATAAATAAATACCAGTGACGTGATGTTTGATGAATATCAAAATATAACGTTTATAAGTGACAAAGTGAATCAGCTGGTGTCGCATGTGTGGGAAAAAATACGTAGATATTGTGTAGAAAGTCCCGGTCTTATCAGGCTCTCAGAACTCTCACCTTAAGAGTGGTAAATTCAGGCATCGATGGATATCTTTTGGTTAGCGCTGTATAATATAGCGTGATGGTGATCTGGATTTGGCATCTGTTGATGGCTGAATTATCTTCTCAATATATGTAAGGATATAACTATTGAAAAGATTTCCCACCTAGGCTCCACCAGCCCGGTGGGATGGAAGAGGGGGAGGGAAGAGAAAGAAGCCTCCAATGGTGTAGTATATTAAATGTAGCTGCTTTATTAATGTCTCAAAAGTGGTCTCTTACATTTAAAAAACTTTAAAATCGCATTAAACAGAAAGAGCGGCATCTGAGGCGCCTCCTTACGTGACTTCCGGTTTACCTCTGCTCTCCGCCACGCCCTACACGTTACGTCACCGCTCGTGACTTCATCTGGGGAACCAGGTTGGTCAGAGAGGGATGTTATTTATATTGTCTAACCGGAAATGGTGCGGCGGCCATTTTCTTGTAGTTCGTCTATGTGTATTACTGCGGCCATCTTTATGATGGCTAGTGTACACAAACGGCGGCCATTTTTAGGTGGATCAAGCTAAAACAAGTGTGTTGCTGTGCGAATTAAAATAAAAATATTTCTGATGTAGTTTTAATATGTAACAGTGACGAGAAAGTGTTCGAATAATGGGGTAACCAATTCTAAAATTGTTATTGTTCTGAACATGTAGGTTGTATCTTCAGGACTATACTACGTTGGCCATTTTCTTGTGGTTAATTTGTATGTGTTAATGCAGCCATCTTTATGGTGGTTAACACACATGGATGGCGGCCATTTTTGGATGGATTTAAACTAGTGAAATCAGGCGCGTACTACTGTACGTAATGGGATGAAATCCTTTCTGATATAGTTTATGTGACAGAAAAGTGTTAAAATTATAACCTGTGAATGCTAAGAGATTTTTGTTGTTTGTGGGCACGTCACGGAGAGCGGGAAAGAGAATTCAAGTGCAAAAGAGAGTAGTTGGAGGAAATGTAGTGAATCTCAGTGGCCACTCTATCACATCAGATGAACTCTCGGTTTTAGACAAAGGATTAAAGTACGCACCAGTTAACAATTTCAATAAATTTAACACATACATAGGAATACTCAAATGCATTAGAAAAGTAAATGTGAAAAAATATTACTTATCAAACCCTCACAAAACGATCAACACGATACAAAACACCTCTCCAACAGTAACATATAGTACATTATGGAACATTTCGGTCTTCAATCCCCAAGTTTCAGATAATCAACACATAGAAGTGTTCAAAAAACTGGTACTAAAAGATTTGGAATCTTTAGAAATTAAAAAAGTGTCGGGTCCTATACACATCAAGAAAAGCATCAAATCTTTAAAAGAGAGAAAAGACATTATAGTCCGTCCAGCCGACAAGGGAGGAGCAACTGTGATACAATCAAGGGAACAATATCTTGGCGAATTACAAAGACAATTACAAGATGACAAAACGTATATCAAATTATTGAGCAATCCCACAAACAAATAAAAAAAGAACTAGAACATCTAATACAGCTGGGAATTAAAAAAGTCATACTGAACAAAAAAGAATCTAAGTATCTTATTCCGGAAGCATGTAGGATACCAGTCATCTACACCGTCCCAAAAATTCACAAATCATTAGACAACCCACCGGGTAGACCAATCGTGAATGGGATTGATTCCCTCACGTCTCGAGTAGGACAATATCTGGACCAGTTCATTCAACCAGCAGTGCAACATACACCAGCCTACCTGAAAGACACTAAGCATGTGTTGCAACTTTTAAACACACTACCAGTATTAGAAGGTAGAACACTATTAGCCACGGCTGATGTAAGTTTGCTATATACTATAGTACAACATCACGATGCGTGTTCAGCAACTAAGTGGCTTCTCAGAAAGTATAGCAACCTAATTTGTAAACGAAAGAAAATATCTTATAAAGTGCCTAGATGTTTGCTTGAAGTGCAATTACTTTTGGCATGACCAAGCATATTATAAACAAGCCATTGGCATTGCAATGGGTGCCAAGTTTGCACCAAGCATGGCCAACGCTTTTATGGCACAGTGGGAAGATCAATCTGTTTATGAAGACACCCCAGCAGAGCTTACCCTATATAAAAGGTACATCGACGATGTAATTATAGTTTGGAACGGAAGGAGAGAAGCATTAGAACAGTTTTTAAAAAAACTGAACACAAACGAAAAGAACATTCATCTATCGTGGAATATTGATGAAAAGACAGTGGAATTCCTAGATTTAAAGATCAGTCTGGAAGGAGACAAATTGGTTACCAAAACCTTCTTTAAGAATGTGGACACCAACAGTTACCTCTCTACGGACAGCTGCCATCACAAATCATGGCTTTATAATATACCAAAGGGACAATTTGTCCGAATCAAAAGAAAATGTACGAAAGAAGAGGACTACAAAGAACAGGCTAAATTAATTGGATCCAGATTCAAAGAAAAAGGATATGAACACACATGGATAGACAAACAAATTCAAGAAGTTAATAATATGGATAGGACCAAAATGCTGGAAACAAATCCTAGGAAAATGCTTCAACAGGAAATACCCAGTCTGATTCTAGACTACAACGTACAATATAAGCAAATATCAAAAAATATCCAACGACATTGGCATATCCTCAAAAATGATAAAGATCTTAACAATATATTACCAGAATCGCCTAACATCATATATAAGAAAGCACTGACCATCAGAAATATGGTGGTGAAATCAGTAATTGAACCCCCACAACAAGCACCATATTCTTTCTTCTCAGGAAAAGGTTTTTTTCCATATAGGAATTGCTATGCGTGCAAACATGCTCAGAAATTCCAGGGCAAAAGGATGGAATTTACAGCCACCACCACAAAAGGAACACATAAAATCAGCGATTTTATAGGATGCCACACTGAGGGGGTGGTATATGTACTCCAATGCAGTTGCAAACTCCAATATGTAGGGCGTACCAAAAGAGCCCTCAAAGTTAGAATTAAGGAACATATACAAAATATCAAAAAGGGAAATCCTAAGAACAACGTATCAAAACACTTCACAGCAGTACACAATCAGGATCCCACAAACCTTCAATTTTGGGGGATAGAAAGATACAAAGGTTCATAAGGAGAGGTAGTCACAAAATTAGGAGTATTAGTCAAAGAGAGTCATACTGGATACACACTTTGCGCACATTAACCCCCAGAGGTATGAACATGGAGTTTGACCTAAATACACAAATATTCATGTAACATTTTATTGAACAAGTGGATACATGCATATTGATTACAATTATAAAAATCATTTTTTTAGACTAATTTTTAGAACATACATAATTTAAGGTTTTAAATATAGTTGTTTTGAGATTGAAGCACATTAAATGTATTTGTATTTTAAAATATGTTACTTTTACATAAGTTCTGTTATTATGTACACATATGTAAGAGGCATCTCCTTGGGGACCAAGGTGTACGACTGACGTGCCCACAAACAACAAAAATCTCTTAGAGTTCACAGGTTATCATTTTAACACTTTTCTGTCACATAAACTATATCAGAAAGAATTTCATCCCATTGCGTACAGCAGTACGCCTGATTTCACTAGTTTAAATCCATCCAATAATGGCCGCCATCCATGTGTGTTAACCACCATAAAGATGGCTGCATTAACACATACAAATTAAACACAAGAAAATGGCCGACGTAGTATAGTCCCCGAAGATACAACCTACATGTTCAGAACAATAACAATTTTAGAATTGGTTACCCCATTATTCAAACACTTTCTCATCACTGTTACATATTAAAACTACATCAGAAATGTTTTTATTTTAATTCGCACAGCAACACACTTGTTCTAGCTTGATCCACCTAAAAATGGCCACCGTTTGTGTACACTAGCCATCATAAAGATGGCCGCAGTAATACACATAGACGAACTACAAGAAAATGGCCGCCGCACCATTTCCGGTTAGACAATATAAATGACATCCCTCTCTGACCAACCTGGTTCCCCAGATGAAGTCACGAGCGGTGACGTAACGTGTAGGGCGTGGCGGAGAGCAGAGGTAAACCGGAAGTCACGTAAGGAGGCGCCTCAGATGCCGCTCTTTCTGTTTAATGCGATTTTAAAGTTTTTTAAATGTAAGAGACCACTTTTGAGACATTAATAAAGCAGCTACATTTAATATACTACACCATTGGAGGCTTCTTTCTCTTCCCTCCCCCTCTTCCATCCCACCGGGCTGGTGGAGCCTAGGTGGGAAATCTTTTCAATAGGTATATCCTTACATATATTGAGAAGATAATTCAGCCATCAACAGATGCCAAATCCAGATCACCATCACGCTATAGTATACAGCGCTAACCAAAAGATATCCATCGATGCCTGAATTTACCACTCTTAAGGTGAGAGTTCTGAGAGCTTGATAAGACCCGGACTTTCTACACAATATCTACGCATTTTTATCCCCTCGTCTTTCAGGACAGCACCTGGAGAGAGTGCAGCTCCACCCACTTTTCCCAGGAAACACTGCAGTCAGTTTTTTCTTTAAAGACCGAACACTTCCACCATGGCCTCAGTTGTAGTGTTTCCTCCGCCATGGTGGAAGCGCTGCAGGGAGCCAGGGGTGTGCTGCGCTTTCTCCAGGAGGAGAGAGTAGGGGGCATACCGGTATGTGTTTGTTTATTCTGCAAGGCCAGCCCAGCTTCCTCCCTTACGTGTGGGGGTTGCTTCCTCCCCTCTTCATACCCGGCGAGGGTCAGGCTGCTGGGGGTCCCCGCTCCTTTAGACCGGTGGCTAGGCTGTGGAGGAGCGGCATCACCTTCTTTATCCCCAAAGCCTTAGCCTTCTGGGTTCCAGTGGCGAGCGCGTCACTACGGCCGGGGGCGGGACCTCTAGCGGTGCGACGCTGCTTCCGGTTCCAGCCGCTGGAACGCAGGAGGAGAGGGTGGCCTCGTACGGCTGACATTATTTCCAGCCGTCGCAGCGTGCGTGCGGACCGGGAAGTTTTAAATACAGGCACCGAGCGCCATTGTAAATCCTGACAGCATGGAGGAGGAACAATCGCTGGTGGCAGGAGCAGGAGCCACACAAGTCAGCCAGGCCCAGGTAAGTGGGGACAGCGCTCTCTGTAACTTACTGTAGAGGCATGTTTTAGTTCCCTCTTTGATGAATTGTTTAAAGAGCCTGCAACACTCTTCCTGTGTTTTGAGTCAGGAAGTAAGTGTGTTTATAGTTGTGAAGCAGATCTGTGGGGGGATTTGCTGGCTGATTTTAAATAGAGGGGTTAAAGCGTTGGCACCTCCATTTGTTCAGCATACTGTTTGTTTATAGTTAATACGGTTGGTTTGCTTATGTATTTCAGAAGGCAAAAGAAAAGACCAAGCATTTCTCTGTGGCTGTTAAAAAGAAATGCCCATCTTGTAAAAATGTGCTTAAGGAGTCTTGGGCTAAAGTATTATGCAAAGGTTGCATTTCAGACTTGGTGAAAGAGGAGACCACTCCTACTGCACCTGTGGCTCAGCAGGATTTGCTGAGCTCTTTCAGAAAGGATTTGGCTGATACCTTTGAGTCATTTAAGTCCTATCTGGACAAGCGTCCAGCTGCAGGTAGCAGCTCAGTACCTCATTCCCAGTCTTCTGTCTCTGCATACAGAGAGGGCAGAAGAGGAGCGTAGTGTGGCTACAGAATCTGAGGAAGAAGCAGAGGAAGAGAAAGAATCTTCTTCCTCTACTTCCCGCTATAAACTATCTCTAGAGGAGGTGGATGATCTATTAAAAACCATCCACACTACTCTAAACATTACAGAAGATAAAACCCTGTTGTCGCTGCATAACAAAATGTTTCAGGGCATGGGTGAAGTGAAGCACAGGGTGTTTCCGGTGCATAAGTTTCTGTCAGAAACAATAAAGAGAGAATGGAAGGACCCAGAGAGGGCCCCTTTCTTTTCTAAGTCCCTCAAACGCAGGTTTCCCTTTGAAGAGGATAGCACCCAAGTCTGGAATAAAAAACCAAGACTGGATGCAGTTTTCTCTCAGGTGTCGAGAAACACCGACCTTGTGTTTGAGGATATGGGTATCCTTAAGGATCCCATGGATAAAAGGGCTGACTCCTTGCTAAGGAAAGCTTGGGATTCCACCCTAGCAAATTTAAAGCCAGCTATGGCTGCAACAGTGGTGGCCAGAAACTTAGAGCATTGGCTGGACCAACTAAAAGCTCATATCGAGGCAGGTACCCCTCGTAAGGATCTTTTGGAGACACTACCGGTGCTACAGAAGGCTGTAGGGTATATAGCAGATGCTTCAGCTGAATCAATCAGGATGTCAGCCAGATCCTCTGCCTTAAATAACTCAGCTCGTAGAGCTCTTTGGGTCAAAACTTGGACCGGAGATACTGCCTCAAAAACCAAGTTATGTGGTCTACCATTTGAAGGGGATTTGGTTTTTGGTCCAGGTCTTGAAGCCATTCTTGAAAGAACGGCGGACAAGAAGAAGGCCTTCCCCATTAAGAAAAAGGTGGTTCCTCAGGGCAACAAGAATTTTCGTCCTTTTTGGAAAACCTCAGACTCAAAGGAGACAGGATATAAAAGACCTTGGAGGTCTCAGAGAGGCAGGGGCAAGTCAGGGGTACTCTTTCGCCCCCCTACCCCAAATACAAAAAGCCAGTGACTGTCCTCCGACTGTGGGAGCAAGGTTACAAACCTTCTTTCCACAGTGCCGGTGTCTTGCCGAATAAGTTCCTTTGGCGGATAGGTTCCCCCCCTGTACTGCGCAGGCGCAGCGCCTGCGCAGTATGTACTACTGTCGGCAGCCGGAGATAGCCGAAGCTCAAACGCTTCAATCAGCTGTACACAGCGCCTGCGCTCTGGGTCCAGGTTCCTTCCCCACTATCCAAGTGGACCTAGAGGGGGAATCTAAAAGTGCCGAGCGCAGCGAGGCCGTGCCCGAAGGGTGGCGAGCGAAGCAAGCCCGCGAGGGGCCCTCTTACAGGCGCCGTGTACAGCTGATTTTCAGCTGTTCCGCTTCGGCTATTTCCGTCGGATTCTACTGCGCATGCGCAGTAGAGGGGGGAACTAATCCGCCGAGCGGAACTTTCTCGGCAGAACACCGGAGCATAACAGACAGTCCGTTTATCCTCAAGATGATAATAGTGGGTTACGGTCTAGAGTTCGCCCAACCCCCTCCGGTTCGGTTTTATATAACTCAGGCTCCCAGAGACCCAGAAAAGCTTACAGCAATGTCTGCGATTCTACAGGAATTAATTCAGCAAAGGGTGATAATAAATGTTCCCCCCAAAGAAGAGGAACAGGGGTGCTATTCACACATCTTTCTGGTAAAGAAGCCTTCAGGCAAGTTCAGACTAATCCTGAACCTGAAGATTCTCAACAGAGCGGTCAGGTACAAGAAGTTCAAAATGGATACGATCTTTTCGGTAAAGGGTCTCCTGACCCCAAACTGTTTTATGGTATCCATAGACCTGAGAGATACATATCTCCATGTGCCTATAGCCCCAGCATCACAAAAGCACCTCAGATTTGCAATCAGGATGGAAGGGTCTATCATACATCTTCAATTCAGAGCTCTCCCTTTCGGACTGTCATCCTCTCCGAGGATTTTCACGCAGATTCTGGCAGAGGCCTTAGCCCCTCTCAGAATAAAGGGAATCTCGATTGTCCCATATTTAGACGATCTTCTATTATTTGCCAAAACAAAGCACATATTAGAGAAGGATCTACAAAGGACAAAGAGTCATCTGGAGAGCCTGGGTTGGTTCATAAACAAGGAAAAATCGAACATGATTCCATCACAGGCAATAACGTTTCTAGGTTACACTATCAATTCCATACAGGAGAGAATCTTCCTCCCCGAGGAAAAGATAGTAAAACTTCAGAATGCTGTAAAAAAGACCCAGACAAACCTGCTGATTTCTATCAGGGCAGCGATGTCCATCTTGGGGCTCCTTACTGCAGCAATACCAGCAGTACAGTGCAGTGGGCACGTTTACATGCAAGGGATCTTCAACAGACAATTTTGAAAAATTGGTCCTATGGAGAGTCCCTAGAAAAGATGATAATAATATCCCCTCGAGTTCAGAGGAAGCTCTGGTGGTGGAGGAGTCACTCCAATCTGGACAGGGGCCTGCTCTGGTGTTTTCCCCAGGAGAGGAGATTAACAACGGATGCGAGTTCCTGGGGTTGGGGCACCCACCTGAAAGGACAGATGGCTCAGGGGAATTGGACAAACAGGGAGGACAGGAGATCCTCCAATTGGAGGGAACTAAGGGCTATTCTCTTAGGACTATGGGCTTTCGAGAAAATAGTCCAGGGTCACCATGTTCAAGTACTATCAGACAATGCCACAGCAGTGGCATATGTTACAAGACAGGGTGGAACGAGAAGCAAGGTCTTGCTAGCCTTATCCGTTCAGATGCTATCTTGGGCAGAAAACAACTTAAAGTCCCTAACAGCTGTACATTTAAAAGGAGAGCTGAATCTAGCAGCCGACTTTCTAAGCAGAGAAAGGATATTAGAGGCAGAGGGGAGTCTAAACAAGGAGGTATTCCAAAAATTAACAGAGAAATGGGGAGCTCCTCAGATAGACCTGTTCGCATCCCACAAGAATTCAAAGGTGAAGGCCTATTACTCACTAAACAGGCAAGATCAGGCAAAAGGATTGGATGCGCTGGCACAACCATGGAACTTCCACTTGTGCTACGCCTTTCCCCCCTTTCAAATGATCCCTTTGGTTTTAAAGAAACTGCAACGAGAGACCACAAGTATGATCCTAGTGGCTCCTTTTTGGCCCAAGAGGCCCTGGTTTGCAACCATACAGAGGATGGCAGTGGGACCACATTGGTTTCTTCCACTTCAAAAAGATCTAATTACCCAGGGACCCCTTCAGCATCCAAATATCGACCAGCTCAAGCTAACGAGGTGGTTACTGAAGAGCAGCTTCTAAGAAGAAAGGCTTCTCAGATAAGCTGGTGTCAACCCTGTTAAGTAGCCGAAAAAAGGTTACCAGGGGTATTTATTTTAAGACATGGAAGCGGTTTAATTCCTGGTGCATGACTAAAAAATGTTCACCACAGGAATTGTCCTCAATATTAGAGTTTCTCAATGACGGTTTGGAGATGGGGCTGGCAGCCAGTACCCTGAAAGTTCAGGTGGCTGCCTTGTCGGTGTTTCTTGAGAGAAAGTTATCTCAAGAACCATTTATAGTTAGATTCTTCAAGGCATTGGCCAGGCTTAGGCCGGTACCTTTAAAATCTTTTCCTAAATGGAATTTATCACTGGTGTTACAAGGGTTGATTAAAACTCCTTTTGAGCCCCCAGAGGAAGCGACTTTAAAATTATGGACGCTAAAGTTAGTTCTTTTGGTAGCAGTTACCTCCGCCAGAAGAGTAAGTGAGTTGCAGGCTCTATCTATAATAGAACCTTTTTGCTTTATATTTCCAGACCGGGTAGTGCTGAAAACTGACCCGGGTTTTTGGCCAAAAGTCGCAACCTTTTTTCATAGGGCACAGGAAATAGTTTTATTCACTTTTTGCCCTACACCATCCAACTCTAAGGAGGAGGCTTTTCATACTCTGGATGTGAGAAAATGTTTACTTCATTATTTAGAGATCACAAGAGAATTTAGAAAGTCAAATTCTCTCTTTATTCTTTTTTCTGGATCGCGTAAGGGTCATTGTGCTTCCAAAAGCACTATAGGCAGACGGCTAAGAATGGCGATCAGTGAAGCCTATAAAGCTTCAGGGGCTGATCCTCCCACAGGGGTAATGGCCCATTCAACAAGGGCAGTAGCAACGTCCTGGGCGGAAAGAGCAGGGGCTTCTCCAGGTCGGATCTGTAAAGCGGCCACGTGGACAAGCTTCTCCACCTTCACCCGCCACTACAGGTTGGACTTGCTATCAGAAGCGGAACAATCGTTTGGCAGGAAGGTCCTGCAGGCAGTGGTCCCACCCTAGAGTAAGTACTCTTTTATCATCTCCAGGTGCTGTCCTGAAAGACAAGGGGAGAAAAACCCTAGTTAGACTTACCAGTAACGGTATTTCTACGAGTCTTTCAGGACAGCACCGATGACCCGCCCTAATTGTTTTATAACATGTGGTGTTATTGCTATGTTCTGCTTATCTAATTTCAGCATGGCTGGAGGTACTCTGTGAACAACTGAGGCCATGGTGGAAGTGTCCGGTCTTTAAAGAAAAAACTGACTGCAGTGTTTCCTGGAAAAAGTGGGTGGAGCTGCGCTCTCTCCAGGTGCTGTCCTGAAAGACTCGTAGAAATATCGTTACCGGTAAATCTAACAAGGGTTTTTCCCACACATGTGACACCAGCTGATTCACTTTGTCACTTATGAACTTTATATTTTGATATTCATCAAACATCACGTCACTGGCATTTATTTATTTTGGTGTAATTGTTTTCTTTTTTACACTATATGTATTAGTCACAGTTCACAGCATAAGCTGATAGATTTGATGCGCGAGATCTCTTCATTTCCATAACTATTATGCCTTGTACACACGGTCGGACATTGATCGGACATTCTTCAACAAAATCCTAGGATTTTTTCCGACGGATGTTGGCTCAAACTTGTTTTGCGTACACACGGTCGCACAAAGTTGTCGGAATTTTCAATCACCAAGAACGTGGTGACGTCAACCACGTATGACGAGACTAGAAAAGGCCAGTTCAGAACCAAGCGCGGCACCCTTTGGGCTCCTTTTGCTAATCTCGTGTTAGTAAAAGTTTGGTGAGAGACGATTCACGCTTTTTCAGACTCTTGGTTTTCAGATCGCTTTCTGCCATTCAGTTTGTGCTTGTGGGTTTGTATCTTCTCTTCAGTGCGTGCAAGCAAGTTCCGCGTGACTTTAATTAGTCATTGTGTTCTTGTTCATTTGTTACTGTTTTTCAGGTCGCTCGTCACAGGCCTTGCTGTTCTTCAGTGCGTTCTGTTACTTCGTTCTGAGCAGCCGACCGTTTTCTAGCTATGTTGCGTATGCGTACTTCTCGTAGAGTTCGTGCTGTGCGGGGGCTTGGTGTTGGGGTCTTGACCTTGACACAAGTCCAGTCCATGAACAGGGTGGGGAGGAGTTCATGGACCAAGAATTGGTTGCTTCAGCATGACCAGTTCTCTCATTTGCCTTTGCTCCGTGAGATCCGTGAGAATAATCCTGATGATTTCAGGAACTTTCTCAGGATGACGGACCCCGTATTTCACCGTCTGTTGGCTTCGCTGACCCCCTATATCAGCAGGCAGGATACCTGCATGAGGCAAGCCATCACTCCGGAGCAGAGGCTGGTCGCTACCCTGCGGTACTTGGCGACAGGGAGAAGCCTGCAGGACTTGAAGTTCTCGACAGGCATCTCCCCCTAGGCTCTGGGTATCATTATCTGCCATCATCCAGGTCCTGCAGAAGGAGTATATGAAGGTAAGATTTTTATCCTTTAATATCACATTTTATTGTATTTAATGTTTGCTAATATATTGTATTTCTTTCCTCATTCACTAATTACCATGATTGTAATATGCTGTGAATGTCCCCTTTGTCCTCATGCATGCTGGATTTTTATGTAATTAATTTTTTAGGTCCTTCAGACAGATTTTCCTTCACTAACCTCCCCAGCATGCTCTACGGGCCCTATATTCACCGCATGTAATCACTTAAAACAATGTATTTTATCAGCTCCATAGTGCTTTACCCCAAACACCCCCTAAAATGTTTAGAAATGTTATTTTAGCTTTAAATTCAGGCAGAGTGGCATAGGCTTTTTTTTTGTGGTGTCCCCAAATCATTTTTAGTAACCCTCCCTCCCCCAACTGCTAAGTCAGCTGATCCCAATTCTCTATCTATCCTCAATCATCTATCTGCTGACTTTGCCAAACCCATACACACTTTACCCATCTCTTTTGTGCTCTGATTTATGGATGAATTCCCCAAAGCATGTAGTGCAAGGGCCTGCCTGTATACTTTCAAATGGTACTGTTTGAATTTTTAAGATCCTATTATTATCTTGAGACAGGTAATAGCAGAATGTTCAAATGTGCTCAAATGTGTACAGTGTGTATTTCTATCTTTGTATTCGGACACTTCTTACCTGTCCAGTGGGCTGCCAATAGTATAACTAAAATGAGGGGCTGTTCCAAGTAATACCCTGTATTTAGGCATTCATCTCTCAATGAAGTGAAGAGGGTTACCTATCCAAGATTTCCACACCCCCCATAATGTTAGAAATGGCCCATGAGAGGGGGGGAGGGGGAATATGATAGGTGTAACTTATACTTTGGTGTTGTAAAATTCCCCTTAATAAATGCTATCTGGAGGTTGCCCCAGAATGTTTGTGCCTAATCTGCTTGCCATGTTTCTGTGCAAAAATATAAATTTTTTTTTTTTCCTCAACAGTTTCCTTCCACGCCACAGGAATGGCAGACTGTGGCCTTCCACTTTGCCCAGCGGTGGGACTTTCCTAACTGCGGAGGGGCAATTGATGGGAAACATGTTCACATCATCCCACCACCCAACTCGGGGTCGTACTATTTCAACTATAAGGGGTTCAATAGTATTGTGATGTTGGCGGTGGTGTCGGCTAATTACGACTTCTTGTATGTGGACGTGGGGAAGAATGGTCGGATGTCCGATGGTGGAGTCATCGCCCAGACGGAGTTCTACAGGCGTCTCCAGAATGGCAGCTTGGACTTGCCAGCTCCAGAGGACAATGTGGAAGGACTCCCATTAGTGTTCGTTGCTGATGAAGCGTTTGCGCAGGGGGACCACCTTATGCGGCCATTCCCTATGAGGACCCTCACCCCGGAACAGAGGGTTTTTAATTACCAGCTGGCCAGAGCCCAAAGAGTGGTGGAGAACACATTTGGAATCCTGGCCAGCCGGTTCCGCCTATTTCTGACACCTATTCATATGGCGGAGTATAAACGTAATCATATAATCATGGCGTGCTGTATTCTCTATAACTTTTTACGGAAACATTCGGCCAACTATGCTGGCTCAGTTGGGCCTGATACCTGAAACACTGACGGCGCTTGAAAGCGGCCATCCTGGCTTGCCCTCCCTGAGTGCCCGTGATGTCCGATTACGATACCTGGAGATCTTTGCGGGTAGGGGGGCCATCAATATGCCTTCAAATTTGTGAAGCCTTTTTCAAAAAAAAAAGCAAAAAAAAAAATTCTTTGTGGACATTTACTGCTTGTGTTTGTTTTAGCTGACCCTGACAGCAATGTGGGGAGTCCTGAAAATGGCGTGATTGTGTAACCTTATACAAAGCACTGTCGGCTGTTATTTACTAAAGGCGTATACACTTTTTATACTACAAGTGCTCTTGAAACTGCAATGAAAATGCTCTTGTAGTGTAAAGAGGATTTGGCCTAAGGAAATAACCCCCATTTTCTCATAAAACAGCAATTACATCACCCCAAAAATGTTGTAGCGTTGAGACAATAATCCACACATTCTTGATTAACAAACTTTTTAATACCTGCACAATCACATGTGCATTTAAAAAGGTTTTTTGAACAAACCAACATGTTTGTTGTATAACAATTTTTGGGGTGGCATTATCAAAAATAGAAATGTCCATTTACGATAAAACAGGCCTGTGTAAAACCAACAAGAAACACAAAAAACTTGAACTTACAAAGTTCACATTTGGTAAAACTTGAAGGCAATATCAGACATGAGTATTTAGGAACTGTGTTTGATATTGCGTTTAGATGGGGTCAAATCACCCCTTGAAAAGCCAAATTTGGAAGATGCACACCAATTTACGAATGTCAACATGTGCTAGCTGCCATCACGGGGGATCAAGGGACGTGTTTTGTGGGAGCAAGCCCTTCCTCTCAGCTACTTTATTATTGAGGAAGGGGTTGCACCCCCAAAACGCGTCCATTGATCTCCCGTGATGGCAGATAGCACATGTTGGCACACTGTGTGCATTCTCCAAATTTGGCTTTTCCAAACATTGCTAAAATATTTAAAACATTGTACCACACAAAAAAAAAGGGATTTTGTGGGGTTTTAAATTCGCCCCAAAACATCAATGATGTTATTATTTTTTTGAATCACATCATTGATTTTTTTCATGATGTTTTCCAGTTCTAAATTACACTCCATGATCTCCCCCATCAGGATCTGGGCACTTTCTGATGTGAAAGGATCTCGATCTCTAACATCATGATCACCTAAAAAGAGAGAAACCAAACAAAAACAGGTATCAAAAATCTGCCAGCATACATCTCTTACCTGAGCCTGTGGTCGCAGACACTCACCTGTTGTGGTGACAATTTCAACCACATCTTCTTCCTCCTCCTGCTCCGCTTGTGTTGGCGGTATTTCACCTTCTTCCAGAGGTGGGGGGTCTCTGGTCTCCTCGGATGAGGGGTGTCCTCCGAGTCTTTTCTCCCCTATGTAAAACAAAAATGGTATAATTAGCACACAGATATTTGATGGCAGAACTATAAATAGGAAACATTGCTTGGAAGTGGGGTACAATTGTCAATTTTAGCAGAGTTCCAAGATGTCGCTTTTTTATTGGCCTTTGTCAACCTGCAATCCTTTACCTGTTTAGTACAAGCTTCACAGATGGAGACCCCCTATAGTATACACTGGAGCACCTGTGTGCCCCCCCTAATAAAAATGGTGTTCTTGTGTCCCACACTAGTGCTCCAGTGTCCAGATGTGAAAACAGCTGCTGAGTGTCCTCTCCTTACACAGAATCTAGTTTGCATTTCATTCTAGTAACAAACCCATCTACACAACCAAATATTTTGCATCCAAGTAGGCCCTAAAAAATGTAGGAAAATGCATATGGCCTAAACAATGGTGTTTTAGAGGGCGAGAAAAAAATGTTTGATACGAACGAATAATGGGCCCATGAACATTAAAATTGACATTTTAAACTGTACAATTAAGAAAAGCATATGGAGCAGCATGAACGTAAGAAAGACAATAAGAATATGAACACAGCACAACTACTTACTTTTTTGCAGCACTCTCCGGATCTTTCGGTACTGCTCGGGCTCTCTTAATTTCAGGTCTGACCACCGCTTCCTGAGCTGATCTTTCGATCGCCGTACCCTGAAATTCCTGTGCAGACTTTTGACCACTTTCGCCATGATCCTGGCATTTCTGATATTGGGGTTGGGGTAGGGTCCACACTTTCCGTCATAGTCGGCCTTCTTCAGGATGTCCACCATCTCCAACATCTCCCCAAAGGACATATTTGTGGCCTTAAATCTTCTCCTTCTGGATCGGGACGTTTCTGTCTCCGGGCTTTCCTCCGCCTCCTCCTCGTTGCTATAATTAGCACGCACCTGCTGTGACTCCGCCATGTGCTCTTCACCCACTGCGCAGAACGAAAAGGGGCAGGGAATAGACTAGAAAGAACGTCAGGGGCGGGTGGAGTTACACGCATGCGCAGTGTACATAAAGCGTAACACACGTGCGTATTACGTACGATCTGTGAGCGGAGGAAGGAGCATTGGACGCGCCGATCCTAAGAACGAAGGTAAGAGCCAAACTTGTGCCTATACTGCTTCGAGATTGAGGCCTATATTGTAACAAGATTAGGAGAGTTTTGTCTGACATTAGGCTTTGTCTTGTGTTGTGTCCTGCAGTGAACATGGATATCTTATTAAAGGTAATGACTTCATGTCACTATTCATTGATATGTTAAGGGAGCTGCCATGTCTGTGGGAGATCAACAACCCACATTACAAGAACCAAACAAAGAGGAAGGCAGCACTGGATAAATTGTTGGAAATTGTAAAGCAGGTGATCCCCACGGCAGACATCACATTTTTGAAGATCTTAATTGGTGGCCTGAGGAGCACATATGTAAGGGAGCGCCAGAAAGTCCAGGATTCGCAGAGATCCGGAGCAGCAGATGACATCTATCTCCCCAGGATGTGGTACTATGACAGGCTGCATTTTCTGGCAGGCCAGACTGAACCCAGGCCATCCCTCTCCAGTCTTCCTTCCACGCTTCCTTCCCCACCGGCTGAGGCTTCTGACGCCCAACCTGGGCCTTCTAGGCAACCACATGTGGAGGAGCCCAGCTTGAGCCAGGTATAGCATTCCTCTAAATAGTTCAGGTTGTCCAATCAATGATGTTAACTAGATGTTAGTTTGGAGTCCTAATTTAGGATTGTGATTGATGATGTAAAAACTAAAACCATGTCCCTTTTTCATACACAGGGAAGTCGCAGCCAGGAGGTGGCCGGGCTGAGCCGGCTGCCTGATATGCCGGTCCCTCCACTCCCCCTGGAAAGAGAAAGTGGCAGGAGTAGGAGTGCCCTAGAGGAGGCTGCTATAGGCCTCTTTTGGAGGGCTACAGAGGCCCTGGGAGCACCACACACCGTGGAGGAGGACATTGCTGCCATCATTGCCTCAAAAAAGCAGAGGATGGAGGAGGGACAACAACTCATGTGTGACTCGCTCATATTGGGGGCTCTTGATAAAGGTATTGAGGGGCCAAATTACATCTCAGACACCTTTGTGAACTCACAGATGGTCCTCCTCCTCCTGCAGGTCCTCCTCCTCCTTCTCCTCCAGGTCCTCCCAGTCCTCCTCCTCCTCCAGGTCCTACTCCTCCTCCTGCCACATCTCCAACAGTACAGCCACAGCCCGGAAGGAAGCATGGAAGGAAGACCAGAAAGTGAGGACCCTGGATCCAGTCTGGTCGGCCAAAAGATGCAGCCTCTTGTGGTACCACAGCCTGGGGACACAGATGTCATCTGCTGCTTTCCGGATCTCTGCGACTTCTGGACCAGACTACCCTCCCTTACATATGGACTCCTCAGGCCACCAATTTTGATGTTCAAGAATTGATGTCTGCCCTGGGGGTCCCAGGCTTCGCTAATTTCTCATGTTTATCCAGTGTTGCCTCCCTCTTTGTTTGGTTCTGAGCCCTTAATAAAGGATTTTTGTTTTGAATTATACTTGCCTATGTGTGTTTTACTTGAAAAAGGACAGTTTGTTTGTGAGGATTCAGGTACATATCAAAAATGCAATGTGAAATGAACAAATGACACCAACAACAAACAATCTCCTTGAGATTAAATAATAAAAGATATCAATGGTGTTGTGGTAACTTGACACACAAAACACACACAAAAATAGTCTGGAGTAAAACTAAAAATAACATTAAACAAAGATCAGCCTTGGAAAAAATACAAACATAAAATCTAAACCAAAAATGGCTTTAAATCCAAAAACAAAAATCCCACCAAAAAAACACATTCTGTCAGATGTGACAAATAACAAAATATTAAGGGAATCCCAAGAAAAAAACAAAAAAGTAAGTTTGTGAGAAGTGTGTGTGTGAATATGAGCAGCAAAACTACTTAATTCTTGTCACATTATAAAGAAGAAGAGAGTGTGCTGTATTAAACAATTTTTAACATTGCAGCGTGACAAAGTGCTGTATCCATTGCGAACGCTAATTTTACCAGACCGAGCTGTTCCATGTCGAAATTTCTTCTGAGCAAGCGTGGCACTTTGTGCGTCAGAACAGGCCACACATGGTCGGACTTGACTCGATCGGATTTTGTTGTCGGAAAATTTTATCTCCTGCTCTCAAACTTTGTGTGTCAGAAAATCCGATAAAAAAAGTCCGATGGAGCCCACACACGGTCGGAATTTCCGACAACACGCTCCGATCTGACATTTTCCATCGGAAAATCCGACCGTGTGTACGGGGCATAAGAGTGTAATGTGAACACATTTGATTTTGCTGCAGTCTGTATTAGATATCATCACATTAAGTTTACCACTATTTTTCACGTTAGATTATTTTGTTGTCACCATTCCATTATTTCTCACAATAGCGCGAAGGACATTTCCACTTAATGTTAGTCTCTTACCAGACCCAGGGCACCCGCCTCTGAATCTCTGGACACATTCACTTCAAAGCCTCAGACAGAAATAGCACAGTGGCTAAGTGGTTAGCACTTCCACCTATCAGCATAGGGTCATTGGTTTGAATTCCAACCGTGGCACTACCTGCCTTCAATTTGCATGTTCTCCCTGTGCCTGCGTGGGTTTCCTTCTGGTACTCCAGTTTCCTCCCACACTCCAAAGATATGCTGGTCGGTTAATTGGCTCCTGTCTAACTTGGCCCTAGTATGTGTGTGTATGATTGGGAGTTAGGGTCCTTAGATTGTAAGCTCCTTTAGGGCAGGGACTGATGTGAATTTACAATATATGTGTAAAGCACTGCATAAATTGACAGCGCTATATAAAAGCCTGTAATAAATAGGAGTTGCTGTGATTTCTCTCGTTCAAACCCGCTGAGACATTCATTACACAGTTAGTCAGGTTGAAAAAAGACACAAGTCCATCTAGTTCAAAAATAAAAAAATTAAATTCCATATACACAATCCTTCACCCACAGTTGATCCAGAGTAAGGCAAAAAACCCCAGCAAAGCATGATCCAATTTGCTACAGCGGGGGGGAAAAAAATTCCTTTCTGATCCCCCCGAGAGGCAATCGGATTTTCCCTGGATCAACTTTACCTACAAATGTTAAACCCAGTTATATTATGTACATTTAGGAAAGAATTCAGGCCTTTTTAAAAGCAATCTACTGAGCTTGCCAGAACCACCTCTGGAGGGAGTATATTCCACATTTTCACAGCTCTTACTGTGAAGTATTTGGAGATTAAATCTTTTTTCCTCTAGACATAAAGAGTGCCCCCTTGTCCTTTGTGATGACCTTAAAGTGAATAACTCAACACCAAGTACACTATATGGACCACTTATGTATTAGTAGATGTTGATCATATACCCCCCTCTTAATCTCCTCTTCTCAAGAGGGAATAGATTCAGTTCCTCTAATCTTTCCTCAAAGCTAAACTCCTCCATGCCTCTTGACCAGTTTTGTTGCCCTCTGCACGTTCTCCAGTTCCCCAATATCTTTTTTGAGAACTGGTGCCCAAAACTGAACTGCATATTCCAGATGCAGACTTACTAATGATTTGTACAGGGGCAAAATTATATCTCTCTCTCTCTGGAGTCTATTCCTCTCTTAATACAAGAAAGGAATTTGCTTGCTTTGGAAACCACAGCTTGACATTGCATGCTATTATGGAGCTTATGATCTACCAAAACCCCCAGATCCTTCTCCACTATGGATTCCCCCAGTTGTACTCCCCCTAGTATGTATGATGCATGCATATTCTTAGCCCCCAAGTGCATAACTTTACATTTATCAACATTAAACCTCATTTGTCACTTAGTTGCCCAATTAGACAGTGCATTGAGGTCGGATTGTAAATTGGAGACATCCTGTAAGGACGTTATTCCACTGCATAGCTTAGTGTCATCTGCAAAGACAGAAATTTTACTTTTAATTCCAGACCCTATATCATGTATGAAGATATTAAAAAGTAAGGGTCCCAGCACTGAGCTTTGGGGTACACCACTGATAACATTAGACAATTTAGAGTAAGACCCCTTTCACACTGAGGCGCTTCTACACTACCAATAAAAAAAACATTTGAGCGCTTTTGAAGAGCTTTTCAGGCACTTTTGAAGAGATTTCCATTCATTTCAATGGAGAGGGGTGTTTTTTCACCGTCCTGCCAGCCCACTGCCCCAGTGTGAAAGCATTCATTGATTTTAATGGAAATAGGTTTTCGTGAGCTTTTCAGGCGCTTTTTTTTAGCATGAAAGCACCTGAAAAGCGCCTCAGTATGAAAGGGGTCTTAGAGTCATTAACCTATACTCTCTGAATTCTGTCTTTTAGCCAGTTTGCTATCCATTTACACATTGATCTTTCCAAGCCTGTAGACTTGTCCTTCCTTACAAGCAGTGAGAGTGTTTTGAGTCTGATCTCACCAGGCATCACAGCTTACCAGGGAGAAAGTTCCAATTTCTGAGGCAAGGTCCTGTGCGATGAGCAGTCTCTCTGAGGTATCAACCTGACTGTGGTCAGTTATGTTAGAGAAAAGTTCAGCAGCTCAGTCTTTTCCAGACATACCTGCTTGCTTCCAGACATTTCTCTCCTTTGCTGTCAGCAGCCTGCAGACATGCTTCTCCTTGCTTAGTTGCGACAACCACTCAATCCCAGGATCAAATCAGACCCAGCCACGATGGCTTCCCCTTGCAATGGAGACACTCCATAGATGAGCAAAGAGGTCTCCTTAAAGATGGCTGCTGCACATGACTACTGAGGTGCAATGAGCCCAGGTACCATAAACTATAACATCACTGTATGCCAACTTTTATCCCTTGCCCCTTCACCCCATCAAATAAAACACTTACAACCATTACGTTGGAAAGGGCAAGGCCACAGCTTTATTAAATCCAACACATAACATGAATATTTTCAAACAGTGCCGGTCACAGTTGTACTGTGAGCACACAATTCCAAAGGGGAGGGAGATGAAGGAGGGGCCTGTCCTTACCATAAGTGCTGGACAGGCCGTCTACTTACCAATTACCATCAAGGGCATATTCCATTACAGCCATTTTATGCTGGCAAGGTCAAGAAAACCGCCACTCGCCTGTTAGTAAACAATTGACGGGCGCCCCACCGCAGCCATAGGCTTGTTTCACACCCCATTGAAGGCCAAGATTAAAGATATCCAATATCATTGAGGTGGACGCCATTCTCAGTAGATCATCATTGGCGCCTTCTAAATCCTTGTGTACTGCACTGCCATATTGTCATGATTTTCCAAGTTGATGCGATTACGTGCTGCCTATGTCCATGTTGTATTTGTATACCATGTGCTACCCCATGACCCACGCATGCACACCCATACATCCTGTCACGTCAATAAATATGTGTTTTTTATACTTATCTCCACCATGTCTTGAACCTCATCTAAAGTCCCAAACTTCCGCTTATATCGCTAAATCCTTGTGTCGGTTGACTTTCCGACTAAAGCGTTCCAGGCGGAGGCCAGGGATCTCCCACGCCCATAGTGAGAGAGGCACAATTTCGGACCAAATTAGAATCAAATTGGTAAAGGCAGCATAACACTGGGCAATGTCTCGCTTGATAGCGAAAATTAAGTCCATGGAACGCGTGTAGCCAACGTCATTTCCGCCAGCATGGAGAACCAAGATGATAGAACTGGAAACATGAGTGTAAAGTTGCCGACATTCCAGAAAGACCTGAGACCAACGTAACCCACATAACCCGAGCCAGCGGATTCTGGCAAGATCATAGGCAAAGCCTAAGTTCCTCCCATAGGTTCAAACTTCCGCACGACGAGCGGCCCAGTAGATGAAGGAATCACCAAGTATCCATATCAGAGCCAGGCGACAACCTGTAAATTTAACACAGCAGATGTGGGCGGACGTACAATAAAAAACAAGATGATTCACATCTACCCAGTCGCTGAAGTTCCATATCGGAGAAACCTATACCAGAAGCGGCGGTTGCAGCACCGATGTGGAATGAGTGGGTTGAGAAATCGCGCGAAGGGAGGCCCATAGCCTCGAGGCAATGACGGAAAACCTGTAAAAATTTAAATCTACTCAGTGAGGAGGAGTCGGCGTAAACAAAAAATGTGGGGACGGGGGCGCGCGGACACAAAAGGAGAGGCCAGCGACACAGGATAAAATGGGCCACCACAAGGGTACAGGACTACCCTTCGGCAGTCTTTGAGGTCCGCAACAAAACCGTCACGCAGCGCTCAGAGAAGGAAACATCCTCCATCAGGATGCCACCCGATGACGAAGTGGTTTTGGAAACCAATTCGCCAATGCGAAAGGCACCGAAGAACGCTCAAGAAAAGGCCACCCGGAAAAGAAGGATCTCAAATGCCGAGGAGCACGCGGACGGCAGAGAGGATACCAGAGAGGACCAGAGAGGATCTGGAGGGAAATCGGGCGCCTTGAATCGCCTTGAATCGGGGGAATGGGTAACCCGTTTCCAACCCCGCAGTACCCGTCGAACCGGAAATACTTTGGTGATATCCTCCCACCCAAGAATTTGGAACCAAAAGGACAACGCCGACATGGTGGAGGAAAGAGTGGAACCCGAAACGCCTTTCTGCAGCAAATTAACTAAGTAAGCAAACAAAGCCATACGTCTGTCATTTGACGAAGAAATTGAAAACTCACCACCCGACACTTGTATCCACTCGTGCCACACCCGACAGTACACGTCCGCGGGGAAAGCGACATCCGAATAGCTCTAGTAAGCATTGGAAACGAGGTTCCATAAGTGGGTCGGACAGGGAAGGCCCTCCAGGGAAGCAGACGGAGCCAGGGAGCGGAAACTAATGAACTGTTGACGGGAGAGAGCATTAGCGATATCATTAGCGGCTCTGGGAAAATGCCTAGCCCTAACACAAATGTTAAAATGTAAGCATTTTAAAACCAAAAACCGCATTAATGAGACGACTGGAGGAAAACTGGCTGACTGCTTGTTCACTACCTGCACCACGCTCATGTTATCAGACCAGAAGATTACTTGATGATTGCGCAACCGTTCGCCCCAAAGCTCAATGGCAACAATAGAAAAAAGAGAATAAAACAGTGCTAAGAAATATGTGAATAAATATTTCAAAATAAACATGAACTAATGACTTTGAAAAGCAGCAATTCAAAATATATGACACCCATATACCAAATAAAATAAGCAAAAATCGCCCTATAAATACCTATAGAAAATGATTGAAAATCTCAACCCAAATTAAAAATACCATATATCCAAGACTGAATTGCTGGAATGCATAAAGTCATATGGGTATATGAACATATTATAAAACTCAGTGATGGCTAATGATGTGATCTATAACCAAATAGAATAAGTAAATAATAACAAATAAAAGTCTCTAAAATAGGTGAAAAAAAAATTATCCACCCATGCAAAAAAACAAATGGAACAGCATAAAGTCCACACAAAGAAGAGTCTTCAACTGTTGTATAGCAGAAAGTTGTGTGATCCACCACCAGTGTAGAAGGGGTTACTCCTTACCAGACAGAGATGATCCCCCATTACAGAGGATCATAGAAGGCATATCAGCTGTGATGGCAAGTGTATCCCCCGTGCTGGACTGCCGCTGTACCTCAGATCGTCACATTGAACAAATCAGTTCAGATGGAAAGCATGGCATGTAACAGAAATAGGAGAAACACCGATTGTGTGAAACCTTTAACATTTATTCAGTATAAAAAGCCAAAAGACAAATGCACACTTACAAACGTAGTTTGGTAATAAAGCCTAAAGTCCGTTGTGTCGGCCGAACACACACGGACAGACCCGTCCTGCTGGAAGTAAACACAGAGATGGAGGTGATGACAGCGTTTTGTGATAGGTCATGTCATCCAGGGGTGTGCATTTGTCTTTTGGCTTTTTATACTGAATAAATGTTAAAGGTTTTACACGATCGGAGTTTCTCCTATTTCTGTTACATGCCATGCTTTCCATCTGAACCGATTTGTTCAATGTGACGATCTGAGGTACAGCGGCAGTCCAGCACGGGGTATACACTTGCCATCACAGCTGACATGCCTTCTATGATCCTCTGTAATGGGGGATCATCTCTGTCTGGTAAAGAGTAACCCCTTCTACACTGGTGGTGGATCACACAACTTTCTGCTATACAACAGTTGAAGACTCTTCTTTGTGTGGACTTTATGCCGTTCCATTTGTTTTTTTGCACGGGTGGATCATTTTTTTTCCACCTATTTTAGAGACTTTTATTTGTTATTATTTACTTATTCTATTTGGTTATAGATCACATCATTAGCCATCACTGAGTTTTATAATATGTAATATGGTTCATATACCCATATGACTTTATGCATTCCAGCAATTCAGTCTTGGATATATGGTATTTTTAATTTGGGTTGAGATTTTCAATTATTTACTATAGGTATTAATGGCAACAATGATCGGAAAGAGCTCCAGAAGGGTGAGGTTGCGCAACAAATCCATGCGGACCCATGAGGCCGGCCAACACTCGAACAGACCACTCCCCTTGAAAGAAGGCGCCGAAGTCACAGGCCGCATTGGTGTATAACTCCAGCTGTGGGTTTGATACTTCTTCTCACAGCCAACAAAACTGTCCATTGTAGGACTGAAGGAAGGATAATCAAATCCCCAAGTCATCACGCATGGGCTTGGTGATCCAGACATAGTAGTGAGGGGCAGCTACCCCTTTCTTGGCCCATGCCAGGCGCCTGCAGAAGACTCTTTCCATGCGTATGACTCTGCAGGCAAAGACCAAGTGACCTAGCAAAGATTGAAGTTGTATTAACTGTAATTTCTTGGCCCCCTTTGCCAAGCGGACCAATAAAAAGAGCCTGGCCAGCTTGTCGTTAGGCAGCCGAAAAACCATTGCCACCGTGTCTGTTTCTTTGCCTAGAAATGCCAAAACTGTCACGGGACCTTCGGTCTTGTCAGCAAACAGTGGAACGGCAAACCACCGGCAGGTGTCTTGAAAAAAAACAGAGAGGAGACACTAGCACCGACCACTGTCCGCTGGGCCTATGAAGAGGAAATCGTCTAGGTAGTGCAGTAGGGACTGATAACCAGCCTCCTGGGTGACCACCCATTCAAGGAAGCTGCTGAATAGCTCAAAGAAATATCATAAAATGGCACAACCCATGGGAAGGCACATGTCGAAAAAGTAGCTTCCCTGAAAGTAGCAGCCCAGGAGGTGGAAACAGTCCGGGTGGACAGGGAGGAGGCGGAAGGCGGACTCGATGTCCGCCTTTGCCAGCAAAGCCGACTGACCGGCCGCCCTAACTAGTTGAAGCGACCTATCGAAAGAGGCGTAATGGACCCTGGATTCCTCCTTGTCGATGCCGTCGTTGACCGAGGAGCCAGAAGGGTAGGATAAATGGTGAATAAGGTGGAATTTACCCCCCGCCTTTTTTGGGACCACACCGAGGGGGGACACCCTCAGGTTGTGGTAAGGGGGAAGATCAAACGGACCTGCCATACGCCCCAATTCCAGTTCCTTCTGAAGCTTCTCAGCCACAACGGATTCAAATTCAACTGCAGATTTTGAATTGGGTGCCATGGTAGGTGCATCCGACGGGGAGAAGGGGATCCAAAAACCACGGTCCAGGCCGTCTCTCAGGATCAAGGCCTCCCTATGAGGGGGGTACTGGTCTAGCCAAGGAAGCATCTCTAAGACGTTCACTGGCGTCCTCCAGTTTAGAGAGGTCAAGCTTGGCTCCTGACTTGGGAAGTGGTTGTTTTCCCCTCCGAAAGCACCGGCTGGCCGGGTGTGCTCCCCCGCAACTAGAGCATTCGTGCTTGAAGTAGGCAGGCGGTGTACCATTTACAATGGCTCTCGTTGAAAAGCCAGCAGATACCCTTTTTTGGAGCGGCTGACGCTCCGGAGGAAGCGCCAGCCGGGTACTGAAAGGACGAAGGCCTGTGGGGGCACATAAGCAACAACCACAGGCTAACGCCCTGACAATCAAAATGAAAATCATTACGCGCCTCCATTTTATGTCGAAACTGGGTGTCATAGTGAAGCCAACACTGTCCCCCATAAACCTTGTATGCACATCAAATAAGGTCTAAGTAACAAAATAGAGAAGTGGCCAACTCCAGGAACCACTCACAGAGCACTCCCGCGTAAGCGCAGAACCCTTGCAGCCAGTTCCCGAATGTCCTAGGAAGCTGCTTTGGCTTGTCGCCCTGCGCCGATACATCGATCCAACGGGATTTGTTGAACGTCTCCCTGTCTGGTGGCACGAGAGCGAGGAAGTCCACGAATTTGCATCGCCATATCTTACCCTTTACTTCCTCCGTCAAATGCGTACCAGTCGGCAAAACCACCCACAAAGCACCACCGGAGACGGGGGAGGGGTAGATGCCGGGCCCGATACCCCCATACTGGACAGAACTGATTTGACGACCAAAGGTATGCGTTCCTCTGGCGGGCCCGATAAGGAAGCATCAGCTGACCTACCCCAAATTAAATTACAGTCATACTCACTTATGCGCGGAGGGAGAGCCAAAGAAGGGCGACCAGCTGCAGAACCCGGCGGAGCATCCAATTCAGTATTGGCCATGGAAGGTAGGAGTCCGAGGTGACCATCACCTGGAGGAATGGTGGTGCCCGGCGCGGCAGGACTGTGATGGCTGACGGAGAGATCCAGGGAAGGGGGTCCGACCTCCGACCCTGAGGAGTCCAACTGGCCAAGGACAGCAGCTGAGCAACGACAAGAGCACCTGCTGACTCCAGGCGGATGACCCGGGGTGGGTGCAGCCGCCAGTCCGGGCCCGGAGTAGGAGTCTCCCACCCTGCTGGGTGCAGGGAGACGAGGCTGGATTGCGGTGGCAGGCGGCCCCCGGAGACCTCCCGCCTGGCCGGGCGCATGGAGGTGCATGTGCAATGGTGAGGGGAGAGAGGTCGGAGCAGCATGACCATCACCCGCCCTGCTGGGCGCGGGAAGGTGTTGGTGGGCACGCTGCCACTGATGCGGGTGGAATGTAGCCATGGACAAACCGTCGCCCACCTTGCCGGGCGCAGGGAGACCATGTCCGGCAAGAGGTGATAAACCAGCGTGAACAGTCTGGGGATTCTGTATCAGCAAACCTGGCTGATTGCAGGACAGTGGAGTATGCAGATCTCCCGCCCAGCGCAGGGAGAGTCTGTGCGGGCATAGTGTACAGGGCTGAGCTGCAAGGCACACTTGTATCTCCCGCCCTGCTGGGCGCAGGGAGATGCTGCCGAAACAATACCGCCTGAGCCGAGTTAACACATAAGTTCTTCCTGCCCCCGGCCGGGCGCTGGAAAGAAGGATCCACTGGGGGCAGCAGAGCCGGCACCAAATCCCCAGCGGAACCGCCAGAAGGGAGGCTAGGGCGGGCGCCAATTGAGGAAGCCGAGGACAGTTTCGTATGGAGCTTCTTTCGCTGCCCCGACTTTGAAGAGGACAGACGGACAGCCGATCGTGGACACCCGCCGACCGACACCCCCCGCATGCCGAGAGAGTGGGGGCGGGCTCAGGTATGGCGGAGAGACTAGCGAGCGGCGCAGTGCAGACAGGGGAAGGGGCAGCATGCAGAGTGGCCCGAGCGGAGCTCAGCAAGGCCCGATGGCTCCGCGAGCGGGGACAGTTTGAAGAAACCTGGGCTGCAGTCTGTGTGAGCTGGGAGGAGGCCCGCCGGGCGGGGCCCCAACGATGGCGGGCGGAGGTGCCACGCTTCCCATCGGAGGAAGCGCTGACACCTGCAACCGCGGAGCGTTTAGTGGAGCAGGGAGGGGAGGAATGTCTGTAGGAGGCCCTTGAAGAACTGGGGCTCATGCGGGAAGGCGGGCGGGCCCGTCTTCAGGCCCTGGGCCCTGCATGAGGTTCTGCAGGAGGAGGGGTAGGTGAAGGTGTCTCTGGGGACAGGAGGGTGATGAGCTAGTCAGCCTGACCTTGAAGAGCCAGTTCGCGGCCAACAGGAGCTCGGTGTCTATGGCTGGAGGGACAGGGTCGGTTCCAGCTCTTCCAACCACGCTTCCAGAAAGACCAAGAATCCCCTGGGACACCACTCTTACTGAGCTCAGGCCCAGACCGTCCCCCCTAACATGCCCCCATCAGTCAAGGCTCTCTTTCCCTAAAGGGCTCAAGGGGCCTTCATTTGCAGTAATAAATATTCAATTTAATTGTGTCCACACTGCAGAAGGATAATAACAAAGGAAAATGTTCCACAGCAGTTATCAGATAAAATCCAGGTTACATGGGTTATGCTAATTGCTACACTAAAGCTCTTAACTCCCCCTTACCTAAAAACATTTAAAAGGAGACTGGCATAATTTTTAATGTAACCTTTTTTTACGTTTATACAGTTTTAAACTCATATTTTATTTTTATTTTAACTATTCATATATAATTTTGTAATCCCATGCATAGCACTACTCAAACTGGAATGAGGGTCACCGAACAGAATTAGAAATCATAGGCACACACAATGGTTCCCATATACGTATTTCAACAGTGTATTTAGCTGCTTGCTGGGATTTTAAATTTAGGCCTCATGCACACTAGGCTCTTCTGAACGCTTTTCTCCTGACACAAAAGCAGCATTAAAAACGCATCTAAAGCCGCATTTTTAAAACACATTCAGGCATGTCAAGAGTTTGGACATTTATTCATTTCACTGGCCAAAATATTTATTTTTTCTGACCACTGAAATTAATAAATACTCAGGCATTAAATGCACCTAGGGTTTATGCACATCTAGATTTGTTTACATACATTTAGGTGTAATGGGCAATTTTTTTCAACCTAAACATTCCTCCCCTGAACGAGATTTTGGTGCATTCAGATTTGTGTCCCTAAATGCCCCCGCCTCTAAACTCCTCTAAATGCCTATGTGTGCATGGACATACAGTATAGGCTAACATAGAGAGGCAATTAGGGACAGAGAACAAAATGTCAAATGCCTGTAAAATGGGTGCTTGACAGTTGCAGTGTACATGAGCCTTAATGTCTCAGCTGATTACATACTTATTGCTCCAAGTCAAACATATAACTTCATGATACGTTACTGGTAAACATGTAAATAAATAAGAAATATGAGTCAAATTAGAAAGGCAATAATAAAAAAATAGGCATTATATGTGACCTCAATTTGTTCCTGCCCCTTTGTTTACTTAAAGAAGGATGTCCTGTTATCTGTTTGGCCATCCAAGCTCCTCTTACTAATTGAGGAAGAAAGCCTGAGGACTGAAGCTCTAAAGAAAGAAGCAAAATAAGCAGATTATGTTAACGTGACATCTCTTCTAGGTTTTCTGCTATTGTTATAAGTATAGTGAGGGAAATCAGTTTATATGAGTGATGGCTAGGCTACTTCCAGTCCAGGAATAAGTAAATAGGGAAGAAGAAAGTTAGTTTTCACTTTATCTGAGATGAGAGTGTGAGTTGAAGTTGGAACCTTTTGGTCACTTTTAGTTTCTGAAGGACAGAAGGAAAAGGTCAGCATTGAGCAGAATGGCCTTTTTTTCTGAAGGGAGGGTGTGAAGGCTGGAGTCTGGAGATACTTATCTCTTTATCTGAAGGGATAGGTGAAAGGGGTAACATGGAGTGACTTATTATTTTATCTGAGGGGAAAATGGCAATCACAGAACAAAAGATAGGTGCCCCTTAAAATGGTATTGGATATTATTTTTATTTCATTTTTCCTTTGATGTTTTTATGGAAGGTCATATATGGCATTGATATACCATATTAAAATCATGCAAAGGATCAAATGAAGTCATACTCTAATATTACTATAAGTATGATCAAACAAAGCATTGTATTTGCCTTGAACTAAAGTAACATTGTACAGTACATATTTAAGAAGCATTTCATTCCATGAAAAATATAAGAATTGCATAAAAAAAGAAGTGGCGTACAAGCTTGACACGTGCAAATAAATAAAGCTAGTTATTAGTCAAGCAAGTTTTTATGTTATTATACAAATGCATGCAGTATCCTTCCCGTGCAGTGTATTAAAGTGGTTGTAAACCTCAGACATGAGATTTGACAATGCACATCCCTCTATAGTGCGTACTTGTCTCAATTAAAAGCACTCAGTGTCATTTCTGTCTGCAGTTTTTTCCCCCTGCTGTCAGCATGAATCCCTTCTGACAAGTTTTCCTGACACCAAGCGAAAAATGGTGACAGGGAGGGACCTCCAGCAGATTGACAGCCTCAGCTCTGTTCCTGTGCTATGTGAAGTGATGTGTCCCTTCCCTTCAATCAGCTCTCCTGCAGACCTCTCCTCATTGAGCTCTGCAGAGTGTAACTGCAGCTCCCCGTCCCCCTTTTTCTGAACTTTCAGACAAGCTTAAAAAATTTGACACTTTGAACGGATGTGGAGAAGAGAAGACTACAGATAAACAGGCACAACTTATATAGGAGAATTTGTTTCAGCTCTGTGTATCACCTGACTTCACCTACTTCACTGGGTATATGTAAGGGTTTACAACCACTTTAATAAGAGATATGTGAACAAATTACATGTGCACAGTTAGAAGTAAGATAACATACCATCAAGAAGGAAATGAAGAGATGGTTGTCTAGTGGTTTTAGGGGTAACATGCTTGTGATACCCCAACCTTTGGCCACCCCTTATATACTGTAAGTAACATATTACATTATATGTTAGGCAGGGCAGCCATCAGAAATGTTTGGGCCCCTTACACAGCTTTAGGCCTGCCCCCTCCCTCCTCCCCCGGGCCTGACCACCAACTTTCCCCAGTCCAGCCCACTGACCGTTCATCCAAATCCACCCACTGGCCATCCCACCGAGTCCTTCAGTGCACCCATTTTTATTTTAACACTCTTACAACTTAATATATGAAAATTAAAAGCAGGACCCTACACTATCTGCACTACATTTTCAATGCCCCCCAATCTATCCTCCCTTAGCAGATCTAAGAAAATAAAAAATTAACTCCAAAACAAAAAAACAAATTTATTCAGCAAAGAGACATCCCAATCTATCAAAGAGATATCCCCATGTATTCAGCAAAGAGACAGCACAATCCATCACACCTGTACACTCTCAGCCCCCTCTTCACACCTGCACACACTCAGCCCTGCTCACACCTGTATGCACTTAGCACTGCTCACACCTGTATGCACTCAGCCCCCCACTCACACCTGTACTCAGTCCTTCTCACAGCTGTACGCACTCAGCCCTCTCGTCACACCTGTATGTACTAGCCCCCCCCCCCCCCCACCTGTACGCATACCTCCCAATATCTTGAGATAGGAATGAGGGACACCTACTAGCAAACGTATGTATGTATAGGACATACCCCCTGCCACACCCCCTTAAAGGAGAAATAACAAAAAAAAGGTTAATTAAATCCACAAGGGCTTTTTTTACTACTACTACTATTCCTTTATATTGACTTTTAAAATTTAGGGCTGTCCCCCCTGATGTTAGAGTAGACTTTACCAGAAAGGGTATTTGTAAGGAAGTTGGAGAGAACAGGGCTAACCAACAATTAACTATGGATATTTTAAGCCAGAAAAAAAAGTTGACAAAGAAGGGTATTAAAGCTTACAAGTAAGTGTTATTTTTGCTTTTTCTAAGTTAAAATTCAACAAAGAAATTACAACAGAGTCATTGCATTTTAGCAATAGTTATTGAGTTTCTTCTACTTCTTTGATTGAACTTTTCCACATTCATGAATAGGTTTCTTTTTAGCATTTATGTAATATTTATATACACAATTATCATAGCTTAAATGCAAGTATATATACTAGTGTGTCTGCTGTTTTAAAAAAAACAGTATGTTGTTGATCTTAAAAATAATATGTGTACCTCAAAAGCTTTTTGTTGTACCGGTTTTCATTACTGCCTTGCGCTACTGGATTTGTGGGGTTGGTTCCAATCAGAATCATAAACAGCATTTTTATACATATACATGCAATATGCAGACTACCACTGATTATATCATATAGACCATTTTGTCCTTTTTGTGTTCATACAAATGTCAATTGCATTTTATTCACTTCCAACGCAAAAATAAATCCCAATTATAGGGGCCAAGATAATGAGGTTTGTCCAAACAGATCACATTTCTTAAGCACAACTGACATAAGACACCTTCCAATGTTATTTTAGAGAGGTTAAGTAACAAAACAGAGGTTTATTCATTAAAATAGAGAAAATAAAGGAAGGAGTCATATTTCAACAATCATTTAAGAACATATGAGTTATTTTGAGATTTTATTCAATGTCCTAAAAATTAAAGCCCTGGCCAGTGTAATTTTGTAATAAGGTGAAAGACTTCACGGGCATAACTAGAGCTTTTTTTATTGGCCCCCAACAGCAAAAAAAAAAAAAAAAAAACACCATTGTACAACAATGTACAACAATTATACTACAATTACAGTATCATGGCAGGTGATGAAGAGCTGAAAAATATATGGTGGTAATATTGATGATATTAAGCTAAGTATGAATTTGTGGAGAGCAAGGGTGTATCTTATTCACCCAGGAGGCTACAGAAAAAGACAACATGTGCATTGATTGAAAATAATAGGGACTGTACAGTATGGCTCCTGCAGTGTTGATGCACAGAATGGCATATGAAGAAAGAGGGTGTAGAATAGGTAATGTACAGCATGGGATACAGAATAAGGTGTTGCAGAACTTGAAATGTATAGCAGAATGAGACATGCGGAGTAACTACAAAATGTTTTGTAGTGGCAGAGTTGTTTTATTACCTGAATAGAAAGTCTGCTGCTGCTCAGTGCCCTGCTCTGCCCATCTTTCTGATGCTGCCTTCAGACACATGAGCCCAGCCCCTTATAAATCTCCATCAGCGCAGGACCTACACATGGTGTTGGCAACTCAGCAGTTAAGCTGTGCCATCATCCAGCCCTATCCAGACCCTTGTCAGCGCACTGGAACAGCCCCTTATAAATCTCCATCAGCGCAGGACCTACACATGGTGTTGGCAACTCAGCAGTTAAGCTGTGCCATCATCCAGCCCTATCCAGACCCTTGTCAGCGCACTGGAACAGCTCATCTGAATGCTGTTTTGCTGTTTTACCTTGCAAAAAATAGGTAGTACAACCCACCAAGCATGTCCTCTGCCAGGTCCTGCATATGATAATATCATCTGTCAGAGCCTCAGAGCAAGTGAGTAGTGGATGACTTCCTCTTCTGACTCTATTTACAAGTGACAGCAGTGAATAGTCAGAAAGTTATACTGTAACTAGAAGTATCTAATGCTTTGCAATCAGGAAGCTTTACTTGGCTGTTAGTACTCTATAGTCCCCACTCAGAGCAACTTTCGTTCACTGAGATACACTCTATGCTTCTTTTACAGATAACACAACATCTTTGAAGCAACTCTCAAAAGCAGGAAGCTATCCAGTATTTTAATTTTTCAGCAGTTTTTTCAGTGGCTTATCACCCATTTTGGCAGTGGTGACTGCGACATAGTTCACCCACTCACAGGCCATAAACTTCTGTTGATAATGTTGTATATTCTCTCTCTATTTCTGGCCTTCCTGGGAGTGCCTCTGTGTGCCCTAAGCCCCACAAAGAGATATCTCCTAGATCCACCCACTGCCATTGCTTGGTTTAGTTTCCTAAAACAGTGAAGCAGGCTATAGCTTAGTAAAAAAAAAAAAAAAAGGCTCATCCAGCCACCTCTTAGCATAGAAGGACTTCTGCTCTCAGTCTGCGGTACCTGCATGTCTACAGAATAGAAGACAGAATAGAAGCTGACTCTATCCTCTCAGAGCAATCAGGACAACCTCCTTATGCCACCATTACAAGTTGACACTTTGCACTTTTTTAATAGCTTAAGGCCCTTAGAGAAGGCCCAATTTTCATCAGACTCCTCCAAACTAGGCCAAAATTCAAACCGGGGGTGGCCTTGCAAGCACAATCAAGCCATACCAGTGGCGGCTGGTGTTTTTTTTTTGGGGGGGGGGTGCCGGTCTGGCACTTACCCCATCTAGGTGGCAAGTAGCGGGCATCAGCAGTGGGCATTGGACTTTGGTATTTGTTAGCCCCCCCCTCCAGCAGCTCATGTGTCCTTTCCTCCATCACGGTGGCCATGCGTCTCCTCCCCTCCTCCGAGGTGTCCAATAGAATCGCCTGTCCTTTCAGCCAATCGGGTGACAGGTCTCAAGACTGACCTGCTTCCTGATTGGCTGGGAGGAGGATCAGTGTTAGAATAGCAAATTTTCATTCGCTATCGTAACACACCTGGGTGGGCTCTGTTCGCATTCTCTGAGCCCCGAGCCCAACCTATTTCGAAGCCCATTAGAGCCTCTGGTTCTAATCAGGTGCTTCAAAAAAACACAGACAATGCATTGGAACCCATGCATCCAGCGTCCTGAAAGGGGCCGGACGCATGGATGGGGAGGCGGCCATGGATGGAGGGGCGGCGCCCGTGCGCCCTTAATGGATGGGCCGCCCCTGAGCCAAACTAAAGATCAGCGCCAATGTATTTAATAGCCGGCAGTGGAGATTCCTCCATACATACTGTTAGTGTGCATGAGAGAATCGATTGGTTTTCTTTTTTATTCAGCCCACAGGCTGCACAAGAAAAAAGTAAATCTGTATGGCTAGTCCAGCTTTATATTTCCTTACAATTTGGAGTTCCTGAGACTCATCAGCCTAGATTCTACCATGAGTCCTAGCCTGGGACAGATTTTTGTTGAATAAGGAAAGACCTTTCAGAGCCACTAGTTAAATGAACATGTAACACCTACCATCTTCTGTCCTTAGACATGGTGTTGGCAGGGGCGTCATTAGGGGGTGGCTATTGGGGCTATAGCCCTGAATCTGGGGGCCATAGCCCCGAGTCTCCTACCTCAGGGGTCCCTGCTTAACCACCGGGCCGCGAGTGAGGTGGACGGGCTGCATGACGGAGCCGAGCAGGCAGGTGAAAGAAAAAGCGAGCAGGCAGGCGGGCGAGCAGAGATTACATCATCTCTCTCCGCCCGCCCACCCCGCATCAGTACACTTCTGCCTTGCGAAGTGACTGTGTATACGGCGGGAGACAGGCAGCGCTGCGCTGTATTATTCCCCGGCTAGCAGGGAGCAGGTGGGGTAAGGAGCTCCACTGCTGCTCTGACCCCGTCCAATGTAGACCGCATGTTCGGGACTCAGAGGCCGCAGGATATGAGCTGAGATCGGAGCGGGAGGGAGCGGCAGTGGTGGTGAGAGCCAGAGGCTTTGAAGCTGGGATCCGAGTGGGAGAGAGCAGGTGCCCACTGTGCTGAAAGCCAGCGGATGGTGAGCCCAGCTGGGCAGGACCAGGTAGGTCCTTCTCCCCAAATACTCTGCCTGTGAGTGTGGACTAAATCCTGATCTGGCTGTGGCTGAACTGTTCACCAATTAGAGCACTAGCATGCACCACCACCAGTGGTACTGGCACATCTTCCACACAGACATGGTGAAATACACAACTGCTTGTTAGGCTTCCTTTAGGCCTAGTTCCCATCTATGCGGGTTTGCGGCCTGTTTTTGCGCTGGGATTGCAGCACATTTATTTAATCGGGCTGCCATGCCTGAATTTCCTGCAGAGAAAAGGTGCATGCAGCATTTTAAGCGGCCTTGAAATCGCATGGTGCTTTTTGCATTGTGCAATTTCCCTGCAGGTCCTGCACCCACAATCGCGCTGCATTTTTAGATGCGTGGGGGTGTCATTAGGAGTTAATTTTTTAAACAGCAGCGTGTGCATCTCAGCAATTCCAGCACCCAGAGTCAAAACATGCTGCTGTTTATAAATACACAAGGCTGTGATTCATTCTTAATGGCACCCCCACACATCTAAAATTGAACTGCAGGGAAATTGCAAAGTGTAAAAGCTGCTGCGTTTTTCTAAAAATGCAGGCACAACAGCCCATTCAAAAGAATGGTCTGCCATGCCTGCGCAAACATGCACTGTAAATCCGCATAGATGTGACCCGGGCCTAAAACGTTAGTAAAGTAATTTTTTTTAAATGAAAAAGCTGGACCCCCTGCAGGTTTAACCGCTTACCTACTGGCCACTTTTTTCAGTGTGAGGAAAGGAATGGCGATAACCGGCAAGTGTGTTTACATCACGATCAGTTGTGATTGGACACAGCTGGTCATGTGGTAAAGAGCTTCTGTTATTGGCTCTTTACCCAGATCTGTGATCAGCTGTGTTATAGAGTGAGCTGGTTGTGTACTGCAGTGAGCACGGTTTTGGGAGGATGTCAATAGAAGCCCTCCCAGAACTGGATCGCGCTGTTGAACCACTTCATTATATATTACAATATAACAATAGAAGTAATGCACTTCAATCACCATATCAACTGTGGTGCCATGATGATTGAAGCGCCAACACCAGCCACTGCACAAATTGCCCCGCAAAAAATTTCTAAACCCCCCCCCCCGCCTGCAAAAAGGTTGGTGACCCCTGCTATGGCCTCTAGCCCCAGATCTTTTGCAGACCTAGCAACGCCCCTGGGTGTTGGCATTCATTTTTTCATGCTTTTTTCCTTTTGTTTTGACCCAGTGATCCTGCCATTAACATACTTTCTGCTTCACTTTATACTCTCCTGCCGATAATATAGCGGTTTTCACTAGTTCACATGGGGAACTGGGAACAATGCTAACTGAAAAACTGAAAATTGTATATGCATGTTTTTGTAATTTTCCTTTCCTGGTGCATCTTCATGGCAGCATACAATAGGTGGTAGCTCTGCCCCCACAACCTAATAGGACTGGTTAACTATACATCAAAGACAGACCTGGCTCTCAGCATTCTCTGTAACTCTCACCATTTGGGTGGGAATCTGTATGATGCCGTGAAGATGCACCAGGAAAGGAAAATAATGGAAAAGTGAGTATACAATTTTCCATTTTCCTGGCGCATCAAGACAGCATACAATGGGAACTAACTTGCCATACAAGAGGGTGCAAGAAAAGTTTTGTGAAGGTTAGTAGTTTAAGTGCGCACAATGAATTTTCCAAATTTTACTGTCGTGAGCTGAGCCTGGTTCACCTAATAACGTGTAATGAAGGTGTCCTGGGAGGACCATATTGATGAATTGAAAACAGCCTCAGGGGATACTTGGCACTGCTCTGTCCACAGAGCTGGCCCTGCCCTGGTTAGATGTGCACTTAAGTCCTACCTGGAACGGGAAGGTCTTGTGAAGAGTAGGCTCTTTTAAGTGTCTTAACAATCTAGGAGGTGACTGTATGTGTTGATGCTGACTGACCCTGTCTTAAGCCATACCAGAACCATTTCAGCTTTCCTGAATGAAAAGGTAGCTACCAAGCAGGACATCAGCATTAGATCAACATCCAGGGGATGTGGTTCTCTTGCTTCACCAAGAAAGACAGTAAAATGACTTCCTGGTTAAAGTGGGTCCTTAGGCAAGGTGGGAGAGACACCTTATGGATAAAAGCAGTCTGGGGTTTTTAGGACTATTCTGTCTGGGTAGAACGTTAGGTGAGGCTCCTTGAGAACAAAGCCTGCAGCTCTGGCACCCTGTTTGCAGAGGTTGTAGCAACCAGAAATATGGTCTTCAGGGTTAGATTACAGAGTGTAGCCAATTCTGTAGGATACAAATGAGGCCTTGATAGATAGCTGAGGACCACAAGCAAATTTCCAAATAGGGAACAATGATTTCCTGGCAGGTCTATAACTTCATGCAAGCCTTTTAAGAATTGCATCACTAAAGGGTTAAGGGCTTTCCTAAACCCCTGTAAGGGCAGACAAGGCTGAACTTTGAACTTTAAACAGTCCAGGGTGGCTACATAGCGTGGTTTGACACAAGGTAAAAGCTGTGTCACACGCTCTGAGGTGAGCGCAACCACTGTGGGGGGGCACTGTGGCACAATACCATTATTTAAAGCACTGGAATTCGGCACATTGGATTACCTGGACACTCAATGGAGATTTATGAACACGGAAACACCTTTTAGTTGCAATTTTGGGACACTTATATAAGAACTTTATATCAAAGCTTTTTTTGCGTTTTTTTTTGATGTTTTTTTTTTTTTTTTTGATGTTTTGCATGCTGCACGTTACATGAAGTATTGCATGCCTTTTGTTTGCAGTCACCTTTAAAAAATTTTATGCACAATTGTATTCATATACTTTTTGGCACTATATGCACTTTTATTGATTGTCCATATATTTATGCACATTGCACAGGAGTGATAATATTTTTCACAGGAGTATTTAGTTATTATATTTAAATTAGTTTTTTCAGCATAGTTATGCATAATTGAGGTAAATAATGAGATATTTTGGAAACTTAATTTTTAGGATAATAATCTAGCGCAACGCAATTTCTTTTATATCATGTTTTGTGCACGGTTATGAGTACGTGAACTGCGGTTGCTGCTGGATATTCTTCTCTGATATACCTGTGGTATATAACTACTTGTTGCTGCTGGTCTATTAAGCATAGGAACATTGTGGCTCGCAAGATTTTCTTCTTTTTCTTTGTTCCTTACGTCATACACTTGTTGGTAGCCTATGGATCCTTTTGCTATTTTTGAGAATAGGGAAGTGGATCTAGAGGATCTATTCTCTGACAAAAAAACCAAGGACGATGATATTGTACAGTTATTTAAAAAATTAGGTCACTGTATGGACAAAAAAAGCAATGTTTGGTGGGATAGATCCACCATGGATAAATATCTAAAAGATAATCTGATCCCTAGGAAACTCCGATGGGATGTCCCGATTAATGATGGCCTATTAGGAGAGGAGGATGTGGAAGAGTGGTATACCTTCTTTGAGGGCAAAGGGAGAGAGGTCATGGAGTTTCTGATTAAGAGGAAACAGCGTAAGCTTATATTATTGGAAAAACAGATTAAGGAAATTAGAGATAAAATTTATCCTTTTAGAGAGACTTCTGAATATAATAAACTGATGGGAGATCTACAGAAAAATATGCAAAAGAAAGATTTGGAGAACAAAAATGGAAAAAGAAAAAAATATTTACGCGATTTGGAGGATTACCAGAATAAACGAGTATATCGTTGGCAATCCACGCTGGAAAACAATAATATGATTAATCCACAAACCGGGGCCACTGCTAACCAGAACGAAGATACAAGGGCGACACGCCCACAGGAGCGACAGAATTACCAACAGGAGAGGGGACCATCCAATGGAGGGCATCCACCTCACCGACACGATGGTAAGCAACCATATGTGCCCTATCAACAACCCATGAGAAGGATGCAGCAAGATCAACATGAATATCAGGGGCCACCTATGAATAGAGGTAACAACCCATATCAAGGCCCCCCTCCCAACCAAGGGAATTGGGGCTATAGGGCACCTTATCATCAAACCTATGGGTATAGGACATACCAAGGTGGTAACCAATATGGGAGAGGTTATCAATCTAGTTATACACCTAGAGGAGGTGGACAGCAAAGGGAGCAACCCCCTTATGGACCACAACCATACAGAAGTCAGGGGTATCAACAAGGGACACCACAGAGGGGTGGTCGGCGACAACCCTATGGGGGCCCTCCACCACCCCAACCTCGGAACCAAGGATATCCCCCCCAACATAGAGATGATCCCCAAAGGGGCGAACCATATTATTCCCCGAAACCACAAAGAACGAGGTATGATAGACCTACACAGGACCAGTATGGAGTACCTGTGTACAATAGCTATCAGCCGCTGGAAGATGCTGGACAACAATATTTGAATGAGCCTTTTTTAGGGAAGGACAGGGATGGACACAACCGAGATACAAGAAACCTAGGAAGAGAGGAGGAAGAGCCGGACGAAGGATACAGCGGCAAAAGAAGAAGGCTGGAAGACTAGGTGAGGGGATTTATAATCTGAGTGGCAAGGACCTTTCAAAGGAAGAAATTTTGACCCTTGATAAGGGAATTAAATTCGCACCGAAGAAAGGGCTTAACAAATTTGAAACCTACGTGGGGGTGCAAAAATTCATTAGGAAATTGAATATTAAAAAGTATTATGCTTTGAACCCGGTTGAAAAAATGGCCACAAACAACAAATTCACTAATTTACGGAATAATTCCGTTTTCAACCCACATGTGGCTAACAACAAGTACGTGGATCTCTTTAAAAAATTAGTCACGACAGAGCTTGAGCAGTTACCGATTAAAAGGGCATATGAGCACAGAGATTTTAAAAGAGGTTTAAGTTTATTAGAGAAGAGAGATGACATAGTAATACGACCAGCGGATAAAGGAGGGGGCATTGTGGTGTTGTCATTGCAGCAATATAAGGATGAAATGAATAGGATATTGAGTGACAGTAGCACATACCAAGTATTGAGGGCCGACCCCTCGAAAATCTTTAAGAAAGAATTAGATCTCATCATTAAACATGGGATAGATAATAAATTCTTGAATAAGCAAGAGGCTAAATACCTGTTCCCTACGGTTAGCAGGATCCCTGTAATTTACTACTTACCTAAAATTCACAAGGACAGCTCGAACCCTCCTGGAAGGCCGATTATAAGTGGAATTGAGTCGTTGACATCCCGACTGGGGGAATACATAGACCTCCACTTACAACCCTTGGTGAGGAAAACGCAGGCTTACCTCAAAGATACGAAGCATACCCTCCAATTATTAAGAGAACACGATAAGGAGAGAAATGTAATCATGGTCACTGGTGATGTATCATCATTATATACCAATATTGACCATGATGGGGCCCTGGAGGCCGTGGAGTGGGCTTTGGATAAAGAGGAAGGGTTTGATAAGGGCCTTAGTGGATTTATTTTAAAATGTTTAGATTTCTGTTTACACCACAATTTCTTTTGGTATAATGAGAAGTTTTATTTGCAAGTGAAAGGAGTCGCCATGGGCGCTAAATTCGCCCCAAGTGTGGCAAACCTCTATATGGCAAAGTGGGAGGAGGAGACAGTACGTGTTGAGCAGTTTGGGGATATATTGCTGTATAGGAGATTTATTGATGATCTGCTAATCATATGGAAAGGCAGTATGGAATCATTGATGTCTTTGTTGGAATCCATGAATGAGAATGACCGCAATATCTCTCTGACGTGGGATATAAATAAAGACCGGATACACTTTCTTGATTTGGAGATATTCAATACAGCAGAGGGCATGATCACTAGGTCCTTTTTCAAGGCCACAGATCGGAACTCCTATATCCCGACCACAAGCTGCCATCACAAGCCCTGGCTTGATAACATCCCTAGAGGCCAATTTATGAGGATGCGCAGAAACTGCACCCGTGAAAGGGATTTTGAGGTTCAGTCTAATAAGCTTGAAGAAATGTTTTTAGATAAGGGATACCATAAAGAGTTTTTAGAGAGAGAAAAAGATGTGGTGAGAAGTCTTAAGAGGGAGGACCTACTGAAGGATAAGAATGTTGATGCGGATAGTGATGAGTTCGATGGAACCTGCATAGTGCTGGATTATTGTTTACAAAGCAGGGAGGTAGAGAAAATTTTAAAAAAATATTGGAGTGTGCTCAAACAAGATGCTCATTTGAAAGATCTTTTATCTAATAAACCCAAAATTGTTTACAAAAGGGCGCCATCTTTGCGGGATAGGCTGGTACACAATGTGGTGGAACCACCCAGATCAAAGCCAAAAATGTTCTGGGACCTAAAAGGTTTTTTTGGCTGTGGGAGGTGCTACAGTTGTACCAGGGTTCCACTCAACACCAAGAGAGTCAAGGATTTCTATAACCCCCTAAGGAACCAACTACATGTTATAGAAGATTTCATATCATGCGAAACAATAGGGGTGGTATATGCTATCAAATGCCCATGTAATCTTATTTATGTTGGTCGTACCACCAGGGCCCTAAAAGATCGCATGGAAGAGCATGTGCGTAACATACGAAAGGGATACGATAAACACCACCTCTCAGTACACTTTAAAACAAAGCATAACCAGAGTACGGAGGGTATGAAATTTTGGGGATTGGAAGCACCCAAACGTAATTGGAGGGGTTCAAATTATGTAAGAGATATCAGCAAACGAGAATCTTGGTGGATATACCAACTTGGCTCTTTATCACCTGGTGGATTGAACAAGGAGTTTGATCTCACATGCTTTCTTAGTAACTTTTAACTATTTTTTCAATAATTCCAATGTCTCTGTTTACTTGATATATTCGATTTTTTTTTTTTTTTTTTTGAATTAGCATACTTATCCCCTTGAGACCAAATTATCCACAATGCCATTAAGGGTTCTCACTCGCTTTGTTTATATTTGCCTAGTCACTATAAACCTGGGTTTATTAAACTTATTATATTTTCAGTTTTCACAATATATTTTTTAATTTTTTATTTATTGTTTATTTCTAGTTATATATACATTTTAATTTATTTTTATATATACTCTTATTATATATATATATATATATATATATATATATATATATATAATTTTTATACATATTTTTTGATTTATTAAATCGGTATCTCTGAGAGTTTCCCCTGTATAGATACACATCTATATATATATAGTTTTTAATCAGATAATAAAACGTTCCCTGATGGATGGTTTAAGATAAAAATACTTTTAAAAATAATTTTTTTATACACATAATTTTTTTATACACATTTTTTATATACATTTAATAAATATACGATTTTAATGGGTTAAGAATATGATATTCCGATATTACAACTTATTATTTATGTATTTTTGTATTTATTTGCTATATTGGGTTGCTGTGCGGTATGTTGCTTTCCCAAGCTCCGTCCTGGATTGAGTTAAGTTAAAATTGTATGTGCGGTGGATGGTCTATTAGACACCACGTCCTTCGTTTGGGTTATATCTAACGTTACACATTAGATAGAGGAAAGGAGCCTGCTGACGTTAGTCTGAGATCTTAGGGAAAATGGCCGCCGGGAGAGTATTTAAGAGATAGAGCGCCCGTCCAATTATATCCCCCTGATGAAGACACGTGACTCCCTGTGTCGAACACGCGTAGGGGAGGGGCCAGGACGGAGCGAGCAGCGTACAGCGAAAAGTGAACAGCTGAGCCGGGAGAAGCACATACCCCGCGGCAGACCATATAACATACCCCTTTGGAGATTTTTACTGTTTGGTGCACAATAGCACCCGTGAAATGTGAGTACCCCTTTGTGGGAAGGTTGTCTTATTGGATTAAATTTTAAAAGTGGAATTACACTATATAGTCTCTCCTTGTTTTTATGATTAATGTCCATGGAGCCTAATTGACCCAGAGTGGAGATCGATCTAGCGTTCGCATACAGCCTAGGGGGTGGCTACATAGCGTGGTTTGACACAAGGTAAAAGCTGTGTCACACGCTCTGAGGTGAGCGCAACCACTGTGGGGGGGCACTGTGGCACAATACCATTATTTAAAGCACTGGAATTCGGCACATTGGATTACCTGGACACTCAATGGAGATTTATGAACACGGAAACACCTTTTAGTTGCAATTTTGGGACACTTATATAAGAACTTTATATCAAAGCTTTTTTTGCGTTTTTTTTTTATGTTTTTTTTTTTTGATGTTTTGCATGCTGCACGTTACATGAAGTATTGCATGCCTTTTGTTTGCAGTCACCTTTAAAAAATTTTATGCACAATTGTATTCATATACTTTTTGGCACTATATGCACTTTTATTGATTGTCCATATATTTATGCACATTGCACAGGAGTGATAATATTTTTCACAGGAGTATTTAGTTATTATATTTAAATTAGTTTTTTCAGCATAGTTATGCATAATTGAGGTAAATAATGAGATATTTTGGAAACTTAATTTTTAGGATAATAATCTAGCGCAACGCAATTTCTTTTATATCATGTTTTGTGCACGGTTATGAGTACGTGAACTGCGGTTGCTGCTGGATATTCTTCTCTGATATACCTGTGGTATATAACTACTTGTTGCTGCTGGTCTATTAAGCATAGGAACATTGTGGCTCGCAAGATTTTCTTCTTTTTCACAGTACAACTCCTGCTCCTCTTATAAAAGGAGTGAATGACAGAAGGGCTTTGAACACTGCTCTCAGCTCGAGGGCATTCAATACTATGCCTCATAAGCTGAACATCCCTTGACCTTCAGCAGCCTGCTCTTTGAAATGCATCCCCCAACCTTTCTGGCTGGGATCTGATGTGATAATGTTCCATTCGAAAACAACAATTGGTCAGTTACGAAGAATCAAGGATACTCTGTTCTGCTGGAAGAGACATCGCTCCCAAAGCACCTTTGACTTTCTCTATCAGAGGATGGATCTTCCCTTGTGGAAGTTCTACTGAATTTTTCTGTGTATCCAAACATGCCCCCAAGAACTTCATTCTTTGGGCTGGGCATCGGAAGCTCTTCTTCCAATTAATTAGCCTTCAAAATGTTTTACTAGATTGTGTAGCAGAGCATCCTGATGCTAGATAACATCTCCCAATTGCTGACTGGAAGAAAAATGCCAACCAAGTAGTGGTGTATTCTCATCCTCGTCACTAATACAGACAGTAGAACCTTTGTGAATGTCCTGGGGGAGCTGTACAAACCGAAGGGGAGGCACTGAAACTGGTAGTGGAATTGAAATGCAGGATGGATTGGTACAAGTAAGTAGGTGTCTAAAAAACCAACAGACAATCTCTCAGATTTATCAATAATAGAATTGATTGGAGGTTTTCTATCTTGTACAACTCCAACTTTCTGCACTTGTTGAGTTATTATAAGTTTAGCACTGGGCAGAGATTTTTTTTTTGTTTTTACTAGGAACACAGGTGAACCAAATCCTCATCTCCTCTGGCCACTTGAAACCTTAGACATTGCTCGTTTTTTTATTAAATTCAGCTACAACCTGGACCAGAATTTTTTATTTTTCCAGTAAATGGCTGGCCATTATAGCTGATATGCCCCACTGATCCTGAATATTTTTCATCCAGGTGTGTGCACAAAGCTTCACACTGGCACCCCCTGGATGAGCGCACCCTTAAAAGGACTTCTGCTGTTCTCCCAAGACAAGTGCCTTAGATTTTTAAGACTTCAACAGTAAAGATTGGGTACTTCTCCAGTTCCTTTACTAATCTTTTCCAGGTCCATAGGATTTTGCCACCTGGGAGTTGCCGCCTCTATGCTGGACCTTGATTTTTCAGTTCTATTCAGATGATATTCGCCCTGACCTGCAAGTGGTCACCGTTGAGATGGCTGTATCCTGTGTACTCCCAAATAGTTTGGATCAGTTGTCTGGTATCGTGCACCAGTTTTATTCTTAAGGTGAGATCCGCCGACCATGGCTTCAGCCATAATCCCCTCCTTGCCGTGACCGCGGAGAACATAGATGTGGTGTATCTGGATTCCCATAGACGTGGTGTATCTGAATTCCTGTAGATGGGGTGTATCTGGATTCCCGTAGACGTGGTGTATCTGGATTCCTGTAGACGTGGTGTATCTGGATTCCTGTAGACATGGTGTATCTGGCTTCTCGTAGACATGGTGTATCTGGATTCCTGTAGATGGGTTGTATCTGGATTCCCATAGACATGGTGTATCTGGATTTTGCAAAAGCATTTGACACAGTTCCCCATAAACGTTTACTGTACAAAGTAAGGTCCATTGGCATTCACCATAGGGTGAGTACATGGATTGAAATCTGGCTACAAGGGCGAGTTCAGAGGGTAGTGATAAATGGGGAGTACTTGGAATGGTCAGAGGTGGGTAGTGGGGGCCCCCAGGGTTCTGTGCTGGGACCAATCCTGTTTAATTTGTTCATAAATGACCGGGAGGATGGAGTAAACAGCTCAATCTCTGTATTTGCGGACGATGCTAAGCTAAGCAGGACAATAACGTCTCTGCAGGATGTGGAAACCTTGCAAAAAGATCTGAACAAAATGGGGTGAGCAACTACATGGCAAATGAGGTTTAATGTAGAAAAATGTAAATGCATTTGGGTGGCAAAAATATGAATGCAATCTATACACCGGGGGAGAACCTCTGGGGCAATCTAGGAAAAGGACCTGGGGGTCCTAGTAGATGATAGGCTCAGCAATGGCATGCAATGCCAAGCTGCTGCTAACAAAGCAAACAGAATATTGGCATGCATTAAAAAGAGGATCAACTCCAGAGATAAAACAATAATTCTCCCGCTCTTCAAGACTCTCCGCACATAGAGTATGCTGTCCAGTTCTGGGCACCAGTCCTCAGGAAGGATGTACTGGAAATGGAGCTAGTACAGAGAAGGGCAACAAAGCTAATAAAGGGACTGGAGGATATTAGTTACAAAGAAAGGTTACGAGCACTGAAATGATTCCCTCTGGAGAGGAGATGCTTGACAGGGGACCCCACAATAGGGATATAACTTTTCAGTGGAAGGGAGTTTAATAAGACACGTGGCCACTCATTAAGACTAGAAGAAAAGAGGTTTAACCTGAGGCTGTGTAGAGGGTTCTTTGCTGTAAAAGCGGCAAGGATGTGGAATTCCCTTCCACAGGCGGTGGTTTCAGCGGGGAGCATCAATAGTTTCAAAAAATCCATTAGATAAGCACCTGAACAACCACAACATACAGAGATATACAATGTAATGCTGAGTTATAAGTACACACATAGGTTGGACTTGTGTCTTTTTTCAACCTCACCTACTATGTAACTACACTCCAAAGACATGCTGGTAGGTTAATTGGCTTATGTCCAAAAATTGGCCCTCGTATATGAATGTGAGTTGGGGACCTTGGATTGTGGGCTCCTTGAGGGTAGGGACAGATGTAAGTGTGCGATGTATGTGTGAAGCTACGTAAATTGACGACGCTATATGGGTACCTTAAATAGATAATAATATAATAGATGAGCATCTTAATGAGACACAATGTACAGGGATAGAGACAATTGTAGGCACCCACACTCACTCTGGATGGACTGGTGTCTTTATTCAACCTTACTAACTATGTAACTATGTAACATTGCTCATGAAAAACATCAATTGATGGCTTTTGACACAGTCTCCCGCTAATTTCAGCTCTTACAAAGCTGTTACCACCTTGTCTCTCTTCACATCCTCCAAAAGGGCTTCTTTAAAGGGCAACTACACTTTCCTTTTCAATCTGCAGGGTTGTAATTTTCTGTAAAATGCAATGCAATATGGCTATCTGGAGGTGTTCTATACATTTTCTGCTTGTGTGATTACTCACTGATTTTCCCAAAAGTCTGCACTAAGACAAGTCAGATTTTTGGCGTTCACTGCAATAAAAATTTAATTTTTGGTAAGATACTCTGTCACGGACTTTGGGCTGCAGGAGAACCATGGCCTTTGATTGTACTATAGATCCCGGACATCCCCAATCTAACCCGTGTTGGATCTAGCTGGGTCTGCCAGGCTATGGAACGGGGGGGGGGGGGGTATTGTCACAGACTTTGGGCTGCAGGAGAACCATGGCCTGGAAAACTCTGTTATAATGTGTTCTTAAGTTATCCAGAGCTGGTCAGTAATTGCTTGTGGCTTCTTATGCAAGCTATTTCAGGGAGCTGGACTGTCTAATGATGTCATTGTTATGATAATAGGACTAGCTCTACTGTGTAAGGTGGCCTTCATCTGAGATAATAGGAGTAGCCCTTATCTGATGGTTTGCTGTATGAATTCAGTGTGTTTCTAAAAACAAAGCAGTTCATTTTCTGGTGTACTTCAGGACTGGTGTTGTCTGGTCCTTGGGGTTTCTATAGCCAGATCCATTGGTCTCGTGTTTCAGGACTGGGGAAGCAGCTTCTTGGCAGAAATACTCAACAAGGTGTCCGGAGTCCGTCATATTTGGTTGGCAGCAGTGGAATGCTTTCTTGTGCCTGGAACATCCAAACCACCAATGCGACCTTGTCGGATGGATCTTTGCTACTCCAGCCTTAAGAAAAGCACACTCAAGGATCTGCTGGAATCAAGAACACCAGCAACAAGTCAAAGGAAAATCTAATTGCCCAGTTGATGGAGAGTGACCAGGCCAGTGACCAAAGCAGAGGGCCAGCTATGGAGGGGTCCAGGATGGCCGAGCTCCAGCGAGAGACCCAGTGGCGGCTGTCGCTATACAGCACCACTCCCCCCGCAGAGGTGATCACCCAGATAATTGCAGGCATGACACGTCTGAAAATGCTTGAGGTTCAGAAGGAGATCGGGGGTACTGCAGCTGCAGAACGGGGTAGCCACAAGAAACTTCCCTACCCAGCTATACCCATCAAGAAGACCGGGCCTCGCTGTTATGGGTTTAATCAAATGGGACACCAACGAGCTAACTGTCCTCGAAATGTCAATGTCACTTCATGGAACCATGCTGCCCCTGGCCCAGCCCAAGTGGCTGCTCATTACCTGGAAGCCGCCCCACCATCTACCTCAAATGGCTGGGTTGAAGAGGAATTTGGGCTACTCCATGAGGTGAACCCAATACAAGCTGCTGCCGATGACAATCACAGGCATCACCGACAGGCCGTATGGGTAAATGGGCGACCCGCCCAAGGACTCAGGGACAGCGGAGCTACTATTACTTTGGTGAAACCCAGGATGTTTACAATGACTGGGAAAACCGGGTGGTCCCTAGCTGTGCAAGTGGCTGGAGGCAAAGTTATACGCATCCCTACTGCCCAAGTGCATATGGATTGGGGCTCGGGATACAGAGACGTGAAAGTTGGAGTTATGAGCGATATACCCGCAGATGTCCTACTTGGAAATGATTTGGGACATCTTTCTTCATCTTTCCATGTGATTTATCCCCAAAAGCCTTCCCTGTGCCCACCCGGCAGCAAGCAAGGTGAGCGGATGAGGTACTCGATGATGGGACCCAGGTGAGGCCTAACTTCCCTAACCACAACCAGACTGTACCACCCTTTACCTGGGCTACCCCAACTGACTTTACCCAGGAACTACTATCTGACTTGACGTTAGCTAGTTACCGGGAGAGAGCAGGGATGGACCCCGGGGAATTAGAAAGGGAACAGATAGAGTGGGATCTGGAATTACTTTATCAGGTGACCGAAGGGAAGGGATCAGTGCCCAGTGCCTAAACGACAGCTGGTCATACCGCAGAAATATCAGCGCGACCTTCTTAGCATCGGCACATGACAATTCCCCTAACTGGTCACTTTGGAGTGACCAAAACTGTTCACCGTTTGACTCAGCTATTCTTCTGGCCAGGGATAACTGGAGATACTGGACAGTATTGCCATACCTGTGATACTTGTCAGCGTGTGGGAAAGAAGGGCGACCGATCTAAAGCTTCTTTGTACCCCCTACTGATCATAGCTGAGCCCTTTAGCCGGATAGCCGTAGACCTGGTAGGACCATTACCCCAACCCAGTCCCTCTGGGAAGAGATATATCTTGAAGGTTTAGGATTATGCTACTCTGGAATAACAAAAAAGAATGGGACTTGGACTTTTTAGGCACAGTCAACAATAATTATATACAAAAATAGTTTATTTTAATATGAACACATAAAAATAAATGATCTCTAAAAATCCACATTGATGACATGATACAAAGTAATACTACCACTACTGATAGAGCCAATGATATCTACAAGGAAACAAAAGGATGAATGGGAATCATTCCATAATATGTAAAGTCCAAGGATGTGGTTCACAAACAGGTAGACGGTATACTGTTGTTCAAGTAACAATTTGCTCGTACCGCAGAAATATCGGCGTGACCTGCTTAGCATCGGACATGACAATTCCCCTAGCTGGTCACTTTGGAGTGACCAAAACTGCTCACCGTTTGACTCAGCTATTCTTCTGGCCAGGGATAACTGAAGATATTGGACAGTATTGCCGTACCGGTGATATTTGTCAGCGTGTGGGAAAGAAGGGCGACTGATCGAAAGCTTCTTTGTACTCCCTACCGATCATAGCTGAGCCCTTTAGCCAGATAGCCGTAGACCTGGTAGGACCATTACCACGACCCAGTCCCTCTGGAAAGAGATATATCTTGAAGGTGGTGGATAGGGATGAGCTTTGAGATCGAGTCGAATCCATGTTCAACTCGAACATCGCCTGTTCGACCATTCGTAGAATTGCGAACATTATGGGCCGTTTGCGCCAAATTCGAGTGGCGCATCATGGCCCATAATTCACTGCGGCATGATTGGCCAAGCATGCACTATGTCCCGCATGCTTGACCAATCACAGCGCAGTCTGTACAGACAGCCGTAATTGGCCAAAGCCAGGGTGGCTTTGGCCAATTATGGCTCAGGGGGTTTAGTACATGCCCCACACTATATAAGGCCACCTGCATGGCGGCCTTGTGTAGTGTGTTGCAGCGGCGGAGAGATAGACAGAGAGACAGTGTCATTTGACTTAAGTTAGAGTAGGCAGGTGAGTCAGTTAGCTGCACTTAGTGTATTGTGTATATATATAAATCCTAGGTGTTGTGTGTGTGTATATATATATATATATATATATATATATATATACACTGTATTCAGTTTAGTTAGATCCGTTCCTGTTATTCCCTTCCTACTGACAGGCAGGCAGGTGTTTTTACAGTATTTGCACCTAAAGCTACCTGAAGAAAATTGGCGGTGTTCTTCTGATCCTATTAGTACCACAGGCAGGCAGCTGCAGTATTTACAGTTAGTGTAGTGCGTCCTCTGCACAGTGTGCACCTGAAGCTACCTGAAGACAATTGCTGTTGTTCTAAACCTTTTAATACCACAGGCAGGCAGCTGCAGTATTTACAGTTAGTGTACTGTGTCCTCTGCACAGTGTGCACCTAAAGCTACCTGAAGACAATTGTTGTTGTTCTGATCCTATTAATACCACAGGCAGGCAGCTGCAGTATTTACAGTTAGTGTACTGTGTCCTCTGCACAGTGTGCACCTAAAGCTACCTGAGGAAAATTGGTGGTGTTCTTCTGATCCTATTAGTACCACAGGCAGGCAGCTGCAGTATTTACAGTTAGTGTAGTGCGTCCTCTGCAAAGTGTGCACCTAAAGCTACCTGAAGACAACTGCTGTTGTTCTGATCATATTAATACCACAGGCAGGCAGCTGCAGTAATTACAGTTAGTGTACTGTGTCCTCTGCACAGTGTGCACCTAAAGCTACCAGAAGAAAATTGGTGGTGTTCTTCTGATCCTATTGATACCACAGACAGCCAGCTGCAGTATTTACAGTTAGTGTACTGTGTCCTCTGCACAGTGTGCACCTAAAGCTACCTGAAGACAATTGCTGATGTTCTCATACTAATAATACTACAGGCAGGCAGTTGATTGTGCTAGCTGCAGTATCAGTATATATATACATCCCAGCTTTGTGCAGCTACATCTCACTGCAGGCCATTAGTATGTCTGGAAGGCCAACAAGGAGAGGCAGACAGTCACAAGCCAATAAAAGAGGGCAAGCAGGCTCTGTGTCTAGAGGCAACAGTGCTGGTCTAGAGACGGTGCATCCTCATCAGCATGTGGCCGTGGGACACGCTTGTCCTTTTTTTCGGCAGCTGGCCGTGTTGAGCCACAACATGCGGAAGACTTGGTAGAGTGGATGACCAGGCCGTCCTCATCCTCCTCATCCTCTCTCACCCAGGCTCAGGGTACTTTGTCTGGCAAAGCAGCTGCCAACGCGGCCTCTTCCCTCGGCTCAATGGCATCAGTCACTCCTTCCCTAGCCCCACCATGTCCTCCTGAGGAGTCCCCTGAACTGTTTGACCACAGTGTTGGGTACATGCTCCAGGAGGATGCCCAGCATTTTGAAGGCTCCGATGATGGTACCCAGCTAGAGGAAGGCAGTAACCTGAACCCAGAGAGAGGGGTTGCCCAAGAAGGACAGCAATCTGGCAGTCATGTTCCCCCAGCTACAGCATACTGCCAGGTTTGCTCCAGTGATGAGGAGGGAGGGGATGATGAGGTCACTGACTTCACGTAGGTGCCTGATAGGTGAGAGGAGGAGGAGACACATCTCCAACAAGGCAGGATGCCCTCCATGGTCCAGCTTAAGGACAGCACACCGACTACATCACACCGCAGAGCTCTGCATGTGCAGGGCGCTACTGTCTCTGCACGTTATTCCAAAAGTTCTTTGGTGTGTGCCTTTTTTTAAACGAGTGCATCAGATCCCACCGCTGCTATTTGCAACATATGTCTCAAGCGTAAAACATCACCCGCTTGGGCACCACATGCTTGACTAGACATATGTCGACCTGCCATGCAGTTCGTTGGCAAGCGTACCTAAAAGACACACACCAAAGAACAAAGCGGACCTCTCCTTGCTCCTCATCAGCTGGGATCTCCAACCCCACTATACCTTCAGTCCTCCCTGAAACCTGCACTGAGAGGAATGAAGGTGTAAAATTAGGTGTGTCACAGCCAAGTACTTACGGGCAATCTGCTATCGGTACAATGACGTCAGATTGCACCAGGCAAGTTTCCCTGCCCCAGCTGCTGCACCGCTGAAAGAAGTTCGTTTCCAGCCATCCACATGCCCAGTGGTTGAATGCTAGCTTGGCTAAATTGCTAGCACTTCAACTGCTGCCTTTTCAGTTAGTAGATTCTGCCCCCTTCCATGAGTTTGTGGAATGTGCGGTTCCATATTGGCAGATTCCCAAACGCCACTTTTTCTCACGGAAGGCGATTCCGGCTCTCTACCAGCATGTGGAAGGCAATGTCTTGGCCTCGCTGGACAGGGCAGTCAGTGGTAAGGTGCATATTACCGCTGACTCATGGTCCAGCAGGCATGGACAGGGACGTTACCTATCTTTCACCGCGCACTGGGTGACTCTTCTGGCAGCTGGGAAGGATGCAGGACAGGGTGCAGTAGTGTTGGAGGTTGTTCCGCCACCACGCCTCCAAAATTCTACTAGTGGTGATTCTGCCACACCTCTCTCCTCAATCCCCTCCTCTTCTTCTTCCTCCATGGCCTCTTCCAGTGCTTGGCTGGCTGACCTCCAAAAGGAATTTAACCTGCCAAAGAACCGCCTAATCTGTGACATGCCCACCAGGTGGAACTTAACGTTGGCCATGCCGCAGTGGCTGCACACGCAGCAGAGGGCCATCAATGAGTACCTATGCAACTATGGCACCAGGACAGGGTTAGGGGACCTTTGTTTTTTTTCCCCAAGCCAGTGGGCTATGATGGATGCATGCACTGTCCTTTCACCATTTTAGGAGCCCACGAGGATGGTGAGCAGTGACAGTGCATGCATCAGTGACACTGTCCCTATTGTCCACCTGTTGGAGCACAGGCTGCGTGGAATAATGAACAGGACACTTGGGGCAGAACAGAGGGAGAAAGAGGAGGACTACCTTACCTCTCAAGGCCCCCTTTATTCAGACAGTGTTCCTGCGTGCCTGCTGATCACACAGGAAGAGGACGAGGAGGAGGAGGATTGTGTCAGCATGGAGATGGAGCCTGGCACTCAGCATCAGCAGCAGTCTTCAAGGGATCATTTACAGTCTGAATAAACCCATGGACTTGTACGTGGCTGGGAGGAGGTGGCTGAGGATCATGTCGTCCTTAGTGACCCAGAGGACTCTGGACCAAATGCCTCAGCAAACCTATGCTGCATGGCCTCCCTGATCCTGCAAAGCCTGCGGAAGGATCCTCGTATTTGTGGTATCAAGGGGAGGGATGATTACTGGCTGGCAACCCTCCTTAATCCACGTTACAAGGGTAAGGTTGCGGACCTTATCTTGCCAGAGCAGAGGGAACAGGGGATGAAACATCTTCTGGAGGCATTGCAGAAAGGTTTGTGCAACGCGTTTCCAGAGCCTGGGAGATTACAATTTCCTGGTCCTCCTGGACAACGTGTTGCTGAGGCTTCGGTCAGTCACAGAGGTAGCGGTGGAGAAGGTGGCCGTCTGACTGATGCGTTCAGACAATTTTTTAGTCCGCAGCCCCAAGGTCTGATCAGTTCCAGCAACCATCGCCAGCATCTGATTCACATGTTGCAAGATTACCTAGGGGCAAGATCAGACTTGGACACCTTTCCGACTGAAAATCCTCTGGGTTACTGGGTCTTGAGGATGGATCACTGGCTAGAGCTTGCACAGTATGCAATTGAGCTACTGGCCTGTCCTGCATCCAGCGTTCTTTCGGAACACACATTCAGTGCTGCTGGAGGCTTTGTAACCGATCACAGGGTGCGCCTGTCCACCGAATTGGTCGATCGGCTGACCTTTATAAAAATGAATCAGTCTTGGATCACCAGCTACCAAGTACCTGATGCTGATGTAACCGTTTTTTTTTATGTGAGATCTCTTCAAGACTGCCTATGCTGATGCTGAGTGACTATCCTGTTATGCTGAGTGACAATCCTCTTCCTCCTCAATTTTTATGCTGATAGCTTGTAAGAACATTTTTGGTTCTGTGCACCGCCACCAGTGGCCAAGGCCCAATTTTTCAGCCCCTGTTTAACAGGGGCGTGTAATTAAATTTTTGATGCAATACTTTGCAGCAGGGCTCATTCCTGCGCTCCAACTATAGTATCTGTGAGGGGTTGCAGTGTTGTGGCAGCAGTGGCTAAGGCCCAATTTTTCTGCCCCTGTTCAACAGGGGCGTGAAATTACAATTTTTGGTGCAATACTTTGTAGCAGGGTTCATTCCTGCACTCCAACTAGAGTATCTGTGAGGGGTTGCAGTGTTGTTGCAACAGTGCCTAAGGCCTAATTTTTCTGCCTCTGTTCAACAGGGACATGCAATTACAATTCTTGATCTTATTTCACAACAGGGCCCATTCCTGCGCCCACCAAGAGTAATTGTGAGGGCTTACAGTGTTGTGGCAACACCACCACCATTCCAGCGCCCACCAAGAGTAATGCCCTGTACACACGGTCGGATTTTCCGACAGAAAAAGTGCGATCGGATTGTGTTGTCGGAAATTACGATCGTGTGTGGGCTCCATCAGACTTTTTCCGTCGGAATTTCTGACACACAAAGTTTGAGAGCAGGCTATAAAATTTTCCACCAACAAAATCCGATCGTTTAAATTCCAATCGTGTGTACACAAATTCGACGCACAAAGTGCCACGCATGATCAGAATAAATTAAGAGATGAAAGCTATTGGCTACTGCCCCATTTATAGTCCCGATGTACGTGTTTTACGTCACCGTGTTCAGAACGATTGGATTTTCCGATAACTTTGTGTGACCGTGTGTATGCAAGACAAGTTTGAGCCAACATCAATGTCCGATCGTGTGTACAGGGCATAACTGTGAGGACTTATGCCCCATACACACGATCGGACATTCCGACAACAAAATCCATGGATTTTTTCCGATGAAAGTTGACTCAAACTTGTTCTGCGTACACATGATCACACAAAGTTGTCGGAATTTAAGCTCACTAAGAACGCGGTGACGTACACCACTAGGGATGAGCTTCGTGTTCGAGTCGAACCTATGTCCGACTCGAACATCGGCTGTTCGGTCGTTTGCCGAATTGCGAACGATATGGGCCGTTCGCGCCAAATTCGTGTGGCGCGTCACAGCCCATAATTCACTGCGGCATCGCAGTGCATTGCTGGCTAATGATTGGCCAAGCATGCACTATGACCCGCATGCTTGGCTAATCACAGCGCCGCCTGAACAGAGAGCCGTAATTGGCCAAAACCAAGGAGGCTTTGGCCAATTATGGCTCAGGGGATTTAGTACACGCCCCACACTATGTAAGGCCGCCTACACGGCGGCCCTGTGTAGTGTGTGTTCCGGCATTCATTGAGAGAGAGAGAGAGACAGACAGTGACATTTGATTTGAGTTAGATAGATTAGGCAGAACAGTCAGTCAGTTAGCTGCACTTACAGTGTATTGTGTATATATATATATATATGCATCCCAGGTGTTGCATATATATATATATATATATATACACTGTTTTCAGTTTAGCTAGATCCGTTCTTTTTATCTTCCTACTGACAGGCAGGCTTGTCTTGTTACAGTATTTACAGCTACCTGAAGAAAATTACTGGTGTTCTTTTGATCCTATTAGTACCACAGTCAGGCAGCTAGACTATTTACAGTTGATGCAGTGCGTCCTGCTCACAGTGTTCAGCTAGATCCGTTCCTGCTATCTTCTTACTGACAGGCAAGCTTGTCTTGTTACAGTATATACAGCTACCTGAAGAAAATTGCTGGTGTTCTTTTGATCCTATTAGTACCACAGTCAGGCAGCTAGACTATGTAAAGTTAGTGCAATGCGTCCTGCTCACAGTATTCAGCTAGATCCATTCCTGTTATCTTCTTACTGACAGGCAGGCTTGTCTTGTTACAGTATATACAGCTACCTGAAGAAAATTGCTGGTGTTCTTTTGATCCTTTTAGTACCACAGTCAGGCAGCTAGACTATTTACAGTTAGTGCAGTGCGTCCTGCTCACAGTGTTCAGCTAAAACTACAAGTTAGTGGGGTGCGTCCTGCTCACAGTGTTCAGCTAAATCTACAAGTTAGTGGGGTGCGTCCTGCTCACAGTGTTCAGCTAAACCTACAAGTTAGTGCGGTGCGTCCTGCTCACAGTGTTCAGCTAAACCTACAAGTTAGTGGAGTGCGTCCTGCTCACAGTGTTTGGCTAAACGTACAAGTTAGTGGGGTGCGTCCTGCTCACAGTGTTCAGCTAGATCCGTTCCTGTTATCTTCTTACTGACAGGCAGGCTTGTCTTGTTACAGTATATACAGCTACCTGAAGAAAATTACTGGTGTTCTTTTGATCCTATTAATACCACAGTCAGGCAGCTAGACTATTTACAGTTATTGCAGTGCGTCCTGCTCACAGTGTTCAGCTAAATCTACAAGTTAGTGGGGTGCGTCCTGATAACAGTGTTCAGCTAAACCTACAAGTTAGTGGGGTGCGTCCTGCTCACAGTGTTCAGCTAAACCTACAAGTTAGTGTGGTGCGTCCACCTCACAGTGTTCAGCTAAACCTACAAGTTAGTGGGGTGCGTCCTGCTCACAGTGTTCAGCTAAACCTACAAGTTAGTGGGGTGCGTCCACCTCACAGTGTTCAGCTAAACCTACCTGTAGAAGGTTGGTGGTGTTCTCATACTACAGGCAGGCAGTTGATTTTGCTAGCTGCAGTATCAGTACATATCCCAGCTTAGTGCAGCTACAGGCCATTAGTATGTCTGGAAGACCAAGAAGGAGAGGCAGACAGTCACAAGCCAATAAGAGAGGGCAAGCAGGCTCTGTGTCTAGTGCTGGTCGTGGAGACGGTGCATCCTCATCAGCACGTGGCCGTAGGACACGCTTGGCCTTTTTTTTGGCAGCTGGCCGCGTTGAGCCGCAACATGCGGAAGACTTGGTCGAGTGGATGACCAAGCCGTCCTCATCCTCCTCATCCTCTCTCACCCATGCCCAGAGTACTTTGTCTGGCAAAGCAGCGGCCTCTTCCCTCGGCTCAATGTCATCAGTGACTCCTTCCCTAGCCCCACCATGTCCTCCTGAGGAGTCCCTCGAACTGTTTGACCACAGTGTTGGGTACATGCTCCAGGAGGATGCCCAGCGTTTGGAAGGCTCTGATGATGATACTGAGCTCGATGAAGGCAGTAACATGAGCACGGACAGAGGGGGTGCCCAAGAAGGACAGCAATCTGGCGGTCATGCTCCCCCTGCTGCAGCATACTGCCAGGTTTGCTCCAGTAATGAGGAGGGAGGGGATGATGAGGTCACTGACTCAACGTGGGTGCCTGATAGGAGAGAGGAGCAAGAGGAGGAGGAGGCGGCACATCACCAACTAGGCAGGATGCCCTCCAGGGGCCAGCCTAAGGGTAGCACATTGACTGCATCACACCCCAAAGCTCCACATGTGCAGGGCGCTGCAGTCTCTGCGCATTATTTCAAAAAGTTCTTTGGTGTGGGCCTTTTTTGAGACGAGTGCATCAGATCGCACCGCTGCTATTTGCAACATATGTCTCAAGCGTATCTCGCGTGGCCAAAACATCTCCCGCTTGGGTACCACATGCTTGACCAGACATATGTTGACCTGCCATGCAGTTTGTTGGCAAGCGTATCTAAAAGACCCACACCAAGGAACAAAGAGGACCTCTCCTTGCTCCTCATCAGCTGAGATCTCCAACCCCACTATACCTTCAGTCCTCTCTGAGACCTGCACTGAGAGGAATGAAGGTGTAGAATTAGGTGTGTCACAGCCAAGTACTTGTGGGCAATCTGCTTTTGGTACACCGACGTCAGATTGTACCAGGCAAATTTCCCTGCCCCAGCTGCTGCACCGCCGAAAGAAGTTTGCTCCCAGCCACCCACATGCCCAGCGGTTGAATGCCAGCTTGGCAAAATTGCTAGCACTTCAACTGCTGCCTTTTCAGTTGGTAGACTCTGCCCCCTTCCGTGAGTTTGTGGAATGTGCGGTTCCTCAGTGGCAGGTACCCAAACGCCACTTTTTCTCACGGAAGGCGATTCCGGCTCTCTACTGGCATGTGGAAGGCAATGTCCATGCCTCGCTGGACAGGGCGGTCAGCGGTAAGGTGCATATTACCGTTGACTCATAGTCCAGCAGGCATGGACAGGGACGTTACCTAAGTTTCACGGCGCATTGGGTGACTCTGCTGGCAGCTGGGAAGGATGCAGGACAAGGTGCAGTAGTGTTGGAGGTTGTTCCGCCACCACGCCCCCAAAATGCTAATGATTGTGACACACCTCTCTCCTCCACCCCCTCCTCTTCTTCTTCCTCCATGGCCTCTTCCTGTGCTTTGTCCTCGGAACTAGCGGTGCTCTGTAGCCGTTCAAGGGGCTACGCAAGTACGCAGGCCAAAAGATGCCATGCGATGCTTGAGCTGGTGTGCTTGGGGGACAGGAGCCACACTGGGGCAGAGGTTCTATCAGCTCTGCAGGGGCAGGTTCAGAGGTGGTTGACGCCACGCCAACTTAAGGCAGGAATGGTGGTTTGCGACAATGGCATCAACCTCCTCTCTGCCCTCCGACAGGGACAAATGACCCATGTGCCCTGTTTGGCTCACGTCCTTAACTTGGTGGTGCAGCGGTTCTTGGGCAGGTACCCGGGCTTACAGGATGTCCTGAGGCAGGCCAGGAAAGTCTGTGTGCATTTCCGCCGGTCATATAATGCCAGTGCTCGGCTGACGGACCTCCAAAAGGAGTTTAACCTGCCCAAGAACCGCCTAATCTGTGACATGCCCACCAGGTGGAACTCAATGTTGGCCATGCTGTAGCGGCTGCACACGCAGCAGAGGGCCATCAATGAGTACCTGTGCGACTATGGCACCAGGACAGGGTCAGGGGAGCTTGTTTTTTTTTCCCCACGCCAGTGGGCCATGATCAGGGATGCATGCACTGTCCTGTCACCATTCGAGGAGGCCACGAGGATGGTGAGCAGTGACAGTGCATGCATCAGTGACACTGTCCCCCTTGTCCACCTGTTGGAGCACACGCTGCGTGGAATAATGGACAGGGCACTTGAGGCAGAACAGAGGCAGGAAGAGGAGGACTTCCTTAGCTCTCAAGGCCCCCTTTATCCAGACAGTGTTCCTGCGTGCCCGCCGATTACACAGGAAGAGGACGAGGAGGAGGAGGAGGAAGATTGTGTCAGTATAGAGGTGGAACCTGGCACTCAGCATCAGCAGCAGTCTTTAAGGGATCAGTCCCAAGAAACACATGGACTTGTACGAGGCTGCGAGGAGGTGGCTGCGGACCATGTCGTCCTTAGTGACCCAGAGGACTCCGGACCGAATGCCTCAGCAAACCTACGCTGCATGGCCTCCCTGATCCTGCAAAGCCTGCGGAAGGATCCTCATATTCGTGGTATCAAGGAGAAAGACCAATACTGGCCGGCAACCCTCCTTGATCCACGTTACAAGGGTAAGGTTGTGGACCTTATCTTGCCATCGCAGAGGGAGCAGAGGATGACACATCTTCGGGAGGCCTTGCAGAAAGGTCTGTGCAACGCGTTCCCAGAGACTGGGAGGTTACAAACTCCTGTTTCTGGACAACGTGTGGCTGAGGCTTCGGTCAGTCAAAGAAGGAGTGGTGGAGAAGGTGGCCGTCTGACTGATGCGTTCAGACAATTTTTTGGTCTGCAGCCCCAAGGTATGATCGGTTCCAGCAACCATTGCCAGCGTCTGTTTTACATGGTGCAGGAATACCCAGGGGCAAGATCAGACTTGGACACCTTTCCCACGGAAAATCCTCTGGGTTACTGGGTCTTGAGGATGGATCACTGGCCAGAGCTTGCACAGTATGCAATTGAGCTACTGGCCTGTCCTGCATCCAGCGTTCTTTCGGAACGCACATTCAGTGCTGCTGGAGGCGTGGTAACCGATCACAGGGTGCGTCTGTCCACCGACTCTGTCGATCGACTGACTTTCATAAAAATGAATCAGTCTTGGATCACCACCAGCTACCAAGCACCTGATGCTGATGTAACTGAATAATTTTTTTTGAAATCTCAGATCCCTTCAAAGACTGCCTATGCTGATGCTGAGTGACTATCCCTGAGTAATTATCCTCTTCCTCCTCAATCATCACACTGATAGCTTGTAAGAACATTTTTGGTTCTGGGCGCCACCACCAGTGACTAAGGCACAATTTTTCAGCCCCTGTTTAACAGGGGCGTGTAATTACAATTTTTGATGCAATACTTTGCAGCAGGGCTCGTTCCTGCGTTCCAACTAGAGTGTCTGTGAGGGGTTGCAGTGTTTTAGCACCAGCACCAGTGCCTAAGGCCCAATTTTTCTGCCCCTGTTTAACAGGGGCGTGTAATTACAGTTTTTGATGCAATACTTTGCAGCAGGGCTCGTTCCTGCGTTCCAACTAGAGTGTCTGTGAGGGGTTGCAGTGTTGTGGCACCAGCACCAGTGCCTAAGGCCCAATTTTTCTGCCCCTGTTTAACAGGGGCGTGTAATTACAATTTTTGATGCAATACTTTGCAGCAGGGCTCGTTCCTGCTTTCCAACTAGAGTGTCTGTGAGGGGTTGCAGTGTTGTGGCACCAGCACCACCACCACCAAAGGTCCAATTTTTCTTCCCCTGTTGAACAGGGGCATGTAATTACAATTCTTGATCTAATATTTCACAGCAGGGCCCATTACTGCACCCACCAAGAGCGAGTGAGGACATACAGTGTTGTGGCACCAGCACCACCACCACCTCCAAAGGCCCAGTTTCTCTGCCCCTGTTCAACAGGGGCATGTAATTACAATTCTTGATCTAATATTTCACAGCAGGGCCCTGTGAGGGCTTACGTTGTTGTGGCCACAACAACACCTAAGGCCCAAATTTCTGCTGAGTATATAGGGCAGGCCCCTACTTTCAAACATCTAACTTACAAACGACTCCTACTTGGAGGAGGGACACAACAGGAAGTGAGATGAAATCTACCCCTAGGAAGGGAAATTCTTTCCTGTAAGAGTTAATATGGGAAAAACATTTCTCCTTTCCACTGATGCTTTCCAATCCTTGTTCCACAAAAAAAACCCAAATTTTCAAAAAGCATTTGTCATTGGGACAAAAAGTGAGGTGAAATCTTCTAAAGAGGAGGAAAGACAGCAAAACAAATGTCACAGGGGTGATAACCCTTCCCTATGTTTTCCAAAAAGCTTAAAAAAGATTTTTTGGCTGGAGCTAAACACATTAAAAATGTACCCGTTCAAAATGACAAACAGATTCTACTTAACAACAAACCTACAGTCCCTGTCTTGTTTGCACCACCTGTATACTGCTGTTCAGAGTATATAGGGCCTGGTGGCCCCACACCTTTCCTTATTTTAATTTGGGTGCGGGGTTCCCCTTAATATCCATACAAGATCCAAAGGGCCTGGTAATGGACTGGGGGGACTATTCCCAGTTTTTTATCCACACATTTAGAAAAAGTCCAAAGATGCAAAAATTATGTCAAAACAAATGTCCAAAAAAGCAATTAAATGTGACTTTCTATGAATGATAAATCCGTGACTGTCACCGTGTTGAAATCCCGTCACCTGGTATAGATTGAAGGCTTACCAGATAGCCTCTGATCAGAGGCATAGAGCTAACAGCCTGGGGTTTGCCCTCCACAGCGGCTGGAACTTTAGCTGGGATGATGGATGTAGATCCACAAACGATCGCCACAGGCTTCCAGACAGCGGTACAATCAGGGAAGAGAGCTCTCACCGATATGGAAGTGTTTAAAAGAAAAGAGAAAACTCCAATGGTGTAGAAAGTTTTATCTCTTGTTTATTAAAAGTCGCCTCACTGGCATCCATAAAAACACTTTTCCTTGCAAGGAACCAATACAGCTTTAAAACGAAACTCCTCGCATGCGCCGTCGGTACGAGCGTGTCAATCCTACGGCCGTTTCGTCAGAAATGACATCATCAGGGGCCCCGTGAGAATAATCCTGATGATTTCAGGAACTTTCTCCGGATGACGGACTCCGTATTTCACCGTTTGTTGGCTTTGCTGACCCCCTATATCAGCAGGCAGGATACCTGCATGAGGCAAGCCATCACTCTGGAGCAGAGGCTCGTCACCACCCTGCGGTACATGGCGACGGGGAGAAGCCTGCAGGACTTGAAGTTCTCAACAGGCATCTCCCCCCAGGCTCTGGGTATCATTATCCCAGAGACCTGTTCTGCCATCATCCAGGTCCTGCAGAAGGAGTATATTAAGGTAAGATTTTTATCCTTTAATATCACATTTTATTGTATATAATGTTTGCTAATATATTGTATTTCTTTCCTCATTCTCTAATTACCATGATTGTAATATGCTGTGAATGTCCCCTTTGTCCTCATTCATGCTGAATTTTTATGTTTTGTTTTTTTTGTCCTTCATACTTATTTGCCTTCACTTACCTCCCCAGCATGCTCTCCTGGCCCTATATTCACCTCATGTAGTCACTTAACAATGTATTTTGTCAGCTCCATAGTAGTGCTTTACCCCAAACACCCCCTAAAATGTTTTTAAATGTGATTTGTGCTTTAAATTCAGGCAGAGTGCCAGAGGCTTTTTTTGGGGGGTTCCCCAAATCATTTGGAACCCTCCCTCCCCCCAACTGCTAAGTCAGCTGATAACAATTCTCTATCTATCCTCAATCATCTATCTGCTGACTTTGCCAAACCCATACACAATATACCCATCTCTTTTGTGGTCAGATTTATGAATGAATTCCCCAAAGCATGTAGTGCAAGGGCCTGCCTGTATACTTTCAAACGGTACTGTTTAAAGTTTTTGTATACTATTATTATCTTGATAGGTAATAGCAGAATGTCCAAAATGTGCTCAAATGTGTACAGTGTGTATTTATATCTTTGTCTTATGACACTTCTTACCTGTCCAGTGGGCTGTCAATAGTGTAACTAAGGAGGGGCTGTTCAAAGTAATACACATTATTTAGGCATCCATCTCTCAATGAAGTGGGGAGGGTTACCTGTCCAAGAGCTCCCCCCCTATAATGTTAGAAATGGCCCATGAGAGGGGGGGGAATATGATAGTTGTACCTTATACTTTGGTCTTTAAAAACTCCCTCCAAAAAATGTTATCTTGATGTTGGCCAAGAATGTTTGTGTGTAATCTGCTTTCCCTGTTTATGTGCAAAATGACTCTTTTTTTTTTTGACCCCATAGTTTCCTTCCACGCCACAGGAATGGCAGACTGTGGCCTCCCACTTTGCCCAGCGGTGGTACTTTACTAACTGCGGAGGGGCAAGTGATGGGAAACACGTCCACATCGTCCCACCACCCAACTCGGGGTCGTACTATTACAACTACAAGGGGTTCAATAGTATTGTGATGTTGGCGGTGATGTCGGCTACTTATGAGTTCCTGTATGTGGACATGGGAAAGAATGGCCGGATGTCCGATGGTGGAGTCATCGCCCAGACCGAATTCTACAGGCATCTCCAGAATGGCAGCTTGGACTTGCCACCTCCAGAAGACTCCCATTCGTCTTCGTTGCGGATGTAGCATTTGCGCTGGGGGACCATCTTATGCGGCCATTCCCGATGAGGACCCTCACCCCGGACCAGAGGGTTTTTAATTACCGGCTGGCCAGAGCCAGAAGAGTGGTGGAGAACACGTTTGGAATCATGGCCAGCCGGTTCCGCCTATTTCTTACACCCATACATATGGCAGAGTACAAACTGAATCATATTATCCTGGCGTGCTGTGTTCTACACAACTTTTTACGGCAACATTCTGCCAACTATGCTGGCTCAGTTGGGCCTGAGGCCGGAATTCAAAATGAACCAACCCTGACGGCGCTTGAAATTGGCCGTCCTGGCTTGCCCCCCCTGAGTGCCCTTGATGTCCGGCTAAGATACCTTGAATTCTTTGCGGGTAGGGGGGCTATCAATATGCCAGACAATGTCTAAAACCTTTTTCAAAAAAAAAAAAAAAATAATCAAGTCTTTGGTGACATTTACTGCTTGTGTTTGTTTTAGCTGACCCTGAGAGAAATGTGGTGAGTCCTGAAAATGGCATGATTGTGTAACATTACAAAGCACTGTTGGGTGTTATTTACTAAAGGCAAATACACTTTGCACTACAAGTGCACTTGAAATTGCACTTGTAGTGCAAAGTGGATTTGCCCTTAGGAAATAACACCCATTGTCACAGCAATAAGAGCACCACAAAAGTGTTGTAGCGTTGAGACAATAATCCACACATTCTTGATTAACAATCTTTTTATAACCAGCACAATCACATGTGCATTTATAAAATGTTTTTAAAACAAACCAACATGTTTGTCGTATAACAATTTTTGGGGTCACATTAGAAAAAGTAGAAATGTCCATTTAGGATAAAACAGGCACGTTTAAAACCAACAAGAAAGACACAAATCTTGAACTTACAAAGTTCACATTTGATAGAACTTGAAGGCAATATCAGACATGAGTATTTACAAACTGTGTTTGATATTGCGTTCAGATGGGGTGAAGTCACCCCAGGAAAAGCCAAATTTCTCCCCTTTTCCCCACTTACTTCCCATCCTAAATTTTTTCTCTCTAATGTCATACTCAACTTTTTTACCCACACTTTATTCCCTACACTTGTTTGCTTTTATAGGTTGGAATTTCTTTCACCTTTTCCTCCTCTTCATGAGGTCACATTCATCACCCCTTCATCCTGTTTTCATACACTGATCCAGTCTGGGGGGCTCTCTGTGTTGGTGTTGCCACCGGGACATGCCCCCTCAGCTTTGGACCCTGGTATACTGGCTGGTTGGGCGTGTGGGGCTACGCTACCTCTGCGCATACATGTTGTAAGTCCATGTTTTAAGTGAAAGAATGAGAAAGTTATGTTCCACCATTACCCATTTGCCTTTTAATATCATTCAATACTGCTATCTCCCCCATTCATAGGTGATCACTACGGTTATGCTCCTGATGAGTGGCTATAAGGTCCCGAAACGACGTAGAGCTTACAACTACCGTTATGTGTACACAATGATCAATCATATGCGTATGAACGTTCCTAATTTATTGTATGTTTATGTTTGCAATAGAAATCCTTGTCGGAATGTATTGTCTTGATGACTACAGATAATCATTATAGAACTATGTGCCAACATATATAGAGCTATGTGCCTAAATATGTAAATATATGAATTTTTGTATCTTTTTAATAATAAATCACATTCTTATTCAATGCATACTTCTGCTCCCTTGTGCCTCATTCAAAGTCCCGCACCTGTTCTCTCCTAATTCTATAAATATGAAACATTGTTTGGAAATGGGGTACAAATTTTTTTGTGGGCAGAGTTCCTAGATGTAGCATTTTTTTGTCCTTTGTCAAGCTTGAATACTTTACCTGTCTTGTACAAGCTTCACAGATGGAGACACCCCTATAGTATACACTGGAGCACCTGCGTGGGCCCCCTAATAAAAAGGGTGTTCTTGTGTCCCACACTAGTGCTCCAGCGTCCAGATGTGAAAACTGCTGCTGAGTGTCCTCTCCTTACACAGAATCTAGTTTGCATTTCATTCTAGTTACAAACCCATCTACCTAACCAAATTAGTTTCAGATAATTAGGCCCTAAAAAATGTGGCCAAATGCATTAGGCCAAAACCATGGTGTTTTCTAGGCCGAACGAACAATGTTTGATACGAACGAATAATGTGCCCATGAACATGAAAGTTGCCATTTTAAACTGGACAACAGTTAAAGAAAAGCACATGGAGCAGCACAAACGTAATAAAAATAAAGAATAGGAACACAGCACAACTACTTACTTTTTTGAAGCACTCTCTGGATCTTTCGGTACTGCTCATGCTCTCTTAATTTGAGGTCCGACCACCCCTTCCTGAGCTGATCTTTTGATCGTCGTACCCCAAAATTCCAGTGCAGACTCTTGACCACTTTCACCATGATCTTGGCCTTTCTGACATTGGGGTTTGAGTAAGGTCCATACTTCCCGTCATAGTCGGCCTTCTTTCAGGATGTCGACCATCTCCAACATCTCCCCGAAGGACAAATTTGAGGCCTTAAATCTTCTCCTTCTGGATCCAGATGTTTCTGGCTCTGGGCTTTCCTCCCCCTCCTCCTCGTTGCTGTAATTAGCACGCATCTTCTGTGTCTACGCCATGTGCTCTTCCCCCACTGCGCCGAACGAAATGGGGCGGGGAATAGACTAGAAAGAATGTCAAGGGCGGGCGGAGTTACACGCATGCACAGTGTGTATAAAGCGTAACACGCGTGCGTACGAAAGAGTATCGGAGGTGCCGATCGTGATAACGAAGGTAAGATCTAAACTTGGGCCTATACTGCTTCTACATTGAGGCCTATATTGTAACAAGATTAGGAGAGTTTTACCTGACATTAGGGTTTGTCTCGTGTTGTGTCTTGCAGATAAAATGGATGGCTTCAATGACCACAACCTTCTCCCCCTGTTCATAGACAAATACAGGGAGCTGCCCTGTCTGTGGTAGGTCAAACACCCACATTATAATCATAAACAAAAGAGGCAGGCAGCGCTGGAGAAACTGCTGGAGTTGGTGAAGCCGGTGGTCCCCACAGCAACCATCCCCTATTTAAAAGCCAAAATTGGTGGCCTGAGGAGCACTTATCTAAGGGAGCGCAAGAAGGTCACGGATTCCCAGAGATCAGGAGCTGGAGCAGATGACATTTATGTCCCCAGGCTGTGTTACTATGAGAGACGGCAATTTCTGTCAGACCAGACTGGAGTCAGGGAATCCCTCTCAACTCTTCCTTCCACTCTTACTTCCACCTCAGCTGAGGCTTCCGATGTCCAACCTGGAACTTCCAGCCAGCAAGAAGTGGAAGAACCCAGATGGAGTCAGGTATAGCATTGTTCTCCAGATTTCTGGTCAATAAAGAAATGATGTTTACTAGATGTTATTATTGATCACTAATTGCTGATTAAAAAAAGTGTTTTACATATCAATAGACAGTAGTTTTGAAAAAAAATTGGGACAAAACTGAAAAATGCTGGGCTCAGAATGATAGTCTTTTATATTTGTTAACATTCAATTGGCAACAATCATGAGGTGAAAATTGTGTGTGATTGATGAATAAAAAACTAAAACGATGTCCCTTTTTTATACACAGGAAGACCTCAGCCAGGAGGAGGCTGTGTAATGTGGCACACAGGAGAAGGCTGTGGAATGTGGCAGCCAGGAGGAGGCGGGGCTAAGTGGCAGCCAGGAGAAGCCTGGGCCCAGTCGGAGCCTGACCGAATCGCAGGTTCCTCCCCTCCGCCTTCCATACAAAAGACCGAGGAAGGGGAGTCACGTGCAGGATTCAGCGCTCAGGCTCATTCAGGAGGCTTCTGCATCCCTCAGAGCCACCCCCACTCCTGAAGAGGCCTTTGCCTGCATGGCTGCCACCAAACTGCAGGGCATGCAGGAGGGTCAACGCAAGCTGTGTGAGGACCTTCTGTATAAAGTCCTAAGTAAGGGGGTGAGTGACGAAATCACACCCAATACCCACCTGAGTGAGTTGGCACATCCCCCTCCTCCTCCTCCTCCTGCTGCCACATCTCCAACACCAGAGCCACAGCGTGGAAGGAAGTGTGGAAGGAAGACCAGAGAGTGATGACCCTGGGTTCAGTCTGGTCTGGCCAAAGATGCAGTCTCTTGTATGACCACAGCCTGGGGACACAGATGTCATCTGCTGCTTTCCAGATCTCTGGGACTTCTGGACCAGAGTGCACTCCCTTAGATATGGAATCCTCAGGCCACCAATTTTGCCTGGAAATAATTGATGTCTGCCCTGTTGGTCAAAGGCTTCACCAATTTCTGCTGTTTCTCCATCGTTGCCTCCCTCTTTGTTTGGTTGTTAGCCCTTACTAAAGGAATTTTTTGTTTCAATTATATTTGCCTACGTGTGTTTTCCTTCAAAAAGGACAGTTTGTTTGTGAGGAGGCAGGTACATTTTTGTCTTGCAGGACAATTTTTTGTTTCAATTATATTTGCCTACGTGTGTTTTCCTTCAAAAAGGACAGTTTGTTTGTGAGGAGGCAGGTACATTAATGTCTTGCAGGACAGCTTTATGGGGCAGATGGTAGACGCACCAACTAGAAATAAAACATTACTGGATCTACTGATTACCAACAATACAGACCTGATCACAGATGTGGAAATACGGTGCAATTTAGGTAACAGCGATCACAATTCAATTAGTTTCAGTATAAATCACACAAATAGGAAACATGAAGGGAACACAAAGACACTGAATTTCAAAAGAGCCAACTTCCCTAAACTATAAACCTTGCTAAAAGGCATAAATTGGGATAAAATATTAGGAACAAAGAATACGGAGGAGAGACGGGTTTGCTTTAAGAGCATATTAAATAAGGGCATTAGCCAATGTATCCCATTGGGTAATAAATTTAAAAGAGCGAACAAAAATCCTGGATGGCTTAACTCCAATGTAAAAATGCATATAAAAGCAAAGGAGAAGGCCTTCAAAAAATACAAGGTTGAGGGATCATCCTCAGCATTCACACTTTTTAAAGAATGCAATAAGAAATGTAAGGGTGCAATTAGGACGGCTAAGATAGAACATGAAAGACACATAGCGGAGGAGAGCAAAAAAATCCCAAGAAATTCTTTAAGTATGTAAACAGTAAAAAAGGGAGGACAGACCATATTGGCCCCATAAAGAATGAGGAAGGACATCTGGTTACAAAGGATGGGGAGATGGCAAAGGTATTGAATTTATTCTTCTCCTCAGTCTTCACGAGTGAATCGGGGGGCTTCAGTAACCAAAATTGCAGTGTTTATCCTCATGACACAACACAGGAAGCACCTCCATGGTTAACAGAGGATGGAATTAAAATTAGACTTGAGAAACTTAACATTAATAAATCACCGGGACCAGATGGCTTGCATCCGATAGTACTTAGGGAACTCAGTCAGGTGATTGCCAGACCGTTGTTCCTAATTTTTACAGACAGTCTATTGACTGGAATGGTACCAGCTGATTGGAGAAAAGCCAATGTAGCACCAATATTTAAAAAGGGCCCAAAAAACATCCCTGGGAATTACAGACCAGTTAGCCTAACATCAATCATCAATCAGTATGTAAACTCTTGGAGGGGATGATAAGGGACTTTAACCACTAGGCGCCCGCGCTATAGCCGAAAGACGGCTACAGCGCGGACTCCAATTGCCGGGAGGGCGTCCCTGCACGTCCTCCTGTTTACTTCCGCATTGCGCGCTCCCAATGACAGCGGCCGTTTACAGTGCGATCGCTCTACCAATGAGAGAGGATCTCATATATAAACATATGAGATCATCTCTCATCGCCGGCTTTCCCTCCTCACACAGAGACAGCGTGTGAGGAGGGAGAGCGAACCGCTGCGGCAGTAAGTGTAAAAAAAAATAAATAAAAGTGTCCCCACTGTTATCTGTCCTGCCATCTGCCCCTGCCAACTGTCCTGCCATCTGCCCCTGCCAACTGTCCTGCCATCTGCCCCTGCCAACTGTCCTGCCATCTGCCCCTGCCATCTGTCCCTGCCATCTGCCCCTGCCATCTGCCCCTGCCATCTGTCCTGCCATCTGTCCCTGCCATCTGTCCCTGCCATCTGTCCCTGCCATCTGACCCTGCCATCTGTCCCCAGTGCCATCTGTCCCCAGTGCCATGTATAAGTGCCATCTGTCATCAGTGCCACATAGTGCCATTTGTCATCAGTGCCACCTGTCAGTGTCACGTGCCATCTGTCATCAGTGTCACGTGTCATCAGTGCCACGTATCAGTGCCATCTGTCATCAGTGTCATCAGTGCCACATATTAGTGCCATCTGTCATCAGTGTCATCAGTGCCACGTATTAGTGCCATCTGTCATCAGTGCCACATATTAGTGCCATCTGTCAACAGTGCCATGTATTAGTGCCATCTTTCATCAGTGCCACGTGTCATCAGTGCCACATATTAGTGCCATCTGTCATCAGTGCCATTTGTCATCAGCGCCACATGTCATCAGTGCCACATATTAGTGCCATCTGTCATCAGTGTCACGTGTCATCAGTGCCACGTATTAGTGCCATCTGTCAGTGCCACGTATTAGTGCCATCTGTCATCAGTGTCACGTATTAGCGCCATCTGTCATCAGTGCCATGTATTAGTGCCATCTGTCATCAGTGCCACATCAGTGTCAGTGCCACGTATCAGTGCCATCTGTCATCAGTGCCACGTATCAGTGCCATTTGTCATCAGTGCCACGTCAGTGTCACATGTCATTGTCCTGGTGCTCCAGGGCCTTCAAAAGTGTAATAGGTAGTCAACAAGTCAGATGTGTAATTTATGCTCCTAGAACACGTGATGGCACTCCCTGCATGTTGGGCCTCTCTATGTGGCCAGGCTGTGAAAAAGTCTCACACATGTGGTATTGTAATACTCAGGAGGAGTAGCAGAATGTATTTTGGGGTGTCATTTGTGGTATACACATGCCATGTGAGAGAAATAACCTATTACAATGACAATTTTTTTGGGGGAAAAAAAAAAAATCTTCATTTTGCAAAGAATTGTGGGAAAAAATGACAACATCAAAAACCTCACCATGCATCTTACTAAATACCTTAGAATGTCTACTTTCAAAAAAGGGGTCATTTGGGGGGTATTTGTACTGTCCTGACTTGTTCGGGTCGCAAGAAATGAGATAGGCCACCAGTACTTCAGATGTGATCAATTTTTTTATGATTTGCACCATAACTTGTAGACTCTCTAACTTTCACAAAGACCAAATAATATCCACTAATTTGGGTTATTTTTACCAAAGATATGTAGCAGTATAAATTGTGGCCAAAATTTATGAAAAAAAATTACTAATTTGCAAAATTTTATCACAGAAACAAAGAAAAATGCGTTTTTTTTTCAAAAATTTTCTGTCTTTTTTCATTTATAGCGCAAAAAATAAAAAACCCAGAGGTGATCAAATACCACCAAAATAAAGCTCTATTTGTATGAAAAAAAGGACAAAAAATTCATTTGGGTACAGTATTACATGACTGAGTAATTGTCATTCAAAGTGTGAGAGCGCTGAAAGCTGAAAATTGGTCTGGTCACGAGGGGGGTTTGAGTGCCCAGTTGTCAAGTGGATATACAACATGGTGTATCTGGATTTTGCAAAAGCATTTGACACAGTTCCCCATAAACGTTTACTGTACAAAATTAGGTCCATTGGCATGGACCATAGGGTGAGTACATGGATTGAAAACTGGCTACAAGGGCGTGTTCAGAGGGTGGTGATAAATGGGGAATACTCAGAATGGTCAGGGGTGGGTAGTGGGGTTCCCCAGGGTTCTGTGCTGGGACCAATCCTATTTAATTTGTTTATAAACGACCTGGAGGATGGGATAAACAGTTCAATCTCTGTATTTGCAGACGATACTAAGCTAAGCAGGGCAATAACTTCTCCGCAGGATGTGGAAACCTTGCAAAAAGACCTGAACAAATTAATGGGGTGGGCGACTACATGGCAAATGAGGTTCAATGTAGAAAAATGTAAAATAATGCATTTGGGTGGCAAAAATATGAATGCAATCTATACACTGGGGGGAGAACCTAGGATGGAAAAGGACCTGGGGGTCCTAGTAGATGATAGGCTTAGCAATGGCATGCAATGCCAAGCTGCTGCTAATAAAGCAAACAGAATATTGGAATGCATTAAAAGGAGGATCAACTCCAGAGATAAAACGATAATTCTCCCGCTCTACAAGACTCTGGTCCGGCCGCACCTGGAGTATGCTGTCCAGTTTTGGGCACCAGTCCTCAGGAAGGATGTACTGGAAATGGAGCGAGTACAAAGAAGGGAAACAAAGCTAATAAAGGGTCTGCAGGATCTTAGTTATGAGGAAAGGTTGCGAGCGCTGAACTTATTCTCTCTGGAAAAGAGACGCTTGAGAGGGGATATGATTTCAATTTACAAATACTCTACTGGTGACCCCACAATAGGGATAAAACTTTTTCGCAGAAGAGAGTTTAATAAGACTTGGGGCCACTCATTACAATTAGAAGAAAAGAGGTTTAACCTTAAACTACGTAGAGGGTTCTTTACTGTAAGAGCGGCAAGGATGTGGAATTCCCTTCCACAGGCGGTGGTCTCAGCGGGGAGCATTGATAGCTTCAAGAAACTATTAGATAATCACCTGAATGACCGCAACATACAGGGATATGTAATGTAATACTGACACATAATCACACACATAGGTTGGACTTGATGGACGTGTGTCTTTTTTCAACCTACTAGGAGGCAGGTACATTTTAAATATACAATGTGAAATTAACAAGGGACACCAACACCAAGCAACCTCCTTGAGATTAAATAATACAAGATAATAATGGTGTTGTGGTAACTTGACACACAAAACACACACAAAAATATTCTGGAGTAAAACAAAAAAAACACAAAATAAAAACAGCCTTGAAAAAAATACAAACCCAAAAAAAAATAAAAACAGCCTTGAAAAAAATACAAAACAAAAATAAAACAACTAAATAGAAATTTGGTCAGATGTGACAAATCAAAATATATTGAGGGAATCGTGATAAATAATAAAGAAATAAGTTTGTGAGAAGTCTGAGTGAATATCAGCAGCAAAACTACTTAATTCTTCTCACATTATAAAGAAGAAGAGAGTGCGCTGTATTAAACAATTTAAAACATTGCAGCGTGACGAAAGTGCTGTATCCATTCAGAACGCTAATTTTACCAGACTGAGCTGTTCCGTCTCGGAATTTCTTCTGAACATGTGTGGCAATTTGTGCTTCGGAACTGGCCACACACGGTCGAAATTGACGCAATCGGATTTTGTTGTGGGAAAATTTTATAGCCTGCTCTCAAACTTTGTGTGTCGGAAAATCCGATGGAAAAAGTCCAATGGAGCCCACACACGGTCGGAATGCCTGACAGAGTAACTGTGAGGGCTTACAGTGTTGTGGCAACACCAACACCTAAGAACCTTAAAAAAGTCATGTGGCAGTGACGTAACATGTAGGAGGAACCTGTGAAGTCCCTAGCATTGTCAGTGTGTGAGATAGCAGCAGCGGTGAATGAAGCATCTTACCGATGTGCTCTGGTTTTTTGCAGCTGATCAATAAAAAGCGATCCCATCCAGAAGGTTATGTGAGTGGAACAACTCTAGCTGATAGATAGAATCTAATTAGTGGTTAATCTCTGCGCAATGGATGTTTAATTTCTTTTTTACATGCTCGGAATCTGAGTGGAGGAGCGATTTAAGAAGAAGTGAAAGAAGGAAAGTAACACATTTGTTTTCACTAAGGTTATATACTTTGTTTCAATATTATTACATTATATTTGACACTAAAGAGTCTGATTACATAATACTGATGTATTGTTCACATCTCACATGAAGGTTTTTTTAGAAAGAAGGAAGATTTCTTGCACTTTTTTTTGGCACATTTATATTTATTTATTTATTTATGGAAATTTCAAGCAGAACGGTTATATATTCAATCAGATATATGCTATATATTCAATATGAATAGTAGATATGTTGAAGAGCATATGCACATTTGAGTAAGGTTCATCACTAATGCAATTTTTTGAGATAATTATATGCATATTGGTGGGATTAGATTTATTTATTTATTTATTTATGTATTTATTTATTTATTTATTTATTTATATAGTTATTTATTTTCTCATTTTAAATTTATTTTGAAAGAATTTGCAATCTAAAGATTTTTTGGAGGTGTTTTATAAGTTTATTTTTACCTTTCACTATCTTAATGGACATATGAGGTTAATATAAGCGCAACTGACCACTTTTGTATTTATTGATTTATCACCTATTTAGTTGCAGCTATATTATTTGGTCATCTCATATAAACTATTCGGTTTTCTTATTAGTAACTTAGTAGTAACTTTTAACCACATCAGCGCTTGAGCCTTTTTATATACCGTCTGATCCCTGCCTACCCGGGAGCTGCGATGTGCACTGTCGGCCCGCCCTTTTCCCCCCCGCCCGCTATGGTGGGTGTGGGGTGCGGGGTTTGCCGCCACTGCACATCGACGTCACGCCACCCGTGGTGGGCGTGTGCGGTGCCTTCTGGCGCTGCTCCGCCTGCTGCGTTGCTGTTATCACGCTCGCGGGCTTTGATGGGAGGTCCCGGGCCGTCGCTGATCAATGGTCTGCTTCGGGCTGGAGTTCCTCCCACCCCCTGCCTTGCGTGCGTGACGTTGGCGGGCTTCCCCGTGGCGGCGCCTATATATGGGCGTCTTTGTTTGGTCTGAGGCGATGCGGCACTCAAGACACACTACGGTGGTGGTTGGTGTCCCTCTCTCTACACCACAACCTTCTCACGTCATACCAGGTATCATCCTTTCTTCACTTCATCACTTCACCCCTATTCATCTCTTCCTTGGTGTTTACACTTGCTAACTTTTTCACAACACTTGTTCAGTCCTGTACATCACCCCTCATTGCCGCTATTTGATATTTGAGCTCTGTTTCATTCTTCCAAAATGTGAGTCTGTTTTTTATTATTTTAATAAACTAGTGTTTTAAAACGTTTTTACGCTATGTGAGTTTTGTTTGCTCCTCGCATGGCATATGAAACTACACGTTTGGCTTATCACCGACCTATCTCTGGTCACCTCATCCTCACGGTCACTTCTTATCTTCCCCCTCACCCCCCTCCCTTTACTTTCCTCACGTTTTCTTTCCTTTCCCCTATTCTCATCTCTTCACCTTGGTTCACCTGCCACCTTTTTCCCTAGGGCGCCTCGTGGTCTTGCGTCTCCTCGGGGGGATGCCTGTGTTGGTCACCGCGGTGGGGGTGCCCGCTTCAGCTCCCGGTTGCAGTGTCTTCGGACGGCTTGCCAGTTCCGGCCTTTCACTATTTACCTATGCCTTTAGTGAGTACAGTTTATTTTCTAGGGGATTATCTGCCCCTCTATACCCACTCTAACTGCTAACCTATCCTTATATTTTTAAATTTCAGCAACATGACGTGTCCGCTCCTGATAAATGGTCGTGAACCACGAAAAGCGTCAAGCTACCAGTCCCTTCTATCCATTTTTAAGTATATACACGTCATTGTTTTTAACAGGATTTTGAGGCCAGAAATCAAGCAGACTTTACCTATTACTAATTTGGTTACCCACCCTGACACTGGTGGTCCTTTGTTTTTACTCAGCAATGATGTCTGTACCATTGTTATTATCCACTTTATCTGATGTAACTATTTATGTTAGTAACTACTATGCTGGTTTACGGTATCAGTGTTATTATGCATCTCACAATATTCTACCCAGTGTTAACTATACATTGTTGGATACCCATGTTTGGGTTTTACTTTCAATAAAGTGTATTGACCCACCGCTAATGTGTTGGTTTGCAAACCATTGGCTTCATTTAAAGTCCCAATCTCTTTTCCTGCACTTACTCGCTTCATGCCTGTGGTTTTTTTTTATAGCACAACAGGAAGTGAGATGAAATTTACCCCTAGGAAAGGAAATTCTCTCTTGTAAGAGTTAATATGGGAAAAATGTGTCTCCTCTTCACTGATGCTTTATCACCAATCCTTTTTTCACTAAAAAAACGAAATTTTCAATAAGCATTTGTCATTGGGACAGAAAGTGAGGTGAAATCTTCTGAAGAGGTGCACAGACAGCAAAACAAATATTACAGGGGTGAAAACCCTTCCCTATGTTTTCCAAAAAGCTTAAAAATAGATTTTATGGCTGGAGCTACACTTTAAAAATGTACCAGTTCAAAATTACAAACAGATTCTACTTAACAACAAAACTACAGTCCCTGTCTTGTTTGCACCGCCTGTATACTGCTGTTCAGAGTATATAGGGCCTGGGAGCCCCACGCCTTTCCTTTTTTAAATTTGGGTGCAGGGTTTCCCTTAATACCTATACAAGACCCAAAGGGCCTGGTAATGGACTGGGGGGGTACCCATGCCGTTTGTCTCACTGATTTTCATCCATATTGCCAGGACCCGACATTACATTAAAGCCGCAAGCAGTTTTAAATGACTTTTATCCTTTACAAATGTCATTTTGTGCAGGGACTGTTCTAAGCACGGGAAACATGCGCCTCTTTACAGGCATACTATAGACACACCCCAGGTGCGATATTTAAAGGAATATTTCACTTTTTTTTCACTTTAAGTATCATTAAAATCACTGCTCCCGAAAAAACGGCTGTTTTTAAAAGTTTTTTTTTCATTGATACATGTCCCCTGGGGCAGGACCCGGGTCCCCAAACCATTTTTAGGACAATAACTCACACATTAGCCTTTAAAATTAGCACTTTTGATTTTGAACATTCGAGTCTTTAATGGGGTTCTAAAGTTCCCGCAAACTTTCGGTCCAAACCGAACCGGGCGATGTTTGTCTCATCCCTAGTGGTGGATTATGCTACTCTGGAATAACAAAAAAGAGAATGGGACTTGGACTTTTTAGGCACAGTCAACAATAATTATATACAAAAATAGTTTTTTTTAATATGAACACATAAGAATACATTATCTCTAAAAATCCACATTGATGACACGATACAAAGTAATACTACCGCTACTGATAGAATCAATGATATCTACAAGGAAACAAAAGGATGAATGGGAATCATTCCATAGTATGTAAAGTTCAAGGGTGTGGTTCACAAACAGGTAGAGGGTATATTGTTGTTCAAGTAATAATTCGCTCTACATGTTGCGCGCTTAGCGCTTCCTCAGGAGCTTGTATATTGGCTATCAAAGAATGGAGAAAAAGGAAGATGTATAAATAAAACACATAGTATTACAAAACAGCAAAATAACAGTATCAGTATAAATAACAGTATCAAGTATATATAGTTGTGACAGACCTAGCCGGAAAAGAGGCTTTTGGAGGGGACTGAATGCCAGCCTCCTGCAAACCAATGTTCTATTATGTTTGTCTGCCTTGGATCACAGGATGTGTATTGCATTGGAGGGTTTGTGTTTGTCTGTCTTTGATCACAGGATGTGTATTGCATTGGAGGGTTTGTGTTTGTCTGCCTTGGATCACAGGATGTGTATTGCATTGGAGGGAGGGGGGATTCTTCCAACAGCTCTCCCTGCTAACACTGTGTACTGATGAGACGTTAAACACACCTGACCTGTGTGTCCATTGTCATTGGACAGTTTAACCTGCCCTCTTTTCCAAGGGTGGGGGGAAAGAGTCTCTGAGTTATTTTATCTGTTGTGACCATGTGTTATAATAAATGAGTTGATTCCTGCTTGGCCCTGAAGACAGAGCATCTTGTCTCGTTTTTGGGGTGGATTATTTGTATGGGTTTCTTGTTCGGCTGATTGAAGTGTTCGGTAGCTGCCTTTGTGTTTGGATATGGAATGTCCTAAACGACTTTAACCCCTTTCATACTCGGGGTGTCGTTACACTGGTGGCTAGCAGCGGGATCATTCCCACAGCCCAGAAGGACAGCTAGAAGAGGACACAGGACAATGGAAGCACAGTATGGACGGCTAAAGCTCTCTACCCTCAAGGACTTACTGGAGAACCAGGGCCGACCGACCAACAACCGTAAGAAGAGGGACATTATCGCAGAACTAGTCAAAATGGATAGAGCTGAAAGACCCAACATAATCGAAAGGCCCAGCGTAACAGACAGGACACCCGAAGAGGCAAGTTTTGATCGGGCTGTTAACATCAGACTGGCACATTATGGCCCTAACCCTACAGCGGAGATCATAGACCGAGTTATAGCGGCTGTTGATGCAAATTGGCTACAGCAAAGAGGTGCTGCAGCAGCGGGAGTCACAACAGCACCAACTGAAAGGAGAAAGGTACATTTTGCTGCTTTTAAAAACTTCATTGAAGCAGAAGGGGAGATTGATGGGTACCTTGCAGATTTTGAACGGCAATGTGCCCTACACCGGGTGCCCCCAGAGGAATGGGTTACTATTCTGTCTGGGAAATTGTCCGGCCAGGCCAGTGAAGCATTTAGGGCCATCCCAGAAGAGGATATTATGAACTATGGGCTGGTAAAAGAAGCACTTTTGGCCAGGTATGCCGTCACACCGGAGGCGGTTCCGAGAGACGAGCAAGCGGACTGGAGACTCATATACCGAGTGGGCATGCCGCCTACACCGCACGGCATCCCACTGGGTCGCTGGATGCCAAGCAGTATCCGGGGAAGAGGTGCTGCAACTGTTCCTGCTGGAGCACTTCTTTGACAAGCTGTCCCCGGAAGTCAGAGAGTGGGTCCGGGACCGAAAACCTTTCACCTTGCCTGAAGCAGCTCGCCTGGCGGACGAATACACAGACGCCCGTAAACTGGATAACCTTGTGGTCAAGACAACAGCTCGGGTTCTTTATCGATCAGTGGCACCCCCTCCAGCTGGTGCCTACAAACCACAGTTGTACCGCCCTACAGCACCACCTCCAGTGGCCACTTATTTTCGGCAGCCCAGGTTCAACTCCCAGGAATACTCACAACCCCTCAGGTGTTTTGGGTGTAAACAGCTAGGGCACAAAAAGACAGACTGTCCGTTGAAACCAGCCAGGCAGTCCCACTCGTGGAGGAAGCCAGCAAGGGGGAATCCCCGCCATCCATGCCTGCGGCTCACTGCATTGAGGAGGAAGAACGTTGGGGTGTCCTGCACGAGGCTGATCTAGTACAAGCAGCTAACCAGGACAACCGGCAGCAACACAGGCAGACCGTCCGGGTTAATGGAAAGGTAGCCAATGGGCTACGTGATACTGGCACCACCATGACCCTACTACGGAAGAACCTCATCCCAGAGAGCCAACACACCGGGGACACTGTAGTCGTAAGGGTAGCGGGAGGCACCATTTTCCGGCTACCCGTTGCCCGTGTTCACCTGGATTGGGGGGTTGGTTCGGGACACGTGAATGTGGGGGTGATGAAGGATTTGCCAGCGGATGTACTACTGGGGAATGATGTGGCCCCCCTCATTTCTGCTTACGCCCCGATAGGCCCCGCTGAAGCCAACCCAGTGACTATCTGTGCCCAGATCCCCAACAGCATGATGGCGTGAGCCCAGTCACCCTGTCTTCTCTCCAGCGGCTGAAAAGACTACAGGGAGAAGGGCCAGTCCAGGCCTCTCCCCAGCGGCGGGCGTGTTCTCCGAGAGAGGCAGAGGTTGGCTCGGTAAGTAATGATCTATTTGGAACAATTTGTTTGGAGTATGGTGTGGATACCAGCATTAGAGGACTGGAACTACTGACTAACTTCAGAGTCAACCCGTCTGGGGTCTCCTCCTGTGTTAGTCTCCTGCCGAAAGGGGAGAAATGTGACAGATCTAGCCGGAAAAGAGTCTTTTGGAGGGGACTGAATGCCAGCCTCCTGCAAACCAATGTTCTATTATGTTTGTCTGCCTTGGATCACAGGATGTGTATTGCATTGGAGGGTTTGTGTTTGTCTGTCTTTGATCACAGGATGTGTATTGCATTGGAGGGTTTGTGTTTGTCTGCCTTGGATCACAGGATGTGTATTGCATTGGAGGGAGGGGGGATTCTTCCAACAGCTCTCCCTGCTAACACTGTGTACTGATGAGACGTTAAACACACCTGACCTGTGTGTCCATTGTCATTGGACAGTATAACCCGCCCTCTTTTCCAAGGGTGGGGGGGAAAGCGTCTCTGAGTTATTTTATCTGTTGTGACCATGTGTTATAATAAATGAGTTGATTCCTGCTTGGCCCTGAAGACAGAGCATCTTGTCTCATTTTTGGGGTGGATTATTTGTATGGGTTCCTTGTTCGGCTGATTGAAGTGTTCGGTAGCTGCCTTTGTGTTTGGGTATGGAATGTCCTAAACGACTTTAACCTCTTTCATACTCGGGGTGTCGTTACAATAGTCATCTGTTGTATCTGTGCCCCAGGTGGCCCATACCCAAACGTCTAAAGCGCAGACAGAGGAAAGAGACAAACCAAGAATGCTATGGGGGAGTGCATAATATATATATGTCCTAAGGGCCTAAGCCCAAAAAGCCTAAATCCAGATAAAATGTGTAATATATCCGAGGGCATACAAGACAGGCAAGTATCTATAAATGGATTAAAAGCAACATGATAAAGCACATAATGGATGTATGTGAAGGGCCACAAGGTAGGTTATTAAGGTACCTATGATATTGGCACAGAGGAAAAAATAGCAGCAATGGGAATTGCCTAAAAAATAAAATAAAAATAGCATGTCATAAAAAATCAATCAAATGGCTCTCTTACAGAGATCTTTACTGAATTAATATACTGATGTCTGTATAAATAGAACTAATGAGGATATAACTCACCAGATAAGTTAAGTGTAGCACAGATAGGTGCTTGAAGCAAAGAATGGGCCAAAAATAAATGTAGTAGTGAGGTATAACACTTGGGATTGCAGTAATTGCCAAGTAAGGTAATAAGTTGAATCTCTTAGTACGGCCCCATATGATATTTATTTGCACAGAAAAACTATGCCACGCATTGGTAATTTCTCAGAAGATTTGCTAAATAGTAGAACCTATAACAGATATAAACCATAAATAGAGAGATCACTTAATCAACAGAGAGCCAGTAACAAATCCCCCAGAAAGAGCCTATTGTACATACCTCATGTGGCTAAAACCCCACACCAAACACAGCCTCCGTAAGGCTAATAACCGTGGTATATGATAGCTGGATAAGGCACCAAACCAGCGTGCCTTTATATGCACGTCCCATCCGTAATCAACAGGCGGAATCCCTGGCGTGACATCATCTGGACTGGACGCTAGTCGTCACTGCACATGTACTAACCACTAAGCCGCAATGTTCAGTGAGATGGAAACAACAACGCTCGGCGAGGGGAAAGGAGAGCACTGGAAGTGACGTAACCGAACACCAGGAGGAGGGGAACCTCCAGCTGGTCCTCCCTGCTTCAAGCCCCACACACTAAGTGCATGGACATGACGCTGGGCAGCCGCATAGCACTGGAAAAAGTCCCCACACTGCCAGCCCAACGCAGGGGGAGAGGCAACACTGGGGAACAGACAAACAGCTTACAATTGCCAAAGTAAATGTCAAAATATACCACAGAAATTATTAGAAAAAGATGATGTAACATCAAAAAACATTTTGATATCCAACATTTAAAAAATACCCATAAGCGCTAATATATAGTCCTATGGGTATAATCAGAGTATTATTAATAAGGCGTCAATAAAAAATGTAAAGGTATGTAATTTAGAAAGGAACAATTGTCAATTTGTTCCTCAATCAAAGGGAAGGGGAAATTGGGACGGGTATGAGAATATGATAAATGAAAACAAAAATTAGAATAAAAACAGAAAGTCAAAGTGCAATAAAGCCTAAATGGGTGTGTGTATATATATATACCGTATATATATATACATATATATATATATATATATATATATATATATATACGTGATTAGTATTGAGGTAGTTATAATTACAGAAAAGGTTTATATGTTTGGGCCTCATTTAAACCAGGGGCATGGATGGCATTAAGGCGTTCAATCCAAACCGTCTCCTTACGGAGAATTTGTTTGTCCCAGTCACCACCTCGTGGGTCTTTTGGGAATAAATGAGACTACAAAAACATCAAATTTGTGATACAAGTCCAGGTGTCTACTGACAGCAGTGACCATTTTGCCATTTGTCAAATAATAAATGTGGTCCTTAATTCTAGATTGAAAATATCTATCTGTTTTTTCAATGTAAAAAGCCTTACATTGGCATGACATCAAATAGACAACACCCTGCGTATCACAATTAGCATGAAAAGCAGGAACAAATGGCTCACCATTTGGGAGCATAAATCTAGCACCTGGAGTAATCCAGGGGCAGAAAGCACATTTTCCATATCTAGTGATCCCATTCGGGGGGCGTCTAGATTGTGAAACACCAGAATAATGGCTAGAAGTCAGCTTATTTCGTAGAGATCTTGACCTTCTGAAGACTATTTTGGGGCGTGGACTAACATATTTGGTAAGAATAGGATCCATTTGCAGAAGTGGCCAATGATTGGCTAAAATATTACGAAATTCTTGATGATGTTGGGAATATCTGGTGATGTATTTAACAGTTTGTTTGTTGTTAACTGTCTTTGTTTTGAAAAGTAATGAGTTTCGTGATTGACGCAGTGCTTTATTGAAAGCACTGCGCAATAACGATTTACCTTAACCTCTTGCCTTTAAGCGATCACAAAGTGAATCCACTTGTATTTTACATACCTCATGGTGTGTACAATTTCGTCATAACCTTAGATACTGGGTATAGGGGATGCTGCGGATAAGTGCCACAGGGTGGGCACTCTCAGCATGTAGTAAAGTATTATCTGCTGTTTCCTTTCTGAAAAGTGTAGAAGCAAGACAATTATTATCGTCTTTAAAGATTGTTAGATCCAAAAATGTAATTTTTTGTAAATTGCTGGCAACTGTAAATTTTAAATTAAACTGATTCTGATTCAGGTTGGCAATGAAAGTATTAAGAAGGGCAGCAGTGCCTGTCCAAATGATGAATATGTCATCAATATAGCGCAACCAGCATAACCCATGGTTGGTGTATATTGATAAGGATTCATCAGAAAAAATGGTGCGTTCCCACCCCCCCAGGTACAGGTTCGCGTAGGCCGGTGCACAACATGTGCCCAGGGCCATGCCCTGTACCTAGAGGAGGTGGGATTCCTTGAATCTAAAGCAGTTACGAGTCAGTATGAAACACAATAATTCCAAAATAAATTCACAGTAGTCCCAGCGGTGCAGGTTCTGTTCGCCTAGGAAAGTATGAACTGTCCCGATACCCTGCTTGTGAGGGATGCTAGAGTACAAGGCCTCGACATCCAGTGTCACGAGCAGGGCATCGGGAGGGACAACCATACCCTCGATAGTCTTCAGAAGGTCAAGTGTGTCTCTGATGTAAGACGGTAGTCCCAAAACATGGGGCATAAGAACGGAGTCAAGCAGGCGGCTAGCATTCTCAGTAAGTTAGCCAATGCCTGAGACTATGGGTCTACCGGGAGGGGATGTTGGGTGTTTATGGATTATAGGTAGAGCAAAGAATGTTGCTTCCCTGGGATTATGTATGTTCAGATAATTATAAAGATCTTGATGAATAAGGCCTCTTTGGTGAGCAGAGCTAATTATAGATAGGAGTTGGCAGTTTAGGTGGCATTAATACACACATACCAATCTTTATTACATAATATGTTCATGACCATGTGTTCATATTTCTTTTTTGTCATTAGAACAATATTTCCTCCTTTATCTGCCTTAATTTCAAGATCAGGGTGGTTCTGCAGTCACAGAATCACCTGTGATTGTGAAGAAGTAATATTATTGAACGCATTACCTTTTAGGAACAACGTCCATAAATTTGATATAATTGACTGTGCCCATCAAGAAGGCCCAGATATTAGGATTTGTCATAGGATCAGGAAACTGTTGAGATTTAGGTTTAACTAGCAATGAAGCTACAGGAAGAGGTAAATGATAATCTAAAGTGTATATAGGCAATAATGAATCAATTAAATTAGATAAATATATAAATACACAAATTATGAATCAGTTTTGGGACGGATAATCTAAATAATAAGTTTTTTTGGGACGGATAATCTAAAGTGGTCTGGCTCATATCAACAGTAGAGTTGTTTTCGTCTAACAACAACATCAAATCCCGAAGAGCTCGAAAGTCCTCCATAGTTGTCATGAACAGGTGTGACCAGAACCGTGTGATCTGCGACAGAGGACACCCAAACGTATATACGTGAAAATATAATAATTTATTAAAGGAAGTGAGTAATATAGTACAACCAACTCCAATATGACACAGTGCAATAACCAACCACAGACAGAGACCCACAAATAACAACAGACAGATAAGTGCAATAAATGGGAAATACCAGGATCATAAACAATAGCCAGGCCAGGGTCATACAGCAGATGGACAGGGGATGTTCCAGAGACATAAACGTAAGCCAGGCCAAGGTCATACACAGGGAGGTCAGCAGATGGGGTATAGAACACAGGACAGGGAGAGGATGGATGGGTCAGACTGCAGGCAGTGATGCAAGGTAACAGGTGGGACAGGATAGGGACCGGGACAGGGAGACAGGTTCAGGTTGAGGGGACAGGATCAGATCGCTAGCAGTTCAGGAGGCAATGAAGAAACCAAGGCAAACATGTGAAAGCTTGCCGGGTATTTATAGGCCTGTGATTGGCCACAAGTGACACCTGATTGTAGGAGGTACTGTCTGCTCCACACTGCCAGGATCCATCCGCTGGTGGACGCCAGTACTGCGGCCCAAAGATGATATAATATTAACAGGGAAAAGCTCTCCTGACAGTTCCAAACTGCCAGGAGACACCTGCTGGTGGACCTCAGTACTGCATGCCAAATAACAGGTATTACCAGCGGATAGAACATTTCCTGACAGTACCCCCCCTCAAAGGAGGGGCCTCCGGACGATCCAATTGGTTGTAATTGTCCATAGTCTATGGCATCAAGCAGAACAACAGATGGGGGCACATCAGGCTGGGCAACAGGCACTTCAGACTGGGCAGCAGACACGTGCGCTGGCACATCAGGCAGAACAACAGGTGGTGGCACAACAGGCAGAACAACAGGTGGTGGCACATCAGGCTGGGCAGCGGACGGTGGCACATCAGGCTGGGCAGCGGACGGTGGCACATTAGGCTGGGCAGCGGACGGTGGCACATTAGGCTGGGCAGCGGATGGTGGCACATTAGGCTGGGCAGCAGATGGTGGCAAATCAGGCTGGGCAGCAGACGGTGGCACATCAGGCTGGGCAGCAGACGGTGGCACATCAGGCTGGGCAGCAGACGGTGGCACATCAGGCTTGGCAGAAGGTGGCACGTCAGGCTTGGCAGAAGGTGGGATGTCAGGCTTGGCAGAAGGTGGCACATCAGGCTGGGCAGTGGACAGGAACACTCCAGGCTGGGCAGCGGGCACTTCAAGCTGGGCAGCAGGCATGGGCACTTCAAGCTGGGCAGCAGGCATGGGCACTTCAAGCTGGGCAGCAGGCATGGGCACTTCAAGCTGGGCAGCAGGCATGGGCACTTTAGGCTGGGCAGCAGGCATGGGCACTTTAGGCTGGGCAGCAGGCTCATCAGGCTGGGCAGTGGGCTCATCAAGCTGGGCAGCGGGCTCATCAAGCTGGAGAGCAGGCACTGGTACTTCCGGCTGGAACACTGGCACCTCAGGCTGGAGGGCTGGCACCGAGACATCAGGCTGGAGGGCTGGCACCGAGACATCAGGCTGGAGGGCTGGCACCGAGACATCAGGCTCGAGGGCTCTCACCGAGACATCAGGCTCGAGGGCTCTCACCGAGACATCAGGCTGGAGGGCTGGCACCGAGACATCAGGCTGGAGGGCTGGCACCGAGACATCAGGCTGGAGGGCTGGCACGAGACATCAAGCTGGAAGGCAGGCACCGAGACGTCAAACTGGAAGGCAGGCACCGAGATGTCAAACTGGAAGGCAGGCACCAAGACATCAGGCTGGAAGGCAGGCACCGAGACATCAGGCTGGAAGGCAGGCACTGAGACGTCAGGCTGGAAGGCAGGCACCGAGACGTCAGGCTGGAAGGCAGGCACCGAGACGTCAGGCTGGAAGGCAGGCACCGAGACGTCAGGCTGGAAGGCAGGCACCGAGACGTCAGGCTGGAAGGCAGGCACCGAGACGTCAGGCTGGAAGGCAGGCACAGAGACGTCAGGCTGGAAGGCAGGCACAGAGACGTCAGGCTGGAAGGCAGGCACAGAGACGTCAGGCTGGAAGGCAGGCACAGAGACATCAGGCTGGAAGGCAGGCACAGAGACATCAGGCTGGAAGGCAGGCACCGGGATGTCAGACTGGGTTGGATTAGCTGGTGCGGAGGCAGGTTGGGTTACTGGCAGCGAGACATCAGGCTGGAGGGCTGGCACCGAGACATCAGGCTGGAGGGCTGGCACCGAGACATCAGGCTGGAGGGCTGGCACCGAAACATCAAGCTGGAAGGCAGGCACCGAGATGTCAAACTGGAAGGCAGGCACCAAGACATCAGGCTGGAAGGCAGGCACCGAGACGTCAGGCTGGAAGGCAGGCACCGAGACGTCAGGCTGGAAGGCAGGCACCGAGACGTCAGGCTGGAAGGCAGGCACCGAGACGTCAGGCTGGAAGGCAGGCACCGAGACGTCAGGCTGGAAGGCAGGCACCGAGACGTCAGGCTGGAAGGCAGGCACCGAGACGTCAGGCTGGAAGGCAGGCACAGAGACGTCAGGCTGGAAGGCAGGCACAGAGACGTCAGGCTGGAAGGCAGGCACAGAGACGTCAGGCTGGAAGGCAGGCACAGAGACGTCAGGCTGGAAGGCAGGCACAGAGACGTCAGGCTGGAAGGCAGGCACAGAGACATCAGGCTGGAAGGCAGGCACAGAGACATCAGGCTGGAAGGCAGGCACCGGGATGTCAGACTGGGTTGGATTAGCTGGTGCGGAGGCAGGTTGGGTTACTGGCAGCGAGACATCAGGCTGGAGGGCTGGCACCGAGACATCAGGCTGGAGGGCTGGCACCGAGACATCAAGCTGGAAGGCAGGCACCGAGATGTCAAACTGGAAGGCAGGCACCAAGACATCAGGCTGGAAGGCAGGCACCAAGACATCAGGCTGGAAGGCAGGCACCGAGACGTCAGGCTGGAAGGCAGGCACCGAGACGTCAGGCTGGAAGGCAGGCACCGAGACGTCAGGCTGGAAGGCAGGCACCGAGACGTCAGGCTGGAAGGCAGGCACCGAGACGTCAGGCTGGAAGGCAGGCACCGAGACGTCAGGCTGGAAGGCAGGCACCGAGACGTCAGGCTGGAAGGCAGGCACAGAGACGTCAGGCTGGAAGGCAGGCACAGAGACGTCAGGCTGGAAGGCAGGCACAGAGACGTCAGGCTGGAAGGCAGGCACAGAGACATCAGGCTGGAAGGCAGGCACAGAGACATCAGGCTGGAAGACAGGCACCGGGATGTCAGACTGGGTTGGATTAGCTGGTGCGGAGGCAGGTTGGGTTACTGGCAGGATCGTCTTGGTTGGAAAAAACTTTCGTTTTTTCTTTGGCTTAGCCACTGAAGCTCTGTAGGTGAGGGGTGCAGCAGACTGGAAAGGAGGATTGGAATATGGGAGAGAAGAGGTAACAGTAGCTGGAGGAAGTTCCTGTGGGTTTGTGGACAGCTGAGAAGAGGCAGGTGGGTTGAATGCAGGATAGGTGCAGCGGGTAGGGACAGGGTATTGATATTTGGTGGGAAGCAGGGTATATTGGGCTGAAACGGAGGTTGCCATGGGTGAAGGGGAAAAAGACTCCTGGGCAAGCAGGTGTCTAATAGCAGGTCTGGGTTGTGAAGAGCTGACCAAAGCTGGAAATAATAAGTCTGACCATGCCTGTAGTACAGGTTGAACAAACGTGGGTTCACATACTGCCTGTCTAACCAGGGACTGCACCAAATCTATACAATCCACTAGCACCTGTTTAGGACAAGCTGAATAATGCTCCAGAAAGTATACAGCATCATCCTCCAACAGCCACACCAGAGACTCCACCTGATCACTACTGAAGGGGGGAGAAAAATCATCACTTCCTTTAGGACTGCTAGAGAAGGCTAGCTCAGCACACACCTGTATCAGGGGCTGAACATTCTCAAACAGTAATCTACCCTGATCAACCAGAGAATGGGCCAGATGGATACACTCCAGGAACTGATCGCTGGCCCACTCTTTCAATACCAGACGACAGCAAACTGTTTCTGATTGCATTTTAATAGCACTACAATGGTTCCTCTGCGCAGTCACTTCTGGTCAGAGATGGCCTTGGTTTACTGTCATGAACAGGTGTGACCAGAACCGTGTGATCTGCGACAGAGGACACCCAAACGTATATACGTGAAAATATAATAATTTATTAAAGAAAGTGAGTAATATAGTACAACCAACTCCAATATGACACAGTGCAATAACCAACCACAGACAGAGACCCACAAATAACAACAGACAGATAAGTGCAATAAATGGGAAATACCAGGATCATAAACAATAGCCAGGCCAGGGTCATACACAGCAGATCAGCAGATGGACAGGGGATGTTCCAGAGACATAAACGTAAGCCAGGCCAAGGTCATACACAGGGAGGTCAGCAGATGGGGTATAGAACACAGGACAGGGAGAGGATAGATGGGTCAGACTGCAGGCAGGGATGCAAGGTACAGGTGGAACAGGATAGGGACCAGGACAGGGAGACAGGTTCAGGTTCAGGATCAGGGCACAGGATCAGGGCACAGGATCAGGGCACAGGATCAGGGCACAGGATCAGGGCACAGGATCAGGGCACAGGATCAGGGCGCTAGCAGGTCAGGAGGCAGTGAAGAAACCAAGGCAAACATGTGAATGCTTGCCGGGTATTTATAGGCCTGTGATTGGCCTCAAGTGACACCTGATTGTAGGAGGTACTGTCTGCTCCACAATGCCAGGATCCATCCGCTGGTGGATGCCAGTACTGCGGCCCAAACATGATATAATATTAACAGGGAAAAGCTCTCCTGACAGTTCCAAACTGCCAGGAGACACCTGCTGGTGGACCTCAGTACTGCATGCCAAATAACAGGTATTACCAGCGGATGGAACATTTCCTGACAATAGTATAATAATAATAGTATAATAGTATAACCTGTTCTGATATATGTTTAACCTGTAAGGAACAGAGACGATCCCCATCAAATAGAAATTTGTATGTAAGATTCATACCTATCTTTTTTGGTTGATGGACAAAAACTTATTATGCTACTCGTTACCCGGAGGCAGTTTCTCTGACAAACATCCATGCAGAGACAGTAGTTCAAATCTTTGCCAGGGTGGGTTTACCTCAGGAGATTATCTCAGACCAAGTGACTCAGTTTACTGCAGACCTAACCCAGCAGTTGTGGAAGCTCTGTGGAATTAAGCCTATACACAGCTCTCCCTACCACCCCCAGACTAATGGACTATGTGAGCGGGTCAATGGAACACTAAAGCACTTGCTGCAGACGTTCACAAGATTGGGAGAAATTTCTGCCGCACCTCCTGTTCGCTTACAGGGAAGTGCCGCAGGAATCTACGGGATTTGAGTTATTGTATGGGAGATGAGTGAGGGGGCCACTAGATCCACTTAGAGCCCATTGGGAAGGAGGTGTAGGGGCTGAAGAGACCTCTGTGGTAGGGAACATACTAGTGCTCACGGACCGGCTGAAAGAACTCACGGACACCGTACGGGAAAACCTTCAGACCGCACAAGGGCGGCAGAAGCGGTGGTATCGTACTGGCCGGAATCGCACCTTGGCTGTAGGGCAGAAAGTTCTTGCCCTCAAGCTTACCAAGTCGGACAAATTACAGGCCTCTTGGCAGGGACCCTACAAGGTAGCGCAGCAAATATGTGATACTACCTACCTGGTAGCTAAGTGCTCAGATGAAACAGTCCGGCGAACCTTTCATGTGAACATGCTCAAAGCCTACCAAGAGAGGCCTAAGGAGAAAGCTGCCATATGTGCTCCAGCCGGGGAAGATCCCAAGAACCTTCCCCTGCCAGAGCTACCTGTGAGAGATTGGGACAGAGCAGGTGTAGAGACAGTGAGGTTAGACGGGCAGCTAGGGCAGGAGCAGCAGGACCAGGCCAGGCTGGTCCTTAGGTAGCATCAGGAAATGTTTTCCACCAAGCCTGGATACACTACTATGACAGTGCACCGAGTGGAAACCCCGGGACAGCCACCTATACAACAGGTGGCTTATCGGGTACCTGAGTTAGTGAGAGAGGGTATGAGGCAGGAGAAAAAGGACATGCTCGATTCAGGAGTCATTGACCCCTCCAACATCCCCTGGGCATCCCCAGTAGTGTTAATGCCAAAGCGGGATGGTACTACCTGCTTTTGCGTAGATTACCGCTGACTAAACAACTGCACAACGACTGATGCGTACCCCATGACCCGGGTCTATGAACTGTTAGACTGCATCGCCCAAGGTAATTTCCTAACTACACTTGACCTAAGTAAAGGGTACTGGCAGATTCCTCTGGACCCGGAATCTGTTTTGAAGTCAGCATTCATCACCCCCTTTTGGCTTGTACCAGTCTAAGGTCATGCCATTTGGAATGAAAAATGCTCTGGCGATGTTCCAGAGGATTGTAGATCAACTCCTCGATGGGCTTCAGGATTATGCCTGTGCATACCTGGATGACATTGCGATCTACAGCGATATCTGGGAGGAACATCTACTCCACCTGGATACTGTGTTAGACTGCATCAGGACTACGGGACTAACATTAAAGCCAGAGAAATGTAGCATAGGGATGTCCGAGGTTCAGTACTTCAGGCATCGGGTAGGCCGTGGGCAACAGCGTCCTGATCCAGCTAAAGCAGAGGCCGTTGCCAACTGGCCCACCCCAGGTCCTTGCATTCCTAGGCACTGCAGGATACTATAGTAGGTTTGTTCCTGACTTTAGCATGACAGCTAAACCTCTGACTGACTTGACCATAAAGAATCCTCCCCGCCAGGTCCTGTGGTCCCCAGAGTGTGAAAATGCTTTCCAGCGCCTGAAAAATGCTTTGGTTTCTGCCCCAGTTTTGGCTGCTCCTGAGCCAAACAAAAGTTTTTGTGTACATACAGATACTTCCACCTTCGGTTTGGGAGCAGTGCTAAGACAAGTGGGAGCCGATGGCAGTGAGCACCCTGTTGTCTACATCAATCACAAGCTACTACCCCAGGAGGTGGGGTATGCAGCCATAGAAAAATAATGTTTGGTGCTGGTGTGGGCCTTGAAAAAACTTCAGCTGTATCTCTATGGGGGGTATTGTCACGGACTTTGGGCTGCAGGAGAACCATGGCCTGGAGAACTCTGTGTTATAATGTGTTCTTAAGTTATCCAGACCAGGTCACTAATTGCTTGTGGCTTCTTATGCAAGTTAGTCCGGGGAGCCGGACTGTCTAAGGAGGTCATTGTTATGATAATAGGACTAGCTGTACTGTGTAAGGTGAACTTTGTCTATGATAATGGGAGTAGCCCTTATCTGATAGTTTGCTGTATAAATTCAGTGTGTTTCTAAGAATAAAAAAGTTCATTTTCTGGTGTAACCCAGACTGGTGTTGTCTGATCCTTGGGGTTTCTATAGCCAGATCCATTGGTCTCGTATTTCAGAACTTGGGAAGCAGCTTCTTGGTGGAAATACCCAACAGGGTGTCCGGAGTCTGTCACATACTCCCAATAGGAAATCCCATCTAAAGGGCTGCAGACCCTGCCACTTTCCTCATTAGAGTCCTACAGGTGCAGCAGCTGGTTAATAATTATGAAACCACTCCCATTAAACTCATTCAGCACATGGGCTGATTATTGCTGGTCTGCAGGCACCTGCAGATGCTAAAAGAACACAGGAGCACTTCAGATCTAGATCTAATTTTCGGACTAGAGCCTCTTTGAACATAACCGCAAGGTGAAATGTCTTGCCAGCCGCAATAATGATGCATCCATTATCGGACGAGACTGCAGCAGGTTGACCGTTAGCTTTTTCAGGGGGTACAGTTTTGACAACCTGTTTTTACAGGCCTTTTTCTTTGACCCCTTCCATTCTTCCTGGATTGACTCCTCCAGTTGTTTCCTGATAAAGCTTTCCAATTTGGACACCACCTACTGGCTAGGAAGTGCTAGGCAATTCAGCTGCCGACTGAGGAGTACAGGCTTCAAACTCCTTGGCTGATTCTTTAATCAAGGCCGCTACTTTACAGACATCTCCTTCTTTGTTAGTTGTGGCTTCTTTGTCAGGAAATGACTTTCCACCACAAAGGCAGCAACCATTAGAGCTGGTAACCTGTGGTGTTTGTAGATTATTGGCAAAAAGAAATAAAAAAAAAAAATTAAGCTTCATACACTAATATTTATAGGCATCATCCCGGTACCTTTGTTTAGAGCCGGCGATTGGCTATCCGTGTATAACAACCGATGCGGCTAAAAGCCAGAGCAGCGGGAGGGGACGTCCCCCCTCCTGCCGCCTCCCACCACCTCCCGGTCGATCCGGAGGCTCGGTGACCAATCCGATGCCTCTGGCAGCTGGGGGCGGGCTGGAACGAAGCTGTGGGCGGCTTTGTTCCAGCCTTCAAATTGTAAACGCGGAAGCGACGTCATGACGTCACTTCCCGTTTATTCGGCTGCCAATGGCGCCGGTTTTTAAAAAGTACACAGTATTCAGAATCGCCGTTTTCAGCGATCTGAATGCTTTGAAGTGTAAAGGAGGGATGGGGGGTCTTTTAGACCCCCGATCTCTCCATAAAGAGTATCTGTCACCACCTATTACTGTCAAAAGGGATGTTTACATTCCTTGTGACAGCAATAAAAGTCATCAAAACTTTCCTTTCCATTGGCTAGGTGACTCTAGTTTAAAGCCCAAAATCCAGGCTCCACATCTCCCAAATTTGATCTTTTCTAATGTAAGTACTTGCATTTATCTTGGTATCAGACTTTTGAAGTTCCTGTACAGAGCTCAGACTGGAAAATCAGCAAAAGGAGACAGTTGTGCTGCAGTGCACAGAAAAAAAAAACACTGGAAACTGGTGCTTAGCAGTGGTTAACAGCATTTAGGAGCTCCTAGGAGCTGTCAGCTTTTTTTTCTGCTGGCAAATCGCTCCCAAAAATGCAAAGAAACGCCTAAAATAGTGTGCTTGGACACATAAGAGAACATTATTCTAGGGGCAGAAAAAAAATGCTTAGTAGCTGCTAGGAGTTTAAAAATAATCTAGAAAGTATGGAGCCTTAAACTACTTTCACACTTAGACAGTTTTTTAGGCGTTTTAGCGTTAAAAATAGCGCCTGTAAAGCTCCTGAAAACTGCTTCCCATGCCGTCTGTGATGGAATTATTGGATATCATATTTATATCAATGAGATTCAAGTGGACCATTGCAAGGACTCCAATTTAAACTGCCTTGCCCCATAGGATGTGTATATGTATATATAGGTGTATGTGTATATATATATGTATATATATATCTACGTGTATATGTGGGTATCTATGTGTGGGTATATATATATTTCATATATGGGAATGTTTCTTAATATCATGATAGAACAAAGCTCACCTTAAGAAATATATTTACCTTGGTGTGAACCCGAGAAGCCCTAGAGGTGTTGATTAGATCAAAGGTTATTGGCAGACCTTAAGGCATTCATTCTTCAGGGGGCCATTAACATGCTTCCAATACACTGATGGGAATCAGGGAAGGTCCTCTAGGTGGTAATCAACTCACCAGGGGCCATTAACATACTACGGTCGGGACTGTTTGGGCTGGGAGATCAAAGGAGATTGTTCATTAATTCATAGACTGGTTGGCACCGAGGGGGTCGCACTGTAACAGCAATGTCCGAGCATGAATTTTGAGACATCTCTTTCATTTGTGGCATCTTCTGATTGGTGGAGAATGCATATAAAAGGAAGTGGATTAAATGGTTACAAGCAGTCCAGCCCGAGAACATCTGAGGGACATGCTGTCTGTGTAAAGTATCTATGTCTATCTTTCTTTCTAACCTTTTTTTAATCCTAGGATTTATCTTATAACTTTGTATATCTTGTATATGTCCATTGAAAACAATTATGAGTTTATGCCTGAAGTAACTTAGAATTAACTTTGCAGCCTAGAGCCAACACTATAGAGATATATGATAAATTCTAATCATTCTAACCTTCTTTTTCTGTGTAAATAAATGTAATTTTTATCTTTTTTCCCTGTTATCACTCGTTTTTATTTTTATATAGACAAAGGTTTAATCACTTATATTTGTATCGTTAATCGTTTAAGTGAGGTATAGATATTTCCGTAACAAATGGTGCCCGTCGTGTGAGGAAGCTTCACGTTCGAGTGATTCTGCGGGTGGAGGACAAGTCTAACTCCAGAAACAGTAAGCATTTTTATGTCTTTGTATGTCTGTCTCCCCTGTATGAACACCCAAACTAGCAAGCTTCTTTGAACATTGTTTATCTATATAACCTTTTGTCTGTACTAATACTTTGATGAGACTGATATGAACAGTATAAGTGAAATAAAATTGTACTGAGAGTGTATGAGAAGGCATCCTGCTCGGTTGGGCCAACACTGCAGGAGGGTGTCTGCGTGAATGATAAGGGGTTCTGATTGGACGTTTGAAGGCAGTGGAAAGAAGTAGGATCTGGGCCTTTCTGCCAACAAGCGCTTCTGGTTGACCCTTGCATGAGTCTAGGTCAAGACGCTTCCCGGTCTTTGAGATCGAATTGCACCTGTGGGCCTAGTACACACTGAATGATCTTCGATGTATGTATCTATCTTTCTGTGTAAACTACTAACTGGGGATCGTAAGCTTTGTGATTAGATCTGTAATGTTGTAACTCCTACAAATCGTATTGCAATTAGGTGTGCATCAGTTAACTACCTCCTGTACTACAAGCACGCATTAGTAATAACCTTTCGTTAAGCATTTCTTTTAGAGTACTTTAGAAAAGTCCACGGGGGGATTAAACTATTATTTAGTTTGGGAAAATCTCCAGGCTGATTTTTTGAAGGACTATAGCCAGGACAGGGAATTGGCCTAGCAAGTAGCGAAAAAAAATCGGCAAGGGCGACAGGGGCAGTACCTGTCAACCCAATTCTTGGTCAGAGAGTAGCTACCTCTGAAGTAAAGGCAACCTGTAAAAAGGTTGGGGAAATCAGTTCAAGGTCCGGAGTCCGTAAAGGATGGGTAATCGAATCGCTTCAAAGAGGGCGTCTAACCGTGGGGAACCATACCACTTGACCCCGAGGGAAGAGATGATAGATAAATATGGACCTTGGGTTGTGAAATATTTGCAAGATTGGGATAGTTGGACTGGGAAAAAGTATTCTAAAAGAGGTACTTTTAAGCCGAACGCTTGGGAAGCCCTGTGGTACAATCACCGCGGGAAGATGACACGAACAAATGAAAGAGATGCGTGGAGCGCATGGATGGTAGAATCCATGCGTAGAACTGATGATGTGAATATTTTTACGGTGGGAGTTAAGGAGAAAAAACACCAGATGATGCTGCGGAGTAGGGACAAGCAGGGACAGCCACTAGAGCCACATCCCCAGAGTAGTGACAGTGATGAACAGGGGGATGATGAGGAATGGCCAGGATTGGGGCCTTATACAGCCGCCCGGTCCTTGTTGGCCAGATACTCAGAAAGGGATAGGAATTGTCATCTATCAGCAGATGAAAAAAAGGGGAATCTACAACTTGCTGCCAAGTTTAACACCCCAGTTAAAACCCCCAATGAATCACAGAAAAACTCTTCCTGTGAAGCATTGAAACCGCAGGAAAGAGATAGCACAGCCAACCAGGGGGAGGGAGTGCTGGAATCAGGGGAGAAAAATCTCCCTAGTTCCAGAGAGCAGATACCATCAAAAGGGAAACTTTCTTCCCCTCTGACGGAAGACCCTCCCGAATATAGTAATCCCCCATTTACGGGCTGAGAGCCAGCATTCTCCCCTAAGCGGCAGTTAACTAGCAACCCTGCTCCTGTAAGCAATACTGGCAGTTCTGCTACAGAGTACACAGCCTATGTACCTTTATACCCCCAAGTAACTAGCACCCCACAGCAAGGACCTGTGTGGTGTCACTCTAATGGGGAAAGGATATCACCCAATGTGGGCACACCGGTGTACCATGGGACTGTTAATGCCACCCTTCAGGGCACTTTGCAGTTGGATAAAGTGCCCCCACCTGGCAGCAACCATCGTCCACAGTCTTATTGGGATTCTGTGACAGAACCCCAAAAGACCAATCCACAACTGATATCTTTTTCAGATGACGTATCTGTCTATCCTGTAAGAGAACAGGTGGTCTATGACAACAGTGGGAGATCCACGGGAAAGATGACACATCACGTGCCATGGACTCCCTCTGAGATGAAGGGATTTCTGAGTGTTATCCCCCATCCAAGGACAGATCCTATTAAATTTGCCAAAGAGCTGCTGGACATCCAGGCAAGCTACAATGCAAACTGGAGTGATATGCTTCAAATAATGAAGAGGGTTTGTGGAGATGGGGACTTGGATGAAATCCTTCGTAAAACCAATATTCCACGAACCCTGTATGTGGACTCCAGCCATCAAGGAGATATACTCACTAAACAGTTAGCACAGTTGATTAAAACAGTCTACCCTCCCCAGTCTTGGACCAAGGTGTCAGGAGTGATCCAAGGTCCAAAGGAAGATTGTATGACATACTACAATCACTTTAAACAAGCCGTGGAATCAGCTGGTGGGGACATTAATAACAGTGCCCTATCCCCCGTATTGATCCATAGCTTCATTACCGGGTTGAGAGGAAACATCAGGGAAAAATTGATGACTGCAAATCCAGACTGGAGAGATAAGCCCCTCTCCTCTTTGTTGTCACTTGCAACAGCGATTGAAAGGAATATAGCAGATTGGGAGTCACAAAAACCTCAAAAGATCTGCATTGTCACTGATCAGTTGAACAGTGCAGATCTTGGGCAGAAACCAAGGGGGAAACCGGTTTGTTTCAAATGCCACAGACCCGGACACTTCAAGAAGGATTGTAGAGCAGCAAGACCAAATAGGCCACCACGACAGGAGAAGGAATCTGGAGGAGACCTCCAGTGATGGGGAGAGCTCCCGGTGTTGCCTGTAATCTCGACAAATGAACAAGGGAGTGCTTATGTACAAATGCATTTAAATAATCAGACCCTAAATCTATTAACAGACACCGGGGCAGCTCGTACCATTTTGAAATTTAGTGAGGTGAATCTTCCCATTCAAAATACCGTGAGATGAGTTGGGCTAGGGGGTATATCATATCCCCTATTTGAAACCACTCCCACAAAAATTCGAGTCGGACCCTTTCAAACTGAAGCCTCCCTGCTCTTGAGCGATTCAGTTCCTTGTAATTTGCTGGGAAAAGATTTGCTCTCACAAATGAGAGCACAAATACAATTCACTGAGGATGGAGTGGAAGTAAAGATCCCTTCTGATCCTGGCCAACACCAAATGGTAGAAACCTGGGATAGCATCATTGCTTTGTCTAAATTAGAACAGGATGCAAGCTTTGCAGAAAGCTTGCCCAGTGATTTAGTCAAAAACACCAATCCAGATGTTTGGGCTAAAGAGGGGAACACGGGACTTATGATCCGCTGTCCCCCTGTTAGGATCAAACTAAAACCAGATGCTATAATTCCTAGATTACCTCAGTATCCCTTGAAATTGGCTCAATTGGAGGGAATTAGGGACCAAATCAAACACCTCCTTAAGGAGGGTATACTGGTGAAAGTGAGCTCACCAGCTAATACCCCATTGTACCCTGTGAAAAAACCAGGCCGGAACGTTTATCGGATGGTACAAGACCTGAGGGCAATTAACAAAATCATCCAAGAGGATGCTCCAGTGGTACCAAACCCTCACACTATTCTGAGTAACATCATCCCTTCTAATCAATATTTCACAGTTATGGATTTGAAGGATGCTTTTTTCACGGTACCACTCCACCCTGACTGTCAATACCTCTTTGCCTTCAGCTTTGAACTGCAGCAATATACCTGGTGTAGATTGCCCATGGGGATGGTATCAAGCCCAAACGAGTACAGCAAAGCAATGAAAGAGTGCTTGGACAGGTGGCACTGCCCGGAGGGTATCACTCTCCTTCAGTATGTGGATGACTTGCTGATTGGAGGCGACACGAGAGAAGCATGTAGAGAGGCCACTATCTCCTTGTTGAATCACCTTGGAGAGGAGGGATGCAGGGTATCCCCCGCCAAGTTACAATACAACATGGACCGAGTTGTGTTTTTGGGTCATTGCATTTCCAAAGGAAAAAAACACTTAACACAAGACCGAAAGAAGGCTATTCTGAATAGCAAAATGTCACAAAATCCAAAACAATTGAGGGGATTCCTAGGGTTGGTTGGATATTGCCGACAATGGATACCAGAAATGTCCAATGTTTGTAAGCCACTCTATGATTCTGTAAACATACAGGGGAAACTGGAACTCAGTGAAGAGCAAATACATGCTATTCAGACATTAAAGGCTGCAATCAGTGAAGCCCCTGTTTTGGGCCTGCCAGATTATACCAAGGGATTCCGGCTTTACTGTCATGAGTCTAGAGGCCACGCTGCTGGAGTTCTGACACAGGACCATGGAGGACATGACAAGCCCATTGGCTATTACAGTTGTCAGATTGACACAGTTGTCAATGCAATGGCACCCTGTCTGAGGGCAGTAGCAGCAGCTGCTGAGATGCTGACTAAAACTGCAGACATTGTGCTAGGGAACCCGTTAGAAGTTTATGTACCCCATGAGGTTCACGTGGTCATGCAGAACCTGACCACAAAGCACATTTCGTCAGCAAGATTGACCAAATATGAACTGGCACTTTTAACGCCCACAAATATTACCCTCAAAAGGTGTGCAAAATTGAATCCAGCTACATTGCTACCAGAGACATCGCAAGATGAAATAGAAAGCCATGACTGCAATGCAGAAATGGAAGATCACTATCGTGAAGCACAGAGAGTAAGAGACACTCCTATCCACAATGCTGACCTCACTGTTTTTGTAGATGGGTCCCGCTTCTATACTGAAGAAGGGCACCCTGTTACTGGGTATTCAGTAGTCACCAAGGATGAAATCCTGTTCCAAGGAAGACTACCTGGGAATCATTCTGCCCAGGTGGCAGAGCTTATGGCTCTCATGCAAGCTTGCATAGTAGGGAAAGGAAAAAAGCTCAATGTCTACACTGACTCGAGATATGCTTTTGGAATATGTCACGATTTCGGCCAACTATGGAAACTGAGAGGCTTCCTGACCACCTGTGGAAAACCCATTAAACATGGTGAGCTCATTAAGAAAGTCCTTGAGGCACTTTGGTTCCCAGAGGAAATAGCAGTCCTAAAATGTGCCGCACACACCAAAGGCACGGATGAGGTTTCACTTGGGAATGCTAAAGCAGATACTGCTGCAAAGGCAGCGGCTGTAACTGGTACTGAGTCTGTGGGAATCTTCATGGCCACACCTTGCTCCGACAGTCCTGATCAGGTAGATTTGACTGTTCTGAAGAGATTGCAAGTGCAAACTGCCGAAAAGACAAAACAGAAGTGGCGAGACAAGGGATGTAAAGAAACAGCTGGACTTTGGGCCCATGAGGATGGAAGGTACTGTGCCCCTCCAGCACTGTATTCATATTTGGCTGAGGCATCGCACGGCCCCTCTCATCTGTCCAAAGGAGCTATGGTCTCCACAATCACATCTCACTGGGTGGCCCCCGGATTCACCACTGTTGCGGAGAGATTCTGTCATGGGTGTGAAACATGTCAGATACATAATCCAGGGAGGCTTGTCAAAACTCCAACTAAACATTTGCCCAAAGCCCAGTACCCCTTCCAGAGACTGCAGATTGATTATATTCAATTGCCAAAATGCCAACAATTCCAATTTGTTCTCGTATGCGTGGACATGTTTTCAGGTTGGGTAGAAGCTTGGCCTGTAGCCAATGCTACTGCGTCGGTCACCGCAAAGAAACTATTGCAGGAAATTGTGTGCAGGTATGGCCTAATGGAGACCATAGAATCAGATCAAGGGAGCCATTTCACAGGTCAAGTGATGGCTGAGGTTATGGGAGGACTCCAAATTGAACAAAAGTTCCATACTCCCTATCACCCACAGGCATCAGGAAAGGTTGAGAGGTATAATGGAATGATCAAGAATAGACTAGCCAAAATTTGTGAAAATACGCGCCTCACTTGGGTGCAAGCTCTCCCTCTGGTATTGAAATCCATGCGACATACTCCTAGAGGTCCAGAAAAACTATCTCCATTCGAGATATTGTTCGGGAGACCCCCAATGACAGGATTGTTTTTTCCACAAGAGATGACATTAATGCATTGTTCCTTAAAGATGTATGTGCAGGAATTACATAAGCAGCTCACCAAATTGCATGCCCAAATGTTCTCTTCTATTCCAGACCCAAATTCTGACGGTAAATCTCACTCCTTACAGCCTGGAGATTGGGTGGTAATCAAGAAATTTCAACGAAGAGGACTGGAACCCAGGTTTGAGGGTCCCTACCAGGTACTGCTGACCACCCCCACCTCAGTGAAGATAGAGGGAAAAATCTCTTGGGTGCATGCTTCGCATTGCAAACAAGTTCAGAAGGAGATTTAGGAAGGTGGGTGGGATGGGCACATCTTCCCTATTGTTAGGTTTACTCAGCTGGTATGTTCTCGTTTCTGCTCAAGAAACACCAGCCCCTAAGCAGGAAATCCAAACAGAGCCTGTACCCTGGATCCCACCGAAGGAGTATAGTAAATGGGTAATAAAACCTGAGGGGTGGAGTCACACACAGATCCATAAGGCCGAGTGCAAACAAGGACAACTTCTCCCCAGATACCCAATGTATTTTCATGGGTATATACTCATTCATGCCATAGCAGGGATGGGTTTTGATGGGACCTTCCTAGAACATACCACCGGCCTCGATCCCCACCCTTACAGATTTCATACAGCCTTTGGGGACATTGATGCAGGGTATCTACTAGACAGGCTTTGCAGTCTTGCGTACTGGAAGACCAGTCCTGATGAGCGGGAACGAATACAGCAGGTGGTAAGAGAGAGCCCTGATACCACAATGTATGTAACATATCACCTAGATGACTACGTTGCCTTGTGTGAAGGAGATTGGGACCCCAAGGATGTGGAATGTCTAATCCCAGGAATTTTTACTAAAGGATCAAATGACAGTCAATCTACCCAGAGGATGTTTGTAGATCTTGATACCGAGACCTATGAAATGTCCATAACAAACTTAACCAAGGAGTCAGAGTTATGGAGGATAAAATGCAAAAATAGCAAGTTATATCCCGTAGATCCCACAGGGGAGAACTATGAAGGGTGGTATATTGTTTACATTATCTTCAATCAGGGGGAAGAGAAAGAACATAAGAGGTACTACTATGACTTTCCAGAACTTGTTCAAGGGTCACTAGCGGATAAGTGTTTCCACCCCGCGGAGGGAACCCTTGAGATCCTTATCACTAAAAGTCCCACCTATGATAGGAAGACACATCCACTAAACTATCTGTCAAAGAAAAAGGTTGTCTTGCAGTTGAATTGTAGTAGCGCCCATCAGGCTATGTGGTATGAACGAGCAAATGTGACTCTTTCTACCAAATATACAAACACTGTAATCCTAAAAATTAGGACCGATGCTAAAAACAAACAGTATGAGGTCCTGGATTTACAACCAAGACTGTCCATACATGCCTTTGTGTTGCAAGTAATGAGGGAAACTTGTGACCCCGATACAGAGGGTCATTATTTTATTGACACCGCTTATTGGCCCCCAAATCAGTCCTTGGCTTTTAACAGTCCAAACCCATGGAAGTGGGATGTTTTATGCAATGGTGTGGATCTGCCTAGTGTGAATGAGTGGATGAATGGAAGGCCAATGAATGAAGAAATGAGAGGCGTGCATATGACTGTAGACTGGCAGGATCCCCAAGGATATGATTTGGATTTAGACTTACATCTAGATGGCCCATTTGTGTGGCCATTCTGCAACGCATTTGACGAAGGCTGTTGGACCTTTATGCAAATGACAAAGCTTAGGAATGATGACATGTTCCCCGGAATCAGTACCCCAGTTATTGATCCTAAACGTTGGTATCCCTGGAAGGGGCGAGGAAAAATCTGTGTGACAGTTGTACGGGTACCCAATGAATTAGATGTTCTTGTGCCAGCAAAAATTAGTTCAGACTCCTGTAAGGCTCCTATAGTGAAGGCAGCAGATCTAGTCATCCCTTTACTCTCTTCTCACTGGACGGTATTAACAGACACGCAATTTATGTTATATACTTGGAGGATAACCTTATCTGATTTCCGAGTTGATAAGTGGGATAAACGGTGTGCAGCCTTCACAAAGAATCAGGTATACATGTTGAAGGGGTGGCTGCAGTCGGGATATTCAGAATATTCCCACACTAGAGTAAAGAGAGGTCTAACAGAGACTGCCTTAGGAGCAGGGGGTGTTGCCCTGGGTAGCCTAAACACTATGGATTTGGAAATACTCAGAAACAAGTTAGGAGGGTTGGCACAACATGTTGGAGAAGGGGTCAAGGTGCAGCTAGACGTGAATCATATCCTCGAAAATCTACAACATGCGCATATCGATGCTACTGCCTCACTATCTGAGGTAATGAAACAGAAATTCACAGGATTGATAGCGGGTTTATCCAAAGTACAGGAAAGCATCCAACTTGCTTTATCTTGCACCCAGGTACAATCAGAATTGTCCCAAGACCTCAGAGTAATGATTGCTTCTTTTTCAGCAGGACAATTTCCACTAAATTTGAGAAAACAAGCAGGTAGGGTAGTATCCAAGTTTGCTATGAGTCATATGGATTGGTGGATGACTCAATTCCATGGCTGTAAAAACCTGACTTGCACAGTCTCATCCCTGATTCCGGTTGCAGGGACTGAGCATCGTGCTTATACCACAGTCAATTTGGGTACTATCCTATCGGGCTCTACCGTGTTACACCCCCGAGTCCATCATGATCTGATGGTTTATGAGTCCGGACAACCTCAAATGATTGATACTGATGGGTGCTGGAGAAAGGAAGGGGTTGTGTTATGCCAAGGGAAACAGGATAGGATCATGAGACAACAATGCTGGCACAGGGAAGGGTCATGTCTCATGGATGCCGAGGAAATGTCCCAACCTTATATAAAATACTTGGGCCAAGGGTATTGGTGTTGGTATCAAACGTCCAGTGATGCCCTATATTCTGCCTATGGGTTGAACTGTACTCAGCGTGGTACGTTACCTCAGGGAGTCTACTGCACATCTTCCCCCGTCCTTGGAATAGATATAGCAGGGACACAAGGGCGGACCCCTATTACCCCAGAGAAAAGGCTTGATATCAAACCTGATACCCCCATACATTTACAGAAACTTCCTCTGGGATTTGGGGCTGAGTTAAAAGCTTGGCTGATGGATTTCGGACAACAGGATGAAATATTAAATGTACTAAGAGATGCTGAAAAACAAGCCACCATACGACTCACCCATGATCAAAATAGACTGATCCAAGTATCCCACGCTTTAGATGCAGACGCTAAGATTTCCTGGTGGGAAAGTTTATTTGGGTATAGTCCGAACGCTACAGCTTTCCTAAACATTTTGCTCCACCCTGTTGTTGTCCTAACCTGTGCAGCCTTATTGCTTTTCCTGATGCAGGTAATAATGTGCGTTACTATCAGGAGAATGAATGCCAAAGCTATGAGAATGTGTACCTCAACAAGGTATCTTCTCTCAAGGAACAGAAAGGCCACTAACTCAGAAACAAATCTCTGAGGAAGCCAGATCCAATCCAGACCAGTACTAAGAAGTTGCACATGTAAGAGAGGACCCTAGAACTATATTTTTCTTGTTCCAGGGATAAGCCTCTTCAATTTTTAGTAATAAAGTGCAGTCAGGTTTACCTAAATTCCAAAAGTTTTAATCATTTTTTTATTATTTTTATTTTTATTTTTTTTAATTTTTTTATTTTTTTTTTCTCTCCCTTTTGTTGTTAATATCTCTGTACCTGACCTGCAAAAATACTGTTAATGGGAGAGGAGGGTTTTTTTTTAAGAAAAACATTTGTTTTGTTTTTTTGTTTTTTATTTTTTTTTATTATGTTTTTTTTGACCAATGTATTCATTTTTTTTATATACAGATTCAAGGCTCTTTAACAGTCTTGGTTGGAGCAGCGTTCGATCTGTAGTTTTTTTTCGCTTTTTTGTTCTTTTTTTTTCGTTTCCACTATTTTTTCCTGTTCATTTTCATTACTCACGTCTCTTCCATTCCTTTTTTTTCTTTAATATTATGCTCTCTGAGTTTTTTTCCTTTGATTTCTATCATCTATCTTCTCGAGATAATGTAACTAAGACATCAGTCATATCATTTTTTGTTTAAAAAAGACTTATTTATAAAAAAAAAAAAAAAAAAAAAACATATTTTAACTAAAGTATCCCTGGACATCCAGTTTTATGTCTTAATGTAATTTCACCTCCCCTAGTCTACCTACTACTTTAACCTGAGCCCCGTGAGCAGGTGTGGTGAACCCAGGGACCTGGCAATAACAGACAGTATTGTCTATCCCTACCATCAAGGGCCATGGATGATACTGGCTGTTGCTCAGACTCTGTACCCTGTGGGAACCCACTCTACTCGTCCACATTACACCCTTTATGAGTATTTAGTCTTAATGGCCAACACTCTGTTCCTGTCCAGCATTTCTCTGTACACTAACGTTTTCCTCTCTCTTTCTGTATTCATGCACGACTGTCTGGAGACCCGCCCGACCCCACCTGAAGAAGCAGCGACCACCAAGTTATTTCTTGAGATAAATGTGTCACGAAAAAGACTTTCCTGGACTTTCCTTCACCATGCTGAAAAGTGCTGTCTCGCGGTCCGATCCAATCGATGCAACCATTACATGGTCTTACAAAGATACAGAACTAGATATGCCAGGATCCCGCCATCAATGTTGGAGTTCCGCTCCTCCAAGGCAGAGGAGTGATGAAACATTGCAATACAGACACTCATGGTTTGAATGTGGAGTCTCCAAAGGACCAGGATTTCTTTGCTATCTTAAGCCTACTTTGAGGAGTTCCGGCGTGTTCAAGAAAGGAAGAGGAGGCCGCAGTGGTGGTGGGGAAGGGTCGGGGCTTCTGGGCTGTTGTGGGTGGGTGCAAGATCATTGAAGGAGGACATAAGTTCAAGAATGAACTTCAGGGGGAAATGTGATGGAATTATTGGATATCATATTTATATCAATGAGATTCAAGTGGACCATTGCAAGGACTCCAATTTAAACTGCCTTGCCCCATAGGATGTGTATATGTATATATAGGTGTATGTGTATATATATGTATATATATATCTACGTGTATATGTGGGTATCTATGTGTGGGTATATATATATTTCATATATGGGAATGTTTCTTAATATCATGATAGAACAAAGCTCACCTTAAGAAATATATTTACCTTGGTGTGAACCCGAGAAGCCCTAGAGGTGTTGATTAGATCAAAGGTTATTGGCAGACCTTAAGGCATTCATTCTTCAGGGGGCCATTAACATGCTTCCAATACACTGATGGGAATCAGGGAAGGTCCTCTAGGTGGTAATCAACTCACCAGGGGCCATTAACATACTACGGTCGGGACTGTTTGGGCTGGGAGATCAAAGGAGATTGTTCATTAATTCATAGACTGGTAGGCACCGAGGGGGTCGCACTGTAACAGCAATGTCCGAGCATGAATTTTGAGACATCTCTTTCATTTGTGGCATCTTCTGATTGGTGGAGAATGCATATAAAAGGAAGTGGATTAAATGGTTACAAGCAGTCCAGCCCGAGAACATCTGAGGGACATGCTGTCTGTGTAAAGTATCTATGTCTATCTTTCTTTCTAACCTTTTTTTAATCCTAGGATTTATCTTATAACTTTGTATATCTTGTATATGTCCATTGAAAACAATTATGAGTTTATGCCTGAAGTAACTTAGAATTAACTTTGCAGCCTAGAGCCAACACTATAGAGATATATGATAAATTCTAATCATTCTAACCTTCTTTTTCTGTGTAAATAAATGTAATTTTTATCTTTTTTCCCTGTTATCACTCGTTTTTATTTTTATATAGACAAAGGTTTAATCACTTATATTTGTATCGTTAATCGTTTAAGTGAGGTATAGATATTTCCGTAACACGTCCGAGTGTGAAAGCCCGAGTGCTTTCTCAGTGGGAATGGTGCGCTTGCGGGATGGGAAAAAATGTCCTGCAAGCAGCATCTTTGGGGCGGTGTAGGAGCACTGTATACAGCAAGCTATAGCTAGCACAAAAAAGACTCTTTTCATTGCTATTGGTTGCTACACCAAAGGGGACTGTAGACCCCTGCAAGCAAATGGCAAATCTTGAACTGTTAGGACTTATTCAGAGTGGGGCCTAACCATGTGCTAGCTGTACCAGGAATCAAGCATTGCAGTAGAGAAAGCAGCATTGTCTCAGAAGTGATGTGTTGGAGGAGTATGGAGCTTTAGAAACTGCAAGTACAGATTCCAAATATCTTTTTATCTATTTGAATTCTATTATCTGGGCATCCCATGTTCCCTTTACCCCATCCAAGTTAAATCCCTCAATAAACAACAAAAACAAGCTGATGGACTGTTCATTGTCTAGCAAAGTGTGACTGGAGGTAAATGCTTGGCTGAGCAGGCTAACAGGTGGAACAACAACACACAGTGATCCTACGGGGTCACTGATACAGTCCTTTAAAATATAGTGGGGGAGATTTACTCCTACTGTGGGTTTTATTGTTAATCTTAATTGAACAATCTGAAGTTAGAAGCTGTTTGGTTACGATGCACAGCTGCACCAGATTATGTGTGCACCAGTTTTAGTAATGCTGGGTTCACACTGATGCAAATTGGATGCAGGTTTTCCAGCATGCTCATTCAACAGAAGCTGATCTTGAAATTGGCTTCTGTCTAACAAGTAGCTGGACTGAAAGTTGGCCAGTCTCTACTGTAATGGCTGATTTTGGCTGTTATTTGGCCCATGTGTAGGAGGCTTTAAACAGCTAAGGTTTTCATATCAGAGTTCCTTTCCATTGGCTAGGTGACTCTAGTTTAAAGCCCAAATCCAGGCTCCACATCTCCCAAATTTGATCTATTCTAATGTAAGTACTTGCATTTATCTTGGTATCAGACTTTTGAAGTTCCTGTACAGAGCTCAGACTGGAAAATCAGCAAAAGGAGACAGTTGTGCTGCAGTGCACAGATAAGAGGAGATAGCAGAGTGACTGAGAGATAAGCATATTAATATGCTGCTATCACAATCTGGTGAAAGAGCAAGACTTGTAAGCGTTACCAAACTGCAGAAGAGACAAATCTGGTCCTTTGCTCTGCCAGACTGAACTATGTAATATAGCTATAACACAGGTCTGGATGGATAGAAATACAAATCCTTCAGTAGGTCAAACAGCTCCTAGATATGTATTTAATTTGTGCATATAACTTTTTGGAGTTAAGCTTTAATCCTCCAATTTTAATACCTTTTTAGAGTCCTCAATCTTGTATATACTGTGTATGGAAAAGGTTTAGGAGGAGTTAAAAAGTCCTTGCTGTTGTTGGCAATATCTGTCCTGCTGTAGGCCAATGCAGCCAAAAGAGCCAAAGTAAAAAGAAAAGTATTAAACCAGCCTGAAGCATGAGGGATGCACATACTTTTTTTATTTCATTTAATACATTATTTTTGCATCCTACTCAAAAGAGAGAATTGCAGGCAAGATACAAAATCCAGCAATAAATAACTCAAACATAGCTGGTTACTTATGTCTGTGCTTTTTAAAATGTTCTGCTTGGTGAAAATGTAATGATCCAAATCAGACTTTGGCCTACTGTACATCCAAAGCCTGCTTGCAACACAGTGATTTGTGTGTACATTACTGTATTTCTGGACATATATAGATTATGTGAGCTGAGCAAATAATATACCCTTCCAAATGTAACAAAGTGAATTCTCAAAGCAGCTGGACTTCCAGCTAAAACTGGATTTGAAGCTTAATTAGGATGTTCTATTTTAATTTCAGCCTAGAATGCAGGGTTTGGATGACGTGTAGGCAGAGGGGATTAGCCTGAGTTTGATTGGAGGCAAATTCAGCAAACATTACAAAAGTTCAGGTAACGAATCTAAACTCGTGAAGTCAATGGGAGCCTAATGTTAAAAATAAATTCTGAACATATAGGGAAGCTAATAGGGAGGGAATTGTTAAACAAATTACATGGAAGACTGGGCACTGCCCGGGGGGGGGGGGGGACATGCACCAAAGCAAAATAAATTGTAAACATTAATTCGGTAAGGAGCAGCGATATTGATAATGCTTAAAATGAAACATTAAAATACAAAATACCTTTGAATAACCTACAACTTACTGCAGCATAACTGACAAATGAAAAAGCCATTTAAAATGCTGGCAAGTGACAGCCGCCTTACTGCTGTTTTTAAACAAACTGCCAAGGATTTCCTTCATCTATACCATGTCCAAGATAAGGTTCTTGTATAAATGTTAATTGGGGACTGCACACAAAAAAAAACGGTGCATGTTCTCCCATAATTCATGTCAAGCAATTAAAAGAATTTAAATATCTACTGGAAAAATATTAAATAGTGGATATTTGGAGGGTTCAACATCAGCGGGAAAAAAACTATTTGTATTATTCAAATATACACAATACATATCATAGAATAGACTATTTCTTCATTGATCACACAGGTCTAATGATGACTCCATCTACCTATATTGGAAATTTTCCCTGGTCAGATAACGCTCCCATATACATAGAACTAGCGATAATTAAGTATAAGAAAGCATTAGGGATATGGAGGCTAAATGATAAAAAATGTGAAGTGGATATCTGACAGGCAGTAAAATAATTTTTGCAGATTCATGAGACAGATGACACATCAATTCCCATACAATGGGAAACATAAAATGCGTATTACGGGGGACTGTTCATCAAACATGGAGCAAGACTAAAAAAGGAAAAAGAACATAAAATATCACAATTATTGGGAGAAATTTCAAGATTAGAAAAAACACACAAACCCAACGGATAAAATACTGTTGAATGATAAACGTATCGAATTACAAAATTTGTTTGATGAACAGTCCTTATGACTAAGGGATAAAAATAGAGCCCGGTTTTATCAATATGGAAATAAGACCAGAAAAATGTTAGCCAGAACACTAAAACAACAAAATCCCTAATCTCCATAGTAAAAATCTTGAAAACCTTGGGGGAAATGACATATGACCCTATGGAAATCTCCAAAACTTTTCATGCATACTATTCCAAATTATATAATATAAATACACAAGGAAATAAAGAGGGGGGAAAGAATATAGAGGAAATACGTCAATACATTAAAGAAACACCGTTACCTACTCTTCCCAAAGAAACAATGGAAGAATTGGAAAAAGAAAATTAAACGGAAGAAATACAACAAGCTATATCAGCACTGGTCCTGGGCAAAAGCCCAGGCCTGGATGGATACACTCCAAGATTTTATAAGGTATTTCAGGAGATAATTACTTCCATCCTAAAAAAGCCATTTATTCCATATTGGCTCCACAGACTTTTACACCACAAAGTATGGAAGCTCATATTTCACTTATCCCTAAGCCAGAAAAGGACCACACATTGTGTGGCAACTATCCGCCATTTTCTCTTAGAAATATAGACGTACGTCTATATTCTAAAATTATTGCTAACAGATTGGCAACTATTTTGCCTAAATACATAAACTTAGATCAAACTGGTTTACATTGGGGAGAGAAACAAGAGATAATATAATAAAAACATGTACTTTGGTAGAATATGCCCAGAAGACCACCACCCCAGCATGTCTTCTATCGATAGATGCTGAGAAATCATTCAACAGGGTGGGATGGTGGTTCCTGGAAGAAACTTTAATTCAACTTGGGATTGGACCAAAGATGCTTTACAAAATTATGGTATTATATTCCAATCCCAGGGCGAAAATATAAACAAATGGAATGCTTTCTGAATTTTAATAGAAAAATCAAATGGCACCCGACAAGGATGCCCCTTGTCCCCACTGTTAGATGTGATAGTAATGTAACATCTTACCACAGCAATATGGAGAAATAGGGATATCCAAGGGATAAATGTTAAAGGAAAAGAATATAAAATGGCAGTATATGCAGACGATTTGTTAATATATGTCACTAATCCAATTGTAACAATACCAAATCTTATACAGGAATTTAAACGGTTTGGAAGAGTAAGTAATTTTAAAGTTAATTACGACAAATCAGAAATGTTGAATGTCATTAACAGACAAGGTTCAGGTACTTCTTCAGAAGGATTTTCCTTTCAAATGGCAAAAGGAGGCAATTAAGTATCTGGGGATATATATTCCAAGGGACCTGTTTAATTTGCATGAATTAAACCATTCTCTAATAATTTGTAAAACTATAAAATCGCTCCAAAGATATGATAAAATAATTAATTCTTGGATGGGAAGAATTAACGTAGTGAAAATGGATGTATTGCCAAAATTATTATATGTATAAGCAATACCCTTGACACCTCCAAAAAATTTAATGGCACAATTACATAAAGCCATAGGAAGTTTTATCTGGGCTCAAAAAACACCAAGAATAAAAAGAGAAATTTTAATTAGAACAAAAAAGGATGGAGGTCTTGCACTTCCCGACTTTACAATATATCTACAAGCTGCATCTTTGATAAGGATAATAGACTGGTATCATAATGTAAAATATAAGCAATGGATAACCTTAGAGGAAGATATTATAGGCCTTCAACTTAAATCCCTCCCATGGATTAAACCTCAGCTAAGGCCGGAGAAAAAGGAATTAACAATCTTTGCGTCAGCAACCTTAAATATGTGGGAAGCAGTATTGAAAAAGGGAGGACTCTCTATAATGAATGGGCCAATGACCCTGTTGATCTCCTGTCCTGAATTTCCACCAGCATTAGTAGCAACAAATTTCATTAAATGGAACAGGTTGGATAACACGAGGATAGTTCAGACCCTAGAAGATGGCAAACTTCCACGATTGCTTGACATGGGGCCTGAACATAAAAACAAATGGATGCAACATTATCAAATACAAATACAAATGCTAAATACATTTATTGAATCTTTGACACAACTGTATTTAATTGATAGACCACTAAGTTTGAACAATTGTTAATAGAGGAACGATACCGACCCATAAACTGTCCATAATATATAAACTTTTACTTCCCTCCGGACCCCTTAATGAATTAGCATGCATGAGAAAATGGGAAAGCGAAATAGAGAGTCTGATCCCATTAATAGAATGGAATAAGGCATTTTCACTAATACATAAATTATCAGTAGCAGTTAAACATCAAGAACGTAAATATAAAATCATGATGAGGTGGTACTGGAGTCCAGTGGATCTAAATAAACTAAATAAGGACAATACAGAGATCTTTTGGAGATGTCTTAAGGATAGAGGAACAATGACACATATTTGGTATGAATGTCATATGGTGAAGGATTTCTGGTATAGAATATTTGAAATATAGCAGTTGGTGTCCAGAAATGAGATGCAACCTAGTGTTAATGTTTCGATATTATCTATAATACCAAGGTCATTGAAATCTATAAAGACGGATATTCTTCACCATATGATAGTAACTGCCAGGACAATAATAGCCCCAAAAATGGCAAAAAACAAAAAGTCCTACAATTGTGGAATGGGTCTGTGAAATGAACGAAATACAGCACATGGAGGAACAGATAAGGAGAGAGGTGAATGAAAGGAATTAAACGCCCAAAATATGACAACAATGGGAAGAGTTTCGGTTCTCAATAAAAATGATACAATATTTATGAAAGGGGCAGAACACCCCATGGAGATGGGAGTCTTTTTTTGTTTTTTTGTTTTTTTTGTTTTGTTTTGTTTGTTGTTGTGTGGGGTGAATGGAATAGGAGATAATGTATGAGATCCTGGTATATGATAGAGGAGTGATGGAGGAATAAGGAAAGAGAAGATGGATCCCAATATAAGGAAATATTGCCCTTTAACAGAGACACAGTATAAATGTATAAATTGTATGTATAAATTAATAAAAAAAAGAGATTGAATACAAACTGCCAGGGATTCCCTTCATCTATACCATGTCCAAGATAAGGTTCTTGTATAGATGTTAATTGGGGACTCCACACAAAAACAAACGGTGCATGTTCTCCCATAATTCATGTCAGGCCTGTCAGGTCTTATGAATTTCAGAAGAAATAAAAAAATAGTTTGGGTCTCCCCCAAAAATGCACACCAGACCCTTATCTGAATATGCAGGCTGTGCGGGCCAGAAAAGGAGGAGACAAGTGTGTGTGTCCTACAATGTACATCCACCATCAACCATGAAGTCTATCAATGAAGGTCCACATCAATCATGAAGAATGACGCTCACTAACCTGGCAAAGAATATAACCTGTCAACTACAGACACGTCCAATCCTGATGACTGTTTGCCCGTGAATGCAAAACCAAACAAAGTTTCTAATGCTTTCCCACTCTACGTAGGAGTTTTGAAATGTTTGGACTGTAGGTCCATTTTTAAATGTTATTATGTGGAAAAACAATGTGCTTATATATAACTGAATTCCAGGAAAAAATACATTTTGAAAAACTCTTGCAGTCTCTTTAAAGCTTATCTTTATTATTAATTATCTCTAAAGAAAATTGCGTATTTTCACATAGGGTTAATACATTGAATAATACACTTGCAATTCCAATTTTTTTTTTGCAATATTACAAGACAAAAACAAATTAATTTATACAAACATTAAATAATTAAAATGTAAGAAAGGGTCAGTTGGTTGATTAGACACCTACTGTGTTATCTTGAAGATTTTATTTGTGTCTTAAACAGAAAGTAATCTTTGATGTGGATAAAAGACTGAGGAGAACACAGGTGGAAAGGTAATGAAGTGCAAGTATTTGGTATTTTATACTTTCTTTCTGAGGATGAATTGTATTACCAAGCGAGCTGATTTATTATGCATACCGATTAGGGCTATCCTTTAGAGAAGTCCAATGTAAAACCTGCAGACTTCTCAAAGATGTCTTCCATTCCTGTGAGTAGCATTTTCAGCTATTTAAACAGATCTGTTCTACTTCTAGATCAAAAGTTTCTGAATCTGATACCTTCATTACCTTTAGGGAACAATCTTGTCAATTCAAAGCAGACATACAGGGAAGAAAGGGAAGAGTTGTGTGTTTTTTGTTAGTGTGTCTCACATATATTCAACAAGTAAAAAAATCCTCAGAGGACACTGGCTTAGGCTGCAATTTGCACACATTGCAGAAGGGAATGTAACTGCCACACATAAAAATTTCCCATCCACCATTAACGTTAAGAAAAACTCAATGCTACAAACCTGTAGCGTAAAATACAACAGCAGCAATATTTTTTTTTGTATATTGCTACAGCTGGTCCTTTTCCCTTTTGCCCTACTCTGATGTCTTCACCTGATTTCCCTCACTCAGACATGGGAAATGACAGCTGTTTGACTTGCAAGGTCAAGGTCACCACTCTCTTCTTGAGAAACATACATCTCAGCAGACTGGACACATTCCTAATATTCTGGAGTCTTCATAAAGCTCAAAGTCCACATTGCATTAAACTTGATTCGGGATCCTACTTTCATCTTTAGGGCAAATTGAAAACATGCACTATGGTGGAGAAGTGTAAGAGGAAAGAATACTCCCAGAAAGGTAAAACAGAGAGCAAAATAGCATGAGAAGGGTAACATATTTGAATATTGATGAGCTAAAAGTACACGGGTTGAGTACAGAGTACGTATGGCAAACTTTACCAAAGACCAGATGCCAAATTTGAACCCCATAGAAATCAACTGAAGCCAAATCTTAGAAGTCAGTAGACATGTGCACATTGAAATATTTTGTTTTGGAATTTCGCTTTCGTCTGAAAAAGAAATGTATTTAATTACTCCCGAAATTCCTTTTTATCTATTTTGCTTCGTATGAAAATCCAAATTAATTAAGGTTGAATCTGTCAGTTGAAAGCTTATGGTGTCTGTCGGATGTTCTAAGAAGATTCGACGAAACAGCTAAACTGTACGATTCTGCGATCATACATTTCCAGTCGAATGCTCTGCCCATAAGCTATAGTAGAATTCTAATGCCCCGTACACACGGTCGGATTTTCCGATGGAAAATGTCCGATCGGAGCGTGTTGTCAGAAATTCCGACCGTGTGTGGGCTCCATCAGACATTTTCCATCGGATTTTCCGACACACAAAGTTGGAGAGCAGGAGATAAAATTTTCCGACAACAAAATCCGTTGTCGGAAATTCCGATGGTGTGTACACAAAGCCGACGGACAAAGTGCCACGCATGCTCAGAATAAATAAAGAGATGAAAGCTATTGGCCACTGCCCCGTTTATAGTCCCGACGTACGTGTTTTACGTCACCGCGTTCAGAACGATCGGATTTTCCGACAACTTTGTGTGACCGTGTGTATGCAAGACAAGTTTGAGCCAACATCCGTCTGAAAAAATCCTAGGATTTTGTTGTCGGAATGTCCGAACAAAGTCGGACTTTGTGTACGGGGCATAATGCTGTTTGACTAGTAATAATTATAATTAGTAATTATTATTACTAGTCAAACACAATTAGAATTCTTCTATAGGCTATGGGCTGAGCATTTGACAGTAAACGTCCGCTTGCAGCGATCGTATGTTTTTAGCTGCTTCATCGAATCTTCATGTCGAATGGTATCATACATATTTTTGATCGTATTGAATGATACGATACTTGTTTGCTTCTGTTACATAGTTACATATAGTTACATAGTAGGTGAGGTTGAAAAAAAGACACAAGTCCATCAAGTGCAACCTATGTGTGTGATTATATGTCAGTATTACATTGTATATCCCTGTATGTTTCAGTCGTTCAGGTGCTTATCTAATAGTTTTTTGAAACTATCGATGCTCCCCGCTGAGACCACCGCCTGTGGAAGGGAATTTCACATCCTTGCCACTCTTACAGTAAATAACCCTCTACGTAGTTTAAGGTTAAACCTCTTTTCTTCTAATTTTAATGAGTGGCCACGTGTCTTGTTAAACTCCCTTCCGCAATAAAGTTTTATCCCTATTGTGGAGTCACCAGTATGGTATTTATAAATTGAAATCATATCCCCTCTCAAGCGTCTCTTCTCCAGAGAGAACAAGTCCAGTGCTCGCAACCTTTCTTCATAACGAATATCCTCCAGACCCTTTATTAGCTTTGTTACCCTTCTTTGTACTCGCTCCATTTCCAGTACATCCTTCCTGAGGACTGGTGCCCAGAACTGGACAGCATACTCTAAGTGTGGCCGGACCAGAGTCTTGTAGAGCGGGAGAATTAAAGTTTTATTTCTGGAGTTGATCCCCTTTTTAATGCATGCCAATATTCTGTTTGCTTTGTTAGCGGCAGATTGGCATTGCATGCCATTGCTGAGCCTATCATCTACTGGGACCCCAAGGTCCTTTTCCATCCTAGATTCCCCCAGAGGTTCTCCCCAGTGTATAGATTGCATTCATATTTTTGCTACCCAAATGCATTATTTTAATTTGCCATGTAGTTGCCCACCCCATTAATTTGTTCAGATCGAACAGCCTACCCCAACAGCCAATGGAATGGCATTGTATCTAAATTCAAGCATATAACTTCCTTCCTATTCGCTCTGTGCTCCTAATGGTTCTGGTTCGCACTAGCGATGGCAGCATCCGATGGTGGCTTTAGGCTAGGCACATTCGACAGCAGGTTCGATAGACACAGATCGCTATTGTCACCGTCATGTCGAATCTTCTATCTATCTATATCGAACTGTTGTCTCAACGATACGAAAATATAATGGATACAAAAATAAAACATTTTTTTTTTGGATCTTTCGGATTTCGCGCGTTCATTATCGTTTTGTTAAAATTAACACGAAAATCCCCAAAATTCGAAAGTAAATACATTCGGATGATAACGAATGCACATGTCTAGAAATTAGTAATGCCCATTTTCTAGGCTATTAGGCAAGGCTTAGTCAAACAAAAAACATGGGGAGCTATGCAGTGACCAGAGGGACATATACCAAAAACAAGAAAGTTTAATAAAATAAAGTTTTGCTGGGAGCAGCTCTTTCAATATTGCGTAACCAGTTGCCGACCGCTCCTTTTTTTTTTAAGACAATTAAGCATCTTTATTTTCATGTCATAACTGATGCAGCTAAGAGCTAAGAGAATATCTCTAGACATTTTGACCAGACTAATGACCCGTACACACGGTCGGATTTTCCGATGGAAAATGTCAGATCGGAGCGTGTTGTCAGAAATTCCGACCGTGTGTGGGCTCCATCTGACATTTTCCATCAGATTTTCCGACACACAAAGTTTGAGAGCAGGCTATAAAATTTTCGGACAACAAAATCAATTCCGACCGTGTGTGGCCATTTCTGACTCACAAAGTGCCACGCATGCTCAGAAGAAATTCCGAGACGGAACAGCACGGTCTGGTAAAATTAGCGATGGATACAGCACTTTCGTCACGCTGCAATGTCAAAAATAGTTTAATGCAGCGCACTCTCTTCTTCTTTATAATGTGAGAAGAATGAAGTAGTTTTGCTGCTCATATTCACACAGACTTTATTATTTATTGGGATTCCCTCAATATATTTACATTTGTCACATCTGACCAAATATTTTTTGGGTTGTTTTTAAATATTTTTATTTTTTTTCAAGGCTGTTTTTGTATTTGTTTGGTGGTTTGTCTTTTTTCCAAGGCTGTTTTTTTTTTTTTGTGGTTTGTATTTTTAAAAAGTCTGATTTTTTTTTTTTTTTTTTGTGTGTTTTACTCCATAATATTTTTGGGTGTGTTTTGTGTGTCAAGTTACCACAACACCATTGATATCTTGTATTATTTAATCTCAAGGAGGTTATTTGGTGTTGGTGTCTCTTGTTAATTTCACATTGTATATTAGAAATGTACCTGCCTCCTCACAAACACACTGTCCTTTTAAAAGGAAAACACACATAGGCGAGTATAATTGTAAAAAAATTTCCTTTGTTAATGGCTCAGAACCAAACAAAGAGGGAGGCAACTCTGGAGAAACAGCTGAAATGGGTGAAGCCTTTGGCCCCCAGGGCACACATCAACTATTTTCTTGCAAAATTGGTGGCCTGAGGAGTCCATATCTAAGGGAGTGCAGTCTGGTCCAGAAGTCCCAGAGGTCCGGAAAGCAGCAGATGACATCTGTGTCCCCAGGCTGTGGTCATACAAGAGACTGCATCTTTGGCCAGACCAGACTGAACCCAGGGCCATCTTCCACGCTTCCTTCCACGCTGTGGCTGTGGTGGTGGAGTTGTGGCAGCAGGAGGAGGGGCCAACTCACTCAGGTGGGTATTGGGTGTTAGTTCCCCACTCACCCCCTTACTTAGGACTTTATAAAGAAGGCCCCCACATAGCTTGCATTGACCCTCCTGCATGCCCTTCAGTTTGGTAGTAGCCATGCAGGCAAAGGCCTCTTCAGGAGTGGGTAAGGATCTGAGGGACGCAGAAGCCTCCTGAATGAGCCTGAGCACAGAATCCTGCATGTGAGTCGCCTTCCTCGCTCTTTTGTACGGTAGGCGGAGGGGAGGAACCTGCGATTCGGTCAGGCTGCGACTGGTCCCAGGCTTCTCCTGGCTGCCACTAACCCCCGCCTCCTCCTGGCTGCCACTAACCCCCGCCTCCTCCTGGCTGCCACATTCCACAGCCTCCTCCTGTGTGCCACATTCCACAGCCTCGTCCTGGCTGAGGTCTTCCTGTGTATCAAAAAGGGACATTGTTTTAGTTTTTTATTCATCAATCACACACAATTTTGATCTCATGACTGTTGCAAATTGAATGTTAACAAATATAACAGACTATCCTTCTGAGCCCACCATTTTTCAGTCTTGTCCAAAATATTTTTGCCCACTACTGTCTATTGATATGTAAAACACTTTTTTCAATCAGCAATTAGTGATCAATAATAACATCTAGTAAACATAATTTATTTATTGATCAGAAATCTGTAGAACAATGCTATACCTGGCTCAAGCTGGGCTCCTCCACTTCTTCCTGACTGAAAGTCCCAGGTTGGACATCGGAAGCCTCAGCTAGGGTGGAAGATAGGGTGGAAGGAAGAGTGGAAGGAAGAGTGGAGAGGGATTCCCTGACTTCAGTCTGGTCTGACAGAAATCGCAGTCTCTCATAGTACCACAGCCTGGGGACATAAACGTCATCTGCTGCAGCTCCGGATCTCTGGGAATCTGTGACCTTCTTGCGCTCCCTAAGATAAGTGCTCCTCAGGCCACCAATTTTGGTTCTTAAATAAGGGATGGTTGCTGTGGGGACCACCGGCATCACCAACTCCAGCAGTTTCTCCAGCGCTGCCTGCCTCTTTTGTTTATGATTATAATGTGGATGTCTCACCTGCCACAGACAGGGCAGCTCCCTGTACTTGTCTATGAACAGGGGGAGGAAGTTGTGGTCATTGAAGCCATCCATTTTATTATCTGCAAGACACAACACAAGAAAAACCCTAATGTCAGCCTAAAGTCTACTAAACTTGTGCAAATACAGGCCTCACTCTAGAAGCAGTATAGGCCCAATGTTAAATCTTACCTTCGCAATTACGATCCGTTACTCCTTCCTCTGATTACAGATCGTACGTACTACGCACGCGTGTTACGCTTTATAGACACTGCGCATGCGTGAAACTCCACCCGCCCCTGACGTTCTTTCTAGTCTCTTCCCCGCCCCTTCTCGTTCGGCGCAGTGGGGGAAGAGCACATGACAGAGACACAGCAGGTGTCAGATAATTTCACCAACGAGGAGGAGGAGGAGGAAAGCCCGGAGCCTGAAACGTCCCGATCCAGAAGGAGATGATATAAGGCATCAAATATGTCCTTTGGGGAGATGTTGGAGAAGGCTGACTATGATGGGAAGTATGGACCTTACCCCAACCCCAATGTCAGAAAGGCCAAGATAATGGCGAAAGTAGTCAAGAGTCTGCACCGGAATTTCGGGGTACGACGATCGAAAGATCAGCTCAGGAAGCAGTGGTCGGACCTCAAATTAAGAGAACACGAGCAGTACAGAAACATCCGAAGAGTGCTACAAAAAAGTAAGTAGTTGTGCTGTGTTCCAATTCTTTCTGTTTATTACGTTCGTGCTGCTCCATGTGCTTTTCTTAATAACTGTTATCCAGTTTAAAATGGCAACTTTCATGTTCATGGGCACATTATTCGTTCGTATCAAACATAGTTTGTTTGGCCATATGCAATTGCCATCGTTTTTTGGGGCCTACTTGTGTGCAAAAATTTGGGTGGTGTAGATGTGTTTGTTACTAGAATGAAATGCAAACTAGATTCTGTGTAAGGAGAGGGCACTCAGCAGCTGGTTACACATCTGGACGCAGGAGCACTAGTGTGGGACATCAGCACACCCTTTTTATTAGGGGGCCCACACAGGTGCTCCAGTGTATACTATAGGGGGTCTCCATCTGTGAAGCTTGTACAAGACAGGTAAAGTATTGAAGCTTGACAAAGGACAATAAAAATGCTACATCTTGGAACTCTGCCAAAATAGACAATTGTACCCCATTTCCAAGCAATGCTTCATATTTATAGTTCTGACATTAAATATCTGTGTGCTAAGTATACCTATTTTTTTTACATAGGGGATAAAAGACTCGGAGGACACACCTCATCTGAGGAGACCACAGACCCCCCACCTCTGGAAGAAGGTGAAATCCCCCAAAGACAAGCAGAGCAGGAGGAGGAAGATGTGGTGGAAATTGTCACCACAACAGGTGAGTGTCTGCGACCACAGGCTCAGGTAAGAGATGGATGCCGGCATATTTATAATACCTGTTTTTTTGGGGGGTTTCTCTCTTTTTAGGTGATCGTGATGTTGTGGCTCCTGATCCTTTCACCTCTGAAAGTGCCCAGATCCTGATTGGGGAGATCATGGGGTGTAATGTTGCATTGAAAAACATCAATGATGTTCTTCAAAAAAATAAGAACATCATTGATGTTTTAGGGCGAGTTTAAAAGCCAAAATTCATTCCAAATTCCTTTGTTTTTTGGTGTGCTACACTTTTTGAAAATTTTTTGATAAATATTAAAAAAGCCAAATTTTGAAGATGCACACAGTGTGTCAACATGTGCTATCTGCCATCACGGGAGAGAAATGGACGCGTTTTGGGGGTGCAACTCCTTCCTCAATAATAAAGTAGCTGTGAGGAAGGGGTTTCACCCCCAAAACACGTCCCTTGATCCCCCACAATGGCAGCTAGCACATGTTGACATTTTTAAATTTGTGTGCATCTTCAAAATTTGGCTTTTCCTGGGGTGACTTCACCCCATCTGAACGCAATATCAAACTCAGTTTGTAAATATTCATGTCTGATATTGCCTTCAAGTTCTACCAAATGTGAACTTTGTAAGTTCAAGATTTGTGTCTTTCTGGTTGGTTTTAAACATGCCTGTTTTATCTTAAATGGACATTTCTAATTTTTCTAATGTGACCCCAAAAATTTTTATACAACAAACATGTTGGTTTGTTTTAAAAACCTTTTCTAAATGCACATGTGATTGTGCTGGTATTAAAAAGATTGTTAATCAAGATTGCGTGGATTATTGTCTCAACGCTACTAAACTTTTGTTGTGCTGTAATGGGTGTTTTCTGTGACAATGGGGGTTATTTCCTGAGGGCAAATCCACTTTGCACTACAAGTGCAGTTTCAGTGCAGTTTCAAGTGCACTTGTAGTGCAAAGTGTCTTTGCCTTTAGGAAATAACACCCAACAGTGCTTTGTAAGGTTACACAATCACGTCAATTTCAGGACTCACCACATTTCTGTCAGGGTCAGCTAAAACAAACACAAGCAGGAAATGTCACCAAACCTTGGTTTTATTTTTTTTTATTTAAAAAATGTTTTAGACATTGTCTGGCATATTGATGGCCCCCCTACCCGCAAAGAATTCAAGGTATCTTAGCCGGACATCACGGGCACTCAGGGAGGGCAAGCCAGGATGGCCACTTTCAAGCGCCCTCAGGGTTGGTTCATTAGGAATTCCGGCCTCAGGCCCAACTGAGCCTGCATAGTTGGCAGAATGTTGCCGTAAAAAGTTGTGTAGAACACAGCACGCCAGGATAATGTGATTCAGTTTGTACTCCGCCATATGTATGGGTGTAAGAAATAGGCGGAACCGGCTGGCCATGATTCCAAACATGTTCTCCACCACTCTTCTGGCCAGCTGGTAATTAAAAACCCTCTGGTCCGGGGTGAGGGTCCTCATCGGGAATGGCTGCATAAGAACGTCCCCCAGCGCAAATGCTTCATCCGCAATGAAGACGAATGGGAGTCCTTCCACATTGTCTTCTGGAGGTGGCAAGTCCAAGCTGCCATTCTGGAGACGCCTGTAGAACTCCGTCTGGGCAATGACTCCACCATCGGACATCCAGCCATTCTTCCCCATGTCCACATACAGGAACTCGTAAGTAGCCGACACCACCGCCAACATCACAATACTATTGAACCACTTGTAGTTGTAATAGTACAACCCCGAGTTGGGTGGTGGGACGATGTGGACGTGTTTACCCTTAAATTGCCCCTCCGCAGTTAGGAAAGTCCCACCACTGGGCAAAGTGAGAGGCCACAGTCTGCCATTCCTGTGGCATGGAAGGAAACTGTGGAGTCAAAACTAAATAAAAAATTAGTCATTTTGCACATAAACATGGAAAGCAGATTAGACACAAACATTCTTGCCCAACATCAAGCTAACATTTTTATGAGGGAATTTTTTAAGATCAAAGTATAACGTACACCTATCAGATTCCCCCCCCCCCTCTCCTGGGCCATTTCTAACATTATAGGGGGGGAACTCTGGGACAGGTAACCCTCTCCACTTCATTGAGATATGAATGCCTAAATAAGGGGTATTACTTTGAACAGCCCCTCCTTAGTTACACTATTGGCAGCCCACTGGACAGGTAAGAAGTGTCATAATACAAAGATATAAATACACACTGTACACATTTTAGCACATTTGGACATTCTGCTATTACCTATCAAGCTAATAATAGTATACAGAAACTTGAAACAGTACCATTTGAAAGTATACAGGCAGGCCCTTGCACTACATGCTTTGGGGAATTCATCCATAAATCTGAGCACAAAAGAGGTGGATATAGTGTGTATGGGTTTGCCAAAGTCAGCAGATAGATGATTGAGGATAGATAGAGAATTGGGATCAGCTGACTTAGCAGTTGGGAGGAGGGAGGGTTCCAAATGATTTGGGGACACCCAAAAAAAGCCTCTGGCACTCTGCCTGAATTTAAAGCACAAATCACATTTCTAAACATTTTAGGGGGTGTTTGGGGTAAAGCACTACTATGGATCTGATAAAATACATTGTTAAGTGACTACATGAGGTGAATAGGGCCAGGAGAACATGCTGGGGAGGTAAGTGAAGGTAAATATGTATTAAGGACAACAAAAATAATTACATAAAAATCCAGCATGCATGAGGACAAATGGCACATTCACAGCATATTACAGTCATGGTAATTAGGGAATAAGGAAAGAAATACAATAAATTATCAAACATTATATACAATAAAATGTGATATTAAAGAATACAAATCTTACCTTTATATACTCCTTCTACAGGACTATGGCAGAACAGGTCTCTGGAATAATGATCCCCAGAGCCTGGGGGGAGATGTCTGTCGAGAACTTCAAGTCCTGCAGACTTCTCCCCGTCGCCAAGTACCACAGGGTGGCGATGAGCCTCTGCTCCGCAGTGATGGCTTGCCTCATGCAGGTATCCTGCCTGCTGATATAGGGGGTCAGCAAAGCCAACAAACGGTGAAATATGGGGTCCGTCATCCGGAGAAAGTTCCTGAAATCATCAGGATTATTCTCGCGGATCTCACGGAGCAAAGGCATGTGACGGAACTGGTCACGCTGAAGCAACCAACTCTTGGTCCATGAACTCCTCCCCACCATGTTCATGGTCTGGACTTGTGTCAAGGTCAGGACCCCAACACTAAGCCCCCGCACAGCATGAACTCTACGAGGAGTACGTATACGCAACATGGCTAGAAAACGGTCGGCTGCTCAGAACGAAGTAACAGAACGCACTGAAGAACAGCAAGGCCTGTGAAGAGTGACCTGAAAAACAGCAACGAGCGGACAAGAACGCAATGAATAATCAAATACAAACTCACTGCACGCACTGAAGAGCAGATACAAACTCACAAGCACAAACTGAACAGCAGAAAACGATCTGAAAACCATGAGTCTGAAAAAGCGTGAATCGTCTCTCACCAAACTTTTACTAACACGAGATTAGCAAGAGGAGCCCAAAGGGTGCCGCGCTTGGTTCTGAAATGGCCTTTTATAGTCTTGTCATACGTGGTGTATGTGACCGCGTTCTTGGCGATCGGAAATTCCGACAACTTTATGCGACCGTGTGTACGCAAAGCAAGTTTGAGCCAACATCCGTCGGAAAAAATCCTAGGATTTTGTTGTCGGAATGTCCGATCAATGTCCGACCGTGTGTACGGGCTATTAGGGTTAATCACTTGCTATTTCTGACTAGTAGAACTGGGTAGAAGTGGGTCAAACCTCCTGTAGCAGTATCTATTTATATATTGCAAGAAAAAAACAATAATAGTTAAAAGGCAAATTTGGAACACGGTATGCTTTCAGCTTCAATACTCAAAATTGAAAAGCCAAACATTTACAGGAAGCAAAATAGCTCATCAGTTGAAACAGTAAATACCCAGCATGATGTTTTTTTTTTTTTTTAATTTTTAAACGTTTTTATTATGGTTAATCAGTAGAATAAACAAGTGATAGACATTCAAATCAAGTTATAAAACGCTGCACTATCAAAATGATAAATATATAATTAATAAAGTGCTATTGTGTTCTCTCGTGACATGTATAAAATGTCCAAAATACTATACATTAATGTGCAATAAACTTCAATAATTAAACGAATTAATAAGAGTGCTTCAATAAGCCTGTGAAAAATATATATAAATATTCCAAAATATTTGTGCAATATTCAAACAAATAATAAATAAATATTTTAAGAAAAAAAATCATCCATGCGATTCAGTGTTGCATCCATGCAATGCAGTGCTGTGTCTCTGTAATTCAGTGATAGTACAATGTTCAAACAATATTAGATAAAAAATTCCAAAGAAATATCATCCATGTGATTCAGTGCTACATCCATGTAATTCAGTGTTGCATCTGTGCCATTCGGTGCTGTGTAGCTTAGTGCTATGATCCATCCATGTGTTTCAGTGAGCACAAACTAAAGTGCTGTGTGCTCATATAAGTGCTCCCCCCAGGTGATAGCCCCTCACCTTAGGGCATGTGACCTTGCGATTAAGTTTGGTCAAAATGCGCCTTAGAACCTCTATGGGTTCGGTATTGTATGCTGGATCCTGGATAGGTTACACTTGTGCCTCTGTTCCTCACAGCAGTCCAGTTTATACCTCGGTATATCAATATAAAGAGAAATTCATGGTGCAATATGTATTAACTTTATTTAAAATCACAAAAAAACACCCAGAGTGGGTACTCACAATGTCAAGGCGCTTACAGTGCACCACTCTAAAACAGCGGTAACGATCGGGTGATGGCGGCCAGTAATGGGGTGGCGTACTAATTGTTCCCAACAGATGGTGTGTGGAGCGTTCCGTCCTGTCCCCTTCCTCTACACGTGTCGATACAAGAGGTATTTCGTATCTTCATCAGGGGGTGAAATCACCCCCTAGTTGATTTCACCCCCCCAGAGAATTTGGGCAAATTCTCAGTTAACTGATTGTGCTTACTCTAGTTATAAACTTTGTTATTGGGTTTTACGTTTTCTAGGAACATTTCCATTCCTATTAATATTATTATTATTATACAGGATTTATATAGCGCCAACAGTTTGCGCAGCTCTTAACAAAATGAAGGCAGACATTGCAGTTACATTACAATTTGGTACAAGAGGAATCAAAGGGCATGTTATTAACATGCCCTGTTAGGGAATTTTCTTTGATTGTTACAAGTCCCCGACAAAAGCTTTTTAAATAACAGGTTGACCCAATACCCTCAAGCTAGCTTATTTCCGTTTATGCTTTCCGGGTCTCGGCTGGGGTAGCCCTGCTCCAACATAAAACTGCCATATTGATAGTGGTTTCATGTTGTTGGAGTCCTCCTGTCCACAGCGTGATCCCTTTGGGGTGGCGGGAGGATTGTCCACTTCCTTTATCTTATTTGGTACTGTCTAGGCTACTCAACCGACACTCTGAAATTTCTAACATATTTTTGTATTCAACAGGGGGATTTTGTCATTATTGCCTTACCAGACCGTAATGTCATCAAGGATAGAAATGTTTTTTTTTTCTTTTCTTAATTAATAAAAATTATTGAAAGAAAAGGGATCCTCCATCCTGCACAGCCAGGCACACCACAGGCACTCAAAGTCAGCGAACGGCCCAGTGTTTTTTTTTATCTGTTATTCAGGGGATAAAACTTGGATGGGGATTAGGGAAATTATGGGATGCCCACTTGACTTCTCTTCTACTTGTCTACTCTTCAGGGACTTCTTCCTATATACAGCTATATACACTCCTCTTATTCCAGCACAGAAAACACAGATTCAGCTGGGACACTGTTTGTGGATCTGACAAAAAGCACTTAGTCAGATTAAGCAAAAGCCCTTTGCAGGCAGGGACCTCAGACCCCTTAGTTGTGTAGCAAAGTTAGTGTCCAGCTCCCATCCCTGTGGCTACTGATCCCAGCACCACCTCTTCAGGCACTGCCAGCCCGCCTGTCTGCAGTTGCCCCTTTCTCTAGCCCTCCTGGCAACTTCTCACAGTCGTCCCAGACTGCGCACTCACCAGCCCACCTGGCTGACTTTTTCTGGAGAAGTCCTGGACGCGCTGACTCTCTCCCATTGTCCTCACACTTGGTCCCGTGCATCCAAGCAAGGATACCTCCCTATGTTGTAGAGTATCCCTCCAGCACCTGAGCCCCAGGACCGAGGTCACTCCCCTCCCAGGGTAGGAGGCACCCTCAAGGGCCACCGACAGCCTCCTCAGCACTCTTTCTCCATCTTCCACCCGACTGCCACTGCTGGCAGGAGTATTTAAGAGGTGCCTGCCCCCTGCCAGCCCAATTATTGGGGATTGGTTGGGGCCCTCCTCAATACTCCAGGCAGCTTCTCCTAAACTCCACCCTCTACTTCTGGAAGCTTCTCCAAGGTTCCAGAGAGCAGGGGGAGTGACCAGAGATTTTGCCTACTGAGTCATCCAGCCTCCCAGAGTCACTCAACCCTGACCCAGATTCAATCCAGGCTTGGCTACCTGCACTGTCAGGAAAAAAAAAATATTTACACTAGCACCTAGCTAGAGGTTGCTACACTTACACAGTATAATCACAGCTAGGCACATTTTAACCCACTGATCGCCTCCAGTCAACCCTTTTACTACCCTGTCACCAGTGTTATTAGTACAGTGAACAGATTTTTTTACTGGTCGCTGTATTAATGTCACAGGGGACTTCAGAAAGCATTAGCACCAGTTAGCAATAATCCCAGATAGTGTCAGATTTCCCACCACATATTCACCATCACATTTAATAATTTAATTACCAGCAACACTATCACAAAACACATTATAAACCTCCAAAACTAGTATAGTGTCTGAAAGGATCAGTATCTTTGATCAGATCAGAACTATACTGGCATCCCCAATACTGTCCCCAATAATGCAGCGTTAGCAGGATCAGCCCCAGCACCTGCCAGCACCTGCGTTTAGCCCCCCCCCCTAACAAGTGCCGTGTTAGTAGATCACTGTCACTTCTGATACATTGCACACAAAACCACTGCATTAGCAAGATCAGGCCTGATCTCTGCTAGCACTAGCAGGTACAATTTTTGTAGTGGTTCAACCAGTCCCTGACAGCCAGGTGCTCTTTTTCCCATGAGTTACACTAGGTACCTATAAATTTAGTGGCCAAAATGTCAAAAGAAATGTACTCTAGTGAAGAGGTCTACAGGATTCTTCAGAGTATGTCATCTAAGAGCGAAGGGGAGTCCTCACTGACAGAATCAAGCTCAGAATATGAATCAGTAGAGAACAGCAGCACCCCCAACCTCAGATGATGGAGAAGAGGTCCCTACAAAGGTCAGGTGTACCCGACACTGTGCCCAGGTTACTGAGGTGTTACAATCGCATGATGATTCTCATATGCAGCAGAGTGCCAGTACTAGTGCCTCACCACCTTTTGATTAACTGGCGGGCACCAGTGGCCTAGTACATCCTGGCCTTTTACACAGCACTGCAGTATCACTTGGTGATGTGGCGAATCCCATAAGTGCAGTCCAAGCTGGTGTGGAGGCTAGCACTAGTAGTGCCCTGCCCGCAGCCACAGAGAATTTAAACACAGGCCCGTAGAGCCCATAGTTTCTTTCCGGATGTGCTTGCAAGTCCTGATTGGCAGCCTACAGATTGAGCAGCACCTGTACTTCCCCCATTTATTGCCCAGGTGGAAACAGTAAATTGAACTACTCCCCCTGCTGTGTTTCATGGAAGATCTGTATCGATTAAGTGTGTACCAAAGCAATCTATATACCGAGCAGTTTATCGTCGCCAACCTAAATTCAAACCATGGAAACCAAGTTTTTGGGCCTAAAAAAGCATGAGTCGCGGTCATATTGGTCCACAGACCCATTTCATCACATGCCTGTGTGCTGCCATGACCAGGGGCAGATATGAGAATATAATGCGATTTATGCATTTCAACGACAATACACTCTGTCGTCCTTGGGATGGCTCTGAATACGATTGGCTCCACAAAATTCAGCATCTCATAAATCACCTTAACCAGAAATTTGCTGATGTGTATACGCCTCAACAAAGCATCTGCATGGTTGAGTCCCTCATTCATTTTTCTGGCCACCTTGCTTTCAAACAGTATCTCCCCAGCAAGCGTGCCAGAACTGGGGTCAAAATGTACAGTGCCTTCAAAAAGTATTCCTACCCCTTGACATTTTCCACATTTTGTCATGTTACAACCAAAAACATCAATTTATTTTATTGGGATTTTATGTGATAGACCAACACAAAGTGGCATATAATTGTGACGTGGAAGGAAAATGATAAATGGTTTTCCATTTTTTTTTACAAATAAATATGTGAAAAAGTGTGGCATGCATTTGTATTCAGTCCCCCTAGTCAATACTTTGTAGAACCACCTTTCACTGCAATTACAAGTCTTTTTGGGGATGTCTCTACCAGCTTTGCACATCTAGAGAGTGACATTTTTGCCCATTCTACTTTGCAAAAGAGATCAAGCTCTGTCAGATTGGATGCAGAGCATCTGTGAACATCAATTTTAAAGTCTTGCAACAGATTCTCAATTTGATATAGGTCTGGACTTTGACTGGGCCATTCTAACACATGAATATGCTTTGATCTAAACCATTCCATTGTTTAGGGGTGTTGTCCTGCTGAAAGGTGAACATCTCAATCTCAAGTCTTTTGCTGAGGTTTTCTTCTAAGGGTGCCCTCCATCCATCTTCCCATCAACTCTGACCAGCTTCTCTGTCCCTAGTAAAAAAAAGCATCCCCACAACATTATGCTGCCACCACCATGTTTCACGGTGGGAGTGGTGTGTTCAGTGTAATGTGCAGTATTAGTTTTCTGACACACATAGCGTTTTGCTTTTGGGCCAAAAAGTTACATTTTTGTCTCATATGACCAGAGCACTTTCTTTCACATGTTTGCTGTGTCCCACACATGGCTTCTAGCAAACTGCAAATGGGACTTCTTATTGCTTTCTTTCAACAATGGCTTTCCTCTTGCCACACTTCCATAAAGGCCAGATTTGTGAAGTGCACAACTAATAGTTGTCCAGTGGACAGATTCTCCCACCTGAGCTGTGGATCTCTGCAGCTCCTCCAGAGTTACCATGGGCTTCTTGGATGCTTCTCTGAGTAATGCTCTCCTTGCCCGGCCTGCCAGTTTAGGTAGATAGCCATGTCCTGGTAGGTTTGCAGTTGTGCCATACTCTTTCCATTTTTGGATGATGGTGTGAACAGTGCTCTGTGAGATGTTCAAAGCTTGGGATTTTTTTTTTATACCCTAACCCTGCTTTAAACGTCTCCACTACTTTATCCCTGACCTGTCTGGGGAGTTCCTTGTCCTTCATGATGCTGTTTGCTCACTAAGGTTCTCCAACAAACCTCTGAGGGCTTCACAGAACAACTGTATTTATACTGAGATTACATTACACACAAGTGAACTCTATTTACTAATTAGGTGACTTCTGAAGGCAATTGGTTCCACTACATTTTAGTTAGGGATATCAGAAAAAAGGGGGCTGAATACAAATGCACGCCACACTTTTCACATATTTATTTGTAAAAAATGTTGAAAACCATTTATCATTTTCCTTCCACTTCACAATTATGTGCCACTTTGTGTTGGTCTATCACACAAAATCCCAAGAAGATACATTTATGATTTTGGTTGTAACATGGCAAAATGTGGAAAATTTTAAGGCGTATGAATACTTTTTCAAGTATAAGCACTGTATAAGCTCTGTGAGATGGCAACAGGCTATACATGTGATATCCGATTTACGAGGGAAAAGGTAGTTATGGGGAGTCCCCGGATGCCCAAACTACATGAGCAGTGGCAAGATAGTTTGGGACTTGGTGTCAGCCTTGTTCCATAAAGGGTACCACTTGTACATGGACAATTTGTATTCAAGCGTGCCACTTTTTAGACACTTATTTGATCTTGGAATTGGCTCATGTGGCACCATGCAACCTAATTAAAAAAAAACAGAATATATTGGAATGGTTACAATAGCTATATGCTAAATGCAGAATCACCACAATGATTGACTGAAAAGTTCTCTTAATTTACCCGATGCGTTTCAGAATATCTATGTCTCCTTCTGCAGGGGTATTTATAAGAAGGTCAATCATACATCTAAAGTGTAGTAATGGCAAAGAGTCAAACATGAGATATACAGAGATATACAATAAACAATGTTTTTTTTATACATATCACATGTCTTGCAAAATTGATAATAAATAATGTATAGACTCACATTTTTTGTGGAGATATTGTATACAAAACATTCCAATAAGGCTATTAAAAATAAAGGGGGAAATGTGTCCCCAGAAATCTGCCTCTGAAGGTGGCTTGTTTTTAACAGCATGTTAACGTATACCATCAATTAGGAGTTAAATACAGCTGGACCAGTATGAGAGGCATTGGGCTGCTGACAATACTGAAGCCAGAGGAGGGCGTAGCCCTGTAGATTAAAATAATAAAAAATGGTAGTAAGGGGAGCATAGAATGGTGAGGAATAGCTTAACCTATAAAATATATGTACAAGCAATATGTGTACAAGGATACACAGTTGATGTATAGAAAATAATGGGCATGATATATATATACATATATATCCTACCTGCACTCAAAGAAAGCGAAAAGTTGTTGAAAAGTTGATACAAAACAGTGTGTGATTAGTATCAAGCTGAAAAGTAATAGATACATGACAAAGAGTCACTTATGTATGTATATGTATACCCGTGGACATTATAGTGTAACTGAAACACCGCAGCTCCATTTGGAGGAGGGTTTTATTCCAATCCCCAAATTATTTTTCACAATTCCCACTACCTCCAGATACAGGGCGTGGCTATGGGGACTTCCTGTGCCCCATCCTATGCTAACCTGTATCTGGGGGAGTGGGAAAAGATATTTTTTGCGGATGAGTCATTGTGAATGTATACGAACCACATATTGGGTTGGTATTGATACATTGACGATGTCTTTGTTATCTGGGATGGACCTATTGAGACGCTTCTACACTGTCTGAGCAGAATAAATAAAAACAAATTCAATTTAAATTTCACTATGACCTATGATAAGGAGCATGTAGCCTTTTTGGATGTGGAGGTCCTTAGAGATAATGATGGCAACTTGGGTAGTAACCTCTATAGGAAACCCACAGCGGGCAATAGCATTTTGCATGCATCAAGTTTTCACCCCCAGACATTGGTAAAGTCGATATGTACTTTATAGCCAGTACCTATGAATAAGGTGTCATTGTTCTGACGATGAGAATTTTAAACTTCAAGCCCAACAACTCTGTGATAGACTCTTGCAGAGAGGCTACTCTCATGCCTCCCTTAAAAGGGCCTATCAACGAGCATCATCACATAATAGGCAAACACTTTTATTTACACACAAACCTAAGAATTATAACAACCCTCTATGTATCATCACAAGATACACAAATCAACAAGCCAAAATCCATAGTATTATCACCAAATACTGGCATATGTTATCCTCTGATCCCACACTTGGACAATTTGTCCCAGATCGCCCTTAATTTACATTTAAAAGGGACATACATGTGTGGTGCCTGTAATTATTGCTGATATATGTACATTAAAAGAAGTCCCACTCTCCCCAATGGTCAAACATTTTGTCCGAGACACTCTGCCAACTGCAAGACCTTTGGGGTCATATACATGTTACATTGCGACTGTGGCTGTTTTTATATTCGCAAGACTAAATTGGAGTTTTGGAAATGTGCTTAAAGCCACGTAAGAAGCATGCAAACATGCAATCTTGAAGTGCCCCTTGGTTGACACAATAAACTTGTCCATGGTGAAAAATTTCCTAAGATTAGGTTCCTCATACCATATCCACCCCAGCTCCAAAGGGGGGGATTAGAATAAAACCCTCCTCCAATACGTGTTGATATTTTTTTTGACTCATTGATCAATGATTATATGTATTTTATTATTTTTTGTATACACAGTATGTAACATCTATTATCCGTCCTCTGTGTTCCTAGCAATCTGCCTTCCATTCCCAGTTTTGGGCACTAGGGGGATATGTTTATTCATATCCCCCATTGTGTGCCTCCCTATAGCACTTGCTGGAATAATCATAGTCTTGGCAATATATATCACATGTCGGCCGTCCCCTGGGGGGGGTGGATTGCTGTAATACCCGGCAGCCGCCCGGATTTGGTAATCTGCTGCGGCTATTTAGAATGGCTACAGCCATTTTTTTCTCGGCTGGCCACCATCTTAGTACTCTGGCGGGCATGCGCTGTCCGCCTATGAGGCTGTCATGAAAGACGTTCTGTTAGTTCAACCGTCGGCGGAAGATCGGTTAACAGAACTACTGCCAGTAGAGCCGGAGGACGCGTTCGGAGGCGCGTTGATGCAAACGGACGCATGCTGGTGCACGCTAATACGAGCGGGTGTACGCGGGTACACGATGAGACGAACGCACACGTACGATCGGTACTCGGGCGTGCACGTGTGCACGCGGCGGCGCGCAGACGTGCAGTGTGACAGCTTTTGGCACCATTAGGCCTATTTAAAGGTGCCTGTCAGCATGCTTCCTTGCTGTCCGGTCTACAGCGTTCCCTGTGACCCTAAGCTTCCAGTATACCTGTTTACCTGATTCCTGTTACCCGGCTTGTTCCTGACTTCTCCTGTTTGCTGCCAGTCCCCGAGCTCGGCTTGTCTGACGATTCTCCTGCCTCATCCTTCAGTTATTACCTGCCTGTCTGTTGCCGACCCGGTCCGTGCCCTGACTACTCTCCTGATTCTGTTTGGTACCTGCTCTGCTTGCCTGTGTTTGACCCGGCCTGTCTGACTTTGCTAGTGCTTCCAGTGGTACTACAGAACACCTCCCTGCTGCCTGCTTGTTCGTGGGTTTCTGCTAGCTGCAGTACTTCTCTATCCAGTCAACAGTTCCAGTGTTCCTGCCAAGAGTTCCGGTTCATCTGCCAGTTGTTCCAGTGCTTCAGTTGTACTACAGAACACCTCCCTGTTGCCTGTTGTTCCTGAGTTCCTGCCAGTGGATCCAGTGTTCCTGTCAGTCCTCCTGCTGCTGCACCAGAGGTCCGGATCAACTCTACACCTGCCACTTACCAAGCACTTGTGGCCCCCTGCGCTCTTGAGTCCCTGTCTTCTCTATCAGGGGCTCTCGAACCAGAGGCACACGAGAGGCTACTCCTTGCATTCTGGGCTCCACCATGAGGTACGTGACAGTACCGGACAGCCATGTCTGAGCCCACGCAGGGAGCCTCTCCCATGGATGAACTCTGCCGCCATCTTGCTGGACTTACCCAGGCAGTAAAAAGCCTACAAGAAGGCTACACCCAGCTGGAAGGCCAAGTCCAGGCCCTAGCAGCTTCTACTCCTCCAGTATCCGGGACTTCTGCTTCACCATCAGTGGTCATGTTGCCGCCTGAACCCAGGGTCCCCACGCCTGAAAGATTTTCGGGTAACCGGAGCAAATTCAGGTCCTTCCGCAACTCGTGTGAGCTCTTTTTTGCCCTTCAACCAAGGACTTTCTCCCTGGAAGCCACCAAGATGGGGTTCGTGATCTCGTTGCTGACCGGCGAGCCCCAGTCCTGGGCCCATCGCTTATTAGAAAAGAAAGATACCTCACTTGATACCCTGGATACCTTCTTTCAGGCTATGTCATCACTATATGAAGACCCACAGCTGACCGCCATGGCAGAGGCAGCCTTGCACACCCTATAGCAAGGCCACAGAACTGTTGAGGACTATGTGTCAGAATTCAGATGCTGGAGTTCCGACACAAACTGGAACAACGCCGCTGTCACGTACCTGGTAGGTTGTGAGCCTGAAGTGCAGAGAAGGACCTCCCTTACAGCTCCCACTCCTGTTCCTCTGGAATGGAGACAGAAGGCCAGGAGTGAGGAGTGGTATGGGTGCCTGGCAGGATCGACAGTCACCGGAAGTTCAGGAGTGGTGACACCCTCTGCGTCCAGAAGCTGAAGAGGACGCTGGATCGCAGAGAGGACCCGGAGCCACAGCAGATAAGGAAGCAGGTAAGTAAGCAGGTAAGTAAGCAGGACTGGAACCAGGAACAAGCAGCAGGTAGTAGCCTGCAACGCTGGACTGGAACCTGGAACAACAGCAGGTAGTAGCCTGGAACGCTGGACTGGAACCTGGAACAAGCAGCAGGTAGTAGCCTGGAACACTGGACTGGAACCTGGAACAAGGCAGCAGGTAGTAGCCTGCAACGCTGGACTGGAACCAGGAACAAGGCAGCAGGTAGTAGACTGGAACGCTGGATACAGGTGTCAGACTGAGGGGTGGTCAAACAAGCCAGAGGTCGGTATCGGTCGATCAGCAGAGGTACCAGGGACAACACAGAGGGATGGTCAGGCAAGCCAAGAGGGTCTGGTGCAGGCGGATGGCAGGATGGTCTAACAGGAAGCCGGGTCAGATAGCAGAGTACACAGGTCAGATCAGGTTAAGGCACACGGAACGCTGTAGAGCAGACAGCGGGGATGGAGTGTGACGGGCCGGTTTAAATAGCCCGCCTGGCACTAGCGGGAGTGCGCGCGCGCGTGCCCGTGCATGACAGCACCTGTGAACGCGCGCGCATGCGCAGTGGAACCCGCGACCGTGTCCCCCTGCGTCTGGATCACTGATTATTGGCAGGATCTTCATGACATCGCCCCCCCCCCAAGGGGCAGCCTCCGGATGCCCCTTTGAAGGAATTTCTCCGGATGGGCTTTTTTAAAAGATTGTAAAAGATTTTCAGCATGAATATTATCCTCGGGTTCCCAAGAATTTTCTTCTGGGCCGAACCCCCTCCATTTTATCAAAAATTGATTTTGGTTGCCTCTTCTCCTATGGTCCATGATAGCCTCCACCTTAAATTCTTCCTCCCCATCCACCAAAATTGGATCAGGAGGATCCGTACTTCGGCCTGGAAATGGGTTAGAAACAGAGGGTTTGAGTAGAGACACATGAAATACTGGATGCACTTTTAATGAATCCGGAAGTTCAAGTTCGTATGCCACCTCATTAATCCTTCGCTTAACAGGAAATGGGCCAAGAAACTTGGGACCCAATTTCTTTCATGGGCAAGCCATCCTGAGATTTACTGTAGATAACCATACCTGGTCCCCGGGTGTAAGTAACAGCTCACCTCTTATCTCACCTCGTCTCTTCTTATCAAAAGTTGCTTTATTATACTCCTGGGTCCTGGTCATGGTCTCCTGCAAAACTTGATTGTTGGAAGTGAAGAAGTCCAACCTCTCCTGAACTGCGGGTACTGTGCACTCTGGAAGAGAATTAGGCAGAAAAGAAGGGTGGTAACCATAATTTGCAAAAAATGGGGTTTGTTTGATAGCGGAATGGATAGAGTTGTTGTAGGCAAACTCAGCCAATGGAAGAACAGAAATCCAATCATCCTGGGCAAATGAAGAAAAACAGCGTAAATATTGTTCAAGAGTCTGGTTTGTTCTCTCTGTTTGCCTATTAGTCTGGGGGTGGTAAGCAGATGAAAATGAGAGTTCAGTCTTCAATGTTTTGCATAGGGACCTCCAGAATGGGGAGGTAAACTGTACCCCCCGATCTGAAACAATATTAACTGGTACCCCATGGAGCCTGATGACTTCTCTAATGAATGCCTGTGCCATTTCTGTAGCTGAGGGAGTGCCCTTCATTGGGACAAAGTGGGCCATCTTCGACAACCGGTCTACTATGACAAAAATTGAGGTGAAACCCCCAGCCGGAGGTAATTCCACAATAAAATCTATAGAAAGCATCTTCCAAGGCCTATCTGGGACAGGTAATGGCTTTAGCAAACCCCATGCCTTGGTCCTGTGCCCCTTGTTTCTGATACAGGTGGTACAGGATTCAACAAATCTCCTACAATCATCACGTAACTGAGGCCACCAAAAGGTACGCTGTACCAGATCAGTAGTTTTAGCCACTCCAAAATGCCCAGCAAAAGCATGGTCATGACAGAGTTCTAGTACTGAAACTCGTAGTTCTTCAGGTATAAAAATCCTATTCTCGTGCCATAATAACCCATCCTTAACTTGGAGTTCTGGCCTAATGGAAGACCCCAATTCTGTGGAAGCCTGCTTATTCCGGGAAAGCAGATCTCCCTGAAGCAAAAGAAAATTCCCCGGGGACAGAATGGTGTCCGGAGGGGAAACCTCTTGGGGCTTTTGAAACATCCTGGATAGGGCATCAGGCTTGGTATTCTTGGAACCAGGGCGATAAGTGACATGAAAAGAGAACCTGGAGAAAAAGAGGGCCCACCTGGCTTGGCGTGGCTTCAACCTTTTTGCAGACCTCAAATACTCCAGGTTCTTATGATCTGTAAAAATTAAGACTGGATGAGCGGCACCCTCTAGCAGATAGCACCACTCCTCCAACGCAGATTTGATAGCCAATAATTCTCTGTCACCTACATCATAATTTGTCTCTGCCGTGGACAATTTACGAGAGAAGAAGGCCACAGGATATAACAGGGCCTTAGTTCCCTGTCTTTGGGACAACACTGCCCCTACCGCAATTTCGGATGCGTCCACCTCTAGTACAAATGGCAGAGAGGAATCTGGATGTTTTAGCACAGAAGCAGAGGTAAAAAGGCCCTTGAGAGTCTAAAAGGCTTTTGAGCCTCAGCAGACCAGTGGAAACGTGTACCCTGTTTAGTTAGCTGTGTGATGGGTGTGATGATGGCTGAAAACCCCTTAATAAATTTGCAGTAGAAATTAGCGAATCCAACGAATCGCTGGATCCCCTTCTTATCTGTTGGGACTGGCCAGATCAACAGTCACCGGAAGTTCAGGAGTGGTGACACCCTCTGGGTCCAGAAGCTGAAGAGGACGCTGGATCGCAGAGAGGACCCGGAGCCACAGCAGATAAGGAAGCAGGTAAGTAAGCAGGTAAGTAAGCAGGACTGGAACCAGGAACAAGCAGCAGGTAGTAGCCTGGAAAGCTGGACTGGAACCTGGAACAACAGCAGGTAGTAGCCTGGAACGCTGGACTGGAACCTGGAACAAGCAGCAGGTAGTAGCCTGGAACACTGGACTGGAACCTGGAACAAGGCAGCAGGTAGTAGCCTGCAACGCTGGACTGGAACCAGGAACAAGGCAGCAGGTAGTAGACTGGAACGCTGGATACAGGTGTCAGACTGAGGGGTGGTCAAACAAGCCAGAGGTCGGTATCGGTCGATCAGCAGAGGTACCAGGGACAACACAGAGGGATGGTCAGGCAAGTCAAGAGGGTCTGGTGCAGGCGGATAGCAGGATGGTCTAACAGGAAGCCGGGTCAGATAGCAGAGTACACAGGTCAGATCAGGTTAAGGCACACGGAACGCTGTAGAGCAGACAGCGGGGATGGAGTGTGACAGGCCGGTTTAAATAGCCCGCCTGGCACTAGCGGGAGTGCGCGCGCGCGTGCCCGTGCGTGACAGCACCCGTGAACGCGCGCGCATGCGCAGTGGAACCTGCGGCCGTGTCCCCCTGCGTCTGGATCGCTGATTATTGGCAGGATCTTCATGACAGCCGCCCTACGGTATCAGTTCCGTATGGGCCTTTCAGAAACCTTGAAGGATGAACTAGCCCGAGTGGGCATTCCTGAGACTTTAGAGGACCTCATAGACCTTTCCATCCAAATAGACAGACGCTTGAGAGAATGACGTACGGAGCGATCTTCTGGTCCTGCTCGCCCTGTCTGGATGCTGCCCCGGGTGCCTAGTTCTCCCCACACCGCTCCTCCAGCTTCTACTACCATGACCTCAGATACACCAGAACCAATGCAACTGGGACTCTTACGGCCATCCCTAACTCCTGAAGAGCGTCAAGGCCGTCGGGCTGGTAACCTGTGCCTATATTGCGGGGAACCCGGACACTTTGTACGAACATGCCTGGCCAAGCTTCGTAAGTACCTCTCTGTCTCTCCTGCTCTTACCCCAGCTGCACTGAATAATATGTCTCACCTGGCTGTTCCGCTTCTTTTACAGCTCCCAGGAGGGAATATACCAACCAGCGCTATCATTGATTCCGGGGCCTGCAGTGGCTTTATAGACTCGTCCTTCGCTTCCAGACATCACATCCCCATCCGGCCCAAGGCAAAAGGACTTTTAGTATATCTGGCCGATGGTTCTACCCTCAGATCAGGACCAGTAACCCAGGAAACAGTACCCATGCTCACCACCATTGCTGGCACTCATCAAGAGCTACTTTATCTGGATGTCATTGAATCTCCTTTATTCCCCATCATATTGGGCATGCCATGGCTCAAGGCCCATAACCCACAAGTTGACAGGGCCTCGGGGAAAATTGAGTTTCCCTCCTCTTATTGCCACCAACACTGTCTACCAGAAGTTACTCAAGCTCCCTCTGCCCTGTTGTGCATGGAAACTGATGCCGAGACCCGTCAAGTTGTACCGTGAAGTCTACCATAGTTTTGTGGACGTTTTCAGTCAAAAAGGGGCCGAGACCCTTCCTCCCCACCGGCCATATGACTGTCCAATTGAGCTTCTCCCAGGGGCAGAGATTCCTTTTGGGAGAATATTTCCTTTGTCAGAGTTAGAACTAGGAGTATTAAAGACTTACATTGACGACAATCTAAAGAAAGGCTTCATCCAACCCTCCACGTCCCCGGCAGGAGCAGGAATCTTTTTTGTGGAAAAGAAAAACCATTCATTGCGCCCTTGTGTGGATTATCGGGCACTCAATAAAATCACGATCAAGAACCGTTATCCCTTACCATTAGTGCCAGAACTTTTTCAGAGGCTGGGGTCCGCAGTAGTGTATTCTAAATTAGATCTTCGGGGTGCCTACAACCTTGTCCGCATTCGCAAGGGAGACGAATGGAAGACTGCTTTCCATACCCGGTTTGGGCACTTCGAATATTTAGTCATGCCTTTCGGACTTTGTAATGCTCCTGCTACATTTCAGCATTTTGTAAATAACATTTTCAGAGACTACCTTGACCTGTTTGTTGTTTTTTATCTAGATGATATTCTAATCTTCTCCTCTTCCCTAGTTGAACACCGTGAACATGTCAGAAACGTTTTGACCCGACTTTGCCTGCACGGCCTTTACGCCAAGCCTGAGAAATGTGTCTTCGAGCAGGAGAGTATTCAGTTCCTTGGTCTTATTATCTCTGTGGAAGGCATCAAAATGGACCCTCAGAAGGTCTCCGCCATTCTGGACTGGCCCGCTCCTACTGACAAAAAAGGGATTCAACGTTTCGTGGGATTTGCGAATTTTTATAGAAAATTCATCAAGGGATTCTCCACCATCATTTCTCCCATTACAAAATTAACCCAACAGGGCCTCAAGTTCCACTGGTCTACGGAAGCTCAGATGGCCTTTACTACACTGAAGGATTTGTTTGTCTCAGCCTCAGTTTTAAAACATCCTGATTCCACGTTACCCTACATCCTGGAGGTGGACACATCGGAGATAGTGGTCGGTGCGGTGCTCTCCCAAAGACTGGGGCCTAGGGCTCTTCTGCACCCAGTCGCTTTTTTTTCCCGTAAACTATCGGAAGCAGAAAAGAACTATGATGTGGGTGATCGAGAATTGTTAGCGATCAAAGCTGCGCTGGAGGAATGGTGATACCTGTTAGAGGGAGCAGCCCACCCGATTCTTGTTTATACAGATCACAAGAATCTAGAATATTTAAAGACTGCCAAGAGGTTGAAACCACGACAGGCCAGATGGGCACTGTTCTTTACTAGATTTTCTTTCCATATTACCTACCGTCCCGGGTCAAAAAATATCAAGCCTGACGCTCTGTCACGGATGTACAGTGATTCAGAAGCACCTTCTCCGCCAGATACCATCTTGTCCTCAGGGAACTTTCTGTTACTCCAAGGGGATCTACTGTCACAGATCAAGCAAGCCTCCAGGAACGTTTCCACTCCACCTGATACAACCCTACAGGCCAGAGATGATCTTCTATGGTTTAAGGATAGGATCTTCGTACCTCAGGAGGTGCGGACGGCAGCTCTTAGTTCTTGCCATGACCATATGTTAGCCATCCATTTCGGAGTACATAAGACATCTGAACTTCTTCTGGTGGCCATCATTAAGAAAGGACTGCAAGGACTACGTGGAAGCATGTGTCACCTGTATCCAAAATAAAGGTAGCAAGTCTAAAGCCTGGGGCCTGTTAAAACCACTATCTGTCCCGGAGAAGCCATGGAGGATGATCTGCATGGATTTTATTGTTGAGTTGCCACCCTCTGAAAGCTACACTACGATCTTCGTAATAGTGGATAGATTATCCAAGATGGCACATTTCCTACCAATGAAAGGTACCCCTACTGCTGCTGAAACTGCCAGGACATTTATTAAGGAGGTGGTGAGGCTTCATGGCATCCCTGCCAATATTACTTCTGATCGGGGGGTACAATTCACCTCTAGGTTTTGGAGAGCTCTTTGTGAATCCCTGAAAATTGATCTTGCCTTCTCTTCTGCCTATCACCCCCAAACAAATGGCCAGACGGAGAGAACGAATCAGACGCTGGAGCAGTATCTGCGCTGCTTTTCCTCGTTCTCCCAGGATGATTGGGCTCCGCTTCTTCCCCTTGCCGAATTTGCATACAAAAACTCTGTTCATTCCGCTACAAAACAAACACCATTTTTTGCAAATTATGGGTTCTATCCTCTGTTCTTGTCCACTAACATTCCGGAGTGTCCAGTACCAGCTGTTCAAGAAAACCTAAACTTCTTCGAATCAAATAATAAGCTTCTGCAAGAGACTATGGCAAGGACCCAGAACTACAACAAAGAGGTGTTTGACAAGAAGAGAAGGGGGGAGCTTGATCTTAAACCTGGAGATTTGGTTTGGCTATCCACTTTGAATCTAAGATTGGCTTGTCCTTCCAAAAAATTGGGTCCCAAGTTCGTGGGTCCTTTTCCAGTGACAAGAAAAATTAATAATGTGGCCTACGAACTAAAGCTACCAGAATCATTCCCGATTCACCCGGTCTTTCATGTTGCCCTACTCAAACCTGCAGTTCCTGATCCTTTTGTCAACCGGAGGGTCGATCCCCCTGAACCCGTGATCATTGACGGAGAAACCGAATATGAGGTTGAGTCCATTCTGGATTGTAGGAAGAGACGTAATCAAGTCCAGTTCTTGGTAAAATGGAAAGGGTATGGGCCTGAGGAAAACTCCTGGGAGCCGGAGTCCAACATCCATGCTAGGAGGTTGATTCTTGCCTTTAAGAGATCTCATCCAAGTAAGATGGCACAGTTGGGCATCCGGAGGCTGCCCCTTGGGGGGGGGGCAATGTCATGAAAGACGTTCTGTTAGTTCAACCGTCGGCGGAAGATCGGTTAACAGAACTACTGTCAGTAGAGCCGGAGAACGCGTTCGGAGGCGCGTTGATGCGAACGGACGCATGCGGGTGCGCGCTAATACGAGCGGGTGTACGCGGGTACACGATGAGACGAACAGGCACGTACGATCGGTACTCGAGCGTTCCCTGTGACCCTAAGCTTCCAGTATACCTGTTTACCTGATTCCTGTTACCCGGCTTGTTCCTGACTTCTCCTGTTTGCTGCCAGTCCCCGACCTCGGCTTGTCTGACGATTCTCCTGCCTCATCCTTCAGTTATTACCTGCCTGTCTGTTGCCGACCCGGTCCGTGCCCTGACTACTCTCCTGATTCCGTTTGGTACCTGCTCTGCTTGCCTGTGTTTGACCCGGCCTGTCTGACTTTGCTAGTGCTTCCAGTGGTACTACAGAACACCTCCCTGCTGCCTGCTTGTTCGTGGGTTTCTGCTAGCTGCAGTACTTCTCTATCCAGTCAACAGTTCCAGTGTTCCTGCCAAGAGTTCCGGTTCATCTGCCAGTTGTTCCAGTGCTTCAGTTGTACTACAGAACACCTCCCTGTTGCCTGTTGTTCCTGAGTTCCTGCCAGTGGATCCAGTGTTCCTGTCAGTCCTCCTGCTGCTGCACCAGAGGTCCGGATCAACTCTACACCTGCCACTTACCAAGCACTTGTGGCCCCCTGCGCTCTTGAGTCCCTGTCTTCTCTATCAGGGGCTCTCGAACCAGAGGCACACGAGAGGCTACTCCTTGCATTCTGGGCTCCACCACCAGGTACGTGACAGAGGCTTGTGTGTCGGTGGGCCCTGGGTGCACGTTTCTGTTCCACCTTGCTGACGTTGTGCATGCGCGGTCAGGATGGGGGCATGCACACAGAGCTCAGGAAGCCTATCGAGGAGACGCTGTTGGTATCTCCTCCCATTTCAGACACAGCTGATAATCATTGGTTCAGCCTGTCAGTGGAGGGGGACCACTATATGAGGTGCACATTTGAGGCTTGGGTGACATCCACCTGAGGGTTTGGATGCCGGTATGTGTCTCCATGTGGTGGCCTTTTATATATCAGGTATTTTGATCTATGATGCATTATGGTGATGGTGACTATATGCTTAATCTTCGATGGGCCATCATTCATTGGTTTCTCAAATTACTCTATCTATTTTACTACTCTAATGTTTTTAAAAATATGACTTATATAGATACATACTAATACAACACTGCCTCATTCTGAATGCTAGCCCCTGCTTTGACTGAATATAAATTGTTGACACATGCTATCAGTATCTAGATTCAATTATACAATTTACTAAATGTCCAGCGGGTTACCTATATAGGTGATTCACATATTATATACAATCCCACTATAATTGTGGGATTGGACACTAATTGAATGTTATATGTTTTTTTTTTAAATGTGAATCAATTCCATCTTTAAATTCGCTTTATTTAATTGTATATGGCTGCTATAATGATAATCAAACTAGGTTGAGGCTACGTTACCAACAACCATTAAAGTTACACTGTAATGTCCACGGGTATACATATACATGCATAAGTGACTCTTTGTGACGTATTTATTACATTTCAGCTTGATACCAATCATACAGTGTTTTGTATCAACAACTTTTTGATTTCTTTGAGTGCACATAGGATATATATATATATATATATATATATATATATATATATATATATATATATATATATATATATATCATGCCCATTATTTTCTATACATCAACTGTGTATCCTTGTACACATTTTGCTTGTACATATCTTTTATAGGTTAAGCTATTCCTTGCCATTCTTTGCGCCCCTTACTACCATTTATTATTATTATTTGTATCTACAGGGCTACGCCCTCCTCTGGCTTCAGCATTGTCAGCGGCCCAATCCCTCTCATGCTGGTCCGGCTGTATTTAACTCCTAATTGATGGTATACTTTAACATGCTGTGAAAAACAAGTTACCTTCATAGGCAGATTTCTGGGGACACATTTCCGGTTACACCCTTTGTTTTTAATAGCCTTATTGGAATGTTTCGTATACAATATCTCCACAAAAAATGTGAGTCTATACATTATTTATTATCAATTTTGTAATATATGTGATATGTATAAAAAAAAACATTGTTTATTGTATATTTCTGTATATCTCATGTCTAACTCTTTGCCATTATTACTCTTTAGATGTATGATTGACCTTCTTATAAATACCCCTGAAGAAGGAGACATGGGGGCAGATCGCTCCTATGCTTTGGCATATATATATAAAATATATATATATATATATATATATATATATATATATATATATATATATATATATATATATATTTATATATTTTATTATTTTATTTTTGACACAGATTTCAATTAAAGACAAAGCTGTTGATTTACCCCCTTCCTGACCAGAGCACTTTTTACAATTTGGCACTGCGTCGCTTTAACTGCTAATTGCGTGGTCATGCAATGCTGTACCCAAACGAAATTTGCGTCATTTTCTTCCCACAAATAGAGCTTTCTTTTTATGGTATTTAATCACCTCTGCCGTTTTTATTTTTTGCGTTATGCACGGAAAAAGGCCGAAAATTTTGAAAAAAAATGATATTTTCCACTTTTTGTTCTAAAAAAAATCCAATAAACTCAATTTTAGCAAGAAAATTACTTTGAACTCCCAAACATTATATATTTTTTTAAAGCAAATTCCCTACAGATTAAAATGGTGGGTGTTTCATTTTTTTTTTTCACACAGTATTTGCGCAGCGATTTTTCAAACGCATTTTTTGGGGAAAAAAACAGACTTTTTAAAATTTTAATGCATTAAAACACACTGTATTGCCCAAATGTTTGATGAAATAAAAAAGATGATCTTAGGCCGAGTACATGGATACCAAACATGACATGCTTTAAAATTGCGCACAAACGTGCAGTGGCAACAACATAAATACATTTTTAAAAGCCTTTAAAAGCCTTTACAGGTTACCACTTTAGATTTAAAGAGGAGGTCTACTGCTAAAATTACTGCCCTCGATCTGACCTTCGCGGTGATACCTCACATGCATGGTACAATTGCTGTTTACATTTGACGCCAGATTGACGCTTGCGTTCGCCTTAGCGCGAGAGCAGGGGGGGACAGGGGTGCTTTTTTTTTTTTTTTTTTTTTTTTTAATTATTTTTTTGCTTTTTTATCTTATTTTTAAACTGTTCCTTTGATTTTTTTTTTAAATCATTTTTATTGTTATCTCAGGGGAATGTAAATATCCCCTATGATAGCAATAGGTAGTGACAGGTACTCTTTTTTGAAAAAATTGGGGTCTATTAGACCCTAGATTTCTCCTCTGCCCTCAAAGCATCTGACCACACCAAGATCGGTGTGATACATTGCTTACCCAATTTCCCAATGGCGCTATTTACATCCGGCGAAATCTAAGTCATAAAATGCTTGTAGCTTCCGGTTTCTTAGGCCATAGAGATGTTTGGAGCCACTCTGGTCTCTGATCAGCTCTATGGTCAGCTGGCTGGATCACCGGCTGCATTCTCAGGTTCCCTGTTGAGACAGGAGAGCCAGAAAAAAACACGGAAGACGGTGGGGGGGCATTCCCTCCCACTGCTTGTAAAAGCAGTCTAGAGGCTAATTAGCCGCTAGGATTGCTTTTACATGAAAGCCGACCGCTGGCTGAAAAGAATGATACCAAGATGATACCTAAACCTGCAGGCATCATTCTGGTATAACCACTCAAAGTCGTGAATGGCGTACCTGAAGACAAAAAAAATGGTTAACAATAAAGCACAGTAAACGGTAAAGTATAAAAAATTGCATACCTGAAAAGCAAACATGATAAAACATAATAACAATAAAACATTGCAGAATAGAATACAGTAAAAAAGAGCAGAACAATAGAGAGAATAGAGACAGAGAGAACAATAAAACGACAACTTTTTTTTTATTTTATATTTTTGTTTGTGTTTTTTTTTTTTTTACACTTTTTTTTGTAACTGTAACTTTTATAACTGTAACCGGTTCCAGGTTCGGGTCTCTCAAAATGCGATGGCATCTTGGGAGACCCTGTGAAAATTTGCCTAGTCTGTGGAATGCTGTACCCTACGCTAATACTCAACCAGTGTATGGTAGCGTTCAAAACATTCACCAATGCAAAGACCAGGATTGTCAGGACAGGGACAATAATAGCGGGTGTCACGTCTATATCCGCGCTTGCTGCAGACACAGCATCTTTTTTTGGGGGGGTTCGTTGGGTAGGGGTACTCGGGAGGACATAAAGAAAATGCCTCTCATGCAGCCGACTGATTTGGTTGGGGATGTGAATGGGGGAAGTACGGGTGCTGCAGAAGCGGTGGGTTCCCAATTAGGATTGGCGAATGCAGCAGGAAGGGCATTATGAGCACGACGGGCCTGTGTTTGTCTTCTTGGTGGCAGCGGGACACTACTTGTGCTTGCCACCTCACCAGCTTGAACTGCACTTATGGGACTCGCCTTGTCACCAAGTGTTACTGCAGTGTGGGATTGACTACGACCGGGGTGTACTAGGCCACTGGCGCTTGCCAGTTCAACAAAACGCTACCAAAAAAACTGTTAGCGATCGCAGGGATCAGGCCTGACTCTGTGAACGCTGCAGTTATGTGTTTAGTGTTTTGTAAGGGACAGTGATCGATCAATACTGCACTTGGGTGGGCCGGGCCGGGCGGAGGGGCAAAACGCAGGTGCTAGCAGGTATCTGGGCTGATCCCGCTAACACTGCGTTTTTGGGAACCCTAAACTTCTGGGGACGCTAGTATAGATCTGATCGGATCAGATATTTATCCGTTCAGATACTACACCACTAAGGGAGGTGTACGGTGCATGCGTGGGTGTTAGCGGTACTGGCGCTAATCTGACGGTGCCTGGGGCGATGCATATCACCACCGGGCGATCAGGGGGCCTAAACCTTTATTCGGTAATAAACGGCGGGTGCCCTGACACTATAAAAAATAACGAACTAACCAGCGTCACCCGTAACAGTTATACGGTGATCAGTGGTGAAAGGGATAACTAAGGGGCAATCAAGGGGTTAAAAAATTTATTAGGTAGTATATGGGGGTCCCTGTCACTATAAAACACTGACGGCGAACCTAAATATTTACGTCCCTAACTAGTGTCACCAGCAACACTAATACAGCGATCAGAAAAATGATTGCTTAGCGACACTGGCGACAGGGGGTGATCAAGGGGTTAAAACTTTATTAGGGGGGGTTAGGGGGGTACCCTAGACCTAAAGGGGGCTAACCCTAACTGCCCTACCACAGTAACTGTCACAAACTGACACCTTGCAGTAATCGAAAAAAAAAAAAAAACTGCTTGGTGTCAGTGTGACAGGGAGGGGTGATTGGGGGGGATCGGGGGGTAATCGGGGGGATCGGGGGTGTATTGTGTGCCTGGCATGTTCTACTGTGTGTGTGTTGTGCACTCACATTACAGTCTTCTCTCCTCGGCGCCGGAACGGAAAATGCAGAGCCGAGGAGAGATGACATCATTTCCTCTGCCTCTGTGTACAATACAGAGGCAGGGAAATTATTTGATTGGCCAGGAGCGATCGCGAGGGGGGGCCATGAATGGATGGCCTCCCCCTCACCACCAGGCACGATCGGACCCCCCACCTGTGGGCAGGCAAGGACGTACCTGTAAGTCCTTTTACCTGCCCGTGCCGCTCTGCCGACGTACATCGTCATGTGGTGGTCGGCAACTGGTTAATGTGTTTTATTGTTGACCGTTGTTTACTTTGCAAGAATTGCTAAAAAAGGGGGGGTAAATCTGCGGCGCTAATTAAAATATGTAAAACCTCCAAACCATACCAAGAGGTTACATAACCAGATCTCCAGGTATCGATAATGTCTAATTGCTTAATCTTCCACTAATTTGTGCAATCAAAGGTCACAGAAAAGCCAATATTGCATCAAAAAAATTGAAATGACTATGATAAATCACAAAATGGGAATACTTGGTCGCTGTTTAAAATTAACCCATACAAATGTACATAAATTAAATTAAAATGAATAATAAAAATAGTCTGAAACAATAAATGGAAAATTAGAACCACAGACTCCACAGTTTAAACAGATCTTCAAACCACTACTCAAATAAATAAAAACATAACCTAATAAACTATCTGAAATTATAATAATTATTGCAGCAATCAAAAAATAGATGAGTGATAAGTGCAAATTCACTAGTGAAACAATAAGTGTAATTTTCACAGGATAAAAATCACGATCTGATGATATCAAACCTAAATTAAATAGGACTAGAAATGTGTCTAATGAAAAAATAAACCATAAATGGCAACATATGTGATCTAGCAGGGTGTACACAAAATAATCCCGAAGTAAAGCAATATATTTACATAGAGCAGTCTCCAAAACATCCCATTGGAGACTGCTCTATGTAAATATATTGCTTTACTTCGGGATTATTTTGTGTACACCCTGCTAGATCACATATGTTGCCATTTATGGTTTATTTTTTCATTAGACACATTTCTAGTCCTATTTAATTTAGGTTTGATATCATCAGATCGTGATTTTTATCCTGTGAAAATTACACTTATTGTTTCACTAGTGAATTTGCACTTATCACTCATCTATTTTTTGATTGCTGCAATAATTATTATAATTTCAGATAGTTTATTAGGTTATGTTTTTATTTATTTGAGTAGTGGTTTGAAGATCTGTTTAAACTGTGGAGTCTGTGGTTCTAATTTTCCATTTATTGTTTCAGACTATTTTTATTATTCATTTTAATTTAATTTATGTACATTTGTATGGGTTAATTTTAAACAGCGACCAAGTATTCCCATTTTGTGATTTATCATAGTCATTTCAATTTTTTTGATGCAATATTGGCTTTTCTGTGACCTTTGATTGCACAAATTAGTGGAAGATTAAGCAATTAGACATTATCGATACCTGGAGATCTGGTTATGTAACCTCTTGGTATGGTTTGGAGGTTTTACATATTTTAATTAGCGCCGCAGATTTACCCCCCCTTTTTTAGCAATTGTCTTTAGGTGTGTGAACACTCTTATTTGTGGCTGCTAATTCTTTTTATTTCATTTTTGACGTTGTTGAGGTATTTTTATATTTATTGTTGGCTTTTTAATATTTAATATTTTGGTGTGCGCACAGGTACCTATTACCTTATACTTTGCAAGAATGCAATTCAGCTACAGCACTGATATGTTTATTCAGGCTGCATGAAAAAAAAGAACATTACATATGCACCAGCAATGCACTGGTACATCTCTGGACTTTAAGTGGTAATACCTGGATGATGCCTGCAGTTGCAGGCATCATCCTGGTATCCTTTTTTTCAGCTTTCATGTAAAAGCAATCCTAGAGGCTATATATCCGCTGGATTGCTTTTATAAAAAGCAGGAGGGGGTCTGGATTCCGCAGGCTGACCATAAAGCTGATCAGAGACCGGAACGGTTCCAATCATCTCTATGGTCTAAGAAACCAGAAGCTGAGAGCATTTCATCACTTTGGTTTTGCCGTATATCAACAGCGCCATTTTTAAATTGGGAAAGCATCTGATCATAATGATCTTGCAACATAATAAGCTAGGGATAGAGACCCCAGCAAAGGATTAGGGATGGGCAAAGGGTTCGGCCTGAGCATGAGTTTGGGCCGTACATTGGCTGTTCGGTCGTTCGACGAACACCCGACTTATCGGGGCATTCGACCATTTGTTTGGCCTGCCGAATGACCACAATGCACTGCGCCAACGCACAGTGCATTGGAAGCCCCGATTGGCTGAAGCAATGAAAGCTTTGCCCAGTCAGGGCACATAGCACTGCCAGAGCCATGATTGGATGCTGTCATGATGACTCTATCCAATCATGGCTCATTGCTCTTAGTCACACCCCACACTATAAAAGTATTCTTTCAATAGCGCCATTTGTAGTGTGATATTGGCGTGGAGAGAGATAGAACAGGGCTCTGTTTAGTGCTACTAGAAAGTTAGTGCTACTAGTGTGCTATTGTGATTCTATTGTCAGTGCCGAATATCAGTTTAGTGTGAATCTAGTGATAGTTCATACAGTGTGAGGGTAGTGACCATTCATTTTTACTTTAGTGTCACATTAGTGTGAATTTAGTGATAGTTTGGTCAGTGTGAGTACAGTGACCATTAGTTTTTACATTAGTGTCAGTTTATTTTGTCAGGCAGGTTTACTGCAGTATAGTTCAGTGCGCTACTGCATGTTTAAAGCAATATATTTCTGCGCTTTACTGCATAGGTCAGCAGAATCCAATTTTTCTTCCAAATTTTCTATTTTTTTCTCATCAGCACTTCTCTATTGAAAAGATCCTCTAAAAACAATGGAATATTTTGAGAAATGACAACATTTTGGGCCAGAAACCCCTATGGTCATCTATAGAAGTGTTCCCCCACTTAGGTTGCAAATAGCCCCAAATATAGTTGAGCCCCCTGCTAGATGCAGTTTTTTTTTCAGGGAACTGGAGGGTTGTTATCCGTGTAGGAAGTGTGAAGTGTGTAAAATGAATTCTCTTAAAAATAGGAAATATTTGTCTTTTAGTTCGAACGCTACTTTTAAGCCCATGATATTAATTCCTTCATGACTTGTTGACTAAGAATGTAGTATATTTTATTATGTGCCCTTGTTGGCTATATTATGTTGGTCAAACTGTTTGTAAGTTGCAAGTTAGGCTGAAAGAACACTTAGCAAATATACGCAAAGGCTTCTCCAGTCATAGCCTCTCCAAGCATTATGCTTTATGCCATGGGAAAGACCCAAGTGGAACATTATTCTTGGCCATTGATAAGTTCAGTCTCAACTGGAGAGGCAGTCACATGAGGAGAGAGATTTCCAAACTAGAAACCTGGTGGATTTATACCTTAAGAACTTATAGACCTTATGGCCTTAACATCGAGTAGGATGTTAATAAATGCCTTTATTAATAATAGTTAAATCTTTTCTTACCTTCCTGGTCACTGATGAAAATTAGAAAAATTATGCTTCTCAATATTTGTTTTTAATTAAACTATTAGTGTCGAAATGATTTGGCTATTTTAATAGAAAATTTAACTTAGGGGTACAATAGTATTTCTACTTGCATTTTTAATAATGTTAACATGAAATGTTATAGCATTTTTATATGAATAGTTTATGACCACAAAATGGCGCCAGTGTCCTCTTAGCTGTATTTCATTATTATGACCCAGTGTTTAGGATTTATTTTTCTAAAGATACAGCCTTTTGATTCCTCTATTATATAATTTACATTTTTCTTAATGTACTAATACTGGCCCGGTCTTTTAAATTGGGCTCAGGGAGTATGCCAAGGACGTTCGTACATCATCTCAGGGTTTTCACTTCAATATCACAGTGGTTAGTCCTGGGTCCTACATCACTTCTGGTCCGGACAAAACCATTAGTATTCTGGTCACGGCGTCATTTCCATTTCCGGCGAGACTTGCTGTGAGGCCTGGGGCACAAAAAGGGTGGGATAGGCCCCTCTAGCCCTCACACTATATATATGTGCATCGATGGTCATTAGCCACGCCTCTGATGATGCCTGATATGATGAAATGCGTTGGGGGAGCATGGATACGTGATGTTGCTGCAGACATGGACCGCAGCCATCTTGCTGGTTGGAAACTATCAGAAAATTGTACATGCCATGCTTGATTATTACTGCTAATGTGCGAGTATAATAGAAATTTCTTAATAAATACCTGAGTGCTTTTACATATTACACTAGAGGTGATCTTTGTTCTCATTCTGGCCCATCTATATGGGAATCAAACCTGTGGAGAGATACTCTCAGAGGGGACAACAGGATTTGAACCATTTTGTGCAATCTATGGTGAACAGGAGTGAGGCTGATGAGTGTTTTGAGCGCTACTAGACCACATATAATTTAGTGGTCCACTCCTGAGAGTAAGAGGCCAGGTTTGCTGTGGTGTTGGTGGAGGATTGTCATTTCACCTGCAGATCTATCTCTGTTGCACACTCTGGGTGCTCTCTAGGAATTGTGGACTATATTCTGAATGGGCTTTTATAAGTGCTACATAACCCTTTTAAGTGTTTTGATGATTGTTACCCACCATTTATGCTAGCTACTGTTCCTTGTTAGAAAAACCAAAGTACAGTGAGGGTTTTTTTTTTATATTTTGATATACAAGCATGGTTAACCTATGAGAAGGTAAAAACCCCTATGAGTGACTCCTCATGTATTTTTTCACAAAGTGCAATTAATGGGTTCTTTAATAAACAGACTAAGAATAATAATGGTTTGGTGTCTCCAGTGTTTAAAGACTAAATCAATACACCCAAAAATGGCCTGTATAGCAGATGCTACAAACCATAAGGAGAAAATTATACAGATATAATATAACACCAAGAAGCTGTTTCTCACTTCCCACATGATAGTTTATTGTACAAAACATACATTCTTGAAGCTGAACACATAAAGATGATGTATGCATTTGAAATTTTGTTATATCTTGTGTTTGTTCTTCTTTAAGAGATTGATATAGACAGAGTGGGCAAACATACTAAATGGCATCGGAGACCATACATCTGGTGTCATCACATTGCTGTCTGCCCGGGTCTTCACCCTTCACATTCCCTCTTAAAGTGGTTGTGAAGGCAGAAGGTTTTTCATCTTAATGCATTCTATGCATTAAGATGAAAAACATTCTGTGTGTAGCAGCCCCCCTAATACTTACCTGAGCCTCATCTCGATCCAGCAATTTTTGCATGAGTGCCTCGGCCATCCAGGACTCTCCCTCCTGATTGGCTAAGACACAGCAGTGGCGCCACTGGCTCCTACTGCTGTAAATCTAAGTCAGTTAGCAAATCAGGAGAGAGAGGGGGCAGGGCCGAACCGCCGCTCCGTGTCTGAATGGACATACAGAGCTGCGGCTTAGCTCGGGTGCCCCCATAGCAAGCTGCTTGCTGTGGGGGCACTCAACAGGAGGGAGGGGCCAGGAGCACTGAAGAGGGACCCAAGAAGAGGAGGATCTGGGCAGCTCTGTGCAAAACCACTGCACAAGACAGAAGAAAAAAAGAAAAAAAAAAGATTTTAGTATCACTTTAAGAACCAACATGAATGGTGGTACATTTGAGCCCTACTTCTGGCACAGTTTTCAATGCCTGTCAAACCAAGGTGCAGGCCTGGTTTACCCTGACAGCCTCCCAGCCTGTTTGCATCAATATGGGAATGGATTCTCTGAGAGATGATGGGTATTTAAGGAGTTTATTTGATGCACTGATAATCATTTCTGGAAATAATTGTAGTCATTACTTTTGCTGAAAATCTGAATATGTGCCTCTGCCTGCCATGTGTTATGGACCATCAACACAGTAGATTTAGACAGATTGGCTTATATTGGGAGATATATGAATGGAAAGGCATACTTTTCACTATGTCATATGCATCTAACTGTGACACACTGCTCATATAATGAACATACGTATGTGGAAAACTTATGTCATTATTGAGTGGTAATATTGTTGCTGGTCAGCAACAGTAAAGCAGATCTTAGGAACAAGTTCAGTATTCAAATGCAGTGTAACAGCTGAAGACCATCCAGCAACTTCCTGACTCAGTTGTGTTCCTTAATGGACTCCTTCAACTAGTTTTGGTCTGGTGCTTCTTTCAGTATTTTTTATGTTCTTTTATAAATAGGCCACCTGCCGCAAGACAGGTATTAGGTGCAGGGCCGGGAGAAGAGGTGGACAGGAGGAATGGCTGCCCTGGGCGCTGTGATATCATGTGAGGAGAAGGGGCACTACACGGAGATTGGGGGAGGGGGGGGTCATTTCTGTTAGAAGGTTTAATATGGGGAGTGGCAGGGGGTATGTTCTAGTTGGGGAAGTTTGCATGGGAGAACTAAGAGTTGTGATTTAGGGGGATTTGTATTGGGAGGGGTGATGGGGGGAAGAAGATGCATGCTAGGAGTGGGGATTTGAGGAGGATGTGTGCTTGTTGGGGGGATTTGAAGTGGGGGAGAAAATGTATACTAGGAGGAGAATTTCTAGGGGTAGAGGATTTGTGCTAGGAGGAGTGATTATTTTTGAGGGGGGGGGGGTTTGTGCTGAGAGGGGGGATTTCAGCAGGGGGAAGAATTGATACTGGGAGGAGGGGGAATTTATACTTGAGGGGTAAGCTTGCAGATAAGTACTGTTTTTGTGGGGGGATTTTTGCTGACACTTGATGCTCATTTTGTACATCTTGGGGGACAACGACACAGTTTGGCATGTTCGCCCTGTGCTCTAGATGACCTTCTCCCAGCACTGATTAGGCGTGTGTACCCATGCAAGAATGTGTGTGGGAACTGGAATGTTTGTGCAAGCATGCATGTACATGCAACCAGCTAGACATTACCATTGTTCTGTGCTCCATTATACGCATTGTCTATCTACTGCAATTATTACAGATGACTAGGGATGAGCCGAACACCCCCCTGTTCGGTTCGCACCAGAACATGCGAACAGGAAAAAAATTTGTTCAAACACACGAACGCCGTTAAAGTCTATGGGACACGTACATGAATAATCAAAAGTGCTAATTTTAAAGGCTAATATGCAAGTTATTGTCATAAAAAGTGTTTGGGGACCCGGGTCCTCCCCCAGGGGACATGAATCAATGCAAAAAAAAGTTTTAAAAACGGCCGTTTTTTCAGGAGCAGTGATTTTAATAATGCTTAAAGTCAAACAATAAAAGTGTAATATCCCTTTAAATTTCATACCTGGGGGGTGTCTATAGTATGCCTGTAAAGGGGCGCATGTTTCCCGTGTTTAGAACAGTCTGACAGCAAAGTGACATTTTGAAGGAAAAAACACATTTAAAACTACCGCGGCTATTGCATTGCCGACAATACACATAGAAGTTCATTGATAAAAACGGCATGGGAATTCTCCACAGGGCAACCCCGAACCAAAATTTAAAAAAAAAAATGATGTGGGAGTCCCCCTAAATTCCATACAAGGCCCTTCAGGTCTGGTATGGATATAAAGGGGAACCCCAGCCAAAATTTAAAAAAAAATTGACGTGGGGTTCCCCCTAAATTCCATACCAGACCCTTCAGGTCTGGTATGGATTTTAAGGGGAACCCCGCGCCAAAAAAAAAAAAAAACGGCGTGGGGTCCCCCTAAAAATCCATACCAGACCCTTATCCGAGCACGCAACCTGGCAGGCCGCAGGAAAAGAGGGGGGGACGAGAGTGCGGCCCCCCCCCCTCCTGAACCGTACCAGGCCACATGCCCTCAACATTGGGAGGGTGCTTTGGGGTAGCCCCCCAAAACACCTTGTCCCCATGTTGATGAAGACAAGGGCCTCATCCCCACAACCCTGGCTGGTGGTTGTGGGGGTCTGCGGGCGGGGGGCTTATCGGAATCTGGAAGCCCCCTTTAACAAGGGGACCCCCAGATCCCGGCCCCCCCCCTGTGTGAAATGGTAAGGGGGTACTTACCCCTACCATTTCACTAAAAAACTGTCAAAAATGTTAAAAATGACAAGAGACAGTTTTTGACAATTCCTTTATTTAAATGCTTCTTCTTTCTTCTTTCTTCCTTCATCTTCTTCTTCTTCTGGTTCTTCTGGCTCTTCTGGTTCTTCCTCCGGCGTTCTCGTCCAGCATCTTCTCCGCGGCGTCTTCTATCTTCTTCTCCTCGGGCCGCTCCGCACCCATGGCATGAGGGGGGAGGCTCCCGCTCTTCTCTTCATCTTCTTCTCTTCTTCATCTTCTTCTTCATCTTCTTCTTCATCTTCTTCTTCTTCTTCTTCTTCCTTCTTCTCTTCTTCCTGTCTTCTCCGGGCCGCTCCGCAGCCATGCTGTGGCATGGAGGGAGGCTCCCGCTGTGTGACGGCGTCTCTTCGTCTGACGGTTCTTAAATAACGGGGGGCGGGGCCACCCGGTGACCCCGCCCCCCTCTGACATGACGGGACTTCCCTGTGGCATTCCCCGTGACGTCACAGGGAAGTCCCTCAAGTCACCGTGCGTCAGAGGGGGGCGGGGTCACCGGATGGCCCCGCCCCCCGTTATTTAAGAACCGTCAGACGAAGAGACGCCGTCACACAGCGGGAGCCTCCCTCCAAGACAGGAAGAAGAGAAGAAGGAAGAAGAAGAAGAAGAAGAAGAAGAAGAAGATGAAGAAGAAGATGAAGAAGAGAAGAAGATGAAGAGAAGAGCGGGAGCCTCCCCCCTCATGCCATGGGTGCGGAGCGGCCCGAGGAGAAGAAGATAGAAGACGCCGCGGAGAAGATGCTGGACGAGAACGCCGGAGGAAGAACCAGAAGAGCCAGAAGAACCAGAAGAAGAAGAAGATGAAGGAAGAAAGAAGAAGCATTTAAATAAAGGAATTGTCAAAAACTGTCTCTTGTCATTTTTAACATTTTTGACAGTTTTTTAGTGAAATGGTAGGGGTAAGTACCCCCTTACCATTTCACACAGGGGGGGGGCCGGGATCTGGGGGTCCCCTTGTTAAAGGGGGCTTCCAGATTCCGATAAGCCCCCCGCCCGCAGACCCCCACAACCACCGGCCACGGTTGTGAGGATGAGGCCCTTGTCCTCATCAACATGGGGACAAGGTGTTTTGGGGGCTACCCCAAAGCACCCTCCCAATGTTGAGGGCATGTGGCCTGGTACGGTTCAGGAGGGGGGGGGGCCGCACTCTCGTCCCCCCCTCTTTTCCTGCGGCCTGCCAGGTTGCGTGCTCGGATAAGGGTCTGGTATGGATTTTTAGGGGGACCCCATGCCGTTTTTTTTTTTTTTTTTTGGCGCGGGGTTCCCCTTAAAATCCATACCAGACCTGAAGGGTCTGGTATGGAATTTAGGGGGAACCCCACGTCAATTTTTTTTTTAAATTTTGGCTGGGGTTCCCCTTAATATCCATACCAGACCTGAAGGGCCTTGTATGGAATTTAGGGGGACCCCCACATCATTTTTTTTTTTTTATTTTGGTTCGGGGTTGCCCTGTGGGGAATTCCCATGCCGTTTTTATCAATGAACTTCTATGTGTATTGTCGGCAATGCAATAGCCGCGGTAGTTTTAAATGAGTTTTTTCCTTCCAAATGTCATTTTGCTGTCAGACTGTTCTAAACACAGGAAACATGCGCCCCTTTACAGGCATACTATAGACACCCCCCAGGTACGAAATTTAAAGGGATATTACACTTTTATTGTTTGACTTTAAGCATTAATAAAATCACTGCTCCTGAAAAAACGTCCGTTTTTAAAACTTTTTTTTGCATTGATCCATGTCCCCTGGGGCAGGACCCGGGTCCCCAAACACTTTTTATGACAATAACTTGCATATAAGCCTTTAAAATTAGCACTTTTGATTTCTCCCATAGACTTTTAAAGGGTGTTCCGCGGCATTCGAATTTGCCGCGAACACCCCAAATTGTTCGCTGTTCGGCGAACTTGCGAACAGCCAATGTTCGAGTAGAACATGAGTTCGACTCGAACTCGAAGCTCATCCCTACAGATGACACCTTGTCTCTCTGTTCCTCCTAAAGCTGCTACTGTAGTACCTGTCAACCTTTTTACATAGTAGGTGAGGTTGAAAAAAGACACAAGTCCATCAAGTCCAACCTATGTGTGTGATTATATGTCAGTATTACATTGTATATCCCTGTATGTTGCGGTCGTTCAAGTGCTTATCTAATAGTTTTTTGAAACTATCGATGCTCCCCGCTTAGACCACCGCCTGTGGAAGGGACTTCCACATCCTTGCCGCTCTTTCAGTAAGGAACCCTCTATGTAGTTTAAGGTTACACCGCTTTTCTTCTGATTTTAATGAGTGGCCACATGTCTTGTTAAACTCCCTTCCGCGAAAAAGTTTTATCCCTATTGTGGGGTCACCAGTATAGTATTTATAAATTGAAATCATATCCCCTCTCAAGTGTCTCTTCTCCAGAGAGAATAAGTTCAGTGCTCATAACCTTTCCTCATAACTAATATTCTCCAGACTCTTTATTAGCTTAGTTGCCCTTCTTTGTACTCGCTCCATTTCCAGTACATCCTTCCTGAGGACTAGTGCCCAGAACTGGACAGCATACTTTAGGTGCGGCCGGACCAGAGTCTTGTAGCGTGGGAGAATTATCGTTTTATCCCTGGAGTTGATCCCCTTTTTAATGTCAGGTGGCTGAGACTTAGAGAGAATGGGTGACATGACTTGTCCTTCTTTTATCTAGTAATCAGTAGTTATAAAAATGTGTTGTTCTTTCTCCAAATTTCAACTCTACACCACAAGACATATATATATATATATATATATATATATATATATATATATATATATATATATATATATATAAATAAATATATACCCTCAAAAAATCCACTCGCCTGCTTGCATTTTGCAAATGGATTTTGAGGGTTGGCAAGCTATATGGCTGCCTAGGAGCGGGAGGTCGAGCACTGCCGGCAGCCTGGGTGGAATGGGGGTACTTCTCCCAGCGATCGCATAGGTGATCAGAGTGCAGCACAGGGAAAACAGCGATAACAGCTTTCATTTCAATTGCTGTGTTCCCCACCGCTCGCTGTCAGATACAACCCCTCCTCCTGGTCCCGGGACTTTGATAGACAGATCACCCATCCAATCCCAGTGATGGGTGATTTGTCCAGGGCTGTATACGACATTGAGCAGCGGGAACACGGCAATTGAAATTAAAGCTGTTATTGCTGTGTTCCCTGCGCTGTGCTCTGATCACCTGGGCGGCTCTCCTGTTCCTCTCCTCCCCTGCACAGGTAGGCTACATAGTGGATGCAGACTGAATGGTGGACACAAGGCTGCATGGTGTGCATACGGCTGCATGGTGTACACACGGCTGCATGGTGGGCACAAGGCTGCATGGTGGGCACAAGGCTGCATGGTGGGGACAAGGCTGCATTGGTGGACACAAGGCTGCATTGGTGGACACAAGGCTGCATGGTGGACACAAGGCTGCATGGTGGGCACAAATCTGCATTAGTGGGGACAAGGCTGCATTGGTAGACACAAGGCTGCATTGGTGGACACACGGCTGCATTGGTGGACACAAGGCTGCATTGGTGGACACAACTGCTTGGTGGGCACAAGGTTGCATTGGTGTACACAAGGCTGCATTGGTAGACACATGGTTGCATGGTGGGCACACGGCTGCATTGGTGGACACAAGGCTGCATTGGTGGACACAAGGCTGCATTGGTGGACACAAGGTTGCATTGGTGGACACAAGGCTGCATTGGTGGACACAAGGCTGCATTGGTGGACATAGGATGCATTGGTGGGCACAGGCAACCTGCATTGGTGGGCACGGATAAAGTTGTTGTTGTTAATATTTATTTTTAATACTTAATGCTGCATAAAACAATTAAGTGTAATTTCATGAGAATTTATGAGGGCGTGTTTAGGGGCGGGCGGGCTGGGACAGCTGGTGGCGAGTAACCCTTGAGGCCTGACTAGTAGCTCAGGACTTGAAATTTTGAGCCCTGTATATAATATATATACAAAAGTGAGTACACTCCTTACATTTTAAATTTTTTTTAAATATTTTATTACATCTTTTCATGTGACAACACTGAAGAAATTACACTTTGCTACAATGTAAAGTAGTGAGTGTACAGCTTGCATAACAGTGTGAGTTTGCTGTCCCATCAAAATAACTCAACACACAGCCATTAATGTCTAAACCGCTGGCAATTTTCCCTCCTCGGTGTCATGTGACTTGTTAGTGTTACAAGGTTTCAGGTCTGAATGGGGAGCAGGTGTGTTAAATTTGGTATTATCGCTCTTACTCTCTCATACTAGAAATGGGAAGGTCGGTGACTGTGTTCTCATAGATATAATGCCACATCCAAAAAATATTATAAACAAAAATGGTACCCCTAAACTGACTTTTAAGGCATTAATATCTAAACAAAAAGTGTCAGAGAGTGGTTAATGTATAGCGGAAGTATTTATTTGACAAAACATATTAAAAAATGATAATTTAAGACAGAAGGTTGATGGAATGTATACAAATCTGTATGTGGAGACACACACAGCACACGATCAAATGTGATCCTTCACCCGACGCATTTCAATTAAATTATTTCTTAGGGTGTTCTTTAGGAAACACATATGTGCATCTATAGCATTATAAGAGACATACAATGTAAATAAACATTATTTTAAAGAGTACATATTTTTGTAAGAGATATCATTTTTTGTATTGAATACACTTACATGTACTGGTTGATGGTGTCACAGGTAAAACATTCCATAATTATATTTAAAAGCAAAGAAAAGGAGCGCTGTGTCACATAGACAGGTCTTAATAACCCCACAGAGGTTAATCTCCTCTGTGTTGGAAACTGGATCGAGAAGTCTAAGATGATGGGCCCCCTGCCCAAAAGAAAACCTCCAGGGGAGGGCAGAAATGAACACTGAGGGCACAAAAATTGGAAGGACAGCCTAAAAGTAAAAATAAAGATAGAGAGTAATAGTAAATGTGCATGCCCTATTGGTTAGGACTGAGATGTGAATCATACCAGAAAGTTGCTACCTGAGTAATACATTGGTCCAAGATAAGGATAGAAGTGTTCCTACAGGTTATGTAAGCTTCCAATATCTATGTAATAGACAATGATTAAATTGAGTAATCATCTACACTCATATAGCAGCTAGTTATAACATGGAGTATCCCTATAGTGATCTATATATAAACAGACTTTCTGTGATTACTGAAACAATAGTTCAGAAGTTTAAATTAAATGAGAGCACACAGCGTCCTGATATCCAGCTACTATGCCATGCCATGAGCGATGCCATGACTGTGCTGCCGTGTGTGTTATAACTAGTTGATAATTGAGTAATCAGCATAGCCGACTGTTGTCAGCTGCGTCAAGCTGCAGGTCTGCCCTCCCTTGGCCTCTTGAGCTGCGTGCGCACCTCCATGCCCCAACCGCACATGCGCAACCTCAGTGCGGCGGAACGGTGAACTGCGTGTGCAGCCCACTGACACACAATGCCTCACCAGCAGACTGCGCATGTCCGCTGGAGTAGCAAGATGGAGGACAGCCGAGCAAAAAGCCCCTGTGCTCCAAGAATCCACCATGGGTTGAGAGGTGCTAGGTGACTGCAAGCCGCCTAGAGAAAAAAGGGGAGGAGTGAACCTGCCAGGGCTAATGACTCGATATTAAGTGGGGCTACAAAATGATATGCACATTATAAACGAGTACCTCCATTGTACAATATATGTCCACAAATAATAGCGGTTCATTACCCTCCTAGAGGTCGTGACAAGAACTACAATAAAGATGAAAATAAAAAATAGAAATGTACAGAGGTTAATGTATGCAGGACAGACACTTTTTATATACATAACAGACATATGGTGTTTTTTCACACGTAATTTAGGAGAGATAGCAAACAAGTGAGCATAGAGCATAGAGATAGATGGCATAAAAAGGAGGATTGTCAGATGGTAATATGGGACCAGGTCCCTATTTCTCCATACCCCCAGATGAAAAACCCTCCAAAAAGGGTTTAAAACATATTGCTTCATTAAGGCCTGGTGAGCATGTAGCTCTTAAATTGTGGATCCACCGCAGTTCCATTTGGAGGAGGACTTTGTTCCAGTCGCTCCCCCCCAGGACTGGGGTGAATACGATCCAGGATTAAGAATTTAATTTTTGGAAATTTTCCTCCATGTATTAATTTTGTGTGGCGACCAAGCGGCAGGTCTGGATTGGAAACCTACATACTCCTGAAGTGTCTGTATGCACGCCTCCAAAATTGTAACTTGGTTTTGCCAACATAAAAGCAACCACATTGGCAATACAACAAATATATTGCACCGATCATCTAACAGTTGGCAAAATGTTTAGGTTGGAAAGTTTTTCCGATTGAGAGAATGGGATCCTTCTGGATAAGCATGTACTTGCAATAGTTGCAAGCACCGCAAATGAAAGTACCCCTGTTTACAAGGATCGTTACGGAATTCTCCTTTGAATTCGCTGCAAACAAGTTGATCCTTGATAGACTGTGCTCTCTTAAATGTGAATAATGGATATTCAGGGACAAATTGTCCAAGTATCGGGTCCATAGTTAGCATATGCCAGTATCTGGTCACAATAGATTCAATTTTTGCTTGTTGATTGGTATATTTAGTAATTATTCTTATAGAGTCAGTATCCTTATTGGTTTTCTGAGAGTAAAGTAGTGTCAGTCTGGTTTTAGAAGTTGCCTTTTTGTAGGCTTTTTTTAGGGAGGCGTGTGAGTGACCTCTCTGCAGCAGTCTATCCCGTAGTTTTTTTGCCTCAGTGATATCGAATTAATCGTCAGAGCAATTACGTCTCATCCTTAGATATTGTCCATATGGTATGGAATTGATTAGGGCTTTGGGATGGAAACTTGAGGCATTGCATTGCCTGCTGTTGGTTTTCTGTATAGACTGCTGCAGAGGGTCCCACTGTCCCCTCGATATATTTCAATGTCCAAAAAAGCAATACGGTTTTTGTCATATGGCATAATAAAACCCAGGTTGAAATCATTTTTATTTAATCTGATCAAAAATTGTTCAAGTGTCTCTATGGGTCCATTCCAGGCGACAAAGATATCGTCGATGTAATGGTACCACATGGAAATGTGGTCCGTATACATCGACATCAGGTCATCTGTGAAGAGCATTTGCTCCCACTCCCCCAGATACAGGTTGACATAAGATGGGGCACAGAAAGTCCCCATCGCTACCCCGGTATCTGGAGGTAGTGGGACCCACTGAATATGAAAACGTTGTGTACAAGAATGCACTCCAACAATAAGATAATGAACTCATTGTAGGCTTGCTCATGAGTAGCCTTCGTGCGTAGAATGTGCGTAATGGCCGCTAGGCCTTTGTCGTGGGGGATAGAACTGTAAAAAGTTTTCACATCTATAGTGACTAAAATGAAATGTTCTGGGATGTAAAGATTGTCAATGAGTTGTAGCATATGGTTTGTGTCTTTGACGTATGATGGTAGAGCAGTTACATAAGGTTTCAAAGTTTTGTCAACTAGTTTGCTAGCGTTTTCATTAACTGCCCCCCTCCCAGATATTATGGGTCTACCTGGTGGGTTGCATGCGTCTTTGTGGATTTTTAGGAGTGTGTAGAAAGTTGGAACTTTAGGAACATTTATTGTAATAAAATCCCAAGTGGTTTTGGTGATGGTCCCATTTAAATATATTGTGTCAATCAGGGTATAGAATTCTTTGTTATATTTTTCGACAATATCTCCCATAATGCGTCTGTACCAATTATGATTTTTAAGGATCTTATAGCACATAAGAGTGTATTTATCATTGTCTAATAAGACAATGTTCCCCCTTTGGCAGCAGGCTTAATTGTGATGGAATGATTATCAGATAGTTGTTTTAAAGCTTTAACTTCTTGTACACTAATATTAGAATCCTTGTTGGTTTGTATTTTCAATTGTTCAAATTCTTGATTAATTAATTTCAGAAAGGCTGCTGGTATAGGTGCAATGGAAAATCTGGACTGCCGCACTCCGGATTGGAATAATAAAGGTAAAATCTTCTTTATTGAAAAAATGACATGGTATAAAATGCGTACATTGCTCTGTTGAAGTGATACAGCATAACCGCTGACGCGTTTCACGCTCCCATAGAGCGCTTACTCATAGCTGGTTTGTACAACAATGAAAGTCACTTATATACACATTATATGTCTCACACATGACCCCATACTGATTGTATAACTCTGAACAGCTGATCGTTAGATTGTATGGCCTCTTAACATAGAGTTAATATTGTAAAGGTTATTATGAGGAAACACTATGAAAAACCACTGTGTTTTGTAAACGATAAAGTCTTACATGTGAGGATCTGTGACAGTGTTTGCATGACTTTCAAATTTCATGACTTTATGTGAACTTTATCAGATTTGAGATGCAAACAAAGTGTATGCATATATGGTGTGTGGGTGCTTTTTTAGTGATCTGAACTCCACAAGGAGAAAAAAAAAAAAAGTATTTTATAAATGCATGTATATGTGCATTTATGTGTATCATAAATATAAAAGGTGAAAATGAAAAATAAAGTGGAGATCAACATAAAACGTGAAGGGGGCATGTGTATATATATATATATATATAATATATCTATCATCGTGAAAGTATATATAGAATATATATAAAATGAAACAAAGTGGAAACTAAACCATGTGTTTGTGGCTTGACTAAAAAACACGATCAATAAATGGTCTATGTCTAAGTGTATGTTTCCCATGCAATCTCCTACACATATACCTGTCGAGCTTGTGTTACGCATACAGGAAATACACATGCCCCCTTCACGTTTTATGTTGATCTCCACTTTATTTTTCATTTTCACCTTTTATATTTATGATACACATAAATGCACATATACATGCATTTATAAAATACTTTTTTTTTTTTTTTCTCCTTGTGGAGTTCAGATCACTAAAAAAGCACCCACACACCATATATGCATACACTTTGTTTGCATCTCAAATCTGATAGAGTTCACATAAAGTCATGAAATTTGAAAGTCATGCAAACACTGTCACAGATCCTCACATGTAAGACTTTATCGTTTACAAAACACAGTGGTCTTTCATAGTGTTTCCTCATAATAACCTTTACAATATTCTCATTTATATATAAAAAAAAATGTTTTTTGTAAACTGAGCAGACATATGATATCTTTCACACTATGCCGTGGCTGCTGGGCCATATGGCTCATATATACCTGCATTCATTTATATAATGGTTTACATGTTTATACGTCTAAGCGCTAGTTTTAGCACCTATCTCAGTCCCGTGGAAAGAAAGGAACCTTTATATCTTCTTAACTTTCCTTCTTCAAAAGACTTTTAAAAGCAATATAAACTTTTTATTTATGGATATTTTTTGTATTGTCTATAGAAACATCTTGTCTGCACATTCACGTCCTCAATAAACACTCCACCATAAAACACACACCCAATTAACTCTATGTTAAGAGGCCATACAATCTAACGATCAGCTGTTCAGAGTTATACAAGCAGTATGGGGTCATGTGTGAGACGTATAATGTGTATATAAGTGACTTTCATTGTTGTACAAACCAGCTATGAGTAAGCGCTCTATGGGAGCGTGAAACGCGTCAGCGGTTATGCTGTATTACTTCAACAGAGCAATGTACGCATTTTATACCATGTCATTTTTTCAATAAAGAAGATTTTACCTTTATTATTCCAATCTGGAGTGCGGCAGTCCAGATTTTCCATTGCACCTATACCATTGGAATAGCAATCGCCAGCACCTGGAGCTCTCACAACCATTTACCCAGCGGAGGACGGGAAATTTAAACCCAGTTACCTGGAGCGGTGGTCACCAACCTGTTCAGAAAGGCTGCTGCATTAGGGTTAGTGCTGGGAGCGGGACAAAGATTTGACCTTTTTTTTACAGTAGATTTATTAGCAATTACTGCTGTTGTGACTGTATCTCCACAGGTTTAAGTATTTGTGATAAATCAATATGATCAATGAGATCGGTTGTATCACTTTCCTCCACAAGAGAAATTAATTGATTTAAAGCTTTGTTTTCTTGTGGAGTCTTATCTGTGCTGGGATGTTGTCTTTGATAGAGACTTTTCAGAAGGTGTTTGCAAACAAAAAGTTGCAAATCTTTAAATACTTCAAATTTTTTGGCATTATTTTTGAGGCAAAAATGTTGTCCTTTTTTTCAGGACTCGAATCTCATCCATTGATAATATATGGGAAGAAAGATTAATTACGTTTAAGTGATTATCGTGTTGTATCATCTATTTGTTCGTGTCGGGGTTGAGAGGGGGTGCATTGGTGCTGGCTAGAATAAGCTCTAAAAAGCTTGACACCACAAAAGTGAGTACACGCCTTACATTTTAAAAATGTTTTAAATATTTTATTACATCTTTTCATGTGACAATACTGAAGAAATGACACTTTGCTACAATGTAAAGTAGTGAGTGAACAGCATGTATAACAGTGTGAATTTCCTGTCCTGTCAAAATAACTCACCACATAGCCATTAATGTCTAAACTGCTGTCTCAGGTGTGAATGGGGAGCAGGTGTGTTGAATTTGGTGTTATCGCTCTCACTCTGTCATAATGGTCGCTGGAAGTTCAACATGGCACTTCATGGGAAAGAACTCTCTGAGGATCTGAAAAAAAAAATTGTTGCTCTACATAAAGATGGCCTATGCTATAGGAAGATTGCCAAGATCCTGAAACTGAGCTGCAGCACAGTGGCCAAGACCATACAGCGATTTAACAGGACAGGTTCCAGTCAGAACAGGCTTCGCCATGGTCGACCAAAGAAGTTGAGTGCACATACTCAGGATCATATCCAGAGGTTGTCTTTGGGAAATAGACGTATAAGTGCTGCCAGCATTGCTGCAGAGGTTGAAGAGGTGGGGTCAGTCAGTGCTCAGACCATACGCCACACACTGCATCAAATTGGTCTGCATGGCTGTCATCCCAGAAGAAAGCCTCATCTAAAGATGATGCACAAGAAAGCCTGCAAAAAGTTTGCTGAAGACAAGCGGACTAAGGACATGGATTACTGGAACCATGTCTCGTGGTCTGATGAGACCAAGATAAACGTATTTGGTCCAGATGGTGTCAAGCGTGTGTGGCAGCAACCAGGTGGGGAGTACAAAGACAAGTGTGTCTTGCCTACATGGTGGTGGGAATATTATGGTCTGGGGCTGCATGAGTGCTGCTGACACTGGGGAGCTAAAGTTCATTGAGGGAACCATGAATGCCAACTTGTACTGTGACAAGCTGAAGCAGAGCATGATCCCCTCCCTTCGGAGACTGGGCTGCAGGGCAGTATTCCAACATAACGACCCCAAACAAACCTCAAAGACGACCATTGCCTTGCTAAAGAAGTTGATGGTAAAGGTGATGGACTGGCCAAGCATGTCTCCGGACCCAAACCCTATTGAGCATCTGTGGGGAATCCTCAAACGGAAGGTGGAGGAGCGAAAGGTCTCTAACATCCACCAGATCCATGATGTCATCATGGAGGAGTGAAAGAGGACTCCAGTGGTAACCTGTGAAGCTTCGGTGAACTCCATGTCCAAGAGGGTTAAAGCAGTGCTGGAAAATAATGGTGGCCACACAAAATATTGACACTTTGGGCCCAATTTGGACATTTTTACTTAGGGGTGTGCTCACTTTTGTTGCCCGTGATTTAGACATTAATGGCTGTGTGTTGAGTTATTTTGAGGGGACAGCAAATTTACACTGTTATACAAGCTGTACACCCACTACTTCACATTGTAGCAAAGTGTAATTTCTTCAGTGTTGTCACATGAAAAGATATAATTAAATATTTAAATATTTACAAAATGTGAGGGGTGTACTCACCTTTGTGAGATACTGTGTGTGTGTGTGTGTGTGTGTGTGTGTATATATATATATATATATATATATATATATATATATACACTGTATATGTATATATTATATAAATGAAGGGCTTACATACAGGAGAATGTTCAAGAGATGTGTACTCATGAGGCGATGTGTACTCGTGAGTACTCATGAGGTCGATGCACAAGGCTGTGCTGGATAAGAAAAAAAGCTTGACATGCTTATTATGATCACTCTTAAGCCTCGTACACATGTTGAGATTATTGAATGAATGCTCATTCGTTTTTTGTTGTGTAATCTCATAACGAATATGAAGAGGTTACTTAAAGCGGGGTTCCACTCAAATTTTTAACTTAATCTTACCCCTTTCAGTTAATTGCATAGATGTTCAAATGCCGCACAAAAAATTTTTTATCACTGTAATTACCTTTATATTGTACTTTATTGTGGCACTTCCTGTCTCTCCTCCCATGGGAGTAGGCGTGTTTATTGCCTTTCCCCGGTGTCGCGCTGTCTCCTGGGAGCTTAGTGTCAGGCTTCCCAAGATTCAGTGCGGAAACAATAATCATGCGTGTGAGCAAGCTGTGAATGAACAGCATTCACCGCATCCAGGAAATCAATGCTTGTGGGCTTCACATGCCCACAAGCAAGATGGAAACAACCAGCATCACATTTTTAAAGTTATTCTTCAGTACGAAAACAGACAGAGGCGGAAATATTACACCCAAACTGTGAGTATTATTTTGGGATTAGCAAAGTGTCTCAATGACCTAAAAAAAAGATTGGTCGCCGGACTCCCACTTTAACATACAAAAATTCTTGTACGACAGAATACAACTTCGGAATTGATGTAATGTGTTGAATTGTTTTGTAATGTATTCGTTCATTTCCGAGCAGGCATAGTCTTGTTCTTAATTTTTTTTTCAGATGAGAACTGTACTAAGTAAATGAAAATCGGATGTTGCGTTTACTTATGATAAAAATTTTGTAGCCTGCACCTTCAGTTTTTGTCGTCCGAAAAGTCGGAATCAGTTGTTGAAAGCACTATACTAACAATCAGATAATCAGCCGATCGTTTGTTGTACTAAATTTTACTTGCAATTTTCTTATTGTGTGTCCATGAGCATCTATGCACCTATGATATTCCTACTTGACAGGAACATGTCCCTATTTCTAGGCCTACAGTACTTCTCCCACACAAGCGGGACCACCCAAATCTCGAGAAGGCTGTCTCTGATGAAACTTAGGCTCTCTCAAAATGGTACTCAAAGTTCACATCAGGGGATACATTGGTAGTATCTACTCAGTTTACTACTCAGTAGTAAACAACAGTGGTCATGTTACAGCTGTGTTTATCACAGAAGTAGGAAGTGATTTAGCACTTCTGCAATCAATGCATCACCTCTTAGCCCTGCTAATCTGACAGAGTGCTGTTTCCTAGATTAACATAGGCTACACCAACATCTGTCTACATGCAGTGCCTCATTACACAGCATTTTCAGGATTTAAATTCAATTGCCTTGAATAGAAAAATACATGTTAAATCACTCAAAAACTATTTTTTTTATAATGCCCTGTGATACAATTCATTGCAGAGATCAAGTCCTATTAAAGTTCTGTTGCTGGCAGGTTGGCGTAGAGTGGAACCACAGTGGATATTAGGGGTGTTGAATTTAATCGCAGCATTGATGCATCGCGATTCAGCCCTCCGTGATTCAGCATTGATGCTGCGACCAAAATAATAGATTTTTGGATGACGTCATCCACGCTGTGTCGTGCCACCCCGAACGGAGCCGAAGTGAGCTGTGGGCACTAGCCGGGCCCTCTTTTCCTGCCTCCCACTGACGTCATCCCCAGCCGCCCGCCATCGCCGTGTGTTACATAGTTACATAGTAGGTGAGGTTAAAAAAAGTCCATCAAGTCCAACCTATGTGTGTGATTATATGTCAGTATTACATTGCATATCCCTGTATGTTGCGGTCGTTCAGGTGCTTATCTATAGTTTTTTTAAACTATCGATGCTCCCCGCTGAGACCACCGCCTGTGGAAGGGAATTCCACATCCTTGCCGCTCTTACAGTAAGGAGCCCTCTACGTAGTTTAAGATTAAAACTCTTTTGTTCTAATTTTTATGAGTGGCCACGTGTCTTGTTAAACTCCCTTTCGCAAAAAAGTTTTATCCCTATTGTGGGGTCACCAGTACAGTATTTATAAATTGAAATCATATCGGCCATACCAGGCCACATGCCCTTAACATGGGGAGGGTGCTTTGGGGTCTGACCCCAAAGCACCTTGTGCCCATGTTGATGGGGACAAGGGCCTCATCCCCACAACCCTTGCCTGGTGGTTGTGGGGGTCTGTGGGTGGGGGGCTTATCAGAATCTGGAAGCTTCCTTTACCAAGGGGACCCCCAGCCCCCCCCCCCATTTGAATTGGTAACAGGGTACATTGTACCCCTACAAATTCACAAAAAAAGTGTCAAAAATGGTAAAAAAAGACAAGGGACAGCTTGGGACAAGTCCTTGATTAAAAAATAAAAATGTCCAGCAATGTAAATCCACGCCGCCCGACAGACTGAAAAAGAAAAAAGAAAAGCTGCAACAATTCTGTCTCTGACCATCTCTTGTACCAAGGGGTGGGGGGTCAGCCTGTCAGTGCTCAGACCATACGCCGCACACTGCATCAAAGTGGTCTGCATGGCTGTTGTCACAGAAGGAAGCTTCTTTTAAAGATGATACACAAGAAAGCCCACAAACAGTTTGCTGGAGACAAGCAGACTAAGGACCTGGATTACTGGATCTATGTCCTGTGGTCTGATGAGAACAAGATAAACTTATTTGGTTCAGATGGTGTCAAGCGTGTGGCGGCAAACTGGGTGAGGAGTACAAAGACAAGTGTGTCTTGCCTATGGTTAAGCATGGTGGTGGGAGTGTCATGGTCTGGGGCTCCATGAGTGCTGCTGATACTGGGGAGCTACAGTTCATTGAGGGAACCATGAATGCCAACATGTACTGTGACATACTGAAGCAGAACATGATCCCCTTCCTTCGGCCGCAGGACTTTATTCCAACATAACGACCCCAAACACACCCCCAAGATGACCACTGCCTTGCTAAAAAAGCTGAGAGTAAAGGTGATGGACTGGCCAAGCATGTCTCCAGCCAACCTGTGAAGCTCTGGTGAACTCCATGCCCAAGAGTGTTAAGGCAGTGCTGGAAAATAATGGTGGCCACACAAAATATTGACAATTTGGGGCCAATTTGGACATTTTCACTTAAGGGTGGACTCACTTTTGTTGCCAGCAGTTTAGATATTAATGGTTGTGTGTTGAGTTATTTTGAGGGGACAGCAAATTTACACTGTTATACAAGCTGTACACTCACTACTTTACATTGTAGCAAAGTGTCATTTCTTGAGTGTTGTCACATTAAAAGATATAATAAAATGTTTACAAAAAAGTGAGGGGTGTACTCACTTTTGTGAGATACTGTATGTGTGCAGATGATCATTGGGACATATGATTTTACTGTTACATATGACTGGAACAGGTGTTTTTACTGTGTGGGGACATGTGTGTGGGGACAGTGTTTTGGGGACACTATTTTGGGAACATTGTGATTTTACATTGTGTGGGGACATGTGTGGGGACAAAAGGCTGTAAAAAGCTGTAAGAAACAGCTCATATTCTCTTATCACCGACTGGCTTCAGCGATCCACTCTCCTCCCTGAAACTTCTGTGTGAGAAGAGGAGAGCCGATCGCCTAGCAAATGGCTCCCTAATTACATCACATGACGGCTGTGATTGGACACAGCCGACATGTGATCAGGGGGGCCAATCACAGAGCCCTCCTGCCAATCGAAGATGAGCGGTGTCCGCATGACACGAGCGCATTGGGATTGTGCCGTTGCGCAGGCACGCGTGCGCAATCCCCCTCCTGAGGGACGTCCCTGAACGTCCACTCAAAAGGAGGAAGTGCCCACCCGGCAGTATATATGCAGTGGTCAAGAGGGAGGTGGTTATGTTGTCTGCTGTATTTAGACTTTAAAAAAATATACAGTGAATTCCTTGGCCTCCTTCCACTATCTCAGCGCTAAAGTATATGTCAGGCTTCAGACAATCATAGGTCTTTCACAGTTAAATGTTAAAAACTATGTAATATTAATAAAAACAGTGTAATATTAATAAAGAAGATGCAAACGCACAAAACATCAAACAATTGGTAATAATAAAAAATTGCACAAGTCCAGATCTAGTGCCTAAAATTATTATTAAAGCAGCGCTACTGTCATAAAGTTCATGATCAGCTTTCATGTGAATAAGGTGCACACAAGTAATAGTAATGAGCAAGTGATGTAAGGAAATTTTGCTATGTTGTATCTCTTAAACATTCCACACTGCAGTCTGTGTGTCACACTCCCCTTCGGGGTTCAAACTCACCAAAGGGTTGAAAATATCAGGCATGGATAGATAAACCACAGGTCTCCTTAACAGAGCAGCAGGTGTCACAGCAAGATCCACTGGTTCTCAGGACAGAAAGAGGGAATCCAAATAGTGTAAATCCATTTTTCTCTCTTTATTATAAATACATTTCTCCATACATCATCGATCAATAACATCAGGGAATACAAAGGTGTAAAAGGCATTCCTCTTAACAATCAGAAGAAGCAACCCACACTGTAATGTGCGCAGAACGCTGCTTCCAAAATTTTCCACCTGAGGTTTCTGGGACTTTCCTTACATCACTTGCTCATTACTAATACTCATGTGCACCTTATTCACATGAAAGCTGATCATGAACTTTATGACAGTAGTGCTGCTTTAATAATAATTTTAAGCACTAGATCTGGACTTGTGCATTTTTTTATTATTACCAATTGTTTGTGTTTAGACATTTCTACATGCAGAGAGTGTTGTCTTTTTAAGAACAGATAAAATTTAAAATATTGCGCATGGGCAGGCATCGTGATGCATCACGGAATCAAATTGAATCAAAACGTTGACAGGATAATCGTAATCGAATTGAATCGTGAGACCAGTGAAGATGCGCACCTCTAGTGGTTATGATTGCATCTTTACACTTTGAAAGAGGCACTCAGTAAAGAATATGTCTTCCAATCATAAGTTGTTCATCTACTTTGTTTCTTCCCCAGTGTAACACATTCTGACAAAAAACGGCAAGTGGCATATGAAATCCAACTTTAACAATCATCTGTACTCCCTAGAGCAATCAGTTGGGTTTTGCCATTATTGTTTGACATAACAGTCATTGCCTAATTCAGCCCAGTTTATTCACGTTGGCTAAAATCGCCTCATGTTTATGGCTACCGTAAAATAAAGATCACTTTTCTCTGAGCAAATATTTGCTTCAAAGTGTTTGCACTAAATACAATTCATTTCAGTATTTCTTGCTATCACCTCTGAAACAACCACAAGAGGGCTCCCTCAGGATACTACTTGTTTAATTATTTATTTATTTTTTTACAATCTAGAAATGTTTAATTGCGTAGTCTCTAGGCTGGTATTTAGCTCAGTATGTGTGGATGTGGGGAATAACTACAATATTGGCACTTGTATTCAGGTCCTTTCCACTCAATTAAAGAGTCCAAATGAAAATGTATTCATGTTTTAAATTAAATCCTATCCACAAATAGAAAGTGCACATGCTATGGGATTGTTTCACTTCACTGAACTCACTTATATGAGTAAATGCAATAAAAAAGTGGGGAGTTAAGAGTTCACAAGGGCAGTACCTGAGGGATCTGTGCCTAGGCAAAATACTGACCATTATAAATATTCTAGGACAGAAGGTACAATTTGTAATATGGCACAAAGCACAGAAATAACCCTGTGGGTATACAAGAAGATTAATTAATTGATTTATTAAAATAGTGAAGGAGTGTGTTGCTTACATTTTCATGGCATTACCCACACAATAATGTATTTTAAACAGAAAAAGCTACATTAAAGTGATTGTAAAGTCTAATTTTTTTCTATAAAAATAACAAACATGTTATACTTACCTGCTCTGTTGCAGTGGATTTGCACTGAGCAGCCCCGATCCTCCTCTTCTCGGGTCCCTCTTTGGTGCTCCTGGCCCTTCCCTCCTGTTCAGAGCCCCCACAGCAAGCAGCTTGCTATGGGGGCACCCGAGCCGAGTCACAGCTCCCTGTGTCCATTCAGACATGGAGCCCTGACCCGGCCCTGCCCCCTCTCACCCCTGATTGGCTAGCTGACTTTGACAGCAGTGGGAGCCAATGGCATCCCTGCTGTGTCTCAGCCAATCAGGAAGGAGAATCTGGACAGTTGAGACAATTGTGGACTTAGCTGGACAGAGAGAAACCTCAGGTAAGCGTTAGGGGGGCTGAGGAGGGCTGCTGCACACAGAAGGCTTTTTATCCTAATGCATAGAATGCATTAAGATAAAAAAAACCTTCTGCCTTTACAACTCCTTTAAGGGAAAGTTCACACTGGGAGTCGCACAGGAAAGGGCTGAGCATTCCGGTGTGATTCACATGCGGGACAATTCCCCTGTCCTTGTGAGCAAGCCAGTAGTAGTGAAATACATTAAGGGAGATGGTTTCGGGTGGAGACATTTATATATGCAGTTTTCATCTTTTGACAAATCAAATAGAAAAAAGAGATAAGTTATGGAGTATGGCTTACATTTACTTTTGACAGAATGTGGGGACGGGCTGTGGTAGACAACACTTGGGTCATCTGTGTGGATTTAAAGGAGCAAGCCTGGAGCAGAGCTATGGATTTACATATGTTTCTGTATGGGACAAACATACTCTAAATCTATACTCCAAAAAAAGGTTAAAAAAAAGAAAAATGTTTCCATGTTTTTAATGGACCTCAAAAAAAGTAAAAGCCCTGACATCTCGTTACTTCTACACAAAAGTAACAGGAAAAGCAACACACATGTAATGCCTGTAGAGCTTAGACCAAGGGATGTCCTGTCAACATTATATGTACAGTACCAGCAATGTAATTAAACAGATCTTTGCTTCTTAAGCACAGTCATGTTGGTGCAGATAAATCTGTAAAGTGGTCACATTTATCATACATATTGTATTTTATTAATTCTATTGCTGTTCCAATATTGTTGGTCTAGAATGTAAAAGAAAAACTCAATGCTCAATTAACCTTTGTTTGCATTGACCTCAAATATATTAAAGCATGGTAAATAGATCTCTCCTAAAACATCTTTCCTTGCATTTTTCTCAGGTAGAGAAGCAGGGAGGTGACATCACGATCTCCATCTCGTCCAACCAGAGAATGCCTTGTATTCTTTGAGAAGAATGCAAGGCATTCTGTGAATATCACTTGTGCCAAGTGGGCGACCTCCTGTGGTTACTTTGAAGAAGGGCAGGCCCTCAGCACGGTAAGACAGCAGTGATCACTATAGTAGTGCTGACTACTACAGTGATTCTCAGCTTCCACAGCAGTCCCAAAGGTATGACACATGCATAATTAGATTGGTCCAAGCTGGACCAATGTAACTATCAGTGGTGGCTGGTGGGGTTTTTTGGGGGGGTGGCAAAATCCCCCCCCGGGGCCGCCGGTGGAGCGGCACTACCCCTCCATGGCATTAACACACCCCCCCACCACCACCACCACCTGCTGTCCTTACCTTGGATGCGGGCGGTGAAAGTGTGGCAGGGTCTGAGAAAGCTGCTCTGGTGACCGGTGTCCTCTCCTGGAGCAGCTTTTGTGGTGTCTCCTCTCTCCTACTCCCGGTGCTAGGCATCCAATAGAGCCGCCTGATGTTTTGGCCAATCGAGAAACAGGTTCCATACCTAACCGATTGGCCTGGAGGAGGATCAGTGTTGCAACAGCGAATTTTCATTCGCTTTTGCAACACACTCTGCGTCCCGAGTCCACTCTATTTTGAAGCCTATTAGAGCCTATGGCTCTAGTGAAGTTCTCTAATTCATATGCCGGTGACCTGAAAGCAGCTGGACACATGAAGAGGAGGCGGCCGTGGATAGATTTATGCTATGCATAAATCTATCCACTTAAAATGTGCTGAGTGTAGCGCTAAATGTGTAAATAAGTGGGAATAAACTAGCCCAAACCATTCATGGAGGGCCCACAAAACCAGTGGAAAAGTGTGGTTCAAAGTTGCATATAAACAAACACAATCAAAAATAAACTAAGTGTCATACACTGTCATATAAATTGATACTATTAAACCAGTGGAAAAACAAAGTGAAAAACAGTGATGTAAAGGTGAAGAGATAACAAAATGTCCATAAATGTTGAAAATTATGATCTAGATGAAAACTCCACATCCACCACCCAAAAGTCTCTGAAGGTGAAATAATAGGGACAACGATGAAAAAATTTTTTCTGCCGAGTGAATAAATAAAGCACCAAATAAATCGTCTAGATGAGTGTCAGGACCACCACCAAAGCATCAGAGGAGGCTTACCGGAACCAGGTGACTTGATAAGACATACGTCTTACAAGTCCCAGAGAGCTTGTTTAGCCACCAAGGCTGGCAAATGGATCCTCAGATGTCCTCAACTTCAAATGGAGGGGGGGGAGGGATAAAAACCCGTCACAGCTTCAACCGTCCAGACTTATCAACAGGCCAACCGGATAATATTACACGCCATGGGAGAAAGAAAGCTCACATGGCATGATATCGTTTAAAAATGTAAATTTATTGAAACATTAAAAAAGGAACACTCACATGTTAGGAGTCTGGGCTTGTTAGCCGAAACATGTTGGGTGGACTCCCTACGATCACCGCGATTACGATACAGTCTTGAGCTTATTCTGATCTCCTAACATGTGAGTGTTCCTTTTTTAATGTTTCAATAAATTTACATTTTTAAACGATATCATGCCATGTGAGCTTTCTTTCTCCCATGGCGTGTAATATTATCCGGTTGGCCTGTTGATAAGTCTGGACGGTTGAAGCTGTGACGGGTTTTTATCCCTCCCCCCCCTCCATTTGAAGTTGAGGACATCTGAGGATCCATTTGCCAGCCTTGGTGGCTAAACAAGCTCTCTGGGACTTGTAAGACGTATGTCTTATCAAGTCACCTGGTTCCGGTAAGCCTCCTCTGATGCTTTGGTGGTGGTCCTGACACTCATCTAGACGATTTATTTGGTGCTTTATTTATTCACTCGACAGAAAAAAAAAATTTTTTCATCGTTGTCCCTATTATTTCACCTTCAGAGACTTTTGGGTGGTGGATGTGGAGTTTTCATCTAGATCATAATTTTCAACATTTATGGACATTTTGTTATCTCTTCACTTTTACATCACTGTTTTTCACTTTGTTTTTCCACTGGTTTAATAGTATCAATTTATATGACAGTGTATGACACTTAGTTTATTTTTGATTGTGTTTGTTTATATGCAACTTTGAACCACACTTTTCCACTGGTTTTGTGGGCCCTCCATGAATGGTTTGGGCTAGTTTATTCCCACTTATTTACACATTTAGCGCTACACTCAGCACATTTTAATTTTTTATTTCTCTTTGTCTAAGAGGAGTGTTAGCTGCTTGCTGTGTAATCATCCTCTAGTATTGGTGCAGCGCTGTACTTACCCTCCATCGATAAATCTATCCACTGCATATTGGGGGGGTGGCTGGAAAAAGGGGGTGGCACCCCGATGCCCCTAATGGATGGGCTCCGCTGGTATAACTATGCAATAAAATCTAACAACACAACTACTGCAGGTAAAAGCTGCAAGCACCAGCTTCCAAAACCCTCCTGCCATTGCCAAAACTCTGACAATTCGGAGTAATGTTAGAATTCTATTGCCTCTCTGTAACACATCTCTGTTGGCTTATTACTTTGGATTGTGCTAGAGGCAGGACAGGGCAGGAGAGCTTTAGCACTATGGCTGGCTGTGGATTAGACTATTACTGGGGTTTAGAAGGCTGCTGCAGATATGAGCAGAAACCTCTTGATGTCTGTACTTTCTACCTGCAGCAGTTTTTTTTATTATTTTGATGGCATTTTATATAAAAGCAAATGTACAGTATAATATACTTGCCAGGTGTCCTGCTTTTTACTTTTGTCAGCCCATTCCCCTCACTTTAATGTCCTGTCTCCTATGTATTTTAATTACCCATGAGATGAAACTTACTCAGGGGTCAGAAAAATATGTTTATAAACTTCAAGAACAATACATTTCATTTTATATATCTGAATATATTGGTGGTTCACTGTACAGTATATACAATCACCCGTTGTCCTAGGTAATAAAGAACTGCTGGCTGGTTTTGGAGCTATTGGACTCCTGGGGCAGAGGAACCTTCTAATTATGGCATTTGGGGTCCATAATTCAGAGATCCTTTACAGGAACTGCCATATAGGTAAGCAGTGTACATATGCTAAGAAAGGAATGCAGGTTCCACATTTATGCAAACAAGCACAGATTCCCTGTCTTCCCAGCAGGTGGTAAAGGACTATCCCCATAGAGCAATCTCTGGAAAAGTCTGGTCTTCCATAAAACGTTTGTTTAGGGGTTATATCTATGCTTTAAGATGAGATTGGCTGTAGAATAACTCCTAGATGTAGTTGTTACTAATACCTTGAGAGAGAGCTGATATCTATTACAGTAACAGGCAGAGCACATGTCTTAAAGCTCAAGTTTATCTAAAATCAAGCACAAAAAATAAGCACAAGGAACATAAGTTATGGTTAGTATGATGTGTCCCTTGTGCTGATTCTTCTTCTTTTAGGAGAAATATTTTTCTGTCCTACCCAAACCTATGCCCCCTCTGGATTTCAAGAAGTATAGCAGTCAGGCTCAGGAAGAAGAGGTTAGATCAAGCAGCAGAAAAACGGAAAATTGTATACTCACCTTTCCGTAATTTTCCTTTCCTGTCGCATCTTCATGGCAGCATACACGTTGGGTTGTGACTCCGCCTCCACAACCTGATAGGACCACATAGCTATAAATTAGAGAGTAGGCACCTGCCCCAGTATTCTCTGTAAATATATACACATGTCACCTCAGAGGGTGGGTGATTGTATGCTGCCATGAAGATGCGACAGGAAAGGAAAATTACGGAAAGGTGAGTATACAATTTTCCGTTTTCCTGTCGCATCATGGCAGCATACACGTTGGGGAGTAACTCGCCAAACTGGGTGGGAGTGCAAAAAAAAATCAAATTTATTGACAAGGAACAGAAGAATTGGCCTGTATGACGGCCCTCCCAAATTCAACTGCTGCTAAGCGTGCAGCGTCTATTTTATAATGGGAAATGAAGGTGTTTCTTGAAGACCAAGTGGCCGCTCTACAAATGGTTTCCGCTGAAACTTTACAGTAAGCTGCCCATGAAGTAGCCATTGCCCTAGTGGAATGCGCTCTAAGGTCTTCCGGGATTTGCAAGGTGCTTAAGGAGTAGGTCTTTTTGATAGTTTTCACGAGCCATGAGGCGATGGTACGGGCAGAGGCTGCCTGGCCCTTCCTGAACCCATGTGGGATGACTAAAAGGTTCTCGCATCTCCTGAAAGACTTGGTCACCGAGAGGTAATGCAGAACGTTGCCCCTAACATCCAGGGGATGAGGAACGCCCTGATCTGTGTTCAAAGCCGGGAGGTCAATCTCCTGGTTAAAGTGGAATGCAGAGGAGACCTTTGGGATAAATTTGTCTGAAGGTTTCAGGGTTAGCCTGTCTGGGTAAACCATCAGGTATGGTTCCTTGATCAGTAAAGCTTGCATTTCCGAGACCCTTTTCGCTGAAGTGATGGCAATTAGGAATGATACTTTTAGAGTCAGGTCCCAGAGGGAGGTATCTTCAAGAGGGAAGAATGGTTCTCCGGATAGAATTTGTAGGACAGTTGATAGGTCCCATGTTGGAAATGAAGGCTTTCTGGGAGGCCTTAGCTTCAGGCATGCTTTCTGGAATTGAACTACAAGAGGGTTGAGTGCCCATCTAACCCCTGTCAGAGCAGAGATGGCAGAGACTTGGACCTTTAGGGTGCTAGATCTAAGGCCTTTGTCTAGGCCTGACTGTAGAAACTCAAGCACTTGTATTGCTGATGGGGAAGACGGATCCCAACCTTGTTCCTGAGCAAAGGAAGAGAACTTCCCCCAGACTCTCTCGTAGGTGTAATTCGTGGAAGATTTCCTGGCTAAAAGCAGGGTTTCGACTACCTTCTGCGAACAGCCTTGATCTAGGAACCTAGACCTTTCAGTCTCCAGGCCGCTAGGTGCAATCTCTCTGGATTCGGATGTAGCAGCTGGCCCTGGGTTAGTAGTTCCGTTGTCACCGGAAGAGGAATTGGATCCGCTGTGCTCAGTTGCAGGAGGGTGGTGAACCAAGGCCTCCGTGGCCAGAAGGGAATCACAGCCAGTACTAGAGCTGCTGAGTGTTTGAGCCTCAGAAGGAACTTGGCAATCAGTGGCGTTGGTGGAAAAATGTAACCTAGGCGAAAGTTCCAGGTATGCTGGAGACAATCCGTTCCCTCCGATGAGGGGAAGGGGTTCCTCGACAGAAACCTTTGACATTTCCTGTTCTCTGGTGTTGCTGCGAGGTCTATGTCTGGATGACCCCATGTCTGGCATATGAGGGCGAAGGCCTGCGGGCTTAGACACCACTCGTTGTTGGAAACGAATGTCCTGCTGAGAGAGTCCGCCAGTTCGTTCTGAATTCCCGGAATATACAGGTCCTTCAGGTCCTGCAGGTTCAGTTGAGTCCATTGTATCACTGGACCAACTTCCCGCATCATGGAGATGCTCTTGGTACCCCCCTGCCTGTTGATGTAGGCCACAGCCACTCGGTTGTCCATTTGGATGAGGACCTGTTTCCCTCTCAGAAGAGAGCTGAATGCCAAGAGGGCTTGGAAGGCTGCCTTCATCTCTAGGACGTTTGACACAACATCTCTGGTTCTGAAGTGCCAGCGGCCCTGAGCTGCATAATGTAGGTAGTGTGCCCCCCATCCCTCCAGACTGGCATCCGAAGTTACTACCTCCTGATGGAGAGTGACTATCTGTTTGCATCTGCTGAGGTTGCCGGGGTGAATCCACCACCGTAGAGATAATCTGGCTTCTTCCGAGATGCGAATCGATTGGGACATGGACCATCCGTCCCACTGGCACAGGAAGGAGGCTTGCAGAGGTCTGGTATTCCATTGCGCCCACCTGACCATTGGAATGGTTGCTGATAAGGACCCCAGCAGGCTGAGGTATGCTCTGGCCGGTAAGTATGATGCTGGAACCACATCTTTCACCTTCTGAATTAGTAGGGACAACTTCTCCCTTGGCAGTTCTACCGTGTTGGCCCGGGTGTCCAGCTCGGCTCCCAGGAAGACCATCCTCTGGGTAGGCTGAATGTTGCTCTTCTGCCAGTTGATTATCCAACCCAGACTCGTTAGGGTGGAAACTAAGATCTCGCGATGTTGCACGAGTGATTCCTGGCTGTTTGAGAGGAGAAGAATGTCGTCCAGGTAATGGTGGACCCTTAGACCCTTCTCCCTCAAAGAGGCTATTACTGGAAGCAGAACCTTTGTAAATGTTCTGGGTGCCGTAGAGATCCCGAAAGGGAGGCTTCGAAATTGAAAGTGTTCCTGGCCCACCGAGAACCGCAGGAACTTTTGGAATGCCACGTGAATTGGAATGTGTAGGTAGGCATCCTGGAGATCTATGGAGAGCATCCAGTCTCCCAAGTTTATGGCCTGGAGGATAGACTGCAGGCTTTCCATCCTGAACGACTCCACTTTGATGGACCTGTTGAGTTTCTTCAGGTCTAGAACCGGCCGAAAGTCCCCTGACTTCTTCTTGACAAGGAATAGTGGAGAATAGAATCCTCTGCCTCGTTGTGTTGGCGGAACCTCTGTTATCGCTTGCTTTTGAAGCAGCTCTAGGACATAAGTTAGAAGGGATAACCTTTTCTCCCCGGGAGGAGGAATACGGGTTGGGTAGAAATGATCTCTTGGGGGTCGATTTTTGAAGGTCCATCTGTGGCCGAAACTGACGGTGGCCAGGGTCCAGGTATCGTGTATGGTTTCCGTCCAGACCAGCCTGAAACTGAAAAGCCTTGCTCCTACTACTGCTGGCCGGACGGGCGCACCTTCAAAAAGGCTTCTGGTCACTGGGAGCGGAGGTCTTAGGTTTTTGGAATTTCATAAAGGAAGTTTGAGGGTTCTTCCAGTTCCTTCTATACTCCTTCCCTGGTCTGTACGCTTTCGCGTCTCTATACCTTTCTGGGAGATTCCGCTTAAAAGGAGGGGGTCTCTGTTTGGGCCTCCTATCTGAGGGAATGAGCCCGGATTTTCCACCAGTTACCTTGGAGATGGCCGTATCTAACTTTGTCCTGAAAAGGTGCTCACCGTCAAACGGAATACGGCACCAGTTGGACTTGGATGCTGGATCCGCCGTCCAGGGCTTCAGCCACAAAGCTCTTCTGGCCATCACTGAGGCCAACATAGATTTTGAAGCAGACCTGATAGTGTCAACTGAGGCCTCAGCCACGAAATCACCAGCCAGGCTTAGCTCTTGTAATGCCTTCACAATTTTCTCTTGGTCTGCCCCCTCTAGTACCAGCTTTTCCGTGTTTGAAGACCAACTCGAGATGGCCCTTCCTACTGCCGCGAGTGCTATCGCAGGCCTGCATGCACCTCCGGCAGAAAGGTAAGCCCGCTTGAGATCCGTGTCGATATTTCGTTCAAGAACGTCTCTAAACGTAACCGCATCCTCTAGCGGGAGGGTAACATGCCTGGCGAGGCGCATTAAAGATGCGTCCACTACCGGAGGGGATACCAGAGGGTTCACTTTAGGCTCCTTGAGTGGGTACAGCTTCTGGAGTCTGTTGTTCAGACTAGATTTTTTCTCTGGCCTCTGCCACTCTTCTTTGATTAAATCCTCCAGCTCATCGATGAACGGAAAGGTTTCAGGCTCCTTTTTAAGCTGAGGAAAATATTTTCTCTGCTTTGGCTGGACTTCCTGGGGTTCCTCCCATCCTATTGCCTCCTTGACCGATTTAACAAACGGTTCTATGAGGCCAAAGTCGAATCCTAACGTCACCTCCAGGCCTTCATTATCAGATAGGGAATCTTGCTCCTTTGATGTGCTGGCCCGGGCTGGAGAGGTAATGGTGAAGAGATCCACATCTGGTATTGAGGCCTGAGGGGCTGAGTCCCCGACTTCTGAGGCTCTCTCTCTCGTGGCCTCTTCTAGGCATCTCTGACAAACCAGCTTATCCGGAAGAGCCGCTGCACCACAGATCCAGCATGCGTTCCCGGCGGGACGGGAATGACGTGCAGGGGAGCGGTGCCTACGTGAGGACGACCTTCTGTGGCGAGATCGACCATGCCGAGAACGTGATCTGGAGCGGCTTCTTCTGCGACTTCCTCTTGAGCGACTACTCCTATGGTAGGAGCGGCTCCGTCTGTGTCTAGAGCGACTTCTCCTGCGTGAGGACTCTCTATGTCTTGACGCAGACGTTCCTGAGGACCTGGTAGGGCTGACCAATTTAGGTAGCGTTAGAAGTGCTCTCTTTTTCAATCTTCTCTACTCACCCACTTCTTCCCCCCCTTACCTAGTCGGCTGGCGGTGATCTGCTGGGGCAGCGGTCTCCATGGTGAGTAGGTTGGAAACCTGCAAGGAAAAGACAAGCAGCAATGTAGAAGCTGACCCAGCCTGGACGGGGGGGGGGGTGAGGGGGGGTAAGACCCACCTTTGTAGAGCGTTTTCCCTTGCTGTGGACCGCAGGGCAGGCGTCTGTAGCGTGCAGCAACCATCAGCAGCCTCCACAGCAATGCTGTGGTTTTTAAATCTGCCGCCATTAGCGTTGGACGCCCGCGCATGCGCAGTAGCGCCGCGAGGTGCCCAGCGCCATCTTAGAGACTGGCAAATAGCTTAGAAGCGCCCAAAGAGCCGTACTGCGCATGCGCGAGGACGCCGAGAACGCTCGGCGGTCCCCCACAGCACTGCATGGACCACAGAGCCCAGCAGGACACCCACGATATGCCGGAGAGGGAGGGGGGGAGAGGGGGGGAGGACATGGAGACCGCTGCACACAATGAAGCCTGTTTAAGGCTTACTTTCTTGAGGCCATATAGATGGTTCCCTGGCCAATCCTCCAGCAAGCCTGTTTAAGGCTTTTGCGGGCTGTTGCACTTGAAGCCTGTTTAAGGCTTGTCTTCTGGCAAACAGTTTAAGATGAGATGAGTGCCCCTGAGACCACCAGAGTGGGGCTCCTTCCATTTAGCTCGTTTAGAGGCTGTACAAGAAGGACTTCCACCCAGGAGAGGCTAGAACCTGGCTGGGGCGAAGCGGTAAGGGGGTGCTGATCCGTGCGTCCTGACAGGTGAGGAAAAATAAGAGAATACTGGGGCAGGTGCCTACTCTCTAATTTATAGCTATGTGGTCCTATCAGGTTGTGGAGGCGGAGTCACAACCCAACGTGTATGCTGCCATGATGCGACAGGAAAGTGTAGTGCGGGAGAGCCAAAAAAAAGTTGTAGCTGAGGCAACTAGAAGAAGATTCAAATACTCAGGCAGAGGCAGAAACCAAAGCACAATGCAGGTCACGGATCACCTAGGTTAGAAAAGTATAGACAAAGACGATGGGCTTGGAGGTCAAGGGAGTGAAAATTAGAAAAAAACATTTAGACTAACTTCATACAAAGTACCAGGGTTGGCTGGTGGTGGCAGAAACACTAAATAGCTAAAAGTATGAGGAATGGGCATACAGATACAAGCAAATAGGTGATAGCAAAGAACAGTGAAAAAACAAATCAATAAAATAGCCCAGAAGTATTAAGAGCACATAAAATTGGGCAAAGCAATAAGTTATCTATACCTATTCTATACTCATTTACTTATACTAATTTTGCTTTACACTTTTTAATATAAAGTACCTATGATCATTAATTTGAAGATTTTCAAATACTACTACAGGAGAAAAAAACTTATGTGTATGACATCATTGTTGGACAGCAGCAATCACTTGTAAGGATATATACTGTAAACACAGTGATGTATAAACACAATCAGGCATTTTGAAAATGCTCCATCTAGACAGAATGCAGGAGAACAATAGTGGTTCATTTTGGAATAATAGTTATGTGTATAGATGTGCTACTGTGCTTTATGCCATCTCACTCCCCCACCTTTGGCAAACAGACCCAAATTTTTATGTGGAAACTTTTTTACATCTTTCAAATTTATAAAGACAAGGTTTCATGACAAGAGTCAAGGCCAGGTTATGTCTAGTCTAAAATGTTCTATGAATTACATGTTAAACAACATAAAGAACTTTAAACAGAAGGCAGTCTGATTCCTTTGGTCAAATAATCCATCAAAACTTCACTTTTCCTGGGGCTGCACACTCCCCCGTGGAAACAGTTATTCAGATACAGTCCAGCTCCCCTCTGTTCCTGCTAGCAGGGTGGAAGTTGGAAAAGCTTCAGAATTGAAAGAGGATAAAGGTTTAGGAAAGCTGTAACTTCTTTTTGGCATTTTTAGTCGTCATTTTATCAGGTTTTTTTTTTTTTTTTATATGAGTAAGGTAAAATGTTTTGTTGGTAGCCATTAGAATAAACCATGTACAGATAACTGAAAGTAGAATTGTGAGTTTGACTGTTTGAAAAATGCCTATTGCCTCAAAAATAATAAAATATGGTGCATCACATGGACATGGATATTTTGAGCTGTTACTTTAGTTTTCTTAACCAGTTCCAGCCTGGGCCAATTCTGACATTTCTCTCATACATGTACGTCTGTTTTTTTTTTTTTTGCTAGAAAATTACTAATGCCCTGTACACATGACCGGTTTTGCCGTCAGGAATAAACTCTGAAGGTTTTTACGACAAAGTTCAGACGGAATTCCGCTCAAGCTGTCTTGCATACACACGGTCACACCAAATTCCGACCGTCCAGAACGCGGTGACGTACGACAGGCTTAGAAAACGGAAGTTCAATAGCCAGTAGCCAATAGCTTCCGTCTCGTACTTGCTTCAGAGCATGTGTCGTTTTTGGTACGTCGGAACAGCATACAGACGAGCGGTCTGTATAGAACATGTTCTCTATCTAAGTCAGTCTGAATTTTCAACAGAAAAAGTCCGATGGGGCATACGCATGGTCAGAATATACAATGAAAAGCTCCCATCGGACTCTTTCTGTCGGAAATTCTGCTCGTGTGTACGCAGCATTAGAATCCCCAAACATTATATATTTTTTAAGCAGAAACCCTGGAGAGTAAAAAGGTTGAACAACATCGCCTGTGATAGCATGGCCATGACAGGTTCTCTTTATGGAGAGATCTGGGCTCTAATAAACCCTATATCTCTCCTCTGGCCTCCAAAGCATCTGATCAAGCCAAAATCAGTAATGGCTTGTTTACATTAAACCGAAACTGGACGTGACAAAATGCTTTTCGCTTCTGGTTTCTGACATCACACAGTGGGAGAAACAACATCAGTTCCTCTCACTGTGTCTGGGGAAGCCAATGCAGCTGGTCACATCCTTAGCAGGTTCCCCAATGGAATGAGAAAGACCATAATCCCCTTCCACCTCCTGTAAAAGTGATCAGGTGGCTGTACAGCTGTTAAGAACACTTTTAATAGGAACAGAATCGCCAGCTGAAAAAATACATACCAGGATCATGACTGTAGCTGCACTCATGATCCTGGTATAACCACTTAAACCTGGATTTGTTTTTGCTTCATATGACTTTGCTATGATTGCTTTGCTCTGCATGATTGCAACTTGACCACTTGCCATACGCAATACGTATATAAATATTGTGGTTTGCAAGTGCTTTACCGGGGTTATGGCTGAAGCTATCAGCCATAACCACGGTATCTTTTTTTATAGCCAGCAGCTGGCTTTCTTATTAAAGTGATCTGAGGGGCTCATTGGCCACTGGATCGCTCTCCTAAGCGGCGGGAGGGGACTCTCCCCCCTCTCTCCTGCAGCTATCTGGTGTTTCTCGGGCTTACTCGCCAGAGAAACGATCCAATGGTGTGGCTGGCTTGTCACAGAGGCAGTGAGAGACCAGATCATCTCTGATTGCCTCTATGGCCTTGGAGGACCTGAACGACGTCCGGTCCAGGGTGGAAGTAAATTATTATTTTTTTTAAATCAAAAAGATCAAAAATTGCTTTTAAAAGTAAAGGAGAGATTTGGGGTCTTTTTAAAGTTGAAATAATCTTCCACCAACACCAACACGCCAAACCTGCAGCCTCTTACCAGAGAGAATTGGCTGCCATATCAAGCAGCCAAATAGCGCAGTTTAACAGCTCTAGGCAAGATTGGGCAAACATTCTCTGGGAAAAAAATGTATTAATCATTTTGAAAAGTGCCCCCATCCCCCTGTGCTTGCACGCAAAGGCGAACGCACGCTTTGGTCCCGCACACACGTGAAAAACGATCCTCCCACACATGTGAGGTATCTCCATCAGCTCATGGGCAATAATTCTAGCACCAGACCTTCTCTGTAAATCTAAAGTGGTAACCTGCAAAGGCTTTTAAAGCATCGCCTATCGATAGTAAAATGTATGTAGTTTGTCGCCATTGCACGGGCGGGAGCAATTTTAAAGCATGACATGTCTGGTATCTATTTATTTAGCATAACTTCATCTTTTATATTTTACAAACAATTGGGTTAGTATTGTTTTTTTGCATTAAAAGTGCAAACCCCACCAATTTATTCTCTAGGGCCTCTGCTTTAAAAAATATATATAATGTTTGGGGGAATGTCAACAAAAAGTGCCAGAAAATGCCCAGACTGGAAGTATTTAATATTGTACTGTCTTGAAATACTCAGTGATAGGGTGTATAATTAATTGTTTACATGTAAAATATCTTTTTACACAATTTACTTTATTCAGTCAAAGATTTCTCTTCCTGTCATAAATGTCATCACAACATTTACCGAATCTTGGAAAAAGCTTGGTATACATTTTCACTCATCTCCTGGAAGTTATGTGTCTGCATTTAGCAACACTTGAACTAATGACATAGTGTTCCCAGTCTGGTTCCTTAATTCTTTGACACCTGGATTCATTCCAGCTGTTAAGAACGGCTAGAAAAAGTCCCAAAAGAAAATGAACTGGAAATCCCGTACCCTTGTGGTATTTTTTTCTGAATCAGATTTGGTTTATGTTGGTGCAATTAAAATATTGTTGATCCAATATTGTTTAGCAAATACTGTGGTTATCTTACATTTATATTTATCTTATAGGTTTTCACTTTCTTCCATTTAGATGCACTGTACCTATGCCAGTACATTCTGCTAGTCTATAAATGCTTCTTATAAACAGTTAATATTTTCCTTTTATAGTCTTCGTTTGTTTGCCACTTCCTATATGATACATCCTGAAGTAAAATTCTTTATGGTTGTGTACATTTTCCACTGGCTTCATGTCCGCACTTTAACAGGTTGCGCATGTTGTATTGCTATAAGATATACTAAGAAAGTTTTGTATTCTAGCTAAACCAGCGCTATTAACAGAAACACATATGTTCAATATATACAATCGCAGTGCAACTGAATCAAAACTTGTTCTAATTATTAAATAAAATAAACTCACCAAATGAGGTGTCCAAAATAATAAGCAAAAGAAGGGCACATTCATATAAAACCAACAAAGCCTTAATTCGTTACAGAGACACACACAGTACAGATTAGCCCTTGTAAACTGTTCACTGGCAGAGTATATAGGAATGATTGCTAAGCTAACAGGTTTGATGCTTTATGGCTTCAGGACTTTGTCCTTACTATAGCATATCTGTAAGAAAAGGATAGAGCCCCAAAACATATAAACAGCATCTTCCCTACTGGTAGGGACCAGTAGGGAAGGTGCTGTTTATGTGTTTTGGGGCTCTGTCCTTTTCTTACAGACAGGGGTTGCTAGGTCTACAAAAGATCTGGGGCCAGAGCCTATAGCAGCGAAGTAAAGAAAGTCATACACTTGGGTGGCATACACATGTATATAATATGCATGTGTGTGTGTGTGTGTGTATATGTATATATATATATATATATATATATATATATATATATATATATATATATATATATATACATATTAGAAAACCAGTATTGTGGTCTGAATCTATGGGAGGAGCCAGGGGGAGGGGGGTATTTAAGCAGCCCACTCACCTGTGTTCCTTGCCATTTCCAGTGCGCGATACTACACGTCACTAGGCTGACTCTCCCCAGCTCACTTTGTGTTCTTGAGTCTGCGCATTCGATCACAAGTGTGTGGCAGCTTCTCAGTTTGTGGTCTTCGTCGGCGGTTCTCACTCACTATTGCAGGTAAGTAGGGATGAGCCAAACGCCCCCCGGTTCGGTTCGCACCAGAACCTGCGAACGCACCGAAAATTTGCGCAAACTTTAGAACCCCATTGAAGTCTATGGGACTCAAACTTTCGAAATCAAAAGTGCTAATTTTAAAGGCTGACTTGCATGGTATTGTCCTAAAAAGGGTTTGGGGACCGGGTCCTGCCCCAGGGGACATGTATCAATGCAAAAAAAAGTTTTACAAACAGACGTTTTTTCGGGAGTAGTGATTTTAATGATGCTTAAAGTGAAAAAAAAAAGGTGAAATATTCCTTGAAATATCATACCTGTGGGGTGTCTATAGTATTCCTGTAAAGTTGCGCGTGTTTCCTGTGCTTAGAAAAGTCCCTGCACAAAATTACATTTTTAAAGGAATAAAAGTCATTTAAAACTGCTTGTGGCTTTAATGTAATGTCAGGTCCTGGCAATATGGATGAAATTCAGTGAGACAAACGGCATGGGTAACCCCCCCCCAGTCCATTACTAGGTCCTTTGGGTCTTGTATGAATATTAAGGGGAACCCCGCACCCAAATTAATAAAAAGAAAGGCGTGGGGCTCCCAGGCCCTATATACTCTGAACAGCAGTATACAGGCGGTGCAAACAAGACAGGGACTGTAGGTTTGTTGCTAAGTAGAATCTGTTTGTAATTTTGAACTGGTACATTTTTAAAGTGTAGCTCCAGCCAAAAAATCTATTTTAAGCTTTATGGAAAACATAGGGAAGGGTTATCACCTCTGTGACATTTGTTTTGCTGTCTGTGCACCTCTTCAGAAGATTTCACCTCAGGAACGGGCCCTGCTGTGAAATATTAGATCAAGAATTTTAATTACATGTCCTTGTTAAACAGGGGCAGAAAAATTGGGCCTTAGGCACTGGTGCCACAACACTGCAAACTCTCACAGATACTCTAGTTGGAGTGCAGGAATGAGCCCTCCTGCAAAATATTGCATCAAAAATTGTAATTACACGCCCCTGTTAAACAGGAGCTGAAAATTGAGCCTTAGGCACTGGTACCACAACACTGCAACCCCTCACAAATACCCTAGTTGAGCGCAGCAACGAACCCTCCTTGCAAAATATTGCATCAAAAATTGTAATTACACGCTCCTGTTAACAGGGGCTGAAAAATTTGGCCTTGGCCACTGGTGGTGGCGCCCAGAACCAAAAATATTCTTACAAGCTATTAGCATGATCATTGAGGAGGAAGAGGATAGTCACTCAGCATCAGCATAGGCAGTCTTCAAGGGATCCGACATTTCAAAAAAATTATTTGTTTACATCAGCATCAGGTGCTTGGTATCTGGTGGTGATCCAAGACTGATTCATTTTTATGAACGTCAGTAGATCGACCGAGTCGGTGGACAGGCACACCCTGTGATCGGTTACAAAGCCTCCAGCAGCACTGAATGTGCGTTCCGAAAGAAGGTTGGATGCAGGACAGGCCAGTAGCTCAATTGCATACTGTGCAAGCTCTGGCCAGTGATCCATCCTCAAGACCCAGAGGATTTTCGGTGGGAAAGGTGTCCAAGTCAGATCTTGTCCCTAGGTATTCCTGCACCATGTAAAACAGACGCTGGCGATGGTTGCTGGAACCGATCATACCTTGGGGCTGCAGACTAAAAAATTGTCTAAACGCATCGGTCAGACGGCCACCTTCTCCACCGCTCCTTCTTTGACTGACCGAAGCCTCAGCAACATGTTGTCCAGGAACAGGAGTTTGTAACCTCCCAGTCTCTGGGAAGGCGTTGCACAGAACTTTCTGCAAGGCTTCCCGAAGATGTTTCATCCTCTGCTCCCTCTGCAACGGCAAGATAAGGTCCTCAACTTTACCCTTGTAACGTGGAACAAGGAGGGTTGCCAGCCAGCATTGATCCCTGTCCTTGATACCACTAATACGAGGATCCTTCCGCAGGCTTTGCAGGATCAGGGAGGCCATGCAGCGTAGGTTTGCTGAGGCATTTGGTCTGGAGTCCTCTGGGTCACTAAGGACTAGGGATGAGCCGAACACCCCCCGGTTCGGTTCGCACCAGAACCTGCGAACGGACCGAAAATTCGCACGAACGTTAGAACCCCATTGACGTCTATGGGACTCGAACGTTCGAAATCAAAAGTGCTAACTTTAAAGGCTAATTTGCATGGTATTGTCCTAAAAAGGTTTGGGGACCCGGGTCCTACCCCAGGGGACATGTATCAATGCAAAAAAAACTTTTAAAAACGGCAGTTTTTTTGGGAGCAGTGATTTTAATGATGCTTAAAGTAAAAAAAAAAAAGTGAAATATTCCTTTAAATATCGTAACTGGGGTGTGTCTATGGTATGCCTGTAAAGTGGCGCGTGTTTCCCGTGTTTAGAACAGTCCCTGCACAAAATGTCATTTTTAAAGGGAAAAATCTCATTTAAAACTACTTGCGGGTTTAATGTGATGTCGGGTCCTGGCAATATGGATGAAAATCAGTGAGACAAACGGCATGGGTACCCCCCAGTCCATTACCAGGCCCTTTGGGTCTTGTATGGATATTAAGGGGAACCCCGCACCCAAATTAAAATAAGGAAAGATGTGGGGCCACCAGGCCCTATATACTCTGAACAGCAGTATACAGGCGGTGCAAACAAGACAGGGACTGTAGGTTTGTTGTTAAGTAGAATCTGTTTGTAATTTTGAACGGGTACATTTTTAACGTGTTTAGCTCCAGCCAAAAAATCTTTTTTAAGCTTTTTGGAAAACATAGGGAAGGGTTATCACCCCTGTGACATTTGTTTTGCTGTCTTTCCTCCTCTTCAGAAGATTTCACCTCACTTTTTGTCCCAATGACAAATGTTTTTTGAAAATTTGTGTTTTTTTGTGGAACAAGGATTGGAAAGCATCAGTGGAAAGGAGAAATGTTTTGCCCATATTAACTCTTACAGGAGAGAATTTCCCTTCCTAGGGGTAGATTTCATCTCACTTCCTGTTGTCTCCTTCAGTTTGCAAGTAGGAGTCGTTTGTAAGTTAGATGTTTGAAAGTAGGGGCCTGCCCTATATACTCAGCAGAAATTTGGGCCTTAGGTGTTGTTGTGGCCACCACACTGTAAGCCCTCACAGGGCCCTGCTGTGAAATATTAGATCAAGAATTGTAATTACATGCCCCTGTTGAACAGGGGCAGAAAAATTGGGCCTTTGGTGGTGGTGCTGGTGCCACAACACTGTATGTCCTCACTCGCTCTTGGTGGGTGCAGAAATGGGCCCTGCTGTGAAATATTAGATCAAGAATTGTAATTACATAAACATATATAGTGTAGCGCTAAAGTACAAACTATGTGAAAAAATTATATGAAAAAATTAAGTGAAAAAATTAAAAAAAGGAGAAAGCTATTCCACAATTAAGTAAAGAATAACCGTATCTAGTCTCCAAATTACATAAATTGGAAAAATGAATCCCAAAAGTGTAATCTAATGACATGTGAGACACACATTCTTCAGTGATATTAAAAACATAAAGAAATATAAATAGTGGAAAATGATAATTGAGACAAATAAAGTGATGGCTTAATGTGTCCGCATTCCTGGAGGAAATGAAATATAAATGACAAACTTAGTGATAATAATAATAGAATGTCCACAATTTAAGTAGGAGGTGTGGCCACCAAATGAGTCTGGAAATGATCTAGTCCCAGTGAAATATCATGTAGATAAAGCGAATTCCATACAGTGCAGATGATACATTAATATCTCCTCCGTAGTGATCCGAATCAACATAAGGGATAAGGTACTCTTACCGACTTTGGTGGACTCACAGGCCGTTGGCGGTGAGTCAAAAAGGCTTGCACTGTCTTAAGATGGAAGACAGTATAGGAGTGGACCATGCACTGGTAAACCTCTTCCTTCTGATGGGGGACCAGGATCCTGCCCAGATGGTCTAAACGATCACTGTCCTTGTCAGCATTGGTAAACCATGTATAAAGAAAGAAACAAGGAGCCTCCATATGGTGTAAATCCAAAAATTCAATTGGCATTTATTTGATCAGTCACGATCATCAGACAATCCATAAAAATATAAAAATATAAAAGAAGTATAGTAGAATCGATTCCAGTAATAAAAAAGGCAAGCGTGGTGTGGGTGGCTGGATACAGCAAGGAGAACCGACGCGTTTCGTCTGAAGAGACTTCTGGCTGCTACTCAATGTTTCTGATTGGCGCGGTATTTTCTAACTTTAATTGTAATTACATGCCCCTGTTGAACAAGGGCAGAAAAATTGGGCCTTTGGTGGTGGTGGTGGTGCTGGTGCCACAACACTGTAAGTCCTCACTCGCTCTTGGTGGGTGCAGAAATGGGCCCTGCTGTGAAATATTAGATCAAGAATTGTAATTACATGCCCCTGTTGAACAGGGGCTGAAAAATTAGGCCTTAGGCACTGGTGCTGGTGACACAACACTGCAACCCCTCACAGACACTCTAGTTTGAACGCAGGAACGAGCCCTGCTGCAAAGTATTGCATCAAAAGTTGTAATTACACGCCCCTGTTGAACAGGGGCAGAAAAATTGGGCCTTAGGCACTGGTGCTGGTGCCACAACACTGCAACCCCTCACAGATACTCTAGTTGGAATGCTGAAATGAGCCCTGCTGCAAAGTATTGCATCAAAATTTGTAATTACATGCCCCGGTTGAACAGGGGCTGAAAAATTGTGCCTTAGGCACTGGTGGTGGCACCCAGAACCAAAAATGTTCTTACAAGCTATCAGCGTGATGATTGAGGAGGAAGAGGATAATTACTCAGGGATAGTCACTCAGCATCAGCATAGGCAGTCTTTGAAGGGATCTGAGATTTCAAAAAAAATTATTCGGTTACATCAGCATCAGGTGCTTGGTAGCAGGTGGTGATCGAAGACTGATTCATTTTTATGAAGGTCAGTCGATCGACCGAGTCGGTGGACAGACGCACCCTGTGATCGGTTACCACGCCTCCAGCAGCACTGAATGTGCGTTCCGAAAGAACGCTGGATGCAGGACAGGCCAGTAGCTCAATTGCATACTGTGCAAGCTCTGGCCAGTGATCCATCCTCAAGACCCAGTAACCCAGAGGATTTTCGGTGGGAAAGGTGTCCAAGTCAGATCTTGCCCCTAGGTATTCCTGCACCATGTAAAACAGACGCTGGCGATGGTTGCTGGAACCGATCATACCTTGGGGCTGCGGACCAAAAAATTGTCTGAACGCATTGGTCAGACGGCCACATTCTCCAACGCTCCTTCTTTGACTGACCGAAGCCTCAGCAACACGTTGTCCAGAAACAGGAGTTTGTAACCTCCCAGTCTCTGGGAACGCGTTGCACAGACCTTTCTGCAAGGCCTCCCGAAGATGTTTCATCCTCTGCTCCCTCTGCGATGGCAAGATAAGGTCCGCAACCTTACCCTTGTAACGTGGATCAAGGAGGGTTGCCAGCCAGTATTGGTCCTTCTCCCTGATACCACGAATACGAGGATCCTTACGCAGGCTTTGCAGGATCAGGGAGGCCATGCAGCGTAGGTTTGCTGAGGCATTCGGTCCGGAGTCCTCTGGGTCACTAAGGACGACATGGTCCGCAGCCACCTCCTTCCAGCCACGTACAAGTCTATGTGTTTCTTGGGACTGATCCCTTAAAGACTGCTGCTGATGCTGAGTGCCAGGTTCCACCTCCATACTGACACAATCTTCCTCCTCCTCCTCCTCCTCCTCTTCCTGTGTGATCGGCGGGCACGCAGGAACACTGTCTGGATAAAGGGGGCCTTGAGAGCTAAGGAGTCCTCCTCTTCCTGCCTCTGTTCTGCCTCAAGTGCCCTGTCCATTATTCCATGCAGTGTGTGCTCCAACAGGTGGACAAGGGGGACAGTGTCACTGATGCATGCACTGTCACTGCTCATCATCCTTGTGGCCTCCTCAAATGGTGACAGGACAGTGCATGCATCCCTGATCATGGCCCACTGGCGTGGGAAAAAAAAACAAGCTCCAGTGACCCTGTCCTGGTGCCATAGTCGCACAAGAACTCATTGATGGCCCTCTGCTGCGTGTGCAGCTGCTGCAGCATGGCCAACGTTGAGTTCCACCTGGTGGGCATGTCACAGATTAGGCCGTTCTTGGGCAGGTTAAACTCATTTTGGAGGTCCGTCAGCCGAGCACTGGCATTATATGACCGGCGGAAATGCACACAGACTTTCCTGGCCTGCCTCAGGACATCCTGTAATCCCGGGTACCTGCCCAAGAACTGCTGCACCACCAAGTTAAGGACGTGAGCCAAACAGGGCACATAGGTCATTTGTCCCTGTCGGAGGGCAGAGAGGTGGTTGACGCCACTGCCTTAAGTTGGCGTGGCGTCAACCACCTCTGAACCTGCCCCTGCAGAGCTGACAGAACCTCTGCCCCAGTGTGACTCCTGTCCCCCAAGCACACCAGCTCAAGCACCGCATGGCATCTTTTGGCCTGCGTACTTGGGTAGCCCCTTGAATAGCTATGGAGCACCGCTGGTTCCGAGGACAAAGCACAGGAAGAGGCCATGGAGGAAGAAGAAGAGGAGGGGGTGGAGGAGAGAGGTGTGTCACAATCATTAGCATTTTGGAGGCGTGGTGGCGGAACAACCTCCAACACTACTGCACCTTGTCCTGCATCCTTCCCAGCTGCCAGAAGAGTCACCCAATGCGCCGTGAAACTTAGGTAACGTCCCTGTCCATGCCTGCTGGACCATGAGTCAGCGGTAATATGCACCTTACCGCTAACCGCCCTGTCCAGCGAGGCATGGACATTGCCTTCCACATGCCGGTAGAGAGCCGGAATCGCCCTCTGTGAGAAAAAGTGGCGTTTGGGTACCTGCCACTGAGGAACCGCACATTCCACAAACTCACAGAAGGGGGCAGAGTCTACCAACTGAAAAGGCAGCAGTTGAAGTGCTAGCAATTTTGCCAAGCTAGCATTCAACCGCTTCGCATGTGGATGGCTGGGAGCAAACTTCTTTCGGCGGTGCAGCAGCTGGGGCAGGGAAATTTGCCTGGTACAATCTGACATCGGTGTACCAAAAGCAGATTGCCCACAAGTACTTGGCTGTGACACACCTAACTCTACACCTTCATTCCTCTCAATGCAGGTCTCAGAGAGGACTGAAGGTATAGTGGGGTTGGAGATCTCAGCTGATGAGGAGCAAGGAGAGGTTCTCTTTGTTCTTTGGTGTGTGTCTTTTAGATACGCTTGCCAACGAACTGCATGGCAGGTCAACACATGTCTGGTCAAGCATGTGGTACCCAAGCGGGAGATGTTTTGGTCACGCGAGATACGCTTGAGACATATGTTGCAAATAGCAGCGGTGCGATCTGATGCACTCGTCTCAAAAAAGGCCCACACCAAAGAACTTTTTGAATAACGCGCAGAGACTGCAGCGCCCTGCACATGTGGAGCTTTGGGGTGTGATGCAGTCAATGTGCTGCCCTTAGGCTGGCCCCTGGAGGGCATCCTGCCTTGTTGGTGATGTGCCGCCTCCTCCTCCTCCTCTTCCTCTCTCCTATCAGGCACCCACGTTGAGTCAGTGACCTCATCATCCCCTCCCTCCTCATCACTGGAGCAAACCTGACAGTATGCTGCAGCAGGGGGAGCATGACTGCCAGATTGCTGTCCTTCCTGGGAACCCCCTCTGTCCCTGCTCATGTTACTGCCTTCATCAAGCTCAGTATCATCATCAGAGCCTTCCAAACGCTGGGCATCCTCCTGGAGCATGTACCCAACACTGTGGTCAAACAGTTCGAGGGACTCCTCAGGAGGACATGGTGGGGCTAGGGAAGGAGTCACTGATGACATTGAGCCGAGGGAAGAGGCTGCTGCTTTACCAGACAAAGTACCCTGGGCATGGGTGAGAGAGGATGAGGAGGATGAGGACGGCTTGGTCATCCACTCGACCAAGTCTTCCGCATGTTGCGGCTCAACTAGACTAACTTGTAGGTTTAGCTGAACACTGTGAGCAGGACGCACAGCACCAACTTGTAGTTTTAGCTGAACACTGTGAGCAGGACGCACCGCACTAACTTGTAGGTTTAGCTGAACACTGTGAGCAGGATGCACCCCACTAACTTGTAGGTTTAGCTGAACACTGTGAGCAGGAAGCACCGCACTAACTTGTAGGTTTAGCTGAACACTGTGAGCAGGACACACACCCCACTAACTTGTAGGTTTAGCTGAACACTGTGAGCAGGACACACCCCACTAACTTGTAGTTTTAGCTGAACACTGTGAGCAGGACGCACTGCACTAACTGTAAATAGTCTAGCTGCCTGACTGTGGTACTAATAGGATCAAAAGAACACCAGCAATTTTCTTCAGGTAGCTGTATATACTGTAACAAGACAAGCCTACCTGTCAGTAAGAAGATAACAGGAACGGATCTAGCTGAACACTGTGAGCAGGACGCACTGCACTAACTTGTAGCTTTAGATGAACACTGTGCAGAGGTCTCACTAGACTAACTTGTAGGTTTAGCTGAACACTGTGAGCAGGACGCACTGCACTAACTTGTAGTTTTAGCTGAACACTGTGAGCAGGACGCACTGCCCTAACTTGTAGGTTTAGCTGAACACTGTGAGCAGGACGCACCCCACTAACTTGTAGGTTTAGCTGAACACTGTGAGCAGGACGCACCGCACTAACTTGTAGGTTTAGCTGAACACTGTGAGCAAGACGCACCCCACTAACTTGTAGGTTTAGCTGAACACTGTGAGCAGGACGCACCGCACTAACTTGTAGGTTTAGCTGAACACTGTGAGCAGGACGCACCCCACTAACTTGTAGGTTTAGCTGAACGCTGTGAGCAGGACGCACCCCACTAACTTGTAGTTTTAGCTGAACACTGTGAGCAGGACGCACTGCACTAACTGTAAATAGTCTAGCTGCCTGACTGTGGTACTAATAGGATCAAAAGAACACCAGCAATTTTCTTCAGGTAGCTGTATATACTGTAACAAGACAAGCCTGCCTGTCAGTAAGAAGGTAACAGGAACGGATCTAGCTGAACACTGTGAGCAGGACGCACTGCACTAACTGTAAATAGTCTAGGTGCCTGACTTTGGTACTAATAGGATCAAAAGAACACCAGCAATTTTCTTCAGGTAGCTGTATATACTGTAACAAGACAAGCCTGCCTGTCAGTAAGAAGATAACAGGAACGGATCTAGCTGAACACTGTGAGCAGGACGCACTGCACTGACTGTAAATAGTCTAGCTGCCTGACTGTGGTACTAATAGGATCAAAAGAACACCAGCAATTTTCTTCAGGTAGCTGTAAATACTGTAACAAGACAAGCCTGCCTGTCAGTAGGAAGATAACAGGAACGGATCTAGCTAAACTGAATACAGTGTATATATATATATATATATATGCAGCACCTGGGATGCATATATATATACACAATACACTGTAAGTGCAGCTAACTGACTGACTGTTCTACCTAATCTATCTAACTCAAATCAAATGACATTGTCTCTCTGTCTATCTCTTTCAACGCCGGAACACACACTACACAGGGCCGCTGTGCAGGCGGCCTTATATAGTGTGGGGCGTGTACTAAATCCCCTGAGCCATAATTGGCCAAAGCCTCCTTGGCTTTGGCCAATTACGGCTCTCTGTTCAGACGGCGCTGTGATTGGCCAAGCATGTGGGTCATAGTGCATGCTTGGCCAATCATCAGCCAGCAATGCACTGCGATGCCGCAGTGAATTATGGGCCGTGACGCGCCACACGAATTTGGCGCGAACGGCCCATATCATTCGCAATTCGGCGAAAGGTCGAGCAGACGACGTTCGAGTCGAACATGGGTTCGACTCGAACACGAAGCTTATCCCTACTAAGGACGACATGATCCGCAGCCACCTCCTCCCAGCCACGTACAAGTCCATGGGTTTCTTGGGACTGTAAAAAATCCCTTAGCCACTTCAATACCAGGCACTTAGACACCTTCCCGTCCAGACCAATTTTCAGCTTTCAGCGCTGTCGCCATTTGAATGACAATTGCGCGGTCATGCTACACTGTACCCAAACAAATTTTTTATCATTTTGTTCCCACAAATAGAGCTTTCCTTTTGGTGGTATTTGATCACCTCTGCGGTTTTTATTTTTTTGCGCAACAAATAAAAAAAGATCAAACATTTTTTTAAAAAACAAGTTTTTCTTTGTTTCTGTTAAAATTTTTTGTAAATAAGTACATTTTCTTCTTCAATGAGGGGCACTGATATGGCTGCACTGATGAGCACTGATAAGGCGGCACTGATGGGCACCGATGAGGTGGCACCAATAAGGTGGCACCGATGAGGTGGCACTGATGGGCACTGATGATGGGCACTGATAGGCAGCACTGATGGGCACTGATAGGTGGGACTGATGGGCACTGATAGGTGGCACTGGTATGCGGCACTGATGAGCACTCATAGGTGGCACCGATGGGCACTCATAGGCGGCACTGATGGGCACTCGTAGGTGGCATTGATTGGTACATATGGGTGGCACTGATGGGTACTTATGGGTGGCACTAATAGGTGCCACTGATGGGCACTGATAGGTGGGCACTAATGGGCACAGATGGGCACTGACAGGTGGCACCGATGGGCTATGACAGGTGGCACTGATGACACTGATTGGTGGCACTGATAAAATGTATTGTTGGCATTGCTGGGCATAACTAAAACATAATGGTGCCAATCATTGCCCATTTGTGGGCACTATTTGGCACAGATTGGGCATATTGGGCACATGTGGATGGCCATGGGGTACATACCTGGCCATCCACATGTTGCCCCTTCCTTGGTGGTCCTAGTGGCGATCCCTGGTGGTCCAGTGTGGTGATCTGAGGGGGGCTGCACTGATAAACAATCAGCACAGACCCCCCTGTCAGACGCGAGTGAGGAAAAGCCGATCAACGGCTCTTCCTATTGACATCGTGATCAGCCGTGATTGGACACGGCTGATCACGTGGTACAGAGCCTCCGCCGGAGGCTCTTTACCAAGATCGGTGTAGCGGTGTGTCAGGCTGACACACCACTCCACCGATCGCCGCGATGCGCTCCCCCGTGGGCGCGCGGCGGCATGTTATCCTGCTGGACGTCATGTGACGCCCAGTCAGGATAACGGAACCACTTCCCAGATGTCAATCCGCTATAGGGCGGGAGGGAAGTGGTTAAAGACTGCTGCTGATGCTGAGTGCCAGGCTCCACCTCCATGCTGACACAATCCTCCTCCTCCTCCTCTTCCTGTGTGATCGGTGGGCATGCAGGAACACTGTCTGGATAAAGGGGGCCTTGAGAGCTAAGGAAGTCCTCCTCTTCCTGCCTCTGTTCTGCCTCAGGTGCCCTGTCCATTATTCCACGCAGCGTGTGCTCCAACAGGTGGACAAGGGGGTATGGGTACCTGCCCAAGAACCGCTGCACCACCAAGTTAAGGACGTGAGCCAAACAGGGCACGTGGGTCAGTTGTCCCTGTCGGAGGGTGGAGAGGAGTTTGGTGCCATTGTCGCAAACCACCATTCCTGCCTTAAAGGGGTTGTAAAGGTAAGTTTTTTTTTTTTAAATAACAAACATGTTATACTTACCTTCACTGTGCAGCTCGTTCTGCACAGAGTGGCCCCAAACCTGGTCTTCTGGGGTCTCTCGGCGGCTGTTTTAGCTCCTCCCCGCAAGCATTTACCACCTTAATGCGAGCTCCCTCGCATAGTGGTGAGTGCTTGCGGGCGCGCTCCCGTGATACAGCCGACGGCTATAGCCGCTCGCTGCATCACTCGGCCCTGCCCCCCGGCGCGCCGCGTCATCAGATGTGATTGACAGCAGCGCGAGCCAATGGCTGCGCTGCTTTCAATCCATCCACTGCAGCCAATCAGCGACCAGGCTGAGCTGCAATGAAGATGATGAGGACGAGCAGCGAAGATTCGAGGCGTCAGGTAAGTAAAACGGGGGGGCTGGGGGCGGCGGTACTGTCAAAAGTTTTTTCACCTTAATGCATAGAATGCATTAAGGTGAAAAAATGTTTACCTTTACAACCCCTTTAAGCTGGCATGGTGTCAACCACCTCTGAGCCTGCCCCAGTGTGGCTCCTGTCACCCAAGCACACCACCTCAAGCACCGCATGTCATCTTTTGGCCTGCTTACTTGCATAGCCTCTTGAACGCCAACGGAGCACCGCTGGTTCTGAGGACAAATCACAGGAAGAAGCCATGGAGGAAGAAGAAGAGGAGGGGGTGGGGGAGAGAGGTGTGTCAGAATCACCAGTAGTAGAATTTTGGAGGCGTGGTGGCGGAACAACCTCCAACACTACTGCACCTTATCCTTTCCAGCTGCCAGCAGAGTCACCCAATGCGCCGTGAAAGATAGGTAACATCCCTGTCCATGCCTGCTGGACCATGAGTCAGCGGTAATATGCACCTTACCGCTGACCGCCCTGTCCAGCGAGGCCAAGACATTGCCTTCCACATGCCGGTAGAGAGCCGGAATCGCCTTCCGTGAGAAAAAGTGGCATTTGGGAACCTGCCACTGAGGAACCGCACATTCCACAAACTCACGGAAGGGGGCAGAGTCTAGCAACTGAAAAGGCAGCAGTTGAAGTAGCTATAGGTGCAACTGTGCAGGGTACACAGTACACTAACTGTAAATACTTCAAACTGCCTGCCTGTGGTATTAATAGGATCAGAAGAAGTACAACATCACTTGTCTTCAGGTAGCTATAGGTGAAAATGTGCAGGGTACACAGTACACTAATGCCCTGTACACACGGTCGGATTTTTGTGCGATCGGAGCTTGTTGTTGGAAATTCCGACCGTGTGTGGGGTCCATCAGACTTTTTTCCATCAGAATTTCCGACACACAAAGTTTGAGAGCAGGCTATAAAATTTTCCGACAACAAAATCCGTTTGCGTCAATTCCGACCGTGTGTGGACAATTCCCATGCACAAAGTGCCACGCATGCTCAGAATAAATTCCGAGACGGAACTGCTCGGTCTGGTAAAATTAGCGTTCGTAATGGATATAGCGCTTTCGTCATGCTGCAATGTTTTAAATTGTTTAATGCAACGCACTCTCTTCTTCCTTATAATGCTAGAAGAATGAAGTTGTTTTGCTGCTCATATTCACAAACGTCTTTCTTTATTATTTCTCGTGATTTCATGAATATAATATTTTTATTTGTCACATCTCCCGAAAAGAATTAAATTTTTTGGTGGTTTTAGAATTTTTTTTGTTTTTATTTTTTGAAATCCTGATCTCCAGTTATTTTTTGTATATATTTTTTTTTAACTCCAGAATAGTTTTGGGTGTGTTTTGTGTGTCAAGTTACCACAACATGATTATTATCTTGTATTATTTAATCTCAAGGAGGTTGCTTGTTGTTGGTGTCTCTTGTTAATTTCACATTGTACTTTTGAAGTGTACCTGTCTCCTCACAAACAAACTGTCCTTTTTGAAGGAAAACACACATAGGTGAGTATAATAAAACAAGCCAAAAATGTATTAAGGGGTCATAACCAAAGAAAGAGGGAGGCAACACTGGAGAAACTGCAGAAATTGGCGAAGCCTTTGGCCCCCAGGGCACACATCAACTATTTTACTGCAAAATTGGTATCCAAAGGAGTCCATATATAAGGGAGTACAATCTGGTCCAAGAGATCATGAACAGCAGCAGATGACAAGTATGTCCCCAGGCTGTGGTCATACAAGAGCCTGCATCTTTTGTCAGACCAGACTGAACCCAGGCCATCACTTTCTTGTCTTCCTTCCACTCTTCCTTCCACGCTGTGTCTGTGGTGTTGGAGTTGTGGCAGGAGGAGGAGGAGGATGATGCAACTGACACAGGTCGGTATTGGGTGTGATTTCGCCCCTCACCCCCTTAGTTAATGTTTTATAAAGGATGTCCTCACACATGAGGTGTTGGCACTCCTGCATGTCCTGCAGTTTTGTGGCAGCCATGCAGGCAAAGGCCTCTTCATGAGTGGGGGTGGCTCTGAGGGATGCAGAAGCCTCCTGAATCAGCCTGAGTGCTGAATCCTCCACGTTACTCCCCTTCCGGGGTCTTTTGTTTGGAAGACGGAGGGTAGGGACCTGGGATTCTGTGAGGCTCCTACTGGGCCCGGCCACCTCCTGGCTGCCACTAACCCCCGCCTCCTCCTGGCTGCCACATTCCACAGCCTCCTCCTGTGTGCCACATTCCACAGCCTCCTCTTGGGTGAGGTCTTCCTGTGTATGAAAAAGGGACATAGTTTTAGTTTTTTCTTCATCAATCACACACAATTTTCAGCTCATAACTGTTGAAAATCGAATGTTAACAAATAAAAAAGACTACCATTCTGAGCTCAGCATTTTTCTTTCTTGTCCCAATTATTTTTGCCCACTACTGTCTATTGATATGTAAAACACTTTATTAAATCAGCAATTAGCGATTAATAATAACATCTAGGGGGTCATTTACTATAGCGCCAAAAAATTCTCTTGCAGTACCAAAAAATAACTCAAAAAAGGCCAGAAAGACTTCAACTCTCAGAAAGTCAGCGCTAATGCAAATGGAAAGCAGCGCTATTGCAGCAATAATGCCTGTCAGATCACATATGCTGGAATAGTGGAAGTCAATGGGGCTCGAACCTGCAAAATTCAGAGTTCTCACTGAAGGCTTATATGCAAGTTCTTTGCCATAAAAAGTGTTTGGGGACCTGGGCCCTGCCCCAGGGGGCATGTATCAATGCCAAACATTTTTTTTTTAGGCAGTTTTTTCGGGAGCAGTGATTTTAATAATGCATTGAGTGAAACAATAAAAATGTAATATTCCTTTAAATTTTGTACCTGGGGGGTGTCTATATTATGCCTGTAAAGAGGTGCATGTTTCCCGTGTTTAGAACAGTCTGACAGCAAAATGACATTTCAAAGGAAAAAAAGACATTTAAAACTACTCGCGGCTATTAATGAATTGCCGGTCCGACAATACACATAAAAGTTCATTGATAAAAACGGCATGGGAATTCCCCACAGGGGAACCCCAAACCAAAATTTTTTTTAAAAATGGCGTGGGGATTCCCCTAAATTCCATACCAGGCCCTTCAAGTCTGGTATAGATATTAAGGGGAACCCCGGACAAATTTTTTTTTTAAAATGGCGTGGGGTCCCCCTCAAAATCTATACCAGACCCTTTAGGTCTGGTATGGATTTTAAGGGGAACCCCACGCCAAAATTTTAAAAAAAATGGCGTGGGTCCCCCCAAAAATCCATACCAGACCCTTATCCGAGCACACAACCTGGCAGGCCGCAGGAAAAGAGGAGGGGAGGAGAGAGTGCCCCCCTCCTGAACCATACCAGGCCACATGCCCTCAACATTGGGAGGGTGCTTTGGGGTAGCCCCCAAAACACCTTGTCCCCATGTTGATGGGGACAAGGGCCTCATCCCCACAACCCTTGCCCGGTGGTTGTGGGTGTCTGCGGGTGGGGGGCTTATCAGTATCTGGAAGCCCCCTTTAACAAGGAGACCCCCAGATCCCGGCCCTCCCCCCTGTGTGAAATGGTAAGGGGGTACAAAAGTACCCCTACCATTTCACAAAAAAGTGTCAAAAATGTTAAAAATGACAAGAAACAGTTTTTGACAATTTCTTTATTTAAATGCTTCTTCTTTCTTCTATCTTTCTTCGGTTTCTTCCTCCATCTTCTTCTTCTTCTGGTTCTTCCTCCGGTGTTCTCGTCCGGCATCTTCCTCCGTGGCGTCTTCTTCCCTTCTTCTCCTCGGGCCGCTCCGCATCCATGATGGCATGGTGGGAGGCTCCCACTGTATGACGCTTCTCGTCTTCTGACGGTTCTTAAATAACAGAGGGCGTTGCCACCCGGTGACCCCGCCCCCCTCTGAGGCACCGGGACTTTCCTGTGGCATTCCCCGTGACGTCAGAGGGGGGGCGGGGTCACCGGGTGGCTCTCTCCTCCCCCCTCTTTTCCTGCGGACTGCGAGGTTGCCTGCTCGGATAAGGGTCTGGTATGAATTTTTGGGGGGACACCACGCCATTTTTTTTAAATTTTGGAGCGGGGTTGCCATTAAAATCCATACCAGACCTGAAGGGTCTGGTATAGATTTTGAGCCATTTTTTTTTTATTTTGGCCGGGGTTCCTCTTAATATCCATACCAGACCTGAAAGGCCTGGTATGGAATTTAAGGGGACCCCCACGCCATTTTTAAAAAAATTTTGGTTCGGGGTTCCCCTGTGGGGAATTCCCATGCCGTTTTCATCGATGAATTCTTATGTGTATTGTTGGACCGGCAATTCATTAATAGCCACGAGTAGTTTTAAATGACTTTTTTTCCTTTGAAATTTCATTTTGCTGTCAGACTGTTCTTAACACGGGAAACATGCGCCCCTTTACAGGCATGCTATAGACACCCCCAGGTACGAAATTTAAAGGAATATTACAGTTTAATTGTTTCACTTTAAGCATTATTAAAATCACTGCTCCCCAAAAAACAGCCATTTGTAAAACTTTTTTGCATTGATACATGTCCCCTGGGGCAGGACCCAGGTCCCCAAACACTTTTTATGACAATACCATGCATATAAGCCTTTAAAATTAGCACTTTTGATTATTCATGTTCGTGTCCCATAGACTTTAATGGTGTTCACACAAATTTCTGTTCGCATGTTCTGCTGCGAACCCAACAGGGGGGATGTTTGGCCCATCCCTAGTTATCATTGAGAAACATAGGGTACAATTTGTCAAGCAACTCGGAGGTCCAAAGTCACCCAACTGTGAAACAAGTCATATATATTTTAATAGAAAGGAGCTCTCATTTATACTTACATTTACATCAGCAGAACAAATGCAGGAAGTGATGTGTGCACATGGGCCAGAAGCAAATGTGTGGGGATGCCAAACAAATCAATGAACCTCACCAACACCAAATCTAACTACCACATCCACCCCCGCATTGATTAAGCACAAGTACATATCATACCCTTATCCGGAAAATGAGCAGCACCTCCTCTTTGCTAAAGAGGGACCTCGCCATGTCCACCTAGATGGAGATCCTGACCAGCACAGGAACTTCCGGGTGATTACAATGACTTATTTCTGGGTCAGAAGGCGAAACCACACTCTTTTGATTGCTGCTGCGAATATTTGATCGCAACCACTATTTGAATTTTATTATTTTTGTTTATTTGCAGATATGCAAATTTGTATTTCTACCTATGATATTTAAAGGCGTTCAATAAGAAATGATGTCCCTGGGTTAGCAGCAGGTGAATGACAAAAACAAAAGGCCCAGTTTGAGCCCTGGTTCACACTGACAGAGGAAGGAAACCGTTCAGCTGAAATCACACACTTTCATTCCCGCATGTCAGTCCGGACTGCAGGGGGAATTTCAGAGACATCTGTACAGGTTTCTGCACTGATATCAATACAAATTGCACCCCAAAGTCACACCCATTAAAACAGTGCAATTGTCACCGCTTTGACATGTCAAATCGCACCAATGTGAACTAAAGCTGACACATACAACACTGCCTATCCACCAGCTGAATTCATTACCTGCAATTCTCCACAGCTGTTATATATAAAGATTCCACCTTTATCATTAACTTGCAGGTGTGCAGAAGCCTAGGTTTACATTGGAGCGATTTGTCATGCGATTTGAGAGATCAAATCGCATGACTATTGGCAGCAATGGCACTGTTCCAATCGATGCAACATTTTTTTTGTGGCGCCGCACCAATTTGCTAAAGTGGTTCCTGGACTACTTTTGCCGATTTCAGGTGCAACTTCAATAGACATTTGTGTATGAAGCCACACGGATGTCTATCAAGTTGCACCTGAAATCACGCTGACCTTGCTACTTTGAAATCATGCTACTTCAAGTGAAGTAGCATGATTTCAAAGTAGCATCAATGTGAACCAGGGCAAAGAGATTATTTTTTTGGTGCACAAATACATATTGAAATAAAATATAAGAGATATTGCACTTTCCCAAAACCACCACCCACAAAAACTAAAGAGAAATAAAAGTAGAAGAAGAAAAAACACCACAACAAAGCTCAATAATGTACTTTTATTTTACCAGCAGAAAAACAAAAAAAAATTTACATTCGTTTACTAGCTTTAAAAAAATGTGGATAGGATATATGGTGCTAAATTTAGCAATGGGATTTTAAGGGCCCTGCTCATAGGAGCTTACAATCTAAAATTAGACAAAACTTTAGAGTGGACACAGCTTTAATTTCAGTGTATAACGGGCAACACATCACATTTTTATCTGCAAGATTATAGAAACATACTTAACAGTCATTCTTACAAAGCATTCCAACATAATATTACAAAAGCATTCCAACATGGCCCCATCTATTAAAAATGCTGAGCCAGAGGAGGAGCTGATGACCAAGATGGCCGCTCAGTGAACCAGAGTGTTTGACACACTGACATGCTAAAGGGAACAGCTGCTGAAGACGCTATAGTATGGGAAAGACTGGGCGGCTGTTTTAAATGCCCTAATACCTATGCTTACCTATGCTTACTTTGAAGCTATAGCACCATCAAGGGATTGCTTCATCTGAAAAGTGTTTCATACAAGCTGGAATGGTAAGGCTTTAATTCGTAAAGAGCTTAAGGAGGATCGCAAAGACCAGGGGAAGCTGAGATACCGGCGGAGCGCCGAGCGAGTGATCGGAACGATACCACGTGATAGCGCGGGGCCAGCTGGGAGCCTTGACGGGTCTGCACACACAGTCGGCGGGGTCAGTGAGGACAGCCCGCTGGTGCGACGCGCTCTGTGGTGAAAATCGTGGATCTCAGAGCGGCAGGGACCAGGCGGTCCGTGAGATTTTCCCCTGGGGCTTCAGCTTCCCTTCGCTCCTGCTGAAAACATCAATAGAGAAATCCTTACCCTACAAAGAGAGACGCTACATGATATGGGTAAGATAAGCACTCCTGCTATACTCCAGGCATGTTTTAGGACTGGTCTAAATCTATAAGACATATATTAAAAATCAGACGGTGGGAAGCTATATAATAGCCCCTTGGAGGAGTGGAGGAGGTGGAGAGGGGAGCGAAGGAGAGGAAGAGGATAATATCTTATATGGATTGAGAGGAGAGAAATGCTTGACTTTTTTCCTTTCCCTTGAAAAATTAATGTTATAAGTGTATAAGAACTATCTTATCAGCAGTGGACAGCATATGCTAGAGTTGATAAATATCTGTGGATATCTATCTAAGGGGTTAACAAAAGTATAAAGATAAAGTTTGCCCTCTACATATTATATTCATATCCGAAATAAAAGGGCCAATAATTTTCCATACATACTAAATACCCCCCGGGGAAAGTGGAAGGAGCAAGAAAGGAAAGGGTAGAAACAAAAAGTAAGGAAAAAGTGCCCCTCTAAAAATATGGCGATGAAGAAAGGTAATAAAACACCACAACTACAGAAAAATAAGAAGGATAAGGCGGAGAACAAAGGTAAAAACCCCACAGGGACACAAACCACACAGACTTCGGATATAAAAGAGATTTTCCAACAATTACAGTTACAATCTCCCCAAGCTGTACAAGCCCTACATACATCACAAGATATTTCTAATATTGAGGTAACATCGGTTACATCTAGATCGTCTGGAGAAATACAAATACAGCATCCCAGAAGTAGCTCATTAATAGACACAACAGGTTCAACAAGTGATCCAAAAGTTATGGACAAAGAAAATTGGGATATGAGAAAATACATCCAATCCCTCCCAACTAGGGAGGATATGGACCAGTATGTGCACAGATTGGAGAACTCATATAAAGCGGAGATTCAGGAGTTAAAGGAATCTACTAAAGCTACACAAGAAAAAACTACTAGATTAGATATAAAAGTTTCACAAACGGAACAGGTATTAAAGAAAATAATGAATAGAGTTCAAAAACAAGAAACTCAAATAAACCAAATAATAAACAGTCTTGATGAGCAAGAAAACAGAAGCAGAAGATCTAATATTAGAATTAGAGGATTAAAGGAAGATGTGATGGCCAATGAGTTAATACCTACATTACAAAAGATCTTTCAAGAGTTAACACAGGGGATAGAAATGAGCGATCTAATAATTGATCGAGCGCATAGGATATCAGGAATAAGAAGACAGGAGCCTAGTAAAACACGGGACGTTATTTGCAAACTACACTATCCTCATATAAAAGATAGAATTATGTCTGCTGCTCGTCAAAATGACGCTATCCAATACGAGGGTGCCCCAATTCTTTTTTTCGGATATTCTTATTATATATTTCTTTTTTTTTTTTTTTCTTTTTTTTTTTTAGTAGATTTGTAAAATGGCAAAATGGCTTAAACACAATGTTATAGAATGTTGTTTTTTATTGTTTCTACAATATTAGCTATGTAATATTGGATATTTTCACATGGTTTACACATGGATATATTATGCACTAAAGTGTATTAGTTGAGGGATAGGATACATAGGGTTTTTAGAGGAAGTAGATTTATAATATGCAATATTATGATTATTGAACATTCACATGGGATCATATGGGTTTATATATAATTAGATTGTGGGGTTCTCCCCTTTTTTTTTTTTTTTTCTTTCTTGTTTAGAGGTATCATAAGTAGATTATACATAAGGGTTTAAACACAATTTCACAGAAGGTAATGTTTTTTATTATGTCTTTACTATATTAGTGCTCGTATGAACGATGCACTGTTCACTCCATATACATGGATAGACTATGCACTAAATGTCAAATAATGTCAAATAAGTTGCTATTTTTTGGTTGTGGGCATTTTAATATTTTTCTTTTGTTTTGTTTTTTGTTTTTTTTGTTTTTGTTTTTTGTTTTGTTTTTGTTTTTTGTTTTTTTTGTTTTTTTTTGTTTTCTTTTTGTCTTCGGATATTTTTTTTTTCTAAGTAGATTTAGAAAAATGGTTTAAACGCAATGTCATGGAATGTTGTTTTTCATTGTTTTTACAATATTAGCTATGAATTATTGGATATTTTCACATGGTTCACACAGGGATATTTTATGCACTAAAGTGTATTAGTTGAGGGATAGGACACACGGGGTTTCTAGAGGATGGTAGATTTATAATATGTAATATTATGATCACTAAACATTCACATGGGAATATAGGGATTTACAAATAATTAGACTGTGGGATTTTCCCTTTTTGGGTGTTTTTTTTTTTTCTTCCTGTTTAGAGGTATCATAAGTAGATTATGCATAAGGGTTTAAACACAATTTTCACAGAATGTAGTGTTCCTAATTAGGTCTTTACTATATTAGTGCTCGCATGAACGTTGTACTTTTCACTTCATGCATATGGATAGACTATGCATTAAATGTTAAATAATGTCAAAGAAGTTGTTATTTTTATAATGGCTGTGGGTATTTTAATATTCCCCTTTTTTTTTTTTTTTAGGATGTTTATACACCTCATACGCATTGATATGTTACATGAGGTGGGGGATGGGATGTGTGGGGTGTTGGCATAGTACTCTAGAGGAGAGTAGATATGTATTATGCTAGGATCATTAAAGGAACACATGGGAACATATAGGTTCAAAACAACTTTTTGCCATAAAGATAAGGTACAGCTAAGGGTAATGTAAGCCAGCGGATGGGGTTTTCCCGCTCCCCCCCCCCTCTCTCCCCTCTCCCCCCCCTCTCTCCCCTCTCCCCTCTCCCCCCTCTTCCCCCTCTCCCTTTTTTTTTTTTTTCCCCTCTCCTCCCCTCTCCCTCTTTTCCATCCCTTCTATATGGCAGGATTGGGCTTGTGGTGAGACAGAGGAGACAAGAGTTTGAAGCTAACTCTTGGTGTTGTTGGGTATTTTGGGACATAAATAGAATTAAAAAGGAAAGTATTATAATAAAGGAATGAATTTTAATAAAAATCAGCGTGTGGACACGGACTGAGCGGCAGTAACTGGTCGTCAGGGTCGTAACTCCCCATATTAGGGAACTTACATATTAGTAAGACAGACTGTTTTAGAGTCGATAGGTTGTGAATCGGGTAGTGGGTGTGTTGTGGGTGACTGGGTCATATTTTTTCCCCTTCTTTCTCCTTGTTCTTTTTTTGGGGTTTTTTTTTTTTGAAACCTTAAAGGATAATGAAAATTTGCTCTTACAATATCAGAGGTCTTAATTCAGCAATAAAGCGGTCTCAGGTACTATACTCTCTCCACAGGCAGAAGGTGGGGATCGTCTTTTTCCAGGAGACGCATTTCCGCACAGACCATATTCCCAATTTCCAGAATAGATATTATACTACATGGTTCCATGATTCTTATAGATATTCTAAATCAAAGGGTGTATCTATTGCAATTCATAAAACAATTCCATATCAATTACTAGAAGAATGGCGTAATAGAGATGGGAGATTAATTCTCCTCAAACTAAACATTTATGGTAAAAAATACACTTTCGTTAATTTATACTTACCCAACCAAAATCAGCTTAAAGTAGGACTCCAATTGATCAAGGAATTTATGGAAAAGGCGGAAGGAATAATAATAATTGGTGGTGACTTTAATTTTGTTATGGACAGAAATATGGACACCACAGTACCGCCAACTGTACAGACCAGTAAGGATAAGAAAAGGTTTAAAGAAATGATGGCAAAATACCAGTTGGTGGATATCTGGCGGGTGATGCATCCACTAGAAAAAAACGTTACGTTCCATTCAAAAGTCCATGGATCATACCACAGATTAGATTTTTTCCTAATAAATCAGAAGGGAATGGAGGTTACTACCTCAGCTGAGATAGGTAGTTCTATATGGTCTGACCACGCGCCGGTATTTTTGGAAATAGACACACTTAAGGGCGAGATTAATAGGGGAAATTGGAGACTTAATGATAATTTGATGTACAATGAAGCATGTGTAAAAGAGATAAGAAAAGCGATAAAAGATTTTTCTAACTATCATATTGGAGATAACACATCCCTCCCGATCCAATGGGAGGCACTGAAATGTGTTATTAGAGGACTCTTCATAAAACATGGGGCTAGATTAAAAAAAATGAAAAATAGTAGAATAACTCAATTAATGAAAGAAATACCGATTGTCGAAACACAACATAAAATTTATTTAAGAAGGGAAACCCTGATAGAATTAACAAAGCTGAAAACAGAGCTACAAACACTATTGAACGAGAGGACATTACAAATCAGGGATAATAATCGTTCCCTATACTATCAACAGGGTAACAAACCAGGTAAATTATTAGCAAGGGCCCTAAGAAATAGGGGGAATATAATGCCTATTGCTAAGATTAAGACACAATCTGGGGACATGAGATATGACCCAAAAGGAATTATGAAGGAGTTTCAAACTTTCTATACAAAACTATATAATATACCTAAGCATATTGCTAATAAAGATCTAGAAGGCTATCAGCAAAATATACAGCAATATATAAAATAAACAGCACTCCCTGCGCTAACAATAAGTGAAACAGCACAGTTAGAGATAGAATTCTCTGTAGAAGAAATACAAAGGGTGATTGACTCATTAATCCCAGGGAAAAGTCCGGGTCCAGATGGCTTCTCCCCACGGTTCTATAAAATATTTAAAGAGGAACTTACACCAATAATGAAACGGACCTTTAATGCAGTATCTACAACTGTGCCCTTTGGTGCACAAAGTATGCAGGCTGCCATTGTTCTAATACCAAAACCAGACAAAGATCATACCTTGTGCAGTAACTATAGACCAATCTCCTTAACGAACATTGATCTTAGAATATATTCTAAGATTATCGCTAATAGACTCACCCCCTTGATACCCAGCTATATACATCTAGATCAGGTGGGCTTTGTGAAGGGTAGAGAGGCGAGAGATAACACCTTGAAAACACTTACACTGATGAAATTTGTCCAGAGGGGCTCCATCCCATCCTGTCTAGTGGCAATAGATGCTGAAAAAGCGTTCGACAGGGTGGGATGGAGTTTCCTTAAAGAGACATTAATGCAGTGGGGAGTGGGCTCTGTAATGTTGGATAAAATCATGGCCCTTTACCAACACCCAACGGCTAAGATCAGGGTGAACGGTGGATTATCGGAGGAAATAAGTATATCGAATGGAACCAGACAAGGCTGTCCACTATCTCCAACTTTATATATACTTGTAATGGAGCACCTATTAAGAGCGATTAGAGGGAATAAGGATATACAAGGAATAAGGGTGGGGGAAAGAGAGTACAAGATGTCCGTATATGCAGACGATATCCTGCTGTATGTCACAAATCCTCTGATAACACTACCTAACCTGATAGCAGAATTTGATCGATTTGGAGAACTGAGTAATTTCAAAGTGAATTATAGTAAATCTGAAATAATGAATATCAATATGTCAAAGACCATGGTAGAGCTGCTTAAAGAGGACTTTCCCTTTAAATGGCAGGAAGGAGCCATTAAATATCTCGGTATCCTTATTCCCAATGATCTAAAGAAACTAGAGGATCTTAATTACGTCCCAATGATGCATAAAATAACGAATACTCTCCAGCAATATGAAAAAGGTACATTTTCTTGGATGGGTAGGATAAGTATTATAAAAATGGATATACTCCCCAAAATATTATATATCTTACAAACTATCCCCATATATCCGGCATCAAACATCTTGAGCAGACTCCGTAGGGTAATTGGGCAATTTATATGGGCTAACAGGACGCCTAGAATTAATAGAAGAGTTCTAAATAAACCTAAAGAATATGGGGGTCTGGCCCTCCCCGATATAGCAATATACCTCAGAGCAATTATGGTCACCAGAATAGTAGACTGGTTTCATAATGGTAACAATAAACAATGGGTGAGTTTAGAAGAAGAGATAACAGGTTTAAAATTAAAATCATTGCCGTGGATTAAAAAAGAACTAAGACCGCCGGAAGGTCTTATGCCTTCCTTAGTAGTCTTGACAATGAAAGCCTGGGATACAATGTTAAAAAAGGGATATGGATCAACTTTCAGAGGGCCTATGACCCCACTATTCGGTAACCCAGAATTCCCACTGGCAAGCGAAGCTAATTCATTTCTTAAATGGAAAAGAGATGGAGCTACCAGGATAATAGAAACGATGGAAGGGGGAAAAATTCTCCCATTAGAAAAAATGGGGGAGGAACATAAAAATTAATGGATGTTGCATGGCCTACTGCAAGGATATATTATATCCTTGAGAAAAGAAGCTGAACTAGATAGACCCTTAACTTCACTAGAAAAAATTCTTATTCAATCAGAGAGACCGCTACATGTTTTATCAAAGGTATATAAGATCTTGAATATTGATGGTCAAAACCAGGATATACCCTATATTAAGAAATGGGAAGCAGAACTGGGTCTGGAGTTCCCTAAGAATAAATGGGACAGAGCTATTACAGCAACCCATAAATTATCATTATCTATTAAACATCAGGAAAGAAATTACAAAATCTTAGCCAGATGGTATAGATGCCCCGTGGATCTACATAAAATAAGTCCGAATAATAGTGAGGAGTGTTGGAGGTGTCATACAGCTCGAGGCACAATGTCTCATATATGGTATTACTGTCCCAAAATACAGCCATTTTGGCAAAAAATCTTCGAAATTTATAGAGATATGACTGGTAAAGATCTATATCCAGATATACAAATAGCGGTTTTGTCTATGTTACCTGGTTCTCTGAAAAATATAAAGAAAGGCTCATTAAAATACTTCCTGACAGCAGCACGTACGTGCATAGCCAGAAATTGGAAAAAGACAAATACGCCCTCTATGATGGAGTGGGAGTGTGAGATGGCGGAGATGCGTGCCATGGAGGAGAGAAAGGTACTAGAGGAGGGTTTAAATAAACAGACATTTAATGTATGGCTTAGATGGACAGAGTATAGCGCCTCCTCACAACTGCTTAATGAGAGAGAGATGGTTAATGACTCTGAATAAGGCAAGTTATGATGCAAATTTTTTTTTTTTTCTTCCCCCTTTGCGTGTGTATGATTTAAGTATGTGTGGGGGTGGGTGGGTGCTGAGTCGGAATATATACATCTCTATTTCATGCCGGACAGATAGGTGGCAGGGACTTGTATTATCTAGTTGAATGGTAAATGTACTGTTTGAGATGTGTATGGGTTATGTTTTGTTAAAAAATTTTGTAAAACGGTTTTGTATAAATAAAGATTTTGAAAAAAAAAAAGCATTCCAACATAATATTACAAAACACCCACCACCAGCCCACAATCCACACATACATACATTAGTGACCATGTTCTGCTGGAAGGTAGACATGTGCACACTGAAATATTTCGTTTCGGAATTTCGTTTTCGTCCGAAAAATAAATTTATTTAGTTACTCCCAAAATTCGTTTTTCTTTATTTCGTTTTTCGTTAAAAACTTGCATTCGTCCGAAAATCGAAATTAATTAAGGTCAAATCTGTCATTAAAGGCTTATGGTGTCTGTCGAATGTTCAAAGTATATTCGACGGAGCAGCTAAACTGTACGACGCCGCAATCGTACATTCCGGTCGAATTTTCCCGGATGCATTTGACCGGAAAAGTACGATTGCAGCATCGTACAGCTTGTTTAGCTGCTCTGTTGAATCATCTAACTTTCGACAGACACCATAAGCCAAAGATTCACATTTGTATGTTTTTGTTTCTGTGTCAAATCTTCATCGTTCATGATCATTGGTCTACTCTGCCCCAGCAGTCAGCCAACCAAACTTTCACATTCGTTTCTCAATCGCAAGTGCAATGGCGGCCACAAAATCCGACGCTGTGTCTGTAACTGTCTCAGATATGGCAGCAACCCATAATGAAGACATGGAGGAGGACGTTCCTGGGCCTTCTATGGAGGCAGCAGCAGCAGCAACATCCCCAACACCAGCATCCAAAAATGGGCACAGGAAGAGGACACAAGCTGAAACCAGCAGGAAGCGTAACCTTACGTGGACTCACATTGAGTCCCAGGTCCTTGTATCTTGTATCTCGAGGCTAGGTGACAGATGCACTCTGTAGGAGTCAGAAGTGCACCGCTAGGTAGTGGACCCTAGGACTGACTGCTGCGGATTGAACCCTGGGAGGTTCGGTAAGCAGGTCTACTGGATCACTGACACAGATCCCACTGGGAGCTAGAGCATAGATTCCCCAGGGCGCGGAGTCTAAGAGCCAGCAGGTGTTCACCAGAGCCTTTAATGGTAAGGATGGACTGAGCTGCAGTCTGGCTCCAGGTGGCGGCCCCCAGGGTCTCAAAGCTCACGCTCACGGTAGACTACAGGAGAAGTGGAAGGAATCAGCAGGCTGGAGCAACAAGGAAGTAAGGGACAAGCCAAGGTCGGGGCCACAAGCAGACAAGGACAACAGAGTACACGCCAAGGTTCAGGGTCACAGGCAAACAGGGATGGTTTGGGACACGCCAAAGGTCAGGGTCACGAGCAGACAGGAATAGTGAAGAACAGGCCAAAGTCGGTAACAGGAATCAGACGCAGGAACACAGCAAGTACACACGGAGGCTAACACACAATGGTTGATCAGCACTGCTGGCTTGCAGTGCACAGGTTAATATAGGGCTTCCTGATAGGGCTTCGGGTGGGGCCATGCTTAGAGGAGAGGTTATAAAAGCAGTCAGATGAGAGGCAGCTGGTCTCTAGAGAGGAATATATGGAGACAGGTGAGCTGACAAAGAAACTCTATTGCATAACCATGACAGAAACGCTTCCTTGCTGGTTGCAGCTGTGTGGCCCCCGCTCCAGGGAAACCACTCAGGAGTGGAAGCGGGAGAAGTGGGAGGAGATCTCCAGAAAGGTTGAGGAAACCTATCGCCATCGGCGTGACCTGACTGCTTGTCGCAAAAAATTCAGCGACATAAAACGGTAAGTGACGTGTCTGGTTTTTTTTACATTTTAACCACTTCAGCCCCGGAGGATTTGGCTGCCAAATGACCGGGCCACTTTGTGCGAGTCGGCACTGCGTCGCTTTAACTGACAATTGCGTGGTCATGTGACGTTGCTTCCAAACAAAATTGACGTCCTTTTTTTCCCACAAATAGAGCTTTCTTTTGGTGGTATTTGATCACCTCTACAGTTTTTATTTACTTTTTGCTATATAAGTATCCCCAACAAATATATAAAAAACAATTTTTTCCTCAGTTTAGACTGATATGTATTCTTCTACATAGTTTTGGTAACAAAAATTGAAACAAGCGTTTATTGATTGGTTTGCGCAAAAGTTATAGCGTCTACAAAATAGGGATAGTTTTATGGCATTTTTATTAATAATTTTTTTTACTAGTAATGGCGGCGATCAGCGATTTTTATTGTGACTGCGACATTATGGCGGACACAACGGACACTTTTGATGCCATTTTGGGACCATTGTCATTTATACAATGATCAAAGCTCAAAAAATGCACTGATTTTACTGTGTAAAAAATGACACTGGCAGGGAAGGAGTTAACCACTAGGGGGCGCTGAAGGTGTTAAGTGTGTGCTAGGGAGTGATTTTAACTGTGGGGGGATGGGCTACCAGTGACACAACACTGATCACTGCTCCCGATGATAGGGAGCAGAAGATCACTGTCCTGTCACTAGGCAGAAAAGGGAGATGCTGTGTTTACATAGGCATCTCCCCGTTCTTCAGATCTGTGACACGATCGCCGGCACCCGGCGGACATCGAGTCCGCGGGTCCCGATGTCACGTTACTTTGCGCAGCCCTACCATTCTGCCAATATATATTGGCGTGAGCCGGTCGGCAAGTGGTTAAAAATGAAATTACATATTATGCCCAAAAACCAGTCCCCCCCCACCCCCCACACACATAAACATATATTATTGCTATCACCTGTGATGTCAGTAAAGTTAAGTGAATTTTTTTTTTAAAAAGGAATAAATAATTTACAATTTATCCTCCCTCCTGTGAAAAACCAAATTTGCGCATAGGTGTGCCTAGCCTACACATGAAAGCATAGTTTGTAGTTGTTAAATATATTATCGCCACAATCATTTTAAGAGGAATATTTCCATGGCCGTTATTTGTTCTTAGTTATCACTAAACTGAGCAGTAAGTGCTTTTAAGTTCCACTTGACCTGACCACCTGTAGGTTACGCCCGCTTTCTGACCAGTCCATATTCTGCTATTTAGCGCGTTGCATCCTTAAACTGCACGCTCCTGCGATGTACTACCCAAATGAAATTTATGCTCTTCTCCCATATAGAGCTTTTATTGGTGGCATTAGATCACCGCTGGGTTTTACATTTTTTGTTATTGAAAAATAAAAAGAGTTAAATATATATAAAAAAAAAAAAAAAAGTGTTACGGTGGCTGGACTTAACCAGCTTGCAGACCCGCCATATGTTTAGTTACAATGGGGGGGGGGGGGTTCACATCCGTAAGTGGGTTAATGCTTTGCAAAAGAAACCAGAAAGGAAATTTTACACCATACACAGTTCACACAAGCATATAATAATAATTAGAAAGGTGGACTGGAGTGGACAATGGACATTTACTCGGCACAATCCCAATCCTGTTTTTTATATTTTATTGTGCACCAAAAAAAGCATACATTTTTCTTACAATAAATTAGGTTAATAAATAAATGTGCAAACCTTGTGCTACATGAAAAAATGTGCCCAATCCAAAAATTCCATTTGTATTGTTTCATTCTACGGGTTCATTCTACATGTGTTTCATGTGTTGATGTCATTTTCAGATTACAATTGTAGTTTAATTGTGGAACCCGTTTCTCTTCTCTTTTTGTTTTTCAGTTCCATAGCGTGTAAGCGCAGGCAATTGGGTGGGCGCAAAGGGAAGCCTCTCCTCCCCCATCAGAAGAAGCTCCTAGCGGCCGGAGGATGAGATCAACCAGCTGCTGGCTCATCAAGGTTGGTGTCAGAATTGCATTGTGTGCAGGACATTTTTCTTGTCAAGCATGCGATGTGACATAGTCATTTACCATGATGTGTTTGATTTTATTTAAAAGATCGTATTCAGGCCCAGCGCCGGCGGAGGAGCAGGAGTCCTCCACGTCAACAACGTGCAGTAAGTACTGTAGTAGTGACACTAATACAGTGGTTCATTTTCCATTTGTCCAGCCTTCCATTGTCGATTCCAGTGTCATTGCTTCTCGCTCAAGCAGTGACAGGTAGAGCCTCTGCGACGCTCTGTCAGGTAACGCAAGCGCTTGCGTAACTTACGTAATCTGACAGAACGTCGCTGCTCTGAAGTGAGGAGCCTGATCAGTGGCGGTGCACCTAGAACTCGCCGCTGGAACCAGGACAGGTAAGTGCCTCGTATTTGTTTTTTTTAATGATTTTTTCTAAATTGTGAATGCATGTCCCTGCCTTGTAGATAAACGTTAGTGACCTGATAATTAATTTTATCTATATACACTACAGTATATTTATTTTTAGTAATTTGAAGCCTGAACATTGTAACGTTCATCATTTCTCCTTTATAAATAGGTGTCATCCAGTCAGAGGGGGAGACTCAGTAGGAGGAGGCTGAGGCAGCAACCCCCACATGTAAGTTAGTATAATCTTGCTGGTATCTGCTGAGTGATCATACATGTTTCAATGTTCTTGTACTAATGTGTGAGATTGTTGTACACTGCAGATTGTAATGTTCTTTTCTATCATTAATCAACGGCTACTGAGGCTGAGCAGGAGGTGGAGGAGACCTGCCCTGTAGAGGCTGCTGGGGATGCGGAAGAACAGCCAGACGCGGCAGATCCAGGGAGTAAGTATAACTTTTTTTGTGATTTCCAGGCAAATATAGTATTTTAAATATGAAATGCTGATGGCATACCTTGTCTAAAAATGGTTGTGATTTATTCTGCAAGGCTTCGATTTAGCTGGAATTATTAATTATATTAGTCCCCCTCTGCAGCTGATTCCAGTCTTCCTGTTAGCGTGACCTGTGCTTGTTATTTCCTCAATGTCCCTGATCACGCCACCTTCTTGCTGCAGTTCAGATTCCCAGTCTGAGACAATCACTGTTAATCATCGTGAATAACACAGCATGCTGGAGGGGGTGTGTCAGAAAAGAATCTCCAGCTATTGGCTGCCAGTCCCTGGTTCAATCTCTGGCATGCCCCTAATGCATGCATTAACACTTTTCTCATGATGTTATACCTCCTAGCCTAGACCAGGAGTGAGTAACCTACCTAGCCTAGAACAGAAGTGGGGCTTATTCAACAATCAGTGGCCTTACAAAATTATCAACTTTAAAAATTAGCCTGCTATATTTTATTAAACAACTTTTTATTAGGTCATCCCAAATGCAATGGCTTGAATGGCTTCTCTTTGGTGAGTGTAATGTTAAAAGCTGGTATAGCTGATATGTTTTTCTGCAAGTGCAACTGATCTTCCATATTTGCGACAGTCAGTCAGTCTGGATGAGGTAGATTAGTTAGTGGTCGGTCAGCACTTAGGCGTCCATTACACCTTAAGATTTTCTCCAGCCGACCAAGCGGATAAAATCTTTGGGAGATTCCCCTTTACACTGCTCAATGTGTAGAGGGGAATCCCTATGTACTCTGGCCAGGGAGGACACTTAGCTCCGCCCCGGTCAGAGTATAGTAAAGTAGTACTACACCTTCCTGCATAGCTCTGCAAACTTGGTATGACGCAGCAAATTGACACAGACACCACTATCTCCTACACACAAATTGATTAGGTGCATCTCACTAAATATCAAAAATGGAAAACTGGTATGGAAGGGAAAACATCTCAAGATGTTACATGATTGTCTACAAGGGCTGGGAGATAATTGCCTTTATATAATGTTAGGGTGAAGAAGCCATATGTATTGTATTATCTATCTAATGTATTTTCTTTTCTTCACAGGTCTTCATCCTTCAACTCCACCCGGTGAACGAAGGCCTGGACCTGCCCGCATCTGGTTGGGCTGACTGTCCTTCCTCCCCAGTGGTTTCTACAGGGCATGTTCTCCTCCACCCTTCATCAATATCCCCCCACCTGGACACACCCATTGGTGCCTCCTCCCCAGTCCATCCTTCTCCACCCGCTCCAGAACAAGTACACATTCCCCAACCTCCAGAGCCACATGTGAATCACTATCTGCGGTGCATTGTGGAGGTCCAAGAGAGACAATATGCCGTAACCCGGAGGCTGTGTCACTCTTTGACCCTCCACAATCGCGGGCAGCTCCATCACTATGTGGCTCTGGAGAGGTACCAACGTAGCCTCAGGAGACAACTGGAGGCTACTCGGTACCTTGGGGACCAGATGGCTGGGATTAATGTCCCTACAGCGACTGGTCACCAGGTTGGGGGAGAATATACTTTTATAATTTTGTTTTATTTTAATTTTTTTTTTTGTTTTGTTATGTTAAAAATAAAAAATTTTTGTTCAGAAATAATTGTTTTCTTGAGTTTTTTGCTTTCCTTGTTAGATTTATGTGATGTTTATCTAAATGAACTAGTCCATTTATTGTTACAAACTTACTAGAGGCCTTATAATTGTTGTTTTTCTACATTTAACTATCAGGCTGAACTTAGAAAATTGATGAGATTTCTCTCTACACTATTTCAATGTGCAAAGGGTAATCCCATGTATTGTGTCCAGTCACGCCGTTCAGCTTTCCCCCCACCAGAATACACAGCAGATAGTTACAGCAGAGGTTAACCACCATACAGTCCTCAACAGTTCACAGGACATAGGTTGCAAGCTTGCAATCATGAGGGCAACAGATAACCGGACAGAGGTTCACAGGCTAACGCAATCACAAGGGGCAACAGTTCAAAGGGCAGTCATCATTTCCAGGGCTTGAGTAACATGGCAGCAGGGTAGATTACTCACACTGGTGACTTCGGACAATTGCAGATGGTCATGAAACAGGCAGAGGATCAGAGAGGGCCCTGGTGTCCCCAGGGTAAGAGATGGCAAATGGGAAGGGTCCTGCGCATCTGGATGCAGCTCAGCAGTGACCAACTAATCTATCTTGCATAGAATCACTTTTCCAACTGTATGCTTCTTTGTGCTATGTTGTGTTGGTAACATATTCTGATCCTTGAGTTGACAGTCTCTCCATCAAGAGGAACTGTCATGCTGTTGAGGTCATCTTTAATCACTGTCTTTTATTTCCAGACCGTCAAACAAAAATGGTTAAATTAGCACACGTTGTTATTTGTATTTACAAAGACAGCAACACGTGAGCAGTAGCGCCATGTCAAGGCTTCAACCCTTGCTACTGTCCATTCACACAACATTCATTCATGCAATCACGCACACTTTAGTCACTCTACACAACATTCATTACAAAAAAGGGTGATGGAAGGAATAAAGGGAAAAATTTGGATTGCTTAAAACAATATAATTCTATTTAAATCTTGGGGTCACACCAAAGACAAGTAGACAACTGCTATTGTGTCAAGTGGGTAAGAAAATAAAAAAAATGATTTTCCTCAACATTTGGATGGTTCCTCTGAGTCCTATCTTCACTGTCCATTCACACAACATTCATTCATGCCATCACGCACACTCAAGTCACTCTACACAACATTCATTACAAAAAAGGGTGATGAAAGGAATAAAGGGAAAAAATTGGATTGCTTAAAACAATATAATTCTATTTAAATCTTGGGGTCACACCAAAGACAAGTAGACAACTGCTATTGTGTCAAGTGTTAAGAAAATTAAAAAAAAGATTTTCCTTAACATTTGGATGGTTCCTCTGAGTCCCATATATCTTCAAATGGTAACAATGATTCAGGTCTCACAAGTTAAGAGTAGGGTAACCCAGCTTGGGGAGGTTAAATTTGAGGAAAGTTATTTGTTCCATCAAATGGGGTGTTAGTTGTGAACGGTGTAGATTAAGGATATTCCCAGTAATAGAGAAAACTCTTTCACTTTGCACCGTTGTTTGTCGGACAGGATAGTAGTTGCTGGGCAACCAGGCAAAGACCAGGCCACAAACTTTTCTTACCATCCCAATAGGTCAAAGGGTCCTCTGTAGGAAGCAAAGGTGCTTCATTTAGGTAGGCCCTGACCATTTCAGAGGCACTGCTCTCCTCTCGATTACCTGCTGCTTGACCTGCATCCACCAGATTGTCAAGTGCCTCTACCCAACATGCACATGCTCCACTCTGTTGTTTTTGAGTGATGGTGCCAGGCCTTGGAATAGCAGACATGGCAGGTGAATCTTCCAAACTGGCCTCATCTGGCATACATCTCTGTTGCTGCAAATTACGGACCCTTTCAATCAATTTTTCTTTCCAGTAGGAGAGGCTGTTGTCTCTGAGTGCTGGTTTACCTTTGATCCTGGGATCACACAGGGAAGCCAGCATGAGTTCAGGGCTTTTGCGGGCACGGTCATTTAGCCGATCTTTTAAGTTATCTTGTAGCTTTCTGATGATAGACGCTACATCGGCATGAAGTGGGCTGCCACAAACAGGCTCACTGTTTTCTAGGAACGATCCCATCTTATCTATGAGATAGGTAAACAAGGGTATGACCTGTCCTAGGCTGGCATTGCTCTGACTCAAGTTTTCCACCACATTCTGAAAGGGTTTTAAGACATAAGAGAGGCAAGGATGTGGAATTCCCTTCAACAGGCGGTGGTCTCAGCGGGGAGCATTGATAGCTTCAAGAAACTATTAACTAATCACCTGAATGACCGCAACATACAGGGATATATAATGTAATACTGACACATAATCACACACATAGGTTGGACTTGATGGACTTGTGTCTTTTTTCAACCTCACCTACTATGTAACTATGTAACTATGTAACATAAACGAGCTGCCCAATTATACACCAGTCATCACGTCCCAGTGTGGAATCAATCCCAATGCTGTGGCGGGATGATAGATTGTGGATAGCTGTCTTTTGCTCCAAAATGCGTTCCAGCATTTCCAGGGTATAGTTCCACCGGGTGCTGACATCTTGTTTCAGGCGATGTATGGGGAGCCCTGATTGTTCTTGCTCCTCCCTCAACAGTTGACTAGCCCCTACACTGCGGTGGAAATGCCCTGCAATCTTTCTACAAAGGTCCAAGATTTGAGCACTGGGATTGCACCCTTGACCACTAAATGCAGTATGTGTGCAGAACAGCGCACACCGACAAAAGATCCATCTTGGAGCGCTTTAACCATGTTTGAACCTCCGTCTGTCACGATGAACCCAACAGAGACATTGGTGACTGCCCGCTCTCCAAACCAATTGGCCAACATCGATCAAATTGCCCGCAATATGTTGGCAGAGCTGTGTTTATCATCACAGACTTTTGTGTGGAGCAGGAAAGCTTGATAACCCTGCTGGTCTTGCGCTGCAGACCTGCTTCCTGATGGAGTTTGAACTCTTACACTAGTGCCACCAACAGGCACAGTGGCCTGCCACCAGTGTGCAGTCAAAGACAAGAAAGCGTGTTGACCGCTGGGAGCAGTCCACAAATCAGTTGTCAAATGAATTGTCTGACCCTCGGCTTTGGCCATTTTTCCGTTCAATAATCCAACGCACGAATGGTATAGTGCTGGAATAATCTTTCTGCTGAAAGTTGTTTGTGCAGGAAAAACGAATTGTGGAGCAAGGGCATGCATGATCTGTTTAAATGGCTCCCCTTCAATCATGCGAAAAGAGGCTCCTCCAACAGCAATGAATTGGCCAATGAGGCGGGTGATCTTGTTGGCCTGTTCTTTTGACATGCCCTTGGAACTAAAGCCAACAAAACTATTGAGGGTAGGCTGATGATGTCCTTGAGGGGATGAGGAGCCTGATTGGGTCTGCAGTGGAACTACTGCACGTGTACGGGTTGTCTTAATTGAACCCTCTCTATTGCCTCCTGTGCTCTGAGTAAGTGGTGTGGTTGAGGAGGTACCACCAGTACAGTCAGAGTCCGTTATGCTGCTTCCTGCGCTACCATCTTCTCATTCTGCCTCTGCCCGCAGTAAAGTAGAGTGGTGGTAATTTTTAAGGTGTAGGTTCATACCGGCACTGGTTAAATGACCTAACTTTTTACCCTTACTTACTTGCTTCCCACACAATTTACACTTGGCAAAGAACCCGCCTTCCAATGTTTGAAAGTATTTCCAAACGTTGCTGTGGCGGGATGCAGCCCCTTGACCCTGTTGATCTCTATTTAGGGCTGATATAGCTGCAGCAGGTAGCACACCAGTAGGGATGAGCTTCGTGTTCGAGTCGAACCCATGTTCGACTCGAACATCGGCTGTTCGACCGTCCGTCGAATTGCGAACGATATGGGCCGTTCGCGCCAAATTCGTGTGGCGCGTCACGGCCCATAATTCACTGCGGCATCGCAGTGCATTGCTGGCTGATGATTGGCCAAGCATGCACTATGACCCGCATGCTTGGCCAATCACAGCGCCGTCAGTAGAGAGAGCTGTAATTGGCCAAAGCCAGGGTGGCTTTGGCCAATTATGGCTCAGGGGATTTAGTACACACCCCACACTATATAAGGCCGCCTGCACGGCGGCCCTGTGTAGTGTGTGTTCCGGTGTGCTGAGCGATAGAGAGAGAGAGAGACAGTGTCATTTGATTTGAGTTAGATAGATTAGGCAGAACAGTCAGTCAGTTAGCTGCACTTACAGTGTATTGTGTATATATATGCATCCCAGGTGTTGCATATATATATATACACTGTATTCAGTTTAGCTAGATCCGTTCCTGTTATCTTCTATCTAGACTATTTACATTCAGTGCAGTGTGTCCTGCTCACAGTGTTCAGCTAGATCCGTTCCTGCTATTTACATTCAGTACAGTGCTTCCTGCTCACAGTGTTCAGCTAGATCCGTTCCTGCTATTTACATTCAGTGCAGTGCGTGCTGCTCACAGTGTTCAGCTAGATCCGTTCCTGCTATTTACATTCAGTGCAGTGCGTCCTGCTCACAGTGTTCAGCTAGATTCGTTCCTGCTATTTACATTCAGTGCAGTGCGTCCTGCTCACAGTGTTCAGCTAGATCCGTTCCTGGTATTTACATTTAGTGCAGTGCGTCCTGCTCACAGTGTTCAGCTAGATCCGTTCCTGCTATTTACATTCAGTGCAGTGCGTCCTGCTCACAGTGTTCAGCTAGATCCGTTCCTGCTATTTACATTCAGTGCAGTGCGTGCTGCTCACAGTGTTCAGCTAGATCCGTTCCTGCTATTTACATTCAGTGCAGTGCGTGCTGCTCACAGTGTTCAGCTAGATCCGTTCCTGCTATTTACATTCAGTGCAGTGCGTCCTGCTCACAGTGTTCAGCTAGATCCGTTCCTGCTATTTACATTCAGTGCAGTGCGTCCTGCTCACAGTGTTCAGCTAGATCCGTTCCTGGTATTTACATTTAGTGCAGTGCGTCCTGCTCACAGTGTTCAGCTAGATCCGTTCCTGCTATTTACATTCAGTGCAGTGCGTCCTGCTCACAGTGTTCAGCTAGATCCGTTCCTGCTATATACATTTAGTGCAGTACGTCCTGCTCACAGTGTTCAGCTAGATCCGTTCCTGTTATCTTCCTACTGACAGGCAGGCTTGTCTGGTTACAGTATATAAAGCTACCTGAAGAAAATTACAGGTGTTCTTTTTGATCCTATTAGTACCACGGTCAGGCAGCTAGACTATTTACATTTAGTACAGTGTGTCCTGCTCACAGTGTTCAGCTAGATCCGTTCCTGTTATTTACATTCAGTGCAGTGCGTCCTGCTCACAGTGTTCAGCTAGATCCGTTCCTGCTATTTACATTCAGTACAGTGCTTCCTGCTCACAGTGTTCAGCTAGATCCGTTCCTGCTATTTACATTCAGTGCAGTGCGTGCTGCTCACAGTGTTCAGCTAGATCCGTTCCTGCTATTTACATTCAGTGCAGTGCGTCCTGCTCACAGTGTTCAGCTAGATCCGTTCCTGCTATTTACATTCAGTGCAGTGCGTCCTGCTCACAGTGTTCAGCTAGATCCGTTCCTGGTATTTACATTTAGTGCAGTGCGTCCTGCTCACAGTGTTCAGCTAGATCCGTTCCTGCTATTTACATTCAGTGCAGTGCGTCCTGCTCACAGTGTTCAGCTAGATCCGTTCCTGCTATTTACATTCAGTGCAGTGCGTGCTGCTCACAGTGTTCAGCTAGATCCGTTCCTGCTATTTACATTCAGTGCAGTGCGTGCTGCTCACAGTGTTCAGCTAGATCCGTTCCTGCTATTTACATTCAGTGCAGTGCGTCCTGCTCACAGTGTTCAGCTAGATCCGTTCCTGCTATTTACATTCAGTGCAGTGCGTCCTGCTCACAGTGTTCAGCTAGATCCGTTCCTGGTATTTACATTTAGTGCAGTGCGTCCTGCTCACAGTGTTCAGCTAGATCCGTTCCTGCTATTTACATTCAGTGCAGTGCGTCCTGCTCACAGTGTTCAGCTAGATCCGTTCCTGCTATATACATTTAGTGCAGTACGTCCTGCTCACAGTGTTCAGCTAGATCCGTTCCTGTTATCTTCCTACTGACAGGCAGGCTTGTCTGGTTACAGTATATAAAGCTACCTGAAGAAAATTACAGGTGTTCTTTTTGATCCTATTAGTACCACGGTCAGGCAGCTAGACTATTTACATTTAGTACAGTGTGTCCTGCTCACAGTGTTCAGCTAAATCCGTTCCTGTTATTTACATTCAGTGCAGTGCGTCCTGCTCACAGTGTTCAGCTAGATCCGTTCCTGCTATTTACATTCAGTGCAGTGCGTCCTGCTCACAGTGTTCAGCTAGATCCGTTCCTGCTATTTACATTCAGTGCAGTGCGTCCTGCTCACAGTGTTCAGCTAGATCCGTTCCTGCTATTTACATTCAGTGCAGTGCGTCCTGCTCACAGTGTTTAGCTACATCCGTTCCTGCTGTTTACATTCAGTGCAGTGCGTCCTGCTCACAGTGTTCAGCTAGATCCGTTCCTGCTATTTACATTCAGTGCAGTGCGTCCTGCTCACAGTGTTCAGCTAGATCCGTTCCTGCTATTTACATTCAGTGCAGTGCGTGCTGCTCACAGTGTTCAGCTAGATCCGTTCCTGCTATTTACATTCAGTGCAGTGCGTCCTGCTCACAGTGTTCAGCTAGATCCGTTCCTGCTATTTACATTCAGTGCAGTGCGTCCTGCTCACAGTGTTTAGCTACATCCGTTCCTGCTGTTTACATTCAGTGCAGTGCGTCCTGCTCACAGTGTTCAGCTAGATCCGTTCCTGTTATCTTCCTACTGACAGGCAGGCTTGTCTGGTTACAGTATATAAAGCTACCTGAAGAAAATTACAGGTGTTCTATCCCAGCTTAGTGCAGCTACAGGCCATTAGTATGTCTGGAAGGCCAAGAAGGAGAGGCAGACAGTCACAAGCCAATAAGAGAGGGCAAGCAGGCTCTGTGTCTAGTGCTGGTCGTGGAGACGGTGCATCCTCATCAGCACGTGGCCATGGGACACGCTTGGCCTTTTTTTCGGCAGCTGGCCGTGTTGAGCCGCAACATGCGGAAGACTTGGTCGAGTGGATGACCAAGCCGTCCTCATCCTCCTCATCCTCTCTCACCCATGCCCAGGGTGCTTTGTCTGGCAAAGCAGCGGCCTCTTCCCTCAGCTCAATGTCATCAGTGACTCCTTCCCTAGCCCCACCATGTCCTCCTGAGGATTCCCTCGAACTGTTTGACCACAGTGTTGGGTACATGCTCCAGGAGGATGCCCAGCGTTTGGAAGGCTCTGATGATGATACTGAGCTCAATGAAGGCAGTAACATGAGCACGGACAGAGGGGGTGCCCAAGAAGGACAGCAATCTGGCAGTCATGCTCCCCCTGCTGCAGCATACTGCCAGGTTTGCTCCAGTGATGAGGAGGGAGGGGATGATGAGGTCACTGACTCAACGTGGGTGCCTGATAGGAGAGAGGAGGAGGAGGAGGAGGAGGAGGAGGAGGAGGAGGTGGCACATCACCAACTAGGCAGGATGCCCTCCAGGGGCCAGCCTAAGGGCAGCACATTGACTGCATCACACCCCAAAGCTCCACATGTGCAGGGCGCTGCAGTCTCTGCGCGTTATTCAAAAAGTTCTTTGGTGTGGGCCTTTTTTGAGACGAGTGCATCAGATCGCACCGCTGCTATTTGCAATATATGTCTCAAGCGTATCTCGCGTGGCCAAAACATCTCCCGCTTGGGTACCACATGCTTGACCAGACATATGTTGACCTGCCATGCAGTTCGTTGGCAAGCGTATCTAAAAGACCCACACCAAAGAACAAAGACGATCTCTCCTTGCTCCTCATCAGCTGAGATTTCCAACCCCACTAGACCTTCAGTCCTCTCTGCGACCTGCAGTGAGAGGAATGAAGGTGTAGAATTAGGTGTGTCACAGCCAAGTACTTATGGGCAATCTGCTTTTGGTACACCGACGTCAGATTGTACCAGGCAAATTTCCCTGCCCCAGCTGCTGCACCGCCGAAAGAAGTTTGCTCCCAGCCATCCACATGCCCAGCGGTTGAATGCTAGCTTGGCAAAATTGCTAGCACTTCAACTGCTGCCTTTTCAGTTGGTAGACTCTGCCCCCTTCCGTGAGTTTGTGGAATGTGCGGTTCCTCAGTGGCAGGTACCCAAACGCCACTTTTTCTCACGGAAGGCGATTCCGGCTCTCTACCGGCATGTGGAAGGCAATGTCCATGCCTCGCTGGACAGGGCGGTCAGCGGTAAGGTGCATATTACCGCTGACTCATGGTCCAGCAGGCATGGACAGGGACGTTACTTAAGTTTCACGGCGCATTGGGTGACTCTGCTGGCAGCTGGGAAGGATGCAGGACAAGGTGCAGTAGTGTTGGAGGTTGTTCCGCCACCACGCCTCCAAAATGCTGATTGTGACACACCTCTCTCCTCCACCCCCTCCTCTTCTTCTTCCTCCATGGCCTCTTCCTCGGAACCAGCGGTGCTCCGTAGGCGTTCAAGGGGCTACGCAAGTACGCAGGCCAAAAGATGCCATGCGGTGCTTGAGCTGGTGTGCTTGGGGGACAGGAGCCACACTGGGGCAGAGGTTCTGTCAGCTCTGCAGGGGCAGGTTCAGAGGTGGTTGACGCCACGCCAACTTAAGGCAGGAATGGTGGTTTGCGACAATGGCACCAACCTCCTCTCTGCCCTCCGACAGGGACAACTGACCCATGTGCCCTGTTTGGCTCACGTCCTTAACTTGGTGGTGCAGCGGTTCTTGGGCAGGTACCCGGGCTTACAGGATGTCCTGAGGCAGGCCAGGAAAGTCTGTGTGCATTTCCGCCGGTCATATAATACCAGTGCTCGGCTGACGGACCTCCAAAAGGAGTTTAACCTGCCCAAGAACCGCCTAATCTGTGACATGCCCACCAGGTGGAACTCGACGTTGGCCATGCTGCAGCGGCTGCACACGCAGCAGAGGGCCATCAATGAGTACCTGTGCGACTATGGCACCAGGACAGGGTCAGGGGACCTTGGTTTTTTTTCCCCACGCCAGTGGGCCATGATCAGGGATGCATGCACTGTCCTGTCACCATTCGAGGAGGCCACGAGGATGGTGAGCACTGACAGTGCATGCATCAGTGACACTGTCCCCCTTGTCCACCTGTTGGAGCACACGCTGCGTGGAATAATGGACAGGGCACTTGAGGCAGAACAGAGGCAGGAAGAGGAGGACTTCCTTAGCTCTCAAGGCCCCCTTTATCCAGACAGTGTTCCTGCGTGCCCGCCGATCACACAGGAAGAGGACGAGGAGGAGGAGGAGGAGGAGGAGGAAGATTGTGTCAGTATGGAGGTGGAGCCTGGCACTCAGCATCAGCAGTCTTTAAGGGATCAGTCCCAAGGAACACATGGACTTGTACGTGGCTGGGAGGAGGTGGCTGCGGACGTTGTTGTCCTTAGTGACCCAGAGGACTCCGGACCGAATGCCTCAGCAAACCTACGCTGCATGGCCTCCCTGATCCTGCAAAGCCTGCGTAAGGATCCTCGTATTCGTGGTATCAAGGAGAAGGACCAATACTGGCTGGCAACCCTCCTTGATCCACGTTACAAGGGTAAGGTTGCGGACCTTATCTTGCCATCGCAGAGGGAGCAGAGGATGAAACATCTTCGGGAGGCCTTGCAGAAAGGTCTGTGCAACGCGTTCCCAGAGACTGGGAGGTTACAAACTCCTGTTTCTGGACAACGTGTTGCTGAGGCTTCGGTCAGTCAAAGAAGGAGCGGTGGAGAAGGTGGCCGTCTGACCGATGCGTTCAGACAATTTTTTGGTCCGCAGCCCCAAGGTATGATCGGTTCCAGCAACCATCGCCAGCGTCTGTTTTACATGGTGCAGGAATACCTAGGGGCAAGATCAGACTTGGACACCTTTCCCACCGAAAATCCTCTGGGTTACTGGGTCTTGAGGATGGATCACTGGCCAGAGCTTGCACAGTATGCAATTGAGCTACTGGCCTGTCCTGCATCCAGCGTTCTTTCGGAACGCACATTCAGTGCTGCTGGAGGCGTGGTAACCGATCACAGGGTGCGTCTGTCCACCGACTCGGTCGATCGGCTGACCTTCATAAAAATGAATCAGTCTTGGATCACCACCAGCTACCAAGCACCTGATGCAGATGTAACCGAATAATTTTTTTTGAAATCTCAGATCCCTTCAAAGACTGCCTATGCTGATGCTGAGTGACTATCCCTGAGTAATTATCCTCTTCCTCCTCAATCATCACGCTGATAGCTTGTAAGAACATTTTTGGTTCTGGGCGCCACCACCAGTGCCTAAGGCACAATTTTTCAGCCCCTGTTTAACAGGGGCGTGTAATTACAATTTTTGATGTAATACTTTGCAGCAGGGCTCGTTCCTGCATTCCAACTAGAGTGTCTGTGAGGGGTTGCAGTGTTGTGGCACCAGCACCAGTGCCTAAGACCCAATTTTTCAGCCCCTGTCTAACAGGGGCGTGTAATTACAATTTTTGATGCAATACTTTGCAGCAGGGCTTGTTCCTGCGTTTCAACTAGAGTGTCTGTGAGGGGTTGCAGTGTTGTGGCACCAGCACCAGTGCCTAAGACCCAATTTTTCTGCCCCTGTCTAACAGGGGCGTGTAATTACAATTTTTGATGCAATACTTTGCAGCAGGGCTCGTTCCTGCGTTCCAACTAGAGTGTCTGTGAGGGGTTGCAGTGTTGTGGCACCAGCACCAGTGCCTAAGGCCTAATTTTTCAGCTCCTGTTCAACAGGGGCATGTAATTACAATTCTTGATCTAATATTTCACAGCAGGGCCCTGTGAGGGCTTACAGTGTTTTGGCCACAGCAACACCTAAGGCCCAAATTTCTGCTGAGTATATAGGGCAGGACCCTACTTTCAAACATCTAACTTACAAACGACTCCTACTTGCAAACGGAAGGAGACAACAGGAAGTGAGATGAAATCTACCCCTAAGGAAGGGAAATTCTCTCCTGTAAGAGTTAATATGGGAAAACAATTTTTCCTTTCCACTGATGCTTTCCAATCCTTGTTCCACAAAAAAACACAAATTTTCAAAAAACATTTTTCATTGGGACAAAAAAGTGAGGTGAAATCTTCTGAAGAGGAGGAAAGACGCAAAACAAATGTCACAGGGGTGATAACCCTTCCCTATGTTTTCCAAAAAGCTTAGAAAAGATTTTTTGGCTGGAGCTAAACACATTAAAAATGTTCAAAATTACAAACAGATTCTACTTAACAACAAACCTACAGTCCCTGTCTTGTTTGCACCGCCTGTATACTGCTGTTCAGAGTATATAGGGACCTTTCCTTATTTTAATTTGGGTGCGGGGTTCCCCTTAATATCCATACAAGACCCAAAGGGCCTGGTAATGGACTGGGGGGTACCCATGCCGTTTGTCTCACTGATTTTCATCCATATTGCCATGACCCGACATGACATTAAACCCGCAAGCAGTTTTAAATGAGATTTTTTCCTTTAAAAATGACATTTGGTGCAGGGACTGTTCTAAACATGGGAAACACGCGTCACTTTACAGGCATACTATAGACACCCCCCAGGTACGATATTTAAAGGAATATTTCACTTTTTTTTTTTTACTTTAAGCATCATTAAAATCACTGCTCCCGAAAAAACGGCCGTTTTTAAAAGTTTTTTTTGCATTGATACATGTCCCCTGGGGTAGGACCCGGGTCCCCAAACCCTTTTTAGGACAATACCATGCAAATTAGCCTTTAAAATGAGCACTTTTGATTTCGAACGTTCGAGTCCCATAGACGTCAATGGGGTTCTAACGTTCGTGCGAACTTGCGGTCCGTTCGCGGGTTCTGGTGCGAACCGAACCGGGGGGTGTTCGGCTCATCCCTACACACCAGTGGTGGAAGCTTTTGCCACTACAGTTACACTTGGAGAACTAGAACTAGTGCTGCTAGTGGCAGGGGTGCTGGGGACTGGGAGGTTGGTGATATCATCAAAGGATCTTTTCTCTCTATGTCGAATCTTTTCTCTCTATGTCGAATCTTTTAGAATAATCTTGGACTACTATGGATGGACTATAGAGTTAAGGTTAGGCACATTCGACCACAGGTTCGATAGACACAGATTGTTATTGTCAGCGTCATGTCGAATCTCCTATCTATATCGAACTGTTGACGCAACAAAAACGAAAATAAAGCATTTGTTTATGTCGGATCTTTCGGTTTTCGGAATCTGCGCTTTCGTTATCGTTTGTTAAAACGATAACGAAAATACCTGAAATTCGGACGAAAATGCATTCGGACGAAAACGAATGCACATGTCTACTGGAAGCTACATTTCTGTGTACACGATTAAACGAGATCAAAAGGAGTAGGTCAGCAGATGCTTCCAAACGATGTTTGCATGGTCAGACAGGAACAATACATGCACAACATTGACAGCATGGCCACATAAACCCACTTTTGATTGAAAAAATGCACAAGAATTTCATCAAATCTCCCAATATCATTCCTTCTCCCCCACAAATCACAGCAAAAAACCTGACCTTCTCAGGCCAAACGAACCCCCCTACTGCAGCCCTTTATATAAGATAGGTTGTATTGTTAGCACACTGGCACACCCAATAGTAGTACACGCCCACCAGTATCTTACAATCTGTCTCTTCATGTATGTCTAAAGTGATTGCACCTGATGAGCAGGAACACATAATAGTATTCGCAACTGTGTTAGCGCTTGGCTATGTGCATCAAATCTCAAACTACAGGCCAAAGATCAAAGTCCATTTGCATCCACATAAACAAAGCAACAGTTTTCTAAGCATATGTACCCGTGCAGTGTAAACCCTAAAATTTGAAATGTCCAAGTGCCTGGGCATGATTAGTGCTAATAAACATTAATATCAGTCCCTGACTGCAATGAGCTTCCAATCTAAAGTCCAAAATTAACTTTCTTACATTAGAACCTATTTCGACAGGAGACAAATTAAATGCCAGCATGTCTTTGGATTGTGGTGAGAAACCCACACAGGGAGAACATATAAACTTCAACACAAGGATTAGCATGTTGGGGAATTGAACCAACATCCCAGGTGCTGCTAGGCAGAACTGCTACCCACTTAGCCACCAGGCAGCCCCACACATGTTCTCTGCATCTCTGTGGTGTGAACCAGCCCTAAGTCCATAGCCATGCTCAGTGTCACAAGCAATATACAATATATTGGCCTAAGTATTGGGACGCCTGCCTTTAAACGCACATGAAGTGTAATGGCATCCCAGTATTAGTATTGGGTTCCAAACTCATTTGGCCCACCCTTTGCAGCTATAACAGCTTCAACTGTTCTTGTCCACAAGGTTTAGGAGTGTGTCTGTGGGAATGTTTGACCATTCTTCCAAGTGCATTTGTGAGGTCAGGCACTGATGTTGGACGAGAAGGCCTGACCTACAGTCTCCTCTCTAATTTATCCCCAAGGTGTTCTGTTGTGTTGAGGTCAGGACTCTGTCCAGGCCAGTCAAGTTCCTCCACCCCAAACTCCCTCATCCTTGTCTTTATGGACCTTGCTTTGTACACTGGTCCAAATTATTTGGTGGAGGGGGGATTATGATGTGGGGTTGTTTTTCAGGGGTTGGGCTTGGCCTCTTAGTTCCAGTTAATGGAACTCTTTAGGCGTCAGCATACCAAGACATTTTGAACAATTTCATGCTCCCAACTTTGTGGGAACAGTTTGGGGAAAGCCCCTTCCTGTTCCAACATGACTGCACACCAGCGCACAAAGCAAGGTCCATAAAGACATGGATGAGCAAGTTTGGGGTGGAGAAACTTGACTGGCCTGCACAGAGGCCAAAGAGGCCAAAGAGGCCTAAACCCAATAGAACACCCTTTGGCTGAATTAGAGTAGAGACTGTGAGCCAGGCCTTCTCATCCAACATCAGTGCCTGGCCTCACAAATGCACTTCTGCAAGAATGATCAAACATTCCCATAGGCACACTAAACCTTGTGGACAGCCTTCCCAGAAGCTGTTCTAGCTGCAAAGGGTGAGCCAAATCAAATTTTAACCCTACGGACTAAGACTGGGCTGCCATTAAAGTTCATGTGTGTGTAAAGGCAAGCGTCCCAATACTTTTGGCTAAATAGTGTATCTGGAAAAGACTTACAATGGTGGTGGAACCCTCCTACACATAAATACTACATTTAGACATAGTTATAGGACCTGGGAGATGAGACAACTTCTCTACATGAAGCAAAATGGTTGGGCTTTGAACCCAGACCCTCAGGGATACTAAGCAGAAGTTTTAACCTCTAAGCCACAGAGCTGCCACGTGTGAGAACCTCCTACACATAACTACACATAAAAACACATAGAGACACATAAATACTGCATTTCTTTGGACATACAAGTGATGGAATTACATTACTCAAGAGTTATTCTTCGTGATTTATTCTGTGATATTTGGTGTTTTTTTTGTGGTTGAGAGTAGAATATTACCCTCAAATTTTTGGGAATTACATTTTGCTTTCTGATGTTGGTACATATCACATTTTTTGGGCTCAAATTATGAATATTTGGAAATACAAAAAAGCACAAAAAATTGTGATTCATTTTAAATTTGCATCAGCAATGGTATTGTTTGGGGATTGTAAAGACACCTGTGTGAGTTTGGGGTAAAGATTTTTGTGAGATTGAGAGTAACAAGTGAAAGTGACAGCGAAAAATATATTTTACCAAAACATCAAAACATTCCACATTCTAGACTTCTTAAAATCAAAATATTTTAAGTAGAAGCAACAATGTTGCAAAGGAAAATTTATTTAACAGAAAGATATATTTCATCTCAACATTAAACGTTTTTTTTTTGAAAGTTAGAATTGTTACATTAGAATCAATGGCTGAAACTTCATTTGGACTAAAATAGAGCAGATTTTCACTTCAAAAAAATGCTCTCTAATTAGCTCTCATTTAGGTATTTACTATAGCGCCGGGTAAAAAAGACACTTGAGTTAAAATGAGGGTTAATTTCAGGTCTGAGCATGCTCAGTTGTGTTGGCACCTAGTTGTACAAAACGGGGAATTTTTTACTTCTCAGACTTTTAAAGATATTTCAGTGTAGAAATCACTTTTTCACACAGTTTAAAAGCAGATTATCTTTAAATAATATACCGCATATTTCAGTACCATTTAGGCAATTATATCATGCTCTAAACATTATTCCATGTGCACTACTCCAGGTTTTAGCAGAGTTTTGGGAGTATTTTCTCACCAGCGCTATAGTGAATACCGATTTCGCGCTAATTCACGGTAATTAGCGCTAATTAGCGCAGCAGCTCTATAGTAAATGACCCCCTAGTAAACATTAATTAATTAATTGACCAGAAATCTGTAGAACAATGCTATACCTGGCTCAAGCTGGGCTCCTCCACTTCTTCCTGGCTGGAAGTCCCAGGTTGGACATCGGAAGCCTCAGCTGGGGAGGAAGATAGGGTGGAAGGAAGAGTGGAAGGAAGGGTTGAGAGGGATTTCCTGACTTCAGTCTGGTCTGACAGAAATCGCAGTCTCTCATAGTACCACAGCCTGGGGACATAAATGTCATCTGCTGCAGCTCCTGATCTCTGGGAATCCTGGACCTTCTTGCGCTCCCTAAGATAAGTGCTCCTCAGGCCACCAATTTTGGCTTTTAAATAGGAGATGGTTGCTGTGGGGAAGACCGGCTTCACCAACCCCAGCAGTTTCTCCTGCGCTGCCTGCCTCTTTTGTTTATGATTATAGTGCGGGTGTTTCGCCTGCCACAGACAGGGCAGCTCCCTGTACTTGTCTATGAACAGGGGGAGGAAGTTGTGGTCATTGAAGCCATCCATTTTATCTGCAATACACAAGACAAACCCTAATGTCAGGCTAAATCTCCTAATCTTGTCTAAATATAGGCCTCAATCTATAAGCAGTATAGGCCCAAGTTTAAATGTTACCTTTGTTATCACGATCGGCGCTTCTGATACTCCTTCCTCCGCTCACAGATCGTACGTATGACGCATGCGTGTTACGCTTTATATACACTGTGCATGTGTGAAACTTCATCCGTCCTTGATGTTCTTTCTAGTCAATTCCCCTCCCCTTCTCGTTTGGTGCAGTGGGGAAGAGCACATGGCAGAGACACAACAGGTGCGTGCTAATAGCAGCAAGGAGGAGGAGGAGGAAAGCCCGGAGCCAGAAACGTCACGATGCCGGAGGAGATTTAAGGCATAAAATATGGCCTTTGTTGAGATGGTGGAGATGGTGGACATATTGAAGAGGGCTGACTGTGACGGGAAGTATGGACCTTACCCCAACCCAAATGTGAGAAAGGCCAAGATCATGGCGAAAGTTGTGAAGAGTCTGCACCAGAATTTTGGGGTACGGCGATCCAAGGATCAACTGAGGAAGCGGTGGTCGGACCTCAAATTAAGGGAGCACAATCAGTATAGAAGGATCAGGAGAGTGCTACAAAAAAGTAAGTAGTTGTCCTGTGTTCCTATTCTTTATTTTTATTACGTTCGTGCTGCTCCATGTGCTTTTCTTTACTGTTGTACAGTTTAAAATGGCAACTTTCATGTTCATGGACACATTATTCGTTCGTAGGAAACATTGTTCGTTTGGCCAATAAAACACCATGTTTTGTCCAGATGCATTTCAATACATTTTTTTCTGGTCTACTTCTCTTAAAATAAGTTTCTTGTCTAGATGGGTTAGTAACTAGAATGAAAAGCAAACTAGATCCTGTGTAAGGAGAGGACACTTAGCAGCTGTTTAAACATCTGGACGCTGGAGCACTAGTGTGGGACACAAGAACACCCTTTTTATTAGGGGGCCCACACAGGTGCTCCAGTGTATACTATAGGGGTGACTCCATCTGTGAAGCTTGTACAAAACAGGTAAGTATTCAAGCTTGACAAAGGACAACAATATTTCTTCATCTTGCAACTCTGCCAAAAGAGACAATTGTACCCCACTTCCAAGCAATGTTTCATATTCCTATTTCTGCCATCAAATATCTGTGCTAAGTATACCTGTTTTTTTTTTACATAGGGGAGAAAAGACTCGGAGGACACCACTCATCGGAGGAGACCACGGACCCCCCACCTCAGGAAGAAGGGGAAATCCCCCAAACCCAACCAGAGGAGGAGGAGGGAGACGTTGTCACCACAACAGGTGAGTGTCTGCGATCACAGCTTCAGGTAAGAGATGGATGCCTGCATATTTATAATACATGGTGGGGTTTTTTTTTATAGTTTAGGTGATCCTGATGTTGTGAAAGAGGAATGTCACTTCACCAGTGAAAGTGCCCAGATCCTCATCGGGGAGATAATGGGGTGTAATAGGGATTTGGAAAACATCAAGCAAAACATCAATGATGTTCAAAACAAAATGAAGAACATCATTATGTTTTAGGGAGAATTTAAAACACCCAGAAATCCCTAAATAATTGCAGCTTTATTATTGTTATATTTATGACAATTTTTTGACATATTATAGAAAAGCCAAATTTTGAAGATGCACACAGTGTGTCAACATGTGCGATCTGCCATCACGGGAGATCAATGTACGCGTTTTGTGGGTGCAACCCCTTCCTCAATAATAAAGTAGCTGGGAGGAAGGGGTTGCACCCACAAAACACATCCATTGATCCCCCCATGATGGCAGCCAGCACATGTTGACATTAGGCAATTTGTGTGCATCTTCAAAATTTGACTTTTCCAGGGGTGACATCACCCCATCTGCTGAATGCAATATCAAACACAGTTTATAAATACTCATGTCTGATATTGCCTTCACTTTTTATAAAAGTTCAACTTTGTAAGTTCCAGAGTTGTGTATTTTTTTAGGGTTTTAAACATGCCTGTTTTACCTTAAAAGGCAATTTCTAAATATTTTAATGTGACCCAAAAAATTGTTATACAACAAACATGTTGTTTTGTTCAAAAAACCTTTTAGTAATGCACATGTGATTGTACTTTAATTAAAAAGATTGATAATCAACAATGTGTGGCTTCTTCTTTCAATGCTCAAAAGCATTTTTTGGAGTAAAGTTGGTGTTTTCAGTGACAATGGGGGTTATTTACTAAAGGCAAATCCACTTTGCACTACAAGTGCCATTTCAGTGCAGTCTCACGCCATTTTCACGTCACAAAATTTAGGGCATGGTGTTGAAAATTATTATTATTTTTGTCAGTAATGCATTACATACATTCACAAAAAACAAGGTGTGTGTGTAGCAGACCCACAACATAATAATTAATAGTTAGCTGAAGAAGAGATTGTCACCTCATGTGTCAACCAAATGTCGTTTGCACCGTTAAAGAAAAAGGCCAAAAAATTAGACCATTAATAAAAGATAACTGAGGAGACAGATAAAAGAAAGCCAAGCAGGAAATCAAAGCAAATATTTGTTCAGTTTAAAATATATTTTTATTTAAAAAATGTCTCAGACATTGTCTGGCATGTCGATGGCCCCCCTACCGGCAAAGTATTCCATGTATCTTGTACGGACCTCGGGGGCACTCTGGGGGGGCAAGCCAGGACGGCCAGTTTCAAGCGCCGTCAGGTTTGGTTCATTAATATTAATTCCGGCCTCAGGCCTAACTGACCCAGCATAATTCCAAGAATTTCTCCTTAAAAAGTTGTGGAGAACACAGCAAGCCAGGATGATGTGAGTTTATATTCCCCTTGTAGTTGTAATAGTATGACCCAGAGTTGGGGGGTGGGACTATGTGGACATGTTTCCCATCAATTGCTCCTGCGCAGTTAGGAAAGTCCCACCACTGGGCAAAGTGGCTGGCCACAGTCTGCCATTCCTGTGGCGTGGAAGGAAACTGTGGAGTCAAACAAGAACCAAAAATTAATCATTTTGCACATAAACATTGAAAGCAGATTAGACACAAACATTCTTGGCCAACATCAGTATAACATTTATTTTAGGGAGTATTCAAAGACAAAGGTATAAGGTCCATCTATCAGATTCCCCCCCCCCCCCTCTCATGGGTCATTTTAAAAAATTTAGGGGGGGAGATGTTTTGGACAGGTAACCCTCTCCACTTCATTGAGAGATGAATGCCTAAATAATGTGTGTTACTTTTCCAGCCCCTCCTTACTTTACACTATTGGCAGCCCACTGGACAGGTAAGAAGTGTCATAATACAAAGATATAAATACACACTGTACACATTTTAGCACATTTTTACATTCTGATATTACCTATCAAGATAATAATAGGATAAAAAAAACTTTAAACAGTACCATTTGAAAGTATTCAGGCAGGCCCTTGCACTACATGCTTTGGTGAATTCATCCAGAAATCTGACCACAAAAGAGGTAGGTATAGTGTGTATGGGTTTGGCAAAGTCAGCAGATAGAGGATTGGTATCAGCTGAGTTAGCAGTTGGGGGTGGAAGTAGGGTTCCAAATGATTTTGGGACCCAAAAAAGCCTCTGTCACTCTGCCTGAATTAAAAGCACAAATAACATTTATACACATTTTAGGGGGTGTTTGGGGTAAAGCACTACTATGGAGCTGACAAAATACATTGTTAAGTAACTATGCAAGGTGGATATAGGCCAAGGAGAGCATGCTGAAGAGGTAAGTGAAGGCAAATATGTATGAAGGACAAAAAAATATTCCAGCATGCATGAGGACAAAGGGGACATTCACAGCATATTACAATCATGGTAATTAGGGAATAAGGAAAAAAATACATTACATTAGCAAACATTAAATACAATAAAATGTGATGTTAAAGGATAAAAATCTTACCTTAATATAGTCCTTCTGCAGGACCTGGATGATGTCAGAACAGGTCTCTGGAATAATGATCCCCAGAGCCTGGGGGGAGATGTCTGTCGAGAACTTGAGGTCCTGCAGACTTCTCCCTGTCGCCAACTACCGCAAAGTGGAGACTAGCCTCTGCTCCAGACTGATGGCTTGCCTCATGCAGGTATCCTGCCTGCTGATATAAGGGGTCAGCAAAGCCAACAAACGTGAAATACGGGTCCGTCATCCGGAGAAAGTTCCTGAAATCGTCAGGATTATTCTCACGGATCTCATGGAGCAAAGGCATGTGACAGAATTGGTCACACTGGAGCAACCAATTCTTGGTCCATGAACTCCTCCTCGCCCTGTTCATGGACTGGGCTTGTGTCAAAGTAAAAACCCCAACACCAAGCCCTCGCACAGCACAAACTCTACGATGAGTACGTACACGCAACATGGCTAGAAAACGGTCGGCTAGTCAGAACGAAGTAACAGAATGCACTGAAGGCCTGTGAAGAGCGACCTGAAAATCAGTAACGAATGGACAAGAACACAATGACAAATCAATGGGAACTCGCTGCATGCACGAAAGACCAGATACAAACCCACAAGCACAAACTGAACAGCAGAAATACAATCTGAAAACCACGAGTCTGAAAAAGCACGAATCGTCTCTCACCAAACTTTTAGCCCAAAGGGTGCCACGCTTGGTAGTGAAATGCCCTTTTATAGTCTCGTCATACGTGGTTTACGTCACCACGTTCTTGATATTCGGAAATTCCAACAACCTTGTGTGACCGTGTGTATGCAAGACAAGTTTGAGCCAACATCCGTGTGGTATTAATAGGATCAGAAGAAGAACACCAGCACTTGTTTTCAGTTAGCTATAGGTGCACACTGTGCAGGGTACACAGTACACTAACTGTAAATACTTCAACCTGCCTGCCTATGGTATTAATAGGTTTAGAAGAAGAACAACAGCACTTGTCTTCAGGTATCTATAGGTGCAACTGTGCAGGGTACACATTACACTAACTGTAAATACTGTAAAAACACCTGGCTGCCTGTCAGTATATTAGAAAGAGAATAACAGGAATGGATCTAGCTAAACTGAATACAGTATATATATATATATATATATATATATATATATATACACAGACAACACCTGGGATGCATATATATATACACAATACACTGCAAGTGCAGCTAACTGACTTGCCTGCCTAACTTAAATCAAATGACACTGTCTCTCTCTCTGTCTAATTCTCTCTGCCACCGCAACACACTACACAAGGCCACCATGCAGGCGGCCTTATATAGTGTGGGGTGTGTACTAAACCCCCTGAGCCATAATTGGCCAAAACCACTCTGGCCAATTATGGCTCTCTGTGCAGACGGCGCTGTGATTGGCCAAGCATGCGGGTCATAGTGCATGCTTGGCCAATCATCAGCCAGTAATGCACTGCGATGCCGCAGTGAATTATGGGCGTGACGCGCCACTCGAATTTGGCGCGAACGGCCCATAACGTTCGCAATTCAGTGAACGGTCGAACACACAATGTTCGGTTCGAACATGGGTTCGACTCGAACGCGAAGCTCATCCCTACAGGTAGGATTCGAACCTTTTTGTTTCATACGCAATGTTATGATTAGTTATGTTTATTAACCCGCATCCCTTTCGTACTTAGGATGCGGGTTTTTGGTCATATCCTGACATCATTCGGCACAGGCATAGTAGATTTGTAGATTCCCTCTGCCTTGTTTGTCATCCCATCCACAAACATGCGATTTGTTCGTAGATCCAAACCTCCGACCTGCCAAGACCATACAGCATTTTAACAGGAAAGGTTCCACTCAGAGCAGGCCTCACTATGGTTGACCAAAGAGGTTGAGTGCACATGCTCAGCGTCATATCCAGAGGTTGTCTTTGAGAAATAGACGTATGAGCGCTGCCAGCATTTCTGCAGAGATTGAAGGGGTGGGGCGACGTTTCCTATTGTAATCTCCTGCCATTACATGCCTGATTTTACCTACCTTTTTGTAAGTACGCATTTTTAATCTGTGCAATAAACTATTTACCAAACAGTACTTCACTACAATGCCGCGTACACACGATTGGAATTTCCGACAACAAATGTTTGATGTTAGCTTGTTGTCGGAAATTCCGACCGTGTGTAGGCTCCATCGGACATTTTCTGTCGGAATTTCTGACAACAAAAATTTGAGAGCTGGATCTCAAATTTTCCAACAACAAAATCCGTACACAATTCCGACACACAAAATTCCATGCATGCTTGGAATCAAGCAGGAGAGCCACACTAGCTATTGAACTTCCTTTTTCAAGTCCCGTTGTACGTGTTGTATGTCAGCGCGTTCTTGCCGATCGGAATTTCCTAAAACATTTGTGCGACTGTGTGTATGCAAGACAAGTTTCAGCCAACATCCGTCGGTTTGGTTGTCGGAAATTCCGATCGTCTGTATGCGGCATTAGGTCCCTCTTTTATCTCTTTTTGGCATTATTATCCACGCATGACTGTTTTGATATGGGAGATCTTCTTTGCATCCTGAAGTGAATCCGCCATCGCTGGCCAACACTTTAAGCTTGTACGACTCCTAGAATGAAAAGCTAGGGGTCCATTCCATCTGGTGAGTGGGGACACAGGAGAGGGTTTGGTGCACCTTAAATTTTGGAGCACTTTATCGATTGGAGCACATCGTTCACTCTTATATGGACATTCACTCATCGATTCATTGTTTTCACTTATGTATTTGTTTATTGATATTTTTTGCACTATTGTGAGCGCTGTAATTCATCCATTTTTCAATTTGTCAAGTGATTAGCACCTTGTGTACAGCAGCTGCAATTTATATATTATCTAAAATCTTTGTTCACATTCTTTGGATTGGAGCACATTGTTCACTATTATATGGACATTCACATTCAAAGAGAATAGATACAGTTTTTGTGGAAACTCCCTGAAGCAAAACAAAACATTTTACACAGAAAAGACTCTATTTGTTGTGCATCATTTTAGGCTGTGAATCCCCCTCTGCATTTGACACGATTTATCAATATTATCTTACATCCTAGTGTATTACTGATTATCAACCTATTTAATGTATCTATACAGTATTTCACAAAAGTGAGTAGATCCCTCACAGATCTTCAGAGAGTTCTTCACCATGCCATTTTGAACTTCCAGTGATCGGTATGAGAGAGTGAGAGCGATAACACCAAATTTAACACACCTGCTCCCCATTCACACCTGAGACCTTGTAACACTAATGAGTCACATGACACCAGGAGTGTACTCACTTTTGTTGCCAGCGGTTTAGACATTAATGGCTGCATGTTGACTCATTTTGAGGGGACAGCAAATTTAAACTGTTATACAAGCTGTACACTCACTACTTTACATTGTAGCAAAGTGTCATTTCTTCAGTGTCGTCACATGAAAAGATATAATAAAATATTTAAAAAAATGTGAGGGGTCTACTCATTTTGTGAAATACTGTATATGTATAGTAATAGAAAAATATATATCATAAAAATGTTCATTCCATATGTTGATATTCTTTGGATGTAATAATGTGTTTATTCTACTTTCTGAGGCTTCCATCAGATAAAATTCCATATCTAGCATAATCTTTACAATATGGTATATGCCAGATACTGATGCTCACATGTCCACTAGTTCCCCCCTAAATCGTATATAGAAAATTGCTTTATTTCATTTTATTTCATTTTTATGCAAAAATTCAATCAGTGATTTAAACTTTCAGGAGCCATCGATTGAAGTCTAGAGATCCAAAAGACCTCCCATTTCAGGAGCTTCTGAATGTAAATCTAAAATAAATTTGGCACAGTAGATTTGTAGGATGAAAAGCTGCATGTTGTGTGTCCCTCCCAAAATGTGTTCTACTCCAACTGATTATGTGCTGATTATACAATATTTCTGCTTTGTGTCATTGACATAATCCATTTTTAATTCTTGATAAAATGTGCCTCATCACTTACTCCTCAAATGTGACTTGATAAAAAGGATTACTTATGTCTCTTTAACATTTCTGCTTTGTGCCTGACATAATCCACTTTTAATTTTTATTTGTGGATAAAAAATGCAGCTTCTCTACCTTTTCAAATGCAGCCTACTAATAAGGCTTAAATGATGTGCAGCATGTCTCTGTAATATTTCTGTTTTGCGCCTCTGAAATAATCTCTTTATCTCTGGATCAGAAAAGTACCTTGTCTTTCCCTGTTCAAATGTGGAATAATAAAAAATGCTTACATGATGTGATTTGTTGACCTTATAGTGACCTGTCATTGTGTCCTTGGGTTTCATATTTTCCATTTTGCCACTCTGCCGCGTCACAGAGTTATTTTTCAGGGAGTCCACTTATTACATAGTTCCTCCAAGTTCATTGCTATTTGTATAGCTCTATTGGGTATGTATGAACTGTGTATATATGGGTGCGTGCATATATGTGCATCATTTTTGTTTATATTAGACAACGTTGTCTTTTTTACTGGTGATGGTGGGTGGTTTCCATTTAATATTTTAATGTTGTAATTTGAATTTTTTTTGTTACACCAAAATTTGATAATTTTTCAATATATATTTATTTGTTGAATCTCTGATTGTGTAACCAGACTCCAGTGGCTCATAGATATGGTCCTTAGGCAAATCTGTTTGCCTTTTCTTTATATGCTACTGTTCTTTGGTCATAGAGCTCCACTTCAATTTTTAGTGAGTGAGCAGGTTACCTGAGGTTATATGCTCAACCTTAATATTTACAGTCTTTCCCACTTGTGTTTTTTCTATTGTATGCCCCATAGAATACTGGTGACTCTTCTTTGGGAGTGAGCATATGTGAGGAACCACCCTCTCCGTTACCTATAATTAGTGTTTCAGGAGATGTGTTTGCATGCAATATAGTGATTCAGGAGGTAGATGAATCCATGGTAAAAATTGATTTTTTGAAATTTTCCTTTTCAAATTCTCTCTGACCAATAATATGGCATATGTTTTGGGTGAGGAAGTTGATGTTGAAATTAAAGCAGCCCTAAGAGAGGAATTGATCAGTGTAAAGAGTAATGAAGAGGAGATTAAGAGAAAATTTTAAATACATAAAACGTTGCTCATCAGACGCCTTAATCGGAAATGGGATGTCTCTTTTTTGGAGTCCTCCATAGATCAAAGAGGTCTAAGAGATCAAGTAATCCCTGCGGAGCTTTTACACAATGACAGATTTCTATCTAAATGGAAAGAACTTTGCATTACACACGGCATCAAGTTAATGAAACTTATAGTTGAGGAAAAAAAATTGCAGTTAGACGAGCTTAAGGGGGAAATAGATTAGAGTACTTTGGGCATGGATCCCCTTAAAGATAATTAGGAGTTAAAATGATATAGTAAAAAAGGAAATTGAGAAGGTACAAAGAAATTTAAAGATCACTAAACAAGCTCAATTTAAGAGGGATTTATTAGATTGGGAAAAAGGAGAGATCTTTGATCTATCATCACGGAGAGGTTGGGATCGTTCTAGACATAGGAGGTTTAGAACTGTCTCCCAGTCAGATGCTGAGGTCACGTTTAGTGACACAGATAATGAAAGTATCACACGTTCAGTTGGTTTTTTAGGACAGGACAAGGAAGGTTCTCCTCCCCCTTTGGGAAAAGGTTTCTAGGAGTGACCAGGGATTCTCAAAACTGGAAAGAGAAATCAAGAAGAACCAGAAAAAATAGAAACAGATCGAAGAAACAGAGCCAGGAACCAAAACAAGAAAATTGAATAAACGGCTCCTTACCATTACAAACTGACAATAAAGTGGTTAATCTGTCTATGGTTCCCCTTAAAAAGAGACATATCCAGTTGCTTAATAAAGGGCTATCATTTTCCGCCAAGAATAATATGGAGGCATTTGAGGTATACAAAGATATTCATTTATGTCTACGTAAAGTTTTATTTTGGTATGTATATGAACAAAGGGAAAGGAAATCAAACAACCGCACCTACACTACAGGAGGAAGATAAAAACGCTCTTAATGATCTATTGGCCCTCCTTGAGGAGGGTACCTTGGATCAAGAAAGCTTTTCCGATGAAGATACCCTTATACTAAGACAGGTTGATTTAAGTACTAAGTCTAAGAAGATGATTCCCCTCTTTAAAAATAAATGGATCCAGCAATTCTTACACCAGGTCAGGTTTGACCTTAAAAAAGTTGACTGGGAACTCAAAGGATTAGACAATCTATCTAGATTTGAGAGGAAAGCAATAGGAGAATTAAAAAAGGCCAAAAATATTATTATCAAAAAAGTGACAAAGGGGGGAATGTGGTCATTATGCAAGAAGAAAATTATGTCAGAGGGATTAGGAGACAGCTTTACAACATAGACGTTTATTGTAAACTTGGTACCTCCCCTTTTCAATCCTGAGTTGATCAATTCAATTTTAAATTTTCCATGGCTCAGGAAGCAGGTTTACTGACCAAAAAAGAAATACATTTTCTAAAGGTATAGGAGTGCAATATCCCTGTTCTTTATATAATCCCTAAACTTCATAAGGATTTCAACAACCCTCCAGGGAGACCAATCGTGTCTGCTTGAGAGGGTTGGTCAATATGTTGATGAATTATTGAAGACTATGGTCTTCATCCCCTGAAGAAGTCACGTGATCGGTGACGTCACGCGTAGGGACGGAATAGGCTTGTTCAACTGCTGTAAGCATTACGAGCTCGCTGCTCGTAGGAGAAAGGCTTTGATCTGATACTGTTTAATGTGAGTACTCTATACTTATGTTTTGTGAATAAAGCGACCCCCCTGGTTAAAACCTACTTCACTATTGGGTACCTTTTGTTCTATATATTCGTTTTACATACATCTGAGGTGTGGAGGAGGAGCTAGGACCCGCACTGGTCCAGGACCCCAGCTAGGACTATAGCTATACACATCCAGCTGCCATAAGGATCTCGCAGAGCTGGCAAGCGTGGACATAGTGACGCGATTAGGACCCAGGACCCGGTGTTTAAGCAACTCATTATGCGGTTGACCTAGCACCGCTAGGTAAGGGGCCATTACCCACACTAGTGCATGCTGCATGAAGAGGACACAGAGTGTTTTTTTTTGCATCCCATCACCTCACTGTCACTTACTGAGCATTGTTTTTTGTGTACACCCGTTATTAGACTTTTTTTGCACGCATCCGCTGGACCCACTGGCATGATATTTATCATCCTTGGATACCACCATTTGGATTGGGTCATTATAATTATTTGACCACCCACACCCGATTTTATACTTAACAGTTATTTAACTATTAAGATTGGGACAATATACCATTTTTTCACTGGATTTATTTATCTATTTATTTATTCACTTTATGCTTTGTCATTTATTTGTCTGAATAATTGTATTGAGGTCACTTTTGAGCACTAGCACTTTTTTACATGTATTTTGCACTATAGATTGCATATATTTATTGGATTGTTTGTAGAGAGATTCACGTTTTGATTGTTCATACAGTATGAAGTAATCTATACCACTCCCTTGTATTATCACTGCATTTTCACATTCCACTAGGTTTTTAGTAAACAACACTAACCTATGCGATTTTACTACAACATGCGATTTTATTTTATTTTCATTTGATTTCACATATGCTATTTTATATATTATATGGCTTTTAGCACCTAGCTAGTGACCATACCTAGAGATCTATAGTTTTTTCCCTGGTTAGCGCAGCACCCCCCCCCCCACTTCTTTCAACCCTCCAGGGAGACCAATCATGTCTGCTTGAGAGGGTTGGTCAATATGTTGATGAATTATTGAAGACTATGGTCCCCTCACTGAAATTTTATGTTAGAGACACTAAGGATGTGCTTTGTAGGTTGGAAGATGTTGTTGTGGATGATGATTCCATTTTGGTTAGCACTGACGTGGAATCGTTGTATATGTCAATACCACACAGGTGGGGAGTGAAAGCAGCGTATTTTCTATTCAAATTGTTTTCACCCACCAAAATGAATTCATCTTGGATTTATTTGATTTTGCTTTGAGGAACAACTTTTTTCAATTTGATGGGAACAATTACCAACAGATATCAGGCACATCCATGGGAGCCCCATAGGCACCATCCTACGCATGCTTACATTTAGGCAAGTGGGATGAAACGTCTGTATGAAATGTTGGAAACAACAAAATTTATAATGAAGGTATACTGGACAGTCACTCAAATATCTAGTGAATATTTAAAATAAACCAAACACACCAAGAGCAGTTTTGATAAAAAGCATAAAACAAAACTTTACTGGACATTAAAATACATAAAGTTCCTTACATAAAAAAGTTACCATAAACATTACATGAAATAACAAGACTTAAACATACACTCCTATTTCCAGTATCCCAAAGAAAGGTCATATACTTAACTCTGGCAACAGCTTCCACTGAACAGGACAATGAGAAATCCTTGCTGCATGCTTGGCCTTTTCCACAGCTACAAAACAGCCTTTCTCCCAAACAGACTTCTCCCCAAACAGCATGCTAGCTACTCTATTATAGTCCTGTATACCAGAGACCACCCACTCCTGTGTAGCCCTCTTAACCCCTCAAAGGTCATTTTCTGCATGATGTCAGCTTTAAATGGTTGCACTTCCCCCCACAGCCGCATGGTCAATTGAATATGCGGCAGCCATTTTAAAACACGATGTCAGCTTGCTCACTACACCACCTGTGAGTGAGATATATTATTACACATGTATAGGGACATTTGTCATAAATCAGTTATAATGTCCACAACTGATACAACGTCGAAAAGGGAGCTACGTCACCAGCGGCCATCTCCTATGCTGATTCCATGTGATTTTCTGTAACAGAGCGCTTGTTGGCTGGCACTTAATGGAAGTGCCTTTTATGTAAGTGTGACTCTTTTATTTTATTAAATATATGCTAGCAGAGAGCACTAGATGTTTCCTGTTTTATTTGCATATATCAGGACACTGATGATTTGATGCTGCGATCTCTTACCTATGAGCCTGTATGGTGATCCATGTGATCTACATTCAGAAGAGGTGTATCAATATCCTCCAGGATTTTGCCCTTTGGGGAAATCTTTTATGACTCTTTGTTGATTCGGGGGTCTCAGTGTGGAGGTGAGTAGCCTTATGTTTTATGGTGGAGGTCACACTTTTTGGCACAGAATTTCCAATCTTCATGAATGCACATTGTCACTTTTGGAAATGGATTTGCATATTCTCATGACTGCTTATGAACTTTTTTAATACATTTTTTTTACTTATTTGATGATGTTACTTTGGCGCTGCACTATATTATTTTACATGTGAGAGGCAACGGTTGCCTATAAACTATCATCGACCTCCAGATCACTAAAAAAAAGAAACTGTGTAGTGACCTCAATGAACCGAAAGTCAACGGCCGCAAACACATTATTGTGGGCAGATAGCTTCCACCCAAAGGCCCTAATTAAGGGGATTTCAACAGGTCAATTTCAGGTCAATTTCTTCGGGTTCGAAAAAATTGCACTAAACAAATGGATTCAAAAAAAGAGGCTGTGGAAATGTATGACAGATTTAAGGAAAGAGGTTACCCCCACAAGATCTTAAAAAAGGCCTTAAGGAAAGCCTTAAGAAGACACAATGGGGTCATTTACTATAGCACCACGCTCTAATTAGCGCTAAAATGCCGCAATCATGGCAATTAGCGCTAAAACTGAATTCACTATAGTGCTGGTGCAAAAAAAAAAAAAATCAAATTTACTATAGTTCCCAGAAAACAGATAGCGCCCAAACCCTTACTCTTGTTAGGACCTGGAGAATTGCACATGAAAATAATGTTTAGAGCATGATATTATTGCCTAAATGGTACTTGTGATGGATCTCGGATACCCTGGCTGGGTACCTCCGCCAGACCTGTGTCTCCTGTTCTCCAAATGCCCCCGCAGCCGGCAGACTTGCTATAACTAGCCCTTAAACCCCCCAATCATAAGGCAAACCACACAGGTGTTGAGGGTTAAACATGCCGAGCATAAAACTGTTTATTAAGTACAAAACATACACCTTTAAACACAGTTAGGGACACTCCCCTTAGCCTTGTCATAGAGGGGGTAGGGGACAAGGAAAATCAATGAAAACTCGACACTTGTATATTCAAACAACTACAGTTGAAACACACCAAGGGATTATGATAAGCAGGCAGCCCCTCCTTACACATCCTCCGCTGGGATGAAGGGATGCAACTTACATAGAGACCTCATTACATTATCCCAATGCCATTTTGTCCCCAAGTCTCTCGTTCTCTGCTGGGCCATAGTCTGTGGGGGGTAGGAGGCCATCCCACAGCTCCCTCCAAAACACATAATGACAGTGGGTTCTGTCACATTTTTCCCCTTTAAAAAACTAACCAGGTCCCTGACCCTCAACTGGTCTGGACCTGCATAGGTCACAAACTCCCACCCCAGGCAAACAGCAAAAGGAACAGTATGACTCTGGTGCTGGGGAGTAAAACCTTACATACGGTCTCCCGTGAATAACAACAACCGGCTGTCCACACTCCCGTGATCCGGGGCTGGGTTGCAGGTATTGGGGAGAGATGAATAACCCTATGCCCCTATGCCAGCGCTTCAGCTGGTAGGGAACGTAGGCTGGCAGTTCTAAGCTGTTGGGGAGGAAGGGGTACTTGCTTTCCTCCCAGTGTAGTTACCAGCCACTGGGGAGGTATCTTGCAGGGTCTATCTCCCGGACTCCCCGTCTCCTTTTCTGATGCTGGGCAGAGACCAACAGCACTCTGCCCAGTAGCCAGCGCTTCTGCTGGGGGAACGGATACAAAGGTAGAGTTCAGCCATTGGCGAGAGGGAAGGGTTTTCTCCCCTCGCAAATCTGTGACCAGCCACCTGCGGGACTTCTGACAGGGGCTGTCTCCCAAACCCTCCGAAAACATACTGAGGGCTGGGTGGAGCCCAGTGGCACTCTGCCCCGTAGCCAGCACTTCTGCTGGGGGGATGAACACTGGGGTAGTGTCCAATTGCTGGGGAGGGAGAAGTGCTTTCTCCACTCCCGGTGGGGATATCTGCTGTTGGGGAAACAGCTCACGGAGATCATCTCTCGGACTCTCTGGATCTAACTTTGAGGGTGGGCAGAGGCCAGTGGCACTCTGCCCTGTAGCCAGTGCTTCTGCTGGGGGGGTGAACACTGAGGTTGCGTCCAATTTCTGGGGAGGGAGAACTGCTTTCTCCACTCCCGGTGGGGATATCTGCTGCTGGGGAAACAGCTCATGGAGATCATCTCTCGGACTCCCCGGATCTAATTGTGAGGGTGGGCAGAGGCCAGTGACACTCTGCCCCATAGCCAGAGCTTCTGCTGGGGGGATGAATGCTGAGGTTGTGTCCAATTGCTGGGGAGGGAGAATTGCTTTCTCCACTCCCATTTGTGATATCCGCTGTTGGGGAAACAGCTCATGGAGATCATCTCTCAGACTCTCCGGATCCAACTCTGAGGTTCGGCAATGGCCCTTATAGCCAATGCTTCTGCTTGGGCACCAGATGTGAGACTTGCTGCTGATCACCATCTACCAGCCTTCCAGCGCCCGTCTCAACTTCCACTTCTGAGACCTTTTTGCTATTAACTGATCTCACTGCCTGGGGAACCTCCGGTGCGTTAAGGGATTCTAGCACTCGCAGTGCCCTCTGTATCATTTTCGCTTCTTCTATTGAAGTTAGGACAGGAAAACGTAGGGGCACCCCTGTCTTATTACAGTTAGGACAGAAAAACGTAGGTCCCCAAGTCTCTCATTCTCTGCTGAGCTCTGTGCTCTCTGTGGGTAGGAGGCCAGCCCACAGTCCCCTCCAAAACACACAGTGACAATGGGTTCTGTCACAGTACTGAAACATATGGTATATTTTTTAAAGATACACTGCTTTTAAAGTGTGTAAAAAAGTAATTGTAACACTGAAATATCTTTAAAGTCTGAGAAGAGATAAATTCCCCATCTCTTTACAACTAGGTGCCAGCGCAACTGAGCATGCTCAGACATGCAAACTATTCTCATTTTAACTCCCATGGCTTTTTTACCAAGAGTTATAGTAAATACCAAAATGAGTGCTGGGTTTAAAGAGTATTTTTTGGGAGTGAAAATGAGAGTTATGTAGCCCAATGCAAGCTTCAGCCATTGATTTTAATGGAACAATTGTAACTTCCCCAAATAAATCCTTTTCATGTTGAGATGAAATATATCTTTCGCTCAAAGACATTGTCCTTGTAATAATGTTTCTTCTTCATCATCCATTTTGTTTTTAAGAATGCTAGAATGTGGAATGTTTTCATGTTTTGGTAAAATATTTTTTTTCTCTGTCACTTTCACTTGTTGCTGTCCATCTCACAAAAATATTTACCCAAACTCACACAGGTGTCATTACAAACCACAAACAATAGCATTGCTGATGCAAATTTAAAATGAGTCACAATGTTGTGTGTTTTTTATTATTTTCAAGTGATCCTAATTTGAGCCCAAAAAATGTGATATGTGTACCATCATTAGAAATAAAAATGTAATTCCCAAAAATCAGAGGATAACATCACCATTCTACACTCACACACCAAGAACTACCAAATATTACAGAATAAATCAAGAAGAATAACTCCCGACTAATGTAATTCCACCACCTATATGTCCGAAGAAATACAGTATATGTGTATTTATGTGTAGGAGGGCTCCACAAGTGGCAGCTTAGTGGCTTACAGCTTAGCACTTCTGCTTAGCAGCCCTTAGGATCTGGGTTTGAATCCCAAACATGGCACTTCATGCAGAGAAGTTGTCTGATCTCCCTATGTTGGTAAACAAACTCCTGACATAAATAATGTCTAAATGTAGTATTTATGTGTAGGAGGGTTTTACCACCATTGCAAATTGTGTCATATGTTTTCCACGGGCAAGGACTCTAATCAGCCTAAACATTTCCTCAGCAGCACAAATTACAGCCTCTTACCAAGCCAAAACCCACAAAATGACAGCTGTTTAGCTCTCAGCATGCTGACAGTAATCAGCCATAACCAGCCTTCAAAACAGAAGGCGTATGCCAGAAACAGGTTGGTCACTGGCTCTCTGGTCTTCCACAGTACATCTGCATTGATTAACTTATTGCCCCCCCGGGACTTAGGACGGTTTGGCACCATAGAGGTGCAGCCTAAAAACATGTGGCCGCACAGTGGCTAATGGGTTAGCACTTCTGCCTACCATTTCTGAGTTTGAATCCCAATCCTGCTACCTGGCTAGAAGTTTGTGTGTTGTGGTGTTAAAGTTTCTTTTTCAACAGTGCTAACATTTTTTGATGAGTTTCACATAATGGAACTGTAAGAAATCACATTATAAATCAAGCAAGTGTGGGTTTGCACCAAATCTAGAACTGGGGTGATTTGGCCCAGATATGGATGTTTAAGTCTGGTGTGATGCTCTACACATATTTTAATTTTGTATGCTTATGATTTCCTGTTTTGGACCCTCCACATGCCCAACAACGTACAAGTTTGATTTGGAGATTTTTGGGATCACGGATCATGGGCAGAGCCTTGGGCATGTGTTATTTTGAGCTTTACCCTGCATTCTTTTCATTTGTAAAGAGCGTGTATTCCTTAGAGCACTTTCACACTAAGCTGCGCCGGGCATCGGCAGTAAAGCGACACTATTTTACCGTCCTTTTAGAGGCACTTTTTGGCCGCTAGCGGGGTGCTTTTAACCCCTGCTATGGACCAAAAAAGGGTTAAAAGCAGCGGCGCTGCCCATTGTTTTCAATGGGCGGGGGGGCGCTTTAGGAGCGGTGTATACACCGCTCCTAAAGTGCTGCAAAGAAGCTGCTTGCAAGACTTTTTTGAGTGTCCTGCCAGCGCACCGCTCCACTGTAAAAGCCCTCCGGCTTTCACACTGGAGTGAGAGGAGAGGCACTTTGCAGGTGCCATTTTTACCGCTATAGCTCCTGTAAAGTGCCTCAGTGTGAAAGGGGTCTAATAAATAGGTGTGAGCACTTGAGGCTTACCTCAAGAGACAGAAACAATTACATTGGTGGGTGTGTCCCTTACTGGGTGGGTGGAGGTGTGCAAGCTTAGCTAGGTTCTTTTAAAGGCCTGCATTTGTGGCGGTGTTTGGCCTAAGAACAGGCCTGAATTTTTCTTTGCAGTGTGTATAATCGTTACAAATATGGTTTTTGTGGTGGGGTTGGCAGTGTGCATAATTCCTGACCCTCACCCCCCACTAAGGCTGTTCGATGATTGCTTCTAAATCTCACATGTTAGACATACAACTGATATATATTGGTTGAGATGCAAAGGAAGTTTCCTGCTAATTCATTCCTGCTGTGCGTGTCAATGTAGGTTGTGCGCTGCCTTTTTGTCTTTTTATTCATTTTGTTTGTTTTTGCTTATAATTCTGCCATGTAACTTTTTGGGGTTTGGGGCGAGGACTTCTGATCACATAAATGTTTATACATGCTTGTTGTTAGCTTGATTTGTATCCCTGCTTTTCTAATGTGATTTGTTTAATGTGTCTAATTTTTATTGTCCTACCCTTGTAGATTGTAAAATCTTTTGAGCAGGGCCCTTCTTACTACTGTATTTATTTGCGTATAACACTCACTTTTTCACCATGAAAATCGGGTGGAAATAGCGCTTGCGCATTATATGCCGATACTTCAATTTTAGCTGCCTCGGATGGGACAGGGAGGGGAGCAGGACGAGCGCCGTCAGATTACATACAGTGAGAATCTCCTGTTTACTTGGCGGCCTCTGTAAGAGGAAGTCCTGTCTCCTGGGCCACCATTGGACCACTGTACTGTCTATCAAAGGAGATTCTCACTGTATGTAATCTGTTGGCGCTCGTCCCATCCCCCTCCCTGTGCCCTCTAGGCTGCAGATGGGCATCGATCAGGCTGTATTGATGGCAATGGTGAGGCTGCTGCATTGAAGGCAATGGTGAGGCTGCTGCATTGATGGCAATGGTGAGGCTGCTGCATTGATGGCAATGGTGAGGCTGCTGCATTGATGGCAATAGGGAGGCTACATTGATGTGGACTGATGAGGCTGCATTGATGGCACTTGTGAGGCTGCAGATGGGCATTGATCAGGCTGTATTGATGGCAATGGTGAGGCTGCAGATGGGCACTGACCCTTATTTTGCTTCAAAGTTCCTTATTTATTTATTTTTTCCTGAAACTTCCCTCTTAAAATGAATGTGCATGTTATACGCCTGTGCGTGTTATAAGCCGATAAATAAGGTATGTTGTCAAACGCTGGAGCATTATCTCTATGCCTTTTTTTGGCCCATGTACATTAACCACTTGAGCCCCGGACCATTATGCTGCCTAAGGACCAGAGGTCTTTTTCCAATTTGGCACTGCGTCGCTTTAACTGCTAATTGCGCGGTCATGCAATGCTGTACCCAAACGGAATTTGCGTCCTTTTCTTCCCATAAATAGAGCTTTCTTTTGATGGTATTTGATCACCTCTGCGGTTTTTATTTTTTGCGCTATAAACGGAAAAAGACCGAAAATTTTGAAAAAAAATGATATTTTCTACTTTTTGTTATAAAAAAAATCCAATAAACTAAATTTAAGTCATACATTTAGGCCAAAATGTATTCGGCCACATGTCTTTGGTAAAAAAAATGTCAATATACGTATATTTATTGGTTTGCGCAAAAGTTATAGCGTCTACAAACTAGGGTACATTTTCTGTAATTTACACAGCTTTTAGTTTATGACTGCCTATGTCATTTCTTGAGGTGCTAAAATGGCAGGGCAGTACAAACCCCCCCCAAATGACCCCATTTTGGAAAGTAGACACCCCAAGGAAATTGCTGAGAGGCATGTTGAACCCATTGAATATTTATTTTTTTTGTCCCAAGTGATTGAAAAATGACAAAAAAAAAAATATTTACAAAAAGTTGTCACTAAATGATATATTGCTCACACAGGCCATGGGCCTATGTGGAATTGCACCCCAAAATACATTCAGCTGCTTCTCCTGAGTATGGGGATACCACATGTGTGGGACTTTTTGGGAGCCTAGCCGCGTACGGGGCCCCAAAAACCAATCACCGCCTTCAGGATTTCTAAGGGTGTAAATTTTTGATTTCACTCTTCACTGCCTATCACAGTTTCGGAGGCCATGGAATGCCCAGGTGGCACAAAACCCCCCAAAATGACCCCATTTTGGAAAGTAGACACCCCAAGCTATTTGCTGAGAGGCATATTGAGTCCATGGAATATTTTATATTTTGACACAAGTTGCGGGAAAGTGACACTTTTTTTTTTTTTCATAAAGTTGTCACTAAATGATATATTGCTCACACAGGCCATGGGCATATGTGGAATTGCACCCCAAAATACATTTAGCTGCTTCTCCTGAGTATGGGGATACCACATGTGTGGGACTTTTTGGGAGCCTAGCCGCGTACGGGACCCCGAAAACCAATCACTGCCTTCAGGATTTCTAAGGGTGAAAATTTTTGATTTCACTCTTTACTGCCTATCACAGTTTCGGAGGCCATGGAATGCCCAGGTGGCACAAACCCCCCCCCCCAAATGACCCCATTTTGGAAAGTAGACACCCCAAGCTATTTGCTGAGAGGCATGGTGAGTATTTTGCAGCTCTCATTTGTTTTTGAAAATGAAGAAAGACAAGAAAAAACATTTTTTTTTTCTTTTTTCAATTTTCAAAACTTTGTGACAAAAAGTGAGGTCTGCAAAATACTCACTATACCTCTCAGCAAATAGCTTGGGGTGTCTACTTTCCAAAATGGGGTCATTTGGGGGTTTTTTTTGCCACCCGGGCATTCCATGGCCTCCGAAACTGTGATAGGCAGTGAAGAGTGAAATCAAAAATTCACGCCCTTAGAAAGCCTGAAGGCGGTGCTTGGTTTTCGGGGTCCCGTACGCGGCTAGGCTCCCAAAAAGTCTCACACATGTGGTATCCCCGTACTCAGGAGAAGCAGCAGAATGTATTTTGGGGTGTGATTTCACATATTTCCATGGCATGTTTGAGCAATATATCATTTAGTGACAACTTTGTGCAAAAAAAAAAAAAATTTGTCTCTTTCCCGCAACTTGTGTCGCAATATTAAATATTCCATGGACTCGACATGCCTCTCAGAAAATAGCTTGGGGTGTCTACTTTCCAAAATGGGGTCATTTGGGGGGGTTTTGAACTGTCCTGGCATTTTATGCACAACATTTAGAAGCTTATGTCACACATCACCCACTCTTCTAACCACTTGAAGACAAAGCCCTTTCTGACACTTATTGTTTAAATAAAAAATTACTTTGAACCCCCAAACATTATATATTTTTTTTAAGCAAATGCCCTACAGATTAAAATGGTGGGTGTTTCATTTTTTTTTTTCACACAGTAATTGCGCAGCGATTTTTCAAACGCATTTTTTGGGGAAAAAACACACTTTTTTAAATTTTAATGCACTAAAACACACTATATTGCCCAAATGTTTGATGAAATAAAAAATATGATCTTAGGCCGAGTACATGGATACCAAACATGACATGCTTTAAAATTGCGCACAAACGTGCAGTGGCAACAAAATAAATACATGTTTAAAAGCCTTTAAAAGCCTTTACAGGTTACCACTTTAGATTTACAGAGGAGGTCTACTGGAAAAATTACTGCACTCGATCTGGCCTTCGCGGTGATACCTCACATGCATGGTGCAATTGCTGTTTACGTTTGACGACAGACCGCCGCTTGCGTTCGCCTTAGCGCGAGAGCAGGGGGCGACAGGGGTGCTTTTTTTTTTTTTTTTTTGCTTTTTTAATCTTACTTTTAAACTGTTCCTTTCATATTTTTTTTTTTTTTATCATTTTTATTGTTATCTCGGGGAATGTAAATATCCCCTATGATAGCAATAGGTAGTGACAGGTACTCTTTTTTGAAAAAATTGGGGTCTATTAGACCCTAGATCTCTCCTCTGCCCTCAAAGCATCTGACCACACCAAGATCGGTGTGATAAAATGCTTCCCCAATTTCCCAATGGCGCTATTTACATCCGGCGAAATCTAAGTCATGAAATGCTCGTAGCTTCCGGTTTCTTAGGCCATAGAGATGTTTGGAGCCACTCTGGTCTCTGATCAGCTCTATGGTCAGCTGGCTGAATCACCGGCTGCATTCTCAGGTTCCCTGTTGAGACAGGAGAGCCAGAGAAAAACACGAAAGACGGTGGGGGGGGGCATTCCCTCCCACGGCTTGTAAAAGCAGTCTAGAGGCTAATTAGCCACTAGGATTGCTTTTACATGAAAGCCGACCGCTGGCTGAAAAGAATGATACCAAGATGATACCTAAACCTGCAGGCATCATTCTGGTATAACCACTCAAAGTCGTGAATGGCGTACCTGAAGACAAAAAAATTGTTAACAATGGTTAACAATAAAGCACAGTAAACAGTAAAGTATAAATAATTACATACCTGAAAAACAAACATGATAAAACATAATAACAATAACAATAACAATAAAACATTGCAGAATAGAATACAGTAAAAAAGAGCAGAACAATAGAGAGAGAGAATAGAGAGAGAGAGAACAATAAAACGACAACTATTTTTTTTTATTTTAAATATTTTTTTTTTTTTACACTTTTTTTGTAACTAACTTTTATAACTGTAACCGGTTCCAGGTTCGGGTCTCTCAAAATGCGATGGCATCTTGGGAGACCCTGTGAAAGTGTGCCTAGTATGTGCAATGCTGTACCCTACGCTAATACTCAACTAGTGAATGGTAGCGTTCAAAACATTCACCAATGCAAAGACCAGGATTGTCAGGACAGGAGGGACAATAATAGCGGGTGTCATGCCTATATCTGCACTTGCTGCAGACACAACATCTTTTTTGGGGGGTTCGCTGGGTAGGAGTACTCGGGAGGACATAAAAATGCCTCTCATGCAGCCGACTGCATTTGGTTGGGGATGTGAATGGGGGAAGTACGGGCGCTGCAGAAGCGGTGGGTTCCCAATTAGGATTGGCGAATGCAGCAGGAGGGGCATTATGGGCACGACGGGCCTGTGTTTGTCTTCTTGGTGGCAGCGGGACACTACTTGTGCTTGCCACCTCACCAGCTTGAACTGCACTTATGGGACTCGCCACGTCACCAAGTGTTACTGCAGTGCTGGTTTGACTATGACCGGGGTGTACTACGCCGCTGGTGCTTGCCAGTTCCCCAAAACGCTACCAAAAAAACTGTTAGCGATCGCAGGGATCAGGCCTGACTCTGCGAACGCTGCAGTTATGCGTTTAGAGTTTTGTAAGTGACAGTGATCGATCGATACTGCACTTGGGTGGGCTGGGCCAGGCCGGGCGGAGGGGCAAAACGCAGGTGCTAGCAGGTATCTGGGCTGATCCCGCTAACACTGCGTTTTTGGGAACCCTAAACTGCTGGTGACGCTAGTATAGATCTGATCGGATCAGATATTGATGCGATCAGATACTATACCACTAAGGGAGGTGTACGGTGCGTGCGTGGGTGTTAGCGGTACTGGCGCTAACCTGACGCTGCCTGGGGCTGGTGCTTGCCAGTTCACCAAAATGCTACCAAAAAAACTGTTAGCGATCGCAGGGATCAGGCCTGACTCTGTGAACGCTGCAGTTATGCGTTTAGTGTTCTGTAAGTGACAGTGATCGATCGATACTGCACTTGGGTGGGCTGGGCTGGGCGGAGGGACAAAACGCAGGTGCTAGCAGGTATCTGGGCTGATCCCGCTAACACTGCGTTTTTGGGAACCCTAAACTGCTGGTGACGCTAGTATAGATCTGATCGGATCAGATATTGATGCGATCAGATACTATACCACTAAGGGAGGTGTACGGTGCGTGCGTGGGTGTTAGCGGTACTGGCGCTAACCTGACGCTGCCTGGGGCTGGTGCTTGTCAGTTCACCAAAATGCCACCAAAAAAACTGTTAGCAATCGCAGGGATCAGGCCTGACTCTGCGAACGCTGCAGTTATGCGTTTAGTGTTTTGTAAGTGACAGTGATCGATCGATACTGCACTTGGGTGGGCTGGGCGGAGGCGCAAAACGCAGGTGCTAGCGGGTATCTGGGCTGATCCCGCTAACACTGCGTTTTTGGGAACCCTAAACTGCTGGGGACGCTAGTATAAATCTGATCGGATCAGATATTGATCCGATCAGATACTATACCACTAAGGGAGGCGCATGCTGCGTGCGTGGGTGTTAGCGGTACTGGCGCTAATCTGACGCTGCCTGGGGCGACGCATATCACCGCCGGGCGATTAGGGGGCTAAACCTTTATTCGGTAATAAACGGCGGGTGCCCTGACACTATAAAAAAATAAACAAACTAACCAGCGTCAACCGTAACGGTTATACGGTGATCAGTGGTGAAAGGGTTAACTAGGGGGCAATCAAGGAGTTAAAACATTTATTAGATAGTATATGGGGGTCCCTGACGCTATAAAACGCTGACGGCGAACCTAAATATTTACCTCACTAACTAGCGTCACCAGCGACACTAATACAGAGATCAGAAAAATGATCGCTTAGCGACACTGGTGATCAAGGGGTTAAAACTTTATTAGGGGGGGTTAGGGGGTACCCTAGACCTACAGGGGGGTAACAGTAACTGTGCTAACACAGTAACTGTCACAAACTGACACCTAGCAGTAATCAGAAAAAAAAAAAAAAAAAACTGCTGGTGTCAGTTTGTGACAGGGGGGGGTGATCGGGGGGGGATCGGGGGGCGATCGGGGGGGGGATCGGGGTGTAATGTGTGCCTGGCATGTTCTACTGTGTGTGTTGGTGCACTCACATACCTGTCTTCTCTCCTCGGGCCGGAACGGAAACTACCGACCCGAGGGGAGATGACATCACTTCCTTTGCTGCTGTTTAGCATACAGCAGCAAAGGAGTGTTCCCATTGGCCGGCGGCGATCGCGAGGGGGGGGCCACGAACGGATGGCCTCCCCCTCGTCTCCGATCGCCGGGGAACAAAACGGGACCGCCTCGGGCGGCGGGGGGGGGTCCGATCGGACCCCCCACCCGCGGGAGGCAAATCACGTACATGTACGTGATTTTGCCTGCCCGTGCCGCCTTGCCGACGTACATCGGCGTGAGGCGGTCCTTAAGTGGTTAATGTACCAAGTGTTTATACTACATAGTTACATAGTAGGTGATGTTGAAAAAAGACAAAAGTCCATCAAGTCCAACCTATGTGTGTGATTATATGTCAGTATTGTATATCCCTGTATGTTGCGGTCGTTCAGGTGCTTATCTAATAGTTTTTTTAAACTATCGTTGCCCCCCGCGGAAGCTACTGCCTGTGGAAGGGAATTGCACATCCTTGCCGCTCTTAAAGTAAAGAACCCTCTATGCAATTAGGTTAAACTTCTTTTCTTCTAATTTTAATGAGTTGCCACGTGTCTTGATAAACTCCCTTTCGCAAAAAAGTTTTACCCCTATTGTGGGGTCACTAGTATGGTATTTGTAAATTGAAATCTTATCCCCTCTCAAGCGTCTCTTCTCCAGAGATACTTGATAATGTTGAAATAAAAAGTTGATTGTTTTTTGCTTTTAATTTGATTTTTGCAGACTTGAAAATACTGTACTTATTTTATAGGTGCAAACTATTCATACCTCTTCAAATCTGTATTAAATCTAGTTGCATACAAAAGTATTTGGTTGTGCAAGTGCTTAAGTAGAAAGTGTAATGGAGGGGGGCGTGGCCTAGACGGGCATGTGAGCGGACGCATTACACGGAGCTCCCGCCACTGATCCTTCTAACATCCTGAACCCGCTACTGATCCGAACCCAGAACCGACCCACCAGCACACCGCGACCCCGCAGAACACCTCACAGCATCGGCGAACGATTTAGGAGGCCCAGAATGACCAGAAAGGGGGAGAAAGAAGCAGCAGCAGCGGCGGCCATGGATGTCCAAGATGGCGCCGGCTCTCCTCTGCCACAGCGTGCGGCTCGCAGCACAGACAAGACACAGGAACCGAGCGGTAAGGCAGCAAAGTCTGGCAAACAGTGGGGGAAAGAGCAGCCCAGGGACATGGTATATTATGCCCAAAAAATGCAGGGACAGAGCGGTGCCTCCCCCCCGAATCAGCAGTCACTGGCTATGGACACTGAGGGACATGAAGGCGCCATGGCACTAGATGACACGCTGCCATTAGAGGGCTCCCTGATCCTCAATGCAGATGGCTCTGAATCCATGCAGGAAGAGACACAGCAGCCTACATTAAGCGATATTCTGTGGGCGGTACAGAGTTGCACAGCGTCTGTAAATGGACTGAAAATGCAATTTGGGAGCCTCACTGAGACTGTCTCTCCTGCGCCATGACATCCAAAAGATTAGGGAGAGAACCACAGCGGTGGAGGGAAGGATCAGTGAGGTGGAGGATATATTACCTCCCCTCACTAGAGATACTAGACGTGCATTACAGCAAGCAGCCCAGGCCAACGCCAAAAATGACGACATCGAGAATCGTCTCAGGAGGAATAATGTACGCATAGTGGGGCTCCCAGAGAAGGTGGAGGAAAGGGACCCCACAGCATTTACAGAAATGTGGTTACAGGACATATTTGGCAAAGATGTTTTTACCGCGCTCTTTGCAGTGGAGCGAGCACACCGTACACCACTGAGACCCCTCCCCCCAGGCAATCCACCTAGATCAATGCTAGCCAGACTCCTGAACTATAAGGACAGAGAAATAATACTTCAATTGGCCAGGGAGAAGAGTGCAGTGCACTATAACGGAACAAAAATCTCCTTTTATCCTGACTTCTCGGCCGAGGTACAGCGCAAAAGGGCCAAGTTTGCGGAGGTAAAGAAAAGATTGCAGAAGATTCAAGTCACATACGCCATGTTATACCCGGCCAAATTAAGCATTACGGCAAGAGGTCAGTCCACATTTTTTGAGTCTGCAGCCGAATCGTCCGCCTGGTTGGACCGCAACGAGCAGGATCTAAGGAGGAGAAGAGAGGCAGATATGGGAGAGTGAACGACACTACGAGAAGCTGGGAAGTCGGTCAGTCATCATTAGACGTTTTATAGTCTACAACATATTTTGCGGGACAATGTTACTATTTCACAAAGTTAACGCTCGACAAGAGCTTTGTTCACAAGAGATATACCAAGAAACAGCAAATACCAAGGTGGGATAGCTTTACCCACAGGAACTTTTTTAAAAACTCAAGTTTTGGCCCAGTTGAAGGGGCTGGTTAAAATGTGCCCGGTTAGCACCAGTTTACAGCACAACTTAAGATGCACAGACGGAACGGGGGAATCCCCCCCTGACCACTTTGGGAAAATTGCTCACATCCACGGTACAGGCGCTAAAATGTGGAACACACAGTTTCGGTTAGGAAGGACACTTCTGAATATGAAGACATCACGCACATTCTTCCACAGCTGCCTCGGGTCGTCATTACCAGACAACGCTGAAGGCTACTCCGGGACTATCTGGGTCATCGAGACATGCACTGATACTCTACGGCCAGGGGATATGGCGAAGAAACAGGATCACCCAGGACAATTTCACCCAGCAATAGTGGGCCTCCAGGAGACTCATCTAACAAAGGATACAGTCAGTTTTCTGCATATTCTCGCGGGGTGAGTGTTCTGGTACATAAGTCCTTGGCCTACCAGGAACTAGACGCTGTTATTGATTCCATGGGCAAATATGTGTTTTTGCATTGCAGGTTGTATACTTTGACGTTGATATTGGTGTTTGTGTATATACCTTCTCCGTTCACCAGGGAAATCCTGCAGCTCCTCTTGACTTACCTAGTTGACAAACCTGATGTCCCAATAATGATCATGGGTGACTTTAATGGTTACTTAGATCCCAGACTAGACAAGCATCCCCCGGCACGGCCACCCTCGGGAAACAGGGGCACTATTCTGAGCAGATTACTGATAGAAGTGGGTTGGATAGACTTATGGAGAGCTAAATACCCTACTACAAAACAATTTTCCTGCTTCTCCAAAACCCATGGGTCCCTTTCCCGTATTGACCTGTGTGTGGGGTCCCCTCAACTCTTGAGTGTTATGCACAAGGTAGAATATTTACCCCGGGGGGTCTCTGATCACGCCCCTTTGGTTGCTTATCTTGTTACTAGACCGGTGACCACACTACCGAGAGCACCGTGGAAGCTGAATGCTTTTTGGCTAAAGCTTTTCACCTCTCATGACAGAGTAGCGAAACAGATAGAACAATACTTTTTTGACAACTGGAGACAAACCGACTTATTAATAAGATGGGATGCCTTTAAGGCCTGCCTGAGAGGCACATTTATAGCTGAAATTGCTGACGTAAAACACAATTCCGCAGCCTTACTGATACAGGTGGAGGATCGGGTAAAGCAATTGGAGCTTGCTTTTATTTTAGACTCATCAGAGTCCGCGAGGGAGGCATGGATGTCGGCTCAGGAATCCCTGGACCTGTTGAGGGCCTCCGCCGCGGAACGTAAACGGTTTTTTACTAAACAAGCATTCTACGAAGAGGGTGAAAAAACTGGTAGATTGTTAGCTAGGATAGCCAGATCTCAACAGTCGTCCCCTGCTATAGGAGCGCTACGTGGTTCCTCGGGGCGCCTGGTGAATGAACCGGAGAAAATTCTAGAGGAGCTAGCTTCCTTCTATGCAGAGTTATATAAGCCGTGTGACAGCTATACAGATGAGGAGCTGCAGACATACATGGGCACTATAACGCTTCCAGCCCTGACCCACCAGGTGAGGGGGGAGCTGGAGGTACCAATTTCACCAGACGAACTGAGGGAGGCGGCTGCCTCTTTTCCTACATGCAAGGCCCCCGAGGACGACGGGCTCCCCATGGAGATCTACACCCAATATGGCGAAATTATCCTGCCTAAACTGCTTGAAGTATTAAATACATCCTTTAAATTGGGAAGGCTACCAACCACTATGACTAAAGCTAACATTATACTATTGTTGAAAATGGGTAAGGACCCCTTAGATCCGGGCTCCTATAGGCCTATATCGCTCCTTCAGAGCAATATTAAATTACTAGCAAAAGTACTGGCCATGCTGGTTAATAGGATTGTTAGAACAATAGTTCACTCAGATCAAGCAGGATTTATGCCTCGTACATCCACAGCGACCAACCTTAGACGTCTATACCTAAACATGCAGACCCCCTCGGAGTCTGTGGGACATAGAGCCTTGCTGTCTCTTGATGCCAACAAAGCATTTGACAGTGTATGCTGGAGATATCTGTGGGCGGTTCTGGCCAAGTTTGGGTTCGGGCCCAGGTTCATCAGGTGGGTTAGGCTATTGTACGATACACCCCGGGCGGCTATACGTGTGGCGGATCGAATGTCTCATGCCTTTGGGTTGAGCAGGGGGACCAGACAGGGGTGCCCTCTGTCCCCCCTGCTCTTCGCACTGGCCATAGAGCCCCTGGCAGCGCAGGTGAGAGATTGCCCACAGATTAGAGGTTTCCGATATGGTGGATTGCATGAAAAAATCATGCTCTACGCCGACGACATGCTTTTGTTCTTGGAAGAAGCAGAGGGATCCCTGGACCAGGCAATGTCACTTATAACTGAATTTGGCCGTTTTTCAGGCCTCACTATCAACTGGACTAAATCTGCCTTAATGTTTATAGACGGTTCCCCAATGACCAATGTGAGACCCCCGACTCAGATACCGGTAGTTTCTACCTTTAAATATTTAGGTATACACATCTCGCCTAAACTTACGGACTTCTGTAGCCTAAATGTCTACCCCCTGATGTCACGGTTTAGAGATAAGATAAATGTGTGGAATAAACTTAAGATGTCTCTGGCAGGAAAGGTGAACCTCATAAAAATGATTCTGATGCCTCAATTTCTATACATGCTACACAACACGCCTGTAGTTATCACGCTGAAAATTTTCAGGGTGGTTAACTCCTTATTCCGGCTGTTGCTGTGGCATACCAAACCCCCCAGAATCAAGTTGGAACAGTTGCAGCGCTCAAAGGAGGGAGGGGGCCTGGCCCTACCAAACCCATGGATATACTATCTAGCGGCTCAGCTGCAACATCTGATAGGTGCCATGGCCCCTCTGCCGCTGGGCTCGTCTGCTAAGCTTATGCTGGTGGGCACAGGGGCGGAGTCAATACCCGAGGGATTGGAGGCCCACCTTTTTCAAAGACCTAATAAAAAAATGTCCACATATACACTTCTGCAGAAGGTATGGAACAAAGCTAAACAACTCCAAAACGTTTTGGGCTTTACTAAGTATAGCCCGATATGGGAAAATAAAACATATGTTGAGCTTGCTAAGCTCCAACAGGGGCACAGATGGCACTGTAGAGGTATCACATATATGTACCAGATTTTCAGTAATGGAACACTGTTATCGTTTAAGGATTTACAAGATAAATACTCCCTGCCTACTGGTATGTTGTTTTACTATCTCCAATTGAAGCATGCAATTAAAGCACAAGGGGATGCAACTGATTGGTCCCAATCCCCCACACCGGTTTTTCATGTAATGCAGTAGGCGTCGGAGACTAAGGGCATAATTTCACAATGCTATAACATGCTATTAGCCTCATTGCTAGAGGGATATCCCACAAAGGCGGCTGCTCAGTGGGAGGCGGATTTGGGCCCCTTATCGGGGGAGGTGTGGGAAGAAGCTCTGCAAGCAGTTAACTCCTGTTCACTAAACGTGGCACAGAAGGTATCCCAACTTTATATTCTATTGAGAGTACACTATACCCCTGTAAAGTTATACAGAATGGGTAAGGCTCCTGACTCATTGTGTGGCAGATGCAGGGCAGCGTCTGGGGACTTGATTCACCTCCTCTGGCGATGCCCCAAACTCCATAGGTATTGGACGGAGGTCCTGGCTACACTAAACCAGGTGTTCCAGGTCAATGTCCCACTAGATCCATTGTGTTGTTTACTGGGAGTTCTGGAGGGGGTGATTGCGGAGGAGGTGACGAGAGTTGCTTTTGCACGTGCGTTGTTCCAGGCCAGAAAGGTAATACTGATGGGATGGAAGTCTGCTGTGCCACCCAATAGCAAAACATGGATACTAAATATGGGAAAAACGCTTATAATGGAAAAATATATTTACCAGCACAGGGGTAGTCCTGGAAAATTTGACAGATTGTGGGACCCGTGGTTGGATGTGCCCGGAATAAGCCCCATGGAATTGGTACAGATGAGGCTGCTAAGAAGTGTTTAAAGATATGACAGGTAGATGCTGAGAGTGTGTATTGGAGAATGGAGGAGGAGGGTGTGTGGATAATGGAGAATATGTTATCGATTTAACTAGGGGGGACATATAGTCCGAATGCTGACAGTTCTAAGATGCAAACTATAACTCCTTTTTGATGGCTATATTACTATGTGGGAAAAAGAAGTGCTGACTATGATGCATATATAAATGTAATGTATGTTTGTTCTTATGAGCAATAAAACCTTTTATGATTTAAAAAAAAAAAAAAAAAGAAAGTGGTTATAAGAACCCCCCCCCCCCAAAAAAAAAAAACATTCTCAAAAGCTGAAATTCAGGGCTCTACTAATTATTTTGTTGCCTAGGTAAGCCATGAAATATGTCAACTAAATGTGAATTCTCTCTAAGCACCAAATTAAGAAAATAATACCAAAAACTATTCTTTACAAAAAATTTGGTGTGGGATAAGGGTCTGGTATAGATTTTGGGGGGTCACCCCCAAAGAACCTTGTTCCCATGTTGATGGGGACAAGGGCCTCTTCCCGACAACCCTGGACGGTGGTTGTCGGGGTCTGCGGGTGGGGGCTTCTCAGAATTTGGAAGCCCCCTTTAACAAAAGGACCCCCAGATCCTGCCCCTCACCCCTACGCATTCACCAAAAAAGCAGTGAAATGTAAAAAATACAAGAGCCGGTTTTTGACAAGTTCTTTATTGTAAAATAGTTCTGAGCCATCTTCTTCCCCAAGCTGCCTCTCACACCGGCATCTTCTCCTAGTGCTGTCTCTCTCGCCACTATCTTCTGTCGCCGTCTTCTCCTATTGCCATCACTCCCACTGCAATCGTCTCCTGTCGCCGTCTTTTCCCACTACTGTGTTCTTCCTCGTCGCCAGTTACCCACTAACATAACAAAAAAAAGGGTGCGGGCTCTCTGGTTGACGTCATCGGGTGTAAGAGACGCCAGACAGCGGGTGACAACGCAACAGAAGAAGACAGCAGTAAGGAAGAACACAGCAGCGGGAGAAGTAGGCAGTGGCGAGACTGACGGTGGCAGGAGAAGATGGTGACAGAAGATGTCGGTAAGAGAGATAGCACCAGGAGAAAATGGTGGCTGGAGACACGGCTCGGAGAGAAGATGGCGGTGGGAGACACAGCTCAGGGAAGAAGACGGCTCAGAGCTATTTTACAATAAAGGACTTGTCAAAAACCGGCTCATGTGTTTTGTTTTACATTTACAGTTTTTCAGCCTCCTTTCCCAGTCGATGCCTCTTACGGAGAAACGCAGCGTAGGGGAAAACTTGATGTCACCACATAGCAGCTGACTAGCCTAAATGCAGCAGTGTCGCTAAAACTTTCCGTATTTTTTTATTTTCTGCTAACATTTTGGATGCCGGCCATGTATTTGTTTTATTAAAGAAGTTTTTACCTAGGGGGCGGTCCCCTCCGAATCCATACTAAATCCAAAGGGCCGGGTATGAGTGTGAGTGTGCATTGCTTAGGGGGCTGTCTGGTAAAGGCTGATGATCGGGGTTGCACTTTTTACTTGCATGAAAAGATGGTTCACCTGGATGAAGATTTTTTCTAACAATATTACACCATACAAGTTTCTTTCTGTTTTCTGGCATAATTTGGAGTTTAGGCACATCACCATTATCCAGAGCATTACCAGCAAGAATAAAAGGAGAAAGATGCAGCAATTCCCTATGATACTAATGCCTCTAATACTAATACTAAAGCCTCTATTCACATCAGTGGCTGAGTAGTTTTTGGCATTGATTAAGTCAGACTATTGGAGATATTTTTTGTATTGCAATTCAACATACTTGACCTACTACCTTCAAAGGTTCAAGCCATGGGTTCAAATTCCCGCTGATGGTATCACCTAGTGAAAGCTTGCATTGCGCTCAGCAGCATAATTATGCCAATGCACATCAGTTTGGTTGATTCCATAATTTTAACTCTTCAAATGCATGCAATGGTATGTAAGTATTCAATAATATTATGCTGTGGTATTCCAAAAATCTGGCTATTCGAAAATCAAGACAAAAAATGGCATGTCCCCCCCCCCCCAGTCAACACCAGGCTCTTTTCCGAGCATGCAGCCTGGCAGGTTAGGAAAGGAAGGGGATGAGTGAGTGCCCCCCTCCTGAACCATACCAAGCCACATGCTCTCAACATGGGGGGTGCTTTGGGGGCCCCCAGATCCTGCCCCCCCTATGTGACTGAGTATAGGGTATATTGTACCATTCACCAAAAAATTAGTGTAATGTGACAGAAGACAATAGTCAGTTTTTGACAAGTTCTTTATTAAAAAGTCTTCTTTCCCCGCTTCTTCCTCAGCTCTTGCTCCAACTTCTCTTTCCCCGCTTCTTCCTCTGGTCTTCGCCTTCCTTCGGTCTTCCATCGGCTTCTTCTTCCAGTCTTCTTCTTCCGCCACTGCTGCTCCCGCCACTGACCCGCTGAGAATCCAAAACCAAGACTCCTCTAACCCAATATGTCTGCTTCCAAGCCAATATGTCTGCTTCCATGTGCTTCCATATGTCATTAATAGCTATGGGACGTGACCACCGGATAGCATAATCTTGAAACCCCACCCCCTTGTGACATCACTGACCCATTATTCCCCGGGCGGTGAAGTCACAAGGGACGGGTCTCTGAATGACCTCATCTGCTTTCTGTTTGTAGAAACCTTCGCCACTTTAACCCTTCTCTTCTCTATTCTGCTACTGACCACCTATATGACATAATCTCTCCCCTGTCCTGTCCTGACCTGGCCACCTTTGTCTACAACAGTTCACTCTCATCATCACTAGATGCACTTGCTCCTCTAACCACACGCAGAATCGGGCCCCGACCGTTACAACCCTGGCAAACTGACAACACTAGAAATCTCAAGAGACATTGCCGTGCTCTTGAACGACTGTGGCGTAAAACCAAATGCCTGCAAGACTTCACCCTATATAAATCTGCCCTTCTAAAATACAATTCATGCCTCCATGCTGCCAAACAAGCCTACTTTGTCTCTCTTATTAATTCCTTGTCATCCAGTCTCCGTCGGCTCTTCTCAACCTTTAACTCTCTGCTTCGTCCACCACCCCCTCTACCCACTAACTCACTCACTGCCCAAGAGATTGCCAATCACTTCAAAGACAAGATCGATGAAATTTGTGAGGACATCTCCACTGTGCGTACGTCTTCCCCACCCAACAAACCTTGCCTAGCAGCACATTCAACACTCTCCTCTTTTGAATTGGCTACTACGGAAGAGGTTACAAAAATTTTCTCGGATGCCCACCTAACCAATAGTCCCTTGGATCCTGTTCCCTCACAACTTCTACGGTCACCCTCTTCTTCTATCCTATGCTCCCTCACCCACATCTTCAATCTCTCCCTCTCTAGTGGCATTTTCCCCTACCCTCTAAAACATGCGCAGATCACTCCCATTCTTAAAAAGCCCTCACTGGACCCTACCGACCTGAACAACTTAAGACCCATCTCATTGCTCCCATTCACCTCTAAACTTCTAGAACGCTTAGTCTACAACCGTCTTAGCTCCTACCTCAATGAAAATAACCTTCTTGACCCCTTACAGTCTGGCTTTCGCTCGCTGCACTCCACGGAAACTGCCTTACTAAAACTCACTAACGATTTACTAACTGCTAAAACCAACAGCCAGTACTCCATACTCCTACTACTGGACCTCTCTGCGGCCTTTGATACTGTTAACCACCCGCTCCTTCTCAATAAACTACATTCCCTTGGCCTCCGAGATTCTGCTCTATCCTGGTTCTCTGACTATTTATCACAGCACTCCTTCAGTGTCACCTACAACTCTGTCTCCTCCTCTCCATTGCCCCTTTCTGTGGGGGTCCCCCAAGGCTTGGTTCTTGAACCCCTTCTCTTCTCTATCTACACCTCCTCCCTTGGTCACTTAATAACTGCCCACGGCTTCCAATACCACTTATACGCTGATGACACCCAAATCTATCTGTCTACTCCTCACCTCACTCCTTCAGTCTCCTCTCGCATTACTAACTTACTAACTGACATATCAGCATGGATGTCGCACCATTCCTTAAACTAAATCTCTCTAAAACTGAGCTATTAATATTCCCCCCTGCCCGTGCCCCCCTCCATGACTTTTCCATCAAAATCAACAATACAACCATCAGTCCCTCCCCTCACGCCAGGGTACTAGGTGTAATCCTAGACTCTGACTTGTCATTTCAGCCTCAAATCCAATCGTTGACAAAAGTTTGTAGAATTCACCTCCGTAACATCTCTAAAATTCGCCCTCTTTTAAAAAATGAAACCACCAAGTTCCTCATTCACTCCCTTGTTATCTCTCGCCTTGACTATTGCAACTCCCTTTTCATTGGCTTACCTCTCCATAGGCTATCCCCTCTTCAGTCTATCATGAATGCTGCTGCCAGACTTATCCACCTTACCAACCGCTCAGTGTCTGCCAACCCTCTACTTCAATCCCTACACTGACTCCCAATCACCCAGCGAATTAAATTCAAAATTCCATACCACAACATACAAAGCCATTCACAACTCTGCCCCAAGCTACATCACTAATCTTGTCTCCAAATATCACCCAAATCGACCTCTCCGCTCTTCTCAAGACCTCCTGCTTTCAAGCTCTCTCATCTCCTCCTCCCATGCTCGTCTCCAGGATTTCTCCAGAGCCTCTCCCATCCTCTGGAACTCGCTACCTCCATCTATCCGGCTATCCCCTACTCTTGCTACCTTCAGGCAATCCCTGAAAACTCATCTCTTCAGGAAAGCCTATCACGTCTCCAACTAATCTCCTACCACTTCCACCAGCTCATTCCCCACAGTTACAACCTTTTGTACTACCTGCCCCACCCTATTAGATTGTAAGCTCTTCTAAGCAGGGCCCTCTTAATCCTATTGTATTGTATTGTATTATAACTGTATTGTCTCCCTTTTATATTGTAAAGCGCTGCGTAAACTGTTGGCGCTATATAAATCCTGAATAATAATAATAATCTGCCCCATCACATCATCGGAGGAGGTTCGTTTTTTGAATCTGCAGCGGGTCGGCAGCAGCAGCGGAGGAGGAGGAAGAAGAAGAAGACCAGAGGATGAAGTGGGAAAGAAGAAGATGGAGGAAGACTGGGGGAGGAAGGAGAAAACCGGAGGAAGAAGCATGGAAGGAGAAGCTGGTAGAAGACCAGGGGAAGAAAGAGGAAGACCGGAGGAAAGAGGAAGTAGTGGGGGAAGAAAAATTTTTTAAATTTTTAAGCGAGGACTTGTCAAACACTGGCTATTGTCTTTTGTCACATTACACTACTTTTTTGGTGAATGGGTAGGGGTACAATGTACCCCATACTTATTCACATAGGAGGGGGGCGGGATCTGAGGGCCCCCTTGTTAAAGGTGGCTTCCAGATTCCGATAAGCCCCCAACCCAAAGACAACGATAACCAATGGCCAGGGTTGACGGGAAGATGCTCTTGTCCCCATCAACAATAGGAACAATGTGCTTTGGAGTGGGGTTCCCCTTAATATCCATACCAGATCACAAAGTCTTATCTATATTGCTGGGAATTGGCAATACAATACAGCCACGAGCTAGTTTAAATTACATTTTTTCCTATAGAAATTTAATTTCGCTGCAGGCACTGTTCTACACATCGCACAGATGTACAACTTTACAGGCAGATTCCCCCCCCCCCCCCCCCCCAGGCATGATATGTAAAGAAATTTTTATTTTTTATTGTTTCACTTTAAGCATTATTAAAATCACTGCTCCTGAAAAAAGATTGTTTTAAAAACTTGTTTTTGTATTGATACATGTCCCCTAGGACAGTACCCGGGTTCCCGTACACTTTTTATGGCAATAACTTGCATATAAGCCTTCAATGAGGACTTTTGATTTTGCAGGTTTGAGCCCCATTGACTTCAACTATTCCCGCATATGAGATCTGACACACTTGTTCGCCAGCAATTTTCCATTTGCATGTCTGCCCAGTTGAAGTATTAATTGACTTAATTGGGTGCTTTTTTCATGTGCAGTGGGATTGCATATTGGCGCTATAGTAAATGACCCCCAGAGTATCCCTACTGGGTGATAGGGATTACTCAGGGTAAACATCATGAACCAATAAAATGTATTACACAGTATGGCGCTCAATGGTGTAAATTAAGGGAGATCCTCCTGATCAACATTGGCCCACACTGTGTCGGTGCCCTACTTTATCTAGGATTGTAGGTGATTTTCCTCACATGGTAGCCTGCCGGGCTCCAAATCTGTCTGATTTACTCACTCAATCTGAATATGTGCATTCCCCCAAAGATTCATGGTTGTCTTCTTTTCCTAGAACATTGGGGATGTTTACCTGTGGTCATTGTCAAAAATGTACACATGTCGAACGCACGGGGATGTTCACTGATATGGATGGCTCAACTGTCTACTCCATCAAAAGTTTGATTAATTGTGCCACTACACATGTGATCTATAGCATAGAGTGAACATGTAATTAAATTTACATAGGCAAGACAAAATGACAGTTACGTATCCTCTGGGATATTAAAAAGAAGGAAGCTGAGAGCCCCATGGCACACAATTTCTTCAATATCATCAAGCAAGTGTCAAGGTCTTTAAAGGCGTTGTAAACCCTCAAGGTTTTTTACCTTAATGCATTGTATGCATTAGGGTGAAAAACCTCCTGTGATACAGCAGCCCCTCAGAACCCCCTTTTACTTACCTGAACCCAATCTTTCCAGCAACGAGCAAACCAGCTCCAGTGTCTCGGGTCCTGATTGGATAGATTGATAGCAGCGCAGCCATTGGCTACCGCTGCTGTAAATCAAATTCAATGGGAGCCGGGGGCGGAGCTGAATCCTCTTTTCTGTGTCAATGGATGCAGCAGCAGGACACGGGAGTGCACCCACACAATAGCCCTGAGGGAGAGCAGCTCGAGAAGAGGAGGATCCAGGAGCGCCACCGAGGGACCCCAGAAGAGGAGGATTGGGGCCACACCAACTGCACAGAGGAGGTAAATATGACATGTTTGTTTTGTTTTTTTGGGGGTTTTTTATGAACCTTTACATATCCTTTAAAGTAAAAGGCATCTATACCCTCAAATTGAGCAATAGATGTGGGGACTTTGATAAGATCCTCCTTAAGAAGGAAAAGTTCTGGATGTATAAATGAAATACTCTTGTTCCTTTGGGCTTGAATAAAGAGCTTAATCTGCAAGTCTTTCTTGAATAAATGACCCTTATGGGTCTAAGATGTTGATCTACTGTAAAACCCACAATCTGCCTTTTCTTCCTCTTTCTTTGAGTGCCTATATCTGTATTTGTTCTGTTTAGCTTTCATGCTATTTTGCATTCATCACTCTAATTGGGTCAGGGTACGTGATTTTTGTTTTTATTTAATTTGTATTTAATTAGTATAGGTTAATGGTGCTTATGTACTTTTTTGTGCGCACACACATCTTCCAAACATGCTTGATTGGATGTTGATTTATAATGTTTTATGTAATTGCTTAAAAGAGTTAGAGTTCCCCCTTAACTTTGTTTAGGGACTAGGCTAGAAGGTGTAATTTAGCATGTCCCAGCTAGGGGGCGCTACTTCCTGAAGAAGCTGGGTTTTTAATGAAACGTGTTGACGTCACACAGGAGCACGCCAGCCATCACTAAGCACACCCTTTACTTTTCTATCTACAGGGGAGCCACAGCGTCATCCCAGACACCGCAGCATGCAAACAGACACGTGGAGTGGAACGCAGCCATCCCGACCATCTGTGGGCAGTGATCGTTTGCGGAATCAGCACATCTGCTATTATATGCACACGGACATCAAAGCACTGTCATATTGCTTAGCCAACATGCACAACAGTACATATACAGCCATATTCTGCTAACCTCTCCTGGAGCAGCTTTGAGCAGTGTTCTCTGATAAAGGAAATTAACCTCCAGGTTTGAGACATACATCTATAGATTACACTGTTTGATGAACTTATCTGGCCATTGCACCTTCACCTTGCATCATTGAGCGTAGAGGCGGGACTTAGTCCATGCATGGCCAGGCTGCCATATGAGCCATCCACCCAACTGATTTCCTCCGCTCCTAGTGCTACACTGTGCATATCCTAGTGCATATTTGTTTACTGCTTGCTGCTTATCTTTTGCTGCTTTTGTCCTGCTTGTTATACAGCTTCATGTCCTACAATCACGTACAGTCCAGTCCATCACACTGGAGTTACTACTCTGTTCCTTGGAGTTAAGCACTGATAGATTGGCCCATTGGACTATTATTTACCCAGCAGCACAGTCTTCATAGTCCAGTTTGTTAACTTATTCAGTTATGTACAGTTAGGTGATTTTCACCTCATGATTTAGTCAATCACCAGGCTTTTTTCTGCACTGGGGTACTCGTGATATGGGCGTAGCGGTAGCTATTAATGATTTGTTGACCCAATAGGGTTGACCTGTCATTGAGTCCTTGAGTTTTATTATTTCCATTTTGTCACTCCACTGTGTCAGAGTCATTTTTCAGGGAGCCCACTTATTACATATTACATAGTTCCCCCAAGTTCATTGCTATTTGTATACCTCTATTGGGTATGTATGAATATGGAGTCTGGTGCATCATTTTTGTTTATATTAGACAACGTTGTCTTTTTTACTGGTGATGGTGGATGGTTTCCATTTATTATTTTAATGTTGTAATTTGATTATTTTTTTGTTACAATAAAAATTTTCAATATATATTATATTGATATGGTCCTTAGGTAACTCTGTCTGTTTGCCTTTTATTTATATGCTACTGTTCTATTGGCCATAGAGCTCCACTTCAATTTTTAGTGAGTGAGTAGGTTACTTGAGGTTACATGCTCAACCTTAATATTTACAGTCTTTCCCACTTGTGTATTTTCTATATGATGTGCAGCATGGCTCTGTTATATTTCTGCTTTTTCTCTCTGACCTAATTCACTGTATTTTTTATTTCTAAATCAAAAAATGCCTTGAACCTCACTCTTTAAATACAGACTCCTAAAAGACTTACATGTCTTTGTGCAGCATGTCTCTGTAAAATTTCTGCTTTGTGTCATGACACAAAGCATAATAATAATGCACTCTAATTTTTAGTTCTGTGAAAAAAGTGCCTTATCTCTCTCTTTTCAAATGTGACCTATTATAAAGGCTTACAATATGTGCAGCTTGTCTGTTATATTCCTGCTTTGTGTTTCTGACTAGGGATAAGCCGAACACTCCGGTTCGGTTCGTAGCAGAACATGCGAACAGGCAAAAAATTAGTTCGAACAGGCGAGCACCGTTGAAGTCTATGGGACACAAACATGAAAAATAATAAGTGCTAATTTTAAAAGCTTATATGCAAGTTATTCTCATAAAAAGTGTTTGGGTACCCAGGTCCTGCCCCAGGGGACATGTATCAATGCAAAAAAAGTTTTAAAACCGGACTTTTTTTGGGAGCAGTGATTTTATTAATGCTTAAAGTGAAACTAAAAAAATGAAACATTCCTCTAAATATCATGCCTGGGGGGTGTCCTTAGTATGCCTGTAAAATAGCGCATCTTTCCTATGTTTATAACAGTGCCACAGCAAAATGACATTTCTAAAGCAAAAAATGGCTTTCAAAACTGTTCACGGCTGTAATGTATTGTTGGATCCCGGCAATATAGATAAAAATACCAAAAATACCAAAAAAATGATGTGGCTGTCACCCCCTAAATCTATACCAGGCCCTTCAGGTCTGGTATGGATATTAAGGGGAACCCCGCACCCAATTTTTTTTTTTTAATGGTGTGGGGGTCCTCCAGGCCCCCAGGCACTATATACCCTGAACAGCAGTATTTATACTATAAGGCCTGCCCTATATACTCTGTAGAAAATTGGGCCTTAGGTGTTGGTGGTACCAGAACACTGTAAGCCCTCACAGTTACTCTTGTTGGGCGCAGGAACGGACCCTGCTTTGAAATATTATATCAAGAATTGTAATATCATGCCCCTGTTAAACAGGGGCAGAAAAATTGGTCTTTTGGTGGTGGTGGTGACACAACACTGTAAGCCCTCACAGTTACTCTTGTTGGGTGCAGGAACGGACCCTGCTTTGAAATATTATATCAAGAATTGTAATATCATGCCCCTGTTAAACAGGGGCAGAAAAATTGGTCTTTTGGTGGTGGTGGTGACACAACACTGTAAGCCCTCACAGTTACTCTTGTTGGGTGCAGGAATGGGCCCTGCATTTAAATATTATATTAAAAATTGTAATTACATGCCCCTTTTAAACAGGGGCAGAAAAATTAGGCCTTGGGCGGTGGTGGTGGTGCCAGAACACTGTAAGCCCTCACTGATACTCTTGTTTTCACGCAGGAATGGGTCCTGCTGTGAAATATTATATCAAAAACTGTAATTACATGCCCCTGTTATACAAGCGCTGAAAAATTGGGCCTTTGGTGGTGGTAACAAAAAGAATTTATACTCCGCGCTGCCTCTATGAACCACTAATATACATATACACACATCAAATATGTGTCATATAACAAAATATATAATAAAGTGCTTAGTGTCAATATAGTGCAAATAAAGTGCAATCAGTAAAGTTCAGCAGATGTGCAAAGTAAAGTGCAATCAATAAAGTTCATCAAGTGTACAGGTACAGGGTTGGTGACACATTGATATAATCTTGGTGACTTCCTGTGCTCCCCTCCTGGGTCCCCACTCACCAGATAAAGATGAAAAATGCGCCTGTGTTATATATCAAGATGGTGCCTCCCGTCCAACAAATAGGTTGGATGATCGTGCCTCACGGAATGGGATCTCCTCTCCTCCATCACATGATGTATGTCCTACACACTTGGGGATATATAATATAATCACTGGCACTTGCTCTCTGGCTCCCTCCACATGTCAGTCAGCAGCAGTCTGTGTCACTGTGACACATATTTTTGGATCACCTGATCATGTGGTGGAGGAGAGGAGATCTCTGAGGCACAATCAACCAACCTATTCATTGGACGGGAGGCACCATCTTAATATATAACACAAGCGCATTTGTCATCTTTATCTGGTGAGTGGGGACCTTGGAAGGGAGTACAGGAAGTCACCAAGATTATATACACGTGTCACCAACCCTGTAAACCACACTTGATGAACTTTATTTATTGCACTTTACTTTGCACATCTGTTGAACTTTATTGATTGCACTTTATTTGCACTATATTGACACCAAGCACTTTATTATATATTTTGTTATACGACACATATTTGGTGCGTGTATATGTATATTAGTGGTTCATAGAGGCAGCGCTGAGTATAAATTCTTTTTGTTACTTTTTTGAGGTACTTACCTTGCACTACAGCGGCAGAATTATCACATATATATGTAATTTTATATATATAAAAATATATATATATATATATATATATATATATATATATATATATATATATATATTTTTTTTTTTTTTTTTTTTTTCCACGGCGCGGGTTTAATTTTCATTTTTACCTTTGGTGGTGGTGCCACAACACTGTAAGCCTGCTCTTGTTGTGCGCAGGAACGGGCCCTGCTGTGAAATATTAGATCAAAAATTGTAATTGCATGCCCCTGTTAAACAGGGGCAGAAAAATTGGGCTTTGGGTGGTGGTGGTTCCACAACACTGTAACCCTTCACAGATACTCTTGTTGGGCACAGGAATGGGCCCTGCTGTGAAATATTAGATCAAAAATTGTAATTGCATGCCCCTGTTAAACAGGGGCAGAAAAATTGGGCCTTGGGTGGTGGTGGTGGTGCCCTAAACCAAAAATATTGTTGGAAGCCAGCATCATCAAGATTGAGGAGGAATAGGACAGTCAGCATCAGCTTCAAGGAATCCCACATCCATAGCAAATTCAACCAGTTGCATCAGCATCAGGTGCTTGATAGCTGCTGATCCAAGACTGATTCATTTTTAAGAATGTGAGCCTATCAACGGAGTCTGTGGACAGGCGCACTCTTTGATCGTTACAAACCCTCCAACAGCACTGAATGTGATTTCAGAAAGCACACTGGATGCAGGACAGGCCAGTAGCACAATTGCATATTCGCGCAAGTTCTGGCCAGTGGTCCATCCTCAAGACCCAGTAACCCAGTGGATGCTCTGCTGGAAAGGTCTCCAAGTCTGCTCTTGCCCCTAGATATTCCTGCACCATGTAATGCAGACACTGGCGATGATTACTTGAACCGATCAGACCTTGGTGCTGAGAACTGAAAAAACTGTTTAAAGGCATCGGTCAGATGGCCAACTTCTCCACCGCTCTTCCTCTGACTGAATGAAGCCTCAGCAACACGTTTTCCAGCACCAGGTAATTGTAACCTCCCAGGGTCTGGAAATGTATTTCACAAACCTTTCTTCAAGGCCTCCTGAAGATGTTTCATCCTCTGCTCCCTCTGCGAAGGCAGGATGAGTTCTGCAACCTTACCCTTGTAACGTGGATCAAGATGGTTTGTCAGCCAGTAATGATCCCTCTCCTTGATAGCTCAAGTCCTAGGGTCCTCGCAGGCTTTGCAAAATCAGGGAGGCCATGCAGCGTAAGTTTGCAGGCGCATTCGATTCTGAGTCCTCTGGGTCACTAAGGATCACATGTTCCGTAACTACCTCCTCCCAGCCACATACAACCCCTTTCTGTTTCTGGGGACTGAAAACCATCCCTTAAAAACTTCTGCTGAGTGTTATCCTCTACATCCATGCTGACACAATCCTCCTCTTCTTCCTGTGTGTTTGGCACACCCGAAGGATAGCTATCTGGATAAAGGGGGCCTTGAGAGGTAAGGAAGTCCTCCTCTTCCTCCCACTGTTCTTCCTCAAGTGCCCTGTCCATGTTTATACGACACGTGTGCTCCAGCAGGAATACTAGAGGGACAGTGTCACTGATGCATGCATTGTCGCTGCTCACCATCTTTGTGGCCTCCTCAAATGGTGACAGGACATGCATCCTTAATCAGTAGCCACTGGCGTGGCGAAAAAAAGCCAAGCTCCCCTGACCCTGTCCTGGTACCATACTCAAACAGGTACTCATTGATGGCCCTCTGCTGTGTGTGCAGCCACTGCAGCATTGCCAACGTTGAGTTCCACCTGGTGGGCATGTCACAAATGAGGCGGTTCTTGGGTAGGTTGCATTCCTTTTGAAGGTCAGCCAGCTGAGCACTGGTATTATATGACCGGCGGAAATGCCCATAGACTTTCCTGGCCTGCCTCAGGAGATCCTGTAAGCCTGAGTACCTGCACAAGACACCCTGACCACCAAATTAAGGACATGGGCCAAACAGGGAACATGGGTCAAGTGTCCCTGTCGGAGGGCGGAGAGAAGGTTGGTGCCATTGTCGCATACAACCATTCCTGGCTGAAGCTGGCGTGGCGTCAACCACCTCTGAGCCTGCCCCTGCAGAGCTGACAGAATCTCTGCCCCTGTGTGGCTCCTGTCCCCTAGGCAGACCAACTCAAGCACCGCATTGCATCTTTTAGCCTGACTGCTTGAACCTTGAACGCTTACAGAGCACCGCTGGTTCATAGTTAAGAGGCCAGGTGGAGGGGGTGGAGGAGAGAGCTATGGCAGAATCACCACTAGCATTTTGGAGGCGTGGTGGCAGAACAAGCTCCAACAACACTGAACCCTGTCCTGCATCCTTCCCAGCTGCCAGCAGAGTTACTCAGTGCGCCGTGAAGGAAAGGTATTGTCCCTGCCCATGCCTGCTGGGCCATGAGTCAGCAGTAATATGAACCTTACTGCTGACCACCCTGTCCAACGAGGCCAAAACATTGCCTTCCACATGCTGGTAGAGAGCTGGAATGGCCTTCCATGATAAGAAATGTCATTTTGGAACCTGCCACTGAGGTACAGCACATTCCACAAATTCATGAAAGGGGGCAGAGTCTACCAGCTGAAAAAGCAGCAGTTGCAGTGCTAGCAATTTGGCCAAGCTAGCATTTAGACACTGAGCATGTGGATGGCTGGGACTAAATTTCTTCTTACGGTTCAGCAACTGGGGTAGGAAAATTTGCCTGCTAAAATCAGATGGTGGTGTACTGCTAGCAGATTGGCTGCAAGTACTTGGGACACCTTTTGCTATACCTTCATTCCTCTCAGTGCAGGTTTTTGAGAGGACTGCAGGTATAGTAGGGTTGCATATCCCAGATGAGGACTAAGGAGAAGTCTGCCTTTTTCTTTGATGTGGGTCTTTCAAGTGCTGTTGCCAACGGACTGCATGGCAGGTCATCACATGTCCGGACAAGCATGTGGTGCCCAAGCAGCTGCTGTTCTTGCCACGCTTGATCCGCATCAGACATAGGTTGCAAACAGCAATAGTGCACCTGCAGAGCTCTGCAGTGTGATGCAATAGGGTGGCTGCCCTTAAGCTGCCCCCTAGAGGACATCCTGCCTCGTTGTCGTTGTACCTCCTCTCTTCTCTCAGGCACCCAAGTACAGTCAGTGACCTCATCATCCCCTCCCTCCTCATCACTAGAGCAAACTTGGCAGAATGCTGCAGCTGGGGGAAAATGACTGCCAGTTTCTTGTCCTTCTGTGGAACCCCCTCTCTCTAGGCTCTTGTTACTCCGTTCTTCAACCTGGGAACCAACATCGAAGCCTTCAAATCGCTGCGCATCCTCCAGCAGCATGTACCCGACACTGTGGTTGAATAATTCTGGGGACTCCTCCGTGCATGATGGTGGGGCTACGGAAGGAGTGACTGTGGAAAAGGCCGCTTTGGCAGCTGCGTTAGAAGGAAAACTACTCTGAGCCTGGGTGACAGAGGATGAGGATGGCTTTGTTATCAACTCCACCAACTCCTCTGCATGTTGTGACTCAATAACACAGCCAGCAGCAGAAAAAAAGGACAAGCATGCCCCACGGCCACCTGCAGAGGATGCACTAGTATGACTACACACATAGAAATGGTGGAGCCAAGGAGTATATACTGTCCCTTATTGGCTATATACAACTGCTTATGAGCATATCCTCTTAATATCCATATTGATAACACTATCTTATAGGTTAGGTATACCTTTTTTTACTATATAATATTTAAACAGTGTTTGCTAGCAATATACTTCTTTTATATTTTATTTTTTATTTTCTCTATTGTGGTTTTAAGTACATGTATTAAATTTTGATTATGTATGCTCATATAGACGAGTTATTATTCGTATGAGCTTTGGATTTTTATTTTTGTTTGTAATTTTTAACTTTTTACATGTAATCCTATATTATATTGTTGTTTTGTAGATATACTAGGTTATATCTCTCACAGCAACAGGTTTACATAGGGGGTGCCGATCTAATCGTCCCACGTCCGTCCTGAGTAGTTTAACGTAGTGATATCATCGTTAAATGTTTTTACTATATATATCAGGCAAAATGGGGAATCCATGGCTATTATCTTTTGACATTTGTATCCATCTATTTTTGCATATAGACGTTTCTCCCATAGAATCACATTGACTGTTCACTAGAGTGTCAGCAGGCCACAACAAAATGGCCGCAGAGAGGATATATTAATTGACAGGTTCACCGTCCAATCAAATCACCCCCTGATGAAGATACAAAATACCCCTTGTACCGAACACGCGTAGGGGAAGGGGACAGGACGGAACGTTATACATACAATCTGTTGGAAAAGATTACCATATGCTGTTGCCCGTTCCTTTATGCTGTTTTAGTGTGACGCCTTGTTACTGTGAGTACCCATTGCGGGATTTGTTTATGGTTTTAATAAACTTAGTACATACTGCACCATGAAGTCCTTTTTGTGTTGATATATTGAGGTGCAAACGGGACTGCTGTGAGGAACAGAGGCACCAGTGCAAATTGATCCAGGACCCTGCATATAACATTGAACCCATAGAGGTTCTAAGGCGCATTCTGACCAAGCTTGATTGCAAGGTCACACGCCCTAAGGTGAGGGGCTATCACCTGGGGGGGAGCACTTGTATGAGCACACAGCACTTTAGTTTGTGTTCACAATAACACATAAATGGATTGTGGAAGATCTGTGGACTGTTAATTTGATCATTGCACAGCAACACAGCACTGAATTGCATAGAATCACATGGATGTAGCACCAAATCGCATGGATGCTTTTTTTGTATTTTTTTACTTTTTATTGTTTGAACATTGCACTAGCACCATATTGAAATGCATGGATGCAACACTAAATCACATGGATATTTGTTTTGAATTATTTATTAATGTTTGAAAATTGCTCAAGCTTTGTGGAATATTTGCAATACACAGGCTGATTGGAGCACTTTTACCTATTTATTTATTCATTCATTGAAGTTTATTGCACATTATTGTATAGTATTAATAGATTTGTATATTTTGTATGTTTAGCACAATATCACTTTATTAATATTTCAGTAGAAATTTCTTACATTTTATTTTGATAAGCGCAGCGTGTGTACTATTTGGTTACACTGTATTAGATACTGTGTACACCACCAGAAAAGTAGCAGAAACTGTACTACTGCTGCACTGTATTTGGTACTGTGTACACCATCAGAAGTGTAGTAGAAACTGTACACACTATATGAGATACTGTGTACACCACCAGAAAAGTAGTAGAAACCCTACACACTGTATTAGATACTCTGTTAACCACCTGCACTTTATTAGAAACTGCACTACAGCTGCACTGTATTGTGTACTGTGTACACCACCAATTATGTAGTAGAAACTGTACACACTGTATTATAAACTGTGTACACCACCAGAAAAGTAGTAGAAACTGTACTATGGCTGCACTGTATTGTGTACTGTTTACACCACCAGAAGTGTAGTAGAAACTGTACACACTGCAGTAGATACTGTGTACACCACCAGAAAAGTAGTAGAAACTGTAATACGGCTGCACTGTATTGTGTACTGTGTCTACCACCAGACGTGTAGTAGAAACGGTACACAATGTATTAGGTACTGTGTACACACCAGAAAAGTAGAAAAAAACTGTACTACGGCTGCACTGTATTGGGTACTGTGTACACCACCAGAAGTGTAGTAGAAACTGTACACACTGTATTAGATACTGTGTACACCGCCTGAGGTGTATTAGAAACAGTATACCACAGAATGCACTGTAGATATAGGCTACACTGGATGCAGAGTATATATATATGCACACACACACACACATAAGACAAAATCCCCCATTACCATCTTACCGATGAAGCAGGACGATACGTGACAGGTTGGTAAAGTTTGATCAATTTTCAATACCAAATCCCCGGGTAACCTTTTTGGGTCCTAAAAACACTGGTTCATTTCCATGTTTAAGTTGTATTCAATGCTCTAGCATGATAAAAGGGAAAAGTTTTTCCCATCCACTTAAGGGTTATGATATTTTGATCAGAGATCACTATACCTGTCAGTCATAATTTGTGGTGTATATTATAAAATGCCCTTGCGGTCTCCTTTTATGTGGGGGAGACCACACAGAAGGTTAAGGACCGCATAGCTTGTCATAAGTACTCCATTCAGGACAAACTAGTTAAACTTCCCCTGGCTAGACATTTTGTCGAGCGGAGACACACGGTATCACAGCTAAAATTTATGGTGATAGACGGTGTCACCATAAACAGACGTGGTGGAGACAGAGAAAAGTCTCTAAGAAAGAAAGAAGTGGGTTGGATACGCTCCAGCCGAAAGGGTTAAACTCTGATTTTGATTTGTATTTATTTTTATAGCATATGTAGTTTTTTTTCTGAAATTCTAGAGTTATTTAAAATAGTTTTTGGAGAGGTGGTCAATGTCATTAATGTTATTTGCATTATTTATATTATTACAATTATCATTGTCTATTTTTATCACATTTATCGGTATTTTGTGCAATCAGATTGGTGCTAGTTGTGGTGTGTATGGTCTAGTACAGGGATTGAATATACACAATCTGCTGAAGAGGTAGAGATTGTGCATAGTTTTACATATAAGATATAGGTATCCACTGAAGATCATACAACAAAGGTAAATCTGCACATTTAAATACATATCTTCATAGATGTGACATTTTAACTTTTATATCTTCATTTTTTTATTTTTCCGTTTTAATTTCAGGATTCCTGTGTCCATACTCCATAAAGAGTGAAATATTCTTTCTACCTGTGATTTAGATTCCTAAATTGTAAAAAATTGTATTCGCATTTGATGATAAAAATTGTATGTGTATGTGATAACAGATTTGGTTAAACATAAATGATTATTTGATTGATTCCAGATGATTAGTTTGTTAATTGATTGTTCATTGAGTATATATATTACCATATGTATATTCATTAGATGATGATTAGCATGATTTTCTGAGGAAGGACGTTATCTACAATAGCCCGAAAATGTTCATTATGTATGCCTAATTTTATGGATGTCATGTTAATGTCCTTTTGAAAATTTCAAAATAAATACGTTTTGGGCAGCAATCCCCTGTTTTTGGATTTTTTCTATGTTGAAGCCTGTGGGAGGGCTTGATTGCTAAGCACAGCCATCTGAGACTGTAGTGCACCTCACCCTTCTGATTATATTTATATATACAAGACTGTGTGTGTATATATATATATATATATATATATATATATATATATATATATATATATATATATATATATATCTCTCAATGCACTGCCTGAATATCGAGTAAACACTGAATAGTCTATGTTAAATGCAGAGTGCAGAGTATAAGTGTATATATATATATATATATATATATACATACATACATATGTATATGTATATATATATATATATAATATAAGGCGGTACCCCCATTAGGGCTGCTGATTGACTATCCCGACTCTTCAGATACTCTCTTACCTCTGACACCTTGAGTTCCATTCTGTTATAGGATTTTTATAATTTTATAAGCACATTGGGAGTATATGTAAACAGGTGTACAATGGGATAAGTATTCATGAGACTGTAGGCCACACCACCCAACTACAATCTAAACCCTTTAAACCATCATAATAAAGAACACCAAAAACTGAATTATGGCAAAAATATGGCAGCGGCACCTTTATTGGTTTAAACACATAAATATTTATTACTCTTTTATTAACAAACAATAACATCATTGATCAACCAATATTATTTTATTATTATCTGCTCAGTTATCAGAACTCGAGCAGCCATCCACACTATAATATCAAAAACCAGTCCCCCCTGACTTCCAGGGTGACCCTACCACATAAAAGTGCTTGCGACAAGGGCGGGCGGGAGGGGGCTCCTGTCTTCTCAGCTGGTTTCCCGGAAGAGGGGGAATTCCTATGCATAACCCCCTTATATAGCCTCTTCAGTATTCCAGAACCTTCCCTGATTTCCTATTGGATCCTGCCAGCAATCTGCTTTCCTTATCCTTAAAGGGGCAGTAACCTTCCTATACCTTTCATCCTATTTAGCTACACTAACTAACTAGCACCATGGGTGGGATGGCCACACTCTCACCCAAGTGGGCCCATATTGTGCCCCCCTTTTCAATATCTTCCAACACTTATATTAAACACCTTCCCACTGATGCCTCAGTACACACACCAAATTGCAGTACAATATTCCTTACATTCAATAACACAATGTCTAATGCCCCGTACACACGGTCCGATTTTCAGACGGAAAATGTGTGATAGGACCTTGTTGTCGGATTCCGACCGTGTGTAGGCTCCATCACACATTTTCCATTGGATTTTCCGACACACAAAGTTTGAGAGCAGGATATAAGATTTTCCAACAACAAAATCCGTTGTCGGAAATTCCGATCGTGTGTACACAAATCCGACGGACAAAGTGCCACGCATGCTCAGAATAAATAAAGAGATGAAAGCTATTGGCCACTGCCCCGTTTATAGTCCAGACGTACGTGTTTTACGCCACCACGTTCAGAACGATCGGATTTTCCGACAACTTTGTGTGACCGTGTGTATGCAAGACAAGTTTGAGCCAACATCCGTCGGAAAAAATCCTAGGATTTTGTTGTCGGAATGTCTGAACAAAGTCCGACCGTGTGTACGGGGCATAACATGTCCCCCCCCCAGGTTGTAATTCCAAGTTCAAACTGCAAATAGAACAGCAGTGCTCGGCAGAAAAGGAAGATGGTAAAATTTCTTTGACTCCAGATATCTTCAGCTGTAGTTTTTAACTGCAGTATTTGTAATCCACAAAGCAAATAAGAAGAAATAACTGTAGAATAAATGGTATATTGATAACTGCTTAACTGAAGAAATATAGCACTTGTAGATTCTTCCTTATACAGTATCTCACAAAAGTGAGTACACCCCTCACATTTTTGTAAATATTTTATTCTATCTTTTCATGTGACAACACTGAAGAAATTACACTTTGCTACAATGTAAAGTAGTGAGTGTACAGCTTGTATAACAGTGTAAATTTTCTGTCCCCTCAAAATAACTCAACACACAGCCATTAATGTCTAAACCGCTGGCAACAAAAGTGAGTACACCCCTAAATGAAAATGTCCAAATTGGGCCCAATTAGCCTTTTTCCCTCCCCGGTGTCATGTGACTCATTAGTGTTACAAGGTCTCAGGTGTGAATGGGGAGCAGGTATGTTCAATTTGGTGTTATCGCTCTCACTCTCTCATACTGGTAACTGGAAGTTCAACATGGCACCTCATGGCAAAGAACTTTCTGAGGATCTGAAAAAAAGAATTGTTGCTCTACATAAAGATGGCTTAGGCTATAAGAAGATTGCCAAGACCCTGAAACTGAGCTGCAGCACAGTGGCCAAGACTATACAGTGGTTTAACAGGACAGATTCCACTCAAAACAGACCTCGCCATGGTTGACCAAAGATGAGTTGAGTGCACGTGCTCAGCGTCATATCCAGAGTTTGTCTTTGGGAAATAGACATATGAGTGCTGCCAGCATTGCTGCAGAGGTTGGGGGGTCAGCCTGTCAGTGCTCAAACCACACGCCGCATCAAACTGGTCTGCATGCCTGTCTTCCCAGAAGGAAGCCTCTTCTAAAGATGATGCACAAAAATGTCTGCAAACAGTTTGCTGAAGACAAGCAGACTTAGGACATGGATTACTGGAACCATGTCCTGTGGTCTGATGAGACCAAGATAAACTTATTTGGTTCAGATGGTGTCATATGTGTGTGGCGGTAACTAGGTGAGGAGTACAAAGACAAGTGTGTCTTGCCTACAGTCAAGCATGGTGGTGGGAGTGTCATGGTCTGGAGCTGCATGAGTGCTGCCGGCACAGGGGAGCTACAGTTCATTGAGGGAACCATGAATGCCAACATGTACTGTGACATAGTGAAGCAGAGCATGATCCCCTCCCTTCAGAGACTGGGCTGCAGGGCAGTATTCCAACATGATAACGACAATGGCGACCCTAGGGGGGGGGGCCAGAGGGGGCCCTGACCCCCCCCAACATTATGCTGGGCCCCACCATGTGCCCCCCCCCCCCAAAAAAAAAAATTTTTTTTTTTTTTTTTTTTTTTTTTTTTTTACAAAAAGGCAATTTCTTTTTGTTTGTATTCATATCGGATGTGCCGCATCTTACTCGGGCCACTGCTGGGGTAACACAGTCTCTATTGAGAGGGAGAACGTCCCCAGTGGGTGATTCCTCCCCCCTCCCTCTGCTCGCTGACACTGCATAATGCGAGCGCTCACACAATCACGGCCGCCCGATCTGCTCCTTCCCCTGCATCCTCATTGGCAGGGAGAAGAGCCAGTTGCAGGAATGACTCCACCAGGACTCTCAGTTACAGAAAAAACAGACTGAGGGCAGGGGCAGGACAGCAAGAGAAGGCTGTGGAACCCCACAGTGGCAGAACACCAGGGCCCGGTGGTAAGACAACCTTTGCAACCCTGATAGTTCTCTCACTGCTTTGGACCCTTATATTTTCTTGGTATGCTGGTGACATATATCTCTTGTTTTCTGTCACCCTGGGGGGGCCCCAATACAGTAGGAAGGGAGCTCACTGCAGAACATGTGAAAGGGCCGTTGTGGGATCGTAGTAAAGGGGTAAAGGGCCCCAGGATAGATATATCTATCTATATATATTTTATCTATATATATATATTTGCGTTTTATATTGCCCCCCTATTTTTGTCCCTGTCCCCCCATGTGCCCCCCCTAAATAAGAAAGCTGGAGACGCCACTGGATAACGACCCCAAAACACACCTCCAAGATGATCACTGCCTTGCTAAAGAAGCTGAGGGTAAAGGTGATGGACTGGCCAAGCATGTCTCCAGACTTAAACCCTATTGAGCATCTGTGGGGCATACTCAAATGGAAGGTGGAGGAGTGCAAGGTCTCTAACATCCACCAGCTCTGCGATGTTGTCATGGAGGAGTGGAAGAGGACTCGAGTGGAAACCTGTGAAGCTCTGGTAAACTCCATGCCCAAGTGGGTTAAAGCAGTGCTGGAAAATAATGGTAGCCACACAAAATATTGAAACTTTGGGCCCAATTTGAACATTGTCACTTAGGGGTGTACTCACTTTTGATGCCAGCGGTTTAGACATTAATGGCTGTGTGTTGAGTTATTTTGAGGGGACAGCAAATTTACACTGTTATACAAGCTGTACACTCACTACTTTACATTGTAGCAAAGTGTCATTTCTTCAGTGTTGTAAAATGAAAAGATATAATAAAATATTTACAAAAATGTGAGGGTGTACTCACTTTTGTGAGATACTGTATGTGAGTGTAATACAGTACTGACCTTACAGCACAGGGAACAAACAAACCCCAAGGTTCAGCTGTATGATGCTAGTGAACTCACTTTTGTGAGATACTGTATGTGAGTGTAATACAGTACTGACCTTACAGCACAGGGAACAAACAAACCCCAAGGTTCAGCTGTATGATGCTAGTGAAGAAGTAGATTCACCTCCATGGAACTACAAGTCTCACCAGCAATCTGTAAAAGAACTCACTCAGCAATACTGTGCACACTACTGGAATGGGCAGGTGCCTTCTGACCACAATAGACTCAAAAGCTGTGAGGCTTCGTCCGGAATCCCCTCCTGATGTCTCCGTCTGGTGAAAATGGCACCACCGCACTGTACTGCAACTCTGGATGGGCTGAAGTGCAGGGAGCTCCCAGTTGTTCTGAAACGCAGTCCAGGCCGCTTGTTAAGCTGGCAAGACTGTACTTCGAGATCCCTCAAAGGTGGTGATCCAGGTCCACACTGTATAGGCCGCAGTCTCCCACTCCTGGTCACACACAGACCTCCTGCTGACAGGTGTTGAATGGCGTCCAGAGAAGCTGAAAGATGGCCGCGCCGATCCTTTTATTACCGCTCCCAGAATGCAGTGCAGTGCTGTATTGTAGTTCAGGGCTGATCCAGCTAACAGAGTCACTTCCTTCTCCAAACGACATCTCCCACAATGCTTTGATGCGTTCCTTTTCAAGGATTAGAAGAAAAATCCTAACAGCATTCAGCAGACACTAGAGGGAGCCAAACTCATTTAAATAACAACAACTGTGATAACTATAGTAGCAAACCCCTAGCTGTATATATGTATATATATATATATATATATATATATATATATATATATATATATATCTCAAATACACTGCCACTAACTGAATAACCTGCCTGCTTAATCTAACTCAAGCTATCTCTCTCTGTCCATGCCAGCAACACTACACATGGCCGCCATTTAAGCAGCCTTATATAGTGTGGGGCATTGACTTAGTCACCCTGAGCCATGATTGGCCAAAGACAGTTTCGTGGCGCTCTAATTTTCCGCGAACGCCCCATAATGTTCGCTGCTCGAACATTGAGCTCATCCTTATTTCTGACACAATTCACTCTAATTTTTATTTCCCTATCAGAAATGTACCTTGTCTCTTCATGTTCAAATGTGGCCTGCTAAAAGGCTTACATGAAGTGCAGTGTGTCTCTGCAATATTTTTCATTTGTCTCACTGAAATTGTGCTACTGTACTAAAAGAAAATTGCATGTCATGCTATTGCTATGAAACATGGTATACCACGTTTTTTTAGGAAAAAGAGTCATTTAGCTTTATTTTATTTTGAAATTTAAACTTTCTGATTTTAAATCTGTCCTGTATAGCTATAAAAGCTACCCAAAAAATATATTTTTTTAAATCAAGTTACAATTAATCACTTGGGAATGTGCTACTTTAAAGGGTAAGTTAACCTTTGTACACTTTTTTTTCTTCTAAATTCGAGCTCCCCTATGCACGAATTCATGTACATTTTTTGCAAAAATATCAAAGCTATCCATTAAATCTACAGTCACATACTTTTTTTGTCCTAATCCACATTTCCAGACCTTTCCATTAGTAATGTCTTCATCCTGATCAGACTTTAGGTTATGACACAGGAAGGAGATGACCAGCTGATCTCATTAGCACACACCCTGCATCATCCACCCTTAAATTCTCAGGTGCATTTTTTTTTTTAATGAAATGCAATCAATCAGTGATCACGCTTCTCACTAAATACACAATATACAGATTGCATACTGTATGGCCATGTTTATGCACCTAAAATTACAAGTTGTGCTTTCAGTGCCATTAATTGTTAATGGCACACCAAACACAGAAGCAAACACACATCTTGCCATGTAAAAAAAAAAAAAGAGGGGCAAATGCTGCACAGTAAAAAACACACAAAAAGCCAAAATGTCCCATTAACCACATGTAGTGCAGCCAATTCAAATCAACAGACTGCCATATGCATGTCACAGGGAAAAACAGACACAAAATGTGCGCTCCCACTATGGTAGATGTGAATGGGATAGAGGTGATAATAACTGTAAGCGCTTATACAGAAGATGCATACAATCCTGGGGGTATATAAAAATTAGCCAGGCATACAGTCCATGGCCATAGTAGTGGCAGTCCAGGGGTTAATAAAGTCTCTAATCGTTCAGGATGTGAAGGGCTGGCTAGTGGGATGGTTGATCCTAAGGGCGGCTGCTGTCCTCAGAGAGCTGGCTCTGTAGTATTGCAAGAGGGGGTGGAGAAAAGGAAGCGCCACCTGAGTGCAGTATTAATGTAAGAATTTAATGACATAAAAAATAAACACTTACAGGAAAAACAAATTAAAAGGCTCATCTGTGAGTAGGCAGTGTTATCTTCCTCGATTTCCAGTCCGGAACTGATATCAGCGTTGTAGGGCTGCACAAGCTGCAAGCCTCCATCTGCAGCCCTACAACGCTGGTATCAGTTCCGGACTGGAAATCGAGGAAGATAACACTGCCTACTCACAGATGAGCCTTTTAATTTGTTTTTCCTGTAAGTGTTTATTTTTTATGTCATTAAATTCTTACATTAATACTGCACTCAGGTGGCGCTTCCTTTTCTCCACCCCCCCTAGATGTGAATGGGGCCTGAAAGCGAAATTGGTGTGATAACACAAGAATAGCATTTCTGAAAGGTGCTGCACCAAAAATCGCAGCAAAAATGCACCAAGCTCCACTCTAAAAAATAGTTCTGAAGCTTCTTTGGGATGATTGCTGTGTGTAGGGCAGCCCATTCAGGTGGATGGGCTGCCCTATGTGTGATGAGTGAAAATGCTCGAAAATGCCTCCCTCTTCACTAAAAAAAAAAAAAACGCATGTGGGAATGCGAGTTCCCGCTATGCAGAGATGTGAACGGGGCTTGACAGCTGAGTGTTTCTCTCTACTCCTTCCTATATACTTGTATAAAGATGGCCGTACACTATGCAACCCGATTGTGTATTTAGTGAGAAGGGTGATTACTGATTGATTGCATTTCATTTAAAAAACGTGCACCTGGGAATAAAAGGGTGGATGATGCAGAATGTGCTATTGAGGTCAGCTGGTCACATTCAAAGTTGCATAAAATGGAGGCCCCTTTCCTTTCCCCATCAAACAGTAATTATTAAAATGTTTTTGTCAGTGCTCGTCTTGACTATCAGCCTCAAATATTGATACAAATGATCTTCAACATTTGCCTCCCATTGACCTCAATGGGGTTTGCATTAAAGTTTGCAATTTGCAGATTTTGCGATGAGTTCACAGCCAAGTCAGGCAGATTTGCTCATCTCTAATCATTGCTTTTGTTCAATGAACAGGGTGTTGACTCAAGTAGCAGCAGAGTGATCTTACTGACTATCAAAGATGACAGCATCACAGGAATATCTGGTCTAAGTTACAAAGGCTTTGGCAGTTAAAGCCCTAAACATATATATATTTCAACTGTTTATTTAGCTGTTTGCCTGAAGTTTTATTTTACTTATATGTGGTTGTTCATGAATTTACTATGGCGCTGCCAGATTTTTATAGTATGTCATGATTAATTATAGAGCAGTAGATGACATATTTCAAAGTATGTGCACTAAAAGTTAAACTGCTGACCTAAAACATATGCATTGTTGCAAAAGTGGGTCTTTTCCCAAGCGCCGTATATATGCACACCTGTATTTGTGTTGGAAGCGCACCCTATAGTGCACTCCCAGCACAGACACCAAGCTAAAATCAAATAATAATGTGATTTTCTGTGCTTAGTGGAATGAGAACTGTTGTTTATACCCTCAGATACGCTGCTGTGCACCAAACTGTGTCCCTTATATTGTATGTATGTATAGCTATAGAAAAGTGGTTACAGTGCCAAACAAATTAAATACAACATTTTAAAAAACACTGTTTTGCTATACTATATTGCACAGTGTTATGTGAAAAACTTCTATTTATTGCTAGATGATCACTAGAGAGCAAATTAATGTATTCTTTGATATATATATATGTATGTATTACATATTAGTTACATAGTCGGTAAGGCTGAAAAAAGACAATATTCCATCCAGTTCAACTTGTGTAGGTGCATGTGTATCAGTAAAAAACAAAAAATAACTGAATATTGTTGTGCTACTACAAAAGGCATATGAATAAAATAGCAGCCAGCATCACCAGTGTAGTGACAATGCAAAGAAAAGTGAAAAATAAATGCAACGCTAAATAAAATACAAATAAAGGAGCTGACTAGCACAATATATACTAGTAACATATGTGTGACAACAGATCCTTCAACGTGATAATAATTAAAGACCACATTGGGAAAAGTGAAAAAACGAACTCCAATGACTGAAAGTAGTGTCCATAATATGATATAAGTTCATTAACATAAACAACGTGGTACTTCTAGTGAGGAAAAAGAGGCACATATGTGGATAGTATTCTTAAGTGGTCTTCATGTGCTGAGAATCCACACAAAAATGGAAGGGGTAAATACGCTTACCGGAAAAGGTGGACACATTCACCATATGGCTAAGTGTCATTCAGGCTTGCGGATCCACTGATCCAAAAGATGCTTGCTGGGAGGCGCTGGTGATAAATTCCAATAATTCCTTCTGAGGCGACCGTGGGCAACCATGGAGAGAAGATGGTACTCGAATCCACAGAGGATGGATGGATGGATTCGCCTTCACAGTAAGTAGATGGCTGGAGAATACAGATCTTGTACACACTCCTCTCCTCACTCACTACTACTACTACTTACTCACCACTACTCACTACTACTTACTCACTTACTAGTATATATTGTGCTAGTCAACTCCTTTATTTGTATTTTATTTAGCGCTGCATTTATTTTTCACTTTTCTTTGCATGTATATCAGTGTCTATAATGATTACCTATATCCCTGTATGTTGTGTCCTTTTAGATGTACATCTAAGAGTCTCTTAAAAATATCCATACTCGGAGGCGCATGCGCGGACTCCTCCAAGATGGCCGCTTAAGCCCGGAGCTCCGCACTGCCCTGACCACCCGGCGCACATAGCGGGGGAACCGGGACCCCGTAGACCACGTCACCCACCTCAAGGCGATTAGGAAGGGTTGGGGAACAACCCTATGCCGGCCGGATCATCCAGGAAGGGCCTGGAACCTCTGTTCAGAGCCTCGGCGGAGCGGGCCGAATCCAAGATGGCGGGCGCCACGCTGCACGGCACACAGACAGCTGCAGAGAGCCCAGGAGATAAACTTTCCTATGCCGCAGTGACCCGCGCTCTCCCCTCTGGGACCCCAGTGAGTACTCCTCTACACTTGGCTCAGTTCACGGCCCTCAGAGCATACTGCTGAACAACCTATGACACCCCCCTCGCAGCCTACCTCCCCTCACATTACAACAGGGCCTGAAATGGCGCCCAATCCAGCCCACTCTATCCTCGCAGGCCCCGATCTCTTCTCCCAGATTTCAGCTCTGCTAGATAGAGGTTTGGCCCAAACTGCAGCCAAAATAACGGGTGACATCAGAGAGGACTTCCAGGCCCTGGGCTCCAGGATGGAGGCGATCAAAGATAAACTCGACCAGACCATCTCTAAAACCAGGCAGAACTCCAACCACATACAGGTCATACAAGACCAACTGGACATTGCTCTCTCACGCATTGATGACCTTGAAAATAGATCCAGAAGGGAAAATTTTAGACTCAGAGGTCTCCCAGAATCTATAACCGACTCTACAATGGCGGTCCAAGACTTCATAAAACAACTTCTCCCTGACATTCCTCCACATAAATTGGAAATTGACCGCGCTCACAGGACATTAGGACCACCGAGGAAAGATGGCCTCCCCAGAGATATAGTGGTCAAGCCACACTACTTCTCAGTTAAAGAAGAGGTGATGAAAAAGTGCAGATACCAACAGCCCCTCACGTGCAGAGGCCACGCCGTACAAGTCTTTGCGGATATTTCACCTAACACAATACAAAAAAGGAGGGCATTGAAGCCTCTACTCTCGGTGTTGGCGCAAAACGAAATAAAATATAAATGGGCCTTCCCTTTTGCTCTGAAGTTTGATCACAGAGGCAAAACCTACTCTTTCCGCAGCCTCCAAGAAGGAGAAAGGATCCTATTAGACCTCCGCCTCATCTCGCAAGAGTCAGCAATGGACTTCAACAATTCGGCGGCGAGTTCATACAAGCGCCCATCCCCTGCAAGCCCCTTGCAACCCCTGTGGGAAAAACCCAAATACAAGCGCCCCAAGGAAGCCAAGCCTCCATGAGTCCTCGAGTCAAGACGCTGTTTGATGGACTTTCCCTGATTCCTTTTTCACTTTGTGGGCTCCTACACGAACACGATTGACACTTTTCGTTTGGTGTTTTTTTTTTTGTTTTTTTTTATTGCTGGTTTGTTTCTCCTTTTGGTCATCCCAGCATGGGAGGGTTTGTGCGGGAGATTTACTTGATTTTTAGCCGGGGGGGTGGGGGAGGAGGGAGGGGACATTAGGTCCCCTTTCTCTTCTCCCCCCCTCATTCATCCCTCTACGTCTTCTCCTGATAGGAGGGACGTGAGCAGGTGTTTCCGCCCCAGGGGGGTTCCTTGGGAGTAATCCCTTTGGGGCCCACCTGGCGCTAGGTATTTGAATGTCAACCAACAAGAGCCTTAAACGCCACTTTCTGACCCAGGCCTCCAAGGCACTGGGTAACAGAGTGTGATCTCATGACTTCTCCCTATGATGTGCTTTAGCCGCAAAAATGAGCTTCGTATTGCATGGGCTATAGCCCAAGGAGCCCTCCTCATCCACCCAGAAGTTTGTCCTGGGCGGGAGGGGAGGAAGGTGGGAAAAAGGGTGGGCGGGGCCCCCTTCGGTTCCCCAGGTCGGACTAGCTCCGACCAGCAGTTTTTTTTTCTTTCTTTTATTCAGTATTTAACTTAGGTGCGCCAAGGTCGCGGCAGATAAGCTGCACCTCTATTAATCCCAAGGACCAGGTGATACTGGTCTCCTGGGTTAGGAATCCTCCCTGTCAGCAGGGTCTGGACATTTCCTCCACTGTGAAGAGTGGTGTGCTCTGCTGCCACCACTGCTCACACAAGTCCCGAGTGGACTTATTCTTCCCCTCCTGCCCTCTTCCTATGTTCTCTTTTCTACTATCTTCTCTAACAATCTATTCTCTTGTAGTTGGCTGTCTGCTGGGTTATTCCCACTCCCCAAGTAAGAAGCGGAAAGATGTCTTAATGGTCCCTACTTCGGTTCCTACTCTCCAACTGGGACAGGTAAGCGTTGGGGGATGGGGGGTAGGCCCCCTACTTCTGCTCCATGGCTGACACTGAAAATCTGCCCTCTCTATTAAGGGTGGCCACACACAATACCCAAGGGCTGAACTCTCCTTCTAAAAGAAGGAAAGTACTTGATTTTATGAAATCCCGCAAGATTGATCTTTTATTTCTCCAAGAAACCCATTTCCCGATCCGGTACAAACCTAACTTCATCCACTCTCAGTTCCCAATGTTTTATCTAGCCAATGCGGAAGATAAGACCAGAGGGGTTGCCATCCTTATATCTAAAAACTGCAAATTCACGCCACATAAGGTTCAACGAGACCCAGAGGGAAGGTACATCCTAGTTAAAGGTTCTGTAGAAGGCAGATTATACTCCCTAGTATCTTACTACGCCCCTAACACAGGACAGCATAAATTCTTTAACTCAATGTTTAAGACACTTGGACCATTGCTTGAAGGCTCTGTAATTTTTGGGGGAGACTCCAATGTGGCCTTCGACCAGGGACTAGACAAATCTAAACCCCCAGCCGCTCAAAACATACGACCAACCAAAACCAGCCTGAAAGTAGCTAAGCTGGTTTACTCACAAGGACTCACTGACATTTGGAGGGAATTAAACCCCACCAAAAAAGATTATACTCACTTCTCCCATGCCCACCAATCCTATGCTCGTATAGACCATCTGCTAGTCTCGAATGACTTGATCCCAGCAGCCCAAAGAGCACAAATTACTGACACGGTCTGGTCAGATCACTCCTTGTTAAGTGTTCTGATAAATAACCAAACCCCACACCACAAATACAACCTTTGGAGACTAAAAGAAAACATCCTTTCTGACCCCGCCTGGAAAGCTGAAATTGAAAAGGCCATAAAGGAATATTTTAATCAAAATGACACGGCAGACGTCTCCGCGGAAACCTTATGGGCAGCACATAAGGCCACAATCAGAGGGAAATTGATACAAATAGCAGCCAAACTTAAAAAAGAACATGGGATAGACATAATCAACCTAGAAAAGAAATTCCAAAAGTTATGTACGGAGCACAAGAGAGACCCTGCTTTAGTACCCATATCCCAATTGGACGCAGCACGCCTAGAATTTAACTTAGCTCTTACAGCTAAAGCAGATAAAAGTCTGTCATGGCTAGGAGCGAAATATTACTATCAGAAGGACAGGGCTGGGTCTCTCTTGGCGTCCCGTCTTTCCCCGCGCCCTCGCTCATATATCTTCCCCAAAATCAAAATAGCGGGCCAACCCCACACAACAAACCCACTGAAGGTCATGAAAGCCTTCCATGGTTTTTATGCAGATCTATATAGCGAACATAATGCAAGTAATCCCCAAACTCTGCGGAATTTTCTGAATAATCTCCCGATTCCTACCCTTTCAGCTGAGCACAGAGATAGACTGGATGCTCCAGTTTCCGCCGAAGAAGTGTTAGCGGTAATCAAAAATCTTAAGCGGCGGTCGGCTCCGGGTCCAGATGGCTTCTCAGTACCATACTATAAAGCTTATGCAAATACCATAGCGCCTTACCTTGCTAGATTCATTAACTTTAAAACCAAGGGAGAGCCTCTGGACCCGCAAATGAACGCCGCTTTCATAACCGTAATACCGAAACCAGACAAGGACCAGGGAGAAGTAGCCAACTATAGACCCATATCCCTGATCAATAATGATCTAAAAATTATGACTAAAATTATGGCAGACCGATTGGCCTCCTTTATTGGATCCTATATCCATAAGGACCAAGTGGGGTTTATCCCGGGTAGGCAAGGTCCCGACCAAATCAGAAGAACGGTGGATGTAGTCTTCCTCTTGCAATCGGGCTGGGATGGTAGCGGGGCGCAAAAGGGAATGTTGCTATCTCTAGATTTACAAAAAGCGTTCGACTCTGTATCTTGGTCTTACATGTTCTCAATCATACAACAGTGGGGTTTTGGCCCACGGTTCACAGGGATACTACACTCCCTATACTCTAGCCCAGAAGCTAGAATCAAACTACAAGGACAACTCTCTGATCCTATTAAAATAGCTAGAGGGACCCGCCAAGGTTGCCCGCTCTCGCCACTGATTTTTGCGATAGCGATTGAATCATTAGCAATTGCTATACGCAATAATCCGGACATAGCAGGGGTGAACTGTGGGCCAAAAGCACATAAATGCGGGCTGTTTGCTGATGACCTCATTCTATACATAACGTCACCAGCAACCTCCCTCCCAGTGCTATGTAAGCTTCTAGATGACTTTGCACAGATCTCTGGTCTATGCGTTAACTACTCCAAGTCTCAAGCACTTAATGTGTCCCTCCCGTTAGCTTTGGTATCTCGGTTGCAGGAGGCGTTCCGCTTTTCGTGGGGCGAGTCCAGCATCCGATACCTCAGAATCAACCTTACCCCCAAATTTGAACAGCTATATCAAGCAAATTACCCCCCCATTTACAAAAAATTAGAATCTGATCTCAAACAATGGTCCCCGCACCACATTTCCTGGCTCGGTAAAATAAACTCTGTAAAAATGACTCTGCTGCCACGTCTCCTATATATTTTCAGAGCGCTCCCAATCGCGATACGGAAGGATCACCTCTCAACATTCCAAAACAAGGTGGTAAAATTCATTTGGGGTGCAAAGGGGCATAGGCTCCCGAGAAGCGCCCTATTCGGCCCAAGAAAAAAGGGGGGATTGGGACTCCCAAATCTTTTTTGGTATTACCAGGCGGCTAGATTGGCACAGATATCAACAATCTATGCCAAAACAGCCAGACCTGATTGGATAGAAATGGAAAGACAGGCAGTACCAACATTTACAATTGACTTCCTCCTCTGGTGCCCACCAAAGGCTAGGCCTCCGGTCATGTCGCCCGCCTTATCACAATCTCTGACGATATGGGACACTCTCAGAAAGAACCCCTCCTTAGTGTCGCCCAGCAAACCTCTATCGCACATTTTCCGTAACCCCGTATTCCCCCCGGGCATGGACATTAAGGCATTTCAGTGGTGGCTGGATAGGGGAATGTACCGGATCGGGAACTATTTTACCGCTGCGGGGCCATTATCCCTCAACCACTGCATCAAACATCTAAACCTCCCCAATTCAGAGAGGTTCAGGTTTTATCAAATTTCACACTTTCTCCAAACTATCTGGGTTGAGAAACCCGAACCCCCGCAGTTCACCCCATATGAAATATGGTGTGGGGGTCTCATGGAGCAGAGGGGGGGTATATCCTTAATCTACTCTTCGCTTGCTGCTACAGATAAGAAAGCAACGTTCATGCTGGCATGGGAGAGGGATTTACAGGAAACATGGGATCTAGATCACTGGCACATGGCCTTCTTCCGATCATTCAAAGGCATTCATAATATTTCCCTGATTGAAGCTAGCCTAAAAGTAATCACTAGATGGTATTTGACCCCCTCCCGGCTTGCTATGATGCACCCTGCGGCTTCCCCTCTCTGCTTTCGCGGATGTCACATGAACGGTTCCATGTTACACATATGGTGGGACTGCCCTAAAATTAGGACTTTTTGGCAAAAAATATTTTACGCCATATCCAAAATAATAGGTAAGGCCATTCCCAAGTCTCCTCTAACAGCTCTTCTCAACCATCCCATTCCAGGGATTTCAAAATCATCACAGAAATTAGTATTTTTCATTCTCCTGGGAGCCAAAATTACCCTTGCTAAAGCTTGGAAGAAGCCCTTAGTCTCTCTCATAGCAGCTAAACGGAAAGTGTCATGGATAATGACTCAAGAGAAATTAGTAAGCTCCTTACTAGATACCTCAGCAAAGTTTGAGAAGATTTGGGACCCTTGGTCCAAATACATAGGAATAGGGTAATACCCAAACTTTTAAAAATAGTCCCCCAATAGAAATGGGGACTCCGAGCAGACAGCCAACCTTTTCTTTTCTCTTCTCTGCATTTTACCTCCCTCACTCTTACTCCTCCCTCCTCTCTCCTCCCCCTAACCTTTCTCTTGCTTTTCTTTTCTTTTTTTTTCTCTCTCTTTTCCCTGACTCCCAATATTCGGTAGGCAGGAATAGAACTCACTTCTGAAGCAGGTACACCCTGGAGTGAACCATAGAAGAAAGTTATACTTTGTTATGTATCCCTGAGATTCACTCATGATTGTTAGCATTTTAATGCAACATACCTAAACAGCAACTTTACCAATGGGATTGTTAAGTTTCCTTAAACTTGAAATGTTACCCGTTTAGCAAACTGTTTTTTGCATTCTAGACCTTTTGGTCAATGCGCCAAAGTTTTCTATCATTTTTTTTTTATATACTTCGAGAATGTCTCTCTAGGTCCTCGAGTCTCTGGTAGTTGGGTCCCAGTCCGCTCCCCAGCACAGTGTGATCCCATGAAGGGGTGCTGGAGGTGGACTGGGATGTTTGCCTAGGACTCACCCGTTATGTTAGCAAGAACACGGACCAGGCAGGATCCGATAATAGATACTTCAGTTTACAGTTAGTTGATGATGTAACTTTGGTATATCAGTCATTATATTGCAAAACATGTCACTGTGAATATGATTTGTACTTCTCCCTTCTACCCTGCTTTAAACTGGGTCATGTAATGGAAGCTTGTATTTACAATTTGTTTTTCTGACAAAATCTAATAAAAACCATTTAAACATAAAAATATCCATACTCCTCGCAGCCACCACCAATTGTGGGAGAGAGTTCCACATCCTTATTGCCCTAACAGTGAAATATCCCCTACGCAGTTTAAGGTTAAACTGCTTCTCCTTCAGGCTCAATGTGTGCCTGTGTCCTTTTACACTCCCTAGGACTGAATAGTTTATTTCCTATGCTGGGATACCCATTGAGATATTTGTAGATCGCTATCATGTCCCCTCTCAAGTGTCTCATCTCCAGTGAGAATAAATTTAGTGTTTGCAGCCACTTCTCCAGTCCCCTTATTAGTTTCGTTGCCCTCCTTTGGACTCTCTCCAGCTCCAGCACATCCCTTCGGAGGACTGGGGACCAGAACCGGACGAAAAACTCCAGATGAGGCCTAACCAGAGCTTATAAAGTGACAGGATTATAGTTTGGAGTATATTCCTTTATTTATGCATGCTAATATTCCGCCTGCTTTGGTACTGTAGCTGCAGCCTGGCACTGCATGCTGTTGCTCAATCTGTCATCTATTAACACACCTATATCCTTCATCCTTGATTCTCCCAGAGGTTCTCCACCTAGTGAATATTTTTAATTTATGTTTTTCGTCCCCAAGTGCATTGCTTTACATTTCTCCATGTTAAACCTCATTTGCCATTTGTCTGCCTACACCTTTATTTTATTCAGGTCATTCTGCAAAATGTCTATGTCCTGATTAGAGTTTATTACTCTGCTTATCTGTGTGCCGTCCGCAAAAACTGAGACTGAACTAGTTATCCCATACTCTATAATATTTATGAATATGTTGAATAGAATTGTTCCCAAAACACCTTGTGGTACCCCACTCACCACTCCAGACCAGTCCATGAGTACATGTTATTTATCACTACCCATGTATGTGCACACAGTATTTGGATGTATTATTTAAGCACTGAGGTTATTTTTGTTTAATATTTTATTTGTTTAGTGCTGGACCCGCTTTTCTAAAACCAAGCTGTCATCAACAGATCCTGGTCTCACACTAACAATTGGGAGCTGAGAGAACGGGCTCCCAATCACATGATCATTGTGATTGGCTATCACAATGGTGACACAGTACTCTGTTTCTCCTTATGAATGAAGAAAAAAATGCATTGTATTTTTTCTCATAGCTTGGGGAGAAAATGTAAACAAAAAGCCTGTGTGTACGAAGAAATATAGAGTGTGAAGGAAATTAATGGTCTCTGAAGGTTGCAGAATAGGTTCCACATGGCCTCAGGTTGGGCATCAGGAATGCTTCAGCTACCTAACACAAGTGAATGCAAGTGCTCCACAGTCTCTGTCATAGAGAAGATGTGACAACAGTATAATACAACAGTGTTTACTATCCTTCCGTTTATGAATGAACAGGAAGCCCTCAGCACAGAGCACTCACCGGGCATTCATTGTCTTTTACAGCTGAAACTTCAGAGAAAGGGGCTGGGGAATCTCAGCTCTCATGCCCTGTACACACGACCGGTTTTGCTGTCGGAATAAAGGTGAAGGGCAGGGCATGAAATGTCCCTGCCCCCACCACCTGTGGGATCGTGTCAGACCTAATTTAAAAAATTACATTAAGTTATTTAAAAAAAAAAAAAAATAATAATAAATAATAATTATCAAATTACTTACCTTTGATTGGTTACTGAGAATGACAGTTGCCCCAAACGGTCCTCTGGCACGAGCATACAGCCTATAAAAGCAAGAGGATGCATCATTACTGGGCAGAAGACAGAGAAGATTTGAAGAGGAGCACATCCCACCCTCCCTCCCTGTCATGGCCTGATTTATGAGGTTTTATATCCTTTTCTCGAAAAGGGATAATTGTTTTGGTTTTAATTATATAGCTTGAGCTTAAATGGCTGAGCTATTTATATATCTTTATATTGATATACTATTATTATATTTGATTTTAACTCACACTAAGTGTGTTGATTATTTCTGATTTATTAAAAGTTGATATGACTTGATTTATAATTTATACCTATAAATAAAATGGCCACGGCCAATTTAAACCACAGGTATTTTATGAAGTATTATTCATTCAAATATTATATTAGGTCATTAAATATTACTTGTTATTGGTTATGACTACGATCCCATAAACTCTGAAGGTTTTTCCGACGGAATTCTGGCAGAATTCCGCTCAAGCTGTCTTGCATACACACGGTCACACCAAATTCCGACCATCAAGAATGCGGTGACGTAGGACACGTATGACGGGACAACATGTACGTCGTCTCGTACTTGCTTCAGAGCATGCGTCACTTTTGGTACGTTGGAACAGCATACAGACGATTGGTTTTCCTGATAGGAATTTGTTCCGTCTGAAAAAGTCAGAATTTTCTACGCAAACAGTCCGATGGGGCATACACATGGTCAGAATATACGATGAAAAGCTCCCATCGGACTTTTTCTGTCGGAAATTATGACCGTGTGTACGGGGCATTAGTCTCTTTCTCTGTCTCAAAAGTGATACAATATGAGTCTGTTTAGATCCTTGATATTTTACCAAAGCCCCCCCCCCCATCAGGGCTCCTAAAAATAATAAGGAATATGGGGAAAAGGGGGTAAGCCTGTCTTAAGGCCCCCTTTTCCTTATGGGATTGTGGTAGGAGCAGTTTCCAGGCTCCCCGCTGTGGAAAATAGCGGTAAAGCCTGTGATAGGTTTTCCAAGATCAGCTGACCTGGAATTTTCTAGAATTCTGGGTGCCTATATAAAGGGCTGGTCCGTGGGGTCCGAGACCAGTCGTTTGAAGAGGATCAACAGCAGAACTTGGGCTTTAATACAAGGCAGGAGAGCTGTAATACATTCGCTGTTTGATTCTCTTCAGCGACATGAAGACCCTCGTCCGCCAGCTGCTGGAGCGAGTGGAAGCGGAAGGAGGGAGAGAAGAGGATTGGATTTGGCGATGCTTGGAGTTACCTGCGAGTCAAGACAGCGAGGTTGCTGCCAGGAACACCGCCGATCGTGTTGGAGACCTGCTGGAAGACGCGCCATTGAATGAAGAGGAGGAGTCGGATGCCGAGCTTCCTTTTCCAGGTTGGGACCTTGGTGCTGAGCCGGAAGGCGGAGCCATGGAGGAGCGGCCGAGCAAGAGGCGGCGCATTCGGCGCCGAAGATTCAGCCCGTCGCCTGCCAGAGGCGTGTCTCAGTGCTCGCCGGAACCAGCCCCTCGAATTCCACAGCGGCCTGCTGACGTGGTGCCGGGAGGTGGAGCTTACAGGGGGCGGAGCCATCCAGGTCGGCCTCCTAATAAGGGGACTTCTCCTAGGCAACTAGCGACGCTGAGAGCGGCTCGGTCACCTGGGCAACGCTTCACAGACTCTGCGGACGCCAGCGGTCCAGCAGCGTCGACTGCAGAAAATGCGGGAGCAGCTGGTTTGAATATTCCAGTGCTCCTTACTTCACAGCAGCATGTGTTGCCTGACATTCCGGTTAATGCGACAGGAGGTGAGACTTTTCCTTTACAAATGATCAGTCAACTGTCCGCTTATTTATCTAAAATTCTATCTGAATTGCAGTCTAATACCTCTGTGTCTAATAATATTCCTGTATCGTCTGTTCCTCCCTCTTTTCCAACTGACAGTACTGTTTTTACTGAACCAGCTGCTGTTGTTTGGTCAGCAGATAATATTTCACAGTCAGCTAATTTATGTACCTCTGATGAAACCACTTTCACAGGTAAATCAGCTACAAATTCTTCTGGTGCTGTGATTTTACCTGGTGCCAAATTGAAAGAACCCATGCCCTGTGTCTTATCGCCCTTAGGTTTTCATTTGCCTATTGCGGTTAAGGATAAAATATGGAACAGTGAATTTATCGATATTTTATCACTGTTGTCATATGGTAAAGAACAATTTGTTAAATTTGAAAAGGGTGATAAGATAGAGGAGGATCGTCGCAAGAATGTTCCTAAATCATTTTCAAATTGGTTACAAGGTTTTTGCATTTTCGCGAGTGTATTATGTGAAAAATTTCTGGACCGTAGACTGGGCCTTTTTCAACATATTGATATTATACAAGAGGCGTACAGGTCTTTTCCAGGTTTCTCTTGGTTTTCATACGATGAAGCCTTTCGTCATAAACTGTCTGTGTACCCTGGTTTGCAATGGGGTTCTAAAGATGTAGGTTTGTGGCTTAACCTTTTCCTTCCACAGAAACCGAATTTTCCAAGATCTTCTACAGGTAATGTTGCACTTGCATCAGCGGTACCGTACAAAAAAGGTATGTTTTTCTTATAATGATAGTCAATGCAGATGGCCCACTACATGCAAATACAAGCATGACTGCGCCATCTGTGAAGGATCTCATCCAGTCTCTAAATGTTTTCGCAAATTATCATCTACAAACCAGCAGCAACCTCACAGGGAATTTATTCTCAAAAGCAATAACGCCAGTGAGTTTAACAAACATGCTCCCGTGGCTTCATCGTTATCCAAACCGGCAGACAGCGGATCTTCTCATTAAAGGTTTTCAGGAAGGTTTTTTAATTCCTCGATTTTAAGGTTCGGGTTGTACTATGGTTAATAATTTAAAGTCTGTTTCGGTTTTACCTTTAGAAGTGGGTAAAAAACTGGAGGCGGAGCTATCTTTGGTTAGGATCTCTGGCCCTTTTGATTTTCCGCCTTTTCTTGATTTTCGTTTATCACCATTGGGTTTAGTACCGAAAAAAGAACCTAATACATATTGTTTGATTCATCATTTGTCTTTTCCTGAAGGGTCATCTTTGAATGATCAAATCACTGATGATTTATCATCAGTATCTTATGCTTCTTTTGAACAAGCAGTTCAAAAAATTAAATTATTAGGTGGCTCTGTTTTATTAGCTAAGGCGGATATAAAATCTGCGTTCAGACTTCTTCCGATTCACCCTAGCTGTTTTAATTCTTTGGGTTTTCAATTTCAAGGGAAGTTTTATTTTGATCGCTGTCTGCCTATGGGATGTGCACTTTCTTGTTTTTATTTTGAAGAATTTTCTACATTTTTGGAGTGGGTAGTATCATATACATCTGGGTCCCAATTTTTGTTACATTATCTTGATGACTTTTTATTTATGGGACCTTCCGATTCTTCCCAATGTTTTTCACTATTATCAATTTTTGTTGATACTTGCAAAGACTTTGGTATTCCGCTGGCTTGTGAGAAGACTGTATTGCCTACTACTTGCATTGATTTCTTGGGTATCACAATTGATACTGTCAAAAGAGAGTTTAGATTGTCTTGAATCCTGTATTCGGAAGAAGAAGGTTTTTTTGAAGGAATTGCAATCCTTATTAGGTTTATTAGCCTTTATTACCAATGGGTAGAATTTTCTCTCGACGTATGTATCTGGCCATTGCGGGGCACAAGAACCCTTATTCTCATATTAGGTTGACTTCTGATTTGAAAGAAGATATGCACGTTTGGCAGAAGTTTTTAATCCAATTTAATGGAAGAGCTTTTTGGCAGGATAAATTCATCCTGGATAGGGATTTTTGTTTGTTTACCGATGCTGCTGGCTCTATTGGCTTTGCAGCAATCTGGGGTAATCACTGGTGCGCTGATTCTTGGCCGCTAAGTTGGTTTAATAGAGGCTTTTGCAAAAATATAGTGCTCCTTGAATTATTCCCTTTGATTGTTGCTCTGGAAATATGGGGTGAGCATTTTGCAAACAAAAGAATCCTGTTTTGTACTGACAACAGGGGTGTTTTGTTTGCGGTTAATTGTTTATCTTCCAAGTCTCGGCCGGTGATTGTTTTTTTGCGGTACTTGGTCTATAAATGCCTCTGTCTGAATATATGGGTTAAGGCTAAATATATACCAGGTAAGGCTAATGAGACGGCGGATGCCCTTTCTCGTTTACAGATGGAGCGTTTTTTCTCCCTGCTGCCCACAGCAGATTGTTTCGCCTTGCCCAACTCTTTTGTGGGAAATCATCTAGTTTCGGATAACACTGTAAAATCGCTGGCTGCAGCCTCATGGTCCAGTTACCGGTCTTCTTGGTTGCTCTGGTTGCTATTTTTAAATACTAAACAAGTGCCTGTATTTGATTATTCTGAACATATAGTTTTATTGTTTTTAGAATCGTTAATGTTGAGGGATTATTCATGGTCTCATATTTATAAAATTTTAGCGGGCATTTCCTTTTTTCAAAAATTAAATAATTTACCTTCTTGTTTTTCTTATTTTTCGGTGCAGCAAGCACTTAAGGGTTACAAGAAATCGCATTTTAGAATAGATGATAGGAAACCTATTACACCTGACATTCTCACGTCTTTTTGCTCTGTTACTAGCTCATTGTGTTTTTCCTCTTTTGAAGCTATTCTTTTCAATGCCGTTTTCACGTTGGCCTTTTTTGCGGCATTACGGATTTCTGAAATTGTGTCTGGGAGCAAAAGAAGCCATTCTGGTTTACAAGTGCAACATGTTATTATGACAGATACTATATTGAAGATCTTTATTCGATCTAGTAAAAGATCAAACCGGGAAAGGTACTTGGTTACGTTTGTTGGCTTGTCCGGGTTCTCCTATTTGCCCTGTAATGAGGATGTCGTTCTATTTGGCTATTCGCCCTCGTTGGGAAGGGGTTCTCTTTTTCCATGAAGATTTTTCCCCTCTCACAAAATTCCAATTTAATAGTATCTTGTCCAGATGTTGCGAATCATTGCATTTATCTAACACGCGTATCTCCTCACACTCTTTCAGAATCGGTGCTGCCATGGAAGCGGCTAAATTAGGATTTGACTCTGGTCGCAATAAAAGTTTGGGTAGATGGAAGTCAAACTCTTTTAAACTATATGTCCGTCCTAATTTTCTTGTTTGAATTATTTTAGGTGTGCCTGGAGTGGTCTGGATTATTGGACACTCTTTCATATATTGGGCGCATCAACGTGCAGCTGCTCGTTCTTATACTTCCAACCTGGGTTTGGATCCACTAAAGTTTCAAGTTTTTTGGTTCGGTAGATGGGGTATGAGGTGGGAGGAGTTATTATTTGAATTTAGTACACTTCTTCTATCATGGCCTGCCCCTAGCATTTTAATTTTACATTTGGGTGGGAATGATGTGGGTCAAATGCGTACTTTAGATCTTATTTTTAGTATTCGGAATTCAATCCATATGATTAAAATGTCTTCCCCGCGTTTGGTTATCATCTTTTCTGAAATCATCCCGAGGTTACGTTGGCTGGATTCTGCTGTTTTGAGGCCTTTTGAAAAGGTTCGGAAGAGGGTTAACAGGGCAGTCGAAAAATTTATGACCCCTGTTCTGGGCTTTTCTTACCGTCATGTCGATCTAAAATGTGGGATTGTGGGATTTTATAGGTTTGATGGGGTGCACTTATCTGACATTGGCCTGGACATACTGAATCTTGCTTTTCAGTCTTGTATTGAAAAGGCAGCGTGCTGGGGTTGTGACAGGTGGGGTTGAGGCAACCCCAACCTGTCTTTTGGGGGACAGTTTTGTGAATTAATATTGAAGACAGATTGTTTCAGCTTGAGTCTTAGTGGCTGAGCTGTATTTGCTTATGTTTTGGTGTATTGACTTATTTAAGTGATGAAATAAATATCTGTGGTAATTTAATATTTATGATATGGTTATAAACCAATAATATATGCCGCGGCCAAGTTTTATCCATAAAAAAAAAAATTATATATATACTAATATAATAATAAATAAAATGAATTTTTACTAAGAAGTTGTTGGAGTTTTCATTTATGTCCAGGCATTCCTGCCTACAATCCCATATGGGGAAAAGGGGGTAAGCCTGTCTTAAGGCCCCCCTTTTCCTTATGGGATTGTGGTAGGAGCAGTTTCCAGGCCCCCCGCTGTGGAAAATAGCGAGAAAGCCTGTGATAGGTTTTCCAAGATCAGCTGACTTGGAATTTTCTAGAATTCTGGAGATTTTGTATTGGGATAGGTCAGCTGGGTCATGTGATTCATTGGGATACTTGGGGTTCCAGGATAGGTCATTTAGGGTCATGTGTACCCCTGTAACATTCTGAAATTCCAAGGGGTCCCTATATAAAGGGCTAGTCCATGGGGTCCGGGACCAGTCGTTTGAAGAGGATCAACAGCTGAACTTCCCTCCCTCCCTTCCCCTTGTCACGGCTATATTATGTGGTAGGGTCCCTTTTGCTTTTAAGTAAGAGGGGACAGTTTTGTGAATTAATATTGAAGACAGATTGTTTCAGCTTGAGTCTTAGTGGCTGAGCTGTATTTGCTTATGTTTTGGTGTATTTAATTATTTAAGTGATGAAATAAATATCTGAGGTAATTTAAAATTTATGATATGGTTATAAACCAATAATATATGCCGCGGCCAAGTTTTATCCAAAAAATAAAAAAAATAATAAAAATTATATATATATATATATATATATATATATATATATATATATATATATATATATATATATATATATATATATATATATATATATATATATATATATATATATATAATATTAATATAATAATAAATAAAATTAATTTTTTTCTAAGTTGTTGGAGTTTTCATTTATGTCCAGGCATTCCTGCCTACAATCCCATAACACTGTAAAAAATAATAAAAATAAAAAACTACTGACCCCGTCCACTACCTTACTGACACCAATCTCTGCCCTACTGACACTACCCTCTGCCCTATTGACAAAGTCCAGTGCTGCGCACACCTATGAGGTTAATACAAGACTATATAAGTGTGTTTGAGAAGTGTATTTGATTATATAAAATACAGGAGTTGATTTACTAAAGGCAATTAAACTGTGCACTTTGCAAGTGCAGTTGCACTCCTTTCTCCTTTCCACCGGAGCTTAGTAAATGTGGTAAAGCTTTGCTTATTTCCATAATTCCAATCATGTGCAAACAAAAATACTTTTTTTATTCTCCTTGTACCTGATTAGGAATTCTTTACAAAATGAAGCAGTACCACTTTTATATTTAATAAGAAAAAAGAGTGCAACAGTATATTTGCCTTCAGTAACACAACTCCATAGAGTCTGATTCCTTGTAGCCCTTTTTTTTTTTTCAATGTATCATAAATAAACCACCTGATTTGCATTTTTTTTTAAAAACAGCCTGTTATAGAATATGAGATATCAGTTCTTAACTTCTTCCCACCTGGCCACTGTAAATAAATGGCCGGGTGGGCGTTTCGTCCTTCTAAGTGAACGTTCCTTAACCTCCCTCAGAAGTAGTGCGATCGTGCGGCCTGGTGCCCATGCAGCTGCGCGATCCCGGTGTGCCTGCGTTTCCAGCACACAGCACATCACCGCTCTGCAGGAGGGCTCTGTGATTGGCCCTCCTGATCACACGATGGCTGTGTCCAATCACAGCCATCATGTGGTGTAAACAGAGCCGGCAATCAGTTGCTCGGCTCTGCTTCTCCCCACACTGAGCCTGTCAGTGAGGAGAAGGAGAGCCAGTCTGTGTTGCCGGCCAGAATCAGTGAGTGTAAACCACTTTACACTCACTGATCACACAGTAAGTGTCCCCACAAAGTGTTCAAACATAGTGCCCTCGCACAGTAAAATGTCCCAGTGATCAACATCTGCACACATCTGTACACGTGACCAACATCTGCACACAACTGTACCAGTGATCAACATTTGTACAAGTAATTAACATCAGCACACATCTGTCTCAGTGATCAACATCTACACACATCTGTCCCAATGATCATCTGGACACATCTGTCACAGTGATTAACATCTGCACATATCTGTACCAGTGATCAACATTTGTTAAATGTGGTCATTTTGTGGGTAATTCCGTTGTCCTGCTACTCTGGGGCCTTCAAAATGTAATAACTAGTCAGGAAATTATATGTGTAATTTCCACAGGATGTATAAAAGTCTTACACATGTGGTATTACCATACTCAGGAGGAGTAGCAGAATGTATTTTGGGGTGTCAGTTTTTGCAATGTACATGCTATGTGTTAGAAAAATCTTATAAATTGACAACTTTGTATACAATTTTTTTTATCTTTCCACATTTTCCAAAAACTTGTGAAAAAAAATGACATGTTCAAAAGACTCACTATTCTTCATAGAATATACGTTGGGGTGTTTGATTTCCAAAATGGGGTCATTTTGTGGGTGTTTCCATTGTCCTGGTGCTCCAGGGCCTTTAAAATTGTGATAGGTCGTCATGACATTAGATGGGTAATTGTCAGGGCTGGGCTCAGCCCTTCCTTCTCTGAGCTGGCCGCTCAGCTGTCGGCTAATTGCCAGCTCCCATCTCTATCCACAGTTACCCAGCTGTTGTTGATTCTGCTCATCAGTCCTGCCTACTTAAAGCCATCCAGCTCACTTGATCTCTACCTTCGCCTTTGTCAACATCACAGACTTTTTCTTGCGTTCCTGTTGAAGACTTGCTCAGCTGACGTCCCTTCTGGCTCCTGATCCTGCTTGCTGTAGTATTACCTTTATCTCTGGCTCTCTGACATTTGCTTGGCTGACTACCCAATCCGGTTACTGAAATCTGGCTTGTTTTTACTACGTTTACTCTGTTTACCTTATTATTATTATTATTATTAAACAAGTGTGATTTATCTATACTTCTGTCTCGGTCTGATTCATGGTTCCTGATAGTAATTTATGCTCCTAGAATGCCTGAAGGTGCTACTTGTATGTTGGGCCTCTGTATGTAGCCAGGCTGTGTAAAAGTCTCACATATGCGGTATTGCCATACTCAGGAGGAGTAGCAGAATGTGTTTTGAGGTGTAATTGCATGCCTATGCAGTGTGCGGGAAATAACTTGTAAATATGACAATTTTGTAAAAAAAAAATTATTCTTTCCAAAACAGGGGTCATATGGGGGATATTTGCACTGTCCTGACATTTTAGGGGCTCAAGAACCAATTATTATACACTTAGAATTTTTTTTACCAAAGACACGTAGCAGAATACATTCTGGCCTAAATTTATGACAAACTTTGATTTTATTGGATTTCTTTTAAAACAGAAAGTTGAAAATATTGGGGTTCTTTTCCAAAATGTTTGCTCTTTTTTCGCTTATATCGTAAAAAATAAAAAACCTAGTGGTGAATAAATACCACCAAAAGAAAGCTCTGTTTGTGTTAACAACATGATAAATTTAATTTGGGTACACTGTAGCATGACTTAGTAATTGTCATTCAAAGTGCGAGAACACTGAAAGCTGAAAATTGGTCTAGGAAGGAAGGGGGTGAAAGTGCCCAGTATTGAGGTGTTTAATGGAAGGACATAAAGCATTGCTGTGGAAATACTGACTGGTGTAAAAAAACAACATAAAATATTTTAACACCCTTTCCCTATATGGTTACATACCCTTTAGGCATGTCTTGCATTCTAGAGGCTAGGACAAGCTGATTGGCTGGTGGGTTCATAAAGTCACAATCCATTAATTCCATGTTAATACTGTACTAATGTATTCTACATTCCCTCAGGTGCATGTGCAAGTGCTTGAGTTTTTTAATTCTTTCCAGCTCAGCAAACATATTTCCTTTGCAAGCATGCCTACTAAAGATATGAGACCCAGTGCCCTTTTGAAAGCGAACGACATTGCATGGAGGTTGGGATCAAAGGAATCCTGTTTAAGTTGTCATATTTTGATTAAAAATATATAACGAAAGAACTTTTAGGAAGTTCAGTAATATTTTGTTAACCCTTCACACCTAGGGGTAACATACAGACAGACATATACAGTGTATATATACAGTGGGGACAGAAAGTATTCAGACCCCCTTACATTTTTCACTCTTTGTTATATTGTAGCCATTTGCAATTTGAATTTTAACTACTACACTATGGGAGCTATTCCTTTCTTCCTGACTACTGTTCTAGGACTACTGTGAGTGGCGGGAGGTGAAGCGGAGAGCCAGATCCACGGACACCCCTCAGGGAAGGTGAATGCTGCTGCTGCAGGAAACATATCCCCTCTATCATAGCATTATCCATCTGCTTGACTCGGCCCACTGGGGGCCGCTACTGGAGGTGAGAGGCTGGGGGGAACAATCGGTGTGTGCACCAGAAGCAAAGAACAGCACAAGTCACTGCTATCTGCACTTCTTAAATAGACTTTTTTTGGAACACTAGAAGTCACATTTTGCATGATATTGGTGTGGATTGCATTGCACCATTGTCACGTCTTTGGACTACACTATTTATTCTTATTTTCTGTTTGTGGTCTGATTGCATATCACACTGAAGGGATGCGTGTATGATATTACTGCACATATGTCACTATTTGCTCATTTTTAATTTTATGCTTAATTTTATATTGTTGCGGAGCACTTTCCCGCATCCTTAGTTGCAGTTTACCATTTATGATTATTTTGCACACTGGTTAATTGTTATATTTTAGAGAAGATGAGGTTACACGTCTTATGTTATAGCACAAAGAATTTTTAATATTTTTTTATTATTTTTTGCACTTGTATGCATAATTTGCACTTCAATATTTTTTGGACTGTATTCACAGTCATTAGTATGTTATTTTGATTATTTACTACATTATGTGGTTTGGTCATTGCACCAGGGATTGCACTTTTGCACAAGTCACCTTATTTATTTATGTATATTTATCTGGCACGCAGGCTATTTATTAGGACTATTTTAAGATGATAGCACGGTGTACTCATTATTAAGAAAATTCTTCATTATCGAGATAGTAATCTTAGTAATCTTAGTAATTTTCTTGGATTTGTTTGAGTGGCTAAGACTCATTGCCACACACCTGTATTTGTAATAGGAGGACTATACTTATATTGATTGACACAATAGTGGTAATCTTGTTTTCCTGCAGTTTGGTACGGGAGGATAGAGTAGCGCCACATATTATTCTATCCTAGTATCTATTCACTGGGGTGTTGAGTGCACCCATCTATGTCGGCAGCTTTTTATCTGGTACCACATTTTTTGCTTAGGTTGTTTTATTTTATATAGGAGGTTGTGGTTTTGCGCATTAGTCTTTGTATTTTTTGATTTTATTTGAGTTACATAGAGTAGGCAGGCGAGTCAGTTAGCTGCGGTCAGTGTATTGTGTATATATATGCATCCCAGGTGTTGAATGTATGTATGTGTATATATATATATATATATATATATATATATATATATATATATATATACACACTGTATTCAGTTTAGCTAGATCCGTTCATGTTATTCTCTTCCTTGTACTTACAGGCAGGCAGCTGCAGTATTTTCAGTCAGTGTACTGTATCCTGCGCACAGTGTGCAACTAAAGCTAACTGCAGCCAATTGCTGGTGTTCTCTTCCTAATATACTCACAGGCAGGCAGCTGCAGTATTTTCAGTCAGTGTACTGTATCCTGTGCAGTGTGCAACTAAAGCTAACTGCAGACAATTGCTGGTGTTCTCTTTCTAATAATACCTCAGGCAGGCAGCTGCAGTATTTTCAGTCAGTGTACTGTATCTTGTGCACAGTTTGCAACTAAAGCTAACTGCAGCCAATTGCTGGTATTCTCTTCCTAAGATACTTGCAGGCAGCTGCAATATTTTCAGTCAGTGTACTGTATCCTGTGCACAGTGTGCAACTCAAGCTAACTGCTGCCAATTGCTGGTGTTCTCTTCCTAATATACTTACAGGCAGGCAGCTGTAGTATTTTCAGTCAGTGTACTGTATCCTGTGCAGTGTGCAACTAAGTCTAACTGCAGACAATTGCTGGTGTTATCTTTCTAATAATATCTCAGGCAGGCAGCTGCAGTATTTTCAGTCAGTGTACTGTATCCTGTGCAGTGTGCAACTAAAGCTAACTTCAGACAATTGCCTGTGTTCTCTTCCTAATACTTCAGGCAGGCAGTTGATTCAGCTAGCTGCAGTATATTAGTGTACTGTATACTAGGCACAGTGTGCAACTAAAGCTAACTGCAGCCAATTGCTGGTGTTCTCTTTCTAATAATACCTCAGGCAGGCAGCTGCAGTATTTTCAGTCTGTGTACTGTATCCTGTGCACAGTGTGCAACTAAAGCTAACTACAGCCAATTGCTGGTGTTCTCTTTCTAATAATACCTCAGGCAGGCAGCTGCAGTATTTTCAGTCTGTGTACTGTATTCTGTGCACAGTGTGCAACTAAAGCTAACTGCAGACAATTGCTGGTGTTCTCTTCCTAATAATACCTCAGGCAGTCAGTTGATTCAGCTAGCTGCAGTATATTAGTGTACTGTATGCTGGGCACAGTGTGCAGCTAAAGCTAACTGCAGACAATTGCTGGTGTTCTCTTTCTAATAATACTACAGGCAGGCAGGCGATTCAGCTAGCTGCAGTATAATCAGTATATATATACATCCGCAGCTACATCTCACTGCAGGCCATTCCTTGTGTACCTATTCCAATACATCAAAGACAGTATGTCTGGAAGGCCAACAAGGAGAGGCAGACAGTCACAGGCCAATAAAAGAGGGCAAGCAGGTTCTGTGTCTAGAGGCAACAGTGCTGGTCATGGACACGGTGCATTCTCATCAGCACGTGGCCGTGGGGCATGCTTGTCCTTTTTCTCGGCAGCTGGCCGTGTTGAGCCACAACATGCTGAAGAGTTGGTAGAGTGGATGACCAAGCCGTCCTCATCCTCCTCATCCTCTGTCACCCAGGCTACCTTGGCTGCCAATGCAGGGGCCAAAGCGGCCTATTCCTTGGACTCAAGGTCATCATCAGTTACTCCTTCCCTAGCCCCACCGGAGGAGTCCCCCGAACTGTTCGACCACAGTGTCGGGTACATGCTGCTGGAGGATGTGCAGTGTTTTGAAGGCTCCAATGATGGTACCCAGCTTGAGGAAGGCAGTAACGTGAGCCTAGAAAGAGGGGTTGCCCAAGAAGGACAACAAACTGGCAGTCATGTTACCCCAGCTGCAGCATACTGCCAGGTTTGTTCCAGTGACGAGGAGGGAGGGGATGATGAGCTCACTGACTCTACGTCGGTGCCTGATAGGAGAGAGGAGGCAGAGGAGGAGGAGGAGCAGGCACATCTCCAACGAGGCAGGATGCCCTCCAGGGGCCATCTTAAGGGCAGCCAACCGACTGCATCACACCGCAGAGCTCCGCAAGTGCAGGGTGCTGGTGACTCCACGCGTTATACTAAAAGTTCTTCGGTGTGGGCCTTTTTTGAGACGTGTGCAGCAGATCGCACTGTTGCTATTTGTAACATATGTCTGAAGTGTATCAAGCGTGGACTAGACAGCAAGTGCTTGGGCACCACATGCTTAATCAGACATATGTCGAGCTCCCATGCAGCCCGTTGGCAATACTACCTAAAAGACCCACACCAAAGAACAAGGCGGACCTCTCCCTGCTCCTCCTTATCAGCTGGGATCTCCAACCCGCTATACCTTCAGTCCTCTCAGAAACCTGCACTGAGAGGAATGAAGGTGTAGAATTAGGTGTGCCACTGCCAAGTACTTGCGTGAAATCTGCTATCGATACACCAATGTCCGATTCTAGCAAGCAGATTTCCCTACCCAGTTGCTCCACCGGCGAAAGAAGTTAGCTCCCAGCCATCCACATGCCCAGCAGTTGAATGCTAGCTTGGCTAAATTGCTAGCACTTCAACTGCTGCCTTTTCAGTTGGTAGACTCTGCCCCCTTCCGTGAGTTTGTGGAATGTGCGGTACCTCAGTGGCAGGTTCCCAAACGCCACTTTTTTTCACAGAAGGCGATTCCAGCTCTCTACCGGCATGTGGAAGGCAATGTCCATACCTCGCTAGACAGGGCGGTCAGTGGTAAGGTGCATATTACCACTGACTCATGGTCCAGCAGACAGGGACGTTAACTATCTTTCACCGCGCACTGGGTGATTCTTCTGGCAGCTGGGAAGGATGCAGGACAGGGTGCAGTAGTGTTGGAGGTTGTTCCACCACCACGCCTCCAAAATTCTACTAGTGGTGATTCTGCCACACCTCTCTCCTCCACCCCCTCCTCTTCTTCTTCCTCCAGTGCCTCTTCCTGTGCTGATTTGTCCTCGGAACCAGCGGTGCTCCTTAGGCGTTCAAGGGGCTACGCAAGCAAGCGGGCAAGAAGATGCCATGCGGTGCTTGAGCGGGTGTACTTGGGGGACAGGAGCCACACTGGGGCAGAGATTCTGTCAGCTCTGCAGGGGCAGGTTCAGAGGTGGTTGACGCCACGCCAGCTTAAGGCAGGAATGGTGGTTTGCGACAATGGCACCAACCTCCTCTCCGCCCTCCGACAGGGACAACTGACCCATGTGCCCTGTTTGGCTCACGTCCTTAACTTGGTGGTGCAGCGGTTCTTGGACAGGTACCCGGCTTACAGGATGTCCTGAGGCAGGCCAGGAAAGTCTGTGTGCATTTCTGCCGGTCATATAATGCCAGTGCTTGGCTGGCTGACCTCCAAAAGGAATTTAACCTGCCCAAGAACGGCCTCATCTGTGACATGCCCACCAGGTGGAACTCAACGTTGGCCATGCTGCAGCGGCTGCACACGCAGCAGAGGGCTATCAATGAGTACCTATGCGACTATGGCACCAGGACAGGGTCAGGGGAGCTTGGTATTATTATTATTATGCACTGTCCTGTCACCATTTGAGGAGGCCACGAGGATGGTGAGAAGTGACAGTGCATGCATCAGTGAGACTGTCCCTCTTGTCCACCTGTTGGAGCACACGCTGCGTGGAATAATGGACAGGGCACTTGAGGCAGAACAGAGACAAGAAGAGGAGGACTTCCTTACCCCTCAAGGCTCCCTTTATCCAGACAGTGTTCCTGCGTGCCCACCGATCACACATGAAGAGGAGGAGGATTGTGTCAGCATGGAGGTGGGGCCTAGCACTCAGCATCAGCAGCAGTCTTCAAGGGATCATTTACAGTCTAAAGAAACCCATGGACTTGTACGTGGCTGGGAGGAGGTGGCTGCGGATCATGTTGTCCTTAGTGACCCAGAGGACTCCGGACCAAATGCCTCAGCAAACCTACGCTGCATGGCCTCCCTGATCCTGCAAAGCCTGCGGAAGGATCCTCGTATTCGTGGTATCAAGGAGAGGGATCATTACTGGCTGGCAACCCACCTTGATCCACGTTACAAGGGTAAGGTTGCGGACCTTATCTTGCCGTTGCAAGGGGAGCAGAGGATGAAACATCTTCGGGAGGCCTTGCAGAAAGGTTTGTGCAACGCGATTCCAGAGCCTAGGAGGTTACAATTTCCTGGTCCTCCTGGACAACGTGTTGCTGAGGCTTCGGTCAGTCACAGAAGAAGAGGTGGAGAAGGTGGCTGTCTGACCGATGCATTCAGGCAATTTTTTAGTCCGCAGCCCCAAGGTATGATCAGTTCCAGCAACCATCGCCAGCGTCTGTTTTACATGGTGCAGGAATACCTAGGGGCAAGATCAGACTTGGACACCTTTCCCACCGAAAATCTTCTGGGTTACTGGGTCTTGAGGATGGATCACTGGGCAGAGCTTGCACAGTATGCAATTAAGCTACTGGCCTGTCCTGCATCCAGCAATCTTTTGGAACGCACATTCAGTGCTGCTGGAGGCTTTGTAACCGATCACAGGGTGCGCCTGTCCACCGAATCGGTCGATCAGCTGACCTTCATAAAAATGAATCAGTCTTGGATCACCAGCTACCAAGCACCTGATGCTGATGTAAACGAATAATTTTTATTTAATGTAAGATCCCTTCAAGACTGCCTATGCTGATACTGAGTGACTATCCTGTTATGCTGAGTGACTATCCTCTTCCTCCTCAATGTTCATGCTGATAGCTTGTAAAAAAAAATTTTTGGTTCTGGGCACCGCCACCAGTGGCTAAGGCCCAATTTTTCTGCCCCTGTTTAACAGGGGCCTGTAATTACAATTTTTGATGCAATACTTTGCAGCAGGGCTCATTCCTGCGCCCACCAAGAGTAACTGTGAGGCCTTACAGTGTTGTGGCAACACCACCACACCGTCCACCACCAAAGGCCCAATTTTTCTGACCATGTTCAACAAGGCCATGTAATTGCTATTCTTGATCTAATATTTCACAGCAGGGCCCGTTCCTGCGCCCACCAAGAGTAACTGTGAGAACTTACAGTGTTGTGGCAACACCGACCTAAGGCCCAAATGTCTGCAGAGTATATAGGGCAGGCCCCTACTTTCAAACATCCAACTTACAAACGACTCCTACTTGCAAACGGAGGGTGACAACAGGAAGTGAGAGGAAATCTACCCCTAGGAAGGGAAATTCTCTCCTGTAAGAGTTCCTTGTTTCACAAAAAAACCCCAAATTTTCAAAATCCAATTGTCATTGGGACAGAAAGTGAGGAAAAATCTTCTGAAGAGGTGCACAGACAGCAAAACAAATGTTACAGGGGTGATAACCCTTTCCTATGTTTCCCAAAAAGCTTAAAAATAGATTTTTTGGCTGGAGCTACATGTAAAAAATGTACAAGAACAAACCTACAGTCCCTGTTTTGTTTGCATCGCCTGTATACTGCTGTTCAGAGTATATAGGGCCTGGGGGCCCCACGCCTTTCCTTTTTTTTATTTGGGTGCAGTGTTCCCCTTAATATCCATACAAGACCCAAAGGGGCTGGTAATGGGCTGGGGGGGTTCTCAATGATTTTCATCCATATTGCTGGGACCAGACATGACATTAAACAGGCAGTTTTAAATGACTTTTTTACCTTTAGAAATGTCTTTTTGAGCAGGGACTATTCTAAACACGGGAAACACGCGCCACTTTACAGGCATACTATAGACACCCCGTGGCACGATATTTAAAGGAATATTTCACTTTAATTTTTTCACTTTAAGCATCATTAAAATCACTACTCCCGAAAAAACAGCCTTTTTTAAAACTTTTTTTTGCATTGATACATGTCCCATGGGGAAGGACCCGGGTCCCCAAACCCTTTTTAGGACAACAACTTGCATATTAGCCTTTAAAATTCGCACTTTTGATTTCTCAGGTTCGGGTCCTATAGACTTTAACAGGGTTTGAAAGTTTGCGCAAACTTTCGGTCCGTTCGAATGTTCTGATGCGAACTGAACCGGGGGTGTTCGGCTCATCCCTACTTACTAAACTCACATACAATGTAGCCATCTGCTTCCCACACAGGTACATGCAATGCAGCTCCCCTTCTTTCATGCATGCAAACAATTAAGCCCCCATCCCCCTGTCCTTAAGGCCGATTTCACACTGGGGCGGTGGGTGCGTCGGCAGTAAAATGCCGCTATTTTTAGCAGCGCTTTACCGTCGTTTTAGCGGCGCTATTCAGCCGCTAGTGGGGCAGTTTTAACCTTCGCTAGCGGCTTAAAAAAGGGTTAAAACCGCACACAAAGCACCGCTTTGCCGGCGGTATAGCCGCGCTGCCCCATTGATTTCAATGGGCAGGAGCGGTGAGGGAGCGGGGAATACATCGCTCCTTTACCGCTCCAAAGATGCTGCTTGCAAGAGTTTTTTTTCCGTCCTGCAAGCACACCGCTCCAGTGTGAAAGCCCACGGGCTTTCACACTGGAAACACAGCAGCGGCCGTTTCAGGGCGCTTTACAGGCGTTATTTTTAGCACTGTAGTGCCTGCAAAGCGCCCCAGTGTGAAAGGGGCCTTACATATACATACAACACAAACACTCTCACACATACAATGTTGCCCATTCACTGCACATATACAAACAATGCAGCCCTTCTGCCCCTCACATGTACAAAAATATCAACCCCCCTCATCCCACAAACATACAATACATACCCCCTCACACATATAAACAACGCAACCCCTTCACTCAAACATACAAACAATGCAGCCCTCCTCCCTTAACCTTTACAAACAATGCAGCCCCCTTACACTGTAGTTTTCATTCAGCAAGTCCATTCATTCCAAAATCGAATGTTATAAACAAACAAAATCTTAAACTACTTTTGAGTATTTGAATGTTCTGAGATTTTTTGTAATAAAATTCATTTATACCCACACTAATATTATTTCGAATGAAAATTCATACGAAAATTCTCAGGAAAATATGGCCAAAAATTATCTGAACATTCAAATGTCGTTCAAAAGTAGTTCAAGATTTAGCTTGCTTTTAATATTCGATTTTGGAATGAATGAATTTTACAGAAACCACATACACAGTTAGAAATTCATACATTTGAAAACAAATGTCCATTCTGCTCCTTTGAATTTTCTCATCACTGCAGTCAAAAACAAACATCAATTTAACCCAGTTAATGATTAGAAAAATGTAAAAACATTCTTGCAATGAAAAATTTTGAACTAGTGTATACCCAGCTTTAGACATAGGATTGTCACCTGATCTGTACTAGTGATCAGATCAAGTGAGTGTCATCTAATACCTATAGGTACCTTCAGATTTTAATAAGGACAAGGACTTCACACATAACATCATTCTTGTTCACTGACATTTATTGAGCTAAAAGCTTATTGCACGTTAGTGTGCAAAGTAATCCATACGTCAAAGCAAACACAGACTGCTGAATCTGGCTGCACTGATGAACAGCCATGCTTCTTGAGTAACTACATTGGATAACTGGATGAACAACCCTACATGGGAAAGCAGTACATTACAGTGTCTGTCTTTTTCTTTTATACGAGTAGAAGGTGAGCGAAAGCATCTGATGCTCATGTATTTGTCTGGAAACAAGTCCAAGTTTATCCTTGGTGAGCCGATGAAATTGTTCCCTGCCCCTTTATCCTAAAAACAAGGCTTTTGTTTCACTTCGCATGATACTTTTATAAATAGCTGCCAACACAGTCACTGCAGTATAAATAACTGTAACAGGTCAGCTTTTGTTTTATCAACAGCCATGTTTGAAAAATAAATGTAACCCTTGCAGCAGGCAGTGTTTATCACCAAATACCTGCACACATGAGGGCGTGTTTTGTCAATATGACTAAATCCTGTTCAGCCTGAGGTGACAGAGTAACCCAAGCAGATGAATTCCTACTGTAACTTTTCATGTATGACAGCATTGTACTGTACAAGAAAAAAGACACTCCTTCATAAGGCAGATTATAAAAATTTGATTCTGCAGAACACAAAATGAACAGAAGGGCAGAACAAGGTCCAGAGCAAGTTTCCCCTGACTCAAAACCCTAAACAATGAATTCCAGTACAACTCAATGTCTGGGCATCTGAATTTATAAAAAATGGATCAAACATTAGGGAAATTCAAACACAAAATAAATATATTTTTATTTGAGCCCCTTAGCAAAATGCATGTATTGTATATGTTTACTTTAACGGTTTAACCACTTGCTTACTGGGCACTTAAACCCCCCTCCTGCCCAGACCAATTTTCAGCTTTCAGCGCTGTCGCACTTTGAATGACAATTGCGCGGTCACACAACGCTGTACCCAAATTACATTTTTATCATTTTTTTCCCACAAATAGAGCTTTCTTTTGGTGGTATTTAATCACAGCTGGGATTTTTATTGTTTGCTAAACAAACAAAAAAAGATGGAAAATTTTGAAAAAAAAAAAATCATGTTTCATAGTAAGATTTTGCAAACAGGTAATTTTTCTCCTTCATTGATATGCGCTGATGAGACGGCCCTGGTGGACACTGATAGGCTGCACTGGTGGGCACTGATAGACTGCACTGGTGGGCACTGATAGGCCCAGTTAAGGCGGCACTGATGGGGACAGATAAGGCGGTACTGATGGGCACAGATAAGGCGGCACTGATGGCCACTGATAAGATGGCACTGATGGGCCCTGATGGGTGGCACTGATGGGTGGCACTGATAGATGGCACTGATGGGCACAGATGGAGACTGATGGGCACTGGTAGGTGACACTGATGGGCACTGATAGGTGGCACTGATGTGCAGCACTGTTGTTGAGGCACTGATTGTGGGAACTGATAGGTGGCACTGTGGGCACTGATGGGTGGCGCTGGTGGGCACTGGTAGGCGGCACTGTTGCCTACTGCTAGGTGTCACTTGCAGGGGGCACAGGTGGGCTCTGAGGATCTGGCCGCAGCTCACCGTGATCAGGACTGATGTCCCTCTCACAGCCGCCGGTGATCTCCTTTTTTTTTTCAACTTGCGACTTTATGTGACTTGCTGCGATTTTTTGCATTTTCTGCATTTTTTTTATAGCAATAAAACCCTTTTCTCTTATGCCCACCTTCAGATGTCACTATACATCTTTTAACATATTTTTTTACCTCTAGTCCAGCACAATACCATAATGCAATTATATTTCTTATTCATTTTTTAACTTAAATTTAATTTTGTAATAATATATAAATATTATATATATATTAATTATTATTATTAATACTATAATATTAATATTATTATTATTAATATAATATTATAGTAATATTGTGTATTATGATATGTATTTTGGTATTATGCGGTGTGTCCGTTACAACTTGGAGTTAAGTAGTCCTTTTAAAATTATCCCTCGTCATGTTGCGGAGTAGTGTTGTTTATTTTAAATCACACTACTAGCAATAGCATCTGCCATGCCGAAGCCTGCACTAACCAAAAATGGCCACGATCACACGGCCATCAATTTAGGACACACCTCATACCATATAAAAACCGGATGGTGTAGCAGGATGGCACAGCTCCAGATGACGTCCCATTGACGAAACGCATAGGGCGGGACTATACAGCGTCATTGCATCACTGCCGGTTTCGAGCCGTGGAGTGCAGATCGCTCCAGTTTCCTGTTTTTAAATACTGTTTTTGCTTTTAATGATTTTTAATAAATGTGAGTACTCATCAGTATTATTAATAAATGTTTGGATATTTGTACGGTATCACACTATGGAGTCTCTTTCCTCTCTACATGTGGGCAACATCTAAGAGGTTAACAGTGAGGAGACCACTTACATCGCAGACAAGGAGGCACTTGGAGAACACAGGACAGGAAGTTTCCTCCCACTCCAGAGGCTGCACAGTGGCTCATACTGTGAAGGTGAAATATCTCCTTGTGGGGTGAATAATAGCGGTGAATGCGTTTCTTATGGGGTATTGTTTTCCAAGAAGCACAGAACAATTTGAAGGAGCACATTGTCACTTTCTTGGACATTTTTATACACCAGGGTTTAAGGACGGTATATGCATATTTCTGAACCCAGTTTCACAGCAACCAGTCATATATGTTGGATTTTTTTGCACAGAAATGTCACTTTGAATTGCAGGTTTTGCACAGGATTGTGTTTACTTTATTTTCGTTTGAACATAACAATGTGCATTATATATAAGTGGTTAGGAAGTTTACACAGTAGGATTTTTGGGGGGATTTTTGTGAATATACAATTATTTATTTTCTGCACTTTTATTGTCACTTTTTGCACTAAATGCACCCGTGACACACACCCCTTAAGTATTTAGAGGTTGTAGGTCACCTCTTAATAAGAGCAGCGCCATACCTATCCCCTCTTTTTCACATTTCTTTGGACGTTGTTGTTAGTATTTTTAATTTAATTTGTTGGGTGGGCAGAAGCCAGTGGAGGGATTAACAGAGAGGAGTAGCAGGCACAGAGCAATTGGTAAGGTCGATGAGTCTGGCAGCAGCATTCATGGTGGATTGAAGGGGGGGATAGTCTATGTAGACGTAAGCCAATGAGAAGGGAGTTGCAGTAATCAAGGCGAGAGTTGACCAGGGAGTGCATTAAGAGCTTTGTTTCATTGGTTAGAAAGGGGCGTATTTTGGAGATGTTGCGTAGGTTGAGGTGGCAAGATTTGGACAGTGACTGGACGTGGGACTTAAAGGAGAGTTCAGAGTCCAGAACTATACCTAGGACCTTGGCATGCAGGAATGGGCTGATAGTTGTGCCATCGACTTTAAAGAGATCAGGGAAAGGGGCATATGGTGGATGAAAAATTATAAGTTCGGTTTTAGATAGATTGAGTTTGAGGAAGTAGTGTGACAGCCAGGCTGATATAGCTGTTAGTAAATTAGTGAAACGTCACTTACAGCAAACAAATTTTTTTTCTTTTGCAATAAAGGTTTTGCATAGATTAGGGGCGGACTGACAACTCATGGGGCTCCCGGGCAACAGGAGATCATGGGGCCCCCTGTGTCCCCGCCCACACTCCAGCCCCACCCCCATCTTGCACTGCGTGGACGCCTCAATTCTGAGTCAAACCTGCGATAAGCAGTGCACAGGGGGCATCAGGGCAGAGCATGGGGGAACCATGGCAAACTATAGAAGTCAGCAGGTCAGAGCATAGGGGTGTCAGGAGGGCACAATATGTGTGTGTGTGGAGGGCAGGAGGGCACACTACATGGAGAGTAGCAGGGCACTTTATGGGGCACACCAGGGCACATTACAGGTTGGGGGGCACAGTAGGACACATTACATGGGGGGCAGCAGGGAACATATAGGACACATTACATGGGGGGAGGCAGAGGGGAACATTATAGGGCATGGCAGGGCACAATACGGGGGCTAGCAGGGCACATTATGGGGCACAGCAGAGAACATTACATGGGGCAGGAGGGCACATTATGGGGTACAGCAGAGTATATTACATAGGGGCATGAAGGTACATTATGGGGCACAGCAGAGCACATTATGGGGGATATTACATGGGGCAAGAAGGCACATATAGGGCACAGTATGGTGCACACAGCAGAGCATATTATGGGGCACTGAATGATGCATCACGGGGCACACAGCAGGGCACATCATATGGCACACCGCAGGGTACAGGGCACATAATGGGGCATACAGTAGGGCTCAGGACACATCACAAGGCCCACAGGAGGGAACTGGGCACACAGTGGGACACATAGTAGGGCATGGGGCACATCATGGTGGCACAGAGCAGGGCATGGGACAGACAGCAGGGCATGGGGGCACACATCAGAGCATGGGGCAAAGAGCAGGGCATGGGGTCAAACAGCAGGGCATGGGGGCAGAAAGCAGGGCTGGCCATGGGCAGATTATAGGGCATGGGGCAGACATCAGGGCATTGGGGCACAGAGCAGGACGCTGGGCACATAGAGGGACACAGGACAGCATACAAGCTGCTGCACTTTCCTTCCTAGTTGCAGAGTAGCGCGGGAAGATGCTGTAAACAGACTTCTCGTGATGCACTCATCCCCGCCGGCCCCTCCTCTTTTCTCGTCCGTCCGAGGTGATGACAAATACAAGCATCTGGGGTGGATGGGAAGGAAGGAGGGGTCGGCGGGGAGGAGCGCATCACGAGAAGTCTGTTTACACTGCAGTCTCTTAGCAGGGACCCGATCTACCCGTCAGTGCCTGAAGTGCCCGATGGTCAGTCCGCCCCTGGCATAGATACAGTGTCTTGAAAAAGTTCTCACACCCCTAGGTATTTTCCACATTTTGTCGTGTTACAACCAAAAACGTAAATGTATTTTTTTTAGATTTTATGTGATAAACCAACACAAAGTGGCACATAATTGTGAAGTGGAAGGAAAATGATAAATGGTTTTTCAATGTTTTTACAAATAAATATGTGAAAAATGTGGCGTGCATTTGTATTCAGCCCCCTGAGTCAATACTTTGTAGAACCACCTTTCGCTGCAAGTCTTTTTGGGTATGTCTCTACCAGCTTTACACATCTAGATAGTGACATTTCTGCCCATTCTTCTTTGCAAAATAGCTCAAGCTCTGTCAGACTGGATGGATAGTGTGTGAACAGCAATTTTCAAGTCTTGCCACAGATTCCAAATTGGATTTAGGTCTAGACTTTTACTGGGCCATTCTAACACATGACTATGCTTTGATCTAAACCATTCCTTTGTAGCTCTGGCTGTATGTTTAGGGTCGTTTAGGGTCCTGCTGAAAGGTGAACCTCTGTCCCAGTCTCAAGTCTTTTGCAGACCCAAACAGGTTTTCTTGTAAGATTTCCCTGTATTTGGCTCCATCCATCTTCCCATCAACTCTGACCAGCTTCCCTGTCCCTGCTGAAGAAAGACATCCCCACAACATGATGCTGCTACCACAATGTTTCACGGTGGGGATGGTGTGTTCAGGGTGATGTGCAGTGTTCATTTTCCGCTACACATAGCATTTTGCTCTTAGGCCAAAATGTTTGATTTTGGTCTCATCTGACCAGAACACCTTCTTCCACATGTTTGCTGTGTCCCCCACATAGCTTCTTGCAAACTGCAAACATGACTTCTCATGGCTTTCTTTCAACAATGACTTTCTTCTTGCCACTCTTCCATAAAGGCCAGATTTGTGAAGTGCACGACTAATAGTTGTCATGAGGACAGATCTCCCGCCTGAGCTGTTGATCTCTGCAGCTCCTACAGACTTACCATGGGCTTCTTGGCTATTTCAGTGAGATGTTCAAAGCTTGGGATATTTTTTTATAACTTAACCTTGCTTTAGACTTCTCCACAACTTTATCCTTGACCTGTCTGGTGTGTTCCTTGGCCTTCATGATGCTGTTTGTTCAGTAAGGTTCTCTAACAAACCTCTGAGGGCTTCACAGAACAGCTGTATTTATACTGAGATTAAATTACACAGGTGGACTCTATTTACTAATTAGGTGACTTCTGAAGGCAATTGGTTCCACTAGATTTTAGTTAGGGTATCAATGAAAAGGGGACTGAATACAAATGCACGCCACACTTTTCACATATTTATTTGTAAAAAATGTTGAAAACCATTTATTATTTTCCTTCCACTTCACAATTATGTGTCACTTTGTGTTAGTCTGTCACATAAAATCCCAATAAAATACATTTACATAGTTACATAGTTACATTTATGTTTTTGGTTGTAACAAAATGACAAAATGTGGAAAATTTCAAATGGTATGAATTCTTTTTCAAGGCACTTTAAATAAAAGCTGATCATTGTAAGCACCCCCGTCAGGGGAAAATCTTTTGTCTCAACCTTCTAACCACTACTTCTGCAGGAAAGCTTGGTCTGTTGAAAACAGACTTACTGACCAGATTACCTGGTGAAAATAAAGGAAACTAATGCAGCCATCACATCTAAGGCCTCATGCCCATGGGGGTTTTAAATAATGAGCTGTAAAGCTAGTGCCGACGCCAGGAAAAAAGCAGCGTCAAAAACGCGATTTTATCCACGTTTTGCATTGGCGTCAATGTACGTTTAGCCCTGCTAGCTTTCAGCCGCATTTCTTTGTCTCTATTCAAAGTCAATAGTTCCTTATGGGAGCCCATTGATTTGAATAGAAGTCGCACCAGAAGTCGGATCAAGATGATCGAACTTGTGGTGCGTCTTGTGTGCTAAGAATCTTGAAGGGGAACACCACCAAAATGTAAAAACATTTTTTGTGTGAGGTTCCCCCCCAAGACGATACCAGACCCTTCGGTCTGGTATGGATCTTAAGGGGTCCCCCCAAGATCCATACCAGACCCTTATCCAAGCACGCAGCCCAGAAGGTCTGGAAAGGGGGGATGAGCCAACCATCCCCCCCGGACCATACCAGGCCATCAACGTGGGGTTGGGTGCTTCGGGCAGTGGGGGGCCCTGCGCCTCCCCACCCCAAAGCACCTTGTCCCCATGTTGATGAGAACAAAGGCCTCTTCCCAACAACCGTTGCCGTTGGTTGTTGGGGTCTGTGGGCGGGGGCTTATAGGAATCTGGAATCCCATCTAACAAGGGGGCCCCCAGATCCCAGCCTCACGCAACTTTTTTTTTACATTTTGGTGGGGTTCCCCTTCAAGATTCTGAACACACAAGTCACACAGCAAGTCGGATCGACTTTCGTGCGACTTCTATTCAAATCAATGGGCTCCCGTAGGGAACCATTGATTTTGAATAGAGGCAGAGAAACGCCGGACGAGGCTTAACGCTGTGTATACAGCGTTAAGCCGCGTTAAAAATCACATTTAACACCTTTTACCGGCGTCTGGCGTTTTTCAGCTCTAGCGCTGGAGCCTCTAGCGCTGGTTTCATAGGAAACCACTGATTTTGAATAGAGGCAGAGAAACTGTGGACGAGGCTTAAGGCTGTGTATACAGCCTTAAGCCTTGTTAAAAATCGCGTTTAACACCTTTTACCGGAATCTGGCATTTTTACAGCTCTAGCGCCGGAGCCTCTTGGAGCTTAAAAACGCCTATGCCACTTACAGCTCCTAAACGCCTTGGTGAGCATGAGGCCATAGGCTAACATGGAGAGGTGTTTTTAAGCTGTGCAAAAAGCTCCTAAAAATGGCTGTAAAAACTTTCGTAGGCATGAGGCCTAAAAATTGGTAAACTGCAATATACTGTAATACATGTTTACTTTTGGGTTTATTATCACTGTAAAGCTCATGTCAACCCAAGAACAAAAAAATAATTGTATTGCAGCTAACTGGTCTTTAGATATGATGGCTGCATTCATTTTCTTTTTTCACACTTTTATTCCTTTATGTTAACATGGTAAACGGTGATGACCTCTGAACTCCAAGGATAATATATTTGCATAATTATATTGAGCCAGATTGGCACAATGTAAGTATGCATGATACTTGCTTGGCCTCTGAGGAAGCTGTAGGTTACAACAGTCATAGCTAAAGTCCCCCCTGTGGTTACTATGCAGAAGGGCAGCCCCTTGGCACAACACTCAGAAGCCATCACTGTTCCATCCAGCTACGACCACTACAGTGTTGTTCAGCTTCTTAGGCTAGCAGGGTAGTTTGGCAGTTAGAGGGTTAATAGAATATTGTCAGGAGTGGGACAACGTGTGAAGACAGTGATTGGGTAAAATGTAAGGTAGGGAGGGGCAATGTAGGTGGGGAGGTAGGGTCATTAATTCGATGGGGCACTTGGAAGAAATGGAGCAAGAAGAAGCTTCCCACCCTCCCACATCTGTGGATGTTGAACTTGTTGGGGGATTGTAGTGGTATGGCGGTTGGGGTCCTTGGAGTCGTCCAAAATGTTCTGTGCAATATCAGAGTATGCACCGGTCTATGGTATGATATGTCCTATGGTTAATCCTAGTTAACAGTGGTTTGACGGGAATTTGTGGAAATGGAAATGGAGGTGTCAGTGGGAAATTTGGTATTGTCCTTGAGCTGATGTTCTGTGGCTGAGGACCCTTAAGTGGTTCCGCTGATACAATTTTGTGTTGGTTCGGTAGAGCCTCCAAGGATCGGCAACCTGGGGGTCATTATTGTTATTGCTCTATATTTCTGTTCTAAGGAATTTTTATATGTTGTTATGGTTAATAAAGGGCCACTACGGGCAATTTTAAATTTTACTCCAAAAAGTGTGTTGGTCGTATCTTTTTAGTTATAAGTTGGAAGTGGGGTTCAGAGGGCTATAGCGGTCTACAGGAGTACATTTGGCACTACCTCTGGTATGCCTTAGACCCCTTTCACACGGGCAGACTGTTCAGGTCCACCTGTCAGTTTTTAGGCGGACCTGAACTGACGCTCCATGCAGGTCTATGGAGTGACGTATGTCAGGGGTGTCCACTGACATCCGACCTGCTAAAATCAGACATATGGCGATACGTTCACCATCCGTCCTGGCGGATCAGATCAGATGAGATCTGATGAAAACGGACATGCTGTCTGTTTTTGTCCAATCTCTCCACAGGAATCAATGGCGCTCGACAGGCCCCTCCCCGCTCAGTGAGAAGAGACGGACCTGTCATCCGCCGGCTCAGTGGAGATCAACGAAGAGATCTCCCACTGAGCTGGTGAACTCTGCTTAAACGGATCCGCCTAGGTAGGGTTGCCTCCTGTCCGGTTTTGACCCGGACAGTCCGGGATTTGAATCCTGTGATCGGTTTTGAGTTAATCTCAAAACCGGACAAATCCTTAAAACCAGATTGCGGCTTTCTCCATTGCTGCCTAGTGAGGAGAGGATGCAGTGCCCCCAGTGGAGAGCGGAGGCAGGGCTGTGTCTTTGAAAGCACAGTAAGGACAGCGTGTGATCACGGAGAACACCACCAGCCGGTGTCTTGCCAAGAAAGTTCCCCCGGCGGATAAGGACCCCCCCGTACTGCGCAGGCGCAGCGCTTGCGCAGTACGAACTACTAGGAGCCGTCGAAGATAGCCGAAACTAAAAATCTTCAATCAGCTGTACACGGGCGCCTGTGCCCTGGGTCCAGGTTCAAGCCCCACCATCCAAGTGGATCTAGAGGGAGAATAAAAAAGTGCCGAGCGAAGCGAGGCCGTGCCCAAAGCGTGGCGAGCAAAGCGAGCCCGCGAGGGGCCCTCTTACAGGCGTCCTGTACAGCTGATTTCCAACTATTCCGCTTCGGCTATTTCCGACGGCTCCTACTGCGCAGGCGCAGCGCCTGCGCAGTACAGGGGGGTCCTTACTCGCCGAGAGGAACTTTCTCGGCAGAACACCGGCTCATGTTACACTCTTCTTTCTCAGTAACACAGACGGTCGTGTTGGTTCAGCTCTGGAGGTAGGGGAGAAATCATTTGATAGTGTATCACCATAGTGTGTAGCTCCGTGTGTCTATTAGTCAGCCAGTGTGTAGTATCCCTGGGGTGAAGGAGGGGCTCTTCATTATTCAATGCTCTCCAGGTGTCAGGAGTAGCACAGACCTGTGTCCTGCTGGTGGAGGGGTGTCTCTGGGCTGTCCTCTGCTGTCACTGTCCAGTTCACCTCTGCCCACACTTCCCTTGACTTGTCCTTAGTATAATCTGAGCTGTGACCTGTCATATAGGGGGCTGTATGAGGTCCATAGGCGTGCGCAGGGGGTGTGCCAGGTGTGCCTGGGCACACCCTAATCAACCTTTGTGGCACAGATTCCCCCTGCTGATATTGCGCCAAAGCCCCCCAACAAGGCTCCTAAAAAAATTGCAAAAAATAAAAAACTACTGACACCGTCTACTTCCCTACAGACCCATCCACTGCCCTACTACCACACATACATACACACACCCACACGCACGCATGTGTTTTGAGTTTTGGGGTACACACCCTAATGCAAAAGGCTGCGCACACCTATGATGAGGTCATAGCCCAAATCTCTGCATGGATTATTCTATGAAGTTTACTCATCTTCTGTCTTTTATTGCAAGTTCTCTATAGGAGTTTACAAGTCATGTGACAGCTGTGTGTGGTAGTGCCGGTGTATTTCTGCAGTCAGTCACTCCATGCAGCGCAAGCACGCTTACAACGCATTGCATCGCATCTGTGTAAATTTTGACAGCACAGCGTGTCGCTTCACATAGTACACATACCTAAGCATTGTACTGTATCACACAATATTTACAGCCGTACATTGTGCCGCATCATACAATATTCACATCTGTACATTGTGCTGCGTCATACAGTACTCACACCAATACATTGTACCGCATTGCTATACACTATGCCACATTGCACTATATTGAACATTACATACTTCTCTCACCAAAGTGTTCATTGTCTTAACAGTAGCTGGTTTCTAAGCAGTCCCTGGCTATTTTAACCACTTCAATACCGGGCACTTTCACCCCCTTCCTGCCCAGGAGAATTTTCTTCCTACAAAAACCACAAATAGAGCTTTCTTTTGGTCGTATTTGATCACCACTGGGGTTTTTATTTTTTGATAAACAAACTTAAAAAAGACTGAAATTTTTGAAAAAAAAAAAAGTTTTTCATCCTTTCGGTTATAAAATTTTGTTTTCTCCTTCACTGATGAGCACTGACAGGCGGCTGTGATGGGCAGCACTGATGATGAGATACTGACAGGTGTTACTGTAGGGCACTGATATGGGCACTGATGAGCACCTACAGCCGTTTCTGATGGGGCACTGACTGGCAGCTGATGGGCACCTTTTTGGCAGCTGTGGTGGCACATCTGATGGTGCTGTACTGATAACCAATGTGCTGATTATCAGCACAAATCCCCCGTCAGCACGAACCGAGGAAAGCCATTTACAGGCACTTCCTGGTTCACGTGATGATCAGCTGTGATTGGTCACCAATGATCACGTGGTAAGAAGGCTCTGTCAGAGGCTCCTTACCACGATTGGAGTTGTGGCGTGTCAGACTGACACGCCACACTCGCGATTGCCGCACTGTGGGCCGCCATGTTGTCCTGCGAGACGTCATATGTCCTAAATGATTATGCTGAGGTTTATACATGCCTGTGAGACACTTACTTGTGGCACAGCAAAGTAAGATTGTTTAATGGACACAAGAATGCTTTTGTTTTCTTTAACAATGCCCCTTCCACTGTTAACACAACTTGGCCACACTCACTCTTCGCTGTGGTGTGCTGTATACGCCACATTACTACTCTACGTGGGTCACCCAAAGGTGTCCCAGATCTTTTACAATCCTATAGTGTATACTACAGGAAAAAAAATCCTGTGCGTCACTCAGGCTGCATTCACACCTGAGCGTTTCAAAGCCGTTTTTACTGCGATTTTGACGCGCTTTACTGCGATTTTGATGCGTTTTGCCACGATTTTGTTCAGGTCACCAATATAAAAGGCAAACAAATGCCTCTAATCTGCCTCAAAAGAAGCTCATGTTCTTTTTTTAAATTAATGGGATTTTGCTTGTTGGGCGTTTTTCAGGCTTTTTACCATCGTTTTATGATCCGAAAACGCTCAGGTGTGAATGCAACCTAAAGTGTTCGGGTTTGGCCTGGAGAAAAGGTGGCAACCCTAGATCCGCCTCGTGTATACGGGCCATTAGTCAAGTACAGTGGAAGTTTTTACAAACTATTTACATGTGTGCTGGAAGAACTTGTATAAACAGTAGTTTGTGTGCCCTCCTGTTGGACCTTAGGTGCTCTTTTGATTGTCTTTGCCATTCATACCTCTCTGCTTCAGCTCAATCCACTTGCAGTCAGAGCATAAAACTGCCCCATTGTTCTCATCCTGGAAATGAAGATATGACATTAATCTTCTTGTTCATCCGCTTTTAAGTTTGGAGCTGCTCTCTTCCAGTTGTTGGCAAGCACATTATACTATTCTTTCTGCAAATCAAGTCTTTGTTAACTTCTCTGTACATTTTCAAAATGAGAACTAAAACATGTTGTTCCTTTTTTCCTTTAATATATAATAAAAGTATCTTTTCCATCACATGCTTTATTTGTATTATTAAAATGTATAAATTACTAAGCTAGCAGGCTAGGGTTGGCTTAAAACTTATTTTTTTCTAATAAGCCTCACAGGCAGTAAAAATGAGCCCAATTTAGAATTGCATTTAGATGGCAGTCACGTTTTTCTCACAAATGGGGTTATTTACTAAAGGAAAATTCACTTTGCACTGAAAGTGCACTTGGAAGTAAAGTTGCTGTAGAGGGGGACATGCAAGGAAAATAAAAAAAAAGGATTTTAGCTTGCACATGATTGGATGATAAAATCAGCAGAGCTTCCACTCATTTCAGATCTACCCCTTAGATTTAGAGCGACTAGTAGGGTAGGGACTGATGTACATGTACAATGTATATGTAAAGCACTGCGTAAATTGATGGTGCTATATAAGTACCTGAAATAAATAAATAATAAGTGCACGTTTCAAGTGCACTTGCAGTGCAAAGTGGATTTGCCTTTCGTAAATAACCCCCAAAGTGTGTACATTTTTATAACAAGTGAATATCGTTCTAGAAATTAGGCTTACAATTATGACCAATTCATACAAAATGCAATGCGGTGCAAGGTACATGTTGCCATGTGTTCCAGCAGGCTGCATTAAACAGCCCATCACAATGAATGGCAACACAGTGCACAAATGCACAATAACACGTGTTACTGTATTTTGCTGTAATGCATTAATTTACCACACATTTCCACAACAAGTCCTTATGGGTTTTAAATGAAGGGTGATCATACACATTACAATCTGATTTACTGCCGACGCCCGCCCACCCCAGTGTGTAAGTAGCCTTAGGCCCCTTTCACACGAGGCGGACTCCGTTTCTACGGAGCCCCCCTCGGTACGCCGGCTCAGCGGGAGATCAGTCCGTTGATCTCCGCTGAGCCGGCGGATGACAGGTCCCTCTCTGCTCAATGAGCGGGGAGGGGCTTGTCAGGTGCCGCTGCCGCCTATGGAGGGATCGGACGAAAACAGACATCGTGTCTGTCTTCGTCAGATCTCACCCGATCCGCCATCAGCGGACCTGGAGGTAGGGCCATCCGTCTGCTTTTAGCGGATCGGACGGGGTTGGATGTCAGCGGACATGTCTCCGCTGACAACCGATGCTCCATAGGCGAACATGGATTGCCCGTTCAGGTCCGCCGTTAAAACTGACAGGCGGACCTGAACGGTCCGATCGTGTGAAAGGGGCCTTAAAGTCCCAGGGAAATTAAAGTCATCTGAGGCTGGGTTCACAATGGAGCCGGTTCACATATCCCCAGGGCGGCACAGGGGTCCTGTTCGTCTTTGGCTCAATTTCAGGTCTGAATTCAGGCAAAAATTTGGGCTTGATTCATCCCTGAAAAGGAGAACAGGGACGCACCGACCCCTGCTGTGAACCGCATCCGCACTAATCCGCTTAATGTTCATGGGACTTTTGAAACCTCTCCTGAACTATTTAACTTGACAAATAGTTATAGATGTTTAAAAACGTCTGTTTTGCCGCGTTTACATGTTGCGTTTCGAATCTTTTTTTTTTTTTTGATGGTCAAAAAAGAATCTCCATTAAACACGCCTGTAAACGAAACGCGGCTAAACGCGATTTGTCACGTTTACACGCTTTTACAAGCTGTTACAGGCATTTCAAATGCCTCTGAACATCCGTCCTGAACGCATTTCTTTGCAGCAGTGTACATGAGGCCTATGTGTGAACCCAGGGCAAATAAATGTGTTTGTAAATATGTTTGAGTAGAGATGGAGGCACATAACTGGGTGCATCAAACCACAAATTTTATCATTTTTTGTTGTATTTATATAAGTGAAAGACACCTGTTGCCCACGTATGGTCTTTTGGATTCTTATGTTTTTATTAAGATGCTGTGATTTTAGGGCTCAATGCTTAAAGTGGAGTTCCACCCACTTTTACAACTCTTCAGCATCCCTCACTAAACTGCGCACTGTAAACTAATTGGATATTTTAAATTTTTTTTTCTAAGCACCTATTGTATATCTGCTGTATTCATTTTTCACTTCCTCCTCCCTGGCCGTGGCCCATCGCATCATTTCCTGTTTGCAATGCCTTCTGGGAAGGGGCAGCAACTTCCTCTGACACTGCCGTTGCTATGGAAACCTGACCTGAAACCTATTACACTGCTTGTGCTGCACTGAGCATGTGCGAGATCTGCAAGGATGAGATCCAGGAAGAAATACAGTCTGGCTTCAGATGCCCACACTTAAGATGGCCACGGCCTGCTGTACGTTTTTAAAATAACAAACTACTGCTATAAACTAACAAAACAGACCTTAGTTTACAGACTACTAGAATACATTAAGCTTGTGTATTATAGGGGTATTTTTATTTAAAAAGTATAATTTCGGCCGGAACACCACTTTAACTTATGCCATTATATCGATTTTTTTTTTTTTTTGTATTTTTGTGGCACTTGAATTCTTTTGAAATTGACAAGCTGGGCTGTTTTGTCCTGGGAGCTGCAATGCATTGAGGGATCCCCCCCCCCCTTTCTTTGCGGGCCCTTGGGGTCCAGTTATGGGCGGTGACATTTCAGTGCAGCACCAGAGGATTTGCGTCTTTCAGGCGCCATCTTGACCGCAGACGGATGCCGGGTTGTGTGCGTGCGCTTCCCTTCACTGGCTTCAATGCCATGTGGGAGAATTCGACAGCAGGGCCGTCGTAGCCTCCCTGGCGGTATGATTATGTCAGATTTTTGCGTCTCAAAGCGGTACAATTATTTTGCATAGAAATTTGGCGTTTTATATTGTAGGCCTGTAATTCTTAGCAATAACACACTTAAATCTGTCCAAACAAAATTCTAGTAGATATCCCGGGCATGATGAAGTTTGAAACACAAAATCATAAATTATAATTGAAGCACACTACCACCGTAGGAGCTGCTAGTTAGTTCGTTCCTTTTCGCCAGTGTGGTTCTATTACCCCCATTCTTTAAACTGCTGACACAGCAGACAGTCTTAAACAAACATGAACTTTATTCTTTCTATTAATGCATAGCAGAAAGAATGTGAGTAGATCCTTCAGAAATATGAGCTGCCTTCATAAACTTGGTTCCTGTAATGGTCTGCATATCTTCTCCCTCCTGTTTACTACTACTTCCCAACTGCACAGCATTTCCAAATTTAAGTCCAAAGAACAATACTCTGAATACAGTTCTTGTAGGGCGTACACACGGTCGGACTTTGTTCGGACATTCCGACAACAAAACCCTAGGATTTTTTCCGACGGATGTTGGCTCAAACTTGTCTTGCATACACACGGTCACACAAAGTTGTTGGAAAATCCGATCGTTCTGAACGCGGTGACGTAAAACACGTACGTCGGGACTATAAACGGGGCAGTGGCCAATAGCTTTCATCTCTTTATTTATTCTGAGCATGCGTGGCACTTTGTGCGTCTGATTTGTGTACACACGATCGGAATTTCCGACAACGGATTTTGTTGTCGGAAAATTTTATCTCCTGCTCTCCAACTTTGTGTGTCGGAAAATCCGATGGAAAATGTCCGATGGAGCCCACACACGGTCGGAATTTCCGACAACACGCTCCGATCGGACATTTTCCATCGGAAAATCCGACCGTGTGTACGGGGCATTAGACTGACTGTTAGGATTTCTCCCGAGTGATAACTATTTAAGACTCCACGGTCAGCACCTCAACACCCTCAGTCTTTAGAATTACTGTTCCCCTGGGTTTACACTCACGTGTACTTCTGAGCAACCGTCCATGCTTGCCATAGAGGGTTCTCTCCCAGTCCCTCTTCTGTTTGTAGTAGCAGCCTCCTCCTGTTAAATATTGCACATTCCTACTGTTATCTCCTCCATTCCTCCTCCTGACAATGCACGTTCCCCTCCCCAGAGGGGAGAGCTCTTAAGTTGTACCAGCTTCTACATGCTGTCTTCCTCTGCCATCATTTTCCCATCAGCCAGCCTCCCTTGAGCATGTGACCCACAGTTAATATAAGCCTGAAAGCCCCTGCCCATTCAAATTAATGATTGGCTCAGGCTGACACATACAACTAACTGCTTCCTGTTTCCAATATACTTGCCCTCCAGCACCTCTCACTGGAGGAACAGGGCATCACTCTCGACAGAATGCAGGTGGTCACACCCCCAATTCTACTCTGTCATTTCTCCCCACCAAATTAAGCCCAATCAGGCTTAAACCAAACAGGGTAATGCCTGGAATTTTCACCTAACACTAACCCTCACTAACTATTTAGCACACACCTAAGTAAGTGGGCGCTACATAATATAATGAATAAATATAAATAATTAAAAAAATAGTAATATAATAATAATAAAATTAATTTCCCCACAATTCACTATCGCTCAATTCTGCAAGTGTTTTAATTTACTATCACTGTTTTCTAGCTGGTCTAAAACCACTTTTGACATAAAAGGGACACTTTTCAGTTGCTATGGACAATCTCCAGTTTCCAGGCAGAAAGAACAGTATATATAATATAAAACTGCATGCAGGGCATTGGACAAAGCACTGAGGACAAAAGGAATGTGAAATAATTTCATACAGTAATGTAATCTGTAAGATTACAATGTACTGTATGTATTATGATTTTTCACTTTTTTGAATTTGCCGCCAGGCTCCGCCCCTGTGCGTCGCGACGCTCGAAGGGAACGGAGCCCAGCACAGAGAGGCATCAGGTGGAGGACAGAGCCCACAGACACAGCGGTGGGGACATCGCAGGATCCTGGGCACAAGGTAAGTACAACACACCAGGATCCTGGTGTGTTGTGCTGAAATTTTAACCCCGAATCACACTGGGGAAAACCGCCAGGGAGGTTAATAGCCTCATGTGCCCCTGGGCAAAGTAATGCCCCTACAATGGAGACAGCGCAGGTAAACAGACATCAAGTAGGTAGGAGGCAGACAAGCATAGCTTCCCCTTTTGAGTGGAGCTCCGCATTAACTACATGAACAATCATTTTGTACAGCAAAGAAACAGTGGGAAAATACTACATATATAAAGTAACAAAGCTGTCCTGTGCATATAATATATCTGCTAGATTGATGCCACCCCAGCACTATGGCCCCTCTATACCCCAGATATCCCCCAGCACTCTGACCCCTCTACACCCCAGATATCCCCCCAGCACTCTGACCCTTTTACACCCCAGATATCCCTGCAGCACTCTGACCCCTCTACACCCCAGATATCCCCCCAGCACTCTGACCTCTCTACACCCCAGCTATCTCCCCAGCACTCTGACCCCTCTACACCCCAGATATCTCCCCAGCACTCTGACCCCTCTACACCCCAGATATCCCCCAGCACTCTGACCCCTCTACATCCCAGATATCCCCCCAGCACTCTGACCCCTCTACACCCTAGATATCCCCCCAGCACTCTGACCTCTCTACACCCCAGCTATCTCCCCAGCACTCTGACCCTTTTACACCCCAGATATCCCCCCAGCACTCTAACCCCTCTACAACCCAGATATCCACCCAGCACTCTGACCTCTCTACACCCCAGCTATCTCCCCAGCACTTTGACCCCTCTACACCCCAGATATCTCCCCAGCACTCTGACCCCTCTACACCCCAGATATCCCTCAGCACTCTGACCCTTCTACATCCCAGATATCCCCCAGCACTCTGGCCCCTCTACACCCCAGATATCTCCCCAGCACTCTGATCCCTCTACACCCCATATATCCCTCCAGCAATCTGACCCCTCTACACCCCAGATATCCCCCCAGCACTCTGACCCTTTTACTCCCTAGATATCCCCCCAGCACTCTGACCCCTCTACACCCCAGATATCCATCCAGCACTCTGACCTCTCTACACCCCAGCTATCTCCCCAGCACTCTGACCCCTCTACACCCCAGATATCTCCCCAGCACTCTGACCCCTCTACATCCCAGATATCCCCCAGCACTCTGACCCCTCTACACCCTAGATATCCCCCCAGCACTCTGACCCCTCTACACCCTAGATATCACCCCAGCACTCTGACCCCTCTACACCCTAGATATCCCCCCAGCACTCTGACCCCTCTACACCCTAGATATCCCCCCAGCACTCTGACCCCTCTACACCCTAGATATCCCCCCAGCACTCTGATCCCTCTATACCTCAGATATCCCCCAGCACTCTGACCCCTCTACGCCCTAGATATCACCCCCAGCACTCTGACCCCTCTACACCCCAGATATCCCCCCAGCACTCTGATTGCTCTACACCCCATATATCCCCCCAGCACTCTGATCCCTCTACACCCCATATATCCCCCCAGCAATATGTCCCCTCTACACCCCAAATATCCCCCCAGCACTCTGACCCTTCTACACCCCAGATATCCCCCAGCACTCTGACCTCTCTACACCCCAGATATCCCCCCAGCACTCTGACCTCTCTACACCCCAGCTATCTCCCCAGCACTCTGACCAATCTACACCCCAGATATCTCCCCAGCACTCTGCCCCCTCTACACCCCAGATATCCCCCAGCACTCTGACCCCTCTACATCTCAGATATCCCCCAGCACTCTGACCCCTCTACACCCTAGATATCCCCCCAAAACTCTGACCCCTCTACATCCCAGATATCCCCCAGCACTCTAACCCCTCTACACGACAGATATCCCCCCAGCACTCTGACCCCTCTACACCCTAGATATTACCCCCAGCACTGTTACCATATACCATAAGATACTCCTTGTATTGTGCTCCCCTACACTGTGGCCTCTCTACATCCCTTATACCTCTAGCACTCTAGCCACCCAAGCTACCCCAAGCATTGCTACCCCATATACACCCCAGATCCCCCCTCAGCATTGTTTTCCCCCATACACCCTTGATCTCCCCCAGCACCATTATTCCATCCATGTAGTACCCCCTTTTACAGTGGAGATACAGTGCATGTACATTTTTGGATATGTGCCCTCCTCCAGCACTGGACTCACCTATACCAATCAAGCAGAAAGGAGGAGGGGCAAAGGAGGGAGCATCCCTCTGGGCATTCCAAGCCCTTCGATGCAAACAGTACTGGACAGCTGGGCTCACCATGACAACATCCACAATGCTACTTCCGCAGGTGAGCTCTCAGTGCTGCCGACTCAGCAACTCCCACACCAGCTCCTACCCCACAGCCTTCGAGTCTTGAGCATTCAAGCTGCGGGGGGCGGAGTCAGAGCATCACTGGCGCTCTGGCCCTGCCCCTCCCTGCTGGCTGTGAAATAAGACAGCCCTGCTGTAGAGTATACATAGGAGGTACATTGGGTGGTGATATTTTTCCATTCCACACAAATAAATTGTGGTGCAACACTATAGCTCTCCAGCTACAACATGATTTACCTATGGTGGGTTTTTTAGGCACCCATCACTTATTTTGTATGAGTCCTTTGAACAAGATGGTTTTTTTTTTTTTCCTCCATTTTTCAGCAGCACCTGTTTACAACACATCTAACAAATTACATTATATTTTGTATAACTTTATTTTTGCTGACATTATTAAAGTCGAAATCAGACATATAACCTAACTAGTCACATATTTTCTTTTTTTTTTCCATAATGATTTTTATTTAGGAAAAATAGTAACATAGAGAGAGTTAATTGAGAGACAATTGACAATGCATAAACCTTTAAGATATTGGTCCAGTCCCGACTCATTCTACAGGTTCGTAAAACCAACATCTTGGAGCAACATGTAAATTAAACAAAAGAATTTGTTCAGGGTTTCATCTATATATGATTATGTAGGTAGAGGCCATAATCAATGGTTCCCAAGTGGTGAATGAGTGTAGAAAAGTCAGGTATGGTGTAGGTCAGGTCCAACGTTGGGGAGGGACTTGTGATAGATCGGGCTCATATTGGGCACGGTGTACATTTTATTCTGCTATCTGTCACTTTTAAAATTTTACAAAAATTATGATTCTGGTACAAAGCATTGCAAAGTTATCTAACAAATGAAACAAAGAACTTTTTTTTCTTTAAAGTGTTGCCTTTTTTCAAATGGGAAATGTGTAACTATATGTTAAATGTGTAAACATACTAACGAACAAAACAAAGCAAAAACAAAAAAAGCTTAAAGTATAAGTAAACCCCCTATCGTTTCCAGCCAAGGAAGCTGCCATCTTTGCCTCTGTTTAATCTACAACTGCCAGCCATTGGATGGTTTGACAGTTTGGTTGAGAGCACAACCAATGGGAGTGTTACATTTCCAGTACGAGCCGGAAATGAAACGGTTTCATGGATGGGTTTACTTCCGCTTTGGATATTAATGGTTAAAGGGGTTGTAAAGGCTGAAGGTTTTTTTATCTTAATGCTTTTTATGCATTAAGATAAAAAAACCTGTGTGTAGCAGGCTCCCCAGCACCCCCTAATTACTTTCCTGAGCCCCATCTCTCTCCAGCGATGTCCACAAGTGTCTAAGCCATGCGGGACTCTCCTCCTGATTGGCTGAGACACAGCAGAAGTGCCATTGGCTTCCGCAGCTGTCAATCAAAGTCAGTTAGCCAATCAGGGGAGAGAGGGGATGAGCCAGGTCGGGGCTCAATGCCTGAATGGATACACGGAGCTGGGACTTGGGTGCCCCCATAGCAAGCTACTGGCTGTGGGGGCACTCGACAGGAGGGAGGGGCCAGGAGCAGCGAAGAGTGACCCGTGACAAGGAGGATCCGGGCTGCTCTGTGCAAAACCAACTGCACAAAAGAGGTAAGTATAACATGTTTGTTATTTAAAAATGGAAAATACGATGTAACTCTATTACGAAATGCCGCGTAGGGTGGAGTAACGTGTTCCCGTCACCTCCCATCGCTGCTGTGGTTACCAGTAGGACGGGCTGTCTGTGAGCCTCCGGACGGCGCTCCAGACTCTTTCTAGGCTCTTACTATTGACTACTAGCATGTGAGTGCATTCTTTTTGATTATTTTAATAAAGGTAATGATTTTACACTATTGGAGCCTTTCTATTTTACATGCCACATCCACTCTGCTGATGCCCTAATACCTGTCAGTGTGGATATCTCCATCATGGCACCAAGGTCTTTGATGTCTCATCCCAATGCAAGGCTTCTGATCCATTGGTTGTGATCCAGATCACTATGTACAAACAATCTGTCTCTGATCCTCTGTAGTGGGGGATCATGAACTTCTGGTAAGCGGCCAGTCTTTATTCATGGTGGTGGATCCAGCACGTTTGCCTTCACACAGCAGGAATTCCAGATCATTTTGATTTTTATTCATCACTCGGGTGGTTTATATAAACTATATACACATGGACTTTTGTTTTCACTGTTGTATATTATTAATGCACATTTGATGGACTATTAATTGCCAATATGTTTTAGTTTTTAATTGTGTTTTATTTCATCACTTTGTGTTCATTCACATATTTAATATTACTGTGGACTGGTGATTACATGTATGGTTACTAGTCCCTTCCAGCGCGATTCCGTTATTTTCCATTTTTGACTTCTACTGTGTTTGTGTTACATAGAGGAATTGCAGCTTTATATTTCACATTGTTATACTTCACCTATGTGCAGTTTCTTCCCCTTCTTTTTTCGTTGTTATTTAAAAAAAAAAAAACTTTACAATCACTTTAAGGAGTTTGTTAGGTCTGATTAAGGGTTAATACAGGGTTAAATAGAGTAGCATTTTTATTTAAAAAAAAAATTAACTTTACTTTTACTTATCAGGTTCTTTTAACTGAAATCATATGCAGATCAAGCTTATCCCTTTATGCCGCGTACACACGAGCGGACTTTACGGCAGACTTTGCCCGGCGGACTTTTAGACGTACTTTACGACGGACTTTCTGAATGAACGGACTTGCCTACACACAATCCACCAAAGTCCGTCGAATTCGTACGTGATGACGTACGACTGGACTAAAACAAGGAAGTTCATAGCCAGTAGCCAATAGCTGCCCTAGCGTGGCCTTTTGTCCATCGAACTAGCATACAGACGGCGGACTTTTCGACCGGACTCGATTTCGACGGATTAATTTAAAACATGTTTCAAATCTAAGCCCGTCCAACTTTTGAGAAAACAAAGTCCGCTGGAGCCCACACACGATCGAATCGTCCGCCGGGCAAAGTCTGCCGTAAAGTCCGCTCGTGTGTACGTGGCATTAGGCTCCCTTAACATCTAGGCATCCTAGATCATGAGCTGAATCGGTGTGATTCTGTCTGCAATCTAGAATCAAACAAAATTGCAAGATGCCTGTTGCCCAAAAGAAGAACAATAACTTATTTTGGGCGACAGGCGTCCCGCGATTCTGTTTGCGCGATTTTACTTCGATTCGTCGGGCAACAGTCGCGGTAAAATCGCCACGATCGGGGTGCCATTGGAAGTGACGGGGATCGCATGGGCATCCCTCGATTTGCCACGATTCAGGATCGCAGGTAGAAGTGACATGTGAACAGAGCCTTAGTGCCGGTTCACACAGGAGCGGTTTCAAAGTCGTTAGACTTTGAAGCTGCCACATACAGCGCGGCATGCAAAATGACTTCTGTATAGAAGTCAATGCAAGCTGCTCCAAAGTCACCCCAAAGTAGTACAGGAACCTTTTTCTAAATCGGAGCGACTTGAGTCACTCCTATTAGAACGGTTCCATTGCAATGCATAGAGCACGACTTGCCAGACGGCTAAGTCGTCTGACAGGTTGCCCCTGTGTGAACCGACACTTAGATCTGATAAATGAACAGAATGATACAAAAGTAACAATATATTACATTGTATGTAATATTGTATCTTTCTGCAGGTCTGAGCAAGTGTTATTTATAAACAGTGGCAGACTGCTTTGTTTGGCAGCTTAAAGAGGAGCTCCAGTCATTTTTGTGTTTATTAAAAGTCAGCAGCTACAAAACTTTTGATAAACACCGACTCACCTGTCTCAGGATTCAGAGAAGTGGTCACTTGAACCATCGCTTCTCGACCCCTCCTCTTCCCGATGCCAGTTTCTTGACGAGAAATGTCCCCCATCCGATAGTGTCTGCCCTATACTGCGCAGGCGCATCGCTTGCGCAGTACGGAGGACAAAGGAGACGCCGAAAGTCTCCGAACATGAACAGCTGTTCATGAGCTCTACATGGCGCCTGCGCAATTAATACTACATTCTGTCACATGCTCCCGCACGCTCCTGATGCTCGTACAACTCTGCAAGGGGCGGTGTGCCTATAGAATGGGCAGAGCTGATTACACAACTGAAGGAGTTTTACAATGATGGCCAGAGCTGATAAGGGCGGGTACTTCAATGTTACATACATAACACAAGCAATTTCAATACTTTACTGATTTAATTTTTATTATACTTATATCTTAACCCCTTCACCACAGGATGGCTACAGGGCATGCATTTAAACACCAAACCCGCCCATCAACATTGCTAAACCCACCCTTCAGTTGTTTAAACACGCCCTGAAAAGATCCGCCCATTTGAGAAATCCAACCCTCCCAGCATCGGAAGCGTGCCGGAGCGTGTAACATAATGTAGTATTAATTGCTCAGGCGCCGTGTAGAGCTCATGAACAGCTGTTCATGTTTGGAGACTTTCGGCATCTCCTTTGTCCTCCGTACTGCGCAAGCACTGTGCCTGCATAGTACAGGGCGGACACTATCTGATGGGGGGACCTTTCTCGTCAGAACACTGGCATTACAATTGTAGGAACCCGGCTGTAACAGCTTGCGGCTTTACAGCCAGGTGTGCACTGCGCATGCATGAGTCGCACTGCGCCTGCTGAATGGTCCAGCAGTCTTCTGGGACCTGTGACATGTCCCAGAAGACTGCAGGGCGGGAGAGGAAGAGGAGAATTTTTGCTCGGAATGCCTAGGCGATGCGAGCAAAAGTGGGAGTGGGTACCTATCAAAATTAGGTATCCGCTCCTCCCCAAAAAAATGACATGCCAAATGTGTCAGGTGAGGGGGAGGGTGCTTAAAGCAGAACTTTCCCTTTTGGGTGGAGCTTTGTTTTAAAGTGCTATACACTCTATCTTGTCTCACACAGTAGACAGAACAGGGAAATGCAATTATTTTAGTAAATCTAAAGTGCTAAATTCGTCGTGTGACTTCTATCAGTGCCTGGTTAAAGCTTGTAGGAGGAGTTTTCATTCTGCTCTGACTGCTCTATAAGGCTGCATGACCCCTGACCTTCTGTCTGGACTGTACACCTACAAAAAAAAAAGAAAAACTGTCTAGCAACACACACCAAACTGAGCATGTGCTGATTGTCCCCAATGCTCTGTTCTATCAGGAGATGGATTGGGGACAGTAGAAGAAGGGGAGGATCAGAGAACACAGGATCAAACAGCCTTTTTACACAATGCACAGGATTAACCGCTTAGGTTCCACATTGAGTTTAACAAGCATGCTTTACTGCATATACTGTACAGATTGATTTTACTGTTGTGTGTAGCACTTTAAGTTGCTGAGCTTCTCTGTGTACGCATTAATCTGGCTTTCATTAATCAAAGCTGAATTGCTGTGTACTGAAAGGTGGGAGAAGGACTTTAAAAGGACTTTATTATTAGAAATACATAGTTCAACTTCAACTATCTAGTGAAACAGATATGAAGAATGTCTGTAACAAACCTGTACATACAGTACTAATTGCAACAATGTACATGCTTAAGATACTGGAGCCATGTTCAGAGCAGTTTTAATTGATTTTATTTTTTTTTGTCGGCCTTTTGTGTTAGAACATAAATCCACCAATTTTAATGATACTTTATTTTGCTAGTTTTACAAGGGAGAAAACTTTACTTGTGGGGTAACTTTGGAAGCCACCTGTTCCTCATTTGTCCTTAACCACTTCAATACCAGACACTTTCGCACCTTCCTGCCCAAGCCAATTTTCAGCTCTCAGCGCTGTCACGTTTTAAATGACAATTGCGTGGTCATGCTACACTGTACCCAAACTAAATTGTTATTATTTTGTTCCCACAAATAGAGCTTTCTTTTGGTGGTATTTGATCACCTCTGCAGTTTTTATTTTTTGCTAAACGAATAAAAAAAGACCGAAAATTTTGAAAAAAAAAGTTTTTCTTTGTTTTCTTGTAAATAAATAAGTTTTCTCCTTCACTGATGGGCACTGATAAGCTGCACCAATAAGATGGCACTGATGAGGTGGCACTGACGATGGTTTCAGTGCCATCTATCAGTGCCCATCAGTGAAATCTGATAGGTGGCACTGATAGGTGGCACTGATATGCAGCACTGATGGGCATTGATAGACAGCACTGATGGGCACTCATATGTGGCACTGGTGGGCACGGATAGGCGACACTGATGGGCACTGAAAGGCTGCACTGATGGGTACTTATGGGTGGCACTGATAGGCGGCACTGCTGAGCATTGATGGGCACTGATAGGCTGCACTGATGGGCACTGAAAGGTGGCACAGATAGGCATGACTGATGGCACCAGCACTGGCAGGTATTGTAAATGGGCACTGATTGGCATTTGCCCTGGCACTGATTGGCATATCCCTGGGCACTGATTGGCATATCCCTGGTGGTCTAGGGTGGCATACCTGATGGGCGTCCTTTATTGGCATCCCTGGTGGTCCAGTGTGAGCATCACCGGGGGGGGGGGGGCTGCGCTGATAAACAATCAGCGCAGACCCCCCCTGTCAGGAGAGCCGTCAAGCGGCTGTCCTCTACTCGCGTATGTCAGACGCGAGTGAGGAAAAGCCAATACCGGCTCTTCCTGTTTACTTCGTGATCAGCCATCAGAGGCTCTTTACAATGATCAATGTAGCGGTGTGTCAGACTGATACACCGCACCACTGATTACCACGCTGTTCGCCCCCAGGGCGCATACCAACACTTATCCTGCTGGACGTCATATGACACCCAGTTAGGATAACAGAACCACCGCCCGGCCGTCATTCTGCTATAGGCCGGACGGGAAGTGGTTAAAGTGGTTGTAAAGGCAGAAGGTTTTTTATCTCTATGCATTAAGATAAAAAAACTTCTGCGTGCAGCAGCCCCCCTCAGCCCCCCCCCCCCCCAATACATACCTGAGCCCCCTCTCTATCCAGCGATGTCCATGAATGCCTTGGTCATCCGGGACTCTCCCTCCTGATTGGCTGAGACAAAGCAGGGGCGCTTTTGGCTCTAGCTGCTGTCAACCAAACTCAGTTAGCCAGTGAGGAGAGAGGGGGCGGGGCCTAACTGTGGCTCCGTGTCTGAATGGACACACGGAGCTGCAGTTTGGCTAGGGTGCCCCCATAGCAAGCTGCTTGTTGTAGGGCCACTCAACAATCACTTTAAAAATATAATATACAGATTAAAAAATGCCTCTTACTTATTGTAACATACTATCCCAGTTCCTAATATTTTGTAAAACATTTCCTACAACAGTGCTAAGGATAATTTTATTTACTTTATAGATTTAAAGTACATTAACTTAAAGCAGACTTTAGAATCCTCTAAAGTTGCCAGTTCTACTTTTTTCACATTCCTTATATGGAGTGCTCAAGCTTTGTAGTTTTCCATGTACATGAATGAATTACAGTACACTTATAGCTGTTAGTAAGAGGCATTCAGATAGTTAAAGACTGTAAACTTACATGAAATAAACCATGCTCCTTTGAAATAGTCATTCCCCCATACTTGATACAACCATTGTATGCGTGAAATACAGGATATGCTTCTTCAAAAGACAGTGGCCCTTAAATAAGATGACTATCATCTATATATTTACATTACAGCGTGAACAAAGGAAAAAAAAAGGATGAAAAACAGAGTTCCTTCATTCACATAATACTCTGCAGGCTGCATTCTTCTAGTGAACTTTTTAGGAAAGCTAAAAGGAGAAAGTTGTGGGAGTACTTAAAGCGGAACTAAAAGTGTAACTAAAAGCAAAAGTTTTACTCTAGTTTTGGGTAGAGTGGAAAGGGATTTGAACACCTGTCAGTTTTAATCACTGCCTGTGCCCCTGTTAGGAAGATTTACCCTTTTCTTTTTGTCCTGTTTCATGTTATCATTAAAAATGAAAGTAAAGGAAAATCACAAAGTTTGAGTTCACACCAGAACAGTAATACAGGGGGAATAGGGACACTAGTTTTGGTCACCCTGGTGACACCCGCGATTCTCTTACTTTGCAGGGATTTCCTCTCACTGTCTGTTTTGCCTATGGGACACAGGTGGCAAAAAAAAAAAAACTGTCAGGAGTTATAAACCTCCCTTACTCTATCCACAATGAAAAAAAAAGTTTTGCCTTTAGTTTTATTTTAACCATGATTTCAAAAAATTGTGAGCAGAAAGGATTTTTATTGCACAATAAATTCAGTAAATAAATGCAATCCCATAAAAGCCTCCTACCTTACTCTTCGCAAGATGGTTTAGAGTGTACACTGAGCTGCACATGTGCAGTTCAGTGTACTTTTTTGACACACATTGGTGGCAGGATGAATGAACTCCTATGTGCATGCCTGGGGGTAAGTATTTTGGACTTTAGCTCAGTTTTAACAGAGGAAAAAGCAACATATAGATAACAGTGAAAGGATATTGTATCTTCCCTATAAGGAAAGGGAACAATCCTTAATAAACTACAGAAAATGTCCAGCATGATGGAACGTTAATGTCCAGCAATTCAGACCTACCTACATCTACTTAGGCCTCATGCACACATACATTTACACACTCCTGAGTTTTAAAGTGTAAAATATCCAGCCCTTTTTTGCACTGTGGGATCTGTGGTACCTGTACAGCCAGCAATACAAGTGAAAAGCTGTAAGCTGCTGGCTGCTCGTAAATGGCAATGTGTTTTGCATCAGCATTTATCCACACATACAGCATATTTCCCTGAACACAAAAGTGGTGCTACCAGGGAAATGCAAGTAGTTGCCAGCAAACAACCATTCACTTGTATTGGCAGCTGTACGCAAGCAAAGGAAAGCACCAGACATTTTACGCCTGGAAGACTTAAGAGCTTGCAAACATACATGTGCTTTAGACCCGAGAAAGTTGGGTAGTGAATAGCCAGAAAAAGATACTTTTTTCAAACCAAAACATTTAAAACGTAAAAATGTAAAAAGCACTGCAGTGCCGTTTCATTACACAGTATAATAGTCTAGTGCCTCAGTATTTCTCCAGTATGCCCACGGTGAGTACGTGCAAGCATGTGATTGCAATGCTCATCAAATCAAAACAAGCTTACTGACCCAGTAATAAAGCTTTTGCAAACCAGTAATGTGCCAAATGTTCAGATTTTGCAGACTTCCTCTCGGTGAATGTATCCTATACTGTATGTAGGTTTAAGTTTTCAGTTTTTCCATGATTCCGAAAACAATTTTTTTCTAAGTACTCAGGAGAATAATTGTCATTGTAAAATGTAACTCTGTAATTACTTCTCAAGAGTAATCAAATAGGAGTTTTGTTGTCAAGGTACTCAGAAGTTGGATGTCAGGTGGGGAAAGGGGAGCCGAGGCCTTGCAGGTGTCTACTGTTGAGACATTTGGCCCTGCTGAGCAGAGCTCAGTTCAGAGAAGCAACAGTTTCCACCAGATACATTGTTGTGCATTTTATTGCATTTTTTCAGAACAAAGAAACATGTATAGACTTCAGAAGAAAGAGCTGTTTGGTGTCTTAAAGTCCCCGGCATCACATCCCAGGGATCCAAATCTACAGAAAGAGCAAAGACTGGATTTTAAAGGTTCCAACACAAGTAAATATGTAAAAATATACATTTTATTATGTACATTTAAAATAGTAGAAATTTCATATAAAACCATCAAGGGATATTCATACATACGGCTTTTACAATGATGATGCAGTAACTTCATCTCTACATGTTTTGCCAGACTATCGCTTCTTCAGGAAACTTTGCAAAAACGGCATACATGATCACTAAAGATTTCGAAAGCAGTATATTAGTTACCACCCACACAAAAAGGATAAATAACACCTAATTTACTTATACATATATGTATATACACTAATAACACTGAATTGCAGTAAAAGGTATTTAAATATGTGCACTTATTAATCGGTCATCTGGGGGGGCTCCATCACCTGCGTTATAGCACTGTAGTTCCACTAAACCCATGGTATAGGTAAAGCACCATTAGGATATTTTAAGGAGATATCAGTGAGCCCCAGGTGAGAATACGGACCCCATTATTGCCTGCCTAGGAGGGGAGGTAAATAATAGGTGAAAACTGGATAGTAGAATATAACCAAGCCAAAAAAGGCAAATAATATTATACCTATCATTAATGTGAACAAGTAGGAACCTCCACGGATAGGTAGGATGAGGCCATTTAGACTTCAGAAAATGAATTGTCCTTAATAAAGTAAACCTGACATTTACACAAAAACACCTTTTAAATTGTCAGCTTCAACTACTTTATTTCTGCATGTAATCAAAAGACAGGCGATTCCCTTCATCCACATCCGGGGTTTCAAATTCAATTTTGTCATGGGCCACATCAGCATTATGGATGCCCTCAAAGGGCCAGTTGTATCTGTAGGACTATATAAATGTATCCATGGCTTTTTATCTCAGAATATAGGTCCAGAAACACAACCCTGCCTCACCGCTGAACCGCATCGAACGACTGATGTTTCTAAATTGCAGTAACAGTGGGAAGAGAAGCAATAAATACCAAGGGTGTGTTATGTGCAGAGCAGAGTTCAGGGGTGCTCTATTCACAGAGATTGCAGGATAGAGAAGTGCGCTACATACAGAGTGCAGGGTTTAAGTGTGTGCTATGAACAGTGTATAAGCTCTCTTTCATAGGCAGTCCATATCCCACTTCCACCCCACCTCGGCTCTGAACCACTCTTCCCCATCCCCCACCTCTGCACACATCTCCCTCCAGAGCCCTCACCCCCCCCCCTCCAAGCTTCCTCGCATCTCACCTGCCTGACCTGGCTCTAGTACCTCCCAGCAGCGTAGGCAGCTCTGCCTTTCTCTCTTGCTTGCAGGGAGATCATTGGTAGGCATCTGTGCACCTGGGCACAGTGCAGCTTACCACCCCAGCCCACTCTGCACCTGCATTTCCCTTGTCCCTGCTATGAGTGCAGGGCAGGCAGTGATCAGTGAGAGGCACTGAGAGGAAGCAAAAAGCAGAGGGCAAGAGTCTCTACTACATTCCAGCTGAAAAGAGCCCTGGGTGCAAGGGCTTCGTGAAATGGCCCAGAGGGCCCGATTCCGCTCTCGGGCCTTGTGTTTGACATCTACAGAATACCAGACCCTTATCCTAGATGAGGATCTGGTATAGAGGTGAATGGAAGGGGGTCCCAACACAAAAAAAACATAGGGTTCCCCAAAAATCCATATGAGCCTCTTACATGAGCATACAGCCTGGCAGGCCCCTCCTGAACCATAGCAGGCCACATGCCCTAAAAAAGGGGTCCCCACTGACCCCCTGGCAAAGCACATTGTCTCCATGCTGATGAGAACAGGGGCCTCCTCTCCACAACCCTGTCCCCCCCCCCAATGTGAATGAGTAAGGGGTACTTGGTACTCGAAACAAAAGTATACAGTAGATAAAAACACACAAATCACACTTTGGTTTTGACAAGTTCTTTATTTAAAAAAAAAATGTCCTATGATGTACATCCATCGTCAGATCACATCCAGTGATATGTACATGCTGAGGTCTGTGTGCATAACACTTATGTTAGGGTACAGTGGCTAACTGTCCCTAAAGCAGAACTCTAAAAGTGAATTCCTGCTGGTTCGCTCCCTCCCCAGCCTTTAATGGAGGTACAGGTTTTCTTTTTTTTTTGGGGGGGTGAGAGTACCCACTGTCACCTATTGGTACTCACTTCCACAGTCCTTGCCTAGGCAAGAATGACGTTGCTTGCCCTGCCCCCTCCTGCAACCTCCTGGGTCAAGTCACATGCCTCAGGTGGCTGTAGGATGTGAGATCGCACATGAACAGTGGGGAGCCATCTGTGGTTCCTCAGGAAATGACAGACATCTCCCATATGCAAGAATGCAGCACTGGGGACCGTCACGATAAGAAGAACCAGCTGCAGAAAGACAGTGCTGGACTACAGGCACTGGTAGCACCTGATTTTTAAAAGTCAGCAGCTACAGTATTTAAAAAAAAAAAATGAGGTGCCTCTTGAAGGTATCTGGTCCAGCCGCACCTGGAGTGTGCCGTCCAGTTCTGGGCTCCAGTCCTCAGGAAGGATGTACTGGAAATGGAGTGAGTACAGTGAAGGGCAACAAAGCTAATAAAGGGTCTGGAGGATATTAGTTATGAGGAAAGATTACAAGCACTAAGCTTATTCTCACTGGAGAAGAGATGCTTGAGAGGGGATATGATTTCAATGTACAAATACCGTACTGGTGACCCACAATAGGGATGAAACTTTTCCGCAAAAGGGCATTTAAAAAGACTGGCAGCTATTCACTAAAATTAGAGGAAAAGCGATTTAACCGGAACTGCGTAAAGGGTTCATTACGGTAAGAGTGGTAAGAATGTGGGATTCTCTTCCACAAGCAGTGGTTTCAGCAGGGAGCATAGCTACTTTCAAAAAACTGTTAGATAGGCACCTAAAGGACCACAACATACAGAGATATACCATGTAATATTGACATAAAAGCGCACACACACAGGTTGGGCTTGAATTACTTGTGTCTTTTTTCAACCTTACCAACTATGTATAGCAAAATACTTTTTTGTTTTGGCTAGAATAGAGAAGGATTAAAACACCTGTCAGGTTTTATTGTTGGGGCTTTTCCTATTGGGGTGATTCCCCTCTCTATTTTTCATGTTTGCTGTTGTCAATGAGAGTGAAAGAAAATCCCAAATTTTTGGTTGTCACCAGAACAGGAATAGAGGGAACATTTTCCACTAGGGGACGCAAAAAAAAGTGACAACCATGGATTCTGTCATTTTCAAGGTATTTCATACAGAAAATGAAGGGAAACCTAATGGATGACAACAAAAATCACAACAGAGGTTATAACCCTCCCTTAGGCTCCATGTACACTAGCAGCTCCTAAACTTGAGTTTAGGAGCTTTTGCCATTTTTTTTTTGCCAAAGCTCCTAAACTCAACTCCATAAAAGCCTAAGTGGTTGATTTACTAAAGGGAAATCCACTATGCACTACAAGTGCACTGTAAGTCCACTAAAAGTGCACTTGGAAGTGCAGTCACTGTAGATCTGAGGGGAAGATCTGCAATGCAGTGCCAGTGCACTTGTAAATAACCCACATTGCTATAAATCTGAGGGGTAGATCTGAAATAAGGGTAAGCCCTGCTGATTTTATCATCCAATCATGTGCAAGCTAAAATACTGTTTTTTATTTTCCTTGCATGTCCCCCTCGGATCTACAGCGACTGCCATTCCAAGTGCACATGTAGTGCAAAGTGGATTTGCCTTAAGTAAATAACCCCCTATGTGTCCATGTACACTCTGGGGGTTATTTACTAAAGGCAAATGCACAGTGCACTTCAGTGCACTTAGAAGTGAGGAGCTGTAGATCTGAGGGGGACATGCAAGGAAAATAAAAAACAGCATTTTTGCTTGCACATGATTGGATAATAAAATCAGCAGAAATTCCCCACATTTCAGAACTTCCCCTCAGATCTACAGCGACTGCACTTCTAAGTGCATTTGTAGTGCACAATGGATTTGCCTTTAGTAAATAACCCCCATAGGCTTTTAGGATGGTTTGGGAGCTGCTGCAGTTAGGGGAGGTTCAACCTCCCCTAACCTCCCTTTCCTGAACGCAGAAGAATCGCGTTCAGGGTAAGCACATTTTGACGGACGGCTGCAAAACTTGATTGTCATGTGTTTAATTAGACCAAAACATAAAAAACCTCTTTGCTACTCGGTCATCTGACTTGCAGAGGAAAGGTTAAAAATAATTTAAAGAAAAAAAAATAAAAAAGGAGTTAAACATGCAGAGATTAAGCCTTTCAGCGTCAAGGGGTTTAGATGCCTTAATCAGATTTCTAGGCTGCATTCAATGAGGGCACCCTCCCTGCAGCCTGGTGCAGGTAATTATTAAACAGAACAATGCCACTAGCCAGTACACACAGGGGGGCTGGAGTCATGGAATGTACTGAGGAGGTGAGAACAGGAGCAGAGACTGGATGTTTGTGGACAAAGCCTGTTGTTTCACGGTCACATACACTCTGGGATTCTTGTTTTCAAAACAGAGAAGCACAACTTTAAACAGCTTGAAAGCGTGCTGCTTGTAATGTCTGTGATGCTGAAGTCAGTGACAGTGCAGTGTCTCTAGCCAGTGCTTACAATGCAGTGCCAGGCAGGCTGGGTGGTATTAGAAGGCATCTGTAGATTCCTGGGGGTATGCACAGCTGCAGGTAAGTCTTGTTTTTTTCACCCAATTGCAAAAATGTTTGTCGCCAAAGTGCATTTAGTAGTTAACACACAAAAGGCAAATAGACTGTTCACTTAGCAGGTGCAGTTGCACCCTGCAAGGGAATTTGCTCCAGAGCTTAGCAATTGGGGGGGGGGGGGTTCACTTTTCGAAGAAACCCCAATCACATGTAGCGAAAATAAAAAAAACTGCATTTTTTTGCTTGCACATGTTTGGATGATGGAAGTCAGCAAAGCTTCCCCTCATTTACTAAGCTCTGTGGCAAATTCCCTTGCAGAGTGCAACTGCACTTGCAAAATGACCAGTCTATTTGACTTTAGTAAATCAACCACACAGTATATAGAGCTAAATAATGAAAACTTTCAACGTACAAACTTTGACATGTAAGAACAACAGAATTATTTATAATTTTAACTGACTTATGTATGTAAGTATGTATGTATGTAAGTATGTATGAATTCTTTAGCTGCTAAGTGAACTATTGTACGTCTGTGCAATCCCACAAATGTCCAAAAGCATATGTTGAGATGCCCATATGCCCATATTGGGTCAATTAAGCTGGCCATACACTGATCAAAACTCGGCTAATTCAGCAGGGACAGGCCGGATTTCAATCAGTGTGTGACTATCCTTGCTCAACAAAAGTTGATCATTTGATCGAGCTCTGTAGAAACTAGCATACTGGAAAACTTTTGTCAACTTTTTTGGTTCAAGAAAGGTTGATAAAGGCTATGCTATAGCCCTGACATTCAACGTGGATGAATATTCGACTGTTAAGATAATAGATGGCAATGATTGGTAATTTGATGGATGTAAAACTCAAAAATGTTTTTACTGCGCTATCCCAAAAGTGATCATGTGTATAAGATTCAACTTAAATACTGTGAAAAAAAGCTGCAACTAACAAATGCAAGACACACACATTCAAAGTAACATACCAAATAATAAGCTGCGCTATGAATTGAAATAATCAAGAAAAAAACCCTTACAGGTTGTATGGATACACATACCGTATTTATCGGCGTATAACACGCACTTTTTTCCCCTTAAAATCAGGGGAAAATCGCAGGTGCGTGTTATACGCCGATCCCCTGCGATCCCGAGCTGTCAATTCTTCAAAATCGCCGACCGCGATTTGAAAATGGCGCCGCCGGCGCCGAAATACACAGAGCCGGTCCTCGGCGGCTCTCGTTCACTTTCGGCTCCACTCGTAGTCCCGAGCGGAGCTATCCGAACCTACTCGGCTAGGTTCGGATAGCTCCGCTCGGGACTACGAGTGGAGCCGAAAGTGAACGAGAACCGCCGGGAAGAGCCGAGGACCGGCTCTGTGTATTTCGGCGCCGGCGGCGCCATTTTCAAATCGCGGTCGGCGATTTTGAAGCCCAGGTTAGCTGGGATAGAGGTTTGAAGGCTGCACTGGGGCAAGGCTGCACTGGGGAAGGCTGCACTGACAAGGCTGCACTGGGGAAGGCTGCACTGATAAGGCTGCACTGGGGAAGGCTGCACTGACAAGGCTGCACTGACAAGGCTGCACTGGGGAAGGCTGCACTGACAAGGCTGCACTGACAAGGCTGCACTGGGGAAGACTGCACTGACAAGGCTGCACTGGTGCAAGGCTGCACTGAGAAGGCTGCAATGATGGGCATTTAAATGTAAGTTTTTTTCCCTTCAACTTCCCTCCTAAGAGATTTTTTCCCTTAAAATTCCCTCCTAAATTGGGGTGCGTGTTATACGCCGATAAATACAGTATATACAATATCACATTGACATTCCCTATCCCCAGTGACATGTGCAAAAAAAAAAGGGAAAACAAGCAGTGAGAAATATGTATATCAAAAAGCAAAAAATATAATGCAAAAAATAATATAAAAATAATATAAAAAATAAAGTCCACTCAAATAGGCTGATGTAAGAAGCCCACTTATATAGACAGTCCTCCGGGGGGTGACTTTATATTTTTCTACAAACGGTGACATGCAACTTCGACACTGGAGGTGGTATGTGTTGGAGCACGCCGCTCCTCCCTCCCGTGCTGATGTCACCACATACCACGCTAGACCCGGAAGCTACGGGCAGCATACGAGAGCCGGCCGGCTCGTGATTCTGATTTTATCCATCGCTGAAATTATCTGCATAATTGTAAGTGCAATATTTTTTATTATAATAAACTTTTAAAAACTTAATACGCTATGGAAGCTTTATGTCATTTTACGGTCTATGAACACTTGCTTGCCATACGAGATGACATCCCATGCAGAGATTGTGAGGAATCCTCTTAGCGCTGACACCTGCCGAAAGACCCGAGGCTGGGGTAGAAGCCAAAGGCACGTTAGATCTCCGTAAAAAGAGATCTAGGGAGCTGGTAAGCGGCAGCATTTCTCGTGGCTGGAGGCACTTTTTGTATTGTACCCCAACACATACCACCGCCAGTGTCGAAGTTGCATGTCACCGTTTGTAGAAAAATATAAAGTCACCCCCCGGAGGACTGTCTATATAAGTGGGCTTCTTAAATCAGCCTATTTGAGTGGACTTTATTTTTTATATTATTATTATATTATTTTTTGCATTATATTTTTTGCTTTTTGTTATACATATTTCTCACTGCTTGTTTTCCCTTTTTTTTGCACATATCACTGGTGATAGGGAATGTCAATGTGATATTGTATATATGCACATATGTGTATCCATACAACCTGTAGGGTTTTTTTTCTTGATTGTTTCAATTCATAGCGCAGCTTATTATTTGGAATGTGATAGATTTGATTTCTTATGCAATCACTTTTATTGTCACTCTGTGTATGCCATGTTAAAAGGGATTTCTGCTTGCATAAAGCATGCAATGATCTTCTCAACTTGTGTGCCTCTATCAACCAAATGGAGCTTTCCTGCTTGGACTTCTGTTAATCAGTTGTTATTGGTCTCTGGCAGTTAACAACAGGACTGAAATGATGAAGATGCTTCTGTAGGTGTTTGATAACAACAGTTGTCACTATACAGCAGCGTCCAGTGTTCAGCTCATATATCAAATTTTTGGATTGTTCAGGTTGGCTGGCTATACCAGTGTTTGCTGTGATATATAACCAGATTTGGATTGATAATGTTTTATAATAGGGTCAGCTGTAGGTGAAGAGAGTTTGTAGGTGATTACAAGATCTGTCTGTCTGGCCGCTGGATCTCTCCACAACATTTCTTTCCAGTTTCCATATATCTCTTTTAGGTATGTGAGAAGTAAAAGTACCATATTCTTTTCTTATGGGAAAGGGAAAAAAACTGAAGCATGTATGAATGGCCAACAAATCTGTAAAAAGAGTTTTGCAACGTTATGGCCCGTACACACGATCCGAAAATCGTGCGAAAAATACAGTTTTCGGAACGATCGTACAATAATCTGATCGTTAGTACTCAGCTTTGGCGAGCCAATCATGACAGTTCATCTGATATTATCCGATGGGACAAGCACGAAAATATACCAGATTGTGCGGTTTTCCACCATCTTGTCGTTTGAAAATACAATACAAATACATTACATCCCTTCCAATTTTTTATTTTGTCGTATGAGAATTTTTGTCACTTTAGTAAACTCTATTTTTAATATGAGACTAGCAACCAAAAAAAAGGCGATCTGTCGAACGATTTTCGTATCGTGTGTACGGGCCATTAGTGTGATGACATGATACTGGCCCTGGATATTATATGTGCTAAAAAAGAATGTGGTATCAAATCTGGCCCAAATATGGATAAAGATGGTGGAAAATATTTGGATAATAATAATGTTTATTGTTCTCAGAAGAGTCTGGTACCAAAACTTACAGCAGGGATGGGCATATTGTGACAATACAATTCTTTATGGACCACATGTTCCAACAAGCTTTGCAATCCAACTTTATTTCAAGAAAATGTTTTCCATGTCTCTGAGATATTTGCATAAAATATGTACTGAACCCCTTTTGTCTGATTAAAGCAAGTATGAATGGGTAGTTAGACTGTTACCTGTTGATAATAAAAAATTAAAAATTGTCTGAAACTTGGATTATATTTTGTAGCATATGGAAATCTACAAAATAAGTCTGTAAAGTTCCAAATAGCTGTCATAGGATGGTCACCTGTGCAGACAAGTCCAATTACCTTAAGGGCTCTGGAGAGTGCTCTATCAATTTATAATAGGTTCAGTCAACCTGTGGTGTTAAGTAGCCTGGCAGGTCAGGAAGGGGAGGGGACAAGCAGGCGCCCCCCCTCCTGGAGCATACCAGGCAACATGCCCTCAAAATAGGGGGGTGCTTTGGGGCAGTGGGGCTCTGCCCCCCCAAAGCACCTTGTTGATGGCAAGATGGGCCTCTTCCCTACAATCCTGACCGGCGGTTGTGGGGGTCTGTGGTGGGTGTTTATCGGAATCTGGAAGCCCGCTTTAACCGCTTGCCAGCCGTCATATGACGGCCAGGCAGCGCAGCTCTTGTTCTGAGCGGGCGTCAAATGACATCCGTCCATTTAAACAGGGCATGAGCACGATCGTGTGCACGCAGCCCTGTACCTTCAGTGGCGGTGTGTCACGGAGACACCGCTCGCCATTGGGCATGGCTTTTTATCATGTGATCGGCCGTAACTTCACAGATGGTACTGCCCCACTTTGCACTGCGGATGCGCGCGATCGCGAGCACGTCGGTGGCAGCGTGTTCCCGGGAACACTGCTCGTCACGGACACTGGTAAACAGCCATTGGCCGGTGGCTGTTTACCACGTGATCGGCTGTGATCCTTCCACAGCCGATCACTAAATGTAAACACAGAGCGGTAACGAGATGTTACCGGGTTATCCTCCTCGCACACCGATCGTGTGTGAGAAGGAGATTGCGGTAACTTCTCATTACTGCTCACAGTGTACATCTACACACACTGATTGCCCCCCCCAATAAAGAGGACCTGTCACCACCCATCAAAGTACCTGTCACAGTTCATCTGAGTACCTGTCACAGTCCATCCGAGTACCTGTCACAGTCCATCCGAGTACCCGAGTACCTGTCAGTCCATCCGAGCACCTGTCACAGTCCATCCAAGTACCCAAGTACCTATCACATTCCATCCGAGTACCCAAGTACCTGTCCATCCGAGTACCCGAGTACCTGTCACCAGCCAATCAGAGTACCTGAGTACCTGTCTGCAGCCCATGCCTCAAAGAAAATACGTTGGGGTGTTTGCTTTCCATAATGGGGTCATTTTGTGGGTAATTCCACTATCCTGGTGCTCCAGGGCCTTAAAAAGTGTGATAGATAGGAATGAAATGAGATGTGTAATTTATGCTCCTAGAACGCCTGAAGGTACTACTTCAATGTTGGGCCTCTGTATGTGGCCAGGCTGTGTAAAAGTCTCACACATGTGGTATCGCCATACTTAGCATAAGTAGCAGAATGTATTTTGGGGTGTAATTTTTGCTATATACATGCTATGTGTTAGAAATATCTTATAAATTGACAACTTTGTGTAAAAAAATGAGTTTTCATTTTTCTTACACATTTTCCAAAAACTTCTGAAAAAAATGAACCGTTCAAAAGACTCATTATGCCTCATAGATTATACGTTGGGGTGTTTGGTTTCCAAAATGGGGTCATTTTGTGGGCAATTCCATTGTCCTGGTGCTCCAGGGCTTTCAAAAATGTAATTGGGGGTTGAGAAATGAGATGTGTCATTTATGCTCATAGAACGCCTGAAGGTGCTACTTCAATGTTTTTGTGGGAAAAAATACAACTTAAAAAAACTCACCATGCTACTTACCGAAAGCGGAGCTCCATCCTAAAGTGAAACTTCCGCTCATCGGATTCCTCCCCCCCTCCGGTGCCACAATTGGCACCTTTCAGGGGGGAGGGGGGTGCAGATACCTGTCTAATACAGGTATCTGCACCCACTTCCGGGCATAGATAACCGCAGATAACCGCCGCTCCCCCCCGCCCCCCCCGTTGTATTCTGGGAAACACACTGTTCACGGAACACAACTGGGACCAGTGAAGGCACGCAGCGTGACTCGCGCATGCGCAGTGGGGAACCAGGCAGTGAAGCCGCAACGCTTCACTTCCTGATTCCTTGACCGAGGATGGTGGCGGGGGCAGCCGAGAGACGAGCAATCGATCGGCTTTGGCTGCTGACATCGCTGGACCCTGGGACAGGTAAGTGTTCATTTATTAAAAGTCAGCAGCTGCAGTATTTGTAGCTGCTGGCTTTTAATAATTTTTTTTTAAGGTGGAGCTCCCCTTTAATACCTTGGAATGTCTACTTTCTAAAAAGGGGTCATTTGGGGGTATTTGTATTTTCCTGACTTGTTAGTGTCTAAAGAAATGAGATACACCTAATGTACTGAAGGCCTGATCAGATGTGATCCATTTTCAGTGATTGGCACCATAGTTTGTAGATTCTATAACTTTCAGAAAGACCAAATATACACTAATTTGGGTTATTTTTACCAAAGCTATATAGCAGTATAAACTGTGGCCAAAATTTATAAAGAAAAATTACTAATTTGCAAAATGTTATGATAGAAACAAAGAAAAAGGCGTTTTTTTCACAAAATGTAGTCTTTTTTATTTATAACACAAAAAATAAAAAACCCACTAGTGATTAAATACCACCAAAAGAAAGCTCTATTTGTGTGAAAAAAGGACGCAAATTTCATATGGGTACAATGTTACATGACTGAGTAATTGTCATTCAAAGTGTGAGAGCGCTGAAAGCTGAAAATTGTCTGGGCAGGAACGGGGTTTTAGTGCCCTGTATTGAGGTGGTTAAAAAGGGGGCCCCCAGATCCCGCTCCCCCACCCCCTGAAAAAAATGTAAAAAGACCTTAGTGTCAGAAACCATGAATCAGACTGAGACAGAAGTACAGTGAAATCACACTTGTTTAACAATAATAAACAGAGTAAACATAGTCAAAACATAGCCAGGGTTCAGGAACCGGAATGGATAGTCAGACAAGCCAAAACGTCAGGGAGCCAGCGATGAGCATAGTAGAACAGCAAGCAGGATCTGGAGCCAGAAGAAATGTCAGCCAAGCAAGTCTTTAACAGGAACACAGGAGAGCATCTCTAGAGATGTGACCAAAGCGAAGGCGAAGATAATCTGGGCTGGACAGCTTAAGTAGGCAGACTGATGAGCAGGATATCATCAACAAGTGAGTCATTGTGCAGAGAAAGGAGCTGGCAATCAGCCGACAGCTGAGCGGCCAGCTTTGAGAAGGAAGAGCTGAGCCCAGCCCTGACAATTAGACAGTTTTTGACAAGTCCTTTATTAAAAAAAATTCAAATTAAAAAAATATCCCCCAGTGTAGACTCATCATCAATCACGATGCCACCGCCAACCCGAAAAAAGAAAAAAGAAAACAAAAAAAAGTCAGCTCCTAGGAAGGCTTTCGCTGTCAGACAGTTCTTAAATAACTAAGGGGCGGGACCAGCTGGTGACATCACTGGGTGACCCCCCCTTGTGACGACATCAACCCAGCATGCTCTTGGCTGATGACATCACGAGGGGGGGTTACCCGGTGACATCACCAGGTGGCCTGCCCCTTAGTTATTTAAAACTATCAGACGGCGGAAGCCTTCGGCATGAGCAGACCTTTATTTTTTTAATTTCGGGTTGGTGGTAAGGACTTGTCAAAAACTTTCTTTTTTTTACATTACACATTTTTATTTTGGTGAATGACTAGGGGTACTATGTGTGTGTGTGTGTAAACATGGGGGTGGGATCTGGAGGCCCCTTTGGTAAAGGGGGCTTCCAGATTCCGATAAGCCCCCCGACCGCAGACTCGCACAACGACCAGCCAGGGTTGTGGGGAAGAGGCCCCTGTCCTCATCAACATGGGCCCCCCCTGCCCCAAAGCACCCCCCCATGTTGAGGGCTTGTGGCTTGGTATGGTTCAGGAGGGAGGGGCGCTCGCTCTCTTTCCTGACCTGCTAGGCTGCATGCTTGGATAAGGGTCTGGTATGGATTTTGGGGGGACCCCGTGCCATGTTTTTTTTAATTTTGGTGTGGGGGCTCCGCTCAAAATCCATACCAGATCCAAAGAGCCTGGCATGGATTGGGGGGGACCCCACGCCATATTTTTTCTTAATTTCTTAATTTTTATTGCCGCCAGTTTTGTTTTTTTAACATTTAGCTTGACTTTCACTCCTATTTTATGAGGTATTTAACAAGTGCGTTTGCTTTATGCAGTAAATACTGCATAAAGCAGTACAGGCAGTCCCCAAGTTATGAACATAATAAGGACTGTAGGTTTGCTCATAAGTGGAATTTGTGTGTAAGTCGAAACACTGCATTTGTAAGTGTAGCTTCCACGTGTGCATGGATGTGGGATGTTCCGGGCACTTCTGGGCATGCAGTACATGTAGTACTGCAGTGTGGGATGTGTCTGGTGCTGCAAGATAGCTGCTCTGAGGTATCCAGGACCAGCGTGGAGCACAAGCAGCCGATACTGAGGCAGTTCGTAAGAAGGAGTCACTCGTAACTCGGGTGTTTAGTAACTCGGGGACTGCCTGTAGTGAATTGACATTTTCCGGATCACATGCGACATTTGGGAAAATACCACATGCAATCTGGTTCTGTGAGTGGAGCCCAATATAACAAGAAGTAGGTACATGTACATTCTTTTGTAATTCTCATAAAATGCACCTCATTTTCAGGATATTATAATTTCAGTGACACTAGTTCACACTCATGCAGAACGAACAAGCATTGGGATTCATTCCAAACATATATTGTTACTTCATGAGAGACCCACTTTATGTAATACTTTTTATAGGTTTTTTTATTTGTCTTAAAGGCCAAGATAGGAAGAACAATGGTTAACTGTGTCTGCCAAACCTCTGGACAAAGTCTGTTTTCCTGTAGTTGTAAACTGATTGAGTTTAGCTAGCACAAGTAATCATTCTGAGTGGTAAAGACAAGTTGCAGAATGCAGTACACAAGCTGGATTATGCAGAAACCAGTTATCATGTGAGTACATGGATTTACTTGTTTTTGCTAATATGCTGATGATGTTCCTCCCCGTATTTTCGTTAAATTGTAATGAGAACACCTGGCTTGCATAAACAATACTGGGAATGAATAAATCATTTTTAATCATGCTTTAGCGCTACAAATTTTATTTGATGTTTTTTCTGACATAATTTTTTAGCATTACAGTATTTGGTCTAAGTTACCATTTCATGCAATACCCTGCGCAGTGCAGAAACTAATATGACCGCTATAGAGCCCAGAAATAATGTATTACAGGTTTCCTACAGTAGTCGTTGCAGTTACTAATTTTACTACATAGTGGGTAAGTTTGAAAAGACACCAGTCCATCCAGTTCAACCTGTGTGGATGTTTGTATGCATTTATGTCTCTATCACTTCCCATATCCTTGTATATTGTATACGCTAAGATGCCTATCTAAATGTGTTTTGAAATTGTCAACGCTTCCTGCTGACAGGAGTTCCACATCCTTACCACTCTAACAGCAAAGAACCCCCTGCACAGTTTAAGGTTAAACTGCTTCACATCCAACTTCATTGAGAGGCCACACGTTCTCTTGAGCAACCTGAGACTGAACAGTGTTCTCCCTATACTAGAATCCCCATGTATTGTAATCATATCTCCTATTAAGCGTCTCTTCTCCAGGGAAAATAAGCTTAAAGCATGTAACCTTTCCTCATAACTAAGGTCCTAGAGCCATCTTATTAGTTTTGCTGCCCTTCTTTAAACTCTCTCCGATTTCAGTACATCCCTTCTGAGAACCAGTGACGAGAACTGGACACCATACTCAAGATGCGCCGAACCAGAGTTTTGTAAAGTGGTAGAATTATAGATTTATCTCTTGAGTAAATACCCTTTTTGATGCATGTGTAGCGCTGGTAGATTTGCAATCTACCGCATGTTAGGTAAATTTAGTAATTTGTGCGTTAAGAAGGTTAAGTTTGCCTCTGTTCCAGTTTGGCTTAAAGGTTCAAGCACTGTGACTGACGTTCACTACAGAAAATCTGATACATCCTGTGGCAGAGGATCGTACGGGTTTTGTTCCCAAACAAGTCTGTGGCAGAGACTTTAATTCGTGCTGCGTGATGGCTGCTAGACCGGTAAGAGAGGCCTATCCAGACGAGCAAGGAGTGTGTCCCACGAGGGGAGCGCATTCCATATAGTGTCTGAATTCTACCAGGACATTTGTCAAGAGAACTCTACAAGAGGATATTTGAGTTTCTTCTGCAAGTTTCCTTTCCACCTCTTTCCTGCTATTTCCTAAGTTGTTTGTTTAATAAAGCATTGAAAACGTACTCCAGTGTTGGTGCATGTGTCGTCCAGAAGTAAACTCAACAGAACCCTAGACCCGGTGCCGGTGAAACAGAGGGAAGCAGAGTGAAGGTAACAGACCCGCTTAAACCAGCAGCTCCACCGTGAGTTATTGCTACACATGCTAATAGTCTGCTGGCCTTGCTTGCTGCAGCTTGGCATGCTATTGCTGAGTCTGTCATTAACTAGGACCTCCAGATCCTTATATTCGTAGTGGTGTTACTCTTACTCCATATTGCTTTTACAGACCCAGGTTTTAGGAATACGCCAAAACCCAACATGCACCCCTTAAATAACTTCAGACCAGGCTCAAAGCAGTTGAAACAACATTTACTGGAAACTTGGCACAACATGTATAACATGGATAAACGTCTTTCTCCTAACTAGATCTAACTGTGGCTGCCCCAGGTTATTTGCACAGGTGAAGTCTCTATGAGAAAAAGTCCATACTTCGCAAAGCTTGAACGGAGAAATCCATGTTCTTGGGTTGTCCCAGTAGGCCTCAGCACATGTCCCATTTTTTATTAAGCCAAGTGCTAATTAAACATACAATACAGTAGGCCACCTGCCTACATGTGTTCATATATTTAGTAGACATGTGCGAAAACATGTGCGAAAACTCGTACGAATTTCTGAAAATTCGTACATTCGGAAGCATCCGAAATACAAATTGCTATGCTTCCAAATTTTATGCGAAATACGAAATTTCGTTTCCCTTTAAAAGTCTATGGGAGAGATCAAAAGTGCTAATTTTAAAGGTTAATATGCAAGCTATTGTCATAAAAAGTGTTTCGGGACCCGGGTCCTGCCCCAGGGGACATGTATCAATGCAAAAAAAGTTTTAAAAACAGCCGTTTTTTCGGGAGCAGTGATTTTAATAATGCTTAAAGTGAAACAGTAAAAGTGAAATATTCCTTCAAATTTCGTACCTGGGGGTGTCTGTAGTATGCCTGTAAAGTAGAGCATGTTTCCTGTGTTTATAACAGTCCGAAAGCAAAATGACATTTCTAAAGGAAAAAAAAGTCATTTAAAAGTGCTAGCGCTAGCTATTAATGAATTGGCGGGTCTCTGCAATACACATAAAAGTCATTGAAAAAAATGGCCTGGGGGTCCCAAACAGTGCATTACCAGGCCTTTTGGGTCTGGTATGAATATTAAGGGGAACCTCAAACCAAAATTTTTAAAAAAATGGCGTGGGGGTCCCCCTCAAAATCCATACCAGACACTTATCTGAGCATGCAACTTGGCAGGCCGCAGGAAAAGAGGGGGGGACGAGAGAGCGCCCCCCTCCTGAACCGTACCAGGTCACATGCCCTCAACATGGGGAGGATGTCCCCATGTTGATGGGGACAAGGGCCTAATCCCCACAACTCTTGCCCGATGGTTGTGGGGGTATGTGGGCAGGGGGCTTATCGGAATCTGGAAGCCCCCTTTAACAAGGGGACCCCCAGATCCCAGCCCCCCGTGTGAAATGGTAATGGATTTGTACCCCTACCATTTCACAAAAGAGTGTCAAAAAGAGACAGTTTTTGACAATTCCTTTATCAATGTCTTCTTCTTTCCCCGCTTCTTCTCCCATCTTCTTCTGTTCTTCCTTCGGTTTTCTTCTTCCTCCATCTTGTTCTTCCCCCGCTTCTTCCTCTATCTTCCTCTGCTTCTTGCTCCGGTCCTCTGCTTCTTCCTCCAGTCTCCTCGTCTGGCATCTAACTTGTTTTCTTCTTCCCTGCTTCATCCTCGATCCGCCTCAATGGGAGTCTCCCGCTGTGTGACGCTTCTGTTCTTCTGACAGACCCCGCCCCCCCTTTGACGCATGGGGACCTCCCTATGGCTTTCCCGTGGTGTCTGAGGGGGGCGGGGTCACCAGGTTATGTAACGGGTGACCCCGCCCCCTCTGACCACAGGGAAAGACATAGGGAATTTCCTGTGCATCAGAGGGGGCGGGGTCACCGGGAGGCCCTGCCCTCAGTTATATAAGAACTGCCAGAAGAACAGAAGCATCACACAGCGGGAGAAAAAGAACAACAAGGGCGCCACTCTAAGTGCAGTATTAAAAACAGATTTAATGCATCTTTAAAATGGGTACTCACAAGGGTACATGTAAACAGGCATGTGGGTAACAGATAGGTGGTGCCGGATGTCCCGGGAGTAGTGTCCAATCACATTATGAAGTAACGATGTTCTTCATACGACAGGCTGCGCTGCTTGATGGTCAATGTTTCCTGCTGCTGGAATGCACTACTGTAATCGGGGGAACGGGGTCACTTCCGGGTTCGTGCAGAGATAGGCGACGCGTTTGCGGAGCTACGCTCCTTCCTCAGGCCTAACGTGACCTGTGATAGGTCGAGACTTATGTGGTCTATGAGGGGCATTGATTGGAGGAGGAAACTGTCAGTCAGACTAAGGCACAAAGCTGTGTAGTGCGAGTCCAATGCTAACGTGTCTGATGTGGGAGTGGATAACGTAGTGTTTGTGTATCTGATGTGACGGGTATAACGAAACAGCGCTATGTGTATATGTGTATAAGAAAAGGGTTTATTGAAATAAAATGGGTAATGTGTATTTTTGTTTTTCTGGTCTGCTTAAAAAAATTGAAATGAGAATGAAATGTGAGACTGAAGTTACATAATAATCAGAATACTAATATCAGTGAGAATAAGATAACTATAGGAATGATATATATAGTTTTATAGTTAGCTTATTCTTAGCGGGGAAAGAAGAGGACATTAATAGAGGAATTGTCAAAAACTGTCTCTTGTCTTTTTTAACATTTTTAACACTTTTTTTGTGAAATAGTAGCGGCACATTTGTACCCAATTACCATTTTACACAGAGGGGGGCCGGGATTTGGGGGTCCCCTTATTAATCTCCCTGCCAGTATTCTTGAGTCTGGCTTGGGGTGGAATTTCAGAACCAAAAGCGGTAACCCTGAGCCAGATTCAGGATCTCATCGCAGGATCCAGGAAGAGCTTACTTACCTTGTCCCCTGGATCCTGCGATGTCTCCCCGCAGTGTGAGCGGCTCGTCCTCCGCTCGATTCATCACTGAGCCGGTCTCTGTTCCCTGCGAGAGTTGCGACGGGGACGGAGAACGGCGCCAAATTCAAAAAGTGAAACACACACTATACATACAGTACACTGTAATCTTACAGATTACATTACTGTATGAAAATATTTCACTTCCCCTTTTTTACCTAGTGGTTTCTCCAGTGCCCTGCATGCAGTTTTATATTATAAAAACTGTTCTTTCTGCCTGGAAACTGGAGATTGTCCATAGCAACCAAAACCGTCCCTTTACATCAAAAGTGGTTTTAGACCACCTAGAAAACAGCGATAATAAATTAGAATCTCTCGCAGAATTGAGCGATAGTGATTTGTAGGGAGATCCGTCATCAAACACTGAAAAGTAATGACAGCGACAATTCTGCAACTGAGCAAATTTCAGTGTTTTTGATTTGATTACATTATTGAATAATTTTTATTATTATTAGATTATTATTTGGTATAATTATTTATAGTTATTTATTATATTATAATTTATGATTTCGTGTTTCAAACTTTATCATACCCGGGATGTCTACTAGACTCTTGTTTGGACAGGTTTAAGTGAGTTATTCCTAAGAATTACAGGCCTACAATATAAAACAACAAATTTCCATGCAAAATAATTGTACCACTTTCAGCATCAAAAATATGAAATAATCATACTGCCAGGGAGGTTAAAGGGGGCTTCCAGATTTTGATAAGCCCCCGCCCGCATACCCCCACAACCACCGGGCAAGGGTTGTGGGGATGAGGCCCTTGTCCCCATCAACATGGGGACATCCTCCCCATGTTGAGGGCATGTGGCCTGGTATGGTTCATGAGGGGGGGCGCTCTCTCGCCCCCCCTCTTTTCCTGCGGCCTGCCAGGTTGCATGCTTGGATAAGGGTCTGGTATGGATTTTGAGGGGGACCCCCACGCCATTTTTTTTTAATTTTGGCGCGGGGTTCCCCTTATTATCCATACAGGACCTGAAGGGCCTGGTATGGAATTTGGGGGGACCCCCATGCATTTTTTTTTAAATTTAGGTTCGGGGGTTCCCCTTAATATTCATACCAGACCCAAAGGGCCTGGTAATGCACTGTGGGGGAACCTCATTTTTTTTTCAATGACTTATATGTGTATTGCAGAGGCCCGATAATTCATTAATAGCTGGCACTAGCGCTAGCACTGTTAAATTACTTTTTTTTCCTTTAGAAGTGTCATTTTGCTCTCGGACTGTTATAAACACGGGAAACATGCGCTACTTTACAGGCATACTATAGACACCCCCCAGGTACGAAATTTAAAGGAATATTTCACTTTTGCCCTCTCTCCTCTTTAATTTTCGCTATCGCAATCGAAACAGTTGCAATAGCAATAAGATCTAATCCCAACATTCAAGGGGTGTCCTGTGGGAGCCACAAATGCGGATTGTTTGCAGACGACATGCTCCTCTTCATCACCTCTCCGACCACCTCCCTCCCAAACCTCTGCAAACTTCTGAAGGAGTTCTCCTGGTTTTCAGGGTTAAAGGTAAACTACTCTAAGTCGTCAGCTTTAAACATTTCCCTCAAACCAGACACGATGGCCTCTCTCCAAAGTTCCTTTGACTTTAAATGGAATAACACCTCTATTGACTATTTAGGGGTTAAGCTCACGGCTAGGACGGAGCTACTTTACTCTGCAAACTTTCCCCATACATATCGTAAGCTCGAGGCTGACTTAGGAAACTGGTCAAAGGGAAGGATATCCTGGCTAGGGAGAATCCACGCAGTTAAGATGACATTGCTCCCCAGACTCCTCTACCTCTTCAGAGCCCTCCCGATCTGCATTGTTAACCATTTAAGGACTGCCTCACGCCGATTTATGTTGGCAAGGTGGCACGGACAGGCAGAATCATGTACATATACGTGATCTGCTTTCCGCGGGTGGGGGGGTCCGATCGGACACCCCCGGTGCCCGTGGCGGTCCGCTTCTGACCAGCGGCGATCAGAGATGAGGGGGAGACCATCCGTTCGTGCCCCCCCTCTCGCGATCGCCGCCGGCCAATCAAATCATTCCTTTGCTGCTGTATGCTAAACAGCAGCAAAGGAAATTATGTCATCTCTCCTCGGCTCTGTATTTTCCGTTCCGGCGCTGAGGAGAGAAGACTGCACTGTGAGTGTAAAACACACACACAGTAGAACATGCCAGGCACACTTTACACCCCCGATCCCCCCCCGATCACCCCCTAATCCCCCCTCCCCCCTGTCACACTGACACCAAGCAGTTTTTTTTTTATTTTATTTTTTTTTCTGATTACTGCATGGTGTCAGTTTGTGACAGTTACTGTGTTAGGGCAGTTAGTATTAGCCCCCTTTAGGTCTAGGGTACCCCCCTAACCCCCCTAATAAAGTTTTAACCCCTTGATCACCCCCTGTCGCCAGTGTCACTAAGCGATAATTTTTCTGATCGCTGTATTAGTGTCGCTGGTGACGCTAGTTAGGGAGGTAAATATTTAGGTTCGCCGTCAGCGTTTTATAGCGACAGGGACCCCCATATACTACCTAATAAATGTTTTAACCCCTTGATTGCCCCCTAGTTAACCCTTTCACCACTGATCACCATATAACTGTTACGGGTGATGCTGGTTAGTTCGTTTATTTTTTATAGTGTCAGGGCACCCGCCGTTTATTACCGAATAAAGGTTTAGCCCCCTGATCGCCCGGCAGTGATATGCGTCGCCCCAGGCAGCGTCATATTAGCGCCAGTACCGCTAACACCCACGCACGCAGCATACGCCTCCCTTAGTGGTATAGTATCTGAACAGATCAATAACTGATCCGATCAGATCTATACTAGCGTCCCCAGCAGTTTGGGGTTCCCAAAAACGTAGTGTTAGCAGGATCAGCCCAGATACCTGCTAGCACCTGCGTTTTGCCCCTCCGCCCAGCCAAGCCCACCCAAGTGCAGTATCGATCGATCACTGTCACTTACAAAACACTAAACGCATAACTGCAGCGTTCACAGAGTCAGGCCTGATCCCTGCGATCGCTAACAGTTTTTTTGGTAGCATTTTGGTGAACTGGCAAGCACCAGTGGCCTAGTACACCCCGGTCGTAGTCAAACCAGCACTGCAGTAACACTTGGTGACGTGGCGAGTCCCATAAGTGCAGTTCAAGCTGGTGAGGTGGCAAGCACAAGTAGTGTGCTGCTGCCACCAAGAAGAAGACAAACACAGGCCCGTCGTGCCCATAGTGCCCTTCCTGCTGCATTCACCAATCCTAATTGGGAACCCACCACTTCTGCAGCGCCCGTACTTCCCCCATTCACATCCCCAACCAAATGCAGTCGGCTGCATGAGAGGCATTTTTATGTCCTCCCGAGTACCCCTACCCAGCGAACCCCCCCAAAAAAGATGTTGTGTCTGCAGCAAGCGCAGATATAGGCGTGACACCCGCTATTATTGTCCCTCCTGTCCTGACAATCCTGGTCTTTGCATTGGTGAATGTTTTGAACACTACCATTCACTAGTTGAGTATTAGCGTAGGGTACAGTATTGTACAGACTAGGCACACTTTTACAGGGTCTCCCAAGATGCCATCGCATTTTGAGAGACCCGATACTCGAACCAGTTACAGTTATAAAAGTTAGTTACAAAAAAAAGTGTAAAAAAAAAAATATATATATAAAATAAAATAAATAGTTGTCGTTTTATTGTTCTCTCTCTCTCTATTCTCTCTCTATTGTTCTGCTCTTTTTTACTGTATTCTATTCTGCAATGTTTTATTGTTATTATGTTTTATCATGTTTGCTTTTCAGGTATGCAATTTTTTATACTTTACCGTTTACTGTGTTTTATTGTTAACCATTTTTTTGTCTTCAGATACGCCATTCCCGACTTTGAGTGGTTATACCAGAATGATGCCTGCAGGTTTAGGTATCATCTTGGTATCATTCTTTTCAGCCAGCGGTCGGCTTTCATGTAAAAGCAATCCTGGTAGCTAATTAGCCTCTAGACTGCTTTTACAAGCAGTGGGAGGGAATGCCCCCCCCCCCCACCGTCTTACGTGTTTTTCTCTGGCTCTCCTGTCTCAACAGGGAACCTGATAATGCAGCCGGTGATTCAGCCAGCTGACCATAGAGCTGATCAGAGACCAGAGTGGCTCCAAACACCTCTATGGCCTAAGAAACCGGAAGCTACGAGCATTTCATGACTTAGATTTCGCCAGATGTAAACAGCGCCATTGGGAAATTGGGAAAGCATTTTATCACACCGATCTTGGTGTGGTCAGATGCTTTGAGGGCAGAGGAGAGATATAGGGTCTAATAGACCCCAATTTTTTCAAAAAAGAGTACCTGTCACTACCTATTGCTATCATAGGGGATATTTACATTCCCTGAGATAACAATAAAAATGATTAAAAAAAAAATAAAAATGAAAGGAACAGTTTAAAAATAAGATAAAAAAGCAAAAAAATAATTAAAAAAAAAAAAAAAAAAAGCACCTCTGCCCCCCCCTGCTCTCGCTCAAAGGCGAACGCAAGCGTCGGTCTGGTGTCAAATGTAAACAGCAATTGCACCATGCATGTGAGGTGTCACCGCGAACGTCAGATCGAGGGCAGTAATTTTAGCAGTAGACCTCCTCTGTAAATCTAAAGTGGTAACCTGTAAAGGCTTTTAAAGGCTTTTAAAAATGTATTTAGTTTGTTGCCACTGCACGTTTGTGCGCAATTTTAAAGCATGTCATGTTTGGTGTTAATGTACTCGGCCTAAGATCATCTTTTTTATTCCATCAAACATTTGGGCAATATAGTGTGTTTTAGTGCATTAAAATTTAAAAAAGTGTGTTTTTTCCCCAAAAAATGCGTTTGAAAAATCGCTGCGCAAATACTGTGTGAAAAAAAAAAATGAAACACCCACCATTTTAATCTGTAAGGCATTTGCTTTAAAAAAATATATAATGTTTGGGGGTTCAAAGTAATTTTCTTGCAAACAAAAATAATTTTTTCATGTAAACAAAAAGTGTCAGAAAGGGCTTTGTCTTCAAGTGGTTAGAAGAGTGGGTGATGTGTGACATAAGCTTCTAAATGTTGTGCATAAAATGCCAGGACAGTTCAAAACCCCCCCAAATGACCCCATTTTGGAAAGTAGACACCCCAAGCTATTTGCTGAGAGCCATGTCGAGTCCATGGAATATTTTATATTGTGACACAAGTTGCGGGAAAGAGACAATTTTTTTTTTTTGCACAAAGTTGTCACTAAGAGCCCTTGCACACTGGGGCGGGGGCGGCGTCGGCGGTAAAACGCCGCCATTATTATAAAACCGCTATTATAAAACCGCCCCACTAGCAGCCGAAAAAGGGTTGAATACCACCGCAAAGCGCCTCTGCAGAGGCGCTTTGCCGGCGGTATAGCCGCGCCGTCCCATTGATTTCAATGGGCAGGAGCGGTAAAGGAGCGGTATACACACCGCTCCTTCACCGCTCCGAAGATGCTGCTGGCAGGACTTTTTTTACCGTCCTGCCAGCGCATCGCTCCAGTGTGCAAGCCCTCGGGGCTTTCACACTGGAATACAAGCAGCGGCACTTTCGGGGCAGTTTGCAGGCGCTATTATTAGCGCAATAGCGCCTGCAAACCGCCCCAGTGTGCAAGGGCTCTAAATGATATATTGCTCAAACATGCCATGGGAATATGTGAAATTACACCCCAAAATACATTCTGTTGCTTCTCCTGAGTACGGGGATACCACATGTGTGAGACTTTTTGGGAGCCTAGCCGCGTACGGGACCCCGAAAACCAAGCACCACCTTCAGGCTTTCTAATGGCGTACATTTTTGATTTCACTTTTCACTGCCTATCACAGTTTTGGAGGCCATGGAATGCCCAGGTGGCACAAAACCCCCCAAATGACCCCATTTTGGAAAGTAGACACCCCAAGCTATTTGCTGAGAGGTATAGTGAGTATTTTGCAGACCTCACTTTTTGTCACAAAGTTTTGAAAATTGAAAAAAGAAAAAAAAATGTTTTTTCTTGTCTTTCTTCATTTTCAAAAACAAATGAGAGCTGCAAAATACTCACCATGCCTCTCAGCAAATAGCTTAGGGTGTCTACTTTCCAAAATGGGGTCATTTGGGGGGGGGGGGGTTGTGCCACCTGGGCATTCCATGGCCTCCGAAACTGTGATAGGCAGTGAAGAGTGAAATCAAAAATTTACACCCTTAGAAATCCTGAAGGCGGTGATTGGTTTTCGGGGGCCCCGTACGCGGCTAGGCTCCCAAAAAGTCCCACACATGTGGTATCCCCATACTCAGGAGAAGCAGATAAATGTATTTTGGGGTGCATGGCCTGTGTGAGCAATATATCATTTAGTGACAACTTTGTGCAAAAAAAAAAAAAAAAATTTGCAACTTGTGTCAAAATATAAAATATTCCATGGACTCAAAATGCCTCTCAGCAAATAGCTTGGGGTGTCTACTTTCCAAAATGGGGTCATTTGGGGGGGGGGGGGTTGTGCCATCTGGGCATTTTATGGCCTTCAAAACTGTGATAGGTAGTGAGGAGTGAAATCAAAAATATACGCCCTTAGAAATCCTAAAGGCGGTGATTGGTTTTCAGGCCCCCGTACGCAAGCAGGCTCCCAAAAAGTCCCACACATGTGGTATCTCTGTACTCAGGAGAAGCAGCTGAATGTATTTTGGGGTGCAATTCCACATAGGCCCATGGCCTGTGTGAGCAATATATCATTTAGTGACAACTTTTTGTACATTTTTTTTTTTTTTTGTCATTATTCAATCACTTGGGACAAAAAAAAAAAATATTCAATGGGTTCAACATGCCTCTCAGCAATTTCCTTGGGGTGTCTACTTTCCAAAATGGGGTCATTTGGGGGGGGGGGTTGTACTGCCCTTCCATTTTAGCACCTCAAGAAATGACATAGGCAGTCATAAACTAAAAACTGTGTAAATTCCAGAAAATGTACCCTAGTTTGTAGACGCTATAACTTTTGCGCAAACCAATAAATATACGCTTATTTTTTTACCAAAGACATGTGGCCGAATACATTTTGGCCTAAATGTATGACTAAAATTGAGTTTATTGGATTTTTTTATAACAAAAAGTAGAAAATATCATTTTTTTTCAAAATTTTCGGTCTTTTTCCGTTTATAGCGCAAAAGATAAAAACGGCAGAGGTGATCAAATACCATCAAAAGAAAGCTCTATTTGTGGGAAGAAAAGGACGCAGATTTTGTTTGGGTACAGCATTGCATGACCACACAATTAGCAATTAAAGGGACACAGTGCTAAATTGGAAAAAGTCCTCTGGTCCTTATGCAGCATAATGGTCGGGGCTAAAGTGGTTAAAGAGCACCTGTCCTCCTTTCAAAGAAAAGTAGTCAAATTTATTTGGGGGGGCAAGGGACACAGAATTAAGCAAAGCACCCTATTCCTATCCAGACCACAAGGGGGATTGGGTTTCCCACAGCTATTCGGGTATTACCAGGCAGCCAGGCTAGCCCAGATCCCGACAGTTTTTTCGAAGGGTGAGAAACCAGATTGGATTCAAATAGAGCGACAGGCTGTACCATCCTACACACTAAACTCTTTCTCAATCCTTCAAAATATGGGTTAACTTAAGAAACAACCCAGCTTTCATTTCGAATTGCCACCCTCTAGCACACATTTTTAACAACCCCGATTTTCCCCCGGGACTAGATATCAAAGCTTTTCGATGGTGGCTTGACAAGGGGTTGTATCGGATCGGACACTACTTCACTTCCGCTGGCCCCATCTCCCTTGATTTTTGTGTGAACCACCTAGAGATTCCTAGCTCTGAACGTTACAGATTTCACCAGATAAGACACTTTCTCTGACACATTGGGGGAGACAAATCCTCACCCCGCATATTCACGCCATACGAATTATGGTGTGGGCAGTCCACAGAACAGAGGGGGGCATCTCCATCATCTATCAGTCACTTTCCAATCAATCAGTTATGACCCTCTACATGCTCGCGAGGTAGAGTGATCTATCCCTTCAGTGGGACCTAGATAAATGGAGGGTCTCCTTTAATAGGGCCTTTAAGGGCATTAAGAACATATCCCTGATAGAATCCAGTCTCAAGGTCATCACTAGGTGGTACCTAACCCCGGATAGATTGGCCAAAATGTTCCCCAGCTCGCCAGTATTCTCTACAACACCAAAGAGAAATTTGAAGCTACATGGGAACCGTGGGCAAAGTTTTTGGGTATTTCCCTGATTCCAGGTGTACAACCGTGATACTCCGGCGGACACCATAGGCAGCCGGGCCCCCTCTCTTTCCTTCATCCCCTTATTCTACCCCTATTTCCCATTCCTTCCCCTTCCCTCTCTCCCTCCCTTGTTTGTTTATTCTTTCTCAGTACGTTGAAAATACTTCAGTTTTGAATGCTCCGAGGACCTCTAAGGGGAAGCTTCCCCAGGGGGCAATTATGTCAGAAAAAAAATCATAAACAGAATCACTGCATTGGAAAAAGGATCACCCCCTTTTGTCAGTATTTTGTTGGACCACATTTTGCTTTAATTACACCCTTTAGTCTGTTTAGTCTGTCTGTCTCTACTAACTTTTCACATCTAGACTTTGCACTATTTGCTCACTCTTTTTTGCAGAACTGCTCAAGTTCAAATAAATTTGATGGTGACCGTTTGTGTACTGCAGTCTTCAGGTCATTCCACAAATTTTCAATGTGATTTAAGTCTAGGCTCGGATTAAGCCATGCAAGGACATTTACCTTTTTCTCCTTCAACCACTGTGTGGTCATTTTTGCTGTGTGCTTTGGGATATTGTCGTATTGGAAGGTAAACTGTCTTCCCATTGATAACTTTCTTGCAGAGGGCAGCAGATTCACAATTCGTATTTCGTATTTTGCCCCATCCATTTTTCTTCTATCCTGCCAAGTGCTCCAGTCCCTGCTGCTGAGAAACACCTTCATAACAGGATATTGCCACACCCATGCTTTACTGTAGGAATTGTGTTAGCTGGATGGTGAGCTGTATTGGATTTCTGCCAGAAATATAGTTTGGTGTTGAGGCCAAAAAATTAAATTTTAGTCTCATCTGACCATAACACATTTTTCCATGTGGCCTCAGAAACTTCAAGGTGCATTTAGGGTGGTCAGGTGAGACTAAAATTTAATTATTTGGCCTCAACACCAAATGATATTTCTGGCAGAAATCCAATACAGCTCACCATCCAAATAACACCATTCCTACATTAAAGCATGGTGGTAGTAATATCCTGTTATGGGGATGTTTCTCTGCAGCAGGGACTGGAGCACTTGCCAGGATAGAAGAAAATTGGATGGGGCAAAATACCATCACATTCTTGAGGAAAATCTGCTGCCCTCTACCAGAAAGTTGTCAATGGGAAGAAGGTTTACCTTCCAACATGACA